>OY728150.1:936817384-941617384 GCA_963277665.1 Viscum album
AGAAACATGTATAGTTCCATGTTTTATATAGCATGACATTCCCTTGATCCCATCCTTGACCTTATTCCACATTAAGTCCTGTGAAAAACATTTCAAAAAAAACTTGGGGTGAGCATAAAAAGCTCAGTAATGGATACACAAAGAATGAAAACTGTTAGTTTTTCTAAATCAAGTAAACCATGTATACTCTATCAAAGTAATACATTCACCTTCATGAAGTAGTAAAAACTCTTCACTGAAAAAAAAGTATCATTACTTACCATTTTGTAACCAAAGGATTACTATAAAACCCATATAAAGAACACATAACATATATAAAGGTAACATGGGACATAAACATAATTAAGTGGAATAACCATACGGTCGACTTCCCACACATATCACTTAATGGAATAGCCATACGACCAATTTCCATACATTCTTAATGGAAAAGACATACGGCCGACTTCCATACCCAATGCATTGGAGGTTATAACGTAACCACCTGTCCTGGTATTCATGACACCACCCGTCATATGGTTTATAACGTAACCACCCGTTAAAATGTCCAAGTACCAATATAAAATCATAAAAAATAAAACCAATATAAAGGAATGATAACATTTCTACATTTCAATCACAATATATCATAAATATATTGACATAATAGAATCATTTATCAAAACAATTTTCAATACCAAAATACATAAAAGAGTATATGGTATTTATTTTATTTTAAAAACATTACAGCTTGTTGAGGAAGCGAAATTCCAAATAATACTCGCAGCGGCGGAAAAAGTCGTTGTCACCGCGTACGTTAAAAAAAACATTCCTTTTTGTCTTTTAGTAAAATGCTTCGTAGAAAAAGATTCCTTTTGTATAAAAGTAAAAGTCAAAGGGGTTTGTACACCGTATAAAATAAAGTTGTGTATAAAACGAAATATGCCTCAATGAAAGGAGATTGAGATGAAGTCCCTTACCTCAGGTCCGACTTGACTCGATCGTTCTTTAACGTCCTGAATAATAAGCTTGAGTTAATTTATACTTGATTAAGAACCTTTTTAAAGTTCATTATTCCTTTTATATCACTTATTCCCATGTTATAAACATTATGTAACCATTTAAGTTAATGATGTTTGTTTTGTCAATATTTGGTTCTTAAGTCGAAAGTGGACTTCTTACAATTACATGTTGTTCGTGTGGTCAAAGGTTCTTTATATCCAGAATGAAATTCCTGATTTGGATATCATATATATCATATATATCCAGAATATACATGTATTTATAATATTACATAATCATTTAAGGGTAAGAAATGAAATGCACCGTTCATGGAGACGGTAAGCCGTACGTACGCATGAACACTACTTTCATTTCTATTTCGTATTTTATAGAATAGAATCATAATGATATAAGAGTATATTATAATTCCAGTGTAATAACATATATAATATCATTAACTTTATCCTTTACACATCCCACATATGGTATTAACGAATCAAATCACTTTCAGGGGGCGGTAGTCCGCACTTCCTAAAATGAAGATATCGTGTTTACCCATAATGGAAAAAATAATGGTATGCCATAAATGAAAAATACAGAAGCTTAAGGAAAGAATAAACATATTATATATAATATATAAAAATAGTGACATCATAATGGCCAACTTTAAAGGTGTTAAATGTGTATTGAACAATCATCGTTTCGGGAGGCAGAATTTCGCCATCCACGGAAGCCGTATGTTATTTAACCAATTGATGTAGTTGTGTGAGAGTGTAGCTAGAATAAATCTTATAACAACATCCTAGTATATTGAAGATACTGGTTTTGTTACAAAAGAAGTAAATAAAAAGAGTTTAGGGGGTTGGAGAAGCAAAATAATACAAATGAACAAGAGAGAATGAATTACCTTTAAAAGTGTAACTCCTTTTGATTTGAGCCTAAAGGCTTCCTTTGAAAGGATTCTGCCCAAAGGGAATCCTCTACGATGAGGAGAGGGGTGTGGAGAGAGTAAATGAGAAGGGGATGGCCGAGCCAAAGGCATGAGGAGTGTGTGAAATGAGGTAGAGGTGGGGGCCCTTTATAAGAGGAGAGGAGGGGCACTTTTGGAAATCATGAAACTATTATTTTATTTTCAAAAGTGATTCGAATTTATATGGTCCCACATTGATATATTTCGAAGATAAGATGATAAGACTTCGAAATATTCCCATCCAATAGGTTTTGGACATGTGTAGGTTTTAGATATTACATTATCTTTCCATTTTATTTAAATCGTTAAATAATGAAGTCATCGCTGCATCATAATGATGTCCTAAATAATTTAATTTATTTAAAGTCTAAAAATTACAAAAAAATATATTATTATGTAGGAAATCTTTTTAGATTTCTAATGAATATTTATAATCAAAAATCTGATCTTTATAACCTCATGTAAAAATTGTTTTCGTAAAACATATTATGTTTGTGTCATTTTTACTTTTATTTAAAAAAAGGCATTAAAGTCATTATCTCACCCAAGTGGCTCCATGGGGTCCCCTAAATCGACCCATGGGTTGTATTGGTCGGCCATGACACAACCAATAGGGTTATGACATGTGTCAAGCTCATCTAAATTTATTAAAGCATTATTTTTACCTTAAACTACACTAATTACCACTAATCGCGATTAAAAACTTAATAAGTTACTATTCACCAAAAAATTATTTTAATCCCATTGAACCACATTTTACTTCTTAATGACAACCATGTATGTTGGATTTTTTAAAATCAAAACAGAATGATTGCAAAATTTCATTTAAACGGAAATGGGAGAATATATCCATGGACATAATATATCCATGGACTTTGTTGTGGGATTACCGAAGACATCTCGAGGTAATAATGCAATCTGGGTTATTGTTGATCGCTTGACCAAGTCTGCTCATTTCCTTGATATACGAGAAACTTTTTCCCCAGATGAACTTTCCCGTTTGTATCTTAAAGAGGTAGTAAGGTTACATGGAGTTCCTCTCTCCATTATATCTGATCGTGATCCCAGGTTCACTTCTAACTTTTGGAAAGGCCTTCAGAAGTCATTGGGTACTGAATTAAATTTTAGTACAGCTTTTCATCCTCAATAAGATGGGCAGTCAGAACGAACAATTCAGACCTTGGAGGATATGCTACGAGCTTGTTCTATGGATTATCAGGGAAGTTGGGACCAACATCTTTCTTTGGTTGAATTTTCATATAATAACAGTTTTCATTCCAGTATACAGATGGCACCATTTGAGGCATTATATGGGAAGCGGTGTCGAACTCCATCATTTTGGGATGAAGTGGGTGAAAGGAAGCTGATGGGACCAGAATTGGTAGAAGAGATGGCAGAAAAAGTTCAGTTGATTCAGAAGCACATGAGAACAGCTTAGAGCAGGCAGAAGAGTTATGCGGATAACCGGAGGAAGGATCTATCTTTCGAGGTAGGTGATCATGTTTTTCTTAAGGTTTCTCCTTGGAATAGTGTGATGAGATTTGGTAAGAAAGGAAAGCTGAGTCCAATGTTTATTGGACCATATGAAATTCTGGAGAAAGTTGGATCAGCTGCTTACTGAGTGGCTTTACCTCCGAGTTTATCTCAGGTACACAATGTTTTTCATGTTTTAATGTTGAGGAAGTATATGCCAGATCCATCTCATGTTTTGAGTCCAGAGGTAGTTCAGCTGGAGGAGAACCTATCTTATGAAGAACAACCAGTCCAGATTCTTGACCACAGGGAGCAGGTGTTACGGAATAAGGTGATTAATCAGGTAAAGGTTTTGTGAAAAAACCATGTGATTGAAGAGGCAACGTGGGAATCTGAAAATGCTATGAGGGATAAATACCCCCACTTATTTTGATATGTGAATAATATTGCGAGGACGCAATTCCCAAAAGGGGGGAAGGATGTAACATCCCAGGTAAATAAAGAATAAATAATTTTCATATATATTAATATTTACGAATTAAATATTAATTTTAATTAAAAGGGTTTTCTACGTTCGATAGCGTACTCTATAGGCAACGATGAGTTTCTTTGAAAACTTACATTGCACAAAAGTAATAAAATAATATTATTTTAAATGTTAGTTAACAAGTAGCCATTGTACTGGCGGGAATGTATAGAAATAACTAAAATATGATTATATATGTTTTTAAATGTTTTTACATTTACCAAATAAAAGATAAAGGCTTAAAATACGGAAAGAGTTCAATTTTAGGCATTTATACCCTAATTTTCACTAAGGGTTCACTTATCACCTTTTGACGGCGAACCGTCATTAAATATAGTTTTGATCAATCTTATAAATTCTATTGGACCAAAAATAACTCTTCTTTAGAATCGGGACATCAAAATTTACTTTGTTTAAATTTTTGGTATCTTTCCGATAAAGTTCTTTTTTTTAATGAATAGTGTAAAATGTTGTATTTTAATTCAAAACCTCTTTTTAATCTAATTTATTTATATGATTAGATTATCTTTTGAATTGGTTTTAAAGTGAAATTAGAAAATATTTTTACCATTAAATCCAATAGTGGTCGTTGGAATTAATTTCACTTTGAAATCAGACTTAAACTAGTGTCAATCTTTTGATACTTATTGTTTCATAAAAACACGCTATTTGTCATGACAGCGGGAATTAATTATTAAATTAATTAATTTTACTTATATGTTTTGAATTTTGTAAAATGTACTTCATTTTTTAATTCGGAATATCAAATATAGCTTAGGGTGAATTTTTGGAATTTTTCTGAAAAACTTCAATTTTTGATGAATAGTGAAACCACTAAGTGGTACTTATAAAAAATGATTTTCCGTTTAAATGAAATTTTGCAATCATTTTGTTTTTATTTTAAAAAATCTGACATACATGGTTGTCATTAAGAAGTAAAATCTGGTTCAATGAGATTAAAATAATTTTTTGGTGAATAGTAACTTATTAAGTTTTTAATCGCGATTACAGGTAATTAGTGTAGTTTAAGGTAAAAATAATGCTTTAATAAAATGAGATGAGCTTGAAACATGTCCTAAACCTATTGGTTGTGTCATGGCCGACCAAGACAACCCATGGGTCGATTTAGGGGACCCCATGGAGCCACTTGGGTGAGATAATGACTTTAATGCCTTTTTTTAAATAAAAGTAAAAATGACACAAACATAATATGTTTTACGAAAACTTTTTTTACATGGGGTTATAAAGATTATATTTCTGATTATAAATATCCATTGGAAAGATAAAAAGATTTCCTACATCATAGTATTTTTTTTGTAATTTTTAGACTTTAAATAAATTAAATCATTATGATGCAGCGATGACTTCATTATTTAACGATTTAAATAAAATGGAAAGATAATGTAATATCTAAAACCTACACATGTCCAAAACCTATTGGATGAGAATATTTCGATGCCTTATCATCTTATATTTGAAATACATCAATGTGGGATCTTAGAAATTCGAATCACCTTTGAAAATAAAATAATAGTTTCATGATTTCCAAAAGTGCCCCTCCTCTCCTCTTATTAAAGTCCCCCACCTCTACCTCATTTCACACACTCCTCAAGCCTTTGGCTCGGCCATCCCCTGCCCATTTACTCACTCCAAATCCCTCTACTCATCCTAGAGGATTCCCTTTAGGCAGAATTCTTTCAAAGGAAGCCTTTAGGCTCAAATCAAAAGGAGTTACACTTTTAAAGGTAATTCATTCTCTCTTGTTCATTTGTTTTATTTTGATTCTCTAACCCCCTAAACTCTTTTTATTTACTTCTTTTGTAACAACATCAGTATCTTCAATATACTAGGATGTTTTTATAAGATTTATTCGAGCTACACTCTCACACAACTACATCAAGTGGTTAAAGAACATACGGTTTCCGTGGATGGCGAAATTCTGCCTCCCGAAACGATGATTGTTCAATACTCATTTAACACCTTCAAAGGTGGCCATTATGATGTAACTATTTTTATATATGATATATAATATGTTTATGATTTCCTTAAGCTTCTTTATTTTTCATTTATGTCATACCATTATTGTTTCCATTATGGGTAAACACGATATCTTCATTTTAGGAAGTGTGGACTACTGCCCCCTGAAAGTGATTTGATTCGTTAATACCATATGTGGGATGTGTAAAGGATAAAGTTAATGATATTATATATGTTATTATACTGGAATTATAATATACTATTATATCATTATGATTCCATTATATAAAATACGAAATAGAAATGAAAGTAGCGTTCATGCGTACGTACGACTTACCGTCTCCATGAATGGTGCATTTCATTTCTTACCTCTAAATGATTATGTAATATTATAAATACATATATATGCTGGATATATATGATATCCAAATCAGGAATTTCATTATGGATATAAAGAACCTTTGACCACACGAACAACATGTAATTGAAAGAAGTCCACTTTCGACTTAAGAACCAAATATTGACAAAACAAACATCATTAACTTAAATGGTTACATAATGTTTATAACATGACAATAAGTGATATAAAAGGAATAATTAACTTTAAAAGGGTTATTAATCAAGTATAAATTAACTCACGTTTATTATTCAGGACGTTAAAGAACGATCGAGTCAAGTCGGACCTGAGGTAAGGGACTTCGTCTCAATCTCCTTTCATTGAGGCATATTTCGTTTTATACACAACTTTATTTTATACGGTGTATAAACCCCTTTGACTTTTAATTTTATACAAAAGGAATATTTTTCTATGAAGCGTTTTACTAAATGACAAAAAGGAATGTTTTTTTAACGTACGCGGTGAAAATGACTATTTCCGCCGCCGTGAGTATTATTTGGTCTTTGGCTTCCTCAACAAGCCGTAATGTTTTTAAAATAAAATAAATACCATATACTCTTTTATGTATTTTGGTATTGAAAATGGTTTTGATAAATGGTTATCCTTTTCTAGATTATCTGATCTCTTAGTAACCTTTTTGGTTTTAGTTTTGGTTAAGGTTTGAAGACATGGGAAGTATATAGTTCTCTTTTGTGGATTAGGTGATTCTATAGAAGTTTATTATAGTACTATTAATACGAACAAGTATCCCTAAATACTCATCTTTTGGAAAAAAATATGACTTTGATTAAGGAATCTAGTAAAAGTTGAAAGTCAACATGATAAGTGATTATGTTTCCTTATGAATAAATTCCTCAATAAAAAGCAACTTAAAACAAAAATGTTGTCTATTAACTTTTCCTACTGGGGAACCCAACACCGTTTAACCCATCACAAGTTTGTGATTTTCTTATTGTTAACTTTCTCCTAGACATGTTTACTATCACTCTTCTTCAAGAACACGACCCTTTGCTTTTTCTTCCATGTCCATGTTTTTCTACATGGAATCCTAGTATGGGTTAACTCGGGTGACCTCTGTACTTATATTCCTTTATTTTAAAGTGATTGTTTTACCGACTCTTGTTCCGATGTGGGACTTTTAAGGATGTTTCCAAGCGCAATTTTAAAATTGCGAGGACGCAATTTCCAAAAGGGGGAAGGATGTAACACCCCAGGTAAATAAAGAATATGACATTTTCATATTTATCCATATTTGTGAATAAAATATTAATATGACTTTAAAGGGGATACTATGCTCGATGGCGTACCCAACATGCAACAATGAGTTTCTTGGGAATCTTACGTTGCACTCTAATAATAAAATAATATTATTTTAAATGGTAGTTAAAATGTAGTCGTTGTATTGGCGGGAATGGATATAAATAACTAAAGTATGATTATATATGTTTTTAAATGTTTTTACATTTATGCAATAAACGATAAAGGCTTAAAATACGAAAAGAATTCAATTTTAGGCATTTATACCCTAATTTTTCACAAAAGGTTCACTTATCACCTTTTGATGGCGAACCGTCATTAAATATAGTTTTGATCACTCTTTTAAATTCTTTTGGACCAAATATAACTCTTATTTAGAATATGGACATCAAATTTTACTTTGTGTAATTTTTTGGTATTTTTCTGATAAAGTTCATTTTTTTAATGAATAGTGTAAAATGTTGCATTTTAATTCAAAACCTCCTTTTAATCTAATTTATTTATTTGATTAGATAATCTTTTTAATTGGTTTTAAAGTGAAATTAGAAAATATTTTTACCATTAAATCTAATAGTGGTCGTTGGAATTAATTTCACTTTGAAATCGGACTTGAACTAGTATCAATCTTTTGATACTTATCGTTTTATAAAAACACGCTATTTGTCATGACAGCGGGAATTAATTATTAAATTAATTAACTTGACTTATATGTTTTGAATTTTGTAATATAGAATTCATTTTTGAATTCGGAATATCAAATATAGCTTAGAGTGAATTTTTGGTAATTTTCTAAAAACTCCAATTTTTGATGAATAGTGAAACCACTAAGTGGTAATCAAGAAAAATGATTTTTCAGTTAAATGAAAGTTTTCCTCTAATGTGTATTGAATTTTGAAAATCTGACATACATGGTTGTCATTAGTATGTAAAATGTGGTTCAATGGGATGAAAATATTTTTTTGGTGAATAGTAACTTTTTTTCATTAATCGCGATTAGAGGTAATTAGTGTAATTTAAGGTAAAAATGATATTATAAAAATGTGAAAACACCATGACACTTGTCCTACACCTATTGGGTGAGTCATGGCCGACCAAGACAAGCCATGTGTCAACTTGGGGACCCCATGGAGCCACTTTAGTTGGAAAATGACAATAATATATTTTTTATTTAATGTTAAAATTAAAATGACACAAACATGAGTTGTTTTACTAAAACAATTTTTAAATGGGGTTATACAAGTCCAAATTTTGACTATAAATATTCATTAGAAATCTAAAAAGATTTCCTACATCATATTATTTTTTTAACTATAAGGCCCCAGCCTTAAACCTTACATAATCTTGAGTTATCACAAGATTACACGTTGAGGATCTTTTCGGGTTTAGAGTTTTAGAGAATTAGATCATGAAACTTGCATTACATTCCACCTTTAAACAAAGTGGTTACATAAAAGATTGGATTCATTCTTCCCATCAATGAAAACATAATTAAAATAAAACTTGGATTCTTTCTTGACACATCCTTGACTCTATCATCTTATCATGTACCTTCCCCATGACCTGTGAAAAACATTCCAAAAACTTGGGATGAGCATAAAAAGCTCAGTAAGGGATACACGAAGAATGAAAACTGTTAGTTTTTCAAACATCAAGTAAACCATGTATACTCTATCAAAGTAATACCTTCACCTTCATGAAGTAGTAAAAACTCTTCACTGAATAAAGTATCATTACTTACCTTTTTGTAACCAAAGGATTACCTTAAAACCCATATAAAGAACACATAACATATATAAAGGTAACTTGGGACATAAACATACTTAAGTGGAATAACCATACGGTCGACTTCCACACATATCACTTAATGGAATAGCCATACGGCCAATTTCCATACATACTTAATGGAATGGCCATATGGCCGACTTCCATACCCAATGCATTGGAGGTTATAACGTAACCACCCGTCCTGGTATTCACGGCACCACCCGTCATAATGTTCAAGTACCATTATTAGACATAAAATATTGAAAATATAAACATTTCAAAAACAAAATTTCATTTTCAATCACAATAAGTAATTCCCATATATTGAATTAATCAATCCATTTTCAAAAACCATTTAAAATAGATTTTTGAATCAAAGTGTCCCATACCACTTTGAAGCTTTTAATGGAATTTTAATTTTAAGACATTAATGTCCATATAAATAAATACTAAAAACCATTTTGAAAACATGGAAATTAAATATAAAGATTTAGAATAATAAATCTTTAAAACATTTAAAATGATATTTTTGTTAAAGAGTTTTTAACAAAATGAGAGACTCTTGAATACAAATAATTGCGGAATAACATTTAATACGAACTTTATAATATCATGAGATTAAATGGATTCATGATATAATATGTCAAAGGACAGTATACACACCATTTAACAGTGAATTGGTGCATAACAACAATGAAGTCTTAATAGAAATGTCAAATGTGATGAAATCCCTTATAAAGAAGGTATCCTTAAATTAAGGATAAATCAATCTCAAAATTATGTGTGACAAATATAAATACACCCAATATAAGTGGATATTTAGTGTAAAACAATAAAAGGCCATTCACACATATTCAAAGGATGACATATTCAATAACTACATGTTGAACCCAAAGAAATCGAAATTGGGTTAAGAAGTTCTCTTGACAGTCTAACGGCGTCACATCAAAATGAGTTGATGAGAGATAAAAAGTGTATCTCATCACTTGGACATAAAAGTTACATCAATAAGGATATATGAGAACATATCCCAACATAACAATATGTAAATTAAAAGACCCAACAAAAGAAGTCTTTTAAAAAGAGGAGGGTGAAAGGTCCCCTTACCGAGTTGGGTAACTTTCGAAACGTACACCCAATGGAAGAAGGGTCATACAATGAAGATATGAATACCCATAAATGAAATTATAATACAAAAGTGTATAATAATGGGCAGTAAATACACCACTCAAAGGAAATTGTGGCAAATGTAGCATAAATCTCACGGGAATAAAAGTGAGATGAACAATCCCTTACGAAAACTTGGCAGCCTAACGACGCCACTTAAAACTTCCAAAAATGGATTGATGAGATCAAATAGGGTATCTCATCACATTAAAATAAAATGTAAAAAAAGATTAATATAAAAGAACATCCCCCATCATAACAAAGAGGAGCTTAAAGGAAGTGACAAAAAGGAGAGTACTTAAAAATAAAGAGAGAGGTTAGATCTCTTACGAAAATTCGGCAGCCTAACGGCGCCACCCAAAACTTCCAAAAATGGATTGATGAGAGAAAATAGGTTCTCTCATCATATGAACAATAAAAATTACAGTATGAGTAATATAAAAGAACATCCCAATAACAAAAAAGATGAGCTTTAAAAGGAATGACATAAAAGAGTGTACTTAAAAAGAAAGAGAGGAGTAAGATCCCTTACCTCGTATCCGACTTGACCCGACCGTTCTTTAATCTCCTGAATAATAAACTTGAGTTAATCTCTACTTGCTTAAGGACCTTTTTGAAGTTCATTATCCCTTTTATACCATGTTATGAACATCATGTAATCATTTAAGTTAATAATGTCCATTTTTTCGGCATTTGGTTTTTAAGTCAAAAATAGACTTCTTACACTTACATGTTGTTAATTTGGTCAAAGGTTCATTATATCCAGAATGAAATTCCTGATTTGGATTAGCATATATATCATATATATCCAGCATATACATGTATTTATAATATTACATAATCATTTAGAGGTAAGAAATGAAATTCACCGTTCATGGAGACGGTAAGCCATACGTACACATGAACACTACTTTCATTTCTTTGTCATATTAATGGAATTAAAACTAAATGAGAGGTATATATATTTTAATTACAGAATTAGATTCATCATTTAGATGTATCATTCATCATATATATCCATTATATACATGTACTTATTATAGTACATTACATTTGGGGATAAGAAATGAAATGCACCGTTCATGGAGACGGTAAGCCGTACGTACGCGTGAATGCTACTTTCATTTCTATCTCATACTTTAATGGAAATAAATAATAATGATATATAGGTATATTATAATTCCAGTATAAAATCATATATAATAACATCAAATCCATCCTTTATACGTCCCACGTATGGCATTAATGAATCACATCACTTTGAGGGGGCGGTAGTCCGCACTTCCTAAAATGAAGATATCGCGTATACCCATAATGGAAGCCATAATGGTAAGCCACAAATGAAAAATACAGAAGCTTAAGTAAAACATAAACATATTATATATCATATATAAATATAGTGACATCTTAATGGCCACCTTTGAAGGTGTTATATGAGTGTTGAACAATCATCGTTTCGTGGGGCAGAAATTTGCCATCCACGGAAACAGTATGTTCTTTAACCATTAGATGTAGGTGTGTTTAAGTGTAGCTCGAATCCTTATTATAACAACATCCTAGTATATTGAAGATAATGGAGTTATTAAAAAAATAAATGAATGTTACCTTGCACATATTGTTGAAAATAAAGGAACTGTTCAGATTAATGATGTGCCAGTGGTAAATGAGTATCTTGATGTTTTTCCTGATGAGTTGCCTGGTATTATTCATGATCATGAAGTTGAATTTACTGTTGACTTAGTTCCTGATTCTAAGACAATTTCAAAACCCCCTTATCAAATGGCTCAAGTTGAAATTTTAGAGTTAAAGAAACAATTGCAGGAGTTATTAGATAAAGGTTTCATTTGACCTAGCACATCACCTTGGGGTTCCCCTGTCTTGTTTGTTAAAAAGAAAATGGATCAATGAGACTTTGCATTGATTATAGAGCCTTGAATAATATTACTGTTAAGAACAAGTATCCTTTGCCTCATATCGATGATTTGTTTGATCAGCTCCAAGGAGCTCAGTATTTTTCAAAGATTGACTTGAGGTCGGGGTACCATCAGTTGAAAGTAAAAGAAGGATATGTTCCGAAGACTGCGTTCCGTACTAGATATGGCCATTATGAATTTGTAGTTATGCCTTTTGCGTTAACCAATGCACCTGCTGTATTCATGGACCTTATGAATAGAAGTTTCCATGAGTTCTTGGATAAGTTTGTGGTTGTTTTCATCGATGATACTTTGGTGTTTTCTAAAAGTAAAGAAGAGCATGAAAGTCATTTAAGGGTTATCTTGCAAACCATAAAAGAAAAGAAACTATATGGAAAATTCAGAAAGTGTGAGTTTTGGTTACAACAAATTTCTTTCCTAGGTCACATTGTTTCAAAAATGGAATAATTGTTGATCCTACTAAAACAAAAGTTGTTGAAGAATGGCCAAGACCCACAAATGTAACCGAGATCCGTAGTTTTCTTGGTTTGGCAGGTTACTACCGAAGGTTTGTTGAAAATTTTTCACGGTTATCTAGTCCAATGACTAAGATAAATCGTAAGGGTGTTAAGTTCATCTGGACAAAAGAATGTGATGATTGTTTTCAGGAGTTGAAGAGAATATTTGTGAATCCTCCGGTTTTGGAACTTCCTTCCAGGAATGGTGAGTTTGTTATATACAATGATGCTTCATTGAAGGGACTTGGCTGTGTCCTTATGCAGAATGATCAGGTAATTGCTTATGCTTCACGACAGTTGAAAACTCATGAGGTAAATTACCATACACATGATTTTGAATTAGCTGCTGTTGTCTTTGATTTAAAAATTTGGAGGCATCATTTGTATGGAGTAAAGTGTGAAATATATACTGATCACAAAAGTTGAAAGTATATATATTCACTCAGAAAGAATTGAACATGAGACAGAGGATATGGCTGGAATTAATCAAGGATTATTATTGTACAATTCATTACCATCCGGGAAAAGAAAATAAAGTGGCTGAAAAAGGTAGAGCTGGTTCAGAAAGGTATGTTGCCTGAATTAAACATTGATAAAGATTGTGTTTTGAGATTTGTGAAGAGATTGTGTGTACCTTGTGATTCAAAATTGAAGAATGAGTTGTTATGTGAAGCTCATAGTTCTCCGTTTTCAGTTCATCCTGGCAGTACTAATATGTATAGAGATCTGCGGGAGTATTACTGGTGGGATGGAATGAAAAGAGATATTGCTGATTTTACTGTGAAGTGTTTGACATGTCAACAGGTTAAAGCAGAGCGGCAGTTAACAAAAGGGATGCTTCAGCCTTTACCAGTGCCAGAGTGGAAATGGGAGAATATATCCATGGACTTTGTTGTGGGATTACCGAAGACATCTCGAGGTAATAATGCAATCTGGGTTATTGTTGATCGCTTGACCAAGTTTGCTCATTTCCTTGCTATACGAGATACTTTTTCCCTAGATCAACTTTCCCGTTTGTATCTTAAATAGGTAGTCAGGTTACATGGAGTTCCTCCCTCCATTGTATCTGATCGTGATCTCAGGTTCACTTCTAACTTTTGGAAAGGCCTTCAGAAGTCATTGGGTACTGAATTAAATTTTAGTACAAATTTTCATCCTTAATCAGATGGGCAGTCAGAACGAACAATTCAGACCTTGGAGGATATGCTACGAGCTTGTTCTATGGATTATCAGGGAAGTTGGGACAAATATCTTTCTTTGGTTGAATTTTCATATAATAACAGTTTTCATTACAGTATACAGATGGCACCATTTGAGGCATTATATGGGAAGCGGTGTCAAACACCAGCATTTTGGGATGAAGTGGGTGAAAGGAAGCTGATGGGACCAGAATTGGTAAAAGAGATGGCAGAAAAAGTTCAGCTGATTCAGAAGCACATGAGAACAGCTCAGAGCAGATAGAAGAGTGATCCGGATAACCGGAGGAAGGATCTATCTTTCGAGGTAGGTGATCATGTTTTTCTCAAGGTTTATCCTTGGAAAAGTGTGATGAGATTTGGTAAGAAAAGAAAGCTGAGTCCAAGGTTTATTGGACCATATGAAATTCTGGATAAAGTTGGATCAGTTGCTTACCAAGTGGCTTTACTTCCGAGTTTATCTCAGCTACACAATGTTTTTCATGTTTCAATGTTGAGGAAGTATATGCCAGATCCATCTCATGTTTTGAGTCCAGAGGTAGTTCAGCTGGAGGAGAACCTATCTTATGAAGAACAACCAGTCCAGATTCTTGACCACAAGGAGCAGGTGTTAAGGAATAAGGTGATTCATCAGGTAAACATTTTGTGGAAAAACCATGTGATTGAAGAGGCAACGTGGGAATCTGAAAATGCTATGAGGGATAAATACCCCCACTTATTTTGATAAGTGAATAAAATTGTGAGGACGCAATTCCCAAAAGGGGGGAAGGATGTAACATCCCAGGTAATTAAAGAATAAATAATTTTAATATTTATTAATATTTACGAATTAAATATTAATTTTAATTAAAAGGGTTTTCTACGTTCGATAGCGTACTCTATACACAAAGATGAGTTTCTTTGAAAACTTACGTTGCACACAAGTAATGAAATAATATTATTTTAAATGTTAGTTAACAAGTAGCCGTTGTACTGGCGGGATTGGATAGAAATAACTAAAATATTATTATATATGTTTTTAAATGTTTTTACATTTACCCAATAAAAGATAAAGGCTTAAAATACGGAAAGAGTTCAATTTTAGGCATTTATACCCTAATTTTCACTAAGGGTTCACTTATCATCTTTTGACGGCGAACCGTCATTAAATATAGTTTTGATCAATCTTATAAATTCTATTGGACCAAAAATAACTCTTCTTTAGAATCGGGACATCAAAATTTACTTTGTGTAAATTTTCGGTACCTTTCCGATAAAGTTCATTTATTTAATGAATAGTGTAAAATGTTGTATTTTAATTAAAAACCTCTTTTTAATCTAATTTATTTATATGATTAGATTATCTTTTGAATTGGTTTTAAAGTGAAATTAGAAAATATTTTTAACATTAAATCCAATAGTGGTCGTTGGAATTAATTTCACTTTGAAATCAGACTTAAACTAGTGTCAATCTTTTGATATATATTGTTTCATAAAAACACGCTATTTGCTATGACAGCGGGAACTAATTATTAAATTAATTAATGTGACTTATATGTTTTGAATTTTTTAAAATAGACTTCATTTTTGAATTCGTAATATCAAATATAGCTTAGGGTGAATTTTTGGTAATTTTCTGAAAAACTTCACTTTTTGATGAATAGTGAAACCACTAAGTGATACTTATAAAAACTGATTTTCCGTTTAAATGAAATTTTGCAATCATTGTGTTTTGATTTTCAAAAATCCGACATACATGGTTTTCATTATGAAGTAAAATGTGGTTCAATGAGATTAAAATAATTTTTTGGTGAATAGTAACTTATTAAGTTTTTAATCGCGATTAGAGGTAATTAGTGTAGTTTAAGGTAAAAATAATGCTTTAATAAAATGATATGAACTTTACACATGTCCTAACCCTATTGGTTGTGTCATGGCCGACCAAGACAACCCATGGGTCGATTTAGGGGACCCCATGGAGCCACTTGGGTGAGATAATGACTTTAATGCCTTTTTTTAAATAAAAGTAAAAATGACACAAACATAATATGTTTTACGAAAACAATTTTTACATGGGGTTATAAAGATCATATTTTTGAATAAAAAAATTCATTGGAAATCTAAAACGATTTCCTACATCATAGTATTTTTTTTTGTAATTTTTAGACTTTAAATAAATTAAATTATTTATGACATCATTATGATGCAGTGATGACTTCATTATTTAACGATTTAAATAAAAAGGAAAGATAATGTAATATATAAAACCTACACATGTCCAAAACCTATTGGATGGAAATATTTCGAAGCCTTATCATCTTATCATCAAAATATATCAATGTGGGACCTTAGAAATTCGAATCACTTTTGAAAATAAAATAATAGTTTCATGATTTCCAAAAGTGCCCCTCCTCTCCTCTTATAAAAGGCCCCCACCTCTACCACATTTCACACACTCCTAAAGCCTTTGGCTCGGCCATACCCTGCCCATTAACTCTCTCCACATCCCTCTACTCATCTTAGAGGATTCCCTTTGGGCAGACTCCTTTCAAAGGAAGCCTTAGGCTCAAATCAAAAGGAGTTACACTTTTAAAGGTAATTCATTCTCTCTTGTTCATTTGTTTTATTTTTGCTTCTCCAACCCCCTAAACTCTTTTTATTTACTTCTTTTGTAACAAAACTAGTATCTTAAATATACTAGGATGTTGTTATAAGATTTATTCGAGCTACACTCTCACACAACTACATCAAGTGGTTAAAGAACATACGGTTTCCGTGGATGGCGAAATTCTGCCTCCCGAAACGATGATTGTTCAATACTCATTTAACACATTCAAAGGTGGCCATTATGATGTAACTATTTTTATATATGATATATAATATGTTTATTCTTTCCTTAAGCTTCTGTATTTTTCATTTATGGCATACCATTATTGTTTCCATTATGGGTAAACACGATATCTTCATTTTAGGAAGTGCGGACTACCGCCCCCTGAAAGTGATTTGATTCGTTAATAACATATGTGGGATGTGTAAAGGATAAAGTTAATAATATTATATATTTTATTATACTGGAATTATAATATACTCTTATATCATTATGATTCCATTCTATAAAATACGAAATAGAAATGAAAGTAGCGTTCATGTGTACGTACGGCTTACCGTCTCCATGAACGGTGCATTTCATTTATTACCTCTAAATGATTATGTAATATTATAAATACATGTATATGCTGGATATATATGATATATATGATATCAAAATCAGGAATGTCATTCTGGATATAAAGAACCATTGACCACACGAACAACATGTAATTGTAAGAAGTCCACTTTCGACTTAAGAACCAAATATTGACAAAACAAACATCATTAACTTAAATGGTTACATAATGTTTATAACATGGTAATAAGTTATATAAAAGGAATAATGAACTTTAAAAAGGTTCTTAATAAAGTATAAATTAACTCAAGTTTATTATTCAGGACGTTAAAGAACGATCGAGTCAAGTCGGACCTGAGGTAAGGGACTTCGTCTCAATCTCCTTTCATTGAGGCATATTTCGTTTTATACACAACTTTATTTTATATGGTGTATAAACCCCTTTGACTTTTACTTTTATAAAAAAGGAATCTTTTTCTATGAAGCGTTTTACTAAATGACAAAAAGGAATGTTTTTTTAACGTACGCGGTGACAACGACTTTTTCCGCCGCCGCGAGTATTATTTGGTCCTTGGCTTTCTCAACAAGCCGTAATGTTTTTAAAATAAAATAAATACCATATACTCTTTTATTTATTTTGGTATTGAAAATGGGTTTGATAAAGGATTCTATTATGTCAATATATTTATGATATATTGTGATTGAAATGTAGAAATGTTATCATTCCTTTATATTGGTTTTATGTTTTATGATTTTATATTGGTACTTGGACATTTTAACGGGTGGTTACGTTATAAACCATATGACGGGTGGTGCCGTGAATACCAGGATGGGTGGTTACGTTATAACCTCCAATGCATTGGGTATGGAAGTTGGCCGTTTGTCTACTCCATTAAGTATGTATGGAAATTGGCCATATGGCTATTCCATTAAGTGATGTGTGTGGAAGTCGACCGTATGGTTATTCCACTTAAGTATTTTTATGTCCCAAGTTACCTTTATATATGTTATGTGTTCTTTATATGGGTTTTATGGTAATCCTTTGGTTACAAAAAGGTAAGTAATGATACTTTTTTTAAGTGAAGAGTTTTTACTACGTCATGAAGGTGAAGGTATTACTTTGATAGAGTAAACATGGTTTACTTGATTATGAAAAACTAACAGTTTTCATTCTTTGTGTATCCCTTACTGAGCTTTTTATGCTCACCCCAAGTTTTTTTGAAATGTTTTTCACAGGACTTAATGTGGAATAAGGTCAAGGATGGGATCAAGGGAATGTCATGCTATATAAAACATGGAACTAGACATGTTTCTTTTAAGAGTTTTTTTTATTATGAAAACTTAGTAGAAGTGACTAATTTGTAATCTTTTGAGATGTAATAGTTATGTGCTAATTCTCTAAAACTCTAAACCTGAATAGATCCTCAACGTGAATTATTCTTTTAATTCAAGATTAAGTAAGGTTTAAGGCCGGGGCCTTATAGTTGGTACCAACTATAAGGCCCCCGCCTTAAACCTTACTTAATGTTGAATTAAATGAATAATTCACCTTGAGGATCTTTTCAGGTTTAGAGTTTTAGAGAATTAGGACATAACTATTACATCTCAAAAGATTACAAATTAGTCTCTTCTACTAAATTTCCATAAAATAAAAACTCTTAAAAAGAAACATGTCTAGTTTCATGTTTTAGGTAGCATGACTTTCCCTTGATTCCATCCTTGACCCTATTCCATGATAAGTCTTGTGAAAAACATTTCAAAAACTTGGGATGAGCATAAAAACTCAGTAAGGGATACACAAAGAATAAAAACTGTTAGTTTATCAAAACAAAAAGTAAACCATGTATACTTTATCAAAGTAATACTTTTCACCTTTATGAAGTAGTAAAAAATATTCACTGAATAATATATCATTACTTACCTTTTTTTAACCAAAGGATTACCATAAAACCTATATAAAAACACATAACATATATAAAGGTAACTTGGGACATAAACATACTTATGTGGAATAACCATACGGTCGACTCCCACACATATCACTTAATGGAATAGCCATATTGCCAATTTCCATACATACTTAATGGAATATCCATACGGCCGACTTCCATACCCAATGCATTGGAGGTTATAACGTAACCACCCGTCCTGGTATTCAAGGAACCACCCGTCATAATGTCCAAGTACCATTATAAAATCGTAACACATAAAACCAACATAAATGAATGATAACATTTCCACATTTCAATCACAATATATCATTTAAATATATTGACATAATATAATCCTTTATCAAAAACATTTTCAATACCGAAATAAAAAAAGTACATGGTATTTATTTTATTTTAAAAACATTATGGCTTGTTGAGGAAGCCAAAGTCAAATAATACTCACGGCGGCGGAAAAGGTCGTTGTCTCCGTGTACGTTAAAAGAAACATTCCTTTTTGTCGTTTTGTAAAACGATTCGTAGAAAAAGATTCCTTTTGTATAAAAGTAAAAGTCAAAGGTGTTTATACACCGTATACAAGAAAGTTGTGTATAAAATGAAATATGCCTCAATGAAAGGAGATTGAGACGAAGTCCCTTACAAAGACGGTATCATTGGTTTAAGGATAAATCAATTACATAATTATGTGTGACAAACGAATACACCAAATATAAGTGGATATTAAGTGTAAAACAATCAGAGGATATTCACACATATTCATAGAACAACATATTCAAGGAGTACAAGTTTATCCCAAAGAATCAAATTTGGGCTAAGAAGTTCCCTTGCAAACATTTGACAGCCTAACGACGTCACTTCAAAAATTCAGAAAATTAGTTGATGAGAGATAAAAAGGGGATCTCATCACTTGGACATAAAATTTACATTAATCAGGATATAGAAGAACATATCCCAACATAATAGTATGTGAATTAAAAGACATAACAAAAGAAGTCTTTTAAAAAGAGGAGGGTGAAAGGTTCCCTTACCGACTTGGGTAACTTTCGAAAAGTACACCCCATTGAAGAAGTGTCATACAATGAATATGTAAATACCCATAAATGGAATTATATTACAAAAGGAGTGTAATAGTGTTCTGTACATAAACCACTCAAAGGAAATTGTGGCAAATGTAGCATAAATCTCACGGGAATAAAAGTGGGATGAAAAATCTCTTACGAAAACTCGGCAGCCTAAAGGCACCACTTAAAACTTCCAAAATGGATTGATGAGAGGAAATAGGGTCTCTCATCACATCAAAATAAAGTTTACAGAAAGAGGAATATAAAATAACATCCCAATAACAAGAAAGATGAGCTTTAGAAGGAATGACATAAAAGAGTGTACTTAAAAAAAGAGGGGAGTAATATCCCTTACCTCGGGTCCGACTTGACTCGATCGTTCTTTAACGTCCTGAATAATAAACTTTAGTTAATTTCTACTTGATTAAGAACCTTTTTAAATTTCATTATTCCTTCTATATCACTTATTGCCATGTTATAAACATTAATGAACCATTTAAGTTAATAATGTTTGTTTTGTCGATATTTGGTTCTTATGTCGAAAATGGACTTCTTACAATTCCATGTCTACTTCCATGTTTTATATAGCATGACATTCCCATGATCCCATCCTTGACCTTATTCCACATTAAGTCCTGTGAAAAACATTTCAAAAAAACTTGGGGTGTGCATAAAAAGCTCAGTAAGGGATACACAAAGAATGAAAAATGTTAGTTTTTCAAAATCAAGTAAACCATGTATACTCTATGAAAGTAATACCTTCACCTTCATGAAGTAGTAAAAACTATTCACTGAAAAAAAGTATCATTACTTACCTTTTTGTAACCAAAGGATTACCATAAAACCCATATAAAGAACACATAACATATATAAAGGTAACTTGGGACATAAACATACTTAAGTGGAATAACCATACGGTCGACTTCCACACATATCACTTAATGGAATAGCCATACGGCCAATTTCCATACATACTTAATGGAATAACCATACGGCCGACTTCCATACCCAATGCATTGAAGGTTATAACGTAACCACCCGTCCTGGTATTCACGGCACCACCCATCATATGGTTTATAACGTAACCACCCATTAAAATTTCCAAGTACTGATATAAAATCATAAAACATAAAACCAATATAAAGGAATGATAACATTTCCACATTTCAATCACAATATATCATAAATATATTGACAAAATAGAATCCTTTATCAAAACCATTTTCAATACCAAAATACATAAAATAGTATATGGTATTTATTTTATTTTAAAAACATTACAGCTTGTTGAGGAAGCCAAAGACCAAATAATACTCGCGGCGGCGGAAAAAGTCGTTGTCACCGCGTATGTTAAAAAAACATTCCTTTTTGTCATTTAGTGAAACGCTTCGTAGAAAAATATTCCTATTGTATAAAAGTAAAATTGAAAGGGGTTTATACACCGTATAAAATAAAGTTGTGTATAAAACGAAATATTCCTCAATGAAAGGAGATTGAGACGAAGTCCCTTACCTCAGGTCCGACTTGAATCGATCGTTCTTTAACGTCCTGAATAATAAACATGAGTTAATTTATACTTGATTAAGAACCTTTTTAAAGTTCATTATTCCTTTTATATCACTTATTTCCATGTTATAAACATTATGTAACCATTTATGTTAATGATGTTTGTTTTATCAATATTTGGTTCTTAAGTCGAAAGTGGACTTCTTACAGTTACATGTTGTTCGTGTGGTCAAAGGTTCTTTATATCCAGAATGAAATTCCTGATTTGGATATCATATATATCATATATATCCAGCATATACATGTATTTATAATATTACATAATCATTTAGACGTAAGAAATGAAATGCACTGTTCATGGAGACGGTAAGCCGTACGTACGCATGAACGCTTCTCTCAATTCTATTTCGTATTTTATAGAATGGAATCATAATGATATAAGAGTATATTATAATTACAGTATAATAAAATATATAATATCATTAACTTTATCCTTTACACATCCCACATATGGTATTAACGAATCAAATCACTTTCAGGGGGCGGTAGTCCGCACTTCCTAAAATGAAGATATCGTGTTTACCCATAATGGAAACAATAATGGTATGCCATAAATGAAAAATACAGAAGCTTAAGGAAAGAATAAACATATTATATATCATATATAAAAATAGTGACATCATAATGGCCACCTTTGAAGGTGTTAAATGAGTATTGAACAATCATCGTTTCGGGAGGCAGAATTTCGCCATCCACAGAAACCGTATGTTCTTTAACCATTTGATGTAGTTGTGTCAGAGTGTAGCTCGAATAAATCATATAACAACATCCTAGTATATTGAAGATACTGGTTTTGTTACAAAATAAGTAAATAAAAAGTGTTTAGGGGGTTGGAGAAGCAAAATAAAACAAATGAACAAGAGAGAATGAATTAACTTTAAAACTATAACTCCATTTGATTTGAGCCTAAAGGCTTCCTTTGAAAGGATTCTTCCCAAAGGGAATCCTCTAGGATGAGGAGAGGGATGTGGAGAGAGAGTAAATGGGCAGGGGATGGCCGAGCCAAAGGCTTGAGGAGTGTGTGAAATGAGGTAGAGGTGGGTGCCTTTTATAAGAGGAGAGGAGGGGCACTTTTGGAAATCATGAAACTATTATTTTATTTTCAAAAGTGATTCGAATTTCTAAGTCCCAAATTGATATATTTATCAGATAAGATGATAAGGCTTCGAAATATTCCCATCCAATAGGTTTTGGACATGTGTAGGGTTTAGATATTATATTATCTTTCCATTTTATTTAAATCGTTAAATAATGAAGTCATCGCTGCATCATAATGATGTCATAAATAATTTAATTTATTTAATGTCTAGAAATTACAAAAAAATACTATGATGTAGGAAATATTTTTATATTTCCAATGAATATTTATAATAAAAAATATGATCTTTATCACCCAATGTAAAAATTGTTTTCGTAAAACATATTATGTTTGTGTCATTTTTACTTTTATTTAAAAAAAAGGCATTAAAGTCATTATCTCACCCAAGTGGCTCCATGGGGTCCCCTAAATAGACCCATGGGTTGTCTTGGTCAGCCATGATACAAACAATAGGGTTAGGACATGTTTCAAGCTCATCTCATTTTATTAAAGCATTATTTTTACCTTAAACTACACTAATTACCTCTAATCGCGATTAAAAACTTAATAAGTTACTATTCACCAAAAAATTATTTTAATCTCATTGAACCACATTTTACTTATTAATGACAACCATGTATGTCTGATTTTTGAAAATCAAAACACAATGATTGCAAAATTTTATTTAAACAGAAAATCAGTTTTTATAAGTACCACTTAGTGGTTTCACTATTAATAAAAAATTGAAGTTTTTCAGAAAATTACCAAAAATTCACCCTAAGCTATATTTGATATTACGAATTCAAAAATGAAGTCTATTTTACAAAATTAAAAACATATAAGTCACATTAATTATTTTAATAATTAATTCCCGCTGTCAGAGCAAATAGCGTGTTTTTATGAAACAATAAGTATCAAAAGATTGACACTAGTTTAAGTCCGATTTCAAAGTGAAATTAATTCCAACAACCACTATTGGATTTAATGGTAAAAATATTTTCTAATTTAACTTTAAAACCAATTCAAATGATAATCTAATCATATAAATAAATTAGATTAAAAAGAGGTTTTGAATTAAAATACAACATTTTACACTATTCATTAAAAAAAGAATTTATCGGAATGATACCAAAAATTTACACAAAGTAAATTTTGATGTCCCGATTCTAAAGAATAGTTATATTTGGTCCAAAAGGATGTATAAGTGTGAACAAAACTATATTTAATGACGGTTCGCCATCAAAAGGTGATAAGTGAACCCTTAGTGAACATTAGGGTATAAATGCCTAAAATTGAATTCTTTCCGTATTTTAAGCCTTTATCTTTTATTGGGTAAATGTAAAAACATTTAAAAACATATATAATCATATTTTAGTTATTTCTATCCATTCCTGCCAGTACAACGGCTACTTGTTAACTAACTTTTAAAATAATATTATTTTATTACTTGTGTGCAACGAAAGTTTTCAAAGAAACTCATCGTTGCGTATCGAGTACGCTATCGAACGTAGAAACCCCTTTTAATTAAAATTAATATTTAATTCGTAAATATTAATAAATATGAAAATTCTTTATTCTTTAATTACCTGGGATGTTACATCCTTCCCCCCTTTTGGGAATTGCATCCTCGCAATTTTATTCATTTATCAAAATAAGTGGGGGTATTTATCCCTCATAGCATTTTCAGATTCCCACGTTGCCTCTTCAATCACATGGTTTTTCCACAAAAACTTTACCTGATGAATAAACTTCTTCCGTAACACCTGCTCCCTATGGTCAAAAATCTGGACTGGTTGTTCCTCATAAGATAGGTTCTCTTCCAGATGAACTACCTCTGGACTCAAAACATGAGATGGATCTGGCATATACGTCCTCAACATTGAAACATGAAAAACATTGTCTACCTGAGATAAACTCGGAGGTAAAGCCACTCGGTAAGCAACTGATCCAACTTTCTCTAGAATTTCATATGGTCCAATAAACCTTGGACTCAACTTTCCTTTATTACCAAATCTCATCACACTTTTCCAAGGAGAAACCTTGAGAAAAACATGATCACCTACCTCGAAAGATATATCCTTCCTCCGGTTATCCGCATAACTCTTCTTCCTGCTCTGAGCTGTTCTCATGTGATTCTGAATCAACTGAACTTTTTCTGCCATCTCTTCTACCAATTCTGGTCCCATCAGCTTCCTTTCACCCACTTCATCCCAAAATGCTGGAGTTCGACAAAGCTTCCCATATAATGCCTCAAATGGTGCCATCTGTATACTGGAATGAAAACTGTTATTATATGAAAATTCAACCAAAGAAAGATGTTGGTCCCAACTTCCCTGATAATCCATAGAACAAGCTCATTGCATATCCTCCAAGGTTTGAATTGTTCGTTCTGACTGCCCATCTGATTGAGTATGAAAGGCTGTACTAAAATTTAATTCAGTACCCAATGACTTCTGAAGGACTTTCCAAAAGTTAGAAGTGAACCTGGGATCACGATTAGATATAATGGAGAGAGGAACTCCATGTAACCTGACTACCTCTTTAAGATACAAACGGGAAAGTTGATCTAGGGAAAAAGTATCTCGTATAGCAAGGAAATGAGCAGACTTGGTCAAGCGATCAACAATAACCCAGATTGCATTATTACCTCGAGATGTCTTCGGTAGTCCCACAACAAAGTCCATGAATATATTCTCCCATTTCCACTTTGGCACTGGTAAAGGCTGAAGCATCCCTTTTGGTAACTGCCGCTCTGCTTTAACCTGTTGGCATGTCAAACACTTCACAGTAAAATCAGCAATATCTCTTTTCATTCCATCCCACCAGTAATACTCTCGCAGATCTCTATACATCTTAGTACTGCCAGGATGAACAGAAAACGGAGAACTATGAGCTTCACATAACAACTCTTCCTTCACTTGGACATAAAATTTACATTAATCAGGATATATAAGAACATATCCCAACATAATAGTATGTTAATTAAAAGACATAAGAAATAGAATATTTTAAAAAGAGGAGGGTGAAATGTTCCCTTACCGACTTGGGTAAGTTTCGAAAAGTACACCCCATTGAAGAAGTGTCATAAAATGAATATGTAAATACCCATAAATGGAATTATATTACAAAAGGAGTTTAATAGTGGGCAGTACATAAACCACTTAAAGGAAATTATGGCAAATGTAGCATAAATCTCACGAAAATAAAATTGGGATGAAAAATCTCTTACGAAAACTCGGCAGCCTAACGACGCCACTTAAAACGTCCAAAATGGATTGATGAGAGAGAATAGGGCCTCTCATCACATGAACATAAAAATTACAGTAAGTGTAATATAAAATAACATCCCAATAACAAGAAAGATGAGCTTTATAGGGATTGACATAAAAGAGTGTACTTAAAAAGAAAGAGAGGAGTAAGATCCCTTACCTCAGGTCCGACTTGACTCGATCGTTCTTTAACATCCTGAATAATAAACTTGAGTTAATTTATACTTGATTAAGAACCTTTTTAAAGTTTATTATTCCTTTTATATCACTTATTGCCATGTTATAAACATTATGTAACCATTTAAGTTAATGATGTTTGTTTTGTCAATATTTGGTTCTTAAGTCGAAAGTGGACTTCTTACAATTACATGTTGTTCGTGTGGTCAAAGTTTCTTTATATCCAGAATGAAATTCCTGATTTGGATATCATATATATCATATATATCCAGCATATACATGTATTTATAATATTACATAATCATTTAGAGGTAAGAAATGAAATGCACCGTTCATGGAGACGGTAAGCCGTACGTACGCATGAACGCTACTTTCATTTCTATTTCGTATTTTATAGAATGGAATCATAATGATATAAGAGTATATTATAATTCCAGTATAATAACATATATAATATCATTAACTTTATCCTTTACACATCCCACATATGGTATTAACGAATCAAATCACTTTTAGGGGGCGGTAGTCCGCACTTCCTAAAATGAAGATATCGTGTTTACCCATAATGGAAACAATAATGGTATGCCATAAACGAAAAATACAGAAGCTTAAGGAAAAAATAAACATATTATATATCATATATAAAACTAGTGACATCATAATGGCCACCTTTTAAGGTGTTAAATGAGTATTGAACAATCATCATTTCGGGAGGCAGAATTTTGCCATCCACGGAAACCGTATGTTATTTAACCATTTGATGTAGTTGTGTGAGAGTGTAGCTAGAATAAATCATATAAAAACATCCTAGTATATTGATGATACTGGTGTTGTTACAAAAGAAGTAAATAAAAAGAGTTTAGGGGGTTGGAGAAGTAAAATAAAACAAATGAACAAGAGTGAATGAATTACCTTTAAAAGTGTAACTCCTTTTGATTTGAGCCTAAAGGCTTCCTTTGAAAGGATTATGCCCAAAGGGAATCCTCTATGATGAGGATAGGGATGTGGAGAGAGTAAATGGGCAGGGGATGGCCGAGCCAAAGGCTTGAGGAGTGTGTGAAATGAGGTAGAGGTGGGGGCCTTTTATAAGAGGAGAGGAGGGGCACTTTTGGAAATCATGAAACTATTATTTTATTTTCAAACGTGATTCGAATTTCTAAGGTCCCACATTGATATATTTCAAAGATAAGATGATAAGGATTCGAAATATTCCCATCCAATAGGTTTTGGACATGTGTAGGTTTTAGATATTACATTATCTTTCCATTTTATTTAAATCGTTAAATAATGAAGTCATCGCTGCATCATAATGATGTCATAAATAATTTAATATATTTAAGGTCTAAAAATTACAAAAAAAATTCTATGATGTAGGAAATATTTTTATCTTTCCAATGAATATTTATAATCAAAAATCGGATCTTTATAACCCCATGTAAAAATTGTTTTCGTAAAACATATTATGTTTGTGTCATTTTTACTTTTATTTAAAAAAAGGCATTAAAGTCATTATCTCACCCAAGTGGCTCCATGGGGTCCCCTAAATCGACCCATGGGTTGTCTTGGTCGGCCATGACACAACCAATAGGGTTAGTAAATGTGTCAAGCTCATCTCATTTTATTAAAGCATTATTTTTACCTTAAACTACACTAATTACCTCTAATCGCGATTAAAAACCTAATAAGTTACTATTCACCAAAAAATTATTTTAATCTCATTGAACCACATTTTACTTCTTAATAACAAACATTTATGTCGGATTTTTGAAAATCAAAACACAATGATTGCAAAATTTCATTTAAACAGAAAATCAGTTTTTATAAGTACCACTTAGTGGTTTCACTATTCATCAAAAATTGATGTTTTTCAGAAAATTACCAAAAATTCACCCTAAGCTATATTTAATATCACGAATTCAAAAATGAAGTCTATTTTACAAAATTCAAAATATATAAGTCACATTAATTAATTTAATAATTAATTCCCACTGTCAGAGAAAATAGCGTGTTTTTATGAAAC
Organism: Viscum album; assembly: GCA_963277665.1. Taxonomy (NCBI): domain Eukaryota; kingdom Viridiplantae; phylum Streptophyta; class Magnoliopsida; order Santalales; family Viscaceae; genus Viscum; species Viscum album. Next base: position 936,845,789 of record OY728150.1, read on the forward strand.
AATAAGTATCAAAAGATTGACACTAGTTTAAGTCTGATTTCAAAGTGAAATTAATTCCAACGACCACTATTGGATTTAATGGTAAAAATATTTTCTAATTTCACTTTAAAACCAATTCAAAAGATAATCTAATCATATAAATAAATTAGATTAAAAAGTGGTTTTGAATTAAAATACAACATTTTACACTATTCATTAAAAAAAAGAACTTTATCGGAAAGATACCAAAAATTTACACAAAGTAAATTTTGATGTCCCGATTCTAAAGAAGAGTTATTTTTGGTGCAATAGAATTTATAAGATTGATCAAAACTATATTTAATGACGGTTCGCTGTCAAAAGGTGATAAGTGAACCCTTAGTGAAAATTAGGGTATAAATGCCTAAAATTGAACTCTTTCCGTATTTTAAGCCTTTATCTTTTATTGGGTAAATGTAAAAACATTTAAAAAAATATAATCATATTTTAGTTATTTCTATCCATTCCCGCCAGTAAAATGGCTACTTGTTAACTAACATTTAAAATAATATTATTTTATTACTTGTGTGTAATGTAAGTTTTTAAAGGAACTCATCGTTGCGTATCGGGCACTTAAAAAGAAAGAGAGAGGTTAGATCTCTTACGAAAATTCGGCAGCCTAACGGCGCCACTCAGAACTTCCAAAATGGATTGATGAGAGAGAATAGGGTCTCTCATCACATGAACATAAAAAATTACAGTAATAGTAATATAAAATAACATCCCAATAACAAGAAAGATGAGCTTTAAAAGGAATGACATAAAAGAGTGTACTTAAAAAGAAAAAGAGGAGTAGGATCCCTTACCTCAGGTCCGACTTGACTTGATCGTTCTTTAACGTCCTGAATAATAAACTTGTGTTAATTTCTATTTGCTTAAGAACCTTTTTCAAGTTAATTATTCCTTTTATATCACTTATTTACATTTTATAAACATTATGTAATCATTTAAGTTAATAATGTTTGTTTTGTCGATATTTGGTTCTTAAGTCGAAAGTGAACTTCTTACAATTACATGTTGTTCGTGTGGTCAATGGTTCATTATATCCAGAATGACATTCATGATTTGGATATCATATATATCATATATATCCAGCATATACATGTATTTATAATATTACATAGTCATTTAGAGGTAAGAAATGAAATGCACCGTTCATGGAGACGGTAAGCCGTACGTACGCATGAATGCTACTTTCATTTCTTTGTCATATTTTATAGAATGGAATCATAATGATATAAGAGTATATTATAATTCCAGTATAATAACATATATAATATCATTAAATTTATCCTTTACACATCCCACATATGGTATTAACGAATCAAATCACTTTCAGGGGGCGGTAGTCCGCACTTCCTAAAATGAAGATATCGTGTTTACCCATAATGGAAACAATAATGGTATGCCATAAATGAAAAATACATAAGCTTAAGGAAAGAATAAACATATTATATATCATATATAAAAATAGTGACATCATAATGGCCACATTTGAAGGTGTTAAATGAGTATTGAACAATCATTGTTTCGGGAGGCAGAATTTCGCCATCCACGGAAACCGTATGTTCTTTAACCATTTGATGTAGTTGTGTGAGAGTGTAGCTAGAATAAATCTTATAAAAACATCCTAGTATATTGAAGATACTGGTGTTTTTACAAAATAAGTAAATAAAAAGATTTTAGGGGGTTGGAGAAGCAAAATAAAACAAATGAACAAGAGAGAATGAATTACCTTTAAAAGTGTAACTCCTTTTGATTTGAGCCTAAAGGATTCCTTTGAAAGGATTCTGCCCAAAGGGAATCCTCTAGGATGAGGAGAGAGATGTGGAGAGAGTAAATGGGCAGGGGATGGCCGAGCCAAAGGCTTGAGGAGTGTGTGAAATGAGGTAGAGGTGGGGGCCTTTTATAAGAGGAGAGGAGGGGCACTTTTGGAAATCATGAAACTATTATTTTATTTTCAAAAGTGATTCTAATTTCTAAGGTCCCACATTGATATATTTCGAATATAAGATGATAAGGCTTAGAAATATTCCCATCCAATAGGTTTTGGACATTTTTAGGTTTTAGATATTACATTATCTTTCCATTTAATTTAAATCGTTAAATAATGAAGTCATCGCTGCATCATAATGATGTCATAAATAATTTAATTTATTTAAAGTCTAAAAATTACAAAAAAACTACTATGATGTAGGAAATCGTTTTATCTTTCCAATGAATATTTATAATAAAAAATATGATCTTTATAACCCCATGTAAAAATTGTTTTTGTAAAACATATTATGTTTGTGTCATCTTTACTTTTATTTAAAAAAAAGGCATTAAAGTCATTATCTCACCCAAGTGGCTCCATGGGGTCCCCTAAATCAACCCATGGGTTTTCTTGGTCGGCCATGACACAAAAAATAGGGTTAGGACATGTGTCAAGCTCATCTCATTTTATTAAAGCATTATTTTTACCTAAACTACACTAATTACCACTAATCGCGATTAAGAACTTAATAAGTTACTATTCACCAAAAAATTATTTTAATCTCATTGAACCAAATTTTACTTCTTAATGACAACCATGTATGTCGGATTTTTGAAAATAAAAACACAATGATTGAAAAATTTCATTTAAATGGAAAATCAGTTTTTATATGTTCCACTTAGTGGTTTCACTATTCATCAAAAATTGAAGTTTTTCAGAAAAATTCCAAAAATTCACCCTAAGCTATATTTGATATTCTGAATTCAAAAATGAAGTCCATTTTACAAAATTTAAAACATATAATTCAAATTAATTAATTTAATAATTAATTCCCACTGTCAGAGCAAATAGCGTGTTTTTATGAAACAATAAGTATAAAAAGATTGACACTAGTTTAAGTCCGATTTCAAAGTGAAATTAATTCCAACGACCACTATTGGATTTAATGGTAAATATATTTTCTAATTTCACTTTAAAACCAATTCAAAAGATAATCTAATCATATAAATAAATTAGATTAAAAAGAGGTTTTGAATTAAAATACAACATTTTACACTATTCATTAAAAAAAAGAACTTTATCGGAAAGATACCAAAAATTTACACAAAGTAAATTTTGATGTCCCGATTCTAAAGAAGAGTTATTATTGGTCCAATAGAATTTATAATATTGATCAAAACAATATTTAATTACGGTTCGCCGTCAAAAGGTGATAAGTGAACCCTTAGTGAAAATTAGGGTATAAATGCCTAAAATTGAACTCTTTCCGTATTTTAAGCCTTTATCTTTTATTGGGTAAATGTAAAAACATTTAAAAACATATATAATCATATTTTAGTTATTTATATCCATTCCCGCCAGTACAACGACTACTTGTTAACTAACAATTAAAATAATATTATTTTATTACTTGTGTGCAACGTAAGTTTTCAAAGAAACTCATCGTTGCGTATAGTGTACGCTATCGAACGTAGAAAACCCTTTTAATTAAAATTAATATTTAATTTGTAAATATTAATAAATATGAAAATTCTTTATTCTTTAATTACCTGGGATGTTACATCCTTCCCCCCTTTTGGGAATTGCGTCCTCGCAATTTTATTCACTTATCAAAATAAGTGGGGGTATTTATCCCTCATAGCATTTTCAGATTCCCACGTTGCCTCTTCAATCACATGGTTTTTCCACAAAATTTTTACCTGATGAATCACCTTATTCCGTAACACCTGCTCCCTGTGGTCAAGAATCTGGACTGGTTGTTCTTCATAAGATAGGTTCTCCTCCAGCTGAACTACCTCTGGACTCAAAACATGAGATGGATCTGACATATACTTCCTCAACATTGAAACATGAAAAACATTGTGTACCTGAGATAAACTCGGAGGTAAAGCCACTCGGTAAGCAACTGATCCAACTTTCTCCAGAATTTCATATGGTCCAATAAATCTTGGACTCAGCTTTCCTTTCTTACCAAATCTCATCACACTTTTCCAAGGAGAAACCCTGAGAAAAACATGATCACCAACCTTGAAAGATAGATCCTTCATCCGGTTATCCACATAACTCTTTTGCCTGCTCTGATCTGTTCTCATGTGCTTCTGAATCAACTGATCTTTTTCTGCCATCTCTTCTACCAATTCTGGTCCCATCAGCTTCCTTTCACCCACTTCATCCCAAAATGCTGGAGTTCGACACCGCTTCCCATATAATGCCTCAAATGGTGCCATCTGTATACTGGAATGAAAACTGTTATTATATTAAAATTCAACCAAAGAAAGATGTTGGTCCCAACTTCACTGATAATCCATAGAACAAGCTCGTATCATATCCTCCAAGGTCTGAATTGTTCGTTCTGACTGCCCATCTGATTGAGGATGAAAAGCTATACTAAAATTTAATTCAGTACCCAATGACTTATGAAGGCCTTTCCAAAAGTTATAAGTGAACCTGTGATCACGATCAGATAAAATGGAGAGAGGAACTCCATGTAACCTGACTACCTCTTTAATATACAAACGAGAAAGTTGATCTAGGGAAAAAGTATCTCGTATAGCAAGGAAATGAGAAGACTTGGTCAAGCGATCAACAATAACCCAGATTTCATTATTACCTCGATATTTCTTCGGTAATCCCACAACAAAGTCCATGGATATATTCTCCCATTTCAACTCTGGCACTGGTATAAAATAAAGTTGTGTATAAAACGAAATATGCCTCAATGAAAGGAGATTGAGACGAAGTCCCTTACCTCAGGTCCGACTTGACTCGATCGTTCTTTAACGTCCTGAATAATAAACTTGAGTTAATTTATACTTGATTAAGAACCTTTTTAAATTTCATTATTCCTTTTATATCACTTATTGCCTTGTTATAAACATTATGTAACCATTTAAGTTAATGATGTTTGTTTTGTCAATATTTGGTTCTTAAGTCGAAAGTGGACTTCTTACAATTACATGTTGTTCGTGTGGTCAAAGTTTCTTTATATCCAGAATGAAATTCATGATTTTCATATCATATATATCATATATATCCAGCATATACATGTATTTATAATATTACATAATCATTTAGAGGTAAGAAATGAAATGCACCGTTCATGGAGACGGTAAGCCGTACGTACGCATGAACGCTACTTTCATTTCTATTTCGTATTTTATAGAATGGAATCATAATGATATAAGAGTATATTATAATTCCAGTATAATAACATATATAATATCATTAACTTTATCCTTTACACATCCCACATATGGTATTAACGAATCAAATCACTTTCAGGGGGCGGTAGTCCGCACTTCCTAAAATGAAGATATCGTGTTTACCCATAATGGAAACAATAATGGTATGCCATAAATGAAAAATACAGAAGCTTAAGGAAATAATAAACATATTATATATCATATATAAAAATAGTGACATCATAATGACCACCTTTGAAGGTGTTAAATGAGTATTGAACAATCATCCTTTCGGGAGGCAAAATTTCGCCATTCACGGAAACCGTATGTTCTATAACCATTTGATGTAGTTGTGTGAGAGTGTAGCTCGAATAAATCTTATAAAAACATCCTAGTATATTGAAGATACTGGTGTTGTTATAAAATAAGTAAATAAAAAGAGTTTAGGGGGTTGGAGAAGCAAAATAAAACAAATGAACAAGAGAGAATGAATTACCTTTAAAAGTGTAACTCCTTTTGATTTGAGCCTAAAGGCTTCCTTTAAAATGATTCTGCCCAAAGGAAATCCTCTAGGATGAGTAGAGGGATGTGGAGAGAGTAAATGGGTAGGGTATGGCCGAGCCAAAGGCTTGAGTAGTGTGTGAAATGAGGTAGAGGTGGGGGCCTTTTATAAGAGGAGAGGAGGGGCACTTTTGGAAATCATGAAACTATTATTTTATTTTCAAAAGTGTTTCGAATTTCTAAGTTCCCACATTGATTTATTTTGAAGATAAGATGATAAGTCTTTGAAATATTCCCATCCAATTGGTTTTGGACATGTGTAGGTTTTAGATATTACATTATCTTTCCATTTTATTTAAATCTTTATATAATGAAGTCATCGCTGCATCATCATGATGTCATAAATAATTTAATTTATTTAAAGTTTAAAAATTATAAAAAAATACTATGATGTAGAAAATATTTTTAGATTTATAATGAATATTTATAATCAAAAATATGATTATTATAACCCCTTATAAAAATTGTTTTAGTAAAACAATTTATGTTAGTGTCATTTTCACCTTTATTTAAAAAAAGGCATTAAAGTCATTATCTCACCCAAGTGGCTCCATGGGGTCCCCTAAATCGACCCATGGGTTGTCTTGGTCGTCCATGACACAACCAATAGGGTTAGGACATGTGTCAAGCTCATCTCATTTTATTAAAGCATTATTTTTACCTTAAACTACACTAATTACCACTAATCACGATTAAAAACATAATAAGTTACTATTCACCAAAAAATTATTTTTATCCCATTGAACCACATTTTACTTCTTAATGACAACCATTTATGTCGGATTTTTGAAAATCAAATCACAATGATGACAAAATTTCATTTAAACGGAAAATCAGTTTTTATAAGTACCACTTAGTGGTTTCACTATTCATCAAAAATTGAAGTTTTTCAGAAAATTACAAAAAATTCACCCTAAGCTATATTTGATATTATGAATTAAAAAATGAAGTCTATTTTACAAAATTCAAAACATATAAGTCACATTAATTAATTTAATAATTAATTCCCGCTGTCAGAGCAAATAGCGTGTTTTTATGAAACAACAAGTATCAAAAGATTGACACTAGTTTAAGTCCGATTTCAAAGTGAAATTAATTCAACGACCACTATTGGATTTAATGGTAAAAATATTTTCTAATTTCACTTTAAAAACAATTCAAATGATAATCTAATCATATAAATCAATTAGATTAAAAAGAGGTTTTGAATTAAAATACAACATTTTACATTATTCATTAAAAAAATGAACTTTATCGGAAAAAATACCAAAAATTTACACAAAGTAAAATTTGATGTCCCAATTCTAAAGAATAGTTTTATTTGGTCCAAAAGAATGTATAAGAGTGATCAAAACTATATTTAATGATAGTTCACCATCATAAGGCGATAAGTGAACCTTTAGTGAAAATTAGTGTATAAAAGCCTAAAATTGAATTCTTTCCGTATTTTAAGCCTTTGGATAAATGTAAAAACATTTAAAAAACATATATAATCATATTTTAGTTATTTCTATCCATTCCTGCCAATACAACGACTACATGTTAACTGCCATTTAAAATAATATTATTTTATTATTAGAGTGCAACGTAAGATTTCCAAGAAACTCGTTGTTGCGTATTGGGTACGCCATCGAGCATTGCATTCCCTTTAAAGTAATATTAATATTTGATTCACAAGTATGGATAAATATAAAGATGTCATATTCTTTATTTACCTGGGGTGTTACATCCTTCCCCCCTTTTGGGAATTGCGTCCTCGCAATTTTAAAATTGGGCTTGGAAACATCCTTGAAAGTCCCACATCGGAAGAAGAGTCGGTAAAACAATCACTTTAAAATAAAGAAAGATAAGTACAATGGTCAACCGAGTTAACCCATACTAGGATTCCAAGTATGAAAACATGGAAATGGAGGAGAAAACATAGGGTCATGTTCTGATGGAGAGTGATAGAAGATATGTTTAGGAGAAAGTTAACCATGAGAAAATCACAAACTTGTGATGGGTTAAACGGTATTCGATTCCCCAGTAGGAAAAGTTAATAGACAACATTTTTGTTTTAAGTTACTTTTTATCGAGGAATTTATTCATAAGGAAACATAATCACTTATCATTTTGAATTTAAACTTTTATTAGATTCCTTACACAAACTCATATTTTTGGTGAATAGTAACTTATTAAGTTTTTAATCGCGATTAGTGGTAATTAGTGTAGTTTAAGGTAAAAATAATGATTTAATAAAATGAGATGATCTTGACACATGTCCTAGCCCTATTGGTTGTGTCATGGCCGACCAATAAAACCCATGTGTCGATTTAGGGGACCCCATGGAGCCACTTGGGTGAGATAATGACTTTAATGCCTTTTTTTAAATAAAGGTTAAAATGACACTAACATAAATTGTTTTACTAAAACAATTTTTAGAAGGGGTTATACTAATCATATTTTTGATTATAAATTTTAATTAGAAAGATAAAAAGATTTTATACATCATAGTATTTTTTTTATAATTTTTAGACTTTAAATAAATTAAATTATTTATGACATCATGATGATGCAGCGATGACTTCATTATTTAACGATTTAAATAAAATGGAAAGATAATGTAATATCTAAAACCTACACATTTCCAAAACCTATTTTATGGGAATATTTCGAAGCCTTAGCATCTTATATTCGAAATATATCAATGTGGTACCTTAGAAATTCGAAACACTTTTGAAAATAAAATAATAGTTTCATGATTTCCAAAAGTGCCCCTCCTCTCCTCTTATAAAAGGCCCCCACCTCTACCTCATTTCACACACTACTCAAGCCTTTGGCTCGGCCATCCCCTGCCCATTTACTCTCTCCACATCCCTCTACTCATCCTCGAGGATTCCCTTTGGGCATAATCCTTTCAAAGGAAGCCTTTAGGCTCAAATCAAAAGGAGTTACACTTTTAAAGGTAATTCATTCTGTCTTGTTCATTTGTTTTATTTTGCTTCTCCAACCCCCTAAACTCTTTTTATTAATTTTTTTGTAACAGATCCAGTATCTTCAATATACTAGTATGTTTTTATAAGAAGGATTATAGCTACAATTACACACACCAACATCTAATGGTTAAAGAACATACGGTTTCCGTGGATGGCGAATTTCTGCCTCACGAAACGATGATTGTTCAACACTCATATAACACCTTCAAAGGTGGCCATTAAGATGTCACTATATTTATATATGATATATAATATGTTTATGTTTTACTTAAGCTTCTGTATTTTTCATTTGTGGCTTACCTTTATGGCTTCCACTATGGGTATACGCGATATCTTCATTTAAGGAAGTGCGGACTACCGCCCCCTCAAAGTGATGTGATTCGTTAATGCCATATGTGGGACGTATAAAGGATGGATTTAAAGTTATTATATATGATGTTATACTGTAATTATAATATACCTCTATATCATTATTATTTATTTCCATTAAAGTATGAGATAGAAATGAAAGTAGCGTTCATGCGTACGTACGGCTTACCGTCTCCATGAACGGTGCATTTCATTTCTTACCTCTAAATGATTATGTAATATTATAAATACATGTATATGCTGGATATATATGATATATATGCTATCCAAATCAGGAATGGCATTATGGATATAAAGAACCTTTGACCACACGAACAACATTTAATTGTAAGAAGTCCATTTTCGACTTAAGAACCAAATATCGACAAAACAAACATTATTAACTTAAATGGTTACATAATGTTTATAATATGACAATAATTGATATAGAAGGAATAATGAACTTTAAAAATGTTTTTAATCAATTAGAAATTAACTCACGTTTATTATTCAGGACGTTAAAGAACGATAGAGTCAAGTCGGACCCGAGGTATGGGATCTTACTCCCCGTTTTTTTAAGTACACTCTTTTATGTCATTCCTTCTAAAGCTCATCTTTCTTGTTATTGGGATGTTATTTTATATTCCTCTTTCTGTAAACTTTATGTTGATGTGATGAGAGGCCCTATTTCATCTCATCAATCAATTTTGGAAGTTTTAAGTGGCACCGTTAGGCTGTCGAGTTTTCGTAAGATATTTTTCATCCCACTTTTATTCCCGTGAGATTTATGCTACATTTGCCACAATTTCCTTTGAGTGGTTTATCTACTGCCCACTATTACACTCCTTTTTTAATATAATTCAATTTATGGGTATTTACATATTCATTGTATGAAACTTCTTCAATGGGGTGTACTTTTCGAAAGTTACCCAAGTCGGTAAGGGAACCTTTCACCCTCCTCTTTTTAAAAGACTTCGTTTGTTATGTCTTTTGATTCACATACTATTATGTTGGGATATGTTCTTATATATCCTGATTAATGTAAATTTTATTTCCAAGTGATGATATCCTCTTTTTATCTCTCATCAACTCATTTTCTGAATTTTTGAAGTGACGCCGTTAGGCTGTCAAATTTTTGCAAGGGAACTTCTTAGCCCAAATTTGATTCTTTGGGGTAAACTTGTACTCCTTGAATATGTTGTTCTATGAATATGTGTGAATAAACTCTGATTGTTTTACACTTAATATCCACTTATATTTGGTGTATTCGTTTGTCACACATAATTATGTAATTGATTTATCCTTAAACCATGGATACCGTCTTTGTAAGGGACTTCGTCTCAATCTCCTTTCATTGAGGCATATTTCGTTTTATACACAACCTTATTTTATATGGTGTATAAACCCCTTTGACTTTTAATTTTATACAAAAGGAATATTTTTCTACGAAACATTTTACTAAACGACAAAAAGGAATGTTTTTTTAATGTACGCGGTGACAATGACTTTTTCCGCCACCGCGAGTATTATTTGGTCTTTGGCTTCCTCAACAAGCCGTAATGTTTTTAAAATAAAATAAATACCATATACTCTTTTATGTATTTTGGTATTGAAAATGGTTTTGATAAAGGATTCTATTATGTCAATATATTTATGATATATTGTGATTGAAATGTGGAAATGTTATCATTACTTTATATTGGTTTTATGTTTTATGATTTTATATTGGTACTTGGACATTTTAACGGGTGGTTACGTTATAAACCATATGACGGGTGGTTCCGTGAATACCAGGACGGGTGGTTACGTTATAACCTCCAATGCATTGGGTATGGAAGTCGGCCGTATGGCTATTCGATTAAGTATGTATGGAAATTGGCCGTATGGCTATTCCATTAAGTGATATGTGTGGGAGTCGACCGTATGGTTATTCCACTTAAGTATGTTTATGTCCCAAGTTACCTTTATATATGTTATGTGTTCTTTATATGGGTTTTACAACTACATGTTGTTCATGTGGTCAAAGGTTTTTTATATCCAGAATGACATTCCTGATTTGGATAGCATGTATATCATATATATCCACCATATACATGTATTTATAATATTACATAATCATTTATAAAAGGCCCCCACCTCTACCTCATTTCACACACTCTTCAAGCCTTTGGCTCGACCATCCCCTGCCCATTTACTCTCTCCACATCCCTCTCCTCATCCTAGAGGATTCCCTTTGGGCAGAATCCTTTCAAAGGAAGCCTTTAGGCTCAAATAAAAAGGAGTTACACTTTTAAAGGTAATTCATTCTCTCTTGTTCATTTGTTTTATTTTGCTTCTCCAACCCCCTAAACTCTTTTTATTTACTTATTTTGTAACAACACCAGTATCTTCAATATACTAGGATGTTTTTATAAGATTTATTCGAGATACACTCTCACACAACTACATCAAATGGTTAAAGAACATACGGTTTCCGTGGATGGCGAAATTCTGCCTCCCAAAACGATGATTGTTCAATACTCATTTAACACCTTCAAAGGTGGCCATTATGATGTTACTATTTTTATATATGATATATAATATTTTTATTCTTTCCTTAAGCTTCTGTATTTATCATTTATGGCATACCATTATTGTTTCCATTATGGGTAAACACGATATCTTCATTTTAGGAAGTGCGGACTACTGCCCCCAGAAAGTGATTTGATTCATTAATACCATATGTGGGATGTGTAAAGGATAAAGTTAATGATAATATATATGTTATTATACTAGAATTATAATATACTCTTATATCATTATGATTCCATTCTATAAAATACGGAATAGAAATGAAAGTAGCGTTCATGCGTACGTACGGCTTACCTTCTCCATGAACGGTGCATTTCATTTCTTACCTCTAAATGATTATGTAATATTATAAATACATGTATATGATGGATATATATGATAAATATGATATCCAAATCAGGAATGTCATTCTGGATATAAAGAACCTTTGACCACACGAACAACATGTAATTGTAAGAAGTCCACTTTCGACTTAAGAACCTAATATTGACAAAACAAACATCATTAACTTAAATTGTTACATAATGTTTATAACATGGCAATAAGTGATATAAAAGGAATAATGAACTTTAAAAAGGTTCTTAATCAAGTATAAATTAACTCAAGTTTATTATTGAGGACGTTAAAGAACGATCGAGTCAAGTCGGACCTGAGGTAAGGGACTTCGTCTCAATCTCCTTTCATTGAGGCATATTTCGTTTTATACACAACTTTATTTTATACAGTGTATAAACCCCTTTGACATTTACTTTTATACAAAAGGAATCTTTTTCTACGAATCATTTTACTAAACGAAAAAAATGAATGTTTTTTTAACGTACGTGGTGACAATGACTGTTTCCGCCGCCGCGAGTATTATTTGGTCTTTGGCTTCCTCAACAAGCCGTAATGTTTTTAAAATAAAATAAATACCATATATTCTTTTATGTATTTTGGTATTGAAAATGGTTTTGATAAAGGTTTCTATTATGTCAATATATTTATGATATATTGTGATTGAAATGTGGAAATGTTATCATTCCTTTATATTGGTTTTATGTTTTATGATTTTATATTGGTACTTGGACATTTTAACGGGTGGTCACGTTATAAACCATATGACGGGTGGTGCCGTGAATATCAGGATGGGTGGTTACGTTATAACCTCCAATTCATTGGGTATGGAAGTCGGCCGTATGGCTATTCCATTAAGTATGAATGGAAATTGGCCATATGGCTATTCCATTAAGTGATATGTGTGGAAGTCGACCGTATGGTTATTCCACTTAAGTATGTCTATGTCCCAAGTTACCTTTATATATGTTATGTGTTCTTTATATGGGTTTTATGGTAATACTTTGGTTACAAAAAGGTAAGTAATGATACTTTTTTTCAGTGAAGAGTTTTTATTACTTCATGAAGGTGAAGGTATTACTTTGATAGAGTATACATGGTTTACTTGATTTTGAAAAACTAACAGTTTTCATTCTTTGTGTATCCCTTACTGAGCTTTTTATGCTCACCCCAAGTTTTTTTGAAATATTTTTCACAGGACTTAAAGTGGAATAATGTCAAGGATGGGATCAAGGGAATGTCATGCTATATAAAACATGGAACTAGACATGTTTCTTTTAAGAGTTTTTTTATGGAAACTTAGTAGAAGTGACTACTTTGTAATCCTTTGAGATGTAATAGTTATGTTCTAATTCTATAAAACTCTAAACCTGAAAAGATCCTCAATGTGAATTATTATTTTAATTCAATATTAAGTAAGGTTTAAGGCCGGTGTCTTATAGTAATATCATTAACTTTATCCTTTACACATCCCACATATGGTATTAACGAATCAAATCACTTTCTGGGGGCGGTAGTCCGCACTTCCTAAAATGAAGATATCGTGTTTACCCATAATGGAAACAATAATGGTATGCCATAAATGAAAAATACAGAAGCTTAAGGAAATAATAAACATATTATATATCATATATAAAAATAGTGACCTCATAATGGCCACCTTTGAAGGTGTTAAATGAGTTTTGAACAATCATCGTTTCGGGAGGCAGAATTTCGCCATCCACGGAAACCGTATGTTCTTTAACCATTTGATGTAGTTGTGTGAGAGTGTAGCTCGAATAAATCTTATAACAACATCCTAGTATATTGAAGATACTGGTGTTGTTACAAAAGAAGTAAATAAAAAGAGTTTAGGGGGTTGGAGAAGCAAAATAAAACAAATGAACAAGAGAGAATGAATTACCTTTAAAAGTATAACTCCTTTTGATTTGATCCTAAAGGCTTCCTTTGAAAGGATTCTGCCCAAATGGAATCCTCTAGGATGAGGAGAGGGATGTGGAGAGAGAGTAAATGGGCAGGGGATGGCTGAGCCAAAGGCATGAGGAGTGTGTGAAATGAGGTAGAGGTGGGGGCCTTTTATAAGAGGAGAGGAGGGACACTTTTGGAAATCATGAAACTATTATTTTATTTTCAAAAGTGATTCGAATTTTTAAGGTCCCAAATTGATATATTTAGAATATAAGATGACAAGGCTTCAAAATATTCCCATAAAATAGGTTTTGGACATGTTTAGGTTTTAGATATTACATTATCTTTCCATTTTATTTAAATCGTTAAATAATGAAGTTATCGCTGCATCCTAATGATGTCATAAATAATTTAATTTATTTAAGGTCTAAAAATTACAAAAAAAATACTATGATATCTGAAATCCTTTTATCTTTCCAATGAATATTTATAATAAAAAATATGATCTTTATAACCCCATGTAAATTTTTTTTTCGTAAAACATATTATGTTTGTGTCATTTTTACTTTTATTTAAAAAAAAGACATTAAAGTCATTATCTCACCCAAGTGGCTCCATGGGGTCCCCTAAATCGACCCATGGGTTGTCTTGGTATGCCATGACACAACCAATAGGGTTAAGACATGTGTCAAGCTCATCTGATTTTATTAAAGCATTATTTTTACCTTAAACTACACTAATTACCTCTAATCGCGATTAAAAACTTAATAAGTTACTATTCACCAAAAAATTATTTTAATATCATTGAACCACATTTTACTTCTTAATGACAACCATGTATGTCGGATTTTTGAAAATCAAAACACAATGATTTCAAAATTTCATTTAAACGGAAAATCAGTTTTTATAAGTACCACTTAGTGGTTTCACTATTCATCAAAAATTGAAGTTTTTCAGAAAATTACCAAAAATTCACCCTAAGATATATTTGATATTACGAATTCAAAAATGAAGTCTATTTTAAAAAATTCAAAACATATAAGTCACATTAATTAATTTAATAATTAATTCCTGCTATCAGATCAAATAGCGTGTTTTTATGAAACAATAAATATTAAAAGATTGACACTATTTTAAGTCCGATTTCAAAGTGAAATTAATTCCAACGACCACTATTGGATTTAATGGTAAAAATATTTTATAATTTCACTTTAAAACCAATTAAAAAGATAATCTAATCATATAAATAAATTATATTAAAAATTGGTTTTGAATTAAAATACAACATTTTACACTATTCATTAAAAAAAGAACTTTATCGGAAAGATACCAAAAATTTACACAAAGTAAATTTTGATGTCCCGATTCTAAAGAAGAGTTATTTTTGGTCCAATAGAATTTATAAGATTGATAAAAACTATATTTAATGACGGTTCGCCGTCAAAAGGTGATAAGTGAACCCTTAGTGAAAATTAGGGTATAAATGCCTAAAATTGAACTCTTTCCGTATTTTAAGCCTTTATCTTTTATTGGGTAAATGTAAAAACATTTAAAAACATATATAATAATATTTTAGTTATTTATATCCATTCCCTCCAGTACAACGGCTACTTGTTAACTAACATTTAAAATAATATTATTTTATTACTTGTGTGCAACGTAAGTTTTCAAAGAAACTCATCATTGCGTATAGAGTACGCTATCGAACGTAGAAAACCCTTTTAATTAAAATTAATATTTAATTCGTAAATATTAATAAATATGAAAATTCTTTATTCTTTAATTACCTAGGATGTTACAAACAATCTTCCCAATTAATCTCCATACATCCCTCTCTTCCACATAGAATACTTACCTTAGGCAGTAGGCACTTCAACAAACCATTTTGGTTCAAACCAAAGGGAGTTACACAAATTAAAGGTAACAATTTCTCCTAACATCTTTTATTTTATTTTAATTCTCCAACCCTTAAAATCTTTTTATTCCTTTATTTTATAACCACACCAGTATCCTCAATATACTAGGATGTTTTTATGATAATTATTCGAACTACACTTACACACACCTCCATATAATGGGTGAAGAACATATTGTTTCTGTGGATGGAAAACTAAAGCCTCACGAAACGATGACAGTTCGATTATCTCCTACCGCCTATCATGGTTGAAATTAAGATGGAACTATATTTATATATGATATTATACTGGAATTATAATATACCTATGTATCATTATGTTTTAATTCCATTAAAATAATAAATAGAAATGGAAGTAGCGTTCATGCGTACGTACGACTTACCGTCTCCATGAACGGTGAATTTCATTTCTTACCTCCAAATGTTTTGTACTAATAATGTATATACTGGATATATATGATATATATGATATCTAAATCATGAATATCATTCTGGATATAATGAAATTTTGACCAATGAACAACTTACAACTATATGGTGTTCTTTTGTGACTCAAGTACCAAATATCGACAAAACGAACATTATTAACTTGAATTATTACATAATGTATATAACATGGTAATAAGTGATATAAAAGGAATAATAAACTTGAAAAAGGTTCTTAAGAAAGTAGAAATTAACTTTATTTTATTATTTAGGAGATTAAAGAACGATCGAGTCAAGTCGGACATGAGGTAAGGGACTTTGTCTCAATATCCTCTCATTAAGGCATATTTTGTTTTAATACAAGAATTTGTTTTATACAATGTATAAACACCATTTAATTTTCAAAGGGAATATTTTTCTTCAAAGCGTCTTACTAAACGACAAAAAGGAATGTTTCTTTTAACGTAAGCTGTGACAACGACCTTTCCGCCGCCGCAGGTATTATTTGTTCTTTGGCTTCCTTAACAAGCCGTAATGATTTTTTTTCAAGGAAAATAAATACCATATACTATTTTATGTATTTTGGTATTGAAAATGAGTTTGATAATGGATTTTTTATGTTAATATATTTAAGTGATATATTGTGATTGAAATGTGGAAATGTTTTCTTTTATTTATATTTGTTTTATGTGTTATGATTTTATAATGGTACTTAGACATTTGAAGGGTGGTTACGTGATAAACCAAATGATGGGTGGTTCTGTGACAAAACAGGATGGGTGGTTACGTTATAACCTCCAATGCATTGGGTATGGAATTCGGCCGTATGGCTATTCCATTTAGTGATATGTGTGGATGTCAACTGTATGGTTATTCCATTTAAGTATGTTTATGTCCCAAGTTACCTTTATATGTTATATATTCTTTATATGGGTTTTATGGTAATATTTTGGTTGTGAAAGGTTTAGTAGTGATGTTTTATTCAGTGAATATTATTTACTACTTTATAAAGGTGAATAGTAATACTTATGTTAAATTATTCATGGTTTACTTGTTTTTTTGAAAAACTAACAGTTTTCTTTTTTTGTGTATACCTTAATGAGATTTTTATGCTCATTCCATGTTTTTGAAATGTTTTTCATAGGACATAATGTGGAATAGGGTCAAGGATGGGATCAAGGAAAAGTCATGCTGTCTGAAACATGGAACTAGAAATGACTCTTTTTTTCAATAGTTTTTATTTTATAGAAAAATGGAAACTGTGTAGAAGTGTCTACTTTGTACTATTTTGAGATGTAATAGTTATGTCCTAATTCTCTAAAACTCTAAACCTGAAAAGATCCTCAGTGTGAATTATTCATCTAATTCAACATTATATAATGTGTAAATCCGGGTCCTTATAGTTGGTATCAGAGGTCAGTTAAGTCAACTTTAGGAGTTAGGGTACTGTTAAATAAATGTCCATAAATTAATTTATGGTAATATTGAAATGATATAGCTTTTATAGATTACCATGTTGCTTCAACTAAGATATTTTTGTGTTCAGAATGGTTTTCCGCAAAGGAAACAGGGCAGCTATATTGGGACGACATCAGGAGGAAGACAACCTTCTAAATCACTAACCAAATATGGTCAGAATCAGAACTGAATAGTTTTTTGCGGTGATGTAATTGTTGACTCAGGATATAAATGGTGGTTGTATCCATGAACGAGATCAGCCAGATCAACCACAGAGGAACATGTCAGTAGTGGAGCATTTCATGAGGCAACATCCCCCATAATTCTGAGTATCATCTGACCCTATGCTATCTGAAGGTTGTATTAAATCACTGGAGAATATTTTTTAATGTCATGGGGTGTTTATAACATCAAAAGGTTAGTCTTTGTATTTACCGTTTTGAAGGTGAAGCTGATCGGTGGTGGTCGATGGTGAAAAATATCCGGGATAGTGAGGAGATTGATTCTCTTGATTGGGATGATTTTAAAGGTATGTTTCTTGAGAAATATTTTCCTAATGTGGTTCATCTTAGGATAGAAAAACATTTACTATAATTGAGGAAGGAGGATGACTCAGTGGCTTCTTATGAAGCAAAATTCACCCGACTGGCAAGGTAAGCTCCAAATTTCATAGGAGATCTTGAGAATAAAATCAACCATTTTTTATTAGGATTAAAGCCAATGTATCGAAGGGCTTTAGCTTCTCATGAGTTCAAAAGTTATTGAAAACTTGTTCGATGTGCGAATAAGGTGGAAATGGAGTTTACTGATGATCAGGTGTTCGTTGACAAACAACAGAATAAGCGGTCCAGTTGGTAGGAAAAAGGAAATAATTCATCAAAGAATCCTATAGGTAAGAAAATTAAATATCCAACTTGTGAGAAGTGTGGTAAAAAGAATCCTGGATAATGTTTATCAAAGTCTAGAAAGTGCCTCAGGTGTGGTAAGTCTGGTCATATTGCTCGTAACTGTAAAGAAGATGATCAAGCAGACAATGAAAAACCAACGGTAAGATGTTTTAAGTGCAATGAAATGGGTCATTATGAAAATGAGTGTCCAACGAAGAACTCAATTGATGGAAAGAATCCAAACTACAAGAAGAAAGGGGTGGTGAAATCCTTTTCAACTACTTCGGAAGATGTTGGGCCATCAAATAAAGTAGTATCAGGTACACTGTTTGTTTTTTCAGATTATGCCAATGTGTTGTTTGATTCAGGGTCTACACACTCTTTTATTTATGATAAGTTTTCTAGTAAATTGGGAATTCCATCTCAAGATATGAATACAAAACTTATGGTAAAAATACCCGGAGGAAATTTTGATACAAAAAGAAAACATAAGAACCTTCCTATCCTTGTGTGCGGGAAGAATCTACCTGCAAACATTATTATTTTTCCTCTAGTAGAGTTTGATGTTATTTTGGGCATGGATTGGCAGTTTATTTATCATGCTAAGATTGACTACAGATCTAAAGAGGTTTCATTTTAGAATGATTTACAGTTTTTGTTAAATAATGAACCCTTTCTTTTGATAACATATCAGGAAGCTGAGAAACTAGTAAAATATGGAAATGAATGTTACCTTGCACATATTGTTGAAAATAAAGTAACTGTTCAGATTAATGATGTTCCTATGGTAAATGAGTATTTTGGTGTTTTTTCTGATGAGTTTCCTAGTATTATACCTGATCAAGAAGTTGAATTTACTGTTGACTTATTTTCTGATGCTAATCCAATTTCAAACCCCCTTATGAAATGGATAAAATTGAACTTTTAGAGTTAAAGAAGCAATTTTAGAAGTTATTAGATAAAGGTAGAATTCGGGCTAGCACATCACCATGGGATGCTACTATCTTGTTTTTTAAAAAGAAAGATGGTTCAATGAGACTTTGCATTGATTATAGAGCATTGAATAACATCACTGTTAAGAACAAGTATCCTTTACCTCATATCGATGATTTGTTTGATCAGCTCCAGGGAGCTCAGTATTTTTCGAAGATTGACTTGAGATCAGGGTACCATCAGTTGAAATTAAAGGAAGCAGACATTCCAAAGACTGTGTTCCATAATAGATATGGCTATTCTGAATTTGTAGTTATGCATTTTGGGTTAACCAATGCACCTACTGTATTCATGGATCTTATGAATAGAATTTTCCGTGAGTTCTTGGATAATATTTTGGTTGTGTTCATTGATGATATTTTAGTTTATTCCAAAAGTAAAGTGGAACATGAATGTCATTTACGGGTCATCTTTGAAACCTTAAAAGAGAAGAAAATTTATGGTAAATTCAGAAAGATTGAGTTTTGGTTACAACAATTTTCTTTCCTTCGTCACATTGTTTCAAAAAATTGCATAACTATTGATCCTGCTAAAAAACGGTTGTTGAAGAATGGAAAAAACCCACAAATATAACCGATATCCATAGTTTTCTTAGTTTTTTAGGTTATTACTGGAGGTTTGTTGAGGATTTTTCATGGTAATATAGTCTAATGACTAAGTTAACTCAAAAAGGTGTTAAGTTCATTTGGAAAAAAGAATGTGATGATTGTTTTTAGGAATTGAAAATAAGATTGGTGAATGCTCCAGTTTTGGCACTAACATCCAGAAATGGTGAGTTTGTTATTTACAGTGATGCTTCATTGAAAGGATTTGGTTGTGTCCTAATGCAGAATGATCAGGTAATTTCTTATTCTTCACGTCAGTTGAAACCACATGAGTTAAATTACCCTACACATGATTTGTAATTAGCTATTGTTGTTTTTGCTTTAAAAATTTGGAGGCATCATTTTGATGGAGTAAAATGTGGAATATATACCGACCAAAAAAGTTTAAAGTATATATTCACTCAAAAATAATTTAAAATGATATAGAGGAGATGGCTGGAATTAATCAAGGATTATGATTGCACGACCCATTACCATACGGGAAATGAAAATAAAGTGGCTGATGCTTTGAATCGAAAAAGTAATGTCTCGTTAACTATGATACATTTGGAACGAGATCCTTTGGTTTTGGATTTTATGAAATTTGGCATAGAAGTTATTGGTCCAAGATATTATTATGTTTTGTTTCAAGTGTTAGTGAAATCATCTCTATCAGAAAAAATAAAGAAAGCGCAGAAAGAAGATAGTGAGTTGAAGAAAAAGGTAGAGTTGGTTCAGAAGGGTATGTTTCCTGAATTTAAAATTGATAATGATCGTGTTTTGAGATTTGGAAAGATATTATGCGTGCCTTGTGAGTTACATTTGAATAATGAGTTGTTATGTGAAGCTCATAGTTCCCCGTTTTCAGTTCATCCTGGTAGTACTAAGATGTACAGAGATCTTCAGGAGTATTACTGGTGGGATGGAATGAAAAGAGATATTGCTGATTTTACTGTGAAGTGTTTCACTTGTCAGTAAGTTAAATAAGAGCAGTAGTTACCGAAAGGGATGCTTCAGCCTTTACCGGTACCAGAGTGGAAATGAGAAAATATATCCATGGACTTCATTGTGGGATTACCGAAGACATATCAAGTTAATAATTCAATTTGAGTTATTATTGATCGATTAACTAAATCTTCTCATTTTCTTCCTATTCGAGATACTTTGTCTCTAGATCAACTTTCTCAGTTGTATGTTAAAGAGATAGTCATGTTGCATGGATTTACCCTCTCCATTGTATCTGATCGTGATCCCAGGTTTACTTATAACGTTTGGAAAGGCCTTCAAAAGTCGTTGGGTAATGAATTAAATTTTAGTACAGCTTTTCATCCTCAATTAGGTGGGCAGTCAGAACGAACAATTCAGACCTTTGAGGATATGATACATGCTTGTTCACGAGATTACCAGGGAAGTTGGGACCAACATATTTCTTTGGTTGAATTTTGTTATAATAACAGTTTTCATTCTAGTATACAGATGGATCCATTTGAGGCATTATATGGAAAGTGTTGTCGAACTCCATCTTTTTGGGAAGAAGTATGTGAAAAAAAGATGACAGGACCAGAATTGGTAGAAGAGATGAAAGAGAAAGTTCATTTGATTTAGAAGCACATTAAAATAGCTCAGAGAAGATAGAAAAGTTATCCAGATAACCAGTGGAAGGATCTTTTTTTTTGAGGTAGGTGATCATGTCTTTCTCAAAGTTTCTCTATGGAAAAGTGTGATGATTTTTTGTAAGAAGTTAAAGTAGAGTATGAGGTTCATTGGACCTTATGAAATCCTAGAGAAATTTGGACCAGTTGCTTACATAGTGGATTTACCCCCATGTTTATCCCAGGTACACAATGTTTTTCATTCTTCGATGTTGAGAAAGTATATTCTAGATCCATCTCATTTTTTGAGTCCAGAGGTAGTTCAGTTGGAAGAGAATCTCTCTTATGAAGAACATCCAGTCCAGATTCTTGACCATAGAGAGAAAGAGTTGCGGAATAAGGTAATTCACCAGGTATAGGTTTTGTGAAAAAACCATATGGTTGAAGAGGCAACGTGGGAATCTAAAAATGGTATGAGGGATAAATACCCTCACTTATTTTGATAAGTGAATAAAAATTGCGAGGATGCAATTTCCAAAAGGGGGAAGGATGTAACATCCCAGGTAAATGAAGAATAATAGATTTTTATTTTTATTAATATTTTTGAATTAAATATTAATTTTAATTTAAAATGGTTTCTATGTTCGATAGCGTTCCCGATACGCAACATCGGGTTTCATTGAAATCTTACATTGCACACTAATAGTATAATATTATTATTTTAAATGGAAGTTAACTCCTAGCTGTTTTAAGGGTTGGAATGAACTAACTAAAATATGACTATACATGTTTTTTAAATGTATTTATGTTTATCCAATAAAAGTTAGAGGCTTAAAATGTGAATGAATCAAATTTTAAGCATAATTCACATTAAAAGGTCGATTTTCCGCCTTTTAATGCGGAACCCTGTTTAAATATAGTTTTGGTCACTTTAATACATTCTATTTGACCAAATAAAATTCTTTTTTAGAATAGGGGACATAAAAATTTACTTTGTGTAAATTGTTTGGAATTTTTCTGATAAAGTTCATTTTTTTAATGAATAGTGAAAAATATTGTTTTTTAATTCAAAACTGTGTTTTAATATAATTTATTTATATGGTTAGATTATATTTTTAATTGATTTTAAAGTGTAATTATAATATATTTTTACCATTTAATCCAATGTTGGTCATTGGAATTAAATTCACTTTGAAATTGGACATAAACAAGTGTCAATATTTTGATAGTTATTGTTTCTTAAAAACACGCTATTTGTTTTAACAACGAGAATTAATTTTAAATTAATTATTGCCACTTTTATTTTTTAAATTTTGAAAAATAGACATCATTTTTGAATTGGGAATATCAAATAAATCTTAGGGTGAATATTTGGTATTTTTCTGAAAAACATCAATTTTTGATGAATAGTGAAACCACTTAGTAGTTGTTAAAAAACTGACTTTTTCATTTAAATGATATTTTACCACTTCTGTGAATTGAATTTATAAAATCACACATACATGGTTTTTATTAGTAAGTAAAATTTGGTTCAATAAGATGAAAATAATTTTGGGTGAATAATAACTTTTGACTTTAATTTACCGCGACTAAAGGTAAATAGGGTAATTCAAGGTAAAAAGAATATTATAATAATTAAAAATTACCTTAAAATTTTTCCAAACATTATTGGATGAGTCATTTACGTCCATGGGAATATTTGGGTTGATTTTGTGACCCCATTGATCTACTTGGGTGTGATAATGACACTTTAGATTAATTAACTTAAAGTAAAGACAAAAATGACATAAACAAATATGTTTTAGTAAATAAATTTTTACATGGTGTTATATAAGTTATATTTTAGACTATAAATATTATTTGGAAAGCTAAAACTATTTCCTACATCATGGTATTTTTTTATAATTATTATACATAAAATAAATTAAATTATTTATGATAGAATAATGATGCACTGTTTACCTCATTAATAAATTATTTAAATAAATAAGATTATAAATATTAAAATAACATCCAAAACCTATCCAGTTATTATTGTATGATTTTATTTCTACCTTGAGTGACCATATCTTCATCTCTAATGATTTTTGGACCTTTATAAACTGAATATCATTATATAATAATATAATATGTTCACACTTTCCTAAAGAACCCCTCACCCCCCTTATAAAAGGACACTATTTCTAACCAATTCCTCACACCTCTAAAGCATTTTGTCTCATCCAAACTCTACCCAATTAATCTACATACATACCTCTATTCCACTTAGAAGACTTACCTTAGGTAGAAGGCACTTCAAAAACCATTTTTGTTCGAACCAAAGGGAGTTACCAAAATTAAAGGTAACATTTTCTCTTAACTTCTTTTCTTTTATTTTACTTCTCCAACCACTAAACTCTTTTTATTCCTTTCTTTTATAACAAAAATAGTATCCTCAATATACTATGATTTTTTTATGAGATGTATTCAAACTACACTTACACACACATCCATCTAATGGGTGAAGAACATATTGTTTCTTTGGATGGAAAACTAATGCCTCATGAAACGATGATTGTGCAATTATCTCCTACCACCTATCATGGTGGCCATTAAGATGGTACTATATTTATATATGATATTATACTGGAATTATAATATACCTATGTATCATTATGTTTTAATTCAATTAAAATAAGAAATAGAAATGGAAGTAGCGTTCATTCGTACGTACGACTTACCGTCTCCATGAACGATGCATTTCATTTCTTACCACCAAATATTATGTACTAATAATAAATACATGTATATACTGGAAATATATGATATATATGATATCTAAATCATGAATATAATTCTGGATATAATGAAATTTTGACCAATGAACAACTTGTAACTATATGGTGTTCATTTGTTACTCAAGTACCAAATATCGACAAAACGAACATTATTAACTTGAATGATTACATAATGTTTATAACATGGTAATAAGTGATATAAAAGAAATAATAAATCTGAAAAGGTTCTTAATCAAGTAGAAATTAACTTTATTTTATTATTCCAGAGATTAACGAACGATCGAGTCAAGTCAGACACAAGGTAAGGGACTTTGTCACAATATCCTTTCATTGAGGCATATTTTGTTTTAATACACAACTTTCTTTTATACGCTGTATAAAAACCATTTACTCTTCAAAGGGAATCTTTTTCTACAAAGTGTTTTACTAAACAACAAAAAGGAATGTTTCTTTTAACGTGAGCGGTGACAAATACCTTTCTGCCGCTACAAGTATTATTTGTTCTTTGGCTTCCTTAACAAGCCGTAATGTTCATTTTTCAAGCAAAATAAATACCACATACTATTTTATGTATTTTGGTATTGAAAATGATTTTGATATAGTATTTTTTATGACAATATATTTAAGTGATATATTTTGATTGAAATGTGGAAATTTTTTCTTTCCTTTATATTTGTTTTATGTGTTATGATTTTATAGTGGTACTTGAACACATGATGGGTGGTTAAGTGATAAACCAAATGACGGGTGGTGCCATGATAAACCATAATGGGTGGTTACGTTATAAACTCCATTAAATTGGGTATGGAAGTCGGCTATATGGCTATTCCATTTAGTGATATGTTTTGAAGTCAATCGTATGGGTATTCCATTTAATTATGTTTATGTCCTAAGTTACATTTATATGTTATGTGTTCTTTATATGGGTTTTATGGTAATATTTTGGTTACAAAAGGGTAAGTAGTGATCTTTTATTCAATTAAGAGTATTTACAACTTTATAAAGGTGGAAAGTATTACTTATGTTAAAGTATTCACGATTTACTTGTTGTTTTAAAAAACTAACAGTTTTACTTCTTTGTGTATCCCTTACCGAGATTTTTATGCTCATCCCAAGTTTTTGAAATGTTTTTCACAGGAAATAATGTGGAATAGGGTCAAGGATGGGATAAATGAAAATTCATTCTGTCTAAAACATGGATCTAGACATGACTCTTTTTTTAAAGAGTTTTTATTTTATGAAAAATGGAAATAGTGTAGAAGTGTCTACTTTGTAATCTTTTGAGATGTAATATTTATGTCCTAATTCTCTAAAACTCTAAACTTTAAAAGATCCTCAATGTGAATTATTCATCTAATTCAATGTTATGTAATGTTTAAGGCCGAGTCCTTATAGAAATGATAGTCATCAATTTCCACTGGTCATGAGATTCTTTGGATAATAGATTGTATGACTTTAAATTATAGTATATTACATATAATTAACTTTTCCAGGTGTATAAAACAATAAAAACCAAAAATTATATAGGTATTTAATCCATTATCTTTGAATCAGGTTCAAATAAATTTCTGAAAAATATATTTTAAACTTTTATACACTATAAACATAGTTAATTTATCACAAAATAGATATTGAAACCATGTTTTCAAGTCATGTATTACCACAACAAATTCAAAATAATTGGTTAGATACTAATTATAATGAATTAAAAAAATAATATGATCTATAAGATACCACATGAAATACTTGTATGAGTAAGAAACCAAGTCCAAATATAGATGTGTTATAGTAAACCACATAAAATTCCTTATATTCTTTAAAAACAAGAATTGGGGTTGAATTTAGCATTTATTTAAACTTTAAAAAATATTATTAATAATACCAACTCAATGAAATGATGTTACCTTTCCTGGTATTAATTTCATAAGATATGTGAGTAATGACAAGTCCCTAAAAAAGTGACGATAATAGCATACCTACCCTATAATACTTCATATCTCAAAGATGTTCTTCCATATCTGCCAAGAGACAATGAATTATTTCTTTACAGGGCCTATTGATACACCATTCTTAGAAATGAAATATCTATGGATGTGAAATTCTTAAATATCTAAGTCAAATTAATATAATTTTCTATACAACCTGTTCTATCATAAAATGATCAAAACAATCTATAAATGTCATTCATATTATTTCTGAGTTGAAGAATAAACCATAATTTAACCCAAAAACTTCACAATGAAAGATTATATGTACTACTAAAATACATGATTCATAATTTCCATGAAAACCATAGGTGAATTTGTAAGACCAAATGGCATGAACACATATTCATAATGTCTATAACAATCCAAAAAATCTATTTTGTAATATCCTCTTTCCTAACCCAAAGTTTTTGATAATTGAAGCATAGATTAAATTCATAGAACCACTGGGCTCCTATCATTTTATCAAAATGGTCATCAATCCAAGGTAGCAGATATCTAGTTTTTACCATAACCTGATTCAACTTATGATAATCAATACAGATCCATAACAAACCATCTTCCCTATGGAAGAAAGTAAATGAATTAGCCTAAGGTGACATACCATGAACTATTTATATTCAAAATATTTTAATTATATCTTCAAATCCATTAATTATTTCAGTTCCATTTTATATTATGGAATTGAAATAGGGGTTTTACTTGTAATGAGATCAATTAAAAATTATACTTCTCTTTTATGTTGTAAACTAGTGAATTAGGGAACATATCAGGATATTTATCCACAATGGTAGAAAAAATTCTATTATCAATTATTTCATTAGTCCTAAGGGAGATTGATGATAAATGATAAGAAATGTTTCCAAACATTGGTTCTAAAGGTTCATCTCTTCCATTATTAACTTCCCAACCTATGTTAAAAAGATACTCCATCCAATCAAGATATGAAAACTATAACCATCATGTTAAATAATTAATATGGGATTTTAAGGAAACAAACCAATCCATTATCATACTCAAGTCAAATACATCTATGTTTAAAAAAGAAAAGTACCAATCAAAACAGACTCTAGTGATTATTATTGCACAAGTTTCACATTTAAATCCCCCACACTCTCATCACATGAGAGGTTTCTGGATACTCATAACATGTGGAATCATCTAGATATGCAACCCAATTTTATCAACAAAACATGAATTAATAAAATATTTTTATGCTCCAGTATCTAAAAAAACATGTATAGGAGTTTAGTTAAGTATAATGTCACCTCATATAGTCTAAAGACCTTATTAGAGTTCTATGATGATCTTATCAACACTCTAAAACATATAACTTTCCACCCTTATTCCTTGATTCCTTAATATGATTTATTTTCTTGAGGATTTGGAGTTTTCCTTGAATCACCATAGTTCTCTTAGTTATATGGATGAGAACCATTCTAACATGATCATCCCATTGAGGAATAATATTTCCGAGAGACATGGGATATATTTCAAATAAATAACATTGAAATTCTATGATAATAACTCTAAAAATATACCATCTTATTACAATGTGTAATGATCTTGGTAGTTCTATACAAAATTTATTCATATTCTTGAATAGACCACATTAGAAACAATAAGGCTTGAAATTATGTTATAGAGGAAAGTTATATAATTCCGTGGGTTGATTCTGAGATATGCTACCGCCATGGAAGTAAGTGTCCATCTTCATATTATTTCTATCATTAGATCTCCCACCTATTACCATAGAGATAAACATACTTCCATCGATAGGATTTTTAATTATATACATTTCCTATATTATCTCTCTATTAACCATATCTGTATAATCAATAACACTAAGGAAAACTATCTTAGAATGAATTTTTGGTAGTAGTCCATACTCAAAGGTGAACTCCTTTAGAGACACACTGGAATCCTCAAAAGGATAAAAATGAATGATGTTTATAAACATAGTATATTTCCCCATCACTAATATATTCTATTGATTTAAGTTGATTAAATACATCATTATGGATATCATGAAGGAGTAGGGGTATAATTTTTTTGAAAATCTATTTAATTTCTTCCCATATAAGGCTATAGTCAAATTTATATTGGTCATCTATGTCCACCATTGGTGTGTTATATCATCCATGATGTAGACTTGTAACTTGGTCTCTAGATTAGCTGGTGTTTCATAGAAATTAGATATTTAGTTCAATCTATTAATGAACACTATTTTCTTTTCATGTTATGAATACAACTGAAATATTTCTGGATTCTATTTCTATAATTTAATTGAATGATCATATTGAAATAGTTCATCATTTTAATTTCCCATATAAATACCTTGAAAATCTTGAATAATTATTTGAAAAAGCATTTGGTTCACCTCTAGTTAAGGTGGTACAACATTTTTTATATCCACTTCATGTGGGTTTCTATATCGTCTAATTGGTTCTATTTTTTTTAAAGATAGAACAAAACACCACTTAGTCATTCATCAATTGAAACTAAAAGATTAGAGTATTCTAAATTATCAGAAGATGTAAAGTATTAGAGTAATCTAAAATATCAAAATAAATTATCATTAGAACCAATTTTCAAATATAATCAAACACATTATGAATGATGTAATCCTTATTGTAATTATCTATACTAATGCATGATATGTTACACTCAAAGATTAAACCCACAATGATGATATGAAAACACACCTTGGAGTTTCTTAAAATAATTTTTTATAACTATACTACCCTGGAAACATGAATTTCAACATTAATTGTTTAACTATATCTTTTTATGCAATTCATTTCATGTTCCAACACTAGTATCTACATTCTACCAACCTATAATGAATAATAAACTAAAAATGATATCATTTGTAATATCCATGCCCAACCCATTTTCTTGGGTCATTTAAAAGGTGTTATGGAACTTAAGTAATGTCCCCTAGACACCAAAGGTAGAAAATAAATTTCAAAGGATAAGTAAAACATTGGGGGATAATTTTACCAAATAAAAAAACTAACAAGATATAATATAAAAAACAAAAAAAATTAGATGATGCATGAGTATAAAAAATAAAAATAAAATGAAAACTAATTAAAAAAATAATATCAGAGTAGTGATGAAGAAGTAAAACCAATGAATCAAGAAGAATAAATGACATCTTGAAACAGCTAAACCGAAGTGGCATCACACAAATGACATTAAAAGAGAAACTCCGTGCTCTAACTCCATCATGAGAAACTAGAATCATGACGCACCACTAGAGAAGAATGAGACAGTTCCTATACTTGTGTCATAAACATCAATATCTACATATGCACCAAAGAGAATATATTTGGGTGAGTAATCATACCCAATAAGATTTCCCCAAGGTACTTCCCTACACATTCCAATAGGATTAGAAATATGCTAGCTGATCGTTTATATAAAAAAAGGGTGAGAATATTAAATTAGTTTACCAAAAGAAAATCGTTTAAGAAAAAATTTAAATAAATAACTTTGTTCATTCTTTATTTTCATTTAGAATACCCATCCATGATTCACACACACACACACACACATGTATGCTGAATTAAAATCCCTATAATCATGAGTAGTGATCCATCCATCACCAAGCCATCACTTGGATATATACCCATGTGCCTTCATATTATCATAGAGAACCAATTTCATAGAAAAAAATCCTTATACAATGAAATATTAACACACACCACTATGTATCCCAATAATAAATTCCATAAATATTTTTATAAAAGTTAAAAATTTTCTTACTTTTTCTCAAAATTATTCTAATATAAATTTTATTCTCGAACTATTAAAAAAGGATTCAATAAAGATCAAAAAAATTTATTTGAGAAAATAATCATTTAACAAACAAGAAATATGAATTTAGTTAAATATATAGAGACCATTATTTTCTAAAAAATATTTAGAAGAGGTTCTCTATTAAAAATAATATTAAGATAGAATATACATATCGGCCTCTAAATTTAAAAAATAATAGAGTGATAGAGAACCCACCTACCCCAAGTCAACCAAACAAAACAATTAGTGAGAGAACTTGACTACAGAACCAAAAAATTTCCTCCCAAAATTCTTTATAAACAAAAAACAGGAAGACATCCAAGGATCATACTAGAATGAAAGATCTCAAACACCTAGAAGGAGGAAACCAAAGGTTTAAAAGAGGTCATGTCCAATAAAAAACAACATTAAAATACCTCTTAAGAGTAAGGATGTTGATCCATAAATCCTCATGCATGAGGACCACACAAATTTGCTATTTCAAAAATGGACTTGACCATCACTAAAACTTGGTGGAGCCACCAATACCATTGTTCCATTGATAGTAAAATATATAGGATGTAAGACATGAACATCTACCAAGATCCAGTGCAGAAATCTATTTTTTTATACTCATCACACTATATACCTTGACATGGTGATTCCTCTTTGGTTGTGATTCATAATGGATCTTCTTAGGCACGATTACCTTGACCATTCCCATCAACTCCCCATTTTAGACTCCCCATGTTTCATAATATCATATAGATAACAACACACCCACTACCATAGTGTTTTACTACCCATGGTGGACCTAGAAATCATAAACCACTCCCAAGACCTCTAAGAAACTCACCCAAGTTCTCAAAACCTAACTAAAACTCTGAAAAAGGATTTAAAATTCAAGGATTATAAGGAACATACCTAAAATCAGGGGTGTTACAACTATAAATTTTTTTAGTATAATTGAATTTTATAGGTATAGATATTTTTCTATATATAGTGTTAAGGGATGTATATATTTTTTAATTTATAAATAAGGGGTGTCATATGATCATTTTCAGCATGAGACAAAGATAATGTTCATGGGTCTTCACATATTTTTGTGAATGGAAAATCCATATAAAATATTAAAAAAGTAATATGATGGTTTATAGAATCTTATTTTTTCCAAAAAACTTTTTGACTATTGAATATTACAAGAAGGATAAAAACAACAATGTTACATTTATAAAGAATGGATGTTTGGGTCATCAACAAAATATATGGAATAAAAGGCCTATCTTTTTTTGAGCAACAACACTATAGATTTTTGTTGGTAAAACAAAACATTGATGTTATTCGTGTTAAGAAAAACATTTCTGCAAATTTAATTAGAACTTTTTCAGATTTAAAAGGAAACAAAAAAGATTTATATCATGAAATATTGGACATAATATATATGAAAATAAGCATGAATTTATTTACAAATGTAAAAGGAATAAAAATAATATACCTACCTCAAAGTTTTCATTCATTATCTAACTGTAAAAAAATTATTTTTATCAATGTTTACAAGTTATGAAATCACATATTTGGTATTTTTCAAATGTGAATAATTTGTTGTAATTAGATGGTTTTAAATTAGTAGGAATGAAATATCTTGAATATCTTGTATTTATGTGTCAACTACTACCAAATTAACGTCATGGAATATTGTTTATGTTTATTATAAAGTCTATCATATTTTTTGTTACTTTTTCATTCCATTTTAAAAATAGTAGTAGATCCTAATTTATTAAATATACTAGATAATGACTCTTTATATTCCATGAAATCAGGGATTGTATGGGATTTTATAGAGGGTAACTATTTATGGTCCATTTTTATATGGAAAAGATATGGAGACCGACGGGAGTATTGGGAGAATCGAAGATCCATACTTTTGAACCTGGATAAATGTTCGCTTAATCATGTATAAGTTCTTAATGTTTCAACACATTAGATTGTGGGATGAGGTGATATCAATCCTTAGAAGGATAACTGTTCTAGAGAGATGTTTTATTTTTCGGGATGTTTAGTTCCAAACATGTCACTCAAGGAGGTGAGAATATTTACACCCTTTTTGGAAGTGATTATGGATAATGAGAAGGTTGAAGTCTTTAAAAGAATTTCTTGGAATGAATAAGATGATAGATGCTTCTTCACATTTTAGAATTCGGTAAAATTCTATGGTCATTATTTTAGATCAATGATTAATATGGAGGATGTTTGTGATGAGATGACTGCTTGTATATGGTGTAATGAGCTTCCCACTAGAATGAATTTATTTATCTGGAGGGTGATAAATTAGGCATTGTCAATGGATGATAATATTCAACGAATGGTTATTTTATTATCTTCCCACTTCTACTACTATGACATGATATATATAGAGTCTTCTCTCAATCTATTTTCCAAGAGTGAATGGGAGGTTAATCTCTAGTCTTACATCGGTCATCGGGAGTGTTGCATCCATGAGGTCTTATACATGCAATAATTCATTTCTAGTTGTTTTTGGGATTGGGGTATAATGAAATGGAGATAAATATTAATTGTATAACATTTAATTCCATCTTCTGGATGCTCTGGGACTCTAGGAATCAGGAGAGGTTGGGTAAACGCCACTTTATCTACTTTCTATAGGTGATATTGAAGGTGATGATTTATGAATTTGGTTATCTTATTAAAAGATGGTAGTAATCACATTAACTTTTTAGATTTCTCAATAGTCCCATTATTGTAGTGAACTCAACCTAACAATGGGTTAGATGGATGCTGCCTTCTTTTGGTTAATAAACAAACATTAATGGATCCTTAATGAATAGGAAGATGAGAGGGGTGTTTTTATCAGGGAAATAAAGGGACCAATCTTTATTTCATTAAGTGATTTTTAAGGACTGGGGAATTTCATTAATTCATAGGCAAAAGTGATTCACACTGGCCTCATGTTATGTAATCATTATGATTTTCATATTTCTATGGTCGATTTGGACTCTTAGGTGATGACGTGTATTCTTTAAGGTAATTTTGATCCCCCATGGAATTTGATCTACATTATATGTATCTACCAAATGGATATACAAAAAAGGATGAATTCCCATCATGTTTG
Organism: Viscum album; assembly: GCA_963277665.1. Classification (NCBI taxonomy): domain Eukaryota; kingdom Viridiplantae; phylum Streptophyta; class Magnoliopsida; order Santalales; family Viscaceae; genus Viscum; species Viscum album. Next base: position 936,879,190 of record OY728150.1, read on the forward strand.
GAGAGAATCCAATTTTGCAGTAGATTCTCTTTCTCGATTAGGAAGGTAATATGAATCTCATATAATCTACACCAGCTTAGGATCACTTCAATTTGAAGATAAGTATTTTATTTAGGGGTATGGCCTTGGAATTCACCGCTTTAGACACCCTGATTCTTATTGTCTTGTTATCTGATAGGTTCTTTTACCCCATCTTTTATTTATATATAAAAAATCAATTTTCCATCCATTATATATTAGTATTCATTTATTGTGAGAGATAAGTTTATACAAGCCTGTATATTTATGTTGGATGTATCATTTTGAAATATATATGAAACTTTTAAAGGGATACATTAAAAATATGTATCAACCAAAGTCCTTTATAATTTAAAATTTTATTTTTTAGGATGTGTTTGAGTTTGACACTAACTACTTGAATGGAGTGAAGAATGATGGTGTCTCTAAATCTCTCAATTTGGAAGTAAACGATGGAGATAAGAGTATATATAGATTAAAATTAAATTAAATTACAAATAATTAAATAATTAAGGAACCTTTATACCATTTTAACAACAAAAATATGTTTTAACTACTAACATCAACACATATTATTGGATTGAAGGATTTAAATCCTAAAAGAAATGAAATGTGGTTAAAAATTTAACATAAAAATATATTTTATTCTTAGTCTAAGTATACTATCAACACCTTTTCATATATATTAGAAACATTAGAATTGATATCTAGGGTATTTTATACTAATGTGATCTCTTGGTCTAGTTTTGAAAATAATCATTATACATTTTATACAAAAAATTATGACAATAAGAGAACTCTAAAAAATAATGGAGTAATGGTCATCAATGAAGCTATGTATTTTTTGAGTGAAAAAGATAAAATCAAAATTTCTATATGATTTTCTTTAAGTTGTTGAGGTTATATGGTAAATTAATTACCTTAATTTTTGAGTACCAATTTTTATGTGCAACTTGGTTGATAGTAATAGTGGTGTGAAACATGAGATTTTGGATTTACACCGGCCAATGATAAAATTTTTATTTAAAAAGAGGATCCATTTATTATAGAGACACATGTGAAGTAGATATTTTATGTTGTTCACACATCAAATTATTAGTGTTTTATTATTTGGAAGGGAAAAAATTTATTTTGAAGACTATAATGTTAATGATATTATGGAATTATATGAAATTATTTCATGTATTATATGATTTTATAAGGATAATTATGACTTTGATGTAGACACAGTTCATGTTACATGAAATGACCATGTAGAGTGACATGACATAACCAAGGTTATCCTTGAACTGGACATTCGATCTATCCCGTGGAAAAGTTTGAAGGGCATTCCTGACCCCTAAGGGCCGGTGAAAAGTTCCCAGGAATCAAGAACAAACTTTGGGAATTAATTGTCCAATAAATATAAAACCAAGGGAAATAAAACTGGAATATATAAAATATGGAAAACATGAAAATATAGAGTAAAAAATCAATATAATAAAATGAGTACAAGGAAAAACATGCACCTAAGAAAAATAGGAAAAATCAAGTACTAAAAACAAAGGAAAACCCATATCCATGTGAACTATATCACCACTAAACTCCCACACCCCACTATCATGGAAACATTCTACCTCACTGAGGTGCCTTTCCTTTACATATTCCAAATAAAAAAAGATCTCCACACCCCCAAAAGCCTATGCTGGGCATGATAAAATAAGACCAATAAGATCCCACCAAGTGTTTTGTAAAATTTTTTATAAGATAAATCTATTAAGATAATTTGATAAAAAATGACATTTAATACTTTTTCATAGTTTATATGAAAACATTAAAGTTCACCATTTTAAATAGTTTCAAAAATCCTTTCCAAAGAAACTAATTTTCAATGTAAATTTGAAGAAACCATTTTATTTTCAAATAATTTCAAATAATTTTAAAAATTTCATATTTGAAAGCATGTAAAAACAAGTATTTCACAAAGAAAATTGACATGGAAACTGAGTAATATGATACAATAGGTTTTTTCAAAATAGGATCCAAAATACCTTGGTGAATAGTCATGACTAGTGTACACTTTATGTCCTTAGGCCCATAAATAAAATGGGATGAAATAAAATAATGATAAATAAACCCCCTAACAATTTCATGAAATATATAATTTCATTAAAGTTGTAATCATATATCCTTACTAGGAAAAGTATACCATTATTATCATGATTGTCTTAATTCAAACCCCCCTGAGTACCTTGGGTTTCCATGTGCTTTGCCTATACTGATGATAAAAAATTAAAATCAATCAATAATCTATTCCAACATTTGAAGGCCATTCAATTTCACATACCATTATTTGAATCCACCTTTCATCAAAATACCAAATATTTTTAAATAATTTTTTATCAGAATAGAACATGATTTGAAATCATTTTTTTTATCAAAATACAACATGATATGAAATAATTTTTCATTAACATATGACATTATTTGAAATTACTTTTAATCAAATGGAAAAATTCTTTGAAACCAATTTTCATTAACAAAACCAAGGGGTATTTATACTTAATAAAAATAGTTAAAACAAGAAGGTTTTAAAAAAACACAAAATTAATAATTTAAAGACTAACTGCGAATGAGAAAACATTTATAGATAAATAGAAATTTTTTTATATGAAACCACCCACCATAAAAAAATTGAAATTATCCAAAAGTTAAATGAGATATAAAACTAATGATAAAGATGGTCCTATGAACCATATAAGAACTATAAACCAAAAAGAAACCAAAATTAGGAGTATCTAACAAAAATTTATCTATATAAAAAAAGGGAATGAACAAATAAAAGAAAATATAATGATCACAAAATAATAACTTTAACTGAATCAAAATAAGGAAGAGTAATATCATTTTAGGTAAAAGAAGAATGAAACAGAATACATTCCTAACATGGCCTGGAATTCATCGGAATCATAAACCATAGAAAGGTAACAAAAAACAGGGGTTTGAAATATGAATAATGATTAAAAAATTAATTAAAACCAAACAATAAAATATTATAAGTCCCCCATTAATTAGTGTAACCCCTTGTGGAAGAAAATTTGGAAGAATTGGCCATTTCAAAATTACAAAACCCCTAACACCATGATGTGGAGGGAAGTCATCACACTCATGGTGGCCTCAATAAAACTACATCCAAGAACCTTACACATCGAATTATCATGATATCATATAGATATTTAGGTCATATTAGACTCACTATAACCTAGAGTATGGTGTGGTGGAGGCCTAACTGTTCATGGTACACAAGAGGACCCCCACCCCATGCATGAGACCATGCCTTACACTGGGAATGTTGGTTCTACCCACGGTACACAAAAGATTCCATGACTTTAAATGATTTAGAGAACAACATGGTATAAACTATTTTCCACTATAAAATGATAAAAGGACTTTATAATCTTCAAGGCACTAACCTATATATCCCAAACCCAGAAAGAACTATCCCAAAACTAAAAAATAGAACATACCTTGACCTGGTATATGGAAATTATCCCCACTATGGAAGTTTCTATCATAATAAATTTAGTATGAATAAGGGTTTTCAACAAATATTTGAGGCTATTTCTCACACATAATTTATTCTGATTCCCATGTCTCGTGGTAATATATTCCATGCATCCATAATATAAGAAGTAAAGAAATTGAATTCTTACATAAGATATCCTCCTAAGAATCTATAATCCGAACTAACTGCTCAGTCCCCATCTTATTAGGTTCTATATCAAGGTTTTCCCCATTAAAAGTATAAGAGGGATCATGATGATACTTTTTAAGATAATAAATGTGGATTGCATATTGGGTAGAAGTCAAATGATATGGAATACCTAACTAATAATCCACCATTCCAATCCGCTCAATGATCTAAAATGTTACAACCTATCAAAAATCCAACATTACCTACTTTTAAAGTTGATCGTGAGCGAACCGAGGTGACATGTTCAAGAAAATGTGATTTATAGTAGATAATTTCAATAAAAGATGCTGAATATAAACATACAATTTTTAATGACTCTAATTAGTGACCCACCATTGAAATATTACTAGAACCTTCCTAGACTTGTTTTGTATATGGTAGAGTCCAAAAAAGATAATATTCTCCCACCTCTGACCAGTAATGAGGTGATTTTCTAGGGAAACCAGAATGATCCTAAAATTGATCCATTTTAATAGATGGTAGATAACTATTGTTGTAATAAAAATCATGTAATTCGAAATGGTGAACCTAAGAATATTTGAAGTCCATGAAGAAAGAAAAAAACATATCCTCCAAAATAAGAATAAATTTCTTTTTCTTTCTATCCATATGAGGATGAAAATCAATAATCAATGTAACCATTGAATCCATTATCTCCTGGAGGAATTAAAAGAATCAAGAGGTAAATTGGAGGTCTCTATTTGTGAGAATAGTAGACGATACCCTATACAACCTCAAGATATCTTACATGTAATGTTTTCTTAAATCCTCAACCTTGGCATCATCCGGAGTTAGAATGAAATGAGAAGACTTGGTCAAGTGATCGACCACTACCCAAATGTAATTCATCCATCACGGACTCTGTGTTAGTCTAGTAATGAAATCTTTGGTCACCTCATCCAACTTCCACACACACATATGAAGAAGATAAATTAAACTTGAGGCCTTTTAGTGATTAAACTTGATTTGTTTGAAATTATAACAATGAAATAAAAAATTTGCAATATTACACTTCATAACTAAGAACCAAAACTAATGTTTCATGCCATTATACATATTAGAAGTTCTTAGATGAAAAAATCAATGTGAATAATTAAAATCCTACATCAAAACCTATCTCATGGATATTGGAGAAAGAGATTAGATCTTGAATAAAATAACATCCTCCATAGAGAGATATTATTCAATGATGGTCTCCCCACCATATAAATATTTTTTGATTCTACTGAACTTGTCATCCCATTACTTCTACTGAATAATTAACTTGTGAAGAGGTGATGTCAACTTCTCTCTAGCCAAAATAGTGTGATTCTCTCCTTTCCTAACATTCATCTACATATAAACAAAGAGTCCCATAAGTTACTATTCACTCTATAAATCCATCACAACTAGAGAAGGAAATTTCCTACTAAGAGCATCAACAATAAAATTCCTCTTTCATGGGATGTTAGTGATGTCAAATTAAAAGGTCCGAAGTTACTCCATGAATTTACTTTTCTGTAGGTTTATTTCCTTCTAATAAAAGATATAACTTGGAATCTTATGAGTAGAATAGAATATGAATCATTACCCAAAAGGTAATGTTTATAACATTTAAGATCATGTATAACTACAATAATTTAAATTTCATGAGTGGGTTAAGTATTCTCATGAGCCCGAAGCAGATAAGACCCACATGCCACTATATGATATATTTTCATTAGAAAAAAATCCCAAGACTACACCTAAATCATCACAATAAACAACATATTCATGAATGGACTCAAGTAAAACCAAAATATATTATGAAGATGTATTTCATTTAAATTCATCAAAGGTAGTCTAACACTTTAAATTCCATAAGAATTTCTATCATTCCATGGTAAGGGTAGGAAATAGTTATGAAATTTTTAAGAAATTACCTATGAATTGATAATAATATACATCCAAATCCAAGAATCATGGAATCTCAATGATGTTTCATAGATACTCCCAAGACAAGACAACATTCTTATTCTCAAGTACAATTGAGATTCCTTGTTTCTACACCACATGTCCCAAGACCATAAATTCCGAAATAAAAAAAATATAATTTATAAAATTTATCCAAATTATAGAGATCTCTTAATATTCAAAAAACAGAATTTATGAAAAATCCATTCTCTTCCTCAAATCATGAATAAACAAAAATATAATCAATGGATATATGATAAATGAATTAATTTACTGATGGAATATATATTTCATTAATTTGATGAAAATTGAATACGTGTTAGTTAGTAAAAATAGAATCACAAGGTACTCAAAGTTTCCATAGATACTCTTGAAAGTGATATTTTCAATATATGACTCCTTTATTCTAAAATAGTGATATCCAGAATGAATGTTATATTTTTAAAACTACTTTTATTTTTCAACTGGTCTAATAGTTCTTTTTATAGGGAAATGGTTAATTATTCTTAATCAATACTAATTTAAGATTATGATAATGGATACAAATATAGAAAATTCCATTAGCCTTTTTGGGAAAAATCATAGGGAGTTCCCAAGTGGGTCAACTTGGAAGAATGGAACATTTTTACTAAAAATCAACTAATTGAATATTTAAATATTTCAATTCGGGGGGTTCCATGTAATAAGAATGAATAAATATTGATTTATATTTGAGCACAAAATATATTTAAAATTACACCTCTCTTTCTAGTGGTGTATCATAAATGTTATCATAATCACTTTTGGAAATTATGGTAGAAGAGGCCCCACTCAAATCGACTATGGATCCCACTACCTGTAAAATAATTGGGATCTACTATCAAATAAAATAAAGGATACCCATCAATGATAACATAAAACCTTAACTTTATAGGTGATTATCCAAACCATTTAGATAATAATATCAAAGGGATCTATGTTAATAACTATGAATTCCCAAACCATCTCAACCTCAGTTATCAAGAAAGAACATGAGGGACATTGGAAACCCTGTTCCCTCTTCTTCTTAAGAGGCATCACCAGTTCCATCACATAATTAATGAGTTTCATTGGATGTTTTAAAATACCTAACGTGTATGTTGAAATGATATAATGATAGGAACTAGTGTCAAATAAATTAGTCACTAAAGATGAAGCAATAAATATATTACCTCTCTCTGTTGACAGACTCAAATCACCTTCTACCAAAAACTATTCCACTATATATAAGTTATTCTTTATAAAGGTCTATGTATAGAACCCCATTGAACATGAGGTATCCAAATGAATAAAATATCAATTCAAGATAAACAAACATAATCCATAATAAGGATTATAAAGAGATAGATAGAATTTTTGTAGGTGACTATGGTGTCAAAACGAATTGAAAATGTTCGGAGGCATAAGGATTTTTTGTGTGCCCTATATTTCCACACTCATAGAAATTCAAAGTAAAACCAATAAATACTACTGAAGGTGTAGATTAAGTCCACTAATAAGATCCCCTACCACCTCACATTCAATTTTCATTCCACTTACTTTTATTTCTATCAGAGTCACTAAAAATAACACTCAGAGGAAGAGGGATTCCAACCAACCTTGACCTTACTAATTGCTCAATATCTACAATTAGTGCTCTATATACCACCATAGTATATGCGGTAAGATTATACAATAAAAAATTATAATATATATATAATAACAGGACATTATAAAACCTCTAAGATTTTGAATTATCATTAAATACCAACCATGGAGAAAAAATGAACCAGCTCAAAAAAATGGTTGGCATACTCATTCATAGTATAATCACCCTTCTTAATGTTAAGGAACTACAAGGATTTTTCCATTGTCATTGATTCAGGATATAACAATTAGAGGAATAATTTCTTGAATTATTCCCACTCAAATCCTTTATATTTCCTTACCAGAACCACAAAAACTAACTATCTCTTATTAGGGATCTCATGCATAAAGGAATCACACTTTACCTTAATAGAATCCATATTTTAAAAAAATTCACAAATATAATCAATATTTTTTGTAATGTATTTTTTTCCTTTAGGATCATTCATCCCTTGAAACGATGGTGGGTTTTGGTGAAGAAAACATGGATCTCGTTCATTATTTCCCTTAAATATAGGTTTTACTTATATATCTTGGTACTAGGTACAAAATATTTTTTGGCCCATAACATAGACATCCCACACAACTTCTTTGAAAATATTCTGATCAACTAGGGGTTTTACTCAGGAAACACCATCCATAACACCCTTATGACGAACTTCAGGAAGTCCAATGGGCGGAATGCAACTACATCACAGAAATAAAAGAGACCACTATAAAATGAGAAATCCAGGTTTGAGTGAAGATAAAATAATCAGGGAACTATGATAATATCAAAACCCAACATGAGAGATATACTTCCAAAAATTTGATAATAATTTAAGGCTCATTTCAATGAGATCTGGACTGGAACATTCTTGTAAAATGTAAATTAAGTCCCAAAAATACTATCTCATATTTTTCAAAACATTACAAGATAATAAAATTATGATCAAGAAAGTGAACGTTGCATTTGATAACAATTTATCATGATCTGATCGTGGTTATCCTTTAAGAAGAAACTTGACCCAACCCATGTCAAGGCCTGAAGGATATTACCAATTCCTATGGTTCGATGATAAGAACCTATGTGTTCAGAGCTACATTTGGGAATTATTTTTCCCAAAAATATAAAACTAAGGGAAAAAACAATGGCATGTATAAATTAATGGTAAACATACCAATACAGAGTGAAATAACTAAAGAATAAAATGAGTGCATGGAAAACATTTTCCAAACCGAAATATGAAAGCCCTAGTACTGAAAAGAAAAAACTATCTGTCACCATATGAACCATGCCACCACTGAACACCCATAACCCTCCATCATAATAACATTCCACCTTTATGAGGCTCTGTGAATTTATATGCATCAGATAAGACAAGATCTATATAAATCTAAAGGTATGTGTAGGGTGTAATAAAAAAAGCCTAGTAAGATCCCACAATGTGTTTCAAAAGTAGTATTTATAAGATAAAATAATTATTATCATTTAATGATTTTTTTAGAAATATATTTTCATAGTTTATATAAATACATTAAAATTCACCCTTTTCAAAATTTTCACAAAACCTTCCCAAATAAACCTATTTTCAATGTATATTTAATGAAATAAGTTTCTTTTCAAATCATCTCAAACATTTTATATATACAATAATGTACAAAAAACCATTTCAAAAATAGGTGAAACATGGAGAGCTGATTTCATGATGAAGATACTGGGAGGAGCAGTTCCATGTAGTTAGTCTGGGTTGTATGTAATGTTTGAATCCAACGTAAAATGACTTCCTTTAAGGCCTACGGTCCATGTAATACTTTCTCTTACGGGCCTTGTAAGGGTTCCACCTCACCCCTTGAAAGGTGGATTATCCAAATCAATAAAAAATGAAGGCCTTCGGGCCATTAGAGGAGAATACAAAGGTCAAGGATAGCTATGATCCTCATACCTCAATTAACAATAATGGTTAGTTATCAATACAAGTTTTTAGAATAATAAAACCAAAGGTAAAAAATAACACACCAAAAAGTGAACCCGTAATAGTGTGATGAAATCCATTTTTTAGTTAAAGTTCTAATCATATATCATTTCTATGAAAAATATACCATGACTAGCATGGTTGTCCCAATTCCAACTCCCATTATAAGTAACCAAGGATCCTATGTTCCTTTCCTATACTGAGTCCAATCAAAATAAAAATTCACCATACACACTTGTAGGACATTAAATTTCACATATCATGATTTTAAACCACTTTTCATTGAAATGTTACATCATAAGAAATCATTTTTAATAAATATATTAAATTTTTTGAAATCATTTTTCATAAAAATTCAAAATGATTTGAAATAAATTTTCATGAAAACATGACATTATTTTAAATCACTTTTCATCAAATTATAACATGATTTGAAATCAATTTTTATTAACAAAACCAAGGGTAAATTTAATTTCAAAAAATTATTATAAAATAGATTCATTTCAAAAAATCACAAATCATTCCTTTAATAATTTAAAAACAAATTTAAAATGTCAAATCATGTATTTTTTAAAATACATAATCTTTAAAAGAAACCAACCATGGTGAAAAAATTGAAATTTTCTAACAATTTCTCTGGATGCATGACCAATAAGAATATATATTCTATAAAGTAAGGAAGAACTCTAAACCAAAAAACCCAAATCACGAGTCACCAATATAATGTTATATTTTTTAATATAGGGAAATAATATCCATAAACGTTTATATAAATTGCACAAAAAAACTCTAATCGAAGGAAACCTAGGAAGGGTAAAATCATCTAATACAAAGTCTCAATGAAGAATAATACATCCTTAACATGATTTTAATTCATCTGAATAGAAATACCTAGAAAGAGAGTGATTTAGTTGGATTTAAGATAGAAAAACTAAGTCAAAATAAAATTAAAACCTAATCCTCAATGATCATAAGTTCCCCAATTAATGGGTGAAACCCCCTTCAGAATACTAGGAGGGAAAATCATCTATTTGAAAATTCTAAAACCACCGAAAACATGGTTTATTAAGTGTTACCCATGACTATAGTAGTCTTGATCATGCAACATCAACGATCCTGACAAACCAACCCACCACAACATAGTGTAGAAACACTGTCCATTTTAGACTCACCATTACATACACCTTAGAGTGGTGGAGGCCAAACCGACTATAGTTTACATGAAGAATCTTCATGAACTATGCCCAAGACCACACTATGAATTTGGTTTGATGGCCCCACACATGGTACACATGGTATTCTAAAGCTCAAACATTCCTGGATTATGACTTGCTCTAGACCGTTTAAAAAACAAATTCCAAAATCCCTCTTTAACCCACTAGGAACCAACCAACACATCCTAATCTAGAAATAACTATACTAAATCTCAAAAATAGAATACACCAAAAGTCTAGATTTTTCATGGAAGGGATATGGGGAAACACTATATTAGTCTCATAATCATCTAGGTAAATATCATTTTTTACTTTGTTATGTTAAACATACATTTATAGAAACACTTTATTTTATTAATGTTATTATTTAAATATACTAACGTAGATAAATTATTTATTTATTTAATTTAATTTTATATTCATCATTATTAGGTAAATATTTTTTAGTTGTATTAGGTAACATACTATTTACATTTTTTATTACTTACACTAACATATTTACAATATTTTAATCATTTATTTAAATTCAAAAATAGGCACATAAAATTTCTATATATTCAAATACATATATTTAATAAAACTAAATGAGTTAGTGGAACATATAAAAAGGTATGTTAGTATATTTTTATATAAATATAAATGTAATAATTAAATTAATTAATGAAATTTAACTTATGTTTGTTGAAATTATCTATAGCACTATTGGGCACTTCTATTTTTGAGTATTATCCATCTCTAGAGAAGACAATACTTAATGTTAATTGACATGAGATTTCATGTTTACCAATGATTTAACTTGATCATGGAATGGTGATTAAATGATGATAACAAATGAGTAAGCCCAAATGAGAAACAATTTAGAAGTTTCAAGACTATTTAGAGTAAGGGTTTGATTAACATCTTATATCAAGATCAGGGGAGAATTGATCAGAATATGAGAGATAAATTTTTTAAAATAATAAAAATAAAATATATTAATTAATTTATATTTTTTCAATGGTTTAAATTTTATATATTTCTAATAAAAATTATTTTATTGATTTAATTATAGTTGAATGTTGACCTTATTAATAGAAAAGTGATTAAGAAGAGGTGGATGCGTTTTTCAAAAGATAGATGGTGAGATTTTAAAAAGAATTGACATGAAATTATATTTTACGGTAATATAAAAATGCAATTCCAGGTTTTAAATATGGGTTTTTAGATACAGAGACATGGGACATATTTTTCGGTAATCGATAACAGGAACCCTTTTTTGTATGATAAGTTTTTTTTATAAAAACAATTTGTATAATTATTTATTAAACACTTAATGAATTATTATTTTATTTATATAGAGTAGGAATCTTGGATATCTCACTATCAGATCCATTCAAATAATGTATATCCTCATTCATTGTGACATAGAGGATATAATTTACTTTATGATAAAATGACTGTTAAAAATTTGAAGGGATTAATTGATAAATCATATGGCAACTCCAATGAGGTTCTATTCGGTCCTCCCTCTCCCGGATTTCCATGAGAAATGGAAAAGGGTGATAATGAAAAAAAATATGATGTACCTTACTGATCAATCAAATTACATAGTAGAAAACATTTTAAAAAATTTATTATTATTTTTACATTTTTTTCTTAATTTAATAAATTAATGTGACATTTACTTATCAAATTATAGATTTCCCTTGAGGGGAATGTGAAATAGATTCCATCATAACTGAGGATCAAAAGGAAATTATTGTGACAGATTTTAGAATACAAGAACACCTTTTCCATGTTAGAAGATATGAGGTGATACTTTGTATCAATATTATTTTGAACATCTTAGTATTTCATCAAAGGAGGATGCATAAAAGGATGAAACAAATTCATTGAGGACTCAAAAAATAGATATAGATCAATCCAAAAAGTATTTTATTAAATTATTTTTATAGTATATGTTTTTATATATGTCACGATTGGAATAAGCTACCTATCTAGCTCCTCTACCTCATTTCTTTGACTTGATTATTTATGGTGAGTTGCATGTTGAGGATTTCCATTCCAATATTATTGCATAAAAAAATATAAAATATAGAGGATTATTTACATCATTAACTTATAATAATTTATTAGGTAGTAATAATGACAAATGATGTTATTGATCTAACTAATTTAGTCTCATTGCATACTATGGAGGTGGTCATTATTGGATAGAGTTTGGAAATTTTTTCACTATAGTAAGCTATATTTTTTCATCACTGGACACATGAGGTATGTATTGTTTTTTATATTATATTAAAACTTCATATTTTTTTATATTTATCTATAACAGAATAGTCTAAAATATATGGAATCAAAACTAAAGAATTTTTTTTATAATAAACACCTTTATATGTTTATCAGTATTTCTATAGGATAAAAAAATTAGTAGTGAAGTTTTTTTATTGTTTCCATATTATGATTTTCTCATGAGTTATGACATATATATGAAATATTATGATTTAATAATATTTTTAAAAATATCATAGATATTTTTATTTTTTATGTGATCATGGTATAAGAGGTGGAATTGTTTAACATATAAGTAAATTTCAATTTAAAATTTTATTTTATTATTTTCATGTATGTTATAATGATTTCACTTATTAATTTTCTAATTATATATATTTAGACCCCCTTTAAAAAAATGAGAGAACTTATATTTATGAATTTATTGATCCAAAATATTTTTAATGGCTGTGATATATCTTTGAAATACTACTAGATTTTAATATGTATCTCAAAGATTTACTAAAAAAGATATTCAATGTTAGTTTCTTAATTTTTTAGATGTGTAATAAGACTTACATAATTATGAAATATAACTTATTCAATTAAGATAAATATAGAACTTTTTTATTTCAGTAGACACCGGATTTTATGCATATTTTTCGAAAATAAAGGCATAATATATTGGTTATCTCTTTACTAGGTGAGTACTTTGAATCTTTATGGATTTGTTGGAATTGTATAATTTATTCTAATCTATAAGTATTTTAATAATTAGTTATCTATGTTATATATTTTTTAGTAATATGAAAAATTCAAAAAGTGTGCATGTAAATAAATTTTATAGTAGTTTAAAGATTTTCCCTAGAATCATTTATAGTATTTATTAATTTTAAAAACTAGTTTCAAAATTGTAGTGTCATAATAAAAGATGAAGTGTGGAATATGGATATTTTATTTTATTATTTATGTATGATATTATCTGTTCTAGAAAAATAACATATTTTTTCAAAGTAGGTTTTATTATAAATTTTATATTTTAAACAAAGATATTATATTTTTAAAATTATAATATATTTTCTTTTCTATCTTTTGATGATACACCTATATATTTTAAAAATGACTCAATCCATCATCGATATTTATTTAGAGATTATTTTATCAGCATCACTAATTTTCAGATGGATAATTAAAATTATCATGCATATATATTTTCATTATAAACTAATTTACTAAATAGTTTGGGAATAGTTTTATTTATAAAACTGTAGCCATGATTCTTCTTTTGGTCTATATTTTTTGTTTATAAAGAATGGGTTGTGTAGTTGTATCTGACATTTTATTTAAATTACATTATTTAAAAAATTTTTACTATGATAATAAATGTTTAATGAGGCTTTAAACATTAGTTATTTATGATAATTAGTGCTTAAAGGACACTGAGGCTTGTATATTATTGGCTGAGAGTAGTTTTTACTCATAAATTCATATATTAACATGAGTATAATGTTTTTTAACATTGGTTTTAAAAATTATACTTTAAATATTAAATTTTAAAATTGGCTATAATTATATCACCTTTTTACTAACATTAAAATACCAAAACAACTGATGTGAAAAGTACTTTATTTCTAGCAGTTCTTGTTTATTCAATCCTCTTCCTGAGGTGGTTTTCCAAATATTCTCGTCCCATTAAGATTGAAATAACCTATAATATATAGTTTTAACACAATATAATAATCCTCATTGGGGAGGCACCTACTGGTGATTTCTAGTGTTAATCATCATCCATGATCACCTTTATAAGGCTTTTTAATCATGACAGTGTCTTGAGATCAATATCATGAACCTAGATGATATGAAAAAACAATGACCTCCAAAACCATTTATATTTCTAAAATATATGACTGACCATGAATTTTCATAAATGGTCTAAATTATTCCTTGTAGTTTAAATTTAAGAATAATAGATGAAAGGAAACTATTGTAAATTTAATCCCCTAAACTAATATATTTTTTATTTTAGTAATTGGAATAAATAGAGATACCTCCCATGTACTCCCGTGATAGTTTTTATTTTAAACTATACATTATTTTCATAATTCTATAGAAATATAGAGTCTCATATAAATAATGTATTACGACTTTGATATATCAAAACATTACAATTTTAATAATTCATACAATATGAAAAACTTATGTAATCATATTACTATATCAACATATCATAAAAATACACCAAATGAATAAAACATGACTTTTTCAACACATATGATTATCTTACAAGATAAATCTATAATAAAATGTGATATAACAAAGAATATAACATATATATAATGGATTTAAGGTATATATCTATAATGAACAATGAAACAGAAAAAAGAGAGAAATATAAATGAAATAATAAACCATTATTTATACTTATTAAGTAATTAGGACCTAATTTATAGAAAAGTATATTTTGAATTTATTTAATTTAATAGATTTATTAATATAAGATTACTGGTTTTTATAATTAATTTAGAGAAACTAAAATTTATTTTTTATGAAAACAATTGAAAAAACTAATCAATATTTTCAACAAAAATATATTGAGATTTCTAAAAGAAAAGTTTATGAATCAAAAAAAATAATCATGAGAAAATATGTTTAAAATTAATAATGGTGAAAAATGATAAATGAAATAAGTAAGAATTATTTAAATTTCATGAAAGATAGAAAATAATTGACAAACCACACTCAAAATGACAAAAGATAATGATAAAAAGAATAAATAATTCTCATATTACTAAAAATAACTCACTTTCAAACACCAACAATTTGTTTTATATAATCAAGTTAAGATAAAAAAAATACCTCATATTCCTACACTTAATTTTAAATTCATAAATGCGTGAAAAAGGAATATTGAAATTTTATGGATCATAAACCTTGACTAAAAAATTTAAATGAATTATTCATAACTCAATGTGGATAAAATAATGATTTAAATATTGGTACAAGGGAATATCTGGTAAGAATTTATAAAAATTCATATCAAATGTACTCTATAATATTTTTTGTAGTTATGTAAAATTAATTTTGATTAACAATTTGGGAAATTTCTCGACAAAAATCACCAAAATAATGATAATCGATTCACAAAAAAAAAGATCAAGTGTGACTGTGTTTGGCATCATGGTTCAATTCTCACTGGTATGAGAATAAATCAAACATTTTTTTACCAAAGAGACTTAAAATTTACTTTTAGTTTTCAAACATAAATCTTAAAAAATTCCGACAATGAAAAGTTATATATATTAGAAAGAGAGTGCAAAAGTTATCTTTAAAAATGTTTTTGGGATTAATAACCTTTATGCATTAATTTTTTTAAAAGTCTACTAAATTCAAAAAAATACATCAAAAATATATAGAAAACAATATATGCCATTAAAATATAAGTTAATTAAATAAAAAAATAATGATGTAGTCATACGTAGAGATATTAAATAAAAAGTATTTGAAATGATTTTTTTTACAAAAATGCATTATTTTTTTCCTATTGTTTAAAAAAAAATTTATTTATAAATTGACACATTTTTCAAAAAAAATTTGTTTCAAAAACATTAAGAACCCAACTTTATTCTTTATAAAATAGAATAAATAATATATAATTAAAATAAATAACAATATATCTACACACCAGAATTAATTTTAAATTCATAATATATCTTTATTTATTTTTTAAAATATATACATATAATTAAAGAATATTTAAGAATAGATAAAATATTAGCTCAATGTATTTATCAAGTAATCATAGAATAAATGTGAATTGATAAATAATTCATTTTATATATAGTATTTTTAGAAAACCAATAGAATAATAATTAAACTAATCAAATTTTATCTTTTAAAAATTAACAGAATATAAAATTTTTCAAGCTTAATTTCATAATAAAAGATCTTCCAAATTTACATAAAAAAGATTTTACTAAAAAAAAATGATCAATATTTTTGAAAAATTAAAATAAAACAATCAGTTAATTTATACTAAAAAATTATAAAAATATTCATAACATTTAATTATATATAAAAAATACATGTTTATTTTTTATACTATAAATAATTTCTATATCAAGTTTAAAATTTAATTTTTTTGAACTAAACTAAAATGAAATGAATTAAAAATTAAAATAGTGTTAAAAAAACTCCCTAAAAATGATTTCAATGGCTAGTGGAACTAATGTTAGATTGCATTACCTATCTATAATGTGAAATTTTCTTGGTACCCAACATCTAAAAATAAGGACAGAAAGGAAAACTCATTATGAAATAAAGTATATTATTATGAAAAAATTTCTATCCCCTCAAGATAATGTATGACTCATCCACTAGTTTTCTTATATTTCTAAAGATATACACTAATTATACACAACACTGAGTATGGATAGATATAAAGTAATTTATTATAAGTTTAAATGTTTTAATAGTTTGGGAATGCGTATGGATAGACTATTTGGCTCGATGTGATAGTTGATAGTGGAGAATATTGCTGATGTATTATAAACAATTATTAATTTCCTACATAGTATATAATTTAGGATACTCGCTATATTAATATTATGGTTTATTTAATAATATTTTAATATTAATTTAGGGGTAATTTAAATTTTTAATGTTTTAGTTTGAATATTTATTTTTTGGAAATATTCCTTTATCAAAAAGTTAATGTGAACGGTTAGGGGGAAACCATGTGTGTAAAGTTGAATAGAAGATTTTAAAATAATTTTTTTCCTCTTTTGTTTTATTTTTAATGGAATCCCAATGTTTATCCCAAACCATGTTAGATGTAGTGAAAATGGTGCACATATATTTTTTTAGAATTTGGTGTTTGAATATTCATTAAAAATGGTTATAGTAAATCATGATGGTTACCCATTTTTGGTGATTTAGTTTAAAAGTGAGTTTTTACATGGTTGTCACATGGCTATGTATTAAATGTCTCCAAAATAACATAATTAAAAGTGTTTTTCCTCAGTGATCCAAAAAGTTTCGTCAGGATTTACGACACTGTGCTGCCTAACCGTGTGAGCTTCCCAAATTCATGAACTATGAAATTATAAATGCACCACTATCAATTTTCACGGAAAAAAACCCTCTTTTTCATCCTATCTTATTTGGATGAATCTAGGGTTCATAAAGGGACTTATATTTCTTCTTCTATAATCCCCCCTCTTTATTCTGAGATATTTTCTCAAAGAAAATCCCTACTTTCTCTTATTCTTCCATCTTCCATTATACTGAAACCCTTTTCTATTTATTTTTGGTTCCTCTCTGAAACCCTTGGTGTAGTATGGCCAGTAAAAGGATTCATGGGTGGTTCAAACTTAGGGATTTGGGTTTTTAAGTCTTGTGAAGGGTGATTCCATGTTTAGTAGGACATTATCCATTAAAGGAGATGTGTTGAGATGTGATCCCATTTAAAATGAGGTAGGTTTTTTTGAAATTTAATTACAAAAAATGTAATTGAAATTGTGGTGATATCTAATCATTTCAATCATCAATATATTTTTATATGTGGTAACTATTATGGTATAAATATATGTTTCCTATGATTTTTAAAACATGGAAAAAAGTGATTTTAATGGATTCTTAAATTTAAATCATATTTTATAAATTCTTAATTATTAGGTTAAGCATGAAGGGAATTGTTTAAAATGAAATTTATAATAAATGGAAATTTACCCTATTTATAATTTTAAAGAGAAAGTGAAATGTTTCATAGAATTTTTTTCAAATGAAAGTTGATTTTAGAATTATTAGGATTTTAACTAAAATGTGTTTTTGGGATTAAAAAAGTGGATCAGGTCTTAAATTATTTAAAGTGTTTCCTTTTTAAAATTTTAAAATATTTTTAACAAAATATTTTTAAATGATAGAAGAATGAAATGACATTCCATATCTCATTTTTTAGGAGGCTCACTTATAATTTTCAAAAAGGTTATGTTAAAAAAACTATTTCTTCCATGTTGATTGCATAATTCATGATAATTTTGATATGTTATTTTATTATGTAAGGGACACGTGTTTTTTATTTTTTATCCTTTCATTAATGTGGAAATGGAAGGGTCCGTTTCTTGATATGGTGTTAGAGTAGTGATGAGTTTGATTTAAAATGGAGTTATTTTTTTGTTTATTCCTATGTATTTTTGATTTATCCCCACCATTAAAATATCATGGGAATATTTAGGTAGCTATATAGAAGTTATGGATATGTGTTACACTATCTTGGTGTATTCTCACCAGTTAGTTCCCCAAGATATTTGTACCCTTAGGGGTTATCTTTTATTTGGTGTCCCTAAGGGGTACCAAATATGAGGTTTTGTTTTCACTATGTAGCCATTATAGAGAGTGAACCAAGGAATCTATGGTGGGTGAAGCATTATATAAATAAATATTACATATTATTAGATGGATATTCATTACAACCCATTATGAACTATAAAATAACTATGGAGGTTTAGTTTGTTTGAAAAATTGGATAAATAAACAACTAGTTCATAAAAATATACATCCTCTCCCCCTAATTTCTTCACTTATAATAACCTTCATAATAAATATATACTTAAAACATTTCTTTATATCCATGTGAATAGAAAACATAATAAAGGGTGGGATCAAATGATCTGTAAGGATAAAAATGGGAGATATTAGTTAATGACCAGTTGTAATAAAAACATTAATAAAAGGATATAATAAAATAAACATTTAAATATAAAATATTACCCAAAAATTCATATATCAAAATCACGAGTCATGAGGTAGATCTTAGTAGTTCATAAGACAAAAATCACAAGAGAATAACAAATAATGAACCATGGGAATATATCATAATCATGTGAACATGACATAAAAGAGTGGAATAAATTGTGGAATTACCATAATAATAGAAATAATATATCAAGGATCAATTGTAAGACCATAATTTCTTAGTGTATATTAAATCATTATGGAAAATCCAACTTATTCAATTTCAACATTCTCTTAGGAGTAATTTACTCCCAGTTAACTTTTTCATCAATACCTAATCATTGGAGGGATGTAGAATTTAGGTCCCACCCATTATATAATCATAATATATTAATATGTATGCTAATATTTTATAAAAGTTTCATTATATAATTATATAATAACCCATGAAAAATATTTGGGTTTGGTAAACATCTCATAATCATAATTATACAAGCATTTATTGTGGATTAATTAAACTATGGAAAGTAAATGAGATTTTTTTCAATTACCATATCATCATAAACCATCTAGATAAAAGATATATATGTTATCATAAGAAAATATCCCCATTTGATCATAAAAACATAAAATTTTGTTGAATTCGATGAAAAATTCATCCAAAATAATATTTAAAACATTTATTTGAAAACATTGAAAATTTAAATTTATTTTGATATATTTAAAATAAAAAATCCAAGAATACTGAGAAAATTATTTTCTTTGAAATTAATAGGGAAAAGTTTTAATAGAATATTCAAATGAAAGAAAATTTATGATAGGGGGAAAATTCACACATCCTGTGTTGGTTAAAAAATATTTTTTCACAAATTGGAAAATGGTAAAAAAGGGATACATTCATAAAACCAAAAGAAGAATCCTTTTAATTTTTTTAAAAGTAAAAAATAAATAAAAATAACGTTAAAAAATAATTATATAATAGAACATAATTTTCTTTAAAATATTTTAAAATTTATGGACTTGGAAGAAAAATATTTATAACCACTAAAAAAATAAGGTCTGTTTTCTTTAGAAAAATTCATTCAGATATCCTAGAATACCAAAGAGATGAAAATTATAAGAAAACATGGAAAATTTAGAATTAACCAAATGAGAATAAAATAAATGTACTTATATTATATTTAAATCATATAATTACCCCAATTTAAATTTAAACATAGAAAATCCCAATTAAAAAGTGTGATATAAGAATTAACCCTTACTGCTTTGGTAACTTTTGAATTAAAATGCCGAATAAATGAATAGAAACAAATTTAAATTTAAATAACATGAAAATAAGTATATTAATGATATAACATGTTAAAGGGGATGAATTTACACCTCATAAACATAAATAGGTGCATAAATTCCTACAAGTCTCAATGAAAAATATTTAGATAAAGAATACTTACAACATTGGTAATCTATGAATAAAACAATCATGAAAGATATAAACTTATAATGATTTTTCAAACCCCATAAATTTCATGAAACTAATCATAAAAAATATTAATTAGTTGTATATGAACAAAATAAAGGAAGTAAGTTGCGACTATAGAATATGCCTCACAAAAATAAGAGTGATATTCGAAACCCTTAACTCATATACGACTTTCTTCATAAGTGATCTAACCTCCTGTATAATAAATTTAAATTTATTATAATTCTATATAAGAACCATATATATACTTATAAAATCATATATGATAAAATTAAAACATATAAACACCCATTTATTAATAAATATTTATTAAAATAATTATTCATAGGTGTTAATTATTATTTTTTCATGTAAGTTTCGATTCGAGTGTCCTAGTCCTTGTACATTGATCATAGTTCAATAATATATAAAATTTTAATAATTTAATGAATATAATATAGAATAATTATATAAATTTTTATAACTATTCATAATAATTGGTGATGTAAATCAAATTACATCACCTCATGAAGATATTTGTCCTACATATGCATGAGTGATGTTTCCATTTTTTGATGGATGGAATTAAAGAATGGTAAATAATAAATAAACTTTAAAAAACCATAATAATATCATTAATATCATAGATATTTATTAAATCCATTATTATAAATATCCCTATGAGGTGGAGATGAAAATTGAACCATATTTCTTTGTAGAGGTGGTTGACCACCCATATGAATGAGTAATGCATTCATTTCCAATTTTATATAAAAAGGAGATGAATAAGGTTATGAAATAGACATAATTACATATAACTATATTTAATATACTTACATTATTATATCATAATTTTTATGGTATAAATTAATGATGTATAAGGAGGAGTAAAATGAAAATGCTCAGGGAAGGCGATTACCTCTTCTTTGAAGAACATCCTTTGGATATCTCCTTCAGAACCCTAATGATTTTATTTTAAGAGTAAAAGAAACTCTAGAGTGTATATATGGGTATTAAGAATAGTTTTTGTAGGTTTTTGTGTGTATGAAGTGTGAGGAAGATAGGAGAGGTGTTGTCCTTATATAAGAGAGGAGAGGGTAACCCTTGGAATTACATAAATTATTAAATTAATATAATTTTATTTTCTACTTTGTGTAGACCCAAAATGATATATTTATAATATATGATGAATATATGTATAAATCCTATCATTATATAGTATTTATTCATGTTTAGGTGATCTTTTAACCATTATATCTTAGTTTTAACCCCTATTAAACCAATTGAGTTTTACCATCATATCAATGTTTTTTACTCTTTTGGGGTTAAAAATTTCACTATAAAGGAAAAGTGACCCATATATGGAAAATGAATGATATTATAAACAATATACCATTAAATTGTTTTATTTTTTTTATAAATATTAATTGAGGTTGTAAAATATAATTTAACATAATATACTATTAAAATAATTTTCAAGGATATTCACATAGTTGACTTTTTAAAAAATGAAGCATAAATTAATTCAAATAAAGACTTCTAACAGATTAATAATACATTATCTTTTTTCAAAAAATATTTGTAAAAAATAATGCATCCAAAAAATATAACTTTTTTAGTTCTTAAAATTATTTATGATATTTTTCTACAACTTTTACAAGCACTATGTCAATGTTTCCTAAGAATTTAAGTTAATCATTCCATCAATATAAATTAAAAATCAATTACCATGGTAAAAAATAATTAATATTTAAAATAACCCCTTATATCAAAACATAACCTATTTCTATCACTATTGTAAAATATTAGAGATATAAAAACTATGAGAGGGAATTTTTTATTTATTCAATTCATAAAATTAATATCAAGGAAATTATCTAATAAAAATGAAAATAAGTTTCCATAACTTGAAATATTGGATGAGGATAGTTGAGAGAAACTCATTAAATTTAAATAAGGTAGGTTGCAGATAGATTTCTAAACCCTTATCACATTATTTTAAACCGTAATAACACAATTTACCCTTACCAAGGAGATAAATATTTACTATAGTTACTATTAATTATGAATAAAAAGATATCTAAAATATTTACCAATTTTAGAAATATTGATTCATTATAATTGGAATAAATTAATTTTAAACTAAACCTGTAAAACATGATGAAAATATTTTTCCATACAATTTAAATTTTAATTATAAAAATATTTTTATACAAAAATTAAGCATAATTTCAATTATAATGAAATTAATTGGGTTAATTTAAATCAAAAAAATGAATTTATCTTTAAAACCAATTGAAAAAATGGGAACTTTCAAATATTTGAATAGAAAACCATGTTTCCTATAAAATCAGTATTTTTTCATTATTAAATAAATAATTAATATTTTTATACTGTTCCTAAATTTTATTCCAAAAAATTTTTGATATAACAATTTCAAAAATAATATATTATTTATAAAATATAATTCATAAAATTGGTTGAAATAAATTATAATATCAATGCACAAAATGGAATAAAAATCATTTTTGATGAAAACATATTTCTAAAACTAAGAAACACATTTTTCTAGAGTTACCCTTTATCAAGAGGATTTGGAAACATTGAGATCATATTCTTCACTATTTATTTAAAACTAGGGTTATCCTGATTTATCTCATGGACTTATTGTTTAATTAGAATTTTAGATTTTAAGTGAGGAATATTTTTCATTACTTTGTAGATGATGTCATTCACTACTCCTGGTTGGAATGAAAGGAACTCAGGTTCAATGGATTTCAACTAAAAATATAGGGACTTCTTATAGTTATCTCTACAAAAATTTAAATAAATTCGAAGCTTAAAAAATGATTATATGAATAAAACCATGGAAGTATTTATTATCATTAAGATTATAGGTGTTAAATGTGTCCCTCATAAACCCTATTCAACTAAATATTTAAATTGAATTCCTCCACATTGATCATGGATAAAGGTTAATGTGGATGTATCTTCTCATATTATTCCTCCAAATGAATGATTTGGTCCAGCTTCAAAACTTCTAGGGGATTTATCACTGTATGTTTCAAACTATTACTTTGAAATTTATTTTCCATTGAAGTTGAGATTTTGGTTATGATCCATATGACCAAATATTATTGGCATTTTTTATGGGGTAAATTGTGTATTGAGTATAACTCTACTCATGTAGATAATATTCTTTGGAACCAATCAATAATGGTTCATTGTAAAATCTTCACTAAATGAGATATTTTTTTAATTAATTAGGTACACTTGATTTTTAATTTATACACATCTATAGAGAGGTGAACATGGTGGATTATCCATTTTCCAATCATGTATTAAAATATGCCAATTCCTTTTAGTCCTTCCCACTTTATGATTCTATTCTTCCTTTATATTTTTCCAATGCTAGGGGTGATATGAAAACTCTCTTTTATGATTTTATTATTCCAACTATTTATTCTTTTGATTAATAATTTTTTATGAGAATGAGTATTGGATCCATCTCCTAATATAATTTTGAATAGTAAATACATTTTTATTCAGTATGACTCATTATATATATATATATTTCATATTGTGGTTACTCCTATTTGTACCCAAAAATTTAATGAACTTGTTCTAATGATCATATTTAAATAATAATATATTTATAGTGTATCACAATTCTATTAAAGCCCGGTGTCGTGACTTAAGAAATATATCAATATTATTATTCTTATAAACTAAATTCACATGGTGTTACATTCACCTCATAAATAAATTTCATCATCATAATTTTATCTCTATCAATAAAGGTTTAATATTTAAAAATAAATTTGTTGGAAACCCACATCATATAAAGTTATAATAAAACTTCCTTTGAAAAGGAGAAGTGGGGAACATAAATTTTACCTGAAATGAAAAATAATAGTGTTTAATTATAAGGATAACATTGAAATTAGTATAAAATATGGAAGTGAAGGATAAAAATAACTTCGAGGGACTAATATAGAGTGATAGGGAAAATAGGATGATAATATGAAGAATATAAATCCATAAATCATCATAGGGTTAAAATGACTAGAAACACTTCATAATTAATATAATAAAGAAAACATTTTCACTTTAAAGATCTTTTTCGTAGAGATACGAATTTTATTTGAAATGGAATATGATAAAATAAACATACTTGATGCTATAAAATCTATAAATTTAATTTCATTATTTTGTAGTGTGTTTCAATAAGTTTTAAATTTTTTTCATCCTATATTCTAATTATTAACAAACAATATGATTTTTTTGGGGCTGAATCACTAAAATTAGCATATATTTGACGATAAGATCTATAAAAGGATGATATGTTATTCATCCTGTCAGTATTTAGCTACTAATAAAAATTTTTAATGCATCATAAGTTAACTAATGTGGGGAAACTATCATTTGAAATATTATTCCCAATGATTTCAATAACAATTCCCAAATATCACCTTATTTATTTCCACAAATAGCTAAATTACAAAACTTCTCAAATAATTTTTAACAAAAATTATAAACTCAATAACTAAAGAAAATATAAAATATTAACATTACTTTAATCCAAAAACATTATAATGTATCTCTTATTGTCACGTACAAACACCTTAATATCTTGATCATATATTCTTCTAAAAAATGTTAATAGACCAAACCACCATAAAATCACAGACAATTCCATAAATATTATACTATATCCTCATTCCTTAAATAAAATCATAGACCATTGAATATATTATCTAAATCCAAAAAATGAAATAGAATTCGTCAAAGATAGGATAAAAATATTTTTCATCAAATCACTGATAAATTTCAAGGTCACCAATAATTTTTAATTTACATTATCAATATCAATAATATATTTATACTAACTAAAAATTATCATCTCAACATTAGGAATATATCTATTTTTATCTATCCATTAATCATTTGTTTTACAAAAAATATCCCATTAAAACTAAATCACTTTTATAGTTTATCAATACCATTCATATCATGATTACAAAACATTAGGAAATATGTGTACAGAATAATCCTTAAACATATCATGATTAATATAAACAAAATATCATCGATAAAACACCTTTACAATGTAATTACTAAATACCAATACATAAACACTTCAATCATTCCACTTAAATAATTGGAATAGAATAATCCCTTTCTTTTCCTAGGAGTTAAACCCTTTTCTGTGGAATTGACTCAGGTAATTTCCAAGTTCCCCAAACATAATACTTTTAACTATAAATGATACCTTATGATTTTCTTTATTTCCATACATTTAACTCTTAATTTTTCCTCCATAATTAGTTTCTTTATTCCCTTTTTCCCAAACATAAAACATATTCTTATTCCATTGAGACATTCCACTGAGTTCTTATTCCCACATTCTAAACATGTTGGAAGCTGAATATTCTTTCCTCCATGGTCTTTATCAATTTAACTTACCTCATTTTTTTTATCTTTCTATGTTTGATAAGAAACTCACCAAAGTAGATATTTCTAGTCTTATAATGAGATATATGGTTATGTATAATCATAACATTTCACTCATTTTATTTTGTTGCCAAAGAGGAAAATCATTCTATTTGCCATAAAATTCAGTGTTAAAATGATTCTTCCTAGTTCCACCCATTGACTAAAACCACAAATAATTTTGTGAACAATAGTAATCATAGTGATAAATCATTTAATCATGATAATAATTCATAGTATATCTAAATTATGAAACTGTCATTTTAATCTATGAAAAATTAAATTCAACATAGGTCATTTATGGTCATAATCTATTATATTTAATCAAAATATTTTATAAAGATAATGTGAATTAACCAAATAATATCCACCAAGGGCGTCTATCTTGGCGTGTAGTACTAGGCCAAATCATCATGTACCAACAAAATTTGTGTTAATACCCAATATAACCCATTCAGAGTTGTTAGCCCTAGGTGCATCTATTCCATTACTAAGTCCAATTTATAGTAACCATATAGGGATGTATTTTAAATAACAACCACACAATCAATACTTTACCAAATCTTTAGGAAGTTATCCTATAACTAGACATATCCCCAAGTTTTCACTAATGTTTTCAAATAATCAAATCAAAAAATAGCTAAACCCAACTTTGATACCAACAATAGATACCAAAACATTACATACATAATTATTACAGCTTATTTTATGAAAATTTATTTCACATCATTTTGATATACACAAGAACCATAAAGGTTTAGTGTCTTTGCAAAAATGGATACATAAATAACCATTTCATAAAAATATACATAATATCCCTGTAATTTTATCACATCTAACACCCTTATTAATAATAACATACTTAAAAAAATTCCTCATATCTTGAGGAATGTAAAATATAATAAAAGGTTATCTCAGATGCTTAGTCAGGATAAACATGGGAGATATCAATCAATGATCATTTTTAATCATAACCCTAGAATAAGGGTATTATAACAAGAGAATATAAATATAAAACCATAGTCCAAAATTCATGAATCTAAATAATGAGTCCTTGCATAAATCTTGGTAGTTTATATGACCTAAATCATAAGAGAATAAAAATTAATAATCCATGAGAACATTTAATAATAATTTGATCATTTCATAAAAGAGTGGCACAAGGACTTGTATAATACTAATAACAGAATCATATATTAAGGATCAATTATAAGACCATAATTTTATAGAGGACATAAATTCATTATGGAAAATATTTCTAGGTCAATTCTAATAATCTCTTAGGAGTATCTTCCGTCCAGTTAATTTCATCATCATTACCCTATGAATTACAAGGTTATTTAATTCTAGGACTAATAGTATGATAATCATAATCCATTCATATTTATTCTATAATATTATAAAATATTAATCATATCATCACATTATAACACATTTAAAATAAATAGTTATAAGAAACATCTCATCATAATAATAATAAAATAATTCATCATGAATTAATTGACCCATGGAAAGAAAACAAGTTTCATGTCAATTCCAAAATCATATTAAACAATCCAGATAAATTATACATATGATATCATAAGAACATATCCCCATTTTATCATAAGAAACATCAAATTATGTTAACTTATATGAAAAATAATTTTAAAATAACATTTAAAAAATCTATTAGAAAACATGTAAAATATTATTTTATTTTAACATATTTAAAACTAAAAATGCCCATAATATTGAGAAAAATATTTTATTTATAAAAAACCATTGAAACATTTAATAAAATATTTAATTAAATGAAAGGACTTGATAAAATAAAAATCTACTCATGCCCTGTGCATTAAAAAACATTCTTTTCACACTTTCTGAAAAAGGGTTTTAAAGTTCCTCATTAAGAAATGAAAATAATATTCCTTTTAAATTTTTTTATAAAAATTAAAAATTATTTAAAAATGAAAATAAATAATTTTTGGGTCATATAGAACAACTTTTTATAAATAATTTTCGAATGTCTTGACTTGGGAGAAAAATATTCCCAACAACTAGGATAAATAAGGTTGGATTTCTTTAACAACATTATTTCGTTTCTATTTGAGTGAAAAAGGGATAAAAATGAGGAGAAAACAAGAACAAATTACAGTTATCTAAAGGATAAAAAAATAAATAGACTTTTTGAAGAGTTAAATAATAAAATTTTCTAATAGTAAATTTAATGATAAATGATCCCAATTAAAAGTGTGATTGAAGAATTAACCCTTACCACATTGTTAACTTTTTAATCGTAAGCCCCATGAAAAAATAACTTCAAATAAAATCTTAAATATCTTGAAAATAAATATTTTAATGATATAAAATATCAAAGGGGATGTATATTCACCTCATAAACAAAAATATCTACATAATATCAACCACATCTCATTATAAGAATATTGAGATGAAGAACACAAAAATATTAGAAGTCACTAAATTAAGACCTCATGAAAGAGATAAATTTATATGGATTTGTAAATACCCATAATTTTAATTTAAATAATCGATAAATACATTCATTTTCAGTACAAACACCACGCAATGGAAATAAGTGATGAATTTGGCATATGACTCACAGAAATAAAAGTGAGATGAGAAACCATTACCTCACATCCATATTTCTTAGAAAGTTCTCTAAAATATTTTTAATTATTTAAAATTTATTATAATTATATAAAAAAATAAACAAACTTATACTATCATACATGATCTACTAATAATAATTTAAATCCAATTTTTTAATAATTATTTATTAAAATCATCATTTCTGAGAGTCAACTGTTTCATCTTTATTATAATTTTTAGTTCAATAGATTTAGTCATTTTACCTCGATCATGGTTTCATAATCTCAAAAATGTTAATAATTTCATTAGTATTATATTTTATCATTATATAAAATTTTATAACTATTGATATAAATTGGTTATGAATAATTAATTGCATCACTTTGTAGAGACAATAGTATATCAGTATGCATGAGCGATGTTTATTTTTTTGGTGGTTGAAGAAAAGGAAGGATAAATAATAAATGAAAATTAAGGAACCATAAAAATATCATAAATAATATATATATTTATTAAATATATTATTATAAATATCAATTTGATGTAGTGATGGAAAATGAATCGTATCACTTCGTGGAGGTGGTAGTCTACACGTACACACAAGTGATACATTCACTTCCCATTTGATGGAAAAAGGAGATGAATAAGTTTATTCTATTAACATAATAAAATTATAGTATATGATATATTATGATGTTATTTTATTCGAATTATTTGGACATAGTTGAATGAGGTAGAAGAAGAATTAAAATGAAAATGTTCGATTAAGATGATTACCTCCTCTTTGAAGAATCAGTTTTGCATAACTCCTTAAATACCCTACGGATGGTATTTTAAGATGAAAATAACAATCCATAATGTATATAAGGAATTTATGAAGTGGTTTTGGCATTGTTTTGTTGAGTTAAGTGGATCATGAAGTGTGATAAAGAGAGGTGAGGTGGTGTCCTAATATAAGAGAGGATAAGGGTATCTATTGAATTTACTCAAATTATTAAATTAATATAAATAATCTACATGTTCAACTGGATCAAAATTTTAATATTTATAATATAGGAAAAATAAATGTTTGAATCCTCTTATCCAATAATATCTAGACAAGTTTAGGTGATTCTTAACCTTTATGTCTATGTTTTAACCCCCGTTATCCCTTTTGAAGATTACCACGATAACAAAGTTTTCTACTCTTTAGGGGTCAATAATATTACTATAAAAATAAAAGTGACCCATAAGTTGGAAATGATTTATATTATTTAACATATAAAATTTATATGGATAAACATAATATTTTAATGAATTGAAATTCATCTAATAACGTATTATTTAACATAAGATACCATAAATTTCTTTTTCCGGACCACTCAAATAGTCGACTTAAAAAAACATGATAGTAAATTAATTAAAATATAAAAATATAATTAATCCCTAATAAATTATATTTATCTAAAAAAATCAGGGAAAACCAGAAATAAACCAAAAAATATTAAATTGTATGTTTTTAAAATCATTCACTTGATTTTTCTACTACTTACATAAGCACCATATTGGCGTTGCGTAAACATTTAAGGTAATTATTACATGAATAAAAATTAAATATAAATTTCCATGATAAAAAAAATCATATTTAAAATAACCATTTATAAATAAAATAACATCCTTTTATCCCTATGTAATTTTTTTATAAATATTAAAATAAAGAGAGTGAAATTTTGTATTTTTTATTTACTTAACATAATATTAAGACCATTATTAAAGAAAAACGAAACCAAGCTTCTATATAATTGAATATTGGATGATGATTTCCAAAATAGAATCATACATTAAAAATAATACACATGTTGAATATATTTTTAAATCATTATCTCATTATTTTTATCCTTAATTACCCGATTTACGTATACCATGGTGAAAAATATTTACCACGGTTACAATTCCATATGACGAAAAATTATATTTGAACTATTTAAAAAATATAGAAATTAGGATTTAAAATATTTAATCCATTTTATCAAATTCAATCCCAATAAGGGGTATAAATTAATTTTATAATAAACCCTCAAAATGTGAGGAAATAATATTATAGAAAAATTCATTTTTAACTATAAGAATGTTTTTATATCAAAATTAAGAGTAATTATGATTAAATTTAAATTAATTGGATTATGTTCAATAAAATTTAACAAAGGAAATTTTAAAATAATTAAAAAAATGGTACATTGTAAATTCTTGAATGGAAAAAACCATTTTCTAAAAAATCAGAATTGTTTTACTAATCATGAAAAATTAATACTTTTAAAAACATTCCAAAATTTAATTGTATGATAAATTATTATTAAAAATTATAAAATGATATAATTTTTATCAAATAAAATTTCTAAAAGATGTATAAATTTATTATAATGTTTTTTTTCAAAAAATTTAATAACAACTATTTTTCATGAAAATGTATTTTTTAAGCATACAATGACTTTATTGATAATTTAATACTTATTCACTTAGAATTTATCAATTATTTTTTATTAAGTATGACCATAATACTTATATTTTATAGGTAGTTTACTTGTATTCATACCCACCATTTCAACAACTAGGTTATAATAGTAATATTTAAATAAGTATATTTTTCTTGTATATCATAATTCTCCTAAAGCATAGTGTTACATGTCAAACAATTTATCGAGATTATTATTATTTTAAACTAAAATTTTCAGATGATATAAAAATTAATCATAATATAAATAATGTTAAATCATATTGATTTTCATATAATACCTTGTTACATGATGATTTTATATATGGGAATTAATTTTCATTCTTTGAGTCCCCTAGTTTGATTTAGTTCATCGGACCAATGCATGGTCATACTTTTACTCATTATTATTCCTTTCATTCCATAATGATGTGGAGCCTCCATGGATTTTATTAATTGTCTTTTGATTTATGTCATTTTCCCTATATAACATTAAAAATTTGGTTTGAAAAATACATTTGAAAGTATATTTTCTAAGGGAAAGGAACATAATTGTTTGAGAAAGAGTTTTGAGAATTTTTTTTGTGATAAAGGAATTTATTTTTTTGAAATTTATAAAAATATATTTTAATGTATCTAAAATGTTTCATTATAAGTGTGTGGTTTTATCCAGGGATTCTATATGAAAATGGGAAATGTTTATGAAATGATACCTGGAATGATATTTTTTTTCATAACTTTTACTCATGGAAAAACTATTTTATTATTCTGGTTCAAACATACATTTATAAAATGCCCATGGAAAGGAAATGCATAAAATATTTAGTGAAATATAACTAGATTTGTTTTTTAGAACCTATATACACTCCAAAATTTGTATGAAATTATCATTATTCCTTTTAAGAGCAAAGATATGGTCATTCCTGGATAATACTCATTGTTTCCATGATGGATGAACTTTGGGTGTGGTGAGTGGTAATTGATCACATTGAGCTAGCTTGGTTCGATTCACATTTTGTTTTTATATTAAGTCGGGATGGTAATGTATTGGTATTTTTTAATTTTATATTTAATTTATCTCACATTATATGATGTTTTTTATTTATATATGATCATTTAATCTTGTTATGGAACTTATTTCCATTTTTTTACTATCTTATATACAATGTTTCATTGTTCCATTTATTTTAAAACTTTTTATTTTGTACTGCTGAATCTTTCATATAGTTGGTTCATGATTGATTTTCAGATGGGATCCATGTTATGTTTCATTGTATTTATATGTTTATATAATTAACATGAGTAAACACTTGATACCCAAGAATTAGTTTCCCACCGGTGGGGATCGAGAATGCCCATTAGGCCTAGTGGCATCCTAGGTTGGTTAACATGTCAGGTCATCCTAGGATGGATTGTTAAAAATGGTATTAGATCCTAGGTTATCTAAGAGGACCTAGGATCTTGGAACACTCTAGTTATATTTTTTGAGTCAGGTATTGTGGATATAGTATTGTTAGAGCAAGAAAGGAAGGTGCAAGAAGTGTATAAGAAGCTCTTTCTCACTCCCAACCTTCAATTACCTAGTGTTTTCATCATTTAATATTTAATTTTAGTTAATTTATAACTGTATTGATGGGTACTAATATAGTAATATGGTATTTTTGTCCACAATGATTATACAATTGATTTTTTGGGTCTATATAAGCCTTATTTGTAGAAATTAAAGGTAAATAAGAGTTACACATTTTGGTCGCATGGATGGAAAAAATGCCCAAACTCTATAAAAATGGATCTATAAAATATTATAAAGGTTGTTTCATAGTTATAAGATGTCTCTTTAACCCATGTGTCCTAATTTTGAATATTTAGGTTTATCTTCCACATTTTTATTAGACCTCATTTTATTCTAAAATCTACTTTAATAATTCTATGATTCATTTGAGTTAGAATTTATGGGTTTCATGGTATTATGATGACATTATAGTGGATTATGTTTGATTTTGTTTATTACCATTATTTATGTCTGTGTATTTTTAATTTATATCTAGGAAATTGTAAAATTTTTAAAATGTTTTTATTTAAATAAGGTTTCCTTAGAAAAATAGTTTAATTTCCAAAAATAATATTTTACGGGTTTATTTTGATTCAATCTTGAAGTATTGTGGATATTTTTTTTAAAAGTGGTTAGTTTGAGAATAAAATTTTATAGAAGGTTTTTTTTATAAAATGGTGAAATTATTTTCCTTTAAGAATTTAATGTTTGGTTTTACTACCAATTCAATTATTATTATTATTTTATTTTATTAAAAAGATACTTTAAAGTAAAGTGGGAACCATACTAAAACACTAACTACAACATCATAAATGGAACCTCCAAAAACAAAGTTCACTTTACAGATTTAAAAATTAAAAGTTTTTTAATAGAACCAACATCAATTCACCTTAAACCATATCTACACACCATGTTTCAAACATTCGACAACAGAACATCATCGATTCCTCAATACATAAACCCTACATTGATAGTTTTCATGATGAGGCCACTTCATCAAACACTACGTTTCCACCATCATAATATCACCACTTTTACCAACATATCACCGCTGTTCACTTCAAACTTCACTAACATCACTATCACCAATATAATGTAAAAAAAAATCATCATCCAAAACGACACAAGAAGAAACTCCAAGCATAATCAAAGGGGTAGAATTCGTACGCTTCATTCCTCCTAAAAAACAAGGGCCTCTAGAAAAACACCCCCCCAGAACCTCCTTGGAGACCGCAACACTAGATCAACTAGGAATGGATTGAAGGTCTAGGATGTCCAAGTTGATTTGGCAGAAAAAGGTCTCAGAAGAGGACCATGCTTTCAACTGAACTTAATTCATCACTTATGAGAACCCTTGTACCAAAAAACTTGAAAACACCCTCTAGAAAACCTCTACCACCCTAAAAAATAGTCCCAACATAACATTTAAATACTCCAAATGATGATCCAAATCAAGATCCACTAGAAAGAATCTATAAATTATGAAGAAAAAAAAACAAAAACTTCGTCGAGAAGGAACCCCACAAAAAAGATAGATGAACCCCCAAAAGAAAACAACAACACGATGACAACAGAGATAAAGAACTGAGACTACCACTAGTCCCCATCAAACAACATCCCAATTTACCCAAAACTAACATCAAGGCTGACCAAGATGGGGTCAAGCTCGATGGGTTAGCCATCAAGTCCAGAGGATAAGAAGAGTACCTAACTCCACCACCGATGCTCACCCAAACCACCTAAATAACTAGTACTCAAACTCATATTTGGAGGCCCATTTTGTTGGGGAATTCAGAAATATGGGTGATGATAGGTGATAGATACCCACAATAGTGAGAATCCTCATGCAAGAAGCAGATATAGAAAATAATACCCAAAGGGGAAAAGGATTCTATGACAGGTAAGGAGAGAAACTACTACAGAACAAAAGGGAAACCCTTGGAGGAAGAAGCAAAATTAAACAGATAAGAGATGGAAAGGACAAGTGAAGTGAGGAGAATTATCACTGCCAAATGGTACCAGGAAACCCTAGTATGAATGGAAGAAAGTGGAAATGCCAAGAGTACTGATAGAACCAGGAAAATACAGGGCCATTCACTAATTACCACGTGTATTATTCCTTTCCAATGAAGTTAGATATTTTCAAATGAATTGATAAGTTTGTGGAATTAATGGTTTTCTAGAAATTCATTATACTGAAATAAATCTTCCTAGTTTCATATAATGAAGATTAAGGAGGAATGTTTTGGAAGAATTATTAAATATATAAGGAATTTAGAAAGATGAGGTAAAAATATATTTAATTTTTTTTAGTTTTTTGAAATGAAAACTAATTTTGATCTGAATAATTTTCAAGACTCTAAAGGTATTATAGGTTAGATTATTTTCAAGTTAGGTTATGTTTTTTCAAATATTCTCAATAGTGGGATATTTTTCTTCAAAATTTAATGCATCAGTAAATTTTAATCTCTCAAGTATTCTAAATAAATTGAAAATTTTAAATGATTTTTTTTGTTTACAATAGGGCTTTCTTCTGTGATGAGATGAACATTTGTTTTTAACTAATTGAGTCCCCATTCTATAATGAATGTTTGACTTATCTTGTGAAACATGAACTAATTAAGTTAATGTTTTACATTTTTAGGTATATTCATTTATGAAATTTAGTAATAAAATTAGAAATGTAGTATTTAGGGATGATTCCACTCTTTTTTGGTATATCTTTTCCAGTGTTTGACTCTACCCAAACCCTAAAAGGGCAGTGGATCAAAAATTTTAATATTCAATTGAATTTTATTGTAAATGGGGTCATTCAATAACTTTATCTAGATTTATTTCCCTCAATGTGGCCTTTGGTACATTTCTATAAGTTTTACAGGTGAAATTATAAAAATTGGGTAATCTTGGGTGCAATTAGGATTTTTTATGGATGATTTTTCAATGTTGTTACTAGTTTGTATTTTGAAGTAATTCACACATGGTTCTTATTTATAGATTTTATATGGTTAACCATTATGGATTTAGATAGAAAGGGGTTATTCCTATGCATCAGTGTTGGATAGTTCATTTTACTTGACGATTCTATGATTATGGATCCATTTTTTTGAGGCTTGGTTATAACGGGTTAAACATGAGAAGAACCTGGGTGTGTTCTATAGTACATAGGATGAGTGTTTCATTATTAAGGACAAGTTCTATCTAGTGTGGGACTCAGATTCTAATGGGTTAACCATGAGGTGGCGACTCAAGTTTATAGTCCAATTTTACCTTTAATTTAGTATTGGTACTCGAGGTGGGAACCCATGCTATCCATGATATGGTTTTTTTCGTGATTTGTGAATCTTTAGTTTTTGGTTTTAAATTATAGATGAAATTTTAGGTGAACCATGTTCAATAGTCATTTTAATTTTTTAGGGTGGTGACTTACCATTGAGACATGGAAATAGTTTTTGATCGAATATGGTGGTCAGTGGTTGGGGATGATCTCTTTGATATTGGGTGATTATGGGTTTAGAGGTGTGTCTACCGATGGTCTCACCATTATATAAAAAATCAAAATTTTGGGAAGACCTCTTCTAGATATTCATCTTCATAGTGACCGTGTTGAATGATTTTGGAATGAATTTGGTTTTCAGCTATCTGAGGTTATGTGGGATTCAAATTGTGGATTTTGAGGAATAGTTTTGAGGGTAGTGATTGCTTTTTGGAAGAGTCATTTCTAGTTTTTTTGCTACCTTCCAACAAAATGGGATTTGGTGTATTGGCTTTGACCCTTTTGTTTCTTTACTTTACAAAAAAAATTAGTGGTTGAAAGTGGAATCATAGGTAGAATTATTATACCTCCATGTAAATATCATTTAAAATTAATATAATATTTTTTTGGAGAAAATTTAAATTTTTATAGTTTTGGTTTGATTTTTGAATTATTTGGTATTTTTTGTTTATTTAATGGTTAGTTCTTATGGTTAACGGTAAACCATTCATTTTTTATGCACAAGAGCTTTAAAATTCATTTATTTTCAGTGCATGGATTGTTTATATGGGTAGTGCATGGTTCAAATTAAATGATGGAAA
This sequence comes from Viscum album, assembly GCA_963277665.1. Lineage (NCBI taxonomy): Eukaryota > Viridiplantae > Streptophyta > Magnoliopsida > Santalales > Viscaceae > Viscum > Viscum album. The sequence goes on from OY728150.1 coordinate 936,916,308, forward strand.
ATCTAGTGGAAACTGAGTGAGTCCCTTTTTGTTTTTTTATTGACACATAACTTACACACAGTTGTGGGAAACCGTTTGGGTTGACCATGAATTATATTTCATTTTTAATAGTGGGGCCTGTATGGTTGGCCTATAGTTAAGTAAACCATGAAGCCAAACTGTGCTAATGCTAAATTATTTTCCAATGTGGCCCGTATGGTGGGTGTATGATTTACCAAACAGTATAGCCTAACCATGGAAGCAACCTAATTTTTATAAAATAGGAAATCCCAAAAATAACCCTATCTATATTAAGGGTTAAACCCATCCTTTTCCTCCCATCCAATTTTTTTGTAGCTAAGTTCATAGAGGAATACCTTTCCATCATTCTTTATTAAAATCTTGTCTATCCTAATTGATTATAGGTGGTATCTATAGGTTAATCCCACTTTTCTCTTATTCTTCCTTTTTCACTTTCTCTGAATCCACTTTATTATTTAGTTTGTATTCTTCTAGAAATCCCTAGGGGTTTTTATACCATAAATAGGGTTTGAGGGTGGTTATAACATATGGATTTAGGAGTTTAAGTATAGTAAGTTGTGCTTCCATACTTGGTAGGGCATTACACATTGGAGGCGATGTGGTTCAACATGATTCCTCTATGAACAAGGTAAGTATTTTTTTTTGTTAAATTTCATTTAATGGAATGTTAATGAATTCATGGTTATTTCAAATGATTTTAACAATCAATTTTAATTTATATGAGATAACCATTATCGTTTAAAGATATCGTACACTTGGTATCCTTACATGACATAATGTAATTTCATCAGTTTATTATTTTTAAATTTGATTTTATAAATATATAGTAGTTGGATAAAGTTTAACCTGACTTGTTTAAAATGATGTTTCTAATAAATGGGTTTTTATTATGATTTGGTTTTTAAATAAGAATGTTGATGTTTCTATGGATTTTTTCTTAAAATTATATAATTTTAGAATTTTAATAATTTAAATTGATATTCGAATTTTCAATTCAAAAAATGGATTGGTTCTTAAATAATTTCATGTGTGTCTTTGATTAATTTTTTTATAATATTATCATTAAAAAATTTTATTAGTTAGTGGAAGAATTAATAGTCATTTTGAGTCATCATTATCCAAATATGCACTTAAAATTTTCTAAAATATTTTATAAATAAAAATTATACTCTTAGTGTTGATCCCCATATTCATTCTATTTGTGATGTGTAATTTGACCCTTCAAGGGGATACCTATTTATTTATGCGGTCATTCTCTTTATGTAAAAATTGAATGAGCTATTCCTAGAGAGGGTGTTAGAGTTGAGGTGAGGATTTCTTAAAATTTATTTAATATTGATTTATTTCTATGTATTATTTATTTATCACCTCTATTGATATATCATTGGAATCATAGGTAGCTATGTAGAAGGTATGGATGAATGTTTCACTAGATTAATTTATTCTCATTATTTGTTACCCAGGAGAGTCACAATCTTAAAAAGGTTTTCTTGTATTCAGTGACTCAAATGGGTACAAAATGGATTTTTCTTGTTTCACTAGGGGCCCTTAGAGAGAGTGAAATGTGGAAATTGGGCCTAGTATCATTCATGTTAGATCCTTTTGAGTTCTCCAAAACACTTTTTTAATTGATGAAATTATATAGGGTATTTATTTTTTATTTTCTTAAGTCCTCTGGTTTTATTAGAATGCATGAAACCAGTGTGTGGTTATTCTCACTTACTATTTTTTTATTACATAATGATGTTGTGACTGCTTGGATTTTTTGTTTTTTATTTGGATTAATTTAATTTTCCATAAGAAATATTAAAAAGCTAGGTTGAAAAATATATTTAACAGTGTATTTTCCTATTAAAAGGAAAGAACTTGTTTAAGAATGGTTTTTTAAAAGAGTGTGTTGTGTGATAAAGTAATGGTTGTTTTGAAATGTGTAATAATATCATTAAATTTTTTAAAAATGGTTACATTTAGGAACATGGATTTATCCTTGTATTCTTAATGAATGTGTATAACATTTGTTAAATGGTATGTTGAATGATATTTTCAAAATTGTTTATACTTATGGGAAAATATTTTATTATTATGGTTTTATGTTGAATTTATAAAAGTACCTTTGAAAGGAATTGAACATAGTACTTGGTGAAATTTTACCTGGATCATTTTACTGACACCATATATAAAAATTAACATTTATATAAAGTTCTAAAGTTTCCTTTTAAGTTCTAAGTTGTGATTTTTCATTTCTAGTACTCATTGTGGTCGTGATAGATGGGGTTAGGATGCAGTGAGTAGGTATGGGTCACATTGATATATTTTGTTTCAATTCGAGTTTTGTTTTTAGAGTACTTTTAGATGGTGATGTATTGGTATTTTGGATTGTCTTGTTAATTTGGTTTACCTTTTATGATGATGTTTATTCAGGTATGTTAAATTTATATTATGATGAGACTAATTTTATTTTTTTCTAATATTTATACTCTTTATAGTTATTCCATTTATTTTAATTTTTTTCTTGTTTTTCATGGACATCCGACTTATGAATGGGTCATTCCATATTTTTGAGTGGGATATTTGTTGTGGTTTATTGGATTAAAATGGGGAAATCATTCTAAAGAGTATAGGTATGTTAACTAAAAACTAGTTTCCATATTTTGGGTATTGTGAAATCCCTTCATGCCCAGTGGTAAGTTGGGTTAGGTAATGTGTTGGGTCATTCCAGGATAGTTCATTACAATGGTATCATCTGGATCGCTTCTAGAGACAACATATACCACTTGGATAGAATCTGATGCCTCAATAGATTTTTCTAATTATTCCTTCTTATTATATATATGATATCACTCGAGGAATATATTTATATAATCAAATGTGGTTATGCTTGTATAATACACTTATTAATTAGTTTTTCATACAATAATAAAAAGTTATGTATCAGAAAATTTAAGTGTTCTTTATTTAAAGTATATTGGGTTTCTTGTTTACTAAAATAGTGTCACCTGGTTTTACTAATATAGAAAATTGATGTTCAGAAATACTATTTGAATAAGAATTAAACTAAGGGATTCTTATAGCCTTGGTGGAATGTTAAAACATGACATATAGTTCAAAAATATTATATTTATATTTCTAGATATTTTAAAGCCTGCATGAATGAAAACTTCTAAAAAATCATTAATCATATAAACATAAAATTTAAAATAAAAATAATAATTGTGGATCAAAACTATGAAACAAATTATAAAACATTTTAGAAAAAAGAAAAAAAACCTATCAAAATAATAACACGTAGAGAAAACATTCATACCACTAAATCTATGTAATTAATGATGTGATAGAAAGAACACAATTCGTTGACTATAAAATAATATTTAAAGATAAACAAATGAATAATAAATTAAAATTAAATATTAATATTAAGAAAAATTAAAATAATTATGGTCATTAAATAATTTATTAGTAAATAAGATTTAATTATATGAGATGTTAATTGTGTGTCTAAGAAATCCAAAGAATAATATGTATAAATATTACATATTTCTAGATGATTATTCCATATATAATACTGTTATACATGTCCTGGTATCATAAAGGATTAGTGTCTTTGGCGACTAGTTTCATAAAAAAATTATTTCTTGAAATATATTAAAAATATCCATGAAATTTCTTATATAATAATACCCTACTTAAATATACCCCACATAGATAATTTATTTACAACCTAGGGAAAATGGAAACATAGAAAAGGTGGACATAAATGTTTAGTAAAGGTAAACCGAATAGATATTAATCAATGATCATATGTAAGAATATGATAAGAATACAAGTATGAGATCATGACTATAACTTACGAATTTCATACCCAATCTATCATATATCATAAAATATTATCCATGGTATAATTATTTAGAATTTCAAAACACATGATTCATAAGAGTGAGGAGTTATCGTGAATCAATCATGTGAATTGATAGAAAATCATAAGCATTATAACATGTTTTTGAATTTTTTTGGCACAATCATAAGAATATTAAATCATTTAATTTGTCAAGGCTTGCTTCCCAGACTATCATAGTGTATTGGGTTCACTCCCCATTATATAATTTCCTTATTCAAGGTTCACTCCAAATTATATCATCATGTAAGAAGTTAGTTTATGAATTGGGTTTATTCCCAATTCCAATATATAATATATCAAGAGATATCCATTTTTACCCAATGCATTAGAGGAATATATAATTTCAAGGCCAATCATATCATAATGAAAACCATACATATGTGCATCACAAGATCATAAAACATTCACCATAACATCATAACATAACCTATGTAAATCTATAGTGATTCATACTTTTCAAACCTAGATATTACATCTTGTTAGATGAATATTTAATACATAACATAACGATCCATGCCAGAATCATATTGGTCCAATGCATTTGGAAACTTATATACATAGAAAACTTATTCAAAAGAGATCTACAGAATATCCCACTAATTTGTTCAAAAATTTCATCCTTCTAAAACATTTTATACATAAAATATTTGTTCATATCATGGGGAAAGGAAATAAAAGAATGGGTGAGCTCAGATGCCCTGTTATGGAAAATATGATAGATATCAATGATCACTTTAGCATAATATGATCATAATGGTATGAGAACAAGATATTAACATTTTAAAACCACACTAAACATATCATAGACCATAAATAGAAATCATATCATATTTATTTGATGGTTATAAGGCATGAATCATAAATTAATCAAAGAACATGATCCATGAGAGCATAAAATTGAAATTAGACATATATTTCTAGAATACATATAAGAATATAAAATCATTTCCTTAGTATTCATGGCTCACTACCAATTTTAGGAACCAATGTGTATTGGAAAATTTTATAGAGAGGGGTGAATAAAAAAATTAATTTTTTTAAAGAAATAGATTAATTATGAAAATTAATTATAAAAGTTTATTATGATAGTTAATTTGTTGTGGAAATAAAATAAATAAGACAATGATATTTTTTTATTTTAGTTCAGTACAACATATAACAACTCTAAAAATATAAATATCTACTATTTGAGAGATAAATTGTGCACTAATATGATTTTTGGTGGTAAATTATAACATGATTTCAAATTCCTTTTCTAAAAATTAGAGGGATAAACACACTAACACACTAGTTTTTATATGGGTTCACAACCTAAATACAAAAATAAATTTAGACAATAAGAGTTACAACCTAAATGATCCTAAATTTAGAATTTTGGAGTCACAACACTAGGAAGAGAGGAAGAAATTTTATTGTATGTAAAATCACAAAAATAAAAATAGAGTGTACATAAAGGATAAAATGAAGTATTGTAGACACAAGAAATGAGGATGAAGTAGAATATAAAAAAAATGTAGTGAAGGTACTAGTTATTGAGTAAGGTATTAGGTATACTTTTCAAGGTATTAATAGTCATATAAATTTATGCATACTTATTGAGAAGTATTTACACAGAAGAATACTTGTTTAGAAACATGAGTTTGTACAATAGAGAAAATATTTGGTTCTCAAAGAGACAATATTCTCATAAGTGTCATGCATATTGTTTCAATAGAACATGTAAATTTTAAATAGGATTCATTTTGATCTCCAATTAGGTAAAACAATTAAAATTAAAAAATATATAATTATCCAAGATAGAAAATTATCTTCCAGAATAATCATAAGAAATATCATTTCAATTTAAAACTTAAAGACCAATTCAATCCAATTTAAATTTCTCGTGAAATAATTCCAATAGACTTTATAATAATATGACTAATAAAATCCACAAATTTCATAGAACATATTGGATATTAAATTCAAATTTCAAATACATTAAAATTTTATATAGTTCATAATATATTCAAAGTCAAATTATACCGAATTAAATAACACAAAAAAGTTGAATAAGTTATTATTCAATAAATAATAAATTATAAAAGAATAAGTTCAATAAATAAATTTAAAATAACTTTTTTTAAACATTGGAATAATATTTTATCTGTAAACATGAACAAGGAATAAAGTAATACATAGTTTAAAACAATTTAAAATATTTTCAAAAAAATTCACATGGATTATATATAATATATATTAATTCTAAAAATTAATATTAAAATTAAAAAAATTAAAATAAACATTCATTTAATGATATTATAAAAATAGAGCATGTTTAAAAATCAAGATTTTAGAAACAATAATGAATGTATTGAACCGACCTAGAACACCTAGTGAACTTGTGGTCAGTACACTTACTATGATGATAACACATGGTCGGTTTAATTGTGGTTAGTATGCTTACTACGGTAAAAAATATACCATGTGGTTACTTGAAAACAATATGTAGTCACTATACTGATTATATAGAAAAGTTATAGTCACTAAAAATTATATCCCGTGTTGGATATATTGACCATGAATTCATGATCATTATACTAATCGTATAAGGCCCCAGCCTTAAACATTACTTAATATTGACTTATTTCAAGAATACACATTGAGGATCTTATCAGGTTTAGAGTTTTAGAGAATTAGGACATAACTATTACATCTCAAAAGATTACAAAGTATACACTTCTACTAAGTTTCCCTAAAATAAAAACTCTTAAAAAGACACATGTCTAGTTCCATGTTTTTGATAGCATGTATTTCCTTGATCCCATCCTTGACCCTATTCATCTATAAGTCCTGTGGAAAACATTTCAAAAACTTGGGATGAGCATAAAAATCCCAGTAAAGGATACACAAAGAAGGAAAATAGTTAGTTTTTCAAAACAACAAGTAAACCAAGAATACTTTATCAAAGTAATACTTTTCACCTTTAGGAAGTAGTAAAAACTCTTCACTAAATAAAAGATCATTACTTACCCTTATGTAACCAAAAGATTACCATAAAACCTATATAAAGAACACAAAACATATAAAGGTAACATGGGACATAAACATACTTAAATGGAATAACCATACGGTCGACTTCCACACATATCACTTAATGGAATAGTCATACGACCGAATTCCATACCCAATGCATTGGATGTTATAACATAACCACCCGTCCAGGTATTCATGATAGCACCCATCATATGTTTTATCATGTAACCACCCGTCAAATATCCAAGTACCATTATAAAATCATAAGACATAAAACAAATATAATGGAAAGAAAAAATTTCCACATTTCGATCACAATATATCACTTAAATATATTGACATAACAAATCCCTTATAAAAACCATTTTCAATACCAAAATACATAAAAGAGTATATGGTATTTATTTTATTGTAAAAAAACATTACGGCTTGTTGAGGAATCCAAAGACCAAATAGTACCCCCGGCGGCGGAAAAGGTCATTGTCACCGTGTACGTTAAAATAAAAATTCCTTTTTGTCATTTAGTAAAACGATTCATAGAAAAAGATTCCCTTTGAATGAAATGAAAAGTCAAAGGTGTTTTATACATCGTATAAAATAAATTCTTGTATTAGAACAAAATATTCTTCAATGAAAGTAGATTGAGACGAAGTCCCTTACAAAGACGATATCCTTGGATTAAGGATAAATCAATTACATAATTATGTGTGACAAACGAATTCACCAAATGAGTGGATATTAAGTGTAAAAAAATCAGATTTCATTCACACATATTCATAGAATGACATATTCAAGGAGTACAAGTTTATCCCAAAGAATAAAAATTGGGTTAAGAAGTTCCTCTGCAAAAATTCGACAGCCTAACGACCTCACTTCAAAATTCAGAAAAAGAGTTGATGAGAGAAAAAATGGTATCTCATCACTTGGAAATAAAATTTACATCAATAAGAATATAGAAGAACATATCCCAACATAACAATATGTAAATTAAAAGACCCAACAAAAAGAAGTCATTTAAAAATAGGAGGGTGAAAGGTTCCCTAACCGACTTGGGTATCTTTCGAAACATACACCCCATGAAAGAAGGACAATACAAAATTGATGTAAATACTCATAAAAAAAATTATATTACAGAAAGAGTAGAATAATGGGCAGTACATATACCAATCAATGGAAATTCTGGCAAATGTTGCATAAATCTCACGGGAATAAAAGTGAGATGAAAAATCCCTTACGAAAACTTGGCAGCCTAACATCGCTACTTAAAACATCCAAAAATGGATTGATGGGAAAAAATAGGGTCTCTTATCATATTAACATAACATTTACAGCAAGAGTAATATAAAATAACATCCCCCAAAATAACAAATAGTAGCTTAAAAGAAGTGACATAAAGGAGAGTACTTAAAAAGAAAGAGAGGGGTAGGATCCCTTACAAAAATTCGGCAGCCTAACGATGCCACTCAAAACTTCCAAAATGGATTGATAAGAGAAAATAGGGTCTCTCATCATATGAACATAAAAAGTACAGTAAGAGTAATATAAAATCACATCCCAATGATAAGAAATATTATCTTAAAATGAATGAGCTAAAAGAGTGTACTTAAAAAGAAAGAGAGGGGTAAGATCCCTTACCTCAAGTCCGACTTGTCTTGTTCGTTTATTTATATTCATGAATAATGAACTTCGGTAAATTTATAATTTATGAAGTAACTCATTTTAAGATTATTATTCAGTTCATATCACATATTAAAATTTTATAATAATGGGTTAATAATGTGAGTTCATATCAAATGTTTTTGTCGATGTTCGGTACATGAGTCAAAATTGAGCTTGTTGGAAAAGAATTTTCCATGATGTTATAGGTACATCATCTCCAGAATATTATCAATGATTTAAATATCATATATATCCAGTATATATTAATTTTATACTATTCCATAACATTTGGAGATAAAAAATGAAATGAACCGTTCATGGAGATGGTAGGCCGTACGTACGCATGAACGCTACTTTCATTTCTTTTTCATATTAATGGAATTAAAAATAAATGAGAGATATATATATTATAATTCTAGAATGATATACATCATTTATATGTAATATATTACATATATATCCATTATATATATGTACTTATAAAAGTACATAACATTTGGAGATAAGAAATGAAATGTATCGTTCATGGAGACGGTAAGCCGTATGTATGCATAAACGCTACTTTCATTTCTTTTTTTTTGTATTAAATGGAATGAAATAATAATGATATAAAGGAATATTATAATTCCAGTAGGATATAATGTGTAATACCATTAATTCTATCCTTTATATGTCCCACATATGGCATTAACGAATCAAATCACTTTGAGGGGGCGGTAGTCCGCACTTCCTAAAATGAAGATATCGCGTTTAACCATAATGGAAACCACAAAGGTATGCCATAAATGAAAAATACATAAGATTAAGGAAAACATAAACATATTATATATCATATATAAATATAGTGACATCTTAATGGCCACCTTTGAAGGTGTTAAAAGAATATTGAACAATCATCATTTCGTGAGGCAGTAATTCACCATCCACAGAAATAGTATGTTCTTTAACCATTAGATGGAGGTGTGTGAAAGTGTAGCTCGAATAATTCTTATAAAAAAATAATAGTATATTTAAGATACTTTTCTTTTTACAAAAAATTAATAAAAAGAGTTTAGGGGGTTGGAGAAGCAAAATAAATCAAAAGAACACAAGTAAAGACATTACCTTAAAATCGGGTAACTCCTCTTGGTTTGAACCAAAAGGGTATCTTGAAGAGCATTCTGCCAAAGGTGAGGCTTCAATGATGAAGATAGTGATGTGGAGAGATGAAATGGTCCAGGTTTGGCTGAGCCAAAGGCTTGAGAGGTGTGGGTAAGGTGGTATAGTTGAGGGCCTTTTATAAGAGGAGAGGAGGGGCACTCTTGGAATGTCTTGAAAAGTAACATTATTATAAAATGATTTTAGGATTTTAAAGGTCCCAAAATTATATATTTCGATGATAAGGTGATAAGTATTCTAAATACACCCATCCAATAGGTTTTTTACAGGTGTAGGTCTTATATTTTACATTATCTTTTCATTTTATTTAAATCGTTAAATAATGAGGTAATCGCTGCATCATCATGGTGTCAAAAATAATTTAATTTATTTAGGGTCTAAAAATTATAAAAAATATCATGATTTAGGAGATATTTTTAGATATCTAATTAATATTTATAGTAAAAAATATGACTTTTATGACCCAATGTAATATTTTTTGTAGTGAAACAATACATGTTTGTGATATTTTTATTCTAACTTTAAATAAAAAGTTATTAATGTCATTTTCCTACCAAAGTGGCTCCATGGGGTCCCCATGTTGACCCATGGATTTTCTTGGTCGTTCATGACACATCCAATAAGGGTAGGACATGTTTCAAGGTCATTTCATATTATTAAAACATTATTTTTACCTTAAACTACACTAATTACCTCTAATCGCGATTAAAAACTTAAAATTTACTATTCACTATTTTTTTAATCCCATTGAACCACATTTTACTTATTAATGACAACCATGTATGTCGTATTTTTGAAATTCAAAACACAGAGGTGGTAAAATTTCATTTAAACAAAAAATTAGTTTTTTAAGTACCACTTAGTGGTTTCACTATTCATCAAAAATTGAAATTTTTCAGAAAAAATACCAAAACTTCACCCTAAGCTATATTTGATATTCTGAATTCAAAAATGATGTCTATTTTAAGAAATTAAAAAAATATAAGTTACATTAATTAATTTAATAATTAATTCCCACTGTCAGGACATATAGCGTGTTTTTATGAAACAATATATATCAAAAGATTGACACTAGTTTAAGTCCAATTTCAAAGTGAAATTAATTCCAATGACCACTATTAGATTAAATGGTAAAAATATATTCTAATTTCACTTTAAAACCAACTCAAAATATAATATAATCATATAAATAAATTAGATTAAAAAGTGGTTTTGAATTAAAATACAACATTTTTCACTATTCATTAAAAATGAACTTTATCGAAAAAATACCAAAAATTTACACAAAGTAAATTTTGATGTCCCCATTCTATAAAGAATTTTATTTTTTCAAATATAACATATAAAATTATCAAAAACTGGATTTAATAGGGGTTCGCCATCAAAAGGCGGTTAATCGACCTTTTAAAGAATATTAAAATATTTACTCTTAAAAATTGGATACATTCACATTTTAACATTTATTTTAAAAAGTAAAAATATTTGACAAAAATATATAATCACTTTGTAGTTAGTTCTGGTCATTACCACCATTACAATAGCTAGGCGTTAACTACCATTTAAAATAATATTATTTTATTATTAGAGTGCAATATAAGATTCCCAAGAAACTCGTTATTGCGTATTGGGTACGCCATCGAGCATAGCGTCCCCTTTAAAGAAATATTAATATTTTATTCACAAATATGGATAAATATGAAATTCTAATATTGTTTATTTACCTGGGGTGTTACATCCTTCCCCCCTTTTGGGAATTGCGTCCTCGCAATTTTAAAATTGGGCTGTGAAACTTCATTGAAGATCTCACATCGGAACAAGAGTCAGTAAAACTATCACTTTAAAATAAAGAAAGAGAAGTACAAAGGTCACCTGAGTTAAGCCATACTAGGATTCCATGTAGGAAAACATATATATCGAAGAAAAATCAAAGGGTCATGTTCTAAGGGAGAGTGATAGAAAACATGTTTAGGAGAAAGTTAACCACCAGAAAATCACAAACTGGTAATGGGTTAAACGAGATTTGATTCCCCAATAGGAAAAGTTAACAGAAAACATTTTTGTTTTTAAGTTACTTTTCATTGAGAAATTTATTTATGAGATTAACTAAATCAAAAGGAAACATACTTTTCTCGTAGACTCTCATCTCCTACTAGATTTCTTACACAAACTCAGATTTTCTCCAAAAGACGAGTATTTAGGATGACTTGTTCACATTAAGAGTGCTATAATCAACTTCTATAGGATCACCTAATCCATTAAGAGAACTATATATTTCCCATGTCTTTACCAAAACCAAAATTTTTAGAACAAGATCAGATAATCCAAAAAAGGATAATCCTTTATAAAAAAAATCTATTCTTAATCTCCAAAATTTGTCCAACAAAACCCAAAGTTCAATGTAGAACATTCGATAAACAATTTGCCCATAAAATTATTCAAATTAATCAAAACTAAGATTGAAACCCAAATATTTTAAGGATTTAATCACATAGTCTTTCAAGGTAAAAATTAGCATTTATCTCCAAATAACATTTGTTTCTCTTAAAGTCTCATATTAAAACGTAATTAATCTAATCACATATCCTCAATGATAGGTTAATCATTTCCAAAGATAACCCAAAATAAACTTAATCTTGATTCCTAAAATCATATAACTAAAAATAATTAGTTAAACTAACCAGGGACTTCACGTAGTCCAGTGGTATGCGATAAATACCAGTCGCACTTTGGTTGTGGGTTCGATTCCCACAGGTTTGTCCGACGCGTCGGGTTGTCACATGTTCTGTGTGTTGTCCTTTTTCCAAAACAATATAATTCCTATAACGTTCCCCAAAAAATGATAAAATATTCAAAAATAACCATAACATATTTAACATCATGTTTATCTCATGTCATTCATATTCCATCATATCATAGAGTAACCCATAATTACCTCAAAAGTAAGGATCATATAAACCCTAATAGTTACCTTTATAATTATTACCTAAACTTCCACATCGAGTTGGTCATCTTGTACATGATGCATTAGAGAACTCACCAAGGTTAAAGTGGTTAATCATGACTCCTTGATAGTTGGTTTAGAAAAACCACAAGATTCCTCATTGAATCCACCATTTCATCCAGTCTCTTAATCAGAGAACCACCACAGTTTCCTTCAAACCCATTGTCACTTTGGTGCCTGCTAGATCCATCCATTTACTAAAAACAGAAATGTCAGTGTGAGTATATCAACAAAACCATCATGTACTAATGAGGAAGATAAACACTAATATATACTTACTAATTCACTTTATCTAAAACTAGGACTCTTTCTGAAATCCTAACCATTATGGTAATGTCACTTATGCTTAGAGGATACCCTAACCTCTGAAGTTATCTAAACCGAACTTTGATACCAACTATAAGGCCCCAGCCTTAAACATTACTTAATCTTGATTTATTACAAGAATACACATTGATGATCTTATCATGTTTAGAGTTTTAGAGAATTAGGACATAACTATTACATCTCAAAAGATTACAAAGTATACACTTCTACTAAGTTTCCCTAAAATAAAAACTCTTAAAAGGAAACATGTCTAGTTCCATGTTTTCGAGAGAATGTCTTTCCTTGATCCCATCCTTGACCCAATTCATCTATAAGTCCTGTGGAAAACATTTCAAAAACTTGGGATGAGCATAAAAAGACCAGTAAAGGATACACAATGAAGGAAAACCATTAGTTTTTCAAAACAACAAGTAAACCAAGAATACTTTATCAAAGTAATACATTTCACCTTTAGGAAGTAGTAAAAACTATTCACTGAATAAAAGGTCATTACTTACCCTTATGTAACCAAAATATTACCATAAAACCCATATAAAGAATACATAACATATAAAGGTAACTTGTGACATAAACATACTTAAATGGAATAACCATACGATCGACTTCCACACATATCACTTAATGGAATAGCCATATGGTTGACTTCCATACCCAATGAATTGGAGGTTATAACATAACCACCCATCCTGGTATTCACGGCACCACTCGTCATATGGTTTATCACGTAACCACCAATCAAATGTTCATGTACCATTATAAAATCATAATACATAAAACAAATATAATGGAAAGAAAACATTTCCACATTTCGATCACAATATATAACTTAAATATATTGAAATAACAAATCCCTTATAAAAACCATTTTCAATACCAAAATACATAAAACATTATATAGTATTTATTTCATTTTAAAAAAACATTACGGCATGTTGAGTAATCCAAAGAACAAATAGTACCCATAGCGTTGGAAAATGTCATTTTCACCACTTACATTAAAATAAACATTCCTTTTTATCGTTTAGTAAAACACTTCATAGAAAAATATTCCCTTTGAATGAAATTAAAAGTAAAAGGTGTTTTATATAATGTATAAAATAAATTCTTGTATTAGAACAAAATATGGCTCAATGAAAGGAGATTGAGACGAAGTCCCTTAGAAAGACGGTATCCTTGGATTAAAGATAAATCTATTACATAATTATGTGTGACAAAAAAATTCACCAAATGAGTGGATATTAAGTGTAAAAAAATCAGAGGTCATTCACAGATATTCATAGAACGACATATTCAAGGAGTACAAGTTTATCCCAAAGAATCAAAATTGGGTTAAGAAGTTCCCTTGCAAAAATTCGACAGCCTAACGGCGTCACTTCAAAATTCAGAAAAAGATTTGATGAGAGAGAAAATGGTATCTCATCACTTGGACATAAAATTTACATAAATAAGGATATATAAGAACATATCCCAACATAACAATATGTATATTAAAAGACCCAACAAAAAGAAGTCTTTTAAAAATAGGAGGGTGAAAGGTTCCCTTACCGACTTGGGTATCTTTCGAAACATACACCCCATGAAAGAAGGACAATAAAACATTGATGTAAATAATCATAAACGAAATTATATTACACAAAGAGTAGAATAATGGGAAGTACATATAAGACTCAAGGAAATTGTGGCAAATGTTTCATAAATCTCACAGGAATAAAAGTGAGATGAAAAATCCCTTACGAAAACTCGGCAGCCTAACGACGCCACTTAAAACTTCCAAAAATGGGTTGATGGGATCAAATAGGGTATATCATTATATTAACATAAAATGTAAAGTAATATTAATATAAAAAAACATCCCCCAACATAACAAAAAGGATCTTAAAAGAAGTGACATAAAGGAGAGTACATAAAAAGAAAGAGAGAGGTAAGATCCCTTATGAAAATTCGGCAGCCTAACGACACCACTCAAAACATACAAAATGGATTGATGAGAGAAAATAGGGTATCTCATCCTATGAACATAAAAAGTACAGTAGGATTAATATAAAAGAACATCCCAACCATAAGAAATATGAGCTTAAAAGTAATGACATAAAGAGTGTACTTAAAAAGAAAGAGAGGGGTAGGATCACTTACCTCAAGTCTGACTTGTCTTGTTCGTTTCTTTATATTACTGAATACTAAACTTTGGTCAATTTATAATTGATTAAGGACCTCCTTTAAAGATTATTATTCAGTTCATATCACATATTAAAATGTTATAATAATGGGTTAATAATGTGAGTCCATATCAAACATTTTTGTCGATGTTCGGTACATGAGTCAAAATTGAGCTTATTGGAAAATAATTTTCCATGAAGTTATAGGTACATAATCTTCATAATATTATAAATGATTTAAATATCATATATATCCAGTATATATTCATTTTATACTATTCCATAAAATTTGGAGATAAAAAATGAAATGCACCGTTCATGGAGACGGTAGGCCGTACGTACGCATGAATGCTACTTTCATTTCTTTGTCATATTAATGGAATTAAAACTAAATGAGAGAGATATATTTTATAATTACATAATTATATACATCATTTATATGTAATATATTACATATATATCCATTATATATATGTACTTATAATATTACATAACATTTGGAGATAAGAAATGAAATATACCGTTCATGGAGATGGTAAGCCGTACGTACGCATGAACGCTACTTTCATTTCATTTTTTTTGTATTAAATGGAATTAAATAATAATGATATAAAGGTATATTATAATTACAGTAGTATATCATGTGTAATACCATTAATTCCATCCTTTATACGTCCCACATATGGCATTAACGAATCAAATCACTTTGAGGGGGCGGTAGTCCGCACTACCTAAAATGAAGATATCACGTTTAAACATAATGGAAACCATAAAGGTATGCCATAAATGAAAAATATAGAAGCTTAAGGAAAACATAAACATATTATATATCATATATAAATATAGTGACATCTTAATGGCCACATTTGAAGGTGTTAAAAGAATATTGAACAATCATCGTTTCGTGAGGTAGTAATTCGCCGTCCACAGAAATAGTATGTTCTTTAACCATTAGATAGAGGTGTGTAAAATTGTAGCTCGAATAATTATTATAAAAACATCCTATTATATTTAAGATACTGTTTTTGTTACAAAAAAAGTAATAAAAAGAGTTTAGGGGGTTGGAGAAGCCAAATAAATCAAAAGAACACAAGTAAAGACATTACCTTAAAATCGGGTAACTCCTCTTGGTTTGAACCGAAAGGGTATCCTGAAGAGAATTCTTCCAAAGGTGAGGCTTAAATGATGAAGATAGGGATGTCGATAGATGAAATGGGCAGGGTTTGGCCGAGCCAAAGGCTTGAAAGGTGTGGGTAAGGTGGTAGAGTTGGGGGTCATTTATAAGAGGAGAGGAGGGGTACTCTTGGAAAGTCTTGAAAAGTAACATTATTATAAAATGATTTTCGGATTTTAAAGGTCCCAAAATTGATATTTCTAGGATAAGATGATAAGAGTTCTAAATAAACCCATCCAATAGGTTTTTCACAAGTTTAGGTCTTATATTTTACATTATCTTTTCATTTTATTTAAATCATTAAATAATGAGGTAATCGCTGCATCATCATGGTGTCATAAATAATTTAATTTATTTAGTGTCTAAAAATAATAAAAAATACCATGATGTAGTAAATATTTTTAAATTTCTAATTAATATTTATAGTAAAAAATATGACTTGTATAACCCCATGTAAAAAATTGTTTTAGTAAAACGATACTTGTTTGTGACATTTTTATTTTAACTTTAAATAAAAAGTTATTAATGTCATTTTCCTACCAAAGTGGCTCCATGGGGTCCCCAAGTTGACCCATGGATTTTCTTGGTCGGCCATGAAACATACAATAATGGTAGGACATGTGTCAAGGTTATTTTATATTATTAAAACATTATTTTTACCTTAAACTACACTAATTACCTCTAATCACGATTAAAAACATAAAAGTTACTATTTACCAAAAAATTATTTTAATCCCATTGAACCACATTTTACTTCATAATGACAACCATGTATGTCAGATTTTTGAAATTCAAAACACAGAGGTGGTAAAATTTCATTTAAATGAAAAATCAGTTTTTTAAGTACCACTTAATGGTTTTACTATTCATCAAAAATTGAATTTTTTCAGAAAAAATACCAAAACTTCACCCGAAGCTTTATTTGATATTCCGAATTTAAAAATGATGTCTATTTTAAAAAATTCAAAAAATATAAGTTACATTAATTAATTTAATAATTAATTCCCGTTGTTAGGACAAATAGCGTGTTTTTATGAAACAATATATATCAAAAGATTGACACTAGTTTAAGTCCAATTTCAAAGTGAAATTAATTACAATGACCACTATTGGATTAAATGGTAAAAATATTTTCTAATTTCACTTTAATACCAACTCAAAATATAATCTAATCATATAAATAAATTATATTAAAAAGAGGTTTTGAATTAAAATACAACATTTTCACTATTCATTAAAAAATGAACTTTATCGGAAAAATACCAAAAATTTACACAAAGTAAATTTTGATGTCCCATTTCTAAAAAGAATTTTTTTTTTCAAATATAACATATAAAATTGTTAAAAAATGGATTTAAGAGGGGTTCTCCATCAAAAGGCGGTTAATCGACCTTTTAAAGAATATTAGAATATTTACGCTTAAAAATTGGATTCATTCACATTTCAACATTTATTTTAAAAAGTAAAAATATTTGACAAACATATATAATAATTTTGTAGTTAGTTCTGTTCATTCCCTCCATTACAATGGCTAGGCGTTAACTACCATTTAAAATAATATTATTTTATTATTAGAGTGCAACGTAGGATTTCCAAGAAACTCGTTTTTGCGTATTGGGTCCGCCATCGAGCATAGCGTCCCCTTTAAAGTAATATTAATATTTTATTCACAAATATGGATAAATATGAAAATTTCATATTCTTTATTTACCTGGGGTGTTACAAAAAGTGAATTAAAAAAATATGGTAAGTATAAAATACGTGAACTTCCACTTAACAGTAACTCAAGGTAGGTTCATTTTTAAAGCTGCATGGTAAGCATTTGACTCATGAAGTCTCTTTACACATCACTTCACGGACGATTAAAATACCTCATAGAAGTTACTTAAATCTATTCAAGTTAGGTTATTATGTACTTCATGTGTTTTGTATAGAAATTTTTTGGCATGTTACATGGTGTCGTGTTGTTTAATAATGACAGAAGGAGAGTGAAGATACTGGTTCCCCATTAAAGACTGTTCTGACGAGCTTCTCTTTGAATGGTTAATATATGATGGATGAGTTGTGCTTCATGTAAGATTTTGGCTTCCATGAAGATTCTCAACGTGCTACTATGTTTCTCCATAGGGTTTTTTATAATAGAAGAACCATGGGATACAAGATCCCCACAGTTAGAGAGAGTTCACCTCCACAAGGCCAATTTCAAATAAAGTGGAAAAGCATCATTGTCACTTTGTGTTTCTGATGTAGTGAAAGAAGTTAACCATGCAGTATGTTAGAAAAGAGAAACAAGTAAGGATTAAACAAAATTCAGGGTTTGTTGAAATAAAAGTGGGTTTCAAAACCTGAAAATTGATAATATCTTGATATCTCAAAGCTTGGTGATTATTATCCCACCCAAATGATAGAATATATGAAATTTCCAGAAGACATAAAATGAGATAATTTCAAGATATTTCTAATGTATCTAATAAATCTTATATCTAACATCTATATCATGATATATCCTAATTTTTTTAGAAAATATAAACAAAAATTTGTGGAAAAAAATCATTCGAATTTTTCTGAACTTTACCCAATTTTTGAGGTATGCAAAAAAACTTTTCATCATTTCATGTAGTTAGATGAAATTATATAAAAATCATATATTTCACATTAATTAGGAATTATAAAAATATAATAAATATAACTCAAGATCTAATGAAAATACATATATAGAGGTAGAATTGATTTTCATATAAAATAATGAGAGGGTTTGTAATATTCAAAAATAAAACATAAACAAATAACATGTAATCAAATAAAAAATAGATGAAAGAACATTAAAAAACATGCCAATATTTTTTATTACAAAACTGAACTTTTAAAACCAAGAAAAATTACCCCCATTTTATAAATAAACAAAAAGATAAAATTGAAACTCCCCTATACATATAAAAATATTAAACAATTAACCATCCAACATCCCAATCCCAAACTTGATTTTTTCAAACAGAGAAGTGTCTAAATACTTAATAAAGATCACTAATAGTTGATTCTTGTTAAGGGTAAATTCCAAAACAATATCAATCTAATTCACATGATTTATAATAAAATAAAATCTATGATCAATATTATTTTATATTTAATGCTATAAAGTATTTTTAGATGTAAAAATTGATGATATGTTTTCAAAAATAAAAAGAAAATTTATCAAGATAAATATAAAAATCATATAATTTTTTCTTAATACATAAACTTTTTGCACAAAAAATATCAGTAGAGATATACTCCACTTTTTTAATAGTTGGAGAAATAGATAAATTATTCTTAGAAGACCAAGAAATTAATATTTTTCAATGAAAATTATACAACCTAATGTTCCTTGTAAATCCATTTTCTATCCTCCAAAATACGAGTGAGAATAGGATATTAAATTAAAATAGTTATATTTAGAGAAAAAAAGAGTTGACATTTAATTTAACATATATAATTATTCTTTTCATAGTTTTTAAATGACTATATTTGGATTTTCCTTAAATCTTGTACATAAGAAAACAATAAACATGATATCAGGTCTCGATGTTGATAAATGAAGAAAGCTACATTTAATGAATCTATAAAATTTTATATCAATAGATACACCAGATACATCAACATATAACTTATAAATATTAATATTAAGAGTTTTCATAGACTAAAAGGAATTGAGATCAAATTTTTTTTTCCAACACTTTATCATACTTACATTTATTATGAATGATCTCATTTTTCTTTGAGAAATTTCAACAATGAGAAAAAAATTTATTATCCCTATAAGTTTTGGTAAAAATAAAATGAAATAAAATTATAAAAATCATTACAAAGAAATTTAGTAGATGAACCAAGAACTATATCAGAAACATAAATTTGCACAATTAAAATATCATTAAAAATTATTTTAATAAAAAGTGTAGGATTAATATATTTTTATTGAAACTATTATTCAATAGAAAAAGATAAATCTTTTTATACCAAGCATGGTGTTATTTTTTGAGTCCATTAAAAGAATTAGATAATTAAAAAACATGATTATGAAAATTTTCATTTTCAAAACCAAGGGGTTGAGAGAAAAAACATTTTCAGTTATAAAACAAATTAATAAATCATTTCTACATCCATTTGATATAATTTATAACACTGAAAAATAGAAAAATAAAAAAAATTACAATAGACTCTAACTTATAAATAGGAACAAATGAATATCCAAAATAAATATATTTTTCATAAGAGTATCCATTGGAAACATTTGTGGATTTATTTTTGATAATCTATCCAAATTCCTCCATCTTGTTTCTAAAGATTCATTTTTTTTTAAATTTTCTTCATATCCTTAGGAAATTCTACTAAAGATAAAATATTATTTTTAACAAATTGATTTTTTCATATTTTATAGAAACAATATAGTTAGAATAATTTAAATCATTAACAATATTATAAAGATCATGATTAAAAATAAAAGAATAATTTTCACAAAAAAATTAAACTAAATTTCTAGTTTGAATTAGATAATAAATGTTAGTAATATAATTTTTTAAAAGATAATGTCTATAAATCATCCATGATCCAAGATTAGGATGAGAATTATTATGATCACCCTCAATTGATTCATCATTATATTGAGGCTTCTCTTCACCAAAATTAAAATATCTAAACTCATAATCAAAAAAATTAGAATTAGAATCTAATTTTACATTATTTCCATCAAACATAACATGAATAGATTTTTAAATAACCACAATTATTTTGTTATAACATTTATATGATTAAATATTATTATAATTATCAAATAAATACCTTCATTAGTTTTAACATCAAATTTATAGAAATAATATTTCAAATTAAAAAATAAAAACTTTACAACTGAATACTATGAAATAACCAACTTTAGTATTTATACCTTTAAACAATTCATAAGAATTTTTATTTATCAAAGGTATAATAGGAATTCCATTTTAAATATAAATAGAAGAAAAAATGTCTTCATCCCAAAAATATATAAGAAAATTATATTCAATTAACATAGTATGATTGATTTCAATAGGAGTTCAATTATTCTACTATACAACACCATTTTTCGATAGTGTTATATGTGGATAAAAATTATGAAAATAACTATTATCTTCACAAAATATCTCAAATAATAAATAATGAAATTCACTTCCATTATCACTATGAATATAAATAATCATAGATTTTTTTTGAACTAAATTACCAAAATGAAATGAATTTACATAAATTATAATTTTTATGTGAAAGAAAGTAAACCCAAGTAAATATACTATAATCATAAATAATAAATAATGTATATTTCTTTCTTCCATGGATAGAAATTTTATTAGGACTAAATAGATCAATATGTACAAATTATAAAGGTCTATTAATTATTATCTAATTGATAGGCAGAAAGATACTTTACATTGTTTCTCATTCATGAAACCATCACAAACAAGAATTTTTTCTTTATTCAATGAATGTTACTATATAAAATTGTTATGTTTAGAGAGATTTTGTAAAATTTTAAATTAGAAAGACCTAATCATTGATACCAAAGAATTATATTACTCTACACAATATTCAAAAACTTAACATGTTGAACAGTTAGTTCAGTTAAATCAATAATATAAATATTTTCCGTTTCATTAGCATAGAATAACAAGGAATCATCTTTAAAAAATAGAAAATTATCATTTTTAAATTAAAATTCCATTCGAGCATCTTGTAATTAATATATTTTAATGAAATTACATTTTAATCCTTCAACATGTGAGACTTTAGAAATAATGTCAGAATTTGAAATACATAATTTACGAAAATGTTTTACTTTGCCTTTGGAATTGTAAAAAAATGTAACATTCCCTCAATAAATTTGTAGAATGTTTTAAAATTTGATGGGTCTCCATTCATAGGGCTAGAGTATCCACTTTCCATGTACCATATTTCTCTCTTGAGAAATGTAAGGAATTATTACTATAAAAATAAATTACTTGAACATTTTGGAACCTTGGATACTTTGATTCAAATCAGATTAGTACAAAATATTTAGTTACCCATACTGAGTATAAACAATTATTTTATAGAACTATAGATAAAAAATATTTATAAATCCGAGTCTTTGTAAATCCCAATGACTTTTTGAATCTAAGATAATAATAATTTTCGTATTTACCTTTCATTCCACATTTAAATCATGTAATAGTGGAAGTACATCCATTTTTAATTTTTAAAAAAGGATTTTGATACATTTTAGGTAATATCCAATCATATCCAATACCATCCTTATTTTTATTTTGGTTATTCAAAGACATAATTTTATTATATTTTTCAAGATCATAAAAAAATTAAAACTTTCCTTAGGACATTGAAATTCCATTTTCAAAATTTTATTAAAATATTGAGTAGATTTTAAATTATCGTAAACATTATAATGATACAAAAATAGAGTATTCCTTAGTTTTTCATTATTCTGTAAAATAACATTATTTCCAAAAATAAGGTCTTCATTATTTTCCTTAATATTATCATATAAATCAAAAGCATTGAAAAGAACATTTATCAGTCTTATGATTTCGTCATTTAGCTCAAAAACATTCGGATTTTCAAAATGATCTTCAGAATTAGGGAATACCTAATAAAATCATGAATCACTAACCTCATTCATAGATTACATGAAGAATAAGTTAGCATATTCTATATAATTTCATGATTTTTCACTAAAATTCGATTCTTCAGTACATCTACAACTACTTTTTAATAATTTATCCGTTATCTTTTTTATTTCTATTTATTCTTTGGTTTTGGGAATCCAGGCTTGGTATTTCTTTTCTTAATACAATTAAAACAAGTAACATCTGAAGTATTTTAATTAGTACATCTATTCTTATCTCTCTTATGTTTATCCTTTTTAGGGTTTCTTCTAAATCGATTTCTGAATCCTTTATTTTTCATATGTTTTAGACTCCATTCACTATATAACCCATAAATTCTTTTTTTCTATCCTATAGATAAGAATAAGAAGATTCCTTATAAAGAAACTTTACATATTTAAATGATACACGTTTTTTATTTATTCATTAACTATGTTCTTTAATTCTATTTCATACTAAAGAATTAATCCACTAAATTAATCTAGAGTGTACTATTTGAAGTTATTGGTTTAAATAATGGAATTTTTTTATGAAATTTCTCTAGTAGTTCTATTAGGAATAATTAAAAAAAGTATGGGGTTTTCCAAATATTCTCCTTGGTAATTCATTCCATTCACAATACTTATTAATTAGTGGAACATTTAGTTCACAATTTCATCATCATCCATATTTATGTTCTGATACTCAACTCAAAGCATTTCAAGTTTAGTTCATATCAATTTGTATGAGTCAAATTGAGTAATTGAATAACATTCCAAATCTCATGAGATGTCTTATATATAGACACATTAAAAAACACACTTATGTAAATATTACAAAATAAAATATTTACAACTTTTTAATTTAAAACATATTTAACAACATTGTTTCCAGTAAGGGTATCTAGGACAAATTTTGGTAGTGTGTAATATTATTCTATGATGGACCAGTGTTCAATGATTAATTATTATGAAATTCATCTATTCTATATCTATAGTAAAAATATAATTCACATCAAAGTGAGGTGGCTTCATGAGGAATACAAATAAATTTTATATTTATTCTATCCGTATAAAATATCTTGTCCTCAAACTGTTTTGTCTATGAATAGGTTAGAAAATAAAAAAAATAAAAAATAGACCCTATAAAAGGATTAGATAAATTTTAAAAGGAAAAAGATCTGATACCAATTTTTAGGTCTAAATGGGTAATAAAAAATGGTCTAGAGGGGGGTTAATAGATCAGATTAAATATTTGAAAGAAACATATTAATTAGGTAAATTAATTATAAAATTAATTATGAGATTTAATTTATGAAGAACATAAAATAAAGAACACAATGATATTTTTTATAGTAGTTCAGTCCAAAGTAGGCCTACAATACTCTTATACCTCTCTACACAACGAGATATATTGCTTGAACTAATATATTTTTGAAGGTGAATCATAACCTAATTACAGAATCATTTTCTATAAAGTGGAGGGATAACCACCCTAACACAATGAATTTTTTATGGGGAGTCAAAAACCAAATAAAAACTAAATTTAGACAAAATGAGTCCTGAAATAAATGGTCTTAACAATATAATCCAAGAGTCATAACCCAAGGAGGAGTGAAATAAATGATATTTTATGTAAAATCATAAATAGAAAATAGAGTATATGTGAAGGATAGAAAGAGGGGTTACATATATCAGAAACAAGGATGAAGTAGAAGATAAAAAAATCATGGTTATTGGTTCTTAATTAAGTTATTCCATCATCTTTTCACAGAAATTATAGTCATGTGTGATTGTGTAGAGTACCCAATAGATCATCCAAAACAAGAATAATTTTTCACAAATGAAATTGTTTATCAAACATAGAAAATATTTGGTTCTCAAAAGGATCATGTTTTCATAAGTGTATGTTATATCCTTTGAATGTTTCTATCAGATTTCAAATATGATTTTTAAAAACAAAAAATCCAATCTCTAACTGGGTAAATAATTTCAAATTAAAAAATACATAATTATTCAGGAGGGAGAATATTATCTTCCAAAATAAATGTAAAAAATATTATTTCCATTTAAAACATAAAGAACAATTAAAAAAAATTTAAATTACATATTAAAAAATTCAAAATAAACTATATAATAATAGGTCAAAAAATCAATAAATTTTATAAATCATATTTACTATAAAATTAAAATTTCAAAAACATTCAAATTTAATATAGTTTATAATAAATTCAATGTTAAATTATACTATATTAAATAATAAAAAAATAAATTTTAATAATTTTCCGATCACAAATATTAATTTATAAAATAATAAGACCGAAAAATTTATTCCAAATATAGAAATTTTAAATATTATAATTATGTTGTATTCATACACATAAATAAAGAATAAATTAATAAATAATTAAAAAAAATTAAAATAATTTTAAAACACATAACCTAGATTATATATAATATATATCAATTTTATAAATTAATTAAAAACTTAAAACATTTAATATAAACATGAATTTAATGATATTATAAAAAATAATGAAAAACATGGCAAGTTTAAAATATTTTATTTAAAAAAAAAAATTAAAAATTTGAACTAACCATGAGTGCAAAGTGAATTTTTTGTTGGTATACTTACCATGTTGATAACATGTGGTAAGTTATCTTAAATTTAGTATAGTTATCATCGGGAAAATATATATCATGTGGTCACTTGAAAATAATAGGCTATCACTATACTGACTGTATAAAAAATTTAAAGTGACCAATAATACATATCATTCGATATGTATACTAAAAATGAATACATGGTTGGTATACAGACCACGAATAAGTAAATTTTTGTAACAATAAAAAATGTATAGTAACTTAGTTGTAACTCACGGTATGATTGTCTTTGAATATACATTGTAAATAGGTGACTCTTGTGGTCAATCTGTATATCGCTTCACGATTAGTTCCAATACCTCAATATAGGTACTTATATATCTTCATGGTAGGTACTTATAAACCACTTGTGATACGTATAGAAAAATTATAGAGTGCTACATGGATTCATGATGAGTAGTGAAGACTAATGGAAAGAAAATCAGTTAGTGTCGTATAGAGGATAGTGCCAATGAGCTGCTGTATAAATAATTGACCCATGATGGATGAGCTACACAACATGTGAGAGACATGATTCCATACATAATTTATGTGTGTTGTTGCATTTCTGTAGGGGGTTTAAACAAGAGCAGTTTCATTGGCTAATAACTCCATATAATTTGAGAGAGTTCACTTCCACGTGCTCTCTTTGAAACAAAGGGGTAATGCTTCATGGACAATTTATGCTACTCATGTAGTGAAGGTAGTTACTCATGTGGTAGGTTCATAAAAATAAATTGGGTATGTTGAAACAAAATTCACATTAGGTTGAAACAAAAGTGAGGTTCGAAAACGAAAAAATGATAACAACTTGATATCTCACAAATTTCGAGATTTTTTGCCCAATTAATGATAGAATTATTAAAAGGTTCATAATACTTTAATGTAAATAATTTCTAGATATTTAAAAAGGATTAAAAAAATATTATATATGACATATACACCATAAGATATAGTAGCATATATAAACAATAATATGCT
Source organism: Viscum album (assembly GCA_963277665.1). Taxonomy (NCBI): domain Eukaryota; kingdom Viridiplantae; phylum Streptophyta; class Magnoliopsida; order Santalales; family Viscaceae; genus Viscum; species Viscum album. Next base: position 936,942,978 of record OY728150.1, read on the forward strand.
GAAAAGATCACAAGAATTTTGAAGAACGTTATCCAATTCATGAGGTATGTAAACATCTTTTTCAACATTTAATGTAGTTGAATTAATTTTAGAGAAACTTATTATATTTTATATGAATTAATAATTATAAAAATATAATAACTATTACTCAAAATATAATAAAAATAAAGAGATTTAGTTACAAGTTATTTTCACATAAAATTAATGAGAGGGATTTTAATATTCAGATATAAAACCTAAAACAGAAACCTGTAATAAAAAAATACATGCAATCACATGAAAAAAAACTAGGACTATCATAGTGTATTAGGTTCAATACCTATTATATCATATTATTCAAGGTTCACTTTGAAGACTATCACTATGGATAAATTCCTTTACTAAATTGGGTTCACTCCCCATTCCGTTCCTTTTTATCTCATGAGATATCCATCTTTACCCAATGCATTGAAGGCCTGTATAATTCTGAGTCCACCTGTTGAATAATTACAAACTAAAATATGTGTGACATGGTATCATAATCCACTAATCATATCATAACCCATTAAAAGTAAACGGGATTTATAAACATTTCATCATCTCATATTAGCATAATAAATGGAAAATAAACAGGGTTTATAACTTAATTAACACGTATAAGGGAAATATATTTCATAGAATCACCCGTAAATAATCATAATTATAATACATCCAAATAAATTAATTCTATGGTACCATTGGTTCATCTCTCCAGTAAAGCATAATTAAAATTAAAAAAGGCTATCTTAGATGAAAATACCATTAAAAGATATTTGGAACACTTCTAGAGGAAAATAACATTTCAAATTTGAAAATCATTTTTATAACTAAAAATTCACAAAATATTGTGAAGATAAATTTCTTCTAAAATGAAATATGAAAACTTATAATTGAATCTTTAATTCATTTATTTTTATTTATGGCTGTAAATTTGTTTCATTCCATATATGTTAAAAGGAAACATTCCTTTAAAACTTTTAAAAAAAGTCAAAAATTACCTCATATGGAAAATGAAAGAATATTCCTTTTTAAATATTTTATAAAAATTAAATTATTTGAAAAAATTACTTTAAAAATTTATTTGATAATATTTAAAAAACTCCAAAAAACATTATTTGAAAACATGGACATGGAATGAAAATATTTTTTTACCAAAGAAAGAAATAAAGTAGGTTTCCCTAAAAAACTTTCTTTCATTATCATGATTACACAAAGTCGGGAAAATGAAAGCAAGAAATTAACATATTAGAATAAAATTAATGAGTTTATTGAGAGGTGTATAATGAAATTTTATCATTGGAAATTTAATCATAAACAACCTTTATGAACAATGAGATTGTAAAATAAAACCTATGCCTCATGTTCCACTTGCTTCGAAATCCTTCTAACATATTATATAATAAATTTAAATTTATGATACTTATATACCATAATAATTTAAAAAATATCACATATTATCCTATTTTATAATTTAAACACACATTTATTTATATTTCCTTATTAAAATTGTTGTCTTTTAGTGTTAACAATTTCATTTTTCATGAGAGTTTTAGTTCTGTAGTTCCTATCCTTATACCTTGATTATGGTTCCATAATATCCATAATGTTTACCATTATATTAATATAATATATATATATATATATATATATATATATTCATCCATAAACATTATATATATAAAAATGAATCCCAACATTAACAAAGATAGTAAACTGCACATACGTATAAACACTATTTTAGAATTTTGACAGATGGAATGAAATAATTGTAAATATTAATTCACATTTATATAATAATTATTAGATAATATATATAATATATATTCATTAAATATATATCTATTACCATCCATGTAAATAGGAAATTAAAAACAAATCACATCCCATTTTGGAGGTGGAAGTCCATATATACGCATAATCGACATTATCATTTTCCAACAGATTATTAAGTAAGAAGGTAGATATGATATTATAATTCCAAAAGAATAATTATAAAATATACATTATATATAAACATAAGAACCATCTTAATACCCATCTATAAAAAATGGTGATGAAACATGAATTCTATGGCTACACGAAGATGGTAAGACGTACGTAATCAAGAGCGATACCTTCACTCAACATTTGGTGAGAAATATGGTTAATAATTGTGGTTTCATAATAATAATAACATTTAATAAAATTTTTTATACCAAATTTATTATTTTATGATAAATACCACAAATTTATAGGATTTAAAATAATAAGTAAAAACAGATTGATCAGTTATGTAAATTACCTCTTATTTGATAAAACTCAATTATATCTCCTCTTAAGGATCCTAGGGTTGGTATTTTGAGAATAAAATTCCTATAGAATGAGGATAAGGATGTTTATGCTGTGATTTATTAGGGATTTTCTGAACAAGAAGGATCAAATATGTATAAATAAGATAAAGGTGGGGTGCCCCTTTATAAGTGGGGGGGGGGGGAGACACTCTTGGAATTTCTTAAAGAATTAAAATATAAAATAGTTATTATCAATAAAAATACTTCCAAATTGATAGATATTATAATATAATATAGTTTTTTGTTTAAGTAACTTCTAATAATACAATTTTGATTGATTTATGTGGTGTTTTAAACCTTATCTTTTTGTTTCATCCCTTAGTTAACATATTTGAACTATAACTACGGTAATGTCTTTTTCAATATTAAAGGGTTATAATTTTAATTATAAGGTGTAAAGTTTCTCATAAATGACCAATGAATGAACTTTTTAACCATATATTATTCTCCTCATCCTCTTTAAATATTTTTATGATTTTTAAATAATTAAATAATTTTTTATTTTTCTAAAATATAATTAATGTGATTTTTGACACCATTCATTTAATTTGACACTAAAGACACTAATAATTTTTTTAATTAGAATATAATCCATTAAAACAACACTATATGTTTTATTATTATATAAAATTCATGGATAAATATAAATCATTCAAAATTTTTTACATAAATATTTTTTACATCATTATTTTTATTTTTTATTAATTGTAGAAATAACGTATCGTTGTTGTGTAAGAATTTAATGTAATTAAATAATTAATAAAAATTATAAATTACTTACCATAAAGAAAATAATTTCATTATTCTCAAAATTAAAATTAATATTCTTTCACAACTTTCATCATCCTTATGCGAACACATAAGATATATTTAAATATAAGAGGGTGACATTTCATATATTTCATTACATTAAATATTATAGAGATCATTTTCATGGTAGTGTTTCCATTAAACTATAAAAATTTAGATCCTAAGGTGAAAATGGTATAATTTAATTCATCCAATAAGAATTAAGATAAAAAATGGTGACCTTAACATTTAGTTTTAACTTCGGTTAACCTAATTTACCCTTTACCGATGGGATAAACTACACCCCATTAACTATTTATAAGGAATAAATGCAAAAGGAAAATATTTAACAGATTTGGAGATCCAAATTTAAAATATGGAATCCATTTTTCATATTTAAGTTTTTATAATTGGTATAACTTCATTTTAAAATAAGTGCACAAAATCTGTCAAAACCCGATTATTATAAAATAACATTTAAGAATAAAATTGTTTTTATTACTATCCTAATATAATAAAAAATATTATATGAATGGTAAAATATTTTATTTAATATATAATAAAAAAATTTATTAAAAATAATTCACAAATAGTTGTTAATTTAATTTGTTAACATAAAAACATACCACCTCCAAATAAACTATTTTCTTAGAAAAACGTCTTCTTTATTTTCCAATGATTTTTTTATTTTCATTTCATATTAACTGATAAAAATTTAGTTAATTTATACATATATAAATTATACATTTTTTAAAATAAAGTTATTCTTATACATACCCACTATTCCAATGGCTCTGTGATAACTGTCACATTAAATAATAATATTTTAATATTAAATCGTGGTTTGTTTATACTCGATGTTGCGTGTAAGGAAATATATCAATGAAATCTATTTTCTTATAGATAATTATACCGTAAATATAAAGGTGTTTTTTTCTACCACCTTGAGATTAATGTTTCCCTAGAAATTTTGTTACATCAATAAAATTAAATGAGGATATCTCTACTTTATTTCATCATCAAGTTCCAAAGTATCTTTTTTAGATTTATAATTCATCAAGATAACATTATCCCTATTATTAGTCTTAGTCCATATCAACTTATCACCGCGATCCAAGATTTATATTGGGTTTTACTCATAATAAGGATTGTGATCCAGCTATATGACCTTTGAATTCAGTACATGTAAATGATCTAGAATGTACTTCCTTAAGAGAGATACATGGAACACATCATGAATGTGAGAGAGGTTTGGTGGAAGTTATTACTGATAAGATACCATCCCCACTTGATCAATAATCTTGAAGGCTATAATATTAATAGGTCTATTTTTTTCATTTATTTTGTAATATTATATCCTTTTCTATAAATTAATTCATAGAAATTACTTCTCACCAACATTGAATTCCATATTTCACCAACTATTATCATCACAAGTTTTTTATCGAATCTAAGCTACCATGATGTACTGATGAATGGCTCTGAATTTTTATGCCATTTACTTAGTTTACTTAGGTACCAATATATTTATTTCTCTAACTTAATTGCATCATGTTTTAGTTCTACACTTCTTTCCATATATGGATTCATAAGTGTCCATATGAATACTTGAGTGAAAGCTATTATTTTAAGAGAATTAGATAAGTGGAAGGTATTTATCCCAAACACTTTTGAAATCCATAGAACAAGACCACACTATATACTCATGGGTTTCATTGTTTCTCTAGTAATGAAAATCTATTTTATGATGATGATAAGAAATAAAAATCCACTCTATATCCAAATCCTACTGAAGACTTCCCTAGATATTTGGGGCAAACATAAGATCCCAATTAGATACAATAGAACGTGGTACTCCATTAAACCTTACCTATTCTTTAATATATATCATGGAAAGAAGATAAAGGTATAAATATCATCTAATATATTAAAAGTGTTTCAACTTTGTTAAGGCGATCAACAACATCCAAAATAGAATTATAGCCTTTAGATTTTTAGGGGATATAATGAAAAAAATCCTTGGTGATGTTTTGTTATTTTTATTCTAGTGTGGGTAATGTTTGTAACATCCCCTTAGAACTCTATCTCTCTGCCTAAAATTGGTGAACTACCAACTACTAAGATATATACTCTTCAATATCTCTATTCATCTTGTCCCAACATAAATACGCTTTTAGATATCTATATATCTTCATTATTCTAGGTTGACTAGAGAGTATTGAACTATGAACTTCATCTGAAAACCGATTTTTCAAATATAATGTTGATGGGATATATAACTAATTATGAAACCACAACATTCCGTCAGAATAATGGTTAAACTCAAGAACATTTCTAAGCTTGTTATGTATCTCAAAATCTTCCTTCTATGCCTCTTTAATCTTTACTTGTACATATGGTTAATTATTGAATTTAGAAAGATAATATTTTCCTCCTTTATTTACGATTTAGAAATCCATCAATTAAACATATAGAAAATATGGATCTTTTGTGATCCTCATTACATAAAATCTTACATTATCCATTTAAATAAAAGCATAATCCACCTTTTTTTCTTTCCTAGTGTGGTAATGTATTGAGTAATTCTAATCATTCATCAACTCCAACCATCTTATCCGGATAATATTAAAAGATTTCTAATTGAATATATACTTCAAACTTTTATGACTGTTATATAAATAAAAAATTTCTCCATAATGAAAATTCTCCTTTGCCATTAATTCAATAATTACTAAAACTAACTACAAAACATAAATTGGGAAAATTTTAACATGAACATTCATTTAGAATGTGGCATAATCTATCACCATAACAATCTGCATGAGGAAACAACCTATTCCCTTCTTTGAGGAATCCCTATAGATCACAAACCATTCTCCACTGTATGGTAATGTAATAATAGGTGCAATGACTAACCTTCAATTTAATTTCTTGAAATTTTCTTCACATTCATATACCCAAAGGAAATTGGATCCCCTTTGAGTTAACTTAGTCAGTGGATTAGATATCCTTGAGAAATGTTCCACAATGCATTGATAATATTTAGAGAAACTAAGAAAACTATGGATCTTAATCACTATGGTTGGTCTTGTACAACATTAAATAACCTTTTTATTTGATGGGTCTATAGATATAATCTTATTTGAGATTATGTGAACCAAAAATGTCACTTTTTATAGCCAAAATTCATACTTGGTAAATTTTTAATAAAACTTCTCTTTCATTAGGGTCTTCAATACAGTCCTCAAGTGATCTTCATGCTCTTCCTTTGTATTTGAATATATAAGAATATCATCTATAAAGACTAATAAAAATTAATCACGGTAATATCTAATGATTATATTCAATAAATTCATGAAGATATTAAGAGAATTATTATTACCAAATAGAATCATTATATTTTCAAAGTGTCCATACCTTGTATAGAATATTGTATTCATTATATCCTTCTTCTTAATGCCTAATTGATGATATCAATAATGAATATAAATCTTAGAAAAGTATTTATATCCAAATATTTGATCAAAAAAGACATAAATATGAGGAAAATGAAAAAATATTCTTGATTGTAATCATGTTATGTTACCAATAATCAATGAATAATTTCATTAATCCATCATTCTTATTAAAAAAACGAATAGGTGCACCCCAATGCGACACACTTGTCCAAATTAATCCATTGTCATGATTCTCTAAGTGACACTTCTTCAATTCCTATAACTCAATTAGGGAAATTCTATATGTATTATTTGAAATAGGTGTACCACTAGGTATGAGTTCAATTAAAAACTAAACATTACTATTTCAACAAATACAAGGAAACTCTTTGATAAAGACATCAATAAAATCTCATTCAATATGTATATCTTTGATTTTTATTTTCTCCCTAACCATCTAAGATAATCACCCCTATGAATAGGAATCAAGACCCATACAATGAATGTATTTTCCAATGAAAGTTCATATTTATCATCACAATGGTAAAAAATCATAGGTTGGTTTAGAATATTAAATGTGACTTCTCTTCCTTAGTAATTAATGTGGGACTTATATAAAAAATCCAATACATGAATAAGATAACATTGGATTTAACCAAATGAATAATAAATATATTTTTTGTGAACACATTCCCAAAAAAATCAATTGGAGATGAATCATAGTATTTCGATGTGATCAGCATACAATTAGGGGTGTTTACTCCTAATTTTATGTCCAATATTTACGGTGGTACTATGAAACCCGTAAAATATTATTCCAATATAAAATATTAGGTAGACCTAGCATCAATTAAAACATTATGAGTTCTAGAGTGAATGGTATTTATACCATTCCCCACTTCATTATCCACATCATAAATAGTGATCACATGAGATTTAACTTAATTTCTAGTCTTAAGAGGGTAATGACATTGATCATCATCATTACCCTTCAAGTTTCTGTAATAATTAGCATAATTACCATGCTCCATGAATTTAAAACATTTGAGTTTGGGTGAAGATTTTTTAGTTCTCTTACTCCATCATTGGATAAACTTCTCTCGTTGTTTTGATATTATGATTCCTAATGACCTTAATTTATATATAAAAAATATTTATTAGTCCTATTATTACAAATTTATTGATATTTACTTCCACACTTTGAGCATAAAGGTAATATCTTCTTCCTCTACCAATGATTTTTAGAATTTCCATTGAATTACATATTTAATTTAATATAAAAAATATTGGATTTAGGGGTGAATCCAGTATCCCTTTACACCTTGATAGCCTATAAAAAAATTTACTCACAGCTACTCATTCCCCTTATGGTTAACACACTTCAAATACATGGTTTTAATCCACTGAAGAATCAAGAAAACTTAAAGTCAGTATGAATTAAAACACCAAAATCACACCTCATAAGTCTTCTAAAAGTTTCCTTATAGTAACTAACAAATTCACCATCCATAATCTTCAGCTCAAATAATTACTTCTCCATTTTCAACAAATGAATATACTGAAACTAATCATTGAAAAATGATCTCTTAAACTCATCCCACTCCATTGAGTCAATTTCTTACTATTTAATGGTTTTATTGATAAGAGTCCACCATTTATCATCTTTACCTTCCAAATGATAAAAAACTAAAATAAATTTTATATGTTATGAACAATAGAGAATTGAATTTTTTTCAATGGTATCGATCCATTTATAAAAAATAGTGGATAAGTGGAGCCACTAATATAATGTGGAATTTTCCTCATGAATTACTTAATAGAAAACTATTACCTATTTTTATCATTTGTAATCACATAATGATTCATAGTATGAGAAAGTTGGGTAAGCATAATAATTATGTTTTTCATTCCATCTCCCATAACATTTTTCTACATGGGAGGAAAATAATTTCATTTTCCACTATATTTATTATGAAAAAGATTCCTCTTGGTTCCATTTATTGACTAAAACTAAAAACATAGCATGTACAACAATAATCATGATAGGAAAAAACACGATCATGAAAAATAAATTTTAGTATATCTAAATCAAGACATATTTTATAATATATGATACTTTAGGTTTATACTAGAGAATCCATGAGAATCAACTATTCAAATTCTCCATGATGGTTCATAAAAAATGAGAATTTACCCAAGAATATCTCATGGGAGTGTCAAACTAGTTGAGTAGTAAGGGAATACTCACCCTGCACCAGAATTATGGATGATATATACTCAACAGACTCTTTTGTGGTTATTAAACATATATTAATTTTTAATAAAACCACATACAATTATAGTGTCCAGATAGGGATATTTTTTTAAGGAAACCCATACTCATTTCTTTACCGTAACATAGGTTATAATACTTTAAATAAGATTAACTGAAGTGTATTTATTAAATATTTCTCATATTATTATCCAAAGTTTATCTAAACCTTTATTTGATTCCAACTATATCAAACAATACTTTTTTATACAGATATTTTACAACTTATGAGATAGAAATTCATTAAACAACATAACGATCCATGCAATAGTTGTACTTATCTAGTTACCTTTTCAACTTGGATACATAAATAACTTATTAATAAGATATATACATAATATACCACATAGTTTATCACTAATAGAAACCTTTTTAGAGATATATTAATTAAAATATTTCTTCTTATCTTGGGGAAATAAAATATAAAAAAGGGTGTTCTCAGATTCTCTGTAAGGGAAAACAAGGAGGACATTAGTGATCACAGAATCATAAAATGAGAATAAGGGTATGAGAATATGAACATAACATTTGAAAACCATACCCAATATATCATTTACCATAAAAATTCATCATTGAATAAATCATGGAAGTTCATAATGCATGAATTATAATGAAGTAAAATGGAATGATCCTTAAGAGAATGACATTGGCATAAGACATAAATTTGTGTCATATACATAAGCATAAAAAATTATTTCATTAATAGTAAAGGATCACACCCAAGACTATAATAGTGGATTGGGATCACTTCCAATTCTGTCATTTTAGTCAAGGTTCACTCCTAAGACTATCATAGTGGATAAATACCCTTGTTGAATTGGTTTCACACCCCATTATAGTCATGTTTAACTCAAGAGATATCCATCTTCACCCAATGGATTGAAGGGGTATATAATTTTGGTCAAAACCATTAATATCTTAAGTGTGTGTGCCAAAAGATCATAAATTAGTCATCATATCATAACATGTGAAAAGTAAGTAGGATTCATAGACATTTATCATCTCACTTAGCATAACCTATCGAAAAAATGAGTTTCATAACTTATCAAACACATAAAAAATATACGGGTTCCATAGAATCATACTTAAATCATACTAATAATAATCCATAAAAATAATTAAAGTGGATGATATCATTATATAATATCCCTAGTATATTATAAGCAATATAAAAGTATGTCATCTTATATGAAAATAACTTACAAAGATAAATACAACATTTCGTGAGGAAAATAACCTTTACACATTGAAAAGAACTTTTTAAACATGAAAATTCACAAAATATTATGAAAATAGTTTTCTTTGAAGATAACATTGTAAAATTATTAATTAATATTTAAATTATCAAGTGGTCATGATAGTGGGAAACTACATTCATTCTATATAATTAAAAAGAAAGCATTCATTTCACACTTTTTAAAAAAGTAAAAAATTAACTCATATGGAAAATAATAAGAAGATAACTTTTAGACCATTTTTAAAAAATTAAATCTTCGGAAAAAAAGAATTTCAAAATCCCATTATAATATTAAAACCAATCTTTAAAACATTTTTATAAAACATGTACATGGAGGAAAAATATTTTTCGGCCAAATAAAGAAACAAAGTCAGTTTTCCATAAAAATGTTATTTCTTTATATTGATTAAATAAAGTGAGGAAAATTAAAGGAAAAAATGTATGATCAAGAAATGAGCATAGGATAATAAAATTCCAGAATTTTTTATGAGGTAGATCATAAAATTTATTTATTACAAATTTTATCCTAAACAATCCTAATAAATAATGAGTTTGTAAAAAAAACTCTTACGTCAACTTCCACTTGCTCCAAAGGTAATCTAAATTCATGTATAACAAATTTAAATTTATTATAATTATATTAAATAATCATTTAAATACCTATAATATCATATATTATCCTTTATAATAATTAAACTCTGATTTAGTAATAATTTCTTATTAAATTTTTTATTTTCTAGTGTTACATATTTCATCATTAATGAGAGTTTTGGTTTATATGGTCAAGTCCTTATACCTTGATCATGGTTTCATAATATCAAAAATCATAAAAATGATATAAAAATGATATATATTTATTTATTTATTCATATAAAAAATATAGAGATAGAAAATTAATTACACCATTCATGGAGACGGTTTGTCGTATGTACACATAGAGAATATTATGAATTTTTAATGGATGTAATGAAACAATGTTAAAAATTAATTCACCTTGAAATAATCATTATTATATCATATATATATAATATATAATCATTAAATACAATCAAATTACTATCCATGTAAATCTAAAATGAAAAATTAATCTCATCGCTTCGTAGAGATGGTAGTCCGCACGTAGAGATGAGAAAAATTACAATTTTCTTGATGGATTAGAAGTTAAGAATGTTAATATGATATTATAATTATATAATAATAATTCTTTAATATACATAATATATAAAAATTAAACCCATCATTAAACCCATCCATAAAATATAGTGATGACAAATTAATTGTATCGGTCTGTGGAGATGATAAACAGTACATACAAACAAGTGATACATTCACTTACCATTTAATGGGAAAGAGGGTGGGTAGTGGTGGTTTATTAATCATAATATAATTTAATTATATTTATGATAATTAAGTTATTATTTTATGATAAATACTATATATTTATATAGGTTAAAAGAAGAAGTAAAAAAGAAAGTGATTGGTTAAGACAATTACATCTTATCTGAAGAAACCCAATTAAATATCCTCTTAATGATCATAGGGTTGGTATTTTGTAAAAAAAATAAACTCAATAATTTTTATAAGATGTTTTTGGGATTTTTCGAACAATAGGTCTCAATTTAATGAATGTAAGAGAAAAGAGTGGTTCCCTTTTATAAGTGATGGGAGGTGAACTCTTAGAACTTCTTAAAAGATTAAAATATAAAAAGTAATTATACAGTAAAATTATTAAAAATGGATATATGTTTTATTATAAGGTAATTTTTTTTAAAATATACCCCTAAATTTTGGTTTAACATCTTATTTAACCTATTTTAACCTTGACAATAATAACAAATTTTTCACTCTTAAGGGGTTATAATTTTATTTATAATGAAAAAATATTCTCATAAATGTATAAGGAATGAAATTTTATATTATAACATGTCCACATTATATTTTCTAAATATTTTAAATATTTCTAAATACTTTAATAAAACATCATTTTCATAAATTATCAGTAATGTCATATTTTCCACTACTCATTTACTTTGAAACTAAAAACTGTAAGGAAAAGATAAAATTGTAATATAATACATTAATACAATAATAATATTTTATATTCATCTATAATATGCCTAGAAAACTTTGAATCAATCAAATTATATTGCTTTTAATACTGTAAAAATCATTTTCTTTATTTTTTTATTAATTGAATACATATTTTATCATCATTGCATATTCATTTAAGGTAGTTATATAATTACTATGTTTAAGAAATAAATTATAATTATGAAAATAATTTCATTATTCTCAAATATTATAATTAACAGTCATTCAAAACATTATTTTTTCTTATGTGAACACATAATAGATATTTAATATTAAGAATGTTTCATTTTTTATTTTTCTTTACTTTAAATATTATATAGGTCCTTTGTATAGAAAAGAACCCCATAAATAATTAAATTTCAAGAATAAAGTGATATGTATCGAATTAAGTTCATAAAATAAGAATAAATATGAAAAATGGTGACTGAAACATTTATTTTTAACATAGGTGAACCCAATTTACCATATACTAAGGTGATAAATTTTACGAAGGTTACTATTCATAATTCCTAAAAATAAAAAGGAAATATTTTCCTAATTTGGACCTCATAATTCCAAATATGGAATCTTTTTTTTCATAATTCAATTTATATAAGTGGAATTAATTAATTTTAAACTTAGTGCACAAAACGTGAAAAAAACATTTATTTATAGAAATACATTTTAATTAAGAAAATGGATTTATTTCTATCCCAAGACTAGAAATATTATTATATGAATACTAAAAAATTTGATTGAATAGAAAATATATAAATTTAATTACAATCCTTCATAAATAGTGACTAATTTAATTTTATAAGATAAAAACACATTGTATGCATGAAAACTTTTTTTAAAAAAAAACTTCTTTATGTTAAATTTTTTTCTATTTTCATTAATTATTAATTGATAAAAAATGAATATACTTTATGCATATAAGAACCATAAAATTTTCATAGATAATTTATTATTATTCATACCTTTCATTACAAGGGATTTGTGATAACTATCACATAAAATAATAATATTTTAATAGTATATCGTGGTTCGTTAGAACTCGGTACTGGAATGTAGAGAAAAATGTCAAGTAAATCAATTTGTTTATGTAGAACTGTATTATAAAATATTGAGGTTTTAAAAAAATAAATTGGTTTCATCAAAATCACATTATCGTATAATCATAATCTCTCTAGATAAAGGTAGTGGATAGTATAATAAAATCGTTCATTATCTAATCATAATATAATTAATGTTTGGGAAAGAAATAATTTTTGTATAATCATCTTAAGATTATAATCATCAAAAGTTATCCATAAAATTGAATGTAATTATAAGATCATATATAAATTGAATTTTAATATTCCTTAAATGATGTTGATATATATTTAAAATCTTTTTTATAGAAGTATTTAAAATATGTTTTGAAAATAATGAGAAAACATCCCCTTTCTTTTAAAAAATTTTAAAATAAAAAAATCCCATAATATTGAGGATAGAATTTAATTTGAAAATAAATATTGAAAATATTAAATTAATGTTAATAAAAATAATATTTTTCATGATGGTAGGAAAATCCATTCATGCTATAAATGTTAAAATAAGGTTTCCTTTCACATTTTCGGTAAACATTCAAAAGTACTTCATTCAGATAACGACTAAAAGATTAATTTTAAAACAATTTAAGGAATTTAAAATATTGTTTTAAATGAATGTAAATTATTAGGGGATAATATTATAAACATTTCTTGAATTTTTTTGTAGAATATGGATATGGAGGAGAAATATTCCCCTGCAAAATGAGAAATAAGGTCAGTTTTTAAAACATTATTTGAGTCATTTTATATACTAAAGAGAGGAGAGTTTAAGAAAAAGCCTAAAAAAATCAGAAAGTACTATAGGATAAAAAAATAGACACTGTTTAACGTATAATAAGAATATATATTCTCTTAATGGAAATTTAATATAGAAAATCCCAAAATAAAAATAGATTGTAACCTAAATCCCTTACCTCAAGTATCACCTTTTATCATATGCGTTCAAAATTATGGTATGATAAATATAAATTTATTAAACATATATAACAAAACCATATTCATATATATATATATATATATTCATATATATATATATATTAATATATATAATTACATTATAAATTCTAATAATCCATTAATTAATAAATCTTAATTAAAATCCATATTCCAGTGATAACTGGTATGTTTTTCATGTATGTTTTGGTTTGACGGTTCCGATCCTTACACCATGTTCATGGACTCATCATATCTAGAATCTCAATAATTTTATAATATAATTTTTATTAATTATGTAAAATTTTCTTACCATTCATAAAAATTGGTGGGGAGAAAATAAATTACATCACCTCATGGAGACGATAGTATGTACATATGCACAAGTGATGTTTGAAATTTTTTATAGATGGAATGAAATAAAAATAAATAAAAAGTAACCTTTCCAAAATATTTATTATATAAAAAATATAACATTCACTTAATATATCCTTATTTCAATCCATATAAAATGAAAATGAAAAATGAATCATGTCGATTCTTTGTGGTTGTAGTCTATATATTTGTGTGAGCAATGTTAACATTTTCTAATTGATGTAAGGTTAAGAAGGTAGATAATATATTATAAATAAAGAATCACAATTAGTTTATAAAAATAATATATATAAATAAAATTTATTTATATAAAAATAAACTAAAGACAATGATGATAAATAAAATACATTTCTTCATGGAGATGATTGTCCATACAAACACATGAACGATGATTTTATTTTACATTAGATAAAAAGAAGATAAAAAATGGTTTTAACATTAACATAAAAAATTTATTATCGTAAATATACTAATTTAATATTGTTGATATAGTTATAGAATATTTAATGGAGTAATAAGAAGAAATAAACTAGAAAAATATCAATACAAACATATACCACTTTTTTGAGAAACATATCTTGAATCTATTATTAAGGTTCCTAGGGTTGGTATTTTAAGGGAAAAAACCTCTATGACAAGGATAGGGAAGTTTAAGAGATATTTCAGTTGTTTTTTTATCAATATATGTTTCTTATGTTTTTTGAGGAGTATAGAAGAGGAGGTGCTCTTTTATAATTACGGGGAGTGACACACTTATAATTATTAAGAATATTAAAATATAATAGTCAATCTCATGGGAAAGTGGATCCAAAGTGACTCAATTTAGAATATGGGAAGAGATAGGGTTTAAATCAACTTAATTAATAGGATTTATATATTTATATGTTATTTTTACCCTAGTCTATTTAGTTTAACCCCTCCTAACCAATTTTAACATTTATCAATGTAGTTAATTTGTACCTCAGTTACTATTCATGATGAAAAAATGAAATTTAAATTAATTATAAATTTATAAATTTAGATTAAAAATATAATTTTTTATTATATTAAACCTATATATGTTAAAAAAATCAAATTTAAAATATTCCTTAAAAATGAAACAAAAACAATTTTTAGAATAATGCATTTTTTAGAAAAGACTGAATTTAATTCATTTTTATTAATATTAAAAAACATTAATATAATGTTAATATATTTTATTAAATATATTATCTTAAAATTTAATTAAAATACTTCATCAATAGAAATTAATTTTATTTATTAAGATAAAAGCACATTGTGCACATAAAAGCATTTATTTGAAAAACATCTCTTTTCCCTAAAATGCTTTTATTTTCATTTCCTACCAATTGAAAATCTATGGAATAATTTTCTCAATTTTTTAAAAGTATATTCATATTATTAATAATATTAATTAATTTTTAATAATATATTGTAATTTTTGAATAAAACATATATGATAAAAACAATGATTATAAATAAAATATTTAAAATAGTTCTTTAAGATCAATCATATTTTCTATGTGAATTAGATATTATTGTTTAATATAAAATATCATTTTAGTACAATATAAAATTATAAAATTTATAATATATAAATATTATTCACAAAAGTTAAATGTTTCTTGTAAAGTAAGTTATTGAACACTTCATATTAATTAAAGAGAAATATTTTATAAAATCCTAGGGTATTAAATTATACCCCTTTATAATAATTTATGCAAGAACGTATATCACTCTAAAAAATTCTTATGATATTTATACCTCATTACATACTTGGGTTAGCAATTAACTTCTTGAAATTTATGGTTTCACCAATTTTTTTTCAAGTGAGTGGTCTTATTTCACAAAACATTCTCTCCATGATCCATAATCCCAATTGTTTGGTCTTCATAATAAGGATCATGAAACAAGGGTAAAAAATATGAATTTAATAAATGATAAGGAACAATTATGTACTTTTAAAACTAAAATATTTTATTATTATTTCAAATTAATTTAATTCATTCGATAACTTTCATTATAGAAAATAATGAGTCTTAGTGAACAATAATACACTATTAATATTATTATTTAAACAAGGTAGTTATAATCTAGAGATATAATTTGATGGTACGAATATGAATAAATAAATTTTAAAAAATATATGGTTTATATATGAATAAAATAATTTATTTGTTTTCAATTGATTATAAATGAATACAAAAATCATTTTAATATAAAAGAAAAGTTTTTCTAAAAAAATATTTTTATATGAATTGAGTGTTTTTATATTATTAAATTAAATTAATAACTATTTTTTAATAATTTTAATTTAATTTATATATTATATAATTGATAAAATGTTTAATTATTCATCTAATATTTTTTGTATGTATGAGATAAGAATAAATCAACTTTTATGTTAAAAAGGGCTTTTTTTAAAAAGTGATTTTGTCGCTTTATGCACACTTATTCTAAAACAAATATTTACTAAAAAATTAGAAATATTATTTTAAAATATTAATTTAATTTTTAAATAAAAATTTAAAAAAAATTATGGTGAGTTTTTTAGAATTTTCTAAAAAGATTAATTTTTCAATGAAGAGTGAAAAAAACCATTTTTTTGAAAACATCATTTTTAGTTAAAGAATTTATAAAGTTATATTTTGTTTTAAGATGGTTTGAAAAGTACAATTATTAAATTATATTATTATTAATCTAATATATATCATTTTCATAAAATATAATTTTTTATATAAAACCTTTTTATTATTAAAGAAACATTTTCTTCAGAAACCCACATTTTCATCATGTCTTCCAGTTTAATTTTCAATTAAATTATGTCGATTTTGTGATTTTTTTTTTATAAAATGGATTAAATATTTGGAATAATAATAATTATTTTTAGGTAATAATTCTGACTTATGTTTTGGTTATAATTAATTGTAAAAAAATAAATCTTAATTACACTAGTTAAGGTTAAAAGATGTTTATTAGGGGGTTTAATCCAAAAGATAAGGGTATGGTTTCCAATAAAATTTGTATAAATACTGCTATCTAGATATATCTAAACCTTATCCAATAAAAAATTATAATATATCATAATTTTTATTTATTTTTATTAGGAATGACTTCATTATTTTAGATTCCCTTTTAGAAATTTCGAAGTAGTTTCTAGGAGGGTTCCTTTCCACACTTATTAAAGGACATACAGTATCCTCTATTATCCACAGTCCAAGATAAGTTTGGTTAATACAAGACCAAAACAAACATAATAATTAATTTTCTACCTATGTCCTAGAGGACTTAGTTCAATTTGGATTCCATCCTAAGAAGGCTCTAGTTCTAAACCTATTGTGGTTTTCAGAAGAAGATGTATAGTTTTTAATCATGCATTTTTATATTATTTAATCTTCCACCACTTAAAAATATTAATAAATTATTATATATAATAAAATATTTATATACCATATAAATATATGTTATTATATTAATGGAATAATCTGTATCCATCTCCTATTCCGTCAAATGAGAAATGAAATCACCGATCATGTGCACGACACACTACAACCTTGCAAACTGATGTAATTACTTTTCCATCACTCCATAACACATATGTATATAATGATGGATATAACAGTTTTTATGATATTTATTACAAAATTATAGTTCTGGAATTATAATATGACATCTACCTTCTTACCTTTCCATCCATTGTAAAATGATAACACCTCTTGGGTATATATGTGGCATATTACCTCCACGAAGCGATGTCATACATTATTTTATTTTATTTTGAAATGGATGGAAATAAATATATATTTAATGAATATATATGATATGTATGATATAAAAATTAATTTTTATAGTTGAATTAATATTTATATTTCATCCATTTCATCTATCAAAAAATGAAAACAACATTCATGTGTATATAAGGCATACCATCTCCATGAAAGGTGTAATTAATTTTTCCAACTCTAACTTTTATGGATAAATATAAATATTTATATAATGAATTTAAATGATATTTATATCATTATTAAAATTGAAGTGCCCAGATCAGTGTGAATCACTAAGAGGGGGAGGGGGTGAATCAGTGATCCTTTAAAACTTTTTACTAATTGATTCTTAATCAATTAAACCTCTATGGCTTGTTAAGGCCTCGATCCACTCTTCTTATGTCTCTCAACCTTTCCCGGATAATGCAGTAATGAAAAGGCACATGACACAAGGATTTACAAGGTTCGGCACCAAAGGCCTACATCCTTGCCATGCTCTCCCAGCATGGATTCTCCATTATAACATGTTAAAATTACAATGGTCGATACAGAGTCCCACTGTATCTCTCCTGAGTCCCACAGGAGGGTCTTTATACTGCGTCACACAGTGTTACTAGAGTCCCACTGGCCTGCTCCAGAATCCCACTGAAGACTTCTTCTCCCTGAGTCCCACAGGGTCTTCTCCTGGCTCCTCGAGTCACACGAGTAGCTCTTCTTCTCTTTAAGCTTCTTCAAGTATCTTCAGCAGTCTGGGATAAAGACTTCTGGCCTTGCTCTGTACCTCTGATCACTTGAGTTGATCAGGTCTTCTCATCTTGCTCAGGTTTTATCTCCTTCTTCTGAGGATGACCTAGCTTCTCTCCAACTACTGAATACTCAGACAACTGATGTCTTTAACTTCAGTCTGGTCCAGTCTCACTCACTTCAACTTCATGCACTGAGTGCATGGCAGCTCTTCATCCTCATGCACTGATAGCATGGCCTTCTCAATTCTTCAAGAACCTCTGGTCTTGGTCAACTCAAATGCACACAAGCAGATTTGGCTTGTTTACGTGTGCACGTGCATGCATGCATGCATGCACTCCCCTGTTCTTCTTCTTGGTGCAATAAACCCTTTACGGGTGTAGTCAACTATAGCACACACCTTCTCACTTGAACTTCACACTTTGTTCAATGTGTTTACACACTTAAATGTGTGTTATACTTTGTGTGAGTATCCTTCTTTTCTTCTAAGTGTGTTCACTCCACTTAGTGCACACACTAGGTTCGGCCACTTTGTTGTTTTGCACACACAACTTGTTCTTTGATTTGCACACACACAATGAGTGTATATTTGGCCTCCACTCTTTTTGCACACCCCCAAGCTATGCCTCAGCCTTCCTTTCAAATGCACACACACACAAAGTGTTGTGGTCTTCACTCTTCAAGAATGCACACACAAATGCACTAAGGCCTCGGGTCTTCTTTGGTGCACACCCACTACCTTATTCTTGTATTTGCACACACAACCCGAGTGTCTTCAAACAGAGGCGCGCAAGGTTCACTTGGATCCAAGGCTGGTTGGGCGCGCAAGTTCTTCCTACCGCGGGGCGCGCAAGTGCAACACCCGCGGGGTCTTCCTCCTGCCGCACAAGGGTGCGGGCAGAGAGGGAACAAGCCTCGGGCTCGCAAGGTGTTGCGGCCACGAGGTCTTCCTGCCGCACAAAGGATTAGCACGCAGGGTCCCCTTCTTCTTGTCGCGCAAAGGTGTTGCGCGCAAGGGACTCCAGCCGCACAAGTAAACTTGCGCGGGGCTTCTTCTTCGCGAGGCAGAGGGCTCTAACGGATCAACAGATCTTCAACAAAAACATCAGCAAGCTTCTCCAATGCCTCGGGCTCTCCTTTTATAGGCAGAGGGCCTCGGTTCATCTGCGTGAGACAATATTTGAATCCCCGAAGTTTTCGGGTATTTCAAGATTCTGCAAATCTTGATATCTTCCTCTGTTTCACACGCGGGTTCTCTCTTCTTTTTATTTTCCTCCTTTTCTTTCACCTCTACGTGCATGGAACGTGTGCATGCCTCTGTTTAGGCCCATGCATGCAAAGCACGAACACCACATGGCCTCGGCACCTACGGTTTGCCTTCGGCCAAATCTCGAATTCTTCTTCTCATCGCATGAAAACTCATATTTATACATGAATGTGTTCGTAGAGGCCAGACGATCACCATGGAGGTCTCGGTTTGCTCAGAGGTGGCTGGGAGCTCAAAAACCGTCGTCGGGTTGCTCCTGGTTCGACGGAGGCATGCGGGAGACTTCGGAGTGGCTCGACGAAGGAGACGAGCCGGGAGCCGTCAGATCAAGCGTTTGAGATACATCGGACGGTCGGATTAAATCGCGGCGCGCGGCAGATGAGATGAGCGGCTGCGATCCCGCGCGCGATGAGACAGACGGCTCAGATCTGTCCCGGGTGAAATTTCCGCGTCCCACATCGAATCGGCGCGCTGTTTTTCCGCGCTTTATTACCCTAGCGCCGCCTCAATCCCTCAGTTGAACTTCTCCCCTCCCGGTGCCGCCCCACACCGGGTTCTCTCTGCGGGCACGCTCTGCGCCCACTCTGCTCCCTGCGGGTGCGCCACTGGTGCCCACTATGCACCCTTCGGGCGCGCTCTGCGCCCACGCTGCGCAGGACCTGATCCCCTGCGTGGCCCCGGCTTACACACGGCCGCGGCCTCTCGGGCTGGCCCCATGGGATCCCCTTGGGCGTGGTGACTTAGTCCCACATGTGCCTTGGGTTGAACCCTTAAGGCTGGCCCTTGGTGGCTAATTTTTTGCTTGAGGAAACACTTAAGTACTTTGTTTACAAACAAAGTAACCATGTGTAAATGCCAAATGCCAAACCAAGTTATTCCTTCTCCACTTCTTCTATTCTTCTTCTTAAGAATTCCATTACTTCTCCTCATATGATCTTCACTTAGGATATGGAATTCAAAAGGATCATCTTCATCAACCGAAATCCTGAATCACTTATAATCTTCAATGTTCTTTATTGATCTAATCAGAGATCAATTGGAACTTTTTCAATTCACATGCACTAAGTGATAGTGCATGGACTTCATTAATGCACATCATCCACTTAGGAGTTGTGGATGGAACTCCTTTCAACTCCTCATGCATTGTGAAGACAATGCATGGTCTTCAATCAATGTTGTGACATTGTATCATCAGGATACAAGTTCTTTGAACTTAAAGATCAGCTCATCAATCGTCTGATTTAGTTCGAGAATGTTTCAACCACAACATCCTATGTCACTTAGTGAATCTCCTAAGTGACATGCATCTTAGTACCATGGCCATTCTCCTTCACCACCAACACCATCACAACCTTTGGCATTCACATCTTGACAATTCTTGACATCCATTCATTCTAAGACAACAACATGTCTCATTGACAACAAATGCAACACAGTGCACTTCAATCTCCCCCTTTGTATTTGTTGTCAATACACTCGAGCACATATGAATGAGTCAATATGTGTGCCAATATTTCTCCCCCTTATTGGCAATCAAATTCAAAGGTGTGGTGTGGTTCTCTTTCAAAAATCTCTTCCTCCCTTATAAAAGCATTTTCTTGAAAAACACTGAGAGAGGGATGATGTCACATGTTCTCTTTAGCAAAGAACCTTTAGTAAATCAGCTCTAAGTCTACTTGGGCTAACCCGGTGTAGAAAACAAGAGTGATATGACCAAGGAACTCAATGCTGTCCACATTCACTGTAAACATGTGAGATCATGCTAAGGGGTTCAGATATTCAATGAATTGCTAAATCCTGCACATACTCCACAAAACTCATTAGAAAGTTCAGTGCAAAGATAAAGCTCCCCCTTTCATCCATTTGTCTTCAATCCATACTCCCCCTTAATTGACAAGATACACTCAATTAAGAAACAAGGGATGAAAGTATGATTGGAATACCTTCACTTTTTTCAAGATGGTATTAATCTAAGAATCCCATCTTCTTCAGATTGGCTCCCCCTCAAGGGGTGCACTCCATTCCTTCCAAACCATCCTCCAGCTGAGAATGATCATCATCTTCAATTCCCTGAAATGTTAGCACATGTAAATACAAGTGATTATTGAATAAGATGGAACCTCCTTGGTTCATCAATGTGAACAACAAGGTTGATAAGATTCTCTCAACCGAGATGTCCCATTTTCACCATTCTTCACACTTGCACATTTGATCTTCATTGATGATTGTGCTGGTGTGGTTCTCAAAACATCTTCATGTGAAACCTTCTTATTCCCTTTGCTTTAGCAATTTCCAGAGATTCATCTTCATCTTTTTGCAGATCTTTGGCAAGTTGCAACTGATTTGGCCATATGACTAGTAAATCATTTGGAAGAGTGGCCTCAGTTTTGGAAGTTCCACATGGTTCTTTGGATGCTGCTAAGCTACCTCTCTTAGGCAACTTATTTTCAATCAATCCCTTCTTCTTCTGGATTGATTGTCTTTTGGAGTTCAGTCTGCTTCTATTTAGTTTCATGGCTTCTTTACAAAGGTCCATGATGTGTCCTTTCTTTCCACAGTAGAAGCATGTTTTCTTGGTGGTCCTTCTGGATGCATCACCCTTCTTGGATTTAGACTCCAAGGTCTTCTCTTCCTTTTTCATAATCTTCTTGGGAGCATCTTCAACTTTTTTCTTGCTTCCCAAGGATTCTTTCTGAGCCAGGTTCTGTGATATTTTCTTCTTTTGAGCTCTGGATACAGTTGGAGACTGACATGTATCTTTTTGACCACTTTTACAATCATCCCAGATGTTGTCAAGTAATCCAAATCTATTTGCAGTAAAAAGATGTCTCTGGACCTGTGGATGTTGCTTATTTCCTTCTGGCTTGCTCCCCCTTGGCATGGTCTTCCTTTGTGCTTTGACATTTAGTGGATTGTACCAACAATCCTTTGCACAGTGCCCATACTTATTACAACACCAACATTGACCCACAAATCTTGACTTCTTCAGTTCTTCTGATTATAGGGTACTTTTCTTGACCTGTTGTGCTGTTTCAGGAGAGCTCTGCTTCTTTACTGTCTTCATCCATATTTGTTTGGAATTATTCTTCCATCCTGCACTTTTTGTGGAAACACAATTAGAAGCATCAGTACAAGATGGTATGGATGGTACCTTCTTTTTAGAAGATGTTGCCCTTTCATTAGAGGATATCTTTCTCTTAGAATCATCCTTTTCAAAGCATACTCGAGTAGCAACATTTCTCCTTTCAGCTGACTGGGAGGCTTTGGCTTTGGGTGATTGCTGATTTTTCAATATCACCTCCAGTTCTAAGCATTTCATATTGAGGGAGTTCTTCTCATCCTCAACCAATCTTAGCCTTCCTTCCCAATTTTCTTTCAGCTGTTCTAACTGGTCTTCATGAACCTTCTTCATTTCTTGTAATGAATTGTCAAGCTCCTTTACCCTGTTTACTTTGTCTTCAAGTTGAGCATCTCTGACATTCATTGAAACTTTGTGCCTCTTTTCCAGTTCATGGAAAACTTCTTCGATCATTATCATAAATATTTCTTTCTCAGAAAGGCTTCTTTGCAATTCTTCACAAGTATCTTCATATCTATCATTGCAAAGAGAAACTGTTCATCTTTAGCCTTCACTAGCTTTCTGAGAGTGTGGGTTATGCCAACCCTTTTAGCCAATTGATCTTCCATTGCATTGGCTTCTTCTTCTAGATGTTATTTTTCTTCTTGAAGATCAAGGATGCCTGTAGCTATACACATTGCCACTTCCTTGGGGACTGTCTTCTGAAGATATTCGATTGCATTTTGAAGATCATTCATTATTCCAACTTCATCACAGGTAGGACAGGCTTTCTTCATCTTCTTGGCCTGTTTCTTCTTTCTATTTTTCTGAGTCTTGGCAGATATCTCCATTTGAGGCTGGTCGCTCATTTCCTCAAATCTGCACTTCATAAAGACTCCCTTGGATATTTTAGAGGTAACCTTCCCTCTGATACCAATTGAAGTTCCCAGATCAGTGTGAATCACTGAGAGGGGGAGGGGGTGAATCAGTGATCCTTTAAAACTTTTTACTAATTGATTCTTAATCAATTAAACCTCTATGGCTTGTTAAGCCCTCGATCCACTCTTCTTATGTCTCTCAACCTTTCCCGGATAATGCAGTAATGAAAAGGCACAAGACACAAGGATTTACAAGGTTCGACACCAAAGGCCTACATCCTTGCCATGCTCTCCCAGCATGGATTCTCCATTATAACCTGTTAAAATTACAATGGTCGATACAGAGTCCCACTGTATCTCTCCTGAGTCCCACAGGAGGGTCTTTATACTGCGTCACACAGTGTTACCAGAGTCCCACTGGCCTGCTCCAGAATCCCACTGAAGACTTCTTCTCCCTGAGTCCCACAGGGTCTTCTCCTGGCTCCTCGAGTCACACGAGTAGCTCTTCTTCTCTTTAAGCTTCTTCAAGTATCTTCAGCAGTCTGGGATAAAGACTGCTGGCCTTGCTCTGTACCTATGATCACTTGAGTTGATCAGGTCTTCTCATCTTGCTCAGGCTTTATCTCCTTCTTCAGAGGATGACCTAGCTTCTCTCCAACTACTGAATACTCAGACAACTGATGTCTTTAACTTCAGTCTGGTCCAGTCTCACTCACTTCAACTTCATGCACTGAGTGCATGGCAGCTCTTCATCCTCATGCACTGATAGCATGGCCTTCTCAATTCTTCAAGAACCTCTGGTCTTGGTCAACTCAAATGCACACAAGCAGATTTGGCTTGTTTACGTGTGCACGTGCATGCATGCATGCATGCACTCCCCTGTTCTTCTTCTTGGTGCAATAAACCCTTTACGGGTGTAGTCAACTATAGCACACACCTTCTCACTTGAACTTTACACTTTGTTCAATGTGTTTACACACTTAAATGTGTGTTATACTTTGTGTGAGTATCCTTCTTTTCTTCTATGTGTGTTCACTCCACTTAGTGCACACACTAGGTTCGTCCACTTTGTTGTTTTGCACACACAACTTGTTCTTTGATTTGCACACACACAATGAGTGTATATTTGGCCTCCACTCTTTTTGCACACCCCCAATCTATGCCTCGGCCTTCCTTTCAAATGCACACACACACAAAGTGTGGTGGTCTTCACTCTTCAAGAATGCACACACAAATGCACTAAGGCCTCGGGTCTTCTTTGGTGCACACCCACTACCTTCTTCTTGTATTTGCACACACAACCCGAGTGTCTTCAAACAGAGGCGCGCAAGGGTCACTTGGATCCAAGGCTGGTCGGGCGCGCAAGCTCTTCCTACCGCGGGGCGCGCAAGTGCAACACCCGCGGGGTCTTCCTCCTGCCGCGCAAGGGTGCGGGCAGAGAGGGAACAAGCCTCGGGCTCGCAAGGTGTTGCGGCCACGAGGTCTTCCTGCCGCACAAAGGATTAGCGCGCAGGGTCCCCTTCTTCTTGTCGCGCAAAGGTGTTGCGCGAAAGGGACTCCAGCCGCACAAGTAAACTTGCACGGGGCTTCTTCTTCGTGAGGCAGAGGGCTCTCACAGATCAACAAATCTTCAACAAAAACATCACCAAGCTTCTCCAATGCCTCGATCTCTCCTTTTATAGGCAGAGGGCCTCGGTTCATCCGTGTGAGACAATATTTGAATCCCCGAAGTTTTCGGGTATTTCAAGATTCTGCAAATCTTGATATCTTCCTCTGTTTCACATGCGGGTTCTCTCTTCTTTTTATTTTCCTCCTTTTCTTTCACCTCTACGTGCATGGAATGTGTGCATGCCTCTGTTTAGGACCATGCATGCAAAGCACGAACACCACATGGCCTCGGCACCTACGGTTTGCCTTCGGCCAAATCTCGAATTCTTCTTCTCATCGCATGAAAACTCATATTTATACATGAATGTGTTCGTAGAGGCCAGACGATCACCATGGAGGTCTCGGTTTTCTCAGAGGGGGCCGGGAGCTCAAAAACCGTCGTCGGGTTGCTCCTGGTTCGACGGAGGCATGCGGGAGACTTCGGAGTGGCTCGACGAAGGAGACGAGCCGAGAGCCGTCGGATCAAGCATTTGAGATAAATCGGACGGCCGGATTAAATCGCGGCGCGCGGCAGATGAGATGAGCGGCTGCGATCCAGCGCGCGATGAGACGGACGACTCAGATCTGTCCCGGGTGAAATTTCCGCGTCCCACATCGAATCGGCGCGCTGTTTTTCCGCGCTTTATTACCCTAGCGCCGTCTCAACCCCTCAGTTGAACTTCTCCCCTCCCGGTGCCGCCCCGCACCGGGTTCTCTCTGCGGGCGCTTTCTGCGCCCACTCTGCTCCCTGCGGGCGCGCCACTGGTGCCCACTATGCACCCTTCGGGCGCGCTCTGCGCCCACGCTGCGCAGGACCTGATCCCCTGCGTGGCCCCGGCTTACACACGGCCGCGGCCTCTCGGGCTGGCCCCATGGGATCCCCTTGGGCGTGGTGACTTAGTCCCACATGTGCCTTGGGTTGAACCCTTAAGGCTGGCCCTTGGTGGCTAATTTTTTGCTTGAGGAAACACTTAAGTACTTTGTTTACAAACAAAGTAACCATGTGTAAATGCCAAATGCCAAACCAAGTTATTCCTTCTCCACTTTTTCTATTCTTCTTCTTAAGAATTCCATTACTTCTCCTCATATGATCTTCACTTAGGATATGGAATTCAAAAGGTTCATCTTCATCAACCGAAATCCTGAATCACTTATAATCTTCAATGTTCTTTATTGATCTAATCAGAGATCAATTAGAACTTTTTCAATTCACATGCACTAAGTGATAGTGCATGGACTTCATTAATGCACATCATCCACATAGGAGTTGTGGATGGAACTCCTTTCAACTCCTCATGCATTGTGAAGACAATGCATGGTCTTCAATCAATGTTGTGACATTGTATCATCAGGATACAAGTTCTTTGAACTTAAAGATCAGCTCATCAATCGTCTGATTTAGTTCGAGAATGTTTCAACCACAACATCCTATGTCACTTAGTGAATCTCCTAAGTGACATGCATCTTAGTACCATGGCCATTCTCCTTCACCACCAACACCATCACAACCTTTGGCATTCACATCTTGACAATTCTTGACATCCATTCATTCTAAGACAACAAAATGTCTCATTGAAAACAAATGCAACACAGTGCACTTCAAAAATTATATATATGATGAAACCATAGTAAATATAGAAGTAAAAAAAAACAATTGAACCATAACGTACATGAAAAACGAAGCAGTTATCACTCGAAACAATAATTTTAACAAACAATTGTTAACAAACAAGTGATAAAAGGTTATTATTAAATAGAATATTTTATTATATATATAAAGAACCATAAAATATTATCCCAAATATAGTACTTTACTTTATTATATTGTAATAATATTCAAGGAATCAAATCCTGAGGGTCCAAATAGTTTAGTATACTTAGTAAACCAGATACAAGATTGAATTTCACATACATTTATAAAAATTTAAAAATATTTTTTCAGGGATAAAATTATTCACTATAGAATATCGTTTCTGAAAGTTAATATTACACTTCATGGATTCATAGTGAATGGAAAAAAATATGAGTGATATCAAAATCTCTGTAATGGTTATGTAAAACAGAGGTTATCATAAATCAATAAGCATAAAAAATATGTAATGGAAAATAATTAGACTAACATGCCATTTAAATAACATGAATATCACAAATATAAAAGTAATAATTATTATATAAAGGTAAATAAATGATCACAAATTATATTTCAACTACTTGAATTCATGAATACATAACGTATAATAATTATGGAAATTTAAATGATTGGAAGAAAAATATATTTAATTAATAACTTAAGTAGAATCTAAATCTACAGATAATATCACAGTGAAAATATCATGGATAAAAATAACTAAAATATTAGTGAATACAATTATTAATTATTTGGATTCATGTTTCCTAGGCACCTGATACCTTTACCTTCAAGGCGTTTTATAGGATAGTTTAATCTTTATTACTAAAAACCAATTTAATTTGGAAAACTTATTCATCTCATGAAACTAAAAATGAATCGATGGTATTTTCCCTATATGGCACCCACCCGTTATTGTATGTGAAAATAATTCCACATATATTTAATAATAGATTTAATTAATAGTAATTTTCCTTGTCATCAAGTTTTCATATTGAGTAAAATATGCATATTTAGCATTATTTTCCTAGTTAATCAAATAACTTTCAATGTAAAAAATATATGTAAAAATGATATATGGTTTAGGAAATAATCCTACCCATCATATAAGAAATATGTATATTTAATTTAAATAAATTTTTAATTTAAGGATGATCAAAAATAAATCTAATAGGTAGTATTTACACCATAGAAAAAAATTTGGTGCATACTATTAAAACATGCCTTAGTGAAGTGAAAATTGGGACAAAGTGGTCATTAGTAAAATATATTTTTTATGTGTATCCAATATAAATCTAAATAAATCAAGTGTAAATACAAAATAAGATAATAAAAATTCATTTAACACATAATATTAGTTTGACATAAATAATGAAGCGGAAGTTAAACCCAATGAATGGAAATTGAGTTAAGAAATCCATCACCTCATGATTCCCTTTAATTACGCATACTTTAAACTATTTTCTAATGGAATAAATATTGTAAATAATTTATTCCATAACCCTATTAATATTTACAATAAATTATATGATCATTTTATAACATCTTACCACCTATTCGTTAATAATATTTCATTATTTTCATTGTTTTGGGTGTTAGTTCTCTAGCTTGTTTTGTATGTAATGTCCCAATTCAATTGAATATAATACAAATAAAACATATAAAGAATAATATTAAATCTATAAATATTATATATTATCATTAAATACATTTATAAAAAAATTCTTAAATGCTTAACACAAAAAATGAATCACATCCTTTCATGGAGATGGTAAGTCGTATATATGCACGAGCGATGATATCATTTCTAAATGGTTTAAGGGGTAAAAAAGTGGATGATATATTAATTTTCAAGAATAAATATCATTTCATAATTATCATATATATACATTATATCCATTATTATAACCATTTATATAAAGTGCTCACGAAAAAAATTACACAACTATGTGGAAACGGTAAGTCGTATTTATGCACGCATGATGATTTTGTTTTTCATAGGATGGTTCAAAAGTGTAATATGGTTTTATAATAATAATAATAATATCAATATATATATATATATATTATATTGGATATTTTTTGGGGAATAACCCATGAAGAGTAAGTATAGGAAGAATGAATTTTGAAAGAGTCGGTAAAGTTGATTACCTCTTTTACAAAGGATCCCCTTTATAATTTCTCTCAAGGGACCTATGGTAGGTATTTTGGAAATAAATAAACCTATATAACAAGGATAATGATTTTAAAATGAGAAATATTTAGAGTTTTGTTGAGTTATATGGCTCAATGTGGTGTAAGAAGTGACGGAAGGGGTGCACTTTTATAATTCAGGTGAGTGGCACTTTAGGAATTTATTAAAATATTAATTTAATATAAATTTATTTTCAATTAAAAATGGATCAAAAATTATTTATTTCGAGGATAATATTAATAATTTTTTAAATACCCACATAAATGAATAATTATAAAATTCTGACTAAATTTATACAATTATTTTTTAGTTTTAACCCTTATTTAACCTCTTTTAATCTTAACATGGAAACATGGATTTTTATTATTTGATAGTTAATATAGTAATTATAAAATGAAAAAGACCCATAAATGGATCATATATGACATTAATAATATTATCCAAATACATAAGTTTAATTTAATATTTTTTAATTTTATATCATTTAATAAAATATTATATATTTTAAAATATCATTAATGATAATTTTGACACTTTTCAAAACTTTGAAATTTAAAAATTAAGAAAAATAAGATAACATCAAAATAAATATTTTAAAACATCCACTATATGTCAAGTCCATCATTAAAATTCATGTATGGCATTAATTATCTAAAATTATATTTATTTTAATATTTTACTATAAACTATTTGAATTTTTTATTAATTAAATAATTTATACATTAGTGTTGTACATGCATTTAAGGAAGTTATTTCTTCTATAAAAATTAGAAATAAATTAAAATGAAGAATATAATTATTTTATTTTTCAAAATAATTTTAATAGTCTAATATATCTTAAAAATAACACCATACTAAAAATATTATAGTTATTAAAATCATGAATGTGACATTTTTGAATTTTCATTAAATAAAATATTACGAGGTTCAAAATCACTTCATAAGTGAAAAAATGGTTATATATACAAAACATTAATTATTATGGACGAAAATAACTCTTACAATGAAATTGGTAAGATTTTTTAGGGTCATTTTATATCACTTGTCATTTTATTTTTAACATATATTACCCAATTTACCCTTTATTGTGGTAACAAACATTTCCAAGGTTACTTTTCACACTTTTGAAAAAAAAATATTTTACAAATTTGGAAATCTTGAAGTCCAATATGGAATCTATTTTTTATAATTAAAATCAGATAATCTTCAAAAATTAATTTAATTTTAATCATATGAAACGTAATGAATAAACTTTTTCTTGAAAAATGCATTTTAAATCCCCCAAATTTCCACATACCAAAATAAGAAATAAGGATGATTAAAATGAAATTAATTATATCATATATATATATAAATTAATTATGTTACTTTGAGATCAAATTAAAATCATAAATATATTTTTAAATATAAATAAAATAACGGTTTTTTAAAAACTGAAATTCTTCACTATTT
Organism: Viscum album; assembly: GCA_963277665.1. Classification (NCBI taxonomy): domain Eukaryota; kingdom Viridiplantae; phylum Streptophyta; class Magnoliopsida; order Santalales; family Viscaceae; genus Viscum; species Viscum album. The sequence goes on from OY728150.1 coordinate 936,974,203, forward strand.
CATGGAAAATCAATCTTTTCTAAAAATTCCAAAAAATTCATCCTTAGATAATTTTAATATTATTATTTCTAAAATAAAATTAATTTAATAAAATTAATTTTCTAAAATTATCAAAAATTAATTATATTTATTCACTCATTGAAATAAAAAAATTCTTTTTGAAGAAAACATATATTTTAAGAATAAAATAAATTTACTAAAAATTATATTCTTTATTTCCTAATAAAAAACTAATATGAAACTAATATATTTTTCATAAAATAGTTAATCTTATTCACACCCACCAATTTAATGACTTGTTTATCTTCATATTTCAATCTTTTTTATGTTGGTTATTATACGAAACTTATGTTATCGAAGAAATTAAATTCATTTAAAAAGAGACATATTATAAAATCTTAGGGTGTTAAATTTTACCTCTTTTAATAAATTTAATCCTTTAAATTTCAAATTTCACTTTGAAAATAAAATGTTTATATTTTAAAATTCCTTAATGGAAAATCCACATCATAAAAGAGTTAATAGAAATAATAACCCCCCAAGATTTCGTGAAATGTATTTTTTTTAATTAATTTAATCTATTTGATTTTTTTAATTTCCCTCAATAGTGAATAGATTTTTTTTATCAAAGAATCAAGTTAATATTTATTTTTAACTAAAACATTATCTATATTGCGCTACACGCAACATCGACTTCGCTTACGACATACGCAATAATGGGTTTCTATGAAGTAATATTTTTATAATTATTCAAACGAGATAGTTATAAAATATCTATTAAACATAGTAATATGAAAAGTAACATATAATTTTTAAATATTATTTATATTTTTTTTATATAAATAAAACATATTGATAATAAAACATATAAATTTTTGGTAATGTCTTTATGTGTTTGAAAATGCTATTTTCTCAAATGAATTTCTTTTTATGCCCTTCTATGAAAAGTAATAAAATTAATTTTAGAAACTTTAAAAAATTTAATTTGATAAAATAAACCTCATTTATAAATTAAAAATTCTAAAATTAGTTTAGTGTTAATTTTCATAGTTTTTTTGAAAAACATTAGTTTGGGATGAATAGTGAAAATAAAGAATTTTAATTCAAAATTTCATTTTCATCCAATTTAATTATTTTGTAAAATTAAAATTTTATTTTTCTTAAAGTGTAATTGGATAACTTTTACTTAAATTATTCCAATTCAGTTAATTATAACCAATTTCACATTGAAATTTTATATAAAAACATTTAAAACATTTAAACATTTACGCTTAAAAAACCCACTATCGCAACACATTAACATGATTAATTTTAAATTATTTTCTGCCACTTATGTGATTTTAAATGGAAAATTGGATTCCATATTTTCAATTAGAAAAATTTATAATTTCTAATAAGTCCAACTCATTAATTTCAAAAAATAGTAGTAAAAGTAATTAATATTAATCACAATGATTATGGTAAAAACAAGATAACTTATTTGTTAAACGTTAGTTTAAGGGTCCAAATAACCTAGAAACATATCAAAAATCTATTTTTTATACATATTTAGACCAATTAGCCTCTTGTATAAGACAATGGACAATTATTGCAGGCACATGATGTAAGGGAAATGTGTCAATGTTATTTACCATTTTATATTTATAAGAATTCCCCTCGACATCCATTATAAAAGGGAACACACAACCCTTAGTTCTTCATGACACTCAAAACCATTTTATTTGACAAATGCTAGCCAAATACACTCCCAAATTCCATTAATTCATCTTGGAAGACACCTTTTTTTTATAAATCCATCCAAGGAATCCCTTGGGTGAAAACTAAGAGGAGTTACCCGAAGAAGATGCAACATCCTTCCACAAGCTCTATTGTATTATTTTAATTCTCCACCACCTAATTTCTTCTTATTACATGTGTTAAGAAAAAATACATCATGATATTTATTTTGGTTTGATTGTGTTTTTTGATAAGGTTTGAAGTTGTTTAAAAACAATGGTTATTAAATAAGGAATGAAGAGTGGGAGCATGTGATGAATTGGTCTCGCGATGTGATTGCACGTGACACCCATAGTTGTATTTGGAACTCTTGATAGGTCACAGAAATCATTATAATTAAAATATATTGAAAATACCAAGATTGAATTGTGATCTCATTATAATATATTGAAAAATACATGACTATATTTAAGTATCGCGATAAGATTTTGCATAGAACTCATAATTTTAATTTCATATAATGAAGAGAACTCATGCATCACTAATGATTTTCTTTGTAGCTTTTGTTCAGATCTTGCGCCAAGTGCAAATGTGGGCTAGGTACTCACAACTAGATCTCAAACCCAGATATCGCATAGAACATGATGGTGATGAGGTACATGGGTTTCAATGATTTTTAGAGTTAAGGGGGTGGGTTTGTTTCTATAATTACACCATTACCCATCCTTAAACATTGAAAGTGTTATGATTAAAATTTTTTTTGGGAGCATCATCCATGAAGGATATTCATGAAGAGAAGTTGAGAAATAGACTCTTAGAGAGGTCTCGTGAAAGAGTATATGATATTGAAATCATGTAAGTGTTTTGAATGATCTAAACAAGTTCTCACACAAAGAGGACCTGTGATAAGGTTTTACGCATGATATGATCAAGGTCTCATGAAAATAAGAATCGTTCCAAGGTGTTGCACATGATCTGAACAACGTCTCATGTAATGTGGAATCAATCTAGGGTGTTCTTCATGATCTGAATAGGTTCTTACACAAAGATAAAACGTGGTCTCACACCAAGGAATCATGCTCAGCCTGAAAGCATACTTAAGGAATGGATTCACGAAAGTAGACTCGCGAAAGGAACTCGTAAAAGAAGACTCGTGGAAGGGACTCACAAAATAAGACTCATGGAAGCAGAATCATAGAATGGAACTGAAAAATTAGACTCTTAAAAGGGTCTTTTGCAAGGGGTTATGTTCCAGGGTCTATCGTAGGGGTATTACACTAGAATATTTTGCATTGAGATATGCACCTACATTGCCCTATGAATAGTATCATTATCACATTTGAATTTTGAAGGAGAAGAATATGATAGAGGATCTTCACATTTCGTAAATAGTTTTAGAAGGAGGTTATTCACCGCTACATTCAAAGTAGTGAAAATAAGACTTGGAATAACTTAAAGATCTTTCCAAAGTAGAGGTAATTAATATTTCTATAGTAAAAAGAAGTATGATCCATTTTTCTTGAAAGTGGAAGTGTTACATCCATGTGTTTTCATAGAAGTGAAGGACAACCCCAGAAAGAGATTTAATATAGAATCTATATAAAGATAAGGATGCATTTATTACAGATAATGAAGGGACATATATATCTCTAAACTGTGTATGGATCCATTCTAGATTAGTTATCTATAGAAGAGAAAGATGAGGATCCATTCCACTAGAATTGAGGTATAGAAAGAGAAATAGTGTGTGACCCTTGGGAAAGTAGTGAGATGACCCTAAATCATGTAAAGGATGGATCCTATACATGGAAGTGGTCTATCCCAAAACTTTTAATTTGGTAGCGTGCCTTAGTGGGTTTGGTACATCAGCACGTTGTCATTGTATTTTCTTTTGATGTAGCCCAGTGAGGGTGAAAAAAGTAAAATTTCTATATATCATGAATGATTTCAATTATGTTCATACATTGTTATGGTAAAGAGATATAAGAGTGTATTTTTAAATGAAGAATCAAGATCTAAAGGGGTAGTTGTTGTAATCTTTCCTAACCCGATTTACTACCCTCTCCGGGTATTTAACCTAGTTGATCTAACACCATTTCTATATAATAACCTCAATATCCTAAATATATAGAGATTTTTTTAATCTAATGGTTCAACATATACCTAAATTCACATACATCAAATGGTTAATGAACTTACTATTTGTGTGTAAGGCAGATTACCACCTTACTAAATGATATCGTTCATTTTTTCCTTTACCACATCTCATAGATGGGATTTATGATGGACATAATGTTCTTAAATTATATACATGATATTTATTATGTATTTACTATTTTGTAATTATTATATAAAACAAATCTTCATGATTTTAATTTTGTGTAAAAATTATAACTTCATTTGTGGATGTGTGGACTACCACCTCCTCAAAGTGATGTGATTCTTCCACACATCATATGGAATATATTAAAGATGGGTTTAGTATAATTATATAATATATATTAAATAAAAATCATATTATAATGACAACATATATATATATATTTACATTTATATATATGTCATTTAGTTTCTTTCTTTCAAATATGTCAACTAAATAGAAACAACGTTCATGAATACATATATCCTACCGTCTCCATGAATGATGTATTCCATTTACTATATAAATTTTTTTATAGATTATTATAAATATTTATATAATGAATATATTTTTATTTAAATAATGATTTATATTATTTTAATAATGAAACAATGATATAGTGAATATGATCAAGAATAATAAGTCAAAACCTATATGAAAAATAAAGCAGGTATTACCCTAAATGTTACGTTAACATGAAATTGTTAATTAATGGGTAACATAAAGTCATAAAGTCATAATATATTTTATGATATATAAGAACATGGTTCTATGGTATATTTATAATAAAAATAAACTTATTTTACAAGAGGTTTGAACATAAAAGAATAAAGTCAAGACGTAAGGTAAGGGTTTTCTCGTATCACATTTATTTCAGTGAGATATAAGATATATTCAATACTTCTTCTCATTATGTGGAATATATACTAATATATGACATGTTATATCAAGAATTTAATTTATTTAATGATATTAAAATTTTTAATTGATATGTTTCTTTCATGTATCTCATGATTCAAAAGTTACTCAATTAGTAAAGGGATTTCTAGTATCACTTTTATCCCTATGACACTTATTCCATAATCACCACTCATTTATTTTGTGTTGTTTACCTACATACGATGAATGTATTCTATGATTATTAAACTTAAGGTTATATATATTTATATATATTTTTTATGATCTCTATTTAATGGGGTTTATAGTTCACATGTTACCAAATCGGTATGGTAATTTTGTCATAATTTTTATTCTTTGAGACACATGTTTCGTTATATTCAATCACAAGGTGTATATACTGTACCTTTTACATATTATATAATGAATCATTTTATTTTAATGATATTATATGTTTCATGTAATGTTATTCTCTAATTGGTATTATTATTTAGTGCTACCAATGTTGTAAGAGTTTATTGCTACAATCTTATCGTTTATCGAGATTTTATATGATTATACTTCCATTGGTGAAATCTTATGATACACATATCATGATATATCATAAATTTTATTATCCTCTAGATATTAATGATATCCTCATGTAATGGTATAACTTTTCTACTCTTTTGTTCTTAATATTATTAAGAAAATGTTTTTATGAAAACCCATCCTTATTTCTCTCTTCAATCAGAAATCTGTTTTAGTCAAAAACCTTGTTTTATAAAAATGTTTTGAAACTATTTTTATGGGAATTTATTTTAATTTTTTTATGTTTTAAAAGTTTTTTTTTTCAATTATTCATTTATAATTTTTCAAGGAAAAATGTATAGAAAATGTTTTAAATATCCTTTATAAGTTTTTCAAGGAAAAGGCATCCATAATGTTTTCAATCTTAATATAAAAGTTTTCAAGGAAAAAGGTTTTCAAATTTTTTTCAATATTCGATTATATGTTTTTGGGGAAAAAGGATTTTAATTTTTTTAAGATTCCTTTATATGTTTTCAAGGTTATTTTTCAAGGAAAACAGTTTTTGAATGGTTTTTGGCTTTAAATAGAAATTTTCAAATAAGAAAGGATATTTTCCTAAATAAATGTTTTTTAAAGATATTTAAAAATAATTTTCCATCTACGATGACATATATTTGTGTCACTCTTTTAATTCTAGTGATATGACCCATGGGTTCAATTCATATTATTTCTCTGAATGGTTTATATTTTTATGATATGATGGATAAAATATCAATTTCTTTTTCACGGGTTATACATTAATGATACCCATTTATATTACATGAGTTATATTCATTTTAAACCCACTTCTCTTTGTGATTTATTCTATTATTAAATGATTATGAAAACTTATCTATTTTCCACAGGTTATGATGTGATGACATGTTTAAGATACCCATTTTATTTCATGGGTTATGATAGGACGTTTACCATACCCATATCTGTTTATAAGTCATTATATGATGATTTTTTTGTTAATTAGTGGAACACATAAGAATGATTTCATCATCTGATGGTTTGGACCTATATCTCCCTCCAATAAATTGGGTAAGGATATATATCTCATTAGATAATGGTTGGAAACAAGTGGACATGCTTGATCCACAATGAGAAATAGGTATGTCCTAATCCACAATGGGAGAAATGTGTGTCTTGATCCACATTGGGAAACTAGTGTGTCCTAATCCTTAATGGGAAATAGGTGTGTCCTGATCCACTATGGGAAACTGGTGTGTCCGGATCCACTCTGGGAAAAAGGTGTGTCCTGATATGTTGATGGTCTTGGTAATTAACCTAGACACATGAAATTGTTTTCTTTATGTATGATGGTGACACAATTATATAACATGATATTATTGTTCATGATTGATTTATGATGACTTATCACCCTTATTATTTATGTATTATGATATTCCAATATTTATTCCATGAGTCATGTCTATGATATTTGATATGTAGGTTATGATATTCCATTGTCTTTACCATGTTATCATAACCTCATGTTCATGTTTTGATTACATATCTCCTCTATTTACTCATATTGATAATATGATATCACCTTTTATTATATTTCCTTTCCATATGTTATGAAGAAATTATTTAAGTAGAACTACTAAAGGGGAAGATATTTATGGTAAATAGTGAATATATTTCAAAAAGTTAGAAAATTTTGTTCCATGTTTTTAAATACACTATGATATTACTGTCTTGAAGCATGAATTTTTTAATGTGGTGAATATTATCCTAAAATGATGTAATATCCATGTATATTAGGCCTGGTTCACTATAGTTTGTATAAAAGGAAAGTTTTATCAAACCTGTAGAAACTAGGATGAGAAAAATTTAGCAAGATCCCTTGGGATATTTCTAAGGAATTGTATAGGGATATCTCTTAGGAAATGGCTAATTTATTATAGATTAAATATTTAGGTATTCTTATTTAGACATATATTTATAATTTTTAATGATTATGTGGTTTTCTTCTATGATAAGTGTTTCTCATGCTATTCTTGCTGGTCTAAGTCAATTGATGAAAAATTAAGGAACGATGTTAATGCTAAATGTAATGGAAAATGTGATGATTGTTGTCATAGGAAACCAAATGATATGCGATTTAGAATGAAAAGTCTTTTTTAAATTTTCCAATATCTTTCCAAATATATGAATCATGTTCAACATCCAAATGAGAAAAACATTCAACAAAATTCTTTTGAGTCCGTCATGAGGAAAAATCCATTGTCTTTTAGTGGTTTCACTGATCCACTAGTTTCTGAGCAATGGATCAGTACCAATGAAAATATATTTTCTATTATTCAGTTTTTAGAGTATGAAAAATTCATTTTGGGTGCTTATCATTTAGAAAGTGAAGTAAATTATTGTTGTAATCTTACTATGGACACAATGGAATAAGAGGAAATTTAATCTATGGAATTGGAAGAGTTTATGGGGATATTTTTCAGTAAGAAATTCCATCTTATTATATAAAAAATATAAACAATAAGTCCTTGAGTTAAAGTAAAAGGATGATGAATCTATTGTTACCTATGAAGCTATTTTTTAAGACATGAAAGGTAGGCTTATGGTTAGATCATCTTCCTTGAAATAAAAATCAATTGATTAATTGGTGGCTAAAAAACCAAGTCTTCGAAAGGAATTGGCTATAGGAGAATTTAGTAGTTATGAAGATGTTGTTCGGTGTGCACTGATGGTAGAAATATAATTTTTTTATTATCAATATTTATCTGGTTTTGATAAGTAAATAAAGGTCGAGTTTCATGAAAAGTCAACTGGAGGAAATAAATTCTAGACAACTATGTGCCAAGAATGTTGTAAGAAGCATTAATATAATTACATGAATAGAACTAGGAGGTTATTTAAATGTGTAAAGTAAGGTCATAAAATCTATGAATGTCGAAATATGATTAATGGGACAATTAATTTAATAAGAGGGAGGAAAATTCCAACTAATGAACCACCCAAACTCTAGTGTTTCAATTTCAAGGAGTCAGGTAATTATACGAATCAATGACCAAATACAAGGGATAATATGGATGATAATCCACAAAAAATTAGATAAAAAGGATATTGGACAAAGGTAAATCTTATGAAATCATAATGGATGGAGTGAATAATGATAATTAGGGCAAACTTATCCTCCCCCTTAGTTGGAATGTTCCTATTTTTTCTATGAATAAGCACTATGGAAATATTATTGTTCATACTTTAGTGAATTTTCATGTGATTATCTCCCCTACTTGTATTTTGGGATAAAAAAACCATATCTAATATACTATTTGTGCAAGAATGAACCCATGTTTCAAATAAAAATGTTTTTGATATAAGATAAGATTTTTTTAATGGATAAAGGGTGAATTATATTTTGGAAGGGTTATAAGGATAGCCATTTATGGAAAAGTTTAAGATAAAATTTGTATGAGGTTTTAGATATTAATGTATTATCTCACCACATGAGGATTTATCCATATTGGATAATCTATGATAACCATTTTTGTACGATGATAAATAAAGATATATGAAATTATAAATCATCCTTTATAGATATTATTATATTTTAGTTCTTCTGGCACAAAAAATTCACCTTTAGATTTGGAGTAAGATATGAAGTGAAAATTTTTAAAGTAACAAGGAATGGGTGATATTGTGCCGAAATAATATAAGTATATCTTATTGTGAAAGTTCTTCAACTTTAGGATCTAGATACCAAAATTTTTAACCGAGTACCTTAATTTTCAATGAATTAAAGGGTCCCTATGATCATTGAATATTTACGGCTTTGTGATAGTTAACTTTATCCTAACTATGTTCTCTATCACTCTATAGAAGAACATGATAGTCAGATATCCCTTCCATGTCCTGGTTTTCACTTGCCACCTATGTTCTCCAATGTGGGAACCTAGTTATGAGGTACATTTGGTAACCATTGTGGTTCCAACATTATTTTTTTACAGGATGTTTTAGTATTAATCCTTGTAAGTAACTTAAAATTTTTAAACCATTGATAACCCAGATGTATTTCTAGGGAGTAATTTATTTTAAGGGGGTAAAATTTAACACCTTGGGATTTTGTGAAATTTTTTTAAATTAATTTAAACTATTTGATATTTTTTTCATTTCTGGGAAAAATTAATATAACATGTGTTATATGAATGAACCATGTTATTATTTCTTTGTATGAAACACCATGTTGAGCTTTCTCTACACGCAACACTGATTTGGATTGTGTTACATAAAACACTAAGTGTCTATGAAACTTTTTTTTTCTAATTATTTAAATGAGATATTTATAACAAAACTGTTAAACATAGTAATATTAATAGAGATAAATGAAATTTAAATATTATTTATAACAGTTTTATATAAATAAACCATATTAATAATGAAACAAAGAATGTTTTGGTGAAATCATTATATGTTTGAAAACGCTATTTTCTCAACTGAACTGCTTTTTATGGCCTATTGTGAACAATAATAAAATAAATTTTAAAACCATTTAGAAATTGAATTTGATAAAATGAACTTATTTGGGGAAATAAAATTGTAAAAAATATCTTCCGATGAATTTTTGGACTTTTTATGAAATACTTATTTTTTTTAATGAATAGTGAAAAATAATGAATTTTAATTCAAAATTGTTTTTTTTTGTAAAAATTATTTTATTGTGAAATTGAATTTTAATTTTGTTTTAAAGAATAATTATATTAATTTTACAAAAATAATTCCAATTTATTTCATTTGAGCCAATTTCACATTGAAATTGGATATAAAAACATTTCAATATTTAAAACATTTTCCCTCAAAAAAACCTATTGTCGCGACACGTCTGTGTGATTAATTTTAAATTATTTTATTCCACTTATGTTATTATAATTTGGAAAAATAGTTTCCATATTATGAATAAAAATAATATATAATTTATAATAACTTCAACTTTGTTTTTTTCAAAAAATATTAGTGATAGTAATTAGAATGTTTTACAACGATTAAGGTAAAAACAAGATTACATAGTGGTTAAAAATAAATTTAAAGGGACAAATAACCTAGAAACATGTAAAAAATCCATTTTCCGGACATAATTTGACTAATTACACAATTTTAATGAAAAAAATTATTTGAGGCCCCTGATTTAAGGGAGACCTCTCAACAGTGTGTACATTTTTATATTTTCAAGAATTCCACTCGTCCTCCACTATAAAAGGGAACTCACCCCCTCACTTATTCAAACCTATAAATTCTTTTTATTGGTAAAAACCTTACCTAATATCCTCCAAAATTTAATCTATCCATTATATAATCCTAAATTTGTGTATAAATATGACCAAGGAATCCATTTGGTATAAACCAAGAAAAGTTACCCAAAGAAGAGGTAACATCCTTCCATAAGCACTTTTGTTTTATTTTCATTCTAAACCACCTCATTTTTTCTTATAAAATTATTATATAATATCTTAAATATCCTAAATATACTGATAAGTTTTTATTATAAGTGTTATATCTATATTTATACACACTACCATAAAATGGGTAACAAACATACTGTTCCTATGTACCGCCGACTAGTGCCTCGTGAAATGATGCCATTCATTTTCCATCTTCCACCTATCATGGTTTGTAATTATTATAGAGATAATATTTTTATATTAAGTATATGGTATTTATGATTTCTTTATTATTTGATAATTAATATATAAAACATACCTCAAGTATTTCAATTTTGTGTAAAAATGATAACTTCATTTGTGGATGTGTGGACTATAGCCTCCTCAAAGCGTTGCAATTCATTCACACCTTACCTGGAATGCATTAAGGATGGGTTTAGTAAAATTATATTATATATATATATATTAAATAATAATTCATTTTGAATTATAATATATATATATATCATTTAATTTACTTCTTTCAAATACGAGGATAAAGCAGAAATAGTTTACATGTCTAAATATAGCCTACCGTCTCCATGAATGGTGTATTCAATTTCATATTTATAAAATTTATAGACGATTATAAATATTTATATAATTAATATATAATATATTTAAATAGTTTTTTAAATTATGGAAATAAGTAAATAATGATCTAAGTAAGAGGATCAATAATAAAAAGTCAAAACCAATAAAAAATAGATATTACCTAAAATGTAAGGTTGACATGAATTTGTTAATAAATGGGTAATATAAAGTCATAATAAAATCAAATATGGTATGATATATAAGAATATGTTATAGTTTTATATTTATAATAAACTTATTATTATTAAATTATATGTTTTAATGTGTATAAATAAAGTCAAGACTTAAGGTAAGGGTTTTTTGTCTAACTTTTATTTTTGTTTGATATATTAAATATACAATACTTATTATTACTGTATGGTTTATAAACTTCCCTATGAATTTTTATATAATTAATTTATGTTATTTCTTGATATGAAATGTTTCAATTCATTTTATTTTAAATTGGATCTCATGATTCAAATGTAACTCAAGTAGTAAGTGGATTTCTAGTCTCATTTTTATTCTTGTGGGACTTTTGCCATATTCACCACTCATTTATTTTGTGTGGTGTACATAAAACCCATTAATGTATTCTATTATTATTATCCATAATTTTATGGATATTCAAATATCCATTTTATGATATCTCTTTTAGGGGGTTTGTGGCTCACATGTTTCCAAATCAGTAAGGTAATTTTGTCTCAATATGCCTTTATTGAGACACATGCTTTTCTACATTCATTTAAGAGGTGTATATAATAACCCTTTTACATTTTATATCAATGGTATTATTATTTTAATGATATTGTAAGAGTAATTTAATTTTATTATCTCATGGGGATTATTACTTAATGTTATCAAAGTGCTAAATGTTCATTGCTACAATCTCAATGTTTGTCATGATTGTTTACGATTATGATTCCATTGGTGAAATATTATGATCCACCTATCATGAACTCTTTTAAATTTTATAATACTATGGATATTCATGAAATCATAATTTAATGGTACAATTATTATAGTATTTTGTTTTTAAGATGATTAGGAAAATGTACTTAATATAACCCATCCTTATTTATATCTTCTGTAATAAATATGTTTTATACAAAAACCATGTTTTCTAAAATTGTTTTCTATTTTTTATGGAACAAAATATAAAAAATGTTTTATATTTTAAAATATGTTTAAAATGGTTTTCAAATCATACATTATATTTTTTCAAGGAAAAATGTTTTCAAAAATATTTTCAATATTCTTTTATAAGCTTTCAAGGAAAAATGTTTTGAAAATGTTATCAAGCTTCCTTTATAAGTTTTCAAGGAAAAATGATTTCAATTTTTTTCAGCATTACCTTTTAAGTATTAAAGGGAAAATGTTTTCAAAATGTTTTAAATCTTCCTTTATAAATTTTAAAATTATTTTTCAATGAAAATGGTTTTCAAAAAGTTTTATATTTCAAACATAATTTTTAAAACAATATTTACCTCAAGAAATGTTTTTAAAAGATATTTCAAAATTATTTTTCAATCTAATATGAAATCGATTGGTGTCACTCATTCCTTTCTGGGATATGATCCAAGGTTTCCATTATTATTATTTCTCAAAATGGTTTATGTTTTTATGGAATGATGTTTATGAAACTTGTTTCTTTCTCAGAGGTTATTTTTTATAACATCCATTTCTCTTCCACGGGTTTTATGATTCTGAAACATGGATATTTTAATGGGTTAATTTATATTGAAATGATTAATAAAACCTATCTATTTTTCAAAAGTTATTATATGATGACATATTTATGATACTTTTTTCATTTAATATTTTACCATACGATATTTATGATACACATATCTTTTTATGGTTCATAATATGATGAATTTTTTATTATCTTCTGGAACACATGTGTATGATTTCATTATATGAAGTGTGGGAGCTACATCTCCCCCTAATAAATTTGGTAAAGATTTATATCTCATGAGATAATTATGGGAAACAAGTCGATGGTATTAATTCATAATGGTAAATAATCATGTCCTGATCCACAATGGAAAACAAGTGTATCCTAATCCATAATGGGAAATATGTGTGTCCTTATCCCCAATGGGAAATAGGTTTGTCCTGATCCACTATGGGAAACAAGTGTGTATCAATACACAATCTGAAACGAGTGTGTCATGATCCATTTTTTGATGGTATTGGTAATTAACCTTTACACATGAAATGGTTTTCTATTTGTATGATGGTGACACAATTATATAAGATGAGATTATGGATCATGGATTATTTATGATGATTTATCATCCTTATGATTCATGTCTTATGAACAACCAAACTTTTTTCCATGAATTATTTCTATTATCATTTTTATATAGGGTATGATATTAAATTATTATTATCATGTTCTATTACCGTCATTATCATGTTATGATAGTGTATCTCCTTTATTTACCCTAAATGAGAATCTAAGCTCACCCTTTATCATTTTTCCTTTACACAGGTTTTGAAGAGAAGTTTTAAATAGAAGTTCTAAAAGGGATTATATTAGTGGGAAACATTGAATATGATTCACCAATTTAGATGATATTGTTATATGTTTCCAGAGATACTAATCTATTATGGTCATAGAGCATGTATATTTTTAATGTGTTGAATAATCATCTAAAATGATGTAATATCCATTTATGTTAATACTATTTTTCTATAAAATTACTTTAAAAAGAGGGAAAGGAAAATGTATAGATCACTATAAAACTAGTATTCTGGATATGAGATCAATAGTATAATGTAGAAATAAAGACATGGAAGAGAAACAAAAATATTATGTTATGAAGGAGGGTGATATAAAAATTTATCATAATAATGTTAACCATCACAAAACTATAAATGTATGATCGATTAAAAGACCATTTAATTATTAGAAGGAAAAGTAAAATGATTATGTTTTCATTGCAAAATCCTTTCCTAGAGTTGGGGAATTATTTTATTATCTATATAAATCAGTTTATAAAATAAAATTACTTGATTTATCTCCATTTTATAATCATAATATCATCATTTGGATATTCTTTGATCTATCTCGACTTAATTTCATACACAAAGAGATGGATATTCAAGATTATTTTTTAAACTTAAATAAATTTTATAAAAATATATATATTTCCTTAATTAATCCATTAAATAATTACTAAAATAAAAGTTGTTATCCGATGATATCTAATAAAATAAATCATACTTTAACCTAAAATAATAATAACCAAAGTTTAACCTAATCCATTCCATAATTAGTTAACCTTAGACTCATCCAAAGTATATCATTCCAAAAATATAGTCTAAAAAATTACAAAAGGTCACTAAATTTAAAAAATCAACTTAACATTGGATTCTATAAACAATTTAATGTATCTATTATTATAACATAACAAATATATGAATACCTTGATCACCTTAAAACCTTAATGAAAAAAATAAATCTTCCAAAAAAATTATCTAGTTTTTGGATATATTCATTAAATCCAAACATTTAGTAAACCCATAAAAGGTAAAATATACCATCAAATCACTAATCACATTCAATGTCCAAGATAATATCCAATAAAAACCTCTTAATAATTATTATATAAACATTAATAACATATTAAAGGTTATCTTCACTGAATCATGTGTTTTCCAAAATATCAAGTTACAATAGAATCACTTCTCTTGGTTAATGGTATTATTCATCATATGCTTCAAAATAATTTATGAAGATGTAATTTTGTACAATACCTATATACCTCATTATTATTATAACTAGATAAAATAGGTTTACAATATAATTCTTACATTTAAATACACTACCACTTTAATCATTCCACTTAATTATTAAACCCTTAAATTTTCTTTATACCTATTTCCATTCATATATCACTGTTAGTCTCTTCATCATTAGTAGTATTTACATTATTCATAAATCCCTATTTATTCACTTTATGAGTTTTCCTTGATAGGACATAAATTAAATTTTCACATTTAAAACATTAAACCATTGATGATACCCTAGGTAGACCATTATTATAATAATATTTTATTAACCAAACTTTTTATTTTTTTTGTAAATTATGTACTTTGTGTACTTATTTTCCACACAAAAAATTTCATCCCATTCCTATAAAACATTCAATTGGAAATTTCTTCTCAAATTATTAAAATATAGGAATCTTAATCTTCTTTCATCCATGATCTCCACCTCCAAAGTTCTTAGTGAACTCTATCATTATATTCTTTGGTGTGTCAAAGAGTTAGTGAATGTGGAAATTGTTAATCATATATCATGATAAATGATTTGGTATAATAACAAAATCCTTTTTTGTACTCACCATTCAATTTTTATTATCATCAATACATTTTCTATCACACACAATGTTAACATAGTACCTTATGATTCCCACCATTGACTAAAACTAAAAATAAAAGTGTATGGAATAAACTAAATTTATCAGAGTGATCTATCAAATAGTAATGAAATATCATTAAAATAATATCTAAGTTATGACACATTATTTTCTAAATTTGAGTCTTTATGTTTAACCTAGGTTTTCTACGGTCATTTCCAAATCTATTAGATGTTTCCCTACATGTTGACTTATCCTCAAAAGTCTGTCAAAGGATTATTTTCCATAATATACGATTTTCTAAATATAGTTCCCAAGGTTTCTATTAAACATAATCAGATACTAACCATAAATACCCAAACCTCAGTATCCCAGAGTAGGTTCCTTACTTTATTATATTGGAAAAAGATACAACAAATAGAATCTTGAAGTACCAAATAGTTTACTAGTCTTGGTAAACTAGATACATACTTGAATTTCACATACATTTGAAAAAAAATTATAACAAAATATTTATTTAGAATAAAATTATTAATTGTATAACATCCTTGAACAACATTCATTGTACACTTCATATATTCCTTGAGAAAGAAAAAAAAGTGTGACCTCAAATTCTCAGTAAGGTCTATGTAAAATAGAAACTATCATAAATAAATAAGCATAAAAATATATACAGTTAAATATGTGAGCACACATTCAATTTAAATAACTTTACTATATCAAATAGATAGGTAATAATAATAATGGAAAGGTAAATAACTGATCACACATTACATTTAAATAACTTGACTGCATTAATAAATAAGGCATAATCATTATGGTAATGTAAATGATTGGAATCATATTCCATATAATCAATAACTTGAGAACAATATCAATCCACAAATATTATCATGGTGAAAATATCATGGATAATAACAACTAAAAGTATAATGAATGAAATTCATAATTATAGGATGTCATGTTTCCTAGGTACATTATACCTTTACTATTAATACCTTTCCTAAGACACTTTAATATTATTGGGTAAAAATTCATTTAATTTGGACAACTTGTTCAAATCAAGAGACTACCAATGAATAAAACATATTTTTTATATATGGACCCACCCATTCCGGAATTTCTAAATAATTTCCAATATATAAAATAATTGATTTAAATAATAACAATGTGCCTTATCATCATGTATCCATATTGAGTGAAAATATTCAGATTTAACATTATATTACTAGTTAATAAAATAATTTTAAAAGTAAAGAACGTATGTAATCATAGTATATGGTTTAGGAAATAATCCTATATATCATAAAATAAATATTGATATTTAATATAAATGAATGTTTCAACTAATAGTGATCAAAAATAAATAAAAGGGGTATTATATACAAAAAAGAAAATAAATAAGTTGCGTAATATTAAAATATGTCTCAATGAAGTTGATATTGAGCCGAAGTCCCTTAAATAGATCCTATCATTGAAGTGAGAATTATTCAAATTAATTGATTATGTGTGTCTACAATAAATCCATATAAAACAAGTGTAAATACAACAAAATTTAATCAAAATTAATTTCACACATAAACATAGAATGACATAATTAATAAAGTATAAGTTTAACCCAATGAATGGAAATTGAGTAAATAAATCTCTTACCTCATTATTACATTTATTTTTCTATCATTTAAACTCAAGAATAATTGTTTTAATAATGTTTCTAATTTATTACAGGACCATATTCATATTTATAGTACCTTATATGATCTTTTTAGAACATCTAATCGCCCGTTAATTAATAATATTTCTTTATTTTCATTGATTACAATGTTAGTTTTCTTCATTATTTTGTCTTGAATGTCTCAATTATCATTCATATGATATAAATCCAAAACCTTCAAAACAATATTAATATTATAAAAATAATATTTAATCATTAACTATATTTTATAACCATTATTTAATATTGAACATAAAAAATGAATCGCATGACTTCATGGAGATGGTAAGCCTTATGTAAGCATGGGTGGTAATATAATTTATAAATGGTTGAAAGGGTAAGAAAGTGGATGATATATTAATTTTACCTAATCAATAAATTTTCATAATTATCATATATATCTATTATATCCATTGTTATAACCATCCATATTACGTGGTGATGAAAAACAAATTACCCCACTACGTGGAGATGGTAATCCCTACGTACGCATGCATGGTGAATTAATTTTTTATAGGATGTATGAAAAGTGTAATATGGTTGTCTCATAATAATAATAACATCTAATTATATAGATGATACTATAGATATTATTTTAGGATGGAAACAACACATGAGGAGGAAGTAAAGGAATAAAGAATTTTGAAAGAGCCAGCAAAGTAGATTTCCTATTATACAAAGTATATCCTATATAAATTATCTCAAGGGACCTAGGGTAGTCCATTTTTAAATACGGAAACCACTAAAACATGGATATGTATGGGTTCCTTTTAAAATTTACGTGAGGGGAACCTTAATAATTCAAGAAAATATTAATTTAATTTAAATTAATTTTCAATTGAAAATAGATCCAAACTTATTAATTTTATAAGATAAGATGATTGTGGGTATGAATCCACTATTATAATAAAATTTATTTAATTTTTACTAAATTTATACTCTTATAATTCCGTTTTAACCCTTAATTAGCCTCTTTAACTCTTACTTTGAAAGCATGTTTTTTAACTACTTGATGGGTAATATAGTTATTATAAAATTAAAAAGACCCATAACTGGATTATAAAAGACATGTTAAATATTCTAAAAATTATTTTTCAAAATTTATCTTTTTTAGAAATTTTATATCAGTAAATAAAATATTACTGAATTTATAATATCATTAATGTCACTAGTGACACTTTGCATTATATTGACTTTTAAAAATATCAATACAATAATATAGATTTTATCCAAATATTTTAATACATACCAAATATTCTATTTTAATATATAAAATTAGTTTTGGACATTAATTATCTCAAATTATATTTATTTTAATATTTTAATATCATTTATTTTATTTTTTACTTTAATTAAATAATTATTGCATTAGTGTCGTGAAAATATTTAAGGTATCTGTTTTTTCAATAATAATTAAAAATAAATTACCACCTTGAATAAAACTAATGTATATCTAAAAAATATATTTATAGTCGAATATATCTTCTTGATAACACCATATTAAAAATGTTGTAGTTATTAAAATCATAAATGTAGCATCTTTGACTTTTATTTAAATAAAAATATTATATGTGTCATAAACAATTTATAATAGGAACAATACATATATATCCAAATGTTGACTGATTATGGACAAAAATAACTCATAAAATAAAATAGGGGCAAGTATTAGGGTCATTTTCGAGTCCTTACCATTTTATTGTTAACATATGTTACCCAATTTACCCTTTACTGCGGTAATCAAAATTACTAAGGTTACTATTATTGTTGAAAAAAAATAAAAGGGATATATTTAATAAAATTGGACCCTATAAATCCAAATATTGAATTTGTTTTTCAAAATTTGAACCATAAAAGTTAAAAAAATAAATTAAATATTAATCCTGTGAAACACAGAGAAAAACAGTTTTCTTGAAAAATGCCTTTTTAAGTCCAAAAATGAACATATACCAAAATAAAATATAAGTATGATTAAAATGAAGTTAATTAGATTATATATAACTGTATAAAACATATTTTAATTTGAGATAAAATCCAATTCATAAAGGTACTTTTTAATATAAATAAAATAATAGTTTTATAAAAATTGACATTCTTCACTATTTATTGAAAAATCAATCTTTGAAAAAAATTCTTAGAAATTGTACCTAAGGTAATTTTAATACGATTATTTATAAACTTTTGTTTATTTTATCAAATTAATTTCCTTAGAATTTTAAAAATTATTTATATTTATTTTCTCATAGAAAGCAATAAAAATTAGGTTTTGAGGAAAACATATATTCAAGAATAAAATAACTTTACTAAAAAATATGTGTCTATTTAATAAGATTAAATAAATATGAAATTAATACATATTTTATAATATGTTTAATGAAATTTACAAACAACAATTTATTGGACAGTTTATAATCATATTTCATTGTTTTTTAAGTCGGGTGTTCCGTGTAATGTAAGGTGTCAAACAAATTAAAATTATTTAAAAGGATTCATACCATAAAATCTTGGTGTGTTACAATATATATGAATATGGTTATAAAATATATGTATAATGAACATATATTTATTATACATAAGGTTCAAACATGTAAAAATAAAGTCGATACTTGAGTTAAGGGATTTCTAGTCTCTCTTTTATTAATGGGAGACATATTCCATATTCACCAATCGTTTCTTTTTTTGGTGGTGTATATAATTATATTTAAATATTTTATATAAAAAATATAATTAATTTAATTATCCTTATATTATTATTTTATGTTATTTTTTATGGTATTACAATTCAATATTTTCCAATGTGATTACATATATTTATCCATATTTTATTTGTGTGGGAAAAATGCCATATACATCACTAATTTAATTTGTGTGGTGTATATACTAAACATTAATGTATTTTATGATTAATATTGTGAATATTTTTGGATATTTTTATCCATATATGTTATTTATTTCATGGGGCTAATGATTCCAAATTTACAAAAGTTGTTAGTGTTTTACATTATAATCTAACTACTTTTTGAGATTGTTTATGTTTAAGTTTACAATGATGAAATATTATGATCTATCATGAAAGAAACTCATGAATTTTCTTCTCCCTTGGTTATTTGTGGCGAATGAATTTTTTCCTTTAATTATACTCCCTTTAATTACAAAATATATGAAAATAATGTTTTAAGGAAAACCAAATTTATTTTTCTGTTCAAGTGAAACCCCTTTTCCTTACATATACATGTTTTCTAAAAATATTTTCATGAATATTTTTAATATTATACTATGATGGTGAAATGAATTTATAAACCATTTATGAATTTTTTATAATATGGTTTTAAGGAATCTTTTTATCATTTTCTAAATGAGTCACTTTTGACTTTTTATCAGAAATGTGAATTGAATATTTGTTTTAATTAGTACAACATGAATGATATTCCCTGTTACCATGACTAGTAAATGATTTAGAGATTAAATCAATTTTTTAAGTTTATTTTATAATAAAATATTGTCCTTAATATTTTGAAATTTTTTATATTTTAAATAAGTGATTTAAAATAGAAAAGGGTATTTTCCTTAAGAAATATTCCAAGGGATCTTTCAAAATTATTTTCCATATAAGATGACATAATTCGATGTTAATTAAGATCTACTGGGGATATAATATGGTGATTTGATATTTATTATATTCTAAATGGTTTATAATTATTATGAAATATTTTTATGTAATCCATTTCTTTTCCTTGTAAAATTCTTACGAAACCAATTTCTTTTCTATGGGTTGTACTTATGAAACCCATTTCTTTTCCGTGGGTCATGCTATGATGAATATTTTATCGAACCCATTTACTTTCTAATGGTTATGGTATGGGGGATATTTTATGATATTATGGAATAGATATCTATGATTTTAATTATGTGACAGGTAGGCCCGATATTATCTAGCCCTCCAATTAATTGTGTAAAGATGGATAAGTTACGAGTTAATCATGTTAAGCATGAACTTGATTTCATGTTCACAATGTTATACGTGGTCCTGGTTTCATGTACATAATGTAACATTTGGACATTGTTTGATGTCTATAAGGCTAGGTGTTGATATTTGTTCATGTCTTTAAAGTTAGGTGTGTACCTGGTTTCATGTAAATAAGGTTATGTGTGGACCTGGTTTCGTGTCCATAAGTTTATGAGAGGGCCTCATTTCATTTTCTCAACTTAATGAGTGAATTTGTTTCTATTTATATATGTTATCAATGTTATAATATTATTTTTTCCACATTCTTATTTTTATGTTATTCTCTCATGGATTATGTTCATTTATTTCTTTATGATTCATGTCTTATAACTACCAATATTTATGACTTGAATCAAAATTATGATATTTTTTATGTAGGATATCGTTTTAAAATGTTAATATCATGTTCTCAAACAATTATGAACATATTATAACTTTGTGATCCTTGATATCTACCTTTTCATTCATACTGGGCATCTAATCCCACTCTTTCTAATGTCTCCTTTCCCCATGTTATAAAGTAATGTTTTAAGTAGGGTATGTATAAGATGAGTACTATGTGGGAAGATATTTCTAGTAGATACTAAATATATTTCAAGAAATAAGTGGATTGAGTATATAATCTCCAAGACAATAAACATTTATGATCCTCATGGGATTACTTTTGATATCTATTGAATATTAATATAAAATCATGTAATATTTATGTTAAAAAATCCTAAATTGTTATAGTATGTTTCAAAGGAAAATTTTAATCAATATTTTGATCTTGGATGATAAAAAATTAGTGAGATAAATATGGATAAGTCTAAGGATAATTATATGTCTTGAACCGTCCCCTGGGGATCGTGGTGTGACTACCCCATACCCACCTCCCATTGGACAAGGGTTGGTTACTTGCACCGGAAAGACGTATCCCTAAAACAGGAATGCATTTCCTTTGAACCTGTACACACACATACCATGAACATGACAAGATTCAAACCACGTAGTAATAATATAGTAGTAAAAGTGTGTATTGAAAGTAAAGGGGCCGAAATATAAGCCCAACTAAAAAGATACAACTAACACAGAAAAAAACTTTTGATATCATCCACCAAGGATCCTACCTATAGGGTAGGTACAACTCATCTCCATAGGTTTCCATGTCAACCAGTCAGCTTTGCATACCACCTAGTCCTGGAACCCTAAAGTCTCAGCCACGCTACTCTTCATCTGCACAAGACATGACAAGGTGTAGGTGAAGCCTGTGTAGAGGTGAGTATAAAAATACCCAGTAAGGACCCCAAGACCCCTGAAGGTATCTCATAATTCCACAAAGGAAAAACAAAAAAGTATGACCTCAATCACAAATCACAATAAAAGACTCATCTCAAACCAGGTATACTAGTCAGTGATCAGGAATAAAGATGATTATTCTTAAGCTATATCATTTTATTCTGTTAAAAAGATCAGAAACTGAACCATGAAGAATTTGTTCCATTGTTGATCCACACATGGTTGTATGTCCCTATTTCATGAAGATCCTCTCTAAGGCTAGTCCTCGTCGGGTCGCACACTGCTGATCCACACAGGGTCTCTAGGATGCTGATCCCTATAGGGTCGCTATGATGCTAATCCACACAGGGTAGATATGATGATGATCCACAGATGGTCTCCATGATTCTAATCCATACAGGGTATCTATGATGTTGATCCACGCATGTTCACTACGATGCTGATCCACAGAGGTTCGCTAAGATGCTGACCCACACAGGGTTGCTCTTCAATTGACAGTCAGCCACATGATTCCATGCACTCGGTGCGCTTGAGTTCTGTACAATATTGTCCTCTAGAAATTGGTCATGAATCAACTTCCAAGAATTTCCACAAAGGAGTAACCCAAAATACCATAGGTCATAAGGTTACGAACATGACAGACGACGCGTCAATCAGACGCCCGATTTGTGAGTTTTAAGCATTTTTTTAATGAGGGCCTGGTTAGATTCGGGTTCGATCCAACTCGGACATACTCTAACTTTATCCAAAAATAAGGTAGAGTATCCCAATAGAACCATATTATTCCAAGTATTCCAGTGTCGTAGACGGTTTGTCAAACAGATGTTTGGTTTGTGAGATACGACCTTTTAAGCATATTTGGGCAGAAATGGGTCTGGGTCGGTATGACCCGGTCGGACCGACCAGACCCGCCCCAACCTAGGACGAACCCACATGGCTCGGCTCAACCAGACCTAGTCCGGGTCCGACTCAGGTCTGACCCATCCTGGCCCAAACCGGCTGCGCTAGCTCGAGGGGGCTGGGCCGCGGGCTCGACCCTCTTTGTGTGGGTGTGTCCCACCGGGCCATGCAGGGTCAGCTCCCCCTTTCCGAACGAACAAACAATCCATACAGTTTTCATTGGAAGCACAACGTGGCACCGCCCCATGTTAGCTATACCCTTTGGATGTGGGTCCCCCTCCACCATGACTCGAATCCGTGACCTCCTTCCGCAGCCCGCGATGGCGCGCCGCACTATTTCCAACACGGCCGACTACCACCACTATCCTCCACAACCCTTATAGGTGCTACCTCTCCTCTAAGGCTGGCGAGAGCCAGCCGTTGCCGTCACCTGCTAGAACATGTCATTGGTGGGTCTTCCATGGGACACTGGGTGAGCTCTGATGGTCCGTTTTCTCTTTCAATTTCTCTTACGGGCCTCCCAAGATGACATTGTCACTACGTGGCTCCTGAATTCAAGATTCCGTTGAGTTGAAAATCTACCCCCAAAGAACAGGAAAAAAACTAAAGCAGTGTAGGGTTCGACCCTTTTTTGTTTGGCCCGCACCCTCAGTGTTAGAATCATATAAAGTGGTTAGTAATCAAATACATCACAAAGGTAATGATTAAAACCCATTCAAATATCCTGCAACAACCACCCGCAATTTCATACAAATCGTGGATCAACTGATTTTGGTTGATCCCCGTTCATTATGCTTTTTAAGAGAGAGGAATTGAATTGAGAATTCACTTGAATTTAATAACAACCCCAACATCGGATTTGGAGGAGATGTCGTAGTTGTGGAAGAAGAATCCATGTTTGATGAAGTCGTCTGCGTTTTTCATTTCATGATTTATTCCTCCAATATTGTTTTCTAAGCCTCCGTTCTTCATTAGAATGGTTGATTGTTGGCGCTTCGTCGGAGTTCTCCCACAATATCACACCACCCTCTCTATTTTCCAACGTTTTAAGATCCCAAGGGTCGTATTAAAAGATTAATAATCTTTTCAAATAATGGTTCATTAATTAGTGTAATTAATGAACCAAATTAATTAAACAAGGAGTGGTTACACAATTTATGTGTAACCAGGCATTTAATTTCCCTTATTGAAAGTCCAACCGCCTTCGTGGTCCCCTCCACCATCACTTAAGTCATGGTATAAAAATAAAATAACATTTTTATGTTATTTTATTATTCTTCAAAAAGTCTTTAAAACTATCATTTTATCCCTACCTACTATGTTCAATGTTAAGCCTCCCTTAAGAGAATCTTGGCACTACGAGTTCAACGGTGCCTTCATATTTCAATTCTGAGCAACAGTTAAAAATATAGAAATTCCCACTCACACGTTTACTGATCTTACCTTAAAAAAGTTCAAAATTAAATTCTGGGCACACTGGGCCTCAAAATCAAGTGCCATCAATTTTCGCAAACTCGCAATATTCCCAAATAATTTTTTTTAAAAATTATATAGAAATTACGGGTCTTTACATTCATCCCACCCAAGGGTTTTTTGTCCCTGAATGCCACAACAAAAATAGGGGATCAAATTGGGGTACTGAGGACATATATAAGCCTCCTGCTCCCATGTTCTCTCCCAGATATTTTTATTCTTCCAGTGAACTCGCACCAGAGGAATCAAACAACCACGAAGGACCCGCTTCTGTCGATCCTCTATCTCCACCTGGAACTCTGCAAACGTCACCCCATCGTTGATGTCTAGCTCTCCCTACTCAATAACGTGTGATGGATCATGAACGTACATCCTCAGCTGCGGCACATGGAAAACATTATGCACCCAGTGCATATTTGGAGGAAGAGCTAGACGATATTCCAACTCACCAACTATGATGAGGATATGAAATGGTCTGATAAAAATCGGAGATAGCTTGCCGCACTGACCAAACCTCTGTAATCCTGGATGGGGTGAGACCTATAGGAAGACATGGGATCCCTCATCAAACTCCTAGGGTGTCCATCTTCTTTCACCATAAGACTTATGCCAGCTCTGTGCAGTCTTCATCCTCTCCTAAATGATCGTAACCATCTCCATGGTTGACTATACCAACTCTGGAACCTTATGTGATGACTCCCCTGGGTCTTCCCATCATAGAGGCGATCTTCATGGTTGCCCGTACATGGCCTCAAACGGAGCCATGCCGATGGTGGAGTGATAACTATTATTATAAGATAACTCCACCAATGGTAGTTGGTCCTCCAAAAAATAACCAAAATCAAGGACACAATAACGAAGCATGTACTCGAGTGTTTATATGGTCCACTCTGTCTGACCATCTGTCTGAGGATGGAAGGAAATGCTCAAACATAGCTGAGTCCCGAATGCCTCCTGTAATCTCTTCCACAAGAGGGATGTAAAACGAGCATTTCTATATGAGGAGATCGTCAATGACACCCCGTGAAGTCGTACAATCTCCTATATGTAGATAATTCCCAAGCTATAAACGGATCCATTCTATCAAATGGGTAGGAAGTGGCACAACTTGGTGAGTCGGTCAAAGATCACCCAGATGGAATCATGGCCCCTAGATGGACATGGTAGCCCTGCCATGTAGTCCATCGATATACCATCCCACTTTTATTCTGGCACCTCAAGAGTCCGAGCTAATCCTACTGGTTCACATACGGACAAGTGAGGCATCATGATACAAACTATGCCACCACTTTCTTCATCCCTAGCCACCAGTACTAGCGCTGAAGGTCCTGGTACATCTTTTCCACTCTAGGATGTACTCCAAAAGAGGATGTGTAAAACTCCCTCAACACCTCCTCTCGTAGTGTCACTAGTACCATGGTGCCTACTCTAAAGAGGATGAAATGCTCCCCACTGGCAGAGAATCCATCAGGAGCCTTTCTTGAGGATATATGAGCACATCAGGCCTCAAAGTCTATATCCCCAAGCTATGCCTCCCCGACTCGCTGATTTAATAGGGGAGTAACTGTAATAGACAGAAGGTAAGATTCTCCATCACTATCCATGAAGGATAACTGCAACACGGCTAGCTACTCTGTTGCCACTCTCCGCAACTGTAAACCAGACCTCCTGCTGAGTGCGTCAGCTACTATGTTCCCCTTTCTAAGAGTGTACACTATCTCAAAGTCATAGTCTTGGAGGAACTATATCCATTTTTTTGTCGCATTTTCATGCAATTGTGTGAGAATATATACCCGAGACTCTTGTGATAGGAGTAAATAGTAAACCATTCATAATCTAGTAGTGCCGCCACATCTTCAGCGCAAAGACCACTGCCACTAACTCCAGGTCATGGGTAGTGTAGTTTTGCTCATTCTGTCTCAACTACCATGAGCCTTAGGATCAACACTCCCTCCTACATCAAGACGCAACCTATTCTGGTTCCTGATGCGTCATAGTAGAATACATAACCAACACCCTCTTCTAGTATCCTCAGGATGGGGGAACTCATCAGTCTCGGTCTCAGATCCTGAAAACTATACTAGTATCTCTCCATTGATATGAAGGGATATCCCTTATTTTTTCAAAGCTAACATGGTTTTCACAACTCTAGAATAGTTGAGTACGAATCTCTAGTTATACCCTGCCAATCCCAGGAAACTCTGTATCTCAGTTACACTACTGGGTGGCTCCCAAGCAGGTACTGTTTGTATCTTCGCTGGATCCACTTCGAATCCAGCCTCCAAGATAACATTCCCCCTGAAGATGAATTCTTGTATCCATAACTATAACATTTAGATCATTCCATAAAGATGGTGATCTCAGAGTGTATCCAGAACTATCTGTAGGTGCATGGCGTGATCCTCCTCCGATGCTGAGTACACCAAGGTGTCGTCAATGAAGACCACCACGAAGAAATCGAGGTAAGGCTAGAAGATCCTATTAATGAGCCCCATGAACAATACAAGAGCATTGTTCATGCTGAAGGGCATTACCAATAACTCATAATGGCCATACCGACATCTGAAGGCTATGTTTGGTACGTCCACGTCCCATACCCAAAGCTGATGATTGCCTAATCTGTGGTATATCGTTGAAAACAGTCAAGATCCCTTGAGCTGGTCAATGATATAATCAATCCTCAAGAGTGGATACTTGTTCTTGATGACCACCTAGTTCAGGCACCGATATTCCGTACAAAGCCTCAAACACCCATCTACCTTCTTGGCAAACAAAGTCAGGGATGCCCATGGAGAAACACTGGGTCTTATGAACCCCCTTTTCTGTAAGTCCTCTAGCTATAGTTGCAACTCAAAAAGAACCATGAGAGCCATCTGATATGCTAGTGTAGATATTGGTGCTTTCTCGGGGTATAGGTCGATTTAGAATTCAATCTCTTTGTAAGGAGGTAGTCCAGGAACATCATCAAGAAAGACATCAACATACTAGTCCACCCCAACAAGATATCTCAGAATCCTATCGTCAATTTCTCTAAGGGTAAGGCTATACAACTAATGTGTGATCAGCTGCACCCTCCTCCAGGAAATTCCATACTATGTTTCAAAGGTTCCCTTCTCACCGGTGAAGGAAAACCAAGTCCCATCCTCGTGAACACACCACACTTTTCTCCTAAAATAGTCAATCTGAGCATAGACCATGGAGAACCAGTCCATACCCAATATGACATTGCAAGACCTCGATGATGCTACTGGAATATCCTAGACAAATATCTCACCTCCTAGAGTAATATCACACTGCCAGTACCAGTGTGTGATCATTGAATCCTCTCCTGTTGGAGTCTCTAATCATAAGGACTGAGCCAATGGCTCTACAAGAATCTCTGAGCACTGAATGAGTTTCATGGTAATGAAATAGTGACAGACACCTGTGTCTATAAGTATTAAAACTAGGGTTGAGTAGGCACAGATAATGATATGAATTATCTCTAAAGCATCATGGTTATAGGCCTCAGATTCTTGATGTTGAGCTCATCCCTATCCACCTACTCCCTAAGGTCGGGGTGGACTACCTGTGGGTGGTGGCGGTAGAACCTCAAATTGCTACCCACCGCCTACTGCACGGCTTGCTCCTCTTCCATTTCTGCTTCCCTAGGGACCTCCTCGCTCAAATATCTACCTCTTCCTCGGTGGTCCCTCGACTATTTTTTGATCATCGGTACGGTGGGTCGGGCAGTCGCAAGCCATGTGGCCCTGCCCACCACACGTGAAGCATAGTCTACTCTTCTCCTGGACTACTCTCCCTCATGAGCTACGCACCTCTGATCCTACATATTGGGGTCATCCTATGGGAGGTTGAGCCCACTTGGACCTCTGCATCATCTGCCTACTACCTGCTATAGATGACTCAGCTACCTATCATCCGGTGGTGGCTCTCACCACTCGTGCCTACTGAGAAAATAATCTATCCACCAATAATGCTCACTCGAGTACTCCAGCCTGAATCGGGATATTGAAAGATATCATCGACGATATGATCTCCCACCCGAGGCCTTGTTCAAAGGGGAGGGACCAGAAGAATGGGTCTTGTACCATGTCATTGGAGTAGCGCAAGAGGTCAGTGAATCTCGTCGAGTAATGGGATACTACCAGGCTAACCTAAGGTATGTGTAGGAGCTCCTGAATATGCACAGAGCGTAGTGTCGCTAGAATGAACTTCGCCCTGAAGAGGCTCTCGAATTCGATCCATGTGAGCGTAGCCTCATCATGTAACTGGAGTTTCAGGCTCTACCATCTCCCTACCATTCCCTAGAAAAGACTAGTAGCTAGGATCACCATATGCTCTGTTGGTGCCCCAACTTGGCGGAAAACTTTAGCCACAGCCTTCTACTAGTCCTCAACTTCCTGTGGATCTATCTCTCCTTGAAATCTATGAGACCTCTGCCATTGGAACTTTTGTAATGTGCTCATTTGGAGTGTATAATATTCTTGTGGGGTTGGTGGAAATTGTTTCCCAATGGGTAGTGGTGCTACTGGTGCACCACCCAAAGGTTCTATCGCTGTAAGAGGGCCCTGCACCGAAGCCTCATCGCTCAGTGGGCCATCATCCTGAACTCTCTCTAGATTCCTATCTGGATATCTATGTTGAGGCATCCATAAAATAAACATGTTACCCACAATAAAAAATTTATACTTGTTGAGATGACTCAAGAGAGATCAAAAGTAAAAAATTTCCAAAGAACACAAAATTAGTGTTTTTGTGCACAGAGTTGGAAATAAAAATTCAGGGTCTTAGGGTATGGATATTCCAGCCTCCGCACAAACACTGGACTCCCCAAACTGAAAATAACACTCAAAACACCTAACACTATTGCTCCATTGGAAATATTAGAGCCTTATTTCTTTGGTCGAACCGACTCCTATGATACGACGTTGTCACGACCCGTCCCTCAGGGCCCGTGTGGTGACTACCCCAATCCTACCTTCCATAAGCTAGGGGTCTATGAATTGCACAAGAAAGGAGTATCCCTAAAACTAGAAGGAATTTCATTTAAACCAGTACACACACAGACCAAGAACATGAAAATATGCAAACCACATAGTAAAACTGCTGTAGTAAATGTTTGTACTGAAAGTAAAGGGGGTGAAATACAAGCTCCACTGAAAAGATACAAAGACAATAAAAAATATCCCCTGAGATCGTCCACCAAGGATTATACTTGAAGGGTGGGTAAATCTCATCTCCAATGCTCTCCATATCAACCATTCACCTGAGTTTACTTCCTGGTCCTAACTCCCTAAAATCTCATCCAATCTGCTCATTGTCTGCACAAGACATGAAAAGGTGCGGGCGAAGCCCATGTATGGGTGGGTATAACAATACCCAGTAGGGACCCCGAGACCCCTGAACGTCTCTCAGAATTACTAAAAGTAAAAACCATGAAGTATAATCTCAATCACAAATTACAAGAAAAGACTCAGCTCAAACTAGGTATACAACTCATAGATCAGGAATAAAGATGATTAATCTTATGCTATATCATTTTATTATCTTTGGAAGTTCTACAACTAAACCACAAAGAAGTTGTTCCATTGTCGATACACACAGGGTTGTATGTCGCTGATCCATGATGGGACACTTTAAGGCTGTTCCTTGTTGGGTCATGCACTGCTGATCCACACAGGGATGCTAGGATGCTGATCCACACAGGGTCGCTATGATGCTGATCCACACAAGGTCTCTATGTTACTGATCCACATAGGGTCTCTATAATGCTGATCCACATAGGGTTTCTATGTTTATGATCCACAAACTGTCACTATGATGCTGATCCACACATGGTCTCTCTTCAATTGATAGCTGGCCATAAGATTTCCTGCACTCATTGCGCTAGAGTTCCGTAGAATCTTCTCCTCTAGATATCGATTGTTCCCCAACTGCCACGAAGTTCCACAGAGGAGTAACCCAAATGACCTGCATGACTTAACGGTTCCAATGTGATAGACAACGCGTCAATCAGACGCCCTGTCTATGAGTTATAAGCGTTT
Organism: Viscum album; assembly: GCA_963277665.1. Lineage (NCBI taxonomy): Eukaryota > Viridiplantae > Streptophyta > Magnoliopsida > Santalales > Viscaceae > Viscum > Viscum album. The sequence continues at coordinate 937,005,298 of OY728150.1, forward strand.
TTTGTACCGAGGGCTCAGTTGGATTCGGGTTCGCTCCAACCCAGATGTACTCCAACTTTATCCAAAAATCAGGTGGAGTATCTCAAAAGGACCATCTTGTGCCATGGATTCTAGTGAAATAGATAGTTCTTCAAACATACATCTGGTTTTTGATATAGGGACTTTTAAGTGTATATGGACCGAAAAGGATCTGGGTCTGGTACGACGCTGTCAGACCGACCGAACCCGCCCCGACCTGGGCCGACCTGACTGGGCTCAACTCAACCCAACCCGGTCAAGGTTCGACCTGGGTCCAACTTGGCCGAGCCCAAACCGGCTGGGCCGGCCCGACCCGCTTTGGCTGGGTGCGACCCACTGGGCAACACGGGGTAAGATCCCCCTTTTTGAACGGACGAACCATCCGTTTGGTTTCCACAGCGGTGCCATGTGGCACCTACCCCTATTAGCGGGACCCATAGGTTGAAGCTCCCCCTCCATCATGACTCGAAGATGAGACCTCATTCTGCAGAGTTCCACCCCCACTGTCCACCACAGCACCTACGGGCGCCACCTCTCCTCCACAGCGGGTGAGAGCCGGTTGCCGATTCCACCATGCCTGTGCCCCGCCAGCGGGGCTTCCATGGGTCACCCGGTGAGCTTTGGTGTTCCATTTTCCTTTCCAAGTGCTCCTACGGGCCTCTCGGGATGCTTCCATCACTGCGTGGCTCCCAGATTCAAGATTCTTTCAATTTGAAAATCCACCACCAAAGAACACGACAAAAACCAAAGCGGCGAAGGGTCCGTGACTTGGTTTTTTAGCTCGCTCCCTCTATGTTAGAATCATATAAAATGGGTTGTAATCAAATACATCACATAGGTAATGATTAAAACTAGTTAAAATCTTCTGAAACAACCACCGATAAATTCATACGATTCAAAGATCAACTCGTTTTGGTTGATTTGTGTTCGTCATGCTTTTCAATAATGAATAATTGAATCGAGAATTTACTTGAATTTAATAACAAACACTTCATCGGATTCAGAGGAGATATTGTGGTTGTGGAAGAAGATTCCACGTTTGATGAAGTTTCCAGCGTTTTTTTGATTTCCAGATCGATCCCTCCAATGTTGTCGCCCAAGCCTCCATTCTTCATTGGAAAGGATGATGGTTTGTGCTTCATCAGAGTTCTCCCAAAATATCACACCACCCTCTCCCTTTTCCAATGTTTTAAGATACCAAGGGTCATATTAAAATATTAATCATATTTTCAAATAATGGTTCATTAATTGGTGTAATTAATGAATACCACTAATTATATGAGGAGTGGTTACACAATTGATGTGTAACCAGGCATTTAATTTCCCTTATTAAAAGTCTGACCGCCTCTATGGTCCCTGCCACCATCACTCAATAGGTGGTAGAAAAATATAATAACCTATTTATGTTATTTTATTATTCTTTAAAACATTCGTACAACTGTATTTCTCTCTAGACCTTATACAGTCAAAGTTAATCCTCCCTTAAGAGAATCTTGGTGTTTCAAGTTCAACAGTACCCTCAAATTTCAATTCTGAGCACCAGTTCAAAATATAGAAATTCCCACTATCACATTTACTGAACATACCTTAAAAAAGTTCAAAATTCAATTCTAGGTACACCGGGCCTCAGAATCAAGCACCGTTAATTTTCACAAACTCTCAATAATCCTAGACAATTTAATAAAAATTATATGGAAATTCCAGGTCTTTACATTATCCCCACATTAGAGATTTTTGTCCTTGAAAGCTACAACAAAACTAGGGGAAACAATAGGTGTACTGATCATGTATCTGAGCCTCCCACTCCCATTTTCTCTCCTAGAGATTTCTATGCTGTCCACGAACACACACCAAAGGAATCGACAACCCATGAAGGACCTGCTCATGTCAATCTTCTATCTCCACTGGGAACTCTGCAAACATCACACCATAAGCGATATCTAGATCTCCCTAGTCGATAACGTGTGATGGATCATGAAAATACCTCCTCAGCTATAACACATTGAAAACATTATGCACTCGGTGCATCTGTGGGGGGAGAGCTAGATGGTACGCCAACTCGCCTACTCTGCTGAGGATCTGGAAAGGTCCAATGAAACTCGTAGATAGCTTTCCACCCTATCCAAACCTCTATAATCCTCATTATGGTGAGACACATAGGAAGACATGGTATCCTTCCTCAATCTCTAGTCTGCATAAGAATTTTGCTGGCTCTATGCAGTCTTCATCCTCTCCTAGATGATTGGAACCTTCTTTGTGATAGCCTGTACCAACTCTGTACCCCTAAGTGTTGACTCCCCTGGGTCTGTCCAGCATAGAGGTGATCTACAAGGTCACCCATACAGGGCCTCAAACATAGCTATGTCAATTTTGGAGTGATAAATGTTGTTGTAAGAGAACTCCACCAGTGAGAGTTGGTCCTCCCAACTACGGAAAAAATCAAGGACACAAGAATGAAGCATGTCCTTGAGTGTCTGTATAGTCCACTCCATCTGACCATCTGTCTGATTATGGAAGGCAGTTATCAAACAAAGGTGAGTCCCGAATGCCTCATGTAATCCCTTCCACAATAGGGATGTAAAAAAAGAATCACGATCTGATATGATCGTCGATAGAACCCCGAGAAGTCGTACAATATCATGTATGTAGAGATATCCCATGCTCCTTACTGGTCCCTACTCTCTAATGGGTATAAAGTTGGTTGGAAGAGCACTATAGTGGGTGCCCTCAAATGATAAGTGTGATTTTGGGGTACTTAGGTGCAGCAAAGTGGCTGACCAAGGTCGTCTCTCAAAGGAGGAAGTGAATTAAAAAAACTTTTCAGAGGTATTCTAAAAAAAATAAAAGACTATATAATTGAAACACTACTTAAAATTATGGGGGTTTTTTATAGTTTATAAATCTAGAATATGTTTCCTGGAAGAAGATTGCATTTTTTTAATTTTGAAAAGAAGTTTGATTAAAAAGACCCAACAAGAAGATGTTTTTTAGAAAATATTTTAAAATGCATAATCGATCTAACTATAACTCTTCATTTACTTATTAATCATTATCATTTAAATAAATATCCACTTAATTACGATCCCCAAATTTGTTAACCCTTGAACCCTACAAGAGTTAACTTAACCACAAAGATGGAATTACTTAAACCCTGGGCTAGCCTCGGAACACGCAATCGCAACACCCCACTTTGATTGTTGTTCTAAGGTTAGATTATGGTCAGTGGTTAATTATAGCACATATCCATTCTTTAAATGAGGATGAATTGTGTTTAGGGATTATATTTGAACTCTACAAATTTATCCCGTGTGGTCTTGTATTACCGATTAAGATCGCGCTCTCACAATTTACACAAAATCTCGACCTCACATGTTTTTGTGTTAATTATTCATTTTCTTACTTAGTTTATTACAATTTAAAAACACAATTTATGGATCATATTATGTGAATTACAGTATCTCAAGGATTCAAAATAATTAAATGAAGAAGTATAGAGGTTGACCGATTACTAAAAAGAACTACTCTTCCATGGGCGGTGTAGTCATCATGGAGAAATTTTGCATGAAAAAAGGATTGAAAGGGTAGAACCAAATCTTTTCTCCACTCTTTAATCCAACCCAATTAATAATATTAAGAGAATACGAAAAGGGAATAACACAGAAGATTATTTGAAGAAAAATTCAATAAACAAACATGAAAGAAAAGAAATACAAAGAGGTGGTGGAAGAGGAGAGCCTTTTTGGAAGAGAGGTTTTCACAAAGCCTTACTTATTCCAAGAGTTATGAGGGGATCCAAAGAGACACAATTTCGGAAAAACCTTACAAATTCTTTGACCAGCCCTCCCAAATAGTTAAAACCCCCTTTAAATAGAGTTTGTGAGGGCTAGGGTTACATAACTTTTTAAGTGTGAAATGAAAAACTTGGCCAAATATTTTATTCCAAGTTTCACCACCTAGTTTACCTCCAAAAATCATGAATTTTCCATCTTTACAGAATTATTATTTGTGCCAAATCATGTCCCCGATCTTTCCTCAAAATTTGGGCGCACTCCAAGCCCATATAAAGATGATATGTCTGAAATACAGAACCCATGTCCATTCTGCCGAGTCCAGCCCACCATTGGCTTAATGGTCCATTTACTCCATCCAAATGCACTCTTTAGCTCTAGTTTCCTTAATGAAAGTTTTATAAACAAAAGTTATGAACATGGTTACAAAATATTAAGTTCAAATAATAAATATTAAAATATTTATCTTTAAAATACTACAGTACATTTTAAAAGGGTAAAGCTGGAATTTTCAACAAATTTTCAAATGAAAGATCTAATCCAAAATATTTCATAAATGAATATATTTAGTACAATGTGATGAAATTATATCATTTATTATCAATAAAATATTCAACAGAATAGTGTTTTATCAACTCCCCCACACTTACCCTTTTGCACTCCTCAGAAAACCTCATGTCAAGTAAACATCAATATCAAATCAAAACCAATTTTAAAACACATATCCTTGAGATCAAACAATTAAAAACCAAGAAACAAAAGATATCATGACTAAAAAAACCATTATTTCATGTTCCACATTTATATCATTCAATATATTTCCACTTTATTTATCCCCCCATGCACAAAACACTTACCTCAATTGAATTTTCTCTTATCACACAAATGTCATTTTTTTCCAATGTATTTCTCATCCAAACTCATACAAGGGTCACCATATGCTTTATAAATTCATATATTTCTACCCGATGTGAGTCAAGTACGTATTTTTATCATGAGGACTTTTCAGGTCTGTTCTGTGGCTTTCGGTTGGTAGGATTAAGATGTGAAAAAATCTGAGGCCGAATGAGGAGGGATTGACTCTTTTTGAAGAAAAATTGCATTAATATAATTTTCACTTAAATATGGTCTTCTCCTCAATCCCCATAGTATCAAATCAGATCAATTATCATGAAAATCCATGAAAGGTTTACACCATTCATCATTTCAGCACAAAAAATGTCAATCTTCTCAAACATGATTTTCTTGAAAGCTCTAGATGGGCACAACTTTCCACCTCAATTAGAAGCTCTAGAAAAGGCACAACTTTCAATATAATTATTTTCATCAGCCACAAACACATCTCTTCCGAATTTAATTCTCCACCCAAAGTATCACAGAATATGGCAGCACAATACATGATAGATTCCCCCACACTTAAGCTCAACTAGATTATGCAATTTCACTTCAAGATTTGGTTGGATAAGGAAAATTGGCTTGTAATGTGGCTAACCTAATAGGCTGTGCATGACTTCTATGGGCTACAAGGATTAAATGTTCAAGTTAGGACATTATGAAAAAGTATTCTTTGAGATAGGGTCTTTAATACCAAACAAATGTCTCAATCATTTAAACATAAGTACCTCAAACCCTCAAGTTTTGACAAGAATATATCAAATTCTGGTTAAATCAAGCATGGTTTGGTTCTATCAAGAAGTGAGTTGAATGTAAAGAATATGAAAATAATGGTTCCAAATATTCACAGGAATGTGATTTCAAATATAAAGACAGTGATATGTGGCATGTGATTCAAAATTTGGTGTACTTTTCATGAAATTACTAAATATTTGAACAAGAAACAAAGTTATTTCAGCATTCATTTAAGCTTAGTTTTAAGGGATAAATTGTTACACTCATTGATATGCATTTCGAAATTGTGATGAGAATCATTTCAGCTAAAAAATTTCAAAAAAACAAATAAAATTGAAAAATAAACACACGAAATTTGAAAAAAACACAATTTTTTTGTTTTTTTGTTTTTAAACAGGAAAACAATTGAAATTACTAAACTAAAATGTTCCCCCCCCCCACACTTAAAATATTGCATTGTCCTCAATGTGAACCCATGAGATGATATATGCACAAGAAATGTATATTTTTAAATAGGACAATGAATAACAAAGTTAAAGGGTTAGGAACATCCTCATGTGATCAAGTGATGATGGGGTCATGCAGTGTGATAAAATCCACTACATCAGTAGGAAGTCTGCCAATGTATCTCTTAAAATGTTTCTCATTGACTATAACGCTCCTTCCAGTTTCATCTTGTGTGACCTCCACTACACCATAAGGAAAAACATTAGATACAATATAAGGACCTAACCATCTGGAACTCAACTTACCAGACATCAACTTCAGTCGCGAACTGTAGAGAAGGACTTTCTCTCCAACATGAAACTCCCTTTGTTCGATCATTCTATCATGAGATGCTTTTGATCTTTCCTTGTAGAGACTTGAGTTCTCATATGAAGATAATATAATCTCCTCATGCTCTTGAATTTTCCGCTTCCTTTGGATTCCAGCTTGGGCCAAATCCATGTTGCATTTCTTTATAGCCCAATAAGCCTGATGCTCAACTTCCATGGGGAGATGACACGCTTTCCCAAAAACAATCCGAAATGGGGACATACCAATGGATGTATTGTATGCTGTACTATAATCCCACAATGCATCATCCAAGCGCTTACTCCAATCCTTCCTATTTGGTTGCACAGTTTTCCCCAAAATTTGTTTCAACTCACTATTTAAAACCCAAGCTTGGCCATTTGTTTGGGGGTGGTATGGTGTTGAGGTTTTGTGTGTTACCCCATACTTATGAAGAAGGGAACCAAGATTCCGATTGCAGAAATGTGTCCCTTGGTCACTAATGATAGCTTTTGGTACTCCAAACCTGCAAAAAATCTGTGCCTTCAAAAAATCCACAACAACATGAGAATCATCAGTCCTAGTGGCCTTGGCCTCCACCCATTTGCTCACATAATCAACAGCAATCGAAATATACAAGAAACCATATGAACATGGAAGAGGACCCATACAATCAATGCCCAAACATAAAAAATATCACAGAATAGTATGGGTTGTTGGGGAAACTCATGTCTCCTAGAAATATTCCCAGTGTGTTGACAATGAGAGCATGACTTAAAAAACATATGGGCATCATGGAATAAACTAGGCCAATATAATCTAGAATCCAAAACTTTCCTAGATATCCGTTGGGGTCCTAAGTGTCCACCACATGCAAGTGTATGACATAGTTTCAAAACATACTGAAACTCATGATCATGAACACACCTTCTAATAACTTGATCACAACACATGCGCCATAATTATGGATCATCCCAAACATAAAATCTTGACTCACTGTTTAGTTTTTGGACTTGATGTTTCTTTAAATTTGCAGGGATTTCAGAGGCAACAAGGTAGTTAACTAAATCTGCATACCAAGGATGTGTACCTGAGATGGAATAAAGATGCTCATCGGGGAAAGTGTCCCAAAGTTGTACCTAGTCCAAGGTGTTATCCTCTATTGTGTGAGTAAGCCTACTCATGTGGTCCGCCACAATATTTTCTGAACCCTTTTTTTCCTTCATCTCAATATCAAATTCTTGAAGAAGGAGAATCAATCGGATCAGCCTGGGATTTGCATCTGGCTTCTTCAAGAGGTACCTCAGAGCTGCATGGTCAGAAAAAAACTAATACTTTAGAACCTAATAAATTTGAACGTAATTTATCTAAAGAAAATATGAAAGAAAGAAACTCCTTTTCGGTGGTTGTGTAATTTTATTGGGCTAAATCTTGTGTACTCGATGCATAGGCGATCATATGTGAACGTCCCTCTACCCTCTGAGATAAGACAACTCCAACCGCGAAGTTAGAGGCGTCACATATAAGCTCAAAATGAATCTCCCACCGTGGGGGCTGTATGATAGGTGGAGTGGTCAGACCCTTATTTATCTCATCAAAGGAAGTCCTGCAAGAATCATTAAACAAAAAATCAGAATCCTTTTGAAGTAATTGTGACATAGGAAGAGCATTCTTACTAAAATATTTGATGAAGCGCCAATAAAATCCCACATTCCCTAGGAAAGATCTAACATCATGCACACATTAAGGATAGGATAAGGATGAAATAATGTCTACCTTAGATCTATCAACCTCTATCACATGTTTTGACACTACAATACCCTAAGACAATGCCATGATCTACCATGAAATGACACTTTACAAAGTTCAGGACCAGATTCTTCTCAATACAACGATTCAATACATTTCCCAAACTATTTATACATTCATCAAATGAGGATTCATACACTATAAAATCATCCATAAATACCTCCATGCAGGTCTCAATAAAATCAGAAAAAAACTCACCATGCATCTCTGGAAGGTACCTAGGGCATTGAAAAGTCCAAATGGAATCCTCCTGTAGGAAAATGTGCCAAAGGGACAGGTGAATGTAGTCTTCTCCTGACCCTCCAGAGCTATAGGAACCTGACAATATCCATAAAATCCATCCAAGAAACAGTAGTGTGTTTTTCCAGCTAGTCTCTCAAGAATTTGATCAATAAATGGGAGGGGGAAATGGTCCTTGCGAGTGGACTGATTTAGTTTACTATAATCAATACACACACACCAACTGTTTTGCACCCTCATTGGAACTAACTCATCTTTATTATTTTTAACAATAGTAACACCACTCTTCTTAGGCACAACCTGAATAGGACTTACCTAGTGAGAATCTGAAATGGGAAAGATTATACCATCCTCGAGCAATTTCTCAACTTCTTTTTTAACAACTTCCAAGAGGGTGGGATTGAGTCTCCTTTGTGGCTGTCTCACCACTTTAGCCCATTCCTCCAAGAGAATCTTATGCATTAAAATGGAGGGGCTAATACCTGGTATGTCATCCAAGGTCCACCCAATCGCCCTGATGTTCTCCCTCAAAATATTCAAAATCTTTTCTTCATGTTCAAAAGGGAGATTTTTTAGCAATGATAACAGGTAATCTCTCACCACTCAACAAGTATGAGTATTTCAGATTTGGTGGAAATGGCTTGAGTTATAATGAAGGAGGGTGTAGTATGGATGGAGACATTGAAGGAACTGAAATATGTGCACAAAGAGCATCAGTATCAGAATATACATCATCAAAATCAGCGAATAAAGCATCAAATCCATCAGCATACTCAACAACCATGTCATAATCAGAGTGAACATGATCAAAATCAGAATATGAATCCACATCAAAATCAAATCCAAGAGAGGATATTGTATCAACAATATGTGTGGAAGTGCTCTTAGTCATCAAACTCGAACCAATACTCATAATCTCCTTAAGAATAGGACAATAAAATTCCATGGAGTTATTATTTGGTGGTTCAAAATGGGAGATAACAAAAGAAGAATGGTCCTCTGAGGGGTACTTCATCGATTCCATGACATTAAATACCACAACTTCATCTCCAAACTCCATGGAAAGTGTACCCTAATTGAAATTTATGATAGTTTTTGCAGTTTTGAGGAAGGGCCTACCTAAGATAATGGGGGCATGAGAACTTACCTGATCATCCTCCATGTTAATCACATAGAAATCTGCTAGAAAGATCATGTCTCTTACCCGGACAAGTACATCCTCAAGGACTCCCGCTGGATATGTCATAGCTCTATTCGCCAACTACACCACTACTCTTGTTGGCTCCAACTCACCAACCTGTAAGGAAGATAATACAGAGTGAGGCATCACATTTATGGAAGAACCTAAATAAAAAAGTGCATCAGAAAAGTGCAACTCCCCTATGGTGCATGGAATGGTGAATGTCCCTGGATCCTTTAACTTTGTGGGCATTGCTAGAGTTGGTGTAATGAGTGCTGACACATTCCTTCCAAGATTGTTCCTCTCATTTACCTTTAGCCCTCTTCGATTGGTGTAGAGTTCTTTTAATAATTTGGCATACCTCAGGATTTGTTTTATGGCTTCAAGTAGAGGGATGTTGATCTCTACACACTTGAATGTGTCCAAAACCACCTTTTGCATTGCTTCTTCAGCCATCTTTTTGGTTTGAACAACCCTGTTTAGAAAAGGAAGTGGTTTGGGAGGAATATCATGAATCTTTTTCTTACCTTTATCTTTCTCCTTGGATTTCTCATCAGTTGGTATGGAATGTGGCTTCTCTAGAGTTGAGGTGAATACCGCTGGAATGGTAGGTACATATGTATCGTTCATTTGCTTCCCACTTCTCAATGTGATGACACTAACATTACCCTTTGGATTTGGAGTGGGTTGGGAAGGTAGATTTCCATAATTCTTACTTACAAGTTCATGGAGGGTGGTGGCAATCTGGCTCATTTGAGTCTTCAACTCCCTCAGCTATGAACCTTGAATTTTTAGCTCATTCTATTGATTAAGAACAATTTTCTTCAAAAGGTCATCAGTGTTGGAATATACCTTGGGTGGGGGATTCCCTTGTTGCTGTCTTGATGATTCTTGGGCTTCAAATCTTCTTTGGGGTTGTTGGAAACCCTATTGGTAAGGTGGAGGCTGCTAGAAGTTTTGTTGAAAGGGTGGCCTTTGTGGTTTTCCTAATCCATTCCTCATGTCTAATTGATCCTTGCACCCTTGGTTGAATGTTGGTGAAAAGGAGTCATACTTCTTTTGGGGATGTGGTTGTTGTTGTTTCTGATATGGTCTCCTAGGGAATACTGTTGCACAATCTTCTGTTTCTTATAGTTGGGGGCAACAGTCAGTTGGGTGGCTAGTCTCAGTGCAAATTCCACAAGGCCTTGAAGGAGTGGGTTGGGATGTCTTTTGAGCCAAAGCAATCTGCCTCACCATAGTGGTCAATTATTCGAACTTGGTATCAATCAAATGACTTTCAAGAGAAGAAGGACTTACCTGATGTACTCCCCTGATATGTGGTGTACCTCCATCGCCAAATTGTTGGGAGTTTTGGGCCATCTTGTCGATCAATTCACGTACGGCTGCTGGTGTCTTGTCCACCAATGCTCCTCCAGCTGCAGCAACAACCATGCTCTTCTCCATGGGTGTGAGTTCTTCTTAGAAGTATTGGATGCAGAGTTTCTCACTAATTTGGTGATGCGGATAGCTTGCGCAAAACATCTTGAATCACTCCCAGTACTCATACATTGACTCTCCTTGGGCTTTCTTGATCCCTGATATCTCCTTTCAAATGGATGTGGTCCTTGATGCTGGAAAAAATCTTTGCAAGAAAAGACGTTTCAAATCATTCCAACAAGTTACATCTTTAGGTTGCAAATAATACATCCAATCTTTTGAAGCTCCATCAAGTGAGAATGGGAATTCTCTTAATTTAATTTGATCTTCAAAAACATTTATTGGTTTTAAGGTTGAGCAAACCACATTAAATTCGTTAAGGTGTTTGTTGGGATCCTCACCAGATAAGCCATGAAACTTTGGAAGAAGGTGAATTAATCCAGATTTCAATTCAAAGTCTAATTCGATGTTTGGGTATGTAATACAATTTGGTTAATAGTTAATATCTGGTGTAGAAAATTCTCAAATGGTTATATTAAGTTCATTTCCATTATTTTTAGCCATTGGTTCTTGTTTTAATTTGGACTTAGAAGTGTTTCCAATTTCAAAATTCCTAGAGTAGAGTAATTCCCCAATTGGGTAAATGTCGACACTTCCCGTAGACTGAGAATGATGGATTCATTCCCTAAGGCTGAGTTCAATCTTAGGGTCAAGATCTAAGAGACCATCGGGATTAGTTCGTGTCATAAATCAAAGAAATAGAAAAATGAAGTGAAGAAAAGTGGACCATAATAAAATGATAAGAAGTTTGATTTGATGGTCCCAAAAAAAGAAAATAGAAAACCAAAAATATAATTGATAAAGGGGAAAGAAGAACGAAATAAGATAAGATAAAATATTAAAATAAAAGTAAAAAAACCTCTAATTAGTTGAATAAAATACTTACCTCTCAAGAAACGACGCCAATTTGAAAGAGCGCTATCGTGGGTGCCCTCAAATGATTAGTGTGATTTTGGGGTACTTAGGTGCAACATAGTGGCTGACCAAGGTCGTCTCTCAAAGGAGGAAGTGAATTAAAACAACTTTTCAGAGGTATTCTAAAAAAATAGAGAATATAATCGAAACACTACTTATAAGGATGGGGGTTGTTTATAGTTTATAAATCTAGAAGAAGTTTTCTGGAAAAAGATTTCATTTTTTTTGTTTTTAATTTTGAAATGAAGTTTGATTAAAAAGACACAACAAGAAGATGTTTTTTTAGAAAATATTTTAAAAGGCATAATCGATCTAACTCTACCTCTTCATTTACTTATTGATAATTATCATTTAAATCAATATACACTTAATTATGATCCAATAATTTGTTAACCCTTGAACCCTACATGAGTTAACTTAACCACAAAGATGGAATTACTTAAACCCTGGGCTAGCTTCGGAACACGCAATCGCATCACCCTACTTTGATTGTTGTTCTAAGGTTAGCTTATGGTCAGTGGTTAATTAGAGAAAATATCCTTTCTAGAAATGAGGATGAATTTTTTTTAGGGATTATATTTTAACTCTATAAATTTATCCCGTGTGGTCTTGTATTACCGATTAAGATCGCGCTCTCACAATTTACACAAAATCTCGACTTCGCGTGTTTTTGTGTTATTTATTCAATTGCTTACATAGTTTCTTAAAATTTTAAAACACAATTAATGGATCATATTAAGTGAATTAAAATAGCTAAATGATTCAAAATAATTAAATGAATAAGGATAGAGGTTGACTGATTACTAAAAAGAACTACTCTTCCATGGGCTGTGTAGTCATCGTGGAGACGTTTTTCATGAGCAAAGGATTGAAAGGGTAGAACAAAATCTCATCTCCACTCTTGATTCCAACTCAATTAATAAGATTTATATAATAAGAAAAGGGAATAACACATAAGATTATTTGAAGAAAAATTCACGAAACAAACATGAAAGAAAAGAAATACAAAGAGGAGGTGGGAGAGGAGAGCCTTTTTGGAAGAGAGGTTTGCACAAATCCTTACTTCATCCAAGAGTTGTGAGGGTCTCCCAAGAGACACCCTTTCGGCCACACCTTCTCAATGCCTCGATCATCCCTCCCAAAGAGTTAAATCCCCATTTAAATAGTGTTTGTGAGGGTTAGGGTTACATAACTTTTTAAGTGTGAAATGAAAAACTTGGAAAAATATTTTATTCCAAGTTGCACCACCTAATTGACCTCAAAACGCGTGAATTGTCCGGCATTCCAGAAGGATGATTTGTTCCAAATCATGTCCTCGAGCCTTTCTCAATATTTGGGCTCAATCCAAGCCCGTATGAAGAATATATGGCCCAAATACAGAACCCATGTCCATTCTGCCGAGTCCAGCCCACCATTGGCTTAATGGCCCATTACTCCATCCAAATGCACTCTTTAGCTCTAGTTTCCTGAATGAAATTTTTATAAAAATAAGTTAGGAACACTGTTAAAAATTATTAAGTTCAAATAATAAATATTAAAATATTTATCTTCAAAATACTACAGAACATTTTAAAAGGGTAAAACTAGAATTTTCAATAAAATTTCAAATGAATGATCTAAGCCCAAATATTTCATAAATTAATATATTTAGCACAATGTGAGGAAATTATATCATTTATTATCAATAAAATATAGATTAAAATAGTGTTTTATCATTGGTTAACTTGGTTAGTTGGTCAATGATCACCCAGATGGAATCATGGCCCCCGAATGTATGTGGTTGCCCTATCAAGAAGTCCATGTATATACCATCCCACTTGCATTCCAACACCTCAAGTGGCTGAGCTAATCCTGCCGGTACCTGATTCTTGGCCTTCACTTACTGACAAGTACAGAATCATGATACAAAATCCACCATCGCATTCTTTATCCCTAGCCATCAGTACTGATGCCGGAGGTCCTGGAACATCTTCGGCACTCCAGTATGTACCACAAAAGGGTATGTGTGGATCTACCTCAACACCTCCTCTCGTAGCATCAATGGTACCATGGTGCATCCTCTAAAGAGGATGACATGCTCCCCACCTTCATAAAATTTATCAGGAGCCTGTCTTAAGGATATGTAAGCATGTTAGGGCTCACAATATATATCCCAAAGCTATGCCTCCCTGACTTGCTGACGGAGTGGGGGATTAACTGTCATATAATTGAGGTAATATTCTCCATCACTATCCACAAAGGGTAAATACAACGTGGATAGATTCTCTGTCACCTCACTCAACAACTATAGACCATACCTCCTCTTAAGTGCATCTGCTAATACGTTCCCCTTACTAGGAGTGTAGACTATCTCAAAGTCGTGGCCCTAGAGGAACTCTATACATCGTCGTTGTCTCAGGTTCAGGTTTTTCAGTGAGAAGATATACTTGAAACTCTTGTGATAAGAGTAAAGATTAAACCATTCACCCATCATGTAGTGTTTCCACATCTTCTGCACAATGACCACTACTTCTAACTCCAGGTCATGGGTAGCGTAGTAATGCTTGTGCTATCTCAAATACCATGAGCCATAGGTGATCACCGCTTTCTCTTACATTAGGAAACAACCTATTTTAGTCCCTGATGCACCATAGTAGAATAAATATCCAACACCCTCTTCTCATAGGCTCAAGATGGGGGCACTCATTAGTCCCTGTCTTAGCTCCTAAAAACCTTGCTGGTATCTCTCCATCCATACAAAGGGCTTTCCCTTCTTTGTCAAATCTGAAAAGGGTGTCATAAGTCTGGAAATGTCAGGTAAGAATCTATGGTAGTAGCTAGCCAATCCCAGGAAACTCCTCACCTCAGTCACACTACTGGGTGACTCCCAAGCAAGTACTTCTTCTATCTTCACCAGATGAATGGAAACTCCAGGATCTGAGATAACATCCCCTAGGAATTATATTTCCCACATCTAGAACTGGCACTCTGAGAGCTTCCCATAAAGCTGGTTCTCTTGGATTTTATCCAGAACTATCTGCAGGTGCATGGTGTGATCCTCCTCCGACACTGAGTACAACAAGATGTCATCAATGGAGACCACCATGAAGCGATCGAGGTAAGGCTGGAAGATCCTGTTCATGAACCCCATGAACACTAACAGATTGTTGGTCACACTAAAAAGAATTATAAAGAACTCATAATGGATATTCTGACATCTGAAGGATGTCTTTGGTATGTCCTTGTCCTCTAACCTGAGATGATGATAGCTTGATCTAAGGTCTACCTTTAAAAACCATCGATCACCCTTCAGCTTGTCAAAGAGATCATTAATCCTCAATAGAGGATACTTGTTCTTCACAGTCACTTGGTCAGGCACTGATAGTCAACACAAATCCTTAGACTCACATCTATCTTCTTGGTGAACAAAATCAGGGATGACCATGGAGAAACACTTGGCCTTATGAACCCCTTCCTATGAAAGTCCTTTAGATATAACCATAACTCATGATGCTTTGCGAGATCCATCTGATATACTGATGTAGATATCAGTGTCGCCTTAGGGTACTATTCGATGTATAAGTATACCTCTCTATGAGGAGGTAGTCCAGGAACATCCATAGGAAAGACATTAGCATACTAGTCCACCACTAAAGGATAACTGAGACTCCTATCATAAACTGCCTCTAGGGTAAGGCCAGCCAACTGATGTGTGATTACATGCAACCTCCTATTGGAAATTCCATCCTAAGCTACAAAGGTCCACTTCTCATTGGTGAAGCAAAACCTAGTCCCATCCCCACAGACACACCACACTTTGCACCTAAAATAGTCAATCTGAGCATGGAATAGGGATAACCAGTCCATACCCAAGATGACATCGTAATGCCTCGACGCTGCTACTAGGAGATCCCAACCAAATCTATCGCCTCCTAGAGTAAGCTCACACTGCCGACAATTGCGTGTGATTGTCAAATCCTCTCTCATAGAATTATCTAATCGTAAGGATTGAGCCAACGACTCTATCAGAGTCTCTGATCTCAAAATGAGAGTCATGGAAATGGAAGAGTGACTGTCACTTGTTTCTATAAGTACTATAACTAGGGTAGATTAGACACCGATCGTACCTAAAATTATCTTTAGAGCACCTTGGTCATAGGCCTCAACTACCAAAAGATGAGCTCGTCCCTGTACGCCTGCTCCCTGAGGTCGAGGTGGTACACTTGGACATGGTGGTGGTAGAACCTCAAATCGCCACCCACCACCTGCTGCACAACCTTCTCCTCTGCCACATCCACTACCCTGTGGAACTCCTCACTCGAATATATGCATATGCCTTGGAAGTACCTCAATACTCTACTTATAATCAGTATGGTGGGTTAGGTAGTTGTAAGACATGTGGACCTACCCGACGCACGTGAAGCACACTCTTCTCCTTTGCTAGCTTGCTCTCCCTCATGAGCTATTCACCTCTGAACCTACATCCTGGGGTCTTCCTACAGAAGGTCTGACACTCTTTAAACTCTACTTCATCTGATTAATGTCTACTGTAGATGAATCAACTACCCATCGTCCGGTGGTGGCTATGACTGTCAGTGCCTGGTCAGCTAAGAAGCTCTCCACCAATAATGATCGCTCGAGCACTCCAGCCTGCATCGGGATATTGAGTGATATCATCGAGACTATGATCTCCCACCAGAGACCCTACTCAAAGGTCTGGGCCCTGAAGAAAGGGTCCCATACCATGCTGGTGGAGTAGCACGCGATGTCAGTGAATCTCGTCGAGTACTAGGATACTTTCAGGATGGCCTACTATAAGTGTTGGAGCTCCTGAATATGCACAGAGCATAGTGTCTCTGGAATGAACTCTTCCCAGAAGAGGCTCTTGAAGTCTGTCCACATGAGGGTCACCTCATTGTGTAACTGGAGCATCCGGCTCCACCATATACCTACTGTGCCCTGGAAAAGTCTAGCACCTAGGATCACCATATGCTCTGATGGTGTCCCAACTAGTCAGAAAAATCTAGCCACAGCCTCCAGCCAGTCCTCAGCTGCCTATGGATCTGTCTTGCCTCAAAATATCGGAGGCCTCTACCATTTGAACTCATGCAACACAATCAGTTGGTGTGCACCATCTGCTAGTGGGGATGGTGGAAACTACAGCTCAATGGGTAGTGGTGATGCTGGTACACCACCCGAAGGTGCAATCGCTGTAAGAGGGTCCTTCCGCAAAGCCTCATCGCTCAGTGGGCCATCATCATGGACTCCCTCTAGAATCCTAGCTAGCTATTTATGTGGAGGCATCCTGAAAAGAAACAGGTGTTCCACGGTCGATAAGTTATACACGATGATCTTACTCAAGAGAGATCAAAAGTAAAAATTTCCAAAACACACACAAATAGTTTTTTCATGCACCAAGTTGGAAATCAGAATTCAGGGTCCTAGTGTATTGATACGTTAGCCGCCGCACCAACACTGGACACCCCAAACCAAAAAAAACACTCAAAACACTTAACATAATTGATCCATTGGAATGATTAGTTTCAAAGTTCTTTAGTAGAACTGACTCCTCTGATACCACTTTATCACGACCCATCCCCCGGGGCCCGTGCAGTGACTACCCCAAACCCGTCTTTTATAGTCCTGGGGTTGGAGAGTAAAACCAGAAAAGTGTATCCCTAAAACGGGAAGGCATTGACTTTGAACATATACATACACAAACCAATAACATGACAAGATGAAAACCACGTAGTGATACTACAACAATAAAAGTTTGTACTAAAAGTTAAGGGGCCAGAATAAATTCCCAACTGGAAAGATACAACTACAATAGAAAAAAGATCCTGAGATCATCCACCAATTATCCTACCTGAAGGGTAGGTACAACTCATCTCTGCATCTCTACAAGTCAACCAGTCACCTTTGTGTACCACATAGTCCTGGCTTCCTAATTTCTTAGTGAAATTGCTCGTTGTCTTTACAAGAAATGATAGGGTGCAGGTGAAGCCCATGTAGTGGTGAGTATAACAATACCTAGTAGGGACCCCGAGACTCCCGAAGGTCTCTCATAATTTCCCAAATAAAAAACCACAATGTATGATCTCAATTACAAAGAACAAGAAAATACTCATCTCAAACGAGGTATATAACTCATAGATCAGGAATAAAGTTGATTAGTCATAAGCTATATTATTTTATTCCATTATGGAGTTCCAAAATTGAACCAAGAAGATTTTATTCCATTGTCGATCCACATAGGGTCGTACGTCGCTGATCTGGGAAGGGCCACTCTAATGCTGGTCCTCATCGGGTCATACACTGCTGATCTATACAGGGTCACTACGATGTTGATCCATACAAGGTCACTATGATGATGACCCACACATGGTCATTGTGATGCTGATCCACACAGGGTCTCTTTTATTCTGATCCACACAGGGTCTTTATGATACAGATATACACAGGGTCCCTATGATGCTGATCTACACAGGGTCACTCTTCAATTGGCAGCCAACCACAAGATTCCCCGCACTCGGTGTGCTTGAGTTCTGTAGAATTTGATCCTCTAGATATCAATTGTGCCTCAAATTCCACAAAGCTTTATAGTGGAGTAACCAAAAGGACCGACATGTCGCAAGGATTCCAAAACTATATATGGAGCGTCAATCAGATGCCCAATTTGTGAGTTATAATCATTTTTGTATCGAGGGTCCAATTGGAATAAGGTTCGATCAAACTAGTCCATAGTTCAACATTATCCAAAACTCATGTGGAGTATATCAAAAGGATCGTCTTGTTCCAAGGATTCTAGCACTGTATATGGTTCGTCAAATGAATTTCTGGTTTGTGAGATACTTCCTTTTAAACGTATCTCAGCCGAAAGGGGTCTGGGTCCGATCCGAATCGGTCGGGCCTACCCGACCTGCCCGATGCAGTCTGCGTCTAACCCAGGTCCAACCCGACCCTTCCCGAACTAGCAAGGCTAGCCCCAGTGGGCTAGGCCGCAGGCTCGGACCGCTGGGCTGCGGACCAGCCCAACCCTCTTTGGCTGGGTGGGACATGTCAATCCATGGGGGGTCGAATCCCCCTTTCTGAATGGATAAACCATCCATTCGGTTTTGCAATGGTGGTGCCACATGGACCCTCCATCTTCTCAGAGGGATATGCGGGGTGCGGGTCTCCCTCCGCCATGGATTGAAGCCGCAACCTCCATCCGCGGAGTGCGACGGTGCACCACACTACTGCCAACATGGGCGAACAATGGCCAGCCGCCCCCACTATCCACTGTGGCACCTACAAGAACCACCTCTCCTCCACGACCAGTGAGATCCAGAATCTACCATAGCTTGTCGTGCTGGTGCCATGCCGACAATGCTTCTGCGAGCCACCAGGTGTGATTTGGTGGTCCATTTCCCCTTTCGATTTCTCCTACGGGCCTCCCGGGATGCCTCTGTCACTGCATGGTTCCCATATAAAGATTTGGTTGAGTTGAAAATACACCCCAAAAAACAAGACAAAAACCGATGTAGCGGAGAGTATGGGCCTTGTTCGTTTGGCCTGAATCCTCCATGATAGCATTATATCAAGTGGGGAGAAAACAGATACATCACATATTTAATTATTAAAACTCGTTCAAATATCCCGTAACAACCACCCATAATTTCATATGAATCCCTGATCAAATCATTTTGGTTAATCCACACTCATCATAATTTTCAAGAATATGGAATTGAATCGATAATTTACATGAATTTAATAACAACCCCTACCTCAAATTTAGAGGATATGTCATGGTTATGGATGAAGAACCCACATTTGATGAAGTTGTCGGCATTCATCGTTTCCGGATTGATTCCTCCAACATTTGCGTCCAAGACTCTGTTCTTCATTGAAAAGTATGATCATTGGCGCTTTATTGGATTTCTCCCACAATATCACATCACCCTCTCCCTTTACAATTTTTTAAGATCCCAAGGTTTGTATTAAGAGATTAATACTATTTTAAAATAATGGTTCATTAATTGGTGTAATTAATGAACCACATTAATTAAACGTGGGGTGGTTACACAATTGATGTGTAACGGGGTAGTGAATTTACCTTATAAAAAGTCTGACCACCTTTGTGGTCGCCTCCACAAACACTCAATAGGTGGTAGATAAATAAAATAATATTTTTATGTTATTTTAATATTCTTGAAATGTCCGTAAAACTATCTTTTTATCCCGACATACTGCAGTTGATGTTACCCATTATTAAGAGAAACCCTACGCTGTGAGTTCAATGGTGCCCTGAGATTTCAATTACAAGCATTGGTTCAAAAGATATAAATTACCGCTCTCATGTTTTCTAAATGTACATTAAATAAAATTCAAAATTTAGTTCCGGGCACACAAGGCCTCCGAATCAAGCGCCGTCAATTTTCAAAGACTCTCAATAATCCCAGATAATTTTAAAAAACAATTTATGAAAATTATGGTTCTTTATAGTATATGTATTTTAAAATAACATAAAATTCTGGTGAATTATAAATTTATTGGTTTTCATAAAATTACATCCCTTTATGTATAATAGTAGTGGATGTTGATATGATATAGTATTACCTAGGGGTAATAACTCTCAAAAGTGCGCATTGGCCTTTTACTTGATCATAACATAGTTCTTGACAATGGTTTTTATTACACACCTGGTTTGACACTCTTGGTAGATATGTTATGGAAATTCACAAACTTTTTATGAAACCGAATGATTTATTTGAATAGTTTATTACCACGAATTAACTAGATTAAACCGAAAGGTTTCAAAGATAGAAAAGAATGTGTCTTGATTTAGATATATTATAAATGAAATTTCATGATTATGTGGTTTCTAACTATGACTATTTTTATAAATGTATTATTTTTGGTTTTAGTAATTGATTTGAACTTGAAGTAATCATGTGAACAATGAATATGATGTCTAATGCAATGAACATACTCATGAAGAAATATATGGATTGGAAGTTGGGATGCAATATATTGTGATTATGATCACTCAAATATATCAAGTAATAAGTATTTACACTTTTTAGGTTGAATATAAAATTTTATACGGAGGGAGAAACCTTCCATTTAATCTTTCATACAATAATTTCCTCCAAAAATATACGGAAATTTTGATCCACTAGTTTATGATTAATGAATCAATGTGATGGAAAAATATTTTATCCTCCCTAGTGCTTATACCATGAAAGGGTTTTCCAGACCATTTATCATTTATAAAGAGAATAATATAAATGGAGGAATATTTTTTTGAATAAAATTAAAGAAGATTAAATTGAATTCATTGAATGGGTGATCTTAAAATAATATTTTTTTTCTAGTAAGTACTTACATCATATTATATGTAAAAAAATGAGAAGGAATTCATTAAGATTAAGTAGAAGGATGAGGAATACATTGGTTCATATGTTAATAATTTTATAATACATTCAAGGTATTATTTATGTTTAATAATTATCCCTAAAATATAATTAATTGATTCTTTAATGGTAGGAAACTAGGTCCTCAAAGTGAATTATCCATAAGAAACATTAAAAGATATGAAGAAATCGTTTGATGTACATTGAATGTGGAAACCCAAAACGTTCTATTGATAAAAAATGGAAGATGGAGTTTCATGGAATCTCTATTGGTATTTCAAATAGAGGTAAGAAAATGTTTCAACCTCATACTTTCCCAAAGCATGAGAAGTAGTACTCAAGTGAGTGCTTGAAAGGAACAAGAAAATGTTTCAAGTGTGGGAAGACTATCCATCCAGAGATATAATGTAAAAGAGATTTGAAGATGCCCATAAATGAAATTAATGTAGAGATATCTCAACATAATACACCACTCACACATCGGTGTAATAAATTCACAGAGTTTGAGAATTATGAAAATCAATTCCCTATTCTAATGGAAAATGAGGATAATAAGCCACAAATACCATTGAACTCAAAGGATAAATGGAAAACCTATTAAATACTAAAATTTTAAGTAAAACATGATATTTAGGGAAGAGTTATCCTCTTCTATATAATTGGTTTTCCATAATACTATTTGTTTGAATAATATTTATGAAAATCATATCCTTTCATGAAATTTGATGTGATTATGAGAATTAATTATCTCTCGTTACATAGATTCAATATTAATTTTTGGAATAACTAAATCCTATTTGATATTATGAATCAATATATGATTTAAAATAGCCTATAATAGAAATATTTTTGGCTAAGATAAGATCTCATTTAAAGAATAAAGGGAGTATTATCTTTTTGAAGCATATATGATTTTATTTTGTAAAATGATAATGGTATGTACATTTTCGTTTTGGTAAATTTATAGATATTTGAGGAATAATTTTCAACAATTTTTTGTATCTTAGGATCCATTAAAATATAACTTTAGGGCTTCAGTCCTGGAAAAATTTCATCTTCAATATTCATTTCTTGGAGTATGAGATGAAGTGAAAATTGATTGAAGAACAACCAATGGATGAGATTGTGATTATGAAATGGTATAAAATCATATAATTATATCATATAATGAAATTTTATCAAAATTAGGAATAAATTTTATGAAATTAAAAGGTCATACATTTACATTCATTTATAATGAATGAATGATCTTTTAACCATCATAGATTTATGGATTTTGGTTACTAACTTTCTATGTACCATGTTATCTATCACTATATATTGTTATTTGGGTGTTAGTTTTACCTTGAAAGTAAATATTTTTACTTCCCACCAATGTTATATTATTTATAAACCATGTTAAAATGTTATTCCAGATGACCTTTTTTAATTTCTTTTCATTTTTTTTCAATAAGATGTTTTATTAACCCTTTTTAAGATGGGAGTATTCCCTAAAAAAATTTAAAAATGTCAAAACCACTAAGAAAACGTTAAAATTGCAAAGATGTAATTTATTAAAGTTTGGGGAAGTTACTTTGTGATATTTTATAAAATATTTTTTTTCAAATAAATTAAATTTCAACAATATCTTGCATTATACAAAACAATGAGTTTTAGCGAACCACAATGTACTATTAATATTATTATTTAAAGATGGCCATGATAACCTAGAAGATAAATTTATGGGTATGAATAAGACTATGTTATAAAAAATATATGGTTTAAACATGAATAAATGAAATTTATTTCTTGTCAATTTATTATATGTGAAATTTAAAAATCATTTGAATGTAAAATAAATGTTGTTTTAAAAAACTCTTTGAAGCACATGCAGTGTTTTATCCTAATAAATTAAATTAGTAAATATTTAAGAATGATATTAATTAAATTTAAATATATTAAATATTCAATAAAATATTTTATCACTCATCTAATTTTTTTTTCTATGCATGGGATAAGAACAAAGTAAGTTTTACGTTAAAAAAATTCATTTTTCAAAAAACTGTTTTTGTTGTGTACAACAAAATTATTTTAATACTATTAATTTTTTCACTTTAAGAAAATTTAATTTAAAAAAAGAATCTATGTTTTGAAATTGACATGTAAAAATTATCTTAGGGTGTTTTTTAAAAATTTATGAAAATATTAATTTTTTATTGAAAAGTGAAAAACACAGATTTATATTGAAAACTACCTTTTCATTAAATGAATTTATAAAGTTAATTTTTTCTTTATATTGGTTTTAAAAAAAAAATTAGTTAAATTATATTAATTTAAATATAATTTAGTTCATTTTAATTATTTAAATTTTCGATTTTTATATAAAAAATTTTTATACATAAGGAAATATTTTCTTTCAAAAACTGCTTTTTCATCGTGTCTGTCGATTTAATATTAAATTTAATTATTCAAATTATGCTAATTGATTTTGGTAAATTTATTCCATATATTCAATAATAATAAATAATAATAGTTATTTTAGAAAAAATATTTTTCATTTACAACGAATTGTAAGAACACTAAAAAATAATTACCGTGGTTAAGGTTAAAACTAGTTTATTGGGGGTTAAACCAAAAGATACGGGTATGTTTTAAAATAAAACATGTATAAATCGAATTTTATGGACATATATAAACCATATAATATAAAAAATTATAATATATGGTAAATATTAATGATTTTTATCAGTAATTATTATAAATTTGGATTCTTTTAGAAAATTTCTATGTAGATTCCAAGTGGGTTCATTTCCCAACTTATAAAAGGACATCTCCCCACCTCTCATATAAAAATTATAATATCCCTTTGGTTAAAACCATAAATACAGAACTAAATTCTTTAATTACCTCCCCATTTCATAGATTAATTATTTTTATTATGAAATAGTCCTGTGAAGTCTTTAGGTATAAACCTAAAGAGGTTCTCTAAAGAGGAGGTATAATATTTAATCATGCGGTTTCATTTTATTTCTTATTATACCTTATTAATATATTATTAAATTATGAAAATATAATAAAATCAGTGTCCCAAATTTATTTATATGTTATCATATTAATATAATAACTAATATCTATCTAGACTTCCATTAAATAGGAAATGAAACTATCAATAATGTGTACGACTGACTACCACCTCACAGACTGATGTAATTTATTTTCGTTCACCACCTATCATGAATGGATATATTGATGGATATAAATCTTTTATATGAAATATAAGACATAATTATACTTATTTAATTATTATATAAAATCTAACAACTTACCTTGAATCCATTAGAAAATGATAACGTCGCTTGTGCATACAAGTTGACTACCATATCTATTAAGAAACATGAAACATTTTTCATTTTATTTCAATGTGGATTGTAAAAATGATAAATTTAATTAATATATGTCATATATGATAAAATATTATTTTTTAAAGGTGAATTAATATTTAACATTCTCCTTTTCTATCAGGTGAAAAATGAAAACAATGTTAATACGTATGTAAGGCCTACCATCCCCATGAACGGTGTAATTTGGTTTTCTATGTCTAATTTTTTTGATGAATATCAATATGTATCTAATGAATTTATATGATATTTATATCATTATTAAAATTATTTATAATAAGGTACCAAAATATATTTACAATGACCAAAATTACCAAACCAAAATGTATATGAAAAACAAAATAGTTATTATCTGAAATAGTGATCTAAACAAATAATTGTAATAAATTGGTGATAAAAAGATTTAATTAAACAATAAATGGTAGTATATATATGATTATTATTATTTAATATATTTATAACAAAAATATATTTATTATACATGATTTCTTACGGTTTATAAGGAAATTCGAGACATGATGTATGTGATTTCTAGTCGATGTTTTGTTTCTAGTAGGTATATGCCATATTCACCAGTTTTTTTGGTTTATATAATTAAAATTTCATATATTATATAATTAATATCTTTATTTTTATTATAATTAATGTTTAATTCTATTTTATTCTTTAATTTTTCTTAAAATTAAAAATTTTCCCAAGTATTAAGGGATTTTCATCTCACATTTATTTCTTTGGGAACCATGCCTTATACAATATTTGTTTCATTTGTGAGGTGTATATAATACCCATGAATTTATTTTATCATTAATATTATGAATATTATGGTATTTTATTATCCATAAATGTTTTTTTCTTTCATGTGGTGGATTATTTAAAAAATACCAAAGTGGTAAGCATTTTACGTTACAATCTATTACTTATCAAGATTATTTATGATTAATTTTCTCATGATTAAATATTATGATATATATTTTAATAAAAAATGAATTTTTGTCCAATATTAATTTCTATAGAATAAATCCATCAGTTTAAATATTTTCTCTTCAATAAAAAATGAGTTAAATAGAATTGTTTTAAATAAAATCAACTTTATTTCTCTCATTGGTTGAAAAACCTTTTTTCCATATCCATGTTTTATAAAAATGTTTTCAATTGAGTTCTTAATATTACTCTATAATGTTCTAAATTAATATTTTACCATGTATTAAATTTTATTAAATGGATTTGAAGGTATCTTATTGTAATTTTTCAAATGATGCGCTTTTGTCTTTTTACCGAAAATGTGAAAGGAAATTTTGTTTTAACTAGTATGACTTGAATTCCATTTTTAAAATCCATGAATAATAAATGATTTCAAGATTACTATAATTTTTAAAGGTTATTTTTAATGAATGTTTTTTCTTTATATTTGGGATATATTTAAAATTTGAATAAGTTATTTCCAAGAGAAATGGGTATTTTCCTCAAGGAATGTTCGTTGTGATCTTTCAAAATCATTTAAAATAAATGATTCAATAATATGATATTAATTAAGATTTTATGGGGATATAATCCAATGATACCATTTTTATTCTTTCTCTATATGGATTACAATTATTAAGAAAATATATATGTGTAATCCATTTATTTTCATTAGGTTATGCTTATGAAACCCATTTCTTTTTCATGGGCTATGCATATAAAACCCATTGCTTTTATGCATGTTACAATATGATTAAATGTTTATAGATACCATTTCATTTATAGGATCTTTTCTATGATGAATTTTTTATAATATTTAGGAACACATTTTATGATTTTCATTATGTGATTGGTGGGACCAAAATTATATATCCCCCAGTGCATTGGGTATAGATGGATAACTCGTGAGTTAATTATATTATGTGTGAACCTGATTTATAGTTAAAAAGTTATGTGTGGACATGGTTTCAGGTCTATAATTTTATATGTGAAACCAGTTTCATGTATATAAGGTTATGTTTGGACTTGGTTTCAATCTCATAAGGTTATGTGTGGACCCAGTTTCATATACATATGGTTATGTATGGACCTGATTTCACATCCGTAAGTTTATGTGAGGGCCTGATTTAATGTCCTTATGGATTATGTTATTTGATTCTTTTATGATTCATGTCTTATGAACATAAAATATTTAGGAATTGAATCGTGATTATGATCTTTATTATATAGGGCATGGTTTTTAAATTTCAAGCTCATGTTCTCATACCCATATGCTAATTTTATGAATATGTTATCATTGATATCATATTTTTATCCCTTACTAAGAGTCTTATCTCACCATTTATTTTGTTTCCTTTCCCAAGGTTATGAAGAAACGTTTTATGTAGGGAATTTTAAATAAGTTTACTATATTAGAAGATATTTTTGTGAGATATTGAAGATATTTCATGAAATCAAATATTGACTATCTTCTCTCAATATAAAATAATCCTTTATGGTTCTTACATATTTATTTTTGATATTTATTGAATATTCATATAAGATTATGTAATATTTATGTATGAAAATATGGGTTATTAAAGTAATTATTCAAAATAGATACATGGAATACATTATGAACTTGAGAGATATTTAGTGGAAGTTCAATGTGATAAGAAATAATCATATTCTAATCAAGAATCAAAAAATTTATTATAATTATAGGGTTCAACATTACATTAATTTTAAATATCATCACTATCTTCAATGGAGATATCAGTAAGAATGCCTTATCTCTAACATTGAACTCCAAATCTTACCGATGATCGTTATCATAAAAATTTATTGACAATGAGTTTCCCTAGTTTTCTGTTGGGTGAATCTAACATTATCTTCCATTTTCCCTGATAGCTTAGTCTCGAATATCTCTTTTGCTACAAAATTATACCAATACCACTGAATTATTCACTTCCTACCTTAGAGGGCTTCATAAGGATCCATCTAAATTCTCATGTGAATGATATTTTTTTAGAAAAATTCAATCAAGGGATGGTGTTGGTCCCAAAAACCTTCAAATATATAGAATATAATATTCACAAATATTTTAAGGTTAAAATTTTTGTCTAAAACTAACCATTGATCTGAGGATTATATAAAGTGCTAAAGCCCAATCTCATATTCAACATCTTGTGATGCCTTATTCAGTACTTCAAGGTAAACATCACATATTAATTAGATGTAGTAGAATATAATATTAAATGAAATATTACCACTTATTTAATGTATATCATAGAAAAATGATCTACAGGGAAATGCACAGTTATGGTAGTAAAATATTTTTATTCTATAAGGAAATCCACTATAACACAAAAAACATTACACCTTTTCGGATGTTTTTTTGAATATGGTGATGAAATATATAGTAATGTTTCCCCAAATCTATTCTAGTATAGTTAAAATTCAAAACATCCCCTAAAACATATTTCTATTTTTTTAAATTACTATCATACTAAATATTGAGAAACATACTTGAAAATATCACTTTTCATGTTATCCCACTATAATTAATCTTCTAGATATATATACATCTTTATAATTCATGGATTAATAGATAATTATAATCTACGAGTTTTATCTGAAAACCCATTCTTCATGTATGATATTTACTAGAAACATACTCTATTCCCAAACCTTATGATTCCATCACAATCATAACTTAACTCAAGAACATTTCTCACCATTTTTTATAGTTTCCAATCCTCCTCTCTTTCCTCTTTAATCCTCAAATATGTGAAATATTAAAAATTAATCTTAGAATGACATGATCTATACCCTTTACTTATGATTTCAAGATACATATGTTTTTAAATTCATAAATGTTGGATCTATTTGAATCCACATCATGGAAAAACAATGACGATATTTTAGACTCAATGCATTAGCCACCTAGTTTTCCATCCCAAGGTGGTATTTTATTGAGATGTAAAAATATTTAATCAACTCAATCCATATCCTTTAGTTTATTTTCATCTATTTCTATGTGAATATAAACGTTAAGGTGTTAAAATCCATATATATTTCAAAACATTCACCATATACATAATGCCTCTAAATTATCAATGGACAAATTACTAATGGATTCTCCAAATCATGAGTTAGGTAATCTTTCTCATGAATTTTATTTTGGATTGAGGCACAATATATCACCATATCATTTATAATGAATATTCATCCTAGTACCTTTTTTAATACATCATAATAATTCAAAAACCCTTCTTTATTTTTATGTAGTTTGTTCATAGGTGAACTAACCAATATTCTCTTAATTTTATTGAAATTTTTCAAACATTCATATATCCATATAAACATGGAATACTTCCACATATTTTTTTTAATTTGGTTTGATAGACATAAAAATTATATCAAAAGTTATCTATAGTATCCTACTAACATAAAAAAACTATGGATATCAGTAATTGTGGTTGGTCTATGATATTTCTAAAAAACACTCATCTTTGAAGGATCCACTAATATAACCTATTTAGAGATTATATAACCCAATAATGAAGCATTATTAATCCGAAATTCGCAATTGGTAATTTTTTTATTCAGCTTTTCCTTCCTTGTGGAATTTAACATAATACTGAAATGATATTCATTCTTATTCTTTCTCTTTGAATATGTAATAATACCATATATAATTTCTACTAAAACCAATAAAGGTAATATACAATGCAATTATTCATTATATTTATAAATATGTCTTGTAATTGGTAATTCCAAATGGAATGACTATATATTCATAACAACCAAACTATATATGAGAGGCTATCTTTTGAATATCCTTATTCTTGACCCTCAATTGATGATATTCCAAATGAAGGGAAAACATTGAAATGTATGGAGCTATATATAGTTATCCAAAGAAGTCGTAAATATAAGGAAAAGGATACTTATTATTTATTTGGATCATTTTGGGTTCCTGATAATTAATTCAAATACCCATTGACCAATCTTTCTTCAT
This sequence comes from Viscum album, assembly GCA_963277665.1. Classification (NCBI taxonomy): domain Eukaryota; kingdom Viridiplantae; phylum Streptophyta; class Magnoliopsida; order Santalales; family Viscaceae; genus Viscum; species Viscum album. Next base: position 937,034,847 of record OY728150.1, read on the forward strand.
GAAAAAAAATAACAGCCTCACCCCATGGTGATTCAATAAATATTATAAATCCCTTATCTAGAATCTCTTGGCGTTTCTTCTTCAATTATTTCTACTAAATTAGGACCATTATCTAAGGTTTATTTGAAATATATATAACACTAGGTAATATTTCTATTGAAAAATAAATTTCAAAATTAAGTGGAATTTTATGAAATTCATCAAAACATACATGTGCATATTCCTGAGAAATATGAATATATTAAATTCTGAATTTTCAAAAAATATTTGAGATAAATATTCCCCATGAATAGGTAATATTACTTATATAATGGATTTAATTTCCATTGTAATTTCATATTTATACTTACACCAATATAAAATCATAGGTTGATTTAAAATATCAAATATGAATTACTTTTTTTTATAAATATATATGGAATCCATATAGAGAGAGCTAATCAATTCCCAAAATCACATCAAATTACACTAAAGGATTAGCAATAATATATATATATATAGGGAACAATTTCACAAATGTCAAAATTTCATCCCCAAATTTAGTATAGAGGATAAGTGGGCATTAATAATCATAACCCACTTTAGTGCTAAATATAGAAAATACCACCCTCAATCTAATATTTATCCCTTAGATTTGGGAATTGACTCAGACAACGCTCACGTTCCCCACATATAAGAAATTAAATTATAAATGGTTCCTTAGTATGTAATTTATTTCCCTAAATTGAACTCTTCATTTGTCCTCAGTAAGTACATGATATTTGGAATTCTATTCAACATATAAGAAATCATATCCATCTATTGAGACATTTCCCTGGATTTTTATTTTGAATTTATTAACATTTAAGAAGAATAATATTCTTACATCCATGATCTTTATCACCAAAATTTTTTTAAAACACCGTTTTATCTTATTTGTTGAGTTAGTAAACCCACCTTGGTTTAGGTTGTTAATCATAATTCGAAATATATAATTAGGAATAATCATTATTTTTTTCATATAGATTCAATTTCATTTATTTATTCATGATGATGGTCATTTAATTGGTCATAAAATTCATTTTTCCCACAATTCCTTTTATTTATAGTTGTTGAATAACATAAAAAATGCATAGTTGAATCATAAATCTACAATAATCAGAGTGAGAACTCAAATAATCATTAAAATCATTCTATAAATTTCATAACTTATGATACATTATTTTAACCAATGAAACTTTAAGTTTATATCAAACCATAATGGATTATTAAAGTTTTTCATAGATTCTATCATATTCATTCATCATAATGGTTTATAAAGATAATTTTTATTAACAAAAATAGATATCCCATGAGTATATATCTAGGTGTGTATTCTTAGGCCCACTCTTTTTGCACCGAGTAATGATCGAGTTGATACTCATCCTACTTTTTTTAGAGTGTTTATCCCAAGATGAATTTCATCAAATTTCACATACATTTTCCAATATTTAGATATGAATTTCATTATAACAAAACCACACAATCTAAATTTTAATGAAACTTCACTATCTTATTCAATAATTAGTCCCATTATTAAAATTCTCACAAAATTTCACTATTACTAATCTTTAAAAATAACAAAACACTACTATGATAACAAGTGAGGATACACAAGAATAAAAAATATAAATATTAAAATATTATTTATTAATATTCATTACAAAACATAATTACGAACACCTTAGATCTATAGATATTTTTTCATGTGATATTATATTCCTAAATTTGTTTTTCAGGAAATGTATTCAACATCACCTAGAAATTGTTTCTCTCATAGTTCCCTTATTATACACAACCTACTTAGAAAATTTCCTCATAACCTAGGGTAAATGAAAACATAATAAAGGGTGTGTTTACATTTTATATAATGGTATAAATGGGAGATATGGATCATTCATCGTATTCAAGCATAAGAATCCTATGCTCATGAGATCATGACCGCAAATTTAATTTTTTATACCAAATCAGTCATATATCATAAAACATGAGTCATGGAAGAAATATTTAGAATTTAAAAAAAATTATGTCAATAATAGATATGAATTCTAATAAATCAATCATGTTCCATAATAGCATATTATATGCATTAGAACATGTCATAAATTTTCTTGGCATATATAAAATCATTTCATTAGTCAAGGATCACTTATAATACTATCTTAGTGTATTATGTTCACTCTAAATTCCATTATTTCCTTTGTCAAGGTTCACTCCGAATACTTTTATAGTATTAGAGGTATCTTTATAAACTATTTTCACACCAAATTACAGTACATATTATCTCATGAGATATCTATATTTACCTATTTCATTGTCGCACTAATTAATTATATCCCACATGACACATAATGATAACCATACATATGTGGTCTAAAAGATAATAAAACATTCATCAGATCTTTATAACATAAAATGTAGAAAATAAGCTAGTTTTTTAAACATGTCAACATCACATAATCATAATACATCTAGATAAAGGATGTGAATTATATCATAAGATACTTCCTGATCATATCCTATCCACTTTACCATGGTAAATAAAAAGGTTTCATGTAATCATCTTGGGATAATTATCATCATAAGTCATATAGAAAATTTGATAGTAACATAATAGAATATCCCCAGTAAAAGTTAAAAATCCTTCAATGATGTTTAAAAAGATCAGAAAGCCCTTTTATAAATGTATTTAAAATACAATTTTAAAATCAATAAAAAATCCATTTTCTTTATGGAAATTTAGAAAAAATATTAAAATATGGAGGAGAATATTTTCTTTAAAAATAATAATCCAAACATATAAATAAATATTTAAATAAAATAGTGGGAATGATTAAAATAAAATTTGTTCAGGAAGTAAATATTGAAACATAGTTTCCTTCCATATTTTCGGTACAAACTCAAATGTAGAACATTTATAAAATGAATAGAAGATTCCATTTAAATTTATTTAAGTAAATTAAAATATAAGTGAAAATTAAAATTAAAAACCATTACATAATAGTAAAAAAAGTAATCAAAACCATTTTAGAAAACATGGATATGGAAGAGAATGATTCCCATCCAAAAGAGGAAATAAGGTCGATTTTTCTTAAAAATATTATCTCAATAGTTTTAAGTACCAATGAGGGAGGAATGTAAAGAAAAAATGAAAACAATATAAATAATTAAATTAGAATAAAATATATTTGGTTTAAAGTATAAATATTATATAACTTCTATTAGTGTAAATATAATGTAGACAATCCCATAACAAAATGAGATTATAACATAAATCTATTACCTCATGTCTAGACTCGTTTCATATGTCATAAAAAATAATATATAATAAATATATGTTTATTATAAAGCCATAAGAGAAAACAATTCACACACACACACAAATATATTATTATATATCATTCCATTATAAATTATAACTATCACACTAATAACAATTATTTATTAAAATCATTATTCGAGTGAAAAATGGAATGTTTTCCTTGCATGTTTTGGTTTCATGATTCAAGTAATTTCACATTGGAAATAGTTTTATCATAAAAAAATATAAATCATGTTATAAATTTTATATTTATTTATTGTAAAAACTTTTATAATCATTTATATAATGTTCTATTGAAAAATTAATTATATCACTTCATAGAGACAATAGTTTGTATATACGAAAAAGTGATGTTTCCATTTTTAGATTTAAGGAAAGAAAGAATGGTAAATAATAAATCACCATACCGGCATAATTATTATATATTAGATATCATATTAATCTAATCTATCATTATTAATTTCTGTGTAAAAATGTATTAAAATGTGAATCACATCGTTTTATGGAGGTGGTAGTCTACTTGTACGTACTAGAGATGTTATCATTTTCTAATGGATTAAAGGGTAAGAAAGTATATAACAAATTATATATTAAAAAATCATAATAATTTTATAAAATAACATATATATATATATATAATTCATTTTCTATAAATATACAATAGAGATGATTATGTAAAATAAAAGACATCTTTTCATAGAGAGGGTAGCCCATTAGTACACATGAGCGATGTTTTTATTTTCCATTAGATATAAATGAGATATAAAATGGTTCTAAAATTAACATAAAAACTTTATTTATAGAAAATATACTTATTTATTAATATTTATAAGGTTATTGAATATCTATATGATGGTTAAGAAGAAATAAAATTTAAAAAATCACTTTAAATATATAACTCTTGTTTGAGAAACCTCATTTAAATATCTATTTAAAAAATATTGAGTTGATCTTTTAAGAATAAAAAACCATTACAAAATTGATAATAAATTTTATAAGATATTTTTTTATGTTTTTGTTAATCTATGTGTCTTAAGATGTGTGGATAAGAGAGGATATGAGGTTCCATTTTATACGTTCGGTGAGTGTAACACTTGTAATTATTAAAAATATTAAAATATATTGAAGACAATATCATGGAAACGTTTATCAAAAGTGAATAAATTTATAATTTTTGATGACATAGGATATAAATACACTAAAAAATATGCTTTAGACTAGTTTTCGGTTATTTTAACCCTTGAGCCTTTAGTTCGACCCCCCATTAACCCAATTTAACCTTTATTGAAGTAATGATTTTTAACTCGATTGCTATTCACAATGAAAAAAATAAAATTGACCTCATTAATATGTTTTTAAATAATTTTTAAAAATGGAATCCTTTGTATCTTATTTTTATTCTAAAATATTCAAAATTTAAATTTAATATAAGCGCACAAAATGCAATGAAAATTGTTTTTAGAGAAATAATTTTTAAGAAAAAAATTGAATTTGATTAAATTACTTGATGAGTGAAAACTATTAAATGAATTTTAATTTATTTATGAACTATATTTTTTTCAAATTTTATTAAAATCATTTGTATATTTTTATTTTATTTATTTAATGACATAAAAATAGATTTTGCGCTTAAATGCAGTTTTCTTTCGTAAAAAATACTCTTTTACCTTCAAAAGTTTTTTATTTTCATTTATATCCAATTCATAATCACTGAATTATTTTTTATTTAAAATATATATATGTTTAATTCTATAAAATAATTTTTAAATAATAGAAAATAACCCTTGATGAAATTATACATCATAACAATGATGCTTACAAACAGAATATTTTAAAATAGATATTTATGATCAATAATATTTTCAACTGAAATATAAATTATATTTGATAATTACATTGAATTTAAATATCATATAATTTGATCCATTTTATAATATTTAAAAATTATTCACATAATATATGTTTTTCTTGTAAATAATGAAATCAAACTCTTTAAATTTATTAAAGAGAAATATATCCTAAAATGTCATAGTGTTACATTCAACCCCATTAGTAATAATTTCACCCTTGAAATCAAATCACTTTGATTCAAATAAATATTGATATTTATACTATATGATATCCTTGTAATCCTAAATATCTTCCTGAAATTTATGATTTCTCCAGAAAACATTGATATGATGAGTTATCTTTTTCCACATCACCTTATCCCTATAATACATAATCTCTCTTGGTTGTTCCTTATTAGAAAGATGGTTCTCCAGTCATAAAAAATGAGTTTAGTACATGTGAGGTATTATGTACATACTTCCTCAAAATAAATACATGGAATATATTATGAAATCAAGAGATATTTGGTATGAGCTTTATGCGATAAGAAACCCTCATTATCCGATCAATAATCTCAAAAGTACAGATAAATCTACAATGTGAATTTTACCTATTTATAAATATCATAACCATATTCTGTATAGATATCCATAGGTAAACCTTATCACAAAAATTGAACTGAAAATAGCATTTAGGATTCTCAACATACCCTCTATATTGTATTTGAGTTACTTAATGTGGTTCTGAATGTTTCTAAAAGTCCATGCCATTTGTCTAGGTAGATTTGGTCCGAATAACTTTTATTTCACTAAATTCATCCTAGAAAAGTATATTTCTACACTTTCTTTTATAGACAGATTCATATAGATCAATATAAATTCTCCCTTGAATGGTATTATTGTATGAAAATTCCACCAAAAGAAGGTGTTCATCCTAAAAACCTTTAAAATCTATAGAACATGTTGTCCACATATCTTTTAGTGGCTGAATGGTCATATATGACTAACCATCTATATGAGGAGGATATAAAATGATAAACTCAAATACATTATTATATTTATTCTAATTAATTCTCCTTAACTTTTAGGTGAAACTCATATCCTGATCTAATACAAGTGAATGTGGTACTCCATGAAATATTACCACTTACTTAATATATATCTTACAAAGATGATCAAGATAGAAATCATATCTATTGGAAATGAAAATCACTTGTTTTATAATGTGAATAAATAATACCTAAATAGAATTCTTCCCTTTATATGTTTTGTGGAGTTTTATTATGAAATCCATAGTAATTGTTTCCCAATTAAATTATGTAATGGGTAATTATTTTAACATCCCATTATACATAATTATCTCAACTTAAAATTCTAGAATAATCAGGCATAGATATACGTACTCCACAGGATCCCTTTTTATATTATCCTATAATAAATACTCTTTCATATATCTATATGTCTTCATAAATTTATAATGATTAGAGGATAATGAACTATGATATTTATCAAAAAGATCCTTCCTTAAATCTGTTAATGATGTGATACATACATGGTTGTTGAACAATATCATTCCTTCACAGTCATGATTTATGTTAAGAATATTTTTCACCTTCTTTTCTAGTTCTACATCCTTCTTATTCGCTTCTTTAATCCTCACACAGAAGGATGATTGAAAATTATTCTGAGAAAGATATGATATATACGCTTTCCTCTAGATTTTAGGGTAAATATTTTTTAAATTCATAAACATTGGATGAATTTCGGTCCTAAAGGTATTTTCAAGTTAGCACATTAAACACCTTATTAAATTTAATAAGGTGGAATTTTATTGAGCAGTAATAATCATTAATCAAACACAAACATTTACTTTGTATAATATTCAACTCTTTATATGTGAATATATATTTCACTCTTTTATAATTCATATATATGTTACAAATTTCAACATAATGATAATTCCATTATATTTTTGAAGAAAATTTTACAACTGTCAGATTGGAATCTTGTGTATGGTAAAATTTCTCATGAAATTTGGATTATAATGATACATAAGATATCAATATATAATTTTAAATTATGATTCATCCTAGCCACATATTTAATTCATAACTATATAACACAAAACATTATCCAATATTGAGTAGTGTGAGCACAGGTTCCCTAAACAAACTTTTCTTTAGTTTCATAAAATTATACTCACATTCAGATTTCCATAGGAACATAGCTCCCTTCCATGAAAACTAGGTTATTAGGGTAGATATACATTATAAATATATCACAAACCATAGGTAAAGTCTCAAAACCATGATAAAACTATGGATCTCACCTACCATGGTTGGTCTAAGCCATTTCTCAATAATATCCATCTTTGAAGGATCCACAAATATACCATGTCAATATATTATATAACCCAAGAACAAAACTTTATGTATATAAATTCACACTCAGAAAATTTGGTATACACCATATCTTTTTTAGGGTCTTTAGAAAAATACATAAAGGATCTTCATTTTCTTCATTTTTCTTTGAATATATAAGAATATAAATAATAATTAATACGAAAAATTGATCAAGGTAATATACAAAGACACTATTTATTAGATCCATAGTGATGAAAGGGGTATTGGTCACTCTAAATGGAATTACTATAAATTCATAATGAAATACTTCATACACAAGGCTACCTTACGTATATAATCCTTCTTGAAGCTGGATTTATGGTATCTAGAATATACGTTAATATTTTCAAAGTAATGAGATATTTATAGTCGATCAAACAGGTCATCAATATGGGGTAAATAATACTTTTTCTTAATAGTTATATTTTTTACATTATTCATAATCAGTGAAATGACACATTGACATATATTTGTACTTAACAAATTGAACAAGTGAATGCCATGGTGAAACACATGGGCATATGAATCCATTTTCTAGATTCTTAGGTAGTTTCTTCTTCAATTGTTATAAATATATTGAAGTTATTATGTAATTGGTATTTAAAATAGGTGTAAAAAAGGTATGAGTTATATAATAAACACTGGTTCATGATTTAGGGGAATATAAGGAACATCTTGGAAATATGGCAACAAATTTCTGAATAATAAGAATATATTTAATTTTTAGTTTCTTCCTCACAATTTGAGATAAATATCCCCCATGAATTGGTAGTAGTACCTATAAAATGAATGTAATTTAAATTTTAAGTTCATATTCATCCTCTCAATAAAAAAATAGATTGATTTAGAATATGAAATTTGATTTAATTATCCTTTAAATTTATATAGAATATATACAGAGAGATCTAATTATTTATAAAAACAATATAAAATTCCTTTAAAGGATGTATAATAAGATTTGTATAAGGAACATTATTAAAAAATTCAACATGAAATCTAAAACTCTAGAGTAGAGGAAAGTATTATTTAATTACCATAATCCATTTTAGTGATAAACATAACATAAGACATTCATTGGTCTAGGAGATATCCCTTTTATTAGGGTAATAACTTAGATAATTTCTATGTTCCCCACATATAATACAATGAACTATAAATGATACCTTACAATTTACTTTATTTCACTACAATGAACTTTTAATTTTTCCTCAAACATTACTTACTATATTCCCTTATTTTCCACATATTAATCATAATTTATATGTTTTAAGACATTTCACTAGTCGATTCTTGACATATTCATGACATTTAAGAAGCTTAATATTCTCCCCTCTATGGTATATATCACTTAGACATTCCTAAAAAACTATTTTTCTCTTATTTAGTGATTTAAAAAAATCACCTATATTCTGGGTTTTAATCATAATTTGAGATATTTTTTTAGTTAAAATCACATGACATCTAAATATATCTCTCATTTAATTTGGTTTCTTATGAGGACAACTGTTGAATTAGCTGTAACACTAATTTTTTCACAAGATTCAACCAGGTATCAACCATTAACTAAAAACAAAAAGTATATTTTTAGCATCAAGATATAATAATATGAGAAAAAAACCATATAATAATTGAAATACTTCTAGATATCTCCTAAATTAAGAAACCTTATTTCAAACCATGAAACCTTATGTTCATATCATGTAAATTTGGATTATCATAGGTCGTCATTGAGTTTATCCTCTTCATTCATAATAATTGTTCTAAAATATAATGTACCATGTCTAAATTATATCCCCTGAGAGTTTCTAGCTATGTTTTTATTCCTAAGCATACACAACATCCAATAAGTGAATATTGAGTTAATACAGGACTAACTTTGTCACGAGTGCTTAAGCCCAGAGTCTTATGTTCCACATCCTCATACACTTTTGAAAATCCTAAAAGGATTTCATTGATAATAAATCACACAATCTATAAATTAACTAAACATTATAGTGTTAAATTATACTTAGACATACCCCTAGTATTTTCAAAAATTTTATCTATTACATATATGAAAAAATAACTAATACATACTCTAATTCAAATTGAGTAAAATTAATCGTAACATAAATAAATATTTGATCATTTTATATGATTAATCAATACTTAATACAATTATATAAACCCTTGAATCCTAAAGGGTTAGTGTGTTTCAATAGTAGATACGTAAAACACTTATTTCATGAAGTATCTTCAATATGTTCCAAAAGGTTCATATCTCATAGTAACATTAATCGAAATACCTTTTGTAGAGCCTTTAATTATTTTATGGGAAAAAATATAAGATAGGGTGAGATCATATTATTAATAATGGTAAACATGGGAGATTTCAATAAATCATAATATGAATGAATAAGATAAGAGTATGGGTATGTGACCCTAACCTTGACATTAATGATCATAAAAACTTTTTCATAGATCATAAAACATGATTCATGAAATAAATATTTTTTCATTTCAAAAGAAATGATCAATATGACTGAGGAATCCTTATAAATCAGTAATGTTAAATGATATGATATCATAAGCATTAAAACAAGTCATATTAATTTTTTAGAACAATCATAAACATAGAAAATCATTTCATTTTTAAAGCTTCACTTCTAATAAATTTATAGTTGATTGGCTTCACTCTCGATTATCTTATTTCTATAGTGATGGTTCAATCCCAATACTATCATGGGTAATAAAGTCCCTTGCTGAACTAGGTCTACTCCCTATTCCAGTACATATTACCTCATGAGATATCCATATTCACACAATTCATTGGAGGTCTATATAATTATAGGCCCACACATCAAATATTCAAAACCATACATATGTGTGACAAAAATAATAAAGAATCAATAAAATACTCATAGAATAAACAATAAAAAATAGAAATGTTTTATAAACATCTCGTCATCATATAATCATAAAATGTCTAGAGAAAAGAAGTGAATAGTATGGTATTATGATTTATTATATCATTAAAGTTTAATAAACTGATGGGAAAGAAATGAGTTTCATTTTCTTATCTTAAGAGAATTTTCATCTTAATTCACCCAGAAAAGTGGATGACATTATAGAATAATATCTATAGAAAAACCTAATAATCCAAATAAAATGATGACATAGATTAAAAATTTATTTTAGAAAAGTATTCCAAATATGATATTAAAATTAAGAGGAAAGATCCTTTTCTTTTGATAACTTTTAAAAAAATATCCATAAATATTTAGGAGAATATTTTATTTTAAAATAAACATAGAAACTTTTAAATTAATATTCAATTAAAAAGTGGTCATGATGGTGGGAAAATAAGTTCTTGTATAATGTGTTAAAAAATGAACCCTTTCACATTTTTATAAAAGGTCAAAAGCCCCTCATTTGGAAAATTACTAGAATATTCCTTTTTAATATTTTTTTAAGAATGTTAAATATATTTGAAAATGAATTTAAAAAATTATTTTATAATAATAAAAACTTTTTTGAAAACATTTTAGAGAACACTCATATAGAGTAGAAATATTCCCATCTAAAATGATAAATAAGGTCAGTTATTATTAAAACATTTTGTTATTTGCATTAAAAACCAAAGAGTGAAAAACGTGAGGAAAAAAATAAAAACCTTGAAAAAAATAGAATATTGGAAAAATATTGGGTTTTAAGGATAATGATTACATAATATCTCTTAATGGAAATTTAATTATGCGAATCCCGAAACAAAATGAGATTGTAACATAAATCCATTACCTCAAGTCGTTCAATGCATCAAATGGATTAAAAAATCACATAAAATAATTATTTACTAATTATACATATATAATAGAACCATATCCATATATATATATATATATGTTAATATATAAAATTCCCTTATAAATTTCAATTATCCCTTTATTACCAATTCTCTATTAAAATCATTATGTGTGTGAAAATTGATCATTTTTTCAGGTTTGATTCAGGTTGATGATTTATGTCCTTCCACATTAGTCATGGTTTCCTAATCCATATAATATCGGCCCTATTATAAATAACATATTCATTAATTATATAATCATTTATAACCATTCTTAAAAAGTGGTGAAAAATGAATTATATCACTTCGTAGGGACGATAGTCCATACATACCCATGAGTAAAGATCGAAATTTTCGATGGATGGAACTAAAGAAATCTAAATAATATTTCAAATCTATATAATAATTGTAATATCATAGATATATTATTCATAAAATATTTCCTTATTACTATCCATGTAAAATGTAAATGAAAAACAAATCACATTTCTTTGTGGAGGTGGTAATCCACACGTATACACAAGCAACACTATCATTTTACAACAGATGGAAGTGTAAGAAGGTAGATAATAAATTATATATATCTAATAATTAATTTGTTATAAAAATAATATATATATATATATATATATTAAATTGATTTATTTAACAGTCCAACAGATAGAAATATGAAAAATAATATACATCATATTATGGTGATGGTAGTCTATATGTACGCATGAGCAATCATATTTTTTTACATTAGGAATAAAAAAGATAGAAAATGGTTGTACCATTGAAATAAAAAATTTCAGTATATTAATAACACAGATATCATCAAGTTTTTATGGTCATTTCAGATATATAGCTGGTAGAAGAATAATGAAACTTGAAAAACATCGGTAAGAACATATACCACTCCTTTGAGAAACCTTTTTTCTGTCACTTTTTAATGACCCTTTGGTTTGTATATTAAGAAGAAAATAAAATCTAGGATATGGATATGTATTTTTATAAGATATTTGGATAGGTTTTTTTAATTCTAAGAGGCTCAATTGGCGTATATAACAGAGGATATAAAGTACTATGTAATAATTTAGTGGAGTGGTCCACTTTTAATTTTTAAGAATATTAAAATATAATTAAGTATTTTTTATAAGAAATTAGCTATAAACTAAATTAATTTCTATGATGGGATAGTATTGAATCTTAATCCACTAAAATAATATAAAATACACAATTCGTTATGTTATTTTAACCGTTATCTATTTAGTTTAACCAATATTTTACCTATTTTAACCTTTATCAAAGTAATGCATTTTTATCTCGATTACTATTCATAATGAAGAAAAATTAAATTGATCTTTTTAATAAATTTTGAAATTAAGATTAAAAATATTAGAACCATTTAATCTGATTCAATAACTATAAGTAGAAAAATTTAAATTTAAAATATTCACACAAAACGTAGTTAAAATAGTTTTTTAGAAAATTTCATTTTTAATCATAGAATTGAATTTAATATAATACATTTCATAGTCAAAACCATTAAATAAATTTTAATTTTTTTTATTGAATATATTATATACAAATTTAATTTAAATAATTCATAAATATTTATTGATTTTATTTATTAAGATAAATTTACGTTTTGAAAAAAAGTTTTTTTTCTAAAAACCATCTCGTTTACATTAAAATTATTTTATTTTCATTTATAACAAATTTTTAAAAAATTAAATGATTTTATAAATGTGTAAAAAATATATGTAAATTTTTAATAATATGGTTTAATTTTTATTTATGATAATGTAACCCTTGGATAAAACATACATGATAAAAACAATTCTTACAAGAAAAATATTTCAAAATTGTTCTTTTGTCTCAATACTATTACACAAGTTAATTAGATTTAATGTTCAATAATTATATTTCATTTAAATAACATAAAGTACAATTAGATATATATTTATTAAACACTATTAAAATAAGTCCACTATTTCTTATAAATAATGCTATCAGGCACTTCAAATTTATTAAAGAGAAATATATCATTAATTATTAGGGTGTTACAACATCCTAAGTTAGTATTGATTTTAGTTATAGAAAATTCTTCAATTTCTATTTTATGCTAAATAATATTCCCATATTTTTATAGGATTATGATATATATTTATTTTAATATCCACTATACTATTTTCCTCTTGTTTTTTTTGAGTTTTATGTGTCTCTTTATCATCATTTGATTAAAACATTCTTCGTCCATACAGTATGATTTTTGTATGGGATTTTATACTATAATACTATATTTTTTCCTTCTTTACATTATATGTTTCTCTCAAAAATATAATGATTTCTTAATTTTTTGTATATGAATAATTGAGAATGAATTTTTCATTACATTCATTATTTTAGGGTTTTTATATTCCATACTTGATCAATGATTCAATTATGTTATATGTTATTATTTTCAATCCCATTTTTTCTTGGAATTGTATCCTGGGACACCCTAAGAGGGGAGGGTAGAATAAAGGTGTCATTTTTTTAATTAAATTGATATTTACCCTAAATTTTTTGGAACTTTCTAAAACAATATAAATGAATTGTGAAACCATTGAACATAAAAATTAAAATTAGTAAATAGAGAACCACGATTTTACTTGGTTCACCTCTAAGGGATAGTAAAAGGATCATATGAAGAAAATGTGTTAGTTTTAACATAATCCAATAATTTCACTAGTGATAGTGGATTAAAAATGTTTAGAAAATGCCACCCCATGCTAGGCTTAGTAACATAAAAAATAATTTAGGGATAACACACTACCACCCTTGGATCACATCTATAAATTACTCATTACATAATTATATAGACGATGTCTTACTCAATTTAATTACATGAAGGTCTACTTTAAAGTGTATTTATATTGATTTAGAACTACATTATTGAATTCTATGTTTTATTCTATTAATAATTTCTCGATTTTTTTACTAATAGTTTACCCTTTTCTCAGGATTTTCTGAGGTCACCTACACCAAAATTGTTGGCCTCGCCTAATTATCATTCACCTAGGTTATTGGATTCACCCATGTGAGATCCACCTAAGTTTAAAACTTCCCCCATTTATGTACACACCCATTTATATATTCAACCACATAACCTACTCCACTCAACTCTAATACACTAAAGTTATTAGCTTTTCCTAAGTATAATTCCTATAACACCCTTCACTTTTATAGGATTACCATTTTATATTCTCTATATTACTTTCACTGTACCCTATTTGCGAAACTATGTTCTTATAAGTGATTTACTCTTCTAATTAACACTTCTAACACAAATATACTACATTTCCCAAATTCTTCACTCATGTGGAGTTCACATAGGTGTTTCATATATTACGGGATATCCTATAATCCTTATCTTAATTTTCATTAACCCCCAATAAAGGGATAATCCATATATTTAATAAAAAACCCAATCCTTCACACAACACTCCACTCTAAGATACAGAACAAAAAATTCACCTAGCTCAATTCTCAAAACACCTTTCTCTATATGGTTTCACTTCCTTCATATGGTAATCCTAGAAAATCATGTAGAAGACTGCCATGAGACCCCAATAGAGAAAACACTAATACAAACACATGAAACTAGTGTGAAATACTTTTAAAAAGTTACTTTCATCCCTAGAGAGATAAGGTATCATTTGTAATGGAAATAAACATGGTATTTCTTAAATAAACACTAGATATCACCACCTTATACTATCATAATTGCTCATAATGAACCATGAACATGTAGATAATTTATTGAAAATATACATAACATATATATATCCATCATGAATCACTTTGATTCCAATATTCTACCCATTTATTTTTTTAAATTAAAAGGGAAATTAAAATCATCACAAATTTCATGCTTCCCCTGTAAAATAGTGAAATCACGTATCCATCACTGAAGAGATAGATAAATTACTTATGAAATTCAATTTTCAAATATGATCACAAACTAAAAACTCCATTCCAAGTGGATATTATTTCCTCTAATTGGAATACCATATAACCCATTAATGTGTGAGTCATTCACCGATCCCACTTACTAATAAAAACACCAGGTTATTTTTATAAAATTCACTATTGTTTACCCCCTTTATTAATAATTCCAAAGAGACCTACCAAACATGAAACACACATGATATAATGTCAGATACCCATGGGGAGATGAGGATTATCTAAAACTCATAAAAATTATGGATATGGATGAAGACCATGTTTAAATTTATGTTTCTCAAACATTAGTGTAGCCAAAGTCTTTGTTCTGTTGTCTGTTTCTCTTTCATTAGTTCAAATATGTTCCACTTTGTCCATTCATAGATCAATATTATCTTTAATGATGCGATACCCAATATTAATATTCTTAGTATATGAGTGCATACATTTTTTCCCATGAGTTTAATCAAACTATTTTAATCATATAAAATCACCATCAGTTTCTTCAACTCATCAAAAATATCCATCAAGAATTTCTACATCTACAGAAGTTGATAACATTAATAAGTACCTAATATATATTCTATATCTTCTGTACTTGGGATATTATTTTATAGTTATCTCTTATTATCCCCAGACATTTATTTACAATTATAATAGAATAACCACTCATAGATTCTCAATCCACCACATGACTAGCCAGTCAGAATTGAAAAAGGCTATCAATTCATGATCCTTAATTATATCAAAGAACAAGGAACAATTTAGAGCACCTCAGATGTACCTCATGACTCTTTTAACTATTTCAATATGCTCTTCCATTATATTACTCTAGACACAAGACACTAAACATGTTATAAGCAATGTATCTTTTCTTATTTTCTTCAAATATTAAAATATTAAAATTATAATTCTGTACAAGGTGATATATATATTTCTTATTCTCACAATTGCTATTTTTGTTCTAAACCACAATAAGAGCTGAAAATGGTTTAGAATTATGCTTATTGAACTTCTTCAATAGATATCCGGGGTAATTTTCCTAATAGATGAAAGTGCATTCCTTATTTTTATTCACCTTTATCCCCAAAAAGATCATGATTTCATCAATGACAAGAATTTTATATTTTGATTTCATGTGATAAGAAAATTCATCCATTAAATTTTGCCTGTTTCTATTAAAGATGATATTATCCAAATAGAAAAAAACATAAAGTGTTATTCCTTGGAAATATACTCATTGGGATTATGGTTAAAACATCACCTTTTGAATTTAATCTTCTTCAAATATTAATCTTGGTGAGCATACCATTCTTATAGTGTATATTTTAACCCATATTTATCCTCATTCAATATGTTGTCATTTATTTCATCACCTCCAATCATAAATCATACTGGTTGTTAAATGTAGACTAATTATTCTAGAAAACCATGTAATAATACCATTTTTTACATATATATAATATACTTTGTATCATATTTTAATATATATATCAAAAAAGAGTCTGACTGACACCAATTATGCTACTGGAGAAAATGTTTCTTCAATATCAACACCATCAATCTTAACACAGAATTTATAGACCATGATCACCCTATTTATAATCAGAAATCTATGCCCATAAAATATTTTCTTTAATATAAATCTATTTATAATCACATCATGATTTTTTTCCTTTAAAAAAACCCCCAAGTCTTATTTTTAAGAGTAAGATATAATTACGCATTCACTGATTTATCCCATGATTCACATTTCATTGCTTCTTCAAATAATATTGGTTCCACTATGGGTATTAGAGGTACATGACCCAATTTTTTTTCCATGTCTATGAGGTATAGATATATATATCATTACACTTAATTGATTTATCTCTCTCTGCTTATTCCTCTTTTATGTTGGAGACTGTACTTCTTCTCTAATAACATCCTCTTCTAAATTAGCCAGAGAGTCTTCATAATTCTTACCACTTTGAAAAAATTCATGAATTGTACTAAATTAATTATCTTCCTATAATTTTTTATATATAATTTCAATGTCTTCACCTTATAATTTCTTCACATATTTCTACTAAATGTCTTTAACATCATTATTCTTAATTATTGTTCTCAGCCTCTTGTTATAGTATTTATAGGACTTTTTCATTGTTGAGTATCCTAGATAAACTCCCTCATCTATAGTACTGCCATACTTTAGCTTATTTCCTTCTCTACATTGGATGAAGCAGTTACTTTCAAAGGAATAATTTTTTTTAATTAAGGATTCCTTCCATACCTAAATTCGTAGAGGTTTTCAATTCCCCCATGATTATCAATGTCTAATTTAGAGTGTAATACACAACCTGTAATACCTCTTTCTAATTGCGATGATACATTACAACTTTAATGTGAATTTTGTTTACCATATTATTTTAAATTCAATTTTACACTAAAAAATCGATTTATATATATTTATCATAGTTGAAACTTATTGATTTTTCCATGATTATAAATAAATTTTCCAAAATCAGTGGTGGTCTATTCCATTTTCAGACCAAAATGTTTTAATTATATTCCCATTCTCATTTTTGACTCTTCTTAAATTCCTTTTAAGGTATCCCGTGATTTTTCTCATTCTTTTATTAAACACTAACGAAGATATTGTCCTATATCAATCATAGAAAAGAATGAAATATCTTTCTCTATAGGTTTCAGATATATTCATTAGATCACATAGATTAGTGTGGACCAAATAATCTATATTAGATCACATATCCTTATTTGTTTGATATAGGTTTCATACCATTTTCCCTCACATGAAATCATCAAATGCCTTTTCATGTCCTCTATTCATACATCGTATGTCAAATACAACATTATTCTTGGATAAGATTTCCATGCACTATTTGTGCATATGAACTATCCACGAATGCTAAATTGGTATTTTCACACCTATTTGTCTTTTAAGATCTATCATTTCCCAAATGAAAGGATGTATCAAATCTGACTTTTACATTTTTCAAGAAATTTAAATTTCCTATAATGTGAGATGAACGTACAGTATTGAGAATGAAGGTGATAATATTATTTGTTTCATTGAGATAAATTTATTTAGAATTAACCACTTAAATCTTCTTATTTTCCATTCATGATATACCTAGTTTAGTAGAGGCATAATATAGCCTCAATAATTTCTCCTAACTAAGCATGGTACAATCATACACATATTATTCATCCAAAAGAGTTCACCTATTTTTCAGAGAGAATTTTTTAAGGTTTAAATATATCAACCTTTCAATAGATTATATAGTTATCGTTTCCAAATCATATTTTTTTTGAAATTATTTACATTAGACCAAAATTTTGAACATTGAAAAAAAATATCCTTAGAAATTATTTCTACTATTTGATGAAGGATATGGACTCATTTTTTTTTGGTCTATCGAGAGATTAACCATATAAATAGTTTCTTAAATGTGACACCCACCATGTTATTTTATAGTTTATTTTATTTTATTTTATTTTATTGGTAGTAATCTTATGTTTTTAAGGGTGGTTTCATCTCAAAAATGTAAATTATGGAGTTATTCTTTCTATGCACACTTGAGACATAAAATTTATAGGAAATCATGTGGTTACCATTATATAGAAGGTTTTTTAAACGTTTTGGGAATGGTTGATCTACATGGATGGATCATGGTTAAGTCCAAATCATGCAGATCCTCAGAGAAACGATGTTGGAACTTTGGTATATAAGGGTGTGGGAACACGACTTGAATACTATTTTTAAAGCATTTTACAAGAATGTGAATCATCTATTATATATTTTTATCCCATTTATAAACATTGGAACATTATATTTACAAACATGTGGAGTCTTGGGTAAACTGTGAGATTAGGTTTTGGTGTTTGTAGTGACCTAAATAAGGTTTGAAAAACCTTGCAGCCAAATCATGCAGCTTCCTAGAATCATTTAAAGTAGAATTTACAAAATATTTCCTTACTAGATTTGTATTTTAAATCTGAAATATATTTATACATATCATTCTAATTGTCCAAAAATCCCTGGTAAGATTCCACTCCCCTTTCATTATAATTTTTGTATCCTTACTCTTTCCTTTATAGTATATTTATCCATGATAGTCTCTCTAAACTCCTTACTCTATTATATTTACTGTTTTACCATGATTTATCCTCTTAAATGAACCATAATAATAATGTGTGTTGATTTTAGGGATGGTTTTGGTGTGAATCATATTTAATTTCTCTTGTATGGGTTTTAGAAGGAATGTCTTGGAATGTAAGAGTGTTCACCATCATAGGTGGTTACTTTCAGCTTCATCAAGGTTGAGCCGATGTAGGTGTTTCACTGTTTTCACTATAAATTCCATTAATGTGAATGTTTTTTGGTTTTAATGTGTTTTTGATTCATGAAATTCCTATATGAGTTTCCATAAAGGAGAAATCATGGTTTCCAAATGTTTTTAACCCTTGGAATGGGATGGGATTCCATGCCACATGTTTGTAAAAATTACCAATTTCCTTTTTAAATATTCTTAGTGTTTTTAAAAGTTAATATAGATCATTGATTGGGTTTATAAATTTATTTATCATATAAATTTATTTTCAAACCATGTTTTTTGGTTTTTTAAAGTGTTTAAAATGTTTACCATGTGATTTTTAATTTGAAATGGGTGTGTGAACCCTTTTGTATGGTATTGGAAACATTTTTTTGAACCTGATTTAGTTCAATGGTTTCTTAAGAGATGTGAAAGATTTGAAATGGGTTTAAAAAATGTTTTTATGAAATTAAGTCCCAATAGATGGTTTGGAAAATAATGAAATAGTTGGATTTTGCCCTGAAATTCCATGAATGTTTTGGAAGGAGGTGCATTTTAAATTTTATGAGAAATTAGTTTTCACGAATGGTGTAAAACCATATTTGTGACCCGTGTGAATTTTTTTGACCAAGGTGGTATAATATCTAATAAGGGGATGTCTTATATTTATTCATCATTACATGCAATGAATTATTTAAGGTGGCCGAGTTTCGGTTTTCGTGAAGTTATAAGAGGGGAGGTTTTATTTTTTTTCAAATGTTTTATATTTGAATTTTGTAATGATTAATTGTTATTACCTATAATTTACTTTTCATGGTGTTTCTATGATTAGTATATAAATAAATGGATAAGTGAATTAACTAAAATAGTAATGTACATACAAGAAAATGTTTCTGAGTTACATCTCATCGGTTGGACCCGAGAGGGGAAGTGGGTCATTTGAGCAAGAAATATTATTATAGTCCCATGGTAACGATATCCTCTTGAGATGTTTTATTTTCAGAAAATCATATGGGACTACCAAAGATGGGGATATGATCTATAAACATAGTCTAGGGATCATATCACTAATATGGACATTGTTAATTGTGTCTTAGGATAATTCCCATTAAATTAGGATCTTATTTAGGACATGTCTATGGGATTTATCCTTTGTATTCGATTGAATCCTAAAATTATTTTATTATTGTTTAGATCCTATGTACATATTTTTAATTATAATTTTCATTGTACTTGAAATAGTGTTTGTATTTTGTGTTGTTTCCTCATATACATTATGGTTGACATTATATATATTTTTTAATTGGGGTTTGTAAATGGTTTTCAAAAATGTAAGGTGAATGTGTATTTTTAAATTTTATTCAAATAGTTTTAAAATGAGTTTGAAAGACATAAAATTTAAAATTGTAAAGTGTTATTCTAATTAGTATTTGGTGTATCTTGATGGAAAAGTTGAATTTTTTTTCATAAAGATCTATTGTGTGTGTACTTCTAAAACATGATTTTAGAAAACATGCAATGTTTTATATGAAAAGTTTTTATAATTTTTTTTAGGAAACCAAAAGAAAATTTAAAAAACTTTTGAGTTACTAAATATTCATTTTAAAATAGGTGTTTACGTAATGGGTTTTAATATGGGAAATTGAACATATTGGTTTGGTAAAGTAGGTCAAGGTTAGTTAAAAGTGTTTTCCAAATGATTTTTTTTTCATTTAAAAAAATAATTAAAAAGAGTTTAAACATATTTATGATATGTTTTGGTTTTAGTTATATAAAATCATTGAAATAATATATTATATTTAAAAGCATAATTTTTAGTATTTCATATGAATGATACTTCATATATTTGGTGGGTGGATACCAACTGGGATTTTTAACTGACACTGATATTTTTATTGGTTTAGGTCTGTTCTAGTTATTTTTTTGAGCTATTATTCTTTTAGGATAGGTCTATAGTTTGTTGGTGACTATTGGAAACCTGGTTCCCATTATTTCTAGTTTGGGAAAGTTTTCATATTTTTGTTCTTTATTGGTGACTTTTCATATTGTATTCCATTTCATCTTTCAATTTTTTATACTTGTCCATTTGATTCATTGATGTTTTACTTGTATATTTTATTTTCGATGTTCAGTTATGATTATATCATATTGGATGATATATTAATTTCATTTAAGCTACTTATTTATATTATTATATAATGATAAATTATTCCCATATTATGTTTCTTAATTCCATGGAACTAGTTTCCACCCTTTGTGGATTGAGAATTCTGTTCAGGCCTTGTGCTGAGCATGTTGGGTGCTTAGGTAGAAAGAAACCCATGAAATATTGTCAAAAAATAAAATCATTGGTTAGTTACTCAGTGGAACCTAGGTTTTTGTATCCCTAATTATTATATGTGTAGTTGGAAGTGTCTTGATAAGGTTATCAGAACTCAGGAGGTAGTTGTGGGGAGAGTTTTGTGAACTCTTTCTCACCCTAAGCATCGAGCTTCTACGTGTAGTCAAGATTTTTCCCCTAATTATGGGTTTCCATTTAATGGAATTAATTTATTATGTTTTTATACATATGGAAGAAATTATTTTATCCCCAATGGAATTAATTTAGATGCCTTGGTTGACTATTTTTGGTGTTTAGTGTGGAGAAGGAAAAGGGGATCAAAGAATGAGGTTGTCTTGTAGGGCCGAAAAACCATACAACAACCAAATTCTTGATGCCTAATATGTTATTATTAATAATTATATATTGAAATTCCAACATCATCCATTTTTCCATGTTGGGAATGGTTCCACATCCCACATGATTTTTTATATTAAACACCTTGATGCATGGATTTCCTAGTGTGATAGAAAAATGAAAAAAAGTTTCAAGATTGGTCTGGTAATATAATTTCATATTTTTGTTGCATTTTAGTTCATATTTATATTATTATTTTTTATGTGATTTTTCAAGTGACATGAAATCAGTTCAGTCTATGTGAGAATGGATCTCCTGGAAAAAATGTTTCAAATTTTAATATAAGGCGACAACATAAGTTTTTAAAATGATCTTGGTTTCATGAAAGGTTTTAAAAGTGTTGAATTAATTTTGAAATGAGGAATATTATTTTAAGTGGGATTTATTTTCCAATAAAGTGAAAATGGGGTTTTATAAATCGATTTTCTATTTTAAAGAAAATATGTGACTTCCAAAAATTTCATTTTTTTGGTTTGTTTGGGTTTAAACCCCTGTAATGTGTTTAAAAATGGATTGTGATTGAGAGTTATTTAAAATACAAGAATCTTGTTGTTATTATAAAATAATTATGTGTATTCTGATTTTAAAATTGGTTGATTTCTACTTTCTAATCTATTTTTGAAATATTTTAAAGTGACCCAATCGATTTAGGGACTGGGGTTGAAATTATAAAATGGTTTCTATTTGTTTCTTTAGTGAAATATGTATTGGATTTAATGGTGACTCAGTTTTTAAAATGGTTGTATGGGAATAATTCCTATGGTTTATTTCATTTTAAAAGGTTATGTTCTAAAAAATATTAACTTCTTTTATAAAAATTCATGATTTCATTTATCCCTCATGTGATTTTGGGACTTCTCAGTGTGCTTTGGGAGATATGATCAGGTTGACCTCATGTCTTGTGTGGTTTGATGTAAGATTCCCAAAAAGGTCTTGTGTTGAATTAGTGTGACTTGGGGATACTCAAAGCTATATTTTGGAAACAATTTTTTGGGAATAGTGTATTCCAAGTGTCATAGGCTCTGATACATGGTTTTATTGTGGGGATAAAAGAGGGTTAGTTTTCATGGAGTATATTGTGTGAGCTCTAGTTTTGGATTTTTATTTTACCAGACACAGATATGTTTGAGGTTGAGGGTATGGAAATACTTTTTTTATCCTTCATGTTCTTGTTTGTTTCTCATTTAGATGATGAACAATTTTTTTGGATTTATTCCTGTTGAGTTTGGAGTAGTCTGCCTTGAGGAGATATACACCTAAGGTTTTATTAGGCACCTCTTCGGTGTCTTTGTATGAATGATGGTTTTTTTGGAAATATAAGTGCCTCATTTCTAGATGATTTTTATTGTTTCTCATTCATGTAGTAGACAATGAACATGTTTTTATTTTTTTTGGTTTAGAAATAGAAATAACCTATGGGGAATGTATGGAAAACTGTGAGCATAGTTTTATTCTAGATTTAAATTTACGTGTTACTGTGCTATATTTTTTTTTATCAAAATCATAGTGGGGAAGTTTTCTATGGATTTTGATTTAAACAATCTCATTTTATGATTATGGACCTAGGGTTAAATTCATTCAATTTTTTACTTAGTAATGTTCCTGGTTGATGTTCTCCTTTGCTTTGGGATTCCATGGGTTTAGTGTTCATGTATTGTTTTCTATCATGATTATTCAAGATTCAGTTCCTTCCATTGGTAATTTTGAGCTAGTTTCTTATGGTGAGATATTATTGGAGGTTCTTGGTGATTCCCTTTGTAGATTTTGGTAATTTGGATATTAGTGACCCCCTAATGTTTTATGAAATCGAGGCCACTAATTATTCCACCATTTTAGATCAGTTATAAATTCTTTCGAGACCAATGATTAATATCTATCACCCTATGGATTATCTTTGATCATTTTTGATTGATGATGTCAGGTTTTGTTTTAGAAACTCATCTAGTTATTTAAGGGCATTCATTTTATTTTCAGGATTCATTTTTGAATAAATATTTGATTATGCTATACTTAGACTTGAGACTTTTTGGGGGTAAAAAGTAGTACAATGTGGATTATTGTGACACCCAACATGTTAATGCAGAGTTAATTTTTATGTTATTTTATGTTATTTTAAATATTCTTATGTTTCTAGAGATTTTTTCCTAAAAAATTATAAATTATTGAGTTTTTCTTTCTAAGCATGGTTTACATGCACGATTTAGAGGACACCCTGTTGTTACCCTTATGTTTCATAATCTTTAAGACAAATTGATCTATACATGATTGATGTGCATGGGTGGTGAACAACTATGTAAAAAACCTGCATATCCTATATAAAACCATGTGAAACTATTGATATATATGGGTGAGGTCACATATATTACACATTATTTAATAAAATATACGATAATCTTGTGAAATAACTCTATAGTTTGACTATTATATCTATAATAGTGGGCACATTGTTTTTCAAACTTTGCAGATTCGAAGGTAAACCATTAAAGTGGTGTTTGGTTTAGGCATTAACCTATGAATGGTTAACATATGGTCTGAAAAACCATGTGGATAATACATGTAGCCTACCCATATTCATTAATTTTATAAAATTAATATCATAAATTTTAACCCCTAAATCCCTCATTTCTTTCTGCATATCATTTTAATGGACTATACATCCCTATAGTGGTTCTCTTCCCTTAATCCCTTTGATTTTATTGTTCTTAATCCTTGGTTTCAAGTTTATTTCACCATGGTAAGTCCCCATAAACCCCATATTAAATTCTATTTCTTCTTATTATCTTGATTTATCTCCTTCCATGAATAATAATAATCATATGGGTTTATTTTAGGGTTGATAGTAATCTAAATCATTGGTCTTTACACATTTAGGGATTGTATAGGGAATTTATTATCTTATAGGGTTGTCCTTTTTCAAGGGCGATACTTTGGGATTGATCTCCTTTGAACTGAGTTAAGTGTTTCATTATTGTCATTTTATATTATATAATTCTGAATTAATGATGGGTTTAAAGTGTTATTTATTAATTATATGTCTATATGAGTGTCTATGAGGTTAAAATTTTGGTTTCTAAATTGGTTAGTCCCTTTTCATTGTATGAGACTCCATGTAAAGTGTTTGAAAAAATTCCCATGTGCATTTTATGTTATTGTAAGTGATTTTAAAAGAAGATTTTTATTCTAATTTGATTTCCAAAATGAGAATTTTGAATCAAATGATATTCAATCCAAGTTTTTGGGTGTTTTAATTTTTTTTTAAATGTTTGGTATGAGACATTTGATTTGAAATGGGTGTGTTAACCCATTTGTAGTGTATTTGAAACCCTTTTATTACCATGGTTGATTTCAAAGGTTGTTTTAAGGGTAAGTTGAGTTCCCAAATGGATTTCCAATTATTTTTAATGAAATTTAGTCCTAATATTTGACTATGATGATATTTAAATAGTGGGATTTAGTCATGGTATTCAAAGATTTTTTTTAAAGAGGCCAATTTGGAATTGTATAAGAAATGATTTTTCATAAATGGTATAAAAACCTATTTCAGACCCTTGTGATTTTGGTAATTCAAGTGGTGGTGTGTCAACCAATGAGGGATATTTCATATTAATACATAATTATATGAAATTTACTATATGATATAGATTGTGGGCATTTATTTTGAGCTTTTAATAGGTGTGGTGTGATTTGTTTCTAATGTTTTCTATTTTACTTATGTAATGAATTATTATGCTCACCTATGTTTAAATTTTCATGGGTGGTCCTTAGCAGTTAGAAATATAGTTTCTATTAGAGATTATGAAGGTTTCCCATCCGGTGAAATGTTCTTTCTATAGGAACTCATTTTTATAATGCCCCCTTGTCGATTCCTACATACCATTCAATAACCAACTGCTTGTGTGAATTCAGTGTGGTGATTTCAGGAATTCATATCCATCTTCTCATAATACATTAAAGGTTTTTCGGATGATGTGGCATTTTGGGTTATCTTGAGATGTTCTAAAAGTAATTTTTTGGAAGTGTAAGTCTTATTTGGAGGCTATCATATCCTGAACACAGTGAAACAGATGCTTCAAAGAAATAGGGCTCCATCCATAGGCCTTAGAGGGAAGCTTTTCACGCAGAAAATAATTGTTGGTTGTGGGGTTTTTTTACCCATATTTTGTCTCAAAAGTCATAGTGGGGATGGTTTATGTTCACTCTTTCGAATTTTTATTTGTTTTTTGGAAATCCCTCCAGTTTTATAGCTTTTGGTAGCAATGTATTCTTGAAATTTTTTGGGGTTTTCCTTATGAAAAGAGAATTTTTTACATGTTAGTATTTTTCTTTGAACTATTTTATACTTGTGTGATTATCATTAGGATATGATCACGTATCATAGAAATTATGAATTGTTGTTTTATCGATGGCTAGTTTGGATTTATTCTCCCCGGTTCCCCTTTGGTTTGTAGTTCTAGTGTTTTTTTCTGGATGTGAATTTATTTTAAATGGTGGGGAGACCCACCATGAATATTTTTATAGAATTTTAGAGAGTTTTATGGGTGTGAGTTTTTGATTTGAATGTTCACACCAAGTTTTATGGGTTCTTTTTTCTTAATTTTGTTTTGAGTTTTAGTTTTTCTCTTCATTTGGATTTGTGGTTTCTGTAGAAAGAACGACTTTGTGGTGGGGATAAATTTCAAACCCCAAACCTAGTTTTATTTATTTTATTTATTTTTAATTATATCATGGTGTTTGATATTTAATTTGAGGTTTTGGTTGAGTAATAGGTGATAATGTTTGAGTTTTCATGTTTTCTGGTGGTTTTTAGCCCCATACACATTTGGTGTACAACGTTTGGGGAGAAACGATGTGCTTGGTAGATCCCGAGGGTGTTACCAATTAATTTTTTTCATTAATTTTTTTAATTGAACAATATTCAATTGTTTTACCCAAACCATGTTAGACAATTGAGTAACCATGAAACCCATTGGTGGTGTCTAGGTAAGGCATACGATATGCAAATAGATAGCTACAACTATATGGAAATATTGTGAGAGGCACTTTAATTTTCATATAACTTATTTTCCTAGTGGTTCACATGTTCTCAAACCATGCGTCTATCCCATGAGTGTGTCCCCTACTTTATGTATAGTGTGAATGGTTGGTGCACAATTTTTCAGTCTGTGTGACCAAACCATGATTTCTACCCATAATCATAAAGTCATGAAATTACACTTTTCTCTATTATGTTTTATCCGCAATTCGAAAACTACCTCTATTGCTCTATTTTGGTGCATGAGAGAGATCCTAAACCCCTATATACATGGATATCCTTAATCCATTTATACAACTTTATTGTTAATAGGTAAGTTTATCTTGAATTTTGGTCATTTTCTCCCCTTATACTCTTCATATCGTGGTACCTTCTTCTTTCTTGGATTAGATTCCTCTTACCTAAACACTGGGGTGAGGTTTGGATGATATGGGATGTTTTACTTGATGTTACATTGTATGGTTTTCTTCTAGGGATTAGTTCTTCTACTCTTTGAATTTCATCATATTCACACACCATTGAGGTATGGTTCACTATCTATTTTCTATCTAGAACAAGCCATTTGATGATTTATTTTTTTTAAAATAATTTTAAATTTTGTTATTCATTTTTATAATGCGATAGTTTGATTTATTATGGCTTTTTTATGTTGGAAATTTGATGAGAATGGGTTTTCAAGGGATTTATATAATCATTCATATACGTATATGCATTCCAAGTGTTTTATAAAATTTCAATTTGACTATTAAAATAAATTTGAGTGCTTTGTAATTTTTCTGTTTTAGTTTTAGTTTTGGTATTTTTTTATTGTGAATTGAGAATTATGTTTTTTATAACTTTTCTTTATGGTGTGATGCTCATGTGTGGATCTGTGTTATTTGTTTTGATGTTTCTCAAATTTATTAAATTGGACTTTAGTTATTTTTAGGGTCATCTATATATATACCGAAGAATATAGGGATATATATATGCTTATGAGGTTCACATATAGATAGGAACATGAATATAAATAGAAAAACCATAATGATTTCTATTTTGAAACCTCAATTTTCGAACCACCATTATCACATTTCCTTTCTCACCTCCACTCTATCTCCCAAATGTTTTCCAAAAACCCATAATATATACTAAATGATCTTTTTTTAAAAGTATGTCAAAAGTGGTTTTCAAATGTGTTTTCAAAATCATGGTCAGTTTGGAAACTTGATATTTTATTTGGTAACTAAATAGAATAAAAGGCATATTTTGCACATTTCAAACATAAATGGAGTTTTCACATTGGTTTTAGAAATGGTTTTGAGAAGAAATGAATTTTCATTGATATTGGTTTTATAATTGTAAATTTTAAGGCCTGACTATAAACTTGACTTGTTTTGGAAATTGTTTTAAAGTTCACATATCATCCTGGCCCAGTTAGAACCTTAAAATGTTATATGTGAGATGATAACCCCCATGGTTGTCCTTCTATTGAGAGGGACTTCACATAGTTTGTGTTAGGAATGGGGAAGGCTTACATGGTGGAAACTATGGGTTATAACTAGCGTGGGAGGACCTCCTCATCCTCCTCCACAATTTTTTAATTAGATTCTAAGACTTCATTTAGAGGGTCCAGTGATGATTCCTTTCTAAATGGTGATTATGTGGTCTAGAATGCACTGGATAGGGGATAACCAAGGTGGGGTATCCACTGGTGAGGCTCGATTAGAGCATCTAGATTGGTTAGTAAATGTGGACATGCATCATAAGCCAGAATTTGGTTCTAAACTAAGTGCACCGATGGACTACTTTTAGTGTTGTTTAAAAAATTACCATGAATACATATCTGTATGCTCTTATTTTACATTATGGAACTTTGGTTACTAGTTTATGTAGTATTTTACTTTATATACTTGTATGGTATCCCTTTATTTCTATCTTTATCTTCTTTACCCTACCGGTTGTGATTAGTTTTCCCCTATTCTCATACACTCTATTCTCATGATGGGTTTCAACATTTATTTTGAGGTTTCAAATTGGGATTTAAATGAGAATTTATTTTAAGATGGAACTTGCCTTCTTATTTTCGAGGTGGAATTTTTAGAAACAAGTGTTAATTTTTTCAATGTAGAAAACCATATTTTACATAAGTTTCTTTCAACTAAAATTTATGTACTTTTTTGGGAAAGTACATGTATGGATTATATGGTACTTACATACTGAGCTATTTTATGATCACACCCTACTTGTTCTACTCAGCATTGGTGGAACCGAACTATTTTTTAAGTTGTTCTCTTGTTTATTTTTTTATGGAGTGGGATGGTTTTATGGATAGTAGTGACCATGAGGTCACATGGAGATCTTGTTGGGTTCCGATTTGTGTTCAATTTTCATTTGTTTTAGTTTTCTATTTTGTTACACTGTAATTTAATCTAGATCTGATTATGTATCTATTTTAATCAGTGGTTTATGGATAATATTTTTTAATCTACATTCTCTATTTTTTTATTATTTCACTATGGGATAGTTAATTCCCAAGTGTATTATCTTTGATGCATAACAGTAGTTTTCAATCTAGACTGATCCAAAATGCCTCTCCAACCATGTCATTAGATGAATTAGGTGACCGGTTTGGGGCCAAATTAGGCTGGATCATGATAATTTATATCATCATAGGGATAGTGCAACTAGTTTGGACTTGGTTACTTGAGACCCAGTACAATTCCCATGACTATAGGATCCAAATTTCCATCTTCTATAATATTTATCCTTTGGATTTAATTGGATCCCCTACTTCCAATATTATTGTTTGGAAACTACGCACCAATGTTTTATTTACCCATGTATTTGGACTTCACATAGTGGTCCTAGTTTTATGTTATCCTCATATACATTATGGTTTACTTTTCAAATTCTATATAAATAGGATTTGAATGGTTTTTAAAGAAGGAAGGTGAAAGGGAATATTTTGTGTGTTTTCAAAAAATATATAAATTAGTTAGAAATGCATGAAAATTAAGGGTGTAATTTTTTTTTCCAAAAAGTATTTTTAGTATTTTAATGGAAAAGAGGATTAGTGGGGTTTTTAGAACACTAATGTATGTGGACTTATAATACATATTTTTAAACCCCCATGCCTCATTGTACTTGTAGATTTATTTTTAAATATTTTTTAGATAATTTTTATAAAATTGAAACCACTTTTGAGTTATAAAATAACGAGTTTAAAATATGTTTTTATGAAACGGATTTCATAGTGGGAATTTTAAAAATATGGTTGGGAAAAGTATGCTTCATCTTGGGAAATGTGTTTTCCAAGTTTATGTTTTCATTTAATAAAAACAAAAAAAAATTATTTTAAAAAATATATGATTTATTTATTACTTAATTATGTAAAACCTTAAAAAAAATATATTTTATGATATATTTAGAACATTAATTTTTAGTATGTCATATGAAACCAACTACTTAGATTTGGTGTGTCGAAACATAATAGGATTTTTTTTTCTTATATATATTTTTACAGGTCAAGGTCCATTCATATTGGTTTGAAATATATGAATCATTAGGGGGAGATATATGTTTGGATGGTGACAATGAATCATTTGTGGATCATTAAAGATTTTTTTGGAATTTTATTCATCATTGGGTTATATATTGGTCAATTGAAATATTTTATTTTATGATTCAGATATAGTTATATCTTTATTAACTTTTTATTCATTTATGTTTCAATTGAATATTCTATTTTTTATATTCAATTATGATTATATCATATTTTAATTTTTATTTCTTTTATTTATTCTCTTTATTTATATTGGTATAAGAGGGATAAATTATTCATAAGGTATGTTCTATGATCCTTAAACAATAGTTTTCAGCCTATTGAGTTCAGAAATTCCCCTACGTCCTTATGGAATATAGTACATGTTCCATGCAAGAAAACACATTGAAATAATTTATTAAATTTCCTCTTAACATTATGAAATAGTGTGTCATAGGTTTCCATTTAATTGAAACTTAATAAGAGGAAAAATATTCTCTCCATATATGATCTTGAGAAAGTGAATTTTCTTTTGAGAATCATAAGAGTTCTATTATGATTCATGTTTTAATCATAAATAAACATCATATTCTTTAAGGTACTCAACCACTTTATCACACTACTTTACACTTTCATT
The DNA here is from genome assembly GCA_963277665.1 of Viscum album. Taxonomy (NCBI): domain Eukaryota; kingdom Viridiplantae; phylum Streptophyta; class Magnoliopsida; order Santalales; family Viscaceae; genus Viscum; species Viscum album. Next base: position 937,066,452 of record OY728150.1, read on the forward strand.
ATTGTTATCAATTACCTTATATATTTATTTCTATGTTATGTTTGAGATTCGTTATTTCTTTGTATTACACTTAACTGATAGATTTGTCTTCAAGTTATTTTCAGATGATAAATATATACTTCAATATGTTCAATGTATTCTGGGGATTCCTTGAACAATCTATTTTTCATTATATTCTTGTGTCTTTGAATATCATGTTCCTCAAGGTTTCATTAAATTATTTACTCTGTGATCGACACCACTTTTTTTCATTTTAGAATCTTACATTTCTATATTAGTGATCAAAAAATCATCTATGCATGATTTTCATTTAGTTTAACTTCCACTAAATACTATCCATTATAATTTTCTTCTTTTATCACCAATATATCCCCTTGAAATTCATTTTTCGATGAACTCAATGTTTAGAGTATCTTCTAAAAGGGAATTTTCTTCATGGATTCTGGGTAACCCATGCTTTAAGTTATTCATCATAAAATATTCTTAAGAACCATGGTATTATATACCCATCTTTACCACATAATAAACAATCCAAGGGTACATTTACTTCAACTATGCATTTACCAATTTTTAATTTAATATCCCCAAGATAAAGATGTTAATTTCCACAACATCTTCTATTTTTATGCATTTAAAGATATTGTGATTCTATATGGATTTTAATTCAATATATTTGTTTGAATGAATTGATATCCCTTCTATCTTAAATCTCATTTTAATCCACGAAACTTCTAAACAAATATTCTATATAGATCTTGGAACAATCAATTTCATCCAGTGATGAAACTTTTAAATTGAGTGGTTGGGGAAATCATCAAAAAATATTCTAAACAGTATAAATATCATTAATCTTTTCCCAAAGAACATGAATATATCTAATAACATTAGTGATTACATTGAAGAAACTATCAACATTCGCATATGAATGAATTTTAAAATCATAAAATTTATTATGGAGGACCCTTAGATTTGATTTATTCACCATAAAATCACCTCCATATATGTTGGAAAATTTATTCTATATGGACTTTTAATTTTTATAATCCATAAATTTTATATAAATATAATCAGAGAAAAATCATGATAAAGAATTATAAACTATGAAATTAATTTCTAGACATTTCTTATCAGCATAATTCAAGTACTATCCTATCACATCACATCTTCAATACCATGAGATGTAGCATAAATAACTTGTATCATAAGATATTAAAGATATGATATCATTATATTCTTCTAAATTTGAAAATTTATTCCATCAAAAAAGAAAACTCTTTAGTACAAATTGTGCTATCAATCTCCATGGACTTTTTATGACAATATTAAAGCCTAAAACCAATGCTTCCATAGAACATTTTATTCCCCAAGATTCCCCAGGATGGTAGGGGGTAATCAGGGTGTCAAATATTTATTTTCATCAAAAGGATATTTTCCCCACATTAGTGGGAACTAAACATTTATGAATGAATAATAAAACCAACAATACATATAACTTTTATATGGTTCACTGTTAAGGGATAATACATGAATAATATTACTATGATTTGTTGGTTATACCATAATGTAATAAGATTTAATTATTTTGGATTGATGATAAATTTTGGATCATAGTCACTTCATGGAAAGATCAATTACATTATATATAATTTTGGAATATCATACTTCCACACTCAGATCACATCCATATACTCCTAATTTCTCACCACTCTTGATGAATTCTTCCTCAGTTTAATGACATGAATATCTCCTTCAATCTGTATCAATGTTTATTGATAATTGACTTATTAAATTTTGAGTTTAAGTCTATAAATAATACCTAAATGTTTTCACAGGCAGTTCACCAATGTGTCATTCTTCATCTAGGTCACCATTACCCATGTCCTTGGCCTCACCCAAGTATGATTTTCCCAAGTTCGTGGATTCTCCTAAGGGATATTTTCTATGGATCAATGGTTTACCCATTTATAGATTCATCAAGGTATGGCTTCACCTAGGCCATCATGTTCTCTTATGTTTACATTTTTCAAGTTCATATATATTCCCCATTACTCTTCAGGGAACAATATACTATAAGGTAAGTTTTACTAGGTAGATAATCCCCACTACATTTTCTATAATCTTTTTATGAAACTATGTTTATGAAAGCCTTCACACTATATATTAATTAATATGTATTTTGAATAATACTTATGCCATCTGGGTTTTTAGGTCCAATTAATGAAAGTGTCCTTTACATGATGGGATATAATCGAATAATACTCCTAATTATCTTTAACACCAAATGAAGAGATAATATCTATATTTTTAGGTAGAAACTCCAACCTTTACATAGCACTTTGATCTAAGAAATATGACATTCCATTTACCTGGATCTACTCATGAAATTCCATTCTTTCAAACGATCTCCCTTCTATTACACAATATCCCAAAAAATTGGAAAACACATGATTGACCCTAGTCTGACACCTACCTAAACAATATTGGAGCACCTATTAATGTAATTAGGGTACACCACTAGATCAAAGATACCATAATCTCTAGGGAAATAATACATCCATTCATATGGAAAGATACTTTGAGGTTTCTTCAATAAACATCTGATCTTCCTTGAAAAATTTAAGACCCAAAAATTTGGAAAAAATTGGAAATATTATCCAACTTAAACTATTATCCTTGGACTTAAAGCACCTTAAATAACCATTAAATTGATTGAAAAAGTCATAACATCCTTCTCCACCTTGAATCACCTTAATTTTTATACTTTGGATTTAATATTATGTTTTCATGGTTTATGTATGATCCATTGAAATACATTCATATTTATATATAACAAACATTAATTCATATATTATAATGTGATAGGTGGACCCATAATTATAAACCCAATTTTTTTTATGAAATTATTTTATCGGAGAAGATTTTATGTATAATGCATGTGTATTGAGCCTATAAACAATGGTATAGTGTATTGGTATTTATTATTGAATTATTGTTATGTTGAAATAATTTATCTTTTTCACCACATAACTATTAAACATTATTATGCTTTGCAACATGTTTTTCTTATGTTATAAACATATAATAAATATAATGATCTTATAGAATCTCATATTGATTATTCTCTTCATGATTCCTTTGGAATATAACATTAATGGGATTTTAGATCACCTTTTATTTTATTCCATTTCACTATGAATTCATATGTAGTAAAAAGAGAAATATATATTATTGGAATAATAGTGTGTAAAATTAAATTATTATTATATATATATATTTATAAATGTTTGTATTTTGTACCATTTCTTCAAATATAGTATATCGTCATTTTCTAGGGTGTGTATTTTTTATAAAATCCTTGGATTTTTATTGAAATGTTTCAATGTTATACTTATGAGTTATGGTTCATTAGAATCTGTATAATATAATATTTATTAATGGAACTTTATGAAACACGTGTTTCATATTCTCCATGAAAAAACCATGACCTTATTCAATGTACAAATTCATGATTCTCAACATTTTTTAAAATTTAATCTTTATCATTATAAAATTTTTAATACTTAATTTTAACTTACATAAATAAAAAATATGATTTTCTCTATCCTTTCTATTAGTTTAAATTAATTTGTAAAATTATACCATTTGAATTTGGAATGGACCTTACAAACAAGTCTCTCTTGAAATTGGGGTGGAATCTGAGTGGTTAACACACCCCATATTTCTATATGCAACCAAGGTTCAACTCTTGGTGGAGGCATATTTCTAGGGTACTATAGGAATACTATAGCAGGTACTATGTGGTTCTATATAAGATAGAACTATTCATCCAATTTGGTCCTTCAGGTCACCAGTTTCTGCCTATGTGCCCAAGGCCTTTGGGCCACCCTTAGATATTGGGTAATAGGGTATACATGACACCGTAGACATCTATTCCATGGTATTTCAAGCTATAAGACCGTGAAGAATTTCTAGAAGACCATATACAAGAAGGCCCCAAAAGAGGATTCAGATCAACAAGAATCAACTAGAGAAGAGATAACCAAATTAGAAGAAGGAGAGGGTATTCCAATTACCATCGGTACTGGGGACTATGGAACTCTACACAGGATAATTATAGCAGATTATCCATGTATGGTGGGGATATAGGAACTCTTAATGATGAATATGCTGGGAAGTGGTACTTGTAGTGTATTTAGATCTTTGAACCATTAGGTCATGTATTGGTCCTTGGGCCTTTGGGCCTTTAGGTCATATACTAGGCATTGTCCATCTGGGCATATAGGTTATTAATGTGTTCCCACTCAACCCAACTAAAAAGGGGGATAATTTATAAATAAATAAAATCCTCAATGATCTTTGGGCTAGGTTAATCACCATAAAAAATACTTTCTTTATTTATAGTCTCCCCAATCTTATCACATAATTTTTTCTATAATTATAATTTTATTTTAGTGATATTTTTTCATTTTTCACATCAAAACAAATAAGCATGTGTTTTTAATTTTTATATGATAAAATTTGCTAATAAATGTTTTTATACTCATTATGTTTATAAGATTCATCAATGTTTCTTGGTTCAAGATGTAAAATCATCATGGTATGCAATAATTCACAAAATAACTATCTTGTTCAAACTAGTAATGCATAGTTTCTAATAGTGTTTTAAAATTTAACATTTATATTTATCTACTAGAGTTTAGATTTGAATATAATTTTTATTATAATAATTTTAAATATATTCCCACACATCTTGATCAATAAAATATAAATAATTTATAGAATCATATTATTACTAATCAATTTCCAACCTTATTTTCATCACTTTATGAAAATTTTTATTCTTTTTAATTCAAATTAAAATAATTATCTATCACATTAACACCATAAATATTAAAAATATTTATGTATTCATACTGAATCAGTGGTAAAAACAAAATTTTAGAAAATATCCAAAGAATATTTTATTATTATAACTCAATTTAAACACCTCTTTATTTTTTCCGTTAATATTTTAATGGAATGAACTTTTCAAAACATTGATGAGATTTAATACATGTATCTTATGTTATTAATTATAATTGGGGTACATTTAATAACTTAGATGAAATAAACATTGATTATGAATATGAAAAATTGTTACCATTTTATGTTCCCAAAAATATATAGTATTCATATATTTTAATGTATTTGGTCTTCAATATCTTTAATAATTAGACTCTGAATTATTTAATTTGTTTTGGTGAAATATAAGGACAATAATCATAACTGGTTATTGAATTTTCAATAAAATATTTAATCATTACCCATGTACAATTTTTTTGGATTTCCTATTCTAATTATTTTCAATGGGAAGCCACTCTCATTTTTAAAACTTCTTACAAGAGTTTTAGATATTTTGATAACAACATATATACATATCACATATATAATAAAATCAATCCATGTTTTCTAATCAATAAAAGAAATAATATATATATATATAATGGATTTAGATTAATATAGACATAAATTGAAGATTATATAAGCTCTATGGAATTTGATGTCTAAGTCTCTATTCTTGAAGGTAAATAATTAATAATTCCCCCCTTTCTCACAAATATTGAAAAAACATCCTTTATATATTCATTCATCAAATATCATGGATTAAATCATTATACATAAAATTTATACCATTTCATTGATGATGACTATAATTCATTTGTTCTATAAGGAGTAATCCACTTTCAGAAAACATTTAGCATCAAATGTTCACTTCTCCATCTTGAAATAGATAATTTTGTATATAGTAATAAATCCTTTGATATCTATATCTAAAAAATATTTTCTAAAAAATACTTAATTTTAATAATCACATTTTTTTGAAAAACATAAAAAGTTGTGATTCACATAAATAACTAATTAAATATCCTTAAAAATAAACTTATGTTCTATAACTTCAATAGTTCCCATAATATTCATTCATAGAGAAATATCATTCCCAAAATTACAATTCATGAATCATACATTTATATCCTAGTTAAGATATTATGATTACCATTCCTACAAAATGAGAGACCATTATTTAAGGCCCACAACGAAATATTTTATGACATTTTAAATGTTATTACAACAACATATAAAGAAAATTTCCACTCTCTCACTTTTAAAAGCATAGCGTAAATATTTTAACACCCAATAGTACTAGAAATATCATAACATAATGTTCATATATATCACCTTACTGGTAACATATCTTAAATAATACATTAAAAAATTATATTTTTTCTTTAATTCATTTTTTTATTAAGCGTACTATCATTATAAGAATTATCATCCCCTCATAATGAATCTTCATGTTATTATTATAATTTAAACATGTTATCCATTATACCAAAAGTACAATTAAATGTTATAATATCATCTAGAAAATAAATAGTAGCCACATAAATCATAATAAATCATAAAACATATATTGTTTGAAATTTGAATTCTTCCCCAAATATTTATATTTTGAGAACACCAATGACTGTAATTATGGAAAATTTTCTGTGAAAATATACACTTATACATCTTCCATTCTAAAGATTTTCTTGTATTTTTTACTATCAACTTAAAAATAGTGTGCCATTAATGTCTTAATTTTAAAAATTATAAAAATTATATTTCTCATATCAAGAATATATAAAACATGATTTATTTTTTGTTATATTAATATCTACTCCCATATTGTAAAAAATGCATGAACATTTTTTTCGTTGATTTCTCTAAATTATAATTAATAAAATCGTAAATTGATTTAAAAAATATAGAAATTTAATAAGATATAAATAAATACCCCATAATTTTGTGATTAATAGGAAGTGTTTAATTACTTACATTCCATTAAAAATTTAGTTTTTTAATTATAGAGAATTAATATAAACCATTACATATTAAAATATTTTTTTATATATAGAAAGTTTTTTACTTATATAAATACTTTATATGAGACAAAATTCCCTAATATAAGGTAAAACCTCATAATAGATACCATGAAATATAAATCACTCTTACTATACTTTGATCCCTAGGAAATTAATTTAAAAAATGGGATGGTTGTAAGAGAATACCTGTTTTGTGAAAGACTTTTTTCTAAAACATTGTAAAAAAATTTCTTTGAAATATCAATGTTAAAGATTGTATAAAAAATATTTTAATCTAAATACCTATTTAATTACTCATAATGGTTTCATAAAAAAATTATTAAATTACTCAAGGAAGCTTGAAATTTTTTATATCATTAAAATATTTTACACATTAATTCACTATAAATGGAAAAAAATACAAATTTATACCTTTTCACAAAAAAACATACTTTTCATTGTATCCAAATATTTAAATTCGATTACTTCATATCAAAATAATAAAATAATATTATTGAAAAATATTTTTCATTCTTTAAATAACTTAACACTGATATTTCATCATTGTTCATAATGAAATCAGTCAACTAGATAATTCCAACAACATTTGTAATAGAATAAACTACATATATAATTAAAATATAATTCATAATGGAATCAATTAACAAAATAATTCCAACTTCATTCATAATATAATCATTTAAAAGAATAATTACTACAAAATTCCTAATAGAATAACCCAACTAAATCATTTTAGAATCATTACCAAATGCATTGGAGGGTTACAACTGACCCACCCATAACATATAAGACCAATTCCACTATGAGTTTATGTTTATTATACACACAATTCATTCATCAACATTTCCCAAGTACCTTTTTTTTAAATAAAAAAATTTTAGATTTAACTTTTATTCATAAATATCATAAAAAGTTACTTTAAATTCAGAAAAATAATTTTTTTCAAACAATTCATGACATAGAATTATTCCAAAAAAATGCATGGTTTATTGGTGATAACTATAGGAAGAATAGTTTTTATGAAACTATTAATTGTAAAATTAATACATGTAATTAAAAATATAACTGAAGTTATGTATAAATTTCCTTGAAATCAATCATTAAATTGAAAAATGAAAAGTGTATTTTCATCAAAAAATGATGGTTTTACATTAAATATACTAAGAAATAATGTTATATTAAAAGAAATATTTTTAAAAATAAAATAACAATTTTGAAGGAAAATAACCCATTACCAAATATAAAAAATGAACTAGATTCATATACTGAAGTTATTATTAGTGAAGACCCCAAAACCTCACTCTACCTCACTTCATAAGATAATTATTTCTCATTTCAAATAAAAGAACCTTAAAAGTATATAGATATGAGTTAAATATAGAGGGACTACCACCTTTTATAACCAGACATCATTATATATATTGATTTTAATTATTAGGTATAAAATTATTAATAAAAATATATTATTATCACAAAAATAGATAAAGATCCTATTTAAATCTCTCTCAATTGTAACCTCCATTGTATTTATGCTATTTTTATAAAATAACATGTGTATGACTATTATATAGAAATGGTTCTATGATTGATGAAGATATAGATTAAAAAATTTATTTTATACATGATGTTATATTTAATTTGATCTATCCAGTTTATAAAATTATTTCATCCTTTATCGGTGATGCACCCCATGTGTCATATGATCATTACATGGATCCCATCGAGTGAGATCCCTCTATGTACAATATTATACATGTAATGATTATAATCCATATTTAATATATATAACATGCCATAGGTGTATTAATACTAGAACCATGTTATATATATTTATTTTAGAATATTAATAATAGTATTTCTTAAATACATGCACTATTAGTGTCCATTTTTAATGATCATATTCCATATGCTACTTCTCTTTATGCTTGAATATGTATTACTTTATGTAAAATCCATAGAGACCCTTAGTTCAAGGTTTAGATCATAGGTGCTTCATATATGAGACACATATATATTTGTGTGTATAAATATATTTTTGTGTGTATATAAATATATCACATATTCATTACTAACAACATTCTAAATATCATGCACTACAGACTGAGTAACATGTACATCATGTCATTTTTTTTAAATCATGAACTTCATTCACTTGAAATATATATCATTGACCCCAATTTATAGATATTCATTCTCTATATATGTTTATATAACCTATTATTCATGTTATACTAAATATATTTTTGGTATATATATGTTATAATATTTGAGATCCTATTATAGTGGGTAAACACCATATCCAAAACTATGACATAATGTGAACTTCAAAAACCCATTATACATGTGTATATTTAAAAGTTTTATTTTTGAATGTTAGATTTTTATTTTAAGAAAATTAACTTCACCTTTGACATATTTATAAAGATATTATCTGAAGGCTATTTTTGTTTTTATTTTTCAGAAATAAATGCTTTTTAAGTGAATAGTGAAAAATATAGTTTTTTTACCAGAACTGTAAATTTTATGAATTGATCATTTTATAAGAAAGACCTTTAATTTTATATAAACTTTTAAATAGTCATAAATGTTCTTTATAAAAACTATTATTAATTTATAAATCCTATTTTTAACATTTCATAATCTTATGAAATACTTTCCAATAAAAGAAAATGCTTTTGGTCTTTTCTTTTTATTAAAAATTATTTCTGTAAAATGATTTTTTTATTTCATGAGAAGACACATATTTTTTATTCTATAATAAAAAATTAAGATCCTCAAAACTCAAATTATTGATAATTTTATCATATACATAACTTTTTATTCTAAAAAAGTAAACTTTTTCTAAAAAATTGGTTTTGTCTGCGCTAATAGTAAAATTAATTTTATCTAAAAATGTTAATTAGATTTGATAAAATGGTATTTATATTCCAAATCATTAGATCCAAATTATCTCCATATTACAGTATTATTTTAGTAATTTAAATTAAATTATTATTTTTAAATATTAATTACCATAGTAAAACCGAAATGGTTGTTTTTGAAGAAATAATGTTAGATATGCTATATAATTTTTATATAGATTCATATGCATTAAAATAATACTAAAATATTTTTTAAAACAATATATATATATGTATATATTAATACTCATTAAATTAATTATTTATATGAAATAAGGAAAAATCTCTTAATATAAAAAATGACATTTAAAAAAAAAATAAGTTTTCCCTATATGTTATGATTTTAAGTAAAAAGTAATTTTATCATATCTATAAATTTAATTATATTAAAATATCCCAAACTCATATTCATATCGTTGAAATTTGTTAATAAGGGTAATGTTACATTTTTTGTACTAAAATGATTACCCTTGATACTTTTATTCTTGAATAATAGGGGTAACATGGGCATATGACGTATCATGAATTTTTAATAATGAGAAGGTCACTAACACCTTATATAAATCTTTTCCAGGTAAAAAGTTCATACCCACATGTCCCACATACTATTTCTCCCCCTAATTCACCTAACTCACCAAACCCACTTAACACCCATTTGATTCCATTCTTACCCCTTACATAACTTTGTATTCCTTTGAAAAAACCATCATTTTCACTTATAAAGGGATCCAGTTTCCACCGATTCTCTCAACCCACTCCATCATAGTGGTAATAATCATTAATTTCCATTCCCCCTCCCCCTCTAAATCCCCCCAAAAGGTTTTTAGTATTACTCCCAATCTTTAAGAAGCTACTTAGAAAGGTAATGTTTTCTAGTCCTTATCTTTAAATTTTAATTGAAATTATTTTTTTATAATAAAATTTCCAAATATTTATATGAATTTAAAATGATGGTATTATATCCCATTTTTAATGTTTTTAGTGAGAGACTACATATCCCCACTCATGATAGTGTTTATTCTGGGACATTATTAAGATTCCATAATGGCTATTCTTCCACCCATTCCATTGTAAAATACAAATAATTATTATAATTTACTCATGATCATATTTATAAAAAACTATCACTAATTTGAAATATTGAAAATGATATTTCCTCTCACTAAATGCATTTATTATGCCATCATAAAGCCCAATAATCCTAATTTTTTTGAATGAAAAGGGATTATGGTTTTTTAGATACGACATCCGTGTTTGGATTGTAGAAAGTGGATAAAAATGTAGAACAGATGGATATAGTAGTAATTACCTAAAACATGTTGATTAAAGAATTAAATTTAATATCACCATGATTTAAGATGAGTGTTCCTAATACTAGATTAATGGATAAACACCCATAGTGTATATTGTTTGGAATATTCACACACTCTTTGTGAACCATGGTGATGGATTTTTCATCCCATTTCTATAGTATCCTCCCAGTAAAAAATATAAAACTCTATTATTATAATTTATTGATAACCTAGATCTTTTAAAGTACCCTTATGTGTAACACCCCAAGTAAATTAAGAGTATGAAATTTTCATATTTATCCATATTTGTGAATAAAATATTAATATTACATTAAATGGGATGCTATGCACGATGGCGTACCCAATAAGAAACAATGAGTTTCTTGGGAATCTTGCATTGCACTCTAATAATAAAATAATATTATTTTAAATTGTAGTTAACGCCTAGCCGTTGTAATGGCGGGAATAAACATAACTAATAAAAAAATGATTATATATGTTTTTCAAATATTTTTACTCCTTAGAATAAATGTTATATGATTAAAAATGTGAATGAATCCAATTTTAAGCAAAAACATTCCAATATTCTTTAAAAGGTTGATTAACCGCCTTTTAATTGAGAACCTCTTTTAAATCCACTTTTTGAAAATTTTATAAGCTCTATTTTTCAAAATAAACATATTATTTATGATTGGGACATTGAAATTTACCTTGGGTTAATTTTTGGTATTTTTTTGACAATGTTCATTTTTCAATGAATAGTGAAAAATACTACATTTTACATCAAAACTGCTTTTTCATATAATTTAATTATATGGTTATATTATCTTTTTAATTTGTTTAAAAGTTTAATTAGAATATATTTTTACCATGTAATTCAATGATGGTCATTGGGATTAATTTCACTTTGGAATTAGGCATAAACAAGTGCCAAACTTTTCATAAATATTGTTTCTAAAAAACCCGCTATTTGTTTTGACAATGAGAAGTTGTTTTTAAATTAATTATTGAAATTTATGTGTTTGGAATTTGGTAAAATGGATTACATATTTGGAATCAGAAGGTACAAATTATGTAATTAAGACTCTTGTTTTTTGACATTATGAATAGTAACGATGGTAATTATATTTAATTATCTTGATTAATGAGTAATCGGGTAGTTAAAGATAATAAGATAATATAATAATAATAAAAAATGACCACAAAATGTGTCCTACGGCTACTGGTTGTCTCATGGCCGACCATGGGATGCCTTGTGCCAAACTTGGGGGCCCTATGGAATCACTTTTGTGAGAAAGTGACTTTTTATCTTTTTATTTTTAAAGAATGTTAAATGTAACAAAGAATGTATCACCTAAGTAAAATATTTTTAATTTTGTCTAAATAAATGATCCTTTGGACTATAAATATTCATTGGAAATCTAAAGAGATTTCCTACATCATAGTATATTTTTTATAATTTTTAGACATTAAATAAATTAAATTATTTATGACATCATGATGATGCAGCGATGACCTCATTATTTAATGATTTAAATAAAATGGAAAGATAATGTAAAATCTAAGACCTACACATGTCCAAAACCTATTGGATGGGTATATTTAGAACCCTTATCACCTTATCCTAGAAAAAAATCAATATGGGAACACTAAAATCCGAAACTCATTCTAAAATAAAGTAACTTTTTCTTTACTTTCCAAGAGTGCCCCTCCTCTCCTCTTATAAAAGGCCCCCACCTATACCTCTTTACCCACACTTCCAAAGCCTTTGGATCGGCCAGACCCTTCCCATTTTGTCTCTCCACTCCCCTCTATAACTCCTCGAAACCTCACTTTGATCAGAAGTCTTCCCAAGGAAGCCTTTGAGCTCAAACCAAAGAGAGTTACCCGATTTTAAGGTAATGTCTTCACTTGTGTCCTTTTGTTTTATTTTGCTTCTCCAACCCCCTAAACTCTTTTTATTCATTTTTTTTGTAACAAATACAGTATCTAAAATATACTCGTATGTTTTTATAAGATGTATTATATCTACACTTACACACACCTTCGTCTAATGGTTAAAGAACATACTATTTTTGTGGTTGGCGATTTTCTGCCTCACGAAACAATGACTGTTCAATATTCTTTTAACACATTTAAAGGTGAACATTATGATGTCACTGTATTTTTTATATGATATATATTTGATTTATGTTTACTATATGCTTTTTTATTTTATATTTAAACCATACCTTTATTCTTTTCATGTTGTGTAAATGCGATAATTTCATATGAGGAAGTGCGGACTACCGCCCCCTCAAGTGATGTGACTCGTACATGCAATACATGGAATGTATAAAGAATGAAATTAATGAACATATGTGACCTATATAACATATATATTATACTGGAATTATAATATATATATATATCATTTATTTTTAATTCCATTAATATGAAAAAGAAAAAAATGAAAGTGGCGTTCATGCGTACGTACGGCCTACCGTCTCCATGAACGGTGCTTTTAATTTTTTATCTCCAAATGATATGGAATAGTATAAAATGAAAATATACTGGATATTTATGATATTTAAAACATCAATACTATTCTGGATATGATGTAACTATAACTACATGGAAAATGCTTTTCCAACAAGTTTGATTTTTACTCATGTACCGATCATCGACAAAAAAGTCTGATATGAACTCACATTATTAACCAATTTTTATAACATTATAATATGTGATATTAACTGAATAATAATATTTAAATTAGGTCCTTAATAGATTATAAATTGACCAATTTTTATTATTCATGATATTAAAGAATGATCGAGTCATGTCGGACACGAGGTAAGAGATCCTACCTCTCTCTTTCTTTGCAAGTACTCTCTTTTTGGTCATTTCTTTTATGCTCCATGTTCTTATGTTGGAGTATTTTATTTTATGTTCCTCTTTCTGTAATTTTTATGTTCTTGTAATGAGAGACCCTATTTGATCTCATCAATCCATTTTTGGAAGTTTTATGTGGCGCCGTTAGGCTGCCGAATTTTCATAAGGGGATTTTCATCTCACTTTTTGTTCCCGTGAGATCCATGCTACATTGGCCACTATTTCCTTTTTGTGTGGTGAAAGTAATTCCCATTATTTGACTATTAGTATAATATACTCTCATTTATGGGTAGTTACATCTTCATTGTATGACCCTTCTTTCATGGGGTGTACGTTTTGGAAGTTGCCCAAATCGGTAAGGGAACCTTTCACCCTCCTCTTTTTAAAAGAAATATCTTGTTATGTCTTTTAATTTACATATTTTTATGTTTGGATATGTTATTTTATATCCTTATTGATGTAAAATTTATGTCCAAGTTATGCGATTCCCTTTTTATCTCTCATCAACCCATTTTCTGAATTTTGAAGTGATGCCGTTAGGCTGTCGAATTTTACCAAGGGAACTTTTTAACCCAATTTTGATTTCTTTGGGTTCAACATGTAGTTATTGAATATGTCATATTTTGAATATGTGTGAATGGACTTTTATTGTTTTACACTAAATATCCACTTATATTGGGTGTATTTATATTTTTCACACATAATTTTGGGGTTGAATTATCCTTAATTTAAGGATACATTCTTTATAAGGGAATTCATCACATTTGACATTTCTATTGAGACTTATTTCTTGTTATGAACCAATTCACTCTTATATGGTGTATATACTGTCCTTTGGAATATTATATCATGAATCAATTTATTCTCATGATATTATAAAGTTCTGACTAAATGTTATTCCTCAATTATTGTATTCAAGTGTCTCTAATTTTGGTAGAACCCCTTTAACCAAAATATCACATTAAATGTTTTAATTATTTGTTCTTATTAATATCCATTTTTTCAAATTAGTTTTAAGGATTTATTTATATGGATAATAATGGTTTAAAATTTTAAAAGCTTCAAGATGGCATGGGACACTTTGATTCAAAAATCTCTTTATTAAATGTTATAAATGGTTTTAGAAATGGTTTCTTTTTGAATGGATTCATTATTTCAATATACGAAGATGTTATATTGTGATTTAAATGTGGAAATGTTATGTTTCCTTTATGCATGATTTATGTGATACGTTTATGTTATGGTTCTTGGGCATTGTTATGAAAACGGGTGTTTCCGTGATAAACTAAGGGCAGGTGAGCCCGATATAGCTCTCCAATGCATTGGGTAACGCGAAGGAGTGAAATGTTAAGGTTTCTCCGAAGAGATTTAGGGAATATACTATGGTGGGTATTCCAAATGTAACCAAGAGGGTTACTCCCTACGTAAGAATGTTATGAATGCCTCAAATTACCTTTATGTCTTTATGATTTCTATGATTTATTCATGATTTTATGAGGTATGTTAGAGTGCCTATGTTTTATGGGTAAAGTATGATTTGATTCTTATGTATATATGAACTCATGTTTCCTTTCCATATTTTTATAACCCTTACTAAGCTTTTTATGATCATCCCAAGTTTTTGAAATGTTTTTCACAGGTTAAGGGAAAGGTACATGATGTGATGATAGTGTCAAGGATGTGTCAAGAAAGAATCAATATTTTATTTTAAATATGTTTCTGTTGATGGGAAGAATGAATACTGTCTTTTATGTAACCACTTTGTTTAAATGTTGAATGTAATGAAAGTTTTATGATCTAATTCTCTAAAACTCTGAACCTGAAAAGATCCTCAATGTGTAATCTTGTAATAACTCAAGATTAAGTAAGGTTTAAGGCTGGGGCCTTATAGTTGGTATCAAAGGTCGGTTTAGATAATTTTAGAGGTTAGGGTATTCTCTATGCACAAGTGACATTACCATAATGGTAAGGATTTCAGAAAGATTCCTAGTTTTAGATAAAGTGAATGAGTAAGTATATCTTAGTGTTTACCTTCCTCATTAGTACATGATGGTTTTGTTGATATACTCACACTGACATTTCTATTTTTAGTGAATGGATAGATCTAGTAGGCACCAAAGAGACAACAGGTTTGAAGGAAATTGTGGTGGTTCTCTGATTAAGATACTAGATAAAATGGGGGATTCAATGAGGAAACTCGTGGTTGTTCTAAACCAACTATCAAGGAGTCATGATCAACCACATGAACCTTGGTATGATCTGTAATGCATCATGTATGAGATGACCAATTGATGTGGAAGTTCAGGTAATAATTATAAAGGTAACCATTAGAGTTTATATGATCCTTACTTTTGAGGTAATTATGGGTTATTATATGTTATGATGGAAAATGAATGGCATGAGATAAACTTGAGGTTAAAATATGTTATGATCATTTTTGAATATTTTATCTCGTTTTGGGGAATTTTTTAATAATTATATAGTTTTGGAAAATGAACAACACGCAGACCGTGTGAAAACCCGTCACGTCGGACAGAGCTTCATGAATCGAACCCACAACCAAAGTGCAACTGGTATTTATCGCCTACCACTGGACTACGTGAAGTCCTGGGTTAGTTTGACTGATTCTTTTTAGTTAGATGATTTTATGAATTAAGAGTAAGTTGATTTTGGGTTATCTATGGAAATTTATTAACCTATCATGGAGGATATGTGATTAGGTTAATTACTTTTCAACACGAGACATTAAGAGAAACTGATGTTGTTTGGAGATAAATGTTACGATTTAACTTGGAAGACTATGTGACTAAATCCTTCAAATATTTGGGTTTAAATATTAGTTTGGTTTACTTTGAAGAATTTTATGGAAAAATTGTTTATCGAATGGTCCTCGTTGAACTTTGGGTTTTGTTGGACAAATTTTGGAGATTAAGAATAGATTTTTTTTATAAATGGTTATACTTTTCTGGATTATCTGATCTTGTACTAAACTTTTTGGTTTTGGTTTTGGTTAAAGTTTGAAAACATGGGATGTATATAGTTATCTTTTGTGGATTACGTGATTCTCTAATAGTTGATTATAGTACTCTTAATGTGAACAAGTCTTCCTAAAAACTCGTCTTTTGGAGAAAATATGAGTTTGTGTAAGGAATCTAATAAAAGTTGAAAGTCAACATGATAAGTGATTATGTTTCCTTATGAATAAATTCCTCAATAAAAAGTAACTTAAAACAAAAACGTTGTCTATTAACTTTTCCTACTGGGGAATCGAATACCATTTTACCCACCACAAGTTTTTGATTCTCTTATGGTTAACTTTCTCCTAGACATGTCTATTATCACTCTCAATCAGAACATGACCCTTTGTTTTTTCCTCCATGTCCATATTTTTATACTTGGAATCCTAGTATGGGTTAACTCGGGTGACCTTTGTACTTAGCATTATTTATTTTAAAGTGATTGTTTTGCCGACTCTTGTTCCGATGTGGGACGTTCAAGGATGTTTCCAAGCTCAATTTTAAAATTGCGAGGACGCAATTTCCAAAAGGGGGGAATGATGTAACAACCCAGGTAAATTAAAAGTATGACATTTTCATATTTATCTATATTTGTAAATAAAATATTAATATTACTTTAAAGGGGACGCTATGCACGATGGCGTACCCAATACGCAACAATGAGTTTTTTTGGAATCTTGCATTGCACTCTAATAAAAAAATATTATTATTTTAAATGGTAGTTAACGCCTAGCCGTTGTAATGGCAGGAATAAACAGAACTTATAAAAAAATGATTATATATGTTTGTCAAATTTTTTTACTCCTTAGAATAAATGTTATATGATTAAAAATGCTATTGAATCCAATTTTAAGCATAAACATTCCAATATTCTTTAAAAGGTCGATTAACCACCTTTTAATGGAGAACCTCTTTTAAATCCACTTTTTGACAATTTAATAAGCTCTATTTTTCAAAATAAAAATATTATTTATGATTGGGACATTGAAATTTACCTTGGGTTAATTTTTGGTATTTTTCTGACAATGTTCATTTTTCAATGAATAGTAAAAAATACTGCATTTTACATCAAAACTACTTTTTCATATAATTTAATTATATGGTTATATTATATTTTTAATTTGTTTTAAAGTTTAATTAGAATATATTTTTACCATGTAATTCAATGATGGTCATTGGGATAAATTTCACTTTGGAATTAGGCATAAACAAGTGCCAAACTTTTCATAAATATTGTTTCTAAAAAACCCACTATTTGTTTTGACAACGGGATGTTTTTTTTAAATTAATTATTGCAATTTATGTATTTGGAATTTGGTAAAATGGATTACATATTAGGAATCAGAAGGTCCAAATTATGTAATTAATACTCTTTTGTTTTTTGACATTATGAATAGTAACGATGGTAATTATCTTTAATTATCTTGATTAATGAGTAATCGGGTAGATAAAGATAATAAGATAATATCATAATAAAACAAAATGACCACAGAATGTGTCCTAAGGCTACTGGTTGTCTCATGGCCGACCATGGGATGCCTTGTGCCAAACTTGGGGGCCCCATGGAATCGCTTTTGTGAGAAGGTGACTTTTTATCTTTTTATTTTTAAAGAATGTTAAATGTAACAAAGTATGTATCACCTAAGTAAAATATTTTTAATTTTGTCTAAATAAATGATCCTTTGTACTATAAATATTCATTGAAAATCTAAAAATATTTCCTACATCATAGTATTTTTTTTATAATTTTTAGACATTAAATGAATTAAATTATTTATGACATCATGATGATGCAGCGATGACCTCATTATTTAACGATTTAAATAAAATGGAAAGATAATGTAAAATCTAAGACCTACACATGTCCAAAACCTATTGGACGGGTGGCTTTCTAACCCTTATCACCTTATCCTCGAAACACATCAATGTGGGACCACTAAAATCCGAAACCCATTCTAAAATAAAGTAACTTTTCTTTACTTTCAAAGAGTGCCCCTCCTCTCCTCTTATAAAAGGCCCCCACCTCTACCTCTTTACCCACACTTCCAAAGCCTTTGGCTTAGCCAACCCCTGCTCATTTTGTCTCTCCACTTCCCTCTCTAACTCCTTGAAGCCTCACATTGAGCAGAATTCTTCCCATGGAAGCCTTTGAGCTCCAACCAAAGGGAGTTACCCGATTTTAAAGTAATGTCTTCACTTGTGTCCTTTTGTTTTATTTTGCTTCTCCAACCCCCTAAACTCTTTTTATTCATTTCTTTTGTAACAAATAAAGTATCTTAAATATAATAGTATGTTGTTATAAGAATTATTCCAGCTAAACTTACACACACCTTCGTCTAATGGTTAAAGAACATACTGTTTCTATGGTTGGCGATTTTCTGCCTCACGAAACGATGATTGTTCAATATTCTTTTAACACCTTTAAAGGTGGGCATTATGATGTCACTGTATTTTATATATGATATATATGGTATTTCTTTTTACTATATGCTTCAGTATTTTATATTTAAACCATAACTTTATTCTTTTCATGTTGTGTAAATGCGATAATTTCATATGAGGAAGTGCAGACTACCGCCCCCACAAGTGATGTGACTCGTACATGCAATACATGGAGTGTATAAAGAATGAAATTAATGAAAATATGTGAACTATATAACATATATATTATACTGGATTTATAATATATATATATATATCATTTATTTTTAATTCCATTAATATGAAAAAGAAAAAAATAAAAGTGGCGTTCATGCGTACGTACGGCCTACCGTCTCCATGAACGGTGATTTTAATTTTTTATCTCCAAATGATATGGAATAGTATAAAATGAACATATACTGGATATATATGATATTTAAAACATCAATACTATTTTGTATATGATGTAACTATAACTACATGGAAAATTCTTTTCCAACAAGTTCTATTTTTACTCATGTACCGATCATCGACAAAAACGTCTGATATGAACTCACTTTATTAACCAATTATTATTACATTATAATATGTGATATTAACTGAATAATAATCTATAAATTAGGTCCTTAAGAGATTATAAATTGACCAAATTTTATTATTCAGGATATTAAAGAATGATCGAGTCATGTCGGACACGAGGTAAGGGATCCTACCTCTCTCTTTCTTTGCAAGTACTCTCTTTTGTGTCATTTCTTTTATGCTCCATGTTCTTATGTTGGAGGATGTTATTTTATGTTAGTCATTCTGTAATTTTTATGTTCTTGTGATGAGAGAACCTATTTTATTTCATCAATCCATTTTTGGAAGTTTTATGTGGCGCCGTTAGGCTGCCGAATTTTCATAAGGGGATTTTCATCTCACTTTTTGTTCCCATGAGATCCATGCTACATTGGACACTATTTACTTTTTGTGTGGTGCAAGTACTGCCCATTATTTTACTATTAGTATAATATACTATCATTTATGGGTAGTTACATCTTCATTGTATGACCCTTCTTTCATGGGGTGTACGTTTTGGAAGTTTCCCAAATCAGTAAGGGAACCTTTCACCCTCCTCTTTTTAAAAGACATCTCTTGTTATGTCTTTTAATTTACATATTTTTATTTTGGGATATGTTCTTTTATATCCTTATTGATGTAAATTTTATTTCCAAGTTATGAGATTCCATTTTTATCTCTCATCAACTCATTTTCTGAATTTTGAAGTGATGCCGTTAGGCTGTCGAATTTTACCAAGGGAACTTTTTAACCAAATTTCGATTACTTTGGGTTCAACTTGTAGTTATTGAATATGTCATCTTTTGAATATGGGTGAATGAACTTTTATTGTTTACACTAAATATCCACTTATATTGGGTGTATTTATATTTGTCACACATAATTTTCAGATTGAATTATCCTTAATTTAAGGATACCTTCTTTATAAGGGAATTCTTCACATTTGACATTTCTATTGAGAGTTCTTTGTTGTTATGCACCAATTCACTCTTATATAGTGTATATACTATCCTTTGGAATATTATATCTTGAATCCATTTATTCTCATGATATTATAAAGTTCTGACTAGATGTTATTCCTCAATTATTGTATTCAAGTGTCTCTAATTTTGGTAGAACCCCTTTAAACAAAATATTGCTTTAAATGTTTTAATTATTTGTTCTTATTAATATCCATGTTTTCAAAGTGGTTTTAAGGATTTATTTATATGGATATTAATGGTTTAAAATTTTAAAAGCTTCAAGGTCGTATGGGACAATATGATTAAAAATCTCTTTATTAAATGTTTTAAATGGTTTTGGAAATGGATTCTTTTTGAATGGATTCATTATTTCAATATACGAAAATGTTATATTGTGATTGAAATGTGGTAATGTTATGTTTCCTTTATGCATGTTTTATGTGATATGTTTATGTTATGGTTCTTGGGCATTGTTATGAAAACGGGTGGTTCCGTGATAAACTAAGGGCGGGTGAGCCCGATATAGCTCTCCAATGCATTGGGTAACGCGAAGGAGTGATACGTTAAGGTATCTTTGAATAGATTTGGGGAATATACTTTGGTGGGTATTCCAAATGTAACCAAGAGGGTTACTCCCTATGTATAAATGTTATGAATGCCTCAAGTTACCTTTATGTCTTTATGATTTCTATGATTTATTCATGATTTTATGAGGTATGTTAGAGTGCCTATGTTTTATGGGTAAAGTATGATTTCATTCTTATGTATATATGAACTCATGTTTACTTTCCATATTTTTATAACCCTTACTGAGCTTTTTATGCTCATCCCAAGTTTTTGAAATGTTTTTCCCAGGTCAAGGGAAAGGTACATGATGTGATGATAGTGTCAAGGATGTGTCAAGAAAGAATCAATGTTTTATTTTAAATATGTTTCTGTTGATGGGAAGAATGAATATTGTCTTTTATGTAACCAGTTTGTTTAAATGTTGAATGTAATGCATGTTTTATGATCTAATTCTCAAAAACTCTAAACCTGAAAAGATCCTCAATGTGTAATCTTGTAATAACTCAAGATTAAGTAAGGTTTAAGACTGGGGCCTTATAGTTGGTATCAAAGGTCGGTTTAGATAACTTTAGAGGTTAGGGTATTCTCTAAGCACAAGTGACATTACCATAATGGTTAGGATTTCAGAAAGAGTCCTAGTTTTAGATAAAGTCAATGAGTAAGTATATCTTAGTTGTTACCTTCCTCATTAGTACATGATGGTTTTGTTGATATACTCACACTGACATTTCTGTTTTTAGTGAATGGATGGATCTAGCAGGAACCAAAGAGAAAACAAGTTTGAAGGAAACTGTGGTGGTTCTCTGATTAAGATACTAGATAAAATGGGGGATTCAATGAGGAAACTCGTGGTTGTTCTAAACCAACTATCAAGGAGTCATTATCAACCACTTGAACCTTGGTATGATCTGCAATGCATCATGTATGAGATGACCAATCGATGTGGAAGTTTAGGTAATAATTATAAAGGTAACCATTAGAGTTTATATGATCCTTACTTTTGAGGTAATTATGGGTTATTATATGTTATGATGGAAAATGAAAGGCATGAGATAAACTTGAGGTTAAAATATGTTATGATCATTTTTGAAGATTTTATCTCGTTTTGGGGAATGTTTTAATAATTATATAGTTTTGGAAAAAGAACAACACACAGACCGTGTGAAAACCCATCACGTCGGACAAAGCTGCGGGAATCGAACCCACAACCAAAGTGCAACTGGTATTTATCGCCTACCACTGGACTACGTGAAGTCCCTTGTTAGTTTGACTGATTCTTTTTAGTTATACGATTTTATGAATTAAGAGTAAGTTGATTTTGGGCTATCTATGGAAATTTATTAACCTATCATGGAGGATATGGGATTTGGTTTATTACTTTTCAACACGAGACATTAAGAGCAACTGATGTTGTTTGGAGATAAATGTTACGATTTAACTTGGAAGACTATGCGACTAAATCCATCAAATATTTGGGTTTAAATATTAGTTTGGTTTACTTTGAAGAATTTTATGGACAAATTGTTTATCGAATGGTCCTCGTTGAACTTTGGGTTTTGTTGGAAAAATTCTGGAGATTAAGAATAGATTTTCTTTTTATAAAGGGTTATCCTTTTCTGGATTATCTGATCTTGTACTAAACTTTTTGGTTTTGGTTTTGGTTAAAGTATGAAGACATGGGATGTATATAGTTCTCTTTTGTGGATTAGGTAATTCTCTATAAGTTGATTATAGTACTCTTAATGTGAATAATTCTTCCTAAATACTCATCTTTTGGAGAAAATATGAGTTTGTGTAAGGAATCTAATAAAAGTTGAAAGTCAACATGATAAGTGATTATGTTTCCTTATGAATAAATTCCTCAATAAAAAGTAACTTAAAAAATGTTGTCTATAAACTTTTCCTACTGGGGAATTGAATACCGATTAACCCATCACCAGTTTGTGATTCTCTTATGGTTAACTTTCTCTTAGACATGTTTATTATCACTCTCAATCAAAACATGACCCTTTGTTTTTTCCTCCATGTCCATATTTTCGTACTTGGAATCCTAGTATGGGTTAACTCAGGTGACCTTTGTACTTAGCTTTCTTTATTTTAAAGTGATTGTTTTGCCGAAACTTGTTCCGATGTGGGAGGTTCAAGGATGTTTCCAAGCTCAATTTTAAAATTGCGAGGACGCAATTCCCAAAAGGGGGGAAAGATGTAACACCCCAGGTAAATTAAGAGTATGAAATTTTCATATTTATCCATATTTGTGAATAAAATATTAATATTACTTTAAAGGGGACGCTATGCACGATGGCGTACCCAATACACAACAATGAGTTTCTTGGGAATCTTGCATTGCACTCTAATAATAAAATAATATTATTTTAAATGGTAGTTAACGCCTAGCCGTTGTAATGGCGAGAATAAACAGAACTAATAAAAAAATGATTATATATGTTTGTCAAATATTTTTACTCCTTAGAATAAATGTTATATGATTAAAAATGCGAATGAATCCAATTTTAAGCATAAACATTCCAATATTCTTTAAAAGGTCGATTAACCACCTTTTAATGGAGAACCTCTTTTAAATCTACTTTTTGACAATTTTATAAGATCTATTTTTCAAAATAAACATATTATTTATGATTGGGACATTGAAATTTACCTTGGGTTAATTTTTGGTATTTTTTTGACAATGTTCATTTTTCAATGAATAGTGAAAAATACTGTATTTTACATCAAAACTGCTTTTTCATATAAATTAATTATATGGTTATATTATCTTTTTAATTTTTTTTAAAGTGTAATTATAATATATTTTTACCATGTAATTCAATGATGGTCATTGGGATTAATTTCACTTTGGAATTAGGCATAAACAAGTGCCAAACTTTTCATAAATATTGTTTCTAAAAAGCACGCTATTTGTTTTGACAACGGGAAGTTTTTTTAAATTAATTATTGAAATTTATGTGTTTGGAATTTAGTAAAATGGATTACATATTTTTAATCAGAAGGTACAAATTATGTAATTAAGACTCTTTTGTTTTTTTGACATTATGAATAGTAACGACGGTAATTATCTTTAATTATCTTGATTAATGAGTAATCGGGTAGTTAAAGATAATAAGATAATATCATAATATTATAAAATGACCACAAAATGTGTCCTAAGGATACGGGTTGTCTCATGGCCGACCATGGGATGCCTTGTTCCAAACTTGGGGGCCCCATGGAATCACTTTTGTGAGAAAGTGACTTTTTATCTTTTTATTTTTAAAGAATGTTAAATGTAACAAAGAACGTATCACCTAAGTAAAATATTTTTAAATTTGTCTAAATAAATGATCTTTTGAACTATAAATATTCATTGGAAAGCTAAAACGATTTCCTACATCATAGTAGTTTTTTTATAATTTTTAGACATTAAATAAATTAAATTATTTATGACATCATGATGATGCAGCGATGACCTCATTATTTAACGATTTAAATAAAATGGAATGATAATGTAAAATCTAAGACCTACACATGTCCAAAACCTATTTTATGAGTGGATTTCGAACCCTTACCACCTTATCCTCGAAACACATCAATGTGGGACCACTAAAATCCGAAACTCATTCTAAAATAAAGTAACTTCTCTTTACTTTCCAAGAGTGCCCCTCCTCTCCTCTTATAAAAGGCCCCCACCTCTACCTCTTTACCCACACTTCCAAAGCCTTTGGCTCGGCCAACCCCTACTCATGTTGTTTATACACTTACCTCTCTAACTCCTTGAATCCTCACTTTGAGCAGAAGTCTTCCCAAGGAAGCCTTTGAGCTCAAACCAAAGGGAGTTACCCAAATTTTAGGTAATGTCTTCACTTGTGTCCTTTTGTTTTATTTTGCTTCTCCAACCCCCTAAAATCTTTTTATTCAATTATTTTGTAACAAATACAGTATCTTAAATATACTAGGATGTTTTTATAATAATTATTCGAGCTACACTTACACACACCTTCGTCTAATGGTTAAAGAACATACTGTTTCTGTGGTTAGCGATTTTCTGCCTCACGAAACGATGATTCTTCAATATTCTTTTAACACCTTTAAAGGTGGCCATTATGATGTCACTGTATTTTATATGTGATATATATGGTATTTATGTTTACTTTATGATTACGTGTTTTATATTTAAACCATACCTTTATTCTTTTCATGTTGTGTAAATGCGATAATTTCATATGAGGAAGTGCGGACTACCGCCCCCTCAAGTGATGTGACTCGTACATGAAATACATGGAATGTATAAAGAATGAAATTAATGAACATATGTGACCTATATAACATATATATTATAATTGAATTATAATATATATATATCATTTATTTTTAAATCCATTAATATGAAAATGAAAAAAATGAAAGTGGCGTTCATGCGTACGTATGACCTACCATCTCCATGAACGATGCTTTTAATTTTTTATATCCAAATGATATGGAATAGTATAAAATGAACATATACTATATATATATGATATTAAAAACATCAATACTATTATGGATATTATGTACCTATAACTACATGGAAAATTCTTTTTCCAACAAGTTCGATTTTTACTCATGTACCGATCATCGACAAAAACGTCTGATATGAACTCACTTTATTAACCAATTATTATAACATTATAATATGTGATATTAATAGAATAATAATATTTAAATTAGGTCCTCAAGAAATTATAAATTGACCAAATTTTATTATTCAGGATATTAAAGAATGATCGAGTCATGTCGGACACGAGGTAAGGTATCCTACCTCTCTCTTTCTTTGCAAGTACTCTCTTTTATGTCACTTCTTTTATGCTCCATGTTCTTATGTTGGAGGATGTTCTTTTATGTTCCTGTTTCTGTAATTTTTATTTTATTATGATGAGAGAACATATTTGATCTCATCAATCCATTTTTGGAAGTTTTATGTGGCGCCGTTAGGCTGCCGAATTTTCATAAGGGGATTTTCATCTCACTTTTTGTTCCTGTGAGATCCATGCTACATTGGCCACTATTTACTTTCTGTGTGGTGCAAGTACTGACCATTATTTTACAATTAGTATAATATACTCTCATTTATGGGTAGTTACATCTTCATTGTATGACCCTTCTTTCATGGGGTGTACGTTTTGGAAGTTGCCCAAATCGGTAAGGGAACCTTTCACCCTCCTCTTTTTAAAAGACATCTATGTTTATGTCTTTTAATTTACATCTTTTTATGTTGGGATATGTTATTTTATATCCTTATTGATGTAAATTTTATGTCCAAGTGATGAGATTTTCTTTTTATCTCTCATCAACTCATTTTCTGAATTTTGAAGTGATGCCGTTAGGCTCTAGGATTTTACCAAGGGAACTTTTTAACCCAATTTCGATTTCTTTGGGTTCAACATTTAATTATTGAATATTTCATATTTTGAATATGTGTGAATGAACTTTTATTGTTTTACACGAAATATCCACTTATATTGGGTGTATTTATATTTGTCACACATAATTTTGAGATTGAATTATCCTTAATTTAAGGATACCTTCTTTATAAGGGAATTTATCCCATTTGACATTTCTATTGAGAGTTCTTTGTTGTTATGCACCAATTCACTCTTATATGGTGTATATAATATCCTTTGGAATATTATATCATGAATCCATTTATTCTCATGATATTATAATGTTTTGACTAAATGTTATTTTTTAATTATTATATTCAATTGTCTCTAATTTTGGTAGAACCCCTTTAACCAAAATATCGATTTAAATGTTTTAATTATTTGTTCTTATTAATATCCATGTTTTCAAAGTGGTTTTAAGGATTTATTTATATGGATATTAATGGTTTAAAATTTTAAAAGCTTCAAGGTGGTATGGGACGCTTTGATTCAAAAATCTCTTTATTAAATGTTTTAAATGGTTTTGGAAATGGTTTCTTTTTGAATGGATTCATTATTTCAATATACGAAAATATTATATTGTGATTGAAATGTAGAAATGTTATGTTTCCATTATGCATGTTTTATGTGATATGTTTATGTTATGGTTCATGGGAATTGTTATGAAAATGGGTGGTTCCGTGATAAACTAAGGGAGTGTGAGCCCGATATAGCTCTTCAATGCATTGGGTAATGCGAAGGAGTGAAACGTTAAGGTTTCTCCGAAGAGATTTAGGGAATCTACTGTGGTGGGTATTCCAAATGTAACCAAGAGGGTTACTCCCTATGTAAGAAAGTTATGAATTCCTCAAGTTACCTTTATATCTTTATGATTTCTATGATTTATTCATGATTTTATAAGGTATGTTAGAGTGCCTATGTTTTATGGGTAAAGTATGATTTCATTCTTATGTATATATGAACTCATGTTTCCTTTCCATATTTTTATAACCCTTACTGAGCTTTTTATGCTCATCCCAAGTTTTTGAAATGTTTTTCACAGGTCATGGGAAATGTACATGATGTGATGATATTGTCAAGGTTGTGTCAAGAAAGAATCAATGTTTTATTTTAAATATGTTTCTGTTGATGGGAAGAATGAATACTGTCTTTTATATAACCACTTTGTTTAAATGTGGAATGTAATGCAAGTTTTATGATCTAATTCTCTAAAACTCTAAACCTGAAAATATCCTCAATGTGTAATCTTGTAATAACTCAAGATTAAGTAAGGTTTAAGGCTGGGGCCTTATAGTTGGTATCAAAGGTCAGTTTAGATAACATTAGAGGTTAGGGTATTATCTAAGCATAAGTGACATTACCATAATGGTTAGGATTTCAGAAAGAGTCCTAGTTTTAGATAAAGTGAATGAGTAAGTATATCTTAGTGTTTACCTTCCTCATTAGTACATGATGGTTTTGTTGATATACTCACACTGACATTTCTGTTTTTAGTGAATTGATGGATCTAGCAGGCACCAAAGAGACAACAGGTTTGAAGGAAACTGTGGTGGTTCTCTGATTAAGATACTAGATAAAATGGGGGATTCAATGAGGAAACTCATGGTTGTTCTAAACCAACTATCAAGGAGTCATGATCAACCACTTGAACCTTGGTATGATCTGTAATGCATCATGTACGAGATGACCAATCGATGTGGAAGTTCAAGTAATAATTATAAAGGTAACCATTAGAGTTTATATGATCCTTACTTTTGAGGTAATTATGGGTTACTATATGTTATGATGGAAAATGAATGGCACGAGATAAAAATGAGGTTAAAATATGTTATGATAATTTTTGAAGATTTTATCTCGTTTTGGGAAATGTTTTAATAATTATATAGTTTTGGAAAAAGAACAACACGCAGACCGTGTGAAAACCCGTCACGTCGGACAAAGCTGTGGGAATTGAACCCACAACCAAAGTGCAACTGGTATTTATCGCCTAGCACTGGACTACGTGAAGTCCCTGGGTAGTTTAACTGATTGTTTTTAGTTAGATGATTTTATTAATTAAGAGTAAGTTGATTTTGGGTTATCTATGGAAATTTATTAACCTATCATGGAGGATATGGGATTTGGTTTATTACTTTTCAACACGAGACATTAAGAGCAACTGATGTAGTTTGGAGATAAATGTTACGATTTAAATTGGAAGACTATGTGACTAAATCCTTCAAATATTTGGATTTAAATCTTAGTTTGGTTTACTTTGATGAATTTTATGGGCAAATTGTTTATCGAATGGTCCTCGTTGAACTTTGGGTTTTGTTGGAAAAATTCTGGAGATTAAGAATAGATTTTCTTTTTATAAAGGGTTATCCTTTTCTGGATTATCTGATCTTGTACTAAACTTTTTGGTTTTGGTTTTGGTTAAAGTATAAAGACATGGGATGTATATAGTTCTCTTTTCTGGATTAGGTGATTCTCTAGAAGTTGATTATAGTACTGTTAATGTGAACAAGTCTTCCTAAATACTCGTCTTTTGGAGAAAATATGAGTTTGTGTAAGGAATATAATAAAAGTTGAAAGTCAACATGATAAGTGATTATGTTTCCTTATGAATAAATTCCTCAATAAAAAGTAACTTAAAACAAAAATGTTGTCTATTAACTTTTCCTACTGGGGAATCGAATACCATTTAACCCATCATAAGTTTGTGATTCTCTTATGGTTAACTTTCTCCTAGACATGTTTATTATCACTCTCCATTAGAACATGACCCTTTGTTTTTTCCTCCATGTACATATTTTCATACTTGGAATCCTAGTATGGGTTAACTCGGGTGACCTTTATACTTAGCTTTATTTATTTTAAAGTGATTTTTTTGCCGACTCTTGTTCCGATGTGGGACGTTCAAGGATGTTTCCAAGCTCAATTTTAAAATTGCGAGGACGGAATTCCCAAAAGGGGGGAAGGATGTAACACCCCAGGTAAATTAAGAGTATGAAATTTTCATATTTATCCATATTTGAGAATAAAATATTAATATTACTTTAAAGGGGACGCTATGCACGATGGCGTACCCAATACGCAACAATGAGTTTCTTGGGAATCTTGCATTGCACTCTAATAATAAAATATTATTATTTTAAATGGTAGTTAACGCCTAGCCGTTGTAATGGCGGGAATAAACAGAACTAATAATAAAATGATTATATATGTTTGTCAAATATTTTACTCCTTAGAATAAATGTTATATGTTTAAAAATGAGAATGAATCCAATTTTAAGCATAAACATTCCAATATTATTTAAAAGGTCGATTAACCGCCTTTTAATGGAGAACCTCTTTTAAATCCACTTTTGACAATTTTATATGATCTATTTTTCAAAATAAACATATTATTTATGATTGGGACATTGAAATTTACCTTGGGATAATTTTTGGTATTTTTCTGACAATGTTCATTTTTCAATGAATAGTGAAAAATACTGCATTTTACATCAAAACTTCTTTTTCATATAATTTAATTATATTTTTATATTATCTTTTTAATTTGTTTTAAAGTATAATTAGAATATATTTTTATCATTTAATTAAATTATGGTCATTGGGATTAATTTCATTTTGTAATTAGGCATAAACAAGTGCCAAACTTTTAATAAATATTGTTTCTAAAAAACCAGCTATTTGTTTTGACGAGAAGTTTTTTTTAAATTAATTATTGAAATTTATGTGTTTGGAATTTGGTAAAATGGATTACATATTTGGAATCAGAAGGTCCAAATTATGTAATTAAGACTCTTTTGTTTTTTGACATTATGAATAGTAATGACGGTAATTATCTTTAATTATCTTGATAAATGAGTAATCGGGTAGTTAAAGATAATAAGATAGTATCATAATAATAAAAAATGACCAGAAAATGTGTCCGAAGGATACTGGTTGTCTCATGGACAACCATGGGATGCCTTGTGCCAAACTTGGGGGCCCCATGGATTCACTTTTGTGAGAAAGTGACTTTTTATCTTTTTATTTTTAAAGAATTTTAAATTTAACAAAGAATGTATCACCTAAGTAAAATATTTTTAATTTTGTCTACATAAATGATATTTTGGACTATAAATATTCATTGGAAAGATAAAACGATTTCCTAAATCATAGTATTTTTTTTATAATTTTTAGACATTATATAAATTAAATTATTTATGACATCATGATGATGCAGCGACGACCTCATTATTTAACGATTTAAATAAAATGGAATAATAATGTAAAATATAAGACCTAAACATGTCAAAAACCTATTGTATGGGTGGATTTAGAACCCTTATCACCTTATACTAGAAAAAAATCAATGTGGGCCCACTAAAATCCGAAACCCATTCTAAAATAAAGTAACGTTTCTTTACTTTCCAAGAGTGACCCTCCTCTCCTCTTATAAAAGGCCCCCACCTCTACCTCTTTACCCACACTTCCAAAGACTTTGGCTCAGCCATCCCCTGCCAATTTTGTCTTTCAACTTCCCTCTATAACTCCTTGAAGCCTCACATTGAGCAGACGTCTTCCTAAGGAAGCCTTTGAGTTCAAACCAAAAGGAGTTACCCGATTTTAAGGTAATGTCTTCACTTGTGTCCTTTTGTTTTATTTTGCTTCTCCAACCCCCTAAAATCTTTTTATTCATTTATTTTGTAACAAATACAGTATCTTCAATATACTAGGATGTTTTTATAAGAAGTATTCGAGCTACACTTACACACACCTTCATCTAATGGTTAAAGAACATACTGTTTCTGTGGTTGGCGATTTTCTGCCTCACGAAACGATGATTGTTCAATATTCTTTTAACACCTTTAAAGGTGGAAATTGTGTTGTCACTGTATTTTATATATGATATATATGGTATTTATGTTTACTATATGATTCTGTATTTTATATTTAAACTATACCTTTATTCTTTTCATGTTGTGTAAATGCGATAATTTCATATGAGGAAGTGAGGACTACCGCCCCCTCAAGTGATGTGACTCGTACATGCAATACATGGAATGTATAAAGAATGAAATTAATGAAAATATGTGACCTATATAAAATATATATTATACTGTAATTATAATATATATATCATTTATTTTTAATTCCATTAATATGAAAAAGAAAAAAATGAAAGTGGCGTTCATGCGTACGTACGGCCTACCGTCTCCATGAACGGTGCTTCTAATTTTTTATCTCCAAGTGATATGGAATAGTATAAAATGAACATATACTGGATATATATGATATTTAAAACAGTAATACTATTCTAGATATTATGTACCTATAACTACATGGAAAATTATTTTCCAACAAGATTGATTTTTACTCATGTACCGATCATCGACAAAAACGTCTGATATGAACTCACTTTATTAACCAATTATTATAACATTATAATATGTGATATTAACTGAATAATAATCTTTAAATTAGGTCCTTAAGAAATTATAAATTCACCAAATTTTATTATTCAGGATATTAAAGAATGATCGAGTCATGTCGGACACGAGGTAAGGGATCCTACCTCTCTCTTTCTTTGCAAGTACTCTCTTTTATGTCATTTCTTTTATGCTCCATGTTATTATTTTGGCGGATGTTCTTTTATGTTACTATTTCTGTAATTTTTATGTTTTTTTGATGAGAGACCCTATTTGATCTCATCAATCCATTTTTGGAAGTTTTATGTGGCGCCGTTAGGCTGCTGAATTTTCATAAGAGGATTTTCATCTCACTTTTTGTTCCCGTGAGATCCATGCTACATTGGCCACTATTTCCTTTTTGTGTGGTGAAAGTACTGCCCATTATTTTACTATTAGTATAATATACACTCATTTATTGGTAGTTACATCTTCATTGTATGACCCTTCTTTCATGGGGTGTACGTTTTGGAAGTTTCCCAAATCGGTAAGGGAACCTTTCACCCTCCTGTTTTTAAAAGACATCTCTTGTTATGTCTTTTAATTTAAATATTTTTATGTTGGGATATGTTCTTTTATATCCTTATTGATGTAAATTTTATGTAAAAGTGATGATATTCCATTTTTATCTCTCATCAACTCATTTTCTGAATTTTGAAGTGATGCCGTTAGGCTATCGAATTTTACCAAGGGAACTTTTTAACCCAATTTCGATTTCTTTGGGTTCAACATGTAGTTATTGAATATGTTTCATTTTAATATGTTTGAATGAACTTTTATTTTTTTTACACTTAATATCCACTTATATTATGTGTATTTATATTTTTCACACATAATTTTGAGATTGAATAATCCTTAATTTAAGGATACCTTCTTTATAAGGGAATTCATCACATTTGACATTTCTATTGAGACTTATTTATTGTTATGCACAAATTCACTATTATATGGTTTACATATTGTCCTTTGGAATATTATATCATGAATTCATTTATTATCATGATATTACAAAGTTCTGACTAAATGTTATTCCTCAATTATTGTATTCAAGTGTCTCTAATTTTGGTAGAACCCCTTTAACCAAAATATCGCTTTAAATGTTTTAATTATTTGTTCTTATTAATATCAATGTTTTAAAAGTGGTTTTAAGGATTTATTTATATGGATATTAATGGTTTAAAATTTTAAAATCTTTAAGGTGGTATGGGACGCTTTAATTCAAAAATATCTTTATTAAATGTTTTAAATGGTTTTGGAAATGGTTTCTTTTGAATGGATTCATTATTTCAATATAAGAAAATGTTATATTGTGATTGAAATGTGGAAATGTTATGTTTCCTTTATGCATGTTTATGTGATACGTTTATGTTATGGTTCTTGGTCATTGTTATGAAAACGGGTGGTTCCGTGATAAACTAAGGGCGGGTGAGCCCGATATAGCTCTCCAATGCATTGGGTAACGTGAAGGAGTGAAATGTTAAGGTTTCTCCGAAGAGATTTAGGGAATATACTGTGGTGGGTATTCCAAATGTAACCAAGAGGGTTACTCCCTACGTAAGAATGTTATGAATGCCTCAAGTTACCTTTACATCTTTATGATTTCTATAATTTATTCATGATTTTATGAGGTATGTTAAAGTGCCTATTTTTTATGGGTAAAGTATGATTTCATTCTTATGTATATATGAACTCATGTTTCCTTTCCATATTTTTATAACCCTTACTGAGCTTTTTATGCTCATCCCATGTTTTTGAAATGTTTTTCACAGTTCAAGGGAAAGGTACATGATGTGATGATAGGGTCAAGGATGTGTCAAGAAAGAATAAATGTTTTATTTTATATATGTTTCTGTTGATGGGAAGAATGAATACTGTCTTTTATATATCTACTTTGTTTAAATGTGGAATGTAATGAAAGTTTTATGATCTAATTCTCTAAAACTCTAAACCTGAAAAGATCCTCAATGTGTAATCTTGTAATACCTCAAGATTAATTAAGGTTTAAGGCTGGGGCCTTATATTATGTACTACCTTATCTTATTTTTATAAGGGTACATCCTTTTACGTTGAGAATACTGCATAGTTTATATGTTTACTATGTATTATTTATCCATACAACTTATTTATTTAGAAAAACATTGATCATGTTATCCCATTTATTAACATGGGGAATAGTTTTGGTGTTTTAATGTTAATTATTCAAATATAGATAATTATTTTCATGTTTATTATGTGTTTCATAACCATACCACTTCTTTCTATGGATGAGTTATGATCATTATATCCTATTTTTTTATCTTGGTGAAAAGTATTGGTGTTAAATTTTTTTTAACAAGTATTATTATTTTAAAGTTTACTATGTATTGTTTAACCATACACCTTATTTATATGGATGAGTTCTTACTATGTTACCCATTTTTTTGAAATAGATAAAATTATTTCCTTTCTTTGGGTCATTGTTCCAACACAAATTAATTTTGTAAAGTTGATTGTGTATTGTTTAAAAAGTATAATTCTATCATAGGTTGGATTGTAATCATGTTATCACATTAATCAATATGAGGAAATTTATTAGTGTTGTATGTTTTGTTTTTCCAATATATATTATTATTGGAAAAAATTATTTTAAATTTTTTATTTATTTTTTCATATGATGAATGAATTGGACTTAAAAAAGTTATGGGGGGGATTTATATTTATATCCCCTTTATGAATTAATAAGTTCTCATTCTAAAAACATATTTTGTTATTTTTGGTGTATTAATTCCCATAAGAAATTGTTTCCCTAATAGTAATATCATGATCTATAATATCATGATTTATTATTATATGGTATGGATTTAACTATCCTACATTATGATTTTCATTAATATGGAACCAATTATTTTTTATCCATGTGATATATTTATTTTCATTAAAATCCATAGATATATTATCCTCTCAGACCCCAGGGGAGTATACTAGTGGATACACATTTGATGGGTGTCATGCTAGGTCTTAGGATCGAGTGTCTCCGACTACTTATAATAATAGTAGTTTCATTGTTTCTTTATATTCTTCCTCCATGAAATTATTGAAATATTATTCTCTTAGTTTCTATAGATTATGAATTTATATAGATTATTTATTCCTACCATATCACTTTTTCCAAGTTTATTTTATGATAGATTTCACTGTATTGAACCTCTTATTGAGTATTTAATCTCACCATTATTTTTTTCCTTTCCCTAGGAAACCTAGAGGTGAACTATGTGTATATTTTTCAGATATTATTATAGGGTAAATAATGATATTAAAATGTTTTCATAATATGTATTGTGATTTAAAATGTAATTTATGTATGTATACAATATTACAATATTACTAAAGTGTTGGAACCTTCTAGGACTCTAGTATTATATACCAATAATGTAAAACAATAATGGAATAAGGATTATATATTTTGGGTTGTTATAATTTGTATCAAATAAAGGTTTATTAGGGACCAAAGGGAATATATATATAGGTTTATATATATATAGAACATGTTTTATAAAAAACCCACACTATTTACAGTGAACAATCTAGAAAAAACAATATGAATTTTATTTTAAAATTAAATATCATGATTTAATTATGTATATTCAATTTTTTATGATATTTCAATTAATAAAATTATTGATATCCATATAAATATATACAGTTAATGTAGGGATGTTCCCCCCATGAAAGTCAATGAAGCTGGTGTTGGGGATTATAAGACCATAACCTAATTAGTGTAGTTTACCGAGTTAATGTCAAATAACATCACCCACATAGAGTGAAATACCAATATACAAAGAGGTGTAACTATGTTGTACCTCTTTATGTGACAACATACACCACTATCGAGTGTAAGTACTAATCCTATGGTAGCCATGAAATAGATCATTTCCCTATAAATACATTTCTTACTTTGGTATGTAGTGAATGAATTTTTTTTTCATGACTGTATATCATCTGAAGGGATAGACATCAGATCCGATGTGATTTCTAGATCCAACCCTAGTAAATATACTTAATGAAATTCTTGGACGAGAGTAATATCATGTATGATCTATGGATACAGAAGATATCCTAATAATATAGTTTTCATCTATGGTATAAAGATTCACTGATATTTTTCAAGAATAGTTACTTAGTCATCCACTATACCGTGAAGTTAAGATCTTTATCGAACTCATTATCATTAAAAGGAATTTATATAAAACACACTATAGAATGGAACCAATGGATTTTGATTAGTTGATTAAATATATAATAGATTTTAGCTATAATAGATTTATATTCCCCAATGTTTTACTATCGGGATCCATATTTTAATCCTGAAAAAGAGGGATAAGTCTATGAGTATTTTCATCGATTACAGGGAGAACAATTACATTATAATAAATAATATGTATCTTTTACCACAAATTGATGATTTATTTTAACAAATTAATGGATATGAATACTTTTCAAATATTGTCTGTGGTTCTTATTTTCCAGACTCAATGTTGCATCCCTTTATAGGTTCACTAGTAGCCACATAAGGAGATTCATTAACCAAGTTCATAAACATAGTAAAATAACCTATCAAATAGATTTTATGGATTTATAATGAATACATCCATATTTATGGATATCTAGTTGGCATAAGGTTAAATTAGTAATTGAAAAATTCTTTTATGTCCCCCCCACATAAGGGCATGGTCCAATTTAGATTGGCCTCCTAAATCCCCAACTAGAATGTAAGATCCACCAGCTTTTAGACTTTCAACATTATGTTTAGATCGTCTTGTGATCTATTATAATAAAATATTAAATTCATTCTATTAATACAAAGAACTATCCTTTTCAGGTTATAAATCCCCTTGAATGATTAGTGAATTCTATTTCTAAAATTTAATAGAATGATCCTATTGACATGGTTCATCATTTAAATTTAATTTATAAAAAAATTGAAAATCATGAATAATTATTTGAACAAGACATTGATTCACATATGGTTTAGCTGAAACCACATTTTATACGACCTCATCATCAGGCTCTCTATATTAGCTAAATAATTCCATTTTTCTAAAGATAGAACGAAACACAACTTAGCCACCACTCACTTCAAAATTATGTCTTTGAGTATTATAAATCATTAAAAGTGGTAAAGGATTATAGTATTCCAAATTATCAAAATAAATGATCATTATAACCAATTTTATAGAATCATCAAACACATTATTAATAATGTATTCATATTGGGAAGTCTCGTTATTAATGAATGATATGTTACACTCATCGGATAAACCCATGATGATGAGATGAAAACACACAAATAGGTGTCATAGAAAATTTATTGTTCCCAAACTACCCTTGTAACTTGAATTTCAACATACCTAGTTTAGTTATATATTTTTATGCCCTACATTTCATGTTCTGAAATTCTTATCTCTATGCTACAGATCCAAGATGATGAACCAAACATGACTAATACCATTTTTAATATCCAAACTCATCCCATTAGACTGGGTTGGGTAAGATGTGATGTTTAACTTAGGTTATATCCCCTAGAAACCAAAGGAGAAAAATAAATGATAAAGGATTATTAAAATTTAGGGAAATGATTTTCCTAGGAGAAAAAACATAACCAAAAAATATAAAATATCAACAACTAAAAAAACAAATAATTAATGAGTTTAAAAAAACAAATCAAATGAAAAACAATTAAGATAATAATATTAGAGAAAACAAATACAATGTAAACTAAATAATTTAAGAAAATTAATGGACATCTTGATGAAACTAATCCATAGTGAAATCACAACAATGAGTCTAAAAGAGAAACTCCAAGCTCTAAATACACCCTAAAAAATTAGAATCCTGGTTTTACACTATAGAATAACTTGCCCTTCTTTACTTATGTTTAGAAGAAACACTCCTTCAGACACCCCAAAGATCATATTCTAAGGGTGAATAATCATATTTAGTATTATTTTCCTAAGATACCTCCCAAAAAATGTCACCAGGACCATAAAAATGTCAGATATCAGTTTATATAATATAATGGGTTACAATATCAAATAATTTCCCCATAAGAAAACATTTTAACAAAAAACATTGAAATAAATTCCTTTGTTAATTCTTTCATTCCATTTGGAATAACAATCCATGATTGAAACGCACACACACATGCATGTGTGCTAAATTAAAATCCCAATACTCCTATGTGACAATCAATCATTTACGAAGCCATCACTTGTTGATATAACCACATGCCTATATTTTAGTAACAAGAACTAATTCATACCAACAATGCCTCATACAACTAAATATGAATACACAACACCATCTATTTGATGAATATATTCCACAATCCTTTTTTTCAAAACCAAAATATTTATTAGGTTTTCCCAAAATTATTAATTTTTTTTTAATTATTGAACCTTTAAAAATAAGTCTTAAACAAGGATCAAATGTTTTTTGATAAAAAAACCATTTAACAAACAAGAAGTATTAATATTTTAATTCCATGTAGATCATGATATGAAAATACATTGAGCAAGTGATTTCTATTAAAAATCACAAAAAAATAGTTTAGAAATCTATGTCTTCCATTTCCAATAATAATAATGTTATATATAATCGAACAACTTCAAGTCAAACACACTACAAATGAGACTGAGAACTTGACTCCAATACTAATAATTGGCCTCCAAAAAATCTCAAAAGCAGCCAGAATGAATTTTTCCAAATATTATTATAAAATATAATATCTAAAACACTTAGAATAAGTAAATAAAAGGGTTAAAAGTGTTTGTTTCATCTAAAAAACATTAAAATATTACTAATTAATAATGTATGTATATACATAACTCCTCCACCATGATAGGTTAACAAATAAGCTATTTAAAAAATGTCCTTGATCACCACCACAACATGGTGGGGTCACCAAGACAATTATTAAATTTATTATAAAATACATAAAATGAATGAAATGACCCTATTCCATGAACTAGTAAAAAAACCAATGCCATTTTAGGATCACAAAACCCAGTACCATGACATGGTGAGGCGTCTCTGGTCTTGGTTCATAGTGGGTCTCCTTGGATTCCATGACACCAAACACACCCATCAGCTTCCTATTTCGGCCTCCTCATGTTTTATATGAGCATATAAGGAATATAAATCCCACCACCATTGTGTTTTTATACCCATTGTGGAGCCATAAATGGAAAACCACTCCCTAAACCTCTAATAAACTCACCCAATATCTCTAATCCCAACTAAAACCATGTAAAAGTCTTTATAAAAATTTTAGAGCATATGGTACACACCTTAAACTAGCGGTGTTACAACTATAGTAATGTTACTATAAATGAAATTACTATATATGTAAATTTATCCAGATATACTGTAAATGCGTATATATATTGTTCAATTTGTGAAGAAGGGGAATCAGATCATCAACTTCAGAATTATATAAAATAGTGTGCACGAGTCGTCAATGATTTTCTTGAATGGAACATCATTATAAAAAATTTAAAAAACATTCTTATGGTTTATAAAAGATTTATTTTTTCATCATAAAACTTGTTTACGGTTGAATATTACAAGAAGGATAAAGAAATCGATGTTACATTTAGGAAGATCAAAATTTTGGTTCATTAAAAAAATATATAGAAGAAAAGGTCTATCTTTTTTGATATACCACAATTGAGAATTTTGGAGCTAAAACATAACATTGATTTTATCCTTATTAATAAAAACATTTGTGACTATTTGACCCAAACATTGTTTATGTAAATAGAAATAATAAAGATAGATATCATGAAATAGTGGGTTTAAATTGTATGATAAAACATATGATGTTATTTCCAATAGTAAAAGGAAAAAATAATATACTTACCACTGACTTTTCAATCATTATCCATGGTAAAAAGATTATTTTTTATTAGTGGATACATTGTATTAATGTACCTATTTGGTATTATTAAAATTGGAATATTTTTGTTTCATTAGAGGATTTGAAATTAGTAGGCATGATATCTTAATAATTTCATGTATTAATTAATCAACTACTACGGGGCTCACTTGGATAAATATTTCTTATTTCAATTAGAAAGGTTATCATCATGTCTTGTTACTTTTTCAATTCAATTTTTATAATATTCATGGATCCGAAGTTATTAAATATTTTAGATAATGATGTTTTATTTATACTTTTTTAAATGATGATATGTATTCAATCATCATATTATATTTAATGGTATATATTTTAAATCATTTAGTGTGATTAAAAAGTTTATATGAG
The DNA here is from genome assembly GCA_963277665.1 of Viscum album. Taxonomy (NCBI): domain Eukaryota; kingdom Viridiplantae; phylum Streptophyta; class Magnoliopsida; order Santalales; family Viscaceae; genus Viscum; species Viscum album. The sequence continues at coordinate 937,107,099 of OY728150.1, forward strand.
ACTGTATATTTATATTGGATGTGTGATTTTAAAATATATAGTGAAATTCTAAAGCGATAGATTAAAATTAAAAAAAACAAAAATATGACTTTATTATTTAAAAATGTATTTATGAGGAGGTGATTGAGTTATGTGCTGAGAACTTGTATGGAGTGAAGAATGTTGGTCTCTCTAAATATATATTTCTGGATGTAAATGGTGAAGGTTAGAGGATATATGCGTGAAAATTAAATTTAAATACACATGATGAAATAATCCAAGAACATTTATACATTCTGAAAAACATTTCTAAGGTTAAACTATTTATGTTGACCTATATTATTGGATTGATGGTATAATATCTTAAAATAAATGAAATGTTGTTTATGATTGACCATAAAAATACATTTCATTCTTTGTTTAAGGAAATGGTCAACACCGATGAATATATATTATAAACCTTGAAATATATATCTAGGGGATTATATACAAATTTTATCTCACAATCTAGTTTTCAAAGTAATTATTAAACATTTTATAAAAAAAATTGAAGAATAAGAGTACTTTATAAAATAGTGGAGTAATGGTCATCAATGAAGATATGTAGTTTTTGTGCATGAAAAGGATAAAAACCCAATTTTTAAATCAAAAACATATTTTGACATTGTTTTGGATATATGGTAAATTAATTACTACAAATTTAGAGCACAAGTGTTTATGTGTAACTAGGTTGGTAGTAATTGTAGTGTGAAACATGATGTTTTTTGGATTTTTATTAGTAAATTATAATATATATAGTATCAAAGAGGATCAATTTATTATGCAGACACATTAAAATTAGATATTTTATTATTCCGATACATCAAATTTGTAGGGGTTTGTAATTTTTTAAAGGAAGAAATCTATTTGGGTGATGAAAATGTTAATGTTATTATAGAATTATGTTGAAATAATTTATGTATTATTTTATTATCCAATTATAATGATGATTGTGATTTTTAAGAAATCCATTATATATGAAAGGACCAAGTATATTAACCCTACATGACCTTGGTTACCCTTGAATTAGACATTTAATCCATCTTGTGGGAAGGCCTGAAGGAAATTATTGATCCCAAAGGGTCAATGAACAATGGTTAGCAATCAAGAACTACCATTATGAATTAATTTTACCACATATATAAAACCAATTGAAAAAAATGTAATATATTTAAGAAGTTTGACATGCTAATATAGAGTCAAACATCATTTGAACAAATTGAGTACAATGAGAAATATGTTCTAAACTAAAATAGGAAAACCCAAGTACTCAATAAAAAAGAAAACCCATATCCATGTGAACTATGCCACCACTAAACTCCCACACTGCACTATCATGGAAATCATACACCACAATGAGTCACCATCCCTTTACCATAATAAAATAAAACAAGATCTAAACACACCGAAAGTCCTATGTAGTTCATAAGAAAACAAGCCTCGTAGGATACCACCAAGTGTCTCATAATAATCCTTTGTAAGATAAAACAATTAATCTCACTTAGGAAAAAACAAGGATATGAAATTCAATTTCACAAAATATATCCAAACATTTAAATTTACTATTTTAAATAGCTTCACAAAACCTTTACAAAGAAAATATTTTTCAATGTAAATATGTAGAAACCATTTTATTTTAAAAAAATTCAAAAAAATAAAAAAAAACATATATCAAAGCATGTACAGAGAACCATTCTAAAAAAAGTAACATGGAAACTGATTTATAGGATATTATAGGTCTGGGCTAGCTTTTATCCTCATTATATGGTAAACATTCATGTCTTGTGCACATGAAAAGTCCATTGGAACATAAATGAAAAGGGATGGTAGAATTTCATGGTAAATAAACCATATAAAAGTGTCAAAAAATCCATTTTTTTGTTTTATTTATAACAATATGTCCTTACTAATAAATATACCATGCATAATGTGTTTTTAGAAACTCATTTCATCTATAAGTACCCAAGGTTCTGATTTTCTCTTCCTATATCAAGGATAATCAATTAAAAGTAATCAACATTATCCAAACAAACTTTATGGCCATTCAATTTCACAAAAAATTATTTTAATAAACATTTCATCAAAATATCACATGTTTTGAAATCAAGTTTTATCAAAATATAAAATTATTTGTAATCAAGTTTCATCAAAATACATCATTCTATAAAATAAATTTTTAAATAAAATATAATATTCATTGAAATAACTTTTCTTAAAATTGAAACATTATTTGAACTCAATTTTCATTAAAAAAACCAAGGGGTTCCCATTTCTTACAAATAAACAAAAATAGGCACATTTCAACAATTCATTCATCCTTCCTTTAATAATTTAAAAACTAAATAAAATGAGAAAAAATGTGTAGTTCAAAAAAAAATTCTTTATATAAAACCCCCACCATAAAACACTTGAAATTATACAAAAAATCCATAAGATCTGAAACCAATGAGAATGAGGGTTCTATGAACCATGGAAGAACCATAAGCTAAAAAAACTCAAATCATGAGTCTCTAATTAATATTTTTGTAGATTAAAAAGTGGAAAAAGGAACCAAACACATCTAGACCAATCACACTATAATAAATTTATCAAATGAAAAATAAGTATGGGTAATACCATATGAGGAAAAGGCCCAATGAATAAAAATACATCCTAAATGTGACCCAGAATTCATCTTAATTGAAATCCCTGGAAATTAAACTAAAAACAGGCATTTGAAATATAAAAATGTATAAAAAAGGAATTAAAAAACAATCCTGATATATCACAAGATCCCAATTAATGTAAAAAAAACCCTTCTAGAAGAAATGGTATCCAAATAGTCCTTTTCAAAATTATTAATCCGCAAGCCCCATGATGTGTGGGGAAATTACCACACTCATGGTAGCCTCTTTAAAAAACCACATTAGTTGAACACACTAATGTACCATGGTATTGTATTGATACACTAGTCCTTTTCAACTCAAAATACCCTGAACCGCAGTGCGGTGGCGGCTGAACTGGCCATAGTGTACAAGAGGACTCCCCCACCCAATGATTGAGACTATAGCTTACACTGAGCATATTGGTCCTACCAATGTTGAATAGGAGATTCCAAGACATGAAATGACTTATACCACAATATGTTGTAAACCATTTTTTACTATGAAATGAAAAAAACCTTTTTAATCCACTAGACACTGACCTACATATCCATAACCTAGATATAACCATCCCAAATATAGAACAAGAAAATTCATGAAGTAGGGAGGCACCAATTTTCCCCACCATAGAAATTTCTATCCTCATAATTTCTTGTTAATGAAGGTTATTCTAAAAATATTTGAGGACATTTGTCTATCATAATTTATAACCATTCCCATGTATTATGAGAATCCATTCAATGCTACTGTAACACATGAACTAAAGGAATAAACTTAATAGTTAATAACTTCTCTAGAGAATCCAGAATTTTTACCCACAACTTAGTCACCATCACATAAGGTTCAAGATCATGGTCTTACCCATTCAAAACATGAGATGAATTATGATTAAATTTTTTAATATTATAAATGTGGAAAACATCTTGGATTAATGTCATGTAAATGGAAAACTTAACTGGTAATCCACCATTTCAATTTGCTCAGTGATCTCAAAAAGTCAGAATTAACTCCGAACCAAATTTACTATTTTCCCAAGAGAATGGTGACCCAAATTAGGAGATATTTTCAAAGAAAATGTTGTTTCAAATAGATAATTCCTTAGGATGATCCCTCCAGTCCACATAGAATTTTTATCGACTTTATTAAATCACTAAGTGTTAATGTATAACTAGAATCTTCCCCGACATATCCTATACAAGGCTATGTCCAAAAATAAATTCTTTTCCCACCTCATGCCAACAATGAGGGGATTTGTAAGGGTGACCATAATGATCCTAAAAGTGATCTATTTTAATGGATGACTGATAACTGTAGTTATAAGTAAACTTGATCATTTCCAAATGTCCATCCCAAGAATATCTGATGTCCATGACACAATCAACAAACATATCCTCTAAAATTTTAATACCACCATTTTTATATCAATCCATCTTAGGGTGGTATTCCATACTCAATGTAGCCTTAGAACCGATTTCCTTATAGAGGCCTTCCAAAAAGTAAGAGGTAAAATGGGGGGTCCCTATTTAAGATGATAGTTGATGATAGCATATACAAGATCATGATTAATTTCATGAAAATATTTTTTTAAATCCTCAGCCTTGGTGGTGTTCCAAATCTGAATTAAATAAGAAGACTTAATCTACCAATAAAACACCACTGAAATAGAAATCATTCCCTATGGACTCTATGTTAGTCCAAAAATGATCCAATGGACACCTCATCCCACTTTCACTATGACACAAGAGGAGTATAACGTAAACTAAAAGGCTTTTGGTGACCATCCCTGATTTAATAAAAGTATAGAAAAAAGACATAAAATCAACAATTTCACACTTCATACCCAACCACTAAAACTAACATTTAATGTTGTAATAAATATTAGTAGTTTCTAGATGAAAAATTCACTTAGAATAAAGAAACTTTTGTGCCACAACCTTTATCATAGATACTAAAACATAAAAATAGATCTCTAATAAAAGAACACCCTCAATAGAGAGAGACCATTCACTAATGGTCTCCCAACCATATAATGATTTTATGATTTCCCTAAACTTTTCACCCCATTGGTTCTCTAGATGAATTGAATCAAGAAGAGATGATGTCAAATGTGCCTTAACTAGAATAATTATAGCCACCCCTTCAATTTCATCTAGGTGCATCTAAACAATGAGTATTATGAGTGCCTATTACATTATTGACTCCATCACATCTTGAGAAATAAATTTCCTACTCAGATTATCAACAAAAAATATTCATCTATCTGAGGGTGTTGGTAATGTCAAAGCCAATGGTTTGATATAACTCTACATGTTTCCTTTTTCCTAATGTTAAATTCCTTTAATAAGAAGATATAACTTAAACAGATATGATCATAGTAGAATATGAATATTTCTAAAAAATGTAATTTTTATAAAATTTATGATATTTTATAACTACTATAATATCAAGGTCACAATTGGGGTAAGTTTTATAGTGAGGCTGAAGCTAATGAGATCCTTATTCCAATACATGATTTATTTTCATCAGAACACATCCCAAGACTACACCTAATTCATAATAGTAAACTATGTTTCTTGTAAAAGACTCTAGTAAAACTAAAATATATAATGAGTTTAGAATGTTTTTTCAATCCATCAATTAAATTCTGACACTTATATTTCTATAATAATTTCACTCCATTCATGGTAAAGGTAGTCAATATTGATAATGTTTTTGATAAATACCTTATAAACCACCAACAAAATCCCACAAATTCTTGGAATATTTGAATCTTAATGTTGATTCACAGATCCTCCCAATATAAAATAACATTCATTTTCTCAAGATCAATATATATTCCTTATTCCAATAGTACATTTCCTTAGAATATAAATTTCTGAATCCATCAATAGAATTTAGATAATTTATCCAAAATATAGTGATCTCCAATGTTTTAAAAAATATATTTTAGGTTAAACTCGTGATCTTCCACGAATCATGAATAAACCAAAACAAAAACCATGAATACTATTGTAAATTAATTAAAGTATTGGTGGCATATCCAATTCATCAATTCAATGAAAAATAAAAGCGGGTTAGTTAGGAAAAAAATTAACAAAGTCCTCAAAGTGTCCTTACCGACTCTTGAAAGGATAATTTGAAATATACATCTTCTTAACTTTTAAATAGTGATATCCAGACCCAATGTTAATTTTTGAAAACAACCCCTACCCATTAATCTATTGGAACAAATCATTTTTATCGCTAAATGTGTAATTATCCATAATCACTACTAATTTAATATTTCAATAATTGACAAAATGATGGAGTGTTCCATCAACCTTTTGGGGGATAAAGAATAAAGTATTTATAATAGGATATAATTGAATTAATGAAACATTTTTTATCCAAATAATCTAAATGAATATTTATCTATCTAAATTCATCTGGTTCCATGTGATAAGAAGAAATAAATACATATTGATCTTTGAGTACCAAATTGATTAAAAGTTACACCTCTCTTTCTAGATGTCTACCGAAAAACCATCATGATTTTTTTTTTCATAAATTCCAATAGAATAGGTCTTTGCCAACTTGAAAATGGATCGCACTACTCCTAAAATACATGGGAGCTCCCATTGAAGATAATAAAGGATACCCAGAGATTATAAAATTTAGTCTTCAATTTATAGGTGATTAAAAAATCCATCTAGATAATAACATGAATGATATCTATGTCAAGAACCAGGAAATCCCAAACTCTATCAAATTTATATATCAATAAAAGAATATTAGGGACATTGGAAACCTTTCTCCCTTATCTTCCCAAGAGGCATCAACAACTCCATAACATAAGGAATGACATCCTTTGTAATTTATAAAATATCTAATGAGTGGGTTGATATGAAATAGATAGATGAAGTAGTTTCTAATAATGTAGTCACTAAAGATAAATCAACATATATAGGACCTCTCACTGCCAATGGATCTGAATCACCTTACATCGAAAAATCATCCATTGTGTATAACTAAATCATTTTGAAGGACTATGGATGGTACCTTATTTACCATGTTGAATCCAATTGCACCAAATATCCTTTATGGGTCGAGAAACTCAACCCATAATGAGGATTATAAAGAGTATGAAAGAATTTTTTTAAGTGACTATAATGTCCACATGAATTGAATTTGTTTGGACGAGGGATTACAACTAACCTTGAATTTCTTTTCTGGTCAATATTGACCATTAGCATTCTTTCTACCACCTCAGCATAGAATTTAAACAATAATATGAAATCTTGATAGAAAATATCTGATCACAGGACCATCTAAAACCTCTGAGATTTCAACTTAATAATAAATAACACCTCTAGTGAATAAGTGAACCAGCTTAGTAAAATGGTTAGTGTACTCATTCACAGTCAGATCATCTTATTTAAAGGTGAGGAACTCCATATGTTTTTCCATAGTCATTGATTTTGGACATAATTATTGGAGTAATATTGTCTTTAATTATTTCCTCTACCAGCCTTCATGTCTCCTTACCTAAAAGAAAACAACCCATCATCTCCTACTAGGGCCCTCATTCTTAAAGGTTGAACACTTTACCTTAACATAATCTATTATATCCTAAAAGGTAAAAATATGTTTGATCATTTCTAGATATTATTTTTATTCCTAAGGATCATTTATCCTTATAATGAATGATGGTTTTTGGTTGAGAAAATCTTGATTTTGTTTTTTTTTCTGAATTTCTTGGTTGTACCATTATCACTTGATCTAGGACAGGGGAAACATTTTTTTCCAAAAAAATATAATCACACAACTGCTTCGACAAGATTCAAAAGAACTATATATTTTACTGATGAAACACCATATATTACACCCTTATAAGGAACTCTATAAAGTCTTATGGGGGGGGGTAGTATTGTATCAAGGAAAGAAAATAGACCACTATAAAAATGATAACTCTCTATTTAAGTTAATAGAACAGAATAATGGAACTGATATAAAATCAAAATTAAACATGATATACATAATTACCAAAACTACATAATAATTTAGGTCTCATTACAATGAGAGATGTCTAATAACTCACTCCTAAAATAACACTCAAGTATAAAAAATCCTATCTATTATCCACTAAAAAAATCATAGAGAATATTATTATGATCAAGAATTAAAACTTTGCAGTTGATACCAATTTATCATGACATGATCTAGGTCATCCTGAAAGCAATCACTCGAACCATCCCATTGAAAATATGGAAGGTCCTTTCTGATCTGTGTGGGCCAGTGAAAATCACCTTGGTATGAGGATCTACCATTTTTAATTAATTTTTCCAAAAGTGTAAAAATAATGAAAAAAGTAGTGGCATATATAAAATATGGTCAATATTTCAATATTGAGTCAAAACAGTGGTAGAATAAAATGAGTAGAAGGAAAACCATGTTCCAAACTAAAAAAGGAAAACCAAAGTACTCAAAACCAATAAAAACCCATATCAATGTGAACCATTCTACTAGTGAACTTACATACCCCTCTATCATGGTAACCTTCCACCTCTAAGAGTCACCTTGACTTCATATGTCTTAGATAATATAAGATCTACAGACATATAATGATATTTTTAGGGTGTGAGAAAACATGAATAGTATTATCCCACCAAATGTTTAATAATTAGAATTTATAACATAAACTAATTATTCACATTTAATTAAAAAATGCATCAAATAAACTTTCAAAGTTTATGTAAATACATTTAAATTCATCATTTTAAAAAGATTCCCAAAAGATTTAAAATGAAACAGATTTTTGAATCACATTTAACGTAATAATTTTATTTTCAAATAATTCCAAAGATTTCATATATCCAACCACGTACAAATAGCCATTTGAAAAAGAGAAGTAACATGGAAACATAGTGTTATTAAAACATATATCTAGGATAACTAGGATCCAGAAACTTCAATAAATGACTTGGATAATGCTCACTATATATACCTAGACAAAAAGGGAAAAATAACTCCACAACAAGTGAACCCCCAAAAGTTTCATGAAATCTATAGTTTAGTTAAATTGGTAATAATATATCATTTTTAAGAAAGACATACCATGGCTAGCATGATTTTCCCAATTCCAACTTCTATCTTAAGTACCCTAGGTTCCCATGTGCCCTACATATACTAAGGCCAATCAATTAAACGTAATAAAACTTTACCTCTAGCATTTAAAGGACATTAAATTTGACATTACATGATTTTAAACCAATTTTCATTAAAATATAAAATTATTTGAAATAACATTTCATCAAAATATTACATGTTTTGAAATAAATTTCCATTAAAATACAATAATATTTCAAATAAATTTTCATCAAAATACTAAATACATTGCAATAAAATTTCACCAAATTAAAAAATGCATTGAAATCAATTTACATCAACAAAACCAAGGGGAATTTAAATTTCAAAAAAATAGAAGAAAATATATACATTTTAAAAAATCATAAATCACAAATTTAATAATTTAAAAATCATTTTAAAATGATAAAGATTGTATAGTTCATAAGTGATAGGATTTAAATGAAACCACCCACCTCTAAAAACATGAAATTGTCCAAGAAGTTTTTAGGATGCATGACCAATGAGAATGTAGTCTATAAAAGCCATGTAAGAACCCAAAAAAACCCAAATCATGAGTCTTTAATTGAATGTTATCTAGATTAACAGAGTGAATGAACAACTAAATAACTTTAGGTAGATAAAAAAACAAGTCCTTAAATATAAGGAAAACATGGATATGTAATTTAATATAAGGATGTTTAAATGAATTTGACGGAATCCTTAACATTCCTTAGTATTCAATTGAGCTGAAATACTGATAAATGGAGTGATTGTTTAGATTTTATAATACAAAAATTGAGTCAAAACGGAATTGAAAACCAACCTTCAAGGATCATAAGTTACCTAATTAATGGGTGAGACCCCCTTCAGAAGACCAGGATATTGAATTAGAAATTTCAAAATTATTAATCAACCGACACCATGACATATGGGGAGTTCATCATGCTCATGGTTGCTATGATTATTCCACACCCAAGAGCTCGACACACAAACTATCCACAACATAGTGTAGAAACACTAAATATTTTTGACTCACCATTCTATACACCTTTATAAAACCCCAAAATTATAAAATAAGATCATTTTATTTTATAGAGTATGTGACACACAACACCGATCTTTAACAACCGAAAAAATATATCACTTTCAATTTAATCTTTTTAATTTCTCGCAGAACACACTACCTATAGTATAAAGGAACTATTATATATTATACTATTATAACCTAGCAATTAATTTGGTGGGTATGAATAATACTAACTAAATTATGAAAACTATGGATATATATATATTATAAATTAAATAATAATCTTTTAAAATAAAAATAAATGATTTATGAAAAACTGTATTTTTTTGGAATGATAGTTTACTCGTTCTTTGGTGTCATAATTTAAAATGAATTTTTTACCACTTATATATAATTTATTTTTTAAAATAGACTTAATTTTGAAATAATAATATCAAAATTATCTTATTTTGTATTTTTATTTTTTGGAACTATTTTATCTTTCAAGAAATAGTGAAATAATGATTTTAACTGAAATCTTTTTTGATTAAATAATACACAAGGTTAAATTATATTTCAAAGTTTTTTTAGAGTAAAATTAATTGAAATATATTATAATTTAACTATTTTTGGTAATTTTTAAAATGTTCACATTGAATTTGGATATTAAATCCAATATACTTATAATGATTTTCTCTTTCAAAACACGCATTTTCATCGCATTTGTGGTTATAATTTTAAAGTTGATCATAAAACTTCAGTGAATTGAATATGGAAAAATGAATTCCATATTTTAATTCAAAATAATTTATATTATATAATAATTTCAACTAATCATTGGCCATCTTGAATAGTAATATTAGTGAAACTAATTACTACGATTAAGGTGAAAACTAATTTCTGGTGGTGAAAATTAGAATATTAGGGTAAAAAATGACCTACCGACTTATTCAATATACATTATATGTAAATAATTATACCTTATAACCCTTAAGGGTCTTTTAGTTCCCATTTTATATGATTTTTTCATAATATAAACATGGGATTAATTGTTTCTTTTCAAAAACATAATCTGTTTCTTATGCCCCACATTAAAAGGCCACCCTGCTCATCTGATCTTCAAAATTCTAAAGCCATTTCGATCAGAAAATACTTACTAAAATCACTTTCTCACAACCCTACCAACATAATATATCTCTTTATTTGATCATAAATATCTATAAAAAATAATTTTGATGCAAATTAAATGTAGTTTTTCAAGATGAGGTAACATTCTTAAACTAGAATTTTTATGTTTTTTCTTATTCCTCCGCATTAAAATATAATGAAAAAATTATTATATTTTATCATAGTTACCTTCCATTTCATGAGATGTTATTAAGTCAATTTAATAAACTATATCCATATCATTTAAATGAAATTAAAAATAAAAATTTTGACCAAGTGTGTGGAAGGAAACCACCCAATGAATCGATGCAATTTTTTGTAAATAAACACCTTTTAAGGATGGTCGTAATGGTGGAGTTAACACATGTATATTAAATTTATGATATTATTATAATTATTTAAATATAATACCATGTTTACCTTTTTAATTTACATTACTTTTGAAATATGATAATGCCGCTCGTGTGTTCGGCGGACTACCGCCTCCAGGTTGTTATAGTTAGTATCAGAGGTAGTTTAGTAGAAATCATCATAACCCTTTATAGCTTAACATATATTGGGGAATATAACCTTATAATATTATTTTAGGATAATTACATAATAATATCCTAATGTTTTCGTAAGTCAGAGAATATGTAGTTTTTCATTGAAATATATCAATTTTTGGATACTAGAAGTGGATTTGGTTTTAAAAAAGATATACCTAAGTGTAATAACTTCAAAAAAATTTCATTAGGATTGAGATTATTATCACATGGTGCACAAAAGGGCCTTATAATGTACCTTTTTTTGACACTCCCATGTGATACGCTTAGGATAATTCTCATTTTCCTTAAAAATATATATGAAGTATTTTAATAGATGATGAAAATGAAAGAGAATGGTTAAAACCATGGTGTCCTATATTAAAAACATGGTTTCGAGATTTAGACATCCTATAAATAACTACATTAATTTCCCACTAAAATTATTGTTTCACACAATATGATTTTTATTTTAGTAAATGGATGTAAGCTGAAGGAATCATGTTATTGTTGACCATGAAGGACAATGTGGTGACTATGATCAACCAAATGGGATGATGATAGGAGTAAAAGATATCATGATTAATCATAATTAGTTATCATTAAATATTATCAACAACCTAGACATTAACCAAGTACTCGACTCACCAAATAAGAGAGGGATGAATTTTACAAAGATCTCATGTGATGGAGGCCATGGAAGAAAGTATGGTAAAATTCCATTCATGCTAGAAATATGTTGTGAGACACCTAGTAATGTGCCTGAAAGAAACATGAAAATGTTTAATGTGTTGAAATGAAGGAAATAAAGTAAAGAATTACTGAGAAAAAATAAAGAGTGTGATGGAATTTAATAAATATTTTCATAGGGAGCTATTTACTGTTCATTGTCCTAAATCTTGGGAATTATCCGAATCAGTGACCTCTTCTAAATGGTAATCCCAAGAAAATGAATTACTTATGATGAAATAAAATTATTGAATTATTAATGTATTGGGATTCAATAATAATATTTTTAGAAGTTTTTTTTACCACGGAAATTTTGGTTATAATTATTATGAATCATCTAAGGATTGTGTGAAATTTTAGAAGCATATGTCTTAATTAATTTAAGAGTAATGGTTACCATCATGGGTTTATGAGTTTAAGGTTGATCATTAGATCAAATTATTAGATAAACCTTTTGTAATGTTTTGTGGTGGAAATATAACATGATTATGGATACTTGTTGGAAACAATTTAAGGGAATATAAAAAATTGTATTAATATATGAAAAACTTATTTGTGGAATAAATAATTTTTTTAATAAAAATTAATTGTATTTTAAACCTTTATGGTTTATCTTATCATGGTTGTTGTAGTAATTATGGGTCATCGCAATTTGGGATTGTTATAGGAATTATATTAGTATCGAATAGAAAAATGATAAGATTAATGTTAGGAAATTTAAATAATAAAATATCATTTTATGGAAGATATTTATGTTATTACATGGTAATGGTTAGGATATAACTGAATAATGTAGAATGACACATAAAATGAAAAGTATCGATTAAGGAGATTGCCTCCTCTTTGAAGAACCGCCTTTGGATCTCTCCTTAAAAACCCTAAGGAATTTATTTTATTAATAAAAGGACATCTTGATTGTATATATCGATGTAAAGAATTTTTTTGGTAGGTTTTTGTCGAGATAAGTGCCGTAAGGAATGAAAGGAAGATAAGAGAAGTTTTTTCATTATATAAGAGATTAGAGGGGAACCCCTATAATTACAGAAATTATTTATTAAATATAAATACATTTTAATTTTTAAGTGCTTCAAAAATGATATTATTATATTATATCATGATGAATATTCTAAATCCTCTTGTTAATTAATGTTTAGACATTTTTGGTGATGTTCTAACCATTATATATAATATTTAACCCATTTATGCATTTTGAAGATTATCACAATATCAATGTTCTTTACTATTTATGTGTAATGAAGTTACTATAAAAGGAAAAGTGACCCATATATAGAAAATGGTTTATATTATAAGTAATTTTAAATTGGAATACTATATATACTTTTATGAATTTTAATTCATTTAATAAAATATTATTTAATGTAAGATATAATTAAAGTCATTTTTATGATTATTAATATTGCTGACTTTTTAAAAACATCAAGATTGAAATTTAATTCGAATATAACATTTTAACACCTCAATATTACATTATATTTATCCAAAAAATACTTATAACAATATAGAAAATTTAAAAAGTATTACTTTTTATGTTTCTAAATTTTTTTATTTGATTTATCTATTCCTTGCACATGCATGCTGTTAGTGTTGCATAAGAATTTAAGTTAACTATTCACTCACTAAACATTAAAAATAAATTAACATGATAAAAAGTTAATTCACATATAATATAACTATTTATATCCAAACATAAATTCTTTTTATCCCTACTAAAAATATTATTTATTTCAAAATAATGAGAGATACATTTTGTTTTTATTATTTATATAAACTTAATATTAATGAAATTATGAAATAAAAATTGAACTATGCTACCATACATTCACATATTGGATGAGTATGGTAGAGTTAAAATAATACAAGTGAAATAAGTTACGTTTCAAATAGAGTTTTAAATGACCACCATATAATTTTTAATGTTAATTACTCGATTTACCCTTACTGAGGTGAAAAATACTTAGCATGGGTTCTATTCATTGTGAAAAAATTAATGTTAAAATATTTACAAATTTTGGAAATTTGTATACAAAAAATGGATCCCATTTTCAAATTTAATCTATATAAGGGGTGGAAATTAAATTTAAACTACACTTGTGAAATAAAATGAAAACTATCCTCTAGAAAATTGTATATTTAAGTATAAAAATATTTTTATACCAAAATTATGAATAATAAAAATTATAATTTATTTAAATGTGTAATATATAATAAAAATTAACTATTGAAATTTTATAAAAAATTCAAAAGAAAATTGGACTATAAAAATATTTGACTAAGAAGAGCATTTTTTTATAAAATTAGTTTTTCACTATTCATTGGAAAATTATTATTTTCAAAAAAATCCTAAAATATCATTATATGATAATTTTTATTGTATAATTTAAAATTTTATATTTTTTTATAAAATAAAATTTCTAAAAGTGATAGAAATAAATTATAATTTCCATAGACAAAATTAAATAAAAATAATTTTTAAAGAATACATATTTTTAAAACTAAGAAAGACATCTTTCGATAAATTCCCTTGATTTATAGAATTAAGGTGTAATGAGATAATATTTTTCACTATTAATTTTAAATTGATGGTAGAGTGAGTTATTTCTTGGATATCTTGTTCACATGGAATTTTTTCTTATAAGTGAGGAATAATTTTTTTCCTTTATGGCTGTTATATTTGAGAACACCCAATTGAAAAAAATGAACTATGGTTCAATGTAATTCAACTAAAAATATGGTTTGTAATTTTTGGAAACATCATATAAATTCAAATGGATTCAAAGATGAAAAAGGTTTTATGAATAACACCATGGGAGACCTTATTATCATTAGGTTGCTCGGTGTTAAATGTTTCAATCATAAACCTTATTCTCATAAATATTTCAATTGGATTACTATAATGAAATTCTATATAAACGGTAAATATTGATGGAAATTCTCATTTTACAACTTGACATAAAATATTTGGCATTGTTTCAAAACTTTTATAGGATTTATCAAGGAATTAATCTTAATATTCCATAGTAATTTCATTTCCCTTGAAGTATATGTTTGTTCAATGAACCATGTAGTCAAGTATGCTCTATATTTTGGATGATTTAATATGTATATGGAGGGTGAATCTACTATGATGATGAATCTTATCTGGAATTGATAAAAAATGGTTCCTTGTAAAATCAGCACTGAATGGATTGTTTTTTGAACAACTTATGTGCAATTTAATTTAAATTTACACACATATCTATGGAGGTGAACACAGTGGATGATGCCTTGACCAAGAATATAGTAAAATATTTCATTTCTATTTGACCCTTCCCATAGTATGATACTATTCTTACATTACATTTTCCGATGATTGATGTAATATTCACACCTATTTTTATGATTTTATTATTCCACATATTTCTCCTTTGGATTAATAAATTTTGATGGGAATTGGTCACAGATCCATCCCCCAAACCATATTTGATTAATCAATAAAATTTTATTGAGTATGAACCATTATACATATATTTTATATTATGGTTACTCTTATTCATACCCACCATATCAATGACAATTTCATAATGACATTATTTAAATAATAATATTTTTATAGTATATCAAAATTCTCTTAAATATTAGTGTTGCATGTTAATAAATATATCATGATTATTATTAGTCCATACTGAATTTTTAGAGTTAAATATTCTCCCTCAATAAATAAATTTTATCATTTCAATTTTATCTCACTCATCAAAGGCTCAATATTTAAAAATACCTTTGTTGAAAACCCATATTGTATAAAGGTATAATAAAACATCATTTAAAAAGGGGATGTGATAAACATTAAGGCTACATGAAATAACATTTAATCCGGTTCATATATTAGGATAACATTTATAATTTAAAATATGGACCTGGAGGATAAAAATAATTTCCAATGACTAATAAAGAGTGATAGGGAACAAAATCCTATCAATGTTAACATACATAAAACCATAAACCAAAATGAGGTGAAATTTACTTGAAATTAATCATAATTTCTATAAAATGGGAAAAAACAATTTTCGTGATCTTTTTCATAGAGTTAAGGAATTTATTTAACATAGAATATGAGAAAATAAAATTACTTCATTCTTTCAAATCTATAAATGTAATTTAATCATTTAGTAGTGTGTTTCAATTTGTTTTAATCACTTTTAGTTCCTTATTACAATTATTAATGAATAATATTATTTTTTTGGGGTTGAATCACTAAAATAACAATATAATAAATCATAAGATCTCCAAAATGATGGCATGTTATTCATCTTTTCAATATTATGTAAGTGAAAAAATGGTAAGTTCATTTTAAGTTAAATAACATGAAGAAACTATCAATTGAAAGATTATTCTAAATTATTTCATTAATAATTCCCAAAGATTAAATTAATCTACTTCAAAAATTTCCAAATTTTAAAACTCCTCAATTAATTTTTAATAAGAATCCAAAAAAAATCACAAAATATAAAATATCAACTATACTTTAATATGAAAACAATAAAATGCTTCACTTAATTCCACATACAAACTCATGAATACCTTTACCATATATTCTCCTAAAAGGTTCAAATATCCAAAATCACTATAAAACCTTAATGAAAACATATATAATTCAAAATATTTTCTCTATCCATATTCATTAAATAAAATCATAGGCTATTGAATATATTCCACAAATCCAAAAATGAAATAGACTTTATAAAATATAACATAAATATATTTTTGATCAAATTAATAATAATTTTCAATGTCCTAAATAATATCTAATTTTCATAATCTATAATAATCATATCTTTATCCCAAATAAAAATTATTATCCTAACATTAGGAATATATTAAGGGTTATCTATCCCCAAATCATTTGTTTTCCAAAACTACCCCTTAACACTAAATCACTTTTCCAGTTTTTCGATATCATTCATCAAATTTTTACAAACACTTACTAAAAATACTATCAAACAATCCTTAGATGTATTATTATTCTTATAAAACAATATCATTGATAAAACACTTTAGTAATATAATTCTCAAATACTAATAAATAAACACTCTAATTATTCCATTTAAATGAGTGGTAGAGAATAATCACTTCCTTGGACTAGGAGTTAACCCTAATATTAGGGAATTGAATAAATTAATATCCATGATCTTGCACAAAATACATTGAACTATAAATGATAACATATAATATACTTTTTTCCCTCAATTTATCTCTTCATTTTTTACTCAGTATTCAGTTTCATTATACCCTTATTTTCCACACATAAAATTTATTATAATTACTTTGATATATACCATGTTGTGTTTCTTACTACATTCTAAACATATATGAAGTTTATTCTCTATTCCTCCATGTTATTCATCAAATTAAATCCAATGAAACTCTATTTTTTTCTTGTTATGTTTTTTAGGAAACTCACCTAAGATTATATTTTTAATCTTATAATGAGATAGATTATTAGGCATAATCACAAGGTGTAAGATCCCAACCTTTTCTAAATTACGTCAAGATTGAATTCAAGTACCATTTGACTTTATTTATTTACCATTGTTTGAAGATATGAAATTATGTGTGTCTAGGTGTATTTTTGAGAAAAATAAAAATAAAAATGGGATTGTGCACGGTTGGTGTACGGTTAGGGGAAATCATGTGCCCAAACCTAGTAAAGTGTGAAACCATGTGTAGTGAGGTATGTATGGTTGGTGAATGATTTATCAAAAAATGCACCGCTTCCCAAAACATCATGCACACAATTTTATTTTATGAAAAAATTATTTCTAAAATCCACCATACCTCTAAAAGACCCCCATTTGACCTAGTATCAGAATTGATTATTTTTGGATGATTATAGATCTTTCCATTGGGATTCCAAGGTTATATTCCCTCTGTTATTTAAGATTAAAAGCCTGAATAAACGATTCGTTCTTCTCCCGATAAGTGGATCTCATCCCAATACTTCTACCAAAAATTATTTCTTATTCTATTAGTAATTTGGTGGATTTTATCTTATGGTTATCGAGATAAAAACTATTTTGGTGAGATCTAGACCTAGTATGGTTTATATAGACATAGGCTGATTAGATGATGATATCTTTGATATTGGTTTAGGGATATAGATATGGAAATCAAATATACTTTGTTGTTTATCTAATATTTTGGGGATTTACTTTGACAGAATATCCATCATAGAATCGAGGTTGGTGGTTAAAATTGAAATCCAATATTCTTGAATACAATTATGTGTATGTAATTGTATAATTTATATTATATGTTTATCAATTTCATCTTTGATTAAATTAATATAATATGATGAATAAATTATTTAACAAAAATATGGAGTTTGGATGTTAGGATTTTTGATCATCAATACATAATTGTTAAATAAATTATGGTGCTATAAAGATTTTATGTAACACCACAAGATTTTATTGTATGTTATTTCTTCAAAGTAGTTCAATAACTTGCGCTACACGCAACACTGAGTTCGAGTGCACCACGAATTACCAGACTAGCTATTCAAAAGTAGTTATGAATAGTATTATCTACATTTTAAATTTTATATATTTGATATAAATTTTAACATCAATATTATGTGTTTTTTAGGCATAATATAAGAACAAATTCATTTTTTTAGAAAAAGTATGTATTTTATATAAAATGCAATTTTACCTCCTTTTAATGGAAAACCATTTTTACGTCCAATATTTGACACTTTTATATATTTAATTTAACAAAATAAACTTCTTATTTAGAATCAAGACATTAAAATTTAGTTTCGAAACATTTTTTGTGTTTTTATGATAAATTTCATATTTGGGTGAGTAGAGAAAAATATTACATTTTTAATAAAAACTGCTTTTTAAATCAAAATAATTTATAGTGTCAAATTATACATTTGAATGGTTTTTAAGTATCATTGGATAATATTTTATCATTTTATATAATATAGGTCATTGTATGTAATTTAAAATTTAAACTGGACATAAAAAAGTGTCAATCTTTTGATAGTTATTATATCCTAAAAACACGCTTTTTTGTTTTGACAAGGATAATTAATTATAATTTAATTTCTGCTACTTCTGTGTATATAAATTGGAAAAATGGATTCCATATTTTGAATTTGTAAGACCAAATTTTTTAAATAGGTAACATTTATTTTTAGACATTATGAATAATTACTTCAGTAAATATTTTATTTACCATGGTTAAAGGGTAAATCCGGTGAATAAGGGTTAAAAATTATATTATAATATTATTAAATTACCCTAAAATCTGTCCTATTAATATTTTTTATACATGTCGGACCATGGGAATATTTGGGTCAATTTTGGGACCCTATGGAGCCACTTGAGAGTGATAATGACAATTTATATTAATTAATTTAAAGTAAAGACAAAAATGACATAAACATATATCTTTTAGTAAAACAATTTTTACATGGGGTTATATAAGTTATCATTTTGACTATAAATAATAATTTGAAAGCTAAAAATATTTACCACATCATAGTATTTTTTTATAATATTTAGACATCAAATAAATAAAATTATTTATGACCCAATAATGATAGAGTGTTTACCTTATTAATAAATTATTTAAATAAATAAGATTATAGAAATTAAAAAAAACATCCAAAACCTATACAATTATTATTGGATGATTTTATTTAGAACATAAGTCATCATATCTTTTACTTTAATGAGTTTTTGAAATTTATAAACTGGAAGTAATTATATTATAAAATAATATTTTCAAGCTTTCCTAAAGAGCCCCTCCTCCCCCTTATAAAAATCCCCCAACTCAAACCCATTTCTCACACCTATCATTCCACTTGGATCATCCAAAATCTTCCCAATTAAGCCCCTCACATCCCAATATTCCTCCTAGAAGCCATACCTTAGGCAGAAGACATTTCAAAGAAGCCTTTTGTTTCAAACCAAAGGGAGTTACCCGATTTAAAGGTAACATCTCCTCTTAAGTTCTTTTATTTTATTTTACTTCTGTAACCCCCTAAACTCTATTTATTCCTTTATTTAATAAAAAACCAGTATCCTAAATATACTAGGTTGTTTTTATGAGAATTATTTGAACTAAAATTACATACCTCCATCTAATGGGTATAGAACATAATGTTTCTACGGATGACAAACCACTCCTCACGAAACAATGATTGTTTAATATTCTACTACCACCTCTTATGGCGGCCATTATGAATGAAATATAATTATATAAGATATTTACAATATTTATTTTATCTATAATATTTTTAATTATCTTTTATATCATACCTTTATTCTTTTCATTTTGTAAATATATGATAATTTCATTCGAGGAAGTGCGGACTACTGCCCCCTCAATGTGATATGACTCGTTCATACCATACATGGAATAAAAAAATGATGGGGTTAATGAACATATGTAACATATATAAAATATTATATTATACTGGAATAATAATATACCAATGTATTATTTGGTTTTAATTCCTTTTAAAATAAAAAAATGGATTTAGCGTTCGTGCGTACATACAGATTATCGTCTCCTCGAACACGATGAGATTCATTCCCCATCATAACCATTTAAGAATAATTTTGTTTTGATTATTAAAAATAATATTTAATAATATAATATCATTCTTAATATTAATAAAATACATCATATCCATAACAAACATGACTTATGTAACAAAACATATAATGAAAAACGAATCAGTTAACACCCGAAACGACGATAATACTAAAATATTATTAACAAAGAAATATTTCAAGATCATATATGATATCATATTTATGTATATGGTTCTTGTATAATTTAATAAAAATGATTTAAATATTATAAATTATGTTAATGTACCCTCAAATAAGGAAACGTACAAGGTAATGTTAAATTCCTCAATCTCATTATTATCTGAGATTGATTATGTGTATGTATATAATGGGACATTTTTATCATCCGTGTCCATTTTTCATAAAAATGTTTTCAAAATGAATATTTTAAGGATTTGTGGAAGGTACTCTTTATCAATATCAAAAATTTAATTGTTTTAAAGATTTGTCTTTCTAAATCTTTTTAATTAATGTCCATGTTTTCAAAATGATTTTTAAAAATTTATTTATATGGACATGAATGTTTTGAAATGATAATTCTTTTCAAAAGTTTCAAATTGGTATGAGACACTTTGATTCAAAAATATATTATAAATGAATTCCTTTATAATTGTGTTACTTTTAAATTATTTAACAAAAAATGATATTTCTCTCAAAGGGTTTTAATGATTATTTTCAACTACGTCAAAATAATTTGTGGATATTATTCTTGATTGAGATCGATTTATTATAAATAAAATCTTTAATATTTTATTGAATGAGTTATGATATGTTTGAATGTGGATGTGCTATTTTTATACCATTCATGGTTTATGGTTAACGTATTGACATTTCGTATGCTAGTTTTAATACGAATGTTTATGTTATGTTTCATCCTTTTCATATGAGGAACGTATTGGACTTAGTAAGTGACGGGTGGAGCCTCCTATATCTCCTTTATGCATCAGTAGGTATCATGAGACAATTATACATGGAATTGGATAATGCCTTTCTCAGTTTGATATATGGTTTTGGCTGAGGACTTAATCATTTCTAGACATCATGGCCGAGGCCTTGAAAAACGTTTTAGAATGTCCGGCATTATACATTCCCTCTTTATAGAAAAAATATTAATGGTTCATGTGGTTATTCGACTACTAGAATACCCATGACATTGTTTTATTATGGAATTATTTACTCAGCTCATATTCCTACCATAAAGTGTTCATGTTTATTATTTGTAAAGGAATGTGTTTTCAATTATTCACCATGCCTAATGTTTATTTTATCTTCTACTGTATTGCTTACTCTTATTGATCATCTGATCTCACCCCTTAGTTACATTTTATTTTCCCAGGATTCTAAGAAATGTATTATGATTGATAAACAAGGTTAAGTTATGGGATTAATAGTGTTCTCAAAGGATTATTTATGTTCTGTTTCATTTTCTAATGTGAAATGTAATGTTCACGTATGTAATCAATTTTCTAAGACTTCTAAACTGATCATTCTTTTGGTGATTAATTCCTTGTAATCATGCCGATGTATTACAATAATTCACCGACTCTAGGTAATTGGGGTCAGGGCATTATAGTTGGTATCAGAGGAAGTTTAGAAATAACCTTGGGAACTAGATTTAGTAAAAATATGATTAGAGAACATTACCTTAAGATAAACTTTGAGGATTATAATAGAAGAACGTAATAGATGTTTGGTAATGTATATATTTTTTCAATTTTCCAAAAAATAAATCTCTGTCTGGATACGAGCAGGTAGAGGAAACTCTAGAACAAATGTACCTTGGAGTGAAAACTCCAAAAAGAAGTTTCATGTTTGACCGGGGGTATCCTGGTACACGACAACGAGACTTGATTCACTCTTGGTTACGACACTCCTGAGGGATTTTCTTAGGATAATTCACATTTTCTTTACAAGTCATTATGAAGGATTTAGGAGTAAATACTTCCTAAAAAACATTTTTTTATGATTATATATTATATTCATTATATTTTCAATTTACCTTATGTATTTTACATGATGCATTGCGATTCATAAACTAACCTAGTGCATCCTGTTATTTAGAAATGGTTCCCAGTAGAAGGAATGAGAACTCCAACAATATGCATGATCCAAAGAGTAAGAAGGATCATATCTTTCATGGTATTAAGCCAATATTTATAAGGGAAATATTCTCCCACATATTCTCATCATATGACGAAATAATATCATATATTAATAAGACTGGTAATGAATTCTCTAAGTCCAGCAACTTTGAAGGGAATTAAGAGAAGAAAAGGATGGTAGAGAGAAACATGGATAAAGGGAAGAGGGGAAATAAGGATTTTCCCTTATGTGATAAGTGTGGAAAGAATAACCTTGGTAAATGCTTGAAGGTAATGGGAGTTTGTTTTAAGTGTAGAGAAAAAGGACACCAAGTACATGATTTCCGGGGTAAGAAAATGGTTTCAAATGTAAATTCTTCAACTTCATGGAGTTTGGACACTACGCGAATCAATGTCCCAAAAATTAGAGTATACCACAAATGATGTTGTTGGATAATTATCAAGTTATGATATTACCAAAAATGAAGAGTATTGACTAGTGTTATTATGTTGATATTAAATAATTAAGTCATTTGAGTTTTGTGTCAACAATGTAATGGTTATAATAATTATGGAGTATATAAGGATTGTACTTTAGTACTATTTCATTAAGGAATTGAGATTGTGTGGAACCAATAAAAGTGACTCAATATAAGGTTAACTTTTTTTGGAAAATATATAGTTGAGGTAAAGATAAATAATAATTTGGTTATGAAACTGAGGTAGTGATTTTGGAATAATATATGATTGATTTGGATAAATTGTATTGGATAATATTGACTATCTTGAAACTGATTGATGATTTGTATATTCCATCATTGTTGGAGTCTACAATATTTTTTGGATAGAAAGAGTATATATGGTATTATATAAGGAATAAGGGGGAATGAATGTAATAAATAAGGGTTTATGGTAATTCATGGTGTTACAATGTTTTAAAATCATACATGATTAAGGTATTAACATGTTATTACATGGAAAAAAGGATCTTCATTGTGTTTACCTTCCTTATAAATTTTGGAATGTGAGTTTGGAAAGAAGTTTTTTTGAATAAATATAAAGGTTGGAATCAATTAGTTTTGATTTTGGATACTATTTTTAAGGTTAAATCATTTCTTGAGATTATTTTTGGATTGTCAAAAAAAGGAAAACCCAGAGGTCAGGTGACAACCTATCATGTCTTGTAAGGCCGCGAGACTTGAACCTACAATTGAAGGGCGACAAGGGTGCAACACCTACCACTGACATAAGTGATGTACTAGTTTGTATAATGTAGTTTTTTTTAAATATTTTGACAAATGAATTATAAATTTATTATTTTTGGAACCCTATACGATTAAGATAAATAGAATATTTTTGAATTCTATTGTCTTTTGGAGTGAAAGATGAGTTTGTGGTAGGAATTAGTTGAAGGATGAAACTATATGTGTCAATTATATTGTTTCCCTATTATTCTATGAATAAATTAATTATTAAAATTTAGGGAAGGGATCTTAAAACCAAAAAATTTTCATCCAAATACTTTATGTTTTGTTGAACCAACGATATTTTAAATCATCATAGATTGATGGATTTGAGGGCCTCAATTTTACACTTATTTGTGATTGATGACCTCAATCACTACCTTTTAATATTTAAATTTCTACACAAAATATGTGTCTTTAATTCCAACTAATTTTCTCTTAATCGAGATCATAATTTTGTGGTGACGTTTTCATTTCCCTTTCCCTCTTATTAAGACTAAATTTTATTAATCCAATTTCCGATGTGGGTTTTCAACAAAGGTATTTTTTGATTTTTAACCTATTATTTTAGAAGAAAAATTTCAAATTGTGAGGACAAAATTTATTGAATTAGGGGAGAATGTAACACCCCATGATTTTATAGTATGTTATTTCTTTAAAGTAATTCAATAACCTACGCTACACGCAACACCGAGTTCGAGTGTACCACAAATAACCAAACTAGATACTCAAAAGCGGTTATGAATAGTATTATCTGAATTTTAAATTTTATATATTACATATAAATTTTAACATCCATATTATGGTTTTCTTAGACACAATATTAGAACAAATTCATTTTTTTCAGATAAAGGAAGTATTTCTCAGAAAATGCAATTTTACCGCCTCTTAATAGAGAACACTATTTAAATCAAATATTTTACACTTTTATATCTTAAATTATACAAAATAAACTTATTATTTAGAATTAGGAAATAAAAATTTAGTTTCGATACATTTTTCCCATTTTTCTGATAACTTTCATATTTAGGTGAATAGTGAAAATACTAAATATTAACTTAATACAACTTTTTTAATAAAAATATTTTATAGTGTTAAATTATACATTTGAATGAGTTTTAATTATCATTAAATTATATTTCTCTCATTTATTGTAATTTAGGTCATTGGATGTAATTTCACATTTAAACTGAACATAAACAAGTGTCAATCTTTTGATAGTTATTATTTCTTAAAAACACGCTTTTTTGTTTTGACAACAGGAATTAATTTTTAAATAATTTCTACCACTTCTTTGTTTTGTATTTGGAAAAATTGATTCTATATTTGGAATAAGAAGGTCCAAATTTTTTAAATATGTAACTTTTAGTTTTAGACATTATGAATAATTACTTTGGTAAATATTTTATTTACCATGGTTAAAGGGTAAATACGGTAAATAAGGGTTAAAAACAATATTATAATAATAGAAAATTACCCTAACATGTGTCCTATTCCTATTGGTTGATATATTCCAGACCATGGTCATCCATAGGTTGATTTTGGGACCCCATGGATCCACTTGAGAGTGATAAGGACACTTTATATTAATTAAATTAAAGTAAAGACAAAAATGACATAAACATATATCTTTTCTTAAAAATGTTTTTACATGGGGTAATATAAGTTACCTTTAAGACTATAAATATTAATTTTAAATATAAAATAATTTACTACATCATGGGTTTTTTTATAATTTTTAGAAATCAAATAAATAAAATTATTTATGACACAATAATGATGCAATGTTTACGTCATTAATAAATGATTTAAATAAACAATATTATAAAAATTAAAACAATATTCAAAAGCTGTCCAATTATTATCGGATGATTTTATTTCAAGGACGAGTCATCATATATTTTACTTTATTGAGTTTTTGACCTTTAGAAACCGAAAATCATTATATAATAAAATAATATTTTCAAACTTTTCAAAAGAGCCCCTCCTCCCCCTTATAAAAATCCCTCACTTCTAACCCATTTCTCACACCTCTCAAGCCCCTTGGATCATCCAAACGCTGCCCAATTAAGATCCTCACATCACTCTATTCTTCCTAGAAGCCTTACCTTAGGAATAAGGCACTTCAAGGAAGCCTTTTGGTTCAAACCAAAGTAAATTTCCTGATTTAAAGGTAACATATCCTCTTAAGTTCTTTTATTTTATTTTGCATCTCCAACCCCCTAAACTATATTTATTGATTTATTTTTTAACAACACAAGTATCCTCAATATACTAGGTTTTGGTTATGAGTATTATTTTAACTAAAATTACACACACCTTCATCTAATGGGTATAGAACATAATGTTTCCGTGGACTACAAACTACTGCCTCACGAAACAATGATTGTTCAATATTTTTCTACCACCTCTTATGGTGTCCATTATGATGTAACTATAATTATATATGATATATATGATATTTAGTTTATCTATAAGCTTCTTTAATTCTTTTTTATAGCATACCTTTATTAATTTCATGTTGTATATATATGATAATTTCATTTGAGGAAGTGCAGAATACTGCCCCCTCAAAGTAATATGACTCGTTAATACCATACATGGAACGTATAAAGTATGGTGTTAATGAACTTACATAACATATATAAAATATTATATTGTACTGGAATAATAATATACTTATGAATCATTTGGTTTTATTTCTTTTTAAAATAAAAAATGGATGTAGCATTCGTGCGTACGTACAGATTACCGTCTCCACGAACACGATGAGATTCATTCCCCATCATAACTATTCAAGAATAATTTTCATTTTATTATTAAAAATAATATTTAATAATATAATATAATTCTGGATATGAATCAAATACATCCTATCCATAATAAACAATACTTATGTAACAAATCATATAAAGGAAAGTGAATCAGTTAACACCCGAAATGACGATAAGAAAAAAAATATTTTTAACAAAGAAATATTATAAGATCATATATGATATCATATTTATGTATATGGTTCTTGTATAATTTAATATCAATTATTTTAATATTATAAAAAATGGTAACGTACCCTCAACCAAGGAAAAGTACCGGGTAAAAATCAATTCTTCAATTTCATTATTATCCAAGATTTTTTATGTGTATGTATTTACTGGGTCATTTTTATCATCAATGTCCATTTTTCAGAAAATTTTTTTCAAAATGAATATTTTAAGGATTTTTGGAATTTACTATTTAGAAATATTAGCATTTTAAATGTTTTAAATATTTATCTTTTAAAATATTTTTAATTAATGTCCATGTTTTCAAAATGAATTTAAGGATTTATTTATATGAACCTGAATGTTTTGAAATGATAATTCTTTTCAAAAGTTTAAAAGTGGTGTGGGACACTTTTATTCAAAAGTATATTTTAAATGAATTCCTTTATAAATGTTTTAATTTTAAATGATTTCACAAAAAATGATATTTCTCTCAAAGGGTTTAAATGATTATTTTCAATTATGTCAACACCCATTTTGGATATTATTCTTGATTAAGGTTGATTAATTATAAATAAAATCTAAAATATTTTATTGAATGAGTTATGATATGTTTGACTAAGGATGTGTTATTTTTATACCATTCATAGTTTATGGTTAAAGTATTGACATTTCATTTTCTAGTTTTAAAATGAATGTTAATGTTATGTTTAAAACTTTTCATATGAGGAATGTATTGGACTTAGTAAGTGACCGGTGGAGCCCGCTATAGCTCTTTTATGCATTGGTAGGTCTCATGAGACAATTAGACATGGAATTGGACAGGGCCTTTCCCAATTTGATATATGATTTTGGCCAAGGCCTTAATCATTTTTAGACGTCTTGGCCGAGGCCTTGAATTGTTTTTTCAGAATGTCCCGCATTATATATTCCCTCATGATGAAAATGATATTGATGGTTTGTGTGGTTATTCCACTACTAAAATACCCATGACTATGTTTTATTATGGAATTATTTACTCAACTCATATTCCTTCCATAAAGTGTTCATGTTTATTATTTATAAAGGCATGCATTTTAAATTATTCAACAAGCCTAATGTTTATATTATATTTTGTTGTATTACTTACTCTTACTGAGCATCTAAGATCACCCCATTATTATGTTTTATTTTCCCAGGATTCCATGAAGGGTAATATGATTTTCAAGGAGGGTCAAGATAGGGGATTAATGGTGTTCTAAAAGGATCATTTATGTTGTGCTTCATTTTCAAATGTGTAATCTAACATTCATGTATGTAATCAATTTTCCAAGACTGCTAAACTAATCAGTCTTTTGGGACATGATTCCTTGTAATCATGCCAATGTATTAAAATAATGCACTGACTCTGGATTACTGGGGTCGGGGCATTACATTGTTGATATTTATTAATTAATTGTATCATTAATTAATGTGAATGGTTAGGATTATGAAAATTTTATTTGAATAATTAGTTATCAAACTAATTATTAATATGTTGATATTCTGAAAGAGGAAATTAATTGTGGAATCAATTATGTGATTTTGAGTTTTTGAATATTTGTTAATAAATTAATTAATTAATTAATTGTATATAAATGGTTAATTAATTGATGAGTTAATTAACATGATCATTCAAATGTGTGAGTTGAGAAATGGTAACATAGTCATTGAAATGTGTGGGTTAAGGAATGGTAACATGGTTATTCAAATGTCTGAGTTAAGGAATGGTAACATGGTAATTAAAATGTGCGAGTTAAGTAATGGTAACATGGTCATTAAAATGTGTGAGTAAATGAATGGTATCATGGTCATTCAAATGGGTGATTTAAGGAATGGTAACATGGTCATTCCAATGCGTTAGGCATGGCATGGTAGCATAGTCCTTCAAATGTGTGAGTTAAAGAATGGTATCATGGTAATTAAAATGTGAATGTTAAGGAATAACATGTTCATTAAAATGTGTGTGTTAAAGAATGGTAACATGGTCATTAAAATGTGTGTATGAATAAAGAATATTTATTAACATGATAGTATTTTTATTTATGAATTATATTTAATTCCTTATAGAACTTCATACACTATTGTTGAATGGATTTGTTTAGGACACTATTGGTGGGGGCCTACTGAGTTGTAATCACACCCTACTAGGGTGACCTGATCGGTTCCTGAATGAAATGTATTGTTGCAAGACAGGTTAAGGGAAAAGGTCCATGATTAGATTGTTTATTGTGGATGGAGATTGGATGTGGGAAGAAGACATGGTTATAGATCCACTTGGGAGTTGTTAGTGTCTTTATATATAGTTTTATTTTAGACACTTTGAAACTTTGGAATGATAAGTTTACCTTTCAATTGAGTACTGTATTTACTACTTTTTTATCTTGTGACATTGGTATTTCTATTATTATTTATGATTCAGCTATTGACTGTTTACTTACACTGGTGTTTTACTCTAATAGGATAGGGTATATTCTCCCCATGACTATCTTAACATTACCTCACTACTAGTTGGAAACAACTGGCGTGTGGGGAGGCACGCTTGAGGTCATGTGGCCCACCGACTCAGGGAGAGGTTGAGTGGATCCCAGGTTGGGACGTCACATCATTTTATTAGAGGGGTTTTATTTTATTCTTGTTTTATATTACAATTTTGAAAAGGTAGGCAAGAGACTAGGAAGAGTTAGGGATCGGTAATAAGCTTGTTCATGTGAGTTAAAGGCCCTTGTATGGGGGAAAATCCAAGTACTTAGGAGGATATTATTGTTATTTATGTTTTCTATTATAGTTGAATATTATTTCACCTTGGGAGACACAGTTGTTATGTGATGTGATAATTGTTTTAAGATTTTTTTAGATTGAATCCTGGCCTAGAATAGCATGAGATTTGTGTCTTCATTCAGTATTATAGGCACTCATGGACATTTTTTTAGATGCCTAATTATATGAAAGAATGGGAAAATATGTTATGGGTAATTTTATGAACATTGACTATTTTTCACAAATTTGAATTTAAATTGAGAAATGTTATGAATATTAAATTTAACATGGTAAAATAATGAATAAATGTGAATAAATGGGTTTTTAAATGAGAAAGTTGAATATGAATTTTTTTTACCCTTGTTAACAAGGACCTAGGTGTAGGATGGTTAAGTGTAGTGATAACGCCTTGGTTTTTATCATGTCTTAAATTTTTAAAGTGTCTCTAAAGGTGCATGTTTGGAATTATATAGACATTCCTCCATGACAATGCAAGTTGAGGGGATGACTAGTGGACATGGGAGTGGATAATCCCCCAGTAGTGGAACCTGAGGCACTGATAGTGATGGATGAGGAAGTCAGAGAATAGTTCTGAGATAACATCACTCATTTCATGCAATTAATGAAAAGAGAGACAAAGTATGTTGTGAAAAGTATGTCTGATCAGATGACAGAATTTTAGTTGCAGTACCCTACAAATTTTATTGGAGAGGATGAAATTGAGGGAGATGAGTTTGGGTTCGAGTCCATCTAGACTATACATGACAATTTGGATACTTCTATTGAGAAGAGATTAAATTTTGTAGCCTATATGTTACGTGTTCAAGTGAAGCGTTGGTGGGACATTTAGAACCAGAATGGAAAAATGGATACTATAGAATGAAGGGAATTTCAAGAGATGTTCTTCGAGAAATTTTACCCAGAGAAACTTAGGTAGGAATGAACAGTTGAGTTCATGATATTGACTTATATGAAAATGAATATGATGATCTATGATGTAAAATTCATAGATTTTCAGTGCTTTGCTCTAGTATTGGTAGGAGATGAGGCTATTGCGGCAAAGTGGTTTCATGATGCACTTATGTGTGAAATTAAGTCATAGGTTAATATATTCATGATGAATAAGTTTCAGGAGGTGGTGAATTAGTCTCTCATATATGAGGGGAACCTGAAAAAGGTTTCTAGTGGTGGACAAGTAATTTTTACTAGGCTGTGATTTGGTACAACAGTCAAGTTAAAAATGTAATGTTATAAGGATTTCATCAAGGTTAGTAGTAATTAGAGTAACCAGAAAGAGGGGTCAATTACATAGGATTTTTCTCTAGTGGTTTTTCACTAGTGTGGTTTTCCATTCCACTATTATAGACACTTTCCCCAACCATGAGTTGAGTGTAGATATTATGGAAATATGGGACATCTACAAAAGTTATGGCGGAACTTGATGAAGTCAGTTAGTAATGGAAGAGTGATACAAAACCAGAGTTTTGAAAGGGGGTCTTCTGTACCAAATAATTCTGAAAGTTGGAGTTTTATTGGATGAGGATATAGAGGCAGGGGATGTAGTGATTCTGGTCAAGGGAACTCATATAAATAGAGTACTAAAATTCATAGGAGTAAGAAAACATAACAAGTTTAACTTCCCGGTTCTGAGAGCCACCCAAAGCTTCCTCATACCCGGTTAGTCACATGACCTCAAGAACATTTCCCCAAACACAAGAGGTTTCTAAATATTAGTGAGGGAAAAAGTATGCTAATGGGGAAACCATTCCCTCATTGGAAGAGTATACACAAAGGAATAAATAATATGAAAGAAAAGAGGAAGCAATAATACAATACCACATAATTAAATAGTAGAAGGATGTTAGTATAAACAATTGAAATATATATGTAAATAAATGATTCATGTCACAAGTATTGGTTGCGCCCAAATTTACCCTACCGGTAAAAGCGGTTGTTGAAATACAAGTAGGGATCAAATCCACAGGGACTGAAGAAGAAACCTTGAGACACTTTGATTAGATGCGGGATTGGCTATGAAGTGGCCAACTATGGTGTTGATTGATTTGAAGAAATATTTATTTAATTTAAAGAACAAAACCAATAAAATTACATTAATTAAAACAACTAATTAAGGTGAGTTGATCGTAGGTTGTCTCTTGGGATTTATTGGATGTATTTGTTTTTCATTTGATTTTCTGTTCATCGGTTCAAGAGGTATCCATTAAATGAAATAATCCCTCAATATCATTCTCCAATTTAATCCATACACAATTTCAAGGCTAATCACCAATTCACTTAAAGGATCAATTAAATGAGCACTCCAAGGAATTGGATCGTACTAGCACTCAAAATGTGTCATCATTAAAGTCGGTGAAGACAAAGAAGAAGATAAATCAAAGAAAGGAACACTTAAAATAAAGAACAAATTTAAGAATTTAAGAACATCAAATAACATTCAATCCAACTCATGCAACTCCCTAGGATCAACCCATAAATGTTTATCCCTCCATTGATTCTATTCTATCAATGGAAGCCGGTAATTGACTTAATGAAGTGGGATTGAAGAAGAAAAAAAACATTAATCAAAATGAACACTCCATCGTTGTGTGATGAATTCACAAGTGCGGGTGTGAAAAAATTCACACTACGACTCAATGATATCAACGTGTAAAGAAAATGAAAATAAAAAGTGAATAAGAATAAATTTTATTAAAATACCAAACATGAATGAAAAACCTACATTAGAGAAATTGATGATGTCATTACAAAACGAAAGCGGGAAATTACAATTGAAAGAAAAATTTGGATTCAAAGGAAAATGTTAGATGATCATGCCCTTCACCACCATCTCCTTATATAGGCATATTAGGAGCCTTATGTCCAATCCCAACAATAAATTCACCCCCAACAATTAAGAGAGTCAAAAGGAGGGTGAATAATCAAAAGGAAATTAATGTTACAAAGTTGACCACAAAACCATCCAGATTCATCCTCCATTTTGACGTGTGCGTTTGACACTTCATACAATCGAATACGGAGGTGTCATAAATAGAACATATCTCCGTCCATGTGTCTTCTAGAAGCTCTCTAACATTCAGGAAATTTGGATCAGCCGTTTGGATGTTATGGTCGAAATGGTGGGATGGATTTCTGTGTATTAATGTCAGGTCCATCATTTAAATCTCAACTTCAGATCCATTTGTTTGATGGGACTTAGGCCCATTATGCTTTTTCCAGAAAGTTTCTGCCTTCAGGCGAAAAATTCTCCGTCTTCCTTTGGGATTCATCCATAGGACCTAAAAGATAAAATGTTCCAAACAAAGTGATCAATCATATCCCAAAATTTCAAATTCATAAAATGAATATAATGTTGTCCACAATCAAATGAATGATTGGGCTCAAATTTGCATTTTAAACATGAATTGCATTTAAGATGAGAAATGAAGTTCTATTTATGTAATGCACTAAAAAAATGTTTATGGACTTTGGAAAAATGAATATAAAGATATTAACAATTAATATTAGCCACTTTCAGTGACTAATCACACCCCCCAATTTGAGTTTTTCTAGTCTCGAGCAAAATAAATTACAAATATGAAATTCAAATCCCCTTTTCCAAAAACATTTTAATACACATTGCTCACCCAAATATCTAATATCAAAAAAAATTATGAAAACCCATCAAAATCATTAAAAAAAAGCTAGGTCCATAAGCATATCCCAAGCCCAAGCCCATTCCTTTGTTCAAATTCATCACCACATTTCATCCAATTCCAATTAATCATGATAAAGTGTTGTGAATCATAAATGACATAGGGACCATTTTATTATTCAAGGGGAAAAAATGGAAGCGCTAGGTGGGAGTCACATTAAACCTTAAGATGTGTATCCATTTTTTTTAATTTTTTTGATTTTTTTGATTTTTTTAACCACAATAGATATGAAAAGACTAACTCTGGGCAAGATAATTATGGAGTCACGATCCCCAAGTGTCAAACGCCATGAATTTTGTCAATTTAATATTCTACAATAGAGATATAAAGCCTAACTCTGGGCAAGACAACTATGGAGTCACGATCTCCAAGTGTCGGGCCCCACACATTTGGACAAAACATTCCTCTATGTGGTCATTATTTTTTCAATTTTTTTTGTTTTTTTTTGTTTTTTGTTTTTTGTTTTTTGTTTTTGGATACTAAAATTAAACTAATAGTGACCCCAGAACCCTATTCTATAATGAAAGGGACCCAAGAACTCAAATTTACACCCACAATCCAGAAGACGTGCATTGTGGCATTTTTATTAAGAGGATGAAAATGTAAACTTTGAAAAATCACATCGGACAACCGCACTTTCCAAAAACTATGCTCATGAACTTAAAATTGCATTAAAATCAGAATCAAGGAATACAAAATTGTTTGATATCCAATTTTAGAGTTTGCAATGTGTGTTATCATGTTCAAGGTTAATGGAATTTTTCTTTTCATCCATGTTCTTATTAAAAAAAACATTTTTTATTTTATGTCCCCCCAACATAGAATAACACTGTCCCCAGTGTTTAAAGAAAAGAAAAGTTAGAAGGGGGTAGGGGAGGATTTCAAAGAGTAAATGATAATCATGGAATGAAGTCACCTGGTGGTTGATGATGATAGTGCATGCCACAGTCTCCCTTCACTCCTAGATTTGAGTCTCAGCGGCTTGGATGGTGGTGAATGGATTCTCCATATGACTTACGACATGTCCTTTTATATTTTTTTAACCTATAAAAACATAATAATAAACAAAACAAAATAAACTGATGATACATTTCCTTCTTTTTAGATTTCTGGGTAAGGTATTACTCAGAGATCACACCACGTGACACAGATGAATATGGCTCTCCCCTTTCATACCCATCCTTACTCATAAAAGAAGAACATGTCAACGGTCTATGGTAATTTATTATATGAAAAAGAAAATGATTCAAAATGATTAAAAAACATGAAAACCATGGGTTGCCTCCCATGCAACGCTTTTTTTTAACGTCGTTGGCTCGAATTTTACCCCCCAACTTATCCAATTCCAACTTTCAGCATTTTAATTAACACATCTTTTTCCACTTCAATAAGATTGAGATTGATTATTTTTTTGAAATTTGTTTCATGTAAAATCCTATTTTCCACAATGATTGGTAAAATCCAAGGAATATCTGAAATGGTTGATCGATTTGAACTTATATTCTTTCCTAAGACATCAATGACCATTCCAAAATTATTGGCTTCATTAGATGAATGAACTAAAACTGCAATGTCTTTTTTATCACCTATGATGGAATTCTTGTCTGGGGAAGGAAGGATAATGATTTTGAGTTCTGGTCGATTGCAATTTCTTAATAAAGTTTTGAAATTTGAATGAAATTTAGTTTCTTCTCCAAAAAATTTAGAAATAATTGGTTCTGTTTTAAAATATGTTTCATTCCCAAAAGTGTCTAGTTGAATTTGAGGTGTGGTAATGGGCTCAATGTTTGGTATTTCTCCCAATTGTTTAGTGATTTGTGTTTTTGAAAAATCATCAATGGAGAAATATTCAGGACTCTCCATCCACAATGTCATGTTTCCCTATTCTGAATACAAAAAATTAGTTCCTCTTGATTTAAGCACCCATCAACATTTCTTTAATCTTGTTCAGTTATCCCATATCCAAAGGTTAGTTCTTTTTTTAATCCATGGGATGTTTTTGGGATAAAAGATTCATCTATCAATGATGAGTATAGAACATCTTGAGTGGGAACGGGTTCCTCAAAAGTCTTAAAGCTTTGTAATTCTAATATGAAAGATGAAACTTCTGAATTCATTTAATCCATTTGTTCACATAATTGTTCATGAATTTTTTCAGGATTAGGTTTGATATATATTTGTACATAATGGACTTCTTCGTTATTTCTCTTTTCAATCATTCTTGATAGGTATGGAAATTGATCTTTTAATCATTCAGAATCCCATTGATTGTTCATTTTATTAGGTGTGGGGTAATCATTCAAGTGTTGATCAAAGAAATTCTCTATTTGAGGGGATTCCCATTGTTGATTTTCTATTTGATTCCAGCCTGAGTTTATGAAAGGAAATTGTTGGTGATACTCCGTCGGAGTTGAATGAAATTTGGATTTGGATTTTTTTTGGACACACGAAAACAAAAAGGGGAAAAGTAAAGAGAAATATATGTGAGAAAAGAGAAGTTAGGTGAGAATAGAAGGTGGGTGTCTAAGAAAACTTACTTGGGTCCCCGAAAAAGGCGCCAAAATTTGGTTGCGCCCAAATTTACCCTACCGGTAAAAGCGGTCGTTGAAATACAAGTAGGGATCGAATCCACAGGGACCGAAGAAGAAACTTTGAGACACTTTCATTTGATGTGGGATTGGCTATGAAGTGGCCATCTATGGTGTTGATTTATTTGAATAAATATTTATTTAATTTAAAGAAAAAAACCAATAAAATTACTTTAATTAAAACAACTAATTAAAGTGAGTTGATCCTAGGTTGTCTCTTGGGCTTTATTGGATGTATTTGTTTTTCATTTGATTTTGTGTCAATCGGTTCAAGAGGTATCCATTAAATGAAATAATCCCTCAATATCATTCTCCGATTTAATCCATACACAATTTCAAGGCCAATCACCAATTCACTTAGGGGATAAATTAAATGAGCACTCCAAGGAATTGGATCATACTAGCAATCAAAATGTGTCATCATTAAAGTCGGTGAAGACAAAGAAGAAGATAAATCAAAGAAAGGAACTCTTAAAATAAAGAACAAATTTAAGAATTTCAGAACATCAAATAACATTCAATCCAACTCATGAAACTCCCTAGGATCAACCCATAAATGTTTATCCCTCCATTGATTCTATTCTATCAATGGAAGCAGGTAATTGACTTAAAGAAGCGGGATTGAAGAAGAAAAAAAACATTAATCAAAATGAACACTCCATCGTTGTGTGATGAATTCACAAGTGCGGGTGTGAAAAAATTCACACTACGACTCAACGGTATCAACATGTGAAGAAAATGAAAATAAAAAGTGAACAAGAATAAATTTTATTAAAATACCAAACATGAATGAAAAACTTACATTAGAGAAATTGATGATGTCATTACAAAACGAATGCGGGAAATTACAATTGAAAGAAAAATTTGGATTCAAAGGAAAATGTTAGATAATCATGCCCTTCACCACCAGCTCCTTATATAGGCATATTAGAATCCTTATGTCCATCCCCAACAATAAATTCACCCCCCAACAATTAAGAGAGTCAAAAGGAGGGTGAATAATCAAAAGGAAATTAACATTACAATGTTGACCACAAAACCAGCCAGATTCATCCTCCATTTTGACGTGTGCGTTTGACACATCATACGGCCGAATCCGAAGGTTTCATAAATAGAACATATCTTCATCCATGTGGCTTATAGATGCTCTCAAAATTTCAGGAAATTTGGCTTAGCCTTTTGGAAGTTATGATCGAAATGGTGGGACGGATTTCTGTGCATTAATGTCGGGTCCACCATTTAAATCTTAACTTCAGATCCATTTGTTTGATGGGCCTTAGGCCCATTATGCTTTTTCCCGCAAGTTTCTGCCTTCAGGCGCAAAATTCTCCATCTTCTTTTGGGATTCATCCATCGGACCTAAAAGATAAAATCTTCCAAACAAAGTGATCAATCATATCCTAAAATTTCAAATTCATAAAATGAATATAATGTTGTCCACAAACAAATGAATGATTGGGATCAAATTTTCATTTTAAACATGAATTGCATTTAAGATTAGAAATGAAGTTCTATTTATGTAATGCACTAAAAACAATGTTTATGGACTTTGGAACAATGAAAATAAAGATATTAACAATTAATATTATCCACTTTCAGTGACTAATCATGTGTCTAGGAAAGTATCCAAAACATTCACAATGCTAGAAATACTATACTGAAATCAAAGTACAGAAATATTAAACTCCATAACATCACAAGCCTTAGCTTGGTCCCATGCTCTCCAGCTCCAAAAAAAATAAAGTACCTGATAAAGAAGGGAACTTGACCTTATCTATACCTACAACCATATAATCTATTTAGTCCCAAAATCATGACCCAAACAATGTGTGAGTCAAATCCCAATAGGCAACCATGATAAGATCTATGTCTAACTACCATTGAATATATATATAGAAGGTAATAGGAAAAATTATGCAATAAACTAGGAAGTACTCAAAAGTAAAAAATACTACAATTT
Source organism: Viscum album (assembly GCA_963277665.1). Classification (NCBI taxonomy): domain Eukaryota; kingdom Viridiplantae; phylum Streptophyta; class Magnoliopsida; order Santalales; family Viscaceae; genus Viscum; species Viscum album. Next base: position 937,145,281 of record OY728150.1, read on the forward strand.
CCAAATAAATTCATTTACAATTATTAGATAATCAATACATTGGATAATGTAACCTCTGGATCTATCCCAAGATATGTATCCCCATGTATAGTAATGACAAATAGAAGTCTCAAAATACTATCTAAATAATAGAGTATGACTGAGTCTATGCTTGTTCTTTGGCTTAGAGGATTTGTCACAATCATTCAGTCATCCAGATGAAACCCTCTAGGAATGATCTCACAGTCTGACCCCACTAGTTCAACATATCATCAATTTAATAAACAATTAATGACCCTTTGGGAATGATCACACAGTATACCCCATTTCTTCACACATGGCACTAATCATTTAAAAACCACCACCTGGGTAACTCTCAAGGTCAATACACCCTTGGTCTACGTAGAAAAAAAACATAATGACCCCCTTGAATATCTGATAGTCAATTCCCTATGGCCCAACATTCATTTATAACAACACTCTGGGTAGATCTCACTATCTAACCCCTCTAGTCTACGACCCCATGAAAACTCTCACAGTCAATACCTTTGGTCAACGAAAACAACATTTATACATAAATGACCCTACCTCAGTATGCTCTCGCAGTCAATTCCCTTTGGATATAATTTCACAATTCAAAATCACATTCATCTCAAAAAACAATAATTCTATTCTAACAACACTAGGAATGAAAAAAAAAGTAAGCATAACATGCTCTCTAGACCTAATGGCCAAAATTAAACAAACATGGGAAACACGCCCACAATCAAGGAAATAAAACTAATGCATAATCAATAACCCTTTCATAATCAAACACACTATAACATGTATTAATCAAAGTTAAATTCCAAAACACGCAATACCCTAAACATGGTTATTTATCACTTTTGGCATATATAATCTAAAGACAATCAATGAATGGAATGAACCACCTATCTTGATGTTGTACGATGAAATATATAAATCTTTGGTACTTGAATCATCCTAGAATGATGTAGATCTATAAAAGGGTAATATTTATCAACCCTTGATAACACATGATAGAGGATAAACCTAGAATAGCGGATCTAGGGGAAGAGAGAAATCACCGGTGGGAATCCAACGCACCCAGCATCGTCTCAATCAGAGATCAAATAGAGGAACAAGAGGAGATCTAATATCTTCAGCTGTATTCCACTCTCCTATATGAAATATAAGGATAATAAGATCATTCTGGAGATGAGACGCAACCCTTCTATAATTCATCAAATAAAAAGAAAATTACATAGTGTGTTCATTTAATGTACATGATGTGTATTATCCTCAACTAGATCCTGCTTTAGGAGGTCTTCCAAGTCACCTACACAGCCATGTAATCAGCTGTTACATGATGAGTACACGACTACACACAGAAACTGGGTACACGATGTGTACATATACGTACACGATGTGTACATATGAAATTTCCACATTCCTTATTTCGTCTAAAAAACAACACGCAATAACGATACATATCTAAAAATATTATCCATGTTCTTAAAAACTTTTACCCTTAAAGAAATTCTTCCTCTAATTGACCTCCCAAGGATGGTGAAGAAGAAACCTCAAACAAATTTGGCCACTATGATCGTACGTCATCCTTCCTCTCCCAAGTCTCATCCTGTACTCATTCATACTTCCATAACACCCATACCAGAGGAACATATCGACCATAGAGAACCTTCGTGCTATGACCCACAATACAAATAGGGTGATTCTCGAAGGACACATCCACATCCAACTCAAACTCAAGTTAAAAAACACGAGATTGGTCTGAAAAGTAACGTCACAGATGAGAAACATGAAAGTCTTCAAGCATAGCCCGACACCTCTGAGGAAAATGAAACTGATAGGCAACCATCCTGACTCTCTCCAAAACCTCAAATGGACCGATGTTTCTCGATGAATGCTTCCCCTCTCTCCTAATCCTCATATGTACCAACCTCATTGCGAGACATAAGAAAACCCAATCCTTGACCATGAACTTTGGAGGTTTTCTCCACTTATCAGCATAAAATTTCTGTCAAGACTACATAGTAACCATCCTCTTATGAATCAACTCCAACTGCTTAGTGGTCTATTTGACAAGATGTGTCCTATTGGCCTCGGAGCGGCCTCTCCTTTCTCTCCCGCGGCTCCTAGGGTTTCTCCTCGATTCTTCCGTTTCTTCCCTCCCCGGCTCTCCCGTTCCGTCTCTCCTCACTTTGAATCGTCCCTCTGGCTTGGCCGGCTCGGTTTGTCGATGTCGCCGTTTGTGAGACTTGACCGACAGGGCCTGGTTTTTTCGGAGGTGACTTCCTTTTCATTGTGGTTGACGACAGATCTGGAGTGGTCTGGGGAGGGGGGTTCTGTTTCTTGTTTTCTTTGTGTTGATTCTCAGTTTTGAAGGTTTTCGCTTAAGCGGTTTACGCTTGAAGCTGGTTCCGCTTGGGTTCTCGCCGCGGCCTCTTCCCTCTGGGGGAACTTTCTTCGGAGGTCTCGGGTGCTCGCTACGACGGTCTCATGGCGTTCTCTTCTTGTTGTTGCGTTGCGCATGGACTTCTTCGTCTCCGATGGTCTGATCCAAGGGCGTAAGACCGGATTCACCGGCACACTCTACGGAGCGTCCAAGGGTTTTCCCTTGGTGATGAGGTGTTGTGCTGTGGCGGTTTTTCAACTGGTGGAGATCGTCGTCTGAGCTGCGGCGGTGGAGTGCGATTGAGGTTTTCTGGGGGTTTTCTTTGGTGGTTAGGGTTGAAGCTGTGGGGTTTCTCTTTTATGTTTGGATTTGTGATGATCTGTGGAATGCGTGATGCTTGCGGTCCTTTGATTCTGTGAAGAAGACGACGGGTTCTCTCCGGCGTCACTACGGATGGTTTTTTGTTCAGTGGCAGGTCCGGTGTGTCTCGCCGGCGACCTGGCCGGAGGTGACATTGGGATTCACGAAGGCTCGCATCTCGAGTTCGATGCAGATAGGAACGTGACGCGTCTGATCGGCGACGCAACAATCGAGTGACTTCAGTTTTCGAGGTCGGCGCGTGATATGCCGCGTGTCGGGGCTCGTGGCTCAAGGCGTTGATGGAGATGGAGCGGCAATTTGAAATTTGAATTTGAAGTTGAATGTTTTAAGCTTGGATTTTGAAACTTGAAACTTGAATTGTGGTTTGTTATTCGGATGTGATGATGTAGTTGAAAGACTGTATGGGTACCGGCAACCCCTTAAACCGGCTTCAGAAAATGGAAAAAAATTGATTTCTGGCATCCAATATATAGGTGATCGGTATGGCCTACTGTACAAATCCTCATAAGGTGCCATCTAAATTGTATCTTGAAAACTATTATTTTATGAAAAATACATTGGGGGTATATGTCACACCCAAGAGCCCTCGAAATCTTGGATGAAAGTTCAGAGAATGTCCTCCAAAACAAGAATTGTATGCTCAAATTGGCCATCTATATGGGGATGGTAGTATATACTAAGAAGTACCTATGTACCCAATGCCCTTTGTACTCCCTTCTAGAAACAATAAGTAAAATGGGCGTCCCTATATGAAACTATAGAGTGTGTAACCCCATGAAAACATAAAATCTATCGATGTACAACCTTCACAGCTAATCAAAAATAAGGGTTTCCTTAATTGGAAAGATTTTTGAAAACTTCGTGAGTATATTAATAATAACCAAAACTGACTCATTCCATTGAGGTGAACTTTGTAATCCCATCATGAAGTCCATCACTACATCATTCCAATTCCACTTAGGAATGGGTAAATACTGTACAATACCTGCTAGCCATTGATGCTCTGCCTTCACATGCTGTCAGGTAGAACATCTCATAACAAAACCAACAACATCCTTCTTCATTCATAGCCACCAATACTGACAGTGTAGTTATTAATAATCACGGTGACAACAGAATTATATTTCCAAACCGAGGATTGAAAATCTCACAAAATCTCCCCATGTATGTTTGTTGACACCTGTATCCGCCCATGGAAATGCAAGATCTCATCATCGCATATGGTCCTCCTAGGAATAGGGTCTTCTCTTGACACACTCTCCCATAGGACTATCCATTTATAATCTGATAGATGCCTCATTCACACTCGATCTGGAAGAGTATAGGTAACATATATAGAAAAAAGAAACATCTTCCCTTTTCTATTGTGCATCTTCAAATGCATCTTAGATAACAGAGCCATAAACCGCCACTCACTACAAGCCTTCTGAACATCCTGTGTCTGATTCCTCCTATTCAATGCATCAGCCAATTCATTTCCTTTCCCATGTGTGTAGGAAAGCTCAATGTCAAAACCCCGAAGGTACTCGACCCACCTTCTTGGTCTCAAATTCATATTACACTAAGTACATATATACTTGATACTTTTTTGGTTAGTGAATGCCAAAAAATTCTCTCCCAAAAGATAAGGTCTCCAATAGCATAAATCATGTACAACTGCATCTAACTCAAGATCGTGCATTGGGTAGTTCCTATCATGTAGCCTCCACTACCAAGACCCATACCCAACAACTCCTTCCCCCTTCATAAGCACTACTACCATCCCAATACCTGATGCATCATATTAAATGGTTTAAATATTTACTGTATCTAAAAAAACAAGTATCAGTGACGAATTCAATCTACCTTTCATCTATTGAAAGGCTGACTCGTAGGAATTTATCCACAAGTAATTTTCACCCTTCTTAGTCAGGCCTATTCGTGGAAATGCTAAGTGTGAAAGGTCGGGAATAAAGCGCACATAGTAACTAGCCATCCCTAGAAATCTCGGTACCACAAAGAGGTTTTTCAGCTGCCCCCAAGAAACTACTACTCTCACTTTCTATGGGTCTATTGATACTCTTGTCTCTGAGATAACATGATCCACGAAGTGAATCTATTCCATCCCAAAGTTTAATTTTGAGAGATTTGCATAAAAATAATGCTCTCTTAGTGTAATCAATATGATCTCAAGATGGGTGGCATGGTTGTGTCATGTATGAGAGTAAACCAAAATATAATCCATTAATACATCCAAAAAAGAATCCGTTTAATGATATAATACTTGGTTCATCAGTCCAATGAAAACTACCGACACGTTAGTGAGACCGAACAACATAACCAAATACTTGTATAGACAATACATTCTTTGAAAGGATATAAGAGGTATATCTAAAGGTCTAACGAAAAACTAATTATAACCGGATCTCAAGTCAATCTTTGAGAACTCCAGGATCCTCGAAGATGATTAATGATATCATCAATCCTTGGCAAGGGATATCAGTTATTGAGCGTCCACTGGATCAGCTTCCGATAATCCACAAAAAGTTTGAGGGTACCATCCAACCACTTTGAAAAAAGAACATATGACCCCAAGGAGAAGTTCTGGGTTAGATTAAACTCTTTTCTAGATACTCCTCCAAATAATTATTGATCTCCTACAACTCGGGTGTAGGCATCCTATAAGGAGGGATGTGCATCAGTGTTGATATTGGCACAAACTCAATGGAGAAATCAACCTCTCTCTATAGAGGTAAAACTAAAAATTCATCTTGGAAGAGATATCTAAAATGATCCACCACTGGAGGAATGTATATCTGTGATGTCCCCTGGTCACCTAAAAATAAACTAGAGATATGGGCTGGAATTCCTCCCAAGACATGATGCTTGGGTCCAGCTCTGCTCTCTTGGACATCCCATTCTCCATTGCATAGAAAAGACCCACCCTATGGTGATGTGAAACTCAAACGACGATGATAAAAGTCATGAAAGGCCTAAAAAGAGACCAACCGGTCCATTACAAGAATAAAATCACAACTTTTCATCTCTATGACATAGAGGTAACATAAGAAGTGACACCGACCACCCTCAAGAGGGAACTCCTTGCACTGACATATACTAGCTGTCCTAAGCCCCAATAGAGTTTATTGAATCACAATATCCTTATAATTAATGATACATATCCCAAGGCTCTCCATAATTACAATAGATAGAAAACTATGGGAAGCCCCTACATCAAAAAGGACAGAATCTATAACCGAGGAAACTAGAATTGCACGTCTAATTGTAGAGGGTTTGGGATCCTAATCCTACAGGGTATACTCCACTTCAAATGTCTGACCTGTACCGCAACCCCATGGCTAGACATAACTACCCTGAGCTGATCCAATCTATTTACACTGTAACCCTATTGTCTGGATACCATGGCCATGACCCCCTCCTCATCCTACATAGACTGGCGAACTAAAATTCCCTGAATAAGGAGAAACAGATGACCCTGCTCCTGAATGTAGAGTCATAACAGATCCCCTATCACTTGATGCTAGTGAGAACACTTGACAAAAATTCTGAATATGTCCTATATTGTTGTAAGTCCAGCACTCAACTGGGTCTCTCATGAATTGAGGTCTTGTGTGCCTGCTCTTCCCGCACTGGTAGCATACCACCTAACTCCCTGAAGAAACATCACATGATGGATCCCAAAGATGCCTCCTTCTATATGTTGAAGGTGTACCAGCCTTGGATTCTTAACCACCCAGGCTTATAACTTCCAACTCCCTCAAATTGCACTCAGTAATCAGTGCCAAGTTCACTATATACATCATCAAATTCAGCCTGAAAACATTCACTAGAAATTAGATGTTATACTTGATACCATCCTCAAATTTCATAGATAAAGATAACTCATCACCTACCAAAATAGGTGTGAATCACTGAATCCATGTAAAATGTGAAAATTAGTCAATCACCGAAAGAGCTTCCTGCTCCAAGAACATTAACTCTTAGGTGCGATCATTCTTTAACGTCTCGGGGTATAAGTAGTCATAGAAGGTCCTCTAAAACTGTTCCCAATCCATATTCCGATGACATCCTGCATGTAAAATAATATCCCACCATCTCTTGGAAGAATCATGTAGCATGTACATCGCGAGATTTACCCTCCTCTCTGAAGGCATCTCTAGATGCTCAAAGATAGCAAGCATGGCCTCCAACCACAAATCTACAACCTGTGGTCCTCTATCCTCTTAAAAAGTGGGAGGATGATGCTGTTGGAACACCCTAGTCAACTCGGACATAGATGGATCAAGATGTGGTGCTCCCTAGAATGCCTTTTACATCCTAAAAAATCCTTCATGGAACTGTGCATCAACACTTGCATCCAATAAAATAGTTGTTGCCAAAATAGGCATGATGAGAGGATTTGTTGGTAGTCCCTGATCTACCATTTTCTATGTATGATCGTTTCCCTTTTTCTAGTGTACAACATGAGGACGTTTTAGTGGCATGAAACTGCAATGTCAAGTGCACTCATTAGTGCATGATTATAATGGGTTGAAAAATAGAAGTGGAAGAATGGAATAGGAGATGGAAAGCATTAATTTTTTTACAAAACTAGGTTACATGACATTTATAACTCCCACACGACATGTTCCCATCATCTTTTAACATGTCTTGTACCTATGCCAAACCTGGTCATGAAACACCCATACACACGATGTGTTCCTCCAAAGACACCGAATGTACATGAATTTACCAACCAACCAAAGTACTTATACATGGATCAACCACACGGTTCTCTCCTAGGTGACACTACATGGCATGTTCACCCTAGACACAACATGTACTACTTATGTTCTAACCACTCATTTCATTAGTCACACGGTAGGCTACACAGTTATTTACAACACCACGTGTATAATCTAGACACGACATATTCTAACGAATGTTTCCCAACCCTTTGTCTCTTCTCACATAGTCAGTTACACGTTTTAAGACTACACAGTGTGTACCTGAACTACACAGAGTGCACTTATGAAAAGTTGTTTCTTCCAGAATAGAAGAATTCATGGAGTGTGTTCATAAACTCACAAGCTGCGTTGTCTGGTTTTCCATACTATAAGCCAGTAAAACCTCTTCGAAACCCTTACAAACCTAATCCTTTGTCCAAGGAATGGAAAATTATGACCCGTGAGATTCCATACTCCAACTAATCAATGTTTTTCAGCCTTATTAATATCATAACATGACAAAATTCAATTAAAGATCAAACATGTTCCACTAAATACCAATACAAGAGGGCCCATAACACCTCAACGACCAATGTCTGGAATCCATCCAAAAGGAAACGTTACATATTTCAATACCCTATCAAAATAGAAGGTATTCTATCACATAATCTATCATAAAAACAAGCATATCTTGGACAATATCAATCACAACAACATGAAATCAACAATTCATCCTAAATGGAATGAAAAGAATGCATGACATGTGATCTATAGAAAGTTCCTATGTGATGCATGACATGGAATACCCTCATATAATCACGTAGCAACCGAAATAGAACCATAATGATATCAATAATAACTACAAAAAACAAGTGCATCACCCAAAAGTGAAATCAAATCAACTCTAATAACTGAAAAACCAGAAAAATTGAAATCTTTGATGTAAATTGGATTTTCCCTGTACACGGGTTAGATACTCTCAGGAATAGATTATTACGAACCACCTTTTCCTTCATATCCTCATATATAGGAACCAAATAGTAACACAAATCAGAAAAAAACCCCTCTGATACAACTTTGTAATGTCCTGATTCGGGATGCCACCCAAAGGCACCCCGTACCCGGTTGGTCACATTACCTCAAGCACATTTCCCCAAATGTCAGAGGCTGCAAGCATGCAATGAGGGATAATGAATATTAATGGAAAAACTATGCTATCATTGGTAGAGTATACATAGTGGAATAACAAATAAGAAATAAAAGCAGAAGCAGAAATACCATAAAAAATAAGTAAACAATGGATGACTGATAGTATAAACAACTACAACAAATATATAAATAAATGATGCATGTCACAAATATCTATGAAAACATCCAAATTGGTCACAATGTCGGAAATAAAATACTGAAACCAAATTATATAAAAAGTAAACTTCACAACATCACATGCCTCATCTTGGTCCCAGGCTCTCTAGCTCCAACAACAATCAAGTACCTGACGAAGAAGGGTACTTGCCCTTATCCATACCTACAACTATATAATCTATTTGAGCGCAAAAGAATGAACCTAACAGGGTGTGAGACGAATCCTAGTAGGAAAACACCAAAAGATACGTGCCTAACTGACAGTGAATATACATAGTAGGAAATATGGAAATTGAAGCAATAAACTAGGAAGTAATCAAAAGTAAAGAGTCCTATAGTTTTCAAATACATTAAATTACATTTATTAATTATTCAATCCATTGAATAATGTAACCTCATGATCTATCCAAAGAACTGTATCCCCTTTTATAACAATAAAAAATAGACATCTCAAAAGACTATCTAAACAATCCAGTAAGACAGATTCCAAGATTGTACTTTGGATTTGTAGACTCGTCACAATCATTCAGTAATCCCCAAGAAACCCACTGGGAAAGTTATCACAGTCTAAACCCCCTTGTTCATCATATAAAAAATTCCATAAATAAGTAATGACCCTCTAGGAATTCTCACAATGTCTAAACCCTTTGGATCCACATGGAACTAATAATTTACAAATGACCACCTGGGTAGCTCTCACAGTCAATACCCCCTTGGTCTACATAGCAACAAAAAAATAACAATGACCCCTAGAAGCTCTAACAGCCAATGCCCTATGGTCCAAAATTTATATAATAATGACCCTTCGAGTATTTCTCAGGGTCTAACCCCTTTGGTAGATGACCCCATGATAGCTCTCACATTCAATACCATTGGTCAATGATAACAACATTTATACATAAATGAATCTACAACGGGAAGATCTCAAAGTCAATTACCCTTAGACATACTTTCACAATGCGAATCACATGCAACTCAAATAAACAATAACTATATCCTAACAATATTAGGAATGAAAAAAATAATTAATAACATGATTTCTAGACCCAACGACCAAAATCAAACAAACATGGGAAACACACCCATAATCAAGGAAATAAACTGAATACATAATCAATAACCCTTTCACAATCAAACACACCATAACGGGTCTTAATCAAGTTTAAAATCCAAAGCACACAATACAATAAACATGTGTATACAACACTTTTATCATATATAATCTGAATAAAATCAAATAAAGGAATATACCACCTATATATATGTTTAATGATGAACACTCTCGAACATCAGCCCTTTAATAAGCCTAGAAATATCTAGATCTATGAAAAGGTTAAAAATTATCAATCCTTAATAACTCATGAGAGATGAGAAACCACTAAGAGAGAATTTAAGAGAAGAGAGAACTCACCAGTGGGAATCCAATGCACCCGACGACATCTCAATCAGAGATTAGATGGAGGAACAGGAAGAGATCGAAGATCTTAGACCATACATCACTCTCTTGTGTAAAAAATAGAGATAAGAAGAGAATTTTGGAGATTATTTGTGACCCCAATTTGATTAATCAAATAAAAATAAATGTACACGTCCTGTTAATTTAATGTACACGTCGTGTATTTGCCTCAACCGGCTCCTGCTTTAGGCATTCTGCCAGGTCACCTACACGACCATGTACTTAGACGTTACACGATCCGTATACAAATACATGCGACAACTAGGTACACGACATGTACTCCAAAGTACATGACATGCACTTTTAAAATTTCCCCTTTCTATATTTTCCCTAAAAAAGAAACCAAACTAAATATCTATACCTGTAAATAATATCTAGGTTCTTACAACAAGGAAGAGGGGTATGATAGTTTCATGTGTTGTAGCCTACACTTATGGATAGAAAGGCTAGTACATCAATTTTTATAAATACTATTCTAGTAGAATATAATTTATCAAGTGGTCTTTTTTGTAGCAGTTTTTCTAATTCCTTTATATCTGAAAAAATTGTTAATGGATTGAGCATGGTGGCGGTGTTTGTGAGTGGGGTTATGATGATAGATAAACTCTTGAATGTGTGGTATATAGACTTTTGTATGTTCAAGGTATGTTCTCTTGAGGTTGGAGAGTACCATTTTCTATTAGATCTGTATATTATTTAGATGTTAAGATTTGATCAAATCATGGTTATAGACTATCTAGTTCAATACCAAGGCTAAATCGATTGTTACCATAGGAGGGTGACATTTATGTCTCCTATGGGTGACCATTACCTTCACCATGGGGAGTGGGATATCTAGGCCAGCTAAGCCATACCAATTACTAGAAAAATGGGAGAGATCACAACTGGGGTTTCTAGTCTTTTAATAGATGAAGAAGATGTTAGGTATGATTTACTTCCACTATTTGTATAACTGTTTTAGCATGTCTTTCATGTATACTGATCAGGGATGTAACCTGAGAGATATGCTGAATTCACAATTAGGCTCACGTAGGGGGCTTATAAATTATTTATTCCACCATATATAATGAAAGCTACTGTGCCTCAAGAGATCATATCTCATCTAGAAGAATTGAATGATAAATGATTTATCCAACCGAGTGTGTTGCCTTGGGGATCCCATATTTTGTTTTCAAATAATTCATACATGATTTTATGTTTTTGTTTTGATTACGAGAATTTGAATAAGATGAATATGGAGAACCAATATCATCTTCCACATATCAATGATCTTTTTGACTAGTTAAAGGGAGATTGTGTGTTCTTGAATATCGAATTGAGATTGAGGTATCATCAGTTGGGATTTCGGACCTCTGATATAACAAAGTCTACTTTCAGTAGCAAGTATGGTCTTTATGAGTTCAACCTAACTCCATTTAGGTGAACAAAGATATCAATAGTGTTTATGGACTTTATTAATAGGATCTTTCATCCATATCTTGATCGGTTTGTAGTTGTGTTTGTGGATGAAATCATAGTGTACTCCAAGTCTAATGAAAATCATGCCCAATAACATTACATCATATTGAGTACACTGAGATAGCATCGTCTATAGACAAAGATGTCAAAGATTTAGTTTTGGATTAAAAATGTACACTTTTTAGGGAACATCATCTTAGAGGAAGGTCTATCAGTGGAACCAGTGAAAGTTCAAGTAGTTTTTTTATTGGGAGCATCCCATTAATTTTTTTTGATATCCAAATAATTCTAAAAATTTCTGGATATTATAGGAGATTCATCCATGAACTTTACCATTTAGCAGTGCCACTTTTCGGATTTAACAAAGAGGGGGTGAAGTTTGAATGGTCAATGTATTGTGAGAAAGCTTTTCAATAATTGAAAAGGCAGTTTACGTCGGCAAAAATATTGATCCTACATGTGTTAGTTCAAGAGTACACAATATTTTGTGATTATTTTGGGGTTGGAATCAGAGCTATGTTGATGAAAAGGGATAAAGTTATGGAATATGGGTCTTAGTAGTTGAGGAAAATGACAAGAATTACCATATTCACAAACTGGAGTTGGCAACAATGGTTTATTCTATTAACTTTTAGAAGCACTGCCTTATGGGAGAAAAGTTTTTATATTTTACAAATCACAAGAGCTTGAGGTATATATTTTTTTTAAAATGATTAGAATATTTGGTAGCGGATATGGGTTGAATATATGTGGTCATGCTAGGGAAATGAAATAAAATAGATGACACTTTGAGTAGGAAAACATAAAATCAGATGGTTCGGGATCTAATTATGAGTGGATGATGATGAATTTTCTAGCTGATATGGATATTGTGGTTCATGAGATATAGGAGAAGATAATACTCGTATCACTTGTATAGAAGTATACACTTTTGAGAAGAATCAAGGATATTTAGTATGAGGATCTAGAGTGCTTGGCCTTGTGGGAAATCTTTGAAGGTGGGGAGACACCTTCAGATTGGATGGTAGATGAGTACGAGATTATGTATGTAAAGGATCGAGTGGTTGATCCAACAACTATACAAGAGGATCTCATGGAGTAATTTCATACCTCGAAGTGGTAAGTGAATTAAGATTTGACCAAAATGTACCATGACATAAGATCATAGTTTTTGTGGTCAGAAATGAAAAATGAGATAGATAGGTTCATGACATGATTATACAATAGTCAGCAGGTGAAGGGAGAGAATCAATGGCCTGGATGTTTGCTACATCCGTAGCCCATTCCAAAATGAAAGTGGGATGTTGTGACCCTGAACATTGTTGTAGGTCTTCCAAATAAATTTAAGAAGAATTATTCTATTTGGTTCATTGTTTATTGACTAAAAATCTGGAATATTTTTTCTTATAGGGGAAACCTTGATAATAGAAAATTTGGGAAAACTATATGTTTGCGAGATATTCCATAACCCTGGGGTTCCACGGACTATAGTACTAGATAATGATTCAAATTTTACTTCATTCTTCTCATTGGGAATGAATAAAGAACTTGGTACACATGTAATATTGAGTATGAATTTACACCCAAAGACAAATGTGTAGTCATAATGTATTATATAGGTGCTTGAAGATATACTACTGGCTTGTGTTCTAGACTTTTGTGGGTATTGGGAGAAACACATGTCCTGATTGAAGTTTTCTTATAACAATAGTAATAAGTCAACTATAGAGATGGCACAATACGAGGATATTTATGTTAGGACTTGTAGATCACCACTCCTATGGATGTAAGAAGGCGAGTTATAGTTGTTGGGATTGAGTCACGTGTGGGATACATTGGATTAGGTACAACTGATTCAAAAATACATGGCTATGAATTAGAGTAGGCAGAAGTTGTATGCTGGTATATGAAGATGGATGAAAGAGTTTATTGAGGTGGATCATGTATTCCTTTGGGAGTCACCTAGAGGTTGGGTCACCATAGGATACAGAGAGAGGTCAAGTTGGCTCCAAGGTTTTTTGGACCATTCAAGATTGTGAAGAGAATTGGATCGGTGGCATACTGATTGAATGTTCCAATGAAATTTGGTGAAATTCATGATGTTTTCAATTTTTCAAAACTATGGAGGTATCAACCAAATTCTTCTCATGTGATTGATGTGGATGAGGTGTATATTGATATAGATTCGTCCTTTGAGATGCATCAAATGCATGGGGTGGATCGTAGTGAGAAAGTGTTACGAGGAAAGATCATTGGGATAGTTAATTTTTATGGTAGCATAGAAGTTTACAAGAGAAAAAAAGGGAAAGGGAAGTGGATATGAGGGATGAATGGCCCGATATTTTTTTTCAGAATCTTAGAGAATCTTGGAAGTGCTGCTCGATGATGAGCTGTTATAAGGTGGGGAAATTGTAAGATCCCAAAAGTTTATGGAGTATATTAGGCCTTAATTTGGGTACCTTGTATTTTTATTTGAGAATATTTATTTAATATATTACATGGGGTGTGTTTGGGAGGATATTTGAGAAAAATATGAAAATCAGGGACAATGCAGGATTTGCACATGGAGAGGGGAAACCATGAACCTAACCCAGCTAACTGTGCATACCTAGGAAGATGAGATTCACATGGATGGACCATTTTATGATAAACCGTGAACCCAAACCTATGTAAGTGTGAAACCAAGGGTAGTGAGGTCTGCATGGTTGGCACATATATTATCAAGTTGTGCACCCCTACCAAGAAAATAGTGCGCTCATTTTTAATTTATCCAGCAATTAGTTTTAAAATTCACCAAACACCCGAAAAACCACCATTTTTTCATAGGCTCAGATTTAATGATTTTTTGATGATTTTAGAGATTTTTGGAGGGGTTCCATGGTTGTATGACCTTCATTATTAAGGATTAAAATCATTAATTGAAGATTATTTCTTCTCCCGGTCAGTGGATCTCATCCAGATACTTATCCAGTCGATTATTTATTCTTATATAAATCAATTGGTGAAGTATATCAAATGGTTAAACATATAGGTGAGATATTGATCTAGGATTTTATACCTAGATCTAGGATGATAAGTTGTTGATATATTTGATCTTTTTTAGGGATCTAGATTCAGAAATCAGATCTACATCATTGTGCTACTAAGATTTTAGGGATTTACATTGAGCAAACATCCATTAACGAACCAAGCTAGGTGGTCTAAAATTAAAATCATATAGTATTGAATACCATTATATGTATATAAATGTAGAATTTATACTATATATTTAACAATTTACCCTTTATTAAATTAATTTAATATCTTTAATTAATTAATTAATGGAAGTGTGAAATTGGGATGTTTTGATTTTAGATCATGAATAATTAATTATTAAATTAATTATCGAATTACTAAGATTGTTGAACTTGATTAATTAATTGTATCATTAATTAATTTGGATGGTTTTGATTATGAAATTTTGACTTGAATAATTAATTGTCAAATTAATTTTAATATTTATAAATTGTGAATTATGAAATTAATAGTGTAATTAAAAATGGAATTGTGAGTTTGCGAATACTAATTAATTAATTAATTGGATATACATGGATAATTAATTTATTAGTTAATTAACATCGTAATTAATATTTGTGAGTTATGAAATGGTAACATGGACACTAAAATGTGTGAGTTAAGGAATAGTAAAATGGTCATTCAAATGTGTGAGTTATGGAATGGTGACTTGGTCATTCAGCATTGTACGTTAAGTAACAGTAACATGGTCATTCAAATGTGTGAATTAAGGAATGGTAACATGGTTATTCAAATGTATGAGTTATGCAACTCTAACATGGTCATTCAAATGCGTGAGTCAAGGAATGGTAACATGGTCATTCAAATGTGTGAGTTGAGGAATGGTAACATGGCCATTCAAATGAATGTGTTATGGAATGGTAACATGGTCATTCAAATGTGAGAGTTTATGAATAGTAACATGGTCATTAAAATGTGTGAGTTAATGAATGGTAACATGGCCATTTAAATGTTTGGCAGAATAAATAATATTTTTTAACCTGATAAATTTTTTATTAATGAATTATATTTAATCCCTTATAGGACTGCATACACTATTGTAGACTGGATTTGTTTTAGACTCCATTGGTGGTGGCCAACTGAGTTATACTCAAACCCTACTCAAACTTCCTGATTGGTAGCCGAATACACATTATTGTTATAGGATAGGTTAAGGGAAAAGGTCCTAGATTAGATTAATGATTGAGGATGGAACTTGGATGAGGGAACCAGACATGGTTTGGGACCCTCTTGGGAGTCATTAGTGTCCTTACATATTGTTTCATTTTAGACACTTTGACACTTAATTTGGCATGTAATGTTTACATTTTAGTTGAGTACTATATTTATATTTTTTTATGTTGTGACATTGGTATTGTTATGATTAGTTATGATAAACGAGGTTATAGTCTCCCCAAGACTGACTTACCTTAACATTTATAGTAGTCGGTAGCCTTTAGAATATGGGGAGGCATTCCTAAGGTCATGTGGCCCACTGAATTTGGGAACTATTTAGTGGAACCCAAGCCAGGATGTCAAAAAATGTTTCACACTGCATCTCTCATTTCATTTTCATTATCAAGAGGAGACTATTTCAATTATTTATAAAATTTAAAGTTATCATGATTTCTCATTGTTATAGCCATTGAATAGAATAGAAAACCATTTTGTGACAAACAATAATGATAATATGAAATCATATAATAATGAAAATCATTCACAAGATGTATAAATCATGGAAGATTCCATTCAATATATGACACATTAATTTCAACACCATATATTCATGGTAATCATCTAATAAAATTATTCATAATATTTCCTAAAGAGATTGTGAATTAACAAAAAATATCCTCCATGAGTGTCTATATATGAGTATAGTCATAGGACCGATCATCATGCACCAGTGAAAATTGAGTTAATACCCAATATAACCCTTTTAGATTTGTTACCCATTAAACCATATATGATACTACCGAATCCACATTCTAGTATCCAGATAGGGATTAATTTTATAGGAAAACCAAAAAATATATACTTCATCAAATATTTAGGATGTTATCCTATACATAGACTAATTCCCAGGAGTTTCACCAATATTTTCAATTATAAATCTCAAAAAATAACTATACCCTACTCTGATACCAAATATAGAAATACAAACATTACATACATAGTTATTACATTTTATTAGATGAATATTCATTGCACATTATTATTATCCATTCCAGAAGTGATGAACCATAAGAAAAGAATTACTTTCATTAAGAAAAAACAAGAAGATTCAAATTAGATTTTCCTATATAAAATAAAAAATAGTCAAAAAAGGATTGATAAAATTCATTGGATAATTTAAAATAAATTTATTGAAATTATATTTTAAATTATGGATTTGGATGAAAAATATTCCCAACCACAAGGAGAAATAAGGTTGTTGATCATTAAAAACATTATTTTGGTTATATTTGAATACTAAAGGTAAACAAATGAGAAGAAAATATGAAAATATTTATAATGAACCATATGAAAATAAAATACATGAAATTTTATGTAAAAACCCCAACCACAATATCATAGACCCAATACCACACTTTGTTACATTAACATAAATATAAGATTTTAATCCTAAAGGACCGATTAGTTTAGTAGTTTATGAAACCAGATTACATACATGAAACATAAAGTACAATTGAAATAATAAAATAAAACATAATCAAAGGTTTTATAGAACTAATATTCTCCTAGATTAACCCTAAATATTAATAATAATATACGTCTTCACATCACGGGGAAAATAGAACATAATAAAGGGTGATCTCATATTCTTAGTAAGGGTAAGCGTACAATGGAAGATGTTATTAATAAATAATAATAAACATTATAAAAAGGTATATAATTGAAAAACAAGACATTTAAACATAATCATGAGCATAATATGGAAGGATTATAGGAAAATCAAATAATTCAATATAAATAATAACAGGTATATTATAATAATTGAATAATCACATTTAATATCAATAACTAATTTCATAATAAGGGAATGCATAATGCCTGACATCATAAACATACTATCAATGAATTAGGTAAGACACCATACATAAATAGGAAATTACTCATGCAATACCCAAATTTATTTGTCTTATCATACCTAATAGTATATTGATATGCCATATTTAGCCCCAACGATCACTTACTAAGGACAACTCATTCCTCATATGAATGGGGTGATGAAACATAATCAAAAAAACATTCATAATAAAACAAGCATATGAAATATGAATAATTTAACCCTAAAACATTAATGGTATCAAAATAGAACACCCATAGTCAAAATAAATCATAAACCATTCAATTAAATATGGTAAATTATGTCATATTATATTAACCACAATTAAGAATAACATTAAATAGAGGGTATTGACATAGATGTAAATACTCTAATAAAATCATCGAAATGTTTTGAAAGAAATAACCTTTTTACTTAGAACTAAATTATTTAAAAATTAACAAATTTATAAATTAAAAATAATTTATTTTTAAATAACCTTGTAATATTATACTGGAAACTTCAAAAAACTAAGGCATCATGATAGAATAAAAATATGACCACATCGTATAAGTGAAAAAATATTCCTTTTGTCGAAAAACTGACAAAGTAACTCATTTGGAAAATGGAAGAAGATTACTTTCAAAACATTTTATAAAAATTAATTGGTAAAAAGAAATTAAAAATTATTTTTATAATAATGAAAATATGGTTGAATAAATTTTTATAAAAAATGGATATAGAAGAAAATGTTCCCTAGTGGAGACTTAAATTTAAGAAATCCAGAATAATAATGAGATTGTGAAATAACCCTTACATTATAATTTACTAAATTTGAATATTATTTGACCTTCTATATAATATTATAAATCATTTTATTCCATTATATAATAATCATACCCACATTTAGGATATCATATATGATTTTATTTTATCATTTTCTTAAAAATTATTTGTTGTTACCCTCATTTTGGGTGTTAAATGGTTTATTTTCCAACACATGTTTTATTATGTAAGTCTCATTTGTTATGAGTAGGATATATTAATTTCATATCTAGAATTAAAATAAGTTCATAGATAATATATTTATACATTATATAAGTTTTTATAATCATTCTTGAATGGTTAATACAGAAAATGAATCACATCGTGTCATGTAGATAGTAGACCGTATGTACGTACGAGCGATGATATCATTTCCTTAAGGGTTAAAGGGTAAGGAATTAGATGGTATATTAATTATAAATAATAAATATAATTTCATATTTATTATTTATATCTATTATTTCTATCATAATACCCATTTAAATAAAGAGGCGATGATAAAAAAATTACACCACCACATGGAGACAGTAAACCGTATGTACACACACACATGTGATTTTGTTTCTCATTGGATGGATAAAAAGTGGAATATGGTTTTCCCATAATCATAATAAAATCCCATAATATATATGATACTATATTTATTATTATATTATTTAAAAAAACACATGAATCGTACACAGAATAAGAAATGAACTTGAATGAGTTGGTAACATAATTAATGTTTGTTCGTTGGACTACCTTTATATATTGTCTTAAAGGATATATAGATTTATTTCTTGAAATACTAGGACTTCAATAAATTTTTTACTAATGTTGGGATGATAAATGGTCAGATTTTGGTCGATCTAGATGGTTCAAAGTGGTGCAAAGAAATGATGGAGGAGGTGCCATTTTATAATTGAGTTGAGGGGAACTTTTAGAAATTTCTTAAATATTAAATTAATATAAATTAATTATTAATTTAAAATAAATAAAAAGTCTATTATTTATAATATAAGATGATTATTGGTTGAAATCCCCTCAAAAATAAATTTTAGACAAATTTATGTCACATTCTTACCCTTATCTTTTTTTGTTTAACCTTAATTAATCTTTTTAACTATTACCGTGACAATATGTGTTTTTATTCCTTAAGAGTTTATAGAGTTACTCTATGATTAAAAACGAAACCTAAATAGAACATTCATGACATATTTAACCTTATCCCAATCAGTTGTATTAGTTTTTTATGAATTTTATATCATTTAATAAAATATTATTTATTTTAATATAGCATTAAGGAAAACTTTTACACTCTTAATTACTATTACTTTTAGGAAAATAAATAAAAAAAGATATCTTCAAAAAATTAATTATAATTTATCATTAAAATGTAAAAGGTTTCTATAAAATTAATGTATAAAATTAATTATGTCAAATTATATTTATTTTAATATTTTTATAATCATTTATTTGATATTCCCATTAATTAAACAATTACTCCATCATCATTGTGTATTCTTTTAAGGTAATTACTTATTTCCTAAAAACTAAAAATTAAATTACCATGATGAAGATAAAAATTTTAGATTTTAATTTTACTTTAATAGTAGAATTTATATTATGTATATCCCAATACTAAAAATGATATATTTATTAAAAATATGAGTCTGACATATTTAACTTTTCTTTAAATAAAATATAATACATGTCATAATCTAATAAAAATGGCTTTAAAAGGTTATAATCTTGTACCATGGATTATTTTAGTTGAACCCTACCCCTAAAAGGAAATTTTTACAAGTTTTAGGATAAATTTATAATATTTATAATAATATTTTCATCCTTAATTACCTGATTTACCTTTAACCGTGTTAATAAAAAATAACTAAAGTTACCATTCATAATTCCCAAATATAAAAGCAACCAATTTATATAATTTAGACGCACTTATTTAGAATATTTAATACATTTTTTAAAATTGGAAAAAATATAATTTTTAGTAATTAATTTAAAAATAATCTCATTGGAAAATTGAGAAAATGCATTTTTAAAGTGAAAAAGTTCAAAAGATTGAAACAGTATTATATAAAGATAAAATTTAAAATAGAATTCAATTACCTAAATTTGATTAAATAATGAAAACTTATCTAATTATACATTAAAACCAATCAAAAAATATAATTTAACATTATAAATTATTTAGATGACAATGTAGTTTTCAATTAAAATGTAATATTTTATCACTATTATTCAAAACATGAAACTTATAAGAAAATTACAAAAAATTAAACCAAAGTAAATTTTGAGATTTATATAAAAATAATTCATTTATTTCTTTTTAATATAATTTATAAAAGTTTCAAATACTATTTTTAATCCATGTGTTCCCTCAAAAGGAATAAAAATTATACTTTAACAAAAATATAACCTTTTATGCTTAAAAGTGGTTTTATTATTTTATTAAAACTATCAAAAATAATTTATGAATTTATTAGTTTTCATCAAATATAAAACATATACATTTAATTAGCGTGTTTCAATAATAGTTATTTTATTAATTTATTATGATAAAACTCCATTATGGATATAAAAATTGTTTTTAATAAAACCTCATCCATTATATTCAATTGGATCTTATTTTCATTTCCAATTATTTGGTCATAAATGAAGTAATTTCATAAAAGTGTGTCAACAATATTTTTATAATTTAGTTAATCCTATCAAAATCTCCAACTTAACAGCAAGTGTTAAAATAAGAATATTTAATATTATATTGTGGTTTTTTATGCACGGCATTTCATGCAACTTAACCTATCGAAGAAAATAAATTTATTTTAAAAGAGACATATCATAAAATGTTCGGGAGTTAAATTATCACCTAATTAAAATAATATCATCCTTAAAATTTTATGTTTCACATCCGAAATCAGAGGATAATAATGTAATTTTTTTTGTGGGTAAATCCACATCAGAAATAGGTTTTATAAAAACATTATATTGATAATAGGGAAAGGGAAATGAAAATTTCACCAAAATTTTAGTCTTTAGAATAGTTTAACATTAGTGGAATGTTATAAATGGGACATGGAATAGAAATCATACCATCGCGTTCTGACAGATAGTGTTAGAGAACAAGGTTATTAGAAAGTATACCATCAAGAAAACATAAATCTATGATGGGTTAAAGAGTCCATTTATTTATCGATAAGAAAATTAAACAAATATTATTTTTTATTCCACCTTTCTTTCATAGAGTTGAGGGGTTATATTACTATCTATATAATCACTTGTGAAAATAATCTTACTCTATTGTTTCCATATCATAAAAATAATAACATCATTTAGTTGTTCTCGATCTATTTTTAATTCATTCCTTTCACCTAGAAATTATTGTTCAAGATGTATTTTTATTTCCTGAAGGACATTTATAATTAATAATATCCATGAGTCATTCCTTTATCTTTTAAATGTTTTAAAAACCAAAATGGTTAGCACATGTTATCCAATATGATAAATCACACTTTAATCATACGAAATAATATCAATTTTTCAACTTAATATACTCCAACTACAATACTAATCCAAAATTCATCTTTTCAATTTCACACTCCAAATATTTAAAGGGAAGGTCAGTAAATTTCCAAAATAAATAAAAAATCAGATTATCCAAAAAAACATAATGAAGATCTTTTTTTCATATACCATACATAAGACTAACTTTATCACATTAAAACCATATTGAAAACATGGAGGATTAAAAATCTATAAAGAATATGTACTGAAGTACAATCCTAATATATCTCATGATTATTATAAGTATAATATAATAAAATAATTCATGAATAAAAAACACAACTACATTAATTATTCCACTTCTACTATAGTAATGACATAAGGTTAACCTGAATCCATTTTCTTTTTCTAATCCATGTTTCAATGATGTGGGGAAATTAATTTTAATACTGCCTCATATACTTATGGATGAAATACATCACATTGAAAGTGTCCTTCATTCTCTTATAATCACTATCATGGTTACCTTTCACTCCACACTTGTAACAAAATATTATTCCCTTTAAGAAAGTTCTAGTTTGTTTTTTCCCACAATTATCACATATTTTAAATCCTTCTTTTACCTTCCCATTATCCATCTCTTCCTCCACCATTATATTATTCACTTACTTTCCCTTAGATTCATAAAACATAGATAATTTTTTCTCTTTCTTTATAGCACATGATACTACATCTTCGTATGATGAGAATGTTTGGGAGACCAATGACTTTCAAAGAAATGAGTTTAACCCATCAAATAAAAAAGCAATCTTAATATTTGGGTTACATATACTGTCATTAGATGCCTTTCCAACCCTGTAAAATTATATTTATATTGAGAAACATTTTCATCCTCCTTTTGCATCATACTATGAAATTTCTTCTCAATATTTTCTCTTAGTTCGTTAGGAAAATATTTTTCTAAGGTTCTTTAAAATCCTTCCATTCCATGTCTTCTATTTCCTCATCCTACATAGTGTTTTGAATTAATTAAAACTATTTATCCACAACCCCGTAAAGATGATAAAATAAAAAGACAACATTATCACATTCCTTACTTCCAAAAGATAGAAATATGTTTTCGAAGGAACATATCCCTTTCTCAGTCTCAAATGGATTTGTAGTCCCATTAAATGTTTGATGTTGTTGTCTTATTAAGCATTAGAAAATTATTCATCTTTCATATCAATCAGGGTTCTCTATAAAGGTAAGATTATTTTCCATAACATGAGTCAACTATCATAATATAGTTATATGTTGTTCAATACCATTTGGATCCAACATCATTATCTTGCATTGGAAGAAAATCCCTACATGGATTATGTGTTTTGATACAATATGAATTTCGTCCAGTAGGTACCATTTATAAATAATAGAATACACTATATTAAATGATAAAATTATGAAACATAATTTATAATCTTATAACTAGTGAATCACATAACCTAAATTGAAAATTTAGTTATAAATAATCTCTAAATCATAAAGTGGATCATCCTAACAGTGGTCAAAACTGATTCCCAAATCATTCACAACACCATAAAAGGCACTGAATCTATCCCATTTTATATTATTTAAATCATCAGGAAGTGAAGAGGCAAGATCAGTAGCAACATGAGAGTGCTTCATACCTGGCGCGAGGGGAACAGAGTCATGGACCATCTAGCTTCTCTTGACTTCCCCAATATGGATCCCATTTGGTTTTATACTATTATCACCATGAATCTAGAGGGATTCAACCTGGTTAGAGGGGATTCTCTTGGCCTCCACTCCTTTTGGCCACTTTAGGCTTCCTGTCCCGAGTTTTTTTGGGGTCCACCCTTTTTCATGTTATTGGTTTCCTTGAACAAAATTTATCTGATTGTGGAACACATTATAAATATTTTTAGATCCACAGTATTCTCATACATTAACCATTCATATCCTTCATAATATAAACCTTGGAATCTTGGGAGAAATAAAATATAAGAAATGGGTGATCTCAAATACTCATTAAGGATGGTCATTAATTAGAAAATATTATTAATAATAAATAATAAACATTATGGAAAGGTATATAACTGAAACACAATCCATTTAAACATAATATTGGGCATAATATGGATGGAATAAATAAAAATCATATAATTATATATAAATAATCCCATGGATATTCTAAAAATAAAATATTCGCATGTAATATCAATAACTAATCTCATAATGAGGGAATGTATAATGTAAGACATCAAGACATGTCATCAAGGCTTCTTCCAAGACACCACACATAAATGGGTAAGGCCTCAAACAATAACCAGAGTTGTTTGTATCATGAGACATACGAAAGCTTTGAGGTACTATAGTGGGCCTTCCCCATCACACAAAATGTCCAATTCATTACTCATATTAAATGGGTGATTAAACATAATAACCATAAACATTCATATTAAAAATAGATTACAAAATTGGAATACTTTAACTATAAAACATGAATGGTATATAAATAGCACAATCTATAGTAAAAATAATTCATAAACCATTCATTGAAATATGAAAAATGATATCAAAAGATATCAACTTCAACTAAACATAATATTATGTAGATGATGTTGACATAGGTGAAAACAGTCTAATAAAAGAATTGATTTTTGGAGAGAAATATCATTTTTTACTTTAAAATCATTTATTTGAGAAATCATGTAATTATAAATGAAAAACATTTATTTAAAAAGAACCATGTAAACCTGTAAAAGATTCATAAAAAGAGCATGGCTTCATGATAGTGAAAAAACCCCTCATACCACATATGTTAAAAAACATTCATTCTGTAGAAAAAGTCACAAATTACCTCATATTGAAAATGAAAACAAGTCTCATTTCGAAATGTTTTATAAAAAGTCAGAGATGTGTAAAAGAACATTAAAAATTATTAAGATAAAAGTTAAGATATTTATGAATTTTATAGAAATCATGGATATGGGGGAAAAATGTTCCCTATTGGATTATTTTTTTAAACTATGAACATTTCCCCTCTTTTATTAAAAGCAAGTAAAATATAGGAACACATGAGAGTATGTGAATGAAAATAAAAATAACAAAAGAAAAAATCTAGATGCCTATATTTTTACTCAACAATTAAGTTATATTTGATTACTCTTCTCATAGTATATTCCATCTCACCCTTCCACCACCGCACCCCCGACATCTTGATCTCCCCCTACTTAGAGGAAGAGATTTCTGCCTTTCAAGTAATGTCTTAGCATTAGTGTTTTCAAAATCAGATATATCCTCCTACTGATCATTTTTTTTAAAAATGAGTATCTTTTAACCGGGGTAATCATCGCCTCAACCTCCATTATATCATCTTGAGAAATAATATCTTGGTTAATTTCTCATTACGAGAGCCCTAAATTGGATCATGCATATCAGTGTTACCACCAATATTGTGATCAGATATGGAAGCATGGTCATCTGTAGTCAATTGCTCAACCATCACTGGAGGTAGAAGATGATACTTAGTCTTATTGAATAAAATAAGATAAAATCCTTAATTATCCACAATGGACTTTGAATAAGAATGAAAATTTTTATAAATAACTAGGGAGTCATATTCTAAAATTTTCTTACCCTTTTGGTTGCTTGAAGTATTCATCCTTTCATTTGAAAGTTGATGATCGACATATTTTTTTAATTATTATCCAAAAAATTGTTATTTCATTGAGATATAACCTATTCTTATCATTTGAGTATTTGAAAGTATTTTATATTTTTGTAAGTCAACACTGTTTCCTTTGATTTGAGAATCAACATTGTGGACATCCGTCTCTTCTATAAAGATAGAAGCCCAAAGATTCTTCTCAATCGCATAGGTGGAGGTATGATCATTGTGCAATGATCTACCACACTTCTCATCAACTCTTATTAAATTATAAGAGAATAATATATATATTTATAATATCATATATGATATTTCCATATCATTTTGTGGATAATGTTTTGTTTTTTACCCTTGTTTTGGGTGTTCACTGCTTCATTTTTCCATGCATGTTTTTCCATGTATGTCCTATTTATTATGATTGGGATCTATTTTATTAATATATAAAATTATAATATGTTAATATATATTATATTATTAATTATATATATTTTTAAAATCATTCCATAATGTATGATATTGAAAATTAAGCACATCATGTTGTGGAGACGGTTGGCCTTACGTACGCACGAGTGGTGATATAATTCCAAAAATGTTGAAATGGTAAGGAAAAATATGGCAAATTAATAATAAATTATAAATATAATATCATATTTATTATTTATATCTTGTATATCTATCACTATACCAATCCAAAATAATGTGATGATAAAAAAATTACACCAATGCGTGGAAATGGTATGCCTTACGTATGCACGCCCAATGCTTTTATTATTCACAGGATTGATAAAAGGTGTAATATGGTTGTCCCATAATCATAATAACTTATCATAATATATAATATATTATATTTATTATTTTATTAAGGAAATATCACATGAATATATAATATAATAAGAAATGAACTTGAATGAGTTGGTAAAACAATTACCTCTTCTTAGATGGACTTCCATTAGATCTCTTCTTAAAGGATACAGAGTTGGACTTTATAGAAAAATAAGACCACCAGAACATGGGTGAGGATTTTGGGAGGTGAAATGGGTAGGATTTTGTCTATCTATAAGGCTCAATGTGGTGTGAATAAGTGAGGAAGTTGGTTTCCTTTTATAATTGAGGCGAGGGGCACTTTTGGAATCCCTCAAAATATTAAATTAATATAAATTAATATTCAATTCCAAATGGATCCAAAGTGATTTATTTATAATATTAGATTATTATGGGTCTATATTATCTCAAAAAATAATTTTTGTAAAAGTTTAGGTCACATTATTTCCCTTACAATTTGGATTTAACCCTTAATTAATCACTTTAACTCTTAATGTGACACCATTTGATTTTATTGCTTAAGGGTTAATATAGTTACTGTAACATGAAAAACGAACCCTAATTGGACCATTTAATATATTCTTAACCATATAACCATAATGTTTCCAAATTATATATTTTTATAAATTTAATATCATTTAATAAAATATCATTTATTTTAAAATAACATTAATGACAATTTTGACACTATTAATTACGTTGACTTTTATAAAAATCAATACAACAATATATATTAGATGAAATACATATAATATTTCAATAAAATTTAAAATGAATCTATAAAATTCTTTTATTCTATTAATTATATAAATTTATATTTATTTTAATATTTCTATAATCATTTATTTTATATTACTATTAATTAAATAATTACTATATCATCATTGTGTTAGCCTTTAAGTAATTATTTATTTCCTAAAATTGTAATTAAATTACCATGATTAAGATAAAAAAATTAATGTTACAAATGAATATTTATAGCCGAATTTATCTTTTTTATATCCCTATATTAAAAATGATATAGTTATTTAAAATATGAGTATGACATCTATAACATTCCGTTAAATAAAATATAATAAATTTCATAATCTCATCAAAGTGGCATTAAAATATTATAGTCTCATCATAATGATGATTTTTTTCTTCACTTACTCATATAATTAAACTTGTACAAGTGAGAGAAAAATTCTTAATATCTATAATATTATTTGTACCTTTAATTACTCGATTTACCTTTAACCGTGTTGATAAAAAATAACTAAAGTTTCTATTCATAATTCCAAAAAAAAAGAAACATATTTAAACAATTTAAACCCACTGATTCCAAATATTTAATCAATTTTTAAAATTAAAAACATTGAATTTTTAGGAATTAATTTAAAATTAATCCCATTGACGAAACGAGAAAATGAATTTATAATGTGAAAAAGTTCAAAAGATTGAAATATATTTATATAAAAATTCATTATTAAATTGATTCAAATGAAATAAATTATATTAAAGAAAAAAATGGATATAATTATACTTTAAAACCAATTAAAAATATAATTTAATACTATAAATTATTTAGACGAAAAATTTGTATTCAATAAAAATGAAATATTTTATCACTATTCATCAAAACATAAAACTTATCAAAATGTTTCCAAAAATTCAACAAAAGTAAAATTTGATATTATGATTTTAAATAAGAATTTTATTTTTTATATATAATTTTTAAAATTATAAAAACTAGATTTAATACAAGTGCTCCATCAAAAGGTGGCAAAACTGCCTTTCTAGAAAAATATAATGTTTTATGCTTGAAATTGGTTTTATTATTATCTTAAGACTATAAAAATTATTGGAATAATTTTTTTAATATATAATATATATATTTAATTAATATATTTCATTAAAAGTGATTACTTTAATTAATTATAACATAATTCCATTGTAAGCATAAAACAGGTTTTCAGAAAAACACATCCTTCATATTCAAATGGTTTTTTATTTTCATTTTTAGTTAATTGGTAATAAATTAATTCATTTTATAAAAACGTGTAAACTATATTTTTATAATTTAGTTAATCTTATTCATAGACGCCAACTAAACCATTAGTGCTCAAATAATAACATTTAATAGTATATCACAGTTCATTTAAGCTTAGTGTTGCGTGGAACATTAGATATCAAAATAATTAAATTTAATTGAAAATAGAAATATCATAAAATACTTCTGTGTTGCATATTAGAAATTTGAAATCATTTAATTTTATCAATTTAAATTTAATGATAACTGTTATCAATTAAATGTGAAATCAATGAATTATCCCTTACCATACGGGTGACTTCTGAATCATAATCCCCAAGAAATAAAAACATAAAATAAAATTTTAAATATAATGAATAAGAATATTAATCATCTAACATGTCAAAGGGGTTTCATATTCTCCTCATAAACATAAAAATCCTCCAAACATCAAGCATGTATCATCAAAAGAATATTGATATTTTGAACACATACAACACTGGTAATCTTTGTATGAAAACCTCATGAGAGGGATAAACAAATATGGATGTGTAATTACACTTAATTTTAATGAAAATAATCATAAAATAAATTCTTTTTAATTATATATTCAAATAAATAAATAAGTGGTGAATATGGATTATGTCTCACATAAATAATTGTGAGAGGAAAAACCATTACCAAACACCATATTGATTCGTAAGTTCCATAATATATTTTATAAAAAATTATAATTGATTATTATTATATAAAAGAACTACATAAATAATTATATTATCATACATAAAAATTTTATAATAGTTCAATACCCATTTATTAATAATTCTTTTTTAGAATCATCATTTCTGGGTGTTAAATATTTCATTTTTCATGTATGTTTTGTTTTGGTAGTTATATTAAGTGTACTTTTATCATACATTCATCATCTCCAAAATGTTAATAATTTTAGTTTTATTATATTTAATCATTATATACACATTAATAACTATTTATATAAATAATTAATGAAAAATAAATTAAATCACTTCATGGAGACAGTAGTCTATACATACACATGAGTAATGTCTTCATTTTTTGATTGATGAAATGAAGGAAAGCTAAATAATAAATAATATTTTGATAATCATAATTATATAATAAATAAAATATTATTTTATTTAATTATATCATTATAAACATCCATGTGATGCGGTGATGAAAAAGTATTCATACCACTTCATGGTGGTTGAAGTCCATACATATAAAGAGTGATACTTTCATTTCCCAATTTATGGAAAAAGTAGATGAATATGGTTATTTAATTAATTTAATAAAATTATAATATACGGGTGATGGTGAATTTGTTATATTGGAATATTTGGGATATAATTGATGGAGGTAGAAGAAAAAGTTAAATAAAAATTCCTGGTTATGATGATGACCTCCACATTGATGAACTTCATCTGGATCTCTCATTAATTACCCTAAGGGTGGTATTTTAAGAATAAAATAACCAAAAAATATATCTAATAAATTTAATAATTGGAATTGTTATAGTTTTTTAGCTAATTTTCTCATGAACTATGATAAATATAGGAGAGGTCGTTTCCTCAAATAACATTAGAGAGAGACACCCCAGGAATTTAATAAAGGATTAAATTAATATAAAATAATTTACATGTTCATATGGAATAAAATTTTATATTTTTAAACAAGGATTATGATACATCTAAATCATATTATCCTATAATATTTTGAAAAGTTTAGTTTCTATTTTAACCCTTATTTTTATGTTTTAACCCCTATTAACCATTTTGATGATTACCGTGATATCTATGTTTTTTACTCTTTAGAAGTAAAGAATATTACTATAACAAAAAAAGTTACCTAGAAGTTGGAAGAATT
Organism: Viscum album; assembly: GCA_963277665.1. Lineage (NCBI taxonomy): Eukaryota > Viridiplantae > Streptophyta > Magnoliopsida > Santalales > Viscaceae > Viscum > Viscum album. The sequence goes on from OY728150.1 coordinate 937,175,858, forward strand.
TAATATTCTAGACTATATTCTATTCAAATGGATAAGGATAATATTTTTATGAATTTGAATTCATTTAATAAGATATTTTTTTAACATAATATACCAATAAAGTTATTTTTAGGAGTATTTAAATAGGTGAATTTATAAAAATAATTATTATAGTCATTTAATTCAAATATAAGATTTTAACACATCCGTATTAAATTAAATTTTTCTAAAAAAATAGTGGAATTCCATAAATAACCTAACAAAAAATACATTATATTTTTTAAAAACCATTTACTTGATTTGTCTAATGATTGCAAAAGCATTGTGTTGGTGCCATGTAAGCATTTAACATAATTATTCCATAAATAAAAATTAAAAATAAATTTCTATGATAAAAAATACCATCATATTTAGATGAAACCTTTATAACTAAACATAACTTATTTTATCCCAATAATTTTTTTTCTTTATATATTAAAAAAAGATTGTAACATATTTTATTTATTCTTTACATAAAATAATATTAAGATCATTATCAATAAAATATAGAACCAAGTTTCCATATCATTGAATATTGGATTAGGATAAATGAAATAAACTAATCTATTAGAAATAAGTTAGGTGTTAAATATAAATTTAAATCCTTATCGTATTATGTTTAATACTAATTACCAGATTTAACTTTATCCTGGTGACACATATTTACCAGAGTTAATGTTTATTATGAAGAAATATAAATTTTAAATTTTTACAAAATTTTATAATTTAGATTCCAAATATTAATCAATATTTTTATATTGAGTATAATAATAATACTTGTAACTCGTAATATGTTTAATCTTATTTATAATGATCAATTAAATGATGAGGTTTAACAATCATGTTTAAATAACAATATGTTTATAGTATATCATAATTCTTTTAAAGTTTACTGTTATATGTGAGGAATGTTTTAAAGATTATTATTATCTAAAAATAACTTTTTGGGGTGTTACAAAAAATAAGCCCCATATAATTAATGATATATCCTAGTGATTTTCATATGACACCTTGTTACATAATGACGTTATATAGTAGATTTTCTTTTCCATCATTGGGTCCCATAGTTTTATTTCTATGCATGGAACCAATTCATGGTAACATTCATACACACTATTTTTTATTATTTATTAATGATGTGACACCTCATTAGATTGTATTACTTCTCTTGTTATTTATTTCATTTCTCAAAGTAACATTCATAAATTGGTTTGAAAAATTTATTTGAAACTGTATTTTCCAAAGGAAAGGAACAAACCTATTTGGGCATGGGTTTTACGAAATTTTTGTTTTGTTGTAAAGGAAAGGTTGTTTTGACTAATTTAAGAATCTATTTTAAAGTTTTTAATATGGTTCATTATAAGTGTGATTTTTATCCATTTTTCATATTCAAAATGGGTAATGTTTATGAAATTTTATATTTCATGATATTTATTTTAATCAATTTTACTTGTGTAAAATTATTATTTTGTACTTTGGTTCGAATTTTTATTTATGAAATTCCATTTTAAAGTAACTACACAAGAACTTAGGTGAATTTCTAAGAGTATTTTTTTCAATCCCTATATAAAAACAAAATTTCTATGTAATTTACTGGTTTCCATTCATTATCATAATTATGAGATTTTAGAGATAGTACTCATTATGGTCCATAATGGATGGACTTCAGATGTGGTGACCGACTACAAGTTACCTTGATCCAGCTTGGTTTGTTCAAGTTTTTTCATTATTTTAAGTTGGTATGATAATTGATTAGCCTTTATGAATTTCATATTTATTTTAATTAACCTCGAATGGTGATTTTTATTCTTATATGATCAATTTATCTTATGATGCAACTTATTTCCATAATTTTAACAATTTTTTTTGTAAAATATGTTTCATTGTTCGATTTATTTTAAAATAGTTTTTTGCAAGTTCATTAGACGTATGGTTGGTTCATGCATGATTTTTTTGGTGGGATACATGTTATGGTTGATTGTATTATAGGTTTAAATAGTTCATATGAGTTCACTCTTGACACTGAGGCAATAGTTTCTTACCAATGGGGATCAGGAACACCCTTTGGTCCTAGTGGCATCTCAAGATAGGTGATGTGTCTGGTCAGCCTAGGAAAGTTTGTTAAAAATTATATCAGATACCATGTTCTCTATGTATAACAAGGTTCTTGAAATAATATATTTATATTTTTGGAGTCATGTAGTATGGAGATAAGAGTGTTTGTTCATAAGGGGTAGGTGTAGGGAGAGTATAACAAGCACTTTCTCACTATTATCCATGAGTTACCCTGGGTTATTAGGATTTGATATTTAATTTCAGTTTATTTATTTATATATTCATGGTTATTGAAATGAATCTATGGTATTTTGATCTCTAATTATTATTCCATTTTTTGACTCACTTTATGCCTTATTTGAGAAAAAGAAAGAAAAACTAGAGTTTCAAGGTTTTCTTACATGGTTGGGAAAACATGTTGACGACATATAGATGAATATATAAACCATTATAAAGTATGTTTCATAGTTTTAATAGAGTTATATAACCCATGAGTCAAAATTTTGTATAGATATGTTTTCCTCCATGTTTTTTATTTAAACACCTTCTATTATCAAATTGATTTTAATGATATTGAGACTCAATGGAGGTACAATATATTGAGATTTTATGGTGTTATGATGATATTTTTGTGGATTTTGATTTTTTTTATTAATCTTATTTATGTATGTATATTGTGAATTTAAATTTGTGAAATATAAAAACTTCCTTATTATTATTTATTTAATAATTTTTTCAATGGAAAAAGGGTTATTATTGTCAAAAATTTGATTGAATAGGTTGGTTTTGATAAAATATTATTCTTTTTGGGATATTTTTAAATGTGGTTTGTTATATAATGAAATTTGATAGAATATTATTATTATATTGTGGATAAAATATTTTATTTTAATAATTTCATGTGTGGAATTATTTTTGAAGGAATTTGGGTATTTTTATATACATAAAAAAGTATAAGGAATAAACAATTTTAAAAAAATGCATGCAAGTAAAGTCAATCTTGGGGTTTTCACACAATTATTATTTAGGTGAACGTTATGTAAGAATTATTAATTCCATAAGGAATTTAGAAACTAGTGATTGGACTATATTTAAAAATTGGTATGGTGGTTTTGAAATGAAAACCAATTTTCATCTAAATCATTTTCTGAGAGTTTAATGGTTTTAGAGGATGGATTATTTTAAAGTGAGTTTATATTTTATCAAATCATGTCAATAGTTTTAAATTTAATTTCAAAATTTAATGCATCAGTAAAATCTTAATCTCTTAAGTAATTTAAATAAATTGAAATATTGAAATGGGTTTTTTCTTTCAAGCGGTCATGCTTCCATGGTGAGATGAATATTCTTTTTTAACTACTTGTATCCTTGGGTTATAAGGTGTGTTTAATTTATGTTATGAAAAATGAATCTACTGAGTTAATGTTTTACATTATTTAGTATATTAATTTAATAAAAATATTACCTATAGTATAAATCAGGTATTTACGTATGATTCTAATATTTATTTTATCCTTTACAGTGATTGAATCTGCCCAAACCCTAAAAAGTGTGGTAAATCCAGAACCCTCGTTTTCCATTGAATTCAATTCTCAATGGTATCATTCCAGAACATTATCTAGTGGATTTTCCCTTTGTGTTATATTTGGTACATTTATATAGCTTTTTTTACTACAATTAAAAGAATTGAGAAATAGTATGCACAACTAGGATTTGGTATGGATATCTATTCTATGTTATGACTGATTGGGATTTGGAACTAATTCTCACATGGAATTTATCTCCATATTTTTATAGGTCTTCCATTAAGAATTAACGTATTTAGTAGTTTTTCATTCCAATAATTGTTGAATTATTTTTTTCATTGAATATTGTTTGATTATGGTGATATTATTTGTTGAGGATCGGTTATAATGGGTTAAACATGGGAAACACCTAGGTGTGTGAACTGATACTTAGGTTGGGTGTTGCATTAGTAAGGATGAGTGCTTACTAGTATGAGACATAGATTATTATTGTAACATCCCAAGTAAATGAAGAATACGAGATATTCATATTTATTAATATTTGTGAATTAAATATTAATTTTACTTTAAAGGGGTTGCTATGTTTGATAGAATACCCGATATGCAACAACGGGTTTCTTTGAAATCTTACGTTGCACAATAATAATATAATATTATTATTTTAAATGGTAGTTAACTCATAGATGTTTTATTGGCCTGAATGAAAAAAACAAACTACCATATTATTATACATTATTCTTAAATGTATTTACATTTATCCAATAAAAAGTTAGAGGCTTAAAATGTGAATGAATCTAATTTCAAGCATAATTTACATTAAAAGGTCGATTTACCACCTTTTAATGGAGAAAACTCTTTAAATATAATTTTTTTCACTTTAATACATTATAATTGACCAAAAAAATTCTTATTTAGAATGGGGACATCAAAATTTATTTTTTGTTAGTTTTTGGTATTTTTCCGATACAATTCATTTTTTAACGAATCGTGAAAATATTGTATTTTATTTGAAATGTGCCTTATAATATAATTTATTTATATGGTTAGGTTTTCTTTTTAATTGATTTTAATGTTTGATTAGAATAAATTTTTACCATTTAATACAATTTTTGTCATTGTAATTAATTTCAATTTGAAATTAGACATAGACAAGTGTCAATCTTTTAATAGTTATTGTTTCTTTAAAACACACTATTTGTTTTAACAACGAGAATTAATTTTAAAATTAATTAATGAAACTATTATGTTTTGAATTAGGAAAATTAAAAATCAATTTTTAATTCAGAATATCTAATATATCTTAGGCTTAATTTTTTGTTTTTTTTCTGAAAAACGTCAATTTTTGATGAATAGTGAAACCACTTAGTAGTAGTTAAAAAACCGACTTTTTCATTTAAATGAAATTTTACCGCTTCTGTGAAATGAAGTTTTAAAATCCAACATACATGGTTGTTATTATTAAGTAAAATTTTGTTCAATAAGATGAAAATAATTTTTAGTGAATAGTAACTCTTGACTTTTATTTACCGCGGTTAAAGCTAAATAGTGTAATTCAAGGTAAAAAGAATATTATAATAATTCAAAATTACCTTAACACTTTGAAAAACCTTATTGGATGAGTAATGGACGACCATGGGCATCCTTGGGTAGATTTTGGGACCCCATAGAGCCACTTATGAATGATAATTACAATTTAGATTAATTAATTTAAAGTAAATCCAAAAATGAGATAAACAAAATTATTTTAGTAAATTAATTTTTATATGGTGTTATATAAGTCATTTTATCGACTATAAATATTCTATGAAAAGATTAAAATATTTAATACATGATATTAGTTTTTATAATTATTTTTAGACATCGAATAAATTAAATTATTTATGATACAATAATGATGCAATATTTACCTTATTAATAAAAGATTTAAATAAATAAGATTATAATGATTAAAATGTTATCCAAAACCTATCCAATTCCTATTGAATGATTATATTTCTACCATTAGTCATTTTATATTCGACTATAATTATTTTTGGACCTTTAGAAACTGAATATCATTATATAATAAAATAATATTTTCACACTTTCCTAAAGAGCCCCTCCTCCCCCTTATAAAAGGAGACCACTTATAACCAATTCCTCACCCCTCTCAAGCCATTTTGCTTGTCCAACCTCTGCCTAATTAAGATCCCAACATCCCTATCCTCCCTCTAGAAGCCTTAACTTAGGAATAAGGCACTTCAAGAAGTCCTTTTGGTTCAAACCAAAGGAAGTTACCCAAATTAAAGGTTACAATTTATCTTAAATTCTTTTCTTTTATTTTACTTCTCCAACCCCTAAACTCTTTTTATTCTATTATTTTGTAACAACATCAGTATCCTTAATATACTAGGATGTTTTTATGAGAAGTATTCGAACTAGACTTACACACACCTCCATCAAATGTATGAAGAACTTAATGATTCTGTGGATGGAAAACTAACGCCTCACGAAACGATGATTGTTTGATTATCTCCTACCTCTTCTCATGGTGGCATTTATGATGTAACTATATTTATATATGATATATATTATGTTTATGTTTTTTTCGTCGTTAACTTTTATTTATTACATGCCTTTATGGTTTCCATTATGGGTAAAATGTGATAATCTCATTAGAGGAAGTGCTGACTACCACACCTCAAAGTGATATGACTCGTTAATGCCATATATGGGACATATAAAGGATGGAGTTAATGATATTATATATGATATTATATATGAAATTATACATGAATTAAAATATACCTATGTATCATTATTTTTTCCTTCTATTAAAATAAGAAAGAGAAATGAAAGTAGCGTTCATGCGTACATATAGCTTACCATCTCCATGAACGGTGCATTTCATTTCTTACCTCCAAATGATATGTACTGTTATAAGTAAATATACATATATACTAGATATATATGATTTATATAACATCTAAATAATGAATGACATTCTGGATATAATGGATGTAATGGGCCAGACCTCTCCAGTCCATTCCTTTGTGAAAATGTGGTGCTGGAGGTGTTCTGGGAGATCAAGGTGACTCAGGGGTTCGTTTGGGTGGAATATGAAGGAAAGTTAATTATAAATAGATTTCGCACGGTTGGCGCATGGGTTGTATAAACTGTGCGACCAAACCGTGCAAGGTTGGTGTTGGATGTAGTGGCTAAGGCATGTTTAGCACACTATTTGTCTAACCGTGCGGGCTAACTATGCGAGGAGTGTTTGGCGAGGCAGAAACTAACACACGGTTAGTGCACGGTTTGTTAAACCGTGCAGACTAACCGTGCGGGCACATAAAGTTAGTTCCTAAAATTGTGGATCTGAACTCTTTTTCCTATAAATGGTTCGTTTAAGCCTCTAAGAGGCCATAAATCGGGATTACCCTTCCTTGGAGGTAGAAGAACCTCTACCATGCATTTTGGAGGTGATCCAGAGTCTTCTCTGGGAGAATTGAAGCCGGTTTCTTGAGGTATCTGATCATTCTTGCTTGATTTCTTAGATCTACTTCACCTCTTCTCTCAGTTTCCTAGATCTACACCCGTTATGGGTAGATCTAAGCGTGTGGATTTAGAATATGATGATCTTTGGTCTTGGCTGTTTTAGGAGAGGATATCAAAGAAGTATTTGTAGAGAATCGACTCGGTTTCTTGGGCGTTCTTCAACCATTGTGGGTTTCCTTGAAAACCTTTGAGGTAGGGGATTTGTGGCTTCTCTAATTTTTTATGTGAAATCATAGAGTTAGCACGATTTAGCCAATGGATCACAATGGAATTGACCTAATTAAATACTTGAACCAGATTAAAAATAATTGGTTTGATCCAATGTTGTTTCTTTGTGGCGTGATAATGGTTCGCCTCTTGATTTGATAGATAGTTTGATATCTATGCCTTTCTTGTTAGCATGTTTCTCTTGATGAAATTGATAAAGAATGTAAATCCGGAATTAATTGATAATTAATTGTCTAAAGATAAAGAGGCATGTAAATGAATCTAGTTGTTGTTGTTGTGGATGTTGTTCCAACTTGATGTTAATAAATGGATGCCAATGTGTGTATTTTATTCAGTTGGTTGGTAAACCTAAAATCTTTTGGTTCTTGATGTTTGAAGGATGGGTGCCTTGTTAAAGGGCCAAGAACCCAATTTTTGTTGTGATGTTTGTTTTCCTTCTACTTGTGCTGTGATGTGACCCTGGGAGGGTGTTGTGATATGTGGGGGCATGTAGGCCTTCTGGTTGTGGCAGCGGATGATGCCTAGAGTGGTGTGATGCGTCGTTTTATTCATGTAGGTATTGGGGAGGACACCAGTGATGATGGAATGGGATGGATGTGGTTGTTGGATGTTTGGTTCTTTGTTTGGTTGTTTACCTGCTTTACTTTTCCCCTATGCTCACGACAGCTAGTCTTGCTTACTCATCATTTGAAAGAGGCCAAGACAGGTGGGGTATTCCACATGCTTTCCATGTTTTGCCTCTCAATGGAGAATGGGTCTACGCTCTTTCTATAGGTGGAAAAGACTCAACGGGTATTACATCTATTCACCATGTTGAGACCCCTTGTGTTTAGTAGCATAGGATTCTTTTCTAGAATGCCTGGGAATATGGGAAAGTAATTTTGTAATGAATGTTTGAATAAATGATGTTAACCCATGGGGTTGGAGTTGTTGAAACTTAATGATGAGGTTGAGAACTTTCGAAGGGAAAATGGTTATTGGATGTGATATTGATGGAATTAAATGTGAAACTGTTCATGGTTAATTAATTTTTGAATAATTAATAAATATACAGTGGAATTGATAAAAATGGAATGAAGTAATCTAATAAATCCCCTAAATGGTTGCATGCTTATAAGATACCTAGTCTTAGAAGTGGCATCCAAGAGTCCGAGAGACGTTAGCTGCAATTATGTCTAAGACTAGGTTATGCCCATAGTGTGGTTGTGAGCTATAGTATATTCTGTACATTTTGTGCTTTTATATGCTACTCCACCCTGTCTGTAAGGGAAACTGGCACCCCTAGGATTCTGAGCCCTGGGGGGGCGGTGGTGTTTTCCCCAAAATTCCGGTGGGAGGATGAGTGGCTGACTACCACCTTTGACCCCGCTCTCTTCTCTTGGTAGATTTTAGTTCCCTTAGGCACAACTATTAGTTTTCCCCATATATGTGTGTAGAGGGCTATAATGGCTTGTGGTTATTCACACACATATATTCTGGATATAGTATCCTATGTACTACTATAGGTGTAACGTGTATTGGTTGTGATGGCTTGAGGAACCTTACTCTGTGTATGGGCTGTAATGGCTTGAGGTATAATACCTGATGTATGATACACGTTATGTGAGCTGTGGTGGATCCCGAAAAATACATAGTTACTTTTGGTTTTGAGTATGGTGTGGTGCTTCGCCCAGGTGTCTGCAGGAAAGCCTTTTTGGTGCACGTGGTGCAGATTGTGAAGCTTAGGCCAGGTGTATATGGGAAAGCCTTTTTAGAGAGATGCAGAAGACGTATGTCATTGGGGAAAAGCAGAAACCCAGTGGGGAATTAGTAGCAGGGTACCCTTGATATTCTTTATTATATGATATATTCTTGTATGAGTTACTTGGTGAGAGTAACCATATTGAGGTTGGGAACATAATATACCTGTTTAGGTGACGATTTAGTTTCACTTGTTGTTCACTGTGCTTTAGCATGCTTTCTTTACTTTTTCACAAGAGGCTTCAGGGAGTATCCTACTGAGTATACTATTATACTCACCCTACGCATATGTAAATTTTTTTTAGGTCACTTGGAGCTGGTTGGAGATCAAGCTGGTTTCTACTAGCTTGGGGTTGCAGGAGCTGTTCGGGCTTGTGGTCGCTGCTGTTTTTACTTTCATTTGGGTACTTATAGTTTTCCCTTTCAGTTGTAGTACTTTTACATAGAATTTCATATACGTACTTGGGTTTCTTTTATATTTAAGTTTTGAGTTGGAGTTGGATGGTGTCTATCTTATCTCTCTCTTCCTCATGTGATCTCTTAGAGGTTAATTCCTCCCATTTGTGTGTTCATTATACCCTCGGTGCTAGTCGCCATCCCGGGGCCTACGGGAGGCGGGACTCAGGGGTCATTATCCCCCTTCTCACATTGCTGACCCCGGAGGGGTACACTTTTTGGGGAGGGGTCGTGACAGAGTGGTATTAGAGGTCGGATTGATGGATAGGATGGAGTTTGGAGTTAGGCACATGTGAGGTTGCATGGGTTGGTAGGGAAATAGAGCCATTCATGTTTAGCATATGAGGTAAACACTGGAGACCAGCTGAGACATAGGCTTTTAGGGATCCCTATGATCTGATGCACGAACCATTAAGTTTACGATGACCACTAAATAGCGTGATACTGGTTTTAGGGTAGAGACCTAGGAAAAGATATTGAATAATTCTTCTTTGTTCCTGTGTTTTAATGGGTAGACCTTGGGATTGGTTAACCTAAAACGAGTAAAAGAAAAAAATTAATTAATTAATGTTGATTATTCCATATTCCAGGCTTAGGAGCTCTAACTATTTTCTATTTTATAGGTATGCCTCTAGGTCGACATCCTCATTAGGTTTGCGCAGAAAATGTCTAGCAGGCTGTTCCAGCAGATCGCAGCAGGGTGGAGATTCACGACAACGAAACATGGAGGAAGAAACTCTGAGAGTTTCAGTGCCAGAGTGTGCAGAAGTATGAGGGATCCATTTCAGATGAAGTCATGAATTACTGGTTGTAAGAGGTCGAGATAGGCTTCAGTTCGATCCGTTCTCAGAAGGAGCACTGAGTGTCCTTAGCTGTGGCGATCCTGCGTGGAGCAGCAAGGCTGTGGTGGTTCATGTTCCTCGGGAATCTTGAGGAGTCAACAATCTCATGGGAAGAATTCCGAGATAATTTTAGAGCCAAGTCCCTTTTTCTAATATGAAGGCATCTATTCGCCAGGATATTCTTAACCTTCGATAGGGGAGATCTACTTTTCGAGAGTTTGGAATCCATTTCAGGAACATTTTACGATAGGCTTCGGACCTGTTACCAAATGAGGAGGCCAGGGCGAGGCATTTCGAGGAGGACTTGTGTCCAGAGATCCAATGCCAGGTCACCCTATTTATGTTGAAAACATATCTAGAGGTGCTGGCGGGGGCAGAGGTTTTTGAGAGGACTTTGGCCAAGATCAAATCATCATGAGAGAGGATCGACATGATTCCTCACGAAGTAAGGTTGTGGTCTGGGGTTCCTAGTTCTCAGGGCAGAAGAGTTTTCGTTCAGCTGAGGGTAGGTCCTAGCCCTTCAAATCTCGTTTCTCCAGAGGCAGAAACTGTTAGGCCTATGCCAAGGGATCAGATGCTTGTTTTTCTGGTAGAGGTCCTGGTCATTAGTAGCGGGAGTGCCCGACCTTTCAGAGAAGCCATCATGCACCAGGTGTTATGCTCCAGGATCATTCGTTGAGGTAGTTTCCGCTGAGGTATCAGCAGCCCGTTGCACCAGCTATAGATCAGCAGAGGGTAAATGGGGCAGGTAGTGGACATGCCCATGACGCTCCCCGTCCGTAGAGAGCAGAGCACGACCATGGTGGTGGTCAGCATCAGGGTCAGAGAGGCCATGGAGGTCGTGGTCAGCTTCATGCTCTAGCGTTACCAGCACCAGGCGAGCCAAATGTCTTCCGAGGTACCCTTTTCTTATTTTCTACCTTGGTGTATGCCTTGTTTGACTCAGGAGCGACACAATCTTTCATATCACCTAACTTTTTCCATGCTTTGGTACTTTAGGTAGAGAGGCTTCTAGTGTCCTTGGCGTTGACTACACCAGTTGGAGGTCGACCTGACTTGTTTGAAGTATGTAGAGACGGTGAGCTAGTGTTGGGGCAACACCGCTCTTGGGGAGATTTCCTATGTTTACTAATACAACAATATTATGTCATCCTCGACATGGATTGGTTGTATTTGGTACTGGATATCTTGTATATCTTCAAGAAGAAGGTTGTTTTCATTGGTGCGAATGGAGATCATGTGTTGTTTTTTGGTGAGCGAGATCCTCAGATGGGTCATAGGTGCATTCCATTATTGTCTTCCATGATGGGTGAGATAGTGATGCGTTCTTTAGAGGTTTGGTAGTTGCCGTTTCCTAGGGTCTTAGAGGAGTACCCAAATGTCTTTCCAGAGGAGGTTGTATCATTACCCCCTCAACGAGAGATCGAGTTTGGGATCAATCTACAGCCAGGAGGGTCTCCTATCTCTATGTATCCATATAGGATGACCCCTTATGATTTATAAGAGCTATGTATCTAGCTTGATGGTCTGTTGTAGTGTGGTTTTGTTTGACCAAGTGTGTCACCATGGGGTGCACCAGTTCTGTTCATGAAGAAGGCCGACAGTAGTTTGCATTTGGGTGTCGATTATCATCGCTTAAACAAAGTGACAATAATGAATCGTTATCCTATTCTGCGGATCGATGATTTATTCGATCAACTAAAGGGTGAAACTTGGTTCTCAAATATCGACTTACAGGTAGGATATCATCAGATGCGTGTGAAGGATGGGGATATCCCGAGGACTGCTTTCCATTGTCATCATGAGCATTATGAGTTTGTTGTAATGCCGTCTGGCATGATGAATTCTCTAACAGTATTCATGGGATTGATGAATGCTATGTTATGTGAGTTCCTGGACAAGTTTGTGGTAGTTTTCATCGACTACATCTTTGTGTACTCCACATATGAAGAGGCGCATGCAGAGCATATATGAGCCATTTTGGGAATTCTTCGTCATCATTAGCTGTTCGGGAAGTTGTCGAAGTGTGAGTTTTGGGCTCGAGAAGTCCGTTTCTTGGGGCATGTTGTGTCCCAAAAGGGACTAGCAATGGGTCCATTGAAGATAGAAGTAGTTGTGTCTTGGACAACCCCCAAGATAGTGTCAGAGGTGCGAAGTTTCCTTGGTCTCACAGGAAACTACAAGAGGTCCGTACCCAATTTCTCCCGAGTTGCAACTCCTCTGACAGCCTTGACCAGGAAAGTTCTGGATATCATATGGACTGATCAGTGTCAGGCATATTTTGAGTATCTAATGGAGTAGTTAGTAAGTCCTCTTTTTGCATTGTCTTCCAGCTGAGGGATTTCAATTTGATGTTTTCTACGATGCTTCACATCTGAAGTTAGTCTATGTTCTCATGCAGCAGAGGTCAGTTGTTTCTTATGGGTCTCGGCAGTTATCTCCCCATGAACGCAACTATGCCACCCATGATCTTGAGTTGGCAGCCGTGGTGTTTGCTATGAAGTCGTGGAGACATCACCTCATTGGTGAACACTTTGTGGTTTTCACTGATTATAATAGTTTGATGTATGTTTTCTCCCAGCATGACTTGAACTTAAGACAACATCGGTTGACAGAGTTCTACAGGAATACGACTTCGAAATATCATATACACCTGGAAAACGGAATGTTGTGGCTGATGCGCTGAGCCGAAAGTCACATAGTGATGTAGTCCGTGAATCCGGTGATTTCTGGAGAGTAATTCAAGAACTGTTAGCATTACATCATGATATGGGAGAAGTTGGGGGTAGAAGCTATCTTTTTTAGATGACGGGGAAGTCCTCCCTAGTGCAGAAGGTGGAAGTGTCCCAGTTGGGGGATCGTGAGGTGGAGGTCTGGAGAGACCGATTTGTTTGTGGTGAGGCCCCTAATGGTTGGTTTGAGGATGAACAACACAGAGTGTTGTATCATGGAAGGCTTTTTAGTCCCTTGGAGATGCGTGAGACGATCCTCAGAGAGTTCCATGGTTCTCCTTTAGTGATGTATCTTGGTGTGACAAAGATGTACCGATCCTTGAGGACTTAGTTTTGGTGGCCTGTGCTGAAGTGTGCGGTTGCGGAGTTTATGTCTCGATGTTTAGTCTGCCAGAAGGTGAAGGCCGAACACCGTGTTCCAAGTGGGATTCTCCTGCCATTAGAGATTCCTCAGTGGAAGTGGGAGGACATGTCAATGGTCTTTGTTACATGTTTACCTCGATCTCTGGGAGGACATGATGCCATTTGGGTGGTAGTGTATCGTTTAACGAAATCATCCCATTTTCTAGCAATCAAGGATTCAAGCTTATTGGAAGTTTTGTCAAGGTAGTACCTGGAGAAGGTGGTGAGACTTTATGGAGTCCCTAGGATGATCATTTTTGACTGAGATCCTCGTTTTACCTCCAGGGTGTGGAGAGGTCTCCAACATGCTTTTGGCTCAATGTTATGCCTTAAAACTGATTTTCATCCTCAAACATATGGTCAGATAGAGCGAACCATCTAGACTCTTGAAGAAATGTTGTGCTCTTGTGTTCTTGAATTTGTAGGTTCATGGATGAGGAACTTACCCTTGGTGGAGTTTTCCTACAATAATAGTTTCCACTCCACCATTGGTATGGCGCCGTTTGAAGCATTGTATGGCCGGCCTTGCCGTTCTCCATTGTGCTAGACTGGGGTCGGAGTGTCGAAAATTCTTGGACCGGAACTAGTGCAGAATACAATATAGATGGTTCAGGTGATTCGTGAGAGGATGAAGACAGCGCAAGATCGTCCGAAATATTATGCTGATCAATGAAGGAGACCCTTAGAGTTTAATTTTTGGGATCATGTGTTTCTGAAGGTGACTCCCCATCATGAGTAGTGAATGTTTGACCGTAGAAGTAAGCTTTCTCCCCGGTTTGTTGGGCCTTTCGAGGTGTTAGTTCATGTTGGAGCAGTGTCGTACCGAGTAGCACTTCCCCCTCAGATGAGTCGGAGACATGATGTTTTCCATGTATCACAGCTCTGTCATTATCTTCATGACGACTCTCACGTCATCCATTGGGGAGAGATCTATGTTGATGATGATGCAACCTTTGAGGAGTGACCTGTGGAGATCCAAGACCACAAGGAGAAGGTGTTGCGTGGGCATTCTATCCCTTTAGTTCATGTCTTTTGGTGACACGACGGGTTGGAAGAGAGTACTTGGGAACGTGAGTCATAGATATGTTCTCAGTACCCAGAGTTGTTTTTTGTTTAACTCTTTTAATGTATCTTTGTAGTTTTTGTGGTTGTGGAACATTCATGTTTATGAGATGGCACCCTTTGTTGCTTTGGTGGCATGCTCTCTTTTGAGAGGTATCTCGATGGGTGGTTGTTCAGACCCTATTTTTTTCTATTTATGTGGGTTTTTGATTCCCAAGGATGAGAATTTTTTGAGAGGTATATGAGGTAAATGCCCGGACCTCTATGGTCCATTCCTTTGTGAAAATGTGGTGCTGGAGGTGTTCTGGGAGATCAAGGTGACTCGGGGGTGCGTTTTCATTGAATTTTAAGGAATGTTAATGGGTAATAGCTTTCACATGGTTGGCACATGGGTTATATAAACTGTGCGTCCAAACCGTGCAAGGTTGGTGTTGGAGGCATTGGCTAATTCTTGTTTAGCACACGATTTGTCTAACCATACGGGCTAACCATGAGAGGAGTGTTTGGCGAGGCATAAGCTAATGCACGGTTTGTTAAACCGTGCGGACTAACCATGCTGGCACTTAAAGTTAGATCCTAAAATTGTGGATCTGAACTATTTTGCCCCTAAATGGTTTGTTTAAGCCTCTAAGAGGCCATAACTCAGGATTACCCTTCCATGGAGGTAGAACACCCTCTCCCAAGTGTTTTAGAGATGATCTGAAGGCTTCTCTTGTTGAATTGAAGTCGGTTTCTTAAGGTATGTGATCGTTCTTGCTTGATTTCTTAGATCTACTTAGATCTACTCATCCTCTTCTCTCGGTTTCGTAGAACTACGCCCTTTATGGGTAGATCTAAGAGTTTGGATGTCGAATATGATGAGATTTTGTATTGGTTATGTTAGTAAAGGATATCTAAGGAGGATTCGTGGAAAATCGACCCGGTTTCTTGTGTGTTATTCGGCTGTTGTGGTCTTCCTCGAAAACCTTTGAGGTAGCAGATTCGTGGATTATCTAATTTTTTATGTGAAATCATAAAGTTATCATGATTTGGACTATGGATCACAATTTAATTGACCTAATTAAATACTTAAACAAGATTAAAAATAATTGGTTTGATCGCATGTTGTTGCTTTGTGCCGTGAAAACGGTTCGCCTCTTGATTTTCTAGATAATGTCATATCTATTCCTTTCTTATTAGCATTTTTCTCTTGATGAAATTGACAAAGAACATAAAGACAGAATTAATTTATAATTAATTGGATAATGATAAAGAGGCATGTAAATGAATCTAGTTGTTGTTGTTGTGGATGTTGTTCCAACTTGATGTTAATCAATGGATGCCAATGTGTGTGTTTAATTCAGTTGGTTGGTAAACCTGAAATCTGTTGGTGCCGGATGTTTGAAGGCTGGATGCCTTGTTAAAGGGCCAAGAGCCCAATTTTTTATGTGATGTTTGTTTTCCTACTACTTGTGTGGTGATGTGATCCTGGGAGGGTGTTGTGATATGTGGGGTCATGTAGGCCTTATGGTTGTGGCAGCGGTTGACGCCTAGAGTGGCGAGATGCATCGGTTTATGCATGTGGGTGTCGGGGAGGAAACTAGGGATGATGGAATGGGATAGATGTGGTTATTGGATGTTTGGTGCTTTGTTTGGTTGTTTACCTGGTTTACTTTTCCCCACTGCTCAAGGTAGCTGGTCATGCTTACTCATCTTCCAAAAGAGGCGAAGACACGTGGGGTATGCCATGTGCTTTCCATGTTTATCCTCTCAAGGGATAATGGGTCTACGCTCTTGCTATAGGCGGCAAAGACTCAACGGGTAGTACATCTACTCACTGTGTTGAGCCCACTTTTGTTTAGTAGCATATACTGCTTTTCTAGAATGCCTGGGAATATGGGAAAGTAATTCTGTAATGAATGTCTGAATAAATGATGTTAACCCATGGGGTTAGAGTTGTTGAAACTTAATGATGAGGTTGAGAACTTTAGAAGGGACATTGGTTTTTGGATGGGATGTTAATGGAATTAAATGTGAAATTGTTCATGGTTAATTAATGTTTGATTAATTAATTATTGTACAATGGGATTGATAAAAAACGAATGAAGTAATCTTTTAAAGCCCTTAAATGGTTGTCTGCTTATAGGATACCTAGTTTTAGAAGTGGCAGCCCAGAGTCCGAGAGACATTTGCTGTAGTTGTCTCTAAGACTAGGTTATACCCATAGTGTGGTTGTGAGTTATAGTATATTCTATACTTTTGTGTTTCTATATGCTACTCCACCCTACTAGTAAGGGAAAATGGCACCCCGAGGATTCTGAGCCATGGGGGGGGGGGGTGTTTTCCCCAAAATTCTAGTGGGAGGATGAATGGCTGACTACCCCCTTTGACCCCGCCCTCTTCTCTTGGTAGATACTAGTGCCATTAGGCACAACGATTAGTTTTCCCCATATATGTGTGCAGAGGGATGTAATGGATTATTGTTATTCACACACATATATTATGGATATAGTATTCTATGGACTACTATAGGTGTAATGTGTATAGGCTCTGATGGATTGAGGAACCTTACTCGGCGCATGGGCTATAATGGCTTGAGGTATAATACTCGACGTATGATACATGTTATACGAGTGGTGGTGGCTCCCAGAAAATACCTGGTTACTTTTGGTTGTGAGGATGGTGTGGTGCTTCGCCCAAGTGTTTGCGGGCAAGCCTTTGTAGTGCACATGGTGCAGATTATGGATCTTAGCCCAGGTGTATACAGGCAAGCCTTTAGAGAGGGATGCATAAGATGTATGTAATTGGGGAAAAGCGGAAAACCAGGGGGGAAGTAGTAGCGGGGTACCCTTGATATTCATTATTATATGATATATTCATGTATGTGTTACTTGGTGAGAGTAGCCATGGTGAGTTTGGGAACATAGTATACCTGCTTAGGTGATGAGTTAGTTTCACTTGTTGTTCACTATGCTTTAGCATGCTTTCTTTACATTTTCATGAGAGGCTTCAGGGAAGATCCTACTTTGTATACTATTATACTTACCCTACGCATATATAATCTATTTTTTAGGTCACTTGGAGCAGGTTGGAGATCAAGCGGGTTTCTACTAGCTTGGGGTTGCAGGAGCTGTTCGGGCTTGTGGTCGCTGCTGTTTTTACTTTCTTTGGGATAGTTGTTGTTTTCCCTTTAATTTGTTGTCATTTTGCATGGAATTTCATATATGTACATTGGTTTCTTTTATATTTTACTTCTGAGTTGGAGTTGGTTGGTGTCTATCTTATCTCTCTCTTCCGCATGTGTTATCATAGAGGGTAATGCCTCCCATTTGTGTGTTCATTATACCCTTGGTGCTAGTCGCCAACTAAGGGCCTACAGAAGGTGGGAATTGGGTGTCATTATCTCCCTTCTCACATTGTCGACCCAGGAGGGGTACACTTTGTGGGGAGAGGGTCGTGACAATGGACTATTTATCACATGGACAACTTGTAAATATAAGGTGTTCATTTTTGACTCAGGTAACAAATATCGACAAAATGAACGTTATTAACTTAAATGATTACATAATGTTTATAACATGGTAATAAGTGATATAATAGTAATTATAAACTTGAAAAATGATCTTAATGAAATAGAAATTAAATTTAGTTTTTTATTCAAGAGAGTAAAGAACGATTGAGTCAAGTCGGACACAAGGTAAGGGACATCGTCTCAATCTCCTTTCATTGAGGCGTATTTAGTTTTATACATGACTTTATTTTATACGGTGTATAAACCCCTTTGACTTTAATTTCATTCAAAGGGATTCTTTTTATATGAATCATTTTACTAAACGAAAAAAGAAATGTTTTTTAACGTAAGTGGTGACAACAACCTTTCCTCCACCGTGAGTATTATTTGATCTTTGGCTTCCTTAACAAGACGTAATGTTTTTAAAAGGAAAAATAAATACCGTATACTCTTTTTACATATTTTGGTAATGAAAATTATTTTTAAAATGGATTTATTATTTCAATATCTTGACATGATATTTTGTTATTGTAATGTGGAAATGTTATCTTTCATTTATTCTTATGTTATGTGTTGTGATCATGTTATGGTTCTGGGGAATTATTTATGTATATGGGGGATTTCCTGATAAAACTAGGGCGGGGGAGCCCGAGATAGCTCTCCAATTCATTGGGTAATGTGTCAGAGGTAAACATGAATGATTCTCCTAAGAGATTTAGGGAATATACTGTGATGGCCATTCCAAAGTAACTACCTTTATAGCTTTGATATCTACAATGTAAGTATGGTATGAATGCCACATGTTACATTTATGATTTATGATTTCTTTGTGTTATTCATAAAATCTTATGATTCCATGAGGTACGTAAAAGAGTTCATGTTTTGTATGTATTTATGAACAAATGTTTTCTTTATTTGTTTTATAAACCTTACTAAGATTTTTATGCTCATCCCAAGTTTTGAAATGTTTTTATAGGACCTAAAAATGAATAGGGTCGAGTATGGGATCAAGGAAAAGTCATGCTATCTAAAACATGGAACTATGCATGAATATATTTTTCAAGAGTTTTTATTTTTTGAGAAAAATGGAAACTATGTAGAAGTCTCTACTTTGTAATATTTTGAAATGTAATAGTTATGTACTAATTCTCTAAAACTATATACCTGAAAAGATCCTCAATGTGAATTATTTATTTAATTCAATATTTGGTAATGTTTAAGGTCGGGTCATTATAGTTGGTATGAAAGGTAGGTTTAGAAAACTTTAGGAGTTAGGGTATTGTTAAATTAATATCCATAAAGTAATTTATGTTAATATTGAAATCATATAGTATTTACAGATTACCATGTTGCATCATCTAAAATATTTATATGTTCAGAATGTTTTTCCCCAGAGGAAACATGGCGGCTATGTTGGGATAACATCAGGAGGAAGACAACCTTCCAAATCAAAAACCTGAGATGGTTGTAATTGGAACTGAACAGTTTGTTGCTGTGATGGAACAATTGACTCAGGCTATAAATGGTGGTGGTATCCATGTACGAGATCAGCCAGATCAACCACAGTGTAACATGTCAGTAGTGGAGCATTTCATGAGGCAACATCCCCCATCATTTAGAGGATCATATGATTTGGTTCTAGCAGAAGGGTGGATTAATGCACGGGAAAATATTTTCGATGTCATGGGTTTTTCCGAACAGCAAAAGGTTAGTCTCACTGTTTAACATTTTGAAGGTGAAGCTGATCAGTGGTGGTCCATGGTGAAAAATATCAGGGATAGTGAAGAGATTGACGATCTTGATTGGGATGAGTTCAAAGGTATGTATCATGAGAAATATTTTCCTAATGTGGTTCATCTTAGGATGCAAAAAAAATTCTTGGAATTGAGGCAGGAGGATGACTCAGTGGCTGGTTATGAAATAAAATTCACTCAACTGGCATGGTATGGTCCAAATTTCATAAGAGATCTTGATAGTAAAATAAACTATTTTACACTGGATTAAAGCCAAAGTATCGAAGGGCTTTAGATTCTCGTGAGTTAGAAAGTTATGAAAAACTTGTTCTCTGTGCGGAGAAGGTGGAAATGGAGTTTTTCGATGATCAGATATTCTTTGAAAAACAATAGAATAAGCGGTATAGGTGGTAGGCGAAAGGAAAGAAATCTTCAAAAAATTCTAATGGTAAGAAACATAAGATTACAGTTTATGAAAATTGTGGTAAAAATCATGCTAGGGAATGTCTTTTGAATTCTTGTAAGTGCTACCGATGTGGTAAAATGGGACATAAGGATCGTAATATCACTGAAAAAGTTCATGGTAATGGTAAGACAAAATCTGATTTACAGTCAGAAAAATGTTTTAAGTGCAATGAAATTGGACATTATGCAAATAATTGTCCAACAAAGAACTCAACCATGGGAAACCAGCTATACTACAAGAAGAAAGGGGTGGTGAAATCCTTTGTAACTACTTCATTAGATGTTGGGACATTGAATGAAGTTGTATCAGGTACACTGTATGTTTGTTTAGATTATTCCAATGTGTTGTTTGATTCAGGGTCTACACACTCTATCATTTCTAAGAAGTTTTTATGTAAATTGGGAATTCCATCTCATGATATGAATACAGAACTTATGGTAAAAACACCTGGAGGAAATGTTGAGACAAAAACAAAACATAAAAACATTCATTTCCTTGTGTGAGGAATGAATCTACCATAAAACCTTATTGTTTTTCATCTAGTAGAGTTTGATGCTATTTTGGCCATATATTGGCTTTCTGTTTATCATGATAATATTGACTGTAGATCTAAAGAGGTTTCTTTTCAGAAATATTTTTAGTTTTTATTCAAAAATGAACCCGTGATTTTAATAACATATCAAGAAGCTGAGAAACTTGTAAAATATGGAAATGAATGATACATTGCACATATTGTTGAAAACAATGGAACTGTTCAAATTAATGATGTGCCAATGGTAAATGAGTACCTTGCTGTTTTTCCTGATGAGTTTCCTAGTATTATACCTGATCGGGAAGTTGAATTTACTGTTGACATAGTTCCTAATGCTAAGCCAATTTCAAAACCCCCTTATCGAATTGGTCATATTGAACTTTTTGAGCTAAAGAAGAAATTACAGGAGTTATTATATATAGGTTTCACTTGACCTAACTCATCACCATGGGGTGATCCTATTTTGTTTGTTAAAAATAAAGATGGTTCAATGAGACTTTTCCTTGATTATAGAGCATTGAATAACATCACTGTTAAGATTAAGTATCCTTTGCCTCATATCAACGATTTCTTTGATCCGCTCCATGGTGCTAATTATTTTTCGAAGATTTATTTGAGATCAGGGTACCATCAGTTGAAAGTAAAGGAATCAAACATTATGAAGACCGCGTTTCTTACTAGATATGGCCATTATGAATTTGTAGTTATGCCTTTTGGGTTAACCAATGCACCTTCTGTATTCATGGATCTTATGAATATAATTTTCTGTGAGTTTTTGGATAAGTTTGTGGTTTTGTTAATTGATGATAGTTTGGTTTATTCTAAAAGTAAATAGGAGAATGAAATTCAATTAAGGATCATCTTTCCAACCTTAAAAGAAAAGAAACTTTATGGGAAATTCAGAAACTGTGAGTTTTGGTTACAATAATTTTCTTTCCTTGGTCACATTGTTTCAAAAAATCGCATAAATGTTGATCTTTCTAAAAAAATGTTATTGAATAATGGACAAGACCCACAAATATAATCGAGATTCGTAGGTTTCTCGGTTTGGAAGGTTATCACCGGAGGTTTGTTAAAAAAAATTCACGGTTATCTAGTCCAATGAATAAGTTAACTCGAAAAAGTTTTAAGTTCATCTGGACAAAAGAATGTGATGATTGTTATCAGGAATTGAAAAGGATACTGGTGAATGCTCCAGTTTTGGCACTTCCATCCATAAATGGTGAGTTTTCTATCTATAGTGATGCCTCATTGAAAGGAATTGGTTGTTTCCTAATGAAGAATGATCAGGTAATTTCTTATGCTTCATGTCAGTTGAAACCACACGAGTTAAATTACCCTACACATGATTTGGACTTAGCTGCTGTTGTTTTTGCTTTAAAAATTTGGAGGCATAATTTGTATAGAGTAAAATGTAAAATATATATTGATCACAAATGTTTAAAGTATATATTCACTCAAAAATAATTGAACATGAGACAGAGGAGATGGCTAGAATTAATCAAGGATTATGGTTGAACGATCCATTACCATCTTGGAAAAGCAAATAAAGTGGCTGATGCTTTGAGTTGAAAAAGTATTTCTTCATTGACCATGTTACGTTTGGAACAAGATCCTTTGATTTTTGATTTGATAAAATATGGAATAGAAATTGTTGGTGCAGAAAAATATTCTATTTTATTTCAGGCGTTAGTGAAATCATCTCTATCATACAAAATAAAGCAAGAATAGAAAGAAGATAATGAGTTGCAGAAAAAGGTAGAGTTAGTTCAGAAGGGTATGTTTCCTGATTTTAACGTTGATAATGATTGTGTTTTGAGGTTTGGGAAGGGATTATGTGTGCCTTGTGATTCATAGTTAAAGAATGAGTTGTTCTGTGAAGATCATAGTTCCCCATTTTTAGTTCATCCTGGTAGTACTAAGATGTATAGAGATCTTCGGGAGTATTACTAGTGGGATGGAATGAAAAGAGGTATTGCTGATTTTACTATGAAGTGTTTGACTTGTCAGCAGGTTAATGGAGAGCGGCAGTTACCGAAAGAGATGCTTCAGCCTCCACCGGTGCCAGAGTGGAAATGGGAAAATATATCCATGGACTTCATTGTGGGATTACCAAAGACATCTCAAGGTAATAATGCAATATGGGTTATAGTTGGTCGAATGAATAAATCTTGTAATTTACGTCCTATTTGAGATACATTGTCTCTAGATAAACTTTCTCGATTGAATGTTAAAGAGATAGTCAGGTTACATGGAGTTCCCCTCTCCATTGTATCTGATCTTGATCCCAGGTTTACTTATAACTTTTGTAAAGCCATTAAGAAGTCGTTGGGTACTGAATAAAATTTGGGTAGAACTTTTCATCCTCAATTATATGGGCAGTCATAATGAACAATTTAGACTCTATAGGATATGCTACGTTCTTGTTCACAGGATTATTAGGGAAGTTGGGACCGACATCTTTCTTTGGTTGAATTTGAATATAATAACAGTTTTTATTCCAGTATACAGATGGCTCCATTTGAGGCATTATATGGATAGCATTGTCGAACTCTAGATTTTTGTGATGAAGTTGGTGAAAGGAAGATGATGGGACCAGAATTGGTAGAAGAGATGGCAGAGAATGTTCGGTTGATTTAGAAGCACGTGAGAATAGCTCAGAGCAGACAGAAAAGTTATGTAGATAACTGGAGTAAGGATCTTTCTTTTGAGGTACGTGATCATTTATTTATCAAAGTTTCTCCATATAAAAGTGTGATGCATTTTGGTAAGAAGGGAAAGTTGAGTCCTGGGTTCTTTGGACCTTATGAAATCTTGGGGAATGTTGGATCAATTGCATACAGAGTGGCTTTACCTACATGTTTGTCCCAGGTACACAATGTTTTTCATGTTTCATTGTTGAGAAAGTATATGCCAGATCCATCTCATGTTTTCAGACCATAGGTACTTCAGTTGGAAGAGAATCTATCTTTTTAAGAACAACCAGTTCAGATTATTGACCATAGAGAGAAAGTGTTGCGGAATAAGGTAATTCACCAGGTAAAGGTTTTTTTGGAAAACCATATGATTGAATTGGAAATGTGGGAATCTGAAAATGCTATGAGGGATAAATACCCCCACTTATTTTGATAAGTGAATAAAAATTGCGAGGACACAATTTCCAAAAGGGGGGAAGGATGTAACATCCCAGGTAAATGAAGAATAATAGATTTTCATATTTATTAATATTTGTGAATTAAATATTAATTTTACTTTAAATGGGTTTCTATGTTCGATAGCGTACCCGATACGCAATAACGGGTTTCATTGAAATCATTTGTTGCACACTAATAATATAATATAATTATTTTAAATGGTAGTAAACTCCTAACCATTGTATTGGAGGTAATTAACAAAAAAAACTAAAATATGATTATAAATGATTATTAAATGTATTTACATTTATCCAATAAAAATCTAGAGGCTTAAAATATGAATGAATCTAATTTTAAGCATCATTTACATTAAAAGGTTGATTTACCGCATTTTAATGGCGAACCCTCTTTAAATATATTTTTGGTAACTTTAATACATTCTAATTGACCAAATAAAATCCTTCTTTAGAATGAGGACATCAAAATTTACTTTTTGTAAATTTTTGGGATTTTTCCGATAAAGTTCATTTTTAATGAATAGTGATAATATTGTATTTTATTTCAAAAGTGCCTTTTAATCTAATTTATTTATATGGATAGATTATCTTTTTAATTGTTTTTAATGTGTAATTAGAATATATTTTTACCATTTAATCCAATTTTTTTCATTCGAATTAATTTCACTTTGAATATGGACACAAACAAGTGTCAATCTTTTGATATTTATTGTTTCTTAAAAACACGCTATTTGTTTTAACAATGAGAATTAATTTTAAAATTAATTAACGACACTTTTATATTTTGAATTTGGAAAAATAAACATCATTTTTTAATTCGGAATATCAAATATATCTTAGGCTGAGTTTTTGGTATTTTTCTGAAAAACATCAATTTTTGATGAATAGTGAAACCACTTAGTAATTAAAAAAACTTACTTTTTTATTTAAATGAAATTTTACATCTTTTGTGAATTGAATTTTGAAAATCCGACATACATGGTTTTTATTAGTAAGTAAAATGTGGTTCAATAAGGTGATTTTTTTTGGTGAATAGTAACCTTTGACTTTTATTTACCGCGGTTAAATGTAAATAAGGTAATTTAAGGTAAAAGGAATATTATAATAATTCAAAATTACCTTAACACTTGTCCAAACCTTATTGGATGAGTAATGGCCGAACATGGCCATCCTTGGGTCTATTTTGGGACCCCATGGAGCCATTTATGAATGATAAGGACACTATAGAATAATTAATTTAACGTAAACCCAAAAATTACATAAACAAAAGTCTTTTAGTAAATTAATTTTTATATGGTGTTATATAAGTCATTTTAGGACTATAAATTATATTTAAAAATAAAAAGAAGTTCCTACATGATAGTATTTTTTTATAATTTTTATACATCGAATAAAATAAATTATTTATGACAATAAAAATGCAGTATTTACCTCATTAATAAATGATTTAAATAAATAAAATTATAATGATTAGAATATTATGCAAAACCTGTCCAATTCCTATTGGATGATATTATTTCTACCATGCATCATCTTATCTTCGACTATAATGATTTTTGGACCTTTAGAAACCAAATATCGTTATATAATAAAATAATATTTTCACACTTTCCTAAAGAGCCCCTCCTCCCCCTTATAAAAGGAGACCACTTATAACCAATTCCTTACACCTCTCAAGCCATTTGGCTCGTCCAGACTCTTCCAAATTAAGATCCCTACATCCCTCTCCACCCCTTAGAAGTCTTACCTTAGGCAGAAGGCACTTCAAGAAGTCCTTTTGGCTCAAACTAAAGAAAGTTACCCAAATTTAAGGTAACGATTTCTCTTAAATTGTTTTTTTTATTTTACTTATCCAACCCCTAAACTATTTTAATTACATTATTTTGTAAAAAAACCGATATCCAAAATATAATAGTATGTCTTTATGAGATGTATTCTAACTACACTTATACACACCTCCATCTAATGGATGAATAACATAATGTTTCTGGGGATGAAAAACTAATACCCCACGAAACGATGATTGTTCGATTATCTCCTACTGCCTCTCATGGTGGCCATTATGATGGAACTATATTTATATATGATATATATTATGTTTATTTTTTCTTTAGGCTTCTGTAATTTCCATTTATAGCATGCCTTTATGGTTTCCATTATGGGTAAAGGTGATAATCTCCTTAGAGGAAGTGTAGACTACCACCCCCTCAAAGTGATATGACTCATTAATTCCATATGTGGGAAATATAAAGGATGGAGTTAATGATATTATATATGATATTATATATTAAATTATACTGGAATTATAATATACGTATTTATCATTATGTTTTAATTCCATTAAAATAAGAAATAGAAATGAAAGTAGCGTTCATGCGTACGTACGCCTTACCGTCTCCATGAACGGTGCATTTCATTTCTTACCTCCAAATGATATGTACTGTTATAATTATATATATACACTGGATATATATGATATATATGATATCTAAATAATGAATTTCATTCTGGATATAATGGACTATTGATCACTTGGAAAACTTGTAAATATAAGGTGTTCAATATTGACTCAAGTACCAAATATAGACAAAATGAACATTATTAAATTAAATGATTACATAATGTTTATAACATAGTAATAAGTGATATAAAAGGAATTATAAACTTGAAAAAGGTTCTTAAGCAAGTATAAATTAACTTTAGTTTATTATTCAAGAGATTAAAGAACGGTCGAGTCAAGTCGGACATGAGGTAAGGGACTTCATGTCAATATCCTTTCATTGAGGCATATTTAGTTTTATACACGACTTTATTTCATACGGTGTATAAACCCCTTTGAATTTTCATTTCATTCAAAGGGAATATCTTTATACAAATCATTTTTCTAAACAAAAAAAATGAATGTTTTTTTAACGTAAGCGGTGACAACAACCTTTTCGCCACCGTGAGTATTATTTGATATTTGGCTTACTTAACAAGCCGTAATATTTGTAAAAGGAAAAATAAATACCATATAATCTTTTTACATATTTTGGTATTGAAAATGATTTTGATAATGGATTTATTAATTCAATACCTTGAAATGATATTTTTTTATTGCAATGTGGAAATGTTATCTTCCCTTTATGATTATTTTATGTGTTATGATCATGTTATGGTTCTGGGGATTTATTTATGTATATGGGCGGTTCTATGATAAACATAAGGCGGGTGAGCCCGAGATATCTCTCAAATGCATTGGGTAACGTGACGGGGGTAAATGTGAATTTTTCTCCTATGAGATTTAGGGAATATACTGTGATGGTGTCACGACCCCCTCCCACCAAAGATGCCCCTCCTGAGCTGGCAATGGTGAAAAGGAGATAATGACCCCCGAGTCACGCCTCCAGTAGACCTCGGGGTGGCGACTAGCACCAAGGGTATGAGTTTTCACCAATATGGGAGGCATTACCATTTTTATTATTTAGGATCGGGAAATAGGACAAGTCAACCACCAAAAATCAAAAGAAAAAGTGTATAGAAATAAACCCAAACCAAGCCCACATGCATGTTTAAACAATTTTATAACAAGGTAGATGTACAAGAAAGCTCAAAGTAAAATACCAAAAGAAAACAAGAGTACAACAACATAAACAACTCCAACTATTCGACTAGTAGGGTCCCACAAGACCCTGGTAGTCCCCCTGGAAACTTGAAAGTAAACGTATGGTGAGAATACAAGTATACTCAGTAGGGAAACCTAAATCTCTCATGCACAGGTGGGGAGACATCCTAATGTCCTGTGAGAACAACAGAAGAAACCTAGGAAGGAATTCTATCCACCCAACCTCACAAGACACACTCACCAAAACACAATCACAACAGGTATTAGTATATAGGAACACGAGTATTGGGTACCCTGCTCCATTTCCCTTTTGTTAGCTGCTCTTCCTAACGGAGAACGTCATGACGCTGCCACACTCTCCCCCGCCCGCACACACCTAGGCCCCACAACCACGTATCCCACCCGCACACACCTGGGCCTCATAATCACGTATCCCACCCACACACACCTGGGCCTCACAACCACGTATCACACCCGCACACACTTGGGCCTCACAACCACGTATCCCGCTCTCACACACCTGGGCCTCATCTCGATGATTCTTGGGAAATAGAAGAACCTGCCCGAAGAGTCTTGGGCTAAAACCACCCCAATCAAAACCTACCCGAAGAGTCTTAGGTGTAAGGTCGCCTCAAGCCATCACATCCTAGGGGAGAAGGAGCAAGAAGGAGCTAGTAACTAAGGAAAAAACAACCTCTCCCATAATGGGAGTGTTAGTCAATAAGTGCTAAACATGGGTGGGGTGCGATAAAACACAAAAGATACGGATATATATATATACGTATGCCAAACACACAACCCAACCTATGGCTTTTAAATAGAGAAACTGAGCACATTCCTCAACACTGCTACTACGGAACATGCATACAACAAACAACCCCAACCCCATTTAGGTTTTCATGTTTTAGCAGAATTAGTTTATTTAGTTCCTTAACTACTAGGAAACTATCCACAACCAACCACATTGATCGTTCGTAAAACATATCCCTGCCATCCACAAATCAAGTTAGGAAAACACAAGCAGCACAACAAAGTCCTTCTTATCAACCAACCAACCCCATTGATTATTACTCCCGTTCCATTACCATGACCCACCATTCCTTAACTCTTCAACTTTTTTGTTTATTATTCACAACCCATTGTCCGTTCCTATTCCAACCCATCCCTGCAGCCCCGCTGCCAACCGCCATAACCACAACCGCACCGTACATCATTATCCCTTTAATACCATTTATCACAGCCCCGCTGCCCATCACCAACATAGAATTTACACCAACCCACAACCAAGCGAACCGCATCCCCACTGCTCACCCTATCCACAACAACCCACAAAACACCCCCATCATATGCCACGTAACCAAGCCAACACCCACATGTTCATTATTTCATTTTGTTCAACCGGGGTGATCACACAAAGGTTCCAGATTTTAAACAACCAACTTTACATGATTAACAAATTTCCACATTCCTCAAAATTTCCATCCACAAAACGGTCTTGAAAGATAGGGCAACATTTAATTATACAAGAAAAGGCCCCCAACGACTATGATTTTCAGTAGGTAGAATCTCATTCAATTCACAAGATAATATCACAGGATATAAATTAATAGCAAACACAAACTTCCAAACCCCGTTATATAAGCCAGTTATTATCTTCATTTATTTGTTCAACCATTTCTCATGGAAATAAGAGGATACCAACCCCTCATGACTCCCAACTAGAGATATGAAGGTAAGATCCCTACTTCAACAGGTTACGATCGCAACGCTCCCCCGGATCAACCTTAGAAGACGTCTGTCACTTCTGTCGGGTCCCGGTAAAACCTCCGTGGGTGGAAGTTGGATAGGAAATGTCGAAGGAAAGACAAAAGATCCATGCTCGGAAGTTTCGCCTCGTCGTTACGATCCCGTGTCAGCTGACGGATCATAAATCAGAGCTCGGACGAAGAAGTTATGGAAGAAAGAGCCTTTGAGTATCTTGGGAGAACTCTTCTCAGAGGAAAGGGGAGGAGAGGAGTGAGTTGAAAAGGAGTAGGGGACCCCTCCTTTTATAGGCGAGAAGAGCAAAAGTACACGGTGTGTAATTTATGGTACACGGAGTGTACTCGTTTGTTTCACACGGTCTTCACGCGACTTCCAACACGGCTCCGCAGCTGTTGACTGGTCAACACACGGTTTGAGGGTAACGCATACGCAGGGAGGGACTACACAGCGTATAGTTTGGACACACGGTGTGTACCCATTTATTACACATGGCAAGGACAAGACTCCAACATGGCACATGACTGTTTATTGGTAAATTGTACGTGGGGAAGGACTACATGACGTGTAGTACTGGAAACACGACATGCACCAATTATTTCACACCGCAAGGACACGGCCTTCAACACGGGGTATACCTGGTAAGGTGGTACACGGCATGTAGTTACACTACACGGCGTGTACTCATTTACTTCACACGACGAGGACATGTCCTGCAACACGGGGTATACTCGGAAAGGGGGTACACGTCGTGTACTCAAACTACACGGTGTGTAGTTTCAAAATTATTGAAAGTGTGGGAAAAGTCCATTTTACCTTCCAAAACACTCCTGGCCTTCTTTTTGACAAAGGAATGGGCCCGAGAGGTCCGTGCCATTACATCAGATAACTTTTAAAACATTCTCATCCCCGAGAATTCAAAAACCAACCCGGAGGAAACCCAAAAAGATACCTTTAGGGTTCTCATTATAACAGGAACCCAACCAACAACCCTAATCATATGTGTTAGGAATTCCTTCTCCTATGTCGAGATATTATATGCTATGGGCGGCACTCACTCGCCTGCACGGGTTCAATCACATCCTCATTAATGCGTCTCGATTGAGAATTTGGTCTTCCCACTTTCATACATTAGGATTTTTTTTCAACTCGTACTACCCCCAACACCACACAACCAACACACTGCCTGGACACGTGGTTTTGGGAAATTCCTTCTCTTATGTCAATATATTATACACTTTAGGTGGGACTGACTCTCCTTCATGGGTTCAATCACATCCGCATTAATGCGTCTCGATTAAGGTTCAGGTTTTTCCCTTTCCCCACACATCCGGACATGTCACACACTTCCAGAGAAGAAGAAAATAAAAGGTATCACAACAGACAAGCCAAGCTTTCCATATATAAAGGTACAGAGTACAACATCAACACGAAGCTCATAAGAACAAGAGAAAACACAAATCAAAACAACTCCAGGTAATGAGTGCGCATCTGGGATCTCCCGCTCCCAAGTGCTCTCCTCAAGGCCGCCTTGCTTCCACAACACACGAACCAATGGAATGGTTCATCCACGAAGAACCTTCTCTTTATGATCCTCGATTCTGACTGGTCGTTCCTCGAATGCCGCGTCGTCTCCCATATCTAACTCTCCCCATTCGATAACGTGAGAGTCATCGTGCAAGTACCGATGAAGCTGAGAGACGTGAAAGGCATCATGAACCTTATCCAACTGAGGTGGCAGGGCCAGCTGATATGCCACCTCGCCAACTCGCCTAAGCACCTCAAAAGGTCCAATGAACTTAGGTGAGAGCTTCCTCCCTTTCCCAAACCTCTATTGCCCCCGTCGATAGGAAACCTTCAAGAACACATGATCTCCCACCTCGAACTACAAGGGCCTCCTCCGACGATCAACATAAGACTTCTGTCGGTCTTGAGCCACTTTCATCCTCTCACGTACAAGCTGGACGTTCTCTGTGGTGCTCTGCACTACCTCTGGCCCAAGAGCACCTGTCTCACCAACCTCTTCCCAACAAATGGGTGAACGACATGGCCTTCCATACAAATCCTCAAATGGTTCCATTCCAATAGTAGAGTGAAAGCTATTTTTGTAGGCGAACTATACTAAAGGCAAGTGTCAAACCCATGATCCTCCGAAATCCAAAACGCATGGTCGCAACATTTCCTCTAACGTCTGGATAGTCCGCTCCGTCTACACATCGGTCTGGGGGTGAAAAGTAGTGCTAAGGCATAGCTGGGTGCCAAAAGCATGTTGTAACCCCCTCCAGACTCATGAGGTAAACCAAGTATCCCGATCTGAGATGATAGTATTTGGGACTCCATGCAACCGCGCAACCTCATCTACGTACCTCTGTGCTAAGGTACTCACCGGGCCTGACTCCTTAATTACTAAGAAGTGAGATGATTTCTTCAGTCGATCCACAACTACCTAGATAGCATCATAACCACCCTGAGCTCTGGGTAGTCTTGTGAAGAAGTTCATTGAGATGTCATCCCACTTCCACTCGGGGACATCTAAAGGATGCAACAAACCACTAGGAACACGGTGTTCGACCTTCACTTGCTAACACACTAGGAATTTAGTCACAAACTCTGCTACTGCCCGTTTCACCCCAGGCCACCAAAACTGTTCCCTTAGGCCTTGGTACATTTTCTAAACTCTTGGATGTACCTCCAAGGATGAGCTATGGAAATCACAGAGAACTCCCTCACCAATTGTCTCTGGAAAAAACAACCTTCCATGGAAAAGAATCCGATGTCGGCTGTCCTATGACCATCCTTCTGGAGCGTTCCCCGGATCGACACGATGCCGCATCACTTCTGCCTCAGATTCCCCCCACTGAGACTCTTCCACCTGCTGCAACAAGGAGGAATGCAACCTTATCTGAAACAAATATCCTCTAACACCTTCTACCCTGGCATCCAAGTGAAAGGAATTCAACTCTACCATCACCTTCCAAGCATCAGTGGATTCCCAAACTACATCCTGATGCGACTTCCTGCTCAGGGCATCAACCATAAATTTTCCCTTACCTTCAGTGTAAGAGATCTCAAAGTTATCGTCTTGGAGAAACTCGACCCATCTCCGCTGCCGTAAGTACAGGTCATGATGGGAGAAGATATAACGTAGGCTCTTGTGATCTGAGAAGACCACAAAGTGCTCCCCAAAGAGGTAATGTCACCACAACTTCAGTGCGAACACTACTGCTGCAAGCTCTAGGTCATGGTTGGAATAGTTACTCTCGTGAGGGCATAACTATCTAGACCCATAACAGATCACTCCCTTCTTCTACATCAGCACGCACCCCAGACCAAGGCCAGAAGAATCACAAAACACCTCATATAACAACCCTTCATCTGGAAACCTGAGTATGGGAGCACTGAACAACTTCTCCATCAGGTAGTCGAAAGCTTTCTGGCAATGCTCACTCCAAAGGAAGGCCTGGTTCTTCCACATCAAAGCTGTCAATGGAGCAGAAACTTGAGAGAAGTCCGAAACAAACCTCTGATAGTAACCTGCTAACCCCATGAAACTATGAACTTCTACCACGCTCTTGGGTGCTTCCCAAGAAACAACTAGCTCCACCTTCGATGGGTCCACTGACACTCCATGCCAAGACACTACGTGCCCAAGGAACTGTACTTATTGTGTCAAGAATATACACTTTGACAATTTCCCGTAAAGATAGTGGTGTCGAAGGACTTCCAAGACTGCACTGAGATGCTCAACGTGCTCCTCCTCTGATATTGAGTAGATCAGGATGTCATCGATAAACACAACAACGAACCGGTCCAGAAACTCTCGGAAGACAAAGTTCATAAGTCCCATGAACACAACTGGTGCATTCGTAACTCCAAACAGCATCACTACAAACTCGAAGTGCCCATACCTACACCTGAAATCTGTCTTCGAGATGTCACTGTCCTTTACCCTCAGCTGATGATATCCAGATCATAGATCAATCTTGGAAAACCAACATGCTCCCCTTAGTTGGTCAAAGAGATCGTCTATCCTCGGAAGGGGGTAATGGTTCTTGACTTTTACCTGGTTCAACCTTCGGTAGTCTATGCATAGCCTGAGATCACCATCTGACTTCTTCATGAACAAAAATGGAGCACCCCATGGCGATACACTGGGTTGGACCAAACCCTTCTCCATCAGATCATCAATCTGAATCCGCAACTCCCGCAACTCCGAATGTGCCATCCGATAAGGGGACATCAAAATTGGACGGGCACCAGGTTGTAAGTCTATCCCGAACTCAACGTCACGTTGGGGGGGGGGGGGGTAGAGTCACAAACTCCTCAGGAAAAACATCTAGGAACTCCCCAACAACCTCCGGGACATCCATCATCTCTGTATCAACTGGAACCACTGATATCCCTCCTAACAATGAAAGGAGAGGCTCCACACGCCGGTTTCCCACCTGATAGCTCCTCTCGCCAACAAAAGATACTCGCTGCACATCCACGTCGGAGGACACGACTCTTCTTTGGAAGCAGTCGATAACGACACTAACAAAAAACAACCAGTAGATTCTTACGATGACATCATATGGCTGCATCTATAACAGAAGAAGGTCCCCACTAGATCGATGTGGTCCCAACGTCAGCCCACATCCCCGGCAAACACAAGATACGCTTGTCTGGCCTCCAACTGGTGTACTCAGAACCAGTGGTACAGACAGTCTCTCTACATCTATTCTCAAGTCATGGGCTAGACCAGGTGCAACAAAGGAGTGTGAAGCTCCCGAATCGAACAAAGTAGAAACAAGAGTGCTGAACAAAGAAATCGTACCACGCACCACCTCTGGTCCTACTAGAGCTGCCGACTCTGCTACATGCAACTGTCCACGCCCAGCTCCTTTGCCTCTCTGATGTCTTCCACCTCCCCGACCATTCCTTGGTTGAGGTCCCTGAGGAGTACCCTGAGCTCGGACTCCTCCCGCAAAGTCTACCCTCGGAGGAGCATGGTCCTCCTAATGTTGGAAGGGCCTCGTCGGAAGCTTGTGATGCTGAGGTGGGCACTGAACCTACCCACCTCCACCGTACTGAGCTCGGGACGGGCACCGACTCTAAACGTGCCCGAAACCTCCACAAGGGAAATACATAGGTCCTGGGATCGTGAAAAAGGGATGAGGACACAAAGATCTGAACTGGAACTGCTGGGGCCTGCTCCCCACCGGCCTGAACCTGGGAGGACCCGTCGCAGGAGACGTGCTGCTGACTGCCTTCCCCTTCGACGAGCCAGGCTAGATCCCCTCTCGGGGTGCACCTACCAGTGAGTGCATCCCCTCTACAACCTCTTCCTTCTTCTGTACCGCCAAGTACGTCGTAAGGGTGATGGGGGTGACAACATACTGGAGCGAAGGATGAAGTGCCTCCTCCAAACGTCTTGCTTGAGACACCTCATCTGGAAAGAGATCTGGAGCAAAGCATAGGAGATCCTTGAACTTGATCCCCAACTCTTATGCTGACATACTCCCCTGCTGAAGGGAGAGTAACTCTTGTCGCTTCTCCACCTTGATCATGGAAGAAAGGAATTTATCTCGGAATTCCTTCTCAAAGTCATCCCACGAAACCTCTACCTCTATCTTCTCTCTGAGGTAGAGCGTCCACCACTGTCACACCACACCTCTTAGCTGACTGACCGCTAGGGGAACCCAGTACTTACTCAGAGCACGAATCAAGGTAAAAGTGATCCCTAGATCCTCAAGCCACCCCTCTGTCTCCGTATCCGAAGTACTACCCTCATACTTCTTGAGGGTCTACCGTTGGAAAGAACAGTGAGTCTTCTGCCACTGGCTATCTTCCTCCTCTCGGTCAATCTTCAACTGATCGACCGCTTGAATCTGCTGGGCCTCGGCCGTCTGAGCCACCCGGGGACGACGTCCAGGTGCCATAGCTATACGGTAAACAAAGATCTCTTAAGCCCACGTAGTATGGAAATTATCAGGGTTTTTTATTTTATCATTTTATTTCAATTTCTTTCCTCGAACACCCAAATCAAGCGAAACACAATCATGATGATGCATGTACCTTCCCTAGGGTCTCTACCCTACAATCAATGTAGTCTCACTTGGTCATTCGGTAGGCTCATAGTCCTTGCATCGGATCACAGGGGGCCCTAAAGTCCCCTGTCCTAGCCAGTCTTCCCTGGCCTATGCCACGCACCAAGATTAACTAACATTGTTTCCCTACCATCCCATGCAATCCTCACTGTGCCTAACTCCAGACTCCATCCTATCTCTCAACCATCAGCTCTGATACCATTCTTTCATGACCCCCTCCCACCAAAGATACCCCTCCTGAGATGGCAATGGTGAAAGGGAGATAATGACCCCCCGAGTCCCACCTCCAATAGGCCCCGGGGTGGCGACTAGCACCAAGGGTATGCGTTTTCTCCAATATGGGAGGAATTAACCTTTTTATTATTTAGGATCGGGAAATAGGAAAAGTCAACCACCAAAAAGGAAAAAAATAAGTGTATAGAAATAAACCCAAACCAAGGCCACATGCATGTTTAAACAATTTTATAACAAGGTACAAGTACAAGAAAGCTCAAAGTAAAATACCAAAAGAAAACAAGAGTACAACAATAGCAACAAATCCAACTGTCTGACTAGTAGGGTCCTGCACGACCCTAGTAGTCCTCCTGGAAACCTGAAAGTAAACATAGGGTGAGCATACAAGAATACTATGTAGGGAAACCTAAAGCTCTCGTGCACAAGTGGGGAGACATCCTAATGTCCCGTGAGAACAACAGAAGAAAACTAGCAAGGAATTCTATCCACCCAACCTCTCCAGCCACACTCACCAAAACACAATCCCAACAGGTATTAGTATATAGGAACAAGAGTATTGGGTACCCCTCACCATTTCCCTTTAGTTAGCTTCTCTTCCTAACGGCGAACGTCCTGAAGCTGCCACACTCTCCCCCGCCCGTACACACCTGGGCCCCACAACCACGTATCCCGCCCGCACACACCTGGGCCTCACAACTACATACCCCACCCGCACACACCTGTGCCTCACAACCACGTATCCCACCTGCACACACCTGGGCCTCATAACCATGTATCCTCCCTGCACACACTTGGGCCTCATCCAGAACATTCTTGGGAAACAGAAGAACCTGCCCGAAGAGTCTTGGGCTAAAACCACCTCATTTGAAACCTACCCAAAGAGTTTTAGGTGTAAGGTCGCCTCAAGCCATCACTGCCTATGGGAGAAGGAGCAGGAAAGAGCTAATAACTCAGAAAAAAAACCCTCTCTCATGAAATGGGAGTGTTCGGAACTAAGTGCTCAACATGGGTGGGGTGTGATAAAACACAAAAGATACAGATATATATATGTATTCCAAACACACAGCCTGACCAATGGCTTCTAAACAGAGAAACTAAGCACGTGCCTCGACACTGCTACTACAGAACATGCATACAACAAACAACCCCAACCCCATTTAGGTTTTCACGTTTCAGTATAATTAGTTTATTTAGTTCCTTAACTACTGGGAAACTATCCACAACCAACCACATTGATTGTTCATAAAACATATCCCTTCCATCCACAAATCAAGTTAAGAAAACACAAGCAGCACAAAAAAGTCCTTCTTATCAACCAACCAACCCCATTGATTATTATTCATGTTCCATTACCATGACACACCATTCATTAACTCTTCCACTTTTTTATTTATTATTCACAACCCATAGCCCGTTCATATTCCAACCCATCCTTACAACCCCGCTGCTAACTGCCATAACCACAACCACACCGTACATCATTATCCATTTAATACCATTTATCGCAGCCCTGCTGCCCATCACTAACATAGCATTTACACCAAACCACAACCAAGACAACCACAACCTCACTGCTCAACCTATCCACAACAACCCACAAAACACCCCATCACATGCCACGTAACCAAGACAACACCCACATGTTTATTATTCCATTTTGTTCAACTGGGGTGATCACACAAAGGTTCCAGATTTTAAACAGCCAACTTTATGTGATTAACCAATTTCCACATTCCTCAAAGTTTCCATAAACAAAATGGTCTAGAAAGATAGGGAAACCTTTAATTGTGCAAGCAAAGGCCCCCAATGACTGCGATTTTTAGTAGGCAGAATCTCATTCAATTCACAAGATAATTTCACAGGATATAAAGTAACAGAAAACACAAACTTCCCAACCCCGTTATATATGACAGTTATTATCTTCATTTATTGGTTCAACCGTTTCTCATGGAAAGAAGAGGATACCAACCCCAAATGATGCACAACTAGAGAGACGAAGGTAAGATCCCTACTTCAACAGGTTCCGATCGCAACGCTCCCCCGGATCAACCTTAGAAGACATCTGTCGGCATCCATCACTTCTGTCGGGTCCCAAGAAAACCCCCTCGGGTGTAATTTGGAAAGGAAAGGACAATGTAAAGACAACAGATCCAGGATCGGATGTTCCGCATCGTTGTTACGATCTCGTGGGCACTGACGGATCGTAAATCGGAGCTCGGACGAAGAAGTTATGAAAGAAAGAGCCTTTGAGTCTCTTAGGAGAACTCTGCTCAGAGGAAAGGGGAGGAGAGGAGTGAGTTGAAAAGGAGGAGGGGAACCCTCTTTTTATAGGTGAGAAAATCAAAATTACACGGTGTGTACTTTATGGTACACGGCGTGTACTCGGTTGTTTCACACGGTCTTCACGCGGCTTCCAACACGGCTTCGCGGCTGTTGACTGGTCAACACACGGTTTTAGGGTAACACATACACGGGGAGGGACTACACGACATGTAGTTTGGACACACGGCGTGTACCCATTTATTGTACACGGAAAGGACACGGTTCCAATAGGGCACACGGCCTTTGACTGGTAACGCGTACGTGGGGAAGGACTACACGGCGTGTAGTACTGGACATACGGCGTGCACCAATTATTTCACACAGCAAGGACACGACCTTCAACATGGGGTATACCCGGCAAGGTGGTACACAGCGTGTAGTTACACTACACGGCATGTACTCATTTACTTCACACGGCGAGGACACGGCCTCCAACACGGGGTATACCCAGAAAGGGGGTACACGGCGTGTACTCAAACTACACGGCGTGTAGTTTCAAAATTCTGGAAAGTGTGGGAAAAGTCCATTTTACCCTCCAGAACACTTCTTGACCTTATTTTTGAAAAAGGAATGGGCTAGAGAGGTCCGGGCCATTACAGATGGGTATTCCAAAGTAACTCCCTTTGTAGCTGGGATGGCTACATTTTAAGTATGATATGGATGCCACAAGTTACCTTTATGATTTATGATTTCTATATGTTATTCATAAAATCTTATGATTTCCTGATTTAAGTAAAAAATTTCATGTTTTGTATGTATTTATGAACATATTTTTTCTTTATTTGTTTTATAACCCTTAATGATCTTTTTATTCTCATCCCATGTTTTGAAATGTTTTCACAGGACGTAAAGATGAAAATGTTCTAGGATGGGATCAAAGAAAAGTCATGCTATCTAAAACATGGAACTAGACATGACACTTTTTTTCAAGAGTTTTCATTTTATGAAAAAATGGAAACTGTGTAGAAGTGACTACTTTGTATTCTTTTGAGATGTAATAGTTATATCCTAATTCTCTAAAAATCTAAACCTGAAAAGATCCTCAATGTGAATTATTCATTTAATTCAATATTATGTAATGTTTAAGGCCGAGTCCTTATAATTATGGAATCAATATGAAATTGATACACAAGGTTATTGTCCAAGGTTACCTCAATTTTAGTTTTGTGCCCCAAGGTGGGTATCCGTGTTGTCCATAATAGGGTTTATTCAATGGTGGTGTGTCCTTTGGTTTTGGATTGAAATTGTAGATATAATTGTAGGTGAACCATGATTGGTGATAGTTTGAATTTTTGATAGTGGTTCCTTACCATTGGGACATGGATATAGTTTGTGATAAGTTATAATTCCTAGTGGATGGGGATGTTTTCTTTGAGATTTAGAAATTATTGTTTTATATTTGTTTCTAAACATGGAATAATTGTTATAGGAAATTCAAAATAGTTGGGAGACCTATTCTAGTTCTCTCTCTTTCCATTTCTTGTGTTGAAAAGCTTCAGAATGAATAATAATTCATGTAATATGACGTTATATGGGATTCACCTGCTGTATTTTGAGGAATATGTTTTAGTGTACTGATTAATTTCTTGAGGATTCAATTCTAGTTTTTCCATACCCTCTAACCTCTTGGGATTTGGTGTAGTTTCATGGATACTTTTATTGATTTTACTTTTACAGTAATAGTTTGTGTATATAAAATGCAATAGTGGGGAGAATTCTAACACCCCATGCAAATGTTTTCATTCATTTAAAATTATTATAATATTTATTTTGGGAATTTTTTTAATATTTTACATTTTTTGTTTGATTTTTGAATTTCCTAAATTTTTTTACATTATTTCATGTTTAGTGGACATGATTAAGGGGACACCACATGTGTCCTACAGTATAAGAGATTTTTACTTATTTTTTCAGTGCACAAATCTTCTATATGGATAATGCATTATTTAACCCAATCAATGAAAACTATAGTGGAAATCAAGTGAGTCATTTTTGGATTGTGTTGTTGGCACACAACTTGTACATAGTTAGGGGAAACTATACGGGTTGAATTTGCATTGTGTTTCATTTCTAATAGCTGGATCTACATGATTGGTCTATAATTAAGTATTCCATGTAACCAAACTATGACATTTTCCAATTCATTTCATGTGTAGGACACATGTTTATTTCATGATTTATTAAACCATGTATCCTAACCATTGTAAAATAACAATTGTTTAAATGGGAATTCCAAAAATTACACTTATAATTTTATATTGGTTGATCACCTCCTTTTCTTCCTCTCTAATTAGATTGAAGATAGGTTCACAAAGGGACTACAATTCCATTCTCCTTTAAAAAATGTTGGCCTTGTTTATATATTACTAGTGTTTTTCTCTAATCTAATCCACATTTTCTCTTTTTTTTATACTTCCTTTCACTAATACCCCTTTGATATTTATTTTGGATTCCTACAATGAACCATCGGGGTTTCTAGCCCATAAATAAGGATTGAGGGTGGTTCTAGCATATGAATTTTGAAATTTAGGTTTCGTAGAGGGATCATCCAATATTAGTATGATTCTACTCATTGGAGGATATGCGGTGTAACATGATTCTTCTTGGAATAAGGTTGGTTTTTTGTGAAATTTTATTAAATGGAATGTCATTGAATGCTGGGTTATTTCAAATTCATTCAATAGTCAATTTATATTTATATGTGATAACCATTGTGGATTAAATATATGTTTCATATAGTTACCATTGATTATGTCACGACCTGTCCTCAGGACCCGTGCCATGACTACCCCAAGGCTGCCTCCCATAGGCCAGGGGCTGGCAACTAGCACCTATGCGTAAATTCCGACAAAAAGGGGAAGGCATTTCCATTATAAAGTAAACAAACACCACAGAGTAAGCAAGCAGAAGAATACACTAAGTAAAACTGGATACAATAGTAGTGCGGAAAGTAAATGTGCCAGAATACAAACCCAAAATGAAAGTAATGTACAACTGGAAAGAAGGTACAACAACTGAAAGTAAAGCAGTAATGTTGAGCCCTCCACTGCAAGTCCCACCTGAAGGGTGGGTACCGATAGCCACCTCAGCTGCTCGGGTCCAACCGCCCACTCCGTGTACGTTCTACCCAGTGGTCCACCTCCAGGTACCGGCTTGCTCCACAAGCCTCAACCACGATCAGCGCTGTCCGTTGTCTGCATCCAAAACAATGTAGTGCGAGCATAGCCCATGCAGGGGTGAGTATACGCTACTCAGTAGGGTACCCGAGACCCCCAAAGGTCTCCCAAAATCCACAAAGGATAACCCACAAAGGAAAGATATAATCACGAAGTAACAACCAACACTACTTAGGTATATGACCATACATATACCTTAGTCATCAATTCCCGTTCGACTCTAGCATCCATACCCAAGTTCGATCACATCCACATAAGAGTACAACCCAATCCACACAGGATAAAACAACTTAATCCACATAGGAAATCAAGTCAATCATATCGAAGATATTGATTGAATTCAAGACTCAACTCACACAGGTATATCTCTTCATAAGGTGATAGATATGATCAGATATAGCCACTGATTCATCTATGCTGGGACCCACGTATGATACTAAACCAGCTAAGCTGTCGGACCCACATAGGATATAGATCGGCTACTCTTCCAGTCCCACGTAGGATAGCAAGAACAGATTCAACACTGTCAGACCCACGTAGGATACAAGAACAGTAGTCATCGTTGTCGAACGCATGAAGGATTTCAGTACAGTATTCATCGTTGCCGAAACCACGTAGGATTCCAGTGCAGTCTTCATCACCGTCGAACCCACAAAGGATTTCTGTACGGTCTTCATCACTGCCGAACCCACATAGGATTTCAGTGTAGTCTTAATCGCCGTCGAACCCACAAAGGATTTCAGTACGGTCTTCATCATTGTAGCCAGCTCTAGGGTTCCCGCACACAGCATGCTCGATTCCGGTAGGGTCCTCTCCACAAGCCAAGGTGGTAGATACATCAACTAACACGTAGTCCAGAGTTTATGTATCTCAATGTTCTGTCTCGACAAGAGGAACTCATCGTGATAGACGGCGCGTCAATCGGACGCCTGGTCTGCGAGTTATTGGCTTTTTCGTTCCAGGGGCCCGATTGGTTTTTAAGTCAAAAGCAACCCGACCGCACTCAAATTATGTCCAAACCTTGAGAGGAGTAATCCAAAAGGTCTGTCTCACTAAGAGGAATCCAACAAAGTCAACGAAACGTCAATCAGAAGTCTGGAGCTCAAGTTATAAGTGTTTCCGCTCCGAGGCCCGATTAGTTTCGTGTTCGAACCAACCATGCCATACCCAAAGTTCTCCAAACCCTTGAGTGTAATATACCAAAACGACCGTGTCAATCTAAGGATCGCATCACAGCTGACAGCGTGTCGATCGGAGGTCTGTAGCCCATGATATGAGAAAAAGAACGTACCTGTCCGTTTTTATGGGGTTTGGGGGCTGGACCGACCGGGCCCGAGACCCCCCCTGGGTCGGCCCGAACCGGGTCCGGGTCCAGCCCATTAGGGGGTGGCTCGGCCTGGCCTGGCACGCGCGCACGACACGCGTGGCCATCTCGGTCACTCCGAGCTGAGTGGAAGGGGGGGGGGGGGGGGCGCTGCCCCTGATTGAGTAACCGTGGCCCCCATGTGGAGGCGGGTGGGGGGGGGGTGCTCATTTGGCCATCTGGGGGTTATGACCCCCGACCTTCCTCGATCGGCCGGCCCGGATGGTCGGCCGTGCTGCCGCCACGGGACCCCGCGGTCCCGCCCCTCCGACGCGCCAGCGGCCAGTGGTTCCGGCCACCACTCCCTGCTCTGCCGCGGCCAAAGGCCGCGGCCTTGGTCTGACCGGTACGGCGCGCCAGCGCCGCACCCCTCCACCGTGGCCCCGCTCCGGCCGTGGTGTCTTCGTGGTTCTCCGGCGCGGCGCGAAACCCCTTCGCTGTAGAACGACTCCGGCCGCGGGTTCGTTTGGCCTCAACGGTGCGACACGAAGGCATCACGCATCTTTGCCTCATTTCCCCATGTTTCTGCACGGTGTCGTTGCACCGCGCTGCCTTCTTTCGAACCGCAACAACACAACAACAAAAGGGGGAGCAGAGTTGGTCGTGTTCATGTGTTTCGACCTCCTACCGTTACGTTGATTACAAGCGTCCCCAAAAAAATAAAGATGAAGAACGACAAAGGATATTTCACGAACAAAAACTAATAACACATACCTTGATAACGAGTTGATGTTCTAAGAGCGTCGCGGAAAGCGGCGTCACAGGGCGTGGTTCCGTAGACGTCGACGGAGAGCGTCTGAGGAGACGTCATCCTCCCTTTATCACGGAGAGAATAGGATTATTACATGTCATTGGAGAACTCCCACGTCGATGTCTCTTCCCTTGTCATGGAGGAGAAAGGGAATGGATATACCGAAGTCGTTGATTCGTTCTTCGTTGAAGAGATGATGTTCTTCATGGAAGGATTGAAGCTCTTTGTAGGAGGATGAAGTTCTTCCCTAGAGAAAAGATTTCTATCTCACCAATCTCCTTACACAACAACCAACCCTCCCAAATAAAATAAGACTTATCTTATTTTATTACATCATGCCAAGAATTTCAATTTTTAAAAATCAAACACATAACTCACTTAATTAATTAAGTGAGTTGGCATGATTAAAGAAGAGAGAGGGGGAGGTGAGTGGTCTCACATTAAAGGGGGTTATGGAGTTAACAAATATGAGGGTTTGGGCTTGTGTGGGCCCCACCCCACCTTTATCCTCTCATGGTTGGTTAACAACATGTGGGTCCCATCCCCAACTCCCTTACTTAGGTTATAACTACATAGAGGAAAATAAATAAAATTGTAATATAATTTTATTTATTCCTCACTAAAACCACAAAATTAACAAATCCTCCCGAGCAAATGCACCTTAGGAAAAGGTGCTCCTAAGAAATTACTGGCGCTGCGGTTTCCTCGGTGCCCTCGGATTTCAATTCCGAGCACCGGTTCAAAAGTTAGGAAAACCCACTCATTCGTTCACTGAACGCAACCGAGCTAAACTTCAGAAATAGATTTTGGGCACACCGGGCCTCAGAATCTGGTGCCATCAGAAACTGAATTCTTGTAAAATCCCAATGAAAATTAGGAAAAAATATCCCTTTAATTTTATGGGTCTTTACATTACTCCCACCTCAGGGCTTTACATCCCCATAAAGATACATCATAAACTAGGGGAACAAATGTGGGTACTGAGCACGCATCTGAGCCTCCCGCTCCCAAGTGCTCTCCTGGAGGTTCCCGTGCTGCCATCTGATGCACACTAGGGGTATCGACCGTCCACATAGGACCCGATCCTGTCGATCCTCAATCTCCACCGAGACCTCCGCAAAATTTTCC
Source organism: Viscum album (assembly GCA_963277665.1). NCBI lineage: Eukaryota > Viridiplantae > Streptophyta > Magnoliopsida > Santalales > Viscaceae > Viscum > Viscum album. The sequence continues at coordinate 937,220,253 of OY728150.1, forward strand.
CCATCATCAAGGTCCAACTCCACATGGTCGATGATATGTGTCGGGTCGTGCACGTATCTCCTCAACTGAGATATGTGGAAGAAGTTGTGCACTCGGTGCAACTGAGGTGGTAGATCCAGGCGATAAGCCACCTCACCTATCTTGTTGAGAACCTGGAATGGTCCGATGATGCACGAAGATAACTTGTCGCCCTAGCCAAATCTCTGAAATCCACGTTGAGGTGAGACCTGCAAGAAAATGTGGCCGCCATCCTCGAACTCCAGTGGCCTCTGCCTCCTATCAGTATAAGACTTCTGCCAGCTCTGAGTAGTCCTCATCCGCTCCTGGATGACATGGACCTTCTCTGTCGTGGCCTGGATCATCTCTGGTCCCACAACTGCTGACTCCCCAAGGTCTGTCCAACATAGAGGTGATCTACATGGTCGGCCGTACAATGCCTCGTATGGTGCCATCCCGATGGTGGAGTGGTAGCTATTGTTTTACGCGAACTCCACCAAGGGCAGGTGGTCCTCCCAACTGGGACCAAAGTCGAGGACACATGCACGGTGCATGTCCTCGAGAGTCTAAATGGTCCTCTCCGTCTGACCATCCATCTGAGGGTGAAAGGCAGTTCTCAGATGTAGCTATGTCTCGAATGGCTCCTACAACCCCTTCCAAATCCGGGAAGTAATGCAAGAATCTCGATCAGAGATGATAGATGATGGCACACCATGAAGCCATACGAACTCCTGAACATAGAGGCGTCCCAAGCTCTCCACTGAGCCCTGCTCTCTGATGGGTAAGAAGTGATCCGACATGGTGAGTCGGTCGACAATCACCCAAATAGAGTCGTGACCTCTAGAAGTATTTGGAAGTCCAGTCACAATGTCCATAGATATCCTATCCCACTTCCACTATGGTACCTCCAAGGGATGTACCAAGCCTGCTGGTACCTGGTGCTCTACCTTCACCTACTGACAGGTGAGGCATCGATAAACCAACTCAGCTACAACATTCTTCATACCCGGCCACCAGTGCTGTCGTCTGAGATCCTGGTACATCTTCGCCACTCCTGGATGTACCGCTAAAGGGGAAGTGTGAAACTCTCTCAACACCTCCTCCTGTAAAGCAACTGGTACCATGGTACATCCTCTGAAAAGGATGACGTGCTATCCTCCTACAGAAAATCCATTAGGTGCCTGTCCTGAGGATATCTATGCATACCGCGTCTCATAGTCAGCGTCCCCACACTGTGCCTCTCTGACCCACTACAGTAGTGTAGATGTGACTGTGAGTGACTGAAGAAAGGCTACTCCATCTCCATCCACAAAGGATATCTCCAAAGCGGATAGCTGCTCTGTCGCCTCACCGAGTAGCTGAATGCCCGTCCTCCTGCTGACGGAATCAACTACTATGTTCCTCTTTCCATGAGTATAGACTATCTAAAAGTCATAATAGTGGAGGAACACGAGCCATCGCTGCTGTCTCAGATTCATGTCCTTTTGTGAGAAGATCTACCTGAGACTTTGGTGGTCAGAGTAGACTGTAAAATACTCACCCATCAGGTAGTGTCACGACATCTTCAGAGCGAAGACCACTGCTGCTAACTCTAGGTCATGGGTAGTGTAGTTCTGCTCATGTTGCCTCAAATGACATGATCCATAGGCGATCACTGCCCACTCCTGCATCAGGACACATCCGAGTCCAGTCCCTGATGCATCGCTGTAGACTACATACCCTACTCCCTCCTTCGATGACCTCAAGATGGGTGCACTGGTCAATCTCTATCTCAGCTACTGGAAGCTATACTGACATCTGTCTGACCACACGAAGAGTTTCCCCTTCTTTTTCAAAGCTGAGCGTGGTGCCGCAACTCTGGAGAAGTTTGGCACAAACCTCCAGTAGTACCCAGCTATCCCCAAGAAACTCTGCACCTCCGTCACGCTCCTAGGTGGCTCCCAAGATAACACTACCTCGATCTTCGCAGGATCCACCGCAACTCCCACCTTAGAGATGACATGTCCCAAGAAGTGGACCTCATGTAACCATAAATGACAGTACCAGATATTACCAAAAATCTGGTGCTCTCGGAGTGTGTCTAGTACAACCCATAAATGGTAGGTGTGCTCCTCCTAAGTGGTTGAGTATACCCAAATGTCCTTGATGAAGACCACGAAAAATCGATCGAGGTATGGCAGAAAGATCTTATTCATGAGACTCATGAACACTTCTAGAGCATTAGTTACACCGAATGGCATAACCAAGAACTCATAGTGGCCATACCGACACTTGAAGACCGTCGTCTTCATATCCTCGTCTCGAACTCTGAGCTGATGATAGCCTGACCTGAGGTCTATCTTTGAGAAACACCATTCACCTTTGAGCTGATCTAAGAGGTTTTCAATCCTCGGTAGCACATACTTGTTCCTCACGGTCACCTGGTTCAGGCGACGATAGTCGACACAAAGTCGCAAGCTTCCTTCCGCCTTCTTGGAAAACAATATCAGGGAAGCCCAGGGTGAAACACTGGGTTGGATGAGTCCCTTGCCCTACAAGTCCTCCAACTTTACCTGTAGGTCTCGAAGCTCTGTGGGGGCCATCTGATATGCTGGAGTGGATATCAGGGATGTCTCGGGGTATAGGTCAATATAAAATTCTACCTCTCTTCGAGGAGGTAGTCCTGGAACGCCGTCAGGGAAAACGTCCGCATACTGATCCACCACTACAGGAAAACTAGGACTCCACACGTCAAATTCTCCTAGGATGAGGCTAGCCAACAGATGAGTGATGGGATGTCCTCTCATTTGTGTGAGTCCATCCTTTGCTGCAAAGGCTCCCTTATCGCCGGTGAATGTGAACCTGTTCCCATCAGTGCGAACACACCGTACCTTGCGCCTAATACAGTCAATCTGAGCATGGACTGTGGATAACCAATCCATGCCCAAGATGACATCGTAAGGCCTCGACGCCGCTACAAGAAGATCCCAGCCGAAGCTCTCACATCATAGAGTAAGCTCACACTATCGGAACCAGTTCGTAATCGTCGAGTTTGCTCCCATAGGAGTCTCTATCCATAAGGATCGAGCCAACGACTCTGTTGGAATCTCTTAGCTCCGAATAGGGGGGAGGAGAGTTGGCCGTGTTCGTGCGGTCCGACCTCCTCCCGTTAAGTGGATAAAAAGCATCCCCAAAAAAATAAAGACGAATAACGGAAAAGGATATTTCACGAACAAAAACTAATAACCCTTACCTTGAAAACGAGTTGATGTTCGAAGAACGTCGCTGAAAGCGGCGTCGCGGGGCGTGGTTCCCTAGACGTCGACGGAGAGCATCTGAGGAGACGTCATCCTCCCTCTATCATGGGGAGAAGCGGATGATTACGTGTCATTGGAGAACTCTCGCGTCAGTGTCTTTTCCTTTGTCGCGGAGGATAAAGGGAATGGAGATACCAGAGTCGTTGAGTCATTCTTCGTTGAAGAGATGACGTTCTTCACGGAAGGATTGATGCTCTTCACGGGAGGATGAAGTTCTTCCCTAGGGAAAAGAGTTCTATCTCCCCAATCTCCTTACACAACAACCAACCCTCCCAAATAAAATAAGACTTATCTTATTTTATTACATCAATCCAAGCATTTCAATTTTTAAAAATCAAACACATAACTCACTTAATTAATTAAGTGAGTTGGTATGATTAAAGAAGAGAGAGGGGGAGGTGAGTTGTCTCACATTAAAGGTGGGTTATGGAGTTAAGGTATATGAGGGGTTGGGCTCGTGTGGGCCCCACCCCACCTTTATCCTCTCATGGCTGGTTAACAACATGTGGGTCCCACCCCCAACTCCCATACTTAGGTTATAACTACCTAGAGGAAAATAAATAAAATTGTAATATAATTTTATTTATTCCTCACTAAAACCACAAAATTAACAACTCCTCCCGAGCAAACGCACCTTCAGAAAAGGTGATCCTAAGCAATTACCGGTGGTGCGGTTTCATCGGTGCCCTCAGATTTCAATTCCGAGCACCGGTTCAAAAGTTAGGAAAACCCACTCATTGTTTCACTGAACGTACTCGAGCTAAACTTCGGAAATTGATTTCGGGCACACCGGGCCTCAGAATCTGGTGCCATCAGAAACTGAATTCTTGTAAACTCCCAAAGAAAATTAAGAAAAAATTTCCCTTGAATTTTACGGGTCTTTACATTACCCCCACCTCAGGGCTTTACGTCCCCGTAATGATACATCATAAACTAGGGGAAAAAATGTGGGTACTAAACATGCATCTGAGCCTCCCACTCCTAAGTGCTCTCCTGGAGGTTCCCGTGCTACCATCTGATGCGCACTAGAGGTATCAACAGTCCACGTAGGACCCGCTCCTGTCGATCCTAGATCTCCACCGGGACCTCTGCAAAATTCGCCCCATCATCAAGGTCCAACTACCCATGGTTGATGATATGCGTCGGGTCGTGCACGTATCTCCTCAGCCAAGATACGTGGAAGACGTCGTGCACCTGGTGAAACTGAGGTGGTAGAGATAGGTGATAAGCCCCCTCGCCTATCCTAATGAGAACCTGGAACAGTCCGATGAAGCGCGGAGATAACTTTACCCCCTGGAAAAATCTCCGTAATCCTCGTCGAGGGGAGACCCGCAAGAAAACGTGGTCACCATCCTCGAACTACAATGGAATCCGCCTCCTATCAGCATAAGACTTCTTCCAACTCTGAGCTGTCCTCATCCGCTCCTGGATGACCTAGACCTTCTCTGTCGTGGCCTGGACCATCTCCAGTCCCACAAGTGCTGACTCCACAGGGTCCGTCCAGCACAGAGGTGATCTACAAGGTCGGTCATACAATGCCTCGTATGATTCCATCCCGATGGTGGAGTGGTATCTGTTGTTGTACACGAACTCCTCAAAGGGTAGGTGGTACTCCTAGCTATGACCAAAGTCGAGGACACATGCATAGAGCATGTCCTCGAGAGTCTGAATGGTCCTCTACATCTGACCATCCATTTAAGGATGAAAGGCGGTGCTCAGATGTAGCTATGTACCGAATGCCTCCTGCAACCCCTTCCCTAGCCAGGAAGTAAAGCGAGCATCTCGATCGGAGACGATAGATGATGGAACACCATGAAGCCGTATGACCTCCTGAACGTAGAGGCGTCCCAAGCTCTCTATTGAGCCCTGCTCTCTGATGGGTAAGAAGTGAGCTGACTTGGTGAGTCGGTCGACAATCACCCAAATGAAGTCATGACCTCTAGATGTACATGGAATTCTAGTCACGAAGTCCATAGATATCTCATCCCACTTCCACTCCGAGACCTCCAAGGGCTGTACCAAGCCTGCTGATACCTGGTGCTCTACCTTCACCTGCTGAAAGGTGAGGCATTGAGAAATGAACTCAGCTACAACCTTCTTCATACCCAACCACCAGTGCTGTCGTCTAATATCCTGGTACATCTTCGTCACTCCTGGATGTACCGCTAAAGGTGAAGTTTGAAACAATCTCAGCACCTCCTCTTGTAAAGCAACTGGTACCATGGCACATCCTTTGAAAAGGATGACGTGCTCTCCTCCTACAGAAAATCCATCAGGTGCCTGTCCTGAGGATATCTACGCACACCGCATCTCACAGTCAGCGTCCCCACACTGTGCCCCTCTGACCCACTGCAGTAGTGTAGATGTGACTGTGAGTGACTGAAGAAAGGCTGCTCCATCTCTATCCACGAAGGATATCTACAAAGAGGATAACTGCTCCACCGCCTCACTGAGTAGCTGAATTCCAGTCCCCCTGCTGAGGGCATCGGCTACTACGTTCCCATTTCCAGAAGTATAGACTATATCAATGTCATAATCTTGTAGGAACTCGAGCCATCGACATTGTCATAGGTTCAGGTCCTTCTGCGAGAAGATGTACCTGAGACTCTGGTGGTCAGAGTAGATTGTAACGTGCTCGCCCATCAGGTAGTGTCGCAACATCTTCAGAGCGAAGACCACTACTGCTAACTCCAGGTCATGGGTAGCGTAGTTATACTCATGATGCCTCAACTGATGTGATCCATAAGCGATCACTGCCCACTCCTGCATCATGACACATCCGAGTCCAGTCCCTGATGCATCGCTGTAGACTACGTACCTTAATCCCTCCTCCGGCAACCTCAAGATAGGTGTGCTGGTCAATCTCTATCTCATCTCTTGGAAGCTCTGCTGATATCTATCTGACCACACGAAGGGTTTCCCCTTATTCGTCAAGCTGAGTGTGGTTCCGCAAATTTGGAGAATTCTGGCGCAAACCTCCAGTAGTACCCAGCTATCCCCAAGAAACTCCGCACCTCCGTCATGCTCCTGGGTGGCTCCCAAGCTAGCACTACCTCGATCTTCGCAGGATCCACCGCAACTCCCACCTCAGAGATGATGTGTCCCAATAAGTGGACCTCATGTAACCAGAACTGACACTTCGAGAGCTTACCATAAAGCTGGTGCTCTCGGAGTGTGTCTAGTACAACCCACAAGTGGTAGGCGAGCTCCTCCTAAGTGGTTGAGTATATCAAAATGTCATCGATAGAGACCACGACAAATCAATCGAGGAATGGCTGAAAGATCCTGTTCATGAGACTCATGAACACCTCTGGAGCATTGGTTATAGCAAATGGAATAACCAAGAACTCATAGTGGCCATACCGACATCTGAAGGCCGTCTTCTGCATGTCCTTGTCTCGAACTCTGAGCTGATGATAGCCGGAACTGAGGTCTATCTTTGAGAACCACCGTGCTCCCTTGAGCTGATCGAAGAGGTCATCAATCCTTGTTAGTGGATACTTGTTCCTCATGGTCACCTAGGTTAGGCGACGATAGTTGACACAAAGGCGCAAGATTCCATCCGCCTTCTTGGCGAACAATATCGGGGAATCCCATGGTGAAACACTGGGTCGGATAAATCCCTTGCCCTGAAAGTCCTCCAACTGTACCCGAATCTCTCAAAGATTAGTGGGGGTCATTCGATATGCTGGAGTGGATATCGGGGCTGTCCCGGGGTACAGGTCAATATAAAATTCTACCTCTCTACAAGGAGGTAGTCCTGGAACGTCGTCAGGGAAAACGTCCCCATACTGATCCACCACTATAGGAAAACTAGGACTCCGCACGTCAACTGCTCCTAGGATGAGGCTAGACAACTGATTAGTGATGGGATTTCCTCTCCTCTGCGTGAGTCCATCCTATGCTGCAAAGGCTCCCTTCTCACCGGTGGAGGTGAACCTGCTCCCATTGGTGCGAACATCCCTCACCATGCACCTAATACAGTCGATCTGATCATGGACTGTGGATAACCAATCCATGCCCATGATGGCGTCATAAGGCCTCGACACCGCTACAAGATGATCCGAGCCAAAGATCTCGCCTCCTAGAGTAAGCTCACACTGCCGGCACCAGTGCATAATCGTCAAGTCTTCTCTCGTAGGAGTCTCTAGCCGTAAAGATCGAGCCAACGGCTCTGTCAGAATCTTCGAGCTCCGAACAAGGGCAACGTCAATAAAATAATGACTCGCTCCTATGTCTATAAGAACTATATCAAGGGTGGAGTATACATGGATAGTACCTCGAATCATCTCTGGTGTGCCGTGGTCATAGGCCTCCGCTGCTGAAAGCTGAGCCTGTCTCTGCCCGCCAGCTCCCTGTGGTCAGGGTGGACCTCGTGGTGGTGGTGGTGGTAAAGCCTCAAAGCGTCGCCCACCACCTGCTGCTCATCCAGCTCCCCTGCCTCATCCGCTTGCTCTTGGCGGATTGCCACGGTCGAACCTCTACCTCTTCCTGGGTGTCCCCTCAACCGTCTGCTACTCCTCTGTACGGCGGGTCGGGCAGTCACGAGCCATGTGGCCCTTCCCGCCGCATGCGTAGCACTGTCTGCTCCTCGGAAGGCTGGCTCTATGTCGTGTGCCTCGCATCTCTGATCCAGTGTCCTGAGGTCGTCTGCCTGATGGTCCGGTCCGCCTGGACCCCTGTTTCATACGTCGACTGCCAGCTGTAGACGACTCTGTTACGTGACGCCCTGTGGTAGGTCTCGCTGCTGGCGTAGGCTCAGCAAGAAAGCTCTCTATGAGAAGAGCTCGCTCCAGTACTCCTGCCTATGTCGAAATGATGAGGGAGATCATTGACGCCCTGATCTCATGCCTCAGTCCCTGATCGAAGGTCCGGGACCGGAAGAATGGGTCCCGTACCATGTCCGTTGAATAATGCAAGAGATCGGTAAATCTCGCCGAGTACTAGGCGACCGTCATGCTGCCCTGCCGTAGCTATAGAAGCTCCTGGATGCGCACTGCACGGAGGGTGGTTGGGATGAACTCTGAGCGAAAGAGGCTCTCAAAGTTCATCCAGAGTGATTCCTCGTCGTGCACCTAGAGCATCAAGCTCCACCATCTTCCTGCTGCTGCGTGCCGAAGGCTCGATGCGAGGATCACCATGAGGTCAGCTGGTGTCCCCACTAACCTGAAAACTTGAACAACTGCCTCCAGCCAATCCTCAGGTGCCTGAGGGTCCGTCTCCTCGTGGAACCTGCGAGGTATTTGACGCTGAAACTCGTACAGTGCACTAAGGCAACATGCACTCTCAGCGGCTGGGGCCGGTGGCATCAGTGGCTCGGCGGGTAGTGGTACTGCCGGTGCCTCCGCTGAAAAAGGGCCCTGCACTAAGGCCTCGTCGCTCAGTGGGCTGTCGGCTTGCACACAACTTAGAACCCTAGCTGGCTGCCATTGCAGGGCCATCCTGAAAAGAAACAGGTTTTCCACGGTCAAATAGTATACATGGTGAGCTGACAAAAAGTAATCACAAAGATAACTTTTGAAAAGCACATCCAATCAATGTTTTCGTGCATTGAGTCGGAAATCATAAGTCAGGGTCCTGGTGTACGGATACGTCGACCGCCACACCAACACTGGAATTCCTGGACTAATAACAACACTCAATACCCTTTACACTATTGCTTCCCAAAGACGAAAGATTAGAGTCCTGTGTTCTGCGGTAGAACCGAACTCCTCTGATACCAATTTGTCATGACTCATCCTCAGGACTCGTGCCGTGACTACCCCAAGCTCGCCTCCCATAGGCCAGGGGCTGGAGACTAGCACCAAGGCATAAATCCGGACAAAAGGGGAAGGCATTTCCTTTATAAAGTAAACAAACACAACATAGTAAAAAAAAGTATACACTAAGTAAAATAGGATACAATTGTATTGCGGAAAGTAAATGGGCCAGAATAAAAACCCAAACTGAAAGTAAAGTAGAACTGGAAAGAAGTTACAACAAATGAAAGTAAAGTAGCAACGTCGAGCCATACACTAGAAGTCCCACCTAAAGGGTGGGTATAGATAGCCTCCTTAGCTGCTCGGGTCCAGCCGCCCGCTCCATGTACGTTCCTCCGAGTGGTCCACCTCCAGGTACCGACTTGCTCTATAAGCCTCTACCACGATCAGCGTTGTCCGTCGTCTGCATCCAACACAATGTAGTGCGGGCATAGCCTGTGCAGGGGTGGGTATGTGCTACTCAGTATGGTTCCCAAGACCCCCGAAGGTCTCCCATAATCCACAAAGGATAATCCACAAAGGAAAGATATAATCACGAAGTAAAAACCAACACTACATAGGTATATGCCCATACATATACCTAAGTCATCAATTCCCGTTCGGCTCCAGCATCCATTCCCAAGTTCGATCACGTCCACATAGGAGTAAAACCCAATCCACACAGGATAACACAACTCAATCTACATAGGAAAGCAAGTCAATCATATCGAAGATATTGATTAAAGTCAAGACTCAGCTCACACAGGTATACTTCTTCGTAAGGTGATAGAGATGACCCGATATAGCCACTGATTCATCTATGTTGCGACCAACGTAAGATACTAAACCAGCTAAGCTGTCGGACCCACATAGGATACAGACCAGATACTCTTCCAGACCCACGTAGGATACCAAGAACAGAGTCAACACTGCCAGACCCATGTAGGATAAAAGAATAGTATTCATCACCGTCGAACCCTCGGAGGATTTCAGTACCGTCTTCATCGCTGCCGAAACCACGTATGATTTCAGTGCAGTCTTCATCACCATCGAACCCACCAATTATTTCAGTACGGTCTTCATCACTGTCGAACACACATAGGATTTCAGTGCAGTCTTCATCGTCGTCGAACCCACAGAGGATTTCAGTACGGTCTTCATCATCGCAGTCATCTCTAGGGCTCCCACAAACAGCATGCTCAATTCCGAGAGGGTCTGCTCCACGAGCCAAGGGGGTCAATAAATAAACTGACTTGGAGTCTGGATATGATGTATCTCAAAGTTCCGTCTCGAAAAGAGGAACTCATCGTGACAGACGGCGTGTCAATCGGACGCCCGGTCTGCGAGTTATTGGCCTATTCGTTCCAGGGACCTGGTTGGGTTTTATGTCAAAACCAACCCAACCACACTCCAACTATGTCCAAACCACAAACAGAGTAAGTCTAAATTTCTGTCTCACTAAGAGGAATCCAACAAAGTCGACGGCATGTCAATCGGTCATCCGGAGCTCAAGTTATAAGTGTTTCCGCTCCGAGGGCCCGGTTGGTTTCGTTTTCGAACCAACTCAGCCATACCCAAAGTTCTCCTAAAGCTTTAGTGTAATATTCCGAAATGACCGTCTCGATCCAAGGATTTCATCTCAGCTGACGGTGCATTGATCGGAGGTTCGTAGCCCAAGATATGGGCAAAAGAACGTACCTGTCCGTTTTTGGGGGGAATTGGGCACGGACCGACCCGACCCGAGACCCCCCTGGGTCGGTCCGAACTAGGTCGACCTGAATCAGGTCCGGGTCTGGCCCATTAGGGCGCATCCCGGCTCGGTGGGAGTGGCCGGGCCCGACCTGGGCGGCCCAGCCTGGCGCGCGCCCACGGCCCGCGTGGCCAGCTCGGCCATGCCGAGCTGAGCGGAAGGGGGGGGGGGGGGGGGTGCTGCCCCCTGATTGAGTAACCGCAGCCCCCACGTGGGGGGGGGGGGGTGAGATCCTTTGGCTAGCCGGGGGTTACGACCCTCGACCTTCCTTGATCGGCCATCCCGGCTGGCCGGCCGTGCTTTCGCTGCAGGAACCCACGGTCCCGCCCCTCCGATGTGCCGCCAGCTGGTGGTTCCGGCCGCCGCTCCCTGCTCCACCGCGGCCACAGGCCGCGACCTTGGTCCGACCGGCACGACGCGACGGCGCCGCGCCCCTTCACTGCGGCTCGACTCCAGCCGCATGTTCGTTTGGCCTCAACGGCACGGCGCGACAACACCGCGCCTATTTGCCGCATTTCTCTATGTTTCTGCGCGGTGTCGTTGCACCGCGCTGCCTTCTTTTGAACCGCAACAACACAACAACAAAAGTGGGAGGAGAGTAGGCCGTGTTCATGCGGTCCGACCTCCTCCAATTAAGTTGATAACAAAATACCCCCAAAAAATAAAGATGAACAACGACAAAGGATATTTCACGAAGAAAAACTAATAACCCCAACCTTGATAACGAGTTGATGGTCAAAGAGCGTCGCGGAAAGCGGCGTCGCGGGGCGTGGTTCCGTAGATGTCGATGGAGAGCATCTAAGGAGATGTCATCCTCACCTTATCAAGAAGAGAAGAGGATGATTATGTGTCATTGGAGAACTCCCGCGTCAGTGTCTCCTCCCTTATCGTGGAGGAGAAAGGGAATAGAGATACCAGAGTCGTTGATTCGTTCCTCATTGAAGAGATGACGTTCTTCGCGGAAGGATTGAAGCTCTTCGGGGGAGGATGAAGTTCTTCCCCTGAGAAAAGAGTTCTATCTCCCCAATCTCCTCACACAACAACCAACCCTACCAAATAAAATAATACTTATCTTATTTTATTACATCAAGCCAAGAATTTCAATTTTTAAAAATCAAACACATAACGCACTTAATTAATTAAGTGAGTTGGCATGATTAAAGAAGACAGAGGGGGAGGTGAGTGGTCTCACATTAAAGGGGGGTTTTGGAGTTAATGAATATGAGGGGTTGGGATCATGTGGGCCACACCCCACCATTATCCTCCCATGGTTGGTTAATAACATGTGGGTCCCACACCCCAACTCCCTTACCTAAGTTATAACTACCTAGAGGAAAATAAATAAAATTGTAATATAATTTTATTTATTACTCACTAAAACCACAAAAGTAACAAATCCTCCCGGGAAAACCCACCTTTGGAAAAGGTGATCCTAAGCAATTACCGGCGCTGCGGTTTCATCGGTTCCCTCAGATTTCAATTCCGAGCACCGGTTCAAAAGTTAGGAAAACCCGCTCATTCTTTCCCTGAACGTACCCGAGCTAAACTTCAGAAATTGATTCCGGGAACACTGGTCTTCGGAATCTGGTGCCGTCAGAAACTGCGTTCTTGTAAAATCCAAAAGAAAATTAATAAAAAATTTACCTTGAATTTTACGAGTCATTACAGATTATATAAAGTAATTTCAATGGATCAATATTTTTAAATTATATTTTATAAATTCCTATTAGTTAGGTAAATTTCATAGTGATTTCATTAAATGATTTTATAATAAATTGTATTTGAGTATATTAGGGGTTTTATAAAAGAAAGTGGATGGTATTATGTAATTTTTTCAAGCATAAGACTATTTATTAATTTAAATAATTTAAAATGATGGATTAATTTTTGATTCAAAGGGAGATTGGTTCTTATGTAATTTCATTTGTGGAGTTCATGTTTTTTTTATAATCTTATATTTATAAAAGAGTGTTAACTGGTGGAAGAACAACTTGGCATATTGAGTCCAAATATTCCAAAGGTGTACTTGGAATTATATAAATGGTTTTATTAATAATAATTACTCCCTCAATGTTGAGACCCTGATTCTTACTATTTGTGATGTGGGTTATGAACTTTTATGAGGTTAGCTATTTCTTTATGCGATCATTATCTTCATAATAAAATTGATTGGATTGTTCCTTTATATGGTGTTTGAGGGTAGATGATGTTTTTTAAGATGTGTTTTTTGATTTATTCCCATATCTTATTTATTTATCACCTCTATCTTCATATTATTGTAATATTACGTAGCTATGTAGAAGTTATGTATTAATGTTTCATTATATTGTTGTGTGATCATCAGTTAGTTCCTTAGGTGTGTCGCACTCTCCCAAGGGTTTACTTGTAATTCATGACATAAAGGGGTTCCAAATGGGATGTTTTTGTTCACTAGGGGATCCTTAGATAGAATTAAATTAGAAAAATGGGTCTTGTATCATTCATATACTATTCTAAAGAGTTACCAATGATACTATATTTGTTGAGAAAATTATATTTGGGATTTCATTTTATTTCATTAACTCGTACAGTTTGATTGGAATTGATTGAACTAGTGTGTGGTTACTTTTTACTTACTATTTTTTCATTACATGATGATGTGTTGAATACTTCTTTTATATGCCTTTTCTTTGGAATCATTTAATTTTCCCTAAGAATCATTAAAAATGTTCATTACGAAATGGATTTGAAATTTTCTTTTCCAAGGGAAAGGAAATAACTATTTTAAGAATGGGGTTTACGAAAAAACATTTGTATGTAGATGATTGGTTATTTTTAAATGTGTTATAAAAACATTTAATTTTTTTAATATATTTACTCTTAGGTGTGTGGTTTTATACATATATTCTTAATGGAAATGGATATATTATTTGAAATGGTATATCAAATGATATTGGTATCATCACTTCTACTTATGGTAAAAATATTTTATTGTTGTGGTTATAACAACAATTTTTGGAAGTCCATTTGAAACGAACTACAATTACTCTTTGTTAAAATTATACCAGCCTCATTTTATTGACACCCTACACACACAATAACATATGTATATAGTTTTTAATTTTCATTTCAAGTTCCTAGTTTTGAAATTTCATGGACAACACTCATTGTGGTCTATAATAGATGGGTTTAAGATCTGGTGAGTGGGTATGGGTCATATAGGTATAGAATTTTTTGGTTCGAGTTTTTTAATATTATTTTATGTTGGTAATGTAGTTGTAATTTTGGCTTTGATCACTAATTTAATTTACCATTTATGATGAAATTTATTTATGTATATTTTTTTTATATTATGATGATACATATTTCATTTCATTTTATGTACTAATATATATAATCTATATAGTTATCAGATTTATTTTAAAATGGTTTATTTTTTGGGGATATAATAATTATAGATGAGTCATTCAAGATTTTATAGTCATGTCCATGTTAGGGATGATTCTATTTAAGGGTTGAAATCAATCTCAAGATTATGCACTTGATTTATAAAAACTACATTCCAAATATTGGGTATTGGGAACACCCCTCGGTCATAGTGGTGAGCCATGTCAGGTGATGTGTCTAGTTATTCTGGGCTAGTTCATTGCATGAGTAACATATATATATCTTCTAGAGGTAATATATAATAATTTTAAAGAATAGGGTGCCTTAATCGATTTCTATTTTTTTTAATTCTTATGAAATTGTTGACGTCACTTATGGAATCTATTTTAATGTAATAGAATATGGTGCTTCTTTGATTATACACTGATGAAGTGGTTCTTCCCATTAGAGTAAATAGTTATGTAATGGAAAACCAAATATTACATTAATTCATGCATATTTAGCTTTCTTGTTAACTAAAATTTTGTCACTTGGAATTACTAATACAAAAAATGAATATTCAGAAAGCCTAATCGATCAAGAATCAAACTAGGTGATTCTTATTTCTTTCCTGGAATGTTAAAACATGGCATACAATTCTAAAATAGTATATTCATACTTCTAGATTATAGAAATATAGATTGACTGAAACCTTCCAAAAAACATAAAAAATATAAAATATATACATTAAAACAAACCAAAAAACCCGGGGATAAAAACTATAAATCCAATCATAAAACATGTTAGAACAAAGAAAGATGAAAAATGATCAAAATAATAACACTTAAAAAAATTAATAACACTACATAGTGGTAAATTTTTATTTGATGGATATAATAGAATTGAATGACTATTAAATAATAATTAAATTTTAATAAATTCATAATAAATAAAAATTAAATATTAATATTATGAAAAATTAAAATAAATGTAGATTTTAAATAATTTTTTAACAAATAAGATTTTGTTAAATGAGATTTTAATGGATAGTCTGTGGAAACCAAATAATAATATAAATAAATATTATATCATTTAAGATGAATATTCACTACATATAACAATTATTCATTTTCTATATTAATAAAGGAATATGGTATTTAGAGAATGGATACATAATGATATTATTTCATGAATGATCTTAAAAAAATCCCAGACATATATTCTCTCATAGTACCCTTCTTAGATATATCCTATATAGAAACATTCTTTAAAACATAGGGATAAAGGGAAACATAGAAAGCGTGGGATCAGATTTTATGTAATGGTAAATGGGAGAGATATAAATCAATGATCATATGCTTGTATAAGATAATAATATAAGTATGAGATCATGAATAGAACATAAAATGTTCCTATGAAATCTATCATAAATAAAAAAAATATGAGTCATGGTACATAACATTATCATTTCAAACTATATGATTCATAAGATTGAGAAAGTATCATAAATCAGTCATGTTTTTTGATAGAATATCACAAGAATTATAATATTTCATTAAATATTTTTTGGAAAAATACAAATCATAGAAAAAAATTTGATTAGAAAATTCTTAACTCCAATACTATCAAAGTGGATTAGGATCAATCGCTATTATATATTTTCATTAGTCAAGGTTCACTCCCAAGTATATCATATGGGAAAAACACACATTCCGAACTGGGTTCACTCCCCATTCCATTATATATTATTTCAAGAGATATCCAATTTTATCCAATGCATTAGAGGGATATATAATTCTGAGACTAACCATAACATAATTAAAACTACATTAACATGTTCCAAAACATCATAAAAAATTAATCACATCGTCATAGTATAACCTTGGTAAAACTATAGCAACCAATACTTTTCATACATAAATATTAAAAAAAAATTAGATGAATATTCATTATATAATATAATGGTCCATGCAAGAATTGAATAGGTCTAGTACCGTTGGAAACATAGATACACGAAAAATGTTTTCACAAGATATATGTATAATCTCTCACTTGGTTATTCATAAATAACACACTTCTAAGACAAATTATACTTTAAAATATATATTCATATCATGGAAAAAATAAAACATAAGAAATTGTGAGCTCAGATGATGAGTAAGGGTAAAAAAGGGAGATATAAATGACCACTTACAAATAATGTGTGCATAATGGTATGAGAACAAGAATTTTTTTTTGAATACCATAACTAACATATCATTGATCAAAATATAAATCATGGAATAAATCTTGGCCATTCATAAGGCATGAATCATAATTGAATCAAATAACATTAACCATGAAACCACAACATTGGAAAAAGAAATAGATTTTCTATATACACATAAACATAGAAAATCATTTCATTCATATCCTAGTCTCACTGGAAATGTAGTTCCCATGGTTAATGGATGACGGTCTAGTGGTGGTCATATATACAAGATTTTTTTTAAAGAAATCGATTAATTATGTAAATTAATTTTAAAATTAAAATATGATAGTTAATTTTAAACAAAAATAAATGAAAGAAGACAATAATGTTTTTTATTGTAGTTTGGTCTAATGTGGACGTACATTACTCATATACCTCTCTATTTAGTAAGGGAAACATTGTGTAGTAATGTGATTTTTGAAATGGAATCATTAAATGATTACATTTTCCTTTTCTACAAAGTGGAGGGATAACCACATTAGAACAGTAATTACATTTGGGATGTCACAACCCAAATATGATAGTGAATTTAGGAAATGGGAGTCATAATCTAAAAAGTCTTGAATTTTTTAATCTAGGAGTCACAAGTTGTAGAATAAAGGATGAAATGACTTAGTTTGTAAAATCTTAAACAAAAAATAAGAGTTTAGGTGAAATATATGAATAAGTGTTATAGACATAAATAAACTATGACAAAGTTGAATATAAAAAAGAGTGAATATGTATATGTCCTTGAATAAGGTATCATATTATCTCACTAAGGATTTCAAATGCCAGGAAGATTAGGAAGATTCCTTGAGGGATCATCCAAGAGAAGAGTACTTGTTCACACATGCCATGATTTGTATTGCAGAGAAATACTATGGTTCTAAAAAGGACCATGTTCTCATAATCGTCATGTATATCCTTTGAATATATCCTTGAGCTTTTAAATAGGATCTACAAAAACTAATTATCTAAACTATCACTAGGTAGAGAAATTCACTTTAAAAAATACATAATTATATAGGAGAGAGAAAATTATCTTCCTACATAATCATAACAAATATTGTTTTAATTCAAAATAAAATACCAATTAAAACTAATTTAAACTACATGTTAAATAATTAAAATGGAATCCATAATAATAGCTCAAAAATCAACAAATTCCATAAAACAATACAAATTTACAATAAATTTTAATTTAGTGATGTGTGTAATATATTAAAAGTTAAATTATAATGCATTAATTAACATAAAATAAATTTGGATAATTTTTTCTTCAGTAAATAATAATTTACAAAATAATAAGACTGAAAAATAAATATAAAATATAATTTTTTAAAATATTATAAATATTCTATATGTGTACGCATGAACAAGGAATAAATTAATATATAGTTTAAAATTATTGGAAATATTTTTAAAACACTTCTCATAGATTATATATAATATATATTAATTTTATAAATTAATAAAACACTAAATTTTTTTAAATAAGAATGAAGTTAATAATATTATAAAAAACAATGAAAAATACATGAATTTTAAATATTTATAAATTAGAAAAAAAATTGTTTAAATGACTGTGTGTTCCCTGTGAACTTGGGGTAATTATACTTATTATTCCAATAATATGGGGTAAGTTGTCTCACAGTAAGTATACTTATTGTAGAAAAAATATCACATGATCAATTGAAAATAACATATGATCACAATGACGACCTTATAGAAAATATGTGGGAATTAAAAATATATATCAGGCAGTATGTATATATCCTATTTATTAAAAGTAATTATACTAATTGTGAATAACTAAATTATGGTAACTATAAAATACCATTATATTCACATAGTAGTAAATCTTAGTAGGTTCAATTTTAATGCTACATGGTAACTAAGTGACTCCTATGGTCAATTTTCAGATCCCTTCATGGCCAATTCCAATACCTCATTGTAAGTAGTATATCTCATTATAATGGGTACTTATATACATCTTACATTATGTATAGAATTTTTTTAGTTTGCTATATGGTGTACCGCTAATCAGTGAAGACCAAAGGAGAGATAAGCTGTTGGTGCCAAGTAGTAGACTATATCGATGAAATTGAATATAAATGGCTATGCTGTAAGGGATGAGCTATATTAGATGTGGGATCCAATATACCATGAGGATATGATGTTGTATTTCTAAAAGAATTTTCCAATATCAGCAACATAGACTCATAACTCCTTACACTTGGATAGTGTTAACTCCTATATGATCAATTTGAAGTAAAGGGGAATATATTCATGAGTACTTTTGGTTTCTCATGAAGTTTAAGGAGTTACTCGTGTGTTAGGTTCATAAATATACACCTAGTTGGTTGAAACAAAATTAATGGTATATTGAAACAAAAGTGGGCTTGAAATCATAAAAAATTATAACAACTTGATATCTCAATCATTTTAATTTTTTTTCCAATTTAAATTGATATCTTATTGAAATGTACAAAATACATAATTTTAGTTATTTTTTAGTTATTTCCAGAATATCAATGAACACTTCGATATGAAATATATAGCATTGTGATATCATTAAAAAATATATCAAATTAAAAAAAAACCTATATAAAAAATCCTCAGAATATTATTAAACATTGGCTAATTTCTTTGGTGTGTAAATGGATTTTTAATCCTTTCATGTAGTTGAATTCATGTTATATAAAATTCATATGTTTCGTATTAAATGAGAATTTTAAAAATACAATCACTATTAATCATGATATAATAAAATTATAGAGAGACAGATATAACTTACTTTTACATAAAAAATGATAGGGTTCATAATATTCAAACATGAATAGAAAAAAAACAATATGTAATCAAACAAAAAATACATGAAATAAAATGCACAAAAAATATCCCCTTTTTTTATAACAAAACCCAACAAGTTAAATGAAGAAAATTTTATTTTCTCCCTATTTTTTTCAATAAAAGGAAGGATAAAACAAAAACATTCCCTTACACATAAGGAAAGTTAAAACAATTAATCTTCTAATAACCCAAGCACAAATTTGATTTTTCTAAATTGAAAAGACTCAAATGTCTTTTTAATCATGTATAAAAATTAAACCTCAATAGGGATATATTCTAAAAAATATCACCATTATTAAAATTATCTATAACAAAATGTAATCTATGATTCATATTATTTTTTCTAGAATACTGTAATAGATTTATACAAATAGAAATTGAAGATGTTTTATCAAAATAAATAGAAAATTTATCAAGATAAATAAAAAAAATAAAATAATTTTTCCCAATACATATACTTTGAGAATAACAATTTTATACAAATATATACTCATATTCTGCAATAGGTTGAGGAATATGTTATATCTTCAGAGAAGAACATGAATTTAAATTCTTTTCAGGAAAATGACACATACCTAATGTGATTTTTTTTCAATTTTACATACTTTTTAATTAGATTCATAAAACGATATTAAATTAAAAATTATGTGTTTAGGATAAATCAAAAAAGAGTTAACATTTACTTTAACTATATAATTATTCTTTTCATAATATTTAATTAACTCTCTTTATGATTAAAAACAAACACTGAACATGATATCGGGTGTATATGTAGTTAAAAAAAGAAATATACCTATCATGCATATATAAAATGTTATAAAAATATATTTATCGAAAGTATCAAATATAATTTAAAACTAGTATGCATTGATTTTTAGAAGATTTAAAAGAATCGAGACCCATCCATTTAACGACTCTTGAGTATACATTGATTGATTATGAAAGAGACCATTTTTTATTTTAGTAATTTTATGTTTGAGAGGGAAATTTAATTTTTCCATTAAGATAATTTGAAAAATATATGAAATTAGTGTATAAAATTCATTATAATGAAATTCAATATAAGAACAAAAAACTATATCAGCAACATAAGTTTTCACAATTAAAAAATTATTATAAATTCTATTAATAGAATGTGTAGGATCAACATCACATTTGTTGAATCCATTATTAAATAGAAACAATGAAATTATCTCATAAAAAGAATTGGGAGCTTGTTTGAGACCATAAAATTATTTTTATAACTTTAAAATGTGATAATTAAATTTTTCATTTTCAAAACCAATGGTTTGGGAGACATAAAATTATTCTGTTATAAAATTTTTTATGAATAACTTTTAACATCAATTTGATTCAATTTAAAACCTTTAAAACTAGACATATCTACCAAGATTTTAATAAAATCCACCCCAAAAATAGGTGATAATTAATATTAGAAGTTTAAACCCTCTTCTTGAGATTATCCTGAGGTAACATGTCTTGATTTATTTTTTATAATTTTTCTTGATACATCTAGATTGTTTCTAGAGTTCTATTTAGTTCAAATTCTATACTTATCCTCATGAAATTATAATACACACTAAACATTATTTCTAAAAAATTGATGAAGCACATATTTTAAAGAATAATACATTTATATTCATTTACACAATCAATAATATCATTACGAAGTATATTTTAAAAAAATGAATAATTTTCATAAAATGTTAAAACATGATTTCAAATTTAAATAATAGAATCAATGTTACTAATAACATTTTCAATATGATAATATCTTTGAATATTCCTTGATCTAGGATAGGGTCAAGAATTTTTATAATCCTCCTCAATTGATTCATCCTTATGTTGAAATTTTCATCACCAAAATTAAAATCTCTAAACACATCATAAAAAACATTATAATGAGAATATAATTTCACATTATTTTCATCAAACAAAACATCACTATATTATTCAATAAACATATTTAGTATTTTTATATATTCTATAAGAATTGATATTACTATAATTACCTATAAAATACCTTAATTAATTTCATAAATAAAGTTTTCTAAAATAAATATAAAAGGAAAAATAAAAAATTTACAACCAAAAAATCTAGAACAAAAATATTATCTATTTTACCTTTAAAAAATTCATGAGAATTTCACTTTAGAAATGATTTAAAAATAATACTATTTGAAATATAATATTTATAGAAGGACTCCAACCTAATAATATCTTGGAAATTTTAAATAACATAACATTGTTTTGTTAATTTAAAAAAGTGTTTGAATTTATCGTTCTACAACACCATTTTCCTGTGGATTCTATGTGCAGAAAAAATATTAAAATTACCATTATTATTTAAGAAAAATTGAAATTATAAATTATTAAATTAAACTTACTGATCATTATTAATATAATAAATAATAGAACCCTTTTGTTGTTGAACTAATTTACAAATATAAATAAATTTATTTAAAGAATGATTTTTATTGAAAGAATGTAAAACCTTGTAAATATTCCAAACATGAATATGTTATTTCATAAATGTAGGTAAATATAGAACATTATAATGTTTATGGAGATTATATATCATTATCAAAATTCAAATAACCTAATATTCTTTTCTAAATAATATTATCACTCTATATAGAATTCAAACACATAACATGTTGAACCGTTTATGGAAAAAACAATTAATATTTTTCATTAGATTAGAATATAATAATAAATAATAAGCATTAGAAATATGAAACATATCATTTTGTAATTTAAATTCCATTCCATAAATCCATATTTCTGATATAAAAATTAAATTATGTTTTTAAGCTTCAACATTTAAAACTTTTTAAATAAAGGTAGAATTATAAATACCTACATAACCAAAAACCTTTTACTTTTTCTTTGGAATTGTCTCCAAATGTAATAGTTACTCCAATATGTTTTATGTGGATAAAAATAATGGGTCTCTAGTAATATTCCACAAACATCCACTATCCATGTACCATATGTCATTCTTGACACATCCAAGGAATTTGTACTACAAAAATCAAGTACATGACATTTTTTGTACCCAAGCTACTTTTGGCCAAATAATATTAGTAATACAATTATTAGGTACCAGCACATAGGTTAAAAAAATATTTTATGGAACTATAGATAAAAAATATTTAAATATATGAGCCTTTTTATATCCCAAAGACTATTTGAACATAATAGAATAATCATTTTCATAGTCAACTTTCATTCCATATATAAAACATGTAACAATAGAATTAAAACCATATTTTAGTTATCAAAAAATGATTTTAATAAATTTTAGGTAATATATGGTTATATCCAATACCTTCTATTTTCTATATATTTTATTCAAATACATCTCTTTATGATATATTTCATAACCTTTCAAAAAAGAAGACATACATTTCTTAATACTTTCAACATTATTTTTCAAATTTCCATTCAAATCATAATTAGTTTTCAAATTATAATGAACTATAGAATGAGATGTAGAATAAATATTCCTTATTTTTTCATCCTCTTTTAAAAAAATTATTTTCAGAAACAATTTTTCCATAGTTTCATTACACTTATTATATAAATCAGAATCTTTAAAAACATCTTATTTATCATTTCAATGTCTTAATTTAACTAAAAAACATCTAGATTTTCAGAATCATAGTTAGAATCATAACATCAAGAATAAAATCTATTATAAATTACCAAATTTTGTGAATCTATAAAGAATATGTTAGTATTTTCTTCCTTATTTCAATATTTTTCACAAAAATATGATTCTTTGGTTAAAATCCAACTACTTTCCAATGCCTTTTTTCCTTCTTTTTGAATTTATACTTCTTCATTAGTTTTGTGTTTCTAGTCCTCACATGAATTTTATTCCTACAATGAAAAAAGTAACATGTGAATTATTATAATTAATACTTCCTTTATTATCACCCTTTATTTATCTTATTGAGGGTTTCTTATAAATTATTTCGTAAATAATTTCTTTTCAATTTCTTTATAGACATTAGTAAAAATATGAGCCACATATTCTATTTCACATTCAAATATATCATAATAATAATATTTAGTAGAAATAATATTTATATATTTAAACACTAAACCTTTTGTTTTTTAAATTTTCTTCTTCAGTGATGTTCCTCAATTATAGTTCATAATGAAGGAGTGATCCAATCAATTCAAAAAGAGTGTACTATTTCAATTTCATTCATTTATAAATGGAGAAATTATTTTCATTCCATTTATTTCATAGTTATGTAATGAATAATTAATAAATTATAGGGTTTTAAATAGATTATTCAATGGGATTCCTTCTATTCATAATGATTGGGAATCAGTGGAACAAATGGTTCACATATTCAGTCACCCATCTTCAGGACTTGGTACTAAGCTCGATGCATTCCATGATTAGTTTATATCAATTTGTATGAGACAAGGTGAGTTACTAGTATAATCTACAAAATATCATGAGTTTTCATACATATAGAAACATGAAAAGACACCCTTCTATTTATAAAATGATATAAAATAATTAGAACATTATAATATAAAACATATTTAATAGCATCATTTCATGTAATAGTTTCTATGTAATATTATGGTAGTGTATGCTACTTTTTCAAGATGGACCAATGTTTTAGGATTAAAATTTTGAGGTAATACTCCAATTTGGATATATAGTAACCATAATCATTTTCATCAATGTGAGCTGGCTTCTAAGGAATCCAATTATTCTTTATATTTATTACTTAAATATTAATGTTCTTGTCTATAGTCTATTAGGTATATAAATTTATTAACACAATAAAAAATAAACAACAAAATCTATAGAAGTATTGAATAAATTACCAAAACAACAATCTCTAATACCAATTTTTAGGTCACAAAGTTCAACCAAAGATGTTATAGTGTGGGGTGAATAGACATGATTAATTTTTTTAATGAAATATATTAATTATGTAATTTTATTATGAATATTAAATTAGAGAGTTGATTTTCACTAGAAATAAAATAATGAAGACACTAGTGTTTTTTATAATAGTTATGTCTAATGTGGATTATCTCTAATAATATACCACTATACATATAAAGAGATAAATTGTTCACTAATTTGATTTTTTAAGGAGAATCATAATCCAATTTTAGAAACATTTTCTATAAACTGGATGAATAACCAAACTGAAACACTAGATTTTTTATGGGGAGTCACAACCCAAAGACAACACTAAATTTAGATTATGGTATTTATAACCCAAATGATATTGAAATTTTAATTCTGGAGTCACAAGCCATGTTAGAGAAAAAAATGTTATTGTATGTAAAATAATAAACACAAAAATATTGTTTATGTGAATGATAAGAAGAATTTTTATAGATATAATAGACAAGGAAAATGCATAATATTAAAAAGAAGCACATGTACTAGATGTTGACTAAGGTATCTGGTCATCTCTTCAGGGAAGTTATAGTCATAGAATATATTGTATATTTCGTGGTAAATTATCAAAAGAAGAATACTTGTTCACACATGCATTGGTTTGTATAGAAGAAAAAATAATTAGTTCTTAGAAGGACTGTGTTCTTGTAAGTTTCATTTAAATTATATAAATCTGTCCTGGATCTTTTACATAGGATATGTAAAAGGTGACAATCCATTCCTTAATGAGGTAAATTAATAAAAAATAAAAAATACATAATTATTCAGGAGGGGGAAAATTATCATCCATTATAATCATATTAAATATTTCTTGAATTTGAAATTTAAATATTGATTGAAACCATTTATATTACTCATTAAATAATTAAATTAACACCCTAATTAGAGGACAAAATAAATCCACGAATTTCATAAATTTTATTGACAATTAAACTAAAATTTTAAATACTTTTTTATTTAATACTATGTGTAATATATTAAAATTAAAATTATTCTTTAATAAATTAAAAAAAAGATTTGAATATGTTGATTTTCACTAAATATTAATTAAAAAAATAATGAGGCCAAAAAATTCAAAATATTAGTGTTTTAAATAATGGAATTATGTTTTATAGGTTGCGTATGAATAAGGAACAAATTAATACATATTTTTAAACTATTTAAAATATTTCTAAAATAATTTTCATGGATTATATATGATATATACTAATCTTAGAAATTAATAGAACACTTTAAACAATTAAAACAATCATGCAGTTAATGATAGTATAAAAAATAATGGAAAATAGAACTTGTTTAAAAATTCATATTTTAGTAAAAAAAAAATAAATATTTCAATTGAAAAAGAATTCCAAGTGAACTTCTGGTCAGTATACTTACCGGTTTGACAATGTGTGTTCGATTTTCTTGTTGTCATTATACTAACCCTATGAAAAAAAATATATCATGCAGACACCTGAAAATAACATGTAGTCACTATAATGACTATATGAAAAATTTGGGGTCACTAAAATATATATCATATGGTATGTATATTTACTATGAATGTACTATTTTATTCTAACCACAAATAATTAATTTTTTGGAAACATTAAAATACATGTATGGTTACTTAACAGTAACTCAAGACAGGTTCATTTTTGAAGATGCTCGGAAAGTCAGTGAGTCATGTGGTCACTTTGTATATAACATCATGATTAGTTCCAATAATTATGTCAGGTACTTATATATCTTTTTATTAGGTACTTATATACCTCCTATGAAAAATATATAAAAATATTTTTGTGCTACATGGTGTCATGCTGAGCTGTGAATTCTAGAGGAGTTCGAAGTTTCTAGTGTCATACAACGGACTGTGCTAGTGGTCTGTTATGTAAATGGTTGAATAATGATGGATGAGAAAAAATAAATGTGAGAGATAGGGTAAGATGTAGATTTTCAATTTTTATTGCATTATATAAAGGGGTTTCTCCAATAGAGGAACAACGGGAAACTTTCTCCTCACACATGGAGAGAGTTCACCTCCACATGTTCACTTTGAAAAAATGGGTCAAAGCTTCGGGGTCAATTTGTGTTTCTCATGTAGTGAAAGAAGTTACTCGTGTGTATTTTCAAATAAATACTCATGGTAAATGGAAACAAAAGTAATGGTTGGATGAAAAAGTTGGATTCAAAACTTGAAAACTGACAACAGCTTTATATATCAACATTTGGTGAATTATTATCTCATATAAATAATAGAATTAGTGAAATTTATAGAAGACATAAATTTAGATAATTTTTATAGATTTCTAAAGGATTAAATAAATCACTTATTTGACATCTACATAATGATATATCATTAAAAATTAGGGAAAAATTAAACAAAAAGTATGAGAAAAAATACTATAATTTTACAGTACTTCAACCAATTTTTGTTGTATGTAAACTACATTTCTAGCCTATTATGTGGTAGAATGAAATTTAGATAAAATTATTATATTTAATATTAAATAGTAATTTTTAAAATATACTCACTATAACTCAAGATTTAATAAATATATATAAAATTATTTAGAACATATTTTCACATAAAATAATGACTGTGTTTTTAATATTCAAAAATAAAACATAAAAAATTATATATTAAAAAAAATACTTGAATAAACATAAAAAAACCAAAAATATCATACTGTATTAGGTTTAGCCTCCATTCCATTTTATTATTCAAGTTTAACATACAATACTATCATAGTGTATAGAGTCCCTTATTGAACTAGGTTCACTCCCCATTCCATTCATATTTATCTCATGTGATATCTATATTTACCCAATGAATTAGAGGGCTATATAATTATAGGGCTACAATTAACATAATCAAAATCATAAATATGTGTCCCATAATTTCATAAATAATTTATTATATTAGAATACATGAAAAAGGAATTTCATTTCACAAAATATCATCTCATCTTTGAATAACCTGTGGAAGAGAAATAAGGTTCATAACTAAATTAACACATGGAAAACAAATAAGTTTTATAGAGTCTTCCTTACACAATCATCATTATAAGACACCGAAAGAATTAAATAGGATGGAATAATTGGATCATTTTTCTAGTAAATCATAATTAACATCAAATTATGTCATCATAGAAAAAAAATTACTTTAAAATATATATGGAACATTTTTTGGAGAAAATAACCTTTCCACATTGAAAATAATTTTTTTAAAACTAAAAGTTCACATAATGATGTGACCATAATTTTTAATGGAAATAAAATTGGAAACATAAAATTGGATCTTTCAGTAATTTACGGACTTGATGAAGGTAAATACCTATCATGGTTTATAATTTAAGAGAAAAATATTCCTTTCACACATTTGTAAAATGTTAAAAATTACATAGTATAGAAAAGGAAAAAATTCATTTTAAAAAATTTTATAAAAATTAAATAATTGGTTAAAATTATGCCAAAAATAATATTAGAATATTAAAAACAATAATTAAAATATTTATAGAAATCATTAAATTTGAAGAAAATAGTTTTTTTAACTGAAGATATGAATAATGTTAGTTTCCCTAAAAAATGTTCTTTTATTATATTGAATATATAGAGCGAGGAAAATGAAATTATAAAAAATGCATTATTACGAAATATCTAGATTAGACTAAAATATATGTGTTTTTTAAGTGGTAGATCATCAAACTTATTCATCTTATATTTAACCATAGACAACCCTCATAAACATTAATATTTTAATATAAAACCCTTACCTCAAGTTTCACATGCTTCGAAAGCATTATAACATCATGTATAATAAATTTATATTTATTCTAATTATATATAATAATAATTTATATATTTATGATATCATATATGATCCGCTTATAACATATCAAGACCCATTTGTTAGTATTTCCTTATTAAAATTATTATTTTCGGGCGTTAACTATTTCGTTTTACAGGAGAGTTTTGGTATGGTAGTTCTTGTCCTTAATCTTTTATAATGGTTACAAAATATCCAGATTAGTAACCATGAGATAAATATAATATTATATATATAAATATAGAGTCATCCCTAAAATTTATATATAGAAAAATGAATTAAATAGTTCCTAGAGACGATAAGATGCACATACACATGAATGTTATTTTTAATTTTCAAAAGATAAAATAAAAGAAAGTTAAATTTTAATTAAACTTTATATAATAATTATTATATCACATATATCATATACATTTTTTAAATTTATAGTTATTACCAACCATTTAAATCTAAAAATGAAAAATCAATCACATTACCTCATAGAGGTAGAAGTCCATATGTATGCACAAGTGACGTTATTGTTTTCAAATAGATTAGAATATAAGAAGGTAGATATGATATTATAATTGATAAATAATAAATATTTCATAATTATGATATATAAACATTATAATCATAATAACACCCATCCATAAAATAGGGTGATGAAAAATGAATTGTATCTCTATATAGAGACGGTAAGATGTATGTATGTACAAGTGATACTTTCACTTCCAATTTGATGGGAAAGAGGGTGGATACACGTTGTTTCATAATAATAATAATATTTATGCTTTATTTGGGCAAAAACCTATTAATTTTTATTAATAAAATACTTTTAAATGAGGTAAAAGAATATTTGAAAAGAAAGTGATTAGTTAAGAAATTAGCTTTTCTTTGAAAGGATTCTATTAAATCTCCTCTTTAGGATCCTAAGGTTAGTATTTTTGGAAAGATAATACCTATATAATTAAAATAATGATGATGTGAAGATAATTGTTTTAGGTTTGGTTGAACTATAAAGATCAATGTTGTCCTAATATGAGAATGTAGGGGTTCTCTTTTATAAGTGTGAGAGGAGAAATCCTTGAATTTCTTAAAGGATTAAAATATAAAAAAGTAATTATATTTAAAAATTCTTCCAATTGGTATGATATTCAATGATAAGGTAGTATTTGGTTGAAATATAGTCTAAAAATAAATTTTTTATAGGTTTACGTGTTTTTGAAACCTTACCTTTTTGTTTAACCCCATAGTTAACTTCTTTTAACCTTAACCGTGGTAACAACCGTTTCGATATTAATATATTATAATTTTACATATAAGGTGAAAATTTTCTCATAAATTGAAAATGGTTTAAGGTTTCGAAGATATATTATCCACCATTTCCAGTTCCAATATTATTCTGCTTTTTAATAATTTAAAAAATTATTATTTTCCAAAAATATCATTAATGGTTTTTTGACACTATTATTTTAATTTTACACTAAAGACACTAATATAAAGATATAATTAAAATATAATACTTCAAAAAATATTATATTATTCTATAAAATTTATTTGAAATTATAAATCTCTCAAATTATATAAGTTTTATAATTTTTAAAAACATATTTGTTTATTTATTTATTCAGGAAATATTTTTTCATCATTGTGAAATAATTTAGGGCAACTAAAAAATAAATAAAAATTAGATAAAAATTACCATCATGAAAACAATTTCACTATTTTATAATTAATGTTCTTATTTAATCCCAAAATTATGTTTTCTTTGTGTGAACACAAACCACATATTTAAAATTTAGTGAGTGACATTTAGTAATTTTTATTGTTATATATATATATTTTCCTGGAAAAGACTCCCGTAAAAAAATTAAATTTATAGAATAAGATGAAAATGGTGTAATTTTATTCATCAAATAAGAATTAAGATGAAAAAGGAAGCTATTACATTTAGTTTTAACCTAGTTTAACCTGATATTTTAGTTTACCAAGGTGATACATTTTACCATGGTTACTATTCATACAGGCATAAAAAATAAAAGTAATAGATTTAACATATCGATACCTACTGATTCCAAATATGGAATAAATTTTTGAAAATTAAATTTTTATATCTGTAATAAATTAATTTTAAAATAAGTTCAGAAAAATGAGACAATGTTTTAAAAAAATAATCATTTTAAGAATAAAATATGATTTTTTCCTATCTTAATTATAAAAAATAATTAATGAATATTAAAACATTTTATTGAATATATAAAATAAAAATTTAATTAAAATCATTAACCAATAGTGATGAAATTATTTTATTAAGATAAATACATTACACTCATAAAAATAGTTTTTTCTTCTTCAGATATACAACTCCTTTTTTCCAATGATTTTTTATTTTCATTTAAAATAAATTCATAACCATTAAATAAATTTTTTACATATTTAAAACCAATTTTTTTCAAAATTTAGTTTATTTTAATCATATCTTTCAATACAATGTCTAGAAAAAAATTCACATTAAATAATAAATTTTTGAAGAGTATATCATGGTTTGTTTAAAATCAATGTTTCATATAGAGAAAGCTATTAAAGAAATAAATTTTTTATATAGATATGTATCATAAAATATTAGGGTGTTACATTCTACACCCATTAAAATAAATTTTTTCATTTAAATCCCATTACCCTAATACAAATAATTGATTATATATATGTTTCATTACAACCTCGAGTTCCCATGTAGCTTCTTTGATTTATTTTATTTTTTCGGGAGAACTTCATCGAGGTGAGTATTCATGTTTTGAATCTTGTTATCTTCATGATCAAAGATTTATATTATTTATTTCATAATAAAAATAAATCTCTAGTGGTATGAACTCTATGTTTAGTGCATGTAAAGGATTAGGTATGTACTTCCAGGGGGTGATACCTGGAACACATTGTGAACTTGAGAGAGGTTCAGTGGAAGCGCTAACCAATATGCTACCATCCCAACTCGATCAATAATTTTGAAGGGGCCAAAAAACATGGTTCAAGGTTATCGTTTATTTATGAATATATTTACCTTGTTTTGTTATTAAATTAATATAAATATCTTCTTAATAACATTGAACTAAAGATTTAACCGATGATTACAAGAATAACTTTTCTATCTACATGGAGCTACCTTGATATACTTCCAAGTGGATCTGAATTTTTCTCCCATTTCCACTTCTATATCAGGTCCCAAAATCTTTCTTTATCCCTATTCATTGTATCATGGTGAAGTTATACACTTCTTTCCATAGAAGAATTTATAATGATCTATATGAATTATTGAGTGAACGATGTTACTATATGATAAATATACAAGAAAAAGGTGTTTGTCCCAACCACCTTTGAAATCAAAAGAATAATACCACAATATATCCTAATTGGATTAAACTTTTTTCTCGGACTGAACATATGTTTTACTATGAAAAGATGTATTGAAACCCATATCTATATCTAGTTCTTATAAAATTCTTCTCTAGAACATCACGGTAACCCTCAGATCCCGATCAGATAAAATATAATGTGGTACTCATTGAATCTTTACAACTCCTTTAATATATATCCCAAAATGATAGTCATGGGAGAAATATTCTTTGGTATTAATTAAGCGTTCCAACTTGGTATGGAGATCAACTACAACTCAAATAGTATTATGGTCTTTAGATGTTTTGTGGAGTCCAATGAAAAAAATACTTGGTGAGGTTTTCTAATTTCTATTCTATTATGTGTAAAGGTCATTACATCACAGTAAAATTATATCTCTCAGCCTTAACAATTTAACAAACCAATCATTGAGATACATACTCTTAAACATCCCACTTCATGTTTTCCTTCTAGAAATACTCTTTTAGATCTATACAAATATTTTTACTTTTAGGATGAATAGAGAACATTAGACTACGATATTCATCTAATATCCCATTCTACCAATATGATATTTATGAGATGAATAAATTGTTCCAAAAACAAATAATTCTATCACAATCATGGTTAAACTCAGAAAAATTTATCACTGCGTTTTACAAATATACATCTTCCTTCAATGACTCTTTCATCTTCACTTTGATAGATGGTTGAATACTCAATTGAGAAACACAATATTTTTTTCCCTTAATTCATGATTTCCAAATCCAAAATTTTAAAATCTATAAATATTGGATCTCTTTTTATCCTTATCATTGACATTGTAGAACGATCCGTTAGACTCAATGAGTCATCCACCTTGTTTTCTTTCTTTAGGTAGAAATGTATTGGGCAATCATAATCTATAATCAACTCCTACCATAATCAGTGGAACATATTTATATATTTTTAATTGAATATATTCATCAATAATTTATGAATTATATATATATTTCACAACATTCTTAATAAAGATAATTCCTCCAAATATTTAATTCAATAATTACCATGGCTAACTCTAAATTATGATTTTGGTAAATTTTCTCCAGAATCATGATTTTTTGTGATTTATAAGATTTCACCATATTAGTATTTATGATTACACATACTACTCCCATCATTGATAAATCCGTATTTATTACAAACACTTTCCCACTATAGGGTAATGCATTAATAGTTTCACTAACTATCCTATTCTCCTATTTCTGCAAATTTTATTCACATTCATCTATCAAATGTTCAACAACCTTCTTTTTTGATGGATCCACAGATTGGGACAAACCCATATCACATTATTGATTATTTCACGTTCTTTCATAAAGTTATGGTCTGAGTGCAATTTACAAGGTGCTCCCTCATATAAATAGAAAATTAATGAGGAATTCTTAATATATATGGTTAAGGTGCCCATTTAGAGGTAAACCATGCAAGTCCATTCATGAGCATCAATTGTAGTGAATTTAGAATGCACACGGGTTGTTAGTACATGATGCACATGGTTGATTCCATACCATGTATCCTATAAGAGAAACTAGATAGAGTACTTTGTGTGTTAGAGGTGTACTTCATGTATTTCAAAGGGTTAGGTAATCTATGTTGAAACCATGCAGGTTTCTCTATAGTTTTTTGTTGATCCATTTTCAAATAATGAATATGGGTTTTTAAAACATATGGGGAACCCTAGTAAGTATTGAGAGGATTAGGGTGGGTTTGGAGTGAGTCTCATGGTCTGTACTAGATGTTTTCCTTATCAGGAGTAATCATGCATGTTAAATATTTTGGTGGATATTTCATCAACATGGTTCGAACACAGTTTTCCAAAGTGTGTTTCAAAACCATGTGAATTTTCAAGGTTTTTAAATTTTTGGTAATTCCCGAAATTCTATTAATAAATAAGAGTAATTTCACCCCTCCTATCCCCCACACAAGTCGGCTAACCCTAGGGAGCTATAGGAGGAGATCCATCCTTATCCACTTTGGTTTCTTTCCCTATATTTATATTTTTTTAATAGGTTTTCAGTGACATATTTATTATTTCCAATCATTATTCTTTGACCCCTCTATTATATTGTATTTGGATTCCCTCATGAACTCATGATATTATGTGGATTAATTTTAGGGTTGAAGGTGGTTTTAAAGATAAGTATTTTGGTGTTTACAGTTTACAAACAATGTTTCTTATCATGAGGGTGTGTTCGTCGTTGAAGGAAACAACTTCAAAGAAGTTTATATTCGTTTTAGATTCATTGAGGCAGGATTTACTGTGTTTTATTTCAAATTTTAAGCTTGCATAAAATTTTTGAATCCCCTTTTATAAAATTATGACTATATATGATTGTTTTTTTGTCTTTGAGAACCATTTATTTCTATTTTTATATAGGAATAATTATTTTTTAACAGGGAATCCATGTTTTCATGTTTGAAATTGAATGTTTAAATATGCAATAATTTTATTAGTTCCTTATGGATTTTTGAAATGGTTTCCATGTGGTGCATTGGTTTTTTACTCAGTTTTAGTTTTTAGTGAGCGAAAAAAGGTTTTAAATGGAATTTGGTTTTTTAATTGAGGTGTTCACCTAAAAATTCTTATTAAAGGGGTACATTAATGTATTTGAAATGATGGTTTCACATGTGTGTGTTGGTTACCATTTATGAAATTCCTTTTAGTATTTCATTATTTGTTTTTTTTTCAAAAATGGTTTGCCCTTTAGCCTTGATATGATATTCAAATGGGTAATTCCTTCACTGAAGGGTAGCATTGAGATGTTTGGAAATAAATTGGTGATTTATTTGGACTTATTAAATTATTTTAAGTGGTTTTCTTGAAAATCATGATACAAATAAAGGTCATTGGCTGTGTTTTTTTTCAAATTAGGGAGACCTTGTATTAGGGTGAATTTGAAATGGTTTAAATATTTATATGTTTTCCATAATTATCCAAATGTTTCTTGGAATGTATATTAATAAATTTTAAAGGGTTTGGAACTCTAACATATAGTTTTCTATTAATGGAGTATTTACTACCAAATCATATAATATATTTTGGATTTCCTTTATTAGGAAACTTAACATATAGAGACAACAATGTTATTTTGTAATGTCCTGGTAGATTAGAGATTAAGGATGTTAGAGATTGAGAGATAAGGGAGGGAAGAGTCTAGATAGAACTTTGTCACTCTGAACCTTAAGCTTCTAGGGGAAGTTGGATTTTGAATTAGAAATTTCATCTAGTTTTTAAATGCTTGGAAATAATTATCATTGTTTAGACACCATTTGAATGTGTATGTGATATTGGGGATCAAACTTTTGGTTATGGGCTGAAGCATAATTGAACTCAGGCTATAAAATTAGTTCACATAGCCTAAGAATCCATATGGTGCTAGTGTGGTCGAGTCAACATTATTTTAAAGGTGTGTTTAATGATGTACACATAGTTTCCCAAACTATGGTGGTCAAGGTGTTCATAACACTATTCTTCTATATTTATCCTATTTGAACTCGTATTGATTCTATATTTCTACAAGGGTGGTTTTCACTTGTTGGAGGTTGAATCAGGAGCATTTTTTTCCCTTTTAGGATGTGGATTTCTTGACCTTTTTT
Source organism: Viscum album (assembly GCA_963277665.1). Lineage (NCBI taxonomy): Eukaryota > Viridiplantae > Streptophyta > Magnoliopsida > Santalales > Viscaceae > Viscum > Viscum album. The sequence goes on from OY728150.1 coordinate 937,255,232, forward strand.
TGGTTGTGTTGTTCTTGTGTGATAGTGGTTTTAGAAATTTATTTCTTTGGAATATTTAAGTGTATTTTTGAGAACTATAATTTTCTAACATTATTTTATGAATAATAGAAAGAGTAAATTCTCATATTTTTATGAAATATTTTATGTAAATGCTGGTTTCTATTATGTTATTTAAAAAATGAGATTTTTAAAAAAATTGTTTTGTTTTTAAAACAAGAAAGAAAAGTGTTTAAAAATGGAGTTATTTTTTAAAAGAATTTTTGGATTCTTATTTTTCAATGTGGAAAGGTGGTTTTGAAGAAATTTTATTGTTATCCTAGTTTAGGGAAATTGGTGTGTTCAACTGAGGTGGTTTTGTTTTAAATATTTTTTGTCTTGGTTTTTGAATTAACACCTTAGTGGAAGCTGGTTTTACAATTACTTGGTTTAAAGGTGGTTTTTCAAAGAAAAATTTATTTTGATTTTTTAGCATTCCTCTTTTGAGGGTTTAAACAGTGGCTTTGATTCCTTCACTGTGAAGGAATGACTTTTTTTTGAAAATGTATTGAGGTAGTTCATGTCTTTATTTTGTGTCCCCTATAATGGTTGTAATTTTTATCTAATTTTGTCACCTACCTAAACACCATGTGTAGTGGATAACATTGTAATTTCATAGATTTAGAAGGAAATATGTGGTTGGAATAGATTGAGGTGGCCATAAATTCTATTGGGACACCTGAATATTTTATGGTGAGATATTTTGAGAGATCATTAGTTGGTTTTAGATGATATAGTGGGAGTTGTTTGTTCCCCCTCTACTATTTGGGGGATGTTTTGTAATATTGGTTTTTGGGAAGATGTCTCATGTTCGATCATTTTAAGGATGATTTCGCTGTTTTGGGACTTTTCCTTCAGAGGTTGAAACCTTGTATTCATGATTTTTTGTATTGGATGGGTTTGAGGTTGTTTTTCCCATTTTGGTGTTCATCTGAGTATGATTCAAATTGGTTTATTTTTATGGATCATTTGAATGATATTTTTAGGATTGATTTATTCTGTTGAGGAATGTTTCTGACCTCTTCTTCCCTCTTGGATGTTTTTTGGGTAGGGTTATGGGTTACATTTCATTCTGCCTAATTTTTTCACAGACCAATCTTGGTGATAGTGGGATTCAACACTTTTTAGTTGAGCCTATTGATGATATTTGTTTGGACTTGATAGTGGCATTTGGGTTCATGATTGTTTAATTGGTGTGTGTGTGTGTTTGACTAGTTGAGTGTAGTATACTAACAGGAGTTTTGTTGTCGAAATTTCATTGGATGCACTATGTGATGGTGGTCCAGTGTTTGAACTTTGGTTATCCATATATTCTATGGACAAATATTAATGGACTTGTAATTATTTTAATGATCTTTTTGTAGTTATTCCTTCCATTAGGTTTGGAAGGGCCTTTGTTTGAGAGTGTGATTTCTCATGGTTTCTTTATTGTTTAAGGTTTCATTATTAATAATTGTTATTTTGATAAACCATGTTAGATGAACTCAAAATGTATTGGATAATATTTTAGAGTAATTCTAAATGGTGGGTATATCAACTTAATTCTTTCAGGCATTGTAGGGATTCCAATTTTGGGATCTTATTTTGGTGATACATGGAAATGTTTGGTACTCTTATAGATGTTCAATTTGATAATTTTTTAAGATAGAAATTCTTGGATTTTAGGATATGTCTTATTGAGTGGATCATTTGGTTTGATCCTGTTGGGATCTTCTGCTCATTATTCTGCTTTTATTTTGTCTGGGACATTCTTGGGGAACAATTATGCATAAAGTGATGTTTGTGACACCCCATGTTATGTTGTTTTTCACATAATGTTATTTTGAGATGTTTAGGTTCAAGATTCATTTCCATGGGAATTGGGCTCATCCCATGGAAATTTTTTTGGTTCTAAATCTATGTATAGTCAAGGTGCATGAGTAGAGATAAATCGTATAACCTCCCATTATACGGATCCTTTTCAGTTTATTTTGATCTTTGTATGATTTATCAGCAAGTTATATAAATGTTTAATTCCAAACCACACTAACCATAGTGGAAACCAAGTGGGGTCCTTGGTATTTCTGATGTATGGAGCACAAATTTAACACATTTTTGTAAACTGTATGGAATGCATGTGGGTGGAACTATAGTTTTTCACAGAGCCATTTTCATGGCTTCTTCATAGTTTTTAAAAGTGTACATGGAACCCCATGAGGTCATGTGAGTATTAGGGTGGTTCGAGAGTGTGGAACATGGTTTTCCATAACTGTGAAGTCACCTGGGATAAACTATGCACATTAACTTTTGAAGAGGAAGTGCTTCCAACATATTTGGGGAATGATTTTCCAAAATGTGAATCCAAACCATGTGACTTGTATGGGTGTTTAAAATTTTGGTTCATACAAAAAATTCTCCTAAAAAATAAGTGGGACTTCACCACTTTTCTCCACCACGCAAGTCATTTGACCCTAGGAATCTTGGGTAGGAGCACCATCCTCCTCCACCTTGGATTCTTTCCCTCCCTTTGTTTATTAACAAGAGTTTTGAGGTGAGTTATTCAACATTTTCCCTCATTCTTACTTTATTCCTGTTGGTCGGAGTGGACACTAAAGAGGGGGGGTGAATTGAGTTCCAATTAAAATTTATTTTTTAAAACATTGTCTTAAAAACCCCCAAATAAAATACTGAATTAAACTGTAGTGAATTTATATCAAAGTAAAGGTTTTGTTTGGTTCTCAAGGGATTGCTTATTTCCTAGTTAATCAAAACAGAAAGGCTGATTAACTTTTGAAACCAACTTACTGATTTACAACTAATATAAACACTTTCGAATTTAATTATCAAAGTGACTTTAAAACAGTTTTGGTTTAAAAGTAATTAGTAGTGGAATAAAAATAACTTAGAAAATAAATAAGCACATCAAATTTAACCAAGAGGTTTAGTCTCAAGCTGAGACTTATTCCTCTCAAAACTTTATATAAAAGTGATCCCCACCCTGTATCGAGGATAAACAACAGTATACAACTCTCCAGGTCAAACGACCTCTACCACTGTTATCCGTGGGAAACCAAAACAACAGGAACCAGTTGTCCAGTTCAAACGACCTCTACCACTATCCCAGTGGGAAATAAAAGATGTAAGGGTATTGAGTGAGGATTTACAAATCCTCCAGTTAAATCACAGGAGATAGTGTGTGTGTTAAATACAGCAGATAACACACACTGCTCAATATGTAAAAAGATAAATCACAGAGAAAATATTTTGAGTTTAGAAATGTCTCTACTGATTGTCGTGCAGTTCTGGACTCCTTTGATTGATCAGAATTTGCTCTGAGTCCTCTTCTGGTTTTTTTCTGGAAAACAGAGTATCGTCTGTTTCCTGGACTTCCAGGTGTAGAGATAGGGAGACAGTAGTTGATGAAGTTCTTGTGTTATGTTCTCATTCTCAGCTCTTCACTGGTATGCAGTAATGAGTTCTTCATGTATGTTCCGTCGTCTCTTTGCATTCATGGTCAGTTGTTCTTTTTTCACACTTCGTGGTGTGTATATCTCTCTGTGTATTCGTCTATGTATATCCAATTTTGCAGTAGCACATCCTTATTTTATATAAAGCACGAGCTCCGGAAAAAGATGATTTACTTTTTTCAGGTACGAGGTACGGTTTTCGGACATCCATCAACACACATTAAATAAATGTTAGTGTATTAAAATATACCTGATATGACCATTGGATAGATTAAACAAAGATAAATAAATTAAAGCAGTGTCGGGTTCTGTCTCTAGAACGGTAGCTCTTGATATCGGTAGACTTGTGTTATAGTAGGTGTCTGTATCTGTAGATTTCATTTGTAACGGTAGACTTTGTATCGGTAGCTGTAATAGTAGACTTGATCGCATCAGTAGCGGTGGACTTGTAACGGTAGCTGTGGCTCTGCCTTGTAACGGTAGCGGTTAGTCTCTATCGGTAGACTTTGTATAATGGTGGACTTCACCATATCGGTAGCTGTCAACTTTATTGTAGCGGTAACTGTCGAATTCATTGTATCGGTAGCTCTAGCAGTATAATTTGATGCAGCGATGTACTTTGGGTATCGGTAGCTGTATCGGTAGCTGTATCCGTAGCTCTCTTATAGCGGTAGCTCCAATATATCAGTAGACTTAACTGTATCAGTCGCTGTGAGCTGTAACGGTTGCTAGCTTGTAATGGAAGCTATATGTTCTGAAGGTAGCTACTATCTAACGATTTCTCTACTCTGTATCGGTAGCTTGTTTGTAACGGTAGATGAAAACTGTTTGAGCATTCACTTGGCAGAATGAGATAAGTCATAGTAAACATATATCTGATAATTCAAAAGACTTAATTTAAGCATAATTAAAGTAACAACATATATTAAAGTATATTTGGAATGTATTAAGCATAATCAAGATATAAATAAAGTATGGTTTGGATTATCAAAATATAATAAAGCCACTTAATTCCAGAGGGTTCAAAAATATCCCCCTTTTTGATAATCACAACTTATGCCAAAATAAAGTAAGATCAGAGGAAAAAATATATCAAAGTATGATATCAACAATATAGTATCAGAGGAAAAATCTCAGCAATTTATATCAAAAATAAAATAGTATCAGTGGAAAAATATGAAAACATGAATATATCAAGAAATAATGCAGTATCATAGGAAAATACAAACATGATTCTTTAGTTTGAAAAGATTCGCATATTCCTCCCCCTATCAATTTAACTACAAGAATCTCCTCTAAAGTAGTGATTTTCTCCCCCTTTGTCCCCTTAGGTGAACAACATTCTCTCTCTCTCTCTCTGGGTACAGGTTTCCAATAATTTCTCCCCCTTTGTGATTAACAAAAAGGAGGGTATTAGAGAAAAGAGAAGGACTAGGAAAGAAAATATATAGAGTAAAAAAAGTGAAGAGAGGAATGAAGTATTTGATTGATAAGCAAAAGATAAATTGGGAAAATCCGAAAAGTACAAAAATATAATGAATCCCATCAAAAATGGAGTTAGAAGCACTCAATCATCCTCTTGAACAGGTGTCTTTCCCTTGGGATCAGTAGAGGTTGCAGGTTCAGGGTCAGCAGAGGGTTTCAGAATAGCTGAAGGCACAACTAGTGGTTCAGCTACAGAAACTGTACCGGATCTGAAATTTGAGCTCCTCTGAGTGATCATCGGTGTTAAGCTCCTGATGGATTGAACTGGAGTCAATTGAGGAGTACTCCTAGAGGCAGAAGTAGGAAGTGCAGGAGGTACAATCACTGGTCTGGCATCCACATGCAGGAAGGGCAACAATAGGTTTTTCAAATCCATTATAATGCTTCCTCCTCTCTCCATTGCAGACACAAAATCATCTCTGTTCTCAATAAACTTATCCAAAGCAAGAGTAAGCTCCCTGATCTTACTAACTTGTTCCTTGAAGGCTTGGGTAAATGGAGGTAACTTCATATTCTCAAGAAAAAGCTTGAAAGGGTTGTTCATTTGGTGCTTGGTATAAACCTTTTCAAAATAAGCATCCACCTTATTTTTGATTGCCTCTTGAGAAGCAGTAGCTGCCCGCAGGTGATCATGAACAAAACTACTAACTTCCCTAGTGGTAGCAAGAATCTGAGTATCTGATGCACCACTAGGACTGGCCTTAGCCAATTCTTCATGAATAATAGTGCGGATCTTGTCAAGGTTCATACTGGAGCTAGTTGAGGGAAGAGGTTAATTTTAGAAGGCCACTGTCTCCTTGAACGATTGAGTCAGACTACTAACTACCTTCTGAACAAGTTCATCCTGACTGTTCAGATGTTCTTTGACTGACTTCATAAAGGCCTCAAAAACTTCCACAAATTGTTTGACCACTTATTTGATATAACGAATGTCAGTGTGCACTTGGGTTTGAGAACTGTTCAAAGTAGTCAATGAAGCAATTGATTGTCTAAGAGCAACTACAGCTCCTGTCCAACTCTCAATCTGAGTGTGGAACACCTTAAGTTCACCCACCATTTCTTTCACAGGACTGGACACACTACATCCAATGGATAACTCAAGGGATTTTTCCACGCTTTTCATCTATTCAACCATACTTTTCTTCATATCTTCCACTGATTCTCTTATTGTTTATATCAATTCGGCTTTTAAAGACTTAAGGTCCTCCTTGGTTGCCACATTTTCAGCCACAGTGGGTAAGGTAACTGATTGCTTTTGGGGTTGGTCTTCCTCATCCGAATATCCATAAGAAAGTCCAAGAATCATATATCCGGGATCTGATGTCCAACCTTCAATGTCATATAACACTGATACTGAGCCAATATTATCTCCCTCACTAGGAACATTCTCCTGAGGTATCTCTTCCAACTGTTCTTCCTGAGGTAATTCTGCAATTTCCTCTAAAATTGCAGCAGATTCAATATCCATTTGTTCTGAGTCATTAATGACTCTCTCATTAACAGGTGCTGCTGCTATGTCTTCTTGATCAGGCGCTATCCTAGCTGTACTGACTATTAGAGGACTCAAACTGAGCTCTTTTTCAACATTTTCCTCATCATCTACTTCACCATCAGCCTCCTTTTCTCCTTTAACATTATGATCAGATTTGGTTGCCTCATCCTCCTTAGAGGTATCCTTGACAACATACTGGCATGCTTCTTCTTCTTCTTCTGTAGTCTCTGTATCATTGTCCTTGAAGAAAGTTTCTCTCTTTGGTAGTTCTTTTGGAGGGCTAGCTGCTCCATAATAAATAACGTGATGCACAGGACTAGGGGTAAGTCTGGGTCTCCTCCTTCCTCAACTGATGTCTCTTCCTCCTCAGCTTCATCATCAATGTAGACCGGTTCCGGATCATCTGGTCCAAGCCAAGGATCTCTCACATCCTTTGGTCTAGACGGATGATCCACAGGAGTGAACTTGTCATAAATTTTTCCATCATCATTCACCCATGATTTCTTCCAAGGATTCCAACTGACTTTCATGTATTTACAGATAGTTCTTGTAATACATAAGTTGTCCTTAATCACTACCAGCTCATCCTGAGGTCCAGCTATCTCCTTCACTTTCAGCATCACAGAAATTAGCTTTGAGAAAAACAAGGCATTTGATTTTGACTTCGGTCTAGTCATCTCTTCCACTTGAACCATAATCAATCTACATAGATCGATTCTCACACTATTCTTCAGAAAATATAACAGATATATGTCTTGGAATCTCAATGTGGCAATGTCTCCTCTTCTCGGACTAACTACATGCTGAATAAATTTAAACAACATATTATCTTCTCCTACCATCTCTACAACAATCACTTTTCTAGGGGTCCTATCCCCTATTAGCTCCAGCAAATCATCTTCATATTGAAACACATCACTGGTCAAAGGTACAAACTTTGAGTAGAACACATAATCCCTTTCATGTGGAACTCTTAAGTTCCTAGCCCATTCCACTGAAGTAAAAAATAATTCCAGACCATTTACCATAGAAATCATTTTTCTTTACTCTTCAGACTTTTCAAAACGAACGAATTCGTAGAACTGTTTCACCAGTCCTGGATAATAAGGTTCGTTGTTCTTCGCAAAGCATTCTAGCCAACCTTGTTCTTATAACACTCTAAGAACCAAGGACTTTCTCTCCATAATCCATTCTGCTCACACCTCTTTTTCAACAACAATATCTCTCCTTGAGAGATGCGGGTTTACTAGATTCCTTCGAGCTACACTTCCACTACCACTTCCACTGGCATCAGTACTAGCTACTTTTTGTCTCTCCGCTGCCGGCACTTCACTTCCATCAGTCATCTGAGGTCTCTTGATGCGGGCCATTATGGATTTGAGGCTAGGGTTCTGAAGGTCGAGAGGTTTAGGTTTAGGAGAATTCGAGCAGACAGGTTCGCGGTGAGATTGAGTGAGTCTAGTTCGAGTTTTAATATCATTTAGGATTCATAAATCACATAAATCATAAATAAAATAAACAACGGTTTTATGAATCGGCTTTACAGAATAATACAATACACAAATGTACGGGTAAAGTCTTCTAACAGTAAGGTCTCCCTAACAGTGAGGTCTCCCTAACGGTGAGGTCTCCCTAACAGTGAGGTTTCCTAACGGAGAGGATTCTCTAACGGTGAGGATTTCTAACAGTGAGGTCTTCTAACGATGAGGTTTCCTAATGGTGAGGATTCTCTAATGGTGAGGATTCTCTAACAGTGAGGATAAGTTATCATTCCTAATTCGTGTCTAATAAAACTTAATCTTTCTGAACGTAAAGTCTTAGTGAATATATCAGATAATTGAAGTTTAGTTCCTATAAATTCAAGTGTTATATCACCTCTTTGATAGTGATCTCTTAGAAAATGGTGTCTAACATCAATATGTTTAGTTCTAGAGTGAGACACAAGTTTCATAGAGATATTAATCGCACTATTGTTGTCACAATTGATTGATACATGTTTAAAAAAAATCCATAGTCCAATAAAGTGTGTTTCATCCACAAAATCAATGCACAGCAACTACCAGCAGCTATATATTCTGCTTCAGCAGTAGACAATGCAACTGAGTTCTGTTTCTCACTACACCATGATACTAGGGACTTTACAAGTAAATGACATGTTCCAGAAGTACTTTTTCTATCTAACTTGCATCCAGAAAAGTCAGCATCCGAATAACTTATTAAATCAAATGATTGTTCTTTTGGATAAAACGAACCCAAATTAGCAGTACTTTTAAGATATTTGAAAATCTTCTTAACAACAATTAAGTGTGAATATTTAGGACTAGCTTCAAATCTAGCACACATACACACACAAAACATAATATCTGGTTGACTAGCAGTAAGATAAAGTAAACTCCCAATCATACCTCTATAATTAGTTTGATCTACTGGTTTTCCAGTTTCATCAATATCCAATTTACAGGTGGTACTCATAGGTGTATCACTTCTCTTAATACTATCCAAACCAAAACGTTTTAATAACTCCTTATTATATTTACTCTGATTTAAAATAATACTATCTTTAGTTTGAAAGATGTGAAATCCAAGAAAGTACTTATGCTCTCCCATTAATCTCATTTCAAATTCATTTTGCATAACCTTTGAAAAATCAGTACATAATGAATTTTTTGAAGATCCAAAAATAATATCATCAACATAGATTTATACTATTAATACATCTTTTGAAATTATTTTTATAAAAAGAGTGGTATCACCAATTCCTTTTGAAAATCATTTTGAAATAAGAATGTTTGAAAGCCTTTCATACCAAGCTCTTGGAGCTTGTTTTAAACCATATAAAGCTTTAGAATGTTTAAATACATGATTTTCAAAATGAGGATTTGAAAAACTAGGTGGTTGGTCTACAAAAACATCATCAACAATAAAACCATTTAGAAAAGCACTTTTCATATCCATTTGATATAACTTGAAATTCATATGTGATGCATAAGCAAGTAAGATTCTAATAGCCTCTAATCTAGCTACAGGAGAAAAGGTTTCTTCATAGTCAATCCCTTCTTCTTGATTGCAACCTTGTGCAACTAGCCTAGCTTTGTTTCTAATGATGTTTCCAGATTCATCAAATTTGTTTCTAAACACCCATTTTGTGCCTATGGTTATAGTGTCCTTTGGTCTTTCTACTAATTTCCAGACTTTGTTTCTTTCAAATTGATTTAGTTCTTCTTGCATAGCCATTAGACAAAATTCATCATTTATAGCATCATTGAAATTTTTAGGTTCTAACTGTGAAGGAAAATCTTGATGTTCAACCTGATTTCTTAGAGAAGCTTTATTCTGTGTTCCACTATCTAGATTTCCTACAACAACATGTAAAGGATGGTTCTTTAGAATCCTAGTTGGTCTTGAAAAGGTAGTGCTAGAGATTTCAGGTTCATCAACAGGTTGGGGTTCAACAGGAGCAGGTTCTGGGAAATTTCCAGAACTGGACGTTTTAACTACAGGTCCACTGTCTTTATTATTAAGGTTCAAAATAGATAGATCATCTTCAATATTTTCAAGAGAGGTCTTAGGTTCATGTGGATCAGTTTCATCAAATTTGATGTGAACATATTCTTCCACAAATTTGGTTCTCCTATTGAAAACTCTATAGGCTTTACAAGAAATAGAGTAACCTAGGAAAATTCCTTCATCACTCTTGGATGCATACTTGTCAAGATTATCTTCAGTATTAAGAATAAAGACTTAGCAGCCAAAAACTTTGAAGTAGTTAACCTCAGGTTTCCTATGGTTCTTCAACTCATAAGGGGTCCTCTTAAGAACAGGTCTAATCAAGACTCAATTAATAACATAACAAGCTGTATTTACAGCTTCAGCCCAAAAGTAAACGGGTAGGCCATACTCATTAAGCATGGTTCTAGAAATTTCTTGCAGGGTTCTACTCCTTCTTTCTACTACACCATTGTGCTGAGGTGTCCTAGGGGCAGAGAAATTGTGACTATACCCATTGTGTGAGCAGTAAGGTTCAAACTCATGATTTTCAAACTCACGACCATGATCACTTCTCAGGGTTTTAATCTTAAGTAGACTAAGAATCTCTACAGACTTGGAATATTTAACAAAGTAAGAACAAGCTTCACTTTTGTGAGCTAGAAAATATACCCAAGTATATCTAGAATAGTCATCTACAAGAACATAGACAGAATGCTTCCCATTTAAACTAGAAACTGTAGATGGTCCAAATAAATCCATGTGAACCAACTCAAGAGGTTTAGAAGTTGACACTTCTTTCTTTGATTTAAAAGAAACTTTATGTTGCTTTCCCTTTTGATAGGGATTACAAACCTTATCTGCTAGAAATTCTAGTTTGGGTAGGTCTCTAACTATGTTCTTCCTAGCAAGTTTTCTAAGTGAATGCAAATTGTAGTGTCCTAATCTTCTGTGCCAAAGCCAATACTCTTTATGAAAAGCATTTAAACAAGTAATATTTTTCTTAGATAATGAATTTAAATCAACAACATAAACATTTTCATTTCTTAAAGCAGAAAATACTAAAACATTTTTAGAATTAAAAACATTGAAAGATTCATTTTCAAATTTGACATAAAAACCATCATCACATAACTGAGAAATACTTAACAAATTGTATTTATGTCCATCGGCAAATAAAACTTTAGAAATCAATACTGAGTCAGTGTTACCAATCTGGCCTGAGACGATGATTTTTCCTTTTGAGTTATCACCAAAAGTGACAAAACCTCCATCAACTCTGACTAAGCTTTTAAAGCATGAGATGTATCCTGACATATGTCTTGAACATCCACTATCCAAGTACTAGGTCTTTTTACAAGAGCTCTTTAAGCAGGTTTCCTACAAAACAAATTTAAACAGGAAATGATTTTGGTACCCAGATTTTCTTGGGTCCAGACAGGTTAGCTAGTAACACTTTAGGTACCCATATTTGCTTAATGGGTCTCATACAATTTCTAGAATCAACAAATTTTTAAAGATAAACCTTATTAGATCCATAACTATGAATATAACTAGTTGAATCATAGGATGTTCCAGATCTAGCTACATTTTGTCCATATTTAGGAATGAATCTAGTTTGGGTAATTTTCCTTTGTCCAGGTTGGTATCCTATACCAGTAGTGTATCTAGGTGCAATTTTCTTACCTAGAATTTGAGTAAGAGTATCTTTACCATTTGTAAATTTCTCTAAGTTGTTATTGAGTTGCTCATTAGATAATTTTATTTTAGTATTCTCTTTAAGCAACTGCTCATTCATTTATACTTCAATATCAAGATCATATTTATGTTTAACAGTTAAAGCATACTATTTCTTTAAACCTTTGTATTTGCCTTTCAGCTCATTACAGGTTTCTTCTAACATATCACAATATTCAAACAGTTCAGATTTAGACATGTTATCACATTCAGAATAATCTCCATAATAATATGAATTTGAAGCAGGAGTTTTTGAAGTTACCTCAGAAGTGTTTTTCATAAAACACATGTTCTCCCTGTTTCTGTGTTTAGTTTCAGAAACTTCAGATTCACTAGAACTTTCCTCAGAAGCACTCCAAGTAGCCTTCATGGATTTCTTATACTTTTTATCCTTGTATTCATACTTCTTCTTGTATTTCAGCTTTGGACAGTCTGATTTTATTAGTCCTTTCCTTTTTCACTCATAACAGACAACTTCATCTGATTTATCAGGCTTCTTCCAATCCTTTTTCCAATGTCCTTTGTTGTCATACTTACCCATGTAGTTTGACTTTCTGAAAAACTTCTTCTTCCTATTAAATTTCTTAAACCTTCTAGAAATGTGAGCCATCTCAGCATCACTGTCAGAATCAGTCTCACTGTCTTCACATCTTGAACTTTCATTGATAGCTTGAAGATTTTCCTTATCCATAATCTTTGAGGTTGTTGTTTTGAAGGCAACAGACTTCCTTTTAGGTTCATCATCTTCTTCTTTGTTCACATTGAGTTCCTCTTCATACATCATCAGTTTTCCAATTATTTCTTTGACTGGAAGTTCTCCAATGTCACATGATTCTCTAATGGAGACAGAGGTTCCTCTCCATCTTTCAGGTAGACATCTCAAAATTCTCATGATTTTTTCCTTTACTGGAACATCCTTTCCCAGAGAAGTCATTGTGTTGACAATTTCATTGAACCTGAGATACATATCAGAAATGGGTTCATCAGGCTTCATCTTAAAGTTATCATAATTAATAGGATAGGTATTCAATCTCATATCCTTAACAATAGTTGTTCCTTCATGAGAAACATCTAAGGTATCCCAAATTTCATAAGCAGTTTTACAGGAAGATATTCTATTAAATTCCTCATCTCCTAGAGCACAGTACAACGCATTCATAGCTTTACAATTATTATTGTAGGCTGTCTTAGTAGCTTCATTCCAATTACATCTAACAGTCGTTGGTATTTTGTATTCAGATTCTATAGTAGTCTAAATATCAAAACCCATGCTCTCTAAATGAATTTTCATCTTATGTTTCCACTGATCATAATTGGTGCCATTGAAAAATGGTGGTCTATTGGTAGCAACACGTTCAACTATATTTTCCATGATAACTAAATATAAGCAATGATTTTAAAGAGATAAAAATTTAGAAATAACAGAAATTTTAAGAACTTGAAAATACAACTAAAATCACAGTCGAAACATAGAGTACAAAATATTTTAAACAACCTCTGATACCAAATGTTGGTCGGAGTGGACACTCAAGAGGGGGGTGAATTGAGTTCCAATTACAATTTCTGTTTTAAAACATTGTCTTAAAAACCCCCAAATAAAATACTGAATTAAAATGTAGTGAATTTATATCAAAGTAAAGGTTCTGTTGGGTTCTCAAGGGATTTATTATTTCCCAGTTAATCAAAACAGAAAGGTTGATTAACTTTTGAAACCAACTTACTGATTTAAAACTAATATAAACACTTGCGAATTTAATTATCAAAGTGAATTGAAAACAGTTTTGGTTTTAAAGTAATTAGCAGCGGAATAAAAAGAAATTAGAAAATAAATAAGCACAACAAATTTAACCAAGAGGTTTAGTCTCATGCTAAGACTTAGTCCACTCAAAACTTTATATAAAAGTGATCCACACCCTGGATCGGGGATAAAAACAGTATACAACTGTCCAGGTCAAACGATTTCTACCACTGTTATCCATGGGAAACAAAAACAACAACAACCAGCTGTCTAGGTCACATGACCTCTACCACTATCCCAGTGGGAAATAAAAGATGTAAGAGTATTGAGTGAGGATTTACAAATCCTCCAGTTAAATCACAGGAGACAGTGTGTGTGTTAAATACAGCAGATAACACACACTGCTCAATATGTAAAAAGATAAATCAAAGAGAAAATATTTGGAGTTTAGAAATGGCTCTAGTGATTGTCGTGCAGTTCTGGACTCCTTTGATTGATCAGAATTCGCTCTGAGTCCTCTTCTGGTTTTTGTCTGGAAAACAGGGTATCGTCTGTTTTCTTGACTTCCAGGTGTAGAGACAGGGAGATAGTAATCGATGAAGTTCTTGTGTTATGTTCTCATTCTCAGCTCTTCACTGGTATGCAGTAATGAGTTCTTCGTGTAAGTTCTGTCATCTCTTTGCATTCACGGTCGGTTGTTCTTTTTGCACACTTCGTGGTATGTATATATCTCTTTGTATTTGTCTATGTATATACCATTTTTAGTAGCACATCCTTCCTTTATATAAAGGACGAGCTCCGGCAAAATATGATTTACTTTTTACAGGTACGAGGTACGGTTTCCTGACATCCAACAATACACATTAAATAAATGTCAGTGTATTAAAATATACCTGATATGACCGTTGGTTAGATTAAACAAAGATAAAGAAATTAAAGCAGTGTCGAGTTCTGTCTCTGGAACGGTAGCTCTTGATATCGGTAGACTTGTGTTACAGTAGGTGTCTGTATTGGTAGATTTCATTTGTAATGGTAGACTTTGTATCGGTAGCTGTAACAGTAGACTTGATCGCATCAGTAGCGGTGGACTTGTAACGGTAGCTGTGGCTCTGCCTTGTAATGGTAGCGGTAAGTCTCTATCGGTAGACTTTGCATAACGGTGGACTTCAGCATATCGGTAGCTGTCAACTTTTTTGTAGCGGTAACTATCGACTTCATTTTATCGGTAGCTCTAGCAGTAGAATTTGATGCAGCGATAGACTTTGGGTATCGATAGCTGTATCGATAGCTGTATCGGTAGCTCTCTTTTAGCGGTAGCTCCAACATATTTGTAGACTTAACTGTATCAGTCACGGTGAGATGTAACGATTTCTAGCTTGTAACGGTAGCTATATGTTTTGACGGTAGCTACTGTCTAGCGGTTGCTCTACTCTATATCGGTAGCTAGTTTGTAACGGTAGCTAAAAAATGTTTGAGCATTCACTTGGAAGAATGAGTTATGTCATAGTAAACATATATCTGATAATTCAAAAGACTTAATTTAAGCATAATGAAAGTAACAACATATATTAAAGTATATTTGGAATGTATTAAGCATAATCAAGATATAAAGAAAGTATGGTTGGGATTATCAAAATATAATAAAGCCACTTAATTCCAGAGGGTTCAACAATTCCCTCTCTTCTCTTGTATTTGGATTCCCCCATGATCCCTAGTTATCATGTGGCTTTATTTTAGGGTCTCAAGTGATTTTAAATATAATTAGTTTGGTTTTTAGCCATTTTAGACACCATTTATTATCCCAAGGCTGTGTTCACAATTGAAAAAGAGAAGTTCTGAGGTACTTCATCTTGGTTTTTACTTCAATGAGGTTGGTGTTACTATGAAATTGTTTCATTTTAAAATTAAAATAATTCTTGTACTTTCTAATTTCCCTTTTATGAATGTATATCTATATTTCATAGTCTTGTGGTCTTTGAGAACCGTATTTTGGTTTTTTGTGCATGGGATAATTGGTTTTTCATATGAAATCCATGTTTTCATGTATGATATGGAATGTTTGATGATAATAAATTTTTATACATTCCATAGGGATTTGTGAAATGTTTTTCATGTTTTATATTGGGTTTGGACCTTTTATTCAATGAGTGAAACCGTGAGTTTATAGGTAATTTGGTATTTAATTGATGTTTTGACCTCTAAATGAGTTTAAAGGGGTACTTTATTGTTTTTAAAATGTTGATTTGAAATAAATATGTGAGTTACCCATGTCAAATTCCTTATTCTCAAATTTTATTTGTTTTTTTGGAAAATTTTCGGCCCCTCAATGTTTTTTTCTTTTTCAAAAGCAGAAGACCCTTGTGGAAGGGAAGATCTGAAATGTTTTAAAATAAAACAACAATTTATTTGGACATCTTAAAATGTATTAAGTGGTGTTTTTTGAAATTTTTGATGCATATAAAGGACTTTGTCCATGCTTTTTTATTTTTACAGAAGACATCCATTTTGTAAGGGTAACATTGAAATGTTTTAATTTATTGGGTGTTTAATATTGTCTTCCAATGATGTTTGGAAATTATTCTATGAAATATAAAACGTATTGGCATTAAAACCCATGTTTTGGTGTTAAAGTTTGGTTTTTTACATACATACACCCCCATTAGAGATTATATAACCTAGAAATGAAAATTTTTATAGCTAATCTAAAAAATTTTTTGGTATTTTAAATAAACCATTTTATTGTTAACTGCGGACCATACAAAGCATCATAAGACATAAATACTAAAAACATGATTCAAAAAATGAATTGAAAATCAGAACATCAAATTAAAAATGTTTAATGATGAAATATCACACCACCTAGGCTAGGTAAAACATCTTGAGCCTCATATGCACTCATAACCTTGAGACGTAGGCCAATCATTTCATCACATACATCACCATGAGTGATAGTTACTGACGTGAATGCCAAGAGACATCAACAACACTAGAACTAAATCATTGTATCCCATTTGAAATACATCAATGTTAAAAGAAAATCGAAAACCAATAAAACCCATCACATCATAATTTTCATCAAAAAATATACAAAAAATATCCACCATCACTAAGAAAACCCAGAGAAAGGACATGAGATGTTATGCTTCCTAGAACACCCATCCACTGACAACAACACATCCCAAAACCTGATCAAAATCCATCGTACCAAATGAAATGGGAAGGATCAATAGACATAGAATCAAGTTCATATTGGGAGTGGTTATGTCCATCAAAATGATTTATGATGAAGCCATCACCATCAACCCCGCCTGTAGAAACAAACCACTGACTACTTGAAAAAAACAATCAGAACACCTTTATATATAATGTTGTACTTGGTATATCCTATATCATGTCATAAAATTGACAGAAATTAATAATGGTGATAAATATTGGAAATGTTTTGATCTTTATAAATTTTATAAAATAAGTAATCAATTTGAGGGAAATGATAATTATTATTGATTTTAATCCTGTTAGGTTCTTGATAATCAATATTGAGTCTCATTAATACATCATTCTTCTTAATAAAAAGTATAGGTCCAACCCAAGAAGATGTACTTGGAAGAAATAATTCTTTTTAAAAATTCTACTAGAGCTTCTTCACCAATTCATACAACTAAATTTGGTCCATTCTATATAGATTATTTAAAATATGTGTATCACCTGGTATAATTCTATTGAATACTCAACATCAAAATTTGGTAAAAAACTAGGAAATAATTCATGAAAGAAATTAATAAACTCATGAAAATATTGTTATATTTAATATTTAGTTTCTAATATACTATATGAGATAATCAAACCTTTTGAATAGAAATAAAGACCCATACAATGAATGTAATTTCAATTGGATGTTATATTTATTATCTCATTGGTAAACAATCATAGCTTGGTTAAGAATATTAAATGTGACTTCACTTTGTTATAAATTGATGTGTGATTTATGTATTAATATCCAACCCATTCCCAAGATAACATAAAATTTAACTATAGGGGAAATAACAATATTTAATGAAAGAACATTCCCACATACTTCAATTCGAGTAGAATAATAGACATGAGATGTTATCATTATACCATTAAGGGTATTTACCAATAATTATTCATCTAATCGATGTGGTGGTTATATGATATACTTAGAAAATTATTCCGATATAAAATAGTGGGAAGGTACATAATATAATAACACATTTTCTATTCTAGAGTGGATTGTAAGTGTATAATTCAATACCACATGGCCCACATCTTTAAAAACAATCCTATGAGATTTTAATTCATCCTTTGGTTTAAGATGTTTCTGACAATGACCATCATTATTAACCTTAATGTTTGATCCTTGGTTAGAATAATTTCCATACAACATGAATTTTAAACCCCAGAGTGTGGGAGTTATATTCAATGGTTCTTTTCCACTATGATTGGATAACATTATCCCTTCACTTTGACATTCCACTACCCAAAGATCTTATTTTCCACAATTACTACATTTACTGGTACCCATAATTTCCTCAATTCGTATTTAAAAACATTTAGTATAAAGGAATGATCATATTCTTCTCTACATAGTTTTTTATAATTTGTTTTTAATTCCATATTTATTTTCTTATAAAAAATTTGGGATTTATTGGAAACTCTAATCACCCTTTCCACCTTTATAGCACACCATGAAATTTATTCATAACTACTGATGTCCCTTATGGATAACACCCTTAATATTCTTGGTTTTATACCACTAAAGAATCGACCAACCTTACTATAAGGTTGAATGATAATACCATAAGCATACCCCAAAAGTCTTGTAAAATTTTCCTCTTAGGTACCAAAAAATTCAGTAACCTTTTAATTTAGCATAAGGAATTACTTATCCTTTTTTATATTAATAATACAAGAAATGTACTAATTGAAAAATGATCTCTTAAACTCATCTGACTCCATTATGTCAATTTATTCTAATTTACTTATATTCTTTATAAGAATACACCAATTTTGTTTTTTTCTATCCAAAGGATAAAGATATAAAATAACTATTTCTTGTTTTGAACAGTAGAGAATAGAAAATAAATTTTAATGATATCAATCCATTTCTAAACAACTAGTGGATATATAGACCCCTTAAAATAAGGACGAAATTGCCTCATAAAGGAATCAATAGAACATTTTCCCATCTATTTCTAGTATGGATTGTCATCAGGATTCATGGATGGAGAAAGTTGAGTAAGAATAAAAATGACAATTTTCATTCAAGATCCCATAACATTTAGTTGCTTGTGATGGAAATCATGTTAATGATGAATGGGATAGAAAATTAATTTATTAAGGGGATATGCATGAGATTTGTTCATTCCAGATCCCATAACATTTTAATAAGACAATGATTTTTGGAATACAAATAATAATAGAAAATTATTTCCTTAATAGTCAAGGATGACTTACGTGACTATCATAGTAGATTTAGTTCAGTCCATATTTCACCATTTTAGTAAATTTTCACTACCAATAAAATTATAGTTGATTTATTCCCTTATAGATTTGGGTTATCACTGAATTCCAGTCATTTTTATCTCATGAGATGTCTATATTTACCCAATTAATCATAGAGTTGCATAATTATTTCCCTACCCATCACATAATGAAAGTCTTATATATGTGTACCAAACTACCAAACAAAGATCATCATATCGTAACCAGTGAAAATGTAATAGGGTTTAAAAAAATTTAATCATGTCATATTAGAATAACCAATGTAAAATAAATGAGTTTCATATCTTCATTAAACTATAAAAAAGAAACAGGTTTCCAAGAATTATTCATAAATCATCATCATTATAAGTAATCCAAATAATGAATGTGGATGGTATAATTGGATTATATCCCTAGTATAGATTAAGTAATATCAATTAATTTCATCTTATATAAAAATACCTATAAAATATATCTGGAATATTTATTTAGGAAAATAACATTTCTATAATGAAAATCCCTTTTTTTAAAACAAATTCAAAAATTATTTTGAAAATAATTTTATTTTAAAGTAATTATAGAGATATATAAATAAATCCTTAAGTAATTTGTTGGTTATGATGAAGGAAAATTATTATCATCACATAAATTTTAAAAGAAAACATTCCTTTCAATATTTTGTAAAAACTCAAAAAATACCTCATATAGAAAACGATAAGAATATTCCTTTTTAAAACATTATGTAAAAAAAAATCATGGGTAAAATGAATATAAAAAATAATTGGGGAATATTAAAATCATTCATGAAAATATTTTTAGAAAACATGGACATGAACGGAAAATTTTTTTAAATTGAATAAGGACAGAAAGTTGATTTTCTTTAAAAATATTCTTTCATTATATTGATTACATAAATTAAGAAAAATGAAAGGAAAAATTCTATGATAAATAAATTAATCAAGGTAAAGAAAATTCATGTGATTATTGATATTTAGATCCTACATTTATTTATTATAAATTTATTCATAGACACTCTGGATGAACATTGAGATTATGGAATAAAAGTATTTTCTCATGTTCCACTTTTCTTTGAAAGTGATCTAATCTATTATATAATGAATATAAAATTATTATAATTATATAAAAGAATAATTTAAACCCTTATAATATCTTATATTATCCTCTCAATATAATTAAAGAACAATTTATTAATAATTAATTATTAAAATTATTATTCAAGTGTGTTAACTATTTAATTTTTCATGAGAGTTTTGGTTTGGATGTTCTTGTCCCTGTACATTAGTCAGGGTTACATATTATCCATAATGTTAACCATTATATAAATATAATATATATTCATTATATATATATATATATGTTTTTATTTAGATTCATCCAAAAAAATATATATCTAGAGAAATGAATTACACCGTTTATAGATATGATAAGTCGTATATATACAAGAATGTTGTTTTCACTGTTCAATGGATGGAAATAAGTAATGCTAAGTATTATTTAATGTTATATAAAATAATTATTATAAAAGATTATATATATATATATATATTCATTAAATATATCTTTATCACTATACATGTAAAGTATAAATTAAAAATGAATAATGGCTTTTTGTAGAGATGACAGTGCACACGCACACACGAGTGAAATTATCATTTAGGAAGGAAAGATGGTATGAATGATATTATAATCATATAAGAATAATTATTACCTATATATAATATAGAAACAAAAAAACCATAATAATATTCATAAAAAAATATTGTTATGAAATATATAATTGTATCACTACGTGGAGACGGTAAACCGTACGTATGCACGAGCTATACATTCACTTTCAATTTGATAGGAAAGAGGGTTGGTAGTGGTACATTCATAATAATAAAAAAAATTCATAGGTATTTATGGAAATAAATTTATTATTTTATGATAAATACTATAGATTTATTGGATTTAAAAGAATAAATTTAAAAAGAATGTGACCTGTTAATGAAATTTCCTCTTATTTGAAATAACTCCATTAGAGATCAAATTTATGATGATATGGTTAGAATTTTTTGAATGAAAACCCTTTATAATGAGGATAAGTATGTTTAAAATATATATTTTAGGTTTTTATAACCATAATTCTCAATGTGGTGTAAATATAATAATGTATGGGTTCCCTTTTATAAGTTAAGAGAGAGGCACTGTTAGAATTTCTTAATAGATTAAAATATTAAGAATTTATTATTTAGTAAAATATTTCTAAATTGAAGTAGATTATAATATAAGGTAGTAATTGGTTTAAATACCATCAAATAATAAATATTTTAGTAGTATAGGTGGGGTTGTTAACATTATGTTTTGGTTTAACCCCATAAATTTCCTATTTTAACCTTAACCATAGTAACATCTTTTTCAATCATAATGGGTTATAATATTACTTATAAGGTGAATTTTTATTCATAAATTGAAAAGATACGAAATTTTAGAATATCTAATATCAACTATATACCCATTCAAGGATTGTATGATTCTTAATGAATTTACAAAAATATTACTATTATAAAATATCAATAATGTCATTTTTTATAGTATTTATTTAATTTAACACTAAAGACTATACTAAAAAAATTTAATTAAAATATAATAAACTAAAATAACGTTAATATGTTATATTCACCTATAAAAATCATAAAAAACTATATCTCAATCAAATTACACTTGTTTTAATATTTTTAAAATCATTTTTTAACTTTTAATTAATTGACGAAATACTATGTCGTTGTTTCATAATATTTTAAGGTAATTATATAATTACTAAAAATAATAAATAAATAAAAATAATTAAAATAATCTCATTATTCTTAAAATATACATTAGTATTCATTGTCAACTTTTTCCCCCAATGTGGACACAATAGAGATATTTAAAATTAATATTGTGGCATTTTGGTTTTTTATTTTATTAAATATCATATATGTAATTTTCATGGAAGTGTCACTAACATAATTAAATTTATAGAATAAGGAGATAATAGTCGAAATAATTTCATAAAATAATAATTAACATTAAAAATGGTGAACATAACATTTAGTTTTATCCTAGGTTATCCTAATTTAACTTTTATCATGGTGATGAATTTCACCACGGTTACTATTAATAATGACTAAAAATAAAAGCCAAATATTAAAAAAATTTAGACCTAATATATCAAAATCATATTTTAGAAATTCAATTTATATACATGGAAATAATTAATTTTAAAATTAGTGTCCAAAATGCGATGAAAACCATTTTTTAGAAAAATATACTTTAATCATAAAAAGTGATTATTCCTATCCAAATATTAAAATAAATATTATGTAAATGATAATTTTTTTATAGAATATAGAATACATAATATAAAAATTTCATTAAAATAATTATCTAATAGTGATTAATTTAATTTATGATGATAAAAACACATTGCATGTGTAAAAAACGTTTTTTTTGAAACAAATATATTTTAATTTGAGTTTTTTTATTATTTTTATTTCTAATTATTTTATAACCAATTAATTTAATTTATAAAAATTTAAAACATAAATTATTTTAATTATTTTAATTTCTATTCATACCCTCTAATCCAGTTTCTAGGTGATAACTATCATATTAAACAATAATATTTTAATAGTTTATCACGGTTCGTTAAAACATGGTGTTGCATGTATCCCAAGATTTAAACCAAATAAAACTAATTATAATGAAATTTATAATAAAATATTAAGGTGTTAAAAAATAAATCAATTTCATAGACATATCAACATCACATAATCACAATCCATCAAGAGAAATAAACTGGATGGTATATTAGGAGAAATCATTATCTCATCATAGCATAACTAACATGTGGGGATGAAATAAGTTCTATGTAATCATATTAAGATCATCATTATCATAAGTCATCCATAAAAGTGTGAAGAATTATCATGTATCTAGTGAGACCTAAAAATAATAAAAGGGTTCTTAGGTTGATAAAAAATACAATTTTAAAAACTATTTAGGATATGATTTGAAAATAAAGAGAAAACAACCATTTTATTTAAAAAAAAATTAAAATAAAAAATCAAAAAATATTGAGGGAAGTATTTTAAATGAAAATAAACATGAAAATATTTTAATTTATGCTTCAAAAAATATATTGGTCATAATGGCATGAAAATTTATTCATGTTGTAATCATTAAAATAATGTTTCCTTTAATAAATTAGGTAAAAAGTAAAAAGTAACTCATTTGGAAAATGAAAATGGGATTTTATTTAAACATTTTATTAAATTTAAAATATAGTTTAAAATCACATTCATAAATTATGTGATATTTTAAATACATATTTAAATTTTTTTTTGATAATACAGATAGGGAGGATAAAGATTCCAGTGAAACAAATGAAATAAGGTATGCTTTTCATAAAAATATTATCTCACTCATTTTTAGTAATGAAGAGAGGGAAATGTAATAAAAACATGAAAACCTAAATAATAAATATATTATAAAAAAATCTAATGGTTTTTGAGAATAATAATCATACAGATTCCCTCAAGGAAAATTTAATTTAAACAACCAAGAAATAAAAAGATATTGTAAAATAAAAAACTCATACCACAGGTCTCACCTATCATCAAATGTGTTCAAAAATTCTTATATGATAAATATAAAATTATTATATACATATATCAATAAAATGTAATTATATATAAATTAATATAAATAATTCCCATATAAATAAATAATTATAAATTAATTAAAATTTATTCATTAAAATCAATATTCAGGGGACCACTGGTATGTTTTACATGCCTGTTTTTGATGGTCAGTTCTAGTCATCATACTAATGTCATATTTTCATCACATCCTTAATATAAATAACATTATAAAAATAATTTTTAATAATTATATACAATTTAATAACCATTTATAAAATTTTGTGGTGAAAATTGAATTACATCACCTCATGGGGACGGTAGTATATACATATATAAGACTGGTGTTTCCACTTTTTGATAGATCAAATTAAATTAATATAAATAGTATGTAAAATAAAAAACATTATATCATAAATACATTACTAATTTAATCTATCCTTACCATAAAAAATTTAAATGAAAAACAGATCACATTACTTCTTGGCAGTGGTAGTCCACATGTGCTCTTGAGCAGTGTAACGACTTGAACTTTTATAAATAAAATTCCCCTTATTATTTTAATTAAATTCCTTTTTATATATTATGGATATATAAAACACAATAAATTATTTGGCTTTATTAAATATTATAACATTTAAACCACCATTATTTATCATTACTGTTGAAAATATAGTCGTTGGATAGTGATCACCTAATTAATATAAATATAAGGTTTTACAAATCCAATTGACGTAATGAAAGTGATGTAATCAACCAGTAGGATTGTATCCTATGAATCCCATTTATTAGATCTTATTAGGGAGATAATGCCACTAGAATTTTCCCCTTACCTTTCCAATGTTGTTATCTAACAACTTAAGCATGAGAAAAACCGCTTACAGGAGATATTCAAGCTCATTAAGATCACGATCTAAACTATTTATGTCTAACCACCCATGAAAGTATCACTATCACACACCTTACCCGTATAGAGTTTGTGAGAGTATTGAATAGATATTTATAATTTCTATAATAGTATTAACATTTATATTACTTTCATTAGAATGAATTTTATACTTTCTTCTACTTAATAATTATTTTCTATTTTTCTAAAAAAATTCACAAATTAAAATTTTAATATACATGTTAAATTATGATTTTTATTTTAATAAATTAATGTATTTTTTAAATAAATAATATTTTAATAAAATATTTTCATTATACATTTTTTATCAAATATAAATGATTAAATATTTTTATTAAGTCAAATATAATTTTCATAAGGGCTCGAAAACAATTATTTCCAAAAAACCCAATATTTCTTAATAAATAGTGATGCATATTTTTAAAAGTACTAAAACAAATATTTTTAAAATAAATTTTATAAACATATTATTATTTTTGGAATAATAGTTTCTATATTATCCAATAATTAATTTTAGTAATTTTATGAGATAATCAATTTTTTTGGGTTAAAATTAAATATTGTGTGAATATATGGTGTGTATTTTTACAACACAATGACCCAAAAGTGATTTAAGAAATACTATAACTGCTATTAATGGAAAAATATACGTTTTAACTTTAAAATAACGTGATTTTAGTCTATTTTATAACTTTTATAAATCTTTTATGAATCCTCCAAAACCATTAATATATTTTATGTTTTTAAAATCATATTTGTAACAGTATGTCCA
Organism: Viscum album; assembly: GCA_963277665.1. Lineage (NCBI taxonomy): Eukaryota > Viridiplantae > Streptophyta > Magnoliopsida > Santalales > Viscaceae > Viscum > Viscum album. The sequence continues at coordinate 937,280,515 of OY728150.1, forward strand.
ACTTCCACATCAGAAAGTGTATTATTTTATTATGTATACCCCGTGGAATTATAAATTAATAAAATACAACCTTATTTGGTAGAAACCATTTTAAAATCCATTGGAATGATTGTTTTCTTATATTGTTATATATAGTCCAAAACCTAAGTTTGATAAATAATAATGAAATCCCCACTCATATCCTATATAATCGCACCGAAGATAAACATTATATTCACTAAAAATCATTAGACTGCATTATTAGTCTTTACTATCCTCTATAGAGTACTCCAAAGGCACAAAATTCTCTCAATAATATCCATCAAAGCATTTGAGTCACATATTCATGTAAGGGATCATTTCTTTCTCATCTTTATTCACATTTCATCACTATCTTAGTCCTTATATTCCCAATTAATAATATTGGGAAATGATTTTACATTTCACTATTTCATTCCATATTATTTGATAATGGTTATATATCCATTTAAATATCATCATTCCATTTTATGAATCATTTTGGGATTTCATTATGATATAGAAATTTCACCACAATTTTCCAAGACAAAACAATTGTACAGTGAATTCCATACCCATTTCATACAAAGGGTGTTCACATTTTTAAAATTATAATTATTTTATTAGGTAATTAAATGTTTTTATCCCAAACTCCTTGATCTTATAATAAAATTTGATGAGGAATGAATCCATGTTAAAATATTTATGTGGCACAAATAAGCATGAGAATCAAATGAATGTGACTGGTGAACCCAGAATTATATAGTCCTTCAATGAATTTGGTAATGTTTTAGTCTCATGAGACATCATGTTGGGATATTTTGAAAACATAATTCCTTTATTGGACCTTTTACATAATTATTTCACAGAAGATAGCTTTTTCCTTCGTTTATAAGGGAGTATTTTAGCATTTCTCATATTTCTTTTATGATTATCGTGCTATATCATACCTCATTGTTCATGTTTGTGATCCTTACCCATTTTATGCCCCATTTATATGAATATTTTATGACATATATTCCCTTATTAATTTTATTCTTTGTTTCTTGCATTATTGAGTTTAATAGATCACTCTTTTCTTATGTATATCTGCATCTTATCCCGTGCAGTTTTATGTACGATCATGTTAATTTATTTTAATAAAGATGATATATTATGTATTTTAAGATTATATTTAATTTACCTAATTAAAAAATAAAATATAATTCTAAATCATATAGGTTTTAGTATTTGCAATATTATGTAACAATTCATGTATTAATGTGAAATAAAGTGAAGGGCTGTCATAAGCAATGTCATCATTTTCCAAAAAATGTAAGTATAATAAGGCAGATAAAACATTATATATATAAAATCATCATTATTTTATAAAAATCATATATAAACATTAAATTTATTTATAAAACTATCTAATAGAGAAATTGGTGAAAAATAAAAAAACATTTATTCATGGAAACAATTATCTCTATGTAAGCATGGGTGATGTTTTTATTATACAGTAGATATAATGGAGAAAAAATGGTTTTACCATTATCATTAAAAAATTATGTAAATTTAATATAATAATTTCATTATGGAGAGATTTTTATATAATATTTTTTGGAGGTAGATGAATAAGGAATCTAAAAAAATATACATAAGAACATATACATCTTGTTTGAGAAATATCATTTGAAGATATTCTCAAATATTCAAGGGTTCATATTTTTTTAGAAAAAACCTCTATGAAATATATACGTATTTTAGAAGATATTTGGAACTCAATTAGTCAATATATGTTTCTTATGTGGTGTATAGGGAAGATGAGGGGAAATGGCCATTTATAATTGAGGGGAGTGAAACACTTGAAATTATTAAGTATATAAAAACACTAGAAAACTAATGTCATGGGAAAGTGGCTTTAAATTGACTAAATATAGAATATGGTATGAGATAGGATTAAAATAAACTCAATTTATAATACTTATATACATTTTTATGTTATATTTACCATTATTTATTTACTTTAACCACTCTATAACCAATTTTAACATTTACCAACGTCATGAATTTTTACTAGATTAATATTTATAATGGCAGAAAAAATTGAATTTAACTCAATAGTAAATTTTGATGTATTTATTAAAAATCTAGAAACCATTATATCTGATTAAAATTCTCTAATTTATAGAATCTAAATTTAATATTATCATTAAAAATGTAACGAAAATTGTTTTTTTGAACATTTCATTTTATTTAGAAAAACAGCATTTAATCCAATTACATTCCTAGAAAAAAAGTTAATTGAATATTAAGATATTTTATTTAATATATTATCTTTAAATTTCATTAACGAAATTAATAAATAGAGATTAATTTTATTTATGATGAAAATAACACATTGTCTGCATAAAAGCGATTTTTTAGAAAAGAGTTTCTTTTACCTTCTAATTCATTTATTTTAATTTCAAACCAATTGAAAAAAATTTAATTAGTTTTATATTTATATAAAATATATATTTATAATTTTAATACCCTAAATTAATTTTTAAATAATATAATTTAACCCTTCAATAAAACATACATGATAAAAAATTCTTATAAATTAAATATTCGAAATTGTTCTTTAGGATCTACATTATTTCCTAAGTGAATGTAAAACTATCATTGAATATAATATTTAATTTAAATAATAGATTACATGATTATTTTAATAAAATATAAAATACATTTAAATAATTTCCATCTTCCATGTAAAGAATGTTATCTAACCCTTTAAATATTTTAATGAAAAATATAATATAAAATCATACGGTGTTAACTTATAACACTTTTTATGAATTTATACCTCAAAATACCTTCAATACAATAAAATGACGTGCAACATTATAGCTCATTAAATCCATGGGTTTTTATGTATCTTCATTAAAGTTATGGTCCCTCCAAAATTTTTTGTTCATGTGAGGGGTCTTGTTTCACAACACATTCTCCCTATAATCCAGAATCTCCATTGATAGTTCCTCATATAAAGGATCATGATCTAAAGGTAAAACCTTTGAATTATTTTCATGTGAATCATATAGTATTGAAAAATAAAAACCTTATATTGTATAACTTTTATGTCAAACAAATTTAAATTCTTTAATGGAATTCATTTCACACAACACTGAGTTTTAGCGAACCACAATATACTATTAATATGATTATTTAAACATGGTCCTTAAAATTTAGCTATTAAATTTGAAGGTATTTATATTAATAAATAAATTATAATTTTTTAGAATAAGTCCAAATTAGATTAATATTTCACCAATTTATTAGAAATGAATTTAAAAAATATTGGAATGCAAAATATTTTTCTTTCTAAAAAAGTGTTTTTATACACGTAATTTTTTTAGATTAATAAAATAATATAATTAGTATTGGTGAATAATATTAATATATTTTATATATTATATATTAAAGAAAATTATCCTACATATTATACTGTTTCTATGAATGGGATAAGAAAAAATCCATTTTTATTTTATGAAAAATGTATTTCTCTAAAAATTAGTTTCATCATGTTCTTTGTATTTAAATTTAAAGTGAAATTTTTACAATTTAAGAAGATTGACTTTAAAAACATATTTTTAATTTTGAAAAAAAATTAGAAATAATCATAGGGTGAATATTTTATATTTTTATGAAAAGATAATTTTTTCAATAAATAGTGAAAATAATAATATTTATTGAAGATTTCCATTTCGTTTAATGAATTTATAATGTTTATTTTTTAAAGTATGGTTATATTGGTATAACTAGTTCAATAATAATATTAATAATATAATTTTTGTCATTTTAATAAAATATATGGTCAATTTTTATATAAAAAAATTTAAAACATAATGAAACATTATCTTTGGAAAAATGCTTTTTTCGATGCATCTACCAGAGTAATTTATAAATAAATTATACCATTTATATGAATTTATATTAGTGAAATTTATTCCATATACTTAATCACAATAATTAATATTATTTAACATGATCAGCTTAATTTTTGTTCATAATGAATAGTAAAAAAATTAAAATTTATGTATCATAGTTATGATTAAAACAGGTTTACTATTGGGGGTAAAGCAAAATTTACGGGTAATTTTCCCATAAAAATTTTATAAATCCACTTGTATTTTCATATTTAAATCATATATAATTTAACAAATTAATCAATATTTTTTAGAAGTATTTGGATTGGGAATGACTTTATCATTTTGGATTCTTTTTGGAAATTCCCCTAGAGTTTCTAAGTGGGCCCCTTTCCCCACTTATAAATATAAATCTCCTCTCATATTTAATCCACACGCCATGATAATTTTCTTTTTACCAATAAATACAAAATTAAATTCCATTATTCCCTCTGCATGTCCTAGAGGCCTTAGTTTAATTAGGATACTCTCTTAATAAGGCTTTAGGTATAAACCTAATGAGGTCATTTGAATTAGAGGTATAGTTTATAATTGTGTATTTTTGTATTATTTATTAATACACATACTTAAAATACTCTAAAATTATAATTATATAATAATATAATTATATCCTATATACCTATATGTTATTATATTAATGGAATAACCTACATCTAACTCCTCTTTTATCAAATGATAATTAAATCATCAATCGTGTGTACACTAGACTACCACATCGTGAACTGTTTTAATTCTTTTTCCATAAACACCTCTCACAAATGTATAAAATTATATATTGAACATATTTTTATGAATTTTTTTAAATAATTATAATTCATTAACTATTTAAAATATAATCATCCTTATTACCTAAAAAATACGTTTGGAAATGATAACGTCACTCGTGCGTACATGTGGACTATTGATTCCACAAAGCCATGTTATAAAGTTTACATTTTACTATTAAATGGATTATAGTAAGGATATATTTATTTAATATATATGATATATATTATATGAAAATTATTCTGGTAATTTTAATTAATATTTTCGTTTCTTGTGTTCCATTTTTTGAAAAATGAAATCACCATTCAGGCGTATATAAGGTATACATTCTCCATGAATGGTGTAATTAATTTTTCAATATATAACATTATGTGATGAATATAAATATATATATAATTAATTTATATTATATTTATGTCATAATTAATATTCTACAGATGATGGAACCATAAATAATGTATAATGACCAAAATGAATGAACCAAAATGAATATGGGAAACAAAGCAGTTATCTCATGAAACAATGATTTTTAAAAATATTTTTTATCAAATTGGTGATAAATGTTTGTTAGTAAATAATATATGGTATGATAAATGTGATTATATTTTAGGAATGGTTGTATATTGAACCTATATTTAAAATACATAATGTTCGAATTTTTATGAATAAAATGAGACTTGAGGTAATTGATTTCTATTCCATCTTCTATTTAGGGGAGATATATTCCATATTTACCACTTGTCTATTTTAAGGAGTATATAATTACACATTTGGATTTTATATAATGATTGTATTAATTTTAATGATATTTAATTATTTATTTTATTTTATTATTTAATGGGTCTGATGACACAAAACATTCCAAATTGGTATGAAATGTTTGTCTCACTTTTATTTTTGTGGGACACATGCCTCATAAACCAGTTGTTTTTTTGAGGTGGTGTGTATAATAACCTTGAATATATTTTATTATTAAAATTATGATAATTATGTGGTATTATAATCAATCCATATATTTTAATTTATAGGTATATTAATTTAAATGTTACCAAATTTGTCACATCCAGTTTTCTTCTTTTCATGTCTTGGTTATAATCCGGTTCATTAGAAATTACAATACTTTTCATGGGTTTTGGGTGAGATAAATTTTGATTTTTTAACTTCCATATATGTTTAATAATAATACCATTGGTACCACATATCTTTTTTGAGTGTTTTGGAGAAAAGGGTGGTTACATTATGATTTTGGCCAACCTTGAGCCCATTTCCATATGAAAAAAAAATTGTGTCTTTTATAATTTTTTTTAACAGTTTTAACTAATTTAACTTCCCACATGGCCTACATTGACGTATAAAAACCACCATATCCTTTTGGACCCCTTATAAATTAATAATAATGGATAATTTGGGTTATTTATTCCAGTATTGGGCCAGACCGAGGTCTCATTTCCATTTTAAAAAAATAATTTGTTTCTATTATATCTTATTCATTATTTTATAATTTTCAGTGATTAAACCTCCCAATTTAGGCCAACAACCCTAGTATAACCCCCATGTTCCATTTTATCTCTTTTATTGTCATCTTGTCACGAATTAGGTAAAATATTCTCAATGGTTCTCAAATCGTCCAGATTTTCCAAATGAATTTTGTCTCATTCATAAATCAATCAATTCATTATCTTTTTACAAAAATATTCTTCCCCTGGTTCTTCCAGACCCTATAATACTCTACAAGGAGTTTAAATCCGTTAACTTTCCAATATGGGTGAAGATATAAGGGAATACGAAGAGTTTTCTTGTTTCCAAGTGGATATTCCTTCTCGTTTCTCCTCCCTCTTCTTCCTCCATTCATTATTTCATGGTTTTATATTCTCCTCTAGTCCTGCTAGACCAAGGGTCCTACTATCATATGAATTTTTATTTGATTTTTGTTCTTTTGGGGCTGGTTTTCATAGGTTTAGGGTTTATAAACCCTCAAATGATGATATTGGGTGTGTGTTTCTATTACACCAAGGAATTGAGGTAGGATATCCCTTGTACATGATTTTAACATTTATGTTTCATCATTTTAATACTTTTAGAACCTGATATATTTTTTTATTATTGTTTTTCATCCTTTGGATAATTTTCTTGGTGTTCAAAATGGTTGTTTAAGCCTTGTTTTGTGAAAGGTAGTGTTGTTTTATCATAAAAGTGCGCACCAACTGTTCTTTTAAATGTTCCACTATCTTTCACAACTATTTTACGAGGTTTAGTACCATTTTTATGGTATTTTGAACATTTTACAAAATATGGAATATGATATGGCATTTAATTGGTATTTTATTCCTTTTCATGTTCTCAAAATAATTTATTTTGTTTAAAAGGGCATGTCACATGTTCGGTAAATTTCCCTGTTCGTTTTATGTTTTTAGTGTGATTTTAAAAATTATTTGTTCGAATTTATAGATTAATTGGAAGAATGAAAAATTTTATTTTTGGGTTCTTATATGGCTTTCCAATTTGGATTTGGTTTTACAAACAAATGGGTTTTGTATTATTACATGTTTTGGACCGAGTGGCCGGAAGATGGCTCGTTTCATATCTTTATGAAAATGGTTGTCTTTTGAATATTTAACCCGAGTGTTTTAGGGATTTATGAATGTCTTTTTATGATATAAATGGAGTTTATACACCTCCTTAATAGATGAAAAATACATACCATTGTCAAATGTTTTTTTGAGAAAGGCTTAAAGGCCCATTTGGATTTTTTTTTGTAAAAATGGTTTCCATGTTTATTTCATATTCTATATTTTGGGTCCATTTTATGGTCCATGAAACTGAATTATTATTTGGTTTGGAGGCTGAAAAATCTAGGTTGATATGTTATTGATGGGTTTGGGGCCTTAAAATTTCATCTTTGACTGTATTTTATGTACAAGGCCTTGTTATAATCATTGAAATTATATTATGAAACATTTTCGTTGTTTATTGATTCGTGAAAGAAATGTGAAGCATGTTTGCGGGATGTTTGTGTGTTTATGGTTTGATAATTGAGTTTTGATGAGAAACGTGTATTTGATAACATGTGTAACATTATTGAGCACTAAAGGGAATACCGAGTATCTAGGTGGGAAAACATGTACTAGTATGCAAGTGATCCCTTAGGGTTTGGACCCTGTTTCACGTAGCATGTTCGACGATGACAACACTAACTAAACTATGATTGTGATTTTGTTGGGAGACCACATGGTTATGGGTATTCTCGCTAATAGTGGCTCATGTTCTTAAGAATATATATTTTTTATGGTTACTTTCACCCTGATAGTAGGTACCTGGTGCTCACAACTTACTAGTGCCTAGGGGTGTTCCCGTGACTTGTGCTCATTGGCTATTTTTTACTCACCGTCAGCATACGGTGTTCTTGGTTGGTAAATTCAGAATCATGTGTGAGTTATTTAAAAGTGAACATTCTTTAAAGCATTTCTCTTGAAAACCATTTTCTTTTTGATGTTTCACCACTTTTGAAAAAAAATTATAAGCATTATTGCTTATAAAACATACTAGTTTTTGTCTGATAATTATTATATCATGGACAATAAATTAAAAAACATACTTATATATCTTGTATTTAATACTTGAAGTTGATGTTTATTTTATTTTAAGGGAAGTTAATTTGGACTAGAATATTTGTCTGACCTACTGAGTTTTAATAATCACACCTATAGTCCTCTTCTTTTTTTATACCCTACGTAGGTTTAAGCTCGAGTTCAATCACCTTAGGAGACATTTGATCATTCTGTTGGAGAGTGCCTAGTGGGGTGACATATAGTTTGTTGTTTGTCAGGTTTTTTGGTTGAGTTGTTGGTTTAGTTGTACTTTCGTTTTCTTGTACAAATAATGTTCAGTTCAATTTTTTTTGTAAATGTATTTTGGGCTGTCTGTTTCATTCATCTCTTTGTTTGATTGTATATATTTTGGAGAAATATTTCCTTTATATAATATGCAGATTCCCTCAGTGCTTGTCACCATCCCATGAGGATCAGGAATGCCTCTCGGGACTTGTCGCGGGCTGGCCTTAGTGACCGGTTTATGGTTGACTCAGGCTGATTCATGACAAAATGGTATCAGAAGAGGTTGGATCTTAGCAGAACATTCATTTTAGAGATACCTTGTTATTTATGGGATGTCAAGGTAGATGGAGTATGATTTTTAGGACTTTAGGGGTAATTGTTGGAGGTGCGTTGCGAACTCTTGCTCATTCTTATCCTCGTGTTTCCATGGGAAGTCTAGTTTTATTAGTGTCCTTTATTCTTTTTGATGGTTTGGTGTTGGGATATTAAAAGGGGAGTCTAACTAATGGCCTCTGTGAGCTTGCAGGTCCTGAAAAGCCATGTGGATCCGGGGAATGGTCCTAATAAGTCTCTTAGTGTTGGTGTTGTGTTTGACATATGGCTACCAACCATATGGTAAATTCATCGATCAAAAGTAGTTCCCTTTTGGATCTCTTGAAGTTTTCTTGAATTAGGAATTTTTGTTTTGAAAATTCTTGTGTGAGAATTGTAAAAAATGGTTTTTAAATATTGTTTGGTTTTTGAAATGAAGAAAAGGGGTTTTCAAAAATTAAATATAATAACATTTTTTGAAGTTTGTGCTTTTTGTGAAATAATGTTTTGGGAGGAAGTGGAAATGATTTAACAAGATTGTATTTTACCTAATCTAAACATCTGGTTTGTTGAAATAAAATGTTTTGAAAGTGTGAATCATTTTAAGGTGATTCCTAATATTTTCTTTAAATGGGGTTTTTTGGGATGCTGAAAATTGTTTCAATCTGATGAATTGGTTTTGAAAATTGGTTGTTGAGCTATCTGTCTTTTTGTAGAAATTGTATTTGTCTCAATGGACATAGTATTATGAAAAGATACCTTTCTGAATTTTAGAAAATGAGAAGGGGTTGTTTGGATTATCTTGGTTGTATTTAATGTTGTAAAAACTAAAAGGGTAATATTTTTAAGAAAATGGTTTTTGATGAAGTGTGGTTTGTTTTGTGAATTCTGAAAAGGGTTTTAACATGGTGGTTAGTGTTCCTTTATAAGATACATGATATTTGTAATGATGTTATTTTGTATTAGCATTTGGTGTAATCATGGGTTCTTGCATGCATGGTTTTATTGATTTCTGGAAAGATGGCCTATATGGCATGGTGGCCGGGTGCCTTAGGTGGCATGGAAATGTGCATGTGAGTGAAACTTGTTGAAACACCATTGGTGAATTGGACATCCAACAAGTTGTATTGTTTTTTTAATTTTTTTGAGGTGAAACATTATGGAATTTATTTATAACGAGATGGTTATGTGGATATATTTTTTATGACTTAGAAGATTTGTTTAATTAGTATTCTTCCCTGTGATCTGGAAGTCATACTGTTATTCTTTATTGTGATCGGATCTTGTTGGTGGCTCATTTTTTCAGTAATGTTTAGTGGATTTCTAAAGATGTGTTGGATGTGTTTATGTGGCCAAAGATAGTTCACTATTTTCATAACTTATAGTTGATTAACCTATGGATTCTTTCTCATGTTTCACAAGCTAGATCCACCTCTTCAAATAATTTCTCATCCAATTTGTTGAAATAGAGAGCTATTTGGGCTCAATTTATATTTCCTTCATGTTATGATGATTCTCTCGGTTATAGCAGTTGGGTTCGGTCATTCTTGGTGTGTTTCACCGTGTTCCTTGTTCATTTCACTCCTCATTCTATGTTTCTTATAATGATGGTGTGTATCCCTTTGTATCTTTTGGGTATTGGTGTTTTTTGAGCTAGTGTATTTTATGAGATTATGTGATTCGTATCTCCTGACTACGGTGAAACAGATGCTTCAAACATCAGGTCTCTAGCCATAGGCCTTAGAGTGAAGCTTTTCACGCAACCAGGAAATCACTAGAGGTGTGGGGAGCTCGACTAGGATACTACCTCCACCGTTGTGGTAAGGCAGTTTCAATTTATATATTGTGGTTCCTCATCAATGTGAATTTCCTCTTGCCAAAACGAGCATAGTGGGATTACCCCTCACACAGTTTCTATAGTTATGCCTTCATGGATGTGGATTTTTGATCAATGTCCTTGTGTGGACCGCCTGTGTAAATTGGGTTCGGTCTTGGTGTTACCTATTTGTATGTGGAGAGTGTTGGGTAGTTAATTTTTTTATTTTGTGGTTTCAATGGCCTAATAATCGGGTCCCCTTCCCTCTCCTCCCCGAGTGGTGGGGGGTCCAGATCTGTGCCCATAGTGTTGGCACAGTTCTTGTCTCCTCCATTCGGGAGGGATTGATTTAGATGTTCATGTTATAACCCACATAACATGGGTTTCTAGGTTTTTGTGAGAGTGTTTTGGTAGGCCTGTGCGGGTGAGGCCCAATTATAGTTCATGTTGATTTTGTTTTATTTCTAGTTGTACTTTAATGGTGTGAGACCCACCATGGGTCTCGAAGATATTTCATTTAAGTATTTTTCAGAAAGTAGTTGTGATTTAATTATGGGGATCCCGTTACAACCTCCCACCAGTTAATTAGATTTTTTTAGTGAACTTTGGTTTGGGTGATCATTGGTTTCATTTGGATAAGGCCCAACATCTGGTTCTTGGCTTGGTTGTGGAGGTGGTGGCTTGATCTTTATGTTGATTTGTAGTAAGTGGTTGTGAGTTGGTGTTTTGTTTGGGGAAGTGGATTAAGGTCCATTAATGTTAAATTATATTTATTTATATTGAGAGGTTGGATCATGTTGATAAGTAATGCTTAGGTGTTGTTATGTCTGGTGTAATTTGTTTTGGCTTTCCAGGGGCGAAATATTTTAACTGTGGGGAGAATTGTCACACCCGTTTTTTTTCTTTTCATGTCTTGGTTATGATCCAGTTCTTTGGAAATCCTGATCATTTTCTTGGGTTTTGGGTGATTTTTTTTTGATTTTTTAACTTCCATATATGTCTAATAATCCAACCATTGGATCCCCATAGCTTCTTTGTGAGTTTTGGAGTAAAGGGTGGTTACTTCATGATTTGGGCCAACCATGATCCCATTTCAAGATTTAAAAAGAAAAATTTTTTTCTTTTAAAACTACTTTATTTTTTAACATTTTTCACTCATTAAACATCCCACATGGCCTCCACTGACTTATTAAAACTACCATATCGTTTTGGGCCCCTTAGATGTTCACAATAATGGTTAATTTGGGTTATTTATTCAGTTATTGGGTCAGACCGAGGGCCCATTTCCAATTTTTAAAAAATAATTTGTTTCTCTAATAGCTTATTAAATATATTATAATTTATGGTGATACTAACTCCCACTCTAGGCCAATAACCCTAGGCGCACCACCATGTTCCATTTTATCTCTTTGGAGCTCATCTTTTCTCAGATTTGGGAAAATATTCTCAATAGTTCTCTAATCACCCAGATTTGACAAAGGTATTTTGTCTCTTTCAAAAATTATTCAATTGGTTATCTTATTTCCTCAAATATTCTTCCCCAGCCTCTTTGGGAACTTAGGGGCCTCTCCAAGGAGTTTCAGTCCGTTACCTTTCCTCTCTAGGTGTAGATCTAAGGTCAGATGAAGAGTTTTCGGGTTTCCCAAGTGAGATTCCATCTCATTTCTCCTCCCTCTTCTTCCTCCTTTAATTATTTTTTTATATTCTCTTATAGTTACGATAGGACTAGGGTTATGTTATATAATTATTTTTATTGGGTTTCTGTTCATTTGGGGCTGGTAGTCATAGGTTTTAGGTTTATAAACCCTCAAATGGTGATATTGGGTGTGTGTTTCCATTACGCCAAGGATTTGAGGTAGGATATCCCTTGAACATGCCTTTATCATTTAAGTTTCAACATTTACATATTGTTATCACCTGATATATATGTTTTTTATTGTTTTTCCGCATTTTTATAATTTTTTTTGTGTGCAAAATGGTTGTTTATGCCGTGTTTTGTTAAAGGTAGTGTTGTTTTGTCACAAAAGTTCACACCACGTGTTCGTTTAAATGATCCTCTACATTTCACAACTATTTTGTGAGGTTTAGAACCTGTATTTTGAAATTTTGAACATGTTACATCAACTTTAATAAAATATTTCATGCAATTTGTGTTTTCTTCCTTTTTAAGTATTTAAATAAGTTTTTTTGTTTAAAAGGGCATGTCATGTGTTCAGTAAATTCCCAGTTGGATTTTATGTTTTATGTGTGATTTAAAAAATTATTTGTTTGGATTTATAAATGCATTGGAATAATTAACAATGTTATTTTTGGGTTCTTCTATGGATTTACAATTTGGATTTGGTTTTATAAAAAAAATGGGTTTTGGTTTACTAAATGTTTTGGCTCGAGTTGCCGGAAAATGGCCTGTTTCATATCCTTATGAAAATGGTTGTGTTTTGAATAAGAAACCTAAGTGTTTTAAGGGATTTATGAATGTGAATTTCTTATGTAAATGGTGTGTATACACCAACTTAATAAAATATAATTGCATACCTTTGTCAAATGTTAGTTTTGAGAAATGCTTAAAGGGTCGTTTGTTATTTTTTGTAAAAATGGATTCCATGTGTCTTTCATGTTCTATCTTTTGGTTCCATTTTATAGTCCATGAATTTTTTTTATTAAATGGTTATGGGGCTAAAAAATCTGGTTTGATATGTTATTGATGGTTTTTTGGCCATAAAAGAACATTTTTTAATAGATTTTATGTTCAAGGCCTTGTTATACTTCATGAAATTGTTGTAAGAAACCATTTAGTTGTTTATTGATTCGTGAAAGAAATGTGAAGCATGTTTGCGGGTTTTTTGTATATTTATGTTCGGGTAATGTAATTTTCATGTGAAAAGTGTATTTTATAACATGTTTAACTTGATTGAGCACTAGATGGAATCCCATGTATCATGGTGGGAGGACATGTACTAGTATGCTAGTGATCCCGTGGGGTTTGGCCCCTATTTCATGTAGCAAGTTTGGTGATGGAAAAACTAAGTAAACAATGATTATGTTGATGTTGGGGGACCACTAGGTTATGGGTATTCTCCCTACTTGTGGATCAAGTGTAAAAGAAAAAAATATTTATTATGGTTACATGCACTAAGATACAAGGTACCTTGGGCTCACAATTAACTAGTGTCTAAGGGTGTTCTCGTGACTTGTGCACATTGGATATTTTTTTCTCACAATCAGTATACGATGTACTTGGTTGGAAAATTCATAAGCTTGTGTGAGTTATTTAAATGTGTACGTTCTATAAAGCATCCCTATAAGGCCCCAGCCTTAAACCTTACTTAATATTGAATTAAATGAATAATTCACATTGAGGATCTTTTCAGGTTTAGAGTTTTAGAGAATTAGAACATAACTATTACATCTTAAAAGATTACAAAGTAGACACTTCTACTAAGTCTCCATAAAATAAAAACTCTTAAAAATAAAGATGTCTAGATTCTATGTTTTAGATAGCATGAAATTACCTTGATACCATCCTTGACCTTATTCCACTTTAAGTCCTGTGAAAAACATTTCGAAAAACATGGGGTGAGCATAAAAAGCTCAGTAAGGGATACACAAAGAATGAAAATTGTTAGTTTATCAAAAAAACAAGTAAACCATGTATACTTTATCAAAGTAATACCTTCACCTTCATGAAGTAGTAAAAAATCTTCACTGAATAAAGTATCATTACTTTCATTTTTGTAACCAAAGTATTACCATAAAACCCATATAAAGAACACATAACATATATAAAGGTAACTTGGGACATAAACATACTTAAGTGGAATAACCATACGGTCGACTTCCACACATATCACTTAATGGAATATCCATACGGCCAATTTCCATACATACTTAATGGAATAGCCATATGACCGACTTCCATACCCAATGCATTGGAGGTTATAACGTAACCACCCGTCCTGGTATTCACGGCACCACCCGTCATATGGTTTATAACTTAACCACCCGTTAAAATATCCAAGTACCAGTATAAAATCATAAAACATAAAACCAATATAAAGGAATGATAACATTTCCACATTTCAATCACAATATATCATAAATATATTGACATAATAGAATCCTTTTTCAAAACAATTTTTAATACCAAAATACATAAAAGAGTATATGGTATTTATTTTATTCTAAAAACATTATGGCTTGTTGAGAAAGCCAAAGATCAAATAATACACGCGGCGGTGGAAAAGGTCGTTGTCACAACATACGTTAAAAAAAACATTCCTTTTTGTCGTTTAGTAAAACGCTTCGTAGAAAAAGATTCCTTTTGTATAAAAGTAAAATTCAAAGGAGTTTATACACCGTATAAAAGAAAGTTGTGTATAAAATGAAATATGCCTCAATGAAAGGAGATTGAGACGAAGTCCCTTACCTTGGGTCCGACTTGACTCGATCGTTCTTTAACATCCTGAATAATAAACTTGAGATAATTTATACTTGATTAAGAACCTTTTTAATGTTCATTATTCTTTTTATATCACTTATTGCCATGTTATAAACATTATGTAACCATTTAAGTTAATAATGTTTGTTTTGTCAATATTTAGTTCTTAAGTCGAAAGTTGACTTCTTACAATTACATGTTGTTCATGTGGTCAAAAGTTCTTTATATCCAGAATGAAATTCCCTATTTGGATATAATATGTATCATATATATCCACCATATACATGTATTTATAATATTACATAATCATTTAGAGGTAAGAAATGAAATGCACCGTTCATGGAGACGGTAAGCCATACGTACGCATGAACGCTACTTTCATTTCTTTGTCATATTAGTGGAATTAAAACTAAATGAGAGGTATGTATATTTTAATTCCAGAATTATATTAATCATTTATATATATCATTAATTATATATATACATTATATACATGTAATTTTAATATTACATTACATTTGGGGATAAGAAATGAAATGCACCGTTCATGGAGACGGTAAGCCGTACGTACGCATGAACGCTACTTTCATTTCTATCTCATACTTTAATGGAAAGAAATAATAATGATATAGAGGTATATTATAATTCTAGTATAACATCATATAAAATAGCTTTAAATCCATCCTTTACACGTCCCACATATGGCATTAACGAATCACATCACTTTTAGGGGGCGGTAGTCCGCACTTCCTTAAATGAAGATATCGTGTTTACCCATAATGGAAACCATAAAGGTATGACAAAAATGAAAACTACAGAAGCTTAAAGAAAACATAAACATATTATATATCATATATAAAAATAGTGACATCATAATGGCCACCCTTGAAGGTGTTAAATGAGTATTGAACAATCATCGTTTCGGGAGGTAGAATTTCTCCATCCACGGAAACCATATGTTCTTTAACCATTTGATGTAGTTTTGTGAGAGTGTAGCTCAAATAAATATTATAACAACATCCTAGTATATTTAAGATACTGGTTTTGTTACAAAAGAAGTAAATAAAAAGAGTTTAGAGGGTTGGAGAAGCAAAATAAAACAAATGAACAAGAGAGAATGATTTACCTTTAAAAGTGTAACTCCCTTTTGATTTGAGCCTAAAGGCTTCCTTTGAAAGGATTCTGCCCAAAGGGAATCCTCTAGGATGAGGAGAGGGATGTGGAGAGAGTATTTGGGCAGGGGTTGGCCGAGCCAAAAGCTTGAGAAGTGTGTGAAATGGGGTAGAGGTGGGGGCCTTTTATAAGAGGAGAGGAGGGTCACTTTTGGAAAGTAAAGAAATATTACTTTATTTGAAAATGTGTTTCGGTTTTAAAAGGTCTCACATTGTTATAATTCATGGATAAGGTGATAAGGGTTCGAAATCCACCCATCCAATAAGTTTTGGACATGTGTAGGTTTTAGATTTTTCATTATCTTTCCATTTTATTTAAATCGTCAAATAATGATGTCATCACTGCATCATTATTATGTCATATAATATTTATTTTATTTAATGACTAAAAATTATAAAAAAAATACTATGATGTAGGAATTCTTTTTAACTTTCCAATGACTATTTATAATCAAAATTCGGACTTGTATAACCCCACTCAAAAATTATTTTAGTAAAACAATTTATGTTAGTGTCATTTTCACTTTAACATTAAATAAAAATATATTAATGTAATTTTCCAACTAAAGTGGCTCCATGGGGTCCCCAAGTTGTCCCACGGCTTGTCTTGGTCGGCCATGACTCACCCAATAGGTGTAGGACAAGTGTCATGGTGTTTTCACATTCTTATAATACCATTTTTACCTTAAACTACACTAATTACCTCTAATCGCGATTAAAAACTTAATAAGTTACTATTCACCAAAAAAATTATTTTAATCTCATTGAACCACATTTTACTTCTTAATGACAACCATGTATGTCGGATTTTCAAAATTCAATACACACTAGTGGTAAACATTCATTTAACTGAAAAATCAGTTTGCTTGATTACCACTTAGTGGTTTCACTATTCATCAATAATTGATGTTTTTCAGAAAATTACCAAAAATTCACCCTAAGCTATATTTGATATTCTGAATTCAAAAATGAAGTCTATTTTACAAAATTCAATACATATAAGTCAAATTAATTAATTTAATAATTAATTCCCGCTGTCATGACAAATAGCGTGTTTTTGTGAAACAATAAGTATCAAAAGATTGACACCAGTTTAAGTCCAATTTCAAAGTGAAATTGATTCCAATGACCACTATTGGATTTAATGGTAAAAATATTTTCTAATTTCACTTTAAAACCAATTAAAAAGATAATCTAATCATATAAATAAATTAGATTAAAAAGAGGTTTTGAATTAAAATACAACATTTTACACTATTCATTAAAAAAAATGAACTTTATCAGAAAGGTACCAAAAATTTACACAAAGTAAATTTTGATGTCCCGATTCTAAAGAAGAGTTATATTTGGTCCAAAATAAAGTATAAGAGTGATCAAGACTATATTTAATGACGTTTCACCATTAAAAGGTGATAAGTGAACCTTTAGTGAAAATTAGAGTATATATGCCCGTAAAATTGAACTCTTTCCGTATTTTAAGCTTTTATCTTTTATTGGGTAAATGTATAAACATTTAAAAACATATCTAATAATATTTTAGTTATTTCTATCCATTCCCGCCAGTACAACGGCTACTTGTTAACTAACATTTAAAATAATATTATTTTATTACTAGTGTGCTACGTAAGTTTCAAAGAAACTCATCGTTGTGTATCGGGTACGCTATCGAACATAGCAACCCCTTTAAAATAAAATTAATATTTAATTCGTAAATATTAATAAATATGAAAATTCTTTATTCTTTATTTACCTGGGATGTTACATCCTTCCCCCCTTTTGGGAATTGCGTCCTCACAATTTTATTCACTTATCAAAATAAGTGGGGGTATTTATCCCTCATAGCATTTTCAGATTCCCACGTTGCCTCTTAAATCACATGGGTTTTCCCCAAAACCTTTACTTGATGAATCACCTTATTCCGTAACACTTGCTCCCTGTGGTCAAGAATCTGGACCGGTTGTTCCTCATAAGATAGGTTCTCTTCCAGCTAAACTACCTCTGGACTCAAAACATGAGATGGATCTGGCATATACTTTCTCAACATCGAAACGTGAAAAACATTGTGTACCTGAGATAAACTCAGAGGTAAATCCACTCGGTATGCAACTGATCCAACTCTTTCCAGAATTTCATATGGTCCAACCAACCATGGACTCAACTTTCCTTTCTTACCAAATCTCATCACACTTTTCCAAGGAGAAACCTTTAGAAAAGAATGATCACCTACCTCAAAAGATAGATCCTTCCTCCGGTTATCCGCATAACTCTTCTTCCTGCTCTGAGCTGTTCTCATATGTTTTCTGAATCGACTGAACTTTTTCTGCCATCTCTTCTACCAATTCTGGTCCCATTAGCTTCCTTTCACCCACTTCATTTCAAAATGCTGGAGTTCGACACCGCTTACCATATAATGCCTCAAATAGTGCCATTTGTATCATGGAATGAAAGCTGTTATTATAAGAAAATTCAACCAAAGAAAGATGTTGGTCCCAACTTCCCTAATAATCCATCGAACAAGCTCGTAGCATATCCTCCAATGTCTGAATTGTTCGTTCTGACTACCCATCTGATTGAGGATGAAAAGCTGTACTAAAATTTAATTCAGTACCCAACGACTTCTGAAGGCCTTTCCAAAAGTTAGAAGTAAACCTGGGATCACGATCCGATACAATGGAGAGAGGAACTCCATGTAACCTGACTATCTCTTTAAGATACAGACGGGAAAGTTGATCAAGAGAGAAAGTATCTCGTATAGAAAGGAAATGAGCAGATTTGGTCAAGTGATCAACAATAACCAAGATTGCATTATTACCTCGAGATGTCCTCGGTAATCCCACAATAAAGTCCATGGATATGTTTTCCCATTTCCACTCTGGCACTGGTAAAGGCTGAAGCATCTCTTTCGGTAACTACTGCTCTGCTTTAACCTGTTGACATGTCAAACACTTCACAGTAAAATCAGCAATGTCTCTTTTCATTCCATCCCACCAGTAATACTCCCGCAGATCTCTATACATCATAGTACTGCTAGGATGAACTGAAAACGGGGAACTATGAGCCTCACATAACAACTCATTCTTCAACTGTGAATCACAAGGCACACATAACCTCTTCCCAAACCTCAAAACACAAACACAAACTTATCCAAGAACTCATGGAAAATTTTATTCATAAGGTCCATGAATACAGTAGGTGCATTGGTTATCCCAAAAGTCATAATTACAAATTCATAATGGCCATATCTAGTACGGAACGTAGTCTTCGGAACGACGGATTCTTTTACTTTCAACTGATGGTACCCCGACCTCAAGTCAATATTTGAAAAATACTGAGCTCCCTGGAGCTGATACCACTTCATTCGATGGCCCAACATTTGCTGAAGTTGTTGCAAATGATTTTACCACCCCTTTCTGCTTGTAGTCTAGCTGCATTTCCCCCAGTTGAGTTCATTGTTGGACACTCGTTTGCGTAATGACCCATTTCATTACACTTAAAACATCTTACCGTTGGCTTTTCATTGCCTGCTTGATCATCTTCCTTACAGTTACGAGCAATATGACCAGACTTACCACACCGAAAGCACTTACCAGACTTGGATAAACATTCTCCAGGATGCATTTTACCACACTTCTCACAGGATGGATATTTGGTTTTCTTACCTCCTTGCTTCTTTGATGAATTCTTCCCCTTTTCCTGCCAACTATACCTCTTATTCTGTTGTTTGTCATAGAACACCTGATCATCGGCAAACTCCATTTCTACCTTCTCCACAGATCGAACAAGTTTTTCATAACTTTTTAATTCATGAGAAGCTAAAGACCTTCGATACTTTGGCTTTAACCCTGAGTAAAAACGGTTTATTTTACTATCAAGATCTCGTATGAAGTTTGGAGCATACCTTGCCAATCGAGTGAACTTTTCTTCATAA
Source organism: Viscum album (assembly GCA_963277665.1). Taxonomy (NCBI): domain Eukaryota; kingdom Viridiplantae; phylum Streptophyta; class Magnoliopsida; order Santalales; family Viscaceae; genus Viscum; species Viscum album. Next base: position 937,300,723 of record OY728150.1, read on the forward strand.
GTAGCCACTGAATCACCCTCCTTTCTCAATTCTAGGAACTGTTTTTCCATCCTAAGATGAACCACCTTAGGAAAATATTTCACAAGAAACATACCTTTGAATTCGTCCCAGTGAAGATCCTCAATCTCATCACTATCCCTTATATTTTTCACCATCGACCACCACTGATCAGCTTCACCTTCAAAACGGTAAAAAGCAAGACAAACCTTTTGATGTTCTGAACACCCCATGACATCAAAAATCTTTTCCAGTGCTTTAATCCACCCTTCAGCTTGCACAGGGTCAGATGATCCTCTAAATGATGGGGGATGTTGCCTCATGAAGTGTTCCACCACTGACATGTTCCTCTGCCGTTGATCTGGCTGATCTAGTGCATGGATACCACCACCATTTATATCCTCGGTCAACTGTGCCATCACTGCAACAAACTGTTCAGTTTCGATTCCGACCATCTCAGGTTGCTGATTTGGAAGGTTATCTTCCTCCTGATGTCGTCCCAACATAGCTGCTTTGTTTACTCTGCGGAAAACCATTCTGAACACAGAAATATCTTAGGCGAAGCAACATGGTAATCCGTAAATGCTATATCATTTCAATCATATTATAATTTAACACTTTTCTAACTCCTAAAGTTGTCTAAACTGTCCTCTGATACCAACTATAAGGCCCCAGCCTTAAACCTTAATTAATATTGAATTAAATGAATAATTCACATTGAGGATCTTTTCAGGTTTAGAGTTTTAGAGAATTAGAACATAACTATTACATCTTAAAAGATTACAAAGTAGACACTTCTACTAAGTCTCCATAAAATAAAAACTCTTAAAAAGAAAGATGTCTAGATTCCATGTTTTAGATAGCATGAAATTCCCTTGATACCATCCTTGACCTTATTCCACTTTAAGTCCTGTGAAAAACATTTCGAAAAACATGGGGTGAGCATAAAAAGCTCAGTAAGGGATACACAAAGAATGAAAATTTTTAGTTTATCAAAACAACAAGTAAACCATGTATACTTTATCAAAGTAATACCTTCACCTTCATGAAGTAGTAAAAACTCTTCACTGAATAAAGTATCATTACATACCTTTTTGTAACCAAAGTATTACCATAAAACCCATATAAAGAACAAATAACATATATAAAGGTAACTTGGGACATAAACATACTTAAGTGGAATAACCATACGGTCGACTTCCACACATATCACTTAATGGAATATCCATACGGCCAATTTCCATACATACTTAATGGAAAAGCCATACGGCCGACTTCCATACCCAATGAATTGGAGGTTATAACGTAACCACCCGTCCTGGTATTCACGGCACCACCCGTCATATGGTTTATAACGTAACCACCCATTAAAATGTCCAAGTACCAGTATAAAATCATAAAACATAAAACCAATATAAAGGAATGATAACATTTCCACATTACAATCACAATATATCATAAATATATTGACATAATAGAATCTTTTTTCAAAACCATTTTCAATACCAAAATACATAAAAGAGTATATGGTATTTATTTTATTCTAAAAACATTACGGCTTTTTGAGAAAGCCAAAGATCAAATAATACTCGCGGCGGCGGAAAAGGTCGTTGTCACCGCGTACGTTAAAAAAACATTCCTTTTTGTCGTTTAGTAAAACGCTTCGTAGAAAATGATTCCTTTTGTATAAAAGTAAAATTCAAAGGATTTTATACACCGTATAAAAGAAATTTGTGAATAAAACGAAATATGCCTCAATGAAAGGAGATTGAGACGAAGTCCCTTACCTTGGGTCCGACTTGACTCGATCGTTCTTTAACGTCCTGAATAATAAACTTGAGTTAATTTATACTTGATTAAGAACCTTTTTAAAGTTCATTATTCTTTTTATATCACTTATTGCCATGTTATAAACATTATGTAACCATTTAAGTTAATAATGTTTGTTTTGTCAATATTTAGTTCTTAAGTCGAAAGTTGACTTCTTACAATTACATGTAGTTCATGTGGTCAAAAGTTCTTTATATCTAGAATGAAATTCCCGATTTGGATATAATATGTATCATATATATCCAGAATATACATGTATTTATAATATTAAATAATCATTTAGAGGTAAGAAATGAAATGCACCGTTCATGGAGACGGTAACCCGTACGTACGCATGAACGCTACTTTCATTTCTTTGTCATATTAGTGGAATTAAAACTAAATGAGAGGTATGTATATTTTAATTCCAGAATTATATTAATCGTTTAGATATATCATTAATTATATATATACATTATATACATGTAATTTTAATAGTACATTACATTTGGGGTAAGAAATGAAATGCACCGTTCATGGAGACGGTAAGCCGTACGTACGCATGAACGCTACTTTCATTTCTATCTCATACTTTAATGGAAATAAATAATAATGATATAGAGGTATATTTTAATTCCAGTATAACATCATATATAATAACTTTAAATCCATCCTTTACATGTCCCACATATGGCATTAACGAATCACATCACTTTTAGGGGGCGGTAGTCCGCACTTCATTAAATGAAGATATCGTGTTTACCCATAATGGAAACCATAAAGGTATGCCAAAAATGAAAAATACAGAAGCTTAAATAAAACATAAACATATTATATATCATATATAAAAATAGTGACATCATAATGGCCACCCTTGAAGGTGTTAAATGAGTATTGAACAATCATCGTTTCGGGAGGCAGAATTTCGCCATCCACGGAAACCATATGTTCTTTAACCATTTGATGTAGTTGTGTGAGAGTGTAGCTCAAATAAATATTATAACAACATCCTAGTATATTTAAGATACTGGTGTTGTTACAAAAGAAGTAAATAAAAAGAGTTTAGAGGGTTGGAGAAGCAAAATAAAACAAATGAACAAGAGAGAATGAATTACCTTTAAAAGTGTAACTCCCTTTTGATTTGAGGCTAAAGGCTTCCTTTGAAAGGAGTTTTCCCAAAGGGAATCCTCTAGGATGAGGAGAGGGATGTGGAGAGAGTAATTGGGCAGGGGTTGGCTGATCCAAAGGCTTGAGAAGTGTGTGAAATGGGGTAGAGGTGGGGGCCTTTTATAAGAGGAGAGGAGGGTCACTTTTGGAAAGTAAAGAAATATTACATTATTTGAAAATGTGTTTCGGTTTTAAAAGGTCCCACATTGATACAATTCGTGGAAAAGGTGATAAGGGTTATAAATCCACCCATCCAATAAGTTTTGGACATGTGTAGGTTTTAGATTTTTCATTATCTTTCCATTTTATTTAAATCGTCAAATAATGATGTCATCACTGCATCATTATTATGTCATATATAATTTAATTTATTTAATGCCTAAAAATTATAAAACAAATACTATGATGTAGGAAATCTTTTTATCTTTCCAATGACTATTTATAATCAAAATTCGGACTTGTATAACCCCACTCAAAAATTATTTTAGTAAAACAATTTATGTTAGTGTCAATTTCACTTTAACATTAAATAAAAATATATTAATGTTATTTTCCAACTAAAGTGGCTCCATGGGGTCCCCAAGTTGGCCCATGGGTTGTCTTGGTCGGCCATGACTCACCCAATAGGTGTAGGACAAGTGTCATGGTGTTTTCACATTCATATAATACCATTTTTACCTTAAACTACACTAATTACCTCTAATCGCGATTAAAAACTTAATAAGTTACTATTCACCAAAAAAATTATTTTAATCTCATTGAACCAAATTTTACTTCTTAATGACAACCATGTATGTCGGATTTTCAAAATTCAATACACACTAGTGGTAAACTTTCATTTAACTGAAAAATCAGTTTGCTTGATTACCACTTAGTGGTTTCACTATTCATCAAAAATTGACGTTTTTCAGAAAATTACCAAAAATTCACCCTAAGCTATATTTGATATTCTGAATTAAAAAATGATGTCTATTTTAAAAAATTCAAAACATATAAGTCAAATTAATTAATTTAATAATTAATTCCCACTGTCATGACAAATAGCGTGTTTTTGTGAAACAATAAGTATCAAAAGATTGACACCAGTTTAAGTCCAATTTCGAAGTGAAATTGATTCCAATGACCACTATTGGATTTAATGGTAAAAATATTTTCTAATTTCACTTTAAAACCAATTCAAAAGATAATCTAATCATATAAATAAATTAGATTAAAAAGAGGTTTTGAATTAAAATACAACATTTTACACTATTCATTAAAAAAAATGAACTTTATCAGAAAGGTACCCAAAATTTACACAAAGTAAATTTTGATATCCCGATTCTAAAGAAGAGTTATATTTGGTCCAAAATAAAGTATAAGAGTGATCAAAACTATATTTAATGACGGTTCACCATTAAAAGGTGATAAGTGAACCTTTAGTGAAAATTAGAGTATATATGCCCGTAAAATTGAACTCTTTCCGTATTTTAAGCTTTTATCTTTTATTGGTTAAATTTATAAACATTTAAAAACATATCTAATCATATTTTAGTTATTTCTATCCATTCCCGCCAGTACAACGGCTACTTGTTAACTAAAATTTAAAATAATATTATTTTATTACTAGTGTGCTACGTAAGTTTCAAAGAAACTCATCGTTGTGTATCGGGTACGCTATCGAACATAGCAACCCCTTTAAAATAAAATTAATATTTAATTCGTAAATATTAATAAATATGAAAATTCTTTATTCTTTATTTACCTGGGATGTTACAAGCCCTCTTGAGGGCCATTTTCATTTTTTACTTGGCACCATTTGAAAAATTATTACTAGCATTGTTGTTTATAAAACATGATAGTCTTTGTTTGATAATTATTATAGCATGGAAACTCATTTGAAAAACATACTTTTATATCTTGTATTTAAAACATAAAATTGAGCTTTCTTTTATTTTAAAGTAGGTGCATTGGGTATAAAATATCGGGCTATCCTACTGAGTTTTAATACTCATGCCTACAATCTCCTTCTATTTTTAGCCATCACACAGGTTTCAGCTTGAGATCGATCACCTTGGGCGACATGTGATAATTTTGTTGGAGGGTAAACAGTGGGGTCACATGGAGTTAGTTGAATGTGATGTTTTTTTGGATGAGTTGTTGGTTTAGTTGTACTTTCTATTTATAGTACAAGTAATGTTCTGTTCAATTTTTTTTATGTAATAGTATTTTGGGTTTTCTATTTATTTATTATGTTTGTCTATTGTTTAACTTAGGGAGAAATCGTTCCCTTGTGTACTCTATTGATGCCCAAGGTTCTTTTCTCCAACTCAAGAGGATCGACAATTCCTCCCGGGACTTGTCGCGGGCTGGCCTGGGTGACCAGTTTAGGGTCGACTTTGACTAGTTTGTGACAAAAGAAGAACGGGTTTTACGTTACAATCTCATTATTTTTAAGTATTATTTATGATAAAGTGTATGATGATGAAATATTATAGTATATAATTAAATATGTTATTGGAATTTATTCTAATGTAGTTATTAATGGATAACAAATGTTTTAATTTAATTTTACTCTCTTTAAGAACAAAATATACCAAAACAACGTTTTTAAGGAAAACTGACTTTATTTCTATCATCATTCAAAAACACATTTTATTATATATATATATATATATGATTTATAAATATGTTTTCGTTAATTATTTAAATATTACAATGTGATGGTTTAAATTATTTTTACCCATGTATGAATTTTTACATAATTGTTTCAAATTATTATTCTCTTTTTTTCCTAAATAAGGAAATTTTGACCTTTTAAAGAAAGTGAGAAAGGAATATTTATTTTAACTAGTATGACATGAATTATATTTCCCACTTCTATGTCTAATAAATGATTTTTTGATTCCCTTACTTGTTTTCATTTGTATTTTCAATGAATTTTTTTTCTTAATATTTTATAAATTTTGATATTTTAAATATGTTAGCTCAAAGAGAAATGTGTATTTCACTCAAGAAATGTTCCAAGTGATATTTCAATATTATTTTCCATGTAAGATGTAATTTTTTTTATTTTACATAAGCTTTAATTTGGATATTATAAAATTATTCCATCATTATTATTTCTATATATAGTTTATTATTATAATGAAAAGATGTTTATGGAACCCATTTCATCTCTATGGTTTTCATTTATGAAACACATTTCTATTCTATGGGTTATGCTGTGTTGAATTATTTATATAACACATTTCCATTATAAGGTTTATTCTATGATGAATTATTTATGATATTATGTCTCACATATTTATGATTTTCATTATCTTAATTGGTGGGCCTAAAATTATATATCCCTTCAATGAATTGTGTAATTATGGATAACTCATGAGTTAATTATGTTATACAAGAACCTAGTTTCACATTAAAGATTTAATGTGTGGTATTGAATTCATTTCTATGAAATTATGTGAGGATGTTGTTTCAGGTCTATATGGTTTTGTGTGGACTTGGTTTAATGTACACAAGTTTATGTGTGAACATGGTTTCATGTTCATAAGGTTATGTGTCAACACTATTTCATCATTATAAGTTTATGTGAGGTCCTGATTTCATATCTATAAAAAATTGATTAAACGTTTTTTTTACTATTTTTACTTATTAACAATGTTATTATCTCATGAATTTCCACATTCTTATGAATATGTCATGCTCTCATGTCTTATGTTATTTTATTCCTTTATTATTAATATAATATAAACTTCTAAGAATTATGAATTGAATCAATATTTATATCTTTGTTATATAGGGTTTTTTTTCTAATGTTGAGTTCATATTCTCATATCATTTTCACATGTTATGTCTATGTGATCATGGAGATTTCTTTTATTTACAATTACAAATTATTTGAGATCACCCCACCTCATGAATCCTTTTTGCGAGTTTATGATGAATGATTTTATGTAGGGTATGTCTAATAAGATTACTACATGGGAAGATATTTATAGTGGATGTTAATGATATTTCAAGAAATAATAATATTGAGTATTTAGTATCCAAATACACTAAACCTTTATGATCCATATTCTTGTACTTGTCAGATAAATTGAATATTCATCCAAATATATTTAATATTTATTAATGAAATGTATAAATTGTTATAGTTGGCATCAAAGGATAGGTTTAGTAAATATTTGGAATTAGGATGAGAAAATATTAGTGAGAAACCAAGGGAAAAGTCTAAGGATAATTCGATTTATATGAAAATATCCTATAATTTTGGTAATATATATAGTATGTGGATTCTAAGAAATTACAACCTTTTCTAGATACTATAAGTTGATGTGGATCTAGCACAGTTTTAACAAAGGGTAATAACATTAAAACATTTGTTTTGGGCTTTGACTCAATCATCACTTTGTGCTCAAAAATGGGCCTTGCTGCACACCTAGTTTGACATTACCCTGAGATATTATTTGAAAATCATGAACTCTTTTCAATCTATTTCGATGGATTTGAATAGATGATAACCATAAATTACCATGGATAAACCTAATGATGTAAGAGAATAAAAATAATATGTCTGGATTTAGAAATATTATAAATAATATTTCATGTTAATGTGGTTTACCGTAGAGAATATTGTTACTCATAATATGCTTTTTAGTTGTAGTAAATGCATGGTACCTGAAGGAATTGTGTGAAAAATGAATGTGAAAGACAATTAAATGAACATACTAATGTGAAAACAAAGCGATAAGAATTTGAGACTCAATATTTTGTGAATATTCTCACTCAACTCCCTCATGTTATAAGGGGTAACATGGGTCATGTTGGTATTCTAAATTTTCTAATGATAGAGAAACATTCAATTGAATCTTTTATGTGATAACGTACACCCTCCTTCTATTATACATTTAATTACCTTGTCATTGAGAAACAGAATAATGAAATGTAAAATATATTTTCTATTATCAAGTGTTCAGATCATGAAAATATTTCACTAGATAGTTATCATTTATAAGATAATATAGATAAATGGTTGAATCATATTAATAATATAAAAATAGATGATTAAATTGACTCTATTGAATGGGATAAATTTAAGACAATATTTTTTAATAATAAATTCCCTCGTATTATATGTACAAAAATGGAGTAGTAATTCCTTGAGGTTAGGTGGAAGGATGCAGAAAATGTATTGAAATTTATGCCTTCAGTTTATCATTATATATATAATAGAAATATATTGATTCTAAAATGGTCAAAATAAGTATCCAAAAGGAATTATCCATAAGGGACTTTGTAAGATATTAACAAATTTTTTGATGTGAATTGAAAGTGGAACTGGAAGATGGAAACCCCAAAGGTTTTGGTGATATGAAAAGGAAAATTGAGTTTCATGGAAGCTCCAATGGTATGTAAAAATGGAGGGAAGAAAATGTTAAACCAAAAACTTTACAAAAGTGTTGGAAGGAGAACTCAGGTGAATGACTAAAAAGAGAAATAAAATGTTTCACGTGTGGGAATCTTTTCCATCGAGTGAAAATATGTCAAAGTGATGTGAAGTGTCCCATAATGTAAACGAACAGAGAGATATTTCTATATAATACACCACTCCAAATTCATTTCTATAAACTCAAGGGGTTTTGGAATTATGTGAATCATTTATCTAATCCATGGGATAATGAGGATAGTAAGCCATGAAAACATCTGAAATCAAAAGAAAATGTGAATTCCTATTAAATAACAACATTTAATGCGAATTATAGTATTTAAGGCACACTTATTCTCCACTATAGAATTGGGGATTCAATATTAATGTTTTCATAAATAATTTATCGTATAACCTTATCCTATTATGAAATTTGATGGGATTATTATAATTGACTAGATCTCTCTAAAAAAAATTCAATATTAAATTTTGGAATAAAGAAATAATATTTGATATTATTAATCAATCTATAATCATATAAAACCTACAAAGGGTTGTTTTTTTGGCTTAGATAAGAGCATATTTAGGTAATACATAGATAATTATCATTTGAAATCCTATTTTATTTTAATTTGTAAAATAATAATTGTAATTGAATTTTGGTATTTATAAATAGATAGATACTATGGAATAAATTTACAATCTTTTAGGGATCTTATGATCAATTAAAATTTAATTTTGGTTCTTCTGGTTTGAGAAAACCATCATTAATATTCATTTCTTAGAGTAAGAGATGAATTAGAAATTAATCAATGTAGTACCAAATGATGAGATTATTCTTATGCGATGTAATGAAATTAATGAAGTATATATTTTCCTGAAAATTACCCAAAAATAGGAAAACGATATTGAAATAATATTGTTATATACTTTTATTTCTTTTCAATTAATTAATTATCTTTACAACCAAAATATAGTAATGACCTTGTGGTCATTATCTTTCTCCCAACCATGTTCTCTATAACTCTACATTAGTATTTTGGTGTTAGTTTTATCTTCTATGTGCATAATTTCATTTCTGAAAAATTTTCTCCTATTTAGAAATAATCTTGTGTGTTATTGCAGTTGACCATAACAATTTCATTTCCCTATTTTCTACAGGATGTTTTATTGACCCTTTTTATGATGAGGGTTTTTGACAACGAATTTTCAAATGACAGAACCATAGAGAACAAGTTAATATTATAAAGATGTTATTTATTGAGGGTGGTGGGGGGGATGTTACAACCTAAGATTTTATGACTAATATATATTTTTTAAAAAATTAATTTCTTCCATATATTTCATTACATAAAACACTATGTTTTAGGAAGTCATAATATATTATTGATATTTTTATTTAAAACTATTCATTATGGTCTTGCTGTTAAATTGATGAGTATGAATAGTACTAACTAAATTATGAAAAATATAATGGTTTAAAAATTAATAAAATAAATTAATTTTATTAATTGATTAGAAATGATAAAAAATCATTTCAATGCAAAGAAATTTTTCCAAATAAACTATTTTTGAGTTCACGAAGTGCTTTTTATCTAAATAAATTTAGTTATTCACTATTTCTGAATGACATTAGTGGTATATATATATTATATTAAAAAAATATTTTATCATTTATACTTTTTTTACAGTAATGGGATAAGAATAAATCCAGTTTTTTTTAAAACATGTATTTTTCAAAAAAATAAGATTATTAGAATGCATCACACTTATTTTAAAACTAATTTTCCCACATTTAAAAAAGTAATTTTACAAATGAATTTAATTTTTTTAATTTTCATTTAATAATTTAATTGGGATAAAATTTTGATGATTATCTAAAAAATTCAATTTTCATTGAATAGTGAAAATAATATTTTTTTTGAAAACTACCTTTTGGTTTAAAGAATTTATAAAGTTAAATTCTGTTTTAATATGGTTAAAAAATTATTATTAGTAAAATTATATAATTATTAATTAAATATAAATAATTGGAATCAATTATATTTTAAATTGTTATATAAAAAACATTTTATAGATAAAGAAACATTTTCTTTGGAAAACCTCTTTTTAGTTGCGTCAACCTGTTAAATTTTAAATTAAATTATACCACTTATGTGAATTGATTTAAGAAAAATAGATTCCATATTTTAAATCATAATAATTAATATTATTTAATAATTATAACATATTTATATAATAATGAATGTAAAAAACAGTAAACACAAATTACCGCGATCAATGTTAAAATGGGTAAACTGAGGGGTTAAAAAAATATAGGAGTTATATTTCCAATAAAATATGTCTAAATTATATTTTATGTCCATATTTCAATTATATAATAAGTAAATTATAATATATGGTTAATTTTATTTAGTTGTCTCTCTAATTACTATCATTTTTTACTCTTTTGGGTGATTTCTATGCAGTTTCTAGGTGGGATCCTTTCCCCACATTCAAAAAACACTTATCTTTTCCTCTCATCTCCTCACTCCAAGATTATAATGATTAGTTAAATACCAACCACGATCCTTTATGTAATTTCCTCACCACTTCTTATAGGCTGTACCTTTTTTAGGAAACCCTCCTTATAAGGCTTTAGGTATAATCCAAATGAGATTCTCCAAAAAAGAGTTATTATTCTCAATCATAGATTTTCATTCTATTTTATCTTCAATATCCATATACTAATTTTATAATGTGATTATATAATAAAATAGTTATCTAAAATACAAAAAAAAATATATCGAAGTAATAAACTATATCCATATCTTTACGCATCAAATGATAAATAAAACTATCAATCATGTGTATTAAAAACTACTACCTCATGAACCGATGTAATTCATTTTCAATCAACACCTCTCAAGGATGAAGAAAATTATGGATTTAAATTTTTTATGATATTTATTCCATAATTTCCATTATTTAATTTTACTTTGACATCATCCTTAATACCTTCTAATCTGTTAGAAAATGATAACGTCGATTTTGGGTACATGTGGACAGCCGCCTCTTTGAGGTGATGCGATATGTATTTCATTTAATTTTTATATGGATGTAAATAAGGATATATGTAATGAATATCTATGATATACAATTAATTTTAAGGGTTAATTAATATTTACCTTTCTTTTATTTCATCCTTTTAGAAATGAAAGCAACGTTCTTGTAGAGGTAACACCTACCGTCTCCATGGATGATGTAATTTAGTTTTTTATCAAAATATTTATGGAAGAATATAAATATATATATAATTAATTTACATGATAATTATATAGATTTTTTAATGTTTTTCTATTATTTAACCAAAATAAAATTACTTCGGCAAAAAATATCGAACCAAAACATTTATGAAAAATGATGAAATTATAACCTCAAATTCTAATTTTAATAAAAAATTAGTAACAAAAATGTGATAATAGGTTGTAAGTAAATAATATATAATATGATATATTTGATTATTAGTTTAGAATATTTTTATAATAAACATATATTCCATATATTGGAGTTTATAATGTGTGTGATGAAATTCAAGACTTGAGGTAAGGGATTTCAAGTCTCTTCTTTATTTCATGGATACATATGCCATATTGATCACTAGTTTCTGTTGTGTGGTGTATATAATACCCATTTGAAATATTATATAATTATTATATTTATTTTAATATTGTATAATGTTTAATTTTATTTTATTATTTAACGAGGGTTATTATTGAAAACTTTTAAAGTGGTATGGGATTTTAATCTCACTTTTATTTTTGTGGGGTACAATACGTATACACCACTTGTTTCATTTGTGGGGGGTATAGAGTAACCATGAAATTATTTTGTGATTTATATTTTAAAGATAATTTTTTATTAATTAAAAATATTAGTTTTTATTTTATGCGGATAATGATTAAAATTTTATTAAAGTGGTAAGGGTTTTTCACTACAATCTCATTGCATATCTGGGTTGTTTATGATTAAGTTTATGATAATCAAATTTTAAGATATACCATTGTAGAAAATAATAAATTTAATTTTCATATGTATATTTAATGAGAATAAATTAATTAATTTCATCTTACTATCTTTAATAAAAAAATATGAATAGATTTTTTAAGGAAAAATGGCCTAATTTCAATATTTTGTTGGAACCTATTTTTCTTTTATATAGATTTTTATAAAAAATTATTTGAATAAAAATTTAAAAATTATACTATGATGGTCTAAATTCATATTTTAGAAAGTAATATTTAAAAAAAAATTGTTTAAAATTAATGTTTTTGTCATTTTATAAACAAGACACTTTTGATTTTTTCAAAAATGTAAATGGAATATTTTTTTTAACTAGTACGACTTGAATAATATTTCATACCACTATGAATGGTTAATGATTTCAAGATTAAATTACATGTTTTTCAGGTTAATTTCAAATAAGGTTTTTCCAAAATAGTTGGGAAATTTTTTAGATATTAAATAAGCGATTTCATAGAGAAATGAGTACATTCCTAAAAAAATGTTACAAGTTATCTATTTAAATAATTTTTTATCTAAGATGAAATCTTTTTATGTTACATGATATTTATGAGGGATATGATCAAATGATAGAATTTTTATTACGGTTCATAATTATGATGAGCATATTTTAATGGAACTCATTTCTTTTCCATGGGTTACTCTTATGAAACCCATTTCTTTTCCATGGGTTCTGCTTATGAAACAGATTTCATTTCCATAGGCTATGCTATGATGAGATATTTATGTACCCAATGTCCTTTATAAAGTTTATTTAATAATGAATAATTTATGATATTATTTAATAGATATATAATTTAGTATGTTATGGTCTATCCTAGAATTATATATCCATCTAAAGAATTGGGTAAATATGTATAACTAATGAGATAATTATGTTATGCGTGAACCTGATTTCAATTTCACAATGTTATGCATGGGCCTAGTTTTACATCCATAATTCTGTATGTGGACTTAATTTCATTTAAATAATGTTTGGTTTGGATTTGTCTTTAATTTCATAAGTTTCTTATGGACATGGTTTCAAATACACAAGGCTATGAGTACACTTGTATTAAGGTATATAAGATTATGAGAGGTCTTGATTTCATGGAACTAACCTAATGAGAAAGACCATTTCTATTTATACACAATAAATAAGTTTTAGTATTATGGTCTGCCACAATCAGATGTCTATTTTACACTTTCATGGATTACATTATTTGATTCCTTTATGATTCATGTCTTATGAACTAACCTGTTGTATTCAATGACTCAATATTCTGATATTTAATATATAGGGTATGGTTTAAAAATTATAAGGTGTTGTTATCATACCCTTATTACCATTTAATTGCTATGTTATTATTGATTTGTCACTTTTTACACTTAATAATAATTTCACCTCACCCTTTTCTATGTTTCCTTCATATTGGTTTTGAGGAAAGGTTTTATGTACGGTATGTCTATGAAGAGTACAATGTAGGAAGATATTTTTTTTAGATATTGAAGATCAATCATGAAATAAGAAAATTGATTATCTATTCATAAAAGTCACTATACATTTATGGTCCTTAGAAATGTATTTGCAATATTCATTGAATATTAATATAATTTTTTTAATATTTATGTATTAAAATCCTGGGTCACTATAGTACTACATTAAAAGGGATACGTAGAACACATCATGATGTTTAGAGTGATTTAGTGGAATCTCAAAGCGATATGAAACCATTTCATTCAGATCATTAATCTTTAAAGGTCCTATATATCTACGGATCACCAATCCATTCATTCTAAATCCCATAACCTTACTCTATGGATATATCTATAGGAACACCTTATCATAAACATTAAACTCAAAATCTAAAAAATAATTGTTACAATAATAATCTATTGACCTTGATCTGGAATATTATGTAGTTTAATAACTATAATCTTCTATTATATTTCACAATCTAGCTTAAGTTATAATACATTTCTTAAAACTTTATCCCAACATGATATAGTTATGATGTTTATACCTTATAGTTATACATAAGGATCCATATAAATTCATGGGTGAAAGCTATTGTTGTATGGAAATTTCACAAAAGGAATGTGTTGATCTAAAACACCTTTGAAATATATATAGAAAAAACTATCAATATATATTTTATGGTTTAATGTTTCATCTTAGATTAACTATCCCAATATGAATAATACGATGTGAAAAAGATCAGTATTGTATTCAACACCTAGTGAAGAATTATTTTGAACTTTAAGGTAAACCTCAGACCCTGATTAGATATAATAGAATACATTACTACATAAAATATTTCCAGTTTATTAATTTACACACTAAAAAATATATCATGATAGAAATATTCAATTATGGAAATAAAATGTGACAATTTCATTAGGAGATCCACTAAAAACCAAATATCATTTTTCCTATTTATTGGTTTTGAGAGTATGATGATGAAATATATATTAATGCTTTCACATTTTACATTCTAGAATGGGTAATGTTTTTAAAACCCAATTATAATTATGTCTATTATCCTTAACATACTAATATACCATAAATTGAGATATATACTCTTCAATATAGATTTGCTTGTTATCCTACTAGAAATAATATTCCATATCATTATATATCTTTATACCTCAAAGATGAATAGAAAATGAAAAAATATTAGTCTATTTGTAAAAAAAATTCTTAAAGTCTAGAATTGAGAGGCACATACTTAGTTTATGAACCTTATCTGTATGTGACAATCATGGTTGTATTTAGGAACATTTATCAGAATCTTCTATAGTCTCTCATCCTCCACTTACACCACTATAAACCATATATAGATAGATGATAGAACATTCATATTAGAAAGATATTATTTATACTATTTTATCTTAATTTCATGATCAATATTTTTAAAAATACATAAATATTGGATATATTTGAATATTATTCATTGAAAAACTAACATGGTCTTTTCGACTCAGTACATCAGTAACATTGTTTTATTTCTGAGGGTGACAGTGTATTGAGCTGTCATAATATTTAATCGACTAAATCCATCACCTTTTGTGTATTTTCAAACTTTTTTTATTTTAATATATAAATTATGGTTATATAATATGTATATATTTCACACATTTCAGTATAAATATAATGCCTCTAAGTTTTGAATGGAATATTTAATACTTCCAGCACCAAATAATGATTCATAAATTATTTTCTCATGAATTTTCTATAGGCATGAGAAAAAATATATCACTACACCATTATGAAAAAATATTCATCCTAGTACCTTCATTGATGAGTTATAATAATTCTTGAACCATTCTCCCATACCGGGTAGTGTGATCATAGGTTCACTAGCCAATATTCTCTTCAGTTTCTTGATATTTTTCTAACATCTATATAACCATAGGAACATGACAACATTCTATGACACCATTTATATATTGTTTTATATCCACAATAAATATATCATAAAGAATTGATATCGCATTACCAATATAATAAATATATGGACATTAGTCACTGTGGGTTTTCTAGGAAATTTCTAATTAACTTTCATCTTTGTTGGATCCACTGATATACCATAGAAGAGAATATATGACCCAAGAATGAAACCTTTTTAGCCAAAATATTCACTTGTTAAATTTTTCATTGATATTATCCTTCCACAGGTTCTACAAAAAAATATGGAAATGATTTTTTTCCTATTACATTCTCTTTGAAAATATAAGAATATCATATATACAGACTAAAACAATCTAATCAAGGTAATTTATAAAGAAAATTTCCATTATATCAATAAAGATGATAAGGTTATTGGTCATTCGAAATGGAATCACCATATATTAATACAGACCATGCCTCACATATATGGTTGTCTTGGGTATATACTCCTTGTTGACACTAAATTTATGATATATAGAATGAATGGAAACCATTGAAATGTTTTGGGAACTACAAATTTGATCACAATACTCATCAATATGGGTAAAAGGATACTTTTTCTTGATATTGTTCATGTTAGGTTCTCTATAACTAATTAAAATACCCCTTGAATCATATTTATTCATAATAAAAATAATATGTACACTCCATGGTGATTCTCTCAGTCATATTAATCCCTTTTCGATATTATCCGTGATACGTTTATTCAAGTCATGAAACAAAATTAGGTCCATTCTCTATGGTTTATTTGAAATAGTCATAACACAAGCTAGGATTTCTATTGAAAATTCAACATCAAAATTAGGTGGAAGTTTTTTAAATTCATCATGAAAAACATTATCATATTCTTGAACAATAATAATTTCATCAATTTTGTGTTTCATACAAAATATTTGTGACCAATACCCCCATTAAGAAGTAGTAATACCCATACAATTTATTTAATTTATAATGGAAGATCATATACATCCTCACATCAATAAAAAATTATAGCTTGATTAAAAATATTAAATTTTATTTCCTTATTTTTGAAATATATATGGAATAAATATATATTAAGCTATTCAATTATAAAAATTTAATCTAATTATAGTAAAGGAAGACTAATATGAATTTTATATGGAATTGTTTTACAAACATCAAAATTTCATCACCAATTTTTTCTTAGACGATAATTGTGCCATAATTAGTATAATAAAATTCAATGATAAACATAGAATATGAACCTATTTGGTTAGGATTTATCAATTAGAATATGCAATTAACATGTATAATTCCAAAGTTCCCAACATATAATACATTTAACAAAAAATGATACATTAGTACGTGATTTATTTCCCTATACTAAACTCTTCATTTTTCCTTATAGCTTACATGATATATAGTATTATTTTCCAGACAAAAAAAATCTTCCCATTCGTTGAAAAATTTATAGAGGTACTTTTTACCACTTTTTTTACATTTAAGCTATTGAATATTCTTCTATTCATGGTATTCATCACCCTTTATTCTTTTGAGAATCAATTTTTCTATTATTTAGAGATTTAGGAAATTCACAATGGTTTATGTTATTAATTATTTTATGATAAATTTAATTAATAATAAACAAATGATTTTTCATTCTAGCATCCATTTCAATATGTTCTTCATGAGGAAATCAGTTTCATTGAACATGACATATGTTTTTGGAATAATTCTTTTTAGTTCTATTCATTTACTAAAACCCAAAATAATAGTGTGAACATCTAGATACAATAATCACAGTGAGATCACATAGAATCATTGTGATCAATCATTAAATTCACAAATTATGATACCTTTTTTCAACCCATGACACTTTAAGTTTTATCATATCAGTATAGATTATCATAAGTTTTCATTGATTTATCATCTTTATTCATCGTAAATATTCATGAAGAGAATATTAATTAACCAATGCTTATCCCATGAGAGTGTCTATCCAGATGAGAAGTCTTAGGCCCACTCATCATGCAATGAGTAAATATTTACTTCATACGCAACAAATATTTTTGGGATGTTTACCCATAGATATATTTCTTCAACTATCTGGCCCAATATTTAAATTTATAGAGGGATTTTATTATAATGAAATGCAACACACTCTATATTAATGAAACATTAGGATGTTATATGATAATTAGACCCATACCATGGATTTTCACTAAAATTTGTAAATACAAATAATTAAAAACAACTAAATCCTACTCTATTATAAATATAGTGACACAAGAATAAAATATATAAATATTACAATAGATTTGATGAATATTCAATACACAACACAATTATCCACACCCTAGAAATGTAATTATTTAGTTTGTTGGGATACTAAATACACAAACAACGACATTTCATGAATTATATTAAATATATCCATGAAATTTCTTCCCTCATAGTTTCCTTGTTAGACATACCCTATTTAGAAACCATCTTCATAGCCTATGGAAAATGAAAAAATATGTAAATGTTGAGAAAATATTCTCTATTAGGGTAAACATTGGAGATATAAATTATTGATCATATGAAATCATACTAAGAATAAGTGTATGATATTAAGTCCATATCATAAAATTCACATACCCAATTAGTAATATATCATAAAACATGATTCATAGCATAAAATATTAAATTTTAAAAATATGTGTTTTTCAATAGTGATGAATCATTATAAATAAATCACATGCCATTGTAGTATATCATAAGCATTAGACCATTTCATTGAAATTTTCTGGCAAAAAAATCATATAAAATTATTTCATTAGTCAAGGTTCACTTCTAATACTATCTTAGTGGATTTAGTTCACACTCAATTCCATCATTTCTTAGTCCAGGTTCACCCCCAAAACATTCATAGTGGGAAAAATCCATCTATGATATGTCTTAAATCCTAATTACAGTTCAAATTATATCATGATATATCTATATTTATCTAATGCATTTTTGGTATATAAAATTACATCCCACCAATCACTTAATGATAACCATTCATATGTGTTCAACATGATTATAAAAATGATCATATAATCATTATAAACCAATTTAAAATAGACATGTTTCATAAAAATCTTAGTATCGCATATTCATAATCCTTCCTGAGAAAGGAAGTAGATGGTATTGTAAGAGTGTTTATTATCATATCACAGACTAATTTCCATGGTAAAGAACCAAGTTTAATGTAATCATATCGAGATCATAATTATATTAAGTTATCTAGGAAATTGGATTGAAACATAAGATCATATACATATTGAAACACACTAATTTCTAAAATATTTTGAAAAATATGAATGACCTATTTAATAAAATTAAATAAAATATTATTTTAAAATCAAGAGAAAAAATAATTTTTTATATAAAAAAATTAAAAAAACATCTAAAAGTATTGATAAAAATATTTTCATTGAAAATAAACTTGAAAACATGAAAATTATTATTTAATTAAAATAGTGGGATGATAATGGGGAAACATGTTTATGTAGTTAACATTTAAACATATATTCCATCCAAGTTTATCGAAAATAGTAAAGAGTACGACGTTTTGAAAACAAATTTAATATTCCATTTAAACCACTGTAAGGAATTTAATGTATAATTGAAAATGACATTGAAAAATCATCTTATCCTAGTAAAAAAACTATTGGAAAACATTTTAAACAACAAGGATATGAAAGATAATGGTTCCCATCATAAATGAGAAATAATTTCGTTTTTTTATAAAAACATTCTCTTAGTAGTTTTAAGTAACAAAGAAATGAAAATTAAAGTAAAATAAGAAAAATATATAAATAATTATATGATTAAAAAATATATTATGTTTAATGAATAAATATCATATAACTCCCATAAATGGAAATTTAATATAGACAATCCAATATCCAAAATAGATAGTAATATAAATATCATACCTCAAGTATTACATTTCTTCACATGTGATCAGCTGATATGTAATAAATATCTGTTTATTATAAATATATTCCAAAACCACACACACACACATATATATTTCTATATATAATTACCCAATAAATAATAAATATAACTCCATTAAAAATTCATAATTAAAATCATTATTCTGGTGAAAATTGGCACACTTCCCATGCATATTTCAGTTTGATGATTCCAGTTATTTCACTATTGTAATTGTTTAATCATCTATGTAATATAAGTAATTTTATAATTTTTTATTATTATATACACTTCTATATCCATTTAAAAAAAATATGTTGAAAATGAATGACATCACGTCATGGAGATAGTAGTTCGTATATATGAAAAAGTGATGTTTCTAATTTTGGATGGATGGAAAGAAATAAAGGTAAAAAATTAATCAATTTATTGGAGTAATCACTATATCCTAAATATCATATTAATTTAATATATCTTTATAACCATCCATGTAAAATTGAAATGTAAAATGAATCACATTTCTTTATGGAGGTGGCAGTCTACACGTATGCAGTTGTGATTTTATTATTTTCCAACATGTGATAGGCTAAGAAGGTAGATAATATCTTATATATCCATAATAATAATTATTTCAAGAAATAATATATATGCATTAAAAATATTTTTATAACCATCTATAATATATGATGATAAAAAATAAAAAGACATCGCTTCATGGAGAGGGTAGTCCTTACAAACACTTGAGAGATTTTTTGATTTTACATTATATATAAAAGATATGTAAAATCATTTTATAATTATCATAAATTTTTTCAGTATATTAAATATACTTATATAATCATATTTATATGGTTATAATATATTTCTAGGAGTATGGAGAAGAATGAAAACTAGAAAAGATTTGTAAAAAAATAAACATATTCATTAAGAATCCTAATTTGAATACATTTTTAAGAAAACGCGGATTTTATTTAAAAAATATAAATACCTCTAAGAGATGTATAATAATGTTTAGAAAATATTTGGGTATGTTTTGGTCAAGATAAGTGGCTAAAGATGTGCAGAAAACAGAGGTGTGGGAGTTCCCTTTTGTCAACGTCAATAATTTTTACCTCGATTTCTATTTATAATGAAAAAACTGATATTGACCTCATTAATATATTTTAAAATGTTGAGTACAATTGGAAAATTTATTATCAGTTTAAACATATATAATTTTCAGAATTTAAATTTAAAATAATTTAAAAAACAAAATTAAAATAGTTTTTAGAAAATGATTTTTAAGCATAACATAAATTTAATTCAATTACTTGACTAGTAAAAACAATTAAAAAAATGTTAATTTATTTATTGATTATATTTTATTCATATTTCATAAAAATAATTAATCAATAGTTATTTGTTTTACTTACTAATACAAAATCATATTCCACAAATAAAAGTTTTTTTCAGAAAAATATCTCTTTTACCCTAGTTTTTTTATTATAATTTATAACCAATTGATAATAAATTAATTAAATGTGTACATTTTTATAATATATATATATATATATATATATAATATTTGTGTGCGTCTTTAATGATCTGAATTAATTTATAAATACGATAAAATATCCCTTGACTAAAATATTCAAGATAAAAATGATGCTTACAAATATAATATTTTATAATAGATGTTTAAGATTAATTATATTTCCGATATAAATTATAATTTTTTTGATAACTATAATTAATTTAAAACCATATAATTTATTTTAATTTATAATGTATAAAAATTCTTCACATAAGCTCATTGTTTCTTGTAATGAACTCTTACACATTAAATTTATAGAAGGGAAATATATCACAAAATCTTAGTGTGTTAAATCCAGCCCCATAATAATAATTTTACCCTAGAAATTTCAACACTCTAATACAACCAACTATGAATATTTCTTACTTATCATTTACTTGGGATCCCATGTATCTTCCTAAAATTTAGTGGTTCTCCACAATAATAATTGAAGATGAGTGGTCTTGTTTTGTTGGGAAAAAATCCATCAAGGTATCATTGAAGCATTTTTTGAGGTGATTGTGTTTGTTGACAAAGTGGACATCTGAGTAGTGATTGTTGACAAAGCAAAACAATGACATACAAATTTGTTGACAAGGAGGATTTCATGGTGGAATGTTGAGTTTAAGAGCCGAGGTCAACGATCCATGTTTGATTCAAGAACGTCGATAAAAGGTATGGATGATCTGGAGGCAGTACAAAAGAACAGATACAAGGTGGCGCCGTTTTCCAGTGTTTTCCAAATTTTAGGGCCTGAAAATCGGCAAATTAATAAAAGTGTTTTTGGCAAAAGGACTTGCGCGCAGAGGACATGGAGTATAGGAAACTTGCGCACCATATGTTTTTCAAGATCAGAAGATCAAAATATGTCAAAGTAAAGAGGTTCGCGCAAGTTTGGGAGTTGGTCGTGCAAGTGTCTAAAATGACAGGGGACTTGCACGCCGAAACTGGGTCGCGCAGCTGACTTGCGCGCCGTCGCGCAGGGTGGTCAGATTACCTATAAATACTGGAACACCCCTCCTCATTTTCAACGGAGTTCAACACTTTTAGAAATCAGAGCTCCCGTCGCGCAGGTGTGGTGGTCGCGCAAATGGTGAGTGTGGGTCGCACAGGTGAATTTGTGCGCCAGTAGTTGAAGTTGTGCGCCGGTGTTAGAAGTTGTGCGCCGGTTGGAAGTTGCGCGCCAATATTGGTTTGGTCGTAAAATGAAGAGAGTCGCGCAAGTTTGGAGTTGAGGAAGCTTGAGTCGCGCAAGTTTCTGAGGAGGACTTGCGTGCCCGTTGTGACTTGCGTGCCGATACTTGCGCGCTGAGATTGACGTGTGCGCCAAGTAAGGTTTTGTTCCAGCGGTGCTTCTCGGACAGCGTGGAAGCTGGTACATTTCCCGATACCTTCGGTACAAATAAATATTCATCTACGGGTGAAAGTTGTACTTCAACAGAGCATCTACACACAGAGGAAGATGCATTCATTCATTCAAATGAAAAGACCTACAGGTCTATAAACTGTGAGTGGATTCTTTCCAAGAGAAGTGAGCTTAGGAAGAGGAAAAATGTGATCCTCTCCACCGGCAGTGAGCCAAAGATAGAGAAACAGGGTGTGACCCTTGGGAAAGCAGTGAGCTGACCCTAAACTTTTAAAGGCAGTGAGCCTGGGCATAGAAGTGATCTAGCCCGAACATTGTATCCACAACTAGTGAGGATTAGTGGAATTTGGTATGATCGGAAACTTGTTGGCGTATGCTCCTTGGACGTAGCCCAGTGAGGGTGGACCAAGTAAAAATATATGTGTCTATCTGTTTGCTTCCCTGCATTTCATTCAAAGAATCATCATTAGATAAAGAAGTAAAGAAGTGATCACAGTTTACCTACAAGAGCAAACAAAGTGACCCTTGTAATAAAGAGGTCAAGATCTAGTGGGGGTAGGAAGAACTTTGAAAAAGAATATCCATACCCTGATTCACCCCCCCTCTCAGGGTATATAGGCCCTAACAATTGGTATCAGAGGGAAGGTTGCTGTTATCAGATTTGTTTGCTCCGACTTGGTTTAGTCAATCTGTGTGGTTAGAGAATCTGTCTGCTATTATCTCGGTGTGCCATGGCAAAGGGAAAAACATCAAAGAAGAAGCAGAAGTGAAATGGTATTCCTCAGTGTGTAAGTGTGTATGGAAAAAGTTTGATTCAATTTAAAGAATCAAACAGCTTACTGAAGGATGGTCTGGATGAATCTGATAGGGAAAAGATTTATTCACTCAAGCATGATGCAGGAATGAGTGAAGTACATGAACTTCAAAGTGATATTGAAATAAGTGATGAAGAAGAAGAAAGAATTGAAGGAAGAATAGATATGCAAGCTGAGTTAGAGGCAGCTCTTGAAGAGATAGTTGTTTGGAGAGCCAAAACCATGAAATCTAACAAAGTGGTTCGCGATGCCAAACTATATATGCAGCAGCAGGAAGAAGAGATGTCTGAGTTGATGGATAAAATTGAGAAACTCAAGTTATCAACACCAGAGAAATCAGAATTAGTTGGTGAGAATAAGATTAAGATTGAAGAACAGAAAATGGAGATCAATGGTTTGAATAGAAAAGTGAATGATCAATTCAAGTGTATCAAAGAACCTGATATTTCAAGTGACATTAGAAACACCGATAAAATTAAGTCTAAAGACATTCGGATCCAAGCACTGAAAATTGAGGTCAACAAGCTAAGAGGCTTAAATCAAAGGCTTATTGATGTAGATACTGAGCTAAAGGAAAATAATGATTCTCAAGGTGAAGAACTTCAAAAGGTGGATAAAATGAAGGGAAAACAAAAGGTTGTTCATTATGAAGAGAATATGCAGTCAGATGAAGTTCAGAATCATAAAGCTAGAAATGATGATCTAGTAACACAGTTGTCTACAGAAGTTCAGAATAATCAAAGGCTACAACAAGAGAATCCATGTTGTTCTGATTATATTGCTCAAGAAAAATTGAAGGTAGAGGAGCAAAATGACATGGTTGATAAGCTGAAGCATGAACTGGAAGATGAGATGAGTTCTGGAAAGAATCTCAGAAAAGAACTCAATTCCCAACTTGAATCAAGGGATATGAAAATTAAAAAGTTGGAAGAAGAACTAGAATCAGTGAAGAAGGAAGTGGAGAAATCCAATGCTAGAGGAAATCCCAAAATTAAGGATGCCTTACACTTGCTATTTGATTATCCTTCGACAGGTGATGATGAAATGAAAAGAAAATTTGCTATTTCTGAAAAGAGGTAGGAACAAATTTTCTCAGCTCAAAGACCATACAGTTTTGGAACAATTGGTATCGGATTTGATGAATCCCCTCCTGTGCAAGATAGAAAGAGAGCTGTGAACAGTTTCAGATGTGAAAGAAATCCTATAGGTGCTAGAGATAGGCCTAAGAGGACAGTTACAAAAAATAGTGATGACATGTGCTATTTCTGTGGGATTCACGGCCACACATCAAGCTTCTGTCCAGATGCTCTGGAATACATTTCAGGCTGTGAAAATAGAAACTTTACTGAATCTGAAAACAAGAATAAGCATCCTGAGAAATTAGATAGAAGAGTCTCTCAGAGGAAAGCATCTATTAGATGCTATTACTGTGGAAGAATGGGACACACCATGAGTATGTGCCAGGAAGCTCAATAGCCTCATGTCAGAAGAAGAACTCAAGGTGTATCAACATCTTGATATAGAAATGATGAAAAGAGGTGTGCCTTTGATGGAAATTGTTTTATATGTTCTAATTATGGGCATTTTGTAAGACATTGAAGCAAGAAGAATGAACAAAATAAAAAGGGACTCGAAAGGAGATTCTCATCCCTAGTGATTCATAATGAGAAATTCTACACTGTGAGACAATGTGATAAGTTTGATAATAGGCTTAGAGCCTCAGGGGAATCATATAGAGCTGAATGAAAGGTGTATCAGTCGCCTCCTCTATCACACACCAAACTGCCCCATAAGAAAGAACCTAAAAAATCAAGAAGAAAAAGGGAGGAAACGCTACAGCTGTGAGTAAGAAGAATGGACGTTCTGTGGAGGACCCACCACCAACACAAAATAGGGTGCTGACCCAGACATCTGATAAAAGATAGATGAACAAAGAACGTAATGAAAAAATTTCATGTCGTGTTTCACAGAGAAAAGTTGAGGAAGGTGAAAGATCCTTGCAATGGTGGAAGAAGCAAGGGAAGATGGAAAGAAAAGAGATTCCTACTCAGAGAAATAATCAAGGAAAATGGAATTTTAGTGGAACATCAAAGACAAAAATGTGTACTAGTGGGTTTAAACCCCAAATGGTGAGAAATCCCTGGCCTACAAAATCTTCATATTTGAAAAAGACTCAACATGCAAGTAATGAATGCTTAGTCATTTGGCCAGAGCTGTTGAATTTGGCCAGGCAGCTGGAGGAAGCAAGAAAAGAGTGTCACACTCAACAAGAAAGAATCAAAGGGTTGACCCATCAGGATCAACCACCATCCTCATCTTGAGGATTTCATAATAACCCCTATCCCTGTGTATATAAATACTATTAACTGATGATTCATGTGTTTCAGGTTTTAGGGAGATATGATCCAAGGGGAAGTGGCATCTAAAGAGTCAAAGTGGAGATGTGATATGCTTCAGTGTTTTGATTGACTCAAATCAGGTATCAAAGTTGATGATGAAAGGGAGAAAAAGAGAACTACAGAAAGTGATTGTGTTATTGAATTTGTCTCCTATTTCCTACAGCGAGTGCCAACTTAGTAGGCTTAGAGATTTTGTTAATGTCTCAATTCTGATTGGAATATGAGAATAAATGATGCATGAGGAAAAGAATGGTTGTGGGCCTAATAGATGGAAGAGTTTCATAACACAGGGGGAGCATTCTATATCCTAACCAGATGCAAGATCACAATGAGATATGAAGGATGAATGTTTATTTTCATGAAGAATGACTGGAGGCCAAGAAGTAACACACATGATTTCATGATTATCTATTCTGTTCTAACAATGTGGTATTAGCTGACTGCTTTTAGGATACCAAGAAGCTGCGAGAGAAAATCAAAGGTGTGTCAATAAAATCTTGACAGAAGATGTTCAAAGAAATGACTTTATTAAACAATGAACAATGACATAGTGAAAAGTTTTCTATTGAAAGTAAGGAAGTCTTAAGAGACCCAGGGAGTGTTGAAGGCACTAAAGTTGATTTAGAAGAAGATACTGATGGTGAGTACGAGGATGTAAAATCCTTATCTGCACAAAATCCAAAGAGTCATGCTGAAATTGGCAGGCAGAATATCATCAGTGTTTAGTCAGCTCTAGTTTAGGAAAGAAGAATGAAATCACTGCAGTAGACATCATTACTATCATAGGATGAGCTGAAATGTTTTTCTGATGCAGTTGAAGATGGAAACTGGGTTTAGTCCATGAATGAAGAGATAAATCAGGTTGAGAAAAATCGGATGTGGGAGATTGTTTCGAGGCCAGCAGACAAGAATGTCATCAGTACTAAATGGGTCTATCGCAACAAGATGAATGAGGATGGAAATATGATTCGAAACAAATAACGGTTAGTGTGCAAAGGATACTCCCAGAAAGAAGATATTGAAGTTGATGAGACATTTACACTGGTTGCAAGGCTGGAGACAATCAAATTATTCCTAGCCATTGCAGTGCAATGGAAGTTCAAAGTCTTCCAGATGGATGTCAAATCTGAATTCATGAATTGGATTCTAGAGGAAAAAGTGTATGTCGAGCAACCAAATGGTTTTCTCATTTATGAGGATGAGAACAAGGTTTATCCGCTGAAGAAGGAGTTATATGGGCTAAAACAAGCACCGAAAGCTTGGTACTCGAGGCTATATCAGTATTTGAAGAAGCTTGGTTTTCAGCATGGGGGAGTTGATTGCAATCTTTATTTCATAAATGAAAGTAATCAAATGATGATGATGGAAAAATAGTTAATATCACAGAATACAGTAAAATTATTGGAAGTCTGTTGTACTTGACTGCGACAAGGCTTGATATTGTTTTCGCCACATGCCAAGCAGCGAGATATTAGAGTAATCCCAAGGAAAGTCACATTCTCGCAGTGAAAAGAATACTTTGGTATATCAAGGGCACATTGGACTTCAGACTGACATATAACGACAAGTCTCAGATAGAGTTATTGGGATATACTGATGCAGACTGGGCCGGTTCAGCGGATGACATGAAATCAACATCTGGAGGTGCATTTTATCTTGGCGGACTATGTATTGCTTGGTTGAGCAAGAATCCAGATTTCATTTCATTAAGCATCGCAGAAGCTGAGTTTATTACAGCCACTCAAGCATGCACATTGTTATTGTGGATGAAGCAGCAGCTTGAAGATATGGGAGTTAATGTGAAGTCTCCGATCGGAATCCAGTGTGACAACTCAAGTGCTATAAATCTTAGCAAAAATCCTGTCCATCATTCTAGGACAAAGCACATTGAGATCAAGTATCATTTCATCAAGGAGAAGGTTGAGCAGGGCATCATGAAGTTGGAGTATGTGCCTACAGAGCTACAGGTTGCAGACATTCTGACAAAGGCCTTACCCAAGGAAGCTTTTGAGAGGCATCGACTGGCTCTGTGAGTTCAGTCGATTCCCCGCACTTGAAATAGTGTGGATGTGGGACCCCCCTCTCACCGAGGTATGATGTGTTTTTCCCTAATATGCTGATATGTGTTCTCTACTATGTTACAGACTACAAAGGACTGTCCTTTGGGTTCGTTGACAAAGGGCGATAAATAGTGTTTGTTAAAGGGGGAGAAAATAGTGATTGGGAGACAGTGTGGCTATTTGAGAAATCATGACAGATACGGGGAGAAGCTGACAGATGGAGCAGCCAGAAAGGGGGAGCAATGAGAAAGGGGGAGTGTATTAAATCTGACGATGCTAGAAGTGATCGATCAAAGAATAGATATCACGACAGCTGAGGATCGTGATAATAGAAGAAGAGTGGTGTTGGAAAGTAGTAAGACTATTTCCAAACCAAACTTTGGTCTTCCAACAAATCCATCAACAATTGGTATCAGTTTAGTACAAATTGGTATCAGTTTGGTGTCAATAGTGGATGTCAGAGATAAAGTGATTCATTGATAAACTTTTCATTTACTCTTGTTTCTCACGCCGAGCATTGCTCATGTGGGCTTAGAGTATGTGTTGAGTAAATCCTTGATCGCTATCAGAATCAGAATGAGGTGAATGGAGGATGAAGAATCAACGACGTATCTTTGTTTTGGAAGAGTTGTCAACAAACCCAAAGGGGGAGATTGTTGGGCAAAAATCCATCAAGGTATCATTGAAGCATTTTTTGAGGTGATTGTGTTTGTTGACAAAGTGGACATCTGAGTAGCGATTGTTGACAAAGCAAAACAATGACATACAAATTTGTTGACAAGGAGGATTTCATGGTGGAATGTCGAGTTCAAGAGCTGAGGTCAATGATCCATGTTTGATTCAAGAACGTCGATAAAAGGTATGGATGATCTGGAGGCGGTACAAAAGAACAGATACAAGGTGGCGCCGATTTCGAGTATTTTCCAAATTTTAGGGCCTGAAAATCGGCAAATGAAGAAAAGTGTTTTTGGAAAAAGGACTTGCGCTCCGAGGACTTGGAGTATAGGAAACATGCGCGCCATATGTTCTTCAAGATCAAAAGATAAAAATATGTCAATGTAAAGAGGTTCACGCAAGTTTGGGAGTTGGTCACGCAAGTGTCTAAAATGACAGGGGACTTGCGCGCCGAAACTGGGTCGCGCAGGTGACTTGCGCGCCGTCGCGCAGGGTGGTCAGATTGCCTATAAATACTGGACCACCCCTCCTCATTTTCAACGGAGTTCAACACTTTGAGAAATCAGAGCTCCCGTTGCGCAGGTGTGGTGGTCGCGCAAGTGGTGAGTGTGGGTCGCGCAGGTGAATTTGCGCTCAAGTAGTTGAAGTTGTGCGCCGTTGTTAGAAGTTGCGCGCCAGTTGGAAGTTGCGCGCCAATATTGGATTGGGCGTAAAAGGAAGAGAGGTACACAATTTTGGAGTTGAGGAAGCTTGAGTCGCGCAAGTGTCTGAGGAGGACTTGCGCGCCCGTTGTGACTTGCGCGCCGATACTTGCGCGCTGAGATTGACTTGCGCGCCAAGTAAGGTTTTGTTCCAGCGGTGCTTCTCGGACTTCGTGGAAGCTGGTACGTTGCCCGATACCTTCGGTGCAAAGAGATCTTCATCTACGGGTAAAAGTTGTACTTCAACAGAGCATCTACACACAGACGAAGATGCATTTATTCATGCAAATGAAAAGACCTACAGGTCTATAAACTGTGAGTGGATTCCTTCCAAGAGCAGTGAGCTTAGGAAGAGGAAGACGGTGATCCTCTCCACCGGCAGTGAGCCAGAGAGAGAGAAACAGGGAGTGACCCTTGGGAAAGTAGTGAGATGACCCTAAACTTTTAAAGGCAGTGAGCCGGGGCATAGAAGGAATCTAGCCCGAACTTTGTATCCATAGCTAGTGAAGATTACTGGAATTTGGTACGATCAGAAACTTGTTGGCGTATGCTCCTTGGACGTAGCCCAGTGAGGGTGAACCAAGTAAAAATCTCTGTGTCTATCTATTTTCTTCCCTGCATTGCATTCAAAGCATCATCATTAGATAAAGAAGTAAAGAAGTGATCACAGTTTACACACAAGAGCAGACAATGTGACCCTTGTAATAAAGAGGTCAAGATCCAGTGGGGGTTGGAAGAACTTTGAAAAATAATATCCATACCCTGATTCACCCCCCTCTCAGGGTATATAGGCCCTAACATGTTTCATACCACTTTATCTATATAATAAATAACAAACCTAGGTTGTTTCTCATAAGAAAGGCGATTCTCTAGTAATATAGCGTCTATGTTTT
The DNA here is from genome assembly GCA_963277665.1 of Viscum album. NCBI lineage: Eukaryota > Viridiplantae > Streptophyta > Magnoliopsida > Santalales > Viscaceae > Viscum > Viscum album. The sequence continues at coordinate 937,330,986 of OY728150.1, forward strand.
TTACATATTAAGGATTGAGTATACAATTGATCAAAAAAAATATAAGGAAAACATCATGAACTCGAGATAGATTCAGTGAATGCACCATGCTTTAAAAAACCATCATGATCTATTAAATAATCTCAAAATGACTATTATATATATGGATCATATTTACCTTATTTCAAAATATTATAACCATATTATATGTATATATCGTTATGAAAACCTTATCACCAACATTTAACTCTAAATATCACTAATTATTTTTCACATAAACTTTCTATTGAATTTGAGCTACCTGATGTGTTTTTTAAATGTATCTAAAATTATATTATATTTCCTCATATAGATTAGGAACCAATAAATTTTATTTCACAAAAATCAACCCAAAAAATTGGAGTTAGTGACTTTTTTCATAAAGGGAGTCATATGGATCAATCTAAATGATTTATTGAAAGCTATTGCTGTATAAAAATTCCATGAAAGAAAGGTTTTCAGCCTATGAAATATTTAAATATATATAAAAGTCTCTCAATATATTTTTTAGGGTTTGAATAGTCCTATATGAATGACCATATATATAATGATGATATATAATGATAATTTTCAATACCTCATTTAATGAATTCTTTAGAACTTATAGGTAAACCTCATATCATAATATGATACAAGTTAATGTGGTACTCTATGAAATATTACCATTTCCTTAATATAAATACTCAAAATAATATCAGGATAGAAATCACCTCTATTGGAAAAAAAATACAATGATTTTATAATGTGATTGAATAAAACCCAAATCGAATTTCCCCTTTAGATGTTTTTTGGAGTTCAATGATGTTATCCATGGAAAAGATTTCCTATTTCAATTATAGTATAGAAAATGGTTTTAACATCCCATTATACTCCCATCTTTCAGTTACAACATCCTTGAATATCAAGAATCATGATACATACTCTAAAATATCCATTTTCATGTTACCTCACTATAAATAGTCTTTCATATCTCTATACATATTCATACACTAGGTATTATTAGATAACGATAAAATATGAGCCTTATATAATAGTTCCATCTTAAAATCTAGTATTTATTGGATAGATACTAAATTCTCAAATTTTACCATTATATCAAAATCATGGTTGACCTTAGGAATATTTCTGTCTTTCTTTTTTAGTTCAACAACCTCCTTTCATGCATCTTTAATCCTCACATTGAATGATGGTTGAACATTCATTTGAGAAATATTTTTATATCAAATTTTCATAGGATTTTAGTATAAATATTCTATAATACATAAAAGTCTTCTCAATTTGAGTATTCATTATGGAAAATATAGAATGGTCATTCTTAGTTAGAGAAAAATCCACCTTATTCTCTATCTCCAGGTGGTTGTGTATTGAGTATTCATATTCTTTAATCAACTTCAACTATCTAATTTAGTTTATATTCAACTATTTATATGTGAATTTCTAATTCAAGGTTTTTTAATCTATATATATATATCACATATTTCAGTATAATAATAATACCTCTATATTATAGAAGAAAATATTAATACTATCATCTTTCAATCTTTATTTTATTACTTTTGCTCTTGAATATTCAGTTAAGATGAGGTATTGCTATCAATATATCAATCTAAATGAGGATTGATTCTATTACCTTTCTTTATTGCATCACTATAGAACTGAAACCCTTATCCACAATTGAGTAGTGTGAGAAAAGTTTCATTAACCACCCATCTCTAAACATTCCTAAAATTTTCATCACATTTGTATGTCCTTATGATATTTGATCCCTTCCATTTCAACAAGGTTATTATGTTAGATATCCTTTATTAATATATCAAAAATAATATTTAGTTTTTTACCATCCATATGAAACTAATGATCTTCATCACCATGGTTGGCCTGTGCCATTCCTCAGTAATATCCATCAACAAAGCATCCTCTAATATACAATACATAGAGATTATACGACCCAATAATGAAACTTTATGTATAAAAAAATCATAGTTGGTAAATATGGAATACAATATATCATTCATTAAGTTATTTTAAAATAATCCATAAAGGATCTTCATTCTCTTCATTTATCCTCAAATATATAATAAATTCATCTATAGAAAATCAAAAAAAATTGATCATGGTAATATATAAATATACCATTCTTTAGATCCATGAAGATGATAAGGGAAATGGTAAGTATAAATAGAATATCTATAAATTCAAAAGGTCTATACTCCGTATGAAATGCTTCTTTATGTATTTCCCATTTCTAGAACCATAATTGATAATATATATAATAAAGATTAATCATTTAAATGTACTGATCATTTCAAAATTAATCAAATCATTAATTAAAATGGGGTAAATGATATTTTTTCTTGATAATGATCTTGTTATGTTCTTGATAACCAAGCCAAGGACTCATTAAACCATATTTATTCTAAATAAAAAGAACGGGTGCACCCCATGGTAAAACACTCAGTCATATAAATCCATTTTTTGGACCATTAAGGTACTTATTTTTCAAATCCTATAAATCAATTGGGTCAATTATATAAAGAGTATTTGGAATATGTTTCGCATAAGTTATGAGTTATATTAAAAACTCCAGATCAGGATTCAGGGGAAGAAAATGAATGTCTTTAAGAAATACATCAAAAATATTCATGAATAATATGAATATATTTAATATTGAGTTACTCCGAATATATTTGATATAAATAACCCCCATGAATTGGTATCAAGACCCATATAATGGATCTAATTTCCATTGTAATCTCATACTCATTCTCACTATGATAGACAATCATACAATGAATTAGAATATCGAATGTTATTTAATTATTATAAATTTTTTTAAGGAATATATGTAGATGAATATATTAAATTATAAAAATAATGTCAAATTCCTCTAATGGAAGAAAAATAATATTTTTATACGGAAAATTGTTACAAAATTCAATATGATCCCCAACTGCAGAGTAGAGGATACATGTTCCTTAATTAACATCATCTACTTAAGTGAAAAACACAACGTAATACCTTAATATCTCTAGGAGTTATCACATATGTTAGGGAATTAACTTAGATGATTCCCAAGTACCCATAGTGTACAACATTGGATTATAAATGTTACCTTAAGATGTACATTATTTCCCTCAGTCAAAATATTCATTTTCCTTAGTAAATAATTTTTATATTTACTTATTCGAAATCATAAAACATCTTTACTTTTCTTTTGTGATATATAATTGGTACTTATTCCCACATTATTGATATTTTTTATGGTGGATCTTTATCTGTAAATGGTATTTATAACTTGAATATTCCTGAAACTATATTTTATTTTATTTTTAGATTTATGAAACTCACATAGGTTTGGATTTTCAATCATAATTATATATAGCTTCGCAGGAAAAATCACATGATTTCTTATTACAACTAGAATTTAACATGGTTTCTTATTAGAAAGACCATTACATTGGCTATCACATTTTTTGTTCACATGACTCCATTTGGTTTCATCCATTGAATAAAACAAAAGTTAATAGTTTTAGAATCATGATACAACAATATAGACATGGAACCATATAATAATAGAAATCATTCATGAAATATCCGAAATTAGGACACCTTTTTTAAACCATGATGTTTTTAGTTTATATTATTCCACATTGGATTATTATAGTTTATAATAGATTCTATCCACTTTATTCAACAAAATGGTTCACAAAGAGAATATGAATTAAATAAATTGTATACCCTAAGAGTGTTTCTCTAGTCATGTAGTCTTAGGCCAACAAATAATCCATTTAGCGAAAAACAAGTTGATACTCAACCTTTCTTTTTTTAGAGTTTATTCCTAGATTCATATCTTCCACATCCACATCTAATTTTTAGTTTATTACAATTGATTTCATTGAAATAAACAAAATATTATCTATATTAAAAAAATTATGCTGTTATTATATGATTAGATGTATCCCTAAAAATATCCTCCAACCCAATTTTTTAATTTTCAAAAAATCTAGTTTAAGGATTATCTATAACCATAAAAACAAAAAACAAGATTTAAAAGCAGTAGATCAACAGTATCCAAACATTCAATAATTCATTAAAAATTTTCAAATTTCAAATTCTTGAGTTAAATCATGACCATCGCCATACATCAACCTCGAGATGCACAATTGTCGATCAGTGTACTTAATGAATCATGGCTCAATCATCACATCTTTAGCAGGTCACCAGTGAGATCCACTAAAATATCTTCACCAACCCATCATTACTTTGTCACTACCTCAATATTCATCCTCAGCGGTTCGAAACATCACCATCAACAACAAAACTAAACCAGACATCATTTCTCATTCGAAACCAATGTAACTGATGAGAAAGTCACTCTCATCACTTATAACATTCCATCGTCAATGTTGTCAAGCCTACATGCCATTGAGGAAGATGCCAGAAAAATGCGACCAGAGAATTCACATACACCACACCATGACCCCTAAATGCCACCAACACCAACCCACAAACCCACGTTGACATCAAATCCACTCGAACCCTACAATAATGTGTAAAGCTGCCCTATAGTAAAAAAAAATCTATTGAGCTTCTCGAAAAACACCAATCCACAAAACCAATAACCAACAAGCACCTTACCTACCATAGAAATGCCACCATCGAGCATATCCAATGAAATCTAAGCCGAAAAACAACCTAGGGACAATAAAGATCCACCACGCGAACCTTTATACCTCACATATCAAAGCATTAGAGATACCATAGTACTATTCCACCTCTAAGATAGATTTGGAGACCTAGATCTAGAGTAGAGGGGTATGATGTGACAAAGTCTAATGACGGTGGCCCTAGAAGAACGAAGACCTGAAAAACCAAAAAGAAGGAATATGGGGATAAAACCGAAGGTAACATAAATACTAAAGGGAAAAAATTATAAAGAATAATGATATGTGAGGGAAAGGGGGAATAAGAGGGGAAGAGCTAATATGGAGATGATACTAAGAGTGGGATAAGCCTCCCACTCCTGAATCACCACCGAACGAAAAACCTATCTCAATAGAGGATGGAGAGAGAGGCCTCTCAGAGTCCCCCTACCTCAACCATGTCCATGTAATTTTATAATATTATATCTAATATTAATATAAAAAATAACTAAACCCTACTCTAATACAAACCATGGTAACTCAATATAACATACATAAATATTAGATCATTTTTTATGAATATTCAATACATAATACTCTTATACACGCCCATAACCATAATTAATTCGTGTATTTGGAGGCTAGATATGTAAACAAATTATTCAAATAAAGATCCGTAATATGTCCCAAAAATTTCATATCTCATAATACCATTCTTAGACATACCCTATAAAAAACCTTAATTCATTTACTAGGGAAAAATAAAAACGTATGATAAGGTGAGTTCAGATTCTCAATATGGGTAAATATGGGATATTACAATAGTTTATCATATAAAATTATAAGATAACAAAAATGGTATGATATCCAAACCATAAGTTATAAAATTCATACCAGATTTTACATAAATCATAAAACATGATTCATAGAATAATTATTTTTCATTTTACAATAAATGAGTCGTAAGGGTGAAGAATCATTATAAATTGATAATGTTCCATGATAAAATATCACAAGAACTAAAAAAAATCAATTAATTTTTTTTGTATAATTATAAATACTTAAAACCATTTCATTAGTCAATTATCACTTCTAAGACTGTCTTACTAGAATGGTTTTAGTCTCGATTACATTTTTTATATAATAAAGCTTCACTTCAAATAATAAAATGTTGGATAAAGTCCATTATTGAACTTTGTTCACTCCCAATTATAGTATTTATTATCTTATGAGATGTCAATAATTACCTAATACACTGGATGGCTATATTATTCGAGTCCCACCACTCAAATAATGTTAACCATACATATGTGTGCCAGAAGATCCTAAAAAATTCATCATATGATCATAGAATGACCAATATAAAATGATTTTCTTAAAACATATCATAACCATATAATCATAAACCATACATAGAAAGGAATTGGATGATTTCCTATGAGGATTTGTTATCTCATCAAAGTTTAATTAACCAGTGGGAAATAAGTAGGTTTCGTGTTATCATATTATGATCCTCATACTAATAAGTCATTTATAAGACTGGAAGGAATCATTAGAGGATATCCCCATTGAAACTTAAATATCCTTAAAGGATGTTTACATAGATTAAAAATCACTTTTATAAAAGTATTTAATATATGTTTTGAAAATTAAGAGAAAAAATACATTTTATTTTCAAAACATTTTAAACAACAATGAACTAAATATTGAGGAAAAGATTTTATTTTAAAATAAATATGGAAAATTTTAATGGAATCTTAAATTAAAAGAGTTTTCATGATATTGAGAAAAACTATTCATGCAAAAGATGTAAAAATATTTATTCATTTCATGTATTTTATAAAATCAAAATTACCACATTTAGAAAAATAAAAAGAGATTACTTTTTAAAAAATTTAAATAATGTAAAATAAATTATAGAATTAATTTAAAAATTAATTATGGAATATTAAAATAATTATTTTAAAAGATTTTATAGAACATTGATTTTTAGTAGAAAGATTCTCATCTAGAAGGAGAAGTATGTTTAGTGTTTCTTAAAATAAATCTCTTAGTCTTTTTATGTTCTATAGATTTGAAAATTTAAATAAGAAATAAATAAAATCTAAGATATAAATAGAGTATAAAAAAATATATGGGGTTTTATGGATTAGTGTAATATAATTTCGATTAATATAAACTTATTATAGATAATCCTGAAACAAAACAAGATTGTAAAATAAATCCAATATCTAAAGTGCTTTCTTGCTTCAAGTGCATTCGAAACTATGACATAATAAATATTTATTTTTTATAAATATAACCTAGAAAAATATTCATATATATATAATTATATATATTAATATATACAATTCCATTATAAATTCTAATAATCCATTTATTTACAATTATACATTAAAAACTTTATTCGTGTGAAAACTGATCTTTTATCCACACATGATTCAAATTGATGGTTTTAGTATTTTCACCTTGTTCATGGATTTATAATTCATATAATATCTTTACTAATATAAAAAACTTGTTTATTAATTATATAATATTTTATAATAATTTATCAAATGTGGTAGTAAAAAATTAATTACACCACTTCATAGTGATTGTAGTCTGTACATACTCACGAGTGATGTTACAAATTTTCGATGGATGAAACAAAATAAAGGTAAATAATAATTCAAATTTCCATAATTTTCATTATATATATATATATATTCATTTATTCTATGCTTAATATTGTCTATGTAAAATGAAAAAGAAAAATGAATCACATAAAATCATGGAGGTGGTAGTTCACATGTACGCACAAGTGACATTATCATTTTTTAATGAATAAAAGGGTAAAAGGTATATAATATATTATATATAAATAATATAAAATATTTTATAAAAATAACTTATGTCCATTAAATTCAATTATATAACAATCCCATTTCTATATTGATGAAAAATATAAGACATTATATCATGGAGATGGTAGTTCTATGTACGTGTGGGAGAAAATTTTATTCTAAATAACACATAAAAATATAGAAAATGTTTGTACAATATACATAAAAACATTTAAGTATATTAATAATACTTATATAATCATTTTGAGATTTGTAATATCAATCTAGAGCAATTAGAAGAAGTAAACGTGAAAAGACCGATAAGAACATATTCCCATTCTTTTCAAAAACTATTTTGAAGTACTTTTGAAAGACCCTTGGATTGTTATTTAAAGATGAAAAAAATCTAGGACATGGATAGACAAATTGAGAAGATATAAGGTTAGTGTTTTTTGAGAAAAGTGGCTCAAATATTTTATATAAGATATGATAGGGGGTTTAGTTTAATAATTTATGGCAGTGGTCCAAATATAAATATTGAGAATATTTAAATATAATAAAGTCACTATCATGATAAAGTGGATACAATGTGAAAAACTTTCAGTGATGGGATGAGATATAATCTATATACACTCAACCAATATTAATTGAAAAATATTTTAAGTTATTTTAACCCTTATATATCTATTTTAACCCCTCATTAACCCAATTTAACCATTATCTAAGTAACAAATGTTTACCTATATTACTAATCATAATAAAAAAATGAAATTTATCTCATTAATAAAATTTTAAATGATGATTAAAAATATTGTCACCATTTTATTATATTACATATCTATATGTTGAATAATATATATTTAGAATAAGTTCAACAAGCATAGAAAAAATAGTTTTTTGAAAATTCATTTTTAATTATAAAACTGAATTGAATTTAATTTCCTACCTAGTACAAACCATCAAATGAATATAACTAAATTTGCTTAAATATAGTATCTTTAAATTTATTTTATGTCATTCATCAAAAGTTATTGGTTTGATATATTTTGATATCGACAATTTTTTTGAATAAAAGTAGTTTTTTTTCTGAAAAAAAAATCTATATTATCTTCAAATGATTTTATTTTCATTTTTAACCAATTTATTAAAAATTACCAGATTTGTTATGTGTGAAAAAAATTTAATCATTTGTTAAATACTCTAGGTCAATTGTTAATCAATAGAAATTAACCCTGGGATAAATCATACATGATAAACAAATTATTATATGAAAAATATCTCAAAGTAGTTCATTAAGATCAATAGTATTTCTTATGTGAATTTTATTTTAGGTTCCAAAATTATATTCCATTTAAATAACATTTAGTATGATTAATTATATATTTTATAAACACCATTAAAATAATTTCACAATTTTTTATATTGAAAGTTATCAGGCACTTCAAATTTATTAAAGACAACTATATTATAAAACAAAATTGTATTATTACATCCTAAGAGAGTCTTGATTTTAGATATAGAAAAATAGTCAATATCTATTTTATGTTCAAAAAATGTTCTCATATTTCATATTATTATTATATATATTTATTTTAATATCTAATAAACTTTTTTATTTTCTTTTTTGAAATATATACGTATCTTTTTCATCATTTGATTAAATGATTCTTAGTCCATACCCTTTGATGTTGGTATGGGGTTTTCATTCCCGATTATTCATGTTTCCTTATTTATATTATATGTTTTTCTTGGATATGTAATTTTTGATTAAATTATTTGTTTATATAAATCCTTGAGAATGAATTTATCATTAATTTCACAATTTTGTGTTTTTATATTCTTTACATGATCAATGATTAAATTATGTTATATGTTGTTATTTTTTTAACCAATTTCTTGTGTTTGGTATTATACCTTAGAAAACATTGAATGGGGAGGGTGAATTAGGGTGCTAACATTGTATATTGATTAAATTTATCTTGAATTCACATTTTTTGGAACTTGTTAAACCAATCTAAATGAATTGTGCAACACCAAACAAAAATTAAAGATAAATAAAGAGCGAACAATAATTTTACTTGGTTTACTAATAACAGTTATTCCATGTACCATATGATGAAAATGTGTGAGTTATACTATAATCCATTAATATTAAATAGTTATAGTGGATTCAATTTTTTATAAACTGTCACTTTATGAGAGGATCAATACATTAATAAATAATTTATGTACAACACACAGGTACCCTCAGATCACTTTTATCGACTCATACATGGGAATTTTTCAATATGATTTATTCCTCAATTTAATGACATGAAGGTTGTGTTTAATGTGTAATAATTTTTATTGATAACAACATAATTAAACTCCATTCTTGATTCTAAAAACAATTCCTCAATTTTGTCATAGATAGTTCACCCAAGTCTCAGGCTTTTCGTATGTCACCCTCATAAAAATTATTTTCCTCACCTAAGTATGTGTAACCCAAGTTATTTACTTCACTAATGTTAGATTCATCTATAACAATATATTATCCCATTTAAGCCTTTTCCCATTAATGGATTAGACCATGTACCCTACATCACACAAGTCTAATTCACACATGCTCTTAGCTTTACCTATATAGACTTCATGTAACACCATTTGGTAATATAATATTGAAATCATAGATTTTTAATACTTTATTCACCATTAATTGTATGAAAAACTATGTTAATATTAGTCTTGCTTAATACTTATTCAGAACATTGACATTGATCTTATCTATTTAATAAATCCTTCTACCATGTGTAGTTCACACAGGCATGCCTTAAATTATAGGAGATCCTCTAATCTATTTAAAAATTTAATTTACCCAAAATGAGTGGATAATACATATATTTATTAAAAAACCAACTATCAGAATACATTCCACTCTATTGTACATGAGATTACATTCACCCAACTCAACATATAATACACCTTCCTTGTCATGGTTACACTTCCTTCATGTGGTCACCTAGACACGTTCATAGAAGACTCTTGTGATAATCCAATGTAAAAAACACCTATAAAACCCAGTGAAAATATTATGATACTAATAGAAAATGTATCTAATAATTTATTATAGAAGGAATCCTTTTTGTGGAATGAAACATGAAATTTTTAAAAAAAACCATATTTTCAAAACCTTATGATGTAACACTTAGTTATAACGCGCCTTCACAAACATGGAAATTTATTTGAAAAAATCATGACATCCATATCACCCATAATTCACCATTTTTCAAATATTCTCCCCATTTGGGTTTATTGGAAATATACAGGGAAATTCAATTCAACACAAACACAATTCTTCCATAAGATCACAATTAAATGAAACATTAATCACTCAAGATATCATTCCATGCTTTATGAAATTACTCATTCCAACATGAAAACACACAAAAAAATTCCATTTGTCATATATTGTACCCCCACCAGATGGAATGCCATATAATTCACCTAAATGTGAGAGTCACTCAATGATTCCACTTACTGATAAAAAAAAGAATGGTTTTTTTCATTGAATATCACCATTATACCCCCCCCCATTAACAATAATCCCAAAGAGTCTTTGCAAACATAAAACACACTTGTTAAAATGATAGATTCTATTAAAGAGATAGGAATTATCTGAAACTCGTCAATTTGAGGGTTATAGATAAACATAAATGGTAATTTAATGTTTCCAAAACAATATAATTGACAAAGTCTTAGTCACATTGTCTACTAGTTATTCAATAGTTCCCATATATTCCATGATGAACATTCATTGATCAATATTTTCTGCAACGATGTGATACATAATCTCAATATTCATGTTATAGGAGTACTAAACATAAATTACCCCAAGGATAATCAAACTATTTTTATCACCTAAAATCCCCATCCATTTCGTCACCTCTTCACTAATATCAATCTATTATAGCTTCATCCCAAAAAGATGAGTGCATACCTTAGTACCTGTGATATATTATGTATATTCTGTACTTTTGATGTGTTTTCATAGTTATCACTCATCTATCCCAAATATTTATTTCATATTTTTAAATAACTCCCACTCATTCATTTTTGATCCACCACATCACCATCCCAGTTATAATCCTAAAAGTCTATTAGTTCATGATCTTTTCTTACATCAAAGAGAAAGGAAAAATTGAGAATTATTTTGATGTACTTCATGAATCATTTATCTATTTCATGATTAGATTCCTTTGGATTACTCTATAAATGATATAGTAGACATGTTTTAAAACCAATATTTGTTTTTATTTTAGTCAAATATTATAAGATTCAAATTATAATTCTATATAAGGTGGGATATATAGATTTCTTATCCTTGCGTTTCCTACGTCTTTTCTGAACCAAAATCATAGTCAAAAATAGTTTCGAATCATGCTTGTTGAACTTAGTTAGTAGTTCTCATACAAATTTTTCATGATAAATAAATATTTAGTCCTTTATTTGATTCACTGGTATCCACAAAATTTCTTCTCTTCGCAAATAATAGACATTTTGAATTATGATTTCCTATGATCAGAAAATTAACCCATAGACTTGTACTTGATTATACTAATGATTATATTATCTCCACACACAAGTAACATTAACTCATCTTCATTGGAAATGTTCAAATTATTATTATGTTCAAGCTATACTCTTTTCAATTTTATCTCATTCAAATATGAATCTTACTGGGAATACCCTATTTTTGGTGCCTATATGATGATATATTCTTCCTTATTTAATATGTAGTCATTTATTTCACCATATCCAATAACAAATACCTATATCTTTTCAATGTAAAATTATTATTCAAGAAAATCATTTAAGAATACAATTTTTAAATCCATCTAATATACATTGTATAATCAATGAAGAACCATATCTAAAAAATGGTCTGATGGACTCCATTTTTGCTACTAGAGAAAATATTTCTTCAAGATCAATCCCTTAAATCTATGCATACAATTTATAAGAAAAAACCCTTATTTATGAAAAAATATCCATTCTAATAAAATTTATTCTATATTATACAATTTTTTTCTAACCACATTATGATTTTTTCCTTTCACGAAGCTCCCATATCAGGTTTTTATTAGTCTGATCTAATTATTCATTCATTGATTAATCATGTGATTCATATATCAATTATAATTCCATTGATATTATTTCCACAATGGATATTAAAGCTACAAGAACCAATTTTTTATTATACTTTTTTATTATATTGTAGATCAATCTCACATAATGTTGGATTGATAAATCACTATTCTATTTCTCATTCAATAAGGTGCATATATCTCTTTTTCTACAAAAAATTCCACATTTGAATCGTCCTCAATGTATTTATTATTAACATAACACTAAATAAATTATAGAATTGTAATGAATTCAATCTATTCATCTTCACCATTAAATAAAATTACAACATTTTCACCACTTGGGTAATTTATATATTTATACTTAATGAATTTAATATCAATACTCCCTATTAATTTTCACATCATTTTATAGTAGTATTTATAGGCCTTAGTCATTATTGATTATCCTAGAAAAACTCATTTTTTCTATAGCATCATTATAAATTAACCATTTTCCTTATCTACTTTGGATTATGTAGTGACTTCTATAGTTATGAAAATGTTTTATTGAATTCTTCCTTCAAATCCACAATTCTTATGGGGTTCTCAATTTTCCTAGGCCTATAAATTCTTGATTTTGAGTTTACACTCCAACCTATATATCCTCCTTCCAATTTTTGTGTGAAATTATACCATTATTGAGAAATATTGTTTCCATATTGATCACCATTCAATTTATTAATTAGAAACATACATCATTTTATGGATTTTTAATAGAAGATAATTCATGATTTCTCAATGTTTTTCATGAATTGTTTCAAAAAAATAGAGGTATAATCCATTATTTTTCCGACCAAAATATTCTAATTGGGTTTCCAATATCATTTGATAATTTTCTCAAATAAATATTTAGGAATAAATGACTTATTTAATTAATTTTATATACATAGAACAAGACATTTAATTACATTATTCAATGAAAATAATGAAATATGTTTCACCATATATTATAAATAAATTCACTAAATCAAATATTTCACTATGAACTAAATCAAGTTTATTAGATCACATATTATTATTTTGATGATATGGGTTTGGGAACATTTTTACCCACATGAATGAAAAAGATTCCTTTTTATAGTATATCTTCATACATTGAATGTTCACTGCATCATTTGGCTTGGATAATATTTCCCTAACCTATTTGTGTTTGTTATCTATCCTCTAATGCCGCATGTTTTTTATCAGTTACTATAATCATTCATGAATTTTCATCACTATACACATAGTATAGATTAACATTAGATATCTTTCCTCTCATAAGATAGTCTCAAGCCCCATATTCATACGTAAACCCTTTCTTGATAAATTATGCATCATGACCAGATTCACAATGTTAGCTCTCACTAAGGTGGTTGTGAAAAAACCCAACCACAAGGAGTACACTAGTATTTACTAGCTCATTTTTGTTCAAATTGGTATTGTCCCACGCCATGAATTTTAAAGATATACAATTTCCAAAATAAATGGTTCCATCATCATTAACTATTAAACTTTTCAAGAGGATTAAATTTCCTAAAATGCGAGATAAACATCTTCAATTGAGAATCTAGATGATTCTTTTATTAATTTCATTGATAGAAATTTATTCCATATTGGACATCCAAATCATCTTGTTGTTCCATGAAGGATATTGCTAGTTGAGTTGAGCCATAATATGGCCTCTTTAATTTATTCTTATCATGAATGGTGAAATTAGACTAATCCCATTCATCCAAAAGAGATTTAATATTTTATAGAGTGATGAATCATGCTTAAAATATATTCACCTATTACTGGATTCTATAGTTACTATTTATACTTTCTCTTTATCTTAAATCGATGAATTTTATTCCAAATGTTTTAACAAAGAAGAAAATGTCCATAGAAATTATTTCAACTATTTGATGAAGGATATAGAATCATTATTTTTTTTAATTTTGAGATATTACCCATAAGATTAGTTTCTATCATGTGAAACTAGCTATTTAATTATTGAGTTTATTTTATTTTATTTATATTATATGTATCTTACTTACATTTTAGTGTGATTTTTGTCCTCAAACATTGATATTATGGTGTTCTTCATTTTATATATGATTTATATGAATAGTTTATAGGAAACCATATGAATAACAACATGTAAAAAAAATTAGTTTACATTGTTTTTTTCATGGATGGTCTACATTGATAGTTTATGGTTAAGTTCAAATCGTTCAGATCATTAGGGAAACCATGTTGGACCTTTGGTTTGTAATATGAGGGTACCTGACATACACTATATATTGTAAACCATGTGATAAGAATGTGAATTGGATCTTCAATTTGATATTTAATTGTTTAAATGATGGTGCATGAGCTTTCCAACCATGAAGAGTCTTAGTTAAACTATGAGAGTTGGTTTTTATGGCAGTAATGACCTCCGCACTGCTTTAAAACCACATGAAAAAATCATGCAACATTCATAGACTAATTTAATGTTGAATTTACACAAAATTGACTTACATTATTTAAATCCCCATCACTCAAATCTTTATACCTATCATTTAAATGGACCAGGAATCTATAAAAAGATTTTACTCCCTTATTCACATCGATATTGGCGGTCATACAATTTACATTAAAGTTTTTTCTTCAATGAATTTCCACAAAACCCCTCTTTCTATTATATTTATTATTTCAAAATTATTTAACTCATTACATGACACTTTATAATCACAAGGGTCAATTATAGGGTTGGGATAGGTCGAAATAATGGATATTTTCTCATATAGGGGTTATAAAGGGCATGTATTCTCTTGTGGGATTGTTCACTGTCGTAATTGGTGACTACCTGCATGATCACAATTGAACCAATGTAGCTGTTTAATTAATATCATGTTCAATTATATGAATATGAATTATTTTTGGTTTTAATTTGTTCATAACTAATTCTATTCCTATATGTGTGTATATGAGGGATAAATAATTGTTTCCAAATGGTTTTAACCCTTGTAATAGATTAGGATTCCATGAAACGTGATTACAAATATAAATGAGTGTATTTTTAAAAAATATGATTGTTTTTATAACTGAATATTACTTCCTTATAGGTTTTTATAATATACTAGAATTTTAATTGATATTCACTTAATGTTTTGGGTGTTTTATATTTTTTAAAATGATTATAATGGGATATTTTATTTAAAATGGGTGTGTCAACCATTGTATAGGGTATTTTAATTCTTCATAAATCCTTGATTTATGTCAATTGTCATTTTAAGGTATGTGTGAGTTCCCAAATTTATGTAATGTTTTTTTGAATCTTATTCTTAATATTTGATTATAAAAAATTTGGAATAATATGATTTGGGAATGATATTTCATGCATTTTTTGGGAAGATGACTATTTTAAATTTTATGAGTAATGGGTTTTTATAAATGGTTTGAAACCCTATTTAGGCCCCATGTGATTATTATTATGCATTGGGGGGGGGGTATGATCACATGTGGGGAAGTTGATATTTATGCATATTCTATTTATGATTTGATCTTGGTGGGGGTAGGTTCTTGTGAGGGTATAATATGGGGTTTGATTTTTTGCAAATGTTTTCTATTTGAATTTTGGAATGATTGATTATTATTAACTCCATGGAACATTTAAATGGATTTCATTAGTTACTATGTATAGGGATGGATAATTGAATGACTAGATATTGCAATGTACTAACTTGGGAATGTTTTCTAGCTACCCTACCCCAGTTAGACTGAGATGGGTATTAGGTCATGTGACCTAAAAATATTTTTAATGGACCACAATAGTGGTAACATCCTGATTTTTTTAGTTTTATATTTTTCTATGGGACTACCAGTGATGCGTAAAACATTAGTATTCTTATCCTAGGGATCATGTCACTACTCTGAACAAAATTACTTAATTCTTAGGATATCACCCATGAAATTAGGATCATATTTAGGACCAGTCTAAGGGATTTTTCCATTGATTTTGACTATATAGTAAAATAATTTTATTATTTTTTAGTAACTAAGCATATATCATTTATTTATCTTTATATTGGAACTTGATATAGTGGTTCTAGTTCACGTTCTTTCTTCCTTTACATTAAGTTTTACTTTTCAAATGTTTTTAAATATATTTTGTAAATGGTTTTGAAATATTGAAGGTGGAAGTTTATTTATTGTGTGTTTTAAAAATTTATAAAAATGAGTTTTAAAGATATAAAACATAAATTTTAAAAGATTTTGGTAATTATTATTTTCAGTCTTTCGATAGAAAAATGGATTTTTTTTGAAACACTAGTGTGGATGGGTTTCTTAAACATAGTTTTTGGCCATCACGCATAAATTTACATGGAAATTAATTTTGAAATATTTTTTTTTCTGAAATCCATTATAAATTTTAATCATCTTTTGATTTACAATTAATCATTTTAAAAGAGTTTTTTAAGAAATAGTTTATAATGAGAGACTTAAAAATTTATTTTTCGGTAATGTACGATTTTTCCTGGTAAAAGTTCTTTCTAAGTGATTTGTTTCCTTAAAAAAATATTTTAATATATTTATGATAATGTTTTTCATATTTACGTAAAATCATATGGAAGATGTATATTTTTATAGTATATTTAAAACTATAAACTTTATGATTTCATAAGAATTCTACATCTTAGATTAGATATGTGGTGACCTACTGGTTTGTTTATCTCGGACATAGATTTTTATAGGTCAAGGTATTCTTTTTTAATTTCCACAACTATTTTTTTGGGATGATATATGGTTGAGTGGTGACTATGGGTCACCTGGTGGATTTTTGGTGCTAATTTGAGGGTTTTTAATGCTTTAGGTTCTAAATTAGACACTTCACCTATTGTATTTAATGCTTCAAAATTATCTGTATCTACATAATTTTTTGATTAATTTATGTTATAATAGTGTATTATATTTTTTATGTTGAGTTTTGGTTGTCTCTTATTGCAATATATATTAATTTTATGTACTCTATTAATTTAAATTATTATATTGGGGATAAATCATTCCCAATGTATGTTTGTTGTTGGCCAAGAACTGGTTTACACCCTTGGGGGATTGGGAATCCCATTCAGGCCTTGTAGAGAAGGTGTTGGGTGCTGAGTTAGATGATATCCTGGGATATTTAATTAGAATATAGTATTATAGGGTTGGTTCTCTATGAGACCTAGGTTTTGGGATTCCCAATTATTATTTTTTAACTTGTTAATATGTAGATAAGGTTTTTTAAGATTCAAGAGGTATGTGCAGGGAGAGTGTCGTTAACGCTTTACCACCTTGAGCCTCGATTTTCCTTTGGTAGTTAGTATTTTCCCATTGAATATGGATTTATGTTTAAATGAATTTTTTTATTATGTTTTGATGACTAAGTTGGATGTGATTTTATACCCAATTGTGTTGATGTAGTTTCCTTGGGTGATCATTTTTATGTTTAGGATAGAGGAGGAAAATGGGATATAGGCATGAGGTTAGCTTGTAGGGACTAAAAAACCATACAAAAAAAATATTCTTGATGTATGATATGTTTTTGAGAACAATGAAATATTGGAATGAAGTTATCAACCATCTAGCCAAGTTATGCATAATTATTATTCCCAGTTTAACCCTTGATTCATTGATTTCCTAGTCTGTAAGGGAAATATTAAAAGGTCAAGATTGGTCTTGTAATAAGTTAACATCAATGGATTGTATTTCAGTTGAGTTTTGTGTTATTAATTTATTTTGTGATTTTATATGTATATGAAATTAAATCCATGTGTTTGAAAATGGATTTCATAGGATTTGTTTTTGATTTTAAAATAATGCCTCAAGGAATGTTTGTAAAAAGATATTTTTTTTCAGGAAATTTTTTAAAATGGTTTATTTCAATTTGAATGTTGGTAATATTTTTATGTGTGATTTATTTTCTAATCTAGTGCACATAATGTTTGAACTATTGGTTTCCTATTTTAAGTAAAATGGGTGATTTCCAATATTTTTACATTGTGAATTGTTTGGGTTTAATACCGTGGAATGCCTTTAAAATGGTTATTAATGTGGAGCTATTTAAAATTTACAATGTACGCTTTATTATTAAATAATGATGGTTCTTTTGGTTTTAAAATTTAGTGTTTTTTGGTTTTCAAATATATTTTGGGAATGTTTTATAGTAACCTGGGTGAGTTATGTATCAGTGTTGAAATTAAAAAACGGTTTCCATTTTTTAGGGAATGATGGGATGTACATAATGGTGCCTTGGTTTTTGAAATAGGGGGTTGGAAATTATTTTGGGTTCTTTCATTCTAAATATTTTAAGTTTCTTTATAAATAGTTTATCGTTTTAGAAAAAATAGTGATTTTATTTATCAGTCATGTGTTGTTGGGACTAGTTAATGTATTTTATGATACATGATTAGGTTGAGATCATGTCTAATGTGGTTGGATGTAATCCTCTAAAAAAAGTATATTTTACATGTACTGTGCATTATGGTTAGTCACAGAAAAGTTTTGGAGTGATTTTTCTTAGGAGTAGTGTATCCTAAGTGAACTAGGATAGGATACTTGGTTTTATGTTTGGGCCTCAGAGTGTTAGTTTTATTGAAAACTCTAATGTGAGATCTTGTTTACTTTTTTTATTGATTGATCTTGGAGATGTTTGAGGTTTAGGGTGTATTCATTGGATGGTGTATCATTTGGGTTCTTGGTTGTGTATATTTTAGAAGATGGACCAATTTTGAGATTTTGTGTGTGTGTTTGGAGTAGTTTTTCTTAAGGAGTTCTACACCTGGGGTATTTTTGGATGCCTCATTGGTAGCTCTGTATGAGTAGCAGTTTTTTTCTAAATATTTGTTCCCCATTTCATGCTGATTTAAATTATATAACTTGCATGTAATAGATCATTAGATAGTTTTTATTTGTTATTTGAGACATAGTTTGATCCTAGAGTACATTCATGGATAACTTGGGGTGTTTTTTTTATGGACTACATGTGCTATTGTGCAATATTTTCTATCAAAATTGACATGGGATGACATTCCATATGTTTGGGTATAAACAAAATCATTTTAGGATTATGTCCCTTGGTTAATATCTATTTCATTTCATAGTGATGAATTTTACCAATTGATGTACTCATTGGTTTTTGGATTTCATGGGTTTGGGGTTCCATTATTGTAATCCATTTAGATGTTTCAAGATTTAGTGATTTCAATTGGTTATTTTGTGTTGTTTTTTATGTTTAGAGATGACTTTAGGTTCTTGTTGATTCCACTTTGATATTTTGGGAAGATGGTTCTTGGTGATCCCATCATGTTTTATATAAAATATGATACCAGTTGTTCCACAATTTCGGATTAGTTATAAATGGTAGGGAGACATTTGGTTAGTCTATTTCACCATATTTATTCACTTTGATCAATTTTTATTGATATTTTTTTGGTGTTGGTTTAGTAATTCATATTGTTTATTGAGAAATTCTATTTTTTGGAATTCATTTTTGGATACATATTTTATTTTGTTATAGCTGGACTTTAGACTTTTTGGGGGTCGAAAGTGGAATGGTGGGGAGGATTGTGACACCCACCACGTCTTTATGGAATTTACATTTTATAATTTTTTTATTGGAAATATTCTTAATAAAATAATGAATTTCGGCCCAATAATTTGACATTATATTTTTTTATTACTATGAATGCTTTTAAAGAATAGTTTAGAGAAAACCGTATGGTTACCCTTTTATAAATGGATCATTATTTCAAATTTTCTACACACGATTAAAGTGCATGGGTGGAATATAATTAATTCATGACCATGAATATCCTATTAGAAACCATTAGGGACAATTGTTATGTATGGGTGAGGGAGCATGGGTTTTATATGATTTGATAAACTGTATGATATGAATTTGAATTAAATTTATAATGTGACTATACCATTTGGAAAACATGGTGTATAGTTTTTTCAACCATTAAGAGTCCTAAGTAAACCATTCGAGTGGGTTTTTGTCCAGATGCAAACCTATGAATAGTTAGAATAAGGGTTGGAAAACCATGTAAGCCTTCCCAGATCCATTAAAATTAATTTTTCGAAAAAATACCCTTATTTATTTTAACCCTCTCGCCCTCATTTGTTTCCCCCTCTAATTTTAATGTACTAAAACACTATAACAAGATTCTATTTTTTTATTCCCTTTCAGTTTATTGGTCATCCTCCTTGGTTTATGATGGATTTTACGAAAGTAAATACCTCTGAATCCATTATTCTCATTTATTTATTTTGTTTCCCTTGATTTTAATCATTCCAGGAATTGTAATAATCAAATGGGTTAATTTTAGGGTTGGTATTGGTCAAAGTCATTAATATTTTCTCATGCAGGGGTTGTGGAGGGCATGAATTGTCTTATTGGAGAGTTCTCTCTCATGTGGGATGACTTCCAGCTTGATCACCATTAAAAAGAGGCTCGTATTTCATTATTATCACATTATATTACATACCATTGATTTTTTGGGTTTAAAGTGTTCTTTATCAATACTATTCCTATTTAGTGTATACGAGGGACAATTTTTTTTTCAAATGGCCTTAACTATTGTAATGCTTTGATATTCCATGACAAGTGATTGTAAAAATTATTAAGTATATTTTTAAATATTGGGATTATTTTTAAAATCATCCATTGATGATTAATTTCGTTACTAAATGGAAATTTTTCATAAAATGAATTTATATCCAATTATTAGAGTGTTTTTAATTGTATAAATGTTTTGGCATGGATATTCTTACTTTAAAGTGGTTTGTTTACACTATTATAGATTATTTGAAAACGATTTATAACATTGGTTGATTTCAAACAAATTTAAGTGTTGTTTTAGTTCCCAAATGTTTTTCAATTTTTTTTAATGAACTTTAGTCCAAATTTTTGATTAAGACGAGCTTGTAATAACATGATTTGATATTATAATTTCAATATGGTTTTTGAAATAGGAGTTTTTATTATTTAATAAGAAATGAGTTTTCATAAATGCTATCAATCCCTATTTGAGCACCTTATGGTATTTTATTCTTGTTTTGGTGTGTCAACACATTATGGTATGTTTCATACCGATTAATAGTTATATTCCATTTATTTTTTGAAATAGAAGGGGGTGTTTCTTCGGAGGGTGTAGGATTTTAGGTGTTAGTTGTTTCAAATGTTTTCTATTTGACTTAGGTAATTATTGATTGTGATCACATCTATTTTACTTTATATATGTGGCCCTTGATTAATATACAATGTATGGGATATGTAAAATCCATAATATAGAAATGTGATTACTAGAGAATGTTTCACAACTACACCTCATCCATTTGACTGAGAGGAGTAGTAGGCCATGTGAGTAAGAAAACATGTTAGTGGCCCATGATAGAAATAAGATCCTATGAATTTTTATTTCTGGATAGTCTGCGATGACTACTGAGGATGCGTAGATGATTTGTTATGGTATCCTATGGGTCATGTAACTTTCTTGAACTTTGTTACTTGAATATTAAGATAATTTCGATGATAGTTTGATCGTATTTAGGGTTATTCTATAAGTTTTATACTTTGGATTCAATTCCATACCAAAATTTTTATATTATAACACGAAACTATGTTCCTCTTTTTTATTTACCATTGTTTTGGGAAATGATATAGTGGTTTTAGTTTTTCTCTTTATTATTTTACATTTCAATTTATT
This sequence comes from Viscum album, assembly GCA_963277665.1. Lineage (NCBI taxonomy): Eukaryota > Viridiplantae > Streptophyta > Magnoliopsida > Santalales > Viscaceae > Viscum > Viscum album. The sequence continues at coordinate 937,353,332 of OY728150.1, forward strand.
TTTCAGAAGTTTAGAAAAGGTGATTGTGATAGGTTTTGAATGGGAAAAGTTTAAACATTATAATTAGTGTTTTTTATAACTATTGTAAAATTATTTTTAAAGGAATGAACATTAAAAGTGAAATGTTTTTTCCCAAATACTATTTGGAGTTTTCTTAAGGAAAAGTGGATAATTGGTTTGGTTTTATTGTTCAATGTGTATGGGTTTTTAAAACATATTTTTTGGCTACTATTGTTATTATTACATGGATATATGCTTTCAAAGTTTTTTAGAGAACCATTATAAATTTGAAACTTGTTTTGAATCATAAAATAAATATTTTAAAAGAGGTACTTACGAAATGAGTTTTAAAGTGGGAATTTAGTAACGATTGTTTGGTAAATTAGGAATATTTTGGGGAAAATAATTTTATAAGTTATTGTTTTCATTTAATAATATTTTGTAAAAATATTTTAAAATCATGGTTATGTGTATCTTTTTTAATTATTTAAAATCTTATGAAAAATGTATATATTTCTATCTTATTCCAAACAAGAATTTTTTGGATGTCATATGAAAGAGACTACTTAGATTTGGAGGGTGATGACCTACTGGGATATTTTTATTGTGCCTATATTTTTATAGTTCCAGGTGTATTCCTATTAGTTTTAGTTATATTAATCTTTTTTGGGTGATGTATGGTTGGTTGGTGACTATGTTTCATCTGGTGGATCATTGGAACTTGTTCATCGATTTTATTCAGCTTTGGGATTTTTATCAGTCACATGAAATGCTATATTTTATGGTTTGAATTTATTTATATATTCTTCAACTATTTATTCATTTATGTTTAAATTATATAATATTTTTTGGATATTGAGTTATTATTATATCATAGTGGATGGTTTATTGATTTCATTTAGGTTCTTTATTAATATTGTTATATGAGGGATAAATTATTCACAAGGTATGATCCATGATGCTCATGAACTATTTTTGAGCTTATTGGGATCATTAATTCCCTTAGATACTTATAGTTACTAAGTAATTTTCCATGTTATATGAAACCCCAAGATAGGTCATTATATTTCCTCTTCACATTATGACATTGTGTGTCCAAGGTAACCATAGAATTTAGACCAAATATGTGAAAAAGTATTTTCTCCATCTATGAACCCCCATAAGATAATTATTTGTTATGAATCATAATATTTCAAAAATTATTCAAGTTTTTTTCACAAGAAAACTACTAATTCTTCAATGGGCTCTCCCTTATGAGATATTTCAATTAGTAATTCATTATATTAATCGATTTCCTTAGCTATAACTTCAATATTATTATTATGATTAATGGTTTCTAATCATTCCACATGATAGATAAATTATACTTCAAGTTAATTTTTTAGAGGGTCAATATCTTCTTCAAATACTTCAATATATTCTGAGGATTCCCATGGGAATATATTTACCATTCTATTCTTGTCTCATTGAATATCATGTTCATCAAATTCTAATTAATGTTTTAATTTTATTATGACTATAGCTTCTAGGTGATTTAATTTTGTTATATTTTAGAATATTATTTTTCAATAGTAGTGATCAAGGAGTATTTTTTGTATTATTTCAATTTAAGACAAAATCTAGTAAATAGTCTCAATTTTCATTTTCAAAATTTCTTATAAATATGTCCCTCAAAAATGTATTTTCTTACGAAATTAATGTTTTAGAGACACTTATAAAAGGGAATATTCTTCATGGATTTTGTATAACATCTTATTCAAATTTTTCATCATCAAATATTCTTGGGAAACATGGTAAAATATACCCACATTAACCACACAAGTAACAAGAAAAATGTAGATTTCCATAAAATACACCTTTTAATCTTAGTAATTTTATATCCACAATAGAAATAAGATAATTATCCACATCCTATTATAAATTTATGTATATAGAGATGTAGAGATTATAATGGGATTCAAGTGACAGATTCTTATTTGAATGACATGATGTACCATTTTTATCAACTCCAATTTTTAGGATGCTAAAATACTAAAAATATCATCTAGATATATCATGGACAAATAGATTTCTTATAGCGGTGAAACATTTGGATTGTATAGTCGGGGAAACATATTAATATCTTATAAACAATATCGATATCCTTTATTGAATTTGAATGTCCTTTAATATCTCTAGTGACTTTGGTGATTCCATTGAATAAACTGTCTACATTATAATCTTGATGAATTTTCAAATCGTCAAATATATTATGGAAAAACGATATCTTTTGTTCCTTCATCTAATAATAATATCCATATATAAAGTTAAAATTACCCCAAATGGACTTGAAATTGTTATAACACATCACTTTTATATAAATCTAATCTGAAAAAATCTTGATAATGAATTCTACACTTTTACATTAACATATATCCAATTCTTATGTGCATCAACCATAGACAATGATATCATGTAAATAACTTCAACCACATTTGATGTGTCATATATACATTCTATATTAAGATATTGAATATGTGATATCATTATTTTCTTCTAAATATAAATGTTTCTTAAATCAAACAAAGGAAATAATAAGAATTAATTGAAATCCATTTCTCAAAGAAGTATTTAGGATAGTTTTAATGGATAGAACCAGTTAATTCATATCACTTTTTGTACCCCTGGATTCCCTAGGAGGGGAGGGGTGAATAAAATGTTTTTCATTTTATTTATATTAAAATGATATTTCCCACACATTCATATAAACATAAACATTCTGAATAAATTATGAAACCGCTAAAAACAAAAATATAGAGAAATAAATAAATCATATAACTGTATGTTGATCACCACTAAGGGAAAGTCAAAGGAGCATATGATTGTTATGTGTCATTCATATAATAATCCACTAAAATTTTCATTTCTTTGTGGATTATAAATGTTATTAAATTGAAACTTCATTCCAATATCACAATCATTAAAAGTAATTTAGGGATATATTACTTCCACCCTCTGATCACTTATATGAAATCCTCCTTACTCACTAATATGTGTAAAGACTTTCTCAGTTAAAAAACATAATGGTATCCCTTAATGTGTATCAATTTTCATTAAGAATTTAATTATTTAATTCTATGTTTTCTTCTCTAAAAAATCCTCAATTTATACTCTTGTAGTTCACAAATATCTCAAGCTTCTCCTAGGTCACCACCACCCATGTTTGTAGCCTCTCCCAATTATTATTTTCTAAAGATACTTATTTCTATGAAGTGAGCCTCACCCCAGAACAATTATTTTATATGTATGGATTCACTAAGGTAAAGCTTCACCAAGGTCCCCTTATTCTTCTATGTTTACTTTTCTCATGATCTTGTGTTTTTCAAATTCCACTTCATGAAACACACTTCTCTATGGTATGATTTCCCATGTTTTTTCACCCCACTAACTTTTCTTTAAAATTTTCATGAAACCATTTTCAGGCGAGTCCTTAACTCTACCTATTCACGCATTTAACTACACACAAATCCTTCAATCGACTACTTTTCTGCTGCCCAATTCATGAATGTGTTCTTTACATGATGTGACAGCCTCTAATACTCTTCAAAATTTTCATTAACCCAAAATATGGATATTTTAATGATATTTTTAGGTAGAAAAACCAACCATCATGAATAAATGTTCACTAATAAAAGTGTTATTCCATTCACCAATCTCTACTCATGCTGGTCCCTTCCTTTTCAAAATCACTTTTCATTTACATAGTCACCTAAAAAACATGTAACACACACATGAAAGACCCCCATTCAACACCTACCTTTCCATGAATGGGGAACATGTTCACGGAATTATAACACACAACAAGTGTAAAGTTACCATCATCTCTAAGGTGAGGAGGTATACATTTCTCTATAAAAATATTGATGTTTCTTAAAACAACAACCGACATTCCTCATACAATTTTGGTCCCTAAAATTCAGAAAACACTAGTAGTCATCACCAACTTAAGCTATCACACACAGTCTAAAGAAACCTTCACCATCATATAATTTTATTGAAAATAAGTACAACATAATTCTTCACCATTAACCACCTTCATTCCAATATATATGCTATAATATTATGTATTTAGTGTTGATGTATGATCACATGAAATATATTTATATTTATATATAATAGAAATGAATTTTCATGTTATAAGGTGATAGGTCAACCTATTATTATACGCCAAAAATTAACTATGAAATTATTTTATCTTGAAATATTCTATGTATGGTGCCTGTGTAGAGAGCCTATAAACTATGTTGTGGTGTCTTGGTAGTTATTATTTAAATATTCTTACGATGAAATAATTTACATTTCACTACATATATATTCTATATTCTCATTTTTTTAATCATGTATTATTTTTGTTATGACAATATAATTAATTTAATGATCTTATATAATCTCAAATTGATTAATATTTTCATGGTTCCTTTGGATTATAGTATTATTAGTATTTTACCTCACCCATTATTTTATTTCATATCCCTAAAAATTTACATGTAGTAAAAATAGGAATATTTATTATTTTATTACTATTATTAAAACAGGAATAATTTTATATTTTTTTATAAAAAATAGTTTGTATTGTGTACCCATTCTTTAAAAATAATCGATATTTATATTCTATGGTGTGCATTATTTATAGAATCTTAGGATTTTTATATAGATATTTTGTAAAGTTATAGTTATGATTTATTGGTCTTTAGAAGTTTTATAAAGGAATATTATTTAAGATAAATTTAAGAAATAAATTCTTCATTATATCCATATAAATAATCATTATATTATTCAATGTACACCATCTCTTGACACTCCCTTTTCGTAAAATTCACTTTATATCTATAAGAAATATTTTAAGCATAATGTTAACTTATAGAATTAAAACTTATTATTTCTTCTAACCATTCAATTAGTTTTAATTAATTTTTGAAATTAATCTATTTTACTTGAGAACAGATATTAAAAAAAAGTATCTCTTACAATTGGGATGGTAGATTATTTGTTAACACACCATGTAATCATATATGAGTCCTATAGTTAACTCCTAGTACATGAATATTTAATGTTTACTATAATATTTGTGTACCAATTACTTTGTAGTATTGTAAAAGGTGGGACATTCATTTGGCTTGGGCCATCACGTCATCGGTTTTGGCTTATAAGCCACATGGAATTTGGTCCACAATTGGCATTTAGGCTATAGGACCTCTAGGAAACATTAGGACAACGATACATGGTATTTAATTCCAATGAACCATGTATTCATTTGATTTTACCACATAGGAGTATGACCCAAAGAGGATTAAAAGAAATTAACATCCTTAAATTAACTCCTGACTAGATTTGAAGACTGAGAGGGTATGCTAATCATCATTTATTTCGTGAACAATGAAGTTCTGCACAGGGAAAATATAGATAATTTACCATGTGAGGTGGGGTGTTATGAACATAAAATGATCAATACTATGGGAAGGGTATGTTCCATTTTAGTTGAGTATTTGGACTTTATTTTCAAATATTGGGCCATGTGACTTTGGGACTTCATTTCTTGTAATGGTCTTTATGCCTCTTGGCCTACAATTCATATATTTTCTCCCTCTCAACACAGATAAAAAAGGGGGATAATCCAAAAAAATAAAAATCATGAAGGCCTTAAGGTTAGGTTGACCAAAACAAACAAGAATCTCTTTGTTCTATGTCTCTTCACATTTATCATTTAATTGTTTCTTTGACACCCATTTGACTCTAGTGGTATTTTTTAATTTTTAACAATAAAAAATTCACATAAGTTTTTCATTTCTATTTGATGAAACTATCAATTAATAAATGTTTTATAATCATTATGTTTAAATGCACCAACATACCTTGGTTCAACTTGGGATATCATCCAGGTATGAAATAACTCCCTGAATGAAATTATAGCTTAAAATAGTAATACATAGTCACTTATTTTGTTTTCAAATGTTGAATTATTATTTATTTATTATAATATACATTGGTTCAATTTTTTTACTAGAATCATTTGAATCATATTCCAACATATCTTCATCCACCAAATAATTATGATTTGTTGAATTATATTCTTCATAATCAATTGTTTCTTACTTATTTTCAATAGTTTCTCAAAATTTCATTTTTTATTCAAATTTAAATAATTATCTATCATATTAACTTAAAATATATTAAAAATCCATTGACTATTACTATTTAATCAATGTTAACCTATCAATTGTAGAGAATATCCCATGAATATTTTATTATTAGATATCTCTTAAGGCATCCCTAGGTTTTTTAAATCAACATTTAAAAGGATGAAAATTAGAAAATATTGATGAAATTAAATACATGAATCTTGTTTTATTGTATGTCATTGGTTTACATTTAAAAACATATATTAAATGAAAATTTATTGTGAATATAAAATACTAAAAAAATTTCTTGTTTCCATAAACATTTAAATGTAATATATTTTCAAATAATTATTATTTAGTATCTATAAGAATTTGACTCTGAAATTATATAAAAACAATTTCTCATGATGGATATGGAATATAATCATGTTCAATAATAACCTTTTATAGAAAATATCCATACATTTCACTAGTAAAATATTCAGGATTTCTAATTCTTATTTTTCAATTGGGAAACCCATTTAAATTTATAATCTTCTTATAATACTTCTAAATATATTGATAAAAATATGATATATATGCCATGTATAATAAAATCAATCAATTTAAAGTAATCAATAAATGAAATATGATATTAATATATAAATTTTGATTTTGTATTCATATACCCAAAAATTGAACAATATACAAGATCTATGGAATCCAAAGTCTATGTCTATATTCTGTAAATGGAACAATTAAACCTTTGCACCCTTTTGATATATTTTGAAAAAAAACTTCCATTATCTATTGATGTTTCAAAAATCAAGGATGACATCTTTATAATTTAACATTACACTATTTCGGTTTCCATGGAAATAAGTTATTAGTTCTATAACGTTTTTCCCTTTTCCAAAAAAATATAGCATTAAAATTTCACTACCCCCACTAGAAAAAAATTATATATTATAGATTAAAATTTAGTGAATAATAAAAAATAAATAATTATATATATTGATAATATTATTTTCTAAAAATTACTTCATTTTCAACATCACATAGTGTTGAAAAACATAAATGGTTATGCCTTACATAATTATCAAATAAAATTTCATTGAACATAAACATGTGTTTTAAAAAATCAACAGTTCTAAATATATTCATTCATAGAGAAATATCATTCCTATATATTATTGGGATTGAATAAAACTTATACATGTTATTTAAGATCTTAGAATCACTAGTAATGTGAAATAATAATTCATTATTGATGATCTATTTCCATTTCTATTATGATACTTTTAATGTTTCTTCAATAAAATATATAACTTATTTTACCCTGTATCACTTTTAAAAACATTAAGGATCATTTTTTGAACTCAATAAATATTAAAACATCATGGGATAATGTTTATATATATATAAAAATCATTATTGGTTACATCTCTCATATAATGCATTTGAAAACCGATTTTTCTGTTATTTCATGATTTTGTATTAATAATACTATCGCTATATGAATAATCTTTCCTTTAAAATGAATCATCATGCTATTATTATTATAAGGCCCCTGCCTTAAACCTTACTTAATCATGAGTTATTACAAGATTACACATTGAGGATCTTTTCGGGTTTAGAGTTTTAGAGAATTAGACCATAAAACTTGCATTACATTCCACATATAAACAAAGTGGTTACATAAAGATAGTATTCTTCATTCCCATCAATGGAAACACATTTAAAATAAAACATGTATTATTTCTTGACACTTCCTTGACAATATCATCATATCATGTACCTTTCCCTTGACCTGTGAAAAACATTTCAAAAAAACTTGGGATGAGCATAAAAAGCTCAGTATGGGTTATAAAAACATGGAAAGGAAACATGTGTACATATATACATAAGAATGAAATCATAATTTACCCATAAAACATAGGAACTTTAACATACCTCATAAAATCATGAATAAATCATAGAAATCATAAGACATAATGGTAACTTGAGGCATTCATAACATTCTTACGTAGGGAGTAACCCTCTTGGTTACGTTTGGAATACCCATCACAGTATATTCCCTAAAATCTCTTCGGAGAAACCTTAACGTTTCCCTCCTTCGCGTTACCCAATGCATTGGAGAGCTATATCGGGCTCACCCGCCCTTAGTTTATCACGGAACCACCCGTCTTCATAATAATGCCCAAGAACCATAACATAATCGTATCACATAAAACATGCATAAAGGAAACATAACATTTCCACATTTCAATCACAAGATATAAATACAACACAAAAACATTGTGAAAACCATTTTCCATACCAAAATAAAAGAAAAGTAAAACATGGTATTTATTTTTCTTTTAAAAAAGAAGGTATGGCTTGTAGAGGAAGCCAAAACTCAAATAACAGTCACGACAGCGGAGAAGTCGTTGTCGCCGCATACTTACGACAAAAACATTCCCTTTTGTAGTTTTGTAAACGCATCGTATAAAAAAGATTCCTTCTGAATAAATGTAAAATTCAAAGGGGTTTATACACCGTATAAAAGAAAGTTGTGTATAAAATAAAATATGCCTCAAAGAAAGGAGATTGAGACGAAGTCCCATACCTCGTATCCGACTTGACCCGACCGTTCTTTAATCTCCTAAATAATAAACTTGAGTTAATCTCAACTTGCTTAAGAACCTTTTTCAAGTTCATTATTCCTTTTATACCATGTTATGGACATCATGTAATCATTTAAGTTAATAATGTTCATTTTGTCGGTATTTGGTTCTTAAGTCAAAAATAGACTTCTTACACTTACATGTTGTTAATTTGGTCAAAGGTTCATTATATACAGAATGATATTAATGGTTTGGATAACATATACATCATATATATTCAGCATATACATGTATTTATAATATTACATCACATTTAGAGGTAAGAAATGAAATGCACCGTTCATGGAGACGGTAAGCCGTACATACGCATGAACGCTACTTCCATTTCTATTTCGTATTTTTTTTTGGAATGGAATCATAATTATATAAGAGTATATTATAATTCCAGTATAATAACATATATAATATCATTAACTTTATCCTTTACACATCCCACATATGGTATTAACGAATCAAATCACTTTCAGGGGGCGGTAGTCCGCACTTCCTAAAATGAAGATATCGTGTTTACCCATAATGGAAACCATAAACGTATGCCAAAAATAAAAAAACAGAAGCTTAAGGAAAACATAAACATATTATATATCATATACAAAAATATTAACATCATAATGGCCACCTTTGAAGGTGTTAAATGAGTATTGAACAATCATCGTTTCGGGAGGCAGAATTTCGCCATCCACGGAAACCGTATGTTCTTTAACCATTTGATGTAGTTGTGTGAGTGTGTAGCTCAAATATATCTTATAACAACATCCTAGTATATTTAAGATGCTTGTTTTGTTACAAAATAAGTAAATAAAAAGAGTTTAGGGGGTTGGAGAAGCAAAATAAAACAAATGAACATGAGAGAATGAATTACCTTTAAAAGTGTAACTCCTTTTGATTTGAGCCTAAAGGCTTCCTTTGAAAGGATTATTCCCAAAGGGAATCCTCTAGTATGAGGAGAGGGATGTGGAGAGAGTAAATGGGCAGGGGTTGGCCGAGCCAAAGGCTTGAGGAGTGTGTGAAATGAGGTAGAGGTGGGGGCCTTTTATAAGAGGAGAGGAGGGGCACTTTTGGAAAGTAAAGAAATATTACTTTATTTGAAAATGTGTTTCGGTTTTAAAAGGTCCAACATTGATATAATTCGTGGATAAGGTGATAAGGGTTCTAAATCCACTCATCCAATTGGTTTTGTCCATGTGTAGTTCATATATTTTACATTATCTTTCCATTTTATTTAAATCGTCAAATAATGATGTCATCGCTGCGTCATTATTATGTCATTAATAATTTAATTTATTTAATGTCTAAAAATCATAAAAAATATACTATGATGTAGGAAATCTCTTTATATTTCCAATGACTATTTATAATCAAAAATCTGATCTTTATAACCCCATGTAAAAATTGTTTTCGTAAAACATCTCTTGTTTGTGTCATTTTTACTTTAACATTTAATAAAAAGTTATTTATGACATTTCCAAACCAAAGTGTCTCCATGGGGTCCCCAAGTTGACCCATGGCTTGTATTGGTCGGACATGAAACAACCAATAAGTTTGGGACATGTGTGTAGGTCATTTCATATTATTAAAGCATTATTTATACCTTAAACTACACTAATTACCACTAATCGTGATTAAAAACTTAATAAGTAACTATTCACCAAAAAATTATTTCAATCTCATTGAACCACATTTTACTTCTTAATGACAACCATGTATATCGGATTTTCAAAATTCAATACATATTAGTGGTAAACTTTCATTTAACTGAAAAATCAGTTTGCTTGATTACCACTTAGTGGTTTCACTATTCATCAAAAATTGAAGTTTTTCAGAAAATTACCAAATATTCACCCTAAGCTATATTTGATATTCCGAATTCAAAAATGAAGTCTATTTTAAAAAATTCAAATCATATAAGTCACATTAATTAATTTAATAATTAATTCCCGCTGCCAGAGCAAATAGCGTGTTTTTACAAAACAATAAGTATCAAAAGATTGACACCAGTTTAAGTCTAATTTCAACGTGAAATTGATTCCAATGACCACCATTGGATAAAATGGTAAAAATATATTCTAATTTCACTTCAAAACAAATTCAAAACATAATCTAATCATATAAATAAATTAGATTAAAAAGCAGTTTTGATGTAAAATGCAGTATTTTTCACTATTCATTAAAAAATGAACATTGTCAGAAAAATACCAAAAATTCACACAAAGTATATTTTGAGGTCCCAATAATAAAGGATAAGTTTATTTTGACAAACATAGTTTATAAAATTGTCAAAATATAGATTCAAAAATGGTTTTCCATCAAAAGGCAGTAAAACAATTTTTTAAGAATATTAGTGTATTCCATGCATAAGATTGTATTTATTTTCATTTTAAGCCTCTATAACACTATCTTAATCATTAATAAACAAAGATAAAAATATCTATTATTCATTACTTACTTGGGATGTTACATCCTTCCCCCCTTTAGAAAATTGCGTCCCCGCAATTTATTTACTTATCGAATAAATGGGGGTACTTATCCCTCATTGCATTTTCAGATTCCCATGTTGCCTCTTCAATCATGTGGTTTTTCCACAAAACCTTTACTTGCTTAATCACCTTATTCCATAACACTTTCTCCCTGTGGTCAAGAATCTGGACCGGTTGTTCCTCAAAAGATAAGTTATCTTCCAACTGAACTACCTCTGGACTCAAAACATGAGATGGATCTGGCATATACTTTTCAACATCGAAACGTGAATAACATTGTGTACCTGAGATAAACTCGGAGGTAAAGCCACTCGGTATGCAACTGATCCAACTCTCTCCAGAATTTCGTATGGTCCAACAAACCTTGGACTCAACTTTCCTTTCTTACCAAATATCATCACACTTTTCCAAGGAGAAACCTTGAGAAAAACATGATCACCTACCTCAAAAGATAGATCCTTCCTCCGGTTATCCGCATAACTCTTCTGCCTGCTCTGAGCTATTCTCATGTGTTTCTGAATCAGCTGAACTTTTTCTGCCATCTCTTCTACCAATTCTGGTCCCATCAACTTCCTTTCACCCACTTCATCCCAGAAAGCTGGAGTTCGACACCGCTTCCCATATAATGCCTGAAATGGTGCCATCTGTATACTGGAATGAAAGCTGTTATTATAAGAAAACTCAACCAAAGAAAGATGTTGGTCCCAACTTCCCTGATAATCCATAGAACAAGCTCGTAGCATATCCTCCAATGTCTGAATTGTTCGTTCTGACTGCCCATCTGATTGAGGATGAAAAGCTGTACTAAAATTTAATTCAGTACCCAACGACTTCTGAAGGCCATTCCAAAAGTTAGAAGTAAACCTGGGATCACGATCCGATACAATGGAGAGAGGAACTCCATGTAACCTGACTATCTCTTTAAGATACAAACGGGAAAGTTGATCAAGAGAGAAAGTATCTCGTATAGCAAGGAAATGAGCATATTTTGTCAAGCGATCAACAATAACCCATATTGCATTATTACCTCGAGATGTATTCGGTAATCCAACAACAAAGTCCATGGATATATTCTCCCATTTCCACTCTGGCACTGGTAAAGGCTGATGCATCCCTTTCGGTAACTGTCGCTCTGCTTTAACCTGCTGACAAGTCAAACACTTCACAGTAAAATCAGCAATGTCTCTTTTCATTCCATCCCACCAGTAATACTCCCGCAGATCTCTATACATCTTAGTACTGCCCGGATGAACTGAAAACGGAGAACTATGAGCTTCACATAACAACTCTCTCTTCAACTGTGAATCACAAGGCACACACAATCTCTTCCCAAATCTCAAAACACAATCATTATCAATGTTTAATTCAAGCAACTTACCTTTCTGAACCAGCTCTACCTTTTTCTGCAACTCACTGTCTTGCTTCTATGCTTGCTTGATTCAATCTGATAGAGAAGATCTCACTGATACCTGAAACAAAACAGAAGGACTTCCTGCACCAACAACTTCTATTCCAAATTTCATCAAATCCTTGACCAAAGGATCACGTTCCAAACGCAACATTGCTAATGAAGCATTACTTTTTCGACTCAAAGCATCAGCCACTTTATTTGCTTTTCCCGGATGGTAATGAATTGTACAATCATAATCCTTGATTAATTCTAGCCGTCTCCTCTGTCTCATGTTTAAATCTTTCTGAGTGAATATATACTTTAAACTTTTGTGATCGGTATATATTTCACACTTTACTCCATACAAATGATGCCTCCAAATTTTTAAAGCAAAAACAACAGCAGGTAATTCCAAATCATGTGTAGGGTAATTTATCTCATGAGTTTTCAACTGTCGTGAAGCATAAGCAATTACCTGATCATTCTGCATTAGGACGCAACCAAGTCCTTTCAATGAAGCATCACTGTATATAACAAACTCACCATTCCTGGAAGGTAGTTCCAAAACTGGAGGATTCACCAATCTTCTTTTCAATTCCTGAAAACAATCATCACATTCTTTTGTCCAGATAAACTTAACACCCTTTCGAGTTAGCTTAGTCATTGGACTAGATAACCGTGAAAAATTTCTAACAAACCTTCGGTAATAGCCCGCCAAACCAAGGAAGCTACAAATCTTGGTTACATTTGTGGGTCTTGGCCATTCTTCCACAACTTTTGTTTTTGCAGGATCAACAATTATTCCATCTTTAGAAACTATGTGACCAAGGAAGGAAATTTGTTGCAACCAAAACTCACACTTGCTGAATTTCCCATACAGTTTCTTTTCTTTTAAGGTTTGCAAGATAACCCTTAAATGTTTCATTCTCCTCTTTACTTTTAGAAAACACCAAAATATCATCAATGAAAACCACCACAAACTTATCCAGGAACTCATGGAAAATTCTATTCATTAAGTCCATGAATACAGCAGGTGCATTGGTTAGCCCAAAAGGCATTACTACAAATTCATAATGGCCATATCTCATACAGAACGCGGTCTTCGGAATATCTGCCTCATTTACCATCAGCTGATGGTACCCCGATCTCAAGTCAATCTTTGAAAAAAACTGAGCTCCCTGGAGCTGATCAAACAAATCATCGATATGAGGCAAAGGATATTTGTTCTTAACAGTGATATTATTCAAGGCTCTATAATCAATGAAAAGTCTCATAGAACCATCTTTCTTTTTAACAAATAAAACAGGAGCACCCCATGGTGATGTACTAGGTCTAATGAAACCTTTCTCTAATAAATCTTGCAATTGCTCCTTCAACTCTAAAAGTTCAATTTGTGCCATTCGATAAGGGGGTTTTGAAATTGGCTTAGCATCAGGAACTAAGTCAACAGTAAACTCAACTTCCCGATCTGGTATTATTCCAGGCAACTCATCAGGAAAAACATTAGGATACTCATTTACCACTGGCACATCATTAATATGAATAGTTCCTTTATTTTCAACGACGTGTGCAAGGTAACATTCATTTCCATCTTTTACAAGTTTCTCGGCCTCTTGATATGTTATCAAAAGTAATGGTTCATTCTTGTAAACAAACTGAAAGTATTTCTGAAAAGAAACTTCTTTAGCTCTACAGTCAATCTTAGCATGGTAGATAGAGAGCCAATCCATACCCAGGATAACATCAAACTCTACTAGAGGTAGAACAATAAGGTTTGCAAGTAGGTTCTTTCCACAGATAAGGATAGGAAGATTCTTATAAATTCTTTTTGCCTCAACATTCCCCCCAGGTGTTTTTACCAAAAGTTCAGGAGTCATTTCTTGAGATGGTATTCCCATTTTACTAGAAAAGGTTTCAGAGATGAAAGAATGTGTAGACCCCGAATCAAACAACACACTGGCATAATCTGAAAAAACAAACAAAGTACCTGATACAACTTCATTTGATGGACCGACATCTGCTGAAGTAGTTGCAAAGGATTTCACCACCCCTTTCTGCTTGTAGTCTAACTGCTTCCCATCACTCAAGCTCTTTGTCGGACACTCGTTTGCAAAGTGACCCATCTCATTGCACTTATAACATTTCACTAACTATAAATCAAATTTGTTCTTACCTTCACCTTGATCCTTTTCAGTGCAATCATGAGCCTTATGTCCCATCTTACCACATCGGTAGCACTTCCTAGAATTCAGAAGTCATTCCCCAGCATGCCTTTTTCCACATTTATCACAAACTGGAAACTTAGTTCTCTTACAATCATACTTTTTTGAAGAATTCTTACCTTTCTCCTGCCACCTCGGTCTCTTCTTCTACTGGTTGTTATAGAACACTTGGTCATCGGCAAACTCCATTTCCACCTTCTCAGCACATCGAACAAGCTTTTCATAACTTTTAAACTCTCGAGAAGCTAATTCCCTTCGATATTTCGGCTTTAATCCTAAGTAAAAACGATTGATTTTACTATCAAGGTCTCGAATAAAATTTGGAGCATACCTTGCCAATTGAGTGAACCTTTCTTCATAGGTAGCTACTGAGTCTTCCTCTTGCCTTAATTCCAAGAATTGCTTTTTCATCCTAAGTCGAACAGCCTTAGGAAAATACTTCTCAAGAAACATACCTTTGAATTCATCCCAGTCAAGAGCATCAATCTCATCGGCGTCCCTGATATTTTTAACCATAGACCACCACTGATCTGCTTCACCCTCCAAACGGTAAATAGCAAGACTAACCTTTTGATTGTCTGAACACCCCATGACATCAAAAATCTTCTCCAGTGCTTTAATCCACCCTTCAGCTAGCACAGGGTCAGATGATCCTCTGAATGATGGTGGATGTTGCCTCATGAAATGTTCCACCACTGACATGTTCCTCTGCGGTTGTTTTGGCTGATCTCGTGTATGGATACCACCGCCATTTATCGCTTGAGTCAACTGCGCCATTACTGCAACAAACTGTTCAGTTCCAATTCTGACCATTTCTGGATGCTGATTCAGAAGGTTATTTCCTTCTGTTTGCCTTCCTAGCACTGCTTCCCTATTTCCTCTGCGGAAAACCATTCTGAACAAACATGTCTTAGATGAAGCAACATGGTAATCTTTAAATGCTATATCATTTCAAAAAAAATATATATATTTTTGGATAATCATTTAATAGAATTCTAACTCCTAAAGTTATCTAAACCGACCTCTGATACCAACTATAAGGCCCCAGCCTTAAACCTTACTTAATCTTGAGTTATTACAAGATTACACATTGAGGATCTTTTCGGGTTTAGAGTTTTAGAGAATTAGACCATAAAACTTGCATTACATTCCACATATAAACAAAGTGGTTACATAAATATCGTATTCTTCATTCCCATCAATGGAAACACATTTAAAATAAAACATGGATTATTTCTTGACACTTCCTTGACACTATCATCATATCATGTACCTTTCCCTTGACCTGTGAAAAACATTTCAAAAAAACTTGGGATGAGCATAAAAAGCTCAGTATGGGTTATAAAAACATGGAAAGGAAACATGGGTACATATATACATAAGAATGAAATAATACTTTACCCATAAAACATAGGCACTTTAACATACCTCATAAAATCATGAATAAATCATAGAAATCATAATACATAAAGGTAACTTGAGGCATTCATAACATTCTTACGTAGGGATTAACCCTCTTGGTTACGTTTGGAATACCCATCACAGTATATTCCCTAAAATCTATTCGGAGAAACATTAACGTTTCACTCCTTCGCGTAACCCAATGCATTGGAGAGCTATATCGGGCTCACCTGCCCTTAGTTTATCACGGAATCACCCGTCTTCATAATAATGCCCAAGAACCATAACATAATCATATCACATAAAACATGCATAAAGAAAACATAACATTTCCACATTTCAATCACAAGATATCAATACAACACAAAAACATTGTGAAAACCATTTTCCATACCATAATAAAAGAAAAGTAAAACATGGTATTTATTTTTCTTTTAAAAAAGAAGGTATGGCTTGTAGAGGAAGCCGAAACTCAAATAACGGTCACGACGGCGGAGAAGTCGTTGTCGCCGCATACGTACGACAAAAACATTCCATTTTGTCGTTTTGTAAACGCTTCGTATAAAAAAGATTCCTTTTGAATAAATGTAAAAGTCATAGGGGTTTATACACTGTATAAAAGAAAGTTGTGTATAAAATAAAATATGCCTCAAAGAAAGGAGATTGAGACGAAGTCCCATACCTTGTATCCGACTTGACCCGACCGTTCTTTAATCTCCTGAATAATAAACTTGAGTTAATCTCTACTTTATTAAGAACCTTTTTCAAGTTCATTATTCCTTTTATACCATGTTATGGACATCATGTAATCATTTAATTTAATAATGTTCAATTTGTCGGTATTTGGTTCTTAAGTCAAAAATAGACTTCTTACACTTACATGTTGTTAATTTGGTCAAGGTTTCATTATATACAGAATGATATTAATGATTTGGATAACATATACATCATATATATTCAGCATATACATGTATTTATAATATTACATCACATTTAGAGGTAAGAAATGAAATGCACCGTTCATGGAGACGGTAAGCCGTACGTACGCATGAACGCTACTTCCATTTCTATTTCGTATTTTTTTTTGGAATGGAATCATAATTATATAAGTGTATATTATAATTCCAGTATAATAACATATATAATATCATTAACTTTATCCTTTACACATCCCACATATGGTATTAACGAATCAAATCACTTTCAGGGGGCGGTAGTCTACACTTCCTAAAATGAAGATATCGTGTTTACCCATAATGGAAACCATAAAGGTATGCCCAAAATGAAAAAACAGAAGCTTAAGGAAAACATAAACATATCATATATCATATACAAAAATAGTGACATCATAATGGCCACCTTTGAATGTGTTAAATGAGTATTGAACAATCATCACTTCGGGAGGCAGAATTTCGCCATCCACGGAAACCGTATGTTCTTTAACCATTTGATGTAGTTGTGTGAGTGTGTCGCTCAAATATATCTTATAAAAACATCATAGTATATTGAATATGCTGGTGTTGTTACAAAAGAATTAAATAAAAAGAGTTTAGGGGGTTGGAGAAGCAAAATAAAACAAATGAACATGAGAGAATGAATTACCTTTAAAAGTGTAACGCCTTTTGATATGAGCCTAAAGGCTTCCTTTGAAAGAATTATGCCCAAAGGGAATCCTCTAGGATGAGGATAGGGATGTGGAGAGAGTAAATGGGCAGGGGTTTTCCGAGCCAAAGGCTTGAGGAGTGTGTGAAATGAGGTAGAGGTGGGGGCCTTTTATAAGGGGAGAGGAGGGGCACTTTTGGAAAGTAAAGAAATATTACTTTATTTGAAAATGTGTTTCGGTTTTAAAAGGTCCCACATTGATATAATTCGTGGATAAGGTGATAAGGGTTCTAAATCCACTCATCCAATTGGTTTTGGCCATGTTTAGTTCATAGATTTTACATTATCTTTCCAATTTATTTAAATCGTCAAATAATGATGTCATCGCTGTATCATTATTATGTCATAAATAATTTAATTTATTTAATGTCTAAAAATCATAAAAAAATAATATGATGTAGGAACTCTTTTTAGCTTTCCAATGACTATTTATAATAAAAAATCTGATCTTTATAACCCCATGTAAAAATTGTTTTCGTAAAACATTTCTTGTTTGTGTCATTTTTACTTTAACATTTAATAAAAAGTTATTTATGTCATTTCCAAACCAAAGTGTCTCCATGGGGTCCCCAAGTTGACCCATGGCTTGTCTTGGTCGGCCATGACACAACCCATAAGGTTGGGACATGTTTCTAGGTAATTTCATATTATTAAAGCATTATTTATACCTTAAACTACACTAATTACCACTAATCGTGATTAAAAACTTAATAAGTTACTATTCACCAAAAAATTATTTCAATCTCATTGAACCACATTTTACTTCTTAATGACAACCATGTATGTCGGATTTTCAAAATTCAATACACATTAGTGGTAAAGTTTCATTTAACTGAAAAATCAGTTTGCTTGATTACCACTTAGTGGTTTCACTATTCATCAAAAATTGAAGTTTTTCAGAAAATTACCAAAAATTCACCCTAAGATATATTTGATATTCCGAATTCAAAAATGAAGTCTATTTTACAAAATTAAAATCATATAAGTCACATTAATTAATTTAATAATTAATTCCCGCTGCCAGAGCAAATAGCGTGTTTTTACAAAACAATAAGTATCAAAAGATTGACACCAGTTTAAGTCTAATTTCAAAGTGAAATTGATTCCAATGACCACCATTGGATAAAATGGTAAAAATATATTCTAATTTAACTTCAAAACCAATTCAAAACATAATCTAATCATATAAATAAATTAGATTAAAAAGCAATTTTGATGTAAAATGCAGTATTTTTCTCTATTCATTAAAAAATGAACATTGTCAGAAAAATACCAAAAATTCACACAAAGTATATTTTGAGGTCCCAATCGTAAAGGATAAGTTTATTTTGACAAACATAGTTTATAAAATTGTAAAAATATAGATTCAAAAATGGTTTTCCATCAAAAGGCAGTAAAACAATCTTTTAATAATATTAGTGTATTCCATGCATAAGATTGTATTTATTTTCATTTTAAGCCTCTATAACACTATCTTAATCATTAATAAACATAGATAAAAATATCTATTATTCATTACTTACATGGGATGTTACAATTATAATTTCATCATTTCATACATTGTACAGACAATACTAATCCATCTTCATGTATCACTTTAAATAAAACAATAGCCATAAAAATTAAAATATATTATAATTTGTTTTTTATTTTATTACCATTCTAACTATTGGTATTTTCAATACTCCATTAACAATAATTATGAAAACATAATTTGAGATATTTCAATATTATTACTCATAAAAGATAATATTTTTATTTTATTTTTTTCTCACACTATATAAATGAATTTCATTCATTTTCATCACTTTTAGAATAATAAAAGTTCTATTATTTCTCTTAAATATACGAACATAATTTAATTATTCTATATTAAATGTTACACCCATATTAAAAAAATAAACAAATTTTTATTATTATTTTAGGGTACTTTATAATTAATAAAAAATTTAATGCATTTATAAAATTTTGAAAATTATATATTCTTCTTAAATACCTCAGTAAAAGTGTAATAAGTTTTATATAACCATTACATAATTACATGATTAAAAATATGTAATACATTACACACATTCCTTAAACCTTTTTGTGTTAGCATTTTAGCGAATTAAAATAGAAAATTTCATATTAGAATAATATATATATATAAATATATTTCCAAATATAATCACTTCATATGATACCCCTACTTAATTCCACGCAAAAACCTCATAATCAACACCATTACATATTAATCTCTATAACTCAACATGAATCTGTGCGAAAATCATTTAAAAAAAGGTAATTTTCATAAGAGAATACCTATAATGTAATATAAAAATATAGAAACCATTGTTAAAATATTCATTTGAAATATTATATTTTAAGTTCTATAAAAAATATATCAATGAAAAATGGTATTTGTTAACCAAAAAAGGTCTCATAAAACAAATTATAAATTCCTTGAGGAAGATTGTAATTTTTTAAATCAATTAATTATTTTAAAATTTAATTATCTATAAATGGAAAAAATTTAAAAACATAACATTACAAAAAAAATACCTTTCATGATGTCCAATATTTTATATTCAATTATTGTGTCTAAAAAACATAATTTTTTTAGGGAACAATATTCATCATCATTTCAATTGATTAGCCCTACTATTTTATCATTATTCAGTATTAAATCACCACACTATGTAATTCCAAAATCATTTTTAATGGAATCACCTAACTGAAAAAATTAAAATATCATTCACAATGGAATAACTTAATCATATAATTCTATAA
This sequence comes from Viscum album, assembly GCA_963277665.1. Taxonomy (NCBI): domain Eukaryota; kingdom Viridiplantae; phylum Streptophyta; class Magnoliopsida; order Santalales; family Viscaceae; genus Viscum; species Viscum album. Next base: position 937,374,056 of record OY728150.1, read on the forward strand.
TCATTCATAGTATAATAACTTAACTTAATATTTACAACATCATTCATAATTGAGTAACCTAATCGAATAATTCTACCACCACTGCTAAATTCATTGTAGTTATATAGTTTCCCCACCAATATCCCAGATGAAAAATAGCCATATGGGTTTAAGTTCAATACCCACTCCTTTATATCATCAAAACTTCCCATTTAGAACGTTTTTAAACTAAAAAATTCTATAGATTTCCCTTGTAATAAGAAAACTCATAACAATATTCCACTAAATCCATTGAAACCTGTTTTATAAAGAATTAAAAAAAAAGATATTATTGCATGATATTCATGGTCTATTGATGATAACTAAAGGAAGGATAGTTTTTAAGAAATTATTACTTTTAAATAAAAATTAATGAATTTAAAAAGATAACTGATGTTCTGTAGAAACCACCTTGAAAATAATCATTAATGTTAAAAATGAAAATAATATTTTCAAAAATGAAATAAAGTTTTCACATTGATTTTATAGAGAAAGAGAGTTATATTAAAACAAATATTTTTAAACCTGAACAAGAAATTTTATATAAAACAAAACATTTCTGTATATCAGTAACGAACTAGATTCTTATATAATTTTATTCTAGATAAAAAACCCAAATACCTCACTCTCCCACAACTTATACAAAAATTATTTTTCATTACCAGTGAAGGAAAATTATAAGTACATAGATTTTAATTAAATATAAATGGAGTTCATATTTTTATAACCAAAATACACTCTATATCTCATAAATAATTTTTAGATAAAAATTTTTAATATAAATTTATTCTTATCACCTAATAAATATGTATATCTTGTTATGATATTTCTCAATTACGACCTCACAAATTTATTTATAATTTATTTTATAAAATATAAATAATTAAACTAATATATATAAATGGATCTATGATTGATGAAGATTCAAATTAAAAAATTGAACTTATACATGATATTCCAATTAATGTGATCTACATAGTTTATTAAATTATTTCACCCTTTATCAGTGATTGACCCCATGTGTCATATGATCATTTCACGAAGACCATAAATATAAATACCTCCATGTATTTTTTATAAATGTAATGATTATAATATTTCCATATTTAATATTTATGAAAACTCATATGGGTCTCAAGGTGAGAACCATGTTTTATATATTTATGTTTTCAAATTAGGAATAGTATTTCTTAATTACATGCACTATTAGTGGCCATTTTTAATGAGCTTCTTCCATATGTGACTAATATATATTCATGTATATAAATTACATTATGTAATATATATATATACCATTAGTTCAAGGTTTAGATCATATGTGTTTAAAATTGGATATATATATATATATATGTTTGTGTGTGTCTGTATATATATATTTTGGGGTGTGTGTGTATCCCAACTTCAATACTAATAACCTTCAGAATATCACACACTATAGACCATTTTAATTGTATTCCATGTCATTGTATAGAAAGCATGAACCAAATTCACTTGAATTATTTATCATTTACCCCCATACATAGATAGTATTTCTCTATACATTGGTAAAAACCAATTATGCATGATACACTGAATATATGTTTGTGTTATTTAGGTTCTAATACACGAGACCCTACTATAGTAAGCAAACACCATATCCAGAACTATGATATAATAATAAATCTAATGATACTTCATTAATCGGCGTGTTTGAAAGATTAATTTTTTTGAATGTTAAAATTTTATTTTATAAAAATTAACTCCAAATTTCATATCTTTATAATTATATTATCCCAGGATGATTTTTTTGTAAAATAGTTTATTTTTGAGTGAATAGTAATTAAATATATTTTTTAGAATAAGTCACTTTTTTTAATTTATCTATATATAAGAAGGACCTTGATGTTTATAAAAACATTTAAAGAGTAAAATATCATGTTTTTAAATACTTATATTAATTTTTAAATCCTATTTCTAACATTTCTTGAAACAAATTAATATTTTCCAAAAAAACAAAATGTTTCTAGTATTTTCTTTTAATTGAATATTATTTTTGTAAAATTTGATTTTAGATTGATTTAAAATACAAATAAAAATTATTTATTTTATTTTATAACAAATTATTTACTCAAAATCAAAAGAATTTATAATTTTATCATAGAAATAACTTTTTAATAAAAAAATACATTTTTTAAAAAAAATGGTTTTTATGCATGATAAAAGTATGATTTATTTTCCCTACAAAAGCTAATTAGATTTTATAAAAATGAAATTAAATTTAAAATTATTATTTCTAAACTATTTAACTATTCCAATGTTAATTTATGTATTTAAATTAAATAACTTAGTTTAATTATTAATTACCACAAAAAAAGTAAAGTGGTTGTTTTAGAAGAATTAATTCTAGAAGAGTTATCAAAATTTTCATATAAATAAGTTTTATTCATATAAATTAAAATATGACTATAATATTTCATTTTATAACCTAATATAAAGTATCATCACTTATTAAATTATTAATCAATAAGATATAAGAATAAAACACAATCAATATATAAAATATAATTTATCTATAAAATCAATTTTGAAAATATATTATTCAATGATTTAAAAGTTATTTTTATCATATTTAGAAATGTAATTAAGTAAAAAAATATCCCAAATTCATATTCATCTCATAGAAATTTTATAAGAATGTTCATCACATGTTTTTATAAAATAATAATTACTGTGGTTAATTTTTAATCAAGATTAATTAGATTAAAATGGGAAAATCATGTATCTTAAATTTTTAATAACTAAAAGATCACTTATAGCTTGTAGAAATATATTCTATGTATTAATTTCATACCAACATGTCCCACATAGTATTTCTCAACCTAATTAACCTATTCCAGTAAAACCACCCATCATAATTGTGATTCTTTGTTTACCCCTTATCTAACTTTAGTTTCTATGAAATACCCCTCTTTTGCACCTATACATAAAGATAACTTCCACACATTATCTCAATCCACTATATGAAAAAGGTATTGACTAGGAATTTAAATTACCTCTCCCTCTCTAAATCCCTCCCTGGTAGTTCCAAATGTTTCAAGAATTCCTCTAAAGTTCTAATAAGCTACATGGAAAGGTAAGGGTTTCAAATCCTTTTCTTTCCATTACAATTGAAATTATTTTTTTACAATACCATTTCCACAAATGTAATTGATTTTAATTTCATGTTATTATCACCCATTTGATCTTTTTTTAGTGAGTGACTACTTATCCCCTCTCATTGTAGTTTTTCACTTGATGTTATTAAGCTGACAATAGGGATCTCCCTCCACCAATTCAATTATCATTTACTATCAATTATTAAAATATTATCATTCTTATAATTATAAAACATTATCACTAATTTTACATATTGGAAAATAATTTTATTCTCACTAAGTCTATTTACCATGTCTTTAGAAGGCCCAAATATCCTAAAATTTTGGAAATTAAATAATGTAACATTTTTGTAGATATGAAATCTATATATGGATTGTATAATGTGTATATAGATGCAGTATAGATGGATCTCATAGTAATCATAAGAAAAGGGTATGGTTGAATAATTTTTTTATTTGTCACCCTAATTTATAACGATGGGTCCTAAGAATAAACAACAAGATAGACACTCTTGGTGGATATGATTTTGAATATTCACAAGCTCTTTAAAAATCACGGTGTAATATTTTTTAACCATTTATATGGCATAACACTAGTAAAAACTGTTGATCTAATTTATTATCTACCATTAATAACACAAAACTTGGAATGTACCCTTATTTACTACCTTATATTTATTTATTTTATAATGAAATTTCCTAGTACATTTATAATACCCCATAGTTTCTACCTTTATTTTTTATTTTTATCCATATACATTTCTTCAATAGAAGGGTTATAATTATTTTATCTCATTTATTTACATGGGTAAAATTATTAATGTTCAATTTTTCATGTTTCCAATACTAATAATTATGTTCAAGTTGATTATGTATTTCTAAACCACCCCCTTCATTCCCCAGATGGTTTATGACTATTTTACCCTATTTATTGACATGGAGAAAATTATTAGTGTTATATATGTTTTTATTCTAATATGGATAATTATTGTAAATTTTAAAAATTATTTTCTAACCATCCATCTTATCTATATATATGTATTATGACCATCTTATCCATTTTATGGACATGGGGAAAAGTATTGTTGTTCCATATTTTATTATTCCAATATATATGATTATTGGAAATGATTATTATTATTTTTTCTTTACTATTTCATATAATTAATTCCTCGGATATAAAAAAGTTATGAGTGGGAATGAAAATATATAGACCCTCAATACATCAGTAGGTCTCATGAGATAAGCATGTTTTGGTATTTTGGTGTTTGACTACCCATAACAAGATGTTTCCTTACTCGTGGGATCATGATGTCTAAGATAATGATGCCCTGGTTTATGGTATAGAATTAGCTAGTGTAAATTATGAGTTTAATTAAGGCAGAAGTAGTTATTGTTATCTATGTGAACAATTTATTTTCATTTCTAGCCACAAATATAATATGCTAAAATTTTCCCAATATTATGAATTAATGTTTGTTATTTGGTCATACCATATCACCTTTTCCTTTTTTGTGTTGTGATTTCTTCCTTGGTATACGACACCTTACTAATTATTTGATCTCATCTTTATCTATTTTCCTTTCCCACAAACCTAGAGGAGAACTATGTTCAATTTATATGTATATTATGGAGGTGATAATAATGTTCTATAAATTTTTTCATACTATATATTATTTCTTTAAATGTTATGTATATATGTAGCAAGACATCAATGAATGATTCAATATTGTATCCTTTCAGGAATTTTTTATTATATACAAATAATGTTATAAAAATACATGTACTGGGTTTCTCATCCTAGGTTGTCACCATTTGTATCAATGGATGGTTTATTGGGAAGCATGGGGACTAGATAGAGTGGAATATAATTTGATAACACCTGTTTAATAAAAAATCATCAATAATTCTAGGGAACACACTAGAAAATTTACTATGAATTGTATTTTAATTTTAAATATAATTATTTAATTATGTATAGTCCATTGTTAAGAGATATCGATTAAAAAAATTAATGGGAACCATATCAATAACTATAGTTTATTTTGGGATGTTCCCCCTAATAAATTCAATGATGATTAATTTGGGGATAACAATACCATAACTATATTTGGGTAGTTTACCTAGGGTATGATAAATAACCTCCCCCTTATAGAGCAACATGTTTATCCAAAAGGTTGTGTAACTTTATATAACTCTTCATGTGATAAATACTTCAAACATTCAATGGAACTAATAATCCTCTAGTAGTATATAAATATATCATTTACTTATAAATATATTCATTATTTTTGATGTTGTGAACTAATGATGGTTTCATGGATATATATCATCTAAAGCGAGAGACTTTATCTCCGGTGTGTTTTCATAGATCCACCCCTAGTATCTATCATTAATGGAATTATAGGAATATATGAAGATCAAGTGTAACTTATGGATAAGGTTGATATCATAATAATATAGGATTCACATCTGATTTAAAAATTAATTGATGTTTTGGTAGAAGAATTGAATCACCATCCACCAGTGTGTGATGTTATGTTATTTATTGAAATCATTCATGTTGTAACGAAAAATTCTAAAACTCTTTATAAAATGTAAGTAGTGGAGTGTTTAGAGTACAAGAAAATATATAATATATTAGTGATAATGTATTTATATTCCCTAGTGTCTCACAAGGATCCATATTTAAATTGTAAAAAATAATGATAGGGCTTTGAGACATTGAAATGATTATAGGGTTATAAATACCATTAATATAATGATTCAGTATCATTTATCACACATTGATGTCTTATTTTATTATTTTTGAGTATCCCAATACTTTTCATAGAATTATCTTATCTTTAATTTTATTTATCTAATGGTGAATTAGGAAAAAATACTTAATATGTCATCTCAAATAAAGAAAGAACATTATGAGTTTATGTCTATGAAATTCTGATTGACTAATATACTTTAAGTATTTATAGATAAGATTAATAACGTATTCTACGAAAACCTTAACAATTTTTTGGTGGAATTAATTGATGATATCATAATATTCTCTATGAGTTAAAAAGAACATTCAATCCATGTAAAAATAATTTCTGAGACCCTCAGAAAAAAATAATTATGTGGGAAATGTAGTAAGTTTGATTTTTGGATCAAAGAAGTTTCTTTACAAAGACATCTTGTTTCTAACGATGGAATATATATTGAAATTTAAATGAAGAAGGTATTCAATTAATATACTAAATATATGAACAAACCCTATACTAATTTTTCTTGGGATTAACATGTTACTATATAAGGTTAGTTCAATTTATGACATGGATGACTGACTCATTAACCATGTTAACACATAATGTGGTTAAGTTCACAAGGTCAAAAGAATGTTAGGAAATATTTAAAGACAAGAATAATAGATTGATTAATTAATTAGTATTAACATTTCCATTTGGTATGGATGGATTTGTAATATATAGTGATGAGTCGAATAAATTAATTGGTTGTTTCCTTATTCATAAGGATAAAACGATTTTCTATTCATAAAAGAAATTTAAAACCCATGAATAGAACAATCCAACTCATTAATTGGAGTGGAAATCTATATTATTTTCTTTATAAATATAAAAAAACTACCTCGATGGATAAATATGAGATATATGTACATATTACCATAAGAATTTTAAGTATATATTTTCTCAGAAAGATCTAAACAAGAGGAAGAGAAGATGATTAGAAATAATCAATGACTATGATTTTTTTGAAACAATACAAACCTAGGAAGGAAAAAAGTTGCATTATGCATTGATTATGAAGGATTATGGAGTTTTGAAAATCATGATGATTAATAAGGATCATATATACTGAGCTCTATTAATGATGGATATGGGGATATCTCAAAAAGGGGATCCATCATTCCATTTCTAGGATTTTATTAAAACAACTTTCATAGAAATGATAGAAAAGTCAAAAGAGGATGATAAGGACAGAAAAAGGAATATTAAAGAAGTATGTTATGGGAAATTAACATACATCATCTCTTGAGGTGAGTGTTGATGTTTAGAATGTTTTTATGTGATATATCCATACAAGAGTTGAAGGGTGAACTTCTAGTTGAAGGAGATGGACTATATTTATCTATACATCCTAGTATAAAATATATTTTATAGATTTAATAGAAAATTTATAGCAGGATGGTATGAAGTGGAAAATTACAGACTCTATGTACAACTTCATAGCATATCAGAAAAAAATAAAGAAAGAAAACATCCTATTGGAGTCAGGAAACCTATAGCTATACCTATGTGGAAGTAAGAAAATATAAAAATGGATACTGTCACTAGAATCTCAAAGACTCCATAGAAATACAATGCTACACGGTTCATTGTTTATAATATTAGCATGTATACTCATGTATTAGTGATAATAGAAGATATACTCAATGAACACATAGATAGAAACTATATCAATGAAATAACATGGCTTTATAGGGAACCTCTATCTGTTATATTAGATCGTGGACCTCAATTAATATCAAATTTAGAGAAGAGTCTCCAAATGGATAATAACACTAAAATACATTTATGTTTTAAAAATTATCTGAAATCTCATGGTTAGTCTAAAAAAGAATTTATAGACATATGAAAAAAATGTATAGATCATGTTCTCTTAACTTCCACATTATGTGAGATAAGTATATAACATTGGTGGAGTTTTAATAAATTAATAGATTCCATTAAAGAATATAAAAAACCATATGAATAATTTTATGGGAAGAGGATTCATAATCAATACTTTTGGGAAGATGATAGAGAAATAAAACTTGTTCACCCAAAGCTTGTAGAGGATATCACTAATAATATACAAATTATTGAATATAATATTAAAGTATCCTAGAGCATAATATAAATATTTGTTGATTATCATAGTGAAGACTTGGAATTTAAATTGGGGGGAATGTAATCTTATAGGTTTCCCCATGTAATAGAGTTGCAATTTTTGGTAAAAAGGTAAATTTAATCCCAAGGTATATTGGGCCTATTGAAATACTAGAAAACATTTCAGCTGTAGATTACTAATTGGGTATCACTCCCAACCATTCTAAAGTATGAAACATATTCAATATTTCATTACTGAGGAAGTACATACCAGATCTAATTCATTTTATCTCATCCATGGGAATGAAGTAATATCCTGACTTGTCTTATAATGAATTACCTATAATGACTCTTGAAACTATAGAGAATTTCCTCTAAAACTGGACAACATGATTGGTGAATTTACTTTTGAGAAATCAAATGATAGAAGAGCTAACTTTGGATCATGAAGATGTTATGAGTAATTAATATCCACTTTTATTCAATAGAAAAAATATACCCCAATTTGAGGTTGAAATTATTTAATGGGGAAGAATGTAACACCTGAGAACCTATTATAGTAGGTAACCACCATATCCTAAAATGTACCATAATGCACAATCTAAAGAGCCTTTATTCATGAGTGTATTTAAAATGTTAATTATTGATTTTTTGAATTTTTTTAACAAAATAATCCTCACACTTTTACACTTAATTTGGATATTATCATAAGATTATTTTCTGTATTTTTCAAAAATAATTGATTTTTAATTGAATTGTTAATAATAAAGGTGTTACAAAAAATTGTAACTTTTACAACTTTACCATTTTATAACAAATACCTAGAATATTAAAAAAACTTTTAACTGTTCATATATATATTATTTAAAAATATCATTAATTTATGAAACCTATTTTGAACATTTTATGAACATAAGTATTATTTTCCAATTAATTAAATTTCTTGGTCTTTTCATTAAATTAAATATCATTTTTGTAAAATATGGTTTTGGATTATTTGAAAGTGACATAAAATTTAAATATTTTATAATAAAATAATTTATTTATTAAAAATAAAAAATTATTATTTTATCTGAGGCATAAATTCTAATTTTTTAAAATACAGTCTTTCCAAAAATTCAGTTTTATTTATGCTATTTTTAAAATTAATTTTCTATAAAAATGTATAATTTATTTAATAAAATTTTCATTATATATATATATATATTCATTAGTTCCAATTTACTTAACTATTCCAATAGTTTTTATGAATTCATAGTAAATTACTTAGGTTAATGATGAATTACCATGGAAAATGAAAAAGGTTTGTTATCAAAGAATTAATTTTATAAGAGTTACATAATTTTTATCTACTTAAATTACAATAATAATCATTAAAATATTACTCTAATATTTTTTTCATGTGTGTAAGAAATTATAAAAACACTCAATCCATATATAATTAATAAGAAATAAAAATAAAAAAACACTTAATATATAAAAAGTTGTTTTTCCATAAAACATATTTTCTAATATATTGTTTTTTAATTGAAATTTAATTATATATTATTTATAAATTTAATTATTCTAAATAAATCCCAAATATGTATTCAATATATATTTTTTAGGAAGTGTCATCTTATATTTTTTTAATAATATTATTAATATGATTAATTTTTAGTCAGGCATAAAAAGTGTAAAAGGGAAAATGATGTATCTAAATTTTTTTATTAATTTAAATGTCACTTAAAACATCTAGAAATAATTTTTTGGTTTGAGAGACATACCCACATGTCTTACCTACAATTTCTATAATTAATTCAAATAACTCACAAAATCCACCAAACAACATTTTGATTAAATTGTTTCCCCACACCTAATTTTTTATTTCATTAAATGACCTTATTTTATCATATAAAAGGTGATAATATCCACCCATTATATAATAATATTACACCCAAAGGAATTTATTAGAATGTTACATTCCCCCTCCACCTATAAACCTTCCAAACGAGTGCTTATGTTTTTAAGGAGTCTTATCAGTAGTTTTGATGCTACATAGGGTCTCTAATCTCTTTATTTCCTTTTTTAACTAAAATTATTTTATTATAAATAAATTTCAACACATTTCCATTATTATTATTTTATGCTATTATCCCCAATTTTATATGGTGATGATTATAGAAAACTTATCCCCTAACATCACATCTTTTTTCTATGTCATTATAGTGGCTCTCAATCCACCCCTTTCATTATAAACTAGATACCATTATTTTAATTTCATCAGGATATAAAAAATATGGAATTTTCACCCATTATTTATATTGAATGTGATATTTCATATCATTATAGAAATTTTCGATGCCTTAATATTACCAAAAAACATAATGTTTTTGAATGTAGAGAGTGTATTATTTTACTTATAATTAAATCCATTTATGGATACTAACATGTGTATACAATTTTGGAATTAATGAAACTAGGGGTAATCACCCTAAAGAGGGTTTGTTGAACCATTGACTTAACCATCACACTGATGAACAATGGGTGTTCTTAAGACTTTAAAACTAGCTATAAACTCCTAGGGGATATTCTCTGGGATATTCACATGATATTTATAAACCCGGATGAAGAATTATTACTAGAATTTCTATGGTATCCATCCAGTAAAATGTATTGAAATCAGTTAATATCATATATTGATAGCCCAACACATTAAAATTATCCATCAACACTACCTTATATTTATTTATTTGATAAGGGTTCTTCATTTTACGTGGAGGAAACCCTATAGTTTTTATATTGATTATGAATTATTTAATAATCAACCTTATTTATCTGAATGAGTTATGATCATGATATCCCTTTTATTGACATAGGGAATGTATTGAAGTTTCATATAACATTATTCCAACACAAATAATTATTGGTAAGGTGAATATATATTTTTTTAACTATCCACCTTATTTCGCAGGTTGGGTTTTTGTCATGTTATCACTTCTATTGCATCAGGAAATGTATTGTGTTTAATTATTTTTTTATTCTTATATAAATGATTATTAGAAGGTTGAGTATATATTTTTTAGCAATACGCTTTATTTATATGGATTGTTTAGGACCATGTTACATCTATTTTGTAATGTGGAAAAGTACTTCTGTTACATATTCCATTATTTCAATACATATGATTATTAGAATGTTGAATATGTATTGTTTAACCATCCACCTTCTTTATCTATATGGGTTTTGATTATTCTATCCCTATTAATAAGATTGTAAAATTATTTGAATTTTGTATATTTTTATTTCAATACATATAATTATTGTAAATGATGATTATGAATTTTATATTCCTTTTCTCACAAGATGAATGCATTGGACTTAATCAAGTGACGGGTAGGGGCTAATCATTATACATCCCCTTGATGCATTGATAGGTCTAATGAGACAAATGATTTTGGTTAGTTTAGTTTATGTACATCATTAAAAAATGTTTCACTGATGGTATGTTCTTGATGTCTATGAATGGAATGTCTTTGATTAGAGTATGCAATTAGATGTTTGGAATTATGAATTTTATCACAAGGGAACCAGTTATTTTTATATAGGTCAAAAATTTATATTCATTAAAATCCATGGTATATTATCCTCTTAGTTTCATTTCATAATAGATTCATGTTATTTATATATTCCATCAATAACATTTTTGCAAATTTTATGTCATCGTGGAATCAACATTATAAAACCCCTTAATGAAAAGTTGAGATCACCCATAATTGTTTTCTATTCACAAGGATACCTTGAGGATAACATTGTGGAAATTAAAATGATATTATAGAATTTATAATATGGGCCCCACAATCGGTTCATGTTGTATATAATTTGTCTTACAAGTCTTATAAACAATTATATCTTTTAGGTACTATTTAATTTTTTTCCTATAATGTAATAAAACTATAGGATTTGGGTTTTTGTAGTCAAGGTTGTTATATAGGCGAGTATATAATGGTTTTATCATAGATTATATTAGAATTATCTCACTGAGGAACGTTGTGTTGATGCTATTCTTATGATTACACCCCCAACCAAATTGGGAGTAAATGAGTTTCTCTTGAATCCCCTTTAGGATACAATGGTGGATAAGTGTCCTACACTTGTAATATGTGGTGAGTTTCTCTTAATGAATCCATGGAATCTAGAGAGTATTTGAACGATTATCTTTTTTGAATACAGTTTTATTAATTATTTTAAAATAATTTTAGAAGGATCTCATAATGATAAGGGTTAATGATATTTGGAATTTATAGAAATGAAATCAAATTGAATTATTTGAGAATTAAATCAAATGGTATCTATAAATTATAGGTAAGGTAGAATCCATTTAGACAAAGAAACATATCCCTTATAATTATATAGATTCACCTTATGGAAATATATATTTTTCCTTAAATAATTCATGTCCATCTAATCACACATAAATAATTAAAGGCGACTAAATCCCAACCGTTAGAAAATAAATGCTTCAGTTAGATCATTGCTGATCTAATCACTGGTCCAGATCATACCTATTTAGTGAATTGGGCCGATACATAAGATGTACCCATTAAAGATTTCCAAAATTTTATGTTAACCAATAATAAATTCGGTAAAATTAAGGAACCTCTAATTAACAAGAATTTATATAACATGAAGAGTTCATAGTTACATCAATGTTTTACATTATGTGTTGGCATTCACACACATGAATGTGCATGGATGGTTAATTGAACCATCACCCACTATATTATTCGCATAATTTTTCATTTTTAATAATGATAATTTGTTACCATTAACAAATAAGACCTCACTTCTGTGAATTTTCAATATGGGATTCCTATAAAGCCTTACCCTTTACAAATATTAATGATTTTTTTAATATTTCCAAATACCTTTAAAATCTGACGACCCCCAACATATTAATATATTTATTTTTTTGAAAAACAATATTTATGCAATGTTGTACGAAATACACATAACTGATGTTTTCTCTCTATTTGAACTGTTACATAGAATACATAAGTCAATGTTTAATTGAGAAACAAGTGGAAGCTAACTTGAACATATAACTCATGATATTATCCAGATTCATCCTATACAACCCATTAAAACTCCTTAGTTATTCATCCATAGGAAGAATAAATTATGTCCCGGTTTCACTTATAGTTTCATGAATGTTCGAGAGATAAATACATGATCTCTTTAAAGTTCCCCCACTCCTACATTCACATTAGTGAACTGGAATGTTTTTTTATGTTTCAACGAATGTTTGATATAATTTTTTTATTAAGGGTTTTAAAATTCACTATATGTTTACTCATATAAAAAAACCTATTTTCCTAGGATGTAATATACCATTGGTGTTTCTATCAATAATATGATATAATTTATTAAATTTTACTTATACATGTCATGATATTATATGTTAAGTTGAGGTTCTATCATTAGAGATTTTTTATGAGGACCATAAACCCATCCTAAATGATGTTTTTATATCAATTTTCCTTAAATTACCTCAGTGGATATGATTAATTTTGTATCAATCTAACAAAATATATAGTTATAATTCCATATTGTGGAAACATCCTTACATATCTAGGTCTAATACCAATACATATTGATTTTCCATTATAAGTATTTCAATATGAACCAGAAAACATTGCTTAATTATTAAATTTTATAGAAACCAAAAATATTGGAATAAAATATAACGATTTATATGATAAATGTGATCTTATATATTACACTCCTTTTCTAGTAGCTAATAATGAAATAAAATCACAATCCATTGTCGAGTATGTTATAGAAAATTGTTTCATTGACCCTAAGAGGTTTATCCTCCTATAATTATAAAAAACCAACCACTAATAGAGGAGTGAACCCAAGATTTTTAAATAAAATTTAATTAGAAAACCCTTCTAGGTCTATTGGGTTTAAATTATAACATATATTTTAATCCATATACAAATTTCGATATCTGAGTACTATTTTACGACATCTGATTCTTCATAACATGTATTACTTAAATCGTCTGAACTTTCCAACAACATGTTAAATATCAAGTATTAATATAGACATAGAATACATCATTCACCAAATAATCCTTGAATATTCAAGTTGAGAAATTACCCTAACATTGTTTGGTAGAATCCTTTCCCCGAATCACATGGGCTAGAAACCACTGAACTACAAAATTATTGACACATGTTTTAAACCTTATCAGTATATTGAGATTAAGAAAGAATAATAATATAATAATAATAATAATTAATTATTTTAATTACTGAAATGACATTTCATTCTACTATTATTTTTTATAAAATTTTATTTTAAAAAAAATATTATACAGGTTTACTTGGTTCGTATCATTTTCAAAAATTATAATGTCATCGACATATAAACATATAAGAACACCTTGGGTATTATGGAATATACAATAATATCATTTATCAAATTCTTCAACTTAAAATTCATTTGAAATTTTATTTAATTAAATTTATAATTCAATTTGTTTGGAGTTTTAACCATATAGGAACAATACTAATTTAAAAAACATTCTTTTATTTTCAAGGTAGTATGCATTAATCCAGTTATTTCATATATATTTATTCATTTAATTTAAAATTTAATAATTCTATTTTAATATCCAACTAGTGAATTTCCATATAATATATGGAATCTAAGGAAATAATAATTCTATTCAAATAAATATTTATCATGATATATTATATTTCAAAATAATAAATTCCTCACATTTGATAAATTTCATTAGCTACCAATCCAGATTCAAGTTTTCAAATTATATGAATAATTTTTTTAAATAACCAAATTTCATATATATGTGGTGAACCTTGAATTAAATAAACTAATATAAGTTTTTTTTCTATGTTTAAAATTAATTTTCAACATTTATGGATTCAATTCAATGTGATATATCATTAAATGATATATCTTCTTTAAACAACAATAGAGTATGTTTAATAACACCATCACTAGTTCCTTCTAACAAACACATATATAAATAAAATATATATGTCATGTATATTTAAGAATGTTTAATTTTATGAAACACCTCCATTGTTTTTTCTTAAGATAATTTATTATTTGAGCCATATTTCTCTATTTATACTATCTTAGATAATAAGGTAAAACATGATTCATCATTGATAAAATCTATAGACTTAGTAATTATTTTAATAATTAATAATTTATTTTATTTTATACCAATGATTCTATAATATCTTTAACGATCGAAAAATCCATGAAATTATCTTATGATACATCTTTTATGAAAAATTTACCATTTAGGTTTTTTTAATCATACAATTTTATAATATCCCAAAAGATTTATATAAATTAGGATTAGTAATCTAGGTTACCATAAAACATATAATGTCATTGCCTTATATTTAGTGTGATCCCTTATAAGAATATGACACAAAATTAATGATACTTCTCCCCATAATCCTCATAAGAGATCTAAGGCATACATCATAGAATTGACAATTTCCAATAATGTTATATTCTTTCTCTATGCTACACAATTTTTTTGATGTTTATAAATTAATTTCAATTCATTTATTTTATATGGAAATTTAAACAATTAAGGACTATAATATTATCATATGTTGTTGGATTTGTGGAATTTAATTAATATCAATCTGTAGTTTTCATCCACATTATATATATAGAAAATTTATATATAACAATATCTTTAGAATGAAGAATATAAATATGAAAAAATAGAAAATAATCATCAATAAATGTTATAATTTTTTTATTTCCAATGGTGGTGTAACATGGAAATCACACACATCACTATGCATTAATTATAAAAAAATTACATTCCTTTTTTATAGTTAGAAATTATTTACAAAATATTGTAGTTTGATAGTAAGTCACATAGTTATGATCCATTTTATACATTCTAGGTAGTAATTTTTTTATCATTAATTTTTTATAATTAATATAAAATAAACAAATATTCTCTAAATCAAATAAATCTAGAATACATACGTAAAAAATTTATATTTAATTTTATTAATGCATCATTAAAGTGACTGTTTCGTATAATGATACCATATTTGGAAAGAAAAATGTTTTCTACCTCAAATAACATGTTAAATCGAGGATTGTGTAACAATATCCCCAATACTATGTTTTAATGAGCTATAGGAACATTTCATACATCATTTTATGTGAGAGTATTTTATTAGGTAAATTAGATATACGTCATACCCTTCCCTTGTATGTTCATAGTCACATACTTACATATGTAGTGAGGTGGCCCATAGTTAATTAATTCCATCCCATTAAAGGGATATTGGTTGTTTAAAACGTGCCGCGTAGCTCTAGAATCAATCCACCATGATGTTCTATCCTTCATCAAATTTTCATCAAATATAATGGCCCAAATGTTCCTTATAGAGGTGTTGTTGCTTCCATCATTCATTTTTTAGATCTATAAATCCAATTACAGGTGTTCTTTTTTACTATAAAATTATAATGATAATTTTTTACTATTTTATTTTACATTTAATTTTAAACATGATTTGGATGTTTTCACATATTTAGGACTAGATGGTCCTACTCCCTCAATCTGGAGAATATTGGATTTATCATTCATTGGCTTTATTTCCCCCTTATTGTATTTATATTCCACCTAATTTTTTAATTTTTCTAGAAAAAAATCATGGTAAATATCTTCTTTCATGTGTTTTAAACAATATAAACTACTTTACAAATATGGGGTGGGGGTTATCGATAATGGATGCGACAAGGACAACATTATCCATGTTAATTTTTTTTTCTTTAAGATATGTAATATGCATTGTATTTTTTATAATTTATCGATGATATAACTAATATAAACCATTTGGAATGAAATAAACTTTATTACTTGGAATTTTTTATGTTTAACATCCTTGGTAATTTATTTTGGTTCTGAAGCATCCCTATATCCTATAGGGATAGATGATATTTATATTTGTCAAAGTGGCAATCATTTATTGTGGTTAGTGTCAATGTTTCACACATGAGATCATTATTATCCCATTTTTTCCATTCATGGAAAACTTATAGAATATCACCTTAAAATGTAAGTAGATTTGAATATGAGATCACAGAAACCACTTTTAGCATCACAAGTACCAAATGAATTCACTTTTTCATCCTATTGAAATGGTTGTTGAGAATCCCAATATCAATGTTAATGGGAATACAATAACATGATTATTGTATATATTTAGGTAGGTATGGAATGTATTTTCATGGATAATTTTATTTGGATCTCACTAATGATAATTACCTTGTTTCACTCTTTAATAGTAGATTCCCCCACCAAATTGATAGTAAAATGGGCTGTGGGTGAATTATATTTAGGATAAAATTCTATATTTCAATGGTATAATTTTAATAAGTGGATAGTAAAACATGAATAATCCCTTGAATTAAGAGATTATTTGAATTTTTATTTATTTTTTTCACTAGAAAAAAATTCCGTTTCTCATTGAATGATTTTTGAGGCATTTGAAAATGAGAAATTGGAGTGATTGGGATTTCATTGAAGAGAATTCATATTTAGTTCATTGATTTTTTCCTCCAATGGATATCTAATTTAATATTATTTAATAAAAAATTTAGATAAGGAATCATATCACTCTATATTAGGTATATTAATCTTCTAGAATGTGTTTTATTTTACATATTTAATATTTTATATCATATAACACCTAATTGATTACATTGAATAGATTTCACCAACTAGATAATGTCTATACCTATTAGATCAGACATGAAAATATCCATGATCCATATCATACCCTTACAGTGAACTTGGTTGACCAACATGATATAATTTTTTGAGTTTGTAAAAAACAATAATGACCCAGTAATCTATTAGGAATACCTAAGGCACCTCAAATCACCTCGAACTTACGTGGTGGGAGTGGGGATAAAATACACCATCAATGAACAACATTGTGAATTTTAGAACACACAAGTAAAAAAAGAATATATGGTTCATAACCATCCATACAATTATTTCCTTCCTTTATTATTTTTGAATAATGAGAAATGTGTTTATTCTAACACTGGTGACCCTACTCCACCAAATGTTTTATGTGGTATTCCAAAAAATTCAACCTCTTTAAGAACATAAAAATAAAATATTTTAAAACCCAAAAATAGATATACATATATTTCAACTTGTAAATTGACAATATTGATTCAAAATTACATGAATAATGAAATTATGTGAGGATTAGATTATACATCCATGATATTTAACATTTTCTTCAATGATATGCACAACACCCAATCTCTTATCATTCTTGATCTTCCATGCTTTTTACAAAATCATTACACTTCCAAATATAATCATCAATGAAATTAAAATCAGAAGAAACACTATCCTATTAAGTTCCAATCTTCTATACTGACATCATTGTAATCAATATTCAACTGTAATATAAGAACACATAGTTTTTCTCATTCTTGTACTTCTATATTTTCCATATTCTTTTTTCTAAATATGAATAGTATATTTAATATATATAGAGTGTTTGGATTTTAAATTTAAAATCAAATCTCCAAATATATTTTTATTCAAATCCAACACATAGATTTAATTTTATATGAATCAATACTATTAAAATTTATTTGGTTTGTTAGAACTCAAACCATAACTTCTAAAAAGCTATTTCACCACCAAACCCTTCATAACTGATGTAATTCCCATATTTCAATCCTAAATAACATACACCCTTTTAAAAACAACTATTTTGGTATTTATATATTATTTACCATGACAATTTCCAAGGTCCACGGTGTAGATATTCAACTATAAAAATGGATAGTAGTAGGGATACCTTCTTGTTTTCATTCAAAATTAGAAAATACTAATATATGAGACAATTTGTCACATGATCTCCAAAACACCCATTTTCATGTATAGTTTTACATAGATTCCTTCTCAGTGAACCATGTCTTGATCCATGACATGGTTTGAATTCTATTCCCAATTTTACCATACATCTGATATGCTATCTATTTTAATAGATTGCATGACAAAACCATCAATATGACTATATAGGTATTTATGATGGTTGCATGCATTTGATAATAAAATAAATTCAACATTCCTTGATGTTTTATCATTATTATCCCTAATTAAAACCCAAAAACTTGTTCAGTCATCAATGATAACCTTATTATGGCATGGATCATGAATTTACTGTACCTTAGTATTTTCCAAAGGTGGAATTATAATTAGAAATCACTTTCAAAAATCACACCCCTATAAAACTACACTTATTCCATGTTACTCTACGACAACACTAGGATGAGCAATTCATGTTCCATGACATGGTATAAAAAATGATATTTATAATTTTATAAAAAATATCATAATATTCAAAAACTTATCATTGATTTCATGTAATGAATTAGTTTTTTATGTTAAAAAATTTGATATGTTTTAAATATTGTTTTTAGTGTTAGACACATAGCCGAAAACAGATTTTGAGCCCCATAGAGTTCCCATATTGATATGTAAAAAATAATATATATAATATATCATGTTCAGGTATAAATTATAAAAAAAAATTAATATCTATAAATTTTTATATCATATGGAAAAAATACAACCATTAGATTTAGAACAAGAATTTTTCCATAGGAAAGAGATAATTTTTGTGCACACCATACATATATTTTAATTGAATTAACTTGTGGAATTCTAGAAAAGTAAATAAATTTATTTATTTATTGTCTATTAAATTTATATAACATAACATACATCAATATATACATGGCTATAGATATTTCCTAGTTTTATCCAAATAACACTACATATTTTGCATAGTGTGATAGTGGTGGAGAACTCTATTGGAGGTGAACATATAAGAGGAATGATAAAGGATTAGAAAAGGATTCAATGGGATTCATTGATGGAACAAAATATGGAACATGATATTTTCCAAAACAAACCCAAATAAAATGAATGTATTTTTCTCATAATTTCACTATTTTTCATAATCCTATATTGAACATGATTCAAAATATCCCCATTGAATCCATGTCTAGGTCAATAGTGGACTGTGTACTATCAGATAAGAACAAATAATCTATTTTTCAGGATGATGTTTTTATCATCATTATTCAGTGAATTCCATAAATGATTAAAAAAATGCCTCTTTTTTTGATCATTTTTTTGTTTCTTTAATTTCTCTATCCTATCTCTGAATTTTTTTCTTTGATTCTTGATTAGTTGGTGATTTAACTACATACATAAATAATTTTAATGGTATTATTTCTTATAATTTATGTGTATTGTTTATATGGGTTTACTTTCAGGATTAGGGATGTTATGGAGGTGGGATAGTGATTATGGATATTAGATGGTGGGGTAGTTGATGGTGGTTTCACTAATCATATATTGTGGGATCTTCATAGGTGCAATGGTGAGAATTTTATGTGAAAAGAGTATTTGTAATATAGCTATTGATGGTAGCCTAGGATCGGTCAAATTTTATAGTGGAAATCATGTCTAAAATTCAAGGAAGACGTGAGGGAAATTCCATAGTGTAGAACAAAAAAAGTCAAGAATTCTGAATTTTTTCTAACTAAATGACTTTTAGTTCAGATGAACCGAAAATATGTATCCCTTTTTTTGAAAGATCAATGTTATATATAGAAATTAACTATTTCATATCTATGTTCCAATTCTATATGGTGTGTGATATTTATTCAAATGACTGAGAATTTGTCTGGAGGGCTTGCCAAGAAGTCATATACCCCCATGCATTGTGTGTGTGTGTTTTAGTGAATTTACCATGTAATTCACAGAGTGAACCTACAGAGTTAGAAGAAACATACAAATGTATCAGTTCCAACCGTTACATATTGGGTTTTATCATAAAATTATATGTATATTGAGAATAACATGTCCTTTGAGATTGATGGACATAGTTATGGTCGAAAATAGTGATACATGTCATGTACCGCTGTTGAGCACATAATGTTCTCCTTCAAAGGAAGGTTAGAGAACTCAATTTCATTAGTAAAGTATTTGATTCAGTATGGCTGAGTGCTCTTATTTGAGGATGTGTCTCCATAGTATTTACCCATTATGGTTAATTACGACATCTAGTCTAGAGAATCAGACATAATATCCCCATAGTAGATTACAATATGTATCCATCTATGAGGCCACATTTTGGATCCTCATTCCCACATCCCTTGGTAGGTTTAGGTATCATAAATCCTAAATAACTATCATTTTATACCAATCCAAGTTGGTTATTCTATTTACGATTCGGTATCTCCTTTTGGATATGGGGGTGATCCCCTATTTGTGTATTGACATATAATGTCATCATTTGTAGTGTAGAAAAATTGAGTGAGTTTATCAATTGACCCTCTAAGTACCTTCATATTAATTTATCGAAATTTCCACTGAGTAAAAATTCTCAGATGACTTTCATCAATTTTATGATGACTAGATTAGTGAGTTCTCTTAGATGAGGGTTATCATGGATTGTTGAGAAAAATCCATAGGATGAAAAAGAGGAAAGGCCACACCTTGATACTTGGAGTCTTAAATTGAGAATATATAGATTATCTTGTTTGTTTTCCCTGATTTTAAAAATTATAGTTGAATCCTTCCATGATGATTTATGTTTGGGGATTTCAGGGTGTCCTACTAGGTTTGTTTATACCCACACCATCATGGGATATTTTCATACACAACATGTATTATGAAAACTATTTGTATTTAAATAGAGTATTTAGTGTAAAAGGAGTAGTTGGACCTTAGTTGTGCTTGATATACCATATCTGGATCCAATAGTTTAGTTTTTGAAATATTCACCTTTTATTAGTGGGTTAGATTCTTCTGAAGTATTTGTGGGCTTGTATTTTCCCCTTCTAAATTTTCATATTATTCCATCATACTCTGATGATGGATGTTATTGGTTAATGAATAAATTATGTTCATATGAGTTTTCTTTCATTACTACATTAAATATTATACTTGAATATGTGTGAATGTGAAATGGTAATTTAGGATAAGGGCTCCCATGTGTGTAATATTCCTACTTGACACTACTCACTAGCTCCTAGCCTATTGGAGGCAGACTATGGGTGTCTATTTATAGCTAATATCATCTATGTGGTACCTATTGGTTGTGTTATGATAGAGTGGTATCTGATCCATAGTATGTATTAGGACCATATTTTTGAGATATTTTAGTAATTATAATTTTATTCGGAACTAGTGAAATATTGTAAAAATTTCTTGAGCATGACTCTCAAACCAGGGGACACAATAATGGTGTAATGGTAGAAATATCCACTCACCATGAATTTTATAAACTACTTGTTAACTAGAAATATGTGGGAAATGGTTGCAGGAAAATAATGGTACATGCATCCTACAGGAATGTGTTGTTTCTCTTAAGTCCCTGAGTTAGCTCCCTATATAGGCCCTTTTTTTCATTGTGTATCTGAGATATTGATAGATTCATTAGTGATTAAAACTAACTAAATTTCTATAGTGGGATTGTAATTATTAATCTCATAGAGACAAGGCCTCTATATGGGCACCTATTTAGAGGCAGTTTATCTTGGTGGATTAACAGTAGTAAATCCACCCATCAAGCAGCCGATTTTCCCAACAGTACTAAAGATGATGTGTATAGGTTGAGAATGGTTCATGAGCTCTAGAGGCAGAGAACACCTAGTTTTCTATGGAAGATATACCTGTAGGTAGTAAAGGACAATTTCTAGGGGGTTTAATATAGTATACTAGATATTAAGACCCCTCCTGAACTGATAATGGTTTTATAGGTGAGCCTCCTCCATGGCCTAGTAGGGTGATTTTGGATCATGATGTTATAGAAGAATAATGAGGTGACCCAAATTATGATAGAGTTTGTGATCCCCAATAGAGAATACTTTTATAAAAATATATTTTGGGAAGTATATATACAATATATTTAAGAACTATAGTAGCGAAACATGATAGTCCAATAGTTTTCATTGAGGATCATAAACCTCTTTTTTTATTCCTAAGAAATGGTTGTGGGACTTCTAGAATAGACTTCACTAATATGTATGAGTTGGAGTGGTATCTTTTTTCAACCCTCATAATGATGAGGGTGATGAATAGTTACTTGGTTTTGGAGATATTATTATCAAATAAATCACAAAATATTGGATATAGAAGTGTTCACAATAGATTTGAGACCGAAGTGACTGGTATTCAATGAAAAAAACCATGGTCTAGGTGCACAAGAATATTTCAGAGATAGTATCTAGATAGAGGGTCAATTACATGGGTATATCAGGTATATTGTATATAGTTAAGTCTGTCTAGGTTATTATATTAAGATAGATGATTCCACATTAAGATATATTTGAAAACATACCATGACACAGATTGGGAGATGGTTGGAAGACTCCTAAGGCTCAATTAATATCTTTATAATGGTGTTTTATAGGGTGGAAGATTTGATTGGGGGGGGGGTAGGAGACCTATACATAGTTTCAATGTTATGACTCACTACATCCTCTAGGTGGACCATGCAAATCTTGAGGTGCTTCTGGTCAATGACATGGATTGGTGGAAACAGTGAGAGCCTCTAAGCCAGAGGTTCTGAGCATGAATTGAGGTATGATATCTGTCTTCTATACATTGGCCATTATTTTCATGAATTCAAGTTTGAGTTATTATTTCTTTTATATAACCGTTTTTGAGACTTGGTGATTCTAGTGTATCCTAAATATCAAACCTTGTAACTAGGGACTCACAGTGAGGGAGATTCAACGATCACTAAATTTGTTTTACATCAGGACATGATTGTTGGAGGAAAGATATTATCATGGGATACCATGATTGTGGTTATGAGACTGTATGATTTCATTATTGGTATGGAATAGTTATATATATTCAATGTGTATATTGATTTTATAGGTGGGGAAATGGTTCATCTAGAGAGATAAGGTGATACTTTCCATTATTTTTTATAAATAATCTCTATAAAAGTAGGATGGACTCTTATATATAAGGATAAAACCAATTTCTCATCCGTTGGCTAGTATAACCCCTAAAAACATAAAAATGATATTTTTTTCTTATAGTATTAGATGAATATAAATACATATTCCTTGATAATGTGTGAAGATTACCTTCCCATCGAGATATTGAATTCTTTATAGACATGCTCCTAGGGACTACCATGATATATGTGATAAAATATCATATAGACACCATAGATCCATGAGAGAAAAAATATATAGTAGGTGTTCTTATAGTGGAAGAGATTAATTATACCCATTTACCCCCTAGGAAACCACAATGTTGTTTTCAAAAAAGCGGATGAGATATTGATGTTATTTGTGGATTATCGGTATGTGAACCAGGTGTCAAAAAACATTTGTATAAAATTATGAGGATTCATGATATCATTGACCATTTGGAAGGGATGAAGTGGTTCATGAAGATTGAACTCATTTAGGGTTTTTCGTACTTATTGGTTCAAGGTAAGGATATATTGAAGATGAAATTATTGTGCTTCTATGGTCATTATGATTACTCTATGATGCAGTTTTCCATAATGAATACCCCGGATATGTTCATGAGACTCATAAACCTAATATTTCAGGTCTTCGTAGACCTTTGTGAGGTGGAATTAATAGTTAAGATCCTCATATACTCTACATTTAAGCAGGATAATGTGAGACATTTGAGAATGGTCATATAGATTCTCTATGAGAATTAAATATATTTCCATATCTAAATGTTAAATTTTTTGGATTTGAGAGTTCCACATCATGGGACATGTCATATTAAGGGAGGGAGTAATAGTGTGTCCAATAAAAATCAAGTTTGTTCTAGGTTTGGAACCAAAAAAGAACATGATAGAGGTGTGGAAATTCTAGGAATTGGATAGATATTATCAATGATTTATACTTGATTTATCTAGAAGGTGACACCACTAACATCTATAACTCAAAAGGGGATGTCATTCAGTTTGATAGAGAAGTGTCGGAAATACATCCAGGAGATGTGGTAGAGGTTGATGAGGGAACTCATATTGATATTTCTTGAGGAGGGTTTTTTGTATGTGGTGTTTTTATATTCCTCCAGAGATAGGGTTGGATGTGTTCTGATACAAAGACAAACAATGATTTCTTATTGGTCTTGACAGCTAGGCCCCATGAGTAGAATTATGCCACCTGATATTTAGAGCAAGAATAAGTAGTATTAACCTTGAACACATGGAGTTACAACAAATAGGGAGAGATATTCATTATCTATTCTAATTATAATATCCTCAAGAATACAATCTCTTGTAAAGATCACAACCCAAGGTATATGTGACGTCCAGAGTTCATAAATTGTTTTGAAATCATGATAGTATATAATCCAAGGATGGGAATGTGGTGGTAACTTATCTCATCCAGAAACACCATTATTATTTTCTTATTGAGGAAGTAGAGTAGTTGGCCACATTGTAATAGTCCTTTTTATATGTGGTTGGAGTGAAATATCTCTTTTCAGTTTTTTTGATTCTTCACTTACCCAATATTTTTGGGAATAATATTTTAGATATTTCAATTGATATATCTTTCCTGGTAAGATCTCTACAAGACATAAACCAAATATATTTTTTTTTGCGGGTGAGGAGCGCATATTCAATTTCCCCGGATGGAAAATGGTTCCAGTCAAAATGTAGTAAGAGGTGCCGATAGAGTTTAAAGAATCCCCTTTTTAGATACATCCCAAATTGATGAATATGTACAAGATTTTTAAACATTTTTTTTTGAGGATAGATATACTGTGAAGGCAATATATTAACTTCATATATATTTATCCCAACCACTAAAGGTTTCAAAGTAGATTCGAGATGTTATTTATATCAATATTTTGATGGGAATTACACAAATAGATAGAGGCCGCAACACTATATGAGTGATTATAGACAAACTCACCATGTTGTCCCACATCCCTTCCATTCTAGAATAGAGTTCAGTGGAGAGATGCGGAACGCTCGTACATGTATGAGGTAGTCCAATATCAAGGAATTCCTTTGATGATTGTTTTATAACATGAGTCTCACATTATGTAATAATTATGGAGAGGATCATAACAGTATTTCAAGATATAATTTATGATGATTTGTGTTTTCTCCCTCAAAATAGATGACCAGAGTGATAAGACTATTTATGTCCTAGAAGATATATCTTAAGGATTCTTTATTGGGTTTTTGTAACTTATAGGATAATATATTGCTGGTAGGGTTTTCATAAAACATTAGTTACCATTAAAACTTTAGTGTGCAACCATTCACGACATTTTTTGGGAGACCTTTTATGTCACTTCTATGTTGGACAGAGCTTGATGAGATAATGTTCATGGTCCTAGAGTTAGTGTGAAAAATTCCATTGAAGGTTTAGATCATCTATGAGTGGATTTAGACTAACCATATTCATTATAATTCCAATGTAGACCAAAAATAGAGGACTTTTATGTTCAATGAGGGAGGATATATGTTCCAAAATGTATCATCTCAGTAAAAACTACATTTATTTGGAAGTGATAAAAAATTTATATTACATTTATCGTCCATTTCCATGTATAGAATAGGAATCATGTGCCACTTGGACATATCACTATAGTTATACAAGGTGCATGAAACTATAGATGCATCGTAGATTAAGAGATAATTTAATTAAAGACCAAATATTATTTACTAGAATGACATGTACATTGAGGATAGAGATTCATTCTTAGAGTTACTAGTGACCATCAAGTTTTGGAATGATAATATCTGTTGTGGTTGAGAAATTCACCTGTAGTGGGTTTGTTGGAAGTATATAAATCTTTAAGATTCTTATTAAGACTGGGAGAACTAGATGAGATCATGGTAAACATAGCTATTTGGGTAGGTTATTTCTATTTGGGATGAAAAATACATTATGTTGGGGAAAATGAAACAACTATATTATTTATATTCAATAGTTTTTAATATTTTAAATAACATTTTTCGTGTAAGAAATTGTGTAAATGTGATGTTTTGATCCCCATTTTTCCTTGAAATTAGTATATAAAAAACTTTCAACATATTAAATTACATGGTTTCATAAATTAAGAAATAATGGATTATCTCTCGAATTGTTTCTTAGATCGCTAACTTGAGATCTCTATTAATTATAAAACATGGGTTTAATAATATACATGAAATAATTTTTTATGCGCCTTTTTTGATTAATTATAGTATCTTGGATAATAATTGACAAATTAACTAACTAACTAATTAATTAATTAATTATCTATTTTATTCATAATAGCAAACCCACCACTTTAAAAATAGGGTTATAGGAAAATCTTAGGGTTAATTGAATAATCATAGAGATTTGGAGGAGAGTGATTATGGTAGAGAACATAATTTGTGATGAATGGAGAGGATTAATGATGAGGGATTACAAGTAAAATTAAATGATATTTTTCAATAAATTAGTATGGTAAATAAATTATCCACATATGATAAATATAAATATGATGTAAGCATAATTGTTTTTATAATTTCCATATTTTACTTAATCCTTGAAAATCTTTTTTCAAATCATTCCGGTTGAATCCATTTTTTGTTTAACCGAATCCTTTTAGTCAAGGATTTGAATTATGAATTTTCATGTCTTGATGACTTCATTATCCTACCCCTTATTTGGATTACCTCTCTGATATCCAACGAATCATGAACCACATTAATTGATCACGTTTTTGTTTCATTCCTTCTTCCATCCATTATTTAAATGTTTATCACCAGATATCGATTTGCAGGTTAATCAACTATATCTTGAAACCTGTTTAATGGTACAATTGTTTTTTGTTTATATGGATTGATTGAATGGGTTTAGTGTCAAATAAATGATATGATAGAAGAACATTGATGATAATAGATATCTGAAATTTTTGAGGGTTAATGTAGTTAGATGAAAAAGTTTTTGTAGCTACTACATAGCTGTGACCCCATGCATTTTCTAAGAAAATGATATATAGAATATAGTCATCAATGATGGAATGGAGTCAATCAATACATTTTGTGAAGATAATGTCTGAGATATGTAGCATTAGAGAAAGAGATTGTTTTTTGGGTAGAATGAAATGAAAAATATGTAATTATATGTGTCTCTTTACTACAATTCATGTAGTTGAGAAGAAAACTTTTTTGTGTACCCATTTCATTGTGGTGTCTTAGGGTTACGTTGAAGTGAAATATAACAATTCCATTTTCCTAGTAAACATGAAAATTGATCTTTATCCACCCAACACAACATGTACTAGTATTACATGCCTAGAATCCATATAACCCCACACATAATGTGTGTTTTTATCAAAGAAAACCTTGTGTTCTTTGGATATTACACCCACATGGGTTGATGGATCATGCCTGAGTACTAGTCTAGACTTATACACATAGTGTGTCATCATAACACAATATGTATTTGGATAAGAACAATTTTTATGTTATGGAATTACATGGTTAAGTCTGATCATCAAGAGACACACCCAATACCCCCTTATTCAAACTATATAGTCCTTCCATAGTAGGTTATTTCCCTTGATATCTTTAATACTGTCTTAGATTGAATATGGGTGAGTTCCCCTATTCCAAGGTTACTTTCAACCATCTACCCCTATGGGGGATTAGTGTGACATCTAGTCTTGATAATCCAATTTAAGATACATCCTAGATTATTATAGTATGTATCCCATTTCCATTTATATTTTCTTCAATCATTATTTAATGTGGCATGTTATTAGTTCATGATTGCATTACAATCCTATGATATATATTTATTTACTACATTATATGGTTTATATAGATATGTGTGTGTGTACACATACTTTAAGATAAGGCCTTACATGTGTGTGATATTCTTACTTTATGATAGTTCCCAACTCATGGCCTTTTATAGATGTGTGTGGGGTGTCACCCTAGGCTTATAACCCTCCATGCGGGCCCAAATAGTGTGATCTTGACACCTCATGATTGAACATATAAAATCATTAGAACCCCATGTGATAAAAAATGTGACATATTACGCTCAATGATTTCAAAAAAATATCCTTATTAATTACAAAATATTAACATTATGGAATGATATTACAAATTAAAATACATTGATTTATAGAAAAATTTAATTTACTTTTTCAGGTAAAATATAATCATATTCATGTGATTTTAAATATATCTTCCCTTTACTCCCATTATAATGGTTACTAGATCCATGCTCAATAAAAAGTAATATACCTATTCATCCCATATTGATGTTTCTTTAGGCCCCCATGCTCAACCCATTTGTCCCTCTTGATGTCTTCTATAATTTGAAAAATTCTAGAAGTATTGGATCACAAAAGAAAATGATTATATTCTAAAAAAATCGAAATAAAAGAAAATTTTCTTCTATAAATTTTGGAATTAAAACATATATCTTAAACCAGCATATATTATACTCTGAGACTGTATAATTCTAATAACATGTACGATGGTCTTGAAAATTCCCACATATTGATTGTCTTTAAGGATCAACTAATAGTGAGTTTTAGTGATGTCTCTTCAAAAAATATCATAATCAAGGAAAAAAATAATTAAATTTCATTTTTATTTAATATTTTTTACACCATATGTGAAGGTTGAGAAATAGAATCCCTTTGTAATACCCTGCCAACCTCCAATATTTGACATGCATCTTGGTTGAAGGGGGTGGGGGTGAACACAATCATGCATGAGAATGAATAGAATATTGGTTTACTATATTGGAATAAGTATATGAGTGATTTTTAGGTAATTATATCCTAATAAAACGTTATTTATTTGGTTTACATTGGGAATAAGTACACTTGGTGAAATAATAAACATGGATATAAATGAATTTGGAGTAGGCTAGGCAGATGTTTGGAAAACTTTATTGATGTCTTAAATTTCTATAATTCAAATATTAAGAACTTTTCATGACCCCTCATAGATCAAAATCCTCTTCTTATCCTTGTTAATTCTTTAATTATAAAAACAATTTATTTTACTCTAAAATATGGATAGAAAACAATGGTTTGAATGAGATAGATCACACTTCTTAGTCATCATAAAATCAATGGAATCCTTGGCGGATCCTTCGAAATAAATATTTAATGTTAATTTGGTATATATTAATATCGGAAATAAATTATTTATCCAATGACTAAATTTTCATGTTCATCAGGATGAAATAAGCTAGCTTGACAGTTGGTTTCAAGATCTATGAGGTGATAACAATTTAGACCTTCTTTCATTAAAATGAATAATCTTATAAGAGGGTTTATGGGAAGAAAAATAACGGGAAAGATAAATATATTTGAGGGAGGGGGACTAAAACATGAAATATTAAAATTATTCTATAAGGGGGAATTGGTATATTGAAAAAATTACCCTGATTCATAGGGACTGTTCTTACCCCATTGAGGGTAACATCACATTCCACATTGCAATCTCCAATTTCTTAGATTTACTCTAAGATATAGGACCTATCACAAGAGGGGATTAAAATATGTTTGAACTAGATAAATCACTTTTCATGAACTTACCAAGATAAACTTGAGGCCTAGATAACTTCTAATTAGAAAAGTTTCCAAATAACGTGGATATTAGAGTGTTTTTTAAGACCCTAAATATTGATATTTCTCCAAAACATGAGGAATTTATTGGATCCCCTTACTCGGTATCCTGGGATATAATAAATTATGATGTCATTTGTGTTTTAAAAAATATCTTCAAATATAGGGTACCCCATAGTTGTATCTACCAAATATCCTATTCATATCTCAAAAGGGATAAACTCAAATGGTTTTGGTACATATTAAACCATCAGATTATGAAAATTTTATTATATTATTATTCCAACCATTATCTAAAAAATGGATTTGAACTAATTTGGGTACTATGATTTATGATGAAGAAAAAAACTTCATCCATGATAGGAACATCCTAGGGGCAGTTGAAATTACTCAAGAGATGATATCTACTATTAAAATATAACTGTATTGATCTAGTATCTTCATTAAAATTGATATTGATAAGGATTGTGATGGGATGGAATGGACCTTCATCATCACATTCGTATGGCAATGTGGATATTTTGACTAGGTTTGTGACCTTATTTTATGATTCATTTCTTATTATTTGTTTAAAATTTCTATGATGGGAAGGTGATTTCTATTCTAAAAACATGTTAGGGTATTTCATCTGGGAGTCCCTCTTTCATTGATTCTAGTCATCTTCGCTCAAGTTGTTCTCAATGTGATTATGAATTTTGGAATCTATAGTGGCCTCTTGTGTCTATATAGAGGGTAATATGGTTTAAATGTCATATCCAATATCTTATTTTCAGGTGAAAATTTATTCTTTATGAATGAAAGAAGAAAATATATATAAAACATCAAACGTATCATTAAATATTATATTTTCTTGAGTGGAAAACACATCCCCATAAATAATAGTAATATATTAATTTCTAAATATTGTTTTAGTGGGAACTTTATGCTCATTCCAGATAAGTTAGGAATGACCAAAAGAAAATTACCTATAGAATATCATGGATCCCCGCACTCCAATAGAAGGATTCATATTCATCAATTTGATGGTATTTGAATAAAAATAAGGGGATAAATTTTCAATTTTAAAATAAAATTTCTCTCTTTTGGAAGGAATATCACTTTGTTTAATACTGTGATGATTTATATTTTAATGAATGTTCTTTCAGTTTTCAAGACTCTAAAGACTTTTATTAATAGTATTAAACAAATCTTCAATGCATTAATTTGGTATTATAATCAAGAAGGGTTCAATAATAGAACTAGTTGGCCTAGGAAAATAAAACATATTAATTAGGGGAGAATAAATCTCAATAAAATATCTAAAAACATGTTATGCTTACAGGATGTGATTGGTTGTGTTGAAATATATTGGAAAGAACATCCAGCTATTTTTACAAGATAAAAACATGGGTATTCCCAATTTTTCTAGCTTGAGGGGTCATAAGGATCCAATATCTAGCATGGATTTCATGATAGTGTCAAAATTATATCCCATTGGATTATTGGAAGATGTGACATTGGCTTCAGGATTGATAATTGGGATGACATTGATCTCTACTTCCCTTGATTCTTTAATTCAGATATATTCTTTGGGAAAGACACATGTTTATAAAATATATAGTAAACAATCCTCAATGATGAAAAAAATACCAATATAACAAAATTAAACTAGTAAATTATTCTGATTACTTCATTTTCATGCCATCGTCATTAGGACCCTTCACCTACACATCATTTTTAGAGCTGATTCATATTCCAAAAATTCGTGAACAAATGGAATACAACCATTGGGGTTAGAAAATATCTAAAAATAGACATTATTATTTGGAACCTTATATATTTTTCTTTCCCCATAGATGTTAATTCTCAATGGAAGGGAATATTCTATTCTACAAAATGTGTGTACTACAATAATTCATGTTCTAAATCAATGACTCACATATTCTTGTAAGGTATTTTTTTCCTAATTTATATAGACCTCTCTCGAGGGGAATTATGGTGGTTTGAATCTATCAACCATTGTCTTTTATCTTGTTTTAGAATTTAAATAGGGTAATCTTGAATGAGAAAGGCTAAATTAGTCTCATTATACTAAGATGTTAAGTGATATTGGATGATTGGAATGAATTTTACCATCAAGGAATATACATCAACAATTTATAACTTAATACTAGGGTCCGTTCTGAGGTATATTTTCCTATAACCCTATATGCAGTGGAAATTATTCATTTTCTATTCAAGATCTAAATCCCCAATATTGTTTTATCTAGAAACTTGGAATACCCATGGTCTATAGACACTAGGGTTTTCTAGAAGGATAGTTGGTAGGGATTAAAAATCAACACCAATAGATACTATATCCATGGTATTATGTGTATAGGAGGCCTAATGCATGATATGCATTGTTTAGTCATCATTTCTCTCTCAACTTACTATAGATAGGGAACCTCCCATCAAGTGGAATCCCAAGATATTCTCTCTCATATCCGTTATTATAGGTCTAAACCTTTTCTTTATCCACCATTGAATATGAATCATCCATGATGTTAGAATATATCTTGGTTCATGACATTTGTCACTGGAGCATCACATATAGAATATGGAAATATCATATTATGATTTACTAAGAAGTAGATATTTTTCATTCAAATATAGTGAGGAATAAATTGGTATATCTTCTAAATTCCAAATATGACCAAGAAGTGGATTTTATGAATTTCTTGAGTTCATGATATTTATATATGGACTATGTCAATATCATCCAAGGAGATTCTCTTAGTATTAATCATTTTACCGCTTAGTTTCCAACCCCCAAACATATTCATTATTTCCACTTTTTTTTGTACAATAATAAAATTAAAATTTTGATCAGTTAATGAATAAATTTTTGAATGATATATTTTTAAGGTTATTTAATTTTAATATCTTCAATATGATTTTCTTTTTCATAAGAAACACCTTCAATTACTCAATATTAATTAATAATTAAATACTGTTTTCATGAAAAAATAAAAATTTTATGTTTTTATGAATTTTTTAAAACTATTACTATTATGTTAAAAAAGTAATGTATTTGAAATAAATCATATCATTTATTGATTCCTGAATAACAAAATTTATTTTCTTCATTATTCTTTAAAAAATTCCTTATCTTTATCATTGTTAATCTCATAATAATTTAACATAAAAATAAATTTATTTCATTTCACTCACATGATATTTGAGAAATATATTCTTGGGCTTCATAGAAATATTCTTCAATATTATAAATATATTTTTTTATTTTATATGTAAACCAATTTTTTTCATTACCTCTAGAAAATGTCTTGTATTTTATGAAATATTTTATTGTAAAACATGAAAAATCCACATGGAATCATACATGTCACATTAATTTTCATTATTTTTTTACATTAAATATATATAAAAAATGAAAATTGTATAGCCAATTTTTAAATTACAAAAAACATTTGATTTCAAAAGATTACCAAAAATGATTGAGTGTGTCTTTTTAAAATTTATATCATCTCATTTTTAGTTTAATATAATCTTTTATCCCCTTATTTTATCTTTTATAAATTAATATTTTTTATATTTAAAATATATTTCATTTCCAATCAATAGACTATATTGATCATGAATAAGAAATATGATTCAATACTCCTCTCTAAGGTTCAAAAAATGAGCCGATAATATTTATAAGATAATATTTATAAACATTAATAAAGAAATAAACATTTATTTTTATAGAATCCACATATAGATCTCTGAGTCTCAATTAAATTTTTGAATAACTCAAAAACTGTCAATCATAAAAAAATTGAACACGCTAAATATTTTCTAAAAAAATATTCAAATTTCCATCATTTAATTTATTTAATCCTTACAATATTCTTTACTATGTAGAATTATTCCTTTTTAGTCTCTATTCCCATCATATTAGTTAATTCCATCACTAGGAGAGGAATAATGATACTATTCCTATATCCCTAATTATTCTCAAAAATCTTCTTATCCATAAGTGTCATTGTACCTCCTTCCACTATAGACAATTGGTCATTTGTCATTGAATTAAAAATATCCATAATAATAAAAATGAAATAATGTAAAACATTACATATAGTAATATGATATTTCATCCCATCTAATGTAGGAGTTTTTTTCAATTAATGAATTTTGTATTATAACAAATATTCTGAACACCAATAACAATGCACAGATAAAAATTAGGAAATTTAGAAAAACTAACTAATCATCATTAATATTAAAAAAAACATAGCATACTATGACATTTATTTAGGAGAATATATGATATATTTCAATAAACTAAGAGGATTGGGTCAATAAGGAGTTAAAATAGTGTACATATTTCAAATCCCCAGCCATTTTTTATTGATAAGATAAATGATAAAAAAGTTTTTTAACTTATAATAAAATCATTAAAATAAAATTATTTGAAAAAATATATCACTTTTAAATGTTTTTCATTTAATATTAATGGTTATATCTTTAAGATGTCTCATAAAGAATACTACTTCACATGATCCACTATGATAAGTTTGTTAATAGAGACGAGCTGATTATTATTCTTAAACTCATGATAAAACTAAGGTGTCCTTAATTTTATTAGAGTTATTATGAATAAATAATATGATAATAATTATTTCATAATAAATTTAAACAAACTTCAATCCCCCATTGAATCACAAAAACTAACGAACCGATTATTAATTAATAATGATAGAAAACCTAAAAAAATGATGAATTAATCTCTTTAATAAAATAAATCACCTAATTAAATGAAAACAATAACATCATTTCAGAGATTTTTCACTCTGTGAGATCACATGAACTAATTATTAAAAGGATTTATTAAATTATATGATGTATATAACACTTAAATATCTTATAAATTGATAAATATATATAGAAAAAACATTAAAAGACACTATTATCCTTATATTTTTAATGGAGATTAGGGAATCATAAAAAATAGCTTATGTAAATAACAAATAAATTAATAGTTTAGTTTGATCAATATGTTCAATTTTTTCTAGGCTATTAAGAATTATATCCATTAACCATTAGTCTAAAAATCAAGAACTATCATTTATCATAATTTACTAAAATTCAAATCCAATTTTCTTAGACATTAATTCAATATATTTCAACTTTCATATGTACATATTAACACTAGGTTATTCTAAACTGTTAGATTTTAAAAAAATATTTATTAAATATTAAATATGATGAGTTTAATAGTCATTATTTTTTTTTTCAAATTTCATAGTTGAATCCACAAAATAATATAATTATATTAGAGTATAAATAAAAAACCATGAAATCTTTTTTTAGGCCATGAAATTTTATTACTTTTGAGAAACAACATTACTATAACTTCTCATGGAACAAATATATGAAATTAATAAAATGATTTTTTCTAGTTTATCAAGGTTTTTCCCTATTCAGTAATAAAAATCAACATTATTAACAATTTTGTTTCCACAAATATTATTTTTTCACAAATATATAATAACAAATTATCGATTATTATTGTAATATGAAATTTCACGAGAAATAATGTTTTTGCATTTACTAACAAATAATCACGATTCGTTTAAATGGGTAGAAAAAAAAGATTCAAAAAATTGAATTATTTAATTCTCTATAATGTACTGAAATGAATCGAATCCATTTTCACTATATCATCTTGCTTTTTTTGAGGTACATATCCTTATTTTATGGTTGAACTTTTATTTTTTTCGTAGACCGTAAGTGGGGTCATGGGCTAGTTGTGTAGTTCTTTTGATGGAAAATTTTTTTAGTTTTTATTTTTGTCGCTGGATAATTACACAATGTGTAATTAAAATACATGACGTGTAATTAGAATAAATGAAATTTATTTTAACTATAAGACGTGTAATGTTTTTTCCAGGGCCTTTCATACTGTATAAGGGGATTTCCTAGGGAGAGAACATGTTAGTTACATGATGTGTACAAAATTTACACATCATGTAAATGCCAAAGAAGTTTTTTAATAAGATTTTAGGGCCTCTAATTTTGGATAGAGCTACACCTAACCCCTATCTCACACGTAGAACCACCCAAGGAAGACAATAGGTAGGAGTTTCTCCAAATTTTAGATTTGGGCTTCATTTCATTCACTATAAATCTATATAAATATGTGATGGTATGATCATGTTATCTTTTTAGCCATTCCTTTTTTTTATGGATGTTGGATACACTATTTTGATTTAGTCTCACATGAACTAATTTATTTTTCTTCATCCGTTATTCATATTTCACATAAACTGAATCAAATCATGACTTAATACTAGATTTGAATTCCACTTATGGGATATGTTAGGTGGATTATATATTTCAATAGGATTTTGGTGCATTATAAATATATAAACCATTATTCCTCCAACCAAACTACCCAGTTTGAACCCAAAATTAAATTCTTAAATCGAAATAGATGAAATTACACCTATTATGGATTCCTATTGATTCCTTGAGATGTTTTGGTGGTTATTTCCCCAACCCAAGCCCACCCATGTGAAGAGCCATTCCATTTTTCTGGTTTTTATGTTTGATAAACCCTCCATGTGGTATGTTCTTGAGTATTATTAGTAAAAGAATATCTATTATATTTAAATGGGATTAAATTTTATGATTAGGAGATTTTCGGTATCCATGCCTTACGTTATCACAATATGTCATTCCTATCTTGATTAAATAGAATAAAAAAATTGGTTAAAAAAGTGGGTATACTTGTGGGTTATTTTTAAATTAATTAAATGGATTTCTTTGAAATTGTGTAAAATTCATGAGTATACCCATGTGGTTTTTTAAATAGTGAAATTTGATTTATAGGGGGTAAACTCATGTTATGTGTTTAATGGAAGATGGTGATAAATTTGTGTGTATACCGATGTGACTTGATTAAATGGGAACATAATACATGAGGGGTATACTCATGAGATACAAATAATTAAATGAGTGTGTATTCCCATTGAATTGAATTGACTGTACTTCATTATATGGGTAGGTAGACATATATATAATTTTATTGATAAATGGAATGAAATGAATTAATGTTTTTGTAGATTCCATGTATGAATCTCTATGGATCAAGAATGCAGTAGTGGATTAATTTATTAGTGATGCTTCTTGGGTCTTTATTCTATGGGATTCCTTGGGAATTTCGAACCCTTAGATCCAGATTTCTTGGACTCACATTGGATGTGTTGGTATAAAAGTTCATTGAAATCTAACAAGTTTCTATACTGAGATTCCACTGACCATATCCTATGACTCACTCAGGATTCCTTTGTGTTCATCACTATGTATCTGACCCTTCGTGGCGTGGTAGTGTGGTTATTATGGTGGGGCTTTGGAAATGTGAACAACTTTTTTATACATCATGACCATTTAATTTATGATATGATTGGTTGTATAGAAAGGTCATGGGTTATATATATGGTTTCATTTTAGGAAAAGGATTGGGGATATGGTTTATATTGGAATATGGGGAGGCCACGTTGTTATTTATTTTTCCCTGTAACTACCTTATTAGGAGTTGAAACTTGTTATAGGGATCCTTCAGAGGTTGTTTGGAATTAATTTTTTATAGTGGTTATGTGATTCAGAATTAACACTTACATTACTAATTACTTAAACATGTTTATCATATTATGTTGTGCTTCTTTGAAATATATAGATCTATGGGTGGTCACCTTATTTTATAATATATCACTCCCAATTTAGGCCTCTATTTGGGACCCAAATAGATTATATGGATTTAGGAAATGATAGGGGAAAGCAACCTAACACAGGTGATCGATTTTCTTCGAAGGAGTATTGGAGCAGAGGACCAGGCTGAGGCCTGTAATTCAATGTGGATACATTTTTGGTCTTTTTTCATTATGGATACTTGGATAGTATTATATTGAATTCAACTTGTTTTGTTTATTTTCTAGAGACTTGTACCATCTGTGTCATTGTAGTTGATCCACTTATGGATTGTTATATATTCATGGCTTGCTTATATTGTAGCTATGAATGTTTACTTCTTCCACTACTTATTGATATTGATATTCCATTGTGTATACTCTGGTGAGGAGGAAAAAGTTTCCCCACCAACACACTTAGTACCTCACTACTAGTCGGCAACCTCTAGTGTTTGGGGAGATCCCTTTAAGGCCATGTGATCAAATGGGCTCGAGGCCCTATTCAGTAGAATCTGGGACTAGGACATTTTAAAGTGGTATCAGAACACTTTATTTTCCAGTTTGATATACTATTAAGTTAAAATAGATAGGGATTAGAATCAATTAGAGTTTTGTAATGAGTTGTTATCGGGCGTAGCTAACCTGTGTAAAGGGAAAATCCAAATTTCCTCGAATGGATTTCCATTTTTCTGAATTTTCACAAATTAATTTAGATTTGATTACACATTGGGGTGATGAACATATGTTGTTTTGTAACTATTGATATGATTGTGGTTATATTTATATTTCTACCAAATGATATAAGGGTATTCCATCTCAGGCATCATTTATGAACCTAACTAGAAATCACATACCATGCATTATTCCATTCAATTTAGGATTCATTACATGTTTCAAGCTATTCTGATACGTGTTTTGATATATTTTTTCTCTATTGTGATAGAATTTGTGCAGTGGATAGAGAATTGATTTCATATTTCAATTCATATGGTGTATTGGTCCCTATGGGTTAAAAAATGGTGCACCTTTTTACTCATTTTTTTAAAGTGAATTGAATTAGATTTGTTAGGAATAATATGGGAATCAAATTTTAGTTCATGAGGTGTTATATTACCTCAGGGATAGGAATGTAGTGAACCATTAAAAAAATAATTTCATCAAATAATGTTATATGAAAATTAAATGGAATATAAAATAGAGACTTGACCTAGACCCGACTATTAACTGGATAAGAGGAAGAGTTTCTAGTGGTTTTCAGTGATTTTTCTTTATAAAATCCTATTTCTAAGATCGGGCTATGGGATATGACTTAGTTTTAGGAGGGTTTTGACCTATTGTACACTTTTTAGCTAAGAAATTTAATGTTTTCCTTCTATGATGAGTATATTTGGCATTATAGAGGCATGAAACCATGATGAACTCTAGTTGTATTCTAGGAGGGTGGATACGACCATGCTTTAAAGGCAGTAGTCTATGGGATACCAATGGATCCTCTATTAGTCCCATCTATGAAACCCACTATTGTTCTAGTTATAGGTGATGAGGCATAGTTCTGTAAGGCTTAAATTGCTTTATGCAGACTAATTAGGGAACAAAGAAACCTAACTTATCAATGGATGTGATGAAATGTGTGTTCCCAAAGTATTATCCTCTCACATTTTTAGGGGATAGAGGTAATAAGTCTTCTAAACTATGGATAAAAATGGATTTTTCGATATTCATGAATCTTGATATGACTCCTTATCGGAGGGTAAATCTCATGGAATATATGATTCACTAAGCCATAAAGTGCTGGTGGGATGTATTGAACTAGGATGAGAGGCTTCATGATATGGGTTGGACTAATTTGCAGACCAATTATATTGATTAATTTTACCATGAGATTCTATAGGAATTGTGGGACAGTGATTTCATGCATCTAGATCTAGGCGTGATGATATTTATGGAGTATTCAAAATGATTTACAGAGAAGTTGTTTTTTAACCAATGTTGCTTGCTAATGAGCTTTTGAGAGTGAGATACTTCGAGGAAGGTCTCAGACATGCTTTAAAATCTATTTTAACCATGTTTATATTGAATTATATCACTTCTATTTTGAATCAGGCACTAATTACAGAATAGAACATGAGGGTATCCAGGTGCAAGGATTTGGGTAGTGTTGTCTCCCAACCTAGAGGTTCGGAATCTTCAGGCAGGAAGCACCATTTTGTAGATTATTATGGGTTGAGTTCTATAAATTATGTGAGTACTCTAAGCTTAGTTTTATGTTATTTGTAGGCAAGAAGAGGCCACATGATGAATCAGTTTGATCGTGACCCAGTCGAGTGCCAAGATTGTAGAAGGATGGTCACACATGCTGTGGTTTTGTAGGACATTCCCTCCTGCTATGAGTGGTAAGTGTTATCTATGACCCAAGTTAAATTAGTTGGTCTATCATATCTCAGTCAGTTAATGAGATGGAGTATTTTTTTTCTAATTAGGAAAAGTCAGCAGTGTTCATGGAAAGGGAAGCCAGATAGATATTACACCAATTCATTAAAGTGAACCTACTCTGGGAAGTGAGGTTCTATCATAGGTATATAGTACATGGAAGTTCTATTATGTACAGTCGACACTCGAGGAGTATGTTGACGTACCATCTATGTTGAGAGGTACAATCTTATTATCCTCTATTTTAGGTCTTCTCCTTCTTGATATAGGTGAAACTCCTAGTTTCATATCTTCACCTATGGGTAAAATATTCCACGCTTTTAGATTTGTGTTTTTGGAGAATTATGACACTATAAAATATATTGAGGATTAGAACATAGGGTGCACTCTAGTATATGGAATTACCCCTTGAGGTTAGTGGGTGTAACTTCATATGATATATTTATTTCTTCAAGATTAAACGGGTTAACGTCATACATGGGATAGTCCGGATAGCAACATATTGATATTACATTGACTTGTTTCACTTAGTGTAACATTCCAATCACCATAGGGTATAGTGTGTACTCAAGAGGGTTAATGGGATGTCCAGGAAAGCTGATATAAACTAGATAATTATGGGATGGGTATGATGATATCCCATATTGGTAGTTTGTATCTGGATGATCTGAGAGTGAGTCGGGAAAACATTATTCCAATGGTGGATCACATTAGGGATGTGTTGAAGGATGAATTTTCTAGCTTACCTCTTGAGAAAGAGGTGGAGTTCTCCATTGATCTAGTTCTTGTTGTAATACCATTATCGATTCCACCTTACAGAATATCTATGATAGAGTTATAGGAGCTCAAGTGATAGCTATAAGATTTAGAGGCAAAGGGGTTTATTCGGCCCAATATTTCTCTGTTGGGATCAACAATCCTTTCCTAAAAAAGGTAGGTGGTAGCCATAGGATATGCATGGATTATAAGAAGTTGAAATTATTGAAAATTAAGAATAGTTTTCCTTATACACATATATATAACCTATTTGATCAGCTTTGAGGAGCACGAGAGGAACTACACAACTCATGATTTGAGGCCACTCTGTTCCTCTAGTATGGGTGAAATGATAGCACAACCATTTTCATGATAATTATTGGGAGAAGGTGGTAGACGTACATTCTCAATGCCAATAGTTGTTCTCAAATGAATCTTGATCACCCTTGAGAGGAAAATTGGGGGATGGATTTCATTAAAGGGGGAATATTGTAAGATCCTCAGTTTTTCTTGATGTCTGTATCCTTTTTTTCAGGTTGAACTTTTCATTTATTGGGATATAACCTAAGTCGGGCCATGGTTTGGTTAGGTAGTTTATGGGAAGGAAGAGGTTGGAGGTATTTATTTTAGCTATAGGCTAATTACATGATGTTTAATGGTCTGGCTAGGACCATTCATGCTATGTAAGGGTATCTCCCATGCAGTGAACTTGTGAGTTACATGACGTGTAAGGAATTTAAGAATCATGTAAATTCCTGAATTATTTTTAATAAGTGGTAGGTACTTAAAATTTATGATAGTGCCTCACCACACCCCTCTCCCACGTACATCACTAGCCATATAATCTAAGAGGTAGTCTTTCCTCTCGGTTGTAGATCCAGACTCTATTTATTTCACCATAGGTCTCATTAGATCCATACTGGTATGATCTTTTTTTTGTTTTTAGGCATTCATAATTCTTCGTGTTATTAGATATGCTATTTATATTTAGGCTCATATACCCTAATTTCTCATTATTCAATTGTTCATTAGGTTTCTACTAAACCTATTCTAATGAGGACATAATATTAGACAAGTACTCCAATATTTAGATAAGGTAGGTGGTAAATACTTTTTTCATAGTGCTTGTTTCTTTATAGAGATATTGGCCATTATGTCACCTAATGAAATTTCTAGTACAACCCCAAAATTGAAAGGTTAAATTGAAATAGATAAAATATAACTTATTAG
The DNA here is from genome assembly GCA_963277665.1 of Viscum album. NCBI lineage: Eukaryota > Viridiplantae > Streptophyta > Magnoliopsida > Santalales > Viscaceae > Viscum > Viscum album. The sequence continues at coordinate 937,416,876 of OY728150.1, forward strand.
GGATGCCAATTGATTCCATGAGAATCATTGGTGGTTGTTTCCCAAACCCAAGGCCACCCATGGGGTGCTCCATGCCTTTGCTTTGGTGTTCATATTTGATGAAACACCAATGGGGTGTTTTATTATGTTTTCAATGATTAAGAAAACTCAATAATATTTAAATGGGATTGAAATAAATTCTTAGGATGTGTTCTAACTCCTTGCCTTGTGTTATCATAATATGCCTTTCTTTACTTGATTAAATGGATTAAATGGAATTGAATAAATCTGTGGGTATACTCATTGGTTGTTTTTAAATTTCAAAAATGGATTTGTTAGAAATTATGTTGAATGAGTGAGTATAAACATGTGTCTTTTTTAATCATTAATTATGATTAATGTATGGGTGGACCCATATGATGTGTTTAATGGAATACGGTAATAAATGGTTGGGTATAACAATGTGACATGATTAAATGGGAATTGAATACATGTGCTAGAATACTCATGAGATTTATTTGATTAAATGAGTGTGTATAATAATTGAATGGAATTTAATGTAATTAATTATTTGAGAGGGTAAACTCATATGTAGTTATATTGTTAAATGGTATGAAATGAATGAATGAGTATATAGTTTCCATGAATGACTCTCTATGGATATGGAATATGGTAGTGTATTCCTTTAGTAGTGATTATTCTTGGGCCTATATTATCTGAGACGCCTTGGGATTTGACAACACTTGGAGCCAAAATGCTTAGTCTCGTGTAGTATGTGTTGGTATACATGTTCCTTGGAATCCAAATAGTTCCTATACTAGGTTTCTGTCAAGATTCTCTTAAGAACAATTGATGATTCCTTGGTTCTTGACACCAAGGATCCGACCCTTCGTGGTCTACCATTTTTCTTATTGTGGTGTGGATGTGGGAATGTGATTCACTTTTTTATAATGTATGGCCATGAAATTTATGACATGCATTGTTTTACGGTAAGGATGTAGGGTATTAATATGGTATCATTTACAAAAATAAAATGGGGACATGATAAATATGGCGGTCCAGTGAGGCCTTTTTTTATTACCTTTTCATTTAGATTCCCTATTAAGAGCTGACACTTGTTGGAGGGATCATTCAGAGGTTATTTGGTTTTACTTGTTTACAATGGTTCTATTTCTTTTTCATTCACACTTATGTAACCTATTACAATTTTTTATATAATTACATTGTGATTATAAGAACTATATAGGTATATGGGTGGTATCCTACTGGGATGTTATCTCGCACCCTGATTGGGAATTCTATGGGGACATGAATAGATTATATGGTTATAGTAAATGAAATGGAAATGCACCCTATCACAAGTTGTTGATTTTATACCTAGGAGTATTGGATAACAGGACCAAGCTAAGACCTGCGATAATACTGCGATAAATTTTAGGTATTTTATTCTTTTTAGATACATGGATTGTATTTTATTGATGTGTATCTATTTTGGATATTTTCTAGATACATGTACTATATTTGTCATTGTATATGAGAAACTTTTAACTTTTTATAGGTTGTTTATTTTATTGTATTTCAATTGTGATTAGTTACTACATTAGTTAATTGTTAATATTGATATTTCACTTTGTATACTTCTGTGACAAGGGAATAGTATACCCACTAACACAATTAGACCCTCACTTCTAGTCAGTAGCCTGTAGAATTTTTGTATATGCACTTGATTCCATGTGATCAACTAGGCTCGGGGCACTGTTGATCAGCATCTGAGTCTAGGATGTTACATTCACCTTAATAAAAAAATTTATTTTCAACAATTTTCCATCATGATATGACCATATAAAAGTAACCATGACTTCAAAAATGACATGTTTTCAATTTCTTTCTCATGTAATATCATACACCATCTTTTATAAAATCTGATATTACCTCTCCCTCTAGGTCCTTGTATAGGACAATAGAAATATGTTTTTTTGACCCTAATCCCACTTCAATAGGCTTGGGGATGGTGTATATAACCACTTCGGAATCTATAATAAATGGGAGTCCATAGACTAGGTTCTTTCACTCATCACACACCACTAAATATAACACAATAAATAATTGTACACTAGATACAACCGGTAAATATAATAAATGCATTATATAACCTCTAGGATCCATATTTGAATAGAAAACCAAAAGTAAAGTTGGAAAAGAAAAAATATAACCTAATGAAGGGAAAATTCAACCTGTATTCTGATAAAAAAATGTCTCAAAACAGGCCGCTAATGTAGGGACCCAAATCTTGATGTACATGAACATTACATTACTTTTTCGGAATAATTAATACATAACAAAAACAGACACACAAGGACCGTAATAGTTTAGTGTCTTTGGAAACTCGGAATATAATCTTCTAATCATGGTAAAAGATCTTCAAAATCTCTCATAAAGATCATCCCCTTTTTTTCTTACATGAAACCTTTCTTTAATTCCTGGGGAAAAGAAAAAATAAAAGGGGTGAGCACAAATGCTCAGTAAGGGTAAGCATATAGAACATGAAATAATCCTTATACATTTGAATGTAAAAAAACATGAGCATAAAATCTAAACATCAAATTCTTGAGTAATGACATAAAACATGAAAGTACGTAAGGCATAGATCATGAAGAAACATTTATCATGATAAATTAGCATGGGAAAAAACATGTAATTTTGGCAACCATTAAGGACATAATATGATTTCCATAGTAGCCAAGGCATCGCTGCCAAGACTATCTTAGTGGAAAAAGTTCCTTTTTGAATCGAGTTCACTCCTCGTTCCAGTCCTGTGTTACTGAACCGGTTTAACTTGCTGTTCCAGCCATGTCTATCTCATGAGATATAAATCATTACCCAATCAATTTGAGGGAGATATAGGTCCCACCCATCTCATAATGAAATCATTCTTACTTTTGCCACAAAATAAACATACATCATTCATAATAACCCAACGAATAAAATGGTTTTCATAAACATCATCCCATCATCACATAATCCATATAAAAGAAATGGATATCATTTCATAATAAGAAAAGTGAAACCATGTAAATCATAGATACATGATACTTGAAACATACACATATGAAATAATGTCATCTTAGATGAAAACTGGTTTTGATAAAACACTTGAAATGAATTCTTGAGGAAAATATCCTTTCTTCCTCAAAATCAAATTATTTTCACAAAACGTCATGCAATTTTAAAAGAAAGATATTTTGTTGAATATAGTCATGAAATATTTTGGAGGAAGATTCATGAAAATAAGGCTCTATAAAACCTTAAAAATCCGTTCGTTCCGTATAAGTTAAAAAAACATTCTTCTCGTACTTTTGCCGGAAAAGTCAAAAAAGTACCTCGTAACATAAATAAAAGAAAGATTCCGTACATACCATGTAGTAAAAGTAAAAACTGGGTAAAAGGACTTTAAACATACATGAAAACATTTATATAAAACATGTACATGGATAATAACAATAACCCCAGTAAATTCTTACGAATAAGCAATCTCAAATAAAAATGAGATTTGCACAATTATCCCTTACCTTAGGTCTGATATGCTTCATACGTATCCGAACCTCCTGTATAATGATTTAAATAATGTCATTGACTTATTAAAGAATGATATTCATTGTTATTATATCATATATGTTTCCCTTATGACTTTATATTACCCATTCTTTTGTAAATTCCATGTTAAAGCAGCATTTTGGGTAAAATCATTTCATTTAGCGTATGTGTTTTGTAACACCCCAAGCTTCCACAGTACACTTCTCTTTGAATAATACAGTAGCGTGTGTTGTATGCAACTTCGAGTTCTAACACATACCACAACCAATCAAAGTAGCCGTTATGAATAGTAATACCTAATTTTTGAAATTTTATAAATTGTATCTTTCCAAATGGACTTCGTTTTTGGATTCGAAATATCGAAATTATCCTATGTTGAATTTTTGTAATTTTCTGAGAACTTCCAATTTTTATGAATAGTGAAAAATACTTAAAAACAACTTTTTTAATCAAAGTATTTTATAGTGATAAATTATACTATTTGGTGGTTTTAAAGTATAATTATAATATATTTTCACTATTTTAACCAATGGGGGTCATTAGAATTAATTTCACTTTGAAATTGGACATAAACAATTGTCAATCTTTTGATATATATTGTTTCTTAAAAACACGTTATTTGTTGTGATAGCGGGAATTAATTATAAAATTAATTAATGCAAATTGTATGTTTGTAATTTTGTAAAAAAGGCATCATTTTTGGATTCGTAATATCAATTATATCTTATGGTGAAATTTTGGCATTGTTCTGAAAAACTTCAATTTTTTGATGAATAGTGAAACCACTAAGTGGTAGTTAAAAAACTGATTTTTCGTTTAAATGAAACATTACCACTTCTATGATTTGATTTTCAAAAATCCGACATAAATGGTTGTCATTAGGAAGTAAAATTTTGTTCAATGGGATGAAAATAGTTTTTTGGTGAATAGTAACTTTAAGTTTAATTAATCACTATTAAAGGTAATTAGTGAAATTTATGGTAAAAATGGTATTATAAAAATATGAAATGACCTTTCCACTTGTCCTACCCCTATTGGATGTGTCATGGCCGACCAAGACAATCCATGGGTAAACTTGGGGACCCCATGGAGCCACTTTGGTAGGAAAATGACATAAATAACTTTTATTTAAAGTTAAAATAAAAATCTCACAAACATAAGTTGTTTTACTAAATCAATTTTTAAATGGGGTTATACATGTCATAGTTTTGACTATAAATATTAATTAGAAATCTAAAAAGATTTCCTACATAATGATAATTTTTTTATAATTTTTATACATTAAATAAATTAAATTATTTATGACACCATGATGATCCAGCGATTACCTCATTAATTAATGATTTTAATAAAATGGAAGGATAATGTAAAATCTAAGAATTACACTTGTCCAAAGCCTATTAGATGAGAATATTTAGAACCCTTATCACCTTAGCCTAGAATTATATAAGTGTGGGACCTTTAGAATCCGAAAACCATTGTATAATAAAGTAACATATTATTACTTTCCAAGAGTGCCCCTCCTCTCCACTTATAAATGGCCCCCACCACTACCACCTTACTCACACTTTCAAAGCCTTTTGGCTCGACCAACCTCTGAAAAAATACTCTCCCAACATCCCTACCTTACTCCTAGAAGCCTTAATTTGGGCAGAATGCTTCTCAAGGAATCCTTTGGCTCAAAACAAAAAGAGTTACCCAATTTTAGGGTAATGTCTTCTCTAATGTTGTTTTGTTTTATTTTGCTTCTCCAACCCCTTAAACTCTTTTTATTCATTTATTTTGTAACAAAACCAGTATATAAAATATACTAGGATGTTCTTGTGATAAGGATTTTGTTTACACTTACACACACTTTCGTCTAATGGTTAAAGAACATACTGTTTCTGTGGGTGACAAAATAATGCCTCATGAAACGATGATTGTTCAATATTCTTTTAGCACCTCTAATGGTGGCCATTATGATGACAATATTTTATATATATGATATATATTATGTTTATGTTTTCCTTATGCTTCTGTATTTTTCATTTATGGCACACCTTTATGATTTCCATTATGGGTAAACACGATATTTTCATTTTAGGAAGTGCGGACTACCGCCCCCTCAAAGTGATTTGAATCGTTAATGCCATATGTGGGATGTATAAAGGATGGAGTAAATGATATTATATATGATATTATACTAGAATTATATTTACCTTTATATCATTATTATTTCATTCCATTAAATATGAAATAGAAATGAAAGTAGCGTTCATGCGTACGTACGGCTTACCGTCTCCATGAACGGTGCATTTCATTTCTTGCCTCTAAATGTTATGTAATATTATGAATGAATGTATATAATGGATATATATGAGATATATGATATCTATATCATGAATATAATTCTGGATATAATGGATATTTCACCACATGAACAGCTTGTAATTATAAGAATTCTATTTTTGACTCAAGTACCAAAGATCGACAAAACGACCGTTATTAACATAAATAATTACATAATGTTCATAACATGGTAATAAGTGATATAAAAAGAATAAAAAAATTTAAAAAGGTTCTTATGATATTATAAATTAACTCTAGTCTATTATTCAGGAGGTTAAATAACGGTCGAGTCAAGACAGGACGCAAGGTAAGGGAATTGCTTAACCCAATTTCCATTCTTTGGGTTAATCTCCTACATTCAAATTATGTCATGATATTATTATGTCGTATCTTGTATTTGTAATTTCTTTATGTGTACTTATAGTGAATACACATAATAGATCTATTTTATTTTAAAAATGATCTTTTAAGGACTTTGTCTCAATCTCCTTTCATTGAGGCATATTTGGTTTTATACACAACTTTCTTTTATACGGTGTATAAACCCCTTTGAATTTTATGTTTATTCAAAAGGAATCTTTTTTTATATGAAGTGTTTTACTAAATGAAAAAAGGGAATGTTTTTCTTTCTGTACATACGTGGCGACAACGACTTCTCCACCGCCATGACCATTATTTGAGTTTCGACTTCCTATACAAGCAATCACTTTTTTAATGAAAAATAGAGACAAAGTGTTAACATTCTTTTATTTTGGTATTGAAAATGGTTTTGAAAGCATTTTTATTATATCAATGTGTTGTATTGATATCTTGTGATTGAAATGTGGAAATTTTATGTTTCCTTTATGCATGTTTTATGTGATACGGTTATGTTATGGTTTATGATATGTTTAAACCTGTTCGTATGAGGAATGCATTGGACTTAATAAGTGACGGGTGGAGCCCGCTATAGCTCCTCAATGTATCAGTAGGTCTCATGAGACAAACTAGTGTCTTGGCACGAGGACTTGAAAAAATCTTATTTGTAGTCTTGGCACGAGGCCTTGGCTACGTTGTTATGATAGTCTGGCATTATGCATTCCATCATTATGAAAGTGGTTATTGATATTTCATGTGATTATTCGACCAGTAGAATATCCATGTGAATAATTAAATGGCATTATTTTATTTTACTTTTTCCATTTTATGCTGAAGTTCAAGTTTAAAAGGCTTTAGTTTTAGTCATACATTTCCTTAAATGTTTATGTTTATTTATGAAAGCTTCTGCTATATTGTTATCCTTACTGAGCATCTGAGCTCACCCCATTCAATGTTTTAATATTTTCCAGGATGTGAAGAAGTATTTTATGAATGACCTGCAGGGATAGTCAGAAGAGGATATGAGTGTGGACTATGGAGACTATGTTATTGTAGTTTTTCACTTTTTGATGTAATGTAACATTTATGAATGTATCTAGTGTTTCCAAAGCTACTAAACTAATCGGTTTTTCGAGAATTTATCATTTGTGATCATGCCAATGTTACGAAGTAATGCACCGACTCTGGGTAGCTGGGTTTGGGGCATTACAGTTGGTATCAGAGGCAGTTTAGTACTAAATTTGGAAGCTTTATTTAGATAAACTCTGATTAGAGCACATAGCCCAAAGATAGACTTTGAGGATTTGTATAGAATAACTTCCTAGAATTTTGGTATTATAGAGATTTTTTGAGTTTTCCGAGCAATACATCCCTGTCTAGATACGAGTAGGTAGAGGTGGCTCTAGCACTGATGTACCTACGGGTAAAACGCGAAAACACCACTTTGAGCTAGACTTGAACGGGAACAGGTGCACGACAATGGGCCTTGCTGCACTCTTAGTTACGACACTCCCGAGGATATGCTTAGGATAATTCTCATTTTCTTTACAAACCACTATGAAGGGTTATGAGTATATACTTCCTCAAAGAAAACATTTTTATGATTATGGATTATGTCTATAAATAGTTCAATTTATGTTAGGTATTTTATAAGTATGGAATTATGTATTTTGATTCATAAACTAATCTAGTTTACGCCATTGTTTAGAAATGGCGCCTAGTGGAAGGAATGGAAACCGTATCAATGCATGCACACCGTGTAGGTATTTCCCTCATGATGAAGATAATTATTGTGGATCTGGGGATACAACTGGTGCTGATCAACTTATTACCATACTGGAACAACTCACTCATGTTATGAATAATAACCTTACTCGTATGGAGCACACTGATCCGCAACATGGAGGATCAATGTTAGACCGCTTCATGAGGCAACAACCACCAACATTTAATGGGGGTACAAATCCATTAGTAGATGAGCAATGGATAAAATCCTTAGATAAAATATTCCACTCCTTGGGGACTAGTGAATGGGGAAAGGTTATCATGGCAGTTTACTGCCTCATTGGAGATGCTGATCAATGGTGGTCATTGATTCAAAACACAAAGGAAGATGAAGAAGTATAAAATATGGAATGGAGAGAGTTCAAAGATCTTTTCTTAGAAAAATACTTTCCACATGACCATCGAGCAGATATGGAAAGGTAATTTTTGAGTCTGAGACAAAAGGAGGATGAGAATGTCGCAAAGTATGAGGCAAACTTTACAAGGTTAGCGAGGCATGCTGCAGATTATATACGTAACCCAAGAAGTATGATCGATCGTTTCTTTGATGGGTTAAAACAGTTTCTCCGTCGAGCATTAGTATCACAATCTTTCTCACCGTACGAAGATATAGTCTCGTGTTCTATCAAGACAGAAAAGGAATTATCTAAGTCTTATGACAACAAAGTAAAGCAAGAGAATAAGAGAACGGTGGAACAAGAGACAGATAAAGGGAAAAGGGAAAGAAGGATTTTCCATTATGTGATAATTGTGGGAAGAATCACCCTGGTACTTGCCTAAAAGGAATGAGATTTTGTTATAAATGTGGAGAAAAAGGTCACCAGGCCCGTGATTGCAAGGGAAAGAAAGAGGCTATCAATGTTGAATGCTACAATTGTAGGGAAATGGGGGCATTATGCAAATGAATGTCCTAAGCGTCAGGGAAACATACCTCAGAAAAGGCCAAGGGATCAAGGAAAATATTTTGCTGTTACTACAGTTGATGCGGAATAATTAATGTATTAGTGCTTTTGGACTCATGGATTATATTCTGGTTATAAGGATAATGTGACTGTACTATAGTACTTGTTTTTTCATTAAGGATTTAATATGATGAAGGGAATCATATTTTTAGTATGTGACAATAAGATAAACTTTACTTTTTTGGGGAATCTGATGTTACAATTGATTTTGGAATTTAAAGACCTATTAGAAAATATCTGGACAGAGGTATTTTGGATAACTTTGGATAGTATTGTTTAAGGTTAAAACATTTCTAAAGATTATTTTTGGAATATTATAATACTACAGTTTTAGGAAAAGGACAACCTGCAGGGTGTGGCATAACCCGTCGCGTCGGACAATGCTGCAGGAATTGAACCCACAAACATAGTGCGACATGCCTTTATTACCTACCACTAGCCTACATGAAGTCCCTGTTTATTACAAAATATTTTTCCTAATCTAAATGGTATGTGGTAATATTTTGATCCTTATACAATTAGGATAAATAGAATATTTTTTAGTTCTGTTACCATTTGGAGTGAAAGATGGGTTCATGGTAAAAATTTATTAAAGAATGAAAGCCTATATGACAAGTAAATATATTTCCTTACGTTCTTAGAAAATCTCTTAAATAAATTCCTCAACTTTATAAAAGGTAACATAATATAAATGTTGTCGGTTAACTTTTCCAACTGGGGAATCAATGATCGTTTAACCAATCACAAGTTTGTGATTTTCTTATAGTTAACATTATCCTAATCCTATTTTCTACAACCCTCCATCAGACCTTGATGGTTTATTTCTCCTCTATATCCATATTTTCATAGAATACTAGTATGGGCTATCTCGGGTGACCTTTTTACTTCTCTTTCTTTCTTTTAATGTTATATTTTTATTAACCTTATTTCCGATGTGGGTTTTCCACAAAGGTATTTTCTATTTTCAACCTTTTATTTTCAAATAAAAATTTCAAATTGCAAGGACGCAATTTATTAAAGGAGGGGAGAATGTAACACCCCAAGCTTCCACGATACACTTCTCTTTGAATAATACAGTAGCGTGTGTTGTATGCAACTTCGAGTTCTAACACACACCACAACCAATCAAAGTAGCTGTTATGAATAGTAATACATAATTTTTGAAATTTTATAAATTTTATCTTTCCAAATGGAATTCGTTTTTGGATTCGAAATTAGCCTAATTTGAATTTTTGTAATTTTATGAGAACTTCCAATTTTTATGAATAGTGAAAAATACTCAAAAACAACTTTTTTAATCAATGTTTTTTAAAGTGATAAATTATACTATTGAGTGGATTTAAAGTATAATTAGAATATATTTTTACTATTTTTCCCAATGGTGTTCATTAGATTTAATTTCACTTTGAAATTGTACACAAACAATTGTCAATCTTTTGATATATATTATTTCTTAAAAACACGATATTTGTTTTGACAGTGGGAATTAATTATAAAATTAATTAATGAAACTTATATTTCTGGAATTTTTTAAAATAGACATAATTTTTGGATTCGGAATATCAATTATAGCTTAGGGTGAAATTTTGGCATTGTTCTGAAAAACATCAAATTTTGATAAATAGTGAAACCACTAAGTGGTAGTTAAAAAACTGATTTTTCATTTAAATGAAACATTACCACTTCTGTGATTTGATTTTCAAAAATCCGACATACATGGTTGTCATTATGAAGTAAAATTTGGTTCAATGGGATGAAAATAATTTTTTGGTTAATAGTAACTTTTAAGTTTAATTAATCACGATTAAAGGTAATTAGTGAAATTTAAGGTAAAAATGGTATTATAAAAATATGAAATGACCTTTACACTTGTCCTACCCATATTGGATGTGTCATGGCCGGCCAGGAAAATCCATGGGTCAACTTGGGGACCCCATGGAGCCACTTTGGTAGGAAAATGACATAAATAACTTTTATTTAAAGTTAAAATAAAAATGTCACAAACATAAGTTGTTTTACTAAATCAATTTTTAAATGGGGTTATAAAAGTCATAGTTTTGACTATAAATATTCATTAGAAAGATAAAAAGATTTCCTACATCATGATAATTGTTTTATAATTTTTAGACATTAAATAAATTAAATTATTTATGACACCAAGATGATGCAGTGATTACCTCATTAATTAACGATTTTAATAAAATGGAAGGATAATGTAAAATCTAAGAATTACACTTGTCCAAAACCTATTGGATGAGAATATTTCGAACCCTTATCACCTTATCATATAATTATATATGTGTGGGACCTTTAGAATCTGAAAACCATTGTATAATAATGTAACATTTTATTACTTTCCAAGAGTACCCCTCCTCTCCACTTATAAACAGCCCCCACCACTACCACCTTACTCACACTTTCAAAGCCTTTTGGATCGGCCAAACTCTGCCCAAATACTCTCCCAACTTCCCTTACTTACTCCTAGAAGCCACAATTTGGGCATAAGTCTTCCCAACGAAGCATTTGGCTCAATTCAAAAAGAGTTACCCAATTTTAAGGTAATGTATTCTCTAATGTTGTTTTGTTTTATTTTGCTTCTCCAACCCCTTAAACACTTTTTATTCATTTCTTTTGTAACAACAACAGTATATAAAATATACTAGGATTTTGTTGTGATAAGGATTTGGTTTACACTTACACACACCTTCGTCTAATGGTTAAAGAACATACTGTTTCTGTGGGTGGCAAAATAATGCCTCACGAAACGATGATTGATCAATATTCTTTTAGCACCTCCAATGGTGGCCATTATGATGAAAATATTTTATATATATGATATATATTATGTTTATGTTTTACTTATTCTTCTGTAATTTTCATTTATGGCACACCTTTATGATTTCCATTATGGGTAAACGCGATATTTTCATTTTAGGAAGTGCGGACTACCGCCCCCTCAAAGTGATTTGAATCGTTAATGCAATATGTGGGATGTATAAAGGATGGAGTAAATGATATTATATATGATATTATAATGGAATTATATTTACCTTTATATCATTATTATTTCATTCCATTAAATATGAAATAGAAATGAAAGTAGCATTCATGCGTACGTACGGCTTACTGTCTCCATGAACGGTGCATTTCATTTCTTGCCTATAAATGTTATGTAATATTATGAATGAATGTATATACTGGATATAAATGGGATATATGATATCTATATGATGAATATAATTCTGGATATAATGGGTATTTCACCACATGAACAACTTGTAATTATACGAATTCTATTTTTGACTCAAGTACCAAAGATCAACAAAATGACCATTATTAACTTAAATAATTAGATAATGTTCATAACATGGTAATAAGTGATATAAAAGGAATAAAAAACTTGAAAAAGGTTCTTAAGCAATTATAAATTAACTCTATTTTATTATTCAGGAGGTTAAAGAATGGTCGAGTCAAGACATGACGCAAGGTAAGGGAATTTCTTAACCCAATTTCCATTCTTTGGGTTAATCTCCTACTTTCAAATTATGTCATGATATTATTATGTCATATCTTGTATTTGTACTTTCTTTATGTGTACTTATAGTTAATACACATAATATATCTATTTTATTTTAAAAATGATCTTTTAAGGACTTCGTCTCAATCTCCTTTCATTGAGGCATATTTGGTTTTATACTCAACTTTCTTTTATACGGTGTATAAACCCCTTTGACTTTTATGTTTATTCAAAAGGAATCTTATTTTATATGTACCATTTTACTAAACGACAAAAAGGGAATGTTTTTCTTTTTGTACATATGCGATGACAACGACTTCTCTGCCGCCGTGACCATTATTTGAGTTTCGGCTTCCTCTACAAGCCATCGCTTTTTTTAATGAAAAATACATACAAAGTTTTAACTTTATTTTATTTTGGTATTGAAAATAGTTTTGAAAACATTTTAATTATATCAATGTGTTGTATTGATATCTTGTGATTGAAATGTGGAAATGTTATGTTTCCTTTATGCATGTTTTATGTGATACGATTATGTTATGGTTTATGATATGTTTAAACCTGTTCATTTGAGGAATGCATTGGACTTAATAAGTGACGGGTGGAGCCTGCTATAGCTCCTCGATGCATCGGTAGGTCTCATGAGGCAAACTAGTGTCTTGGCACGAGGCCTTGAAAAAATATTATTTGTAGTCTTGGCACGAGGCCTTGGCTACGTTGTTATGATAGTGTGGCATTATGCATTCCATCATTATGAAAGTGGTTATTGATATTGCATGTGATTATTTGACCTGTAGAATATCCATGTGAATAAGTAAATGGAATTATTTCATTTTAATTTTTCCATTTTATGCTGAAGTTCAAGTTTAAAAGGCTTTAGTTTTAGTCATAGATTTCCTTAAATGTTTATGTTTATTTATGAAAGCTTCTGCTATATTGTTATACTTACTTAGCATCTGATCTCATCCCTTTAAATATTTTAATATTTTCCCAGATGTGAAGAAGTATTTTATGAATGACCTGTAGGGATAGTCAGAAGAGGATATGAGTGTGGACTATGGAGACTATGTTATTGTATTTTTTCACTTTGTGATGTAATGTAACATTTATGAATGTATCTAGTGTTTCCAAGGGTACTAAACTAGTCGGTCTTTAGAGACTTGATCTTTTGTGATCATGCCAATGTTACGAAGTAATGCACCAACTCTGGGTAGCTGGGGTCGGGGCGTTATAGTTGGTATCAGAGGTAGTTTAGTACTATCCTTGGAAGCTAGATTTAGATAAAATCTGATTAGAGCACATAGCCCAAAGATAGACTTTGATGATTAGTATTGAAGAACTTCCTAGAATTTTGGTATTATAGAGATTTTGTGAGTTTTCCGAGAAATACAACCCTGTCTGGATACGAGTAGGTAGAGGTGGGTCTGGCCCAGATGTACCTATGTGTAAAACTCGAAAACACCGCTTTGAGCTAGAATTGAACGGGAACTGGTGCATGACAACGGTCCTTGCTGCACTCTTGGTTACGACACTCCTGGGGGATATGCTTAGGATAATTCTCATTTTCTTTACAAACCACTATGAAGGGTTATGAGAATATAGTTCCTCAAAGAAAACGTTTTTATGATTATGGATTATATCTATAAATAGTTCAATTTATGTTAGGTATTTTATAAGTATAGAATTATGTATTTTGATTCATAAACTAATCTAGTTTATGCCATTGTTTAGAAATGGCGCCTAGTGGAAGGAATGAAAACTGTATCAATGCACGCACACCCTGTAAGGATTTCCCTCCTGCTCAAGATAATTATTGTGGATCTGTAGATACAACTGGTGCTGATTAACTTATTACCATACTGGGACAACTCACTCATGTTATGAATAATAACGTTACTCGTATGGAGCACACTGATCCGCAACATACAGGATCAATGTTAGACCGCTTCATGAGGCAACAACCACCAACATTTAATGGGGGTAAAAATCCATTAGTAGCTGAGCAATGGATAAACTCCTTAGAGAAAATATTCCATGCCTTGGGGAGTAGTGAAAGAGGAAAGGTTATCATGTCAGTTTACCGCCTCCCTGGAGATGCTGATCAGTGGTGGTCATTGATTCAAAACACAAAGGAAGATGAAGAAGTATCAAATATGTAATGGAGAGAGTTCAAAGATCTTTTCTTAGAAAAATACTTTCCACATGACCATCGAGCAGATATGGAAAGTCAATATTTGAGTCTGAGACAAAAGGAGGATAAGAATGTCGCAAAGTATGAGGCCAACTTTACAAGGTTAGCGACGCATGCTGCAGATTATATACGTAACCCAAGAAGTAAGATCAATCGTTTCTTTGATGGGTTAAAACCGTTTCTCCACCGAGAATTAGTATCACAATTATTCTCAATGTACGAAGACATAGTCTCGTGTTCTATCAAGACAGAAAAGGAATTCTCTATGTCTTATGACAACAAAGTAAAGCAAGAGAAGAAGAGAACGGTAGAACAAGAGACAGATAAAGGGAAAAAGGGAAAGAAGGATTTTCCATTATGCGATAATTGTAGGAAGAATCACCCTGGTACTTGCCTAAATGGAATGCGAGTTTGTTATAAATGTGCGGAAAAAGGTCACCAGGCACATGATTGCAAGGGAAAGAAAGAGGATATCAATGTTGAATGCTACAATTGTAGGGAAATGGGGTATTATGCAAATGAATGTCCTAAGCGTCAGGGAAACTTACCTCAGAAAAGGCCAAGGGATCAAGGACAATATTTTGCTGTTACTACAGTTGAAGCAGAATAATTAATGTATTAGTTCTTTTGGACTCATGGATTATATTCTGGTTATAAGGATAATGTGATTGTACTGCAGTACTTGTTGTTTTCATTAAAAATTTAATATGATGAAGGGAATCATATTTTTAGTATGTGACAATAAGATACACTTTACTTTGTTTGGGGAATCTGATGTTACAATTGATTTTGGAATTTAATGACCTTTTAGAAAAAGTCTGGACAGAGTTATTTTGGATAACTTTGGATAGTATTGTTTAAGGTTAAAACATTTCTGATGATTATTTTTGGAATATTATAATACTATAGTCTCAGGAAAAGGACTACCTGTAGGGTGGGGCATAACCCGTCGTGTCGGACAATGCTGCAGGAATCGAACCCACAACCATATTGCGACATGCCTTTATTACCTACCACTAGCCTACAGGAAGTCCCTGGTTATTACAAAATATTTTTCCTAATCTAAATGGTATGTGGTAATATTTTAAACCTTATACAATTAGGATAAATAGAATATTTTTTAGTTATGTTAGCATTTGGAGTGAAAGACGGGTTCATGGTAAAATTTTTTTAAAGAATGAAAGCCTACATGACAAGTAAATATATTTCATTACGTTCTTATAAAATCTCTTAAATAAATTCCTCAACATTATAAAAGGTAACTTAAAACAAAAATGTTGTCGGTTAACTTTTCCAACTGGGGAATCAATGATCGTTTAACCAATCACAAGTTTTTGATTTTCTTATACTTAACTTTCTCCTAATCCTATTATCTACAACTCTCCATCAGACCATGATGGTTTATTTCTCCTCCATATCCTTATTTTCATATAATACTAGTATGGGCTATCTCGGGTGACCTTTGTACTTCTCTTTCTTTCTTTTAATGTTATATTTTTATTAACCTTATTTCCGATGTGGGTTTTCCACAAAGGTATTTTCTATTTTCAACCTGTTATTTTCAAAGAAAAATTTCAAATTGCGAGGACGCAATTTATTGAAGGAGGGGAGAATTTAACACCCCAAGCTTCCACGGTACACTTCTCTTTGAACAATACAGTAGCGTGTGTTGTATACAACTTCGAGTTCTAACACACACCACAACCAATCAAAGTAGCCGTTATGAATAGTAATACCTAATTTTTTAAATTTAACAATTTTTATATTTCCAAATAGACTTAGTTTTTGGATTCTAAATATTGAAATTATCCTATGTTGAATTTTTGTAATTTTCTGAGAACTTCCAATTTTTATGAATAGTGAAAAATACTTAAAAACAACTTATTTAATCAAAGTATTTTATAGTGATAAATTATACTATTTAGTGGTTTTAAAGTATAATTAGAATATATTTTTACTATTTTATCCAATGGTGGTCATTAGAATTAATTTCACTTTGAAATTGGACATAAACAATTGTCAATCTTTTGATATATATTGTTTCTTAAAAACACGCTATTTGTTGTGACAGCGGGAATTAATTATAAAATTAATTAATGCAACTTATATTTTTGGAATTTTGTAAAATAGACATCATTTTTGGATTCGGAATATCAATTATAGCTTAGGGTGAAATTTTGGCATTGTTCTGAAAAACTTCAATTTTTGATGAATAGTGAAACCACTAAGTGGTAGTTAAAAAACTGATTTTTCGTTTAAATGAAACATTACCACTTCTGTGATTTGATTTTAAAAAATCTGACATACATGGTTTCTATTAAAACATAAAATGTGGTTCAATGGGATGAGAATAATTTTTTTGGTGAATAGTAACTTGTAAGTTTAATTAATCACGATTAAAGGTAATTAGTGAAATTTAAGTTAAAAATGGTATTATAAAAATATGAAATGACCTTTACACTTGTCCTACCCCTATTGGATGTGTCATTTCCGACCAAGAAAATCCATGGGTCAACTTGGGGACCCCATAGAGCCACTTTGGTAGGAAAATGACAGAAATAACTTTTATTTAAAGATAAATTAAAAATGTCACAAACATAAGTTGTTTTACTAAATCAATTTTTAAATGGGGTTATACAAGTCATAGTTTTGACTATAAATATTTATTATAAAGATAAAAAGATTTCCTACATCATGATAATTTTTTTAAAATTTTTAGACATTAAATAATTTAAATAATTTATGACACCATGATGATGGAGCGATTACCTCATTAATTAACGATTTTAATAATATGGAAGGATAATGTAAAATCTAAGCATTAAACTTGTCCAAATACTATTGGATGAGAATATTTAGAACCATAATCACCTTATCCTAGAATTATATAAGTGTGGGACCTTTAGAATCCGAAAAGCATTGTATAATAATGTAACATGTTATTACTTTCCATGAGTGCCCCTCCTCTCCACTTCTAAAATTCCCCCACCACTACCACCTTACTCACACTTTCAAAGCCTTTTTTCTCGGCCAAACTATGGCCAAATACTCTCCCAACTTCCCTCCCTTACACCTAGAAGCCTCAATTTGGGCATAAGTCTTCCCAAGGAAGCCTTTGGCTCAAATCAAAAAGAGTTACCCAATTTTAAGGTAATGTCTTCTCTAATGTTGTTTTGTTTTATTTTGCTTCTCCAACCCCTTAAATTTTTTTATTCCTTTCTTTTGTAACAACAACAGTATCTACATTATACTAGGATGTTTTTGTGATAAGGATTTTTTTTACACTTACACACACCTTTGTCTAATGGTTAAAGAACATACTATTTCTGTGGGTGGCAAAATAATGCCTCACGAAACGATGATTGTTCAATATTTCTTTCCCACATATAATGGTGGCCATTATGATGAAACTATTTTTTATATATGATATATATTATGTTTATGTTTTCCTTATGCTTCTTTATTTTTCATTTATGGCACACCTTTATGATTTCCATTATGGGTAAATGCGATATTTTCATTTTAGGAAGTGCGGACTACCGCCCCCTCAAAGTGATTTGAATCGTTAATGCCATATGTGGGATGTATAAAGGATGGAGTAAATGATATTATATATGATATTATACTGGAATTAAAATTACCTTTATATCATTATTATTTCATTCCATTAAATATGAAATAGAAATGAAAGTAGCGTTCATGCGTACGTACGGCTTACCGTCTCCATGAATGGTGCATTTCATTTCTTGCCTCTAAATGTTATGTAATATTATGAATGAATGTATATACTGGATATATATGAGATATATGATATCTATATCATTAATATAATTCTGGATATAATGGATAATTCACCACATGAACAACTTGTATTTATAAGAATTCTGTTTTTGACTCAAGTACCAAAGATCGACAAAACGACCGTTATTAACTTAAATAATTACATAATGTTCATAAAATGGTAATAAGTGATATAAAAGGAATAAAAAACTTGAAAAAGGTTCTTAAGAAATTATAAATTAACTCTAGTTTATTATTCAAGAGGTTAAAGAACGATCGATTCAAGACAGGACGCAAGGTAAGGGAACCATAATAATTTTTCAAAATCCTTTAAAAGACCTGTAACTATATAAAATACAATTCATAAAATATTCAAAACATATATTTAAATTGACAAGAAATAATGGTTATAAGATTAAACATTAATTTCTAGAGCAACCTACCATAAAAAATAGTTTTAAAATCCATAGTGTTATGACAACTCAATATGTCCAATGAAGCCCTATAATATCCAAAATAATCATATAATCATGAAATTCAAAACTAAATTTGATCAACATAAAACCTATGGTTTCCATGAACATTCATGGGGGGAAATTGGTAGTATAGGAGAGAATAAGTGAAGAGAATAATATTTGATGAAGGAATATTGACTATTAATTATCCATTTGAATAAAATAACCCTTAAAGTGGTAATAGGTGATGGAATATTAAGTTGGGACTTACAGTGGTGGATACCAAACTGCTAAGGGGTCAAAATAGTGGTGGAATCAATTGTAACTATGTTTTATATAAATGTTTTTTATTTTTTAATGGGTTGTATGATTTTAATTATTTGTTTATTAATCCATTAAAAAATCATTAAGGTTTTTTTTGAAAACACACTTTTATTGTAAAGGTTAGTGTTCAACATTTTTTGAAAATTTTTCAAAAAATACATGACATAGAAAATAACCAAAATAACAAAATAAAAATAAAAATCTTTTAGTGGACACACATTGACCAATGAATAAAACACCCCAATAGCTAATAAGTAAAAAACCTCAAAACATATAAGATTAAAAAAATTTCTAAACCTATATCCATCTCAAAAAGGACAATGAAAACCTTCACAAAAAATAAAGGACTCATTCATCATTAATAATTAAATAAGATATAATTATAAAACTCCATAGTAATGAGAAAGAATCAAAATAATCTAGATTAAAAAATTAGAATGATTCATGATTAGTGAAAATAAAATCCATTACAAGGTACGATTAAGTTAGGGAAACTATAATCCATTCATGGAAGTTTTACACTACCACGTCCCCAATGATATTATAACAAATATAAATAAGGAATCTACAAAGTGGTATCCAAACTTTTTAATAAATCCACTAATACAATTACTCTCCAAAATATTCACTTACTCCAAGAAACACAAAATAATAAATAAAATCATAAAAAAGTAATAAAACCAAGAAGAATAATAATGGTTTTCATGGGATACCACTAATATTCCGAAATGTTAAGAAATGATTCCATTTAAAACAGTATTTAAATGTTGCATAATTGTAATGTGATATATATTGTTATCATAAAATTATATTTTCAATACATACCAGTTAGAAAAGTATAAGATATTTTTTGAAATACCTCAAACCAAAGAATCATCAAATAGAATAAAAAATATATCATTTTGGAAAATTTAGAAAAGAGAGAAATATTGGACCTCACTCTTAGAAAAGAGGATAAAAACACTCTTAATCATCAGGATTCTAGATGTGGAATAACCTATGATATGGATGACACATTCACCAGTAAAATAGGAACAAACTAAGGGATTATCATTTTTAACACGTCAATAGAAAAACCTCACTATGAGTTAGGATCAAACAAAAATATAGAGCCATGACTGATTACTAAGGTATAATGATTATAAAAAACTAACCATACATAAGAACTAGTTAGGGTTTTATGTGAATAAATACATCAAACATGAACCTACCAAACTCTTCAACCTCTATAAACACAAAAATCATAATGCTTATATTGACAATCTCCACAATACCAAAAATAGTCTACACCAATATAATGGGATCCCTCACCTAATGGATCACCCTTAGAGATGAAATGTCACCCTTTCTCATCAAATTTCTTGGAGGAAAATCCAAAATAACATGAACCCTGAATACAATATAAAAAACATGATGAATCCTAATTGATAAATCTACCAAATTCAAAAAACTATAATACTCCATTTTCTTTTAGAAGCCACCAATATAAAATTGACAGTTTAAAACTTCATTTTAAAAGAATTTACACAACCGAAACACAGAAACCATTTAAAAAACATACCTTGAATTATTTTACTCAAATATTGAAAACCAATCAAAATAATTTTCAAATTTCCACTATAATTTAACTCTCACTTCCCTGCTAATGGATATCAAGTCATTTATATAATTTCATTTTATCCTTTTTAAAGATCATGTGAAATCTTTAATGATATCATCCACATCTGATAAACTCCACAATATTTAAAATCCATTAAATTATTCTCTATAAAATCTTGTTATCAAAATTAAAACATTTTAATAAGATTATTATAACATTCTGAAACAAAAATATCAAAATAATTTCTATGTATGTTATAAAACATCATAATAAAACCACTCTAAAATTTTATATATTACCTCTTATTAACAAAAAAACCATTATGAACTCACATTATATACACTTTAACTATGATATTTTTTGAAAACCCCACTTTAAAATAACCATCATCGTTATAAATATATTTTCAAAACACGTTATACTATATTTTGAAACCACTTATATCACTCAAGAATACGAAATCCCATTCTATAATAATTCAAAATTTTGAATCATTTTTAAAATAATTCAATGAATTTTTACAGTTACACACAATGGTTCTAAAATATTTCAAATTTAAAATAAGGTTTTACAAAAACAAAATCCAATTTTATATTCAATATATTTTAGAAATATTTATTTATTTAGAAAAAATATACCTATTTTATAGATAGTTCCATGAGTTGTATCACACATTCAAAATTATTACCATCCAAATATAAAAAATAAACTATATAAAATATCTCAATTCATATATATTGAATCATAAAGGGGAATAAAACAATTTTGAATCCTCAGGGAGCTAATAGTATAATAGTATACATAACTCGCCACTACACATAGTATAGCCGCATCATATAGGAAACTCTGCATCAACTATATCAAGTACATTAAAATCTATCTAAAATGGTCAATATAGTTGACACATGATTTTCTAGACCTATATGACCATGAATGTCATCCCAAATTTTCACAAAAAATAAGTACCTTCCCATGAAAAAAAATTAATATTAAATGTAAAACATTAATAATAAAATAAATACTAAAAATATCAAAAAATTCAACCAATAACAAATTAATGATTCATCTATATAGGAAAACATTTAAGACTCATAATTTTATTGATAAAAGTGTCAACCATTCACATATTAACACAAATGAATGTGGTTTTGATAGTCATAGTTCTTATCTACCATGACTCAAAAAATAAACATTATCCGCCATTAAAATTTACAAAAACCCACGATACTCCTGACACAGATACCTGATCCACATGTGACATTGCTGGAGGGGAATTCCCTACCCCCATAGCTTGAAACTAGTATATATAATGATGATATAGACCATTGTGAATCCTTTTTATTTTTATATTAATAATAACTACAAGTAATTCCACCCAGAAGCCAGGCTTGACTACATATATTGGAAGACCGCATAAACAACGTATTCACTTCTAAAATAAACAAACATGGAATATAAAATTTAATAAACACACCTAAAAATAAATAATGGATAATAAAAAATCTCAAATACCTCACTGTATGATACAAGGAATGATGACAATAAACAAAATAATTCTTATTTATTGAAAATTTATATAGATGATAAATTAGTTGAAATATAAAAATAAAATTTAGAACTATAACGTCACATATCCATGTGTAAGTGAATAATTGACACCTTCCATTACTAACCACCACGAAGAAGAATATGATCATCATTCACTACATCTATGTGAAAACTATGCTGAAAAAAACAGAAATAGGAATGAGAAATATATTCCACAAATAAATCCATCATGCACTACATTCATAACCTCTATTAATAGTTCAAATTCAGGATATTTTGAGAGAAAATAATAATTTAAAGTCATTAAATTTTTATTCAGAACCAATATTTGCTTCTTTCATTGAAACCATTTGATTTGAATCACAATATATATACTTTTAAAACAAAGTAGACCTTTAAAAATTTGTATAAAAATTAGTAACTGGATGTGGGAAAATATTTTTAAACCTCACTTTGGAAATCCTATGTATCAAAAAAACAAGAAAAGGTTGCAAAATTGTAAACCTCATAATTTTAATGAAATAAGATGAATTTACACATTTAAGGGAAATAGAAACTATTAATTAACATTACTTATATCTATAATATAAATATAAAAAATTATCAATATAAAAATATCATAATTCAAAGGCCAAAGAAATAATAGAATCAAGATCATCATAATATAATCATATACCAGTGGTCATGAGATTAATTTGGATATTATTGGATTATATATGAAAATATTAAAAAAATCCATCTAATCAGTGAACCTAATGCGATACTACCTCCATAACACTCAATATTTCCTTGCCATGCCTAATAAAAGGTAAAACATCCAAAGAATGTAAAACACCATTATAGGGTCGAATATCTCTAGAATAATTCCATACTAGTGAATCATGTGAACATATATATCCCAAAAAGATACTCTTGGATCACTATTCTACATATAAAATGGATGTGGGAAATTATACAGGGAAATGAAACATGATGCACAAATTGAAAATAGTAACAATCCTTGACCACCAGAAACCCTTTATAATGCACCCCTTTATTAAAAATAGAATATTATAAATTTATAATAAACATATACAGTAAATTTTCCTTTTCCATCTCATGCCTGCACACAATAAAACATAGGGCATACATGATGGGTAGTTTTACAATAAATAACATTTTAAAAAGAGAAAATTGGGAATTTAAATCATTTTTAATATTTTTTTATAAAACCATATTTGAGAAATAAATCACAAAACCATCCTAAATATTACTCAATAAATCAATAATGTATTACAAATTCATTTAATAAACCAAATAATGCATTTAAATTGAAATAAAAATTGTTAAAACCGTTCAATAGATCCCAAGTGTACTTTATAGTTAATGACTCATTTAGAAATACCAATATAGAAAATTTTTAGACCTATACAGTAATCCTTATATAAAATTAGACTTAATATAAAGAGATACATGAAACCCCTTTCATAATCTAGTAGTTACCATAATAGTGATTCCAAATCCTTTTAATGATTAATAACAATATATAATATAATTATTATAATATTAATATCATGAATTTATAGAGACATGTAATCAATGTTTTAAGCTTAAAGATCCATAGATGGAGTAACCAAACTAGAAAACATATATATTACAATAAAAAATGTTATTTTATATCAACAAGGCCAAATAATACATATACAATCAAGTGGAACCAAAAGAAATAACCAAATATGTTTGAGGAAAATGAAATCCTATGCTACCATGCCCATTCTATGGTAGAAAATTGGATGAGAAGTGAGACAAAGAGGAGAGGAGAATAATTGATCAAATACTATTGAAGAATCAAAAACATATTTTATGAAATTCCAATGAAATTAAATGTTATTAATGGATAAAAATGGATTATGACATCTAGAGGATACCCAATTGAGAGTGGGTTGAAATAGAGGGTGAATCACTAAAATTGAGTTCTAAAAAAATAATTTATTTTGGTTTTTATGAGTTATAATATTTTAATAACTGGTTTAGTAAATAATTTGAAAACTATAAATGTATTTATGGAAAGTGAGTTTGGACTTGTAAGTGATAGTTTTAGGGTTTTAAAAAACCATGCCCAAAAAATGTGTCAGAAAAAATTCCCCACAAACCAAAAAAATTATACTATAGCCACTCATGGAATCTACCCAATGAAAATTGAATGAGTCAAAAACGATATAGTGACATCGTGTGGGTCAAAACACTCATCCTATATGAATCTCTATAATGATATATTTGAATAAGTAATTTCTTTTCCTAATGAGAATCATATTCCAGAATCACATTAGGTTTTCTGCTCATTGGTCAGTAGGAGGTAGGACCACCCATATCCATTTAGAGGGAAAACATCATGAACGAGCCCCTATAATGAATTCTCATCACCTAATTTGTTGTTATAATGGGAATATATAGGAATCTATCTTGTAATCCTATATTGTGGAATATAAAAATTCAATAATATGAACCATGTTTAGAAAATGATATCTGTGTGTTTACATAATAAATATATGGAATATTAATAACCCATTCCATTATAATTCATGTACAATTGTTTTAACCCAATCAATGTCTTAGTGAATTTAGTTGAAAAATAGGTTATTAGAGTTATGTTGAATGGATATGTTTCAAGTCACACCATCACTAGGTTCCTTAGTCTGAATGCCAAAATCAAAAACATTGTAACACTATTTCGCTAATTTCCCAATCTAGATCCTCAAAAGATAACTATCTCTACTCTCTATATTAACGATAACTAGATTTGATAAATATAAATCATGTCCTGACCCACCAGGGACTAACATTGGTTGGATGTGAGCTAGGTGTCCCACCTCTAGATATCCTTCAATTGACAGGGGCTAGTGACAATCACTAAGTAGGCATTTCTCAAAAAATAGGAGGATTTAGACTAAGTACATATGGTTAAGGAGAAATACAAAATATCTCATAATAATTTATTCTATAATTAAAAAAACATATTAATGTACAAATTTCATGAAACAACCTATAAGATACACATGTGAATTGTAAACTATGATAACATTTGAAAAATGGAAAAATATATTCCCAAAAGAAAGGTTAACCCAACCTAAAATCTAAAATTAGGTTTTTTCATCAAATGATCCCAAGCTCCAGTCTCTGCTAAGACATCACCACCACCACAAACAACTATTCTATACTAATACATAGATTACCAGGAGCCATATTATACTACCTATCATTTTTAGAATATATTACATGTGCATGGAACATTTAAATTTAATGATAATTATATACAAACCTAGTAGGACACCCCAAAAACCATAAAGTAACATCAAATGACTAGTCAGATAAAAAATTAGATAGAATGGATAAAAAGAAACCATATTAGCTCAAGGATAATCTGAGACAAAAAGCACACATAATTCCTTTAAAACACCACCAAAATGGGAGAACCTCACCTAACTAGAATACTCCTCAGTCAAGGGAAATAAAATCACATAGAGTTTATCACACCATAGGACCCATGAGGTTACCTTACCCTATGTATACATTCACATTGGTCGGGTATCACATTACATGGTGATGGTGATGGGATAACTGACCCTACATATGGATTAGGATATTGGATAATAAGCCCACGTCTATAGAAGAGATCCTTGACCTAATCAATGAAATTTAAACATATAGGGGATCACACAGATTGTGTAGTAGGTTTGGATACCAAAACCTATATGGGGGTGTGGGTGAATGGTATCACTTCGATTCATACAACCATTATATACTAACTAATTATATAGGTAAGACTCTGATTATACACCATAATTTCATAAATCATTGGATGAAGATAAGGAAACTATTGAGCTTTACAAGAATAAAATACTTGGGATGGACAATTCACATATCCAAAACCAATTTTGAACAATAAAAAATGACTAGAGGGTGGGGTTGGAAATAGTATAAGGAATTTGTGTTATGGTTCATGACATATTTTCTTAGAAAATTTCATGGCCATTCACTTTCTCCCCACTTGGAATATAATGCCTGACCTTTATGACATATAGGTGAATATATATAGTCTGTTGGAACTGAGGTGGTACAAATTGCATACCAAAATCTCTAATTTTATAAGAATTCTATGTACATGGTGTATATTCATTATCTATATGATTTGTTATTCCAAATTTCCTCATTGGAATGTAATCCTTGCATACAATGAAAAAAAATTAGGGTCACAAGGAATGTGACTGAATCTTATTAATGTGAAATTTATATATCACAAAAATCCTATCCAACACAACCTCACGATTGATGAAATGTTTTCTCCAAAATAACATTCCATTTAATCAAGTTTTCTAGCAAAAAAAATTAAATTGGAACTCTTAAATACTTTTCACAAACATGGATGTCTCTAAATAATTTACCCATTGTTTGAACATTCTATTCATGTTGAAACCACTACTAAAATCCAATTTCAATCCACCAATCACTAGAAATAAAAATATATTTTTACCTTTCCTCCCCCATTGACCTCATCTTATGAATCATTAAATTTTTTTTCTCATGATTATTCACCACCTGGTGATGCGTTTGTGTGTTAAGTTCCCCATCACTGATCACAACACACAAACTCTAGTCTATAATATTATACATAATTGAATATGGAAAAAAGTGTTTGAATACCCAAACCAATATTTGTTCAAAATGAATACGTGATTCATGGATGGGGAAATTCATGAAAAAAAGTGTTTTTAAATATGTTCATCATCATGGTCTCATCCAGTAGATGTGGTGTGAAAAAAAGACACTAGATATTTGAAAAATAAAATATTGACAAGATACCTAAACATCATCCATGAAATAAATATACTGGTAGTGACATAATCATGTTAAGGAGAAAAGATATATCAGTTGAACATGCTCAAAAAATTTGGAGAAATTAAAACAATCTAATGATATAAAAAAAACCATACCCTTCTAGAGGATCATTTTTAATTGAGTAATAAATTAAAATTTTTATCAATGAAAATAATAGGATATTCATTGTTGATTCTCAGATTCAAAAATTACAACATAAGGAGCTCTTCCATGACTTCTCTCAAATCTCTAATATTTGTGTTCAAACCATAGAGATTTGATTAAGTAAATATTAAATAGGGAACTAATTGTTACAGTAATTAAAGATTTAACATCAATTATTTAATTATTTAATTTCATTTAATCATCCCATATCTTCATAATATTATAGTATTTTATGTGAATATAAAATTTATCACACCATAGGTAAACTGACATTTTGGACTCAACCATACTGTATGATTTTTCTATTCCATCCATCACCTAGAAGATATGAAATAATTTCCAAAAATTCATATGTGAAATAATAAAATATTTATATATGGGTTAAAATTTCACTATTAGAGTTCTTATGAATAATGATATTTATGCCAACAGTATAAATAATATTAATCATAATCCTAATATTATTAGGAGGTCTAAATAAATAAAACAAAATCTTTATTAAATTATTCGTAGTCATAATCTAAATGAATTTAGATATAATTTCATAGATTTTAAAACACACTTATTCTTCTCCAAATATCATACATGAAGGGAAAAAATGTTTAAAACTTTATTCTCATTGAAAATCCATTATTATGTTTTAGTAGCATTTTTTTTATTTTGGGTTAACATATCTTGTTGTGAATATTTTTTTATGATAGGTAAGAAAGATTTTCTAGAATTACTAGAGAAGGTTAAGAATGTTTCTGCAATATATTTTTCAACAATTCTATATAAATAAAGATGATGGTTTTATAAACCTCATGTTCTCAGAATCATATAGAAACTCATGATCATTGCTAATTTTGTATAAATTATAGCATTGCGAATTGTTACAGGATTAAATAAGGATTATTTTTACTAGAAATTTAATTTTTTTATGTAAAATTTGTTGAGTTTTTACATATTCGTACAATAGGAGATATGTATAAAAAATATATGCAAAAAGTTTATAAAAGTATATTTTCTAATGTGTAATGCTTACAACAAT
This sequence comes from Viscum album, assembly GCA_963277665.1. Classification (NCBI taxonomy): domain Eukaryota; kingdom Viridiplantae; phylum Streptophyta; class Magnoliopsida; order Santalales; family Viscaceae; genus Viscum; species Viscum album. Next base: position 937,445,348 of record OY728150.1, read on the forward strand.
GTTTCAATAGTGTTTACAAAGACAGGTTTTAAGACCATTAACATGAGTGTATCCAATAGAAATAGATTACGATTCAATACATAAAATAAGTATTGTATTGGAAAAACAATTCCCGGGATGAGATCTTTTGATAGACTAGGTGTGAAATGTTGAAGGTGACAATGTTACAAAGTAGAATCTAAACAGTGTTTAGTGTTTGAATTCATGATACCATGGATGATTCTGTTATGTGATGGCTATCATATTGAATCCATCAGAAAAAGATCCATTAGACCAAGTTTAATTTGACATTGGGTTCTCTACTCCAATTTGAAGAAGAGTTCAAACATATCTCTAAAAACATAATCATATGTATAGGTTCAATGTTTCATATGTAAAAGATATTTATTAAAAAATAAGTCCAAAAAATAGGTGTCTCAAAATTCAATATGACCAGTCAAAGTTCCATCAAGCATAAGTGCATCTGAAAAAAAAGTTTTGACTAGATGAATGATTCCCTGAAGCTATTGGACTTAATTTTGTGAAAAAACTATATGTAAAAAATTGAGTTGTTGGAATACAGATAATTTTCATCCACATGAACATATATTAATTCATAAGATATAGAAGTCTTGTGAACAACACCAGATAAATAAGAGTTATGTTCATCACATTAGTATATCGGTTTATTAAAATTGAACCGAATGAATTAAGTTAGATTAATTATTATATGGAGATGTTATTGGTGAAGGCCACCTGACAATCTTTTTTGAGATAATTTTTTAATATGATTTACATAAAATCATTAAATACCCTTTACAATTATAAAGATGTGTTATTCCTTCAAATTTTTTATCGAGATAAGATAAGGGTGTTTCAGAAAATGAACTTTTGTTGAGTTTTTTAGAATATTAAAGAATGTTATTGAATTATTAATAATAATTAAAATGATGTGTTATGAGTTGGATAATTGAAAATTTGAATTTGGTATGTCTGGGATTTTTTTGAGTTTTAAAATTTTCTATTCAGGTGAAAGAGAATAGAAAGTGGAGGTAAAAAGTATGAGTGTGATGTACATAGTTCATGAGAGAGAAAGGGATAAAGTGTTTTAGAATAGGTGTTTGACATAGATATAGTCTGTAATGTATAAAACCCATTTTTTTAGAAGGAAGAGTCTCCATACATGGAATCACTTATTTGGTGAATAAGAATCTACCAAAAATAGTGGTAAGAGTCTATGCTATTTGATAGAGGTAATAGATAGATATTATGTGGTTTAGTGATTTAATCATCAGAAGAAAAACCATTCAGAGATATAATATCTTGAGGTGAACAATAAAGAGTTATACAAGACGAAATTAAAGGCATACCAAATGAAATTGTTTGGTACATATAAAATCAGATGGATAATATATAGAGAATATTTTTTAGGATCTATTTCCAAAGTTTCATACTATTGTTTTATCATATAAGAAAATAAAACATTTTAACTGATGAGATTCAATATAATTAAATAACAGGGTATATTGGTATTATAATAGGAGTTGTAATAAATTATATTCACATTATATTATAGTGGATTTCTATGGTATGATGGTAGTCTCCATGGAAAGGATGTAGTCACCCACACTAGGGGTGGACCTTGTATATATTGTGTGCTACAAATTATATTCCATAAATTTTATACATTGTTTATATGAGATATATAATCTAAAATGGGATCAAAAAAATTCAAAATTTTGAGTGGTTAAATTAAATTTTTGGGAAATTAAATAATATCAACCATTGATTCAATCCCCTTGTCTTAGTGGTTCTCATGATCCAAAGGAACTTTAAGTGGTACCAATAGTGGATTACCATATTAGATCATTATCATAGATAATATTAACTGAGTGATAAATAGAGGTATTCATACATTCTATAGAAGAAATAAATAATGGAATTAAAATTAGAATGAAACCCTATTACTTGTCTCTTAGAATGGAGGTGATTCATGAAACAATAGTTGAGTATCCCCCAAATTAGAACTATTCTCATATTATATTTTTTTTTAAAAATAATTAATGATGATGATAAAAAATCATAGAATTATAGCCAAATATCTCTTTAATAAAATGATTATTGAAAGGTGAGGGTTCTGAAGAAAACTAATGAATCATAGGAAAAAAATAAAAATTATCATCGAGGAAAATGTTAATATAATGGAATTAAACTAAAAATATAAAGATTCAAGCAGGAAGATATAAAAATTTCAAATGATGAATTTATCAATGAATATTCACTATATTTAATGAAATTTTTAGAAATGTTAAATGATCTGTAGATGACTTGTAAGACTATACATCATGTGAATAACATCATCATGTATTCTCTTAAAACATGGTAACACCCTGAATTACCATAAAACCTCATTGATTAAATTCACTCTTCCTTATTCTTTATAGAATACTTGATATACTCCTAATATCAAAAAATGTTGTAAACTCCAACAATGATGGAATATAAAAATCATTAACCAGTTTCATGGCAGTAAAGAATATCCAATATAATTTCTCCAAATCAATCATATCTTATTTCAAAATCACTACATCAGTATCAGAACTATATTAAGATTTATCTTTCCTCAACCATGTATTTTCCAAAAAGATTAAATTCCTATTGACTGACTTATCTTAGTACCATACAATCTCAATTACTCAGTGAAATAGTACTACAATACAATCCTTTTTTTATTTCCATAATTCATATAACTGGTACATCATCTATACAACACTCAAATGACATCATTATTTAATAAAAACAGAAGAAAACTTGTCATTCCTTTTCATCTGCGGTAGTCTGATAACTTGATTATTATCCAATATCATCATTTTTCCATACTGTAATGATTGGGATATTAATTCACATAGTGTACCAACTCCTTGCAGATGAAGCATTGTACATTTTAATCCTTTTTTACCCTAGAAATATGGTACTTGGTATCCTTTTCCTCCATACTTATAACAAACTCACATTCCCTTCAAGCATTTACCAAGGTGATTCTTTCCACAGTTAGAACATATGGGAAAATTATACTTTCCCTTCTTCTCTTTATCCATCATTCTCTCTTCCATAAATTTATTCTCTGGATTCCCTTAAAATCCATAGGACATAGAGAAATATTTACTAATCTTATTAACACATGATACTATTTCTTCATATTATTATAATACACAGGGGACAATTTCCCTTCCACAAGATCGCTTAATATAATTAAAGATAGGATCTTTCTTACTCATTGGATCATGCGTATTGCTGGAGTTATCTTTCCTTCTACTGGGAACCATTTATAAATAATGGAATACACTAGGTTAGTTTATGAATCACAATGCATAATTCGAAAATTTTACAATAGAAAACGTAAATTGAAAAGTTTATGCATATAATGCATAATCAAAAAAATGTTTGTTTTGAGGATGTATTTACTCTAAAATGATTTATAATGGATTTTAAAAAAATGTGAATTTTCCTAAGCATATCCAATAGTATTGTTGTAACCAATTGTGAAACAAAGCATGTTATCGTGTTCCAGGATACCCCAGGTCAAGTCTGAAACTCCTTGTCGGAGTTTTCACTCCTAGGTACATCTATTCCAGAGCCACCTCCACCTGGTCGTATCCAGGCAGAGATGTATTTCTTGGAAAATACACAAAATCTCAACATTACCAAAATTCTTGGAATTTCATATATATTAATCCTCAATTTTTATCTTCGGTTAATGTTTTCTAATCAGATTTTTCCAAAATCTATTTCCATGTTTGTTTCTAAACTTCCTGTGATACCAACTGTAATGCCCCAAACCTAGTTACCCAGAGCCAGCACATTATTTTAATACATTGGAATGATTACTAGGAATCAAGTCTTGAAGGACCGATCAGTTTAGAAGTCTTGGAAAATCGAGTACATAAATTAATTTTACATTAAAATTTCAAATATAAAATACCACAAAAATAGTTATTTGAGAATTCCATTATTCCTTTGATATTAACATTATATATCAATAATAATAGTCTTCTTGTAATCCTAGGAAAATAAAACATAAGAAAGGTGTGAGCTCAGATTCTCATTAAAGGTAAATAATTTAGCAGAAGCTATAAACTTTTAATGAAAGATGTGTAATAAAAAAATAACCATTTTAAACATAATCTTGAACATAATAAGGAAAAAATAAATCAAACATAACTATATAAACATCATGATGGATATTCTACTAGTCGAATAATCTCATGTAATAACTAATTTCATAATGAGGGAATGGCTAATGCCAGACATCATTACCACTTAATCAAGGGAATGTGGCAAGACTACAAATAAAATTTTTGTCAAGGCCTTGTGAAAAGAAACTAGTTTGTCTAATGGGACCTACCGATGAATCTAGGATCTATAATGAGCTCTACCAGTAACTTACAACATCCAAATTATTACTCATATGAAATGGTTGAAAGATAACTTTATCATTCATACTTAAACTATCATATGAAATGTTAATAATTTATCAATAAACCATGAATGGTATAGAAATAAAAAATCCACATTCAAACATATCCCAAAAATTAAATACAATATGTGATATTTTATCTTAATAAATCAACTTCAAACAAGTGTAAAATCTATCAAAGGATGTTGACATAGATGAAATCAAAACTATTTGAGAGAAATATCTCTTTCTATTTTGAAATAATTGAAATGTCACATAATTATAAAAGATAAAATTTATTTTGAAAATATTATTATATTACTTTATGGGAAGTTTCTAAGGTTATATAATGGTGGGAAATAGCTACACCCACCATATAATTTAAAAAAACATTCTTACCTTAATTTGTTGAAAAGGTTATAATGTCATTTTCTTAGAAAACCACTGAAAGATTCCCTTCAAAACATTTTATAAAAAGTCAAACGTGGGTATAAATTACATTAACCCATATTATAAGAGATAGTAAAAATGTTTTGAAATACATTTTTAAGAAACACATATGTGGATGATAAGGAATTCCTAGTAGACACTCACGTGTAAACAACCTTAGATAATGAAGCGATTGTGAAATTTAACCCTTACTTTGTACTTTCATTTAGTTGAGGGTACGTTTAACCTCCTGTATAATGACCATAGTATGTTATTAAATTATACCAGAACCATATTAATATTTATGATATCATAAATTATTTATTTATGAATTTACACTACATATTTAACAATTATTTTCATGCTAAAGTAGCATCTCGTGTAATAATCACTTTCATTATCGTATGTGTTTTAACTGTTAATTCTAGATCGTATCTCATGTCTCATGATTTAATTGCTTCCAAATTAGAAAAAATTATTTATATATCATATATATTCAGAATATAAATATGTATAATTGACTGATATATGAAATGGAAGCCACCATTTATGGAGACGGTAGGCCGTACGTACACAAAAATGTTGTTTCTATTTTCATATCATATTGAATGGAAGTAAGTGAATGTGATAAATGTAAATACACACACATACACACATATATTTCCAGTAGATTTATTATGTCATATATTACATAATTATTGATAATATTTATTTTTATAATCAATGTAGAATGGTGAATGTGGAAATGAATCTCATCGTGTCATGGAGACGGTAAGTTATACATAAACATTAGCGATGATATCATTTCTATAATGATTAAATGTTGTGGAATTGGATGGTATATTAATTATATCAAAACATTATTATGTTATTTTAAATATTTATATACATATTACTTGTAACACCCCAATATTTCATGGTACGTTATCTCTTCAAAGTAATTTAATAACTTGTATTATACGCAACATTGAGTTCGAGCACACCACGACTTACCAAACTAGCCATAAATAAATAGTAATGAATAGTATTAATTGGGATTCGAATTTTATATACTCCATATAATTTTAACTTATGTATTATGTGTTTCTTAGATATATTGTAAGAACAAATTCAAATTTTCAGATAAAAAATGTATTTTTCAAAAAAATGAAATTTTACCTCCTTTTAATGGAGAACCATTTTTCAATTAAATATTTGACCCTTTTACATATTTAAATTGTCTGAATAAAATTATTCTTTATAATCGGGACATCAAAATTTAATTTGGATGAATTTTCAGTATTTTTTTAATAATATTCATTATTTAATGAATAGTGAGAAATACTGTATTTTAATTCAAAACAGCATTTTAATCTAATTTATTTATGTGGTTATATTATCTTTTTTTTGTTCATGAAGTGTAATTAGATTATATTTTAACCATTTAATCTAATTTTGGTCATTGTAAGTAATTTCACTTTGAAATTGAACATAAACAAGTGTCAATCTTTGGATAGTTAATATTTCTCAAAAACATGTTTTCTGTTTGGACAACGGGAAAAAATTTAAAATTAATTAATCCAACTTATATGTTTTGAATTTGATAAAATAATTTTTATTTTTGAATTTGTAATATCAAATATATCTTAGGCTGAATTTTTGGTATTTTTTTGGAAACCATCAATTTTTGATGAATAGTGAAACCACTAACTAGGAGATAAAAATCCGATTTTTTTCATTTAAATTAAATTTTACTACTTTTTTAAATTGAATTTTGAAAATCTGACATACATGGTTGTTATTAGTAAGTAAAATGTGGTTTAATAAGAAGAAAATAAAATTTGGTGAATAGTAACTTTTGACTTTTATTTACCATGGTTATAGGTAAATAGGGTAATTCAAGGTAAAAAGAATATTATAATAATACAACATTACCTAAACACATGTCCTAACCTTATTGGATGAGTTATGGCCGACCATAAGCATCTTTGGGTCAATTTTGGGACCCCATGGAGACACTTAAGAGTGATAATGACACTTTATATTAATTAAATTTAAGTAAAGTCAAATATGACTTAAACAGATATATTTTAGTAAATAAATTTTCACATGGGGTTATATATGTTTTTTATTTGACTATAAATAATAATTACAAAGATGAAAATATTTACTACATCATATTATTTTTTTATAATTTTTAGACATCAAATAAATAAAATTATTTATGACACGATAATGATGTAGTGTTTACCTCAGTAATGAATGATTTAAATAAATAAGATTTTAAAGATTAAAAAAATATTAAAAACCTTTAAAATTATTATTGGATGATTTTATTTCACCCTGAGTCATCTTATCATTGACTATAATTAGTTTTGGACCTTTAGAAACTGAAAATCATTATATAATAAAATAATCTTTTAACACTTTCCTAAAGATCCCATCCCCCCTTATAAAAGCCCTCACATATAAACATTTACTCAATCCTCTCAAGCCCCTTGGCTCATCCAACCTCTACCCAAATAACCTATCAATATCCTTAACTTGCACCTAGAAGCTTTACCTTAGGCAGAAGGCACTTCAAGATATCCATTTGGTTCAAACCAAAGGGAGTTACCCAATTTTAAAGTAACATCTTCCCAAAACATTTCTTCTTTATTTTACTCCTCCAACCCCCTAAAAACTTATTATTAATTTATTTTTATTACAAAAACAATAACCTCAATATACTAGTTTGTTTTTATGAGAAGGATTCGAGCTACAATTACACACACCTCCATCTAATGGGAAAAGAACATACAATTTCTTTGGACGGAGAACAACTGCCTCACATAACGAGGATTGTTCAATTTTCTCCTACCACCTCTTATGGTGGCCATTATTATGGAACTGTGTTTATATATGATATAAATTAGGTTTATTTTTTCTATATGCTTCTGTAATTTTTTATTTTTAAATAAAACTTTATGTGTTCCAATATCTGTGAACGCGATAATTTCATTTGAGGAAGTGTGAACTACCAACCCCTCAAGGTAATATGACTCGTTCATGAAATACATGGAACATATAAAATAATGAGGTAATTAAATTATATAACAAATATATCATATTATATTAGACTGGAATTATAATATACCTGTGTATTATTAAGATTTCATTTCCTTAAATAAGAAATAGAAATGAAAGTAGCCTTCATGTGTACGTACGACTTACCATCTCAATGAACGGTGCATTTCATTTCATATATAAAAATATCAAGAAATAATTATATATATATATAATATATATATATATGATATTTAAATCAGGAATATGATACTGGAGATAGTATAATTATGACCACCTTGGAAATTTGTAATTATAACAAGTTCTTTTTTGACTCAAGTACCAAATATCAACAAAATGACCATTATTAACATAAATGATTACATAATGTTTATAACATGGTAATAAGTAATATAAAAGGAATAATAAACCTGAAAAGGGTTTTCATGCAAGTAGAAATTAACATTAGTTTATTATTCAGAATATTAAAGAACGAACAAGTAAAGTCGGACACGAGGTAATGGGTTTATTATCTCACTTTTAATTCCCTGATATTTCCATTGTTCGCCACTTATTTATTGCATATGGTGTGTTGTTGTCACGACCCATCCATGGGACCTTTCCATGACTACCCCAAGCCCACCTTCCTTAGGACATAGGTTAGATACGAGCACCAAAAGGGCATATCCAAAAGAATAGAGAAGGCATTACCTTTACACCTTCAACTCAAACAGACATCACACAACCTGATATAACCAAAAAGTAATAATAATGTAAAGAGTGCTGAAAGTAAATGGGCTAGTATACAAACCAAACTGAAGTAAAAGTATAGGAATAAGGGAAAACAGCTCATGGATCCTCCACTGGGAAATCCTACATGAAGGGTAGGTACAGATCTCAATCATGTCATCCCTGAGGTATGTCTCGTCTAGGTCTAGCTCCGAGCAGCCTCCCGTCCATCTCTCTCAGCCTCGATCACTACTGTCTGTCATCTGCACATGACACAACAAGGTGCGGGGGAAGCCCATGCATGGGTGAGTATAACGATACTTAGTAGGGATCCCGAGACCACCGAAGGTCTCCCAGAATCCACTAAGGATAAACCATAATAGTAAGAATAGAATAAAAAATTATCACCCAACCTTACTTAGGTATATGCCCATACATATACCTAAGTAATCAAATAAAAACCAACTCCAACTCTTTATCCCAATAATAAGCCTTTTCACAAAAGAAGAAATATAACTCGTTGATAACAACATAGATTCAAGGCTTAGATCACATAGGTATATAACTTATGTAGAGAGATAGAGATGATTAGATATAGCCACTGAATCATCTACTCTGTCGAACCCACGTAGGATCCTGGTACAGTAATCAGAGCTGTCGAACCCACGTAGGATCCTAGAATAGTAATCAGAGCTATTGAAACCACATAGGATACTGGAACAGTAATCAGAGATAGAGAACCCATGAAGGATCTCAGAATAGTAGTCAGTATTGTCAAACCCACGTCGGATCCCTTTATCACAATGCAGGCAGCCACATGGTTCCGCCCAAAGCACACTTGATTCTGGGAGGGTCCTCTCCTCAAGCCAAGTGTCTATAAATCAAATTCAATGAAGTACTAATTTTATGTATCCAAAAGATCCTCCTTTTCATAAGAAACCCAACGCGACAGATGGCACATCAATCGGACACCCGGTGTGAGAGTTATTGGCATTGGCATACCGAGGGCCCAGTTGGATTTACGTTCGATCCAACCCAGCCATACCCCAACTACATCCAAACCTCAAGTGGGGTACAACAAATGAACCGTCTCCATCCATGGTTTCCGTCACAGTAGACGGTTCCTCAATCAGATGTCTGTAGCTCATGTTTCGTGCAAAAGAGTTGAAATAGGTCAAAGAGGGTCCGGGTCCGATTCAGCGCAGCCGGACTGACTCGGGCCGACCCAGCCCGACCCGGATTCGTACTGGGGTCCAACCTGGTCCGCGGGTCCGACCCAGTCTGAGGGGGCGGGTTGACCCGCGCTGGGTCCGGCCTGCGCTGGGCCCGCGGCTGGCGGTCCAAGTGGGGTTCAGCCTAGCTGCGTCCAAGGGGGAGGCCGCACCCCTTGAGTCCCGAATGACTTAGAAGTTCGAGCAATCCAGATCTGGTGCCACGTATTACTAGTCCATGTCACGTGGGACCCCCACGGTGGGTCCTGCTATTCCTGGCCGGCCGATCCGCCAGCCACCTCCCACACGGTGCGGTTGCATTGCACCTCCTCTGGCGGCGGGCTCTACCGGCCTCCCGTCCTCCATCGCCCTGGCCAAGGATGTGGACCCTCGCTCCACCGTGCAGCCCCTCACTCCATCATGCGACACACTCTCCACCACGCATCGTGGGGTGCACCGTTCCTTCCCTGAAAACCCGGTAGCCCGAGTCGCCAGTTCTTCTCGCGACCGGCCTTGCGCCGGCCGCTGCTGCACCACCGCGACCCGTTGCCCGTGAGCCACTCTTGCAGCAGTGTTGTTGCACTGTCACCAGCTGCCCTTACCTTCATTCTACCAGTGAGGTTCATTGGTTCCGACCACCGGCGAACCTTCCATGGGTCACCAGACGTGTTCTGGTGGCCCGATTATCATTCCGGAGGTAGCCGCGCACTCCTCAGGACGATGCCTTCGATACACAACCATAGTTGATGAAAATTGCTCAACCCGGACTCATGCTACGATAGAATCAAAATACAAAAATTAAGGCGGAGGGGTCGGGCCGTATTAGTTCGGCCCGAAAACTCCGTGTTAGAGTGATAGCTTGCAGCTTTGAATCTTAATCCACAATGGAAAACGAAGAACAAGAAATAAAAAACAAATCTCAAACCCCTACCTTGGATTCATTGACGTCCAGAAAGAAGATGATGAAGTAGAGGACAACATCGTCGACATTCTTCAAGGATGACACTTCCTCCCTTGTTCCGGAAGGAGATCATAGAATAAGAAGATGTTCATCGTCAGCAGAAGAAGAATTCATCCTCCAAGGTTTCCTCCAACAGTAAAAACACTAATTCCCGCATCTCCCAAAGGAGGGAAACAAACACATCAATTTGAGGAGTCTCCCCATAATCACATCATTTAATGAAGGAGGGGGGTGGGGTTGGAAAGTATTAAATTGGGGGTTTAGTTCGAGTGGAACCCACTTTAATTCGAAAATATGTGAATAAAATAAAATTTCAGTTTTAACAATTTTTTATCATTCCACCTTTTTATCCTCCATGAATGGTTGGAAAACCAACTTCTGTTCATGACCAAACGCAGATGAGGTGAAGGTCCCCTTAAGCAATCACCGGTGCTACGAGTTCAACGGTGCCCTCCGATTCCAATTCCGAGCACCGGTTCTAACATTACCAAAATCCACTCTGAAGTTCACTAAATGTACTCAGAAACATAGGAAAAATATTCCGGGTACTCTGGGCCTCAGAATTACGTGCCATTAAAAACTGCAGACTCAGAATAATTCCATATAATTTAAAAAAAAATTACATGTATTTTTGGTCTTTAAAGTTTTGTACTTCCATTTGATATGTATTATCATGATTATATGTATATTCATGGTATTATATGATTCATTTTTTGGTTATTAAATTTTGTTCATATGACTCAATTGATTTCAAAGCGGTAAGGGTTTTTTATCTCACTTTTTATTCCTATGAAATTCATGCTATATTAGCCACTATTTCCTTTTCTGCGGTGTATGCACAACCCCTGATTGTATTCTTGGTGTAATATAATTTAATTTATGGGTATTTACATCTTAATTTTATGATCCCTCTTTCATGGCCTGTATGTTTTGTTAGTTATGAAATCAGTAAGGGAATTTCAAATTTCAATTTCCACTCATTGGGCTTTACGCATACATTATTGATTATTTTACTCTAAGATTATGTGTGGAATAAATATTTATTATTTATGTAGTAATTTCCACTCGGCTTTGTGTGTATATACTTTTCATACACATGATCACTCCATTTATAATTTCTGAATCTATTCATATGTACATGGTAAGAGTAATCTTAACTCAATTTCTATTCATTGGGATAAACATTCAAGTCATTGGTGTTGTTTTTACAAGAATATGTGTTAATGTAGTCTGTTTGATTTACACTGAATGTCCAAACATATTGAGTGTATTTATATTATTCACACATAATTATTTCATTGATTTATCTTTAACCAAAACATATGATATTTATAAGGGATTTCATCTCAATTTACAATCCATTGAGACTTCTTTGTAGTTATACGCCAATTCACTTTTATATGGTGTATATAATGCTATTTGACATAGTATATGATGTATCCGTTTATTCTCATGATATTATAATGTTTTTATTACCTTAATTATTTGTATTCAAGAATCTATCATTTTGTTGAAAAATCTTTAACTAAAATATCATTTTAAATGTTTTAAATATTTATTCTTCTAAATATTTCTCATTAATTACCATGATTCTAAAATGGTTTTAAGGATTTATTTATATGTACTTTAATGTTTTCAAATTTAAATTACTTTTAAATGTTTCAATGTTGTATGGGACACTTTGATAAAAAAATCTATTTTCAATGACTTCTAGATAAATAGTGTGACTTTTAAATGTTTTCAAGAAAAAGGGGGATATTTATCTTGAATAGTTTTGATGATTAATTTCATATATGTAAATATACTTCATTATTCTCGATTGAGGTTAATATATTATAATAAAAGCTTCCATATTGTAAAGAATGAGTTATGTTTGACTATGGATGTGCTATTTTTAGGTCATTCATGGTTTGAGGTTAATGTATTAAAATTTCATATGTTATTTTTAATACAAATGTGTAGAATATGTTTCACCCATTTAATATGAAAAATGAATTGGACTTAGTAATTAATGGGTGGATCCTACTATAGCTCCTCGATGCATCGTTAGGTCTCATGAGACAAACTAGTATCTTGGAACAGGGTCTTGACAAAATCTTATTTGTAGTCTTCGCACGAGGGCTTGGCTATGTGGTTTTGACGTACGACATTATGCATTCAATCATTATAAGATTATCTTTTGATATTTCATGTGGTTATTCTACTAGTAGAATGCCAATGAATATGTTTTATAAATTCATTATTTACACATATCATATTCCTTCCGTAAAGTGTTCATGTTTATTATTTGTAACGACATGGGTTTTCAATTATTCACCATGCCTAATGTATATGTTATCTTCCACTGTATTTTTTACTCTTACTAAGCATATGATCTCACCCATTTATTATGATTTATTTTCCCAGGACTCCAATAATTGTATTATAATTGATATTAAGGGTTAATCTAGGGGATTAATAGAGTTCTCAAATGATAATTTATATTTTTTTTTTATTTTCTAATGTGTAATGTAATGTTTATGTGTGTAATCTATTTTCCAAGACTGCTAAACTGATCGGTATTTCATGAATTGATTCCTTGTAATCAATCAATGTATTAAAATAATGCATCGGCTCTAGGATTCTCAGGTTGGGGTCATTACATTACTCATCATTATATCCATCCAAATAACATAGTGTTCAATAAGAAATTACACCAGGACGTAGAGACCATATGTCATACGTACGCATGTATGGTGAATTCATCATTCATAGGATGGATTGAATAATGGATATGGTTCTACAATATCTATAATAATATGACAATATGTAGAAGGTACTTGAGTTATTATTTTGGTATTGAAATAACAATGAAATAGAATGTTAATGAAGAAAATAACTTTGAATGTGGTGATAATATAATTACCTCTTATTTGAGTGTTTCCTTTTTATTTGAACAAAATATCACCATATGGTGAATTTTTGCTAAAGGGAATTCCTTTAGGATGACGTTATAGTTATTGGGAGGTGATTTGGGTAGGGGTTGGTGGATCCAAATGGATTTGGAGGGGTGATTTTGAGTGAAGGTGACATACCCTTTTATAAGAGAGTTGAGGGTCACTTTAGGAAACCATGAAATATTATTTTATTATACAATAATATTCGGTTTATAATGTCTCAAAAATAATTTATTTAGAGGATAAGGTGGGTATGGGTCTAAAACCTCTTATCCAATAGGTTTTAGACAGGTTTAGGTCATAATATAAACCTTATCTTTTACATTTAACTCTTAGTTAACTAGTTTAACATTTACTATGTCTCCTTGTATTTTTATATTATATGGTTAATAAACATGCTATAAAATACCACAAGAACCCCAAGTGGTTCAATAATGACATATATATCATTATATGAGTCTTTTGGCCCTTAATTATGTTTCTAGGAATATTATATTGTATTATAATATAGTATTAGTTTTAAAAACTCATTTATGTCAATTTTGACACTATTTAGTATTTGGTTTTTGTGTAAGTCATCAGAACATGATTACATAGAAAAAAAAATATTTAACCAACCCTAACATATCATATTAACCAATAAAAATCGTGGATATCATCAAAACATTTAAATTATATATTTATAATATTTATAATACAATTTATTTTAATCTTCAATTAATAAGGTAATTGCTGCATCATCATTGTGTAATATATTAATTTAATTATTTAATGTATAAATTTTTTAAATAAAATACCTTTATGTAGGAAAAAATTTTATATTTATAATGAATATATATAGTCATATATATATTATTTATAACCCTATATGACAAATGTTTAAGTTATTAAAATTTAAACTTTACACTTTTAACTCTTTTTTAAATAAAATAAAAATAAATGATCTAATCTAACACAAATGGATAAAAAAGGATCATATTTTATCCAATGGGTTTTTATGGTAAAAATAAACATATCCAATCAAATTAGGACATGTGTTATGGTAATTAAAATATCACTTTTACCTTAAATTACCCAATTTACTTTTAACCGTGTTAAATAAAAGCCAAAAGTTACAATTAACTGAAATTTATTTTCTTCTTATTGAACCAGATTTCACCTATTTATTTCAAATGTATCTCTTGGATTTTTTAAATTGAATACCCCAATTTGGCAAAATTACGATTTATGCAAATTTGCAAATGTGCCTAGAAGGTGGGTAAAAGACATTAAAAAGTTCAATAATATTTTATACTTCTAATTTTTTTATCAAATGACTCCAAAGAATAAAATTGAACTTATATAGGTATTATATACCAATATCGAATTATAATAATTTAAATAGAACAAATAATTATTTGAATAAAAATTCGGTTTTAAACAATAACACTACGTTTTTCACTATTCATCAAAATTTTAATTTTTCCAAAAAAATACCGAAAATCAACCCTTAGATAATTTTAATATTCATAATTAAAAATTAAAGCCTATTTTATGAAATTAAAATCATACATGTTACATTAATTAATTTAAAATTAATTCTAGTTGTCAAAACCAAAAAGCAGGTTTTTGAAAAGTAAAATCTATCAAAATATTGACATGTGCATATGTCAAATTTAACTATGAAATTACATATAATTAACTAAATTTTGTTAAATAATACAAATATAATCTTATTATACTTCCAAACCATTCAAATTCACAATTTACCACTATAAAATATTTTGATTAAAATGTTGCTTTCAAATAGAATTTAGTAATTTTCAATATTCCTCAAAATATGAAAGTTATCTGGAAAGTACCAAAATTTTATAAAAACTAAATTTTTATGTCCAATATATAAAGAAGAATTTAATTTCATTAAATTGAATATATAGAAGTGTCAAATATTTATTTTAAAAAGGGTTCCCTTTTAAAAGGTGGTAAAATTGTATTTTTTTTTTAAAAAGACTTATTTTATCTGAAAAATGTATTTATTCTTATATTATGTCTAAAAAATACATAATATGGATTATAAAATTATAATGAGTATATAATATTCAAAATTCAGTTAATACTATTCACAACCACTTTTTGAACAGCTGGTTTGGTAAGTCGTTGTACGCTCGAAATCAGTGTTGTGTGTGGAGAATGTTATTGAATTACTTTGCAAAGATAATTTACTATGAAATCTTGGCTTGTTAAATGGAAAAT
The DNA here is from genome assembly GCA_963277665.1 of Viscum album. Taxonomy (NCBI): domain Eukaryota; kingdom Viridiplantae; phylum Streptophyta; class Magnoliopsida; order Santalales; family Viscaceae; genus Viscum; species Viscum album. Next base: position 937,461,305 of record OY728150.1, read on the forward strand.
TATTTAGAAAAATGAATATTATTTTAGGAATCCGGATGTCCAAATTATACAATGGTTCGGTTTTTATAATTTTATATTACAGTTGATTATTTGGGTAAAAATTAAATACCGTTTTATTATATAATGTATTTTATGAAATCATAATATCCCAATAGTGATGTAATAAAAAAATATAAATTTTTTATTCAGACAATATATGTTTTAACATTAATGATATTTTAGGTTTGTTTGATTTATTTTAAAAAGAATTAGTGGACCCTCCAAGGCTTATAATATATTTTTACTTTTCAAAATGATTTCATTTATTTTAGGCCATTGGACATATAAAATCATTTTTTACACACACCTATTAGAAACAACATGGTAAAACCATAGGATGGTTTTTTGTTTTAATAGGTTTAATGTGTGTTGTCTAAAACCTAAATAATAAAGAATTCTGTCCCTTTTCCTATATAAACCCACCCAAGATCCCACTTCTCTTAAATAAAATCATTTAGAGCTTGAAACAACTCTATCCTCCTTTTTCTATAATCGTCTCAAGGCAGCCCATGATCTCTATAAGCCTCTCTCAATCCCCTCCCAAGCTTTTGGTATCACCCTTCCAAGTAAGGGATTTCTTTTTTTCTCATTTTTATCCAAGTTGTTTCATGTTGTTATTCCATTTTATTTTCAATTAAATATGCTGGGTGGTGATTTCTATCCTCCCCCATACTTCCCTCTTTATGTTTGAATGAATAGAGTCTCCTTTCCCTCTCATTTATTCCTCTATTGTACACCTGTTACCATGCCAAAATTCCGTAAGGAATTTCTCTCTCCTCATTTACATTCCATAAATGCTTTTGTTTTATGAATCTAAATACCATTACATATGTTGGGACAGGTATATATATGACCCCATTACTATACATTTCATGTAAATATGACGAGAAACCTCGTTCTCTCTCATCAAGAATTTCTATGAATTCATATGTCACACCATTATGATGCTGAAATTGCACCGCGATTTTTCAAACCAGAGTCATTGTGTAGTGAATACCATGCCCATTTATCTATCAAGGGTATGCACCTTTTTGCACGTTTACATAATGATTATAGTGATTCATGTATAAATTCTACATTCCTTTATCGTGGAATAAATTATTATTTTTAATGAATCCAATTTATATGATCCATGTGGCACACATATGCCCGAAATGAAATGATTATAAAGGGTTCACTCTGATAGTGCTTTAATGAATTGGGTAAAGGTTAGTATCATGATACATCAATTGAAATGATTTTTTAGCCATTCTAATTCAATTTAAATTAGGGTTTACTAATTATCCAGGTAAAATTATCCTTAAATCATACTAAAACCATGTTAAATGTTGTTTCCACATTTCCATGTTACGATAATCATGCTATATCATGACTTTATGTTCAAGTTTCTATTTTTCTCCATTGATTTGACTAGTTACTAACATGTTCTGTATTCTTTATGTGATAGCTTATTTACTCCTTTAATGGTTTTTTATATACCACCCCTATATTATTCATTTCCATAGGTTATCCCAGGAAATGATAACTACAAAATAATGTTTTGGTCACGTAAAAGAAGTTTTCAATAAATTTATTGTGTTTTACATTCTAATTTTTTATGTAATGTTCTTAATTTCCCAGGACATTAGGCCTCTCCATCCTTAGAGTGTTCATAAGTTCAATATTATGTAATAAATCATTTTTATGTGTGTAATAAATCATTTTTATGTGTGTAATAAATATCAGGGTTGTTATATAAGATCTTCATTGAATCGATATTAGTTTTACTACACTATATATTGAAATAAGATGTATAATTTTGAGCAAAAATATGATTCTTCTTGGTAATATGTTTGAACATAGAAGGACCAATAATTGATATAAAAACTCATTTGAAGTTATAACTTTCCCAAAAAAAATTATTTGGTTCTTTAGAGTATTTTTATAGAAGATGTGACCAACTATGTAATTATATTGTAGCATATATGAAACCAATTTTGGGGCAAGGTTCTTATGTTAAAAAAGAAAAGGATTGTGGGAAGAAGAAAATTGATGAAATGTCATTTTTCTATTGACACTGTACAAAAATATAGCAAGAATAATAAACCTTATATTCATTATAGTGTGTATTACTCACACGTGAAATTTGATTTTAAAATATTTATCAATATTCAAAAACAAGGTAAAAGCGAATTTAACATTAGAAACAATTATTATTAAAAATTTAATGAAATTGGAAAAGGTGATAATGAATATTTTAAACTAAAATCAAAATATATTTTTTGGAATGATTAATAAAAACATACTGAGTATTAGATAAAATTTTCACGATTGTAAAGATGTAAATTTAAAAAAATTATTGCATAATTAGATGTTTAAAAGATGAAAAAGTTACTACATTGGGTGAAAGAAAACATTTCAATTAGTTATAGACTATATATTTTAGTAAATCATTTTTTATACATTCTAGGGTGAAACTCATGTTGTGGAATCAAATAATTTGAAATAATGGACATAATACAATGATCTTTTTTTGAGGACGATATAATAAAAACAGAAAAGGTATAATGATTCTTTTTTAATTACTTTCATAATGGGAATAATGGTTTTTATAAAACATGTGAAATTGGAAATATAGACCACCAGAACACTTGACCTAATAAAATAAAACATTCTTTTATATGAGACATCAATAAAAATAAGGTTATTTTTTACTTTATTAATTTTTTAGATCTCTTTACCCAGATGAAAAAAATAATTATTAAGAATCATAAGTGAGAGGCTTAAGATATTTTCAAAATTTATATAAGGGATTTTTGAAAATAACAAGTCGTATATATTTGTTGCTATGGAGAAACAATGGAAATGAGTACATAAGTAATAGTTTTTAATCCTATATAATTTATCATGGAATGAAAAACCAATACAATGCTACTTACATACCAAAAAATGGATTTGAAAAAAAGGAAAAACGTAAGATTATTTGTTATCAGAAGAAGAAGTATCATAGAATATAATCTTTCTAAATTATTCTAGAGAGAGGTTGTATGTAAATCAATTCAAATTTTAATAAAGTATTTTTATGAAAATAATAAATAATGATTCATTATAAGACGTGGTATGATAAGAAAGATACAATGGAATACTTCAATGAATTTTGGATTATATTCATAATAAGGATCAATAATCCTGATCATATATTATTTGATGAAAATAAATAAGGGGGGATTTTCTTTGGATACACTATATATGGATGAAGTTAAAAGTGTTTGAATAAAAAAAGAATATATTGGTTAATTCATTCGAAGTGTTGTTAATTAAAAATATTTCTTCCATTACAATTTTTTTGAAGATAAAAATGAAGATGTTACAAAATATAGATCGGTAACATCAAATGAATATAATAAAAAGGATGGTGATAATGAGAATAAAATTATATAAGGTATTTTAGATTATTCTTTTTATGAAGAATGTACGAGTGGGAAAATGTTTCTAATTTTTATTGTCAATAAAACTATGTTAAATCATAAAAAATTCATTTTAATCAGAAATTTCTTGTTCAAACTATATGAAGATAGAGATTATGGAATCAGAAATCAATTATATCACATGTGAAACTATAGTATATATCAAAATATATTGAACATTAACAACAATTAAATGAGTTAAATGAATAGTTAGAACAAATTAATAAAAATAAAACCAGGTATTTTATTTTGTGACCAGTAGAAAACAATGTTACTAGAACAAAGTGTGTGTTTAGTAATAAACTCAATTAACATAGAGAAATTTCATGAAAAAAAATCATGAATTATTTTTCAAAGGCTAATCAAAGTTAAAAGACATATATTTTGAAGAAAAATTTTCTCTTAAAGTCAGACTTGAATCTATAAGAATATTCATAGTAGTTTTTCCGTATCCAATGTAAAATATCTATAAGATAGATGTAAATTTATCTTTCTTAATTGGAATTTTTTAAAGAAGTTTTAATTGAAAAATCAGATGGGTTCATGATTGAGAAATATAGAGCAATGGTATATATAATGAATAAGGCTTAATATGTGTCGAAATAGGCCCCTCAAATACAGTACTCAACCCATGATAGTTTCATGAAATATTTTTTCTTTTCTAAAGGAAATTTGATAGAAACTAGTATGTGAAGATTGTGATCATAGGTACCCTAATTTTCATTGTCTTTGTTGATGATATAATGATTATAGGATGGAATGGAAAACATTGATATAATATTTTGAGAAAATTTAAAACATTGGAATGTCAATGGATGAGGAGTTTCCTTTCTTTCTAGGTTTATAAGCTCAATAAAATATAATATAAAACATTCTTTCACAATAATATTAATCCAATGAGTTTTCATGTATTATTATTATGGATGAATCAAAAGAAGTTTCTACACCTATCTATGTTGGTATGAAGATGATATTAGATGATGTTGGGAAACATTTGAATCAGAAATAATTCCAATACTTGATAGGAAACAGACTATAACTTACTTCTTTATGAAAAGGAATTGTATATAATGCTAATTTGTGTGTAATATATCAGTGTGATCATATGGAATCACATATTATAGGAGTGAAAATAATTCCTAGTTATTCTAAAGGAACATTGAACAATAGAATTAAATGTTGAACAATTAATGAGATGATTATTCTTGGGTACACAGATGACGATTTGGATGGAGATTTTTTTGATAGAAAATCCATATTAGGGGGAAATTTATTCTTGTGAAAATTTTTTATAAGATAGAATAGTAATAAAGATAGTGCTGTTAAATTGAGAACACTAAAAACATAATATGAAACCTCCACCCAAGCTTGTACACAAATGATATGTAATAAATTCCATCTAGAATATTTACATGTGATTTTTTAAAACATTGACGTTTCATTTTGATAAGAAAAGAACCATTGATATTTCCAAATATCTTGAACAAGATTCTAGATCAAAGAAAATTTATATTAAGTATCATTTTTAAAAAAATATTGTTTCTGAGGGAGAATATATACTTAAGTGTATTTCAACAAAATATCAAATTTCTTTTTTATTCACCAAAGACATACCAAGGGAGATATTCACAGAATTGAGGGTGTAAATATATGTTCAGCCTCAACTAATGATTTTATAAATTTCATAAGGAGGAACCACCATTATTATTTTGATTTGTTTGTCATAGGTGGAGAGAAAAGTAAAAATTTATACTATATATACTGTGAATCTGAATTTATTTTTATCTTAAAACGGGGTAGATGAAAAAAATTGAGGGGAATTTTATCTTAGCATGGACATAAGATTTCGAATCACTTAGAGATAGAAATCCTTTAAACACATTAATTCATATAAAAATTTGGTTTTTGGTAATTCTTTGTGAAAAATTATGTGGTTTAATAAAATTATGAAAAAAGAATCATTAAGTATGTTTCCAAAATTAGAAAAAAATAAAAAGGGTGCTATTGAAGATTCATTTTTAAATTAGTTTTGTATTTGAAGTGAACATATCTTATTTTGAATGTTATTGAATGATAGATAAGAAAGAGTTTCTAAAAATACTAGACAAGCTTAAGACATTTTCATTTGCATTATTATTAAACATTTCATATCATGTCATACAATGATTTTAAAAACCTCAAGTTGTTATACTCATTAATAAAATCCATATTAAATCATGGTTTGTAAAAAGGTACGAATTATATTTTTTAATAATATGAATAGTGATTATTTTTACTAGAAAAATAATTAAAAGAAGTTATAATTGTTGATTTTTACATATTTAGACAAAGGGTGAGATGTACATAGGAAGAAATGTCCAAAGGAGAAAGAAGTATATACTTTTATTTATGAAGTTTGGGGTGAAGATTCAATAGTCATCAAGCAGAAGAGTTTGAAGGATAACATCATGAGTATCTCATACAGAAGGAAATAAATATTATATATATATAGTTTATTATTCTTTATACTATGTAAAGATCAATATATGATTTTTGGAAAGGAAGAGTGTACAAAATTGAAGGAATAATAATTATAAATATGAATATGAACAATGTGAACATTTTGAATTCATTATACCATGGATAATGATATTAATGAATAATAACAGATCATCTACATCATAAAAAGATTCACCAGAATATGTTTTATTTAGTAGAGGGTTTATAACTCTATATAAAGAAGAGTTTTTATAAATCACTAAAAAGATGATTGGATTAAAGTGCTTAACATTGGATTAATCAAAGATAATTATTGAATAATAAATCTGATAGTTTGAATATCCCAATTCATGATGATTAATTGAAGTTCCATTGTACATACAAGAATCAAACAAATAAATGTTATGTTATCACATAGAGGATTTTATAAAGCTACCATGATGGGTGTTGTTAGATAATATTTGAATAAAGATGAGTTATAATGTGATTGGGAGAAGATTATAAGGCTATCTAGTTTTACATATATGAATGAATCATATAGATATGGTATTTTAAGGTACAAAACTGACCATAAACATTATATATCATATTGTTTTTTGAACTAGAATTCACATTCAGGGATATATTCAGTTTAAAGTTTCTTAGATTTATGTAAATCTCTTAAAAAATAAACTCATGTATTACATGTGGAAACTTATACCCAGTATATATTTTTTTATACAATATAAAAACTATTTAAAATAAAAAATGATTTAACTTTATGAAAAATATTCACAATTATCACTTTGATATAATCCTTGTCTGCATTCCCCCTTAAACCCTGTTAACAAAATTTTAAAAATACAGGATAATCCCAAAAAACTTATCAAGGGGTATAAATTGAAAGGAAGCTATTAGTTTCGAAAAATAATGAAAACTAAAATAACTTCTACCTTTATCATCAATGTTCTTTGAGAATTTGAAATAAATATTTTTCACATGAGAAACAAACACAAATTTTTCTTAAAGAAAATCATTTAAACCCATATAAAGATATTAAAAGTACTTTAGGAGACTTATAAAATCATATATATAAAATCCTTTCAAAACAAATTGAATTAGAATAACCATATAGAAGAATATCTGATTAGCTATTATGAGCATACCCATTGTTATCTAGACCAGCCTAGGTTAAGCTGTAAGGGGCTTACCTGGTGCTATTTGGGCCACCCCATGATAAGCTGTAATGTGCTTCCCAAATTCTATATTGGATACCTCATTTTATTCTATTACATTCTTACCCAACAATATATGGGTGACCCCATGTATAAACTATATCGGGGTCACCCATTTCATAAAATGCTCAAGTACCATATCATTAATAAAACACTTTCATCATGAAACCCTTTAAAGAACCCTTTTATTACCACATATAAAAATGTTAATATAAAAACAACATTTTCTTTTAAAAAACCATTTTCAATTGCAAAAAAATACCATAAATAAGGGGAGAGGGTTTTCTATTTATGAAAATATTTATGCTTGCAACAGAATCTATAAATTAAATAATAGTCACAGTGGTGTAAATGTCATTGTTTCTATCTATGTTTGGAATAAAATATTCCTTTTGTTGTTTGTCAAAATATTATATATAAAGAACATAAAAATATTCCTTTCAAAAAACTTTTAGTGAATATAGACATAAAAATTTATTTATAATTTGTTTATATCCATATAAATATATATATATAATAATATCACGAATGTTGAGATAGAGAAAAATATTTGATAATATAATATTTAAACATTAAAATTGTTGCATACCACATTGAAAATTTTAATCATAATCCCCAAGAAATAATAATATATATAACAAATTAATTAACCAAATAATAAATAAATTAATGATATGATATATCAAATAGGTTGTATATAAATCTCAAAAAAGAAGGTGTGTGGACTCAAAATATGCCTCAATAAAAAGAGACTGAGATGAAGCCCCTAACCTTGAGTAAGAGTCATCAAATACAATCAATACATTTCATAATAATAAACATAGGATAATATTTAATTTATTTATAACATTATCAAGTTTATTATTCTTTTTATTTCAGTTATTTCCATGTTATAACCACTACACAATTCCTTAAGTTCATGTCAAGCATTTTGATGATATTCAACACCTGAGTCCATAATGACATTGGTATGTTGTCTATAGTAAAAGTGGTAATTATTATATTATATTAAGATTAATATTCATGTAATAATAATAACTTTTATAATTATATTATAATTTTAAATCCACCCATTAAATATGGATATAGAAAATGAACAATGTTACAATTATGGACATGGTAAGCCATTCATGCACATGAGTAACATTTCAATTTTTCAATGATCATTATGGAATGAAGGTTAATATAAAGTTATCATTAATGAATGATAATAATGTTATATATATATCATATTATTTCTTGAAATATACTTATATATATTATCCATGAGATATGGCAATGAAAAACGAATCACATCTCTTCATAGAGGTGATAGTTCACACAAACGCCCAAACGAAGTTATCGTTTATAATTCATGGAAATTTGTGAATTTAAATAATATATTATCTTTTAATGATGATAAATAAATCAGGAATATCATATAAAACATTAATTTCATATTTATAATCAGTATTAATATATGGTGATAGGAAATAAATTATAGGTGTTCTCGAGGGTGTAGTTCACCAAACACACAAATGATAAATCTTTTACCATTTCATGGATGTGGAGATGGATTTAGGTGATAATATTAACATGAAAAAATATATGTATATTTAGGATACTAAATTTATTATTTCATCCAGATTGTAGATTATTTAAAAAATTTCATGAAGAAATTAAACAGAAATACTTGTTTTAAAACAATACCGATTATTCGGACCACCTCTTTGTCTTTACACCTTATGATCTCTAAGGATGGTGTTATGACTAAAGCATGATATCCATAATTTAGTTAGGGATTAAGAGAATATATTTTTGAATATATATTCTGATCCAAAGAGGTTTTAAGAGTGACGAATAAAGAATAATAGGTGCCCTTTTATGAGAGAGGGGAAGGGTAATTTTAAAATTGCTCCAAATATTAAATTAATATAATATAATTTAATAATAAAAATTACTCAAAAATAATTTATTTATAATATATAATGATTATGGTTCTTAATATATTAATCCATGAAAATATTTTTGTTATAATTTTCAGTCATTATCTTTTAGATTTAACCATTATTTAACATCATTAACTCGTATCGTGATAACATGACTTTGTACACTATAAGGGTTAATATAGTAACAATAAATTAAAAAATAGATCCTTAACTAAATTTTAAACCTTTTCCCAATTATTTGGGAATTATTTATATTTTTATGGATTTTATAACATTTTATAAAATATTTTTTCTTCAAAAATATCGGTAATGTCAACTCGACATTATTAATTACATGAAATTTAAAAAATGTCATGAAAACTAGATAAATTTAAAAAATATACTAAAAAAGAATTATCATGTTATATTATTCTAAAAATATCATGAATGAAATTCATTATTTAAAATTTTATTTATTTTAATATTTTTAATAAAATTTCTTTGATAGTTTAATTAATTAAACAATTAATACTTCATCATTATTTATCCGTTAAGGTAATTATTTATTTAATAATGATTAAAAAAATAATTTATGAATACAAACATTTTATCTTTTCAAATAAAATTTATAGTGGAATATATATTCTATCTAACCCTGAATTAAAAATGTTATATTTATTAAAACATAAGTAAGGCATTTTTTAGTCATCATTAGAATAAAATACTATAGAGGGGTTAAATTCATCCATATGACTCAAAAAGTTCATAAATATACCCAATAATTATATTGGTTGAGAATCACACATCTAATAACATTCTGAAGAGTGTTAGGGTAATTCTCTAATATTTACCCTTAAATACCGAATTTACCATGGACTTTGGTAATAAGAAATTTCTAGTTTCTATTCATGTTTTACAAAAGTAAAAGTGACCTATTTACTAAATTAAGGCATTTTTATTACAAATAGATAATCTATTTTTTGAAATTAACAAAAAAAATTTCTAAAAAGTAATAAAACATTAATCCTATAGATGGGTCAAAACAACAAAGTTTTTAAATAAAAAATAATAAAATCTTCAAAAAGTTTCTCCATCCACTTTCAATTTAAAATTGATTATAATGACTTAAATCATGTTAAATGATATTGAATTTATAACATTATACATTAAAACTAATAAAATATAAAAATTTTACACTATAACTTATTTAGATGAAAAATATACTTTCAATTAAAATTTGTTATTTTTAGTAATAATCAAAACATGAAACTTGTAAGGAAAATAAAAAAAAAATTCATCCTAAATGATTTAAATATTCTGATGTAAAATTATATTTTTAGTTTTTACAATATAATTTAAAATATTGTCAAAAATATATTTATGGAAAGTGCACAATAAAAAGGCGGGAAAACTGACTTTTTAAAAAATACATCTTTTATGAGAAAAATTGGATTTTTTTTCTTATATTATGTTTAGAAAACATGTATAATGAATTTTAAATTTTAGATTGAATATATTGTAAATTTTATTAATATAATACAATAATAGTTATTTGATTATTTATTTGTATAAAACACACTTGTAAATATTTAAATAGCTTTTTAGAAAGAAAAAAAAATTGCATTTATTTTTAAAAAGGATATTATTATTATTTATAATTAATTTATCCCCAAATAATTAGGTATATATAAATTTTTAAACAATATTTTCATAATTATGTTTATCAAGTTCATACTCGCCATTCTAACAGATATATGATATGTGACATGTGAAAAAACAATATATAGTTGTTCATTTAATCTTGATGTGGCACAACATATATACTAGAAAACATATTGTTTGATTTTAAGAACTCAAGATTTTACATTCTCAACCATTTAATAAATTAAATCCTTTCAATTTTAACGCAATAGTCATATCTAGGTTTAGACCTTACAATTTAAATTTATATAAATATCACATTAAAACAATTGTCAATAAGATATCCACATTAAAAGAAATAATATATAAGTATAAAGGGCATATGAGATATCACATAATAGGGTTACATGTAAGAAAAAATAGACATAGAAGAGGAAACTAACTATCATGTTATGTTGGTGAGTGATAGAGATCATGGGAATTATAATTTTAACCACCAAAAAAAATATGTTATGGTCTAAAAGTTCATTGATCCCTTAGTATGAAAAATAAATAAATAACATTAATCTATCAGAATACTTTTTCTTAGTTAAGAAATTACTTTACTCTCTATGAACATAAAGAAATATATATACATTATATATTTCAATCTTATAAGAAAATTTTCATCCTTATCAAATTAAAAGAAATATGATTTACATCTCAAAAAAGAACATTATTCATCAAAGATCATATGAACCCTAAAGGTTATAAATACCTTAAATTTCATATCCAAAAGTAACGAAACATGTATCATTAAAATGAATTTTGTAAATGTAAACCTAACAAAAAATATCATTGAATGTTGCTTAATCACTCGACATCACATCACTGAAAAAATTTTAAGGTGTGCATAAAACCATGAAAATATAGTTAACCATTGAAAAACACCAAGCTCCCTAGATCTTCAATCACTTCAATAGATTTCTCAAAATCAACTAAAATAGCTTCAAATGATTTTCCTAAATCTTTTTGTTACATCTTATAATGATTTTAATCTTTTGTATCTATCTTCAGATGTGATTTAGCATAATAACCGAACTCATTTCAACTAAAACACCTGACCTTTGTATTTATATTGGTTACCCCATTATGTGGATATTTTAAGTTAATTTCTTCATTTTAAAGGTTCTTGTGACCAAACTGACCACACATAAAACACATCAATGATCTAGTAAAAAATTACTTGAAATGTTGTTTTCCACAAATATAACATTTTTGGTGATCACGTCAAGATTTCTAAGTTTTCTTCTTCCCCATTTACTACAACCTTGACCATTTATTAATCTTGTTATCTTATTGAACATATGTGTAGGAAGACACCATCTCAACCTTTTCAACAGCAAAAACTACATTCTCATAAATTTTATATTCTCATGATGCTATTTCTCTTCATAGAAATTGTTTCTATCATGAGTAAAAGAAATTAATTTTTCTATCACTATATTGACCAAAATTTGGAACACACCTTTGCAATATTGTGATGTTTTATTCATAGTTTATTGTTGAATCAACCTTGTTTTTCTTCACTTATAAGATTTTTTTCCAGTCCTATGTCAAAAAAACAGAGGGAAATATTTCTCAAGGAAATATTCTTAAATGTTTCTAATTCCATGGAAATAATATAATCGTTATATCATGGATTCATAACCAAAGACCACCAACTGTATGATTCCCCTTAAAAAATAGATATGTATTTATGTTTCTAACATCTGGTGACTTCAAATATCTTCTCTGGGGAATTAATCCTTCCTCCCACTACCACTGGGTTAGATAATCCATTGAATTATGGGGGATATTTCCTCATGAAATGCCCGGGTATAGAAATTTTCTTTTGTGGTGGATCATATTCCTCTATGGAAAGGATAAAACATCCATTTATAGCATGTGACAACTAATCCAATAATAAAAAAATAATCTATTCCAATATCATCTATCTCATGATACTAATTTGGATGGTTATTTTCCTCTTGTTTTGTTCCAACTACCACTTCATTCTTCCCTCTATGAAAAACCATTCAGAAGAAGAATACCTTAGATGAAAAAATGTAATTTTAAAATGCCACATCATTTCAACTTTACCATAAAGATAAATCCTACATGTTCATTTTATTATAACTATCCAAACATCAAATGTTCTCTAAACCATAATTTGATATCAAATAAAAGGATCTGACTATAAAAATTACATATCATTGAGTTTTTGAACAATAATTCACATTCGATGATATTTTTAGTTTATAGTTTTAGAGAATTCGGAGAAACTCTTTCAAAATAAACCCATACATTACAAGTAGACAATTATAATTCATATCAATTTTTTAAACAATAAAAAACTCTTTAAATTAAAACATGATTAATATTTTTTAAACATATTCACAATTACCTCCTTGATCACATCCATGTCTCTATTCCCCCTTAATCCATCTAGAATAAATATAAAATACAATTTATGACCATAAAATATCATTAAGGGATATAAAAACAAAAGAAATATTTAGTTTAGTAAAAACATGAAAACTCATATAATAATTACCATTATCATAAATGTTTATTGATAATAATAAAAAACATATTCACTTTAATAACAAACACACACTGTGATCAATGATAACAATTTAAACCCCTTGAACAAAATAAATCTCCATTATATGACCTAGGGAATAATATATATTAAACTATTTAAAAACACTTTGAACTAGAATAAACATATTTCTACCATCCAATTAATCTATTATGGGCTTACCCAGAGCTATCTCGACCACCCCATGTTAATCTTCAATGGGATTACCCATATCTATTTGGGCACCCCATGTTATCATGTAACAAGATTTCCCAGTGCTATCTAGGATACCACATGTTAAGATATTAAGTGATTAATCTAAACTATCTCAACCACACCATTTATAATAAAATTTGAGCATATGAATTTTACTATAATTATCATATACAATATCATCAATAAAAACATTCATCCAAAAACCTATAAAAATTGCTTTTAAAAACATATAAAAAACACATTCATAGAAAAATACCCTTATATTTTTAAAAAATATTATCAATACCAAAAATACAAAAAATATGGAAATATAGTATTTCATTTATGAAAATATTCAAGCAATGAAAGGGATCTAAAAATTAAATGATATTCATGGTGGAGGAATAGTTTTGGTCGTTGTGTACTTTAAGAATAGAGAATCTGTTTTTCATTTTATCAAAATATTCCTTATAAAACTTTTAAAACAATTACTTTTGAAATAATTTGAATCAAAATAATCATAAATTGTCCTTTATTATCTTATTATTTCCATTTAAATAAATTTGTTAAATAATATAACAAATATTTACTTGTAAAAAATGATTTAATAATTAAATACTTAAAATTCATGGTTTCTAATACCACATTGAACATTGAAATCATTGGCCGCATGAAAGAATAAAATATAAAATAACATGATAATAAATAAATTAATGATATTATATTTCAATAATTTTTTTATAAACATCTCATAAAATAATATTGTTATATAATATCAAAATACGCCTTAATAAAAGGAGATTGTGACGAATTCCCTTCCCATGATTCTAACTCATCATGTAAAAACATTTTATTCCTGAATAATAATAAATAGTTAATTATTTAATTTATTTATAACCCTTATATTGTTTATTATTCATTTTATATCCCCTATTACCATGTTATAACAATTACATTATTATTTAAGTACACCTCGGACATTTGGATGCTATTCTGCACATGAGTCCAAAATGACTATCGTATGATGTCTATAGTAAAAAGTGGTCATTATTAAATCATATGTATAATAATATTCAATAAAAAATAAATAAATTTCTATATAAATTAAACTTTTAAATATATCCCTTAAATAAGGATAAGAAAAATGAACTTTGATACATTCATGTAGACGTTAAGTCATACATACGGTTGAGTAACATTTCCATTTTTCAATGATCATTCTGAAAATAAATTTATTATAAATTATAATTTATAAAATAAAAATAATATCATATATATAATATTATTCCTTAATATATATATATATATATATTTTATCCATGTGACATGGTGATGAAAAAATAATCACATCTCTTCACGGAAGTGATAGTTCACACGTTTGCAGAAACGACATTATAATATTTACTTACTTGAAATGATAATAATGTAAATGTTATATTACTTTTTAAAAATTACAAATACTTAATTAATATTTAAGGTAATTTTTAGTGAAATAATTATAATAATTCTTGGGAGACAACGATGGAGAAAGAATTATATTGGTTCACAAAGTCGTAGTTCATCGTACACATAAACAGTTAATATTTTCCCATTTGATGGAAGTGTATATGGTTTTATGTTTTAATATTAACATAAAAAATTCTGTTTAAATTTTCCAAAAAAATATTTATTATGTCCTCATTTTCTAATAAGAATTTAAAAATGTGCATGAAGAAATAAAACATAAATACTAGATTAAAAACGACATGTCTTCCTCTGACAACTTCATTTTCGTAACAACTTAAGACCACTAGAGATTGTATTCATCCTAAAATAAGATATATAGAATGTAGATTGGTATTCTAGTATGGTATTTGGATAGATAATGGATGTAAAAATATGTTTTTATGTTTGATAAAAAGATAAGAATAAATACCCTATTAAATGAGTAGGGAGGGGTAGTTTGGAAATATTTCAAAATTATTAAACATATAAAAATTAATTTCATATTAAAAATGTCTCATAATGAATTTATTTCAAATATATAATGATTATGGGTGAAAATTAATTCATCCATTGAAAATTAGAAATGTTATTACTATTTTTTATCCTTATATCTTATCATTAACCCTTATTTGACCACATTAACTCTTATCATGATAACTTGAGTTTTTACTATTTAATGGTTAATATAGTAACTAAAAAATTCCAAAATATTCATAAATGGATAATTTATTAAATTTTAAATTTTATCCAAATATTTTGGTATAATTTTATATCTTTTTAATTTTATATCACTTAATAAAATATTATTCATTTTAAAATATCATAAATGTCAATATTAACCATATTTATTACTTGAATTTTGTAAAAATATCCAATCAACCAGACAAATTTAAACCAATAAATATAAAACATCACTAAATAAAAAATTAATCTATAAAATATTCAGATGAAAATTTTAAAATCTATAGAAATTATTGAATAATAAATTTTCATCTTTATTAATATTTATGAATTAGACATTAATTTTACTTTAATCGGGACGCTATTTCTGATAGAATACCTGACACAAAATAATATGTTTCTCTAAAATCTTATGTTTCCCACAAGAATGACATATACTAAAAAATATAAGATGATTAATAATATTTTATTAAATGGTAGTTATTTCCCAATTTTAATATTGGTGGGAATGAAAATAAATAACTATATTTTGTTTATATATGTATATTAATTGTTTTTAATTTCTTAAAATAAAATTTATAGACCAAAATTATAATAAACAAATATTAGGCATAAAAGAACTAATATTTTTAAAAAGATTTGTTATCACCTTTTGATGGAGATCCCATTTTAAATATAGTTGTTGACACCCTTATATGTTCTATTTTACAAAACTAAAATTATTCTTAAAAAGCGTGATGTAAAAAATTTAGTTTGGAAAATTTTTTGGTATTTTTCCGATAACTTTCATATTTTAATGAATAGTAAAAAATACTTCATTTTAAATCAAATATTATTTTTCATATAATTTATTTAATTTTTTATATGAGCATTTTAATTGGTATTAAATTATATTAAATTATTTTTTATCATTTAATCCAAATTATTTTTATTTTAATTAATTTTAAATTCAAATTACATATAAAAACATTTCAATATTTTGAATAGTTCACTTTAAAAACCTAATTTTTAATTTATTTATGTATTATTAGTTTAAAATATAATTTACCAAATTATATTAATTGAATTAGGTTAAATAGATTATATATTTGTAATAAAAACCACCAAATAATGTTGTAAATTAAATATCATTTTAAGGCATAAAATAATTTTCCATGGTAAAAAATTATTTACCATAGTAAAAATAAAATTTTGAAAAGGGTTAAAATTAAAATTTAAAGCATAACATTCTTAAAAAATAGAAAATTTAATGATTTCTTGATGTGTAGATAGTCCTTAAAATCCTATAAAAAATTAATTACGACCTAATTTTTGGGAATTTAATTCCAACTCAATATAGTTAGGTTTTAATATAAAATAACCAATAAATTACTCAATTGAACCCACCTCTCCTCGCGTTTAAATACCACCTCCCCACCTCCCTACTTCTACCTAAAAATCCTTTTAGATCCCCAAATATCTTCCAAATAACCACCTATTTACTCTATCCATTTCAAAGTGCTTCTTTTTCTCACCAAAAGACCAAATTTAGGGACCTAAATGGAATTTCAAGGTGTGGATATTGAAGATGTAATTTTCTCAAAGTTCCTCTCTTAATTTTTTTATTTTTCTACTTTCTCATAACCTCCTTCATAAATCAATGCATGATAACTCCAGAATCATGTACATGCTTTATGTATATGTTTCTAATTGAATATATCATACACATGTCTTTTCTCACCTCCTCTTATTCAATGAAATTAAATTTTTGTCCAAGTTATGTTGGTTAATCACCTCAATGTATAATGCTTTTGTTATTTTTCCCTAAAACCTTCATGGATGGTATGAAAATATTTTTTATACTTAAATAGTATTTGAATATGTATATTATAACCTGTTTAATGTTTGGAAATGTTATTTTAAACATAAATACATTCTTTCTATATTGATTTTATATGACAACTTGGTTTGGGGATGCGTGGACTACCACCTCCTAAAAATGATTTGATTCTTTCACACATCACATGGAATGTATGAAGGAATGTTTTAGTAAAAATATATGATATAAATTATAAATAAATGATAATTTAGTGATATTATATTGGTATATATATTTACATTTATTTTTTTTTATTTTTCTCTTTCAATAAGACATGAAAAATGAAAATATTGTCAATGCGTACATACGGCCTACCATATCCGTGAATGGTGTTTTTAGTTGTCTTATAATATTTTTATAAATAATTACATAAGGAATATATAATATATTTTATAATTTTTTATAGTATGGATATAATTTACTTATGAGCATATGGACTATTGACAACAAACCATGTTTTTTCGACTCAAGTTCTGAATATCAACAATACAACTGACATGAACATAAATAATTAGTTACTTGTTATACAATTGTAATAAGTCATATAAAATGAATAATAAACATAAAAATGGTTTATAATCATGTATAAATTAACATATTTTTATTATTTAAGATGATATAGTACGTACACGGAAGTCAGACTCGAGGTAAGAAAGGTTCTTAACCCAATTTACACTCTTTAGGTTAAATGACATCTTATTTATTATTTCATTTAAATATTAATTGTGAAATTATTTTTTAATATATTATATTTTATTTATATATTGTATTTAATTATTTATTTAAATTAACCGTTTTATATGGAGTTATAGAATTTCCCTAAAAAAAGAAAAAAAGAATATTTTTATCATATACGACGATAATGACATCTTTTCTGACGTAACAGTTTTTTGTTATTTGGATTTCTATATAAGAAATAATGTTTTTATTTTTAAAATAAATACCATATAGATTTTCGATGTATTTTGGTATTTAAAATGGTTTTGACAAGGGATTGATTATGTCAATATCTTGGAATGATATCTAGTGATTATAATGTGGAAATATTATTTTTACATTACGAATGATTATTGTGTTGTGATTGTGTTTTGGTTCTTGGGTATTTATTATTTATAGTAGTGGTTCCGTGATAAAACGAGGGTGGGTGACCCTATGATAGATCTCCAATACATTGGGTAAAGATACTAAGTTAAAATTTTTGGTTTCTCCCATGAGATTTAGGTAATATACTATAATGGGTATTCCAAATGTAATAATGAAGGTCACTTCCTATAAAGATTTGAAAGCTAAAATGTAAGTTTGATATGGTTTCCTCAAGATAACTTTATGATTTATTATTTCTAATTTTTTTTCAAGAATCATATGATTTCATGAGGTAAGTTAATGATTTTATGTTTTTTAGGTGAAACTAATGATTTCCAAAAAATATTTTCATGAGTTTTAAATATTAATGGAATAAAAATTTAATTCCTTATTTCATATCCCTTACTCAACTTTTTATGCTCATAATGTATTTTTGAATTTTTCTTTCACATGGTATAAGGATGTTTAAAATAATTAAAAAAGTCCAGATGAATTTTATAAATATATTTATCATGAAAAGAAATCATATTTTATTAAAGATTTTCATTTTGTGAAAAAATGGATAGAGAGTAGAAGTGCCTACTTTTTAATATTTGATTTGTTACATATTATTTATGGCCGAATTCTCTAAAACTCTAAACCTGAGAAAATCATGAATGTAAATTCTTTATTTAACTTAATATTATGTAAGTTTTATGTCTTGGGCCTTATAGTTGGCATCAGAGGTTGGTTTTGATAACTTCAGGTGTTAGGATTTTGTTAATAGAATATCCCTTAATGATTTTTTTACTTTATGGTAAATTGAAATGATATATAATTTTAATATTTCTGTTTTTCTTTATCTAATATATATCTATTAATAATGGTTTTATAGAGTAACTAGGGAAGATTTGTTGGGACATTATCTATAGGGGGGAAAATTCCAAATTAGCAACCTGAGATGGTTAGATTCAGAACTAAAAAATTTCAGGTAGTGATTGACTAATTTACTCATGATGTAAATAGTAGTGGTATCCATGCATGAGATTATCTACATCAACCATAGATGAACATTTAATTTGTGGATAACTTTTTGATGCAGTATCCCCCATCATTCAGAGGATTATCGGACCACGTTCGAGCTGAAGGGTGGATTAAAGAACTAGAAAATTCTATCTATGTAATGGGTTGTTAAGAAAATCAAAAGTTTAGTCTAGCTATTTACCCTTCTGAAGGTGAGGCCGATCAATGGTGGTTGATGGTTAATAATTTCATAGAAAATGAGGAGATTTATTCTCTTGATTGTGATTAATTAGAAAATATGTTTCGTTGGAAATATTTTACGAAGGCTATTCAACTTAAGATGAAAAAAATTCATTTTTTTGAGGAAGGAGATTGACTTGGTCACTTTATATGAAAAAAATCACGTTATTGGAAAGTTGAAATCCAAATTTCATCCAATATCTTGATAGTAAAGTCAATCATTTATACTCGGGAATAAATCCAAATTATCAAAGGGAATTGGCATCTCATGAGTTTAAAAGTTATGAAATACGTTTCCAATTTGTGGAAAAGGTGGAAGTGGAGTTTTCCATTGATCATGTATTATTTGAAAAATATGAGAATAAATGGTAGAGGTGGCAGGCGAAGGGGAATAATTTCACAAAAATTCTTATAGTAAGAAAATTAAGATTACAATTTGTGAAAATTATTGTAAAAACATACTGAATAACGGCTTCTGAATTTTGGGAAGTGCTTCTGATGTAAAAAAATGGTAAATAAGGCTTGTAGATGCACTTAAAAAGAACATCTTAGTGGAAAGAAAAAATCTGATTTATAGTTTTTATAGATTTTTTGTGTAATGAGTTGGATCATTATGTAAATTATTGTCTGTTGATGAACATGAATGATGGGAAGAAGCTAGAATATGTGAATAATGGTGTTATGAAATCCATGGGAACTAGTTCTATAGATGTTGGTTTTTAAACTGAAGTGGTATCAGATATGGTTTTTTACTCAGATTATATCAATGTGTTTTTACTCAGGTTTTACACATTCTATAATCTTAGATAAATTTTCATCTAAATTATTAATTAATCCTAAATAAATGAATCAATAAGTTATGGTAAAAACACCTGGGGGAAATGTTAAGTCAAAATGAAATTATAAGAATATTGTTATCCTTATCTATGTAAAGGATTTACCTACAATATTTTTTGTTTTTTCTCTAGTAGATTTTGATGTTATTCTACATATGGATTGTCTTTCTGTTTAACATGATATGATTGATTTTAAAGATATAGAATGTTTTTTTGAAGAAATACTTTTACTTTGTGTACAATAATGAATCCATACCATTTATAATATATCAGGATGATACAAAACTATTAAAATATGGAAATGAATGTTATGCTTCAGATATTGTGGAATATAATGAAATTGATTAGATTAATGGTGTTCTAGTGGAAAATAAGCATATTCTGGTTTTTCTTGATGAGTATCCTGGTATTATACCTTACTGAGAAGTTTAATTTACTATTTAAATAATTCATGATGTTATGATAATTTCAAAACCACCTTATCAAATGGCTCATATTGAACTTTTAGAGTTGAAGGAGAAATCAGAGGAGATATTAGACAAAAGTTTCATTCAATATAGCACATCACCCTGGTTTGCCACTTTTTTGTTAAAACGTAATATGGTTTAGTGACACATTGCATTGATTATAGATCCTTAATGGACATCACTATTAAGAACATGTATCCTTTGAATCATATCAATGATTTTTTGATTAGTTCCAGAGATAAAATGTTTTTTCCAAGGTTGAATTTTTCGGTCATGGTACCATCAGTTGAAGGTAAATGAATAAGACACTCTGAAAACCATGTTTCATACTAGATATGGCCATTAGGAATTTTTTGTTTTGTATTTTAGGTTAACTAATGCACTTATTGTATTCATAGATCCTATGAATTGAATATTCCTTTAGTTATTGTATAGGATTGTGGTTTTTTTTATTGATTAAATTCTGGTATAATATGAATGTAAAGAGGTGCATGAAAGTCATCTAAGGATTTTCATGAAAACTATAAAAGAAAATAAATGGTATGGGAAATTCATAATGTGTGATTTTTTTACAATAAATTTCATTCCATGGTAACATTGTTTCTAAATATGTCATAACAGTTTATCATACTAAAATGTAATTTGATGAAGAATGGTCGAGAGCCACTATTATAACCAAGATTCATAATATTCAAGGTTTAAGCAGCTATTACATGAGGTTTGAAGTAAATTTTTCACTATTATCTATCAACCTGACTAAGTTAACTTGAAAAGGTGATAAATTCATCTGTACAAAAATTATGAAGATAGTCTCCAAGAATTAAAAATAATAATGGTGAATCCCCTAGTTGTGACACTACCTTCCTAAAATAGTGAATATGTTATCTATAGTGATGTTTATTTGAATTTATTTGGCTGTGTCCAAATGTATAATGATGAGGTAATTTATTATACACCACGTTAGTTGAAAACTCATGAGTTAAATTACACCACACATGATTTGGAATTAAGTGCTATTGTTTTTTTAAAACAAATTAGTGGAATAATTTTTATCGAGTGAAATGAGAAATATATAATGACAATAAGATTTTGATATATATAATAACATGGAAACAATAGAAAATTAGAGAGATGAGATGGCTAGATTTGATCAAGGATAATGATTACATGATTCATTACAATCAAGGAAATGAAAATAAAGTTGTTGATGCTTTGAGTATATAAATTCATGATACATTAACCATGTTACATTTGGAGCATTATCCTTTGTTTAGTGATTTGATGAATTTTTTCTTATATTTTGTTGGTTCACGAAATTCATATATTCTATTTTCGATGTCAATGAAATCATATCTATTAGATAGAATTAAACAAGCATAGAAGGAAGACAGTGAGTTGTAGGAAAATGTAGAATTGGTTCAGAAAGGTATTTTACATAAATTTTAGATTGATAATGATTGTGTTTTTATATTTGGGAAGATTTTATGTGTGCCTTGTAATTCACAGTTGAATAATGAGTTGTTATCTGAAACTGGTAGTTCTCTATTTTCAATTCACCCAGCTAGCATTAAAATGTATAGATATATTAAGTAATATTACTAGTGGGATGTAATGAAAAGATATATTACTGACTCTAACATGCAATTCTTGAATTTTCAATAGGTTAAAGAATGGTGGATGTTACTAAATGGGATGATTCATCAATTCCATGTACCATAGTGCTAATGGGAAAATATATCTAGGGATTATGTGGTGGGATTACTAAAGGATTCTGATGGTAACAATGTGATGTAGGTTATTACAGATTGATTGACTAAATATTCTCATTTTCATCCAATTATATATACATCTATCTATAGATAAACTTTCTCAATTGTATATTAAAGAGACATTCAGTTTACATTGAGGTACTCTTTCCATTGTATCTGATCATGATCATATGCTCATGTCTATATTTTTTTAAATGATTTCAAGAGTCATTGGGAACTAAATTAAATTTTAGTAAATATTTTAATTTTCAATCAGAAGGGATGACTGAATGAACAATTTAGATATTAGAGGATATGCAACATGAATTTCAACAAATTACCTGGGATGTTGGGATCAAAGTCATTCTTTGGATGAGTTTTATTATAGCAATAGTGTAACATCCCAAGTAATTAATAAATAATAGATATTCTTATCAATGTCTATTTATGAATTAGATATTGTTTTAGATGTTAAAATGAGAATAAATCCAATCTTAAACATGGAATACACTAATATTTTCAAAAAATTGTTTTACAGCCTTTTGATGGAAAATCATTTTTAAATCTATCTTTTGACAATTTTATAAGATCTATTTGTAAAAATATACTTATTAATTCTGATTGGGACATTGAAATTTACTTTTGATAAATTTTTGGTATTTTTCTTACAATGTTCATTTTTATGAATAGTGAAAAATACTGCATTTTACATCAAAACTGCTTTTTCATCTAATTTAATTATATGGTTAGATCATCTTTTTAATTGATTTTAAAGTGTAATTATAATATATTTTTACCATTTAATCTAATGGTGTTCATTAGAATTAATTTCACATTGGAATTGGGCATAAACTAATGCCAAACTTTTCAAAGATATTATTTCAAAAAAACCCGCTATTTGTTTTGACAATGGGAATTATTTTTAAATTAATTATTGCAATTTATGTGTTTTTAATTTGGTAAAATTGATTCCATATTTTGAATCATAAGGACCAAATTATTTAATTAAGACTCTTTTGTTTTTGGAATTTGTGAATAGTAACGACGGTAATTATCTTTAATCATCTTGATTAATTAGTAATCAGATAGTTAAGGATAATAAAATAATATAATAATAATTAAAAATGACACAAAAATGTGTCCTAATGCTACTGGTTGTGTCATGGCCGACCATGGGTTGCCTTGTTCCATACTTGGGGACCACATGGAATTACTTTTGTGTGATAATGACTTTTTATCTTTTTATTTTTAAAGAAAGTAAATATAACAAAGAATGTATCATATGAGTAAAACATTTTTAATTTTGTCTACATAAATGATCTCTTGGACTATAAATAGTCATTGGAAATCTAAAAAACATTTCCTACATCATAGTATTTTTTTTATAACTTTTAGACATTAAATAAATTAAATTATTTATGACATCATGATGATGCATCGATTACCTCATTATTTAAGTATTTAAATAAAATGAAAAGATAATTTAAAATGTAGGACCTACACAGGTCAAAAACCTATTGGATAGGTATATTTAGAACCCTTATCACCTTATCCTCGAAATACATCAATGTGGGACCTTTAAAATCCAAAACTCATTTGAAAATAAAGAAACATTTTATACCTTTCCCAGAGTGCCCCTCCTCTCCTCTTATAAAAGGAACCCACCTCTACCTCCTTACCTATGCCTCTAAAGCATTTGGATCGGCCATGCTCTGCACATTTTGTCTATCCACATCCCTCTCCTTATCTTAGAATTCTTAACTTAGGCAGGATGCTCTTTAAGAAACCCTTTTGGTTCAAACTAATGGGAGTTACCTGATTTTAAGGTAATGTCATCACTTGTGTTCTTTTGTTTTATTTTTCTTCACAACCCCCTAAACTCTTTTTATTCATTTCTTTTGTAACAACACCAGTATATTCCATATACTAGGATTTTGTTATAAGAATGATTCGAACTACACTTACACACACCTACATCTAATGGTTAAAGAGCATACTGTTTTCGTGGATGGCGAATTTCTGCCTCACGAAACGATGATTATTCAATATTCATATAACACCATCAAAGGTGGCCATTAAGATGTAACCATATTTATATATGATATATAATATATTTATGTTTTCCTTAAGATTCTGTATTTTTTATTTATTTCATACCTTTATGGTTTCCATTATGGGTAAACGCGATATCTTTATTTTAGGAAGTGCAGACTACCTCCCCCTCAAAGTGATTTGATTCGTTAATGCCATATGTGGGACACATAATGGTTGTAGTTAATGATATTATATATGATATTATACTAGAATTATAATATATCTTTATTTCATTATGATTTCATTCCATTAAATATGAAATAGAAATTAAATTAGCGTTCATGCGTACGTATGGCTTACCGTCTCCATGAACGGTGCATTTCATTTCTTACCTCTAAATGTTATGTAATATTATAAATGCATGAATATAATGGATATATATGATATATATGATATCTACATCATGAATATAATTCTAGATATAATGGATATTTTACCACATTAACAACTTGTAATTATAAAGAGTTTATTTTTGACTCAAGTACCAATGATCGACAAAACGACCATTATTAACTTAAATAATTACATAGTGTTCATAACATTGTAATAAGGGATATAAAAGAAATAATTACCTTTAAAAAGGTTCTTAATCAAGTAGAAATTAACTCAAGTTTATTATTTAGGTTGTTAAAGAACAATCAATTCAAGTCGGACCCGAGGTATGGGACTTCGTCTCAATCTCCTTTCATTGAGGCATATTTTGTTTTATACGCAACTTTCTTTTATACGGTGTATAAACCCCTATTAATTTTACATTTATTCAAATGGAATCTTTTTTATATGAAGAGTTTTACTAAATGACAAAAGGGAATGTTTTTTTCGTACGTATGCGGTGACAACAACTTCTCCACCGCTGTGACCATTATTTGAGTTTCATCTTCCTCTACAAGCCATAAAATTTTTTTAAATGAAAAATAAATACCATGTTTTACTTTTCTTTTCTTTTGGTATTGAAAATGGTTTTCATAATATCTTTTTTATATTAATCTGTTGTATTGATATCTTTTGATTGAAATGTGGAAATGTTATGTTTCCTTTATGTATGTTTTATGTGATATGATTATGTTATGGTTCTTAGGCATTGTTATGAAGATGGGTGGTTCCGTGATAAAATAAGGGCGGTTGATCCCGATATAGCTCTCCAATGCATTGGGTAACGAAAAGAAGTTAAATGTTAAGGTTTATCCAAAGATATTTAGGGAATATACTGTGATGAGTATTCCAAACATAACCAAGAGGGTTACTCACTACGTAAGAATGTTATGAATGCATCAAGTTACCATTATGTCTTATGATTTCTATGATTTATTCATCATTTCACGAGGTATGTTAACGTGCTTATGTTTTATAAGTAAAGTATGATTTCATTGATTCTTATGTACACATGTACTCGTTTTTCCTTTCCATATTTTTATATCCCTTACTAGTCTTTTTAGGCTCATCCCATGTTTTTTAAATGTTTTTCACAGGTCGAGGGAAAGGTACATGATATGATGATAGTGTCAAGTAAGTGTCAAGAAAGAATCCATGTTTCATTTTAAATATGTTTCTATTGATGGGAAAAATGAATAATATCTTTTATTGTAACCAATTTGTTTAAATGTTGGATGTAATGCATGTTTTATGATCTAATTCTCTAAAACTATAAAACTGAAAAGATCCTCAATGTGTATTCATGAAATAAATCATGTGTAAGAAATGTTTAAGGCTGGGGCCTTATATTTGGTATCAGAGGTTGATTTAGATAACTTTAGGAGTAAGAATTCTATTAAATTAATATCCAAAAATATTTTTTTATGGTCAAATTGAAATGATATAGAATTTGAAGATTACCATGTTGCTTCATCTAAGACATGTTTGTTCAGAATGGTTTTCCGCATAGGAAATAGGGAAGCAGTGCTAGGAAGGCATACAAAAGGAAATAACCTTCTGAATAAGCATCCTAAGATGGTCAGAATTGGAACTAAATAGTTTTTTGCAGTAATGGAGCAGTTGACTCAAGCAATAAATGGTGGTGGTATCCAAGCACGAGATCAGCCAGATCAACCGCAGAGGAACATGTCAGTGGTGGAACATTTCATGAGGCAACATCCCCCATCATTCAGAGGATCATCTGACCCCGTGCTAGCTGAAGGGTGGATTAAAGCACTGGAGAATATTTTCGATGTCATGGGGTGTTCAGACAATCAAAAGGTTAGCCTTACTGTTTACCGTTTGGTGGGTGATGCAGATAAGTGGTGGTCAATGGTTAAAAATATCAGGGACGCTGATGATATTGATGCTATCGACTAGGATGAATTCAAAGGTATGATTCTTGAGAAGTATTTTCCTAAGGCTGTTCGACTTAGGATGGAAAAAAACTTCGTAGAATTGAGTCAAGAGGAAGACTCAGTGGCTGCTTATGAAGAAAGGTTCACTCGATTGGCAAGGTTGCTCCAAATTTTATCCGAGACCTTGATAGTAAAATCAATCATTTTTACTGAGGATTAAAGCCCAAATATCGAAGGGCTTTAGCTTCTTGCGAGTTCAAGAGTTATGAAAATATTGTTCGATGTGCTGAGAAGGTGTCAATGGAGTTTTTCGATGATCAAGTGTTCTATAAAAACCAACAGAAGAAGAGACTGAGGTGGCAGGAGAAAGGGAAGAATTCTTCAAAAAGGTCTGATGGTAAGAAAACTAAGTTTCTAGTTTGTGATAAATGTGGTAAAGGGCATGCTGGGGAATGTCTTCTGAATTCTAGGAAGTGATAACGATGTGATAATATGGGACATAAGGCTTCTGATTTCACTAGAAAATATCAGGGTGATGGTACGACCAAATTTGATTTACAGTTAGTGAAATGTTTTATGTGCAATGAGATGGGTCATTATGCAAATGAGTGTCCAACAAAGAGCTCGAGTGATGGGAAGCGGTTAGACTACAAGAAGAAAGGGGTGGTGAAATCCTTTTCAACTACTTCAGCAGATGTTTGGCCATCAAATGAAGTGGTATCAGGTACCTTGTTTGTTTTTTCAGATTATGCCAGTGTGTTGTTTGATTCGGGGTCTATACATTCTTTCTTCTCTGAAAACATTTCGATTAAAATAGGAATACCATCTCAAGATATGACTCCTGAACTTGTGGTAAAAACACCTGGGGGAAATGTTGAGGCAAAAAGAATTTATAAGAATCCTCATATTCTTATCCATGGAAGGAACCTACTTTCAAACCTTATTGTTTTACCTCTAGTAGAGTTTGATGTTATCCTGGGTATTGATTGGATCTCTATTTACTATGATAAGATTTATTGTAGAGCAACAAAAGTTTCTTTTCAGAAAGACTTTCAGTTTGTGTACATGAATGAAACCTTACTGTTGATAACATATCAAGAGGCTGAGAAACTTGTAAAAGATGGAAATGAATGTTACCTTGCACATATTGTTGAAAACAAGGGAACATTTTAGATTAATGATGTGCCAGTGGTAAATGTGTATCCTGATGTTTTTCCAGATGAGTTTCCTGGAATATTACTAGATCGGGAAGTTGAGTTTATTGTTGACTTAGTTCCTGATGCTAATACAATTTCAAAACCCTCTTATCGAATGGTTCAAATTGAATTTTTAGATTTGAATGACCAATTGCAAGATTTATTAGAGAATAGTTTCATTCGACCCAGCACATCACCATGGGGTGCTCCTGTTTTATTTGTTAATAATAAAGATGGTTCTATGTGACTTTGCATTGATTATAGAGCCTTGAATAACATCACTATTAAGAACAAATATCCTTTTCCTCATATCGATGATTTGTTTGATCAGATCCAGGGAGCTCAGTACTTTTTCAAAGATTGACCTGAGATCGGGGTACAATCAGTTAAAGGTAAAGGAAGAAGAAGTTCTGAAGACCACTTTTCGTACAAGATATGGCCATTATGAATTTGTATTATTGCCTTTTGGGATAACCAATGCACCTGCTGTATTCATGGACCTTATGAATAGAATTTTCCATGAGTTCTTGGATAAGTTTGGGGTGGTTTTCATTGATGATATTTTGGTGTTTTCTAAAAGTAAAGAGGAGCATGAAAGACATTTAAGGGTTATTTTTCAAACCTTAAAAGAAAATAAATTGTATGGGAACTTCAGAAAGTGTGAGTTTTGGTTGCAACAAATTTCTTTCCATGGTCATATTGTTTCTAAAGATGAAATAACTATTGATCCTGCAAAAACAAAGGTTGTTGAAGAAAGGCCATGACCCACAAATGTAACTAAGATTTGTAGCTTCCTTGGTTTGGCAGTCTATTACCGAAGGTTTGTTAGAAATTTTTCATGGTTATCTAGTCCAATGACTAAGCTAACTCAGAAGGGTGTTAAGTTTATCTGGACAAAAGAATGTGATGATTTGTTTCAGGAACTGAAAAGAAGATTGGTGAATGCACCAGTTTTGGCACTACCTTCCAGGAATGGGGAGTTTGTTATCTACCGTGATTCTTCATTGAAAGGACATGGTTGCATCCTAATGCAGAATGATCAGGTAATTTCTTATGCTTCATGATAGTTGAAAATTCATGAGGTAAATTACCCTACACATGATTTAGAATTAGTCGCTGTTTTTTTCAATTTAAAAATTTGGAGGCATCATTTGTATGGAGTAAAGTGTGAAATATATACTGATCACAAAAGTTTAAAGTATATATTCACTTAGAAAGAATTGAACATGAGAAAAAGGAGATGGCTATAAATAATCAAGGATTATGATTGTACAATTCATTACCATCCAGAAAAATCAAATAAAGTGGCTGATGCTTTGAGTCCAAAAAGTAATGCTTCATTAACAATGTTGCATTTGGAACGTGATCCTTTGGTCAAGGATTTGATGAACTTTGGCATAGAAGTTGTTGGTGTAGGATGTCCTTTTGTTTTGTTTCAAGTATCAGTGAAATATTCTATATCAGACAGAATTAAGCAAGCACAGAAGCAAGACACCGAGTTGCCGAAAAAGGTAGAGCTGGTTGAGAATGGTAAGTTTCATGAATTCAAAATTGATAATGATTTTGTTCTAAGATTTGGGAAGATATTGTGTGTGCCATGTGATTCACAGTTGAAAAGAGATTTGTTGTGTGAAGCTCATAGTTCTCCGTTTCTAGTTCATCCAGGAATTACTATGATGTATAGAGATCTTGGAGAGTATTACTGGTGGGATGGAATGAAAAGAGACATTGCTGATTTTACTATGAAGTGTTTGACTTTTCAACAGGTTAAACTAGATTGGCAGTTACCGAAAGGGATGCTTCACCCTTTACCAGTACCAGAGTGGAAATGGGAGAATATAACCATGGACTTTGTTGTGGTATTTCTCAAGACACCTCGAGGTAATAATGCAATCTGGGTTATTGTTGATTGCTTGACTAAATCTGCTCATTTCCTTACTATACGAGATACTTTTTTCCCTAGATCAACTTTCCCATTTGAATCTTAATGAGATTGTCAGGTTACATGGATTTATCTCTCCATTATATCTGACCATGATCCTAGGTTCACTTCTAACTTTTGGAAAGGCCTTTAGAAGTCGTTGGGTACTGAATTAAATTTTAGTACAGCTTTTCATCCTTAATCAGATGGGCAGTCAGAACGAACAATTCAGACTTTGGAAGATATGCTACGTTCTTGTTCGATGTATTATCAGGGAAGTTGGGACTAACATCTTTCTTTGGTTGAGTTTTCTTATAATAACAGTTTTCATTATAGTATACAGATGGCACCATTTGAGGCATTATATGGGAAGCGGTGTCGAACTACAGATTTCTGGGATGAAGTGGGTGAAAGGAAGTTGATGGGACCGAAATTGGTAGAAGAGTTGGTAGGAAACTTTCAGCTGATACAGAGACACAAGAGAATAGCTCAGAGAAGGCAGAAGAGTTATGCGGACAACAAGAGGAAGGATCTCTCTTTTGAGCTAGGTGATCATGTTTTTCTCAAAGTATCACCATGGAAAAGTGTGATGTGATTTGGTAACAAAGGAAAGCTGAGTCCAAGGTTCATTGGACCATATGAAATTCTGGAGAGAGTTAGATCAGTTGCATACCGAGTGGCTATACCTCCAAGTTTATCTCAGGTACACAATGTTTTTCATGTTTCAATGTTAAGGAAGTACATTCCAGATCCATATCATGTTTTGAGTCCAGAGGTAGTTTAGCTGGAATAGAATCTATCTTATGAGGAACAACTGGCCCAGATTCTTGACCACAAGGAGCAAGTGTTGCGGAATAAGGTGATTCATCATGTAATGGTTTTTTGGAAAAACCACATGAGTGAAAAGGCAACATGGGAATCTAAAAATGCAATGAGGGATAAATACCCCAACTTATTTGATAAGTAAATAAATTGCGGGGACACAATTTTCTAATGGGGGGAAGGATGTAACACCCCAAGTAAGTAATAAATAATAGATATTCGTATCTATGTCTATTTATTAATTAGATAGTGTTTTAGATGCTTAAAATTTGAATAAATCCAATCTTAAACATGGAATACACTAATATTTTTAAAAGATTGTTTTACTGCCTTTTGATGGAAAACCATTTTTAAATCTATATTTTGACAATTTTATAAGCTCTATTTGTCAAAATAAACTTATTCTTTATGATTGGGACATTGAAATTTACTTTGGATAATGTTTTGGTATTTTTCCGACAATGATCATTTTTTATGAATAGTGAAAAATACTGCATTTTACATCAAAACTGCTTTTTAATCTAATTTAATTATACAGATATATTATCTTTTTAATTGGTTTTAGAGTGTAATTATAATATATTTTTACCATTTAATCCAATGGTGTTCATTATAATTAATTTCACTTTGGAATTGGGCATAAACTAATGCCAAACTTTTCAAAGGTATTGTTTCAAAAAAAAACCCGCTATTTGTTTTGACAACATGAATTATTTTTAAATAAATTATTGCAATTTTTGTGTTTGGAATTTGGTAAAATGGATTCCGTATTTGGAATAATATGGTCCAAATTATGTAATTAGGACCCTTTTGTTTTTGGACTTTGTGAATAGTAACGATAGTAATTATCATTTATTATCTTGATTAATTAGTAATCGGGTAGTTAAGGATAATAAAATAATATCATAATAATAAAACAAGACCCCAAAATGTGTCCTAATTCTATTTTTTGTCTGATGGACGACCATGGGTTTCCTTGTGCCAAACTTGGGGACCCCATGGAATCACTTTTGTGTGATAATGAATTTTTATCTTTTTATTTTTAAAGAAAGTAACTATAACAAAGAATGTATCACCTGAGAAAAACATTTTTAATTTTGTCTAAATAAATGATCTCTTGGACTATAAATAGCCAATGGAAATCTAAATCTATTTCCTACATCATAGTTGTTTTTTATAATTTTTAGACATTAAATAAATTAAATTATTTATGACATAATGATGATGCAGCGATTACCTCGTTATTTAACGATTTAAATAAAATGAAAATATAATGTAAAATCTAAGACCTACACATGTCAAAAACCTACTTTATGGGTGGATTGCGAACCATAATCACCTTATCCTCGAAATAAATCAATGTGCGACCTTTAAAATCTGAAACTCATTTGAAAATAAAGTAACATTTTATACCTTTCTAAGAGTACCCCTCATCTCCTCTTATAAAAGGCCCCCACCTCTACCTCCTTAACCACACCTCTCATGAATTTTGCTTGGCCAAGCTCTACTCATTTTGTCTCTCCACATCCCTCTCCTCATCCTAGAAGCCTTACCTTAGGCAGGAATCTATTCAAAAAGCCCTCTTGGTTCAAACCAAAGGGAGTTACCCGATTTTATGGTAATGCCTTCACTTGTGTTCTTTTATTTTATTTTTCTTCTCCAACCCCCTAAACCCTTTTTATTTATTTCATTTGAAACAACACCAGTATCTTCTATATACTAGGATGTTGTTATATGAAGTATTCTAGATACACTTACACACACCTAAATCTAATGGTTAAAGATCATAATGTTTCCGTGGATGGCGAATTTCTGCCTCACGAAACAATTATTGTTCAATATTCTTCTAACACCTTCAAAGGTGGCCATTAAGATGTCACCATATTTATATATGATATATAATATGTTTATTTTTTCCTTAAGATTCTGTATTTTTCATTTATGTCATACCTTTATGGTTTCCATTATGGGTAAACACGATATCTTCATTTTTGGAAGTGCCGACTATCGCCCCCTCAAAGTGATTTGATTCGTTAATGCCATATGTGGGACATATAAAAGCTGGAGCTAATGATATTATATATGATATTATAATGTAATTATAATATATCTTTATTTAATTATGATTTCATTCCATTAAATAAGAAATAGAAATGAAAGTAGTGTTCATGCGTACGTATGACTTACCGTCTCCATGAACGGTGCATTTCATTTCTTACCTATAAATGTTATGTAATATTATAAATGCATGCATATACTTGATAAATATGATATATATGATATCTAAATTATGAATATAATTCTGGATATAATGGATATTTTACCACATGAACAACTTGTAATTATAAAGAGTTTATTTTTGACTCAAGTACCAATGATCGACAAACCGACCATTATTAACTTAAATAATTACATAGTGTTCATAACATGGTAATAAGTGATATAAAAGAAAGAATGATCTTGAAAAATGTTCTTAAGAAAGTAGAAATTAACTCAAGTTTATTATTCAGGATGTTAAAGAACGATCAAGTCAAGTCGGACCCGAGGTTTGGGACTTCGTCTCAATCTCCTTTCATTGAGGCATATTTTGTTTTATACATAACTTTCTTTTATACGCTGTATCAACCCCTTTGAATTTTACGTTTATTCAAAAGGATTATTTTTTATACAATGTGTTTTACTAAATGACAAAAAGGAATGTTTTTTCATACTTATGCGGCAACAATGACTTCTCCGCCGCTGTGACCATTATTTGAGTTTCAGTTTCCTCTACAAGCCATAACATTTTTCCAAATGAAAAATAAATACCATGTTTTACTTTTATTTTATTTTTTTATTTCAAATGGTTTTCATAATGTTTTTATTACATCAATGTGTTGTATTTATATCTTGTGATTGAAATGTGGAAATGTTATGTTTACTTTATGCATGTTTTATGTGATAAAATTATGTTATGGTTCTTAGGAATTGTTATGAAGACGGGTGGTTCCGTGATAAACTAAGGGCGGGTGAGGCCGATATAGCTCTCCAATGCACTGGGTAACATGAAGGAGTTAAAGGTTAAGGTTTCTCTGAAGAGATTTAGGGAATATACTGTGATGGGTATTCCAAACGTAACCAAGAGGGTTACACCCTACGTAAGAATGTTATGAATGCCACAAGTTACCTTTATGTCTTATGATTTCTATGATTTATTCATGATTTCATGACGTATGTTAACATGCTTATGTTTTATGAGTAAATTATGATTTCATTGATTCTTATGTACACATGTACTCATGTTTCCTTTCCATATTTTTATATCCCTTGGTGAGATTTTTATGCTCATCCCATTTTTTGAAATGTTTTTCAGAGGTCAATGGAATGGTACATGATATGATGATAGTGTCAAGGAACTGTCAAGAAATAATCCATGCTTTATTTTAAACATGTTTCCGTTGATGGTAAAAATGAATACTATCTTTTATAGTAACCACTTTGTTTAAATGGGGGATGTAATGCATGTTTTATTATCTAATTATCTAAAACTCTAAACCTGAAAATATCCTC
This sequence comes from Viscum album, assembly GCA_963277665.1. Taxonomy (NCBI): domain Eukaryota; kingdom Viridiplantae; phylum Streptophyta; class Magnoliopsida; order Santalales; family Viscaceae; genus Viscum; species Viscum album. The sequence goes on from OY728150.1 coordinate 937,496,079, forward strand.
AATGTGTATTCTTGAAATAACTCAAGATTAAGTAATGTTTAAGGACAGGGCCTTATAAATAGTTTTTATTCCATTATACAGATGGAACCATTTGAGTCATTATATGGAAAGAAGCGTTAAACTACAAATGTTTGGGTTGAATTAGGTGAAAGGATGTTGATGGGATCAGAATTGGTAGACGAGATGGTAGAAAAATTTTAGTTGATTTAGAAGAATATAAATACAACTTAGATAAGGAAGAAAAGTTATGTAGATAACCTATGTATGGATATTTCCTTTGAGGTAGGTGATAATGTCATTATCAATGATTCTCTATAGATAATTGTGATGCATTTTAGTAAGAAGTGGAATGTGAGTCCATCGTTCCTTGGACCCTATGAAATCATGGAGAATGTTAGAACAATTTCTTATTTAGTGGTTTTACCTCCCATTTTATCCTAGGTACACAAAGTTATTTATAATTCAATTTTGAAAAAGTGTATTCCAGATTCATATCATGTTTTTTGTCAAGATGTAGTTTCTTTGAAGGAGAATCATTCTTATCAGAAAAAACCAGTTCATATTATTGACCACAGAGAGAAAGTGTTGTGGAATTAGGTGATACATTGGGTAAATATTTTTAGGAAATACCATATGGATGATGGGGATGATGGGAATCAGTAAATGCTATGATGGATAAATACCCCCACTTACATGACAAGTGGATAAAATCGAGAGGACACCATTTCCAAAAGGGTTGAATGTTGTAACATGCTATGTAATTATAGAATGATAAATTTTCACATCTATTACTATTTATGAACTATATATTATTTTTTCCTTAAAGGGAACATTATTTCTGATAGCGTGCCTGACACACAATAATGGGTTTCTCTGAAATCTTATGGTGCACACAAGGGTGAGTTATACCGAAAAAAATATATTATTAATATTATAATTTTCAATAGTAGTTATATAATAGATTTATTATTGGGGGAAATAAACAAAACTAACTATATTATGTTTGAAATTTTTTATTAAATGTTTTTTACTTTTTTCCGATAAATATTATAGACAAAAAATAATAATAAATCCATTTTTAGGCATAAAAGAACAAATTTTTGTAAAGGTAGTTTTACCAAATTTTAAAGGAGAACTCATTTTAAATCTTATTTTTGACACATTTATATGTTCTATTTGAAAAAATAACATTATTATTTTAAATGGGGATATCAATATTTATTTTTGAGTTTTATTTGGAATTTTTATTATAACATTAATATGTTTATGATTAATGAAAAATACTACATTTTAATTCAATACTACTTTTCCATATAATTTAAGTAAATTGAAAGATTATTGTTTTACGTAGTATTAAATTATATATAGGTTATTTTTTTATCATTAAATGCAATTTTTTTGTTGTAATCAGTTTCAAATTTAAATTAGAGATAAAAAAATTTCAATATTTTGTATGTTTCAGTTAAAACCCCATTTTTTAGTTTTGTCTATATAATTAATTTTTAATTTAATTTTCCTAGTTATCTTAACTGAATTTGGTAAAATGGATTTCATATTTGAAATCATAAATTAGAAATTAGGGTTCATGGTTAATTTCATTTTTAGGTATATAAAAATTTTTATGGTAAAAAAATTATTTACTATAGTAAAAGTAACATTCTGAAAACGGTTAATATTAGAAGTTGAAAGCATAACATTCCTCAAAACTAAAAAAATTAATGGTTGGTTGAGGGGTGTTTCTAAAAAAACCATCCTATAAAAAATAAATTAAAATCCAAATTCATGAAATTTAATGCCACCTATATATGGTTATCCTTTAATATAATATAATCAATAAACTATACACTTGATCCCACCTATCTTCAAGTATAAGTACCACCTTTTCACCACCCTATTTAGACAGAAAAATAATTTTTTCTCCAAAAATATCAACCCAAACACATCCTATTAAATATACGCACGTCCATGTTCATCTGGTCTCATCAAATGACCAAATGCATGGTCCTCAAGGGTCTTTCAATTAGGGAATATTCAAGAGGTATTTTTCTCAAAATACCTCTCTTAATTTATTTTCTTTCTCTACATTATCCTCACATCATTCATCCATAAACTCATGATAAATATAGAATCATGTACATAACAATTTGTTATATTTATAATGGAATATATCATATCCATTTACATTCTCACATCCTCTTTTAAAATAAATGGAAGTGTTGTCAAAGTTATGTTGGTTAATCTCCTCTATGATTAATGTTTTTGTTCCTTTTACATTTCCACCCACATGGTTTGTCTTAAAAATATTTTTCAGGTTAAATAATATTTAAATATATATCTTATAACAAGTTTCATAGTCTATAAATTTTATATTAAGCATACCCTCTTTCTTTCCATATTTTTGTTATATGATAACTTTTTCTGGGGATGCGTGGACTACTGCCTCCTCAAAATGATATGATTCATTCAAAAACAACATGGAATGTATTAAGGATTGTTATAGTAAAAATATAAGATGTAAATTATATATTAATTATTATATAATGATATTTTATATTTATACATATTTATATGTATTTCATTTAATTTTTCACTTTCAACACAACAAGAAAAAAGAAAATACCATTATTTTGTCCGTACAACCTACCGTCTCCATGAATAGTGTTTTTAGTTTCTATTAAATTATTGTTATAAATACTTATATTTTTAATATCTAAAATATTTATAACATTTTTCATATTTTGTATATAATGGAATTATGACCACATAGACAATTGACAATATACCATGTTCATTTTCGACTAAATTACAGAATATCGACATAACGTCTGAGATAAAGTTGAATTGTTATTAAATTGTTATAACATGGTTAGAAGTGATATAAAATTAATAAAAAACATCAAAAAGGATCAAAATAAAGTATAAATTAAACTAATTTTATTATTCAATAATATAAATGACGTACGAGACAAGTCAGACTCAAGTTAAGGGAATTTATTAACCTAATTTCCACTCTCTGGGTTGAATATCTTCTTCATGATTATGTCATTCAACTCTTTCATGTAAAAGAAATTACAACTATATTATATTTTATTCATATATTTAATTTCATTCAATTTTTTTTAATATTAATCATTTTATATGGAGTGCTTAAATTTTTGTACAAAACAGCAAATGAAATACTTTTTTAAGTATATGGCAACAATTACTTCTTTGATGTTGTTATAGTTATTTTATATTTGGATTGCTCTATAATACATAATTTTTTTAAAAGGGAAATAAATACTATATTACCTAATAATGTGTTTTGAATATTAAAATTGTTTTTATAAGGGATTTATTATGTCATTATCTTGAAATGATATCTTATGATTGCAACGTGGAAATGTCATTTTTGGTTTATGCATGTTTTTCATGTTGTGATTATGTTTTGGTTCATAGGAATTACTTATTTATATGGTTGGTTCCATGATAACCTGAGGGAGAGTAATCCGATTATATCTCTATAATGCATTGGTTATAGAGATAGAGTTAAATAGATGGGTTTCTCCAAATAGATTTAGGGAATATGCTTTAGTAGATATTCAAAATGTAAACCGGACGGTTTCTCCATAGGTAGTTATAAAAGATAAAATTTAATTATTATATGGATGACACAAGATAAATTTGTTATTTATGATTTCAAATATGTTTTTCAGAAATCATATGATTTCATTAAGTATGTTAATGAGTTTATGTTTTATGGGTGATAAGTATGATTTTGTGAAAATGTTTTCATGAGTTTAAAATATTCATAAATTGATGATTTAATTACTTTTTTAATATCACATAATGATATTTTCATGATCATCGCATGTTTTTGAAATGTTATCCACAATGTATAATTATTGATATGATAATGGAAGAAATGAAAATTAATGAGATGAAGATTTTTATCCAGAAAATAAATCATGTTTTGTTTTGAAGAGTTTTATTTTTTTGAAAAAAATATATAGTGAGTAGAATAGTATACTTTGTAATATGTGAGTTATTATGTAATAGTTATGGAATAATTATTGTAAACTCTAAGCCAAAAAATATTCTCAAGGTAAACTATTTATTTTACTTAGGAATATATAATGTTTAAGTCAACAGCCTTATACATTAATTATTTCAAATTATATTTATTCAAATATTATTATTATTATTTATTGGATATATCCATTAGTAAAACCATTACCACATCATAATTTAGTAATAATTTAAGGTAATTCATTATTTCGTAAAATTTATTAATAAATTTTAGTAACGAATATAATGATTTTATCATTCCATGTTCTATTTATAGTCCAATATATATTCTAAATAATACTCATTGAATATCTTATAGTTATTAAAACATTTGTATGTCATCTTTGACCTTTTATTAATATAAATAACTGTAGAGACCCAAAGCCTGACGTATATGGACATTACATTACTTTTGCGGAATAATTAATACATAACAAAAACTGACACACAAGGACCGTAATATTTTAGTGTCTTAAGAAACTCAGAATATAATCTTCTAATCGTGGTGAATGATCTTCAACATCTCTCATAAAGATATTCCCCTTTTTTTCTTACCTAAAACCTTTCTTTATATCCTGGGGAAAGGAAAACATAAAAGGGGTGAGGTCAAATGCTCAGTAAGGGTAAGCATAGAGAACATGAAACAATCCTTAGACATTTGAATATAAAAAAACATGTGCATAAAATCTAAACATCAAAATCTTGAGCAATGCCATAAAACATGGCAGTACGTAAGGCATAGATCATGAAGAAACATTAATCATGATAAATTATCATGGGAATAAAATAGGTAATTGTGGAAACCATTAATCACATGATATGATTTCCATAGTAGCCAAGGTATTGCTGCCAAGACCATCTTAGTGGACAAAGTTCCTTTATGAATTGATTTCACTCCTCGTTCCAGTCCTGTATTACTGAACCAGTTTAACTTTCCATTCCAGCCATGTCTATCTAATGAGATATAAATCTTTAACCAATTCTTTGGAGGGAGATATAGGTCCCACCCATCTAATGTTGAAATCATTCTTTCATGTGCCACAATATAAACATAAATCATTCATCATAACCCAAGAATAAAATGGGTTTCATAAACATCATTCCATCATAACATAATCCATCCAAAAAAATTGGATACCATTTCATCATTAGAAAAGTGAAACCATGTAAATCATAGATACATGATACTTGAAACATACACATGTGAAATAATGTCATCTTAGATGAAAATGGTTTTGATAAAACACTTGAAATGAATTCTTGATGAAAATATCATTTTTCTTTAAAATCATTTTCTTTTCACAAAATGTCATGTAATTTTAAAAGAGAAGGATTTTTTTGAAAAAATTCATGAAATATTTTGGAGTAATCTTCATGAAAATAAAGCTTTATAAAACCGTAAAAATCCTTTCATGCCGTATACGTTAAAAAAACATTCTTCTCGTACTTTTTTCGGAAATGTCAAAAAGTACCTTGTAGGGTAAATAAAAAAAGATTCCTTCCATACCATGGGGTAAAAGTCAAATGGATATAAAGGACTTTAAACATACATGAATAAACTTTTATAAAACATGGGCATGGATGATAGCAATAACCCCAGTAAATACTTACGAATAAGAAATCTCGGATAAAAATGAGATTTGCACAATTATCCCTTACCTTAGGTCCAATATGATTCGTACGTATCCAAATCTCATGTATAATGATTTAAATAATGTCATTGACATATTACATACTCATATTCATTGTTATTATATCATATATGTTTCACTTATGACTCTATATTACCAGTTATTTTGTAAATTCCATGTTAAAGCAGCGTTTTGGGTAAAATCATTTCATTTATCGTATGTGTTTCGACTTGTCGTTATTGATATTATTACTTATATCCTGATTTAAAGAATTCCAGAATGTAAAACATGATTTATATATAATATATATTCATCATATACATATATATATTATAGATCGATAAAAGGAATGAAATACACCGTTCATGGAGACGGTCGGTCGTACGTACGCATGAACATTGTTTTCGCTTCCATATTTAATTGAATGAAACTAAATAAATGACATAAATATATATATACATAAATCCAGTAGCTTTATTATTTCATATAGTTCATTATTATTCATTATATAAACTTTATGATCATTCATGTATGGTTAACATGGAGAATGAATCTCATCGCATCGTGGAGACGGTAGTCCGTACGTACGCACGAGCGATGATATCGTTCCCAAAATTATTGAATAGAATTGGAGTGGATGGTATAATATATCATAATCAGTATGATGTTATAATAACCATATATATTTATTCTTTACACCATTATACCCATCCATGTAAGGTGTTGGTGGAAAAACAGATTTCACCACGGCGTGGAGAAGGTATTCCGTACGTACGCAGGCGTGGTGATTTCGTTTTCCATAGGATGGATAGATGGTTAAATAGGGTTGTTTCATACATATAATAACATATCAGTATATGATTTATACTGATGTTATTACTTACTAATGAAACGACTAAAGATGAAGAAGTGGAAGAAGAAATAAAGTTGAAAGAATCGGTAACAGACATTACCTCTTCTTTGAAGCGCCTCATTGAGACCTCCTCTTAGGGAACTAAAATTGGTCTTTGAAGAAGAAAAGAACCTCTAGGATGTTTCTATGGAAGTGTAGAAGATAATTTTTCAGGGTTTGGCCGAGCTTGAAGGCTCAATGTGGTGTGAGGAAGAGAGGGAGGAGGTGCCCTTTTATAGGAGAGGAGAGGGGCACCTTTGGAAAAACTAAAAATATTATTTTATTATAAATTCATATTCTATTTTTAATATCCCTAAATTAATTTATTTCGAAGCTAATGTGTGGATGGGTCTCCATCCTCTCATCTAATATAATTTAGACAATTTTAGGTTTCTATTTTAACCTTATCATTCAAATTTAACCTTAAGTTAAATAATTTTACTGTTACCGTGTCTTCTTGTTTTCTTACACTATAAGGTTAATTAACTCACTATAACAAGACAAAATAACCCCAAGTTGTTTATTATTAACATATATTACCTTATCTAAGTCATTTGGCCGAACCTTAGATATATAGGAATAAAATACAAATTAATAATATAATATTTGTTTTAAAAACTATTTTATGTCAATTTTGACACTATTTGGTAATTGATTTTTGTGAAAATCATAACAAAATTATTAGTGCGAATAAAGTTAATTAAATCAAAACTAACATGTCATATTAACCTATAAAATTAGTTAAATTCATAAAATGTCTCAAATTACATTTATTTAGGATTTTATAACATCAATTATGTCAATATTTCATTAATAAGATAATTACAGCATCATCTTTGTGTCATTAATAAATTAAATTATTTAATGTCTAAAAATTATAAATAAGTTACAATTATGTTGGAAATCTTTTTATGTTTCTAAGAAATATTTATAGTCTAATTTATCTTATATATAACCTTACATTAAAAATGATTTACTTATTAAACTTTGATTTTAACTATTTTAACCCTTCTTTAAATAAATAAATATTAAATTTCCTAATGTAATACAAGTGGGCCTAAATGGTCATCGTTTATTCCTAAGGATGTTTTTGGTTTAATTACACTTATCCAATAGAATTAAGACATGTTTTAGGGTAATAATAATATGATTTTTACCCTTAATTTTCCTATTTACTTTTTACCGTGGTAAATAAAAGTAAAAAGTTACTATTCACCAAAATTATATTCATCTCATTGAACCAAATTTTAGTCCTTGATATTAACCGTGTCTCTCGGATTTTTTACATTAAATTCACAGAAGTTATAAAATTTAATTTAAATTAATAAAAGTCGGTTTTTTAACTACCACTAAGTGGTTTCACTATTCATCGAAAATTGAAGTTTTTCAGAAAAATACCAAAAATTACACCTAATAATTATTTGATATTCTGAATTCAAAATTGATGTCTATTTTTAAAAATTCATAACATATAATTGGAATTAATTAATTTTAAATTTAATTCCCGTTATCAAAACAAATAGCGTGTTTTTGAGAAACAAAAACAATCAAAAGATTGATACTTGTTTATATCCAATTACAAAGTGAAATTAATTCCAATGAACAACATTGGATTAAATGGTAAAAATATATTCTAATTACACTTTAAAACCAATTAAAAAGATAATCTAACCATTTAAATTATTGCGATGAAAAATGATGTTATTAATGAAAATATAGCATGTTTTTACTGTTCATTAAAATATGAAAGTTATCAGAATAATATGAAAAATTTATCCAAAGTAAATTTTTATATCCTGATTCTCAAGAAGAATTTTATTTTGTCAAATTTAACTTCTAGACATTTCAAAAACAAGATTTAAGGTGGGTGCCTCATCAAAAGGATGGAAAACTGCAATTTTTGAAAAATACATATTTTACACGAAAAATTTATTTTGTTCTCATACCATATTATAGAAAATGTGTAAGATTAATAATAATGTTATAAAATTAAAAACTTAGTTAATACTATTCATAATGGCTAGTCCATAATATTATAACAATATATCGTTGTTTAGTGAAACATGGTATTGCGTACAACACACGCAATCGAGGAAGGTCGCGATTGCGTGTAATGCAAGCCAAGTCAGGGTTGCGTGTTGTGCAAGACTCATCCGTTTTTTCATATAATATAATCCAACAATATTTCATTTATACATTGAATATATATATATATATATATACTCAATGTTTCGTAGAATAACTACTATCAAAATTGTGTGTAACATGATCCAAGAATAGTGTTGTGTACACCGCATGCTCATACGGTGTTGCGTATAGAGCAAGGAAATTTTGTTGTAGCTTACAACACAAGACATCAATGAAATTAAAAGAATATTTTTCATAAAATCTCGGGTTGTTACGTTCTTACCCCCTTAAAATAAATTTCTCCCTCAAAATTCGTTGGGGTTATAAATCGTTTACTATTTATAGAATCCCACATCGTAAAAAGGAATACTAAAACTTAATTTTAAAAACTGAAGAATGAAATGTAATGATTACCCAAAGAAACTCATCTCTAGGATTCAATATAGGAGAACATAAGTGAAAATATGGATATGGAAGAAAAATCTAACAATCAAATTCTGATGGAGAGTGGTAGAGAACATGGCTATGAAAAATCCATCAATCACAAAGCCATAGATTTGTGATGATCTAAGGTACCATCTGATTAATCGGATATAAGGGCATCATGACAACATTTTTGGCGTTCATGATCATTTCCCTAATGTTTATGATATTGGGATTAGATGAAATACTTTCGTGATTTTGGTACAGTCTCACCGTTGGTCGTTCTTTGGACAATTTCCACTTCATGACTTAATGAAATGAAGTTGAATTTGTCATTCGTGAAGTGTTAGCAGATCATGTGATATAATGATAGGTCATTCCATCTGTCTCAAACAAAAGGTTATAAAAGTTATCAAAAATACATAAGTTCATCTATAGTGAGATTAATCATATATGGTTCCTAAGATGGACTTATACATCATATATCATACTTCTTAATATAATAAAACTAGTTTCTACTAAACAAAGACTTCCTGTAGGCCAGTGGTAGGTGATAAAGGCTAGTCACACTTCGGTTGTGGGTTCTATTCCCACAGCCTTGTCCGAAGCGATGGGATGTCACCCATCCCACATGTTGTTCTTTTTATAAAACAACATTACTATAACATCCCATCAATAATATCAAAAAAACTTCTATCCTTAAACAATACTAAATTATGTCCAACATAATCCATTCCAATCTTTAGGCTTATCCATAATACTGCAGTCCACTCTCATATTATAGTAAAAACGATTACTAGATATTTCATATAACAAGCATGTTAATACCATCATTGATCCCCATATATATCATAAGATATGTCTTGTTGGTCACATTCCAAACATTTGAAGGCCTTAATCATGTATTCTCTTGAAAAAGGAATACCCATTGAATCTTAGTGAAAACATGAGTGTTGTCAAAAGTTAACTCTTTCCACATACCAAAACCACAAAATTCTATATATTCAAACCATGATATAACTATTTCCTTATATAAGACATGAGCTCATGAATACTGTCAAACATTTCATTTTCTCTTTATCCCTTCATCATGCGCATATCATATTTTTTCCTAAAATATCACAATCACTTTCCATGCTTACCAGTACCATAAAATTATTGAAAACCACAATAGACCAATAAATAAATATTCCAATATTTCACATACTATATACAACATTATTTGGAATACCATTATACAAACACTTAATCATGTCACCACATCGTTGTCACATTCAACATCCCCAATAGTGATCGCATGTAACTTTCCTTTGTCCTTTTCCTTAAGTGATTGCTCAAGTCGATCATCACTAACCCTTGGATTAGGGCATTTATTAGCATAATGCCCTATTTCCTTGCACTTGAAGCATTGAAGTGTTGGTGGTGTGTTCTCTGCAGTTTTTATTTATTCACATCATTAGCAACCCTATTTCCATTACTTTGACACTCAGCTGGTTGATGGCCTTCTTTTCCACACTTAAAACATTTTCTAGTCCCTTTAACACAATCTACACCGTGCTTCTTTCCACACTTTGAGCATAAGGAAACATTCATCTTTTTTTCACCATTATTCTGAGATTTCTCCTTCAACTCCATCTTTCATTTCTTATCAAAACCATGAGATGGATAAATAAAACCAACTTCCATTTCTACCTTGATAGTAGAACGCACAATTTCTTCATAGCTACTGAAGTCTCTTATAGTTAATTCCCTTTGATGATTTGGTTTTATGCCCATGAAGAATTGATCAACTTTAATTTTAGGTTGGATGATAAAGCCAGATGCATACCTTGAAAGAATTGTAACATTCGCTTCATATACACCATCAGATTCATCATCCTATTTCATTAGTTCAAGAAAGTCCTTATCCATATTTTTTTGTTGAATATGAGGGAAGTACTTATTGAAACATTAGTTCTTGAACTCGTCCCATTCCATGGACTCAATTCCCTCTCTTGGCCTCGTATTCTTGATAAGATTCCACCATTGATCAGATTCACCTTCCAAACGATATACTGCTAAGATGACTTTATCATGTTTAGAATATTAAAGTACTGAAAATATCTTTTCAGTGGTACTGATCCATTGTTCAGCAACAAGTGGATCAGAGGACCCACTGAAAGAAGGTGAACGTTGCCTCATGAAGGACTCAATAGAATATTGTTCCCTTTTCTACTCATTTGGAAGTCCAGAATGATTCATAGCTTGTGTAAGCATAGAAATAAGATTTTTCACTCCATCTCCCATAACATAGTTTGTTCATGAGGACAATCATTTCATTTTCCATTGCATTTATCAACACATTTCCTTCGGGTTCCATCCATCGTCTAAAACCCAAAAAAAAATAGTGTGAGAGGCAAAAATCATTCTTGGGAAAACAACATAATAAAGGGGGAGTACCTTCAATATCTAACAAATTAGGTTTAATTATAATATCGTTACCATAATTCTAGGACTATAACCTATACTTATACTTAACATTTGGGACATCCCTAGACATAAATTAGAAATATCTCTAGGGATCTCACTAAAGTTCTCGCATCCTAGTTTCCAAAGGTTGACTAAACCTTTCCTCTGATACCAAATGTAGAGACCCAACACATGATGTACATGGAAATTACATTAATTTTGTGGAATAATTAATACATAACAAAAACAGACACACAAGGATAGTAATAGTTTAGTGACTTTGGAAACTCGGAATATAATCTTCTAATCGTGGTGAAAGATCTTCAACATCTCTCATAAAGATCTTCCCCGTTTTTTCTTACCTAAAACCTTTCTTTATATTATGGGGAAAAGAAATCATAAAAGGGGTGAGCTGAAATGCTCAGTAAGGGTAAGCATAGATAACATGAAACAATCCTTAGACATTTGAATGTAAAAAAACATGAGCATAAAATCTAATCATCAAAATCTTAAGCAATGACATAAAACAAGGAAGTAATTAATGCATAGATCATGAAGAAACATTAATCATGATAAATTAGCATGGGAATAAAACATGTAATTGTGGCAAACATTAAGAACATGATATGATTTCCATAGTAGCCATGGCATTGCTGCCAAGACCATTTTAGTGGACAAAGTTCCTTTCTGAATCGAGTTCACTCCTCGTTCCAGTCCTGTATTACTGAACCGGTTTAACGTGCCGTTCCAGCCATGTCTATCTCATGTGATAAAAATCTTTAACCAATGAATAGGAGGGAGATATAGGTCCCACCCATCTCATATTGAAATCATTATTTCTTTTGCCATAATATAAATATAAATCATTGATCATAACCGAAGAATAAAATGGGTTTCATAAACATCATTCCATCATAATGTAATCCATACAAAAAAATTGGATATCATATCATCATTAGAAAAGTGAAACCATGTAAATCATAGATACATGATTCTTGAAACATACACATGTGAAATAATGTCATCTTAGATGAAAATGGTTTTGATAAAACACTTGAAATGAATTCTTGAGGAAAATATCCTTTTTTCTTAAAAATCATTTTGTTTTCACAAAATGTCATGCATTTTTAAAGGAAAAGGATTTTGTTGAAAATAGTCATGAAATATTTTGGAGGAAGATTCATGAAAATATGGCCTTATAAAACCGTAAAAATCCCCTCATGTCGTATACGTTAAAAAAAATGTTCTTCTCGTACTGTTGTCGGAAAAGTCAAAAGGTACATTGTAGGGTAAATAAAAGAAAGATCCCTTCCATACCATGGGGTAAAAGTCAAATGGGTAAAAAGTACATTAAAAATATATGAATATACTTTTTTAAAACATGTACATGGATGATAGCAATAACCCCAGTAAATACTTACGAATAAGCAATCTCGGATAAAAATGAGATTTGCACAATTATCCCTTACCTTAGGTCTGATATGATTCGTACGTATCCGAACCTCCTGTATAATGGTTTAAATAATGTCATTGACTTATTAAAGAATCATATTCTTTGTTATTATATCATATATGTATTACTTATGACTTTATATTACCCGTTCTTTTGTAAATTCCATGTTAAAGCAGCGTTTTGGGTAAAATCATTTCATTTATCGTATGTGTTTCGACTTGTCATTCTTGATATTATTACTTATATCCTGATTTAAATAATTCCAGAATGTAAAACATGATTTATATATAATATATATTAATCATTTACAAATATATATTATAGATCGATAAATGGAATGAAATAAACCGTTCATGGAGACGGTCGGCCGTACGTACGCATGAACACTGTTTTCATTTCCTTATTGAATTGAATGAAACTAAATAGATGACATACATATATATATATACATAAATCCAGTAGCTTTATTATTTCATATATTTCATTATTATTAATTATATAAACTTTATGATCATTCATGTAGGGTTAACATGGAGAATGAATCTCATCGCGTCGTGGAGACGGTAGTCCGTACGTACGCACGAGCAATGATACCTTTCCAATAATTATTGAATAGAATTGGAGTGGATGGTATAATATATCAGAATTATTATGATGTTATAATAACCACATATATTTATTATTTACACCATTATACCCATCCATGCAAGGTGTTGGTGGAAAAACAGATTTCACCACGGCGTGGAGATGGTATTCCGTACGTACGCACGCGTGGTGATTTCGTTTTCCATAGGATGGATAGATATTGAAATAGGGTTGTTTCATACATATAATAACATATCCGTATATGAGTTATACTGATGTTATTACTTCATAATGAAACAACTAAATATGAATAAGTGGAAGAAGAAATAAAGTTGAAAGAATCAGTAATGGACATTACCTCTTCTTTGAAGCGCCTCTTTGAGACCCCCTCTTAGGGCACTAAAATTGGTCTTTGAAGAAGACCAGAACCTCTAGGATGTTTCTATGGAAGTGTAGAAGAGAATTTGTCAGGGGTTGGCCGAGCTTGAAGGCTCAAAGTGGTGTGAGGAAGAGAGGGAGGAGGTGCCCTCTTATAAGAGAGGAGAGGGGCACCATTGGAAAAACTAAAAATATTATTTTATTATAAAGTCATATTCAGTTTTTAATAGCTCCAAATTGATTTATTTCAAAGATAATGTGGGTATGGGTCGAAATCCTCTCATCCAATACAATTTAGAAAATTTTAGGTTTCTATTTTAACCTTATCATTTAAATTTAACCATAAGTTAAATAATTTTACTTTTACTGTGTCTTCTTGTTTTCTTACACTATAAGGATACTAAACTCACTATAACAAGCCAAAATAACCCCACTTTGTTTATTATTAATATATATAACCTTATATAATCCATTTGGAAGATCCTTAGATTTATAGGAATAAAATAAAAATTAATAATATAATATTTGTTGTAAAAATTATTTTATGTCAATTTTGACACTATTTGGTAATTGATTTTTGTGAAAATGATAATAGAATTATTAGTTCGAAAAAAGTTAAATAAATCAAAACTAACATGTCATAGTACCCTAGAAAATTAGTTAAATTCATAGAAATTCTCAAATTAGATTTATTTGGGTATTTATAACATCAATTATGTCAATATTTCATTAATAAGATAATTACAGCATCATCTTTGTGTCATAAATAAATTAAATTATTTAATGTCTAAAAATTATAAATAAATTACCATTATGTTAGAAATCTTTTTATGTTTCTAATGAATATTTATAGTTGAATTTATCTTATATATAACCCTATATTAAAAATGCTTTACATATTAAAATTTGATTTTATCTATTTTAACCTTTCTTTAAATAAATTAATATTAAATGTCCTAATCTAATACAAGTGGGCCTAAATGGTCATAATTTATTTATAAGGTTGTTTTTGGTCGAATTACACTTATCCAATAGAATTAAGACATGTGTTAGGGTAATAATAATATCATTTTTACCCTTAATTATCCTATTTTCTTTTAACCGTGGTAAATAAAAGAAAAAGTTATTATTCACCAAAATTATTTTCTTCTCATTGAAACACATTTTAGTCCTTGATTTATTTTTTTATGAAAGTGACATGGATTGGTTTCCCAATCCATGCCCAACGAAATTTATTAAGAACAAGGTTTATAGTGAAAACCCGAGGTGTAATGAAGCTACACCATCAAAAATAGAAAGCCACAGAAAAATCAAATGAAACATGAATGAACAGAGCAATCTATCCTCTAGCAGTCTGAAAATAGTAGTAGAAAGAGACCAGCACCTCGATTGTGGAAGCAGAACCATAAAAAGATAGAGCAGTAGAAAGCACTTCCATATAAACCAGATTCATCGAGATGCAAGCTACCCCTCAGATCCAATGAAAAGAAGAATATGATCCGGCCCATTTGCCAGCATCAGAAACCCCATCATAATCAATCCAGAATACAAGAGGCAGCATTTTACTAGATCCAAACATGAATTAGCAACCCAGTCCAGTTGAAACTCAAGAACAGCAGGCGATTATACATCATCAACTCTGTGCTGGACTGATGAAGAGCACAACCTATTCTGCAGAGCCATCCAGAAGCACACGTCCATGAAAAAACAAGAACAAGCCTTGATTCCAATAAAGTAATACCATGCTATAACATGGAGAACAACAACCAAAGAAGAGCGCTCAGAGCCAGCAGAGCCCAAACAACCCCTTAGAAACACAACAGAACTGCCAGCGCTAAATTAGAGAAGATAAACAGGTCATAAAATGCAAGCCTTCACAAAGTAGTCCACATATTTTTTAAACTTCAAACAGAATTACAGAGTCCAGGTGCATGCATTCCAAGAAAACCAGATCCAAGCTTCAAGCATAGACGAATAGCAAGAAATAGGAGAAAAGTTCAAAAAAATAAAAGATAGATGAAACCAAAGGGATGAAATAGAAAGAGTCCAGCAAGAAGGTATCTCCAGGAGCAAGATTTCCTATAAAATCCAAATCCAGACAGAGAAAAAAAGCAATGAAGGTCCTAGCAAACAGCCTTAAAATAGACTCCAAACCCAGTAAAAAATGTGTAGGAAACAAAACTGAGCAAAACCCCACAGAATCCAGCTTGAAAAGGTAAACCAGGTCTAGCAAACAAGGTCCAAGATAAGATGTAGAAAAACCCAGGAACCAAAACATAAGCATCTAGATCAAAATCAGGATAAAAAACCACACCAAAAGGAAAACCACAATCCTGTTTAGAAAACCATCATAGCCTCAAGAAGTGCTTGAAAGAGAACAAACAGAATAAACAAGCAGGAGATCAAGAGAGACCAATATAGGACATCAGAGCAAGCCTAGAACAAGAATTATTTCCTAATTCTATCATTGAGTATGTCATGCTTTGCCACCATGTAAGTGCTCTTAGTAATCTCACATTTCCTAAAAGAATTGTATAGGATATCATCTTTGAGTCTCATTGAAGAATCAGAATCTTCACAAACTGACATAATTGGTTCATCAACCCTTTTATCTTGTTGTTCCTTCTCTAAAGGTTGATTTGTAATAGTGGAAGATACATTCTTTCTATCAATATCCAAGGATCGAGTGACAATAGTCCTCCCTACATGACAACAATCCCTACGCTTTTTAGTTTTTTTAGGGTCGGGAGTAATAAACCCATCTACATCAACTATTGGTTTCTTACCCTTCCTGGCCATGTCCTTTAGGTATTATTCCTCAACGATAGTAGATTTATCCTCTTAATCATTTTGAGAGAGTCTAATTTCAGATTCGTCACACCTCTCCTTTTCCTCATTTTCCTGAGTGTCATCTTTTATTGGAACTTTATTCATTAACTCAAGTGATGGTGATGGGCTATGATGTGTATTAGCATTCTCCACAGTGGGTGGAGAATCCTTCTCACCCTTATCTAGAGAAATATTTCCATGATCCCCCCAGTTCAGCAAATAATCACAAGGTTTAGGATGCACGTTACTAGTCCCGGAGACATCATTGGTAATGGGAATCACAAAGTCCTTAGTAGTGGATGATTTAGGAACATCCAAATTAATTTTAGCATTATCTTTTTCTAACCAAAATGTTTTACAGCGAGGTTGAGGTGGTTCAAATTTTTTTGACTCACATTCTTCCAAAGAATGACCCACTTTGTAGCAGCAGTTACAGTAGGGTGAAACATTTTCAAAAACTACCTCTTGAGTATAACCTTTATCACAATTCTAGAACCAGAATCTGGAAGGTAATTCTTGTGATATATCAATCTCAGTGAAGATCCTTGCAACTGAGGGACGAGAAAAGTTCATGGTGGAAAAATCTAATCTAATCGGAGTTCCAAATAGACTTACAATGGTAGATAGAGCACTTTGCTTAAACAGATGCAAAGGCAATCCTGGGAAACCGATCCAAATTGGAACAATAGGGGGCTCAGAACCTAATTCAAAATCCAGAGACCACTTAAATACCTTTAAAGAAGCCCCCCAAAAGACCATGATCCACGAATCCAAAATCAATAATAATCATTATTCGAGGAGAACCGAAACACAACATACAGAGAGTTCAGAAATCCAATATGAATGTTTGTAAAACCTATATTCTCAAGTGTTTTGTGTAAGAAGAACAGAGAAGGGCGGTTCTTGGAAAATCGACCGACGAGAACAAGACGGAGGTCCGAAGCAAGATTGAGTACTTCTTCTTTAGAGAGAGAAATCTCCGATAGACCTCAGTGTCTGTAGTATTTTGGAGCAATAATACCGGAGGTCTTCAATTCTGTGCGAGGGATTCTACCCGAGACAACGTCTGCAAAGGATCTCTCATCATGGAACCCTTGATCTGCGATGTTAGGGTTAACCCGTCTTTCAACCAAGAGAGCTGCCATTCTAGTCCTTCATATTAACCGTGTCTCTCGGATTTTTGAAATTCAATTCACAGAAGTGAAAAAAATTTAATTTAAATTAAAAAAAGTCAGTTTTTAACTACCACTAAGTGGTTTCACTATTCATCGAAAATTGTAGTTTTTCAGAAAAATACCAAAAATTCAGCGTAAGAATTTTTTGATATTCCGAATTCAAAATTGATTTCTATTTTTCCAAATTCATAACATATAATTGTAATTAATTAATTTTAAATTTAATTCCCGTTATCAAAATAAATAGCGTGTTTCTAAGAAACAAAAACAATCAAAAGATTGACACTTGTTTATATCCAATTTCAAAGTGAAATTAATTCCAATGAACAACATTGGATTAAATGGTAAAAATATATTCTAATTAAACTTTAAAACCAATTAAAAAGATAATTTAACCATATAAATTATTGCGATGAAAAATGATGTTTTTAATTAAAATATAGCGTTTTTTTACTATTCATTAAAATATGAAAGTTATCAGAATAATATGAAAAATTTATCCAAAGTAAATTTATATCTTGATTCCCAAGAAGAATTTTATTTTGTAAAATTGAACTTATAGACATGTCAAAAACAATATTTAAGGTCAGTGCGTCATCAAAAGGGGGGAAAACTGCAATTTTTTAAAAATACATATTTTACACGAAAAATTTATTTTGTTCTCATACCATATTCTAGAAAATGTGTGAGATTAATAATAATGTTATAAAATTCAAAATGTAGTTAATACTATTTATAATGGAAATTACATGATATTATATCAATATATCATTGTTTAGTGAAACATGGTATTGTGTACAACACACGCTATCGAGGAAGGTCACGATTGCGTGTAATGCAAGCCAAGTTAGGGTTGAGTGTTGTGCAAGACTCCTCCGTTGTTTCGTATAACAGAATCCAACCATATTTCATTTATACATTGAATATATATATATACACTCAATGTTTCGTAGAATAACTACCTGTGTAACATGATCCAAGAATAGTGTTGTGTATACTGCATGCTCATACGGTGTTGCATATAGCGCAAGGAAATCTTGTTGTAGCTTAGAACACAAGACATCAATGAAACTAAAAGAATATTTTTCATAAAATCTTGGGGTGTTACATTCTACCCCCCTTAAAATAAATTTCTCCCTCGAAATTCTTTGGGGTTATAAATCGTTTACTATTTATAGAATCCCACGTCGTAAAAAGGAATACTAAAACTTAATTTTAAAAACTAAAGTATGAAATGTAACGATTACCCAAAGAAACTCATCACTGGGTTTCCATATAGGAGAACATAGGTGAAAATATGGATATGGAAGAAAAATCTAACCATCATGTTCTGATGGAGAGTGGTAGAGAACATGGCTATGAAAAATTCATCAATCATAAAGCCATAGATTTGTGATGATCTAAGGTACCATCTGATTCATTGGATATAAAGGCACTAGGAAAACATTTTTGGCCTTCAGGATAATTTCCCTAATGTTTATGAAATTGGAATTAGACGAAATACTTTCGTGATTTTGGTACAGTCTCACCGTTGGTCGTTCTTTGGACAACTTCCACTTCATCTCTTAATGAAATGAAGTTGAATTTGTCATTCGTGAAGTGTTAGCAGATCATGTGATAGAATGATGGGTCATTCCATCTGTCTCAAACAAAAGGTTATAAAAGTTATAAAAAATACATAAGTGCATCTATAGTGAGATTAATCATATATGGTTCCTCAAATGGACTTATACATCATATATCATACTACTTAATATAATAAAACTAGTTTATACTAAACAGGGACTTCCTGTAGGCCAGTGGTAGGTGATAAAGGCTATTCGCACTTCGGTTGTGGGTTCGATTCCCACAACCTTGTCTGACGCGATGGGATGTCACCCATCCTGCATGTTGTTCGATTTCTAAAACAACATTACTATAACATCCCATTAATAATATCGAAAAAACTTCTATCCTTAAACAATACTAACTTATGTCCAACATAATCCATTATAATCTTTAGGCTTATCCATAATACTGCAGTCCTCTCTCATATTATAGTGAAAAATATTACTAGAGATTTCATATAACAAGCATGTTAATACCATCGTTGATCCCCATATATCATAAGATATGTCTTTTTGGTCACATTACAAACATTTGAAGGCCTTAATCATGTAATCTCTTGAAAAATAAATACCCATTGAATCTTAGTGAATACATGAGTGTTGTAAAAAGTTAACTCTTTCCACATACCAAAACCCAAAAATTCTATATACTCAAACCATGATATAAATATTTACTTATATTAGTCATGAGCTCATGAATACTGTCAAACATTTCATTTTCTCTTTATCCCTTCATTATGCGCATATCATCTTTTTTCCAAAAATATCTCAATCACTTTCCATGGTTACCAGTACCATAAAATTATTGGAAACCACAATAGACCAATACATAAATATTCCAATATTCCATGATACTATATACAACATTATTTTGGAATCCCATTATATAAACCCTTAATCATTCCACCACATCATTGTCATATTCAACATCTCCAATAGTGATCGCATGTGACTTTCCTTTGTCCTTTGCCTTAAGTGGTTGCTCACATCGATCATCACTAACCCTTGTATTAGGGAATTTATTAGCATAATTCCCTATTTCGTTGTACTTGAAGCATTGAAGTGTTGGTGGTGCATTCTCTGCAGTCTTTTCTTTATCCACATCATTAGCAACCCTATTTCCATTACTTCGACACTCAGTTGCTCGATTGCCTTCTTTTCCACACTTAATACATTTTCTAGTCCCTTTAAGACAATATCCACCATGCTTCTATAAACACTTTGAGCATAAGGAAACATTCAACTTTTTTTCACCATTATTCTGAGATTTCTCTTTCAACTCCATCTTTCATTTCTTGTCAAAACCATGAGATTGATAAATAACACCAACTTCCATTTCTACCTTGATAGCAGAACGCATAATTTCTTTATAGCTACTGAAGTCTCTTATAGATAATTCCCTTCAAATATTTGGTTTTAAGCCACTGAAGAATTGATCAACTTTACTTTCAGGTTGGATGATAAAGCCAGATGCATACCTTGCAAGCCTTGTAACATTCGCTTCGTATACACCAACAGATTAATCATCCTTTTTCATTAGTTCAAGAAACTCTCTCTCCATCTTTGTTCAAAGAATACGAGGGAACTACTTATTTAAAAAATAAGTTCTTGAACTCATCCCATTCCATGAACTCAATTTCCTCTCTTGGCCTGGTATTCTTGATAAGATTCCACCATTGATCAGCTTCACCTTCCAAAAGATATACTTCTAAGATGACATTATCATGTTTAGAATATTAAAGTACTGAAAATATATTTTTAGTGGTACTGATCCATTGTTCAGAAACAAGTTGATCAGAGGACCCACTGAATGAAGGTGAACGTTTCCTCATGAAAGACTCAATAGAATATTGTTCCCTTCTCTGCTCATTTGGAAGTCCAAAAATATTCATAGCTTGTGTAAGCATAGAAATAAGATTTTTCACTCCATCTCCCATAACATTTGTTTGTTCAAGAGGACAATCATTTCATTGTCCATTGCATTGATCAACACGGTTCCTTCGGGTTCCATCCATCGTCTAAAACCAAAAAAGAATAGAATGAGAGGAAAAAATCATGCTCGGGAAAACAACATAATAAAGGGGGAGTACCTTCAATATCTAACAACTTAGGTTTAATTATAATATCATTACCGTAATTCTAGGTCTATAACCTATACTTATACTTATCCTTAGGGACATCCCTAGACATAAATTAGAAATATATCTAGGGATCTCATTAAAGTGCTCACATCCTAGTTTCCAAAGGTTGACTAAACCTTTCCTCTGATACCAACTGTAGAGATGCAAAGATTGACGTACATGGAAATTACATTACTTTTTTGGAATTATTAATACCTAACAAAAACAGACACACAAGTCCTGTAATAGTTTAGTGTATTTGGAAACTCGGAATATAATCTTCTAATCATGGTGAAAGATCTTCAACATCTCTCATAATGATCATCCCATTTTTTTCTTACCTAAAACCTTTCTTTATATCCTGGGGAAAAGAAAAAATAAAAGGGGTGAGCTCAAATGCTTAGTAAGGGTAAGCATAGATAACATGAAACAATCCTTAGACATTTGAATGTAAAAAAACATTAGCTTAAAATCAAAACATCAAAATCTTGAGCAATGACATAAAACATTGCAGTACTTAAGGCATAGATCATGAAGAAACATTAATCATGATAAATTAGAATGGGAATAAAACATGTAATTGTGGATACCATTAAGCACATGATATGATTTCCATAGTAGCCAAGTCATTTCTGCCAAGACAATTTTAGTGGACAAAGTTCCTTTCTGAATCGAGTTCACTCATCGTTTCAGTCCTGTATTACTGAACCGGTTTAACGTGTCGTTCCAGCCATGTCTATCTCATGAGATATAAATCTTTACCCAATGCATTTTAGGGAGATATAGGTCTCACCCATCTCATATTGAAATCATTCTTTCGTGTGCCACAATATAAACATAAATCATTCATCATAACCCAAGAATCAAATGGGTTTCATAAACATCATTCCATCATAACGTAATCCATACAAACAAACTGGATATCATTTCATCATTAGAAAAGTGAAACCATATAAATCATAGAGACATGATTCTTGAAACATAAACATGTTAAATAATGTCATCTTAGATGAAAATGGATTTGATAAAACACTTGAAATTAATTCTTGAGGAAAATATCATTTTTTCTTAAAAATCATTTTCTTTTCACAAAATGTCATGAAATTTTAAACGAAAAGGATTTTGTTGAAAATAGTCATGAAATATTTTGTAGGAAGCTTCATGAGAATAAGGATTTATAAAACTGCAAAAATCCTTTCATGTCATATACGTTAAAAAACATTCTTCTCGTACTTTTGTCGAAAAAGTCAAAAAGTACCTTGTTGGGTAAATAAAAGAAAGATTCCTTCCATACCATGGGGTAAAAGTCAAATGGGTAAAAAGGACATTAAACATACATGAATAAAATTTTATAAAACATGGACATGGATGATATCAATAACCCCAGTAAATACTTACGAATAAGCAATCTCGGATAAAAATGAGATTTTCACAATTATCCCTTACCTTAGGTCCGATATGCTTCGTACGTATCTGAACCTCCTGTATAATGATTTAAATAATGACATGGAATTACTACAGATTCATATTCATTGTTATTATATCATATATGTTTCACTTATGTCTTTATATTATCCTTTCTTTTGTAAATTCCATGTTAATGCAGCGTTTTGGGTAAAATCATTTCATTTATCGTATGTGTTTCGAATTGTCGTTCTTCATTTTATTACTTATATTATGATTTACATAATTCCAGAATGTAAAACATGATTAATATAATATATATATTTATCATATACATATATATATTATAGATCTATAAAAGGAATGAAATACAACGTTTATGGAGACGGTCGGCCATACGTACGCGTGAACGCTGTTTTCGTTTCCTTATTGAATTGAATGAAACTAAATAGATGACATACATATATATAAATAAATCTGGTAGCTTTATTATTTCATATATTTCATTATTATTTATTATATAAACTCTATGATGATTCATGTATGGTTAACATGGAGAATGAATCTCATCACGTCGTGGAGACGGTAGTCCGTACGTTCGCACGAGCG
Source organism: Viscum album (assembly GCA_963277665.1). NCBI lineage: Eukaryota > Viridiplantae > Streptophyta > Magnoliopsida > Santalales > Viscaceae > Viscum > Viscum album. The sequence goes on from OY728150.1 coordinate 937,519,807, forward strand.
ATGATATCGTTCCCATAATTATTGAATAGAATTGAAGTGGATGGTATAATATATAAGAATCAGTATGATGTTATAATAACCATTTATAGTTATTATTTACACCATTATACCCATCCATGTAAGGTGTTGGTTGAAAAACAGATTTCACCACGGCGTGGAGATAGTATTCCGTACATACGCATGCGTGGTGATTTCGTTTTCCGTAGGATGGATAGACGGTGAAATATGGTTTTTTCCTACTTATAATAACATATCAGTATATGATTTATAATTATGTTATTACTTCATAATGAAACAACTGAAGAAGAATAAGTGGAAGAAGAAGAAAAGTTGAAAGAATCGGTAACGGACATTAGCTCTTCATTGAAGCGCCTCTTTGAGACCTCATCTTAGAGAACTAAAATTTGTCTTTGAAGAAGACCATAACCTCTAGGATGTTTCTATGGAAGTGGAGAAGCGAATTTGGTAGGGTTTGGCCGAGATTGAATGCTCAATGTGGTGTGAGGAAGAGAGGGAGGAGGTTCCCTTTTATAAGGGAGGAGAGGGGAACCTTTGGAAAAACTAAAAATATTATTTTATTATAAAGTCATATTCAGTTTTCAGTAGCTCAAAATTGATTTATTTCGAAGATAATGTGGGGATGGGTCTCAATACTCTAATCCAATAGAATTTGGAAAATTTTAGGTTTATATTTTAACCTTATCATTTAAATTTATCCTTAAGTTAAATAATTTTACTTTTACTGTGTCTTCTTGTTTGTTTACACTATAAGGTTAATAAATTTACTATAACAAGCCAAACGAACCCCAAGTTGTTTATTATTAATATATATAACCTTATATAAGTCATTTGGCCGAACCTTAGATTTATAAGAATAAAATAACAATTAATAATATAATATTTATTTTAAAAACTATTTTATGTCAATTTTGACACTATTTGGTAATTGATTTGTGTGATAATCATAACAGAATGATTAGTTCGAATAAATTTAATTAAATCAAAACTAACATGTCATATTAACCTAGATAATTATTTAAATTCATAAAAATTCTCTAATTAAATTTCTTTTGGTATTTATAACATCAATTATGTCAATATTTCATTAATAAGATAATTACAGCATCAACTTTGTGTCATAAATAAATTAAATTATTTAATGTCTAAAAATTATAAATAAATTACCATTATGTATAAAATCTTTTTATCTTTCTAATGAATATTTATTGTCTAATTTATCTTATATATATCTCTATATTAAAAATGCTTTACTTATTAAATATTGATTTTAACTATTTTAACCCTTCTTTAAATAAATTAATATTAAATGTCCTAATCTAATCCATGTGGGCCTAAATGGTCATATTTTATTCCTAAGGTTGTTTTAGGTCGAATTAAACTTATCCAATAGAATTATGACATGTGTTAGGGTAATAATAATATCATTTTTACCCTTAATTATCTTATTAACTTTTAACTGTGGTAAATAAAATTAAAAAGTTAGTATTCAAAAAAATTATTCTCATCTCATTGAACCACATTCTAGTCCTTGATATTAACCGTGTCTCTCGGATTTTTTAAATTCAATTCACTGAAGTGATAAAATTTAATTTAAATTAAAAAAGTCAGTTTTTTAACTACCACTAAGTGGTTTCACTATTCATCGAAAATTGAAGTTTTTCAGAAAAATACCAAAAATTCAGCCTAAGCATTATTTGATATTCCGAATTCAAAATTGATGTTTATTTTTCCAAATTAATAAAATATAAGTGGAATTAATTAATTTTAAATTTAATTCCCGTTATCAAAACAAATAGCACGTTTCTAAGAAACAAAAACAATCAAAAGATTGATACTTGTTTATATCGAATTTCAAAGTGAAATTAATTCCAATGAACAACATTGGATTAAATGGTAAAAATATATTCTAATTACACTTTAAAACAAATTAAAAAGATAATCTAACCATATAAATTATTGCGATGAAAAAAGATGTTTTTAATTAAAATATAGTGTGTTTTTACTATTCATTAAAATATGAAAGTTATCAGAATAATATGAAAATTTTATCCAAAGTATATTTATATCTTGATTCCCAAGAAGAATTTTATTTTTTCAAATTGAAATTATAGACATATCAAAAACAAGATTTAAGGTGGGTGTGTCATCAAAAGGGGAGAAAACTGTAATTTTGGAAAAATACATATTTTACACAAAAAATTTATTTTGTTCTCATATCATATTCTAGAAAATGTGTAAGATGAATATTAATGTTATAAAATTCAAATTTTAGTTAATACTATTCATAATGGATAGTCCGTAATATTATAACAATATATCATTGTCTAGTGAAACATGGTACTGCGTACAACACACGCTATCGAGGAAGGTTGCGATTGTGTGTAATGCAAGCCAAGTCAGGGTTGCATGTTGTGCAAGACTCCTCCATTGTTTTGTATAATATAATCCAACCATATTTCATTTATACATTGAATATATATATATATATACACTCAATGTTTCGTAGAATAACTACTATCTAAATTGTGTGTAACATGATCCAAGAATAGTGTTGTGTATACTGCATGCTCATACGGTGTTGCGTATAGTGAAGGAAATCTTGTTGTAGCTTACAACACAAGACATAAATGAAATTAAAAGAATATTTTTCATAAAATCTCGGGGTGTTACAATAACTATAAATGGATTAAATTCATCCATATTACCCCAAGTGGTCATAAAATCATTCAAAGGATTATTATTTTCAAAAATCACCCATATAATAAAATTATGAGAGGTTTTAAGGTAATTTAATAAAATTTATAATATTATGGTTTCCCTTAATTACATTATTTACTCATATCCATGGTTATAAAAAATTACTAAAATTATTATTAATATTTTTTAAAAAAGGGACATATTCAATAGATTTGGAAATTTTAATTACAAGTATGGAATCCGTTTTTAAAAATTCAAAACATATAAGATACCAGAATTAATTAAAAATTAATCCTGAAGATGTGAGGAATCAACTGGTTTTTTAAGTTAAATTATTCAAAAGTTCACCATGTCTGTATTTCTATGTTCAATGTGAAATTGATTTAAATGAAATAAATTGGACTAAATGATATGAAATTTATTTCATTGTAAATTGAAATGAATAAAATATATAATTTATCACAAAAAATTATTTTAGAGGAAAAATATGTTTTCAATAAGAATTTAGTATACTTTATTATTCATAAAAATATTAATCATATAAAAAAATACAAAAAATCAACCAAAGAAAATTTTGATATTGAGATTTAAAAAGATAAGTTTATTATTTATAATAGAATTAAAAAATTTCTCAAAACTATATTTAAAACAACTGTATCATCAAATGGATTCAAAACCACCTTTTAATAAAATACATATTTTATGAGAAATATTGGATTTTTCTCTTATATCATGTTTAGAAAACATATAAGATGAATGTTAAAAATAATATTTAATATATTATAATGTTTAATTAATATAATCTAATAAGTGTGTTTTTATTTATTTATGGGTATAAACACACTTGTTCGTATTTTTTTTGTTTTGTAAAAAACACATCTTTTTATTTTAAAAAATGTTTATATTTCCGTTTATAAATAATTAGTAACCAAATAAACAATTATATATAATATTGTCAAACATATTTTTAAAATATTTTCAATCCTATTCATACTGGCGATTCTAATGGGTATGCGATAATTGTTATACTAAATAAATATATTTCATTTCTTGTTTAAGCATGAGGTGGCATATAATTTATGCTATCAAACATAGTTTTTTATTTTTAAAAAAAGGAATGTTACAATGAATAAAAATAAATGAAGAATAAATGAGTTAATCAATCAAATTTTATCAGTTGATGATGATCAAACAAAAGGAATTCAGTCAAACTAATTTATTGATGGAGATGTTCATTATGAAGTTAATGAGACAATCGTTTTCAAGATGATGTTTTGAAAATATTTATATATACATTATAAATACATTTCTAAATGTAGATTCTATGCCAATCCTTCAACTGTAGTTATTTAACTGCGATAAGGATGTTCATGGAATTTCATGGGTGGTGAGTTTGTAAGCTGATTCAAGAACATTTTAGAATTGTTTATAAGGGTCTCAGTGATGTTGTGATGAGCAGAAGAATTCGAAATTAAAATTTTTGATGAGAATGAAAATGTTTTGAGTTCTCACATTATCATCCCAGATCCATGCCTAAATAAAGAATTTCAAGTCTTGTATAGGTGTTTGGTACACTATTAACATGATATACTTAGAGTTAGTACTGAAATAGGTAAGACATAGTGATACTAAACAATAGAAAAATCTAAATCCATGTGTATGGTGAGTCTCCAACCAAGGAATCTCATGGTTTAATAAGAAGAAGAAGCTACTGATAGAGTGGTAGTAGTTAGTGTTACCAGAAGAGGCATCTGATAGTTATTTTCAGGATCATTTTTTTAAATTTATTGAGAACTAATAAGAGTTGTATTATCTTGTGTGCATCAGATAGAGTTATAATAGAATAAATCAAAGTCGCATTAGGGGGAATGTTAATGTATTTATAAACTAAGATGAAAAATATCTAATTTTTTTCACTTGTTACCATAGTTTATCACTCTAGTATATGATGAAAATAAAAAAACTTATAATTAGTGAGATTTAGTATGATTTACTATTGGGAGATAGAAGTTGTCTAATGAGATTTAGATCAAATTTAATTTACTTCAACCTTTTCTATATTTCCATGTATTGATGTGAGATTCCATGGAAATGATTTAATCACCCATAGGGGGTGAGAAACTTGTAAATATTCAGTGATATGTATTACTTTCTTTATGTTTAATATGTTTTCTTGATATATACAATGTAGAAAATGATATAATTTCTCACAATTTCAGTGGTTGAATTTTAAGTGAAGATAAATTGTAAAATATTACCCCTCATTCAACCTCCATTCTCAGTGGTTCCCAATATCCTATGGAACATAAAGTAGTATGAAAGAATGTTTCACAAGTTAGATCCTAATCATGGATAATATCAAAAATGTAATTAATCAATGTGTAGCTAATATTGATGGATATAATTAACATGTATGGAAAAACTAAATGATACTATATAATCTATCTCTTTTAATTGAGGTGATTTTCGATGATATAATTGAATTTAAACCCACTGAGAAATATAATCTTATGAAAATTGAAGATAATAGGGATTATTAGATTTATGGTAATTCTAGGACTGAAATTCAGAAGAATTTATTATAAATTGTGTATATGAAGATGATGCGTATCAAGAAAACTAAATAATTATTTGGAAATTTTCCAAAGTATCATCTATAGAAAAGTTAATGTAATGTATGAAAATATACAAATCTAGAGAGGAAAGTTAAGAGATATAATAATGGAAGATGATGAATATATAAATAAATATTCACAAGATTTATTGAATATATCAGTTATATATAAAGATTCTGATATGTCTTTGAAGATTCAATGTTCTTTAAGAAACTCATGAGAAACACCCCAGACATGATTAATCCTTGAATTTCAACCATAGAAGATAACAATAATTTATATCATGAGATATTTCAAAAAATTATTGTTTATTTTGAGATGGGTAAATAGTAAACATTTAAGAAGAATATTAACGATGAAATTTCATTAGAAGCTATGCATATTCTAAAAATTCATGAACTAGAATATATGATAGTGAGACTCAATGGTTTAATAAATAGGGATGTTAATGGTGAAAAAATGATAGAATCGTTTCATTTTTTATAAAAAATAAAATCAAAGTAATGGAAATTAAAAATATAAATTCCCACTTAAATTTTAAAGTCTGTAGAAATTTAACATATTTTAAATAATTTTTCAAAGAATATTTCTAGAGAACAAGATGATTATTTAGTAGAGAAACTTTAATATAATTAGTTTATCAAAACATGTAGGGAAGAAAAGAAATACATTGGAAGTAAGAAAAATTTTTCCTAAAAAAACATAAGAAGAATGTTTTTTATGAACATTGAGTAAGATACAACTAAAAATAGTTTTTTTGAGGATGACAATCAAGAGAAGTTTAGAACTAGGACTGTTAATTTTGAAAAAAATCGACGATTCCTCAAAAATTGATGAAGAACTTGAAGAAAATTATAAGTAATATCATCTGATACAATAACAGTTTTTATGTTCGTAGAAAAAACTCAATACAAAGATTATTATTTTTAATAAATCATATGTGAAGAAAAATTAATTGATGTAGGATTTCCTTAAAATGGTTGATGTTTAAATTGAATATATTAAGGACTTAGAACTGAAAGTTGCAGAATAATGATATATAGTGGGTGATCATCCTATGAAAAAACACTACTATGGGAGAGAATATTTTTAACACTTTATTATGAATCCAAAAACGATAATGTACATTAAAAAATATGAAAGGGAATTTCAACAATACTTTTATGGTAATGGGAGAAACATCAAAATCCAGGAAATAACTCATTCCACAAACCAGATGACATCTAAGACCACTAAATATAAACTATTATCTTAATATTCTAACCATGGTGGTGTTACCAACAATTTTAGGAATTCATAGGATGACAAGGGATATGAGAGATACCTCACCTCTGTAAAATATTAAAACAACTGTAATAAATAAGTTTCCCCATGCAAGGGGAAATCAGATGACATTTTTTATATTTCACATTAATAAAATCATACAATGGAAAGATCATATTTATATATATGATCATGATAGAGTGGATATGTCAGGGTTTTGTCATATATTTTGGAATAATGAATATATTTATTTGGAAAACATGTCTCTTCCTATAAATAGGAAAGAACCAAGAGAGGGAAATACATGATAGAAATTTCATCAAAAATAAAATTTTTAAAATTAAAAATGGTTTTATTTCCATGAGGATGTTTTGGGAAGGTACGATCAACCAGTTCATTATGTTGACGAATGTATGAAAATAATTCCGCAAAATATTCTTAAAAGATTAAAAAAATGAAATAGTAGGTAGAAAATTGATGAAATAGTGATCAAAAAAGATAAAATAGAATAAAACATTGACTCCTAATATCATTTATTCTTCATATGTTATATTTGATATGAAAATATTGAAAAATAATTATGTGGGAATAGTGTCTCTCAGAAATTATAGTTTTTTAAAAATTAGAGAAATTGGAAAAAATTAGATTTATGCTCATAAACTGATACTGAAAGATGTTTTGTTTTTTGATGGTCTTAAGAAAAATAAATTTGAGTTAACCAATATTGTGATGATGGAAATTAAGATACAATAAAAAAATATTATTGTATAATTTGATGATTCAAATATAGAAAAGTTACTAACAACAGTGAACAAAGAAGAGACAATTTTACCCATATTATAGATCTTTATAAGTTTTTATTATAAAAGTAATGAATAGGAAATAAATACATGGAATTTAAATTTTGGGAATATCTAAAAACGTATGATAATAATTTCTAAGGAATATTTAGTAAGAATCTTTCAACAAATAAAGATGAAAGACCATGCTATATTTAAAACATTTATAATAGAAATAATGGTTAGGGAAGATATAAGAAAGTAAAAAATTCAATCCACCAGACCACTTTAGCTTATATACTCTATTAATCATGTGTCGATGAGACATCAATCAAAAGATGGGAATTTTAATTTAATTACATTCCTTGATAACTTTACCTATATAACAAACATAAGTTTGATGAAACATAATTTAGAGGTCACATGGATGTTTTAACATTTCAAAAGGGATGTTTAGAAGGAAATGAGTGAATATATTTTGAATCTAAGTATAGGTAATGTAAAGGAGTATATAAGTAACTCTTTTTAATACTAGATGAATAAAAATGGAATAAAAAATGTAGATAGTTCCCCGTATACTGCTCGATAAAATGAATTAGTAGAAATGATAAATGATGTTTAGATGAAATGGGAAGAAGGATTCTCACTAAATATAATATTTCTAAATTCATATGAATAAATGATATAATTAAATTTGTTGGTAGTCAAAGTATATGTTCTCTAGTGCTGGAATTAATTATCAATCCTTATGAGTTGTGGTATCTAAAAACTAATGAAGTGAAATAGTTCAATGATTTTGGGGTATCCTTTCTTAATAATGATAAAAACTAGATCTTGGAATGTTTAATGTAAAAGAAGTAGAAGGTGTTTTCTTAGAATACTTTCTATATATATGATTTTATAAGTTTTGGAAAAATATCCACATCATTTGGTTGATTCATTATTTTTAATTTTTTTAAATCAGTATTCTTTCATAATTTATTGGATGATGATAATGAATATGTTATAGAATATAGATCGATAACATCCAATGAAGGTAATAAAATGGAAGGTTTATACGAGCATACACATATGAATGTTGACATAGAAAAGTCTATTGATGTGAAAAGTAATACTAAAAGAATGTTTCTAATGATACGAAATTTAGAAAAATTATTTGATCCCATGAAATCATTGAAAAATGGAACTCTCCAATTCAAAATAAAGGATTTTTAGATTTGAGAAACATAAATTTATTATCTCACAGGTGGAAGCACGTTCATTTTCAGTGTCACTTGAATATAAAGAGTGATTGATTGTGATGAACAATGAATTATATCAGATTAATAAAAATGTAACCTAGAATATCATTCCATTACCAGAATGAACGAATGTTGTTAAAACAATATACGTGTTCAGAAAAAAGCTCAACGAACATGGGTAAATTTTTATAAAAAAATATTAGCTTGTTTTCAATGGTTACTCAAATGTAGAGGTTATGGATTTTCCAAAAACATTTTCTCCTATTATATTAATTGAAAATATAATAATGTTCTTTGTCATTTTTTCATATTAAATTAAATTTGAAATCAGATGGATTTTAATTAATATTTATTAAATGGAGATATTGAAGAAGAATTTTATATTGAGAAAACTAGTGCGATCATACCTGATATAGATGGATTGATGGTATGTAAACTGAATAATTATTTATATGGGTTTAAACAAGACCCTCAAGAAGCATAATAAAAATTATATTTTTTCAAGAAGTGGTTGAAATTTTATATTAGAATATTTGAAAATAATAGTTATATGAAGGGGGTTAGAATATGTACAATAAATTTCATTGTTTATAATGATGATATATTTTTGATAGGTCACATGGAAAAAATATGCAATGAATTTACTAAGAAAATGAATAAAAAATTGAATATAAATTGTTGTAGAATTAACTTTATTTTTGGGATTAAAATTTCAAAAATATGGAAGAGACATATTTAATTTACAAGAAACGTTTTCCAATTAGTTTCTAAATATGTTTTGAATTGATAAATTAAAAAATCTCTTACACCTATTTATACTAGTATGTAGGTAAGAAAAGATAAAGGGTGAAAAAATATGGATCAGATAGAATTTTAAAAGTCGACATGATTCATACTCTATCTTACTACTTCGAGACCATACATTTTATGTGCAGTTAATCTATGTGAAAGATATCAGATTGATCCCAAGGAATCACATTTGATGAAAGTAAAAATAAATTTTAGGTATGAAAACGAACATCCAACTATGGCATGATATAAAGAATAATTAATTAGTTGAACATTCTTAGTTATAGTGATGATGATTAAGATTAAGATTGGTATAATATAAAATCTCTATCATGGAGAAATTTATTATTGGGAGAAATTTATATGAGCTATCAAAGTAAGAAATAATGTTTTGTTTCTTTTATTATATTAAAAACAAAGCACACAACCACCCATGATTGTACACAATTGATGTGGTTGAATGTTTACCTAAAAGATTTTATAATGAATTTTAGTAAACCACTAAAGATCATTTCTGATAAAAAAGGTCTATTGATATTACTAATAATAATATCACACATTTTATATCAATGGAAATTCATATTAAGTGACATTTAATAAAACAAAATTTTTATCAGGCTAGAATGTATACTTGGGATTATTTCGTAAAAAATTAAAATTCCCATTGAATTCAGGAAATCTATTCCAAGGAAAATATTTAGAAAATTGAGGTTGAAATGACATGTTCAGCCTCTACCAATGACTTTTTAATGTTTATAAATAAGTACCCCCATGATTCATTAGATTCGTTTTTCAAATGGATAGAGAAACAAAATGTTATTTATTCTATATTTTGTTAATATAAGTTATTTTTATCATAAAAGGGGGAGAAGATATTAATTTATGGTGTAATCATATAAATAATTGAAAATTACTTATCCCAAAGTGATGAAATTTCTTCAAAAACAATACACCACGATATAGTGTCATGATAAGACATTCTCTTTGATAACGGTTCTAGTTTGATAAATGTTTGAGAAAATAGTTTCTATGAATATTGTAAATTTTAAAAATAAATAGAAACGAAGAGATTGAAGATGATTCGTGATATTATTGTGAAAAGATGTTTTTAAACAAATATCGTTGTGAATGTTTATATATGAATGGTATGAAAGAGTTTCTTGAACTATATGAGATGGTTAAAAACATTTTGTTATCATAGATAAGAAACATTACTTATCAAATCAGAAAATTATTTCACTTTCCTCATGTTATTGGCATCATGAAGAAACGTATGATCCAATATGAGTTTGTACAGATGTCGCCATTTTATATTGTTACCATATTGAATAGGGATGTTTTTTTCCAGATGGATAATTAGAATATGTTTATATTTTAGAGTTTGTAACTATTCGTATAATGGGCTATAGGTATAGAGGAAGTAACATCTAATGGGAAAATTACTAGAGAGTTCAATATATCATTTATGTGATGAAATTAAAAAAATATTCAACAGATAATTTTGAAGGCCAACAACTTGAGTATATCAAACAAATGTCCATGATGTTTCCATATAGATTGTCTATTATACTATAAGAGAAAAAATGTTCACAAAAATATTTTCAGACATACTAGGTATATAATGTTGAAGGAAAAAAGAATTATAATATTGAACATAATCACAATATACTGTTTTAAGTCATGATTCGATGGAGTTTAATTTTGTATAGAGGCTATCATATCACACCCATTATAAAAATATCCATAAGAACATGTTTTATTTGACAAAGGATTTTCAACATTATATGAACAAGAGTTTGTATAGATCTTTACATTGATGCTCACACATAAAATTTTAATGATTTATTGGTGGAAGATAATGGTTGAATAATAAAGTTAGAAGTATGAGTTTTTCATGTAAATATGATCAGTCAAATTTCCATCAAATTAATGAGCATCACAAAAATAAGAACGATGTCATTTGATGGATGATTCCATGAATCTAAAAGACATTGTTTTGAGAACCAATATTTTTAATAATTATTACACTAGGAAATTGGGTAATAGAGTACGTGGTCACCTTAAGAAACATATCTGACTATATTAAAATGGCATGTCTTGAAAATAACAATAGATGGAGATGGGATGAGTTCATGGGATTGAGTGGATCTGTTGTCACAAATAAAATTGAAGCAATCCAGTTAGATCAATTAGAGAACAACCATATTCATTATGAACATTATAATAGATTTTTTTTCTAGATGGTGTTCAGAGTTTCATTTCATAAACATTGTAATGATTATTTATAATAATGATTCCATTCTGATCCTTCAATATTTTTTTTATAAAAGATAATGATGTTTGAAGAAAATCAATAGAACAATGATTTTAAGAAGCTCCAATAAAGGTAAAATATTATTGAGAAGCATCCCAGTGTAGTTTTGATGAGTGGGATAATATAAAATTATTATTTGGTTTTAGTGGGAAAATGTTTTGATATCCCACATTTTCCACGATGGTGCATGCTTATATTAAGGGTTGAATGTTCAACATGGGTTATATCTACATTGTTCACTCTATAAAAAGAGATCAAATGATGGATAATAGTTATACAATATAGATATCAAACATAAATAAAGAATCTACAATTTTAGAATATTGTGTTTCCATCCATCGACTAAGTTGGTTAAATAACAAGAAGCTACTATAGAGAGGGGTAGTAGTCAGTGTTATCAGAGAGAGAGGTATCAAATAGTGACTAAATCTGTAATATTATTCATTGGAAAAATCATGAATCAGAGGTGTAGTATATTGATAAACATCACATGGAGTGATATACGATTAATTCAATGGTACATGTGTTAAGATCATACTAGATAGAGAAAATCAGGCATATAATATCTAGATGAAATTATTATGAGCAATTTTTAATGTTTTTCACTCTCATTTTATCTGAATATAAAATAAATTTTCATAACTGATGGGAGTCAGTATAATAATCTATTTAAGAATATATAATGTTTAATCATAGTTTGGTAAAATTTTATTCACTTCATATCCATGGAATGAAGGGAGTTTTCCTGGAAATGATACATTCTGCCATATTGTGGGTGAGCATATAAATCTTGTGTGATTTGAATTACATTCTTTATGAGACATAATTATTAATTTTAGAGATATAATGGTGAAAATGATATAAACTAAAATAATTTACATAGTTTTATTTTAATTACAGACAAATTGTAAAGGATCACATCAAATTCAATCCCCCTTCTCAGTGGTTCTCATGATCACATGGAACTTCAAGTAATATCAAAGGAGTTTTCCATTGACAGTTCATTATTACATATAATATCAAGTTTTTTAATAGAATAGGTATTCCCACATTAAATATAAATAATTATCATTGATGGAAAAAATGATTCCCTATCTTCAGTATCTTGTCTTGTAGGTTATTGATGCAACTTGTGTTGGTCCCCTCCATTGAGAAATATTATCCTATGAATTTTTTGGAAAAAATATTTCATGAGGTTGTTGTGAAATCCTAAAATTCTATTCTAATGTCTATTTTCACAAAATTTACATCTGAATGTGATGGTTCTCAGTATTTTTAAATAATGATGGGTCAAACTAAAAATTATCTTCTAGGGAAATTATAATATAGTAGGAAGAAAATATAAAAATCTAGAGAACCAAGTTCAAAGATACCAGAAATGAGTACGATGAATATATTGATGAATTTTTCACCATATTTAATGATATTGTTCATAACATTATAGGATTCAGATATGTATTAATGTGTTCTACCATTATTAAGAAAATCATGAAAAATATTCCAGATATGTTTGATGCTCAAATTTATTCTTTAGAATATAATTTTTTTATCTCTTAATAAAACTCATAAATTTTTTTACATATGAGATGGGAAATAAATGATTATTCAAAAATAATATTAATAATAAAATGATTTTTTTAATTCTTATAGATGCTATAAATCTTGAAATTATATCATAACATAGTGGGACTCAGTTAATTAATAGATAAAGAAGTTGATTCAGTAGAAAATTGTTCAATAATGTCTCATTTCACTAAAGGTTACTGTAAAGGTATACTAAAGTAAAATGTAAATATCCCTTAAATGTTATAATTGTTGTGGTATTGGATGTTTTTCTTTGAACTCTTCAAAGAATAAATCATGAGAATATGTGGACTATTCTTATGAAAAACATTACTAGAAGAAGAGGATCCAAATATCCATTGAATATAAGAAATGAACCATATGCATGAAATTGTTCACCATAAAATACATAATAGGTATTTTATGTAATAAAGATGAGAAAATATTTAATAAATAATCATTTAGAAGATGAAAATACAAAGAAGCCTAGAACATTCTGCTTAAATACTGATAAAAATGAATATCTTTCAAATATTGAAGTAGAAGTTGATGAAACATACATGGAATAAAATATGAGATATGGTCTTGTTTTTTTGTTTAAAAAAACACAATTCTCAATAAAGAGATAAAAATTTTGATTTCGAAATTTATAATAAATATGATGGAGTGGATGATTCGCTTAAAAGTATAGATGAGTACATTAAAGAGTTTAAAATTCACAAACTAAAAGTTGTAGAACATGGAATGCTGGTGGAAGATCTACAAAATAAAATCACTACAAAGGAATATGATCATTAATAACTAATTAGATATTCCTTTATATAGAAATTACCATAAATTGGATGCATAAAAATTTCATCTAGGATACAAATATATGGTTAAAAAGTTCTCATGTCATTGAAAGAACTCATCCTAAGTACCAGGTGATTTCATCCGCCACTATGAATAAAATTTTATCCTATCACTCCAACAATATAGGTGTAATATATAATTTTGAAAAAAATCATGGGTTGTTAATGGATCTAAGAAAAAAGTCTCATATATGAATGTTGAAAATAAGTCCAAGATATATGTATCTCTATGCCTAGGGAAATTGAGTGAAAGACATTATTTTCAACCATAACATACTCATCATAAATAAGTATCATATTTCTATATAATATCAATATTAAATGGAGACTATTTGTGTTGTAGTATATATGGGAATAAGTAATCTAATTATGTGTATAACATGTCTTTTAATATAAATAGTAATGTATATTGGGGATAAAATGTTGAAGAAAATAATATTCATTACAATAATAAACTTCTAAAAAACAGAACTGATTTTACTTCCCAAAGGATTGAATATATTATCTAATGTCAATTCAATAAATAAATTTAGGTAATTATTAAAGAATTATAGTCTAAATATTAGTACCAGGGAGCCAATTAAATGCAATAATGAACTAAAATCCAATAATTGGCATAAATTAATACCTAAACATATTCTTTTGTTTTTCATGGACCTACTCTAGATTATAGTGAGAGAAATTTGAATCATTTCCACTAGGATTTTTTCTAGATTATAAATTCCATGTATAATGTTGACGGACTTTGGGACATGTTAAAATAGTTAGGTTCTTAATAAAATTAATTTTATTATTTCTCATATAAATTGTAATCAAGTAAAGTAATAATAAATAATTTTTACATTTCGTTAAAATTATAAGTGAAAAAATGGAAACACTATGATCATTTCTTGTGTCAAGGAATTTCTTCATAGGCACAAATTTTTTGGAGTGACATAGTTGTATTACAATGTTTTACTATACGTGAAACTATAGTTTGGGTTATAATTCCCCAAAATTAATCTTCCGCTTGACATGTTTATCTAAAATTGGGATCTTTTAGAAGATATATAGTGTGTAATTCTTCCATGATATCTTATCCTATATATCCTCAGAAGAAAAATTAATATCTTAATGGTAGATGAGATTACTAATACATTATTTTAGGTTAAACTAATGAGGTAATACTCTGGCTATAATATTTCTTTCAACTATTAATATATATTAGTTAACATTAATATTCTATTTCTTTATGATATTACCCATAAATTTCATGTTATCATCCATACCGTAATAATTTGCTTTATTCATCTAAGAAAAGATGAATAGAATGGAAAAACTGATCATAAACCATTTTTTATATGATAAAACCAAAAAAAATTAGTTTTACTAGAAAATTATTTCCCCACACTTTTTGGTAAGAAGAATCAATGACAAGGATTGATGTCCAATGGAATTTTAAATCAAAAAGTTAAGTTGAAACTTAATTCAAAGAGACAAAGGATTAAGATAGAGTGAAATGGAATGTACAACATTCACACATAATATTTAATGAAATATTTATTTTATGAAATGTAATAAATTAAGTTTTAATTATTTATAATCTCTAGGAACAATAATAATTTAATATAATATTCCCATTTGAATTCCTAGGTATTAAATAATGTATATTTTATATAAACTGTCATTCAATAATTATGAATTTCTAAAAATATCATAATAAGTGTGATGAATTATAAAAATGTATGAAAAAGGACAATTACTTTTTCTATAGTGAGAATAAAAAAATTCTAAATTTCTAGAATGGAATGATTAGATTTTGTGATGAGTGTTACCAAAACATCTATCTCAGTGGCCAGCATTATATGATGAGACATTACATTATAACTTGAATAATTTCTTTAATGGTACATCATACTATAATATTGGTTCTATAAATATTGTATCCCATATATCATTTTGAATGGATGATAAATATAAAATAAATATATTTTACCTGATTGTGGCATGATAATTCATTATCGAATAAAAATAAAGGTAGTTGTCTTGTTTACACCATGATAATTGTTTGATTCACTGATGAGGTATGATTCTAGGTATAATAAAAAACTAATTTTAATGTAATAAAAAATACATTAAAAATAATGTTACTCCATCGGTATTTTATTCTTAGTTTAGTAAGATCATGCGAAATATTCGAATTTTGCAGTAAATTTGATATACTTCCCGAGATTCCTTTTAGATTTTGTAGGAATTATTAGTGAAGTAAATGAATTCACATTGTATGTATAGAAGAATATTAGAGTTAGAGTTCTTGAAAACATCTTTGAAGAATCTAATGGATCATGCATGCACACTAATGGGGGGGAGTGAATCAGTATACCCTTGTTTAACAAATATTAATTTCTACACATTTACCCTCTTTAATAATATGAACCTCTACAATTTTGAGAGAGAATAAATAATCCCATATTGAAAACACAATTATTCCATATGAAAAAATGTAAATTTATTGCAACACATTTTATGTTTACAAGGATCAACCCTGATGTGTGTGACTACAAAATTTTTGTTTTCAGGATGGTCTAAGACACATATTCTTCGCTAGAAATCAATCAGCAATTACATGTGGGTTGGTCAAGTATCATCCTGATACCATTGAGAGTCGTTATAAAAATATTAAAAATTTATAATGGAATCCAACAAGAGTTATTGATAGTTTAACCCCACCAATCATTCTTAAATGAATCAATACAAACCTTGGAAAATATCATAAGAACATTAATATTTCATTGCAACACAAAATTGGTCTTCCGTTTAGAGCCACTGAGAATAATTTGATTCTTCACTTGCTCAAAACAACTTAAACACTATTAACAACACTAAATGTTATTGAAATAATTAATTAATGTAATTTATGTATAATATTTTGAATGAATGGAAGATATCACTTCCACTTCATCTCACAGTAATAAAATAATTTACAATCGAATGTTTATTAACAATCTGGACATTGCCTTCTTCAAAAAATTACTAAAAAATATTCCCTGAGATAAACTCAATTATTTAACACATGATTCATATTTTTATATACTTTAATGTATTATGAAAATTATATTTTCATGCATACATGTTATCATATGTATGTGTATTGCATGTATATACCATGTAAATAAGTTAATCAATGATATGTCAAATACACTATTTACTTTTGTTTTACTTCATTGATACCATGTACGATCACACACACTCACCCCAATTTCTATATGTAAACATGAAAAGTACCCTAAATTTCGTGATCTACTCATTCACACATAACAGATACAAAATAATCATCTATTCATAATGTATACATCATGAATTTCATTCTCTATCTAACACAAAAACTAGATTAGGTGTGCACAATTTTTATTCTCCTTTTCAATCCTATTTTTCACAAAAAAAATTCTACCTATATTCTAATAATGGATATAAAAAAGTTTCATGAAATTAATCTTTTATGAAGAACATAATACATGATTACTCAATTATTCTTCCTTGTATGAAGTAATCTTTTTTTATTCAATAAACATGTTCACTATTCTATATTGCACACTACTAAAATGGAACAAACTATTGAGTATGGTTCACAAACATACCAGACCATTTCAAGTCTTGAGTCACTAACTTTATAAATAATTTTAAATATATTCACATATAAATACATATATTACCTATTTCTTCTTCAAGAAATAATGTATACAATGTTTATAACTGGTTCTTCATTCTAATCTGTGGAACACAGTGTATGTTTTCATTGATTCATAGTTCCTAACAATTATCATGAAAAACAGATGATAATGCATGAGTATTTTTATTATTAAATTATTTTGAGGATCTATGTTATATTCATAACTAATGGGTGTGCTGTGAACAATTATTTTGTACAATGAATCTCATCTTCATCACACACAAAAATGTGCGTAAGAACTATATTTTTTGAACCATAGATATTTTTTTTGTATCTATTTCTATGAAATAGATATAATTTAAAACTAAATATATAATCACATGTGTATGCATTGATATTTATAGGAAAATATCCCACCAACTCAGTTTTTGTGAATGTTTTCTTCTTCAAAGGGACTACCTCTCTTTCGCGATAATTGAAAAACACTATGTAGGAGATCCCAATGCATAAAACACTCCGGAGAGGTTGAGTTTGAAGATGAGATCAATGTTCCTATGTAATGAATCAAAATAATAATATATACTACGTGACTAAAATAATATCTGGTTCCTTAGAAAGATAAAACAATTATCTATATTTCAATTCGATCATTTATCGTTGTTGCATAGAGAAGGACTGATTAACCAATGCTCTCAGATGGGATTGCTGAATGAGATGATACAAAAAAGATATCAGATAAAGAAGATTATCATCAGACATATCTAACTATTGATATTATTTTAGTTCTATAGTATCACTTTCCCACATAGAAATGGTATGTGTTTGGGACCCCATTTATAATACACAAGGCATCTTCAGCACTTCAGAAACTAGTTACCAATTACAGTCACTATGTGTTGGCACTGCCATGTGGTTGCGCCTCCCCTACAACTGTATTTCCTTTTATAGTGGTAAACCTCTACTCCTATTTGACATTGTTGTTCACCTATGCAAGCCCTACAACCATTTTCATGGATGAGGCACCACTTTCCCACCAAATTAGTTGTGTGGGTCACTCAAGCTGGCCAATAATGTTGGTTAATTTTTAATAAAGAGCTAATATAAAATTATAATAAAACAATATGCCAATAAAATCCATATTAATAAACTCATGAAATCCAGCAATTCCTCTTTATTTTATTTTTTAAATTTAACAATAAATTTGAAATATTTATGTCTTCCCAATGTTATAATAATCTGTTTCAAACTCAAATAACCAATGGCACCAGTTTTTTGAACAAAAAAATAGATCTACAAACATCAAACAAAATTGTTTCCTTTTTTAAAGAACCATCTTGGAATAAAAACAAATATTTTAAAATGTGAATGATTCTATATGATAATTAAAATAAATAACACCAATCATTAGTTATTTTTACATTTATTTATTAATGTCACTTTTAATTTTTATCGAACAACTGTGTTGACAATAATTACAAAATCAATGTTATATTCAATAAATTTGGGTTCTTCGATATCCCCCTCTGGATTTCTTTTCTATACCAATTTAATGTTTAATGTCAACATTTACTTCCCCCATTAAATGAAAATAAAACCAATGTTGTAAGTATGGGAATGAATTGAACTCATCTCATTATGAAATCACCAATGTTTTGGTTTTCTTATAATTCAATTTTCTGTTTTCATGATATATTCCACTCATGTGAAATTTTGATTGAACATATTTAGAAAATTAATGAATCAACATTCATAATGTTATGAGTAACCAATTAATAATATCTATTTATATATAGGCTAACCTTGTTTATAAAACAAGAGTGATCAATTTAGATAATAAATCTTATTAATAAATTTTTTAGAAAATGATTCGAACACTAAAGCCTTATTTTAGGGGTTGTTCAAATTCAATTCAATTAATTTTCTATATTCATCATGGAAACCAAATTAAAATAATTAAATTGTATGAGTGTACTTACATGTTATCAATACGATTTACTTTTTTCATCAAATTATTAGTTTCTACCATTTGGATTCAAGATTTTCATTCATAAGGAAACTCGTCATCATTTATTTTTAATAACAAGATTCAATTTCCAGTATTTTTAGACATTAAATAAATTTTTCATGAGAATAGAAAATATTAATTGATAACAGTTAAGATATTAAAATCATGTAGTTTTTTCATCATTGATCCCCCTAGAGAGACGAGCTTCATCCATTTTATTAATCATGATTAGATTTCATTAAGTACGAATTCCAATGAAAATTCAATATCAACATAAATAATACACTCCATGATGGATACCCTCCTAAATACTATATAATATTTTCTCATCACTAATATCTTCTCGAATTCAATTAAATATATTCCTCACCATCAATTACCTTAAAAAATATACAGACAACAAATATATATATATATATATATATATATGAATATAGTTACTCTTCAATGATTTTGATTTAGAGAAACATGGATGGGATTTATTTCTCAATCCAAAAACTCAATTTAATTGTATACTATATTTAGGAAAACTCAACATTTTTAGTTTTTATTTAACATTAAAAAGTATTTCATTTAATTACAATATGGACTTCTTGATTTCATCTGCCTTTATCTTCGAAGGAATTGACTTCTTCGCATTAACATGTAGTACACAATCATTCTTTTATCTCTATTCCAAATATTTATCCAATTCCAACTACTATAGTAATATGACTAATCATTTTTTTGGTGTATTTGTATAATTTTTCTTGTGTGTTGAATCATTGTTTAGAGAAGAATTTTTATCACAAGAAAACATTGGTTATTTTAAATTGTGCTTCACCAATCATATTTGTTCATGAAACCATGAGATGTAATTTTACACATTATGGAAACACATTTTTCACCTTCCCAAAAATCACAAAAAAGTAGTGTTGTCAGTTTGAGGAAAATTATCATGAAATTTTAATATTGCTTCTTAAATTCCATTCAACAAAGAAATCATTTTACTTGATTCTGAGAATAATTTTATCCTCTACTTTAGTTTTCTTCTACTATATTTGGTGTTTATAATATTTCTGTAACGGTCCATTATATAGACACTTCTTCTACATTGGAATCATACTTTCACTCATGTGACATTAATCTATTCATTATTCTATGGTGTGGATTTCATCATAGTTTTCTTAACTCTCTTCTCCTATATATAATACATGGAATATTTTTCTGCATTTGTTAGTTTCCTCATCATTTGATGTGGTGTATTATTCATATCAGTATATGCAATATGAATGGTTGATACATACTAGAACACATCACAACTATGAGTAATTCTATTAAAATAATCACAAAATTATTCAAGATACTAAAAAAAGTCTTTATTGACAAAATATCTTTCAAATGTGAAGTATGAATCAACTATGGAGAATTATTCATTACATTATATCTTCCCCCATTAATACCATCCTTTAGTAATTATCATGCATAGTAATATTATGACAACAATCCATAGGCCAATTCCCAAATTTCCAATCACACCAAAATAGCAGAAAAATGTTGATTTCTTATTCTGTGATACCACTTGACTATATATATATTGTTGTTTTTGGATTGTATGATTCTTCGTCAAATATCTTTGTTGGGAATAAGAATTCAAAATCTTCATAATAACCACAATTGTTGATATGGTGTATTTATCTTCAATATTCTTTACCCATTATTGAATTGAATTTATTTTGAAAAAATACTTATAGAAGAAAAAATATTAGTAAAAATAAAAAAATTTGGATCAGGAGTTATCTGTTTCAGTGGTATTGCAGATGATTTATCATTTGATAATATCAAAATCATCTTTCTACTTGAAACAGTTATTTCGGTTAAAATAATCTTATATTAATTACTCTTGGGAGTTTTTTTATTTAACATTTTATGATGATTCAACATGAATGTTATCAATATTTCTAAAATTGAACTTCATTCATGATATTTTAGATTTAGAATAATCTTCTTGTTATCATGTGATTTTACCATATGTTCACATTCATTATGTGAAAACATTAACTATTTTTTTAATAGTTTTCAAATCAACATCCCATTCAGGAAAATTGAGGATGTTGAAAATTTTCTCATCATCAACATATTTCAATTTTCATCCCATTGAATCTTCATTTTACAAACATGATCATTATGCAGTTAATTTTCTATTTGGGGATAATAATTCAACCCTTTAATTCTATTTTTCGTAACATCTATATTGCCTTATTTACCACTCATAGAGTTTCGATGTAGTTTTTCCAATACAAAAATCATTTTTTTAGAAATTATTTCACTTACGCACTTCTCACAAATAATCATTTTCAATTAATTTTCAATAAAATTATGTATATCATTGTAGTAAAATATTGAATGTTCTTTTGATTGTTTATTTAGGATGAATGAAACATCCTTGTCTTTGATTTCAAAATGAGAGTACATAAAACTCATTAATGATCTATGAGATTATTCTTTAGCATCTATATTTTTTATATAATTTGAAATCATTGAATTTTTTTCCCAGGCATTCTCAATATACTCAGCTTCCTTTTCAAGATGTGGCTATTCAACATATAGTTCCTTGAAATTATAAAACCTGTAAATGAAAACTTTTGTAAGAATATTATTTAGATAAAATATTTTGTCTAAATAAAATTCAAAAAGGGATTAAATAAATTATTATTCTTCATCGCTTGAACCACACTCATTAAAAGGAATATTATCAACAAATAAAATAGATATTGCTGATATAATATCATATGAATACATCTAGATTGTTATGTAACCTATTTATTCTTCAAATTATTTCACATATTTCTTGACACTTTATTATTTCTGTTCTTCATGGGTTTTTAGGAGCCTCTTTGTTGACATTGACAAAGATAACACCAATACTTTCCATTGAAGACAACTCTATTACACCTTGAAATTCAAATCTACACTTTATATATGTCTGATACCAATAACTAGGGAAATAAGATAGATCCAATCAGAGGTGAAACCAATGCTCTGATACTGATTAAGGTTCCTAGTGGATCATCTAGGTACAATAGTGGGGGGGGGGGGGGGGTGAATTAGTGTACCTAAGGTTTAACAATTTTAGTTTCATCATTTTTACCCTCTTAAATAATATGAAACTCTTCACTTGTTAGAGTTAATGAATATTCCCTGTATATAAACACAATTATACCTCATGAAAAAACAGAATGAAGATTAATGACAACACACCATATTTTTACAAGGTTCACCACCCCATGTGGGAGATTACTTCTTTAATATGTCCAGGATGATTTATGACACAAAATCTCCACTATATGTCAATAATTAATTTCAAGTGGGTTGGTAAGGTATCATCTTGATATCATTTTGATTGAGAATGAAAATTTTGCCAAATTATAATAGCATCCCACCAGAGTTATTAATACTATAATCCTATCATTTTTTAAAAAGATGACACTAAGAACAATAATAATGATCACAAGAACGTCAATATTACACTACTACACAAAACTGATCTTCCTCTTTATACCACTGATAATAATCAGAATATGAAATTTCTCACATCAACCGAAACTATACAACTTCCACTGAATTTAATCAACAACATTGTTTTCAATTCAGTTAGGGATACTATTTTGAATGAATTAAATATATCACATCCACTTCATATCACCATAATAAAAGAATAAACATCTGAATTATTATCAACATAGAAAATGTTTCCTTCTTATACTCTATACTGATAATATTGCTTTAGTTAAAATAAATTATTATAGACATGATTAATCATGTTATCTTCTTGAAAATATATTGAAAAGTGTATTTTCATGCGTATATGTACTGATATTTAGGTGTACACCATGTATGTGCAAAGTAAATCTTTTTAAAAAGATATGTTCAATACAAAATCTAATTTTTTGTACCTTAATGTTTAACTTGTATATTCACACAAACACTGACCCCAATTTTTTCATGAAACCAGAATATATACATTTAATTTTTGGAACTTCTCATTCACACACAACATACATATATTCGTAATACATCCATAATTCATACATCATGCATTTCATTCTCTTTATAATGCATAAAATTAAGTAGGTGTGCACTGTTTTTATCTCCTTTTGAAACCTATTTTTTGCACACACATTCTACTCATGTTCTAATCATCGATTCCAATCATGATCATACACATCATCTCCTGAGAACACCAGGATACATGCTCACTCTAAGATTATAACTTGTAGTAATACTTTGCGTGTAACACATATGTTTTTTACTATAATAAATGATACACAAATGACAAACCCTATTCAGTTTGCTTCACGTAAGTACCAAAACATTTAAACTCATGCA
The DNA here is from genome assembly GCA_963277665.1 of Viscum album. Lineage (NCBI taxonomy): Eukaryota > Viridiplantae > Streptophyta > Magnoliopsida > Santalales > Viscaceae > Viscum > Viscum album. The sequence continues at coordinate 937,543,962 of OY728150.1, forward strand.
TTAATCAATTCTTACATAATTATGAAACTATTCACATGTAAATATTTATGCTATATCTATGTTATTAATAAAATATATGTATATAATGTTCACAATTGGGGTTTCATTATACATTACAAAATATAGTGAATGTTTTCATTGATTCATGGATCATCAATGTGATCATCCAGACGAGGTGATCACGCATAAGAGTACTATGTTTATCAAATGGTTTTATAGAACGATGTCCTTCTTGAAAAAAATTCATGTGTTATTAACAAGCTATCTTCTCATGAAATAACTTCTTATCCACACAAAAAAATATGTGTTGAGGCTATGTCTTTCATGAAAAAGATATATTATTGGTGTCTCTATTTCGATGGAAGAGAGATTCTATAAAATCAAACAACTCTTCATTGGTGTATGGTTTGAAATTTATAGGAAACTATCCCATCAACTCTGCTTGTGTGAACCATCTCTTCTTCAAACAGTCAATCACTATTACATGAGAATAGATAAACACCGTCATATGTTAAAAAAATTCACAACTCACTATTATCATTGTTTGACCTTCAATTTTTCATTTAAATATTGTTTTATGAGATTTAAATCTCATTGGAATTATCATAATGAAGAAATAAAGAACAAATGTCTCTGATGTATATTTTTTTGACATTTCATGGAAGATATCCTAGTGTAAATAACTATTGGGTGAGGAAGAGGTTGAAGATGAGCTCCTTGGTTTGATCGAATGACTCTAAATAATCAGACTTTATGATCCATTTTCACCATAACAGAGTCCTTATAAGGATAAAATAATGATTAATATCTCGGTTAGATCATCTATTTAATGGCATGGAGGACCCCTAATGAAGTAGTGATCTCAAATGGGATTGAAGAATATGGAGACACAAAAAACATATCAAATGACCCATATGACCATCAGACAGATCAAACTGTTGAGATGCTTTGGATGTTACAACATCCTATTCCCATAGGGGAAAGTTAGATGTTTTTAGAGACTTCATAATACATGAGGAATCATCATTGATTCAAAAAAAAATTAATGGTAATGCTCAATATGTACTGGAACCACCACATTCATGCACCTCCCCTTCCATTGTGCTACCACACATGGTGAATAACTACTGATCCCATTCACCTCTATGGTGTACTTAGACACACGGTGACACCAGCTAGATTTTCCAAGGTAGAACATTCCCATCTAAGAAGTTTTGTAGTTCCTTAATATATATAATAAGGTTCCCTATTTTTTAATAAATATCTAAAATAAAATATTACTAAAAAACATGCAAAACCAAGATATATTAAGAAACTCATGAAATCCAAAACGTGTCCTTTCTGAGATTTTTGAAATTAAATCATATATTCTAATTCTTTATTTCTTTCCAATTTTATAAACATTATTTTCAAACTCAAATAACCAATGAAACATGTTTTCTTGAACTATGAACTAGCTCGGTAAAAGTGACACATAATTGTGTCTTTATTTAATGAAACTTCTTCAAATCAAAACAACCTTTCCAAAACATGTATGATTATCAATAATAATTTAGTGTAAAACCAAAAATAAATTGATTTTACATTGAATTTATTTATGTCATATTTAATTTTTATCGAACAACTATATTAACCACAATTACAACACAATCAATATATTTAGGTTCTTTAATCTTATCCGTGTAATAATTTATCATTCATGTGGTGTAAAGGAATTAGAAAATGACATTTCCATATATATATGAATATTTTAATTGACGTACAATGATGATCAATTAAGATTCATATATATATATATATATATATTATAAATCGCTAATAATTTCATCTACGATATATTGGGTAAATATAATTGCTATAAATATCCATATTCCAACTATATTTCCTGATGGATATCACATTGATTTTTATATGATAATAATTTAGTTTTTCATCACCACACGTTTTTGTTGAAAAATATTTGTTAAAATATTATTTTATATTAAATAGAATAATACAAATTGTTTATGAGTATCAGTTAGTAATAAAATATCCATGAAAGATATTAACTCTTCTCCATCTATGACTATATTTCTAAAATGGAAATCAATATATTTAAATATATTGATACCAAACCAAACATCTATGGATTAAGTATCTAGATGAACATGAACATACATAGGAATTGTAGTCTCCACTATGTTAAGTAGGAGGATTAATTCCAATGACACTTACATCATGGGAATTAATTTTCAAATAGGTGGTTTATATTCATCATGATTAGTGATACATATATTTTTCTTTCATAATAATGATTCCAACAAGGAAACTGTAAATGAAAACATGATAATATTGATATGTATTCCCGAATTCATTAATATAATTATGGTTCCAAAATTAATGATTCTATCATTGAAATGGTTCTCATACTTTATACTACTAGAGAGTATTAATGAGAAACTGGGCATCGATGGTATAAGGATGCACCAATTAAATTTGGACCGATTATTGAAAGTATTAGAATATTAAAGAAATTTATACACTAATCATCATTCTAAAATAATTTTCAGTTCCACATTTCAAATTATACTCTTATGATCATCATATTTGGCTACTAATTTACATGGACACCATATAGGAGATATCAATATGACACATAAAAAATAAGGCCATTTGTTATATCTATATATGGTATAACATTATTGGGTCGTTGAAATTAATAAATAATAATAAAATAGTTGTATTAGGATAATTCATCTATAGATAAATCATTCACAGTGATAATAGAATATTATTTTGAAAATAATGGAGTTCTATGTGCCTCTAAAATTTTAGTTTGAGAATTATAGTTTTCAAGATATATTTATTTAGAACATAAGGTAAAAATTTATATCTTACCAATATTTTAAGACTAAGGAATATAATTTTTGACGAATTAAATAATTTAGGAAACATATTATCAAGAATAAAATTTATAAAAATTTATCATTGATTTTGTTAAATCTATTGATACTATATATGTTAACCAAGTATTTAAAAATAAAATTTGAAAAATATAAACAATAAATGGTTATTATCATATAATATTTATATTAGATCTTACATAGGAATATGTAGAGATTGTTAAGAATAATATTTTTCACTAGAATTCATTGTATGAAATTTTATCATATTACTAGGTATGTTCTAGAATTTGATTTAACTGATTGACGATATAAAATATGTGATTATAAAAAATACCCAACATAACATCCTGATCTTGAATTTATAACTATCCAAAAGTACATGATAAAGTAAATCTAGGTGTGTTTCTAGTACCACAAGAATTAGGATTACATGTGATTATGGAATTTTAATATTTGAGTTCATTTATATCAATTTAATATAATATCTTGTAAGGCTATGCTAATATTCTTTAAAAACATATTTTAGATGGTGGTCCCCATGTCAATAATAATTGAGTATGTTGTGGATTATGATGTATGATAAGAATCAGTTAAACAAAAACACGTTATTTTTAGAGTTATTCAAAAAGAAATTGTTTCATCATTATTCTAATAAGATTTTATAATGGCATTATCTTTGGTGTCAGATTTATACCATGGGAATAAGAGGTTTATACTTGGTAATATCACTATATGATGGATATTCTAAATGTAGTGATATTAATGTAAACATATTCACTAAAAAAACATAATATTTTATCACCCCTAGTCACAAAAACAAGGTATGCTCATTAGAATCATTTTTAACATTATAGAATTACCCAGTTATTAATAGTGGTCCCATGTGCCTGAGGGTGTCTCATGGAGTGACTTACATTGAACTAGATACTTCATAATTTCGATTTACTATATATTCATGGATTTTTATATTTATTCCATATAATTTTTTGATTATTATTAAGAATAAAATTAATGTTATAGTGGCCTAGAATATCTGTCATAGTGAAAAAGTAAAAATAGTTAGCTTATATGACAAACAACACAATGTTCCATGGAAATATTCTTAAATAATGTTTTATAGTATGATAACATTCTATGATGATCAACATTGTATGTTAAGTGTTTTTGTGTGAGTTCTCAAAATCATATGAGGAATTATCTCACAATGATTGTAATTAGTATTATCTAGGATAAGGGATTATGACAGAAGATGCCCCTATATGAATATAACATGTTTATGTGTAATAAAATATTTATATAATCTAGTGTTTGTAAGGGTCCACATACTTTATTAATACTGTTAATGCTTTTAATGACTCGTACAATTTAATTAATTAGTGTTAACCATGATGAGTTAGTTCATGGAAAATTTGGTTATGTTGAGTTATTTATTAATGACGTGTTTTTAATGAATAAGTCAGGGATGTAATTATCCCTTCCATTTATATAGAAATCGATGTCTCTACCCTTTGGATTGAAATGGAACAATCACATTAAATTCTATTTTCATGGTGAAACAATGACTTAATTTCATATTTTCTAGTAATGAAATATAAAGAAAATAGTTTTATAACATGAGTTTGCAACCATCTTGATGTGATATCAAGATAAATGGATTATATTACACAATGAGAATTAATATGTGGTTTTTATCATTGTGAAATATATTCTTCATATGTAGGTTCCCTGACCCATTGATAAAAAGTAATATTGTAAATTGGGTAAGCCTACATAATTTCACCTAAGAGGAGGCATAAAGGGTCACATTGAAATTTTTTCCTTTAACCATTGTAAAATTCTATATTTAACAGTTGGAATAAATACTACACTCTAGTCAAAGAAGCAATATTTATTGAGGATGTATTAAATGATATAAAAAATAAAATAATTATTTATTCATAAGGTAAATATTTAATTACAAGAGTATATAATATTAATTTAACTATTTTTATTTTAATGTTAACAAATAATTATATATTGTTTAATAAATTATTTCATAATTTACATAAATATTAAAAAAAATTATTTTATAGTCCAGACTGTGAATTTAATATTTATTCATTCACTAATTTTCCAATATTTATAACTTATTATTCACAATGAAATAAATAATTATTTACTAACATATAATTTTCTAAATTACATGCATATTAAAAATAAATATTTTATATTCAAAATAGTGAATATTATATTTATTTATGATATTTAGTTAGGAATTAAATAAAATTTCGAGGAGTATTAGAGATCCTAGATATTGGTCATGTGATAAATACATATTTACTAATATATAAATCATAGTTGTTATTAAATAGAACAACGAAAACTTGGAAAAATAATAATATTTTTATTATTTAACATGGAATACAGTTCCTGTAGGGTTTAATATATTATTAAAATTCTTTGTGTAATTAATTAATATAAAAACCACTCCCTAGGTCAATAAGTAAAAAAATTATGAGATTCTTTGATTGGATAGTTATCATGTATAACATTACCCTCCATATAAAATTATCTATCAATAAAGAATGTCTGTAGAGTTTTCTATCAATATCGATATATTCTATTTTCTTCCATTTCTCTAAACATGGATAGATTGAGAGACATACCATTATAGACCGAATGGATTGTGGTAGTGATCAAGGAAGAAATTAAAGTGGATCGACACCACTATTGATGTACTCAATGTATTGTTAGTGGCATTCGATGATCGATGTACAACGTGTAGACACCCCTAGAGGGGTCCAATATGGGTTGTCATTAATGAAACGGAAATACAAAAAAATGTACTATATATGATCAGCACCAACATCAATGAAATAAATAAAGATCAAGATATTTCATCAGGATATTAACATAATTATAAATTAACATGGAATTATCATATATCGGTTCCACTAATAAAATATTTTTTATATTCTTTGAAAAAAGTTTTCTTTGTAATGGAATAAATATTATTTCATAACATCCCATGTAATTAGAGAATAATAAATTTTAATATTTATTAATATTTATGAGTTATAATGTAATTTTAATTTAAAGGGGACATTATGTCCGATAGCGTACCTGACATGCAAGAATCAGTTTCTCCGAAATCTTATGTTTCATACAAGACTTATTTATATTGAAAAATAATATATTATTAATATTATTACATTAAGCGGTAGTAATATCATAGATATTGTATTGTAAGGAATTTACAAAACTAACTAAATTTCTTTAAAAAAATGTTTATTAAATTCGTTTTACTTTCTTCCAATAGTTTTTTGGGCTTGAAATAAGAATAAAATCTAATTTTAGACATAAAAGCTCTAATATTTTTAAAAGGTTATTTTGCCTATTATTGATACAGAACCTTTTTGAAATATAATTTTTGATAGTTTTATAATTTTTATATGAAAAATTAAACATCTTATTTATTTTAGAATGTTCAAAATTTACTTAGGTTGAATTTTTTCTCTTTTTCTAAAAATATTGATTTTTTTAAAAATTATTAAAAAACTGCATTTTTAAATTAAATCTATTTTTTTCATATTAGTTAATTATATTTATATTATCAATTTAATTTTTTTAAAATTATAATTAAATAATGTTTTTATAATTAAATCCAATTTAGGTTATCTTGAAATTTTTATATTGAATTTAGATATAAAACCCTATTGGAAAATATGAAATTTTCTTTTTCCCACCTTCTCTCCACATCTGCGGGATTAGTGTTATACATATTTTAAGACATATATGAATTGTATTTTTCCAAACATACATACATGGTTGTAATCAATATAAACAATTTTATCTCAAAGGATCAACTTAATTTTTGGTGAATAGTAACTTACGTATTTTATTTACAACTGGTAAAGGTAATTTGAGTATTTAAAGGTAAACAATTTTATAATATTATAAAAATACCCAAAAAATTGTCATAATTTCATTGGATGTGTTGGTTTCAACCTACCATATGCTGAAATTATCACCGTTTTGAGCTACTTGGGTAAGAATATGACATTTATTATATTTTATTTAATGATAAGTTAAACATGTCAAACACATTTTTTTAATAAGTAAAAAATTTTTAATATAGGTTTATAGAGAAGATAATTCAAATATAAATATTTATATGAAATATAAAATTTTTATCTACATCATGATAATTTATTTATAATTTTTAGATATTAAACTATTAAATTTAATTATGACACAAAGCTGATGTAGAAATTTCGTCGTTAATGAAAGAATCAAACAAACGATATTAATATTGTTGAAATAAATATCGTTAATATAATTTATTCCATACATGAAATTTATAGAAGTATTTTATATATTTTAGGTGATTTAAAGTAATTTTTTTCACAAAATCAAGTTGTTATAATTTTTTTAAAAACACGTGTGATGAATAGTTTAAAATTTGACTTAATTTATAGCCTAAAATACAAAATATTTTGTAACACCCCAAGCTTCCATGGTACACTTCTCTTTGAATAATATAGTAGCGTGTGTTGTACACAATTTCGAGTTCTAACACACCCCACAACCAATCAAAGTACCAGTTATGAATAGTAATACCAACTTTTTATAATTTTTTAAATTTTATCTTTCCAAATGGACTTCGTTTTTGTATTCAGAATATCAAAATTATCCTATGTTGAATTTTTTTTAATTTTCTGAGAACTTCTAATTTTTTATGAATAATGAAAAATACTCAAAAACAACTTTTTTATTAAAAATAATTTATACTGATAAATTATACTATTGAGTGGTTTCAAAGTGTAATTAGAATATATTTTTACCATTTAATCCAATGGTTGTCATTAGAATTAATTTCACTTTGAAATTGGACATAAACAATTGTAAATCTTTTGATATATATTGTTTCTTAAAAACAAGCTATTTGTTACAACAGCAGGGATTAATTATAAAATTAATTAATGAAACTTATATTTTTGGAATTTTGTAAAATAGATATCATTTTTGAATTAGGAATATCAATTATATCTTAGGGTGAAATTTTGGCATTGTTCTGAAAAGCTTCAATTTTTGATGAATAGTGAAACCAATAAGTGGTAGTAAAAAACTGATTTTTCATTTAAATGAAACATTACCACTTCTGTGATTTGATTTTCAAAAATCCAACATACATGGTTTCCATTAGGAAGTAAAATGTGGTTCAATGTGATTAAAATAATTTTTGGTGAATAGTAACTTTTAAGTTTAATTAATCGCGATTAAAGATAATTAGTGAAATTTAAGGTAAAAATGATATTATAAAAAAATTAAAATACCTTTACACTTGTCCTACCCCTATTGTATGAGCCATGGCCGACCAATACAATCCATGGTTCAACTTGGGGACCCCATGGAGCCACTTTGGTAGGAAAATGACATTAAAAACTTTTTATTTAATGTTAAAATAAAAATGTCACAAACATGAGTTGTTTTACTAAAACAATTTTCAAATAGGGTTATACAAGTCATATTTTTTACTATAAATACACATTAGAAAGTTAAAAAGATTTACTACATCATGATATTTTTTATAATTTTTAGACATTAAATAAATTAAATATTTTATGACACCATGATGATGCAGTGATTACCTCATTAATTAACTATTTAAATAAAATAAAAAGATAATGTAAAATCTAATACATAAACTTGTCAAAAACCTATTTTATGAGTATATTTAGAACGCTTATCACCTTATCCTAGAAATATATAAGTTTGGGACCTTTAAAATACGAAAGTCATTATATAATAAAGTAACATTTCATTACTTTCCAAGAGTGCCCCTCCTCTCCTCTTATAAAAGGCCCCCACCACTACCACCTTATTCACACATTCAAGCCATTTGGCTCAGCCATCCTCTGCCCAAATACTCTCTCAACTTCCCTCTATTATTCCTAGTATCCTCACTTTGGGTAGAAGTCTTACCATGGAATCCTTTGGCTCAAATCAAAAAGAGTTACCCGGTATTAAGGTAATGTCTTCTATTGTGTTCTTTTGTATTATTTTTCTTCTCCAACCCCCTAAAATTTTTTTATTACTTTATTTTGTAACAACACCAGTATCTTAAATATACTAAGATGTTTTTATGAGAAGGATTTGATTTACACTTACACACACCTTCGTCTAATGGTTGTAGAACATACTGTTTCTGTGGGTGGCGAATTACTTCCTCATGAAACGATGATTGTTCAAACTTCTTTTAACACCTATCATGATGGAAATTATGATGAAAATATTTTTTATATATGATATATATTATGTTTATGTTTTCATTATGCTTCTGTATTTTTCATTTATGGAACACCTTTATGATTCCCATTATGGGTAAACGCGATAATTTCATTTTAGGAATCGCAGACTACCGCCCCCTCAAAGTGATTTGAATCGTTAATGCCATATGTGGGATGTATAAAGGATGGAGTAAATGATATTATATAAGATATTAAACTGTAATTATAATATATGTGTATATCATTATGAATTCATTCCATTAAATACGAAATAGAAATTATAGTAGTGTTCATGCGTACGTACGACTTACCGTCTCCATGAACGGTGCATTTCATTTACTACCTCTAAATGTTATGTAATATTATAAAAGAATTTATATTCTAGATATATAAGATATATATGATATCTACATCATGAATATAATTCTGGATATAATGTATTTTTTACAACATGAACAACGTTTAATTATAAGAAGTTTATTTTTGACTCAAGTACCTAAGATCGACAAAATGACCGTTATTAACTTAAATAATTACATAATGTTCATAACATGGTAATAAGTGATATAAAAGGAATAATTAACAAGAAAAAGGTTCTTAACCAAATATAAATTTACTTTAGTTTATTATTAATGAGATTAAAGAGCAATCAAGTCAAGTCGGACAAGAGGCAAGGGAACTTCTTAACCCAATTTCCGTTCTTTGGCTTAATCTCCTACTTTCAAATTATGTCACTATATTATTATATCCTATCTTGTAATTGTACTTTTTTTATGTGTGCCTATAGTGAATACACATAATAGATCTATTTTATTTAAAAATGATCTTTGTAAGGGACTTCATCTCAATCTCCTTTCATTGAGGCATATTTGGTTTTATACACAACTTTCCTTTATACAGTGTATAAACCCCTTTGACTTTTAATTTTATTGAAAAGGAATATTTTTATACGAAGCGTTTTGTCTAAAAAAAAAGGAATTTTGTTTTCTTACGTATGCAGTGACAATGAATTCTCCGCCGCTGTGACTATTATTTGAGTTTCGGCTTCCCCTATAAGCCATAATTTTTTTAAATGAAAAATAAATACAAAGTTTTAATTTTCTTTTATTTTGGTATTGAAAATGGTTATTAAAGTATTTTTTTTATATCAATGTGTTGTATTGATATCTGGTGTTTGAAATGTGGAAATGTTATGTTTCCTTTATGCATGTTTTATGTGAAATGATTATGTTATGGTTTAAGATATGTTTAAACCTGTTCATATGAGGAATGCATTGGACTTAATAAGTGACAGGTGGAGCCCGCTATAGCTCATCGATGCATCGGTATGTCTCATGAGAAAAACTAGTGTCTTGGCACGAGACCTTGAAAAAATATTATTTGTAGTCTTGGCACGAGGCCTTGGCTATGTGATTATGATATTCTGGAATTATGCATTCCATCATTATGAAAGTAGTTATTGATATTGCATGTGATTGTTAGACTAGTAGAATATCCATGTGAATAAGTAAATGGAATTATTTCATTTTATTTTTTCCATACTATGCTGAAGTTCAAGTTTAAAAGGCTTTTGTTTTGGTTATACTTTGCCTTAAATGATAATGTTTATTTATGAAAGCTTACGCTATATTGGTATCCTTACTGAGCATCTGAGCTCACCCCATTCAATGTTTTCATATTTTTCCGGGATGTGAAGAATTATTTTATGAATGACCTGCAGGGATAGTCAGAAGAGGATATGAGTGTGGATTATGGAGACTTTGTTATTGTAGTTTTTCACTTCATGATGTAATGTAACATTTATGAATGTTTGTAGTGTTTTTAAGGCTACTAAATCTATCAATCTTTTGAGACTTGATCTTTTGTGATCATGCCAATGTTATGCAATAATGCACCGACTCCGGGTAACTGGGGTCGGGGAGTTACATATTTAATTAAATGATATAAAATTTGTAAAAATATAATATTTGGAAAAAAGTTTTACAATGTATAAAAATATCATTCATTACAAATTCATTAGCCGTTTGGCAGTATTTGGTAATTATTTTAGCACTCAAAGTGTAAATTACTTGATAAAACGGTAAGAGTTAAAATAGGTAAAAACAAAACAATAAAGATTAAAACAATATTATAACATGTCTAATTTTTATTTTATGGTCATATTTAGAAACAAAATAATCATATATTTGAAACTAATCAATTTCTACTCAATTAGAAAATAAAATGATTTTATATTAATTTTATACTTTTGATGATTCCAAAAGTGCACCTTCCCTCTCTTATAAAAAGGATCTCTTCTGTTCTGTTCTTTAAACTTCAAAAAACATTGTGTTCTAGCATGTTATGCCCAAAAAACCTACTATAATCCCACAACACATTATTGAGACCTAATTTTAGGCATAACACCCTCCATAGAGGTGTTATGGTGTTATAAAAGGTGATCACCTGAATTAAAGGTATTGTTGTTATTTAAGTGTTTCTATTTTATTTATGATTCTACTTTATTAAAATCTACTTCAACAATGATTAAATAATAACTACAGTATCCTAAATATTCTGAGATTTTATTATTTTAATATCACTACCTAAATTCATTTCCACTTCTATTAAATGTGTTTGGAATTAATCGTTCATGTGTTCGGGTGAACTATCACCTCTACAAACTGATATAATTCATTTTTCATAACAATATATCATGAACAACAATAATTATAGATTTAATGTTAATATGAAATATTCATGTCATATTTTTCATTATAAGTGAATAATATATCAATTATTTAATTACTTTCTATGCACATAAAAATGATAATGTTATTCGTGTGTACGTGTGAACTATAACCTCCACGAAGTGATGCGATTTATGTTTAATTACCGCATCAAATGGATAATACATATAATTATATTTAAATTATTAATATGATATCATTGATATTATTATCATTATGGAAATATGAAATAATACTTACCTTTTTTATATAATGATCATTGAAAAATAAAACTATTACTCATGCGTAAGTGCGGCTTAACGTCTCTATGATTCTATCATTGTTCATTTATCATATCCATATTTAATGAATATATTTAAAGGTATGTTTTATATAAAAAAATATTATTATTTCATGATGATAATTATGGAGATGATTTAATTATGACCATATAGACTATTGACATCATCCCGGGTTTATTTTTGACTTAAGTACCAGATTTTAACAAAACATCTTATACGAACTTAAATATTTATGTAATTGATTAAACATGGAAATGAGTGATATAAATGGAATAATAAAATCGGAAAAGGTTCTCAATAAAGTATAAATTAACCAATGTATATTATTCCTGAATATTAGTAATGTAAGAGATTATTTGAACTATAGGTTAGAGAATTCATCTCAATCTCCTTTTATTGAGGCATATTTTGATAATATAGACCACCTTATTTTATACGGTGCATAATCCACCAATATGATATTTAATTTCATTCAAAGTATTTTAAAATTATTCTTTTTATATGAAGTATTTTACTAAACAACAAAAGGAGTGTTCATTTTTACATATATGACAACAATGCCTTTTCTGTTGTTGGGGCCATTATTTGATATTTGGATTCCTCTACAAGACACAATGTTTTTAAAAGAAAAATAAATAAATTATGCCCGTTTGATTTATTTAATCATTGAAAATGGGGTTTATAATGGATCTATTATATTAATATCTTGAAATGATATCTTTTTAAGGAAATGTGGAATTTTATTTCATTTATGCAAGATTTATGTGTTGTGAATATGTTTTGGTTCGTTAGATTTGCTTATGTAGATGGGTGGTTACTTGATAAACTAAGGGAGGGTGATACCGTTACAGCTCTACAATGCATTGGGTAGTGAGACCGAGTTAACCAGTTGGGTTTCTCTAAAAAGATTTTTGGAATATAATGTGAGTATTGTTCCAAACATAACTATGAAGGATACACCCTATAGAGGTGTGAATGCTAAAATGTAAGAATGATATGGATTCCACAAGTTACATTTATGATTTATGATTTCTAATAGTTATACATGAATCATAGTAAATCATGAGTACATCTAAGGAGTTTATGTTTTATGGCTGAAAATCATAATTTTGTTTTCACAGGTTATAAATATTCATGGACTAATGGATTCTTCACTCCTTTTATTCCCCATAATAAGCATATTTGTGCACATCCCATGAATTAAAATGTTTTTTTCATAGTTTATAATGATGGGTAATATAAAAAAAGATGACAAGATTAATTTTATGAATATTTTTTCAATAAATATAATACAATTTTTCTTATTAAAATTTTTTAGTTTATGAAAAAATGAAAAGTGAGTAGACTTGTCTGCTTTGTAATAGTTCTGTTGTTATGTAATTGTTATCGACTAATTCTCTAAAATAATAAACATGAAAATATATTAGAACATGAATTATAGTTCAAAACCCAAGAATAAGTTATTTTATGTTTGATTCCTTATAGTTTGTATCATAGGATGGTTTAAAGAACTTTAGGGGTTTTGATATTGTTAAAAGAATATCCGTAAATTATTTTTACATTATGGTATAATTTAAATGATATAGAATTTTAAGATTACCATACTGATAAATCTAAGATATGTGTATTTTTAATGTTTTTCCATGAAGGAAATAAGAAAGCTATGATGAGATGACATCGAGAGGAAAAAAAATCTTCCAAATCAGCAAACAAAGATTTCAGAATAAGAACTGAACTATTTTTTACAGTGATAGGATATTTGACTCTTGATATAAATGGTGGTGTTATCCATGAATGAAATCATTAATATCAATAATAGAGTAACATTTTAGTAGTACATCATTTCATGTGTAAACATATTTCATAATACAGAGGACCATATGAACTTGTTCTTGTTGAAGGGTGGATTAAATCCCATGAAAGGATTTTCGATGTTAAGTGTTATTAAAGCAATCAAAAGGTTAGTCTTTCTATTTACCATTTTTAAAGTGAAGCATATAAACGGTTTTCAATGGTTAAAAATATCATAGACATTGGGTATATTGATTCTCATTTTTAGTAAGAATTCAAAAATATTTTTCTTGAGAAATATTTTCCTAAGATAGTTCCACCAAAGATGGAAAAATAATTCTTGAATTGAAGAAAGTGTTAAATTATGTTGCTACATACGAAGAAACAGTCACTCTACTGTTAAGGTACACTCTAAATTTCATCTGGGATTTCGATAGTAAAATCAACAAACATTACGTAGAATTAAATCCAATGTATCAATGGGAACAAGCTTCTTATGAGTTCAAAATTAATGAAACTCTTTTTCGATGTGAGGAGATGGTGTTAATGGAGTATTATTATGATCATTTGTTTTTTTGAAAAATAACAGATTAAGAGGTCTAGGTGGTAGGCGAAAGGGATGAATCAGTAAAAAAAATTGATGGTAAGAAAATTAATATTACCATTTGTTAAAACTGTGGTAAAAAAACACTAGATAATGCCATCAGAATGCGGGTAAGTGATTCCAATGTTGTAAAATGGGACATAAAATTCATAATTACAATTAAAAAGATAATTGTTGAGGTAATGAAAAATATTATTTACATTTGATAAAATATTATATGTGTAATTACATTCATAATTATGAAAATAGAGTATGATGAAGAACTCCAATGATGTGATTCCACCCCACTATAAGAAAAATGTTGTGGTGAAATATTTTGCGAATAAATCTAAAGATATTAGGCTATGAAATTATGTGGTATTGGGTAAATTTTTATTATATTATTCCAATTTGTTGTTTGATATTGGTTCTAAACATTGTATCATTTCTTATATTTGTTTTGGTAAATTGGAAATTACACCTACAAAAATGAATCTATAATTTATGCTAAAAAACCACTTGGGGAAATGTTTAAGTAAAATGAAACAATATGAATATTCTCATCCTTGTATGTAGAAATAATTTACCTAAAAAACATGTTGGTTTACCTCTAATATACTTTGGTGTTATTTTGGGTATGGATTTGATTCATTATTTACCATGCATAGATTGCGTGTAGAGCTAAAGAAGTTTGTTCTCAAAAAAATTCATTTGTGTACAAGAATGAACCCTTACCATTGATAACATATGAGGAAGAATAATAGATATTAAAAGATGTAAATGAATGTTATCATTAACATAGTGTTGAAAAAAGAAACTATTTATATTAGTGATGTACTGGTGGTAAATGAGTATCTTGATGTTTTTCCTGACGATTTTCCTGGTATTATACGAGATTAGGATGTTTAATTTACTGTTGACTTAGTTACTATTTATAATCAAATTTCATAAACCCCTTATCTAATGGAACAAATTGAACTTCTAGAGTTGATGTTGAAATTGATGTAGTTATTTGATATAGATTTCATTCATCCCTGTACATTACTTTGGGGTGCTCCTTTCTTGATTGTTATAAAGAAAGATGGTTCAATGAGACTATGCATCAATTATAGATCCATGAATACCATCACTATTAAGAACAAGTATACTTATCCTCGTATCAATGATTTATTTATCCACTTCAGGGAGCACAATATTTTACGAATGTTGACTTAATGTTGGGGTACCATCGGTTGAATATAAAGAAATAAGATATTATTAAAACTGCATATTGAACTAGATACGGCCATTATGATTGTGTTGTTATTCCATTTTGTTTAAATAATTCACCTATTGTATTCATGGATCTTATAAATATAATATTTCATTATGTAATAAATATATTTGTGGTTGTGTTTATTAGGGACATTTTTGAATATTCTAAATGTTAATAGGAGCATGAAAGTCATCTAAGGTTTGTTTTTCAAACCTTAAAAGACATGAAAAATTATGTTAAATTTAGACATAGTTAATTTTGGTTGGAAAAAATATCAATACTTGGTGACATTGTTTCTAAATTTGGCATGACTATTGATACTTCTAAATTTATAGTTTTTGATGAATAGCCAATACCCACAAATATAACTGATATTAAATTTTCTTGTTGTTTATCCAGATATTAATGGAGTTTTGTTGAAAAACTTTCATTGTCATCTAGCCCATTGACCATGTTAACTCAAAAATGTGTTATGTTAATCTATAAAATATAATGTGATGGTTGTTTTTGGGAAAATAATTAAAGTTTAGTAACTGCTCCAGTTCTGGACCGACCCTCTAGAAATAGAGATTTTTTCATTAGAAGTGATGATTCATTGATAGTAATAGTTTGTTTCCTAATGAAGAACGATGATTTAATTGATTATTATTTTTATCAATTGAATCCTCACAAGTTAAATTACTATACACATGATATGAAATTATATGTTGTTGTTTTTTTCTCTAAAAATATTTTAATATAATTTTTATATAGTAAAATGGGAAATATATACTAACCATAAAATTTTGATGAATATAATCACTCAAAAAGAATTTATGAATAGATAGTGAATATGTTTGGAAGTAATCAAAGATTTTTATTGCATGATTCATTAACTTCTTGGAAAATAAAATAAATTATTTGATACTTTGAGCTGAAAACGTAATGAATTATTAACCATGCTACATTTGGGACATGAAAATTTATTTAGTGATTTGATAAAATTTGGCTCAGATGTTTTCAGTGCTGGAACATAATATTTGTTGCTTTAGGTTTTTGTGAAATCATCTCGATCAGAAAAAATTAAGCAAGTATAATAGGAACATATTCAAATGAATAAAAAGGTGTAATTGGTTTGAAAAGGTATGTTTCTGCATTTAACATTGATAAAGTCTGTGTTTGGATATTTGTGAAGAAGATATGCGTGCCTTGTGATTCAAAGTTGAAGAAAGAGTTATTATGAAAAGCTCATGTTTCTCCTTTTTCAATTCATCCAAGATGTACTAAGATGTACACAGACCATTGAGAGTATTAATGGTGGGATGTAATGAAAAGTGATATTGATGATTTTACTATGAAGTGTTTAACTTGTCATTAGTTTATAGGAGATAAAATGTTTAAAAAGGGAATTATTCATCTTTTTTGATTTCCAATGTGGAAGTGGGAAAATATATTAGTTGATTTCAAAGTTGGAATCCTTAATAATTCATGAGGTCACAATGCGATTTGGGTTATTGTTGATTGGTTGAGAAAATCTTCTCATTTTATCATATTCAAGATACTCTATCAATAGATAAAATTTGTTGGTTTATTCTTAAATGCATTGGTATGATACTTGAATTTCTTATATCCATTTTTTAGATCATGATACCAAGTTAACTTCTAACCTTTGGAAAGGCCTTCATAAGTAACAGTTAAATCTGTTAAATTTTATTACATCATTCCATCCTCTATCAAACTATCAGTTAGAATGAAACATTTAGACCTTGGTGGATATTTTACGTTCTATTTCAATTGATTTACAAGGGATTTGGGATAAATATATTTATTTTGGTGATTTTTCTTATATAAGAAGTTTTCATTCTAGTATACTGTGGAAACCATTTGAGGCACTACATGGAAAGTAGTTTCGAACTCCATTATTTTTTGATGATGTTGGGGAAAATAACATGATGGGACAAATATTGTTAGTGTAAATGGTAGAGGAAGTTTAGTTGATTCAAGAACACATTAGAATATATTAGAGAAGGCATAAACATTATGCGGAAAACTGGATGAATGATCTCTCTTTTGAGGTTGGTGATTATATAATTCTTAATGTTTCTCTGGGTAAAAGTGTGATGCATTTTGGTAAGAAGATAAAGTTGTGTCAATGGTTCTTTGGACCCTATTAAATCCTTGAGAAAGTTGGATCAACAAACTATATAGTATCTTTACATATTATTTTATCCCAACTGTGCAATTTTTTCATGTTTCAATATTAATAATGTATATGTCAGATCCATATCATGTTATGAGTCGATAAGTAGTTTAGTAGAAATAGAATAATTTTTATAAAAAAACAGTTCATATTGTTGACCAAAAAGAGAATGTGTTGTGGAATATGGCGATTCTTCAGGTTAAGGTTTTATAAAAAAGCATATTCTTGAAGTGGAAACATTGGAATCTGAAAATTCCATAAGGGATAAATTCCACCACTTATTTGGTAAGTGAATAAAATTGTGAAGATGAAATTCCCCAAAGGATGGAAGGATGTAACATCTAGGTAATCATAGAATAATAAATTTTAATATATACTAATATTTAGGAATTAAATAATAATTTTACTTTAATGGGGACCCCATGTCTGATATCTTACTTGACACAATAATGGGTATTTCCAAAATCTTACGTTGTAAAGAAGACTAGGTTATATTGAAAAATAATATATTATTACTTTTATTATTTTAAGTAGTAATTATTGCTTAGTTTTTTATTGGCTGGAATGAATAGAAATAATTATATTATGTTTACACATGTTTATTAAATTTTTTATCTTTCTTTTGATAAATTGTTTTGGCTTAAAATAAGAATAAATCCAACTTTAGGCATAAATACTCCAATATTTTTAAAATGTAGCTTTAACAACTATTGATGTAAAACCATTTATAAATATATTTTTTTATATTTTTTTTAATTTATATGTGATAAATTAAACTTCTCTTTTAGAACCATAAAATAAAAATTTACATTTGTTGAATTGTTTCCTTTTTCTGAGAATATTCATTTCTTAATAAAAACTAAAAATTACTACATATCTAAATTGAAACTGTTTTTTCAGATATATTTTTTTGAGTAAGATTATATTTTTATTTTGTTTTAAATAATATTTAAATAATGGTTTTATTATCTAATCTAATTTAGGTCATTGTATTAATTCTTAAATTGAATGTAGATATATAAAGTTATTGTAATTTTTGAATGTCTCTTTTACCTGACATATCACCAAATTTGCAAGATTAGTGTTAAACATAATTTAACCACTGATCGAAATTTAATTTTAAATAATAGAAATATATATTTTGAATGAGTAAGAAAAATATGATATAATAGGATGGACTAAATTTTTGGTCAATAGTAACTTTTGTATTTTATTTACCATAGTTAATGGTAAAATATGCAAATAAAGGTAAAAATAATATCATAATTTTAAATAATTACCCTAACACTTGTACTAATTTAATGGGATGAGTGGGTTTCGACCTAAATAGACTATTATCCTAAATTATAACCTTGTTAAGCCACTTGGGTAATAATATGAAAATTAATATATTTTATTTAAAGATATGTCAAAAATGTCATACTCAGCATTTTAATAACAAAATCATTTTTAATATAGGGTTATATAAAAGAAAAATTAGACTATAAATATTTACTTGAAATATAAATTTTTTATTTATATAAATATAATTTATTTATAATTATTATATATTAAATAATTAAATTTAATTTTGACACAAATTAGATGGAGTAGTTACATTATTAATGAAACAATCGAATAAATGATATTAATAATGTCAACATAAATATAATTATATATAATTGATTACATATTATAATTTAATAGTTGCAATTCACATGTATATATGATTTAATGTATTTTTCTTAAAGGAATAAAGTTATTATTATTTTTAAAAAGATACATGAAATAAATATTGTCGAAATTGACATAATACATATCCTAAAATATATAATATTTAATGAAATTACATTAAATTTATTAAAATAAAACATTCATAAATAATGTTTAAATAACTATAAAAATATCATCAATGACTCATTAAGTGGTCATTTGGCATCATTTGGTAGTTATTTCAAATCTTAAAGTTTAAATTACTTGATAAAACAATAATCGTCAAAAGGGGATAAAAAGATATGTATTAAGACAATATTAGAAATAATATAATTTTCAATGGATGATTCTATTTACACCCATAATCATCATATATTCCAAATTAATCAATTCTGACCCATTTAGAATAGATAATCAATTTATATTAATTTAATACTTTTAATAATTCCAATAGTTCCCCCCCTCTCATATAAGGGAAATCGTCTTCTCTACTACATAAACATAATTAAACTTTTGGTTCAGTGAAGATATGCCCACAATCCATTATATAATCCATCCACACATTCTTGAGACCTAATATTAGGAATAACACCCTCCCTATAGGGGTCATGGTTGTAATAAAGGGATCATCCGAATTAAAGATAACATTTTTGTTTACGTGATTCAATTTCATTTCTTCTTCTACTTCCCTGAAATCATCATCATCCATGTTGAAATCATAAATCCAGTACAAGAAATATACAAACATATTATTATGTTAATGTCATCTCCAAAATTCATCTCCACTTCCACTAAATGGGAACATAATTAATCATTCATTCGTACGTGTTAACTTTCACCTACATGAACTAATATATTTGGTTTTCCATAACCATATCTCCAAAATGATTATAATGATATAATTAATGTTATTACATGATATTCATGATAATTTCATAATTATAATAGAATAATATATCAATTACATTCTTACTTTCTCTGCACATAAAATGATTACGACGTTCCTGTTTACATGTGATCTATCACCTCCACGAAGCTTTGTGAAACATTTTTAATCACCACATCACATGGATAATATATATAAATATATTTATATTAATAATATGATAATTTTGATATTATTATTATTATGTAAAGTTAAAATAATTTTTATCTTCTTTCTATAACGGTCATTGAAAAATGGAACTCTTACTCATGCATACGTACGACTTACAATATCATTGATTATAATATTGTTAATTTTTAATATACATATATAGTTAATGTATTTAAAGGTATAATTTATATAATTAACTGATTATTATTTTTCTATAGATGTAATTCGGACCACATGGACTATAAATATCATACCATGATCATTTTTGAGCGAAAGAGCAAATATCGACAAAACATATGATATAATATTAAATAATTATGTAATTTAAATAAAATGAAAAAATGAGATATAAAGGGAAAATTATTCTGAAAAAGTGTCTTAAGAAAGAATAAATTGACCGAAGTTTATTTTTTTGGAAGATTAAGAACGTACGAGATTAGTCAGACTCAGGGTATCTAACTTCAACTCAATATCCTTTCATTCATGCAAGTTTTGATAATACAAAATTCCTTATTTTTCATGGTGTATAATCAACCACGTTGAATTTTAATTTCATTAAATGTGTTTCAAAAGGAATATTTTTATGTGAATCATTTTACTAAATGACAACTGGAATGTTCTTTTTTAACATATATGGAGACAATGACTTTTTTGTTGCCATGTCAATTATTTGATATTTGGATTCCTCTACAAGTCATAATTTTTTTGAACGAAAAATAAATACCATATTAAATTTTCTAGTATTTTGTTAATGAAAATGGTTTTAATAATAGGTTCATTATATGAATATCTTGAAACAATATCTTGGGAATGAAATATGGAAATGCTATTTTTCTATTATGCATGATTTATGTGTTGGGATTACGTTTTGGTTATTGGGAATTTCTTATGTATACAGGTGGTTCTATGATAAACCGAGAGAGGGTGATACTATGATAGCTCTCTAATGTATTGGGTAATGATATTGATTTAATAGGTTTGGATTCTATTATGATATTTTAGGAATATATTGTCATGGTTATTGCTAATGTAACCATGAAGGTTACTTCCTTGGTAGCAGTGAATGATACATTCTAATAATGATATAGATACCACAAGTTACCATTATGATTCATGATATCTATGAGTTTTATAAAAATATTATGTTTTCATGAGGTAAGCTAAAGGTTTTTTGTTTTATTGGTGTAAAATATGATTTTGTTCTCTTGAGATGAAAATATTCATGGACTAACCGTCTATTTCCCTCCATTGTTCCCCTTATAGAGATTTTTTGCGCTTATCAAAAGTTTGAAAATGTTTTCACATAGGGTATATGGATCGGTAAAGGAATTTAATAATACAATATTATTTTTACAATGATTTTTATCAAGAAAAATTACTCATGGTTTCTAATTAAAATGTTTTATATTATGAAAAAATAGATTGTGAGTATACTTGTATAATTTATAATAGTTGAGTTGTAAAGAAATTGTTATAGCATAATTCTCTAAAAATATAAACAAGAAATTATCCAGAAATGTGAGAAATATTTTCAAAACACTATAATAAGTTATATTAAGGCCTTTTCATTATAAATTTACACCGTGAATGATCCATTTAATATAAAAAATTAGTTCTTGATATAGGACTAATAGGTGCTTCCATTACATCTAGTACCATCAAAATAAATCCATATATTTCATTACTACTTGCACATCACAAATTTTAATAGTTAATTAATTTTAAAAAACATGTTCAAGATAACATTCGATATAATGATTTATTAATTTCTCGTCTTCTTGATATGTTATCAAAGGTTTATATTTGTTTTTATATAAAAACAAATAACCATTCTGAAAAATACATTCATTAGCTCTAAAATATATCTTATCATGTGAAACATGAATCCATTAAATACCCATAATTAAATAAAACTCTAAAATGGGAATTAAAACTATGTTTTTAAAAAATAATAACAAAAGGGTATAATATAATTTTTTTTATAAATTTTGGTTTCTGTTATACTACAACCAAGAGTCTTACTATGATTTTTACAATATTTATTGATATTTTATTTTCATTTTATATAAAAATTATACATATATAACATAAGAAATAGATCCTAAAATCAAAAAAGTCATTTTAATAATTTGAATAGACATGTAATATACATAACATCACTTTATTCGAGGGTAGAAAATCTGCAGTCGTAGTAGAATGAGACTTTTCATAACAAATTTTTTGATGATCTTTATGATTCCCACATTGATTAATGAACTTCAACAACAAAATATCACAATTTATAAACTAATTAAAAATAAAAAGTTTATTTCTAACTATTCATTACTAGTTTAAAAAATACGTTTGATATTGTATTTATACTCCAGGTCCATGTTTCTTGGGTTTTCACCTTGGTACACTTCCAAAATCTTATAAGATATTCTCCTGATTGATTATTTCCACACTAATCATAAAATTATAATTGATTTTCTTATGTTTAGACAACTTTGATGAAATATTCCACATTTTATTAAATAAATATTACCTCAAATAAATATTATTGTAAAATACCACAAACTACATCTCATAATTCTAATCACATCACACTATTTACCCCTAATTTCTAACATAATATAAAACCAATTATTTAAAAAAATGTGGATTAATTAATTAAAAATATTATAAAAAATTTGAAATAATATATTGAATGAAATTTTTTTAATACACGGAAAATATAATCAAATTAACTTCTTAAGAGACAATATATTCCTCCTCCCTTTTCTCCAACACCTATAATTGTCTTCCATACAATGTTGAATAACTTTTAGAAAATATTTTTCAAGGAAGAGATCATTAAATATTTTCCATTATGTGGAATAAATTTATCTATTTTCTATAATATTCATAATCAATGAAAACCTTTATTTAATTCATATTCAAAATGAAAAATAACATGGTTTTTCTAGGGATTTTTGAAATATCCCATAACATAAAATATCTTCTCAAAATAATTATTCCATCCTTAATATTTCACTAGGTATGAGAACCACCAAATGCTGGAGGGTATTGTATCATGAAATTATCAACTATATACATGTTTCCTTAAATATAATTAAGTCTCAATATTTCTTGTGAGTCATATTTAATAGACTAATTCATTTCAATTCACTATGGAATGAAATTTTCTATTAAAACTATTCTGAGTTTCTTGTTAAAAGGGATATTAACATCATAATGTTTTTCTACATCAACATCCACGATTCCTCTGAGGAATCAATTCCAAATAGACATGTATTTGATAAATAATTTACAAATTATTCAAAATATATATCATGAAAATGTATCTATAAATTTGAATCACTTAAGAGTATCTTTTAACATCATCTTAACTTACAAAGTTATTTAATTGTCCTCTATAAAACCAAAAATAATGTTATATACCTTATTGAACCCATAAAAACATGATTTTTAACAAGGGTGGATATTTTTCTGGTTTATAGGATCTTTTATGTTTATAAATTTAAATAATCACGTAATTATGACATAATAATGTGATAATTTATACACATTTCTAATTCCCACCCCCTAAAGTTTTTTATAATGACATAATTATTTCATTCAAGGTAACTCCCATAACATTAACTATTTTTTTATTAACATCTTAATTAGTACATAATATATATCAAAAATCATTTAAAATATTCTAATTAGAAAAATATATCTTAGTAAGGTATATAAAATAAAATAACCTCTTTAACAAACTTCTCAACCGAAAAATCCGTAAGGAAGTTTTTATTTTCCCAATAAACATGTGAACTAAAATATTTATTTACATTTGCATGAAAAGAGATTAATGTATTAAAATATTTAAATAATGTTTTGATATTATATTATAAAGGATAAATCACAATCTTATTTTTTTCTTGTAAAACATTAAATATTCTAAAAACCTTTCTTTTAAAATTATTCCTTTCAACTTTATAGAAATTTTATAAACATTCCGTAAATACAAATTCTCATTTTTCTACATTATCAAATCCCAAAATTTACATTTTAAATCATTAAAGGAATATCTTATTGGTACCTTAAGACATTATACTTATACTCACCCTTAAATTAATCCTTTCGTTGGAATATACTGACCAGATAATTCACATTTCCCTTTGGAGTAACCTATCAAAAGTAATGTCTGTCACTTTACCCAATGCATTGGAGAGCTATATAAAGATCAAATATAATTCAAATAAAATTTAATTGTGGCCTCGCAGTAATAAAAAATATATATTTTAGTTTATAAATAAAACCCATTTGAATTTGAATTCAATCCAATATGAAATCCTAAACTGTTTATATTTCCTCAGAAAAAATATAATAAAAACATAAATAATTATGATAGAATCGTTTTCTTTTAAAAGAAAAATTTTAAATTATAGAAAAATATTGAAATGTAGTAATAGTTTTTGTTGTGGTACAAATAGTTCAATACATATATTTTAAAAACCATTATTTTTAATTTTTGGTAAAAAACTAAAAATGGCACATAAAATAAATTCTTAAATTATTCTTTTTCAAACCCTTAAAAATATATCCCAAACTAATTTAAAATTATATTTAAAAATATTTTATGTGCAATAATAATCATTCCATTAAAATTTATATAAACTTATACATGGTGGATGATGATTCATTTGTAAAGCATTAAAACATGGTTTTAAAGAGAAATCCATTACATGAAGTATAGTATAGTATTGTACGTTATATAACTCATGAATTATAAAACAATATTATTTTTTATATTTTATTAATAATATTTTTCATGTTCATTTCAATATTATTTTTATTTTTATTTAATTTACTGATATGACTTATTTAGTTACTACAATGATTATGATCATATTGGGTGTTTTAGTGTTTTTCCATTAAGAACCTCAAAAAACTAGTTGTGTGTTATCCCTTAGGGCGGTGGGGTTATGATTTTCATTTATGGACTATGTGTTTGGTGTGTGTGTGAGTGTGTTTAATAAAATTATACCCCCGTTGACCGAATATATATACTAGTGGTGTGTTGAACATCATGAAAGGGTTATGGTTTCTCTACCTAAAATATCTCAATGATTTTATAATTATAATATTTATAAATTAAAAATATTATGTATGAAAATATATGTAATATGGTCATGAAAACTGATTCATTTTATTTCATGGAGAATATATTTTTTTTACACATGAATTATGTTTTCATTTTTTATACCAAGTGTAAAATAAATAATGCTGATAATATTTTGACTATAATTAATCATAAATATTTTATAAAGGTAATATCTATTAATTACATTATTATGTCTAAACATATGAGTTTTTGATGAAAAGATGGACACATCACTTTATGGAGGTGAATTACCAACATAAGCATCATCAATGTTATCAATTTCCATTCGACAGAAAAGGAAACATGCTATGTAATATATTATCTTCCCAAAATCATAATAATTTAATAATAATATTATAAATTAATTTATTCAATCTTTATAACAATCCATTTGATGAGTTATTGTAAAATGAAACACATTTAATCCTGGAGGTTGTATTCCACTTATACCCATAGGGTATGTATACATTTCCCATAGGATTGAAAAGATATAGAGAAGAGTTGTTGAATAATCATATAAAATTTTAGTATAGATAATATAATAATTTCATTTTGAGACTATTTATAAAATATTTTATGGATTTATAAGATGAAGTAAATTTTTAATAGGTCATTTATGACATATAAGTCATCCTCAGATATTCGGTATTGTATTTAACATTAAAAATTATAATATAATCCTTTTGAGATGACCAATACATCTAGGGAATGGGGAGGGATGTTGGGAAGATATCTGGAGAGGTATTTGATGATATAAATTTCACAATGTTTTAGAATAATTGAGGAGAGGAAGTTCCCATTTATAAGTTATGGGAGTAACCTATGTTCAATTTTTCATAGTATTATAACTATTTAAAGTTATAATATGTAATGGATCAGGCCTATCAATTCTATTACATTATGGGAAATCTAGTCTTCGAGGTGTCATGGGAAGTCAATGTGACTCATTTCAACACTTTTTATCAAATTCTCAGTTTTTTAAGTTCACAAATAGTGTCTCAGGATATTGGTGTGACCCTGGATGTGTCACCCTAGTAGTGTCACCCTGGTAGTGCGACACCTTGGCAGTGGCTCGATGGAAACCGCTCACCCAACAGTGTCTCATCTAGAGGTTCCTCAATCAGTAGAGCTATTTTCTTGGAAAGAGGTCTCCCTAGTAGTGACCCTTATTTCAGTGTCTCACCCAATGGTGTATCACTAACAGTGGTATGTGGTTCATGATGATGGTGTGTCATCCAATAATGCCACATCTAGTGGTTCCTCATCTTGTGGTTCCTCAACTGGCGGTGCCACATTCGGTGGTGTCTTGTGAATGATGTTACCTGTTCTTCTAGTCTTTACCTTTTGACATCCTCTTTGATGTAATTAAAGTTTAATACTATATTTTAAAGTATTTGAGTTCATTTTAAAGTCCATAAATTCTCTATTTAATTTCATTATATCCCTGGGGATTTTAATTGGTCAAAACTGTGTTGTCTTGGTAAGATGCTCCTTTAATGGGAAATTAAAATAATATCTAATCCTTGACTTGAAACAGATATTCCTAAAGCTGAAATAGTATTCCCCATGTTTATTCCTTCTCAATTTGTCTTTCTATGGTAAGTGATAAATCCCTCTTCCCATTGGAGTCGTGTGACCTATAGTTGGTTTGTGATTTTTTAGGAGAGTACCTACAATTTGTGCACCCCTATTTTTGGCACACCTAGGATGTGATGATCAATATTATTCTACATATCATTTTATTCATCTTTCATTATTTTTCATCATATAGGATGAATATATATATGTTTCCCCTTGTGAATATAGTTAATTCTATATTAATAATGACAATTGAAATGGTTTAAAATCAATATATAGGGGGTGGAAATGTCACGTATGATTTTTCTATATTATTTTACTTTTATTGTGCTTTTTATAGGATAACTACCCACCAAATATCATGGCCATTGGGGGTCCTTCTTTTTACATATAATGGTTTATATCTTTCATTTTTTGGTTATATTGGACGCTTATATATAAAAGTTGGTTAACCACATATATTTGGCTAATAAATGGATACTCCATGATCAAATAGTATCTATGATAACCGCTAAATTAAGAAGTTGAATTTAATAATGGATGACGTTAAGTCTAAAAATATTTTTTTCATTGGTTGGTGTGGTGATGTGGTTGTGTTCATAGTTTTTTAAAGGTGGTTTATTTTGTTGATATGGTAATAAGGGCGTGCTATGATTATGCAACAGGGAATTGAAGTAGGGTGTGCTATAATGTGATACTAGATGTGGCTGTGATTTCAGGGTTGGTTATGTTGATATGGTATTCTGTATGGATGAGTTTGAAGAAGTACATTAGTGATTGTTATGGGTTTTTCTCCATTAATAACATCCATAAATGTTGACCCTATATCTAAAGGTCATGGTATGATATTTTATTAATGTGAAGTTTGTTAATTTACATGAACTGTTACTATGTTTCATTTTTCCATAGTTAATGATGGAATGAATAAATAATTGTTTTGTAATGTTTGTAATGTATTTGGTTGGTTTGATCACCATATTTTAAATGGTAGAATGAATTTGCTGAGAATGTGGAATGAGATTTATGGCCTGAGGTGTGGTATTGCGCATTTAGAGGTAGCATCAAATGGTGATAGTTTTGTGAGTTGGTGTTTTTATGTGAACACATAGGTGGGTCTTGAGTGTTTGGTATTATTTAAATATATACTTTTATTTCCAAGTGTTTTATACACACACCACACCCTATTTGAGCACTATGTGATGGACACCCCCATAGTCACGAGGGATGGTGTCTTTCCCAACAACCTGGTGGGAGGATGGATGGATGGCCAAATGCTCTTCATTGATCCCTCTTCTACGAGATGAATACCAATGTTTCGTTGAAAAGGATGTGATGAGATGTGATGTCTCGGGTGTCTATGAGATGAGTTGTGACATGGTGTCTTGCGTGTCTTCACGATGAGTTGGGATGCACTTTCCCAGGTGGCTTCGAGACGATATGGGATGTTAATATCTAGGTTTTTTGGGATGAGATGAGTCGTGTTCGAAGGACCAAGTGTTTGCGAGTGGGATGTGTTGTTAAGACCATGTTTTTGTGGCCATGGTGTTTTATGAGGCCCAGATGTGTGAGGTCGGGATTTTTTGTGAGGCCCACGTGAGTGACTATGGGATGTGCTATGAGGCCCTTGTGTGTGCAGGAGGGATGCGTTGTGAGGCCCAAGTGTGTTCAGGATGGATGTGATGTGATATATTTGGGAAAAGTGGGGCACCAAGATGTTTTCTCTTTGGGTGAGAGAGTGGCTAATCAGTTTGAATTTGGACTGGGGTAACCTCTGATTTATGTGCTTTATATTATTTTACATGACTTATGTTACATGGTGAGCATGCCTTGGTGAGGTAAGTCTTCGTTAGTATACCTATTTATGTGATCCTTGGTTCTTCTTTTTCATCACATGATCATTAGTATTAATCTTTCACATGTGCACAATAGACCTTTTCTCTTACTGATTATACTTTTTTTCTCACCCTAAATATATATGACTATTTATATGTTTCAAGGAGGATTATTTAGACTGTGTTGGACATTATTAGCTCAGATTCTTGATTTTTTCTACTTCTCTTCTTAGATTCACTTTTGGTTATATATATTGGATACTTTTGTATTTGTACTAATTCTATTTATACATGCATATGGGATGGTTTGTGTTCCTTTTTTATATGTTTTGGATTTATTATGGATGATTAATATTATCTCTAGATCGTGTTTCATAAAAGGGTAATGCCTCCCTTATTGTCATATTTGTACACCATTTGTGGTAGTCACCAACCCATGGCCTAATAAAGGTGGGAATCAAGGGTAATTAAATATATTTCTTCATTTCGAGAAAAAGAGGGGTATCTTTTCATGGAGGGGGCTGTGAAAGAGTTTCATTAGAGGTGATTATTGAGACACTGAATGAATTATGGAGTTATGAACAATGAAGGTTGCATGGGGAGGTATTGAAATAGTTCTAGTTGACTTTGGTACATGAAATAAGTCATGGAGGCCATATATGATGTTGTATTTTAGGGCCCCTGTGATCCAATGCATAAAATTTGAGCTTATTTAATAGACATGTGGGATGGATCTTCTTGTAGGGTAGAGACCATGGAAATGTACAATTTTCAAAGTGACTTATGTTGTTTTTTTGAATTCAGTTGCTTTTGGGAAGGTTAAAATGGATTATATGAACGAAATGAATTATAATAAATCTTGATAAAAGTTTATACTACATGGGACTAGGAAGTATTTATTTATATTTCAGTTACGAATCCTAGTTTTCATCTATGTGTGGATTAGGCAGTAGAGGTTCAATTGGATGATCCGATTGATTGCCATATGGTTTCTCCAGTTGAGAAAGATGGCCAATTAAAGAGTATACTGTGTTCTTTCTAGTGGTAGGTGTTGGGTAGAAATGAGGGAAACACATCTAATGTTGAGACATAAGGATGTCTAGAAGATATGGAGATATTCTCTCTATTTGATCTAGGCCCTCACAGAGTATACGGTCCTTTTGGCAGTTATTTAGATGTGGGGTGCTGTGCGTTGGTGGTACATGATATATCTAAAAGACAAGAATAATGAAGAAGTTTTTTGGGTTAATTATAGAAAGATATTTGTAAAGAGTTCCTTTCTATGTTGATGAATGTGGAGAAGATGAAGGACATACATTCCTTTAAATAGGGGAGTATTTCTATTTGGGAGCTGGGAATCTGGTTCACGGACCTTCTGTTGTTTTCCCCATATCTTTTTCCTGATGTGGAGTCTCGTACGAGATTTCTTAAGGATGCACTCCACCAATCCATCCAGTATGTAGGGACTCCTTTTATATTGATGATGCATTTCGAGTTTCAGATGAAATCATAAGTGATCAATTAGATTCACTAACAAGGTGTTATACCATGAGAGGGGAGGTACCACTTCCAATAGGGCTATAGATAATCAGAAGTATGATAATTCTGT
Source organism: Viscum album (assembly GCA_963277665.1). Lineage (NCBI taxonomy): Eukaryota > Viridiplantae > Streptophyta > Magnoliopsida > Santalales > Viscaceae > Viscum > Viscum album. The sequence continues at coordinate 937,574,869 of OY728150.1, forward strand.
TTATAACCCTTGTTTTTCCTTGTTGGAATTAGGTGCTTCACAGTCCTTTGATTCACCCACTCTAGTCCATGATCTTGGACTAGATTTATATAGGATTCATGTTCCCCTGTTGTTGATTACGCTAGTTGGATGCCAGAACATGTTGTTTGATGTGTGTCAGGGGTGTAGATTAATGAAGGGAGAATATCAGTGTCTTGGGGACCTCAGTTTTTATAGAGATGTATCCAAATGATGGAAACCTCATCATTGACTGGTTTTATCCTTTAAATGCTATTAATTACTGATTTGAGAGGAGATTCATGTTTCTTGGATGTGTATGGCCAATATGTGGTTTTCATTGGTCAGTGGGGTTGCAAGATAGGAATTTTTCATGTTGAGTACCTTCTTTATTTGATGGAAGAGATTTTAATAGAATCAGTGGACATTGAAATGGTGGAGGTTCTGAAGTTCATTGGGGAATTCATGGTTGTTTTCCCAGAGAAGGTTTTGAAACTAATCCTTTAACATGATGTTGAGTTCAGGATAGACTTTTAGCCTGATGATTATCTTATTTAAATTTATCCATATCCGATGGATCCTTCTGAGTTTATGTACATGAGCATTCTGATAGATGATCTGATGTATAATTGTTTTAGTTGACTCTGTGGGTAATCATGGGGTGCTCCAGTGTTTTCGGAAAAGATGGTGGATGAGGGTAAGATGTTTTTTGTATACTAGTAGAAGTTGAATCAGGTCATGGCCAAGATCCATTATCCTCACCCAAGGATAGACGATCTTTTCAACTAGCTCAGAGGGACAATTTGGTTTCTTAAGGTTGGCCTACGGTATAGATATCACCAATTGATGGTGAAGGAAGGTGATATCCTTATGGCTTCCTTTATATGTAGGTATGTTCACTTTGAGTATGTAGCCATTACATTCGGTGTTACGAACACACTAGTCGTGTTCATGGGGATTATGAACTCCATGTTTTGTGAGTTCTTATATTGGTTCTTATTTACATTAATAGATTATATCTTGATCTTCTATGATTTAGAGGATGAGCATACAGTTCACCACAAAACCATATTTCATGTATTTCGACAACACATGTTTTATGGAAATATTTCCATGTATCTTCTTTATACATGAGGGGTGAATTTCCTCAGGTAAGTGGTATCTCAGCAGGGTGTGGAAGTAGACACATTGAGGTTTGAAACAGTTGTTTCTGCCCCCGTTTACATATTTGAGGTTTTTAATGATGATTCCTATTTGAGATTGAGTTGAATTATAAATTAGTAGTGGTAAGTGATCTCTTATACATATTTGATGTTATTTCCCAAAGATCATAACTTTTCCAACCATGATATGGAACTATGGTCTATTGTGTTTATGCTAAAGTTATGGTAGAATGACCTCATTGGACATATCTTTATGGTCTTCATGGATCATAATAGTTTGAGGTATACCTTTTCCCAACATGACCTAAATCTATGAAAGTGAAGGTGGGTGAATTTTCTTGAGGATGATGATTTTGAGATCTCTTACACCTATAGAAGGGGAAATATTATTGAAAATTCATTGAGAATAATGTCATGGAAGAAGGTCTTTCATGATTTTTTGGATTTTTGGAAAGCGGTGGAGGATTTGGAGGCCTTCCACGTACGTAAGAGTGGATGGTGGTAAAGTTTGTTTGATTCAGAAAATGTTTTAGTCTTATCTGATGAAGTAGGTGGAGGAGTCTTAGTGGGGATACTTAGAGGCAGAAGTGATGTGTGATTGTGTTGGCTATAGTGACTCTCCAAATGGACGGTCAAAACAAGATATCATACAATGAGAAGTTGTTTTTTCAGTGGTTATATGTGATGGATTCCTTTAGGATTTTTATAACAAACCATTTATGTTATAAAAATGGTTTTAAAAGATGTACCATGGCATGGGGAGGTAGTTTTGGTGGCCGAGGATATATTGGGAAGAGGGTGAGTGTGTGGCGAAGTGCTTATTTTTATAGTAGTTAAAGGTCGAGAATCGTGTAACTAGTGGTTTGTTGCATCCCTGAGATGTTCATGAGTGGAAATGGTATAATATATCACTAGATTCAATCATGGTGTTACCCTGAGCTCATAGAGGTTATGATTCAATTGTGGTGGTATTGGATCGATTGATGAAATCAGTCCACTTCTTAGCAAACAAGGATTTGGGTGAAATGGATGACTGGGATAAGAGGTATGTGGATGAAGTGGTTTAGTTTAATGGAGTTATTAGGTCCATTGTATTCTAATGAGACACATAGTTTACCTCACTATGCTGGAGTGGAATACAGTGTGCTTTTGGTGATCAGTTATACGTCAACAATACTTTCCACCCTCAGAAATATGGGAATACATAACATACTATCCAATCTTTTGGGGATATTCTACAAGAATGTCTCTTGGAATTTGGAAAATATTGGGTATGATACCTACCCTTGGTGGACTTTCCATTTAATAATATATTTCACACTTCCATTACCATGGCCCAATTCGAGGCATTGTATGGGAGATTGTGTCATTCTCCATTGTGCAGGAGGGAGGTCTAGAATATGATTGTTCTTTGTCTTGATGTGGAACAATGTAAGACATAGATATTTAATCTCATTCCTAAGATGGTGAAAGATGTTTTAGATTAAGAGAAGTCTTATTACCATCACATAAGGAGGACCTTGGAGTTCTATGGTGGAGAGAGCGTGTTTTTGAAGTCATCCCCTCAACGTGGGAAGTTATGGTTTGGAAGAGGGAATAATATTTCTCCCAGGTTTGTAGGACCCTTAGAGGTGTAGGTGTGAGCTTGGGAGGAGGCATGTTGTTAGGGGTTGCGACCATGATCCGAGAGGATCCATGACATCTCCAACATCTCTCAGATTTGTTCGTATCTTCACGACGGTTTCCATGTCATTAACTGGGGAGAGTTAGATATTGAGGATGATGTGAAATTTATAGAGAGACCAGTAGAGATATAATATTGTTATGTGAAGGTGATTCATGGATAGACCATTCCATTGTTTCATGTGTTTTGGTTTCATGGTGGTCAGGAGGAATGTACTTAGGAATTAGAGATGCTGATTCGTTCCCTGTACCAATTTTTTTTTTAGTTTTACCTCATAATTTTTTCATTGTGATTTGGTGTTTGAACCTTGTTGTTTATAAAATGAGCTATTTTACCTTCGTTTCTGTTGGGTGTTGTGTAATGTGTGGTAAATTACTAACATAAGAAAAGGGTAGGACCAAATTATAATTAAGATGAATTAACTATGATGTGATTAAAACAATTCTTGTGAGTTATCGCTTCCTAGAGTGGATAATATCTTTACATGGATAACAGAATTACCTAATTCATGTGTTTGGATGGTGTGGGTTTTTGTGGTTTTGTAGTTTGATTTCTGGTTGTTTATGTCAAGTTTCAACATTCAAGATGTTGAGGCATGGTTAGAAGATTTCAGAGGTGATGATATTGGATATAGAGGTGTCCAATCCTACTTTTTAATAACACAAGGAGGGTTACGATTGAACTTTTATGTGTATGATCGATAACAGTGTTTCAACGGCGATGAGCTCACAGAGCAGTATCTCATGGGATATTTTTTCAGAAACATCCTCTATTTCCTTAGAGGTTGGTTTTGAATTCTAGAGGGTGAGAATCATTTGAGAGGTATCAAATTAATGTACTAGACTTTTCCCATTCATAAAATTGTTATAAATGTGATGTTCGGGGTGTCATGGGATGTTAGGGCGACTCATTTAAACACTTTTAAAAAATTCCAAGTTTTTCATGTTTTCCAACGGTGTCTTATAACAATTTTGTTACATTAGAGTTTTCATCTTGGTGATGTAACCCATGTGGGTTATCACCCTGGAAGTGTCTCACCATGGCAGTGGCTCACTGGAGACTGGTCACTGGTAGTCACTCATGTAACACCCGATATATTTATGAGTAATATTTTTTTCAAAGGAATCTTTCACTACACACTTTCTTGGCTTACTTTACACGCAATCGCGACCTTCCTTGATAGCTTGCGTCGTACGCAATACCGAGTTTCACTAAACAACGATATGCTATTAAAATATTATTAAAACTAGCCGTTATGAATAGTAATAACCACTTTTTGAAATTTTATAAATTTTATCGTTCAAAATGGACTTCATTTTTGGATTCGGAATTCCGAAATTAGCCTAGGGTAAAATTTTGGTATTTTTCTGAAAACTTTCAATTTTTGATGAATAGTGAAACCACTAAGTGGTAGGTTAAAAATAGAATTTTGCATAAAACATAATTTTACCGCTTCTGTGAATGGAATTTCGAAAATCCGACAGACACGGTTGATATCAGTAAGTAAAATGTGGTTCAATGAGATAAAAATAATTTTTTGGTGAATAGTACCTTTTTACTTTTTTTACCGCGGTTAATAGTAAATAGGGGTAAATATGATATTACTATTACCCTAACACATGTCCTAATTCTATTGGATAAGTGTAATTCGACCAAAAACAACCTTATTAATAAAATATGACCATTTAGGCCCACTTGGGTTAGATTAGGACCTTTATTATTAATTTATTTAAAGAAGGGTTAAAATAGTTAAAATCAAAGTTTAATAAGTAAATCATTTTTAATATGGGGTTATACATAAGATAAATTCGACAATAAATATTCATTAGAAATATAAAAAGATTTCCTACATAATGGTATTTTATTTATAATTTTTAGACATTAAATAATTTAATTTAATTATGACACAATGATGATGCAGTAATTATCTTATTTATGAAATATTGACATAATTGATGTTATAAACACCAAAATAAATGTAATTTGATACTTTTTATGAATTAAACTAATTTTATAGGTTACTATGATATATTAGTGTTGATTTAATCAACTTGGTTCGAACATATAATTCTGTTATGACTTTCAAAAAAATCATATATCAAATAGTGTCAAAATTGACACAAAATAGTTTTTAAATCAAATATTATATTATTAATTGTTATTTTATTCCTAAAAATATAAGCATCGGCCAAATTACTTAGATAAGGATATATATATTAATAATAAACAATTTGGGGTTCGTTTGGCATGTTATAGTAAGTGTATTAACCATATAGTGAAAGAAAACAAAAAGACACGGTAAAAGTTAAATTATTTAACTTAGAGTTAATTCTAATTGATAAGGTTAAAATAATACCCTAAACTTGTCTAAATTCTATTGGTTGATAGGATTTCTACCCATCCCCACTTTAGCTTTGAAATAAGACTCTTTGGAACCATTATAAACCTATTTTGACTTTAATATAAAATAATATTTTGAGATATTCCTAAGGTGCCCATCTCCTCCCTTATAAAATGGAACCTCCTCCCCCTCCTCCTCACACCAATTTGAGCACTCAAGCTCGGACAAACCCTGCCATTTTCTCCTCTCCACTTACCTAGAATAATCCTAGAGGTACTGTTCTTCTTCAAATACCAATCATAGTTCCCTAAGTGGAGGATTCAAAGAGGCGTTCCAAAGAAGAGGTAATATCCATTACCGATCTTTTCAATTTCTTTCTTCTTCATCTTCTTCCTCTTTAGTTGTTTCATGATAATGTAATAACAACAGTATTACATAAATACTGATATGTTATTATAAATATTAAACAACTCTAATTCACCTTCTATCCATCCTACGGAAAAATGAATTCACCACGCGTGCGTACGTACGGAATACCATCTCCACGCCGTGGTGTAATCTATTTTCCACCATCACCTTACAAGTATGGGTATAATGGTGTAATGAGTAACTATTTATGATTATTATAAAGTAATATTGATACTGAAATAATATATATATACTCTAATACAATTCCACGATCATAGGAACGATATCATCACTCGTGCATACGTACGGAATACCGTCTCCACGATGTGATGCGACTCGTTCTACATGATCATCATTACATAGTAATTATATAAATGAATTGAATGAATAAATATGATATATGTTACAATAATACCATTCTGGATATAAGGTATCTATAACCTTAAACGAAGAATAAGAATTTATTCAGCAAAACACGCATAAGAACAAAAGGCAATAAAGACCCGAGTAACAAGTAACAATGAAATATTACTAACAAGAAGCTAGGAATATGACCATATATGATATCATATCAATATGTATGATTCTGGAATAAGTCAATAACATTATTTAAACCATTATACAGGAGCTTCGGACACGTACAAAGCAAATCGGACCTAAGGTAAGGGAAATATCACAATCTCATTTTTATCTGAGATTGTTTATTCGTAAGTATTTACTGGGGTGTATTTTATCATCCACATCCATGTTCCCTCAATATGTAATATTATTTACATCCTTCTACAACAGTTTATATCCAATTTTACCCTTCGGTAAGTTTTTTTGTAAATGATATGAAAGGAATCTTTTGTCGTTTTTCGTACGAGGTACTTTTTGACATTTCTGACAAAAGTACAAAGAATGTTTTTTATAACTTATACGGCATGAATGGATTTTTAAAACATTATTTCCAAGAAACTTCCTTTACAAGTTTTAAAGTTTATTTTTAATCAACTTCTTTTATTTTAAAGTCGTATGACATGTTAAGAAAGGAAACGTGTTTTTGAAGTAGAAAGGATATTTTCCTCAAGAATGAAGTTCAAGTATTTTATCAAAATTATTTTCCATCTAAGATAATAAAAGAGTTCTGTTTTTATCCCTATTATTACATTGGTTTGATTATGTTGTGATGGAAATATTTTTATGAATTCCTTTATCTTATATGAATTGTTTTATGATGTCATGTTGTTTAAGAATCCCATTTTTATTACATGGGTTACGCTATGATGTATGGTTTATGATTATGTGTCACACATAAGAAAGGATTAATTATAAGATGGGTGGGACCTATATCTCCCTCCAATGCATTGGGTAAAGATTTTATATCTCATGAGATAGACATGGCTGGAACGGTAGTTTATACCGGTTCAGTGAAACAGGACTGGAACGACGGTGACTCGGTTCAGAAAGGGACTATGTCCACTAAGATAGTCTTGGAAATGAGTCATGACTAAAAAGAAATGATTTTCCATGATTATGAGTGCATGCCACAAAGTTTCAAGTTTCATGTTATTATTATGGGGATCTCATTTTCACTTCTATGATTTATTCCATGTTAAGATATTATGATCTCTTTTGCAGGTTATGATTTTCAAAAAGATATGATATGATTTTTATTTCCTTTATTTGCCCTTTCTGAGCATTTGAGATCACCCTTTTATGTTTTCTTTTCCCCAGGTCAGGAAGATGGATATTAAGTAGAATATGCTAAAAGGGACCCTAGATATGATGAAATAAATGGGAGACACTATAGAAGATTTATGAACCAGTTGTTTATGTTTCCCAGTTTCTAAAGACACTATACCTATACGGTCATTGTGGTTTTGTCATATATTGTAATAAGTGTGCTTCAATTTTGAAGTATTAACAATGTATGTAAAGTATGGGTCGTTATAGTTGGTATCAGAGGAAAGGTATAGTCAACCTTTGGAAACTAGGATGTGAAAGTCTTAGTAAGAACCCTAAGGATAAGTCTAAGCATAGAACACAATCTTAGTGTTTTAGAAATGGCCATGAATACCCTAGGATAAGACCTTAAGTGTGAAATTTTATTCGTGATTATGTGGTTTTCCTATTATAATTAGTGTTTCTCACACTATTCTTCTTGGTTTTAGTCAATGGCTGGAACCCGAAGGAACCGTGTTAATGTGGAATGCGATGGGAAATGAAATGATTGTCCCCCTGAGCAACCAAACGATATGGGAGCTGGAATGAAAAATCTTGTAGCCATGCTCACACAACTTTCTCAAGCTATGAATCATGCAGGACTTCCAAACGAGCAAAGGAAGGAGCAACATTATGTTGAATCCTTCATGAGGCAGCGTCCACCTTCTTTCAGCGGGTCTACTGATCCATTAGTTCCTGAACAATGGATTAGTACTAATGAAAAGATATTTTCAGTTCTTCAATGTTCTGAACATGATAAAGTCATCCTAGCAGTGTATCGTTTGGAAGGAGATGCTGATCAATGGTGGAATCTTATTAAGAATACGAGGCAAAGGGATGAAATTGAGTATATGGAATGAGACGAGTTCAAGAACTTATTTTTCAATAAGTACTTCCCTCGTATTCTCCGAACAAAGATGGAGAAATAGTTTCTTGAACTGATGCAAAGGGATGATGAATCTGTTGGTACCTATGAAGCAAATTTTACAAGACTTGCAAGGTACACTTCTGGTATTGTTATCCAACCTGAGAGTAAGATAGATCGATTCTTTAGTGGCTTAAAACCAAGTCTTCTAAGGGCGTTAGCCATAAGGGACTTCAATAGCTACGAGGAAATCGTTCGATGTGCTCTCAAAGTCGAGCTGGAGATTGGAGTAACCCATCAGTCACATGGGTTTGATAAGAAGAGGAAGATGGAATTCAAAGGAAAATCTAAAGAGCACACTGAAAAGAAGATGATATTTCCCTTATGCTCAAAGTGTGGAATGAAACATGGAGGGAGTTGACTTAAAGGGACAAGTAAATGTTTCAAATGTGGAAAGGAAGGTCATCGGGCATTTGAATGCCGTGATAATGGGAAGAAGATGTCTAATGATGAAAACAAAGGAAGGGATACACAGAATGAACCTACTACACTTCAATGTTTCAAGTGCAAGGAGATGGGGCATTATTCCAATCAATGCCCAAATCCAAGGGTTGATGATGATGGTCGACGTCAACAAAATCTTAAGGCTAAAGACAAAGGAAAGTCACATGTAATTTCTATCAGCGATGTGGAGTACGATAACGAAGTGGTGAAAGGTACACTTACCATCCACTCTAAAGTAGAAAATGTTTTATTTGATTCTGGATCCACCCACTCTTTTATTTATAATGAATTTTCTAAGGGTATCACCGTATTACCTCAACAATTAGATGTTGAGTTAGCTGTGACAACACCTAATGGCACAACAGATGCATCAAAAGTTTATAATTCTTCTCCGATCGAAGTTTGTGGGAAAGTGCCTCCTGCAAATCTTGTGATCCTTCCTTTAGTGGAATTTGATGTGATTCTTGGCATGGATTGGCTTTCTCTACATGGAGATCATATAAATTGCCAAAGAAGGGAAGTCACATTTCATATTCCAGATCAATCTACGATCGTCTATCGATGCAAGGATGAATATAACCATCCAGTGGAAATTCCTTCCATCTTATGGGTCTTGATTCCACTAAATGAAGGTTATTTATCTCAAATGGTTGGTGAGAAACTTACGATTAAAAATATGCCCATCATACGGGAGTTTGATGATGTCTTTCCGGAGGAATTACCGGGTCTTCCACCAAATCGTGAGGTTGAGTTTTCAATAGAACTCGTACCGGGTGCTTTGCCTATTTCAAAGACACCATATAGAATGGCCCCAATTGAGTTGCAGGAATTGAAGAAGCAACTCCAAGAGAATCTTGATAAGGGATTCATATGCCCTAGTGCGTCACCTTGGGGAGCACTTGTTCTATTTGTTAAGAAGAAAGATGGATCAATGAGACTCTGAATTGATTATTGAGAACTTAACAAGATCACTATCAAGAAAAAATATCCTCCCCCACGCATTGATGACTTATTTGACCGACTACGCGGAGCTCAATACTTTTCCAAGATTGATCTTTGTTCAGGGTATCATCAATTAAGGGTCAAAAGGGAGGATATACCAAAGACGGCTTTCCGTATAAGGTATGGACACTATGAATTTATAGTGATGCCATTTGGTCTTACTAATGCCCCTGCTATCTTCATGGATCTAATGAATAGAGTCTTTAGAGACTATCTTGATCAATTTTTGGTAGTCTTTATAGATGATATTCTTGTCTATTCAAAGATCAAGGAAGAACATGAAGATCACTTGAGAATTATATTGAAGACCCTGAGAAAGGAGAAGCTTTATGCCAAATTTACCAAGTGTGAATTTTGGCTTCAAAAAGTTGCATTTTTGGGTCACATAATCTCAAAAGAGGGGATATTTGTGGATCCAGCAAAAATAGAGGTTATCGAATGATGGTCAAGAACAACAACAGTAACTGAGATTCGAAGTTTTCTTGGTTTGGATGGATATTATCGATGTTTTGTAAAAGATTTTTCTCGGTTATCTAATCCACTCACCATGTTGACTCAGAAAGGAGTTAAGTTTGTCTGGACAGAGGAATGTGAAGAGAATTTCAAGGAGTTGAAAAGAAGGTTATCCAGTGCACCTGTGCTCACACTGCCTTGTAGTGGAGAAAGGTTTGTGTTCTACAGTGATGCATCCAAGAAGGGATTGGGGTGTGTTCTTATGCAAAATGATATGGTGATAGCTTATGCCTCACGACAGTTGAAAATCCATGAGAAAAATTACCCAACACATTATTTGGAGTTGGCTGCGGTAATCTTTGCATTAAAGATTTGGAGGCATTACCATTATGGTGAAAAGTGTGATATTTATACTGATCATAAAAGTTTAAAGTATATTTTCACACAAAAGGAGCTGAATATGCGTCAAAGAAGATGGTTTGAGCTGATTAAGGATTATGACTGCTCAATCCATTACCACCCTGTGAAAGCAAACAAGGTGGCAGATGCATTAAGTCGACAATAACATGCTAGTTTATCCCTGATGAGGATCACAAAAGATCCAATATTTATGGATTTACAAAGGATGGATCTTGGAATTATAATGGAAGAAGAAAAATCTTATCTTTCTGAAATGAATGTTCAACCATCTATACATGTGATGATTAAAGAGGCACAGAAAGAAGATGGCGAGTTACAAAATAATGTGAGAAATGTTCCTGAATTTAACCTTGATTGTGATGGGATAATAAAGTTCAGGAATCAGGTTTGTGTTCCTCCCATCCCCGAATTAAAGAAGGAGCTGCTGGATGAGGCTCATAGTTCATCATTCTCTATTCATCCTGGAAGCACGAAGATGTATAGGGACCTGAAAGAGTACTTCTGGTGGGATGGCATGAAAAGATATGTTGCTGAATATGTCTCTCGATGCTTGGTTTGTCAACAAGTTAAAGATGAGAGACAAAAGTCTAAGGGGATGTTACAACCATTACCCATACCCGAATGAAAATGGGAAAACATCACTATGGACTTTGTCACAGGACTTCCTAAAACATCCAAAGGCAATAATGCTATCTGGGTCATTGTTGATCGTCATACAAAGTCTTCACACTTCATTGATATTAGAGAGGATTTCTCTCTAGATCAGCTTTCCAAGATATATGTAATGTAAGTGGTAAGATTGCATGGAGTACCACTTTCTATTATATCTGATCGGGATCCTAGATTTACCTCGATGTTCTGGAGAAGTCTTCAGCATACTCTAGATACAGAGTTGAGTTTCAGCACTACTTATCATCCCCAGACAGACGGTTAGTCTAAGAGAACAATTCAAACCCTAGAAGATATGTTGAGAGCTTGATCTATGGATTTCAAAGGAGGTTGGGATCAAAACCTACCTTTGGTGGAATTTTTTTATAATAATATCTTTCACTCCAGTATTCAGATGGCTCCTTATGAAGCTCTCTATGGAAAGAAATGCAGGACTCCAACTTGCTGGGATGAAGTTGGGGAAAGAAATCTATTAGGACCTGATCTCGTTGATGAAATGGCAGAAAAGGTCAGATCTATTCAACAACACCTAAGAGCAGCTCAGATTCAACAGAAAAGTTATGCCGACAACCGAAGCAAAGACATAGAGTCTGAAGTGGGTGATAAAGTTTTCTTACGAATATCTCCCCGGAAGAGGGTTATGAGATTTGGAAAGAAGGGGAAGTTGAGCCCTAGATATATTGGTCCTTTCGAAATACTGGATCGTGTTGGAAAGGTAGCTTACCGATTGGTGCTTCCACCAAATATCTCTCAAGTTCATGATGTGTTCCATTATCTCTCCTGAGAAAGTACATACCTGATCCTTCACATGTACTCAGTTCAGAAGTTGTACCGCTGGAGCAAGATCTTTCTTATGAAGAACAGCCGATAGAGATTTTGGATCGTAGCGAAAAAGTCCTACGAAACAAGACCACTCGATTGGTGAAAGTTTTATGTAGGAACCACCAACTTGAAGAAGCTACATGGGAGCTTGAGGATATGATGAGGGAGAAGTATCCTCATCTGTTTGTTACAAAGTGACGAATTTCGAGGGCGAAATTCTTTTTAAGGGGGGTAGAATGTAACACCCGAGATATTTATGAGTAATATTTTGTTCAAAGGAATCTTTCACTACACACTTTCTTGGCTTACTTTACACGCAATCACGACCTTCCTCGATAGCTTTTGTCGTACGCAATACCGAGTTTCACTAAACAACGATATGCTATTAAAATATTATTAAAACTAGCCGTTATGAATATTAATAACCACTTTTTGAAATTTTATAAATTTTATCTTTCAAAATGGACCTCATTTTTGGATTCGGAATACCGAAATTAGCCTAGGGTGAAATTTTGGTATTTTTCTGAAAACTTTCAATTTTTGATGAATAGTGAAACCACTAAGTGGTAGGTTAAAAACTGAATTTTGCATAAAACTTAATTTTACCGCTTCTGTGAATGGAATTTCGAAAATCTGACAGACACGGTTGATATCAGTACGTATAATGTGGTTCAATGAGATAAAAATAATTTTTTGGTGAATAGTAACTTTTTACTTTTTTTACCGTAGTTAATAGTAAATAGGGGTAAATATGATATTACTATTACCCTAACACATGTCCTAACTCTATTGGATAAGGGTTATTCGACCAAAAACAACCTTATTAATAAAATATGACCATTTAGGCCCACTTGGGTTAGATTAGGACATTTATTATTAATTTATTTAAAGAAGGGTTAAAATAGTTAAAATCAATGTTTAATAAGTAAATCATTTTTAATATGGGGTTATACATAAGATAAATTCGACAATAAATAGTCATTAGAAATATAAAAAGATTTCCTACATAAAGGTATTTTATTTATAATTTTTAGACATTAAATAATTTAATTTAATTATGAAACAACAATGATGCAGTAATTATCTTATTTATGAAATATTGACATAATTGATGTTATAAACACCAAAATAAATGTAATTTGAGACTTTTAATGAATTAAACTAATTTTATAGGTTACTATGATATATTAGTGTTGATTTAATCAACTTGTTTCGAACATATAATTCTGTTATGACTTTCAAAAAAAACATATATCAAATAGTCTCAAAATTGACACAATATAGTTTTTAAATCAAATATTATATTATTAATTGTTATTTTATTCCTAAAAATCTAAGGTTCGGCCAAATGACTTAGATAAGGATATATATATTAATAATAAACAATTTGGGGTTCTTTTGGCATGTTATAGTATGTTTATTAACCATATAGTGAAAGAAAACAAAAAGACACGGTAAAAGTTAAATTATTTAACTTAGAGTTAAAACTAATTGATAAGGTTAAAATAATACCATAAACATGTCTAAATCCTATTGGTTGATAGGATTTCGACCCATCCCCACTTTAGCTTCGAAATGAGACCCTTTGGAACCATTATAAACCGATTTGGACTTTAATATAAAATAATATTTTGAGATATTCCTAAGGTTCCCCTCTCCTCCCTTATAAAAGGGCACCTCCTCCCCCTCCTCCTCACACCAATGTGAGCAATCAAGCTAGACAAACCCCTGCCATTTTCTCCTCTACACTTAACTAGAATAATCCTAGAGGTCCTGGTCTTCTTCAGAGACCAATCTTAGTTCCCTAAGTGGAGGATTCAAAGAGGCGTTCCAAAGAAGAGGTAATATCCATTACCGATCTTTTCAATTTCTTTCTTCTTCAACTTCTTCTTCTTCGGTTGTTTAATGATAAAGTAATAACATCAGTATTAATTAAATACTTATATGTTATTATAAATATGAAACAACCCTAATTCACCTTCTATCCATCCTACGGAAAAATGAAATCACCGCGCGTGCGTACGTACGGAATACCATCTCCACGCCGTGGTGTAATCTATTTTCCACCATCACCTTACAAGGATGGGTATAATGGTTTAATGAGTAACTATTTATGATTATTATAAAGTAATATTGATACTGAAATAATATATATATACTCCAATACAATTCCACGATCATAGGAACGATATCATCACTCGTGCGTACGTACGGAATACCGTCTCCACGATGTGATGCGACTCGTTCTACATGATCATCATTACATAGTAATTATATAAATGAATTGAATGAATAAATACGATATATGTTACACTAATACCATTCTGGATATAAGGTATCTATAACCTTAAAATAAGAATAAGAATTTATTCGGCAAAACACACATAAGAACAAAAGGCAATAAAGACCCGAGTAACAAGTAACAATGAAATATTACTAACAAGAAGCTAAGAATATGACCATATATGATATCATATCAATATGTATGACTCTGGAATAAGTCAATAACATTATTTAAACCATTATACAGGAGCTTCGGACACGTACAAAGCAAATCGGACCTAAGGTAAGGGAAATATCACAATCTCATTTTTATCCGAGATTGTTTATTCGTAAGTATTTACTGGGGTGTATTTTATCATCCACATCCATGTTCCCTCAATATGTAATATTATTTACATACTTCTACAACAGTTTATATCCAATTTTACCCTTCGGTAAGTTTTTTTGTAAAAGATATGAAATGAATCTTTTGTCGTTTTTCGTATGAGGTACTTTTTGACTTTTCTGAAAAAAGTACGAAGAATGTTTTTTTTAAACTTATAAGGCATGAATGGATTTTTAAAACAGTATTTTCAAGTAACTTCCCTTACATGTTTTCAAGTTTATTTTTAATCAACTTCTTTTATTTTAAAGTGGTATGACATGTTAAGAAAGGAAAAGTGTTTTTGAAGTAGAAAGGATATTTTCCTCAAGAATGGAGTTCAAGTATTTTATCAAAATTATTTTCCATCTAAGATAATAAAGGGGTTCTATTTTTATCCCTATTATTACATTGGTTTGATTATTTTGTGATGGAAATATTTTTATGAATTCCTTTATCATATATGAATTGTTTTATGATGTCATGTTGTTTAAGAATCCCATTTTTATTACATGGGTTATGCTATGATGTATGGTTTATGATTATGTGCCACACATAAGAAAGGATTCATTGTAAGATGGGTGGGACCTATATCTCCCTCCAATGCATTGGGTAAAGATTTTATATCTCATGAGATAGACATGGCTGGAACGGTAGGTTATACCGGTTCAGTGAAACAGGACTGGAACAAGGGTGACTCGGTTCAGAAAGGGACTCTGTCCACTAAGATAGTCTTGGCAATGAGTCATGACTAACAAGAAATGATTTTCCATGATTATGTGTGCATGCCACAAAGTTTCAAGTTTCATGTTATGACTATGGGGATCTCATTTTCACTTCTATGATTTATTCCATGTTAAGATATTATGATCTCTTTTGCAGGTTATGATTTTCAAAAAGATATGATATGATTTTTATTTCCTTTATTTGCCCTTGCTGAGCATTTGAGCTCACCCTTTTATGTTTTCTTTTCCCCAGGTCAGGAAGATGGATATTAAGTAGAATATGCTAAAAGGGACCCTAGATATGATGAAATAAATGGGAGACACTATAGAAGATTTATGAACCAGTTGTTTATGTTTCCCAGTTTCTAAAGACACTATACCTATACGGTCCTTTGTGGTTTTGTCATATGTTGTAATAAGTGTGCTTCAATTTTGAAGTATTATCAATTTATGTAAAGTATGGGTCGTTATAGCTCACCCTGTGGTGCATCGTGCAGTGCTGCCTCGACCAACGATTCCTCATTCATGGAGGTAGGTCCCCCTAGTGGTGAATTTTCAGGTGGTGTCTCAATAATGGTGAAGGTTGGTTCATCCTGACAGGGCCTCATCCATTAGTGCCTCATCTAGCTATGCCTTGACTACTGGTGCCTCACTGGCAGTGCCTTGTCTGGTAGTGTCTCCTAAATAATGTTCCCAATTATTCTAGTTTTTCTGTTTCATGTACTATTTGATTTAAGAAGAGTTTAATTCTATTTTTGAATTTATTTTACACTAACTCACAATCCATAAATTCTATATTCAATTTTATAAGATCTTGGGGGATTTTAATTTTTCAAAACTATATATCCTTTGTCAGATCCGCCTTTAATGGAAAATTGAAAATGTATCAAATCCTTGACTCGAATCAGATATTCCAAAAGTTGGAATATCATTATCCATGTTCATCCCATCATTCATTCTCTTAAAAGATGTCATTTTGAACCCCTCTTCTAATCAGATTCATGTGGTTGATTGTTGGTTCATGATTTTCTTAGAGAGTACCTACTGTATGTGCACCCATATCATTAGTGCACCTAGGAAGCTTAGATCATTCTTCTTCCAAGCATATTTTACTTCATGTGTCTTAATTGTTCATCACAAAGTATGAGTATCTAGATGATTACCCTTGTGAATATAGTTTATTGTATATTAACAACGATAATTGAAATAGTTTAAAATCAATATACACGGGGTTAAAAAATTGATTCATGATCTTTATGTATGATTATTATTATTGATATGGTGATTTTTGTCGGAAAACTACCAACTAAAAATCATTACAGTAGGGTGTCCTTGTTTTCACACAGAATAGTTTACATCATGCATTTTGTTTGGTTATATTCGATGCCTATATATAATAGTCGGATATCTATGATTATTCAGTTAATAAATGGGTTCCCCTTGACCAAAGGGTTTTTGTGATAACCCCTGAATTCACAAGTGGAACTAAATAAGTGGTGCCTTATGTATGAAAATATGTTTTTCTCTAGTTGGTGTGGTGATGTGCTTATGGGGATGATTGTGAAAATGGGTATGTTTTTTGATATGGAAATCTATTTTTGGTATGATTATGCAGTAGGGATATGAAGCAGGTGTGTTGTAATGTGTTACTGGATGTGGTTGTGAGTTGGGGGTTCATTCTGTTGATATGTTATTATAAATTCATGTTTTATAACGAAAATAATGATTGTTAGGTGTGGTTCACCATTAAAACTATACAGAATGATTCACCCCATATCTAGAGGTTTTGGTATGATGTGTCATCAATGTAAAGTATATTAATTCACCATGACAATTATTATGCTACTTTGTTTCCCTTAGTATTGATGGAATAAATAAATAATTATTTAATAAATTTTGGAATGGATTGGGTTGGTTTAGTTAACATAGAGGAAATGGTTAAACGAATTGGTTTGGAATGTGTAGTCATATTTATGGCTTGATGTGCGGTGTTGTTCATTTAGAGGTATATGCAATAGGTAACAATTTTGTGGGTTGGTTGTTTGTATAAGAACCCATATGAGGGGCTTGATTTATTTGTATTTATTTATATGTAACTTTGTTTCATTGTGTTTTCTATACACACCCCACCCTATTTTATCACTATGTGTCGTACACCCCTATAGTCATAGAGGAGGGTGTCTTTCCCTACATCCCAATGTGATGATGGATGGATTTCCACCCCGCGTCCCTTCTCTCTCTTCTAGGAAATGACGAACCATGTTTCTTTAGGAATGATATGATGAGATGTGGTGTACCAAGAGTTTTCAGGCAGAGTTGTGTCATGGTGTTCCAGGTGTCTTCAATATGATTTAAGATGTACTTTCCTAGGTGTCTTTGAGATGAGATGATATGTGGATTACCATGTGTCTTTTGGATGATATGGGATGTGCTGTGATACCCAGGTGTGTGTGTGAATGAGATGTCATGTGAGGCTCAGGTGTGTATGGGCTCGATTTACAGTGATGCCCAGGTGTGTCTGGGCATGAGGTGTAGTGTGGCCCCAATTATTGTGGGAGTGATGTGATGTGGAATATTTAGAAGAGGAGGGAGTTCGACAACATTTTCAGTTGTCGTGTGAGAGGGATTAATCATTGATAATGTGGTGTGGGGGACCCTATCATTGATGTACATTATATTATATTACCATACATTCATTACTTGGTGATCATTGCATAGATTGTTTGGTATTGGTGAGCATTCATGTCTAGCTTCAGTTTGGTTCTGCTATTTTCCCATGGGAGCATTAGTATTCTTCTTTCAGATAAGTATTAGAGACTTCTATTTTCATACCATATATACTAATATTTTCAACCTATTCACACAAAAATAATTTCATGTTTCATGGAGGATTTCACAAACCATGTTGGATCTTACCATCTCGGATTATTGATAGTTGTTTTGTCGCTGCTTAGTTTTAATATTGGATATTTTCTTTTGAGAATTTTTTATTTGTATCAATAATATTTATTTAAGGATGTGTTATGGTTTGGGTTCCTTTTTATATATGTTTATATTTTTATTGGATAGTTTATCTTATATCTTGATATTTTTTATTAAAAAGGGTAATACCTTTATTATTGTTATATTTGTACACCACTGGTGCAAGACACCCACCCGGGGAATACATGAGGCCAAACATGGGGGGTCATTACCTTGGTTTCTTCATTTCAATCCTAGGAGGGGTACCATTAGATGGAGGAGGTTAGGACATAATCATAGGGAATTGGATAAAAATTTATAACATTTATATGATAGGGTGATAAATTTTTAAACTAGATCATCCTATAAAAATTAATATAATCATCTTTGATTCTATCAATTTGTTAATATCTTAATTAAACTTTTTTAACCATTAAACCATTACCCGGGTGATGACGTTTTTACATGATTAATATTCATAATGTCCAAAAATGAAAATGAAAACATTAATTTTTTGGAAAACCTGTCATTCAAAATAAGATATCAATTTTCAGGAATTAATTTTTTAGAGGTAGATATTAAATTTAATAATTAAGTCAATCTATAATGAAAAGTGTTTTTAGAAAATACCATTTTAAATAATAAAATTGATTTTATACAGAAATAATTTATTATATCGATTAATATGGAATTAATTTTATTATGTTTATTCAAAGGGGAACATAATCACATTAATATATATATATATATATATAATAAAATATGACTTTTAATATTTGAAAGTAATTTATTGTTTGTTAAAAATCTGTATTTTTCACTAATCACCAAAAATTTAAAAAAAAATTAAAATGAAAAAAATTAACCCTATGATAAATTAGATATAATGATACAAAATAATTAATTCCATTTTATTAAATTAGATTTATAAAATAAACAAATTATTGATGATATAAAATCATACTATATTTGTAAAATAAATACAGCTAATTAAAACAATTCATTTTTCGATTGATAATTTATATAAAGTATTTTATAATAAAACAAAGAATATGAATCCATAAAATTAATAATCATAATTAATAATTTTTATTTATTTCTAGGATTACCTCGGTTTTCACATTCTTCACCCATTAAAGAAACTGTGTTCAGATTGTTCTATTTATTACATAAACAAGTGAATGTATATTTCCCTTAAAGATTTATTTTTATTCTCGTGTTACTTTCACAATCATGTAATTATTTAATAAAACATCATCCTAGTGACTAAACTTATTTTTCAATATATTCTCTCTATGATCTAAAATATGAACTGAGTTTTGTTTAGAATAAATATTCTCCACTTAATGTAGCACATTAGGTTTGAAAACGTGATATGCATCCATTACGTACCTCCTTAGTAAATAAAAATGAAACTAATTATGAACCAAAGATAAACATGGAGGTATATATACCTCATAATAAACTAATTCTTTGTTATTGATAATATATAATATAATTAATTGTGGGCCAAAAATTCATTACACCTTTCCATGGAGGTACTTTAAGAGTGACATGATCCCCTACCTCAAATGAAAGGTATTTTCTAGAGTTAATTTAATTAATATTTTTATCCTTTATGATACCCTAATTCGGCGATAAATCATCCTTACATTCTCAACCTTCACTTATAATAATTATTTTCACAACTACTTCCTCTCACCGACACCATCCAGATATACTCAAGTTTGAAATTGTTTTACAGACAGTTAATAAAAAATTTCTATCTATATTCCTAAAATAAAACTATTATTTTACATAAATTAAACTAAACCCATATTTTCATCCCATATTACATGATAATATAATCAGAAATATAAAAAAATATCCTCTAAATTATGAATTTTATTGTATGGTATTCCACTATATTAAAGATGAAAAGCTATACAAATATTTAATTCACTGTCCATTAACTTCCAATGTTCCTTATAAAAAATTGATTTTATCTCAAGTTTGTGACCAGATATAATAGCGAGGAGACCAATATTTAATCATACAATCTATTGATGATAATTATTGAAAGATGAACCAAACACATTATATTTCAAATAGTTATAAAATGTTCATATTTTGTGAAATGATAAATAATATCCTAAATTGAATTATTTAATAAAAATTAATTTTATAATATCACCATGAAATCCATTGATATGCTATCATATTTTCAGTATGGAACAAATAAATGATGAATAATCACCTTCTTTAGTTTTACTTTTGGTTTATGCTAATAAAAAGGAAACCATATAATTGTAACATTACCTATATCCTTCTCATACCATCCCAAAAAAAATCAGGATGGTCACTGTACATGTTATATATTATGGGATAATTATAAAATATGGGGTTTTGAGATTAACATTATAATTCCTTCTTCAACTAGGAGTCACATGGAACATATAAACTCTTTAAAAAATAATAACACCAATTTAATCCACATTAAATGGATTGTCGATTCCATTTTGACTAGTTATTATATTTCATTCCAACCAAGTCCTTCCTTTCAATATTGAGTAATTATTTCTGGGTAATATGACTGCACTAATACCCAAGTTACAAGATATGTGGTTTATTCATATAAAATTAAAAGTACACAATTTATTAAATAATTAACTAAAAGACCATGCACCTAAAATATCATTGTTAATGATAAATTACCATTTCTACCCAATGAATCATATACCTTGTTTTATATAATTGAATGATAGTTAATTTTTCACTCAAAATAGTTAATATGTTCTATAAATCATTTCAAGTACATGTACAACATCATTTGAATGAAAATTTAATTTAAACATTTATAATTAATATATATTGGACATTATTTCCTTATAGATGAATCTTATATATTTTTAAATAAAAATTGTTATAGTTAGCTCAAGGTCATGTTTGGTATAATTCTTCTCACGTGGTTTCAATTGTTGAGATGCATATATGATAACCCGGTCATTCTTCATCAAAACAAAACAAATTACTTTTAAAGAGGAATCACATTAAATACCAAATTAACCATTTATTATTGTAAAATATAACACTATATTATTAACAAATAAATTTTTAATTATTATAAATTGTTTTCACAATCCTATTTCCATATAAATTTTACTTTTTTTAAGTTGACATATATTGTGGGATTGGTAATTGAGAAATTTATTCAATAAATAATCAGTAGTAACCACTAATGCAATATAACATTGAATAATCATGACCCTTATAGGCCTTATCCACTATTAGTCCACTTTAGATTTAGTACAATAAATAACTAAACAATATTTCAAAAAAAAAATTACTATGGAATAAAATATTATGTGAACATATTTCATATTTTATGAATTGTTGTTTTTAATTTTTTAATTTATTGAAGGAAAAAAATTTATATGTTCGTAGGATCTATATATAATAGAGTATAATATAATGTAATTAATAAACACTATTAAAAAATCCAAATACTTAGGGACCACCCCACTCCGTAAATCCAAATATATTGTGTAAGTTATTATGATCCTAAATGAAATAAAAAAAATAACAACGAGTATATCATGTATGAAATGGAATTATAAGAATGTTTTTTCTTTCACTTTTAGATAATTGTAAATAAACAAAAGATCAACATTTAAAAAATACTAAACATTATTGAGATGACTTGAAAATTCATTACTGTGTGTTTTACAATATATATTCTTAATTTTTATGTTATTGAGTTCTCTATAATCAATGAGAAGTCTCATGTAACCAGATATCATTTTTACTTGATAAAACAGGAGCACCATATGGTGATGCATAATGTAATATGAAACCCTTTTCATGAAATTAATGTAATTACATCTTATATTATAATAAATAAACTGAATCCATTTTATATAGAGGTTTTTGAAATTGGTTTAACATAATTAAAAATGTCAACAATAAACACAACTTCTCGATAAGGAACCAAACTAGAAAAACCCCATGAAATACACCTAGATATTCATTTTCCACTAAAAAATCAAATATTTTAATAGATCTTTTCTTTTCAAAAATATATTAATGAAAACATTCACTTCTATATTTTATCAATTTAGTATTTACATTATTTTTTATCAAATTATTAAATTAACTATTATATAAAAATGAGAAATAATTCTTAAAAACATATTTGGATCTATAATATCTCATAACATGATAAACAAAGAGTTATTCAATACATTGAATAACATCATATAATAAAATGGGACACACAACTAGTTTTTTAGGAAAAATAATTCAATAGATTATAATATTATGATTTATATAAATTATTGTTGTCTTTATACTAACGCCATTTGTTTTACAATGAGTTATGACTTTATTTGATTGATGGTATTTCTATTTCAATTAAAAATTAATCAGATATAAATAATGCATGGATATAATATAAAATATTAAATTGGATTAATCTAAATTAAAAAATAATTTACATATAAACACATTATTTGAGGGTCCTACGTCTATCTTAGTAGTACAAAAATATTTCATGATATATTTATTTATCAGATGTTGATGATTCCCAACTACCACTAACTATCTTCAATGATGTATTAACATAATGTCACAACCCATTTCAATTAAAAATTTCCACTAATGGCTTTTCTATTTTTTTCCACGAATTACCATAAAACTTTTCAATACAATTACATGCCATGTTTCCAATAATTCCATATTAGTTACACTTTTCATATCTCAAAAATATATTGTCTATAATTATTCTTCCAACACAAATCACAACAGGGTAATTGAATTTTATTAACATTAGTTGTCTACAATGAATGATTCTCCATTTTAAGTCACTTGTATTTCTTCTTAACCATATTTTCAAAAATTTCTACAAAATCCATCTCAAATTCTCTTTGGACCACAACACTTGATCATAACATCCAAACTCACAGGAAACCAGATCCTTTAAAAACCATTGGTTTGATTATAAGTGAAATTGATCAATTTTTCTATCACTGTAGTGAATTAAACTTAGTTAATAACTACCCAATCTAGTAAAAAAATTTCAGAGGAGAAATCAATGTCTGCATTCTTCTAAATCAAGTGGATGTATTTCCTTTATGTTTTATGAAAATTAATAGTTGGAAAATAATTTTCCAGGAATCGATATCCAAATTCAATCCATTCCATGGAATCAATTTAATAATTTTATTTATTATTATTAATAAAATTCCTATATTGACCCACTTATACAAACAAACGATCAATATCAATGGTTTTCTTCTGATCATCCAAATATCACATAATTTGAAATAAAGATTCCAAATAATTAGTACATCCATTAGATTTCACTAGGTATGAGGGCGAACAAAAATATGGATAGTGGTATTTAATGAAATTATCTAATATGAATATATTATTCTATTAATAATTAAATAAATATGTTCCATGGGTGCCACTATTAATTAATTGCGTCAACATAGTTAACAATTGAATGAATTTGGTTGTTTTAACCATTCCATGATTCTAATTTGGAGGGTAATTATCCTCCTAGTTCCTTAATACCCCTTATACACTATTTCAAAAATAGGAATCCTATAGAAATTTATTATATGATTAAAAATGAAAATTTTTAAAATCTAACACCAGATAATATTACAACAAATTTTAATTTCATAAGAGTGTATTTAAACATCAATATGACCTCTAAAGTTTTCAAAATATTTTTTCTGATATAAACAATAAGAAATTTTACCATATTAAACACATAAATAATATTATTATAATAATATATTTAATTATATATATTTATAGGATATTTTTAGTTTAGATTTTTAGATAATTAGAAAATATAGTACATGATAATGTGTAAAATTCCCCTAAAAGCCCATTTTTTCAATAAATGTGGATCCAAATAAAGACACAATTTCTTTTTTAAAGGTAACACCTATGACAGGAAGTTGGAATTTATCAATGTAACTACTCAGACATATTTTCAAGGAAAAAATAATTCAAAAAAATTGGATGAAGAGAAATTATTAATAAGGGGAATATTATTAAAATAAACCCATTTTCCATTTTTTAAACCATGATATCCATATAAATATTTTTCTTATACAAAATAAGTGTTTAAAGAAAAATATACATTTAATTTTCCATGAAGAAAAATTAATTTTTAGATATAGTTAATGAAAACTATCAATTAAAATAATAAAGGAAAAATAATCATCATAAGGGTATTTTGGAAAATATAAATGTCATGAATACCTTTCCATTAAAAAAAACTGTTCACCTTTAAAAAATTATAGTCATTGATTAAAAACATATGATCATTTTCTTACATTTCAAAATAAAATGATTTAATTTAGAACCTATTGAAATAATATCATTTGTATACCTTGTAACATTATCCTTATATTCACCCTTAAAATTACTCTTTCAATATAATCACCTAAAAATTTAATTCACATTACTCAGTTGAGTAACCTATCACTAGTAAAATCTATCAATTTACCTAATTTATTAGAGACCTATTTAAGGATCTCTTTCCATTAGAGCTATATTAGGCACATACTTCATTCATATAAAAATTCCAAATTAATATAACGATAAAAATATTATATATTTTAGTTTAACCATATATCCAATTTTGATTTCAATTCAATCCCATAAGAAATAGAACTTCCAGTTCTATCAAAAAGATGAAAAAAATTCATTCATTTATTATGAAAATATTTTAAAAAATCTAAATTCATAGAATATTGTGAGAAATTATTTCTTTCAAAATAATAACAGGAAATTAAAGATGATTATTTATAATTAATAATTTATACAACTAAAATAAAATGAGGACAATCTATATACATTAAAATCATTTTTTTAATTTACTAAACAATTATATTAAAATTATTTCTATAGTATAAAATAAAAATATATCATTTTTAATTCTTTATAAATATTTTCAAAATTAATAGAAAATTATTTTTAAGAAAACTTTATTTATTTATAGGTACATTTTTTGAACATTCTTAGCAATATGTGAATTGATGGAAAATGTTTTAAACGACTACATTAATCTAAGGGTTTATAGAAGAATATCTTACCTTATGTCCCATGTAGCAATATCTACTATCTAACTCATGAATAAATATTTTTATTATGTTTATACTATTTGAATGGTGTTTATCGTGTTAATTTTTTTTATTATTACATTTATTTCATATATTACCATGGCTTATTTATTTACCAAAAATGGTTTAGATTAATATCTTGAAAACAACATCTGTTCATTAACTGTGGTCAGTGTTTTTAAATAATCATTAGCTCAATAATTACAAAAAAATTATAATATTTATACCTTAAATAAAATTTTAAAGCAAATAATTTCAGGTTATAATGAAAAATGAATCAATTTGTTTCATGGAGATGATAATCTGTACATTTGAATGAACATCATTTTCAATTTTATTCTATGTGAAAATATAACATAAAAAAATATGTGTCTTTTCCAAAATCACAAATAAACTATAAAGGTAATATGAATTCATTATTTTTATCCTAATTACAAAAATTGTGATATGGTAAAGGAAAATGAATCATATCGCTTCTTGGAGGATGTATTCCACATGTACGAATGAGTGATGTAATCAATTCTCAACGGATAGAATTGTTAAGAATGAAAGCAATATATAATGTTTCCATAATTAGAATAATTTTATAAAAATGTTTTATTTAATTATACAATTGTAAAAACCTATGTGGGGAATTTTTTAAAACATAAATGCAACACTTCCTGGTGGTGGTAGTCTCCATGTTCCCACATGTAATGGTTTAATTTTCCATAAGACAGAAAAAGGGAAACAAAATATTTGTTTTTAAATGAGGATTTTTTTTAAAATAAGATAACATTATTGGTATTCATTAGTGGTTAGAATGAATATTATTGATGTAGAAGAAGAAATATACTTGAAATAGCTCGGTTAGGGCTAATACGTCCTTCCCAAATATCTTCCTTTTTCTTTCACATTAATCATTATATGATTGGTCTCATAGAAATAAAATGAACTATAGGGAATGGAAAAAGATATTGGGAAGGTATTTGTGTTTGGATTTGTAATAAACCGACCCATGTCATATAAGTACCCGGCCATAAGCATTACATAATATTTAATTAAATGAATAATTCACATTGAGGATCTTTCCAAGTTTTGAGTTTTAGAGAATTATGACATAACTATTACATCTCAAAAGATTACAAAGTAGAAACTTCTACACAGTTTCCATTTTTTTTACAAAACATAAACCCTTGAAAAAAAGAGTCATGTCTAGTTCCATGTTTAAGACAGCATGAATCTTCCTTCATCACATCCTTTACCCTATTCTACATTATGTCTTGTGAAAAACATTTAAAAAACATGAAATGATCATAAAATGTTCAATAAGGGATACACAAAGAAGGAAAACTATTAGTTTTTCAAAACAACAGGTAAACCATGAATACTTTACCATAAGTAATAGTTTTTACCTTTATGAAGTAGTAAATACACTTCACTAAATAAAAGATCATTACTTACCCTTTTGTAACCAAATGATTACCATAAACCCCATATAAAGAACACATAATATATAAAGGTAACTTGGAACATAAACATATGTAAATGGAATAACCATATAGTCGACATATACACATATCACTAAATGGAATAGCCATACGGCTGACTTCCATGCCCAATGCATAGGAGGTTATAACGTAACAACCCATCCTGGTATTCATGGCACTACCCGTCATTTGGTTTATCATGTTACCACCCATCAAATGTCTGGGTACCATTATAAAATCATAACACAGAAAACCAATATAAAGGAAAGAAAAAATTTCCACATTTTAATCAAAATATGTCACTTAAATATATTTTCATAACAAATCAAAACCATTTTCCATGCCAAAATACATAAAAGAGTATATGGTATTTATTTTCTTTTAAAAACATTACAGCTTGTTGAGAAAGCCAAAGATCAAATAATACTTGCGGCGGTGGAAAGGTCGTTGTCACTGCTTACATTAAAAGAAACATTAATATTTTTTCATTTAGTAAAAAGCTTCGTAGAAAAAGATTTCCTTTGAAAAGTAAAGGGTGTTTATACAGCGTATAAAAGAAACTCGTGTGTTAAAACAAAATATGCCTCAATGAAAGGAGATTGAGATGAAGTCCCTTACCTCATGTCCGACTTGACTCGATCATTTTTTAATCTCCTGAATAATAAACTAAAGTTAATTTATACTTTCTTAAGAACCTTTTTCAAGTTTATTATTACTTTTTATAACACTCAGTACCATGTTATAAACATTATGTAATCATTTAAGTTAATAATGTTCGTTTTGTCGATATTTGGTACTAGATCCAAAAATAGACTTCTTATAATTAAATATTGTTCATGCGGTCAAAGGTTCATTATATCCAGAATGATAACCATGATTTGGATATCATATATATCATATATATATAGAATATACATGTATTTATAATAGTACATAACATTTAGAGGTAAGAAATTTAATGCACCGTTCATGGAGACGTTAAGCCGTACGTACAAATGAATGCTACTTCCATTTCTATTTCATATTTAATGGAATTAAAAAATAATGATACATAGTAGTATTATAATTCTAGTATTGTATCATATACAATATCAATAAATATATCCTTTATATGTGCCACATATGGTATGAATGACTAATATCACTTTGAGGTGACGGTAGTCCGCACTTCCTCAAATGAAATGATCGTGTTTACCCATAATGGTAACCATAAAGGTATGCTACAAATAGAAATTACAGAAGCATAAAGAAAAAATAAAAATAATATATAGCATATATAAATACTATTCCATCATAATGGACACCATGAGAGGTGGTTGGAGATATTTGAAGAATCATCGTTTCGTGAGACGTTTGTTTCCCATCCACAGAAACATTATGTTCTTCATCCATTAGATGGAGGTGTGTGTAAGTGTAGTTCGAATCCGTCTCATAACAATATCATAGTATATTGAGGATACCGGTGTTGTTACAAAATAAATGAATAAAAATAGTTTAGGGGATGGAGAAGTAAAATAAAATAAAAAAATTTAAGAGAAACTGTTACCTTTAATTTGGGTAACTCCCTTTGGTTTGAACCAAATGACTTATTGAAGTGTCTTCTTCCTAAGTTAAGGCTTATAGGAGGAGGGTAGCGATGTAGGGAGCTTAATTTGGCCGAGTTTAGATGAGCCTAAATTTCATGACTTGTCCTCGGGGCCCGTGTCATGACTACCCCAAGCCCGCCTTCCATAGGCCAGGGGCTGGCGACTAGAATCAAAGGCGTAAATCCCAATAAAAAGGGAATCCATTTCCTTTACAAAACAAATGCACACAAAAACAGAGTACAAGAAAAAGCTACACTATTTAAAGCAGTATAATAAACATGCTGAAAGTATGAGGGGCCAGAAATACAAGCCCAAAAGAAAGATACAGCTACAACTGAAAGTAAAGTACAACTCAAAGGAAAATAGCTAAAAGGTGACAAGAAGCTCCTGGATCATCCTCCGGGTTCCTACCTGAAGGGTAGGTACAGATGTCCTCCTCAGCACTCCATGTCTGTCTGTCTCCTCTGGGTACCGGCTCGTTGTTAGGTCGACCTCCGGGTACCAACTTGTCGTGAGATCCACCTTCGGGTACCGGCTCATCGTGAGATCCACCTCCGGGCACCATCCAGCTCTACAAGCCTCAACCACGATCAGTGATGTCCATTTTCAGCAACCAACACAACGAGGTGCGGGAAAATCCCATGCATGGGTGAGTATACGATACTCAGTAGGGACTCTGAGGCCCTCAAGGTCTCACTAAATCCAACAAGGATAATCACAAAGAAAGTTCTCAACAGATAACACTTACATAGGTATAAGCCCAAACTTATACCTAAGTTACCAAGTAACCCATCTCATCCATGAGGTATCACACAGTTATGAACTTGAAAGATAACCACTACTTAGGTATATGCTCATACATATACGTAAGTTATCTAGTAACCCATCTCAATCACAGGTAAAACACAAAGCTCAAAGACATAGCTCAAACTAGGATTTTCATTATCGAGACCGTAACTGCTGAAGAGCTCCATATCTGACGAGTACAGTGATCCTGTCACGACTCTGAGGTACTGCTCACTAACGTAAGACTGCTGAGGTACTCCTCCTGTCGAGTACTGCGGGTCTAACACCTCACAAAGTAGTGCTCCTCCGCCATGGGACTGCCACCTTACATAGTAGTTCTCCCCCTCATAGCCTAGAAAGGTACTACTCCTGTCGAGTACCACGGGTCTGCCACCTCACAAAGTAGTGCTCCTCCGCCATGGGTCTACCACCTCACAAATTAGTACTCCCCACTGGGCATCGTAAGTCACTCTGAATCAAATTGGATAAGTAGTCATCAGGTCTCAGCCAACTACACGGTCTTCGTACACCGTATGCTCGTCTCCGGGAGGTTCTGATCCATGAGCTATAGGTTGATACTCCAAGTATCACAAAGTCCCATGAATAAGTATCTCAAAGGACCACCTCGCCATAGGGGTCTCAACGCAACATACATCGCGTCAATCGGACGCCCGGTCTGTGAGTTGTAAGCCTTTTCGTCCTAGGGGCCCGGTTGGTTTCGTGTACGAACCAACCCGACCGTATCTCAACAGTAACCCAAACTCACATAGGGTATGCTCCTAGGGACCGTTTCTCAACATGATCAACCATGCCGCTGACGGTTCGTCAAACGGACGTCCGGTCTGAAAGTTATCGACTTTTCCGTTCTAGGGGCTCGGTTGGATTTTGGGTACAATCCAACCTGGCCATACTCCAACTGCATCCAAACCTCGAGTGGAGTAAGACAAAAGGCCCGTCTCACTAAGAGGAATCCATAAAAGTTGATGACATGTTAATCGGACGTCCGGAGCTAAAGTTATAGGTGTTTCTGCTCCGAGGGCCCGGTTGGTTTCGTGTTCAAACCAACCCCGCCATACCCAATGTTCTTCGAAACCTTTAGTGTAATATACCAAAACGATCGCCTCGATCAAAGGATCATGTGTCAACTAATGGTGCACCAATCAGAGGTCCATGGCCAATGTTATGGGCATTTGAACAGAACTATCCGAAAATAGGGGGTTTGGGCCCGGTCCGACCCGGCCCAATACCCCATGGGTCGGCCTGAACCGGGTCGACCCGACCAAGGTCCATCCCATTAGGGCACGGCCCGGCCCGGGTGGCTCAGCGCTGGTCGAGCAGTCGCGGATAGGGGGGGGGGGGAACTTCCCCCTCATGAAAGAAGAAATGACCCCCGCATGGGGGGGGGGGGGGGCTCTTACGAGTCTTGGCTTACGACCCCCAGAATTTCTGAAACCGGCCGGCCAAATTGGCCGGCCGGTGAGCCACCGTAGGACCCCTGTGGGTCCCGCCTTCCATGTGCCAGTGGCCAGTGGTTTCGTCCGCCCCTCCCTACACCGCTGCGGCCTTTGGCTGTGGTGTTGTCTGACCGGCGCAGTGTGACGGAACCACGCCCCTCCGCCGCGGCCCACCCCAACAGCGGCCCTTCGTGTTTCTCCGGCGCGGCGCGACGGCGCCGTGCTCCTTCGCTGCATTCCCCATCGTCCCCGCGCGGTGCCTTTACACTGTTCTGCCTTCGTTCAAGCTGCAACGAGTACATCAACAAAGGGGGAGGAGGTTCGGCCATGTTCGTGAGGTCCAGCCCCCTCCCGTTAATTCGATAACAATCGGCTATCAAATTTAACATTGGATGGAAAAAGAATATTCACGAACACAAAACAAAACCCCTACATTTTCCCTCCAATTATATATTCCCAATCCGCAAACATATTCTTTCATATATCAACTTAATATTGAGTTGATTCGCGTTCTTTGTTTTAAAAGGAAACATCCATGGAAAAGATATCATTCTCAAATAAATTCCCTACCTTGAAGAAGGTGTTCGTCCATGTCGCGGTAAATGGAATTGCGATTGAAGGGCATCGTTCCGTCAACATCAGGAAGGATAAAGCCGAGGGTGGCGTCAGCGTTCTTCATTCATCGTTGGAGGAAGAGGAGAACACTCTAAGTGCTGGGCACCGTGCTTCGCTACTAGCGTTCCGCCGCTTGAAGAAGCCGTCCGGAACTCCTCCCTCTGGCCTCCTTTAAATAGGAGTGGTTGGTTCGTCATTGGCACACAAGTCATAAATGAGGGATTTATGACATAGGGCCCCACTCAATTAATCCGTTAAAGTGGGACATTAAAAGGGGAGGAATCATCCTCATTAATTAAACACGTTGGCATATAATTAAGGAGAGGGAGGGAATGTTCCTCATAAACTTGATGGGTTGACATGTATTAAAGAGGGAGAGGGTGTTTAATGGGGTGTTAGGAAATTTAAGGAGGTGGGGGCTCATGTGGGACCCACCCCACATCCTCACAACTTCCTTTCCCATAACTCACAAACCACTAGTGGTGTAATAAAAATATAATTGTAAAACAACTTTATTTTTATTCCTAACATTTATAACATCACATCCCGAGAAAACGCAACTCCAGGAAAAGTCTTCCTAAGTAATAATCGGCACTGCGATTTCATCGGTGCCCTCAGATTTCGATTCCGAGCAACGGTTCAGAAGATAGAAAAACCCGCTCGTTCGTTCACTGAACGTACCCTATCTAATCTTCAGAAATTGATTCTGGGCACACCGGGCCTCAGAATCAGGTGTCGTCAGAAACTGTGCACTCGTAAAATTCCTAAAAAATTAATAAAAAAAATTCCTTGAAATTTCCGGGTTTTAAATTACTCCCACCTAAGGGATTTATGTCCCCGCAAAGCTACAACACAAACTAGGGAAACAAAAGCGGTACTGAGCACACATCTGAGACTTCCGCTCCCATGTGCTATCTTGGATGTCGTTGTGCCGCCAGTGAAAGCGCACCTGAGGAATCAACCATCCACCTAGGACATGACCATGTCGATCCTTGTTCTCCACTAGAACCTCTAGGAATGTCACCCTGTCATCGACGTCCAACCCCCCCATGGTCGATGATGTGAAGGATCGTGCATGTATCTCCTCAGCTGAGGTACGTGGATGATATCATGAACCCGGTGCAACTGAGGTGGAAAGGCCAAGCGATAAATCACCTCGCCTACCCTGGTGAGGACCTATAATGGTCCATTGAACATCGTAGATAACTTGCCGCCCCAGCCACATCTCTGTAAACCTCGTCGAGGTGAGACTTGTATAAGAACATGGTCGCCATCCTCGAACTCTAGAGGCCTCCATTTCCTGGTTATAACTGAAACTCAACACTCCTGCTGCCACGAGGGTAAGGTTGGTTGACCCAAGAGTGATCGGTCACACCCTCTTATGCATGAGTTTATCCTGTGCTTCATGGGGTTTCCTTTTTGCTGACCAAGGAAAACCCATCCGGACATTGTATATAGACCACAACCTTTTTGCATAATACCGTCAATTTGTGTATGTAATGTGATTGGCCAGTCCATACTCAAACTAACGTCATAAGGCCTCGACGCTGCCACCAAGAGGTTCCAACCAAAAATCTCGCCTCAAGGGAAAGATCACACCATCGGCATAAGTGTGATTATCGAGTCTCCTCCCAAAGGTATCTCCAGACGTGAGGGTCAAGTCAACGGCTTAACCAGAAACTCTAGGTATGGGACAAGATTTGGGGAAGTAAGGGATGATTCGAATCAATGTCTTGTTGTTACGGAAGCTAGTAGAAGACACAGTCCGTACTTCGAATCATCCTTAGAGCCTTTCGGTCGCACTCCTTGACCGCATGCAGCTACTCTTTCCCCCACCCTCCAGCTCCCTGAGCCTAGCAGGGATTACAAAGGCGGGTGGTTGCAACACGTCAAAATGTGCACCACCCCATGTTGCTCTCTTTGATCTTCTTCCATGTCTGCCACCTTGTAGATTCATATGTCCTTTTTACTTCCTCTACATGAATCATTTTACATGCCCATGTCTCTGAGACTGGCTCCAGTTTCCTGCTTTCCCACTGCTAACCTTCAATGACTGCATCCATTCAGTAAAAGAATTCTCAACCACAAAGGTTCTTTCTATCACCCTAGTATAAGTAGGAATGCAT
The DNA here is from genome assembly GCA_963277665.1 of Viscum album. Lineage (NCBI taxonomy): Eukaryota > Viridiplantae > Streptophyta > Magnoliopsida > Santalales > Viscaceae > Viscum > Viscum album. Next base: position 937,608,382 of record OY728150.1, read on the forward strand.
AGAGAAATGGTGTTGGCTCAGATGTCCTTAAATATACATTGCTCAGAAGTCTGATCCCTGAAGCACTGATCAAATCGTATTCATCGAGTACCAGGAATGGTTTGGTATGCTCCGATGAATTCTAAGCTAACGACATGTCGTCCTGTCGTAGCTTTATAAGCTCTAGAAAACTCTCAGCAACCTCCTCAAGCCAGCCCTCAGCCGCCTGTGAGTCGGGCTTGCCTTAGAACTTGAGGGTATCTGATGTTTGAACACGTGTAAGGCAGTAAGTCTACATGTGTCACCTATCGGTGCCACTGGATGTAACTGATGACCAACAGGTAGTGATATATAGCTGACACACTACCCGAAGGCACTATCTCAGGCATCAGTCCTCATACCGAAGCCTCATCACTATTCGGACCATCCTCCTGGTCACTCACTGGAGAAAACTATTAGCCAAGTCCACCATCAACTATACTGATGTCTCAGCTAGGCAGAAAACTCTAGAAATTGCCTCAAGTCAGTCCTCTGCTGTCTGGGAATCTACCTCGCCTCGTAACCTTGGAGGCCTCTACTGCTGGAACTCGTGAAACGTGCTGTGCCGGCGTGCACCGTCTGCTAGTATGGAAAGTGGCATCCGCTTCCCAACAGGTGGTGGTGCTACTAGTACACCACCCGAGGGTGCCAATAAATTAAAAAGGGCCCCACATCGGAACCTCATCACTCGTGGGACGTCATCGCGCACTATCTCAGAACTCCAAATGATTGTATGCATGGAGAAATCTTGAACAGATGCAACACAATCAATGATTTATACCTGGTGAGCTGGCCTAGTTTGAGCTGACTTTAAAACTCTTGGAAATATACACGCAATCAGTGTTTTCATGCACAATGTCAGAAATCAGTAGTTGGGGTCCTAGTGTATGGATACGTTGGCCGCCGCACCAACACTGGACTCCCTGAACTGAAGAACACACTTGGTACCCTTAACAATATTGCTTCACAGAAATGAAAGATCAGAGTCCTGAGTTCTGTGGTAGAACCGACTCCTCTAAAACCAATTTTTCACGACCCGTCCTCGGGGCCCATGCTGTGATTACCCCAAGCCCGCATTCCATAGGCCAGGGGCTGGTGACTAGCACCGAAGGCGTAAATCCCAATAAAAAGGGAAGGCATTGCCTTTATGAAATGAAATAACACACAAACAGAGTACAAGCAAAAGCTACACTAAGTAAAGAAGTATAACAAACATGCTGAAAGTACGAGGGGTCGGATATACAATCCCAAAAGAAAGATACTGCTACAACTGAAAGTAAAGTACAACTCAAAGGACAACAGCTGAAAGGTGACAATCAGCTCCTGGATCATCCTCCGGGTTCCTACCTGAAGGGTAGGTATAGATGTCCTTCTCATCACATCACGTCTGTCTGTATCCTCTAGGTACTAACTCGTCGTGAAATCCACCTCCGGTTACCGACTCGTCGTGAGATCCACCTTCAGGTACCGGCTCGTCATGAGATCCACCTCCGGGCACCATCCAGCTCTACAAGCCTCAACCACAGGCAGTGATGTCTGTTGTCTCCAACCAACACAATGCGGTGTGGGCAAAGCCCGTGTAGGGGTGAGTATACGATACTCAGAAGGGACCCCAAGACCCTCAAGGTCTCACTAAATCCATCAAAGATAATCACAAAGAAAGTTCTCAATAGATAACCCTTACTCAGGCATAAGCCCATACTTATACCTAAGTTACCAAGTAACCCATCTCAACCACGAGGTATCACACATACATGAAGTCGAAGGATAACCACTACTTAGGTATATTCCCATACATATAAGTAAGTTATCTTGTAACCCATCTCAGTTATGAGGAAAAAAAATGTCAAAGACTCAGCTCAAACCAGGATTTTCATTATCGAGACCATAACTGCTGAAGAGCTCCGTCTCTGACCAGTACAATGATCCTATCATGACTCCGAGGTATTTCTCACTAACCTAAGACTATTGAGGTACTCCTCTATTCGAGTATCGCGGGTCTGCCACCTCACAAATGAGTGCTCCTCCGCCATGGGTCTGCCACCTCACACAGTAGTGCTCCCCCTCATAGACTACAAAGGTACTCCTCCTGTCGAGTACTGCGGGCCTGCCACCTCACAATGTAGTGCTCCTCTGCCATGGGTCTACCACCTCACAATGTAGTTCTCCCCACTGAGCTATGAAAGTCACTCTGAATCGAATCGGACAAGCAGTCATCAGGTCTTAGCCAGCTACACGGTCTCCGTACATCATACGCTCGTCTCTGGGAGGGTCCGCTCCACGGGATACAGTTCGATACTCCAAGTATCACAAATTCCCACGAAGAAGTATCTCAAAGGACCGCCTCGCCATAGGGGTCTCAACACAATAGACGACATGTTAATCGGATGTCCGGTCTGTGAGTTATTAGCCTTTTCATCCCAGCGCCTCGATTGGTTTCGTGTACGAACCAACCCGACTGTATCTCAAATGTACCCCTAACTCACATAGGTTATACTCATAGGGACCTTTTCTCAACGTGATCACCAACGCTGGTGACGGTTCTTCAAACGGATGTCCGGTTTGAAAGTTATCGTCTTTTCTGTTCCAAGGGCTTGGTTGGATTTTGGGTAAAATCCAACCTGGACATACTCCAACTACATCCAAACCTCGAGCGGAGTAAGCCAAAAGGTCCATATCACTAAGAGGAATCCAACAAAGTCGATGAAATGTCAATCGGACGTCTGGAGCACAAGTGATAGGTGTTTCCACTCCGAGGGCCCGATTGGTTTCATGTTCGAACCAACATGGTTGCACCCAAAGTTTTCCGAAACCCTGAGTTTAATATACCGAAACAGCCTTCTCGATCATAGGATCGCGTTGCAACTGACGGTGTGCCAATCAGAGGATGATAGCCCATGTTATCGGCGTTTGAACGGAACTGTCTGAAAATGGGGGGTTTGGGCCCGGTTCGACCCGACCCGGGTTCTGGGACAGCCCATTCGGGCCCGGCCCAGCCCAGCTGGTGCAGCCCGGCTCGGCGCGGGCGGCCCGGCCTAGGGGGTTCGGCGCAGACCAAGTGGGGTGGCTCGGCGCTGGCCGAGCGGTCGTGGAAAGGGGGGGGGGGGGGGGGGCACAACCTCCCTCATGAAAGAAGATACAGCCCTCGCATGGGGGGCCCGCCTCTTAGCACCTGGGGGTTACGACCCCCAGAATTTCTGAAACCGGCCAGCCGAATTAGCCTGCCCGTGAGCCACCGTGGGACCCCCGTGGGTCCCGCCTTCCATGCGCTGGCTGCCGGTGGTTCTGGCCACCCCTCCCTGCACCGCCGCGGCCTTAGGCCACGGTCTTGTCCGACCGGCCTGGAGCGATGGGACCACGCCCCTCTGTCGCGGCTGCGGCCCTTGTGATTCTCTGGGGCGGCGCGATGGCGTCGCGCCCCTCCGCCACACCCCGACTCTAGCCGCGACTTCTTTCATCCTCAACAGCGAGGCGTGACGGCTCCACACTCCTTCATCGCATTCCCCCTCATCCCCGCACGATGCCGTTGCACCGCGATGCCTTCGTTCGAGCCGCAACGTGTACATCAACAAAGGGGGAGGAGGGTCGGCCGTGTTCGTGTGGTCCGCCCCCCACCCGTTATTTCGATAACAAGCGGCTAAATAATTTAACATTGGATGGAAAAAGAATATTCATGAACACAAAACCAAACCCCTATGTTTTTCCCGCAATCAAATATTCTCAACCCGCAAACATATTCATTCAGGGATCAACTTAATATTGATTTGATCCGCGTTCTTTTTTTTAAAAGGAAACATCCATGGAAAAGATATCATTCTCAAATTAATTCCCTACCTCGAAGAAGGCATTCGTCGGTGTCATGGTAGACGGCGTCGCGGTTGACCGGATTCGTTCCATCAACGTCGGGAAGGATAAAGATGAGGGTGGTGTCGGCGTTCTTCATTGGAGGAAGAGGAAAACTCTCCATGTTATGGGCGTCAGGCTTCACTGCTAGCGTTCCTCCGCTTGAAGAAGCCGTCCCGAACTCCTCCCTCTGGCATCCTTTAAATAGGAGTGTTGGGTTTGTTGTTGGCACACAAGTCATATATGGGGGATTTATGACATATGGCCCCACTCAATTAATCCACTGCGGTGGAACATTAAAAAGGGAGGAAGGATCCTCATTAATTAAAAACGTTGGAATTTAATTAAAGAGAGGGAGGGAAGGTTCCTCATAAACTTGAGGGGTTAACATGTATTAAAGAGGGAGAGGGTGTTTAATGGTGCGTTAGGAAATTTAAAGAGGTGGGAGCTCATGTGGGCCTACCCCACTACCTCACAACTTCCTTTCCCATAACTCACAAACCACTAGTGGCATAATAAAAATATAATTCTAAAACAACTATATTTTTATTCCTCACATTTATAACATCACATCCCGATCAAACGCAACTCCAATAAAAGTCATCCTAAGCAAAAACTGGTGCTACGATTTAATCGGTGCCCTCAGATTTGGATTCCGAGCCCCGGTTCAAAAGATAGAAAAACCCGCTCATTCGTTCACTGAACGTACCCAAGCTAATCTTCGGAAATTGATTCCGGGCACACCGGGCCTCGGAATCAGGTGTCGTCAAAAACTGCACACACGTAAAATTCCAAAGAAATTAAAAAATGAATTCCTTGAAATTTCCGGGTCTATACAGTAAATTCTTGAGAGGTGTGAGTAACTGTTTAGAAGTGGTCTTCCATTATAAGGGGAAGGAGGGGCTCTTTATGAAAGTGTGAAATTATTTTTTTATTATATAGTCATAGTCGGTTTGAAAAGTTCCAAAAGTCATTAGAGTCGAAGGTAAGATGACTCATGGTCGAAATAAAGTCATCAAATAAGAATTGGATAGGTTTTGGATTTATTTTAATATTTATAATCTTAATTATTTAAATTTTTTATTAATGATATAAATACTGCATCATTATTGTGTGATAAATAATTTAATTTATATGATGTCTAGAAATTATAAAAATTATTCCATGATGTAGGAAATATTTTTATCTTTCCAATTAATATTTATTGTAGAAACGATAATTTATATAACCCCTTGTAAAAATTATTTTACTAAAATATAATTTCTTTGATCATTTTTTTCTTTACTTTAAGTTAATTAATCTAAATTGACATTATCACTCCCAAGTTGCTCAATTGGGTCCCAAAATTGACCTAAAGATGCCCATGGTCGTTAATAACTAAACCAATATGTTTTGGACAAGTGTTAAGGTAATTCAGAATTATTATAATACTCTTTTTACCTTGAATAACCCTATTTACCTTTAACCGCGGTAAATAAAAGTCAAAAGTTACTATTCATCAAAAATTATTTTTATCTTATTGAACCACATTTTAATTCTTGATAACAATCATGTATGTCAGATTTTTGAAATTCAATTTAAAGAAGTGGAAAAATTTCATTTAAATGAAAAAAATCTGTTTTTTTAACTACTACTTAGTGGTTTCAGTATTCATAAAAAATTGACGTTTTTCAGAAAAATACAAAACAATCATCCTAAGATTTATTTGATATACCGAATTCAAAAATGATGTCTATTTTTCTAAATTCAAAACATAGAAATGGCATTATTTAATTTAAAATTAATTCCCGTTGTTAAAACAAATAGCTTGTTTTTAAGATACAATAACTATCAAAAGATTGACACTTGTTTATATCAGATTTCAGAGTGAAATTAATTCCAATGACCAAAATTGTATTAAATGGTAAAAATATCTTCTAATTACACTTTAAAAACAATTAATAAGACAATATAACAATATAAATAATTTAGATTAAAAGGCACTTTTGAATTAAAATACAATATTTTCCAATATTCATTAAAAATGAACTTTATCTGAAAAAACCAAAAAAATACCCGAAGTAAAATTTGATGTCCCAAATCTAAAGAAAAATTTTAATTGGTCAAATCAAACATTTAAAAATGTCCAAAACTATATTTAAAGAGGGTTCTCCATTAAAAGGTGGTAAATCGACCTTTTAATGTAAATTATGCTTAAAATTAGATTCATTCATATTTTAAGCCTCTAACATTTATTGGATAAATGTAAATACATTTAAAAAACATGTATGATCATATTGTAGTTAGTTTTTTTCATTACCATCAATAAAAAGTCTAGGAGTTAACAACCATTTAAAATAATAATATTATAATATTAGTGTGCAACGTAAGATTTCAAAGAAACCATTTGTTGCATATCGAGTACACTATCGAACATAGAAACCCATTTAAAGAAAAATTAATATTTAATTAAAAAATATTAATAAAATATGAAAAATGTCTTATTCTCTATTTACCCAGGATGTTACATCCTTCTTCGCCTTTTGAAATTGTGTCCTCATAATTTTATTCACTTATCAAATAAGTGAGGGTATTTATCCCTCATAGAATTTTCAGATTCCGACATTACCTCTTCAACCACATGGGTTTTCCACAAAACCATTACCTGGTGAATTACCTTATTCACAAAACACTTGCTCTATGTGGTCAATAATCTGGACTGGTTGTTCTTCATAAGAGAGATTTTCTTCCAAATGAACTACCTCTGAGCTCAAAACATGAGATGGATCTGGCATATACATTCTAAACATCGAATCATGAAAAATATTGTGTACCTGGGATAAACATGGAGGTAAAGCCACTCTTTACGCAACTAATCCATCTTTATCTGGAATTTCATAAGGTCCAATGAAACTCAGACTCAAATATCCCTTCTTACTAAAATGCATCACAATTTTACATGGAAAAACCTTGAGAAAGACATGGTCACCTACCTCAAAATAAAGATCCTTCCTCCGGTTATCTGCATAACTTTTCTGTCTACTCTGAGCTTTTCTCATGTGATTCTGAATCAACTTAACTTTCTCTACCATCTCTTTTACCAATTCTGGTCCCCTTGTCTTCCTTTCATCTATTTCATCCCAAAAATCTAGAGTTCGACAACGCTTTCCATATAATTCCTCAAATGGAGCCTTCTGTATACTGGAATGAAAATTGTTATTATAGGAAAATTCAACAAAAGAATGATGTTGGTCCCAACTTCCCTAATAATCCAGTGAAGAAGAGTGTAGCATATCCTCCAAGGTCTGAATTGTTCATTCTGACAGCCCATCTGATTGAGGATGAAAAGCTGTACAAAAATTTAATTCAGTACCCAATGATTTTTGAAGGCCTTTCCAAAAGTTAGAAGTAAACCTAGGATCACGATCAGATACAATGGAGAGGGGAACACCATGAAACCTAAATATCTCTTTAAAATACAACCAAGATAGTTGATCTAGAGATAAAGTATCTTTAATAGGAAGGAAATGAGCAGATTTAGTCAACCGATCAATAATAACCCAGATTACATTATTACATCGATATGTCTTCGATAATCCCACAACGAAGTTCATGGATATATTTTCCCATTTACACTCTAGCACTGGTAATGAATGAAGCATCCCTTTTGGTAACTGCAACTCTACTTTAACCTGCTTACAAGTCAAACACGTCACAGTAAAATCAGCAATATCTCTTTTCATTCTATCCCACCAGTAATACTCATGAAGACCTTTATACATCTTAGTACTGTTAGGATAAACTGAAAACGGGGAACTATGAGATTCACATAACTACTCATTCTTCAATGGTGAATCACAAGGCACACATAATATCTTTCCAAACCTCAAAACACAATCATTACCCATTTTAAATTCAGACAACTTACCCTTCTGAACCAACTATACATTTTTCTATAACTCATTGTCTTATTTCTGTGATTTCATTATTCTGTTTAATATAGATGATCTCACTGACACCTGATACAAGACAGAACAATTTCTTTTACCAAGAACTTCTATTCCAAAGTTCATCAAATCAAAAACCAAAGGATCTTGTTCCAAAATAAACATAGATCATGAAGCCTCACATTTTCGAATCAAAGCATCAGCCACTTTATTTTCTTTTCCTGGATTGTAATGGATCATGAAATCATAATACTTGATTAATTATATCCATCTAATCTGTCGCATGTTCAATTATTTTTGAGTAAATATATACTTCAAGCCTTTATGATCAGTATATATTTCACACTTCACTCCAAAAAAATTATTCCTCCAAATTTTTAAATCAAAAACAAAAGTAGCTAATTCAAAATCATTTGTAGGGTAATTTAACTCATGTGGTTTCAACTGACATGAAGCATAAGCAATTACCTGATCATTATGCATTACTGCACAACCAAATCCCTTTAATGAATCATCACTTTAGATAACAATCTCACCATTTCTAAATGGCAGTTCCAAAACTAGAGCATTCACCAATCTCCTTTTTCAATTCTTGAAAACAATCATCAAATTATTTTATCCAAATAAATGTAACACCTTTTCTATTTAACTTAGTCATTGAACTAGATAACCATGCAAAAGATTCAACAAACCACCGGTAATAACCTGAAAAACCAAGAAAACTACAAATCTCGGTTATATTTGTGGGTCTTGGCCATTCTTCAACAACTTTTATTTTAGCAGGATAAACAGTTATGCAATTTTTTGAAACAATGTGACCTATGAAAGAAATTTGTTGCAACCAGAACTCACACTTTCTGAATTTCCAAAACTGTTACTTTTCTTTTAAGGTTTTCATGATGACGCCTAAATAAATTTCATGTTCTTTTTTACTTTTGGAATAAACCAAAATATCATCAATGAACACAACCACAAACTTATCCATGAACTCATGGAAAATTCTATTCATAAGATTCATGAATACAACAGGTGCATTGGTTAAACCAAAAGGCATAACTATAAATTCATAATGGAAATATCTAGTATTAAAGGCGGTCATCAGAATGTCTACTTCCCTTACTTTCAACTGATGGTAACCCAACCTCAAGTCAATATTCAAAAAATACTAAGCTCCCAAGAGCTGATCAAACAAATAATCGATATGAGTAAAGGATACTTTTTCTTAATAGTAATGTTATTAAATGCTATAAAATCAATGCAAATTCTCATTGAACAATATTTCATTTCAACAAACAATACAGAAGCACGACATGGTGATGTGCTAGGTCGAATGAAAACTTTATCTAATAACACATGAAATTTCTTATTTAACTCTAAAAGTTCAATTTGAGCCAATTGAAAAGGGGGTTTTGAAATTTTCTTAGCATCAGGAACTAAGTCAACAGTAAATTCAACTTCCCGATCAGGTATTATACTAGAAAACTCATCAGGAAAAACATAAAGGTACTCATTTACCATGGAAACATCATTAATCTGAACAGTTCCTTTATTTTCAACAATATGTGCAAGGTAACATTCATTTCCATTTTTTACTAGTTTCTCAGCATACTGATATGTTATCAAAAGAAAGGGTTCATTCTTGTACAAAGAATGTAAATATTAATGAAAAGAAACCTTTTTAGCTCTGAAATCAATCTTAGCATGATAAAAAGAAAGCCAATCCATGCCCAAAATACCATCAAACTCTACTAGAGGAAAAACAATAATGTTTGCGGGTAGGTTCTTTCTGCACACAAGGACATGAAGGTTCTTATAATTTCTTTTTGTCTCAAAATTTCCTCAAGGTGTTTTTACCATAATTTCAGTATTCATATCATGAGAATGAATTCACAATTTACTAGAAAACTTATCAGAAATTAAAGAGTGTGTAGACCCTGAATCAAATAACACATTTTCATAATCTGAACAAACAAATAGTGTACCTGATACAACTTCATTTTATGGCCCAACATCTGCTGAAATAGTTGCAAAGGATTTCACCACCCCTTTCTGCTTGTAGTCTGGCTTCTTTCCCTCAGTTGAGTTCTTCTCTGGACACTAATTTTTTTAATGATCCATTTGATTACAGTTAAAACATCTTAATGATGGATTTTCATTGCCTTCTTGATCATCTTCCTTACAGGTAGGAGCAATATGACCAGACTTACCACACCAGAAGAACTTTCCAGACTCTGATAAAAATTCTCCAGGATGATTTTTACCACACTTATCACAAGATGGATATTTATTTTTCTTACCTCCTGGCTTCTTTGATGAATTCTTCCCCTTTTCCTACCAACTGGACCTCTTATTCTGTTGATTGTTAAAGAACACCTAATCATCTGAAAACTCCATTTCCACCTTCTCCGCACATCAAACATGTTTTTCATAACTATTGAACTCATGAGATGTAACAATCTTCGATATCATGGCTTCAGTCCTGAGTAAAATAGATTAATCTTAATATCAAGATCTATGATGAAATTTGGTGCATACCTTTCCATTCGAGTGAACATCGCTTCATAAGCATCCAATGAGTCTTCCTATGGCCTTAATTATAAGAATTTGTATTTCATCCTAAGACGAACCACCTTAGGAAAATATTTTTCAAGAAACATACCTTTGAATTCATCCCAATCAAGAGCCTAAATCTCATCACTATCCTTGATATTTTTCACCATTGACCACAACTGATCAGCTTCACCTTCAAAATGGTAAACAACATGACTAACCTTTTAACGTTATGAACACCCCATAACATCGAAAATCTTCTCCAGTTAGTTATTACACCCTTTTTCTAGCACAGGGTCAGATGATCCTTTGAATGATGGGGGATGTTGCCTCATGAAATGCTCTACTACTGACATGTTCTTCTCCAGTTGATCTAGCTGATCTCGTGCATGGATACCACCACCATTTATAGATAGATACAACTGATCCCTCACTGCAAAAAACTGTTCAGTTCTGATTCCAACCATCTCAGGTTGCTCATTTGGAAGGTTTTCTTCCTCTTGATGTCTTCCCTACATAGTTGCTCTCTTTCCTCTGCATATAACCATTCTGAACGTAGAAATATCTTAGGCGAAGAAAAATTTTAACATATAAATGCTATATGATTTCAATATTATCATAAATTACATTATGGACATTTATTTAACAATAACCTAACTTCTAAAGTTCTCTAAACCGACCTATGATACAAACTATAAGGAAACAGCATTAAACGTTACATAATATTGAATGAAATGAATAATTCAAAATGAGGTTCTTTCTAGTTTTAGAGTTTTAGAGAATTAGGACATCAGTGTTACATCTCAGAATATTTCCAAGTAGACACTTCTACACAGTTTCCATTTTTTTTTAAAAACATGAAATCTTGAAAAAAAGAGTAATGTCTAGTTCCATGATTAACACAACATGACTCTTCCTTGATCACATCCTTGACCTTATTCCACATTATGTCCTATGAAAAAAATTTCAAAAACCTCGGATGAGCTGAAAAAGCTATATAAGGAATACATAGAGAAGGAAAACTATTAGTTTTTCAAAACAACAGGTAAACCATGAATGCTTTATCATAAGTAATACATTCCACCTTTATGAAGTAGTAAATACTCTTCAATGAATAAAAGATCATTACTTACCCTTTTTAACCAAAATATTACAATAAAACCCATATAAATAACACATAATATATAAAGGTAACTTCGAACATAAACATACTTAAATGGAATAACCATATGCTCGACTTCCACACATATCACTAAATGGAATATCCATACGGACGACATCCATACCAAATGCATTGGAGGTTATAATGTAACCACCTATCTTGGTATTCACGTCACCACCCATCATTTGGTTTACCACATAACTACCCATCAAATGTCTAGGTACCATTATCAAATCATAAAACATAAAAAAAATATAAAGGAAAGAAAACATTTCCACATTTAAATCAAAATATATAACTTAAATATATTTACATAAAAAATCAAAACCATTTTCAATACCAAAATACATAAAAGAGTATATGGTATTTATTTTCTTTTAAAAACATTATGACTTTTTGAGGAAGCCAAAGATCAAATAATACCCGTGTCGGCAGAAATGTCATTGTCACCACTTATGTTAAAAGCAACTTTACCTTTTGTTATTTAGTAAAATGCTTCATAGAAAAAGATTCCCTCTGAAAAGTAAAGGTTTTTTATACAGTGTATAAAAGAAATTCGTGTATTAAAACAAAATATGCCTCAATGAAAGGAGATTGAGATGAAGTCCCTTACCTCATGTACGACATGACTCAGTCGTTATTTAATCTCTTGAATAAATAAACTAATGTAAATTTATACTTTATTAATAACCTTTTTAAATTTATTATTCCTTTTTATATCACTCATTACCATGTTATAAACATTAAGTAATCATTTAGGTTAATAATGTTTGTTTTGTCGATATTTGGTACTTGAGTCAAAAATGGACTTCTTATAATTACATATTGTTCATTTAGTCAAAGGTTCATTATATCCAGAATGATATTCATGATTTGGATATCATATATATCATATATATCTAGAATATACATGTAATTATAATAGTACATAACATTTAGTGGTAAGAAATGAAATGCACCGTTTGTGGAGACGGTTATCCGTAAGTACGCATAAATGCTACTTCCATTTCTATTTCATATTTAATGGTATTAAAACATAATGATACATATTAGTATTATAATTCCCGTATTTTATCATATATAATATCATTAAATCTATACTTTATACATACCACATATCGTATGAACGAGTCATATCACTTTGAGTGGGCGGTAGTCCGCACTTTCTCAAATGAAATCATCACGTTTACCCATAATGGTAACCATAAAGGTATTTTATAAATGGAAATTACAGAAGCATAAAGAAAACATAAATATAATAAATATAATATATAAATACAGTGCCATCATAATGGTCACCATGAGAGGCGGTTGGAGATATTTAAACAATCATCGTTTTGTGAGGTGTTAGTTGACCATCCATAGAAACATTAAGTTAATCATGCATTATATGGATGTGTGTGTATGTTTAGTTTGAATACTTCTCACAACAACATCCTAGAATATTGAAGATACCGATGTTGTTACAAAAGAATGTAATAGAAAGAGTTTAGGGTTTGGAGAAGTAAAATAAAAGAAAACAATGTAAGAGAAATTGTTAACATTATTTTGTGTAACTCCTGTTGGTTTGACCCAAATGTGTTCTTGAAGAGCCAGGTAAGGCTTCTAGGAGGAGGGGAGGGATGTAGGGAGATTAATTGGGTAGAGTTTGGACGAGAATAAAAGCTTTAGAGGTGTGAGTAATTGGTCAGAAGTGGTCTCCTTTTATAAGGGGAAGGAGGAGCTCTTTAGAAATGTGTGAAAATATTATTTTATTATATAATGATATTCGGTTTCCAAAGATCCAAAAATAATTAGAGTCAAAGATAAGATGACTCATGGTCGAAATAAAATCATCCCATAATAATTGGATAGGTTTGGGATGTTATTTTAATATTTATAATCATATTTATTTAAATGATTTGTAAATGATGTAAATACTGCATCATTATTGTGTCATAAAACATTTAATTTATTTGATGTCTAGAAATTATAAAAAAATAACATGATTTAGGAAATAGTTTAATCTTTCCAATGAATATTTATAGTTGAAACGATATGGTATATAACCCCTTTTAAAAATTAATTTACTAAAATATATTTGCTTTTGTCATTTTTTCCATTACATTAAGTTAATTAATCTAAATTGTCATTATCACTCCCAAGTGGCTCAATGGGGTCCCAAAATTGACCCACGATGCCCATGGTAGTTATTGAATCAACCAATATGGTTTGGACAAGTGTTAAGGTAATTTTTAATTATTATAATTCTCTTTTTACCTGGAATTACCCTATTTACCTTTAACCGCGGTAAATAATAGTCAAAAGTTACCATTCACGAAAAATTATTTTTATCTTATTGAACAACATTTACATTCTTTATAACAACCATGTATGTTGGATTTTTTAAATTCAATTCACATAAGTGGTTACATATCATTTAAATGAAATAATTCAGTTTTTTAACCACTACTAAGTGGTTTCACAACTCACCAAAAATTGAAGTTTTTTAGACAAATACAAAAAATTCAGCCTAATATTTATTTAATATACTGAATTCAAAAATTATGTCCTATTTGATAAATTCAAAACATAGAAATGGAATTAATTAATTTATAATTAATTCCCATTATTAAAACAAATAGCGTGTTTTTAAGAAACAATAACTAACAAAAGATTGATAGTTGTTTGTGTCCAATTTCAAAGTGAAATTAATTACAATGACAAAAATTGGGTTAAATGGTAAAAATATATTCTAATTAAACTTTAAAACTAATTAAAAAGATAATCCAACAATATAAATTAATTATATTAAAAGGCACTTTTGAATTAAAATACAATATTTTCCACAATTCATTAAAAAACGAACTTTATCCAAAAAATACCAAAAAATTACCCAAAGTAAAATTTTATGTCCCATATCTAAAGTTGATTTTTATATGGTCAAATAGAAAATATAAAAATGACCGAAACTAGATTTAAAGAGGGTTATCCATTAAAAGGTGGTAAATTGACCTTTTAATTTAAATTATGCTTAAAATTAGATTTATTCATATTTTAAGCCTCTAACTATTATTGGATAAATGTAAATACATATAAAAAACATATATAATCATATTATAGTTAGTTTTGTTTTCCTACCAATACCTCATCTAGGAGTTAACGACCATTTAAAATAATAATATTATATTATTAGTGTGCAATGTAAGATTTCAAATAAACCCGTTGTTTCCTATCGGGTATGCTATCGAACATAACAACCCCTTTAAAGTAAAATTATTTTTTAACTAAAAAATATTAATAAATATTAAAAATGTATTATTATTTATTTACCCGAGATGTTACAAGTCACCATCCAATCTAGTGGACGAACTGGCCTGCCACATACCGATGAAGTATCCCAATTCCCCCTAGGCTGATGACAAGCATCACAAGTATTTGGAATAATTGTTGAGCATGCTTTCATCCTCATTAAAATGAAAAAACACATAATCCAAATAATGAATAACATAAATGAGTAGGCACATTCGCAATGGTAATCTCAAATATATAAAAATATAATACATAATTGAAAACTATAATGAAAACTAATATAAGAACAAGAAAAACAAAACCTTGGAAAATCAAAATCAACTCAAGATAACCGATTTTAAAAACCTATAGTGTGACCAAAATCACTATGTGACACTTGAGTCACAACCATTATGGAAATTCCAACCACATCCCAACCAAGATGGAACCAGATATGATGTAAATCCATGACCTAAAGCAACCTACACAAGACATGAAGACTACATACCCACCAATGTGAGTATGTAGGGTGTGTGACGAAGCCACCAGGATACAACCATGTGTATATGTCACATAATTTATTTAA
Source organism: Viscum album (assembly GCA_963277665.1). Lineage (NCBI taxonomy): Eukaryota > Viridiplantae > Streptophyta > Magnoliopsida > Santalales > Viscaceae > Viscum > Viscum album. The sequence goes on from OY728150.1 coordinate 937,623,737, forward strand.
GAAACATATTATTCCATTAAATGAACATGGAATGGAAAATTGGTTTTCATTTTCACTTTAAAAACTCGAGATAAAAACACATCTAAAACATTATATTAGTCAATGATCCAATCCATAAAACCATTTCATGAAATTGGTTGTATTAGAAAATAATCCAATTCCAAGGGGATATAACACTCTGGCACTAATCTTCTGGATTCGCTGCTAAAAAATGCAGTGTAATTTTTTTAATAAAAGAAAATGAATAATTACACAACATATTAGTTAATAGAGGACCTTTACCGTTCTAGGATTTGAATAATTAGATATAACTATTACATTTCCTCATAAATGTATAGAACTAAAATAAAAAAAATAATCTTCAGTATGATGCCTCTATATAGAAATATAAATCACTGATAAATCTAATAAAAAAGAAGAAAATGAATTTAAAACACTAGGTGAGAATTGAAAATTCATAGAAATGGGTTTTACCAAAATAATAAATTATTTTAAAAAAATTCTTAAAAATAAATAAAAAATATTAAAAAATATTTTCCTAACATTTGAATTATGAATAAATATACTAATTTAACCTTTAATATCTCAAAATAATTATAACTGATAGAACGTTTGGATTTCCAATATTGAAATTAATAATTATATAATGGGTATATCATGATACTTGGATGAAAATAATAAAAACCATAACATAAGGACTTTTTTCATAACCACATTGGAACAAAGATCCCTTTATAAATATGGGTTCACTCCACAAAATGTTACATAACTTACTAGTTCCAATATTTGAAAAAATATTATATCTAACTTATTTTCTCATTCCAAACCCAAAACATTTAAAATATATATACATAATATTATTTTCATTAATGAAAAAGTAATATTTCTCATAAAATTTCATGAACCGTTTCTCGAGAATTTCTAAAATCAGTTTCAGTAGAATCCCATGCTTTAAATAACCATATGGAATTGAAATTTACAAATAAAATGGATAATGAAATAAATGCACACATGCTCACTAAAATTCATGGAATTTAATTTATAAATTCAAGGATGGCCATTTATATTTATTCATGACATACCATGGGGTTCACATAAAAATTCAAACCTGAAATGATAGCCTGTTTATAATTTCCACATAAAATGATAACTATTACAATTTAAATACTATAGTTACACATAAACATAAACCATACAATAATTGAATTAAAATAAATTCTAACTTTGTATACAGATTTGAAATAAAATATTAACACTTTTTTAATAATTAGATTGGTATAAAAATATGTATATACAAAAATATGTACATCATTGTACCTCAAACATAAAATGATGTATTTTGAAAACACAAGAAAACACTTTTATAAAGGTTTATCTCACAAAATATTAGCTTATAGATAAACGTGAAATATATATATATATATTATTAAAAAGTTAGTTTTTATAGATACATATGTGTTTATATATAAATGAAAATCATTGTTATAAACATAATTTTATTAAAATAAAATCAAACCTTACATTCCATATATGTAGAAAACAAATTTAAAATAAAACCCCCCAATCTTATATATTTTTAAAATAGATTATTATATATGTCAATATGTATATAATTATATATTCATAGACATATACATTCATATTTGTAAAAAGAAATTAAAATTTAAGAACAAACAAACCCTTGCAAACTTTAGTTTTTATATTCTAATTTAAAGAAAACATAACTTTTTTTGTATATTCTGATTAGATATCATTATATACATGCGTATATATATACACACAGATACATATTAATCCCTTTGTAAAATGAGGATAATTTGAGGAAATGAGATGAACCCTTACCTAGTAAATTTGAAAATAATAAATCCATTACAAAATATAGGTTTAAAATGATATTTAAAATATAACCCTTATCTAAAAATATTATGTCGGACAGATAAATATAGATTCAGACACACACACACACACATATGTTTATATTTTTAAAACAACATAACCTGATGATAAATAATTAATACCTTTCCTTGGTTTGGTTCAAAAGGTAATGTGGGATTTTGAAAATTGAGGTAAATAAAATGGGGGTATATTGGGTGGTGAGGTTAGGATGTTAGTGGGGGTGGAAAGATGGATATATAAATACATAGATAAATTATTTAACACATGACTGATACTAATCTATAAAAATTATTATATAAAAGGATTCCAAAGAATTTCATGGAGAGGATTCACATAAACAATGTCAAGGATTCAATTTAATTAAAAAAACCATCCATATCATTATTACGGAAGAATGTATCTAATATAGGGTCGTAGTGGAAGGGGACATTAATGAAGGAGATGAATACAGAGGTTGGCCATTCTACATAGAGGTAGGAAAGATGGATGAGATAAATAGTATAAGGGGTATGAGGCATTTGGTATTCAACGATAGAAATTTTATTGGTGCTGTTTCCTTTGTCGAATTCTGAGGATGAAGACAACATTTTAATTTTTAATTTATGTATGTTATTTTATATGTAATCATTTCTATATTTTCATTTTTAATTTAAACATGTATCTCTCTCTCTCCATTTTTTCAAGCCTTATTCTTTTAATCATTTTTAATCGTTTATTTTTATAAATTATTATATTATTTAATTGTTTTCCATGTTTCAATTTTCCCCTCAACATTTATTTTTTATTATTGTAACTTTTTTTAAATGAAATATTTCTTTTTTTATAATAAAAATATTTAACTACTTATAATATATATATATATAAATCTTTTTTATAAACAATTCAAACCTAATATTTTTTAGATAAATATATATATATTACCGTTTTAATTCTAAAATAAGTATTTATATTTATAATTTATAAATTTAATTAAAAAACACTCTTTATTTTCATATAATTAATATATGTTGTCTAAATAACATGAATAATAATTTTATAAATTTTTTTCTATAAATTATTATTATTATTATTATTATCATAAATAAAATATTAAAAACAAATTATATGTTCATATTTTATTTATTTCCAAATAACCTTTTAAATAAATTTATATCCCAATACAAATAAATATTTTTTTTATAATAATATATAAAAAAATTAAATATCAAAGAATATTTTTAAAAAATAAAACATTTATTGAATATAAATAATATTTATTTAAAATAATATTTTAGTTATATAAAATATTTAGTGAAAACATTTCTTGATAAAAAATTATTCAATAAATACTTGATTAAAATAAATTACTATTAAAATCTCTTGGGGTGTTACATTATCCTCCCTTAATACAATTTCATCCTCTCTATTCATTTGTACATGCAGGGAAATGAATTTTACAATGGAGTTATATATATATATTTAATTTGATGTAGTTTTTCAAGATTATCTAGATCGTTCTTTGATACCAATTATAACACCTCGAGCCCATGCTTTCAGATTCATTGCTAAAACATGTTGTGAAATTTTTTTATATAAAAGAAAATGAAAAATTACACCTCATATTAAAAAATTGAGGACATTTACCAAGTTTTGAATAATTAATTATAACTATTACATTTCATCAATAATGTACTAAAATAATTATAAATAAACATAATTATATTTTTTGTCACTACCTCCATATTGAAAAACACAACAATGATAAATCTAGTAAAACTCTAGAAAGTGAATTTAAAATGTCTAGTGAGAATTTAAAATTCCATGTAAGGGGTTTTAAAACCATAATAAATTCTTTTAAAACATTTATTAAAAATAAATATACATACAAAAAATATATTTTTATAATATTTTAATTGGGAATAAATATATTTAGAAAACCACTAAATTACAATAATAATTATAGTTGAAAGAACGTTGGGATATCTCTTATTGATAATAATAATTTTTTGGGGTAACTCATTTTACATGGAAGACTATAATAAAAACATTAAAATATGATCGCTAGTCACAAATCATTTATTAAAAAGTCCCCTTAATACTTATGGGTTCACTACCAATAACGTCACTTAACATAATTGTGTCAATCTATGAAAACCTTTTCCATGGACCTAACTTTCTCATTACAAATCCAAAACATCTCAAATATATATATAGAATATTATTTTCTTTAAAATAAGTTAATCTTTCGAATAACATGTCGTCAACATTTTCTTTAGATTTTCTAATATCAGTTTTAGGAGAATCCCCTGCTTGAAATAACCATCTTTATTAGAAATCTTAAAAAACGATAATGAAAGAAATGCAATCAGGATGTCTAAAATACATGGAATTTCATTTATAAAATTTATGATGACCATTTAAATTTATACATTTCATACCAATGGGTGTAGATAAAAATTCACACATATAATTATCGATTTTTCAGAATTGCCACAAAAATTATAACTATTAACATTTTAATACTATGGTTACACCTAAACATAAAACATAAAATAATGGAGTAATATTAAATTATAACTTTTTATATAGATTTGAAATAAAATATTAACCCTTTTAATAAGTTAATTTATATATATATGTATATACATAAATATTTATATCATTATACCTCAAACACAAAATGATGTTTTTTTGAAAACATAAGAAAACTCATTGATAACATTTTATTATGCAACAAATTATCTTGGAGATAAAATTTAAAACAAAATACTTATAAATTATTAATAATGTGATGATATATAGCTATATATTTGTGTGTATATATATATGAAAATATTTTTAATCAGCATAATTTAATATAAATAAAATGAAACATTACATGCCAAAGATTTAGAAATAAAATTTTAAAATACAGAACTGTATCTCTTATGTGTTGAAAATAGATAATTATATATGTATTTATATATATACTAATATATATATACACACACACACACACATATATATATATATATATGTTTATCATTGTAAATCAAAATTAAAATATGAAATACAAAAAAACCCAAAAAACCATATGTTTTTTATTAAATTTTTTAAATAATATAAACGCTTTCTGTATATACTAAAAATAGATTGTAATATATATGTGTGTGTATATAAACACATATATATGTTACCCTTTGTAAAACAGGGATAATTTTATAAATCTAAATGAATCCCTTAAATCGTAAATGTGAAAATAATAAATCCCTTGAAAAAATATTTTAGAGGATGAAATTTAACACATAACACTCATATGAGAATATTATGTTATTCAGATGAATATTTATTCAAATATATATAAATGTAAATATTTTTAAAATAACATAACATGATCCAGAACAGTTAAACATTAGCTTGGCTTATTTTAAAAGGGGATGTCGGCTTCATAAAATTGAGAAGAACAAAATAGGGAGAACATAGGTGGCGAGGTTCAGATGATATTAGTGTGAAAAAATGGATATACAAACATAAAGACAAATTACATAATCCATCAGTGATGTTAATATGTCTAAATTATTAAATATAAAACTTCTAAAGGAATCCGTGATGAGGATCAACATAAATGGTGTCAACAATTATGTTTAAATAAGAAAAAATTCTACATATTTATTTGAGAAGAATGGATCTATGATGTGGCCAAAGTGGAAGGGGACGTTAGCTAATGAGGTGAAAATGATGGTTAGACATCCTATTTATAGGTTGGAAGAAATGGAATAGATGAAAATTTTAGGGGGTATTAGGAATTCATGATTCGATGGTAGGAATTTTACGAGTGTTAGTTCGTTGGTCAATTTGGGAAGATGAATACATCCACTTAATTTTAAATTGTTTTATTTTATTTTATGTGTAATTATTTCAATCAATTTTTTATTATAACTTGTCTCTCTCTCTATCCACTTTTCATGCCCCTCCATCTAATCATTTTTTTTTATTTTCATAAATCATTATATGATCAAATAAATTTCTATGTTTTACTTTTTTTCACAACATTTATTTTTTAATATATTAACGTCTTTTAAATGTAACATTACATTTTATCAAAAAATATTCCAAAAATTTTATAATATATATATATAATTCGTCTTCGGTATAAAGAATTAAAACAACACATTTTTTTATAACAAATATATATATTATGCATTTTAAATAATAGAATATTAATATATATTTAAAATTTATAAATTTTTTAATTGTAAAACACTGTATATTTTCATATATTAAAAATATATAATTCTTATAATATTAATAATATTTTTATTAAAAAAAGTTTCACCCTTAATTATTATTAGTATTATTATTATTAGCATCCTTAATATATTTAAAACCAACTATAAGTTTCATATTTGATTTATGTAAAAATACCCTTTTATATAAATTAAGATCACAATAAAAAAATATTACTTTTAATAATATATTAAAAAAATTATATTAGAAGGTATTTTAAAAAAAATACATTTATTTAATAAAAATAATATTTCATAAAAAGAATATTTTAGTTTTAAAAATGCTTTTGTTGAAACATTTCATGATAATTTTTTTAAATAAATACTTGATTAAAATAAAATCCTATTTAAATATCTTTGGGTGTTATAGGGGAACTAATGTATTATCTCAAACACTATAACTTTTAAAATAAACCCACCCAAGGTTTCAAATGTTTTAAATTTGACTTTTTAAACTAATAATTCTATTTAAACCCCTTTTTATATTGAAATATTATGTATACCCAACTCAAATCACATAGTGGATCAAGGAAAAAATGATATCAACTAGAAAAAAAGGGGTATGAAAAATTCTATTAAACATATGGAATAAAACTAGTCAATAACATGACTAATACATAAAGGATAACATATGGAACAAGTCTATCCAAGAAATAAACTATGTACATTCAAACATAAAGAGGCATAACATAGATACATAAATTGAGGTAACACCCAAAGGACTAATGAGACTGCACAAGACACAAAAATGTGGGCCTAACATATATGAGGGTAATAGTCACACATCTAACCATAGAATCTCTCTATGAAATCTCCTTAGTGAGAACCTCAAAGCTAGGTGTTAAATATAAATAAGGGGGATAACAGGTGAAAACCCACAACTAGCTAAGAAAGGTATCACCACTTCCCAAGTAACAACATCTGTATCCTCATGGAATAATAAATAATGTGGGACATAATTAATAATTACATACCATGATAATTACAATCCCCTATAAAAATAAACAATCATGTCATTCTCACCTCTATAACTACACTCAATGTGATACCCAACATAGAATTACAACATGAATCGCATTAAGAATCATTAATCACATAGATAAGAACAAAATAAAATAAATAAAGGGTGGATCAAAAATAGAATGAAAAATAATTAAAATGTCACAAGGTTTCAATAAAACCTTCACATATATAAATATAATACAAACATTATGGAATCCATTTAAAAAAACATGTTTTGCCAAAACAATTATAGAAGAAAACATACTCATTAGTAAGTAAAACCACAAACCCAAGGGGTATCTAATTTAACTATATAACACCAAAAAAATCCGTTAAAACATTATTTAAAAAAATGGAAACCCAATTTTGATGCATTATTTTTCTGTAAAAAACAAATGTGTTTCTCATAGAAATATAACCATTGAATTTTAAAAATTCTGGGAGTTCATAAAATACCAATTTAAGCATGACATTATACCCATTATACAAATAAAAATCCATCAATGTTAATGAAATCTTTATAAAAAACCATCCTAGATTTTATAGGGCATGATTATCTAGTCTAAAAATAAATTTGTATTTCCCAAGAAAAAATATATCTCATGAATAAAAAAATGATATAGAAACACTTACCAAATTTGACATAACCATGTCTCTATCGATGAATTCCACCCGAAAGATAATCATATTATGGATAAAAACTACTAAAAAAAATATAGAGATATTGGAAACCTAAAATATTAAATTAATCCAAAACCCCACTTGGTTTAGGGGGATTAGTGAAAATATGGAAATTAGGAGAAAGAGAAGAGTAGAGATCATACATCTTGATCGGGAAAAAGAACAATGAAATATCCCCTAAAAAATCACTTGGAGAATATTATAAGGAGATGATGATGTCTTTGATAATTACCATGGTAATGTTTTTTAAATTGGATGAATATGGGTGAATTCCTAATTTAAAAATGATAAAAGATATACGTCCCCCATTCTGGGAATGCCACATGGTTATCCTATATGATTTTCAAAAAAATGCTGAAACTAGGAATATCACCTGTGATAAGAGGTAAAAAATATATAAATTTGGTCTTCATTGTTACATAAATATGTTCCCTAATTATGAAATCCCCATATAACCACTAAACGGGGAGAAAAGATTCAGATTTGGTTCCCACATGGTTTAAAAACCATTCAATTTAGCCTTTTCCCCTGTAAATTCCTCCAATACTCCATCATTTAACCAGTAAAACCCATAAAATGAAAATTAAAAGAAACCAAAATAGTACATCCAATATGGGTATAACCTGGGGAATCACAAAATATCAACCATTCCACTTTTTACCACTGAAAGTACCTAGAAACTCTAATGAAGTGGGAATCCCAAGATAAATTCAACCATAGTGAGGACTCAATTAATTACCTACAACATCTCTAACTCCATACCAAGGCATGAGGAATGAAAAATAATTTATGATTCACTAAATTGAAAAAACACTATGAGTTTCAATAGGAATATTCATCAAAAAAAATGGATGAAACACATGAATACCTCACACAATTATCTTAAGTATTTCAAATTTCTCTAACACTGGTGAAATAATGGAAAGGCACACCCAAAATAATGATCACCTCCTTAGAAACACAACAATACCAGTCAAGATAAAAAACTATACACACCACAATAGAGCACACAACCTCCAGAAAAACCATGTCATCAATAGACGCATCTAACATCACATATTTTTAAAATATCAAAGGGAGTGGATAATTAACATCGGTCACTCCATATTGTAGAGTAATCCTAAAATAATAGATCAACTGAAATCATTTTACTTTGAAAAAGAGGGGAACACCCTTCAAAAATATTTTTGAATTATCTGAAGGAATCCATGAAGCTCCACATACCAATGTTAACCAAACCGAGACCACTAACATGAGCGTTGAACATCGAAAACACTTACAATTCAAATCACCATGTCATAATGCACCAAAAAATGAATAAAAAAATGAAAAACATTACGCCTCACTATTATATTTTTGAGTTATAACATAATTTAATTAACCAAAATATGATGGAATTTACATCTAACTTCTCAGAACATCATTACATGTTAATTTTGATAGACACACAACATGATGACATCTGTAGGACAAAAAATGAAACTACAACACACTGATATTTTGTGGTTTTTTTGAATTACTTTGAACATTTTAATATTCAGTATTACATGTAATAATTAATATATAATGTGTTGTACGAAATAATTGAGTTCATCTTGGATTACATCAAACAAATACATAATATTTATCTACAAAAAATACTTATATTATATTTAGGTATATACAACACTATGTTTGGATTTTGTTACTCACAATGTCATGTTCCTTTAATATCATTCACTACATGCGTGACCTGGTTTTACCAAACTAAAATTTACTATTGTAATTGTTATTAAAATATTATTATAATTAATACCTAGCCGTTGGAATGCATGTTATGAATAATATTAAATAAATTGTTAAAATTTGATTTAAATATGTACATAAAATGCATCATTTGGTCATCAATTAGTTATCAATAAAATTAAGAACAATTTTAAAATAATGAAATAAATATTGTAAGAGAACTATTTCCCTATATAAAAAACCATTTTATCTCAATAAATCAAAAACCACTTTGGATGAATTTTTTTAACTAAATATATATAAATAACATATTCAAAAAATATTATTTATACTCATCCAATATATTTTATAGGTATAAGATAAGAATAAATATAATTTTATGAATAAATTGCTGTATTTTTTTAAAAGATAATTTTACAGCCTTCTAATGGTGAACCAATGTTAAATATAATTTCTAACACATTTATAAATTTTATTTTAAACAAATAAACTATATTTTTGAAATTTTAATATCAAAATTTTATGTTGCGGATTTGTTTTATTATTTTTATAATTTTAATTTTTTGATGAATAGTTAAAAATACTGAATTTTAACGGAAAACATCCTTTTCATATAATTTGATTATATATTAAAATTATATTTTATATCAATTAAACATAACTTAATACAATTATGATTATTGAAACCAATTTAACATTTGAATTGGATATAAAAATAGTTCAACCTTTCGAACAATTTCACATTAAAAACCAATTTTTTCGTCAAGTCTATGAGATTAATTATAAATTAAATATTGGAACTTGTGTAATTGGAAACTAGAATAATTGATTCTATATTTGTAATTAATATAATTTATAATGTATATTAAGGTCAAATAATTAGTTGATGAAAATGATTAGTAAATGCAATTAAAATTAATTATCGTCATTAAGGTAAAAAGAAGCTTATTTAAGGATTAATCATAGAATATAATTGGTAAACAAGACCATAAACATAAATAAAAAATATTTTATAGTTATATTTATACCATTAAACCTATAAAGATATATAATGTTATATATTTAACATTTTATAGAAAAATAAATTATGTGGAGTACTTAAATATTTTAAATAATACCCAAAGTATCATTTTCCCCACTTATAAAAGGCATCCTATCCTACCCTATCATTACACCTCTCTGTTAATTTTTTCTCATAAAAACTATACAAAAAATATCTTAAAAACCCCTAAATTAATATTTTAAGCCTCACCATAGGGATATATCCAACTATGGAAGTCGTTTAGTGAAAACAAAAAGGGGTTATCTGACAAATAGGTATAGTTCTTCAATGTGATTTTCTATTTAATTTTCATTATACACAACCGAAAGTGTTTTTATTACATGATTAGATAATAACCTCAGTATCCTCAATATATGTAGATGGTTTTATATTATTTATTGAACCTAGAACATTACATAATTACATCAAATGGGTAATGAACTTACCATTTTGTGCATGGTAGACTATTGTGTGTCAAAACCATGTCATTAGTTTCTCCATTACCACCTCTCATGGTTGATAGTTATGATGGAAATATTGATTTATATGATATTTATTATATTTATGTTTTCATTTTACTAATGTGATTATTATATAACACACTCCTTCAAGATTTCAATTTATTGTATATATGATAACGTTGTTTGTGGACATGTGGACTGCCACCTTCTTAAAGCGATGTGATTTGTTCACACATTAAAAAGAATGTATTATGGATGGGGTTAGTAAAATTATATTAAATATATGAAATAATAATTCTATTTGAATTATAATATATATATATAAGTGAAAACATATTTCACTTTTCCTTTCTTTCAATATGACAATAAAACAGAAACAACGTTCACGCGTATATACAACCAATCTTCTCAATGAAAAGTGTATTCCATTTAACATTGATATAATTTTTATATTTGTGATAAAAACATGTATACTGAATAAATATGTTATTTATCTAATTTTTATGTTCTTCAAATAATTAAATATTGATATAAGTAAAAGGATCAGTAGTGACATGTCAAAACATATATGAAAACAAAGCGATGATTACCTAAAACGTAACATTAAAATGAATTTGTTAATAAACATGTAAGATAATAAAATAATAAAATAATAAATGGTTTTATATATAATAATATGGTTATTTGGATAATTTATATTAAAATTATACTCCTTATATAGGAGGTTTGAATATGTTCAAAGAAATTCAAGACTAAAGGTAAGAGCTTTCTCATATAACTTTTGTTTATATGAGATATATGTTACATTCACAACTTATTATTATTGTGTGGTGTATATAATACCCTGTGAACTGTTATATCATTAATTTAACATAATTAATAATATGAAATGTTTCAATTAAATATATTCTCTCATATTGATTATGATTCAAAAGTTACTCAAGTATTAAGGGGATTTCTTGCCTCACTTCAATGTATGAGAGACTTAAGACTTATTCCCCAAAAATTTAATTTTTGTGGTGTATATGTTTCCAATTATTTTATTCTATTATTATTATTCCCATAGTTATGGTTATTTACATATCCATTTTATAGCCTCTTTTTCATGGGTTTTATGGTTCAAAAGTTACAAAATCTGTAAAGTAATTTCATCTCAATTTTCCTCCTTTGAGACACATGTTTTTATATAAAACTTTATTATGTTATGAGGATTGTATAATATCCCATTAATATGTTATATAATGAATATCATTCCTTTCAGGACATTTTATGATTCAAGTAATGTTATTATCAAATGATGATTTTTATTCAATGTTCCCAAAATGGTTAGAGTTTATTGCTGCAATATCATCATTTTTGGGATTTTTTTATTATGCTTCCATTGATGAAATGTTTTAATTGATTTTAATTATAAACGTATATGATTTCAAAGTGGTTTTAAAATAAAAGTATTTTTAATTTTTTCATTCCTTTAGGAGTTATTTTCAACAAATGCTTATCTTTTTTATGAAGTAGTCCAACTTAACTTTCAAAATCCTTCTCCACCTATGACAGAATCCTTTGATACTGTTTATGATTTATGGGGATCCAATATAAGTAAAACATTATCATTAATTTCTTAATGGTTTATGTTTAATATATAAATATGATCATGAATCACATTTCTCTTCCATAGGTTATACTATGATAAACCATTTATGAATCCCACATCCTTTCATGGGTAGTTATATGATGAAGTGATTATAAAAACTATATCTTTTTCAAAAATCATGATATGATAAATTTTTTTAATACCTATCTATTTTCATGAGTTATGATAAGATGTTTTTTAATCCCAAGTCTTTTTATGGGTCATGATATGTTGAATGTTTTGGTTATATTTTTTCACATATTTGTATGATTTAATTATATGATGGGTGAGACCTATATTTCTCTCCAATGCATTGGGTAACAATAAATTGTTTAAGTTATCAAAGGGTACATAGTATCCCATAAAAAGACTGGACCAAGAGGGTATATGGGATGGAATCCCAATCCCAAAACAATAGGGTACATGTGAGGTCATCCCATGCCCGAAACAAGAGTCTACAAATGAGGGCATCCCAAGTTCGAAAAAGTGGGTACATGAGGGGAATACCATGCCCAAAATAGAAGTGTACAAGAGAGTCAGAACCAGACCATAATAATAGGGTACATCAGAGAGCATCCGATGACCGTAACAAGAGGGTACATGATAAGAAATCCCATACTTGTAACAAGAGGTTACATGAGATGGAATCCCATGCTTGAAATAATATGTTACATAGGAGGGAATCCTAAGCTTGAAAAGAGAGGATAAATGAGAGGGATTCCGAAGCCCGAAGTAGTTACATGGGTGATTATCCCATGTCTAACATGATATGACGTTTTTTTGTAATCCTTAACATTGTTTTTTTATGATAATGTGTATACCATTTTTTATTCTTATTCCTATGATATTATTTTATGGTTCATGTTCTTTACTATCTTACAATTCAGGTCTTATAAACTGATATTCATTAGGACCTGACTCTTTATTATGATCTTTCATAAGAACGGTATGATCTTCTAATGTTATAAAAATGTTATCATAGGCTTAAACTCATGTTATTCTTACATATCACCCTCGTTTACCCTTATTGAGAATATGATCTCACCCCATTATTATGTTTCATTTCTATATGTTATGAAGAAAGATTTTATCTAGGGATATTATTGGGGAAGATCAATAAGGGATATGTTAAAGATCTTTAAACAAGTTATAAGATTATATTTCCATGTTCTGAGACACACTTAACTATTACGATCCTTGGGAATATTTTTTATATTCGTTGAATATTCATAAAAAATGTTGTAATATCCATTATGTTAATCTTGGGCCCCTAGAGTTGGTATAAATTAAAAGGTTTAGTCATCCAATAGAAACTTGGATGATAAATCATTAGTGATATCCCCATGGATGTTTCTAAGGATATGTATAGGGATATATCTTAGGATAAGTATATAGATGATTTAATGTTTAGGATAATGTGGTCTAATTATGGTAATGGATAGAGTGTGTGGTATCATAGAAATAAATTCATGTCCAGATACTACATTTGGATGTAGATCCAGAACTAATGTACAAAGGGGTAGCAACCCTGTAAATAATATATTGAGTTGGACTCGATCAGGAACTGGTGCATGACAATGGGCCCTACTACACACTTGGTTAGAAACTCATGGGGGATATAATTTGGGAAATTAAAAAAATAATGGAAACCATCATAAAATATTTAAATAGAAGATGAAAATGAATAACACAGGACAAAACATAGGATTCATAGAATAAAGAAGCATGTTCCCCGATTTAGACATCCTATAAGTGTTTTTCATGATTATGTGGTTTTCTACTATGATAAGCGTTGCACATACTATTATTTATTGGATTTAGTTAATGATGAGAATCAGAAGGAACATGGTTAATGTTGAATTAGACATAAAATTTTCTAATGAGCTGTCAAATGTGATGATCACTAGGGTACAAAAATTGAGATCATTCCGAATTATGTTTCATAAAACATGATTAACAACATGATACTTAACAAACTCTTCAAATCCACAATAATGATAAGGAAGGAGTTCACAGAGAGTTAAGGTAATAGAGTCTATAATTAAAATAATATTAATTATACATTGTTTTAATAATATGGAAATAAGTACCAAAGTTAATTTCTTAGGTGAACATAAATAATAGTTGACTAGGGAAAAGGACACTAATCGAGCAAATAGAATGGGAAAATGAAATGTACTGTTATCATAATGGATGGAAATATTTTCCTCTCTAAGGTATTATAAAAATTTGAATGTTTCATGTATATCAAGTATGAGAATTATGAAAATAAATTATTTATAGGTATATCTCATAATGGTACACAAAAAGGTTGTGTGAGTAATGGTTTTGTTGTTGATCATGAAGTTACCATGAACAATAGTTGAAATGCACCATAATATGATGGGATGCACTGGCATTTTGGTTTCAATATAACTTCTCAATAGCTTAAATGAACCACTAGAAATTTTTCTTCCACCTCCTAAAATACTAGAAGCACTTCCTAAAGAAAATTTTAACTTGGACCAATGGATTATATATAAAATTTAAAATGGTTCAACTGAAACATAAACAGAGAATGTACCAGGGTAAATGATAGTGTATTACAATGTTATGACCATCATGTAGTGGATCCTTATACACTATGTTATGTGAATCCGATAGTGATGGATTCTCTTATACATCATGTAAATCAGTAAGCTATCCTTAAGTGCATACAGAGGACCTAGGTTCAAAACTTGGTAGAGTCAAATTTCTGCAACTGTAGCAGTACTGTAGAAGGAATTGTACATGTACTTTAGCAGAACTGTACACTGTGCGGGTACTGTAGCAGGTACTGTTTGGTACTGTAGCAGCTGGAACTATTCACCTTAGGCCACCCGTTTGGGCTTGGAGACCTTAAGGCTTTTAGGCCACACAGGCCTTCAGGTCAGTAGGGATTTCGAGCCACCTTTAAGGCCTTCGGGCCACCTCAAGGCCTTCAGGCCACATGCAGTTTCCCCAAACACACTAAAAGAAGAAGCATCCCCAGAGGAGGATTTAGATCAGGTGTACTCACCAGAGCAGAGCCAAATGTATTTTTCAGAATGAGAGGGTATGGATATGCCATAGGGACTAGCCTGTGCTTGAACAGGAAGCCTAGCCAGGTGGCCATGCAAAGGTGGAGAGCTACTATCATGATGAAGATGGTGGGGAGGGGCAGTTCCTTGTGGATAGTCTGGTTAAATTCCCTATGAGCTTCGGGTGATGTAATCTCCGAAGCCTACGAGCCATGTAATATCAGAGTCTATGGTCCTTGTAATGGTTCCCCTCATCTTGTGAATGTGGGGTTATCAAAATCAATAAAAATGAAGGCCTTCAGTCCATTCAGGGGGGGGCATGTAAATCAGTAATTAATAAATGCTCCACTATGTTACTGAATAAATGTCTGACACTAGATCTACTATTTATGGGGATCAGGTAATTATTCCTTCTCTAATTTCTTCTTATTTATTATACACATTCCTATACAAATTTCTATATTCTTATATTATTCTATATAGTTCATGAGAATTTTTTGATTCACACCTATTGTTGTTTGTGGTAATATAGAATTTATTTTTCTAATTCAGCATAAAGGCTGATCAGGGCTATTTCACTGGTGTTGTTTTTTTTCACACAATATGATTAACCTCAACTACATATATTTGGATTCATTTATAAATTTATAACAAAAAATTAATTTATAATATAAATGAAATAATAAAAGTTATTCTAAAAATATATCAAATAATGTGATTAAAAAAGAAAAAACATATACTTTTTGGTATGGTTTTATGGGTTTCCCCATTCTCTTTGTTGGTGTTTAAATTTATGTTGGTTGTTTAATCCTTAAATATCACTCCTAAAGTACTATTATTTAATACAGTGGTGTGAAATGTAAAATTCATTTAGAAATATAAATTATACTTTCTCATATAATCATGGCTGAGGGAACACCCCAATTGGGAGTGTGTCATCACCCATAACCTGACTCCATTTTATGTTGTTTCATCTACTAAACAACTCAATTCCATTGCATAAAGGGATTGTTTTTCTGTAAAGGATGGATCATATTTTTAAAAAATTTAAACGAGTTTTATCATAGTACCACAGTGGAATATAACCACACTTGTGGACTTTACTCTTTCTCACCGAAAATGTAAATAAAACATTATAATTTAAGTGCGGAATGAATAGAAAGAACACTTACCTCCCCCGGACCAAGCATCTATTTAGACCATTTTTTTAGAGTGAGAGGTCACTATGGAGAGAAGTGAAAGAATGTAATAATAAAAGAAAAAAAATAAAAATAATAGGGATTAAAAAGATGGAGTGAAAAAAATAAAAAAAATACAAAAAATACAATTCGAATAGAATAAGAAAATTAAAAACATTATATAATAGAATAATAATAAAATAATAATAAAGAGTTTGAGATTAATAAATCATAAAAAAAATATATCAAATATAATTAAAAAACAAAAAATAATGAAACATATAAATTTAAGAAAATAAAAAGAAGGAGAATAAGAAGAAAAATAAATAAGAAGGATAAGTAAAATAGATGGGGGGAACACATTCTTCAATTAACTTCTATGATTTACATGGATAGATTAAATGAAAATATAATCACAATTATTGATGAGAATAGTATAAGGGAAAATAATTGGGTAGTATCCCTAGTTTGTCACCCCCATATGGGTGATAGTATCCTTAAGAAAGGGGAGATAAACCTTCTTTTATTTTAAAACAAGGATCCCTTGGTCCTCCTCTTCAAATCATGGGGATCTTATTCAAAAGATACCCCTGATACAATTAATATATCTTCAGTGTTTCACCTGATCATATTGGGTGTTTTTAAATAAAGCATAGAATAGAGGAGGGATCACATGGATAACAGCAAATTTTTTTGTTTAATCCTACACGGTATGAAAGGGATCTACATCATCATGAACTTGTATGGAGGTAGTTTAGTGGATGTGGAAGAATGTGTTTGAGGGTGATTTCTGCCTGGAAAAGTCAAAGAAGTGTCATTTTGGTAAGATATGAATAGTAACTGATGAAAAGTAGTCCCATGTTGATCTGGAGAAGTGGAGGGAGATAATTTATAACAAAAAATCCCTATTACTCTACTTAGAAGCCTGTATCTGGTTGGGATCAGGGAATCCACTTGTACACAAAACATGCAATTTGTACAAAATGAGTCTATGAGGTCCTTCGATACCACTTTTCCCCCTATGGGCTTGACTCCACACAAGACACTCTCCATCATGGACTGATGCCTCATGTTTCCATGCAGCTTCCACTGAACCTCCTTTGGGATTTCATGGCTGGGTGGTTCCCTTTTTGAGATTTTTATATGGAATATAAGAATAATGGATGAGGGAATTCCTAGTTGTACCATTATTCTATGTTCCCAAAAATAAATGTTATCCTAATTAAATTAACTCATCAGAATACTCAAATAAATACTATAAATCAACTTTTAAATAATTCAGTCATTTTTTATAATTTAACTTCGACTTTTAATATTTCCCACTTTATATTTAAAAATTGAAATATATGATAATATCCATTAAAATTTATTATTATTTTTGATAAATCACATTAAAATATGCAACCAAAATGGGTCTATAAAATACCCCCACCATTCAAATGGTCCTTCACATCATAAAAGACCCAACGTGATAGACAGAGCATCAATTGAACGCCTGGTCTATAAGTTATTATTTTTTTCATTCCAAGGGCCTGGTTGGATTCAGGTTCGATCCAACCAGGTCGTTCTCTAACATTATGATAAACTAAATTGGATTAGACTAAAATGACTGCCTCGATCCAAGGATTCTGGCACCATAGATGGTTCATCAAATGGGCATCTAATTCTCAAGATAAGGCCAAAAAGTCATATCTGGGTCCAGATGGGCCCGGGTCCTGTCCAACCCAGTTGGTCTCACCTAGCCCAACATAGAAATGACCGACCCAACCTGGTTCGGGTTGACCCATCTGGCGCTGGGCGCAACCCGTTGTGGTGTAGCCCGCTCGGCTATGTGGTCTGCTGTGGTGAGGTTCACCCTGGCTGACACCAGGGGGAGGAACCTCATGGAATTCTGAATGGTCCATAGACTATTAGTATGGAACCTACTGGCGAGTGGGACTCATCGGAGTGGTCCTACTTGGCCTGACGTGGACGGTTGGATTCTCGGCTGGTCCTCCTCGCAGCTGCGCGACAGTGCCGCTGGCCTTCTGCGACCGGCTGGTTTCCAGCCACATTGGTGTGCTGCCGTGGCCTATAGGCTACAGCCTCCTCCTCTACCGGCTGTGCAGACATGCGCCACCCCACCTTCAAGATGCAGTTAGGTATGTCAACCGCCATCCTCCTCCGCCGATGCCACTGAGATGCAACCTTCTCCGGCAGATCGGTTGCACCGCCGCAGACATCGCGGCCAGTCGTAGTGCCGGCCGCTGCCTTTTTCCCTTTCGGCATCAGTCGCTGGCATCGTGGTCAGGTTCCGCTCAACCCGACGCTCTACATGTGAAGAACACGTCAAACCACTAAGAATTGCAGATGGATCGGGATGAGTTTGTTTGTCCTTTACCCTCCACGTTAGACAAGATAGAAGGAGGTTCTAGGGGATGGAATCAACGTGAAACTATGACGAACAATCATATACACACCCCTACTTTGTTTTCTCATTGAAGATGGTTAAAGGAAGAGGTTGAAGTCGATGAAGGGGACGTCAGGTTGAGAAGAACCCGACCAGGATGCCGGTGAGCGATGCCAGTAGGGAAAATGGCGGCGGTCGGTGGCGATGGCGGCAGTGGTGCAACTGCACTTCCAGAGGAGGCTGTGGCCCATCGGCCGTGGCGGAGGAGGATGGCAGCCAACATGCCAGCTGCCCGTGTGAAGGCAGGGCAGCGCACATCTGTGCTACATGTATAGGAGGAGGTTGTGGCCTATAGGCCACGATGGTGCACCAAGGTGGATGGAAACCTACCGACCACAGAAGGGTTTATTTAAAATTTTATACTATTTTAAAATTTACACATTTGATATTTTTTAATGTATTTTATGAATTTTTTAATGGTCATAGAAAATAAATCCCATTAGACAAAATTTCATAAACAAGAAAAACATGTACATTATACAAAATAAATTATGGTTATAAATTTCACCAGATGAGGTTTTATAATGTTTGGAGGACAACATATAAATAATTCCATCATATAACATTTTAAAAAGACTAATGGAAAAACTTCATTGCACAGAGACAAAGATTTCAATAATATAGACTCTTATAAAACCTAATAGAGGAAGAGCGCCATACATTCCACTAAAAAAATAGTTATTATTCTAATAGATGATATCTTAATGAATTTTAATGGTGATTTAATCGTATGGGTATTATATGAAGATTTTATACTCAACCATCCAATTGAAGAAGTACTTATTTTGATATAATTGAAACAACCTTCAAGATATATTAAATATGACCTGTAGAGGTGTTACTATAAATAAAATTGAATTTTGGGATGATGAATATTTTTATAACTTAGAGAATGTAATGTTTTTTAATGCTTTTGTAACATATTTTTATATTTATAGTGCTATATTGTACCTTCAAGAGACTCGTTTAATTAAAGAATCCACGTGGCGATTAATTTTGTAAATTCATTGTTATCCTTTGATTCATAATATTTCATGAGTAATATAGAGTGATTGTGGGGTTCAATGATTTAAGAGGATGGAATTTTATGATCATCTGGTTGAGGGTTCCCAACCCTATAGAAACTAAGGCTTTTCTAAATTTTGGAAAAAATGGATTTGTTAGTTATGAAAGGTAGGCCATTACAGTTAGGTTAATTATATGGATACCTTATGTGAAGGATATTGACATAAATTTCACTAATGGATAAAGTGTGAAATTTTTTTATAAAAAAACCATTTATGTTTTTAAAAGGTTTATTATAATGTTGGATGTTAAATATTTTTAAAATATTCAAAATTATGGTGTTCATGTTTTTAAGGAATGTTTATATTGATTGTTATAATATTTTATAACAATAATTATAATGCATATTTCATGTTTATATGTCTAATTACATTATTAAAATAGATTTTAAAATTTTTATTTTTTTATTTTTAAAGTATAGTTAAAAACCACCTATAGAAAAACATTTACAATTTTGATCCCTTATTTTGTATCTGAGGGTGTTTTGAATTTTATAAATTGTTACACTGATGTGTTTTTTATAAAATTGTATCTTAAATTATTAAATATGAAATCATTTTCCATTATAAAATTAAAATATTTTAATCTAAGAAAACCACCAATTTTCTTAGTACTAATTATTAATATTATAGAGACCATAAGTAGAATATTTTTAAAATTAGAGGTATAGATTAGTTTTTCTTATTAATAAGAAATTATGAAATTTATGACAAATAAGTCAAAATAAATTTTACGATTTGAAAAGATGAAATATCAAATTAATTAAATAGTTATAAATACTCTATTGTGTTCGATTAAAAAAAATATATATCTAGATCTGTTTCTATGAAAAAAAATATTTATAATATTTTGATGTTACTCATTTAAGAACTACAAAATTATTGGCAACAAGAAGCGTAAATATTTGAACAGGTTAAAGAGTTTTTTATTTTATACCTCAAGAATCTATTTCAAAAATTCGCAAAATATTTATGACCATTTTCAATCGTATAAAATATAGTATAGATATGGACTTGATTGGTTAGATTTTTTGAAAATATTATCGATACCATGTTTAATGGAAAGTAATTTAATAGAAAAAAACATGATTATACAAAAAATATAACTATGTTTTGTTGAGATAATCATATTGTAACCATCATGTGGTACAAGGAAATGATAAAGATATTTGAAGAAAAGGAGAAAAATAAAAATGGGTATCATTTTATTCTTGTTCTTAAATAGTTATGAAAGTTAGATCATATGAATCATTTTCAAAATATTCAATGAATAATAAAGTCATGGTAGGGACTAAATGTATTTATATATATAAGTATGATAAACAACATTCAAAAGTCATAGGACAATGAATATAATCATAAAAAAATTATTTTAGACAAGTTTATAATAAAAATTCTAAGGAAATATGAGATAAGAAATACACTTAATAGGTCATTTGTTTTGAATGTATTAAATAGGTTCATATCAAAAACAAGTTATCCTGGAATAAATTAAAAGGATATAAAATGTACAAATTAAATAATTCTCTAAAAGATCAATGGAATTTAAATTAAAAAATTATTTATAAACATTGAGTGAAAATAGTGGAGATAATTCTTTTGATATTCCTTTAGAGAATAATATTGAATATTATAAAAATATTGGTTTTTATACGAAAATTCCAAAGACAAATAATCATAAAATATAAGTTATTTGTTGAATCCTTAACTAATTTAACTTTAATTTGAAAATATCATAATTTGGATGATGAGTGTTGTACATTATTTGGGGAATATTATGACATTAAATTTGATGATGAGGATACATTTCCTAGTTTTTAATAAGTATAGGGATGTGATACTTTTTTAGAAGAATAAATTATTATGTGGAGAAAAAAATATGAAAATGCTTTGCTAGAACATGAAAATGTAATGTTTCTATTTTCATAACAGTTTATAAGGATTTGAGATATTAATTAGGATATATATATAATCTTATTTTACTTCATTGGATAATAATAATAATTTAAATTAAAAAGAAATGAAATATTTAGTCTGAAAATGACTATCAAATTTTACCTCTGAGAAGGAAAATTTTGATAACACATAGAGAAAATTGAATCCTCATATAAATACTAATGTTATTGTTTTTATAGCATCAAATAAACATTTTCAAAATAACTATTATTTCAAAATTCTTCAATATTTCTTAAAAAAATGTTAGGGTTGTGGACTTTTGAAAAATAAATGTTATTTAAAAAAAATTCAGTCAATCAGTTTCAAAATATCATACATTTATGAATAATTAGTAGCTATAAAATATAATAAATATAGACAAATATAGATTCCTAAGGTTTTATTTACTAATAATGCTGGACCCAATAATGTTTGGGTAACATAATCGGAACATTTTGTACAAAAATAATATAAGTATGAACAAAAATATTATCACGAAAAAGGACACTGGATGTTATGACATATGATAGGAAATAGTATGTTTTCAAAAAGATCATATTGAAGAAAGGGGTAAATTTCACTTCTATATATTATTCTCAAGGAGAAATATATGATATATATGATATTTTTATTCATGGTAAACATTAATTTCTATTATTTTATTTGTTGTAATACATAGGAAAAAACTCATTAGAATAATTCACTTATGTTACAAAAAATATATTTTTATGTTTATGAATTATTATTAAACTATTAAAATTCCAAAAGGAAAATTTATTCTTTCTCATAATTGTAATGAGAATGTATATAAACATAAATCAGAAGTCCTTAGAATCTAATATTATCCCTGTAAATTTGATATTTCACATCATTATTTGTTATGGAGTAAAATTTTAGGACATTTTTTAAAATTTTATCTATATATTCAAAGAAATCACTGGTTAAAAGATTTATCAAAAAATTTCTTTAATTCATCTATTTTTTTGATCCTTGTAAATTTTTAGAGAAACACAACACAT
This sequence comes from Viscum album, assembly GCA_963277665.1. Classification (NCBI taxonomy): domain Eukaryota; kingdom Viridiplantae; phylum Streptophyta; class Magnoliopsida; order Santalales; family Viscaceae; genus Viscum; species Viscum album. The sequence goes on from OY728150.1 coordinate 937,647,101, forward strand.
GTTTGAAATAAAATAGGGAATTTTCAGAATTTAATTCTTTATAGTTCATCAATATGGATTTATTTGGTCCAACCCTAACTAGATGTATTGGATGGAAATAAAATTTATATTTCATAGTTTATAACTTCCCTATATATATGGGTCTATTTTCTAGTTAATAATTCAGAAGTATTTTTCTATTTTAATAACAAATTATCACATGTTAAAAATAAAAAAAGTCTACCGTTGGTAGTTATTCATATAGACAATAGTGGGAAATTTTTAAATTCTGAATTGAAACCTTTTTTTAATATGAATTACACATTTCTGGAGTTGGTTTCTGAGTGAAAACATATTTTACATTAATTAAATTTATATTATATTTATTAAAAATTACATTTAATTATTATTATATAATTTTCATTTCTCTACATGAATTTAAATTTATAACTCTAGAGAGTATTTTTCTCATTGATAATGACATAATATTTCCCCACTATGAATAGAACCCTGAATTTCTATGATAATATTCATAATATAGTTATACGGTTGGATAACATACTATGATGGGGCACATAGTATATACTATCAAGTGATATTACTCATAATAGGATGTGGATGTTTCTTAGGATGTTCGCACTTATTAATTATCAAGATGGGAGATTATGAGAATAGAACAACAAGTATGAGTTTACCTTGTTTTTGTGTCACTATATATTCTATATATATGAGCATGTAAAATGGTCCAAATAAATTAATTTTTCATTTGTGCATTACATTGATTGTACACATAAATTTAAGGAAAGGAATAATCATTCAATATATTGGTTATAAGTAGGGTACTTTGGGAGTGTCCTGATTAAAAACTCATTAATGGTTAAGATAAGGAAGGATGTGTCCCTTCTATCATTATGGGAGTCGATATCATGACCATTTTATTAGAATATTACTTTTTCCTAAATTACATGGACATATTGTATTGACATGTTTATTTTAGATACAAAATTAAAGAAATATTGAGCATATAGGTCGATAACCACATCATGCAACCTAAATTATGAGATATTGTGATAAGTGGATTACTTTACATAATGAGTGTTCATATTTGGTTCTCAACATTGTGATATTATGTTCTTTCTCTTCGGTGCCTTGACCAGTTTCTAGATAGTAATCTATGACATTAGGCAAGACACCCTAATGCCAACAAGAATGAATCTTATAAAGTCACACACTAATTCTTTCTATTTATATCAATTAAATTATATTCCAATTTATTTAATGTAGAAAATATAATTTTCAAGACTAATGAAAAAATATATTTCTTTTATATTGGATGGATAAATTAAATAAATATTTATTCATTAACATGTGACTAAAAACATATTTATCTATTATTGAATATTTAAAAAAATATTTATTCATTGGTATGTGAATAAAGTATTTATATATGAATAAAATATTAATTAAGGTATTAAATAATTTTAAAAGGATTTTGAACAAATAAATATATTGTCCAATGATAAATAAATATTTATAATATGGAAAATATTATTTATCATTTTCTCAATATGGTGAGTGCCATAAAATAATAATTATATAATTATTTTGTCAAATGTTGATTATCAACGGTTTTAAGGGATGATGTGTAATTAAAAAATATTCAAACCTGAAACCTACCTATATATAAAACCCATTATGTTTATTTTTATGTAATAAAAAAAGATAATTTTTGTGAATAATGAATTTTCTATCAGCTCCACCATATCTCTACCTCTCTAGAATGAGAATGCAAGAGATATTTTTTCAAGACAGACGATTGAGCAGGCATGGAAAAATGATGCATGAAATATGATTCACTATGCTAGAACCCAAAGACCGAGTGACATTTATCAGTGATAATTACAGCACGGGTGGATCACTAAAGGAGTAATTCTACCCTTGTATCATCAGAAGTACAATAAAGGCATTCCAAAGGTGTGTTTTCTTAATATCAACATCAACTATGAAGAAAGAATCTTAGAATGAGGTATTTTCATTCTTCCAATCTAAATATATCAATTATAAGATTATCATAAAATATCATATATTTAGGCTCCATGAAATTGAAATTTAATGAAATTCTAATTATCCCATCACCCACCATGTGTTTCCGATGTGATCGAAGAAATAAAAATGGTATTAAAGGGATCATGCTCAAATATATAATTATTTATTTCATTGTTGATACATACAAAATTTTTGTTATATTTTTATTTCATGTTATTCATTCTTTAATATGATTTGAGTAAATAGTTATTTACATAATTATCATGCTACTTCAGAGGTTTATTTTAGTAATGGTCTAAAGAGATAATGAAATATTATAGATTTTATAGAGAATTAAAATGTTTTGGTCAATAAGAGAGGGTTACACGGTCTGTACTTGGAATTACATGTCGTGTAGCCTAGTACATTATGTCTAGTTGCACTTAGGGATACATGAATCTCCATGTAGTTACTACATGAGGGGAATTTATTTTAAATCATGTGTCGACTAGGCGAAGCTACCACACATGTTTTCCGATTACCTGACATGTATGAGAGTATTAATTGTGTTGTCAAAATTGGTTTTTTGTGTAAATTAGGGAAATATATGTGGTCACTATACAATATCAACCAACATGAGAATGAAATCCTAAAGCATGTATGATATACATGATGTGTATTTAGTGTACATGGTGTCTAGGTAATCCCCCCAATTGTCTGATACTCATGATGAAGTACCATGCATGCATCCCAAACATAGAGTAAGTAGAACACATAGAGTTTAGCTGGTTTGTACAAGTAGTGTATTCTGGACATGTACATTCCCCAAACCCAAAAAGGTACCCTAGATACACACAAACCGAGATACACTATGTGTAGAAAGTCTTTATACTCCATGTAGACTCCCATTAAGGGAAAATCTTAAAATTTACATTAAATTGAAAATTGTAGAACTAAAACTATATTTTATAGATTAGAACACAAATGTGTGTTTCAAATATTTAAAAAGGGTTTTGATGAACTTTAAATCCTTAATTAATTTATTGAAATAAATATTTCAATATTTGTTCTTTAATTTATTTGGCATAAATTCTGTAATTAATGGGTATCTCCAATTATGTTCAGATGATTAATAAGTTGAATTATAATTAAATAATTAATTTCTGCATGCATTTTCATCATATTTATAAATAATGAATAATGAAATAAATTATATTCATTTAATGTCACCTATTTTTGCATGTATTATTGATTTAGGATTTGACCAAGACCTATTTATGTGTTTTTGTTTATATAATTTATTTTTTACATGGGCTTTATATTATTTAATATTAAATTAAATGATGTATACTGAGCGATACATCCATCCATGAGTATATATTACATATTTTCCATCGATATTTATTTAATTCCCATTAAAAAATCCTTTGGCTTCCCTCACATATATGTTAGTAATAAATACATAAAATCAATGGTGAAAACTAAGGTGTTTGGAGATTATTCAAGATAGAACCATGATGATTCTAGCTCAATGAAACATAGGTGTATATGTGTTATATTATAACTCAAGAGAAGATAGGAAAATAGAGTAATTCTCATGGATCGTAGGTTTATTTAATGTCCTCTAATTAAATCAACCATTTTATAATATAATGATTGTGTCATTTAATTAATTAATTAATTTATTTATGTCTATGAATTATTTCTTTATGTATGCAAGAACAAAATCACATAAAAATATATGAATTTTCAAGGATAAAAATATAAATAAATAGGTTATGAATAATTTTTTTACGCTAAACCATCAAGTAATTTTTTAAAATCAACATAATATTAACAAGACATGTAAAAGATAAAATAATATCATATTTAGGAACAATAAATTAAAATACCTCAATTAAATATTAATCCAGGCCTAGGATTCCATTACATGATTATGAATTAAATGAATATAACTAAGTGTTTGACCAACCCTTTTTGGGAAACATACTTTTATAAGTTGAATTCATATATTGGGATTGGGTGGAATTAACCATTTACTTTAGGAGGAGTATCTATAGAAAACATATTTTTTCTTACATAACTATAATATTATTTTAATGAAAAAAATAAAAACATTACTAAATGAGGATCCTATGGTTCAGTGTCTTGGTAAAACTAGGAACATTCATAATTGTTACAATATTAAACATAAACATATATTTAATTCATTATCTTCTAGATTATTATTCTACCTCGTGTTCTCCATAGAACATGTATTCCCTTGAGGATATACATCATAATATGGTGAGATAAAAATCCTTTTAAAAGGAAATATAATAACATAAAATAGTAATGTATGGGGTGAGATTATTCATAACATCAACATCATTAGAGGAATTTTTATATAAATGAATGGGATGTGGCAATTCATAAAAATGAAACAGCATGTCTTAGTTTTTAGCTACCAAACATAGTTGTGAAAAAAGATAGTATCATGTTCAATCATATTTCACTTTATCTTACAAGGTTCTACACATTACCAAATGAATTTGAGAGCTATATATTTTTGGACCCACCCGTCACATCGTAATATTTACATTGCATTATATAATTCTAGGCGCACCTTTCATATCATGCATGCCACACATTAAAAATATCAATCATGAAAATAAAATAACATATGGAAAGGAATGGGTTTAATTTCATGAGAATAATTTCATAAACATTGGGTTCACAAATTAAATATGGGATAACATTCTTGATATAAGAATCATCAACCTTGAGTGAAGGAAACAGTCTTCAGAAGTAGAAGGTGTGTTTGAAAGAATAGTTCTTTTTGAAAACATTGTGTTTTTTAAAAACTCAATTAAAAAAATGAATATCCTAGAAAATTTATGATAATTATAAAGAAACTATTTTTAAGGAATAACCATATTTAAAATGTTGTTAAGGAGGGAAAACCAAAAGAAAGAGAGTTGGGTTCGAGAAATTACCTTACCTTTTGTCCAAAAGCATAATTCTAATTATTATTCTATATAATCACCATATATTTATTAATTAATAATTATATAACCTTTTATACATTAATATGATTCATTATTATTTTACTATGTTCTTTTCTGGGCCTTTGGATGAGTTATAGAGTTTAATTTCTTCGTTTAGGATAATTCTCTTTCATGCTTTTCATGATCTGTTCACTTGTATTTAAGAATTGAAGTCTGTGTAAAATGTGGATACATATAAATAATTTCTATTATATTTTATCAACGATATTAAAAAATTTAATATTAATCTATATGAATTTATGTTATATTTCGTGAGGATGAATCATTAGATAAAAGTGAATGATGATTATTTTTTGGTTATTTTTCGCATTTTTTCAAGCATAATGAACCCGTCTGGTTTCATCATTTAATAATATGTCTAAATTTCATTTCTCATAAATAAATAGGTTTTACTAAAATAAATTAATATATTTATTAACACATTTAAATATTTTATGAACATCCTTTAATATGTTTAAGGAAAATGAAAGTGCATCACCCATAATGTTGGTAAATTGACACATCACATTCGATTTTTTTTTATAATAATATAGTGATATGAAAATGTTTGAAGATGGATATTACATTAAAATGATATAAGATTTATAACTAAATTTTTATGAAGATAGGTGAGTAGAGAATAAGAAAATAAATTGAAATTGAATGAAAATTGAAAGAAAAAGAGAGAGGATTTAACTCTTGAATTGTCCTATTAAGATCCTCCTTGAGGCCCCTTGGTGTGGAAATTGGATCATAACAATATATCTGAGGTGCATGGGAGGGTCTAGGAAATAGTATTTGTCATAATTTATACAAGGAAGAAATCTTGATAGGTGTGAGGAGGAGAGGGTGTGATAGGTGGTATCTATAATAGTGGAGATGGGTGTTTTCTTATTATTGTAATCAGTATATTATTATTCTTATCAAGAAAAGTAATAGTGATGATTATTCTAACTAAATAATGTAATTAGTTCATGTGAGATCAAACCTATGGTCTCTTAAATCATTAATGAATCAATTAATATTTTATTTATTTTATAATTTATATATACAGTAAATTACCATATTTCAGTTTTCACAAAAAATTCTTGTAATTCAAAAGAATTACAAAACAATAACTTTTGATATTTTTTGACATGTATAATTTCAAAATGAACTCCATTTTATAAAAATAATTTTCTATATATTATAAATTTTTTTATTTCGAATCTATAATCACTTGGAAAATACAGATTTTAAAATTATAAATTACTTTATAACACCTTGAAAAATTACTTAACATTGCATAAAATTATATTCCAATAATATTAAATTAAAATTATTATTTATGAATACATTTTATGAAGATAAGTTTTCTTTTAAATTATTAAATTAATCATAAACTTGTTATAAATTAATTATAACTTAATAAAATACCAACAATTAATTATTAATTTTTAAAACATTAATTTACTTAAAATATGAATTAATTATACCATTATATTATTTTTAAGATACCTAAACTTTATTTATAATTTAATGGGTGAGGATACTATTTATTTGGCTATATTACTATTCATACAGGTCATATTACAATTCCTATGGTCAAGTTACTATTTTATTACTATTAATTCCTTAGAATCTAGAAAAACATATTGTATCAATAATTATTAATTTATAATGTGTTTATTATGGTCGCTATGTGATTTTATGATATTTATATTAAGTGAAATTACAATAAAAAGGGATAAATTCCTTTGATAAACGTTTGGGTCATTATATTCTTCCCCCTTTTGAAATCTCCCACACTAAATTTCATTTTAAATAAATCGGTTATGGCACTTACCATTCATTGCCTATTATAGTTTCCAAGTTGCTTCTTCATACATAGAGTTCCACCATAACACTTTGAAAAGGTGGGTTGTCTTATTGTATAGAACATTATCTCTCCCTAATGCAATATTTAATGGATGTTACTCATGAGAGATATCATCTTACAAATGTACCACAACTAAGTTCCATACATGTGAGGGATGTAGTAAGTAATTTCTCAAGAGTGATACGTGGAACACATCATGAAGATGAACCATATTTGGTGGATGTGAAATCTGATAGGTCACAACTCTTATGAAATCAAGGATCTTAAAGGGGCCAATGTACCTTGGGCTTAGATTCCCTTTCTTTCCAAACTACGTGACTCTCTTCTATGGTGATATTCAAAAGAATACTTTATCTCCAATGTCGAACTCCATGTCCCTTTGATAGTTTTCGACATATCTCTTTTTCTAACTATGACCATATTTGATATGTTGTTGTAAGGATTGAAAATTTTCTATCATCTCTTACACAAGTTCTGGTCCACGTATCTTTCTTTCACCAACTTCATCCCAACTGGTCGGAGATCTACACCGTTTTCCCTACAAAACATCATATGGACTTTCTGAATACTCAAGTGGAAGCTATTATAGTATGATAACTCAAGAAATGGAAGATTCTGATCCCATTAATATTTTAATACTAAATAGTAGGCTCTTATCATATCTTCAAGTGCTTGAATAGTCCTTTTATATTGGAAATTAATATGGGGGTGATAGTCCATACATAAATTTAATTCATCATTTAAAGCATGTTGAATAACCCTAATTAATTTAGATAAGAACCTCAGATCATGATCCAATACAATAGATAGTGGAATTCCATGTAGTATTATCAATTCTTTCACATATATTATAGTATCGTGTTCAAGCAATAGATCTTCCCGAATATTGATAAATTCTACATTATAGGTAAGTTGTTCTATATAATAATTATTTCATTATTATATTTGGATCTGTTCAGGAGACCCAAGACAAAGTCCATATTGGTATTCTCTTATTAACACTTATGTATAGAGAATTGTTTCATAATACCTTATGACTTATGTCACTCAGTTGTAACTTGCTGACATATCAAGCACCTTGAGTAATATTTCATGATCTCATCTTCACGTTTTCCCACCAGAAGTGTTCTTGGAGATCATAGTACATCTTTGTTCCCAAGAGATGGATAGTTAATGTTGAGATATGTGCATTGTCTAGTATCTCCTTATTTATTCAAGGTGACGATTTAACATAGAGATTTTTTCCAAACTGAATCACCTTATCAACATCATTATGGAATTCTTGAAGTTTATCTCACATTACTCTTTTCAACATCTTCAATAACTCTGGATCATCCCTTTGTGCCCCCTTAATCTTCTCTTGGATAGATGTTTGGGAAATCCTATGGTAATGCTAAGATGTATGCCATACCATTATGATATCCAGGTTCATCCTCTACATAACCATGAATATATGGTATTTTTCAATCCCCAAAATGGATAGAGTAGATTGTTCTTTTCTGCTAAGAGAATCATATACCTTGATTGAATAATGGGGATGATAATGAATATAGTAATCATAGCCTTATATTATCTCTATCCATGTTATTTTATGAATGATGATCTCATTTTGTGTGAATATTTACTTTAGGATCATACGATTAGAATATATCTCACACTTTTACCATGGTGGTAGTGTCACCATATTTTCTAGTTAAAAATCACACCTATTAGATCTAGATCACGTGTGGGGAAGTTCTACTAATGTATCTTCAACTTTCGTGAGGTGTAGGCTATCGTTATATAATTTTACATGAGTACAAAAACCAACCCATTTATTGAAGCATCACTGTATATCACATAAAAATATCCACTCCTTTTTAATGTTATTACAGTTTCAGTGATCAACCATCTCTTTATCTCCTTGAATATTTCCTCAAATTCACCTATCGATACATATATTATTCCTTTCCTTGTTAACATAGTTTTCAGGCTTGAAAATCATGTGAAATTTCACACAAAACATCGATAATACCCAGTTAATCCAAAAAATGTGGATTTCCAAGACACCAGTGGGTCTGGTCCATTCATAAATTACATTTTTTTTAGGGGTACGAAGAAATTTCCTCACTTGTTATCACATGTCCCAAAAATGTGACTTGTTGCATCCAAAATTCACACTTACTAAACATGGATTATAATTTATCCTACCTTGATGTCATTGACAAAAGACTTAGATGTTCTTCATGTTCTTCCTTTCTATTAGAGTATATGAGAATATCATCGATAAACACTACCAAAAATGTTTAAAGGTAATATCTAAAGACTATATTAATCAAATCCAGGAAGCTTTTAGAGGCATTAGTATGTCTGATGGGAATCACTAGAAACACATTGTTCCTATACCTTGGATGGAAAGTAGTATTATGGATATATTTCTTCTTCACCTTTAGCTGATGATATCCATAATGAAGATCAAACATTTAGAAGTATTGATCAACTCACATTTGATTGAATAAGTCATAAATCCTATGAAGATGGTACCTGTTCTCTATGATGATCTTTTTGAGTTCCCAATAATTGATGCAAAAAATTCATTGATCCATCTTATTTCATGATGAAGGGCATCGTTGCACCATAAGGTGATTCATTAGGGCATATGGAAGCTTTTTCCAAAGGCTTATGAAGATGATTCTGCAACTCGTCGAGTTTTATATGAGCCATCCTATTGGAACATTTTGATAAATGAGTAGCTTCAAGTTTGATTTCTATTGATAACTCAACCTCATGATCTGGGGGATTTTTAGGTAAATCTTCTAGAAATACATCATTCTATTCCCTCAAAGTGGTATTTTACCTAGTTGGATAAATTTATTTGAATCAATCATTTTGGAAGGATATGTTTCTTCATAGGGAATAAACACCAACACCATTGAAGGAATTTTCAAAAGAGATTCATGATATTCCTTACATTCATAGATGATCATGAAGATGTTTATAATATGAAAAGATATTTTATTTTTAGGATAGTTTATATGTGATTTATATAACGAGAGTTAATCCTTCCCTATAATAACATTGAATTATACTAAGGATAGTAATATGAAATTTTCTAGAAGAATGTTCCCACATGAACCATCAATAGAAGAGTCTAGCACATGGGTTGCAATGATTTCACCATTATGTGTTTTTAAGGATATCTCTACTTCATGGTATCAGGGATTTGATTCGATAGATCTATAAAAAATTCAATATATAAAATAATTCATAGATCCAAAATCAAATAAGACAATTTTCCATTCTTATGTGAATAGGATGAGTACCTTGAAGGAATTAATTTTCTTGCTCCGCTTCCACAGTAGTGATGGAATAAGACTTGCATTTATCCTTTGGCTTTGGTGGCTGTTGATGCTGATTACCCTCAAGAAATTTATGTTTAGTGCCCTAGATTTCATAGTGACATTTCTCCATACAGTTATAGAATTTGACCATGGGTGGTTCTTTCCATTTCCACAATATTATCATTCTTTCTCAGGTCTCTTAGACATTATTGAGCTTGGTGTAATTCACTCCCATAGTTTAAGCATTCGCCATTCATTTGAGGTAGTTCAAATGATGCTTCTTCCAACATTTTTGGCATGTGGGTGGTTGAGTATTCTATCCACATTTCTCATGTGATCATCTAGATTGAATCTCCATCATTCACTTCTTATCACTATAGCCACGATGAAATTCTATAAACTCTATTTCCACTTTGAGAGCACATCAAAAAATTCCTCATAACTCCCAAAGTCATGAATATTGGTATAATTTCAAAGATGTGTTTTTACAACCACTAATGAATCTAAAAATGTTTCTATCATTATTGATTACAGAACCTGAATCTAACCCTTCATGTCTTGTGAAATATGCTTCATAGGATGTGAATGTATCTCCTTAATTTTTATTTAGCTCTCTGAATTGTATATATATATATATATATATATATGAGTTTTTCGAGGGAAATACTTTTTAAGAAACATTATTTTAATGTCTTCCAACTCCATATCTTCAGTTATTCCCTCATCTTGGTGTTCATAATCAAATCCCCCTCACTAATCAGCCTCTCTATCTAGAATATAAATAGAAAGATTAGCATTATCTACCTCGGAATATTGAATAATAGAAATTATATTTTTTATCAACTTGACCCAATGTTCTATAATTATTAGATTAGAAGATCCACTAAACATCGGTTGATGTTGCTGCATAAACCACTTAACATATAGTTTCTCCATCTTTGGCGAGGGAGCTCGTTCGCCATTATTCAAGTTGTTTTTCAAAACTTGAGTCAGCTGGGTAAGATTATCCATGAAATTCTGAACTCCACTTCCCAAAGTATTGGGTATTTCATTCAAGTAATCACTGCATTGTCCCTCACAAAGGTTGTTGGCCTGGTTTCTTATGGTTCCCACCATTATCTAAAATAGAAAAGGATGGATGAAAACAAAAGACCAAAATACATGAATCAGAATTATATTTCTTATTTAATTTATGTTTAAAGGAATATATTATGGGATAGTTATGTTTATAATTTTATAAAACAAATTTCATTAGTATTTTACTTATACATAGTCTCATACTATGGGTTTTTATTGAGGTTCTTTAATCTTAATGCCCAAATTGACTAAACCATTCTCTGATACAAACTATAGTAACCCAAATTTTTTATATATTACTATTAATTAATTTTAATGATTAAAAACATAATGAAATTACAAAATGAGGATCAAAATGTTTAGTTAATTGGGAAATCGTGGTCCACACATAACTATTACAATAGAAAATATAGACTCTAATTTATTTACATCTTCTCCACTTTTTTATTATCCCTTACGCTCTCCGTAGAACATCTTTTCACCTGAGGAAATACAAAAAAAACGGGAGAGTTAAAAGTTACACATAGATTATAGATAAGAGAATGAAAAAATTTTACATGGGGTGGCATAATCATTACATCATCATCATGATAGGAAGCATTAGATAAAGGCAAGGAATGTGGCATTGTAAAAAAACGAAACATCATGGCTTAATGGTCAACTAACACACATAGTTGTGAACAATGATAATACCATGTTCATGAATATTCAACGTTATATCACATGTTTCATCACATTTCCCTATGAATTTATGCTCAATATAATTCTATGCACACTCAGAACGTAATTACATTTACATTGAACTATATAAATCCAAGTGAACCCTTCATATCAAAACATTTACATCATCAAGCATGAAACATAGAACAAATATCAATCACGAACATATAATAAACTATATAAAGTAATTATTTAAATTTTATAAGAATACATTATAAAACATAGGATTCCTAAATGAATGAGGGAATAATATTTTTGATATATGAATCATCTACCTTGAGTGAAGGAAAACATATTGATAAGTAAAAGGTGTGTTTGAAAGAATATTAAATCTGGAAAACATTGTGTTTTTTTAAATCAAATAGAAAACATTTATATTCCATAAACGGTATATAATAATGAAGAAATTATTTTTGAGTAATAACAATAATGAAAATGTAGTTAAATAGGGAAACCCCATAGAAAGAGAGTTGGGTTTCAGAAATCCCATTACCTATTGTTTTAAAGCGTCATTCACATTAATATCATATAAAATCACAAAAGATTCAATAATTATTAATTTAAAAAACTATTATACAATAATAATATTTATTATGTGTAAAGATCTGTAAATTTCAAAGGAATTTATTTTAAATTATTTGGGATTTTACGAGTACGTAGTTTCTGACAGCGCTTGATTCCGAGGCCCGGTGTTCCTGGAATCAATTTTCGAGGTTTAGCTCGGGCACGTTTAGTGAACAAACGAGCGGGTTTTTCTAACTTTTGAACCGGTGCTTAGAATTAAAATCTGAGGGCACCGATGAATTCACAGCACCGAGATTCGCTTAGGCAAATCCTAACTTCAACCAACAAGGTTCGGATGAAAACGATAAGTTTTTAGACTTTCAGAAAAAGAATTGTATATAATAAAATGACTATAAGTTATTTTATTCTTTTTCTTCCACCGTTGAGCTGCAGTTGGTGGAGTCGCAGTGAAACGATGATCAGTAAATGGGGGCCATTAAATGACTTGTCCCTATGGTGGTGTAACATCAACGCCCGTGTGTTTAATAGGTTAATTCATTAAGATTCATTAATGAACCATAATAATGAACACAACGTGAGGATTAATTCTTTTATTGATCACCCCGTTGGAAAACAAATTGAGAAACCGTGGGAGGAAGCTTTGTCGAAATGCCGATGACGCCAGCCTCCGAATAAGAACAACGAAGAACACTGTTTCCTCGATGATTGACGACGTGCCCCCAAACCTCTTCCCCGTAGCCAGAAAGGATACGTCGCTTCCTCCTCGATGCGCTCCGATGACGCCTACGATCCTCTTCTCCTCGATGCTGTGTACCGCGACGCTGTCGATCATCTTCCTGGTTGAGGTAGGGGTTTTCGTTTATATTTTTTTACGTGATTTATACCCTCGGCATGAAGTATAATTGTTTGTAGTTGTTTGAACCACTAACGTGGTGGGTGCGGACCAACGAACAAGTCCGAACCTGCTACTATTCTGTTCTTGATGCGCAGAATGTTGGGCAACAATGAAACGGGACCGAAACGGCGTTTGATGGCCGTCGTAGTGAATAGCGGGTCCCTAGACGACCACAGGCATAGACAGGAGCAAGAACGGACCACCAGAATGACTCTGGTGGCCCTTGGACATCTCTGGCACCGCGGGTCGCCGTCACGGCGGTGCCGGTGGCTGGCACCAGCCCGCAGCCCGGAGGACGCGGCGCCCTGACGCACCTTCGGCAGGAGCCACCGCGACTGATGCTGTGGTGGCAGGGGACCGGATCCCACGGCCACGTGAGATACGGAGGAGACATGGCGCTGGGCACCGTGTCCGCGGGGCCAAAAGGGAGGGGGACCGCGTTTCCCCCGGCTCGGTCGCTGGCCGAGCCAACACACCCCCCCCCCCCCCCCCGCCGGGACGGGGCGGGTCACGCGGACCGGGCCGGACCACGCCCAGCCGGGATGGGCCGCACCCTACCGGTTTGGGCTGCGCCCTTCCGGGCCAGACCCAGACCCGGTTCGGGTCGACTCGGTTCGGGCCGACCCAGGGGGGTCGGGCCGGGCCCAGACCCCCCCCCCCCCCCCCCACATCGGGCCATTTCCAGTCTTTTGCCTATAACATGAGCTATGGACCTCTGATAGACGCACCGTCAGTTTCATAGGTATCCTCGGATCAAGATGGTCATTTTATAATATTACTCTCGTGGTTTTGGCAACGTTTGTGTGTGGACGGGTTTGTTTGAACCCGTAACCAACCAGGCCCTTGGAGCGGAAACACTTATATCTCAAGGAACGAACATCCGACTGACGTGCCGTAAATTGAGTTGGGATCCTTTTATCGAGACGGTCCTTTTTTCTTTCTCCAGTTGAGGCTTGGATGGATCTACAGTACATTCAGGTTTTTTTTAGCATAAAAACCAACTGGGCCCCTTTGGCGGGAAAGCCAATAACTCTCAGACCGGGCGTCTGATTGACGCACCGTCAATCAAGTTGGGTTTCTTTTGATGAGGAAAACATTGGGATACATCAACTCTGGAATTTGTGATAGTTGATGTATCGTCTCTCTTTTTCTCGAGAAGCTATCCCTCTTGGAATTGAGCATGCTTTGTCCGAGAACCCTAGAGCTGGCTGCGACTGCATCGACTTCTGTACTGGAATCCTCCGTGGGTTCAACAGCGATGACTACCATACTGAAATACTCAATGGGTTCAACGGTGATGACTACTATTCTTGTATCCTATGTGGGTCCGGAAGTATTGACCTCTGTACTTGTATTCTGTGTGGGTCCGGTAGAGTAGCTGGTCTTGTATCCTACGTGGGTCTGACAGCTTAGCTGGTCTTGTATCCTATATGGGTCCGACAGCTTAGATGAATCAGTGGCTACATCTGATCATCGCTATCGCCTTAAGAAGTGTATACCTCTGTGAGGTGAGTCTTGATTCACAATCATTATCATTGATGTGGTTGACTTGATTTCATTTGTGGATGGGGTTTTGCTTTCCTATGTGGATTGGGTTGTTCTTACCCATGTGGACTGGGTTGTGCTTGGGCTCGGGAGCTAAAGTCGAACAGTAACAGATGACTTAGGTATATGTTTGGGCATAAACATAAGTAGTGTTGTTGATACTTCGTGGTTGTATCTTTCCTTTGTGGCTTATCCTTCATGGACTCTGAGAGACCTTCAGGGGGTCTCGGGGTCCCTACAGATTATAGTATACTCACCCCTACACTGGTTATTCCCACACTACGTTGTGTTGGATGTAGACGACGGACATCACTGATCGAGGTGGATCCTTGTGGAGCTGGATGGTACCTGGAGGTGGACCACTTTGTGGGACGTACACGGAGCGGACGGTCGGACCCGAGGAGCCGAGGGGACCATATGTACCCACCCTTCATGTGGGATTTCCGGAGGACGACTCAGTGCTGCTGTTTTACGTACTACTGTTGTACTTTCCTTTCAGTTGTACTGTACATTCAGTTGGGTTTGTATACTGGCCCACATACATTTCAGCACCTACCTTGTACTAAGTTTTACTTAGTGTTTACTTCACTTGTGTACTCTGTGGTGTTTGTTTACACTTTAAAGGCAATGCCTTCCCTGCTTTGGAATTTACGCCTTTGGTGATAGTCGCCAGCCCCTGGCCTATGGGAGGCGGGCTTAGGGTAGTCACAGCACGGGCCCCAAGGACGGGTCATGACAAATTGGTATCAGAGCAATCAGTTCTAACGCAGAACTAAGGACTCTTATAATTCCTTCTATGTGGAGCAATAGTGTTAAGAGTATTGAGTGTGGTTTTCAGTCTAGGGAGTCTGGTGTTGGAAAGACGGCCGACGTATCCATACACCAGGACCCTGACTTCTGATTTCCGACTCAGTGTACGAAAACAATAATTGCGTGTGTGCTTAATTTTCAAAAATTTTCTTTGTGTTTACTTTGTGTCAGCTCACCAGGTATACTGTATTAACCGTGGCGAACCTGTTTCTTTTCAGGATGGCCCCACGATGGTAGCGAACTCGGGTTCCGAGTTTTGTGCGAGATGACAGCCCACCGAGCGACGAGGCCTCAGTGAAGGGCCCCATTAAAGGGGAGGCACCGGCGGTACCTCTACCCGTCGAGCCACCGATGCTACCAGCCCCAGCGGCGGAGAGTGCACGCCACCTGAGCACGTTGCATGAATTTCAAAGGAAGAGGACGCCCAGGTTCTACGGAGAGACGAATCCTCAGGCAGCCGAGGATTGGATGGAGGCTATCATCAGCATCTTCATGTTGGTAGGGACACTAGTAGACCTCATGGTGATCCTTTCCGCGAGTCTCCTACACGTAGAATTATGTAGATGGTGGAGCCTGATGCTCCATGTGCACGATGAGTCATATCTACTATGGACAGAATTTGAGAGACTCTTCTGCTGGGAGTTTGTTCCAGCCACCATCCATGCGGAGCTCATCCAGGAGTTACTGTAGATGCAGCATGGCAGCATGTCAGTAACCCAGTACTCGGCGAGATTTACAGACCACTCGCACTACTCCACAGACATGGTATGGGACCCATTCATTCGGGCCTGGAACTTTGTGCAGGGGCTGAGGCCTGAGATCAGAGCTTCGACGATTCCACTCAGCATCCCAACCCAGGTGAGGGTGCTGGAGAAAGCCTTTCTAGTAGAGATCTTTCTCGTCGAGCAGCCGTCAGCAGCGAGAACCACCATAGGACGGCACGAAGAAGAGTCTACTATAGCTGGAAATCGACAGATGACGCAGGGGCACGCGACACAAAGCCAACCTTCCGAGGAGAAGACAGTGTTATGCATGCGGAGGGCAGGGCCACATGGCTCTTGACTTTCCGACCCGCCATGCAGACAAGTAGCAGACAGTGGAGGGACCTCCCAAGAAGAGGTATAGGCTCGACTGTGGCGGTCCGAAGGGAGAAGGAAGATGAGGTAGAGGAGCTGGCCGAGCAGCGGGTGGTGGACAACGCTTTGAGGCTCTACCACCACCGCCCCCAGGATATCCACCCCGACCACAGGGAGCTGGCGGGTAGAGTCAGGCTCAACTCTAGGCGGCGAAGTCTTATGACCACGGCACGCCCGAGATGATTCGAGGTACTATCCGTGTCTACTCCACCCTTGCTCCAGTTCCTATAGACATAGGTTCTTGTCATTCATTTATTGCCGCTTCCCTTGTTCGGAGCTCGGAGATTCTGATGGAGTTGTTGGTTCAATCCTTGTGGCTAGAGACTCCTACGGGAGTAGACTCGATGATTATGCACTGGTGCCGATAGTGTGAGCTTACTCTAAGAGGAGAGAACTTCGGCTGGGATGTTCTTATAGCGGCGTCGAGGCCTTACGACATCATCTTGGGTATGGACTGGTTATCCACAGTCCATGCTCAGATCGACTGTATTAAGCGCAAGGTGCGGTGTGTCCACACGGATGGGACCAGGTTCACCTTCACAAGAGATAAGAGAACCTTTGCAGCACAGGATGGACTCAAGCAGAGGAGAGGGCAACTGATCACACGTCAGTTGGCTAGTCTCATCCTCGGAGGAGATGACGTGCAGAGTCCGAGTTTTCCTATAGTGGTGGATCAGTATGCAGACGTTTTTCCTGACGATGTTCCCAGACTACCTCCTCGCAGGGAGGTAGATTTATATATGTTTCTCTACCCAAATACATCATCAAAATCCACTCTTTCATATCAGATGGCTCCCACCAAGCTTCGTGGGCTGCGGGTACAGTTGGAGGACTTACAGGGGAAATGATTCATGCCACCCAGTGTTTCACCCTGGGCTTCTCCGGTCCTATTCTCCAAGAAGGCGGATGGGGGAATATGACTGTGTATCTATTACCTTTGCCTAAACCAGGTGACTGTGAGGAACAAGTATCCACTACCGAGGATTGATGACCTCTTTGATTAGCTCAAGGGAGAATGTTGGTTCTCGAAGATAGTCCTCAGGTCAGGCTATCATCATCTCCGAGTTCGAGATGAGGATGTGAAGAAGATGGCCTTCAGTTGTTGATATATCCACTATGAGTTCTTGGTCATTCCCTTCAGTGTGACCAATGCTCCAGTAGTGTTCATGAGTATCATGAGTAGGATCTTCCATCCCTACCTCGATCGGTTTGTCATAGTCTTCATTGATGACATACTGTTTTACTCGACCACTGAGGCGGAGCACGCCTACCACTTATTGGTTGTACTAGATACACTCTGAGAGCACCAGATTTACGGTAAGCTCTCGAGGTTCTAGTTATGGCTTCAAGAGGTTCACTTCTTGCGGCACGTCATCTCAAAGTCAGGAGTTGCAGTGGATCCCGCGAAGGTTGAGGCGGTACTTGCTTGGGAGCCGCCCAGGAGCGAAACAGAGGTGCAGAGTTTCCTAGGTATGGCTGGGTACTATTAGAAATTTGTTCCAGACATCTCCAGAGTTGAAGCATCACTTTCAGCTTTGACGAAGAATGGGAAACCCATCATGTGGTCAGAAAGATGTTAGCAGAGATTCCAGGAGATGAGGCAGAGATTGACCAGTGCGGCCATCTTGAGGCTACCAGAGGAGGGAATAGGGTATGTAGTTTACTGCGACGCATCAGGGATCGGACTTGGGTGTGTCCTGATGCAGTATCAGGCAGTGATCGCTTACGGTTCACGGTAGTTGAGGCAACACAAGCAGAACTATGCTACCCATGACCTGGAGTTAGTAGCAGTGATCTTTTATTTGATGATTTGACGACACTATCTGATTGGAGAGCACGTTACAGTCTCCTATGACCACCAGAGTCTCAGGTACATCTTCTCACAGAAGGACCTGAGCCTGAGACAATGACGATGGCTCGAGTTCATTCAGGATTATGACTTTGTGATATTATATACTTCTGGGAAGGGGAACATAGTAGTTGATGCTCTCAGTAGGAGGTCGGGCATCCAACTACTTGGAGAGGCGACAGAGTAGTTAGCCGCTTTGCAGATATCCTTTGTGGACAGTTATGGGGAAACCTATCTTCAATCCCTCATAGTCACTCCTCCACTACTTCAGCAGGTCAGAGAGACACACCGCGGGGACGTGTACTATGAGACGCGATGTGCACAAATATCCTCAGGATAGGCACCTGATGGATTTTCTGTAGGAGGAGAGCACGTCATCCTTTTCAGGGGACTTACCATGGTACCAGTTTCATTGTAGGAGGAGGTTATGAGGGAGTTCCACACTTCCCCTCTAGTGGTACATCCTAGAGTATCGAAGATGTATCAGGACCTCAAACAATAGTACTAGTGGCCGAGTATAAAGATTGGTGTGGGAGAGTTCATTTCTCGATGCCTCACTTTTCAGCAAGTGAAGGTGGAGCACCAGGTACCTGAAGGCTTGGTAGAGCCCTTAACAGGTCCTAGATTAGAAGTGGGACCGGATATATATGGATTTCCTGATGGGACTTCCACATATTTCCAGAGGAAATGACCCCATCTGGGTGATCATAGACGGACTCACTAAGTCGGCCCACTTCTTACCTATCAGAGAGCAGGGCTCATTGGAGGTCTTGAGATGTCTCCATGTTCAAGAGACCGTACGACTTCATGGTGTACCATCAACTATCACCTCCGATCAAGATGATTACTTTACATCCCGGCTTTGGAAGGTGTTCCAGGAGGGGTTTGGGACACAGCTACGCCTGAGCACCGCCTTTCACCCACAGAGGGATGGTTAGACGGAGAAGACCATTCAGACCCTCAAGGACATTCTACGTGCATGTTTCCTCGACTTTGGTTGTAGCTAGAAGGATCACCTACTCTTGGTGGAGTTTCATACAACAACAGCTACCACTCCACCATAAGGAAGACACCATACGAGGCCTTGTACGACTGACCTTGTAGATCACCTCTGCGCTGGACAGACCCTGGGGAGTCAGCCCTTGTAGGACCAGACATGGTCCAGGCCACGATGGAGAAGGTACAGATCATCCAGGAGTGGATGAGGACTGGTCAGAGTTGACAGAAGTCCTATGCTGACAGGAGGCAGAGACTACTAGAGTTCGAGGATGGCGACCACATTTTCTTACGGGTCTCACCTCGGTGTGGATTGCGGAGATTTGGCAGGGGTGGCTAGTTATCTTCGTGCTTCATCAGACCATTCCAGATTCTCAGTAGGATAGGCGAGGTGGCTTATCGCCTAGCTCTTCAACCTCAGTTGCACCGTGTGAATGACGTCGTCCACATATCTCAGCTGAGGAGATACGTGCACGAACCAATGCATATGATCGATCATGGGGAGATGGACATCGATGACGGGGCGACTTTTGAGGAGGTCCTGGTGGAGATCAAGGATCGACAGGAGCGGGTCCTACGTGGATGGTCTATTCCTCTAGAGTGTTTCGGGTGGCAGCACGAGAACCTCCAAGAGAGAACATGGGAGCGGCAGGATCAGATGCGTTCTCAGTACCCTCATTTGTTTCCCTAGTTTATGATGTTGCTTCACGGGGACTCAAAGCCCTGAGGTGGGAGTAATGTAAAGACCCGTAAATTGAAAGGGAATCTTTTTTAAAAAAATTATTTGGATTTTACGAGTACGCAATTTCTAACGGCACTTGATTCCGAGGCCCGGTGTTCCCGAAATCAATTTTCGAAATTTAGCTCAGGTACGTTCAGTGAACGAACGAGCGGGTTTTTCTAACTTTTTACCGGTGGTCAGAATTAAAATATGAGGGAACCGATGAATTAGCAATGTCAGGATTCGCTTTGGTGAAGCTTAACTTCAACCAACAAGGGTTGGAAGAAAATGATAAGTTTTTAGGCTTTCAGAAAAATAATTGTATATAATAAAATATCTATAAGTTATTTTATTCTTTTTCTTCCACCGTTGAGCGACAGTTGGCAGAGTCGCAGTGTTACGATGATCAATAAATGGGGGCCATTAAATGACTCATCCCTTTGGTTTTGTAACAGCAAAACCATTGTTTTTATTATGTTCATTAATTAAGGTTCATTAATGAACCATAATAATGAACACAACGTTTGGATTAATTCTTTTATTAATCACACCTTTCGCAAACCAATTGAGAAATCACGAGAGGAAGCTCTAACAAAACGCCGACGACACCAGCCTCCGACGAAGAATGACGAAGAATGTCGGTTCCTCATAGATTGTTGACGCGCCACCAAACCTCTTACCTGCGGCCAGAAAGGAGATGCCACTTTATTCTCAACGTGCCCCGATGATGCCTACGATCCTCTTCTCCGCGACGCCGTGTACCACGACGCTGACGATCGTCTTCCTGGTTGAGGTAGGGGTTTTGGTTTATATTTCATTACGTGATTTATAGCCTCGGCATGACATATAATTGTTGGTAGTTGTTTGAACCACTAACGCGGTGGGTGTGGACCAACAAACAAGTCTGAACCCGCCACTATTCTCTTCTTGTTGCGCGAAATGTTGTGCGGCGATGAAACGAGACCGCAATGGTGTTTGAAGGCCGTCACAGTGAAGAGTGGGTCCCGAGACGACATCAGGAGTGGACGAGAGCAGGAACGGACCACCGGAATTACTCCGAAGGCCCGCAAAAATCTCTTGCGGCACCCCGGCGTGTCGCCGACACGATCCGCCGTGACTGAAGCCGAGGCGGCAGAGGACCGGATCCCGCGGCTGGGCACCACGTCCACGCGGAAAAAAAGGGAGGGGGAACCACGTCCTCCCCCCTGCTCCCCCCTAGCAGGGTCGTGCCCCGCCAGGCCAGTCTGTGCCCCGCCAGGTCGGGCTGTGCCCTCCCGTGCCAGACCCAAACCCGGGTCGGGTCGACCTGGTTCGGGCCGACCCAGGGGGGGTTGGGTCGGGCCCAGACCCCCCACATCGGGCCATTTCCAGTCTTTTGTCCATGACTTGAGCTACGGACCTCCGATCGATACACCGTCAGTTGAATATGAATCCTTTGATCGATATGGTCCTTTTTGGTATATTACACTCAAGGTTTAGGCAATGTTTGGCTACGCCCGGGTTGGTTCGAACCTGAAACCAACCGGGCCCTTGGAGCGGAAATGCTTACATCTCAATGACCGGACATCCGATTTACGTTCCATCAATTGTGTTGGGATCGTTTTGTCAAGACGGTCCTTTTGGCTTACTCCGCTTAAGGTTTGGACGCATCTGGAGTATGGTCCGTTTGGTTTTAACTTAAAAACCAACCGAGCCCTTGGGATGGAAAAGTCAATAACTCTCAGACCGGGGGTTCGATTGACGCACCGTCTATCGCGTTGGGTTTTTTTGGACGAGGTGGAACATTGGGATACATAAAATCTCGACTTCATGACAGTTGATGTATCGACTCTATTTTTCTTGAGGAGCGGACCCTCCCAGAATCGAGCATGCTGTGTGTGGGAACACAAGAGCTGGCTATGACTGCATCGACTTCTGTACTAGAATCCTCTGTGGGTTCGACAGTGACGATTGCCGTACTGGAATCCTACGTGGGTTTGATAGTGATTACTACTGTTCTTGTATCTTATGTGGGTCTGGCAGTATTGAACTCTGTACTAGTATCCCGTGTGGGCCCGAAAGAGTAGCTAGTCTCGTATCCTGTGTGGGTCTGACTGCATAGCTGGTCTTATATACTATGTGGGTCTGACAGCTTAGATGAATCAGTGGCTACATCTGATCATCTCTATCGCCTTCCTAAGTTTATAGATGTTTGATCTAAGTCTTGATTCTAAATCATTATCATGGATTTTGTTGACTTGCTTTCCAGTGTGGATTGGGTTGTGCTTTCCTGTGGGGACTGGGTTGTGCTTTCCTATGTGGACTGGGTTGTGCTTGGGCTCGGGAGCTGGAGCCGAATGGTAAAAGATGACTTAGGTATATGTATGGTCATATACCTAAGTAGTGTTTTTGATACTTCGTGATTGTATCTTTCCTTTGCGGTTTATTCTTCATGGATTCTGATAGACCTTCAGGGGGTCTCGGGGTCCCTACTGAGTATCGTATACTCACCCTGCACGGGCTATGATCGCACTACGTTGTGTTGGATGGAGACGACAGACATCACTGATCGAGGTGGAGGCTTGTGGATCTGGACGGTACCTAGAGGTGGACCACTTGGAGGGACGTACACGGAGTGGACGGTCAGACCAGAGGAGCTGAGGGGACCATATGTACCCACCCTTCAGGTGGGATTTTCGTAGGATGACTCGGTGCTGCTATTTTACTTACTGTTGTTGTACTTTCCTTTCAGTTGTACTGTACTTTCAGTTGGGTTTGTATACTAGCCCACTTAATTTTCAGCACTTACCTTGTACTCAGTTTTACTTAGTGTTTACTTCACTTGCGTACTCTGTGGTGTGTGTTTACTCTTTAAAGGCAACGTCATCCCTTCTTTGGAATTTATGCCTTTGGTGGGAGTCGCCAGCCCCTGGCCTATGGAAGAAGGGCTTGGGGTAGTCACGGCACGGGCCCTGAGGATGGGTCGTGACATTATGTTTTTATTAAGTTCTTTCATGGGCCTTTTTATGAGTTATAGAGAATAATTCCATCATTCATGAGTATTCTTTTTCATGATTTTAATGATCAGTTCACATATATTCATGAATGGAAGTTCATGTAGAATGTTGATAAATATGCTGAATTGTTATTATATATTATTATTTATATTATATCAATTTTATGATCTTATAAATAATTTGATTATATACCATTAGGATGATTCAATGGGTAAAAGTTAACAATGGTTGTTTTAGGTTAATTTTGGCAGTTTTTCGTTCATGATGAACTTCTTTGGTTTTATCATTTAATATTATGTATAAATGTTAGTATTATTAAATTAATAGGGTTTTGTATTACACATTACAATATTTTTTAAACTATTTAATGCTTTTATAAATATCCTTGATGGTGTTTATGGAAAATTAAAGTGCATGATCCACGATGTCGGTAAATTGATACATCACAGGTGGTGGTTTCATTTTTATAACACATGAGTGAGTGGGAGAAGAATTATTATGGATATAAACATGATATAATTATATTATATTTAAGGTATTGGATTTATCATTCCTTTTGGATGAAGGGGGATGTGGAGAGAATAAGAAAAGTAATTGTAATTGAAAGGAAATTAAAAAAAGTGAAAGCTTTTACATCTTGAGATCCACCTCAAGGCACCTCGGATTGTTATTCTGATGAGACCAACATATAATGGATTCGGGGGAGGGTCTAGGTAAGAGTATTTGGTATAATTTAGGAGTCTATAAAATATTGGGTTCTGTGATGAGAAGAGGTTGTGAGGGGTGATATTAATAGTGGAGAAGAGCGATGTTTTCTTATTATTTTGATCAATAGTATAGTATTTTTCACAAGAAAAAAATTGTGAGGTATCTTATGATGTAACTTGTGAATCGGTATTTAAACCAATGGTCACTTACATAATCCATGACTAAATCAATAGTGTATTTATCTTTAATATATATATACCCAAAATTACTGTAGTTCCCTATTCATAAAAAATTCAAGTAATCAGAAAAATAAAAAAAAATAACCTTAACCGTCATTTGAAAAATAGAATTTAAAATTTTACTCCATTTAATGAAAATAAATTTATAAATATGATTAATTTAATTTTTAATTCAAATAATCATTTTCATGAAAAATATTGATTTTAAAGTTATAATGAATATTATAACACATTAAAAAATTACTTAAGGTCTCATAAAATTTTCATAAAATCATAAGAAATAAAAATATTTTTTTATTTATTCATTTCATAAACAAATATTTTAAATTGTTTAGTTAATCATAAAATTTTAATTAAATATTTATGACTTACCAAATTATGAGCAATTACTTAATAATTTTGGAATCATTCATTTACTTTGACTATGATATAATTAAAACATTATTTTATTTATAAGATGACTAAAATTTGTTTATATTTTCATGGGGTTATACTTTTCATTTGGTCAATTTACTATTCATAAGGGTCATATTACTATTCATATGGTCATGTTATTATTTAATCGGTATTGGTTACATAACATATAGAAATACTTCACATTTCACCAATTCATCAATTATAATTTTTTTGACTATATCTATGTTATTGATGTGACTGATACCATGTGACATTAATATTAGAAGGGATAAATTTATTTGATAAACGTTTGTGTTTTTATAGTATCCCTTGCTAGAATTGGTTTAATTTTCAGGAAATTGTTGAGTAAATACAAGTTGGGATTTTGGGATGGGGATTCCACTAAATGAATCAAGGAGCTGTCATCCTATATTTGTAAATTAATTTCCAACATAAATACCTTATACTATCTTAACCAACACTTTTTAAGGTTATTCTAATTGAAATGTGAATGCTTTCAACTAGAAAGTTATAGAAAATATACATTTTGACATTAATGGTGTGGTATTTTTGGACATGATAAAATAGTGGGTGATTTAATAAATATCTAATTTAATATATCTCAAATAATTTGTAATGAGGAAGAGTAAAAATAACCATCTCATTTAAATTGGAAAGAAAATAAAAATAACTCCATTAACATAATTTCTTTGATCTATGTCGGAGAATGACCATCTCTTAACTAGAATGAACTTCTAAAAATTGTACATAAGCCATCAAGTTGTATTTCAACCCGAATGAGATTCTTAAATGATAGAATAATCCCTTAACAATCCACTTTCTATGTAGGGATGTTGTGTAGTGTATATAGTCTATAAAAAACATATTAACATCTTGATCTAAATTCAATGATTGATTATTTCATCCATGTTTAGTGAGCTCATGATGTTTCACAAAATATGAACCCTTATATCATGCACTTGAATCTCTATAGCCTATATTAAGAGAGTACTAGGAAAAAATTGTTTGATATCTAAAAAGATATATTTTAAAGAATTTGTGTATAGGGGTCCCTAGATGGTCCTAATATATTCATTCTTATTGGATACATTGATCACCTTGAAGTTTTAGCATTTATATTATATAAAGAAATGGGATCTGATATCATTCCTTCATCACTTACTCATAGCTCCTCCAATTTTGTTTTGAATATTAATAAGAACAATATTGAAAACTATCTATCATATAATCAGACATTTCATCAGTAATTTGATATGGGCACTAAGTTTTATAATACATCAGTCTTTATGGTGAACAAGTCAAATGTCCAATAAGAAATACACAAGGAAAAATCATCTTTTTAATTCCCATACCAGAAAATGAAGATCATGGGTAATGTAAGAGAACAAGAAGTTGTTTGTTTCTCATGTGAAAAGAAGGTCTACAAGAAGAAATACTACACCATGCCTAAGAATCAAACTGAGTCCTCAGGGGTGTTTGTAATTTAGTTCAAATTACCTATGTCTACAAATAAGTTATTAGATTCATATTTTATTTCCCACATATTTATTAAAATATAATAACAAAGTAGATTTAGATGAATTGGCCTTGAGGAGGTAGATCTATGAGGTACCAATAGAGATAATATTTATCCTTTACCAATTGGGGACAACCACCTCATGTTATTGACTATATTGATCTTGGTTTTGAATGGTTTTTATTTGGTTACATCCATTTAAAAAGACATTATATCAGTTTCTATACTATATATATATGGTTTTATTTTAAATTTTAAAATAAAAGTTACATATTTTATAATGATAGATATATTTAGGTTAATACACATTTAAACAGTGGTATTTATGTTGTTATAAAAAAATTATGAAATTGAAATTGATGATGAAACAACCGGGGATGGCTCATACTCAACAAAAAATTGGCCTCACAAGGTAGGACTTGTAAATGAAAAGGTATTAATTAAATTACATCAAGATCTATATTTATATTCCATTAAACTAAATCATCGTGGTGTATGTGAGTCTTGTTTACAAGGAAAGATGACTGAAGCCCCATTTAGTGGGAAAGGTGAAAGGTCAAAATAGATCTTGGAATTAGTTCATACATACATGTGTGGAAAATAATTTATTAATGAAATGGGTGGGTACTAATTATTCATTAAATTTTCAGATGATTTTAGTAGATATGGATATGTCTACTTAAAAAGGAATAATTTGGATTCCTTTGAAAAAATTAACGAATACAATAATGAATTTGGGAACCAACATGGTAATAATATTATGTAACTTTTATTAGACCACCATAGAGAATATAACGATCAATAATTCATTGTTTTTTTAGTGTAGTCTGTTATTTTATTTCAAATTACACCTCTAAATAAACCTAAAATAAAGAATATAATGGAATGGATGAAGAAAACCATGTTGGACATGGTTAGGTAAATGATGAGTCAAGTGAGTTTTCAATCATCCTATTAGGGATACACATTAAAAACTATAGAAAATATCCTAATACACAAACCAACAAACTCATTAATTGGTATTATATAAAAAACATTTATTTAAGGAAAAATATTATTATCAAATTTATATGTTTGGTGAAGCAATGTATTTTTTAAGGACACGTCAGGAAAAAAGAATGCACCCTGAGGAACAATGTGTACATTTAAAGGATACATGAATGAAATAAGGTGATATTATCTATAGAACCCCATTAGTAAAAACATTTATAGTTGAAATACACTCTATATTCCTTTGGAGGGAACACATTTAAAAAATAAAAAGTTTGTGTGATATAGGATTCGATGAATTATAGGCTTAAGGCAAACAAGAGTTGGTCTATGAATAAGTTCCACAAACCCCCTTGGAAGAAAAAAACTATTACTCAGACAAATGTAATGATTAGGAGAAAAATGTATGTTAGATAACCATAATGTCAGGGTTTTCGAGTCACCATGTATTGTGACTCAATAATAGTTTATAGTAATGATCCTTTAACCTAAAAGTTTGTATAAATAGGAACTGATTTTTATAAGTGACAAGAATATATTCATTTTGAAATGGATTCTATGTACAAAAATAAAGTCTGGATTTTGGTGTACCCTCTAATATATGTAAAGTCCATTGGTTAAAAATGGATATTCAAGAAGAAACTGGACATGTAAGGACAAGCTAATAACTTTAACGTGTGATTGATTGCAAAATGGTTTAAAAAATTTCATGGAATAAAAAATTATGAAACCTTTTCACTAGGCACAATTCGGAAATACATCATAACTCTATATACCGTTATGACCTTCCTTGATTATGAGATTTGGAAAATGGATGTCCAAATTTCATTCCTTAATTGGAACCTTTAGAAATATGTCTATATGACACAACCCAAAGGATATGTAACTATAAAGGAATAGAACAAGATATCAATGTTGAAAAGATGAATTTATTGACTAATGAAAGAATCTGTATAATGGAACTTGTGTATCAATGAGGCCATAATGGAATTTGGACAAAAAATAATGAATGTCGGTCATGTGGCTAAAAAATTGTTAATTGTGAGTGTCGTCCTTTTATTAATAGTATACATTTATAACTTATTAGTTATTGGAAATGAAATACTAGACTTATAGTCTATTAAGGAAATATAGAATAAATTATTCTCCATGAAGGAACTAGGATATACATCATACATTCATGGGGACATTATCAAATGTGCTCGATCTAAAAGACTGCTCATGCTAATTCAATGTACATATATTGAGAATATACTGAAGAGATTCATTATGGAACAATCTAAGAGGTAATTATTACAAACATCACATTAAATTATTCATTCTATGAAAATGAGTCCTCAGACACATGAGGAAATAAATAGAATGTAATGTATTACATATGAAATTTAAATTGGTTCATTCACATATGTGATGATACATGCTAGTATAGATGTTGCCTATTTGTTGAGTACAGTAGACATATATCAAGATGATCTAGGTCACTGCCATTATAAGAAAGAATTGATTATCCTTATGTATCAAATATGTTCTATGAATATGCTTCTGTTATATGGAGAGATGGGGAACTAGTCATTAAAGGATGTGTTGATCACAATTTCCAATCAAATCAATATTGGATGAAGTCACAAATGGGATACATCTTCACACTAAATCGATGGGATGTGATTTGGAGAAGCTAAAATATTGTTTTGGATATATATTATACTATGGAGTCTGAGTATATTGTTGTTTATAAGAAATCAATTAAAAATATTTGTATATTTAACTTCATCTAAGAGATTGATGTGGTACCAATAATTAAAGATCTAATCACACCCTATTGTGAGAATAATGTAGTGGTGGCTCTCGCAAAGGTGATAAGGTCACATAAAGGGATGAAGCATATAGTTATAATGTATATATTTTAAAGATTTGTATCGAAGACTTCCTGATGAAGTGGGTAGTATTTATTTGAAAGTTAACATAGGGACCCCTTGACTAATGCCTTGACTCAATAGAAACTTGATTTTCATTTGAGTTCTAGCATAGTAAAAGTCATAGGTAGTTGTATCTACTTCAATTGGGAGTTTTTTTGGTTTGGTGTCATAGGACCATATAATTATACATTGATTATATTTATATTATATATATTAAAAATTTATTTAACAACGTATTACAAAATTTTCAATGATATAAATGAATTTAATGTAAAAATTTCAAAGAGTATTTTGCTCATTGATAAGGTCATAGATGTTCTCCTATATGATTAAATCCTTGATGTGTTAGGAAAATATTATTAATATAGTCATACAGTTTGATAAAATACTATTATGGGATACATAGTATATATACCTTTATGTGAGAGTACTCATAAGAAGATGAGGAATCTTATCATGTGGATAAGGCTTGTTAATATTCATAATAAGAGATTTTGAGAATAGACTACCAAATAATAATTCTCCATTTTATGGTCTCATGGGATATTATTATCTGTGAACATGTGTAATGGTCCTTAGAAATTATGATTATAATAGGTTCATGTCAAGAATCATGTGTAAATTCGGGGTTTTATAATTTACTTGTAATTGATGGATAAGTCAAAGGGCATTTACCTGTTTCATCTTTACTTGATTTTGATATCTCAATCCTTTCATTTAAACACAATTTTAGTATAAATTCGATGTCCATAGTGTATCTAATTTTTTTATTTAAAATAGTTAATGAAATAATCCTCAATAATATAGCTCGACATTGTCATCACAAAACCTTCTTGATGAAATATTGGTTCAAGGGGATTATATTTAATAGTGCTAATTAAAATGTGGCTATTAATGTTGTGAAATTGGATTCCTTATCATTTTTACCTTGACCCATTTTTAGACAGTAATCATAGAAATTTTCCAACAAGCCTAATTCCAACGAGAAAGAATCATAGAAGGTCACACACTAAGTATTTCTATTGATCCCAATTAAAATCTATTTTCATTTAGTTAATTGAATAAATATTATTTTAAAGACAAATAAATAATTTTATTCATGTTATATTGGAAACATAAATTAAATAAGTCATTATTCACCAGTATGTGAATAATGTATATATATTTTTTGAATGTTTAATAATTATTTATTCACCAGTATTTTAATGAAATATTTAATTATGAATAAAATATTAATCAAGGTACCAAATAAATATGAAGGATTCTGAATGGACCAAGGTCAGTCCAGTTCTAAATAATTATTTACTAGCTGATAAATATTATTTATCATTTGTGGAAGATGGAACATGATGAAAAGTAATAATTTTATTCCTTTTGTGTAATGGGGTTTGTGAAAGGATTTAACGTTTATTAAGGGTTACAAGAAATTAATATATATTCTAACATGAAACCTACCACTATAAATAGTCTTGTATGGATATTTTGTATGTAATTAGAAAACATAGAATCGTGACCCACAATGAATTATCTTTAGACTCCTCCATATCTCTCCCCCTCAAGAAGAAAAACACAAGAGATTTTTTTTAAAGACCAAAGAAAAAGTTATCAATAATGAAAAACATAATACATTTGATTCATCATGTATTCACTTGATGATCAAGTGGTGTTTCTCAGAGAAACTTAGAGCATTTTTGGATCACAACTATAGGGATTCTACACTTGGATCCTCAAAAAGATGGATATGGGAATATGAAAGGATTGTTTCTGGTTATTGAAATCGACTTTGAAGACAAAATCTTAAGGTGGGAGAATTTCATTCTTCCAATATAAGAAAAATAATTATAAATGTAACATGCAATATCGTATATTATCGATTTTTTATAATGAAATTAAAAGAAATTTTAGTTATCCCTTCACTGACCAGCAACATTACCTAAACCATTAACCTTTGTACATAACTTATGAACTCAATGAACACCTCAACAAAATGAACGGGTTGAAAAAAGAAATACAGTTCTTAAGGAAATTATGGGAACCCTTTTGACTAAGTACTAAATTTTTAATCATTTTTATACTAAATCTGTTAGTTTTATCTTCTATAATATGAATATATTTTTACTAAAACCTTTTATTTAAAAAATCATTATGAGTTGTGGAAATGAATAAAGGAATGATATTATTATTTCAGAGTTTTTCGATTTATAATATTCCAAACAAATATTATAAATAATTTACATTAGATTACTATAAAACATAATGAAGTAATTTTTCTATGATACAAATAAAATAATAAGGCTAATTATTTTAAAAAATTTAAGTCTTGATGAGGAAATATTGTATGTAAAAATAAATGAAACTGGCCCAATAATTATTTTAAAAACCAAAAACCACATCATCAGATGATATTTCTAAATTGGTTTTCAACCCATGTTTGAAAATTCATCACATGAGAGAATAAAAAAAAGAAAAAAAATTAAAGTTAAACCTCTATAATAAATTCAGAATATTCTTAAATAACCATGTTTTATAAAATGATGGAATTGGGAAATTTATAAGAATCATATAAAAAATAATATCATTGGAGTTGTAGATAAACATGTAAAAAAATAGATGTTCCTTAATAAATGAATGTGAATAATGTAAATTTTAATCACAATTAGAATATAATAATCCTAATGGGGATTTAGGGGATGAAGAGAGGATAAAAAAATACATGACATTCTCTATGAATTTTATAGTATCATAAATTTATCAATCGTAGAATTTTCAAAATATTTTCACATAACTCTTCTAGAATTGGTATTTCATTATATATTTGAGGAAAAAGGAAAAAGTTAATGAAATGTAGAAAAAATTTCCCATGGGATATAACCAACAAAAATCTATATACTATAAATATTCTTTATCTCTAGTCGCTAGGATATAATATTTTTGTATTGTTTTATCCAATGTATAATTCTTAAATTTTACTCTTTTTCAAATAGATTTGATGTATGATTTTCTTAATGTATATGCACATGAATAGGTTTATGTAGAACAACCACATAATTTTTAAAATTATAAATCACTGAATAATGTTTTCAAATATAATTAGGTGAACTACGAAAAAAAAGAATCTCAAGATCCCAATATAATAAACATACAAAATTTCTATTACAAATTAATTTTCTTATGGGAGATGCTAATGTAAATCTTATTATTATAAATGATTTAATATAAAATGTTAAAATTTAAATTTATGACAGTAAAATCATATTTGGATGAAATTAAATAAAACATTAATAATCCTTTTAGGGGTTTGGGTAACATATTTTTGAAATGATCATAACGGGTAAACAAAAAAATTTCTCAGGTTTTCAAATATATCAAAATATAAAATAATTATTATATCCAAAATATATATATATATATATATATATATATAATCTACATAAAATGATGAGATAAATAAACTGAAAATATTTTTACTCATATTAGAACCACTAAGACTATAGATCCTCATGAATATGTAAAACAAGTTGATAAAAATAGTTTTATAGAAATGATTTATAGTTTAATATATCTTAGAGTTAGTCATAAAAATTTAATTTTTTCTATATTATTATATATATTATTTCAATACAATCTAAATGTGAAATATCTTAAATAATTAAAATTAATTTTTCGTTATATGAAGGGAATAATGGATCTTTGTAAAATTTAATATACTATAAATGATATGGAATGAATATGTTTTCTAAATGATAACATTAGTAGATGTAAAATGGATAGAATAAGTAAATCAACAATTTTTCTTTTATTCTGAGAGAAGTTATTGTATTGGTCCATTAAGAAAAAACAATTAGTAGTACCTTCTATTGCTGAAGCAGAATTTGTAGCAACTGGAAGTTTATGTGATAAAATTTGTGGGATAGAAAACATGCTCACTGATTTTGGATTTAGATTTATTAAAAATACTATTTTTTGTGATACCTCACATTCCATATAATTTTGTGAAGATGCATCACATCACACAAAATAGAATCATATATATATATATATATATTTATTTATAAGACACCATTTCCATTGGGATAAAAACATGGCATATCATTTTGAAATTCAATAGAACACATGATGGAATTTTTTATATTTTAAAAAAGCCTCGAATTTATGATATATTTTGATTTATTATACAAAATAATGGAATGGTGAACATAAAATTATAATTAATACAGCACTTACCATTCTCATAATAATAATAATAAATTAAAAAAATTGGAATGAAAATTTGTCTATGATTAATTAGTTTTTTAGTTTTTTAATATTATTTCACTATATTCCTTGAAATGTTCATAAAATAGTTTCCTTAAAAAAATTTCATGAAAAAGTTTCCTTACAAATTTGCGGGGATTTTTTTTTCAAAAAAATACCTAATAAAATTTCAATACAAAATAATTTGAAATATTTTTCTTTAAAATTTTTTAGAATACATATTTATTAAATTGTTTACGATAAACTATTTACTAGAATTATTTCATTAAATATTTCACTTAAAATATCTTAGAAGTGAATTTTCTTTTATATATTTCTTATAAAATAAAATTTATCCTGGAGTTTTTTTGAAACCCATTTAGTTTAAATGATTGGACAAAAATTTCAATAATATTTATAATTATTCTTATGAGAGGTAAATTATATATCATTTCCAATAAATAATTTTATCTATATGTTATATGTTGGTGATAATATTTAAGAAAATTTAGTCAAAAATGTATTATTTACAAAATGTAATGTTTCATTAGAGTAAATTATCTTCAATAAATCATATATCATATGTTTTTAAAATTTACGAGTTCAAATATTCCATTTAATGTAACAGTCAAATTAATTAATGAATAATATATATTCTTATCTATGTCTATTTATGAATTATATAGTGTTTTAGAGGCTTAAAATGAGAATAAATCCAATCTTAAGCATGGAATACTCTAATATTTTTAAAAGATTGTTTTACTGCCTTTTGATGGAGAACCATTTTTAAATCTACCTTTTGACAATTTTATAAGATATATTTCTCAGTAAAAACTTATTATTTATTATTGGGACATTTAAATTTACTTTTGATTAATTTTTTGTATTTTTCTGACAATGTTCATTTTTTAATGAATAGTGAAAAATACTGCATTTTACATCAAACCTCCTTTTTAATCTAATTTAATTATATGGTTAAAATATATTTTTAATTGGTTTTAAAGTTTAATTAGAATATATTTTTACTATTTAATCCAATGGTGGTCATTATAATTAATTTTACTTTGGAATTGGGCATAAACAAATGCCAAACATTTCATAGATATTGTTTCAAAAAAAATCCGCTATTTCTTTTGACAACAGAAAAAAAATTTTAATTAATTATTGCAATTTATGTGTTTGTAATTTGGTAAAATGGATTACATATTTGGAATCAGAAGGTCCAAATAATGTAAGTAAGACTCTTTTTTTTGACATTATGAATAGTAACGACGGTAATTATCGTTAATTATCTTGATTAATTAGTAATCGGGTAGTTAAGGATAATAAAATAATATCATAATAATAAAAAATGACACCGAAATGTGTCCAAATACTACATTTTGTGTCATTTCAGACCATGGTATGCCTTGTGCCTAACATGGGGACCCCATGGAATCACCTTTGCGTGATAATGACATTTTAACTTTTTATTTTTTTAAGAAAGTAAATATAACAAAGATTGTATCACCTGAGTACATTTTTTTTAATTTTTTCTACATAAATGATATCTTGGACTATAAATAGTCATTGGAAAGCTAAAAATATTTCCTAAATCACAGTATATTTATTATAATTATTAGACATTTAATAAATTAAATTATTTATGACATCATGATGATGTAGTGATTACCTCATTATTTTTCAATTTAAATAAAATGAAAAGATAATGTAAAATATAAGACCTAAACATGTCAAAAACATATTGGATTGGTTTATTACGAACTCTTATCACCTTATCCTCGAAATAAATCAATCGGGGACCTTTGAAATCCATTACTCATTTGAAAGTAAAGTAACATTTTATACCTTTCCATGAGTTCCCCTCCTCTCCTCTTATAAAAGGTCCCCACCTCTACCTCCTTACCCACACCTCTCAAGAATTTGGCTCGGCCAAGATCTGATCAATTTGTCTCTCCACATCCCTCCCCTCATCCTAGAAGCCTTACCTTAGGTAGGAAGATCTTCAAGAAACCCTTTTGGTTCAAACCAACGGTAGTTACCTGATTTTAAGGTAATGACTTCACTTGTGTTCTTTTGTTTTATTTTGCTTCACCAACCCCCTAAAACAATTTTATTACATTATTTTGTAACAAAAACTGTATCTTCAATAT
The DNA here is from genome assembly GCA_963277665.1 of Viscum album. Taxonomy (NCBI): domain Eukaryota; kingdom Viridiplantae; phylum Streptophyta; class Magnoliopsida; order Santalales; family Viscaceae; genus Viscum; species Viscum album. The sequence continues at coordinate 937,682,751 of OY728150.1, forward strand.
ACTAGTAATTTTTATAATAAGTATTCAAGCTACACATACACACAAATCCGTCTAATGGTTAAAGAACATACTATTTTTGTGGATGGTGAATTACTGCCTCCCGAAACGATGATTGTTCAATATTCTTTTAACACATTTAATGTTGGCCATTATGATGTCACTGTATTTTATATATGATATATATGGTATTTATGTTTTCTATATTCTTATGTATTTTATTTTTAAAAAAATCATTATTCTTTTCATGTTATGCAAATGCGATAATTTCATTCGAGGAAGTGTGGACTACCGCCCCCTCAAGTGATGTGACTCGTTCATGCAATACATGTAATGTATAAAGAATGAAATTAATGAAATTATGCGACCTAAGTAACATATATTTTATACTAGAATTATAATATATATATCTCTCAATTATTTTTTAATTCCATTAATATGATAATGAAATGAAAGTCGTGTCCATGCGTACGTACGACCTACCGTCTCCATGAACGGTGCATTTCATTTAATTTAATCTCCAAATGTTATTTAATATTATAAAAATAATATTTACTGGATATATATGATATTTAAATCATTAATACTATTCTGTAGATAATGTACTTATAACTACATGGACAATTCTTTTCAAACAAGTTCATTTTTGACTCATGTACCAAACATCGACAAAAACATCTGATAAGAACTCACACAATTATCTAATTATTATAACATTATAATATGTGATATGAATTGAATAATAAACTTTAAATGACTTCCTTAAGAAATTATAAATTGATAAAAGTTTATTATTCAGAAATATTAAGAAACGAACAAGACAAGTCAGACTTAAGGTAAGGGATCATACCTCTCTCTTTCTTTTTAAGTACACTCCTTATGTCATTTCATTTATGCTCATATTTCTTATGTTTGGGGATGTTCTTTTATATTCCTAATTCATTAATTTTATTTAAATATTACGAGAGACCCTATTTGATCTCATAAATCCATTTTTGGATGTTTTAAGTGGCATCGTTAGGCTGACAAGTTTTCGTAAGGGATTTCCATCTCACTTTTTATTCCCGTGAGATTCATGCTACATTGGACAATATTTCGTTTTTTGTGGTGTATGTACTACCCATTATCTTACTATTTGTGTAATACACTTTCATTTATGGGTATTTACATCTTCATTGTATGAACCTTCTTTCATGGGGTGTACGTTTCGAAAGTTTCCCAAATCGGTAAGGGAACCTTTCACACTCCTCTTTTAAAAAAACTTATTTTGTTATATCTTTTAATTTTCATCTTTTAATGTTTGGATATGTTCTTATATATCCTTATTGATTTAAATTTTATGTCCAAGTGATGAGATACCATTTTATCTCTCATCAACTAATTTTATGAATTTTAATGTGACGCCGTTAGGCTGTCGAATTTTTCCAAGGGAACTTCTTAACCCAATTTCGATTTATTTCGGTTCAACATGTAGTTATTGAACATGTCATCATTTGAATATGTGTGAATGAACCTTTATTGTTTTACACATAATATCCACTTATATTGGGTGTATTTATGTTTTTCACACATAATTTTGAGATTGATTTATCCTTAATATAAGGATACCTTCTTTATAAGGGATTTCATCTCATTTTACATTTCTTTTGAGACTTCATTGTTGTTATGCACCAATTCACTCTAATATGGTGTATATACTGTCCTTTGGAAAATTTTATCATGAGTCCCTTTATTCTCATGATATTATAATGTTATGATTAAATGTTATTCCTCAATTATTGTATTCAAGTGTCTCTCATTTGGTTAAAAACACTTTAACTAAAATATCATTTTAAATGTTTTAATAAATATTTATCATTAGTATCCATGTTTTCAAAATGGTTTTAATGATTTATTTATATGGATATTAATGGTTTAAAATTTTAAAAGCTTCAAAGTGGTATGGGACACTTTGATTCAAAAATCCCTTTATCAAATGTTTTAAATGGTTTTGAAAAATTGTTTTTAGAATGGATTCATTATTTCAATATCTTAAAATTTCATATTGTTATGTGGGAATATTATCTTTCCTTTATGCTTAAGTTATGTTCTATGATTATGTTATGGTTCTTGGGAATTGTTTATGAAATCGGGTGGTTCCGTGATAAACTAAGGGCGGGTGAGCCCGATATAGCTCTCCAATGCACTGGGTAACGTGAAGGGGCTAAACGTTAAGGTTTCTCCGAAGAGATTTAGGGATTATACTGTGATGGGTATGTATTCCAAATGTAACCATGAGGGTTACTCCCTACGTAATAATGTTATGAATGCCTCAAGTTACATTTATGTCTTTTGATTTCTATGAGTTATTCATAAATCTTATGATTTCATGAGTTATGTTACATTGCTTATGTTTTATGAGTAAAGTATGAATTCATTGAATCTTATGTATACATGGAATAATGTTTTATTTCCTTGTTTTATAACCCTTACTGAGCTTTTTATGATAATCCCAAGTATTTGAAATGTTTTTCACAGGACATATAGTAGAGTAGGGTCAAGGATGGGATCAAGGAAATGTCATGCTATCTAAAACATGGAACTAGACATGAATCTTTTGTTCAAGAGTTTTTATTTTATGAAAAAACTAGAAATTGGGTAGAAGTGTCTACTTTGTAATCTTGTGAGATGTAATAGTAATGTCCTAATTCTCTGAAACTATAAACCTGAAAAGACCCTCAATTTGAATTATTCAATTTAATTCAAGAATAAGTAATGTTTAAGGTCGGGGCATTATAGTTGGTATCAAAGGGAGGTTTAGATAACTTTAGAGGTTAGGGTGTTATCTGGGTGTAGGTAAAGGATCCCATATAACAAAGAGGGATATTAATACGTGGAAACACCTAGAGGGTTATGGTAAAATAGGTTGATTTGATAAAAAACCTAAACAATGGAGATAAAATGAGGTTGATGTATTAGAGTAATGAAATTTTTTTTATGTTGTCTATAAAGGATTATTTTTTTTATTATAATTTTTTCGTATCATGTTTACATATTGATTATTTTCGACATATAAAGGATCAATTTTCAAGATGGTAGGAAAGATATCTTGCACAACCTTCTTATCCCTCCCTGATGATCTGATCATCACCATTATGGGAAAAGCTTGTTCGAATGATTTTGATAGCTTCTTGAGTATTCAAATCACCTGCAAGAAATTGTTTGAGGTATCCAACACTAACTCTTTTCTAAAACAATTTTATGGGTCATGGAATATTTTTCATATGATTTCAAGATCTAAACTTTTCCAATTATATCGAAAAGTGAAATTAAAGAAGTGGAGTAAACGTTTACTTTTTGAAAGTACGACAACATGCCAAAGGATAAAGAGAACATCCTGAATATCGTGGTATCTGGATTCAAGGTATGATTTATTTTTCATATCCTTAAAGAATGAAGCATCTTTGGATTGATATTTATAAATAATGAGGATATTCAATCTACAAGAATTGGGTATTAAGAAACAAGGTGGAAATGCATAGCAAATGGATCAAGAAGAATGTTGAATGAGTCAGAATTCTCCATATAAGGTATTCAAGAGTTATGGTAGATTTTAGGATGGTGAAATTCTTAAAAGTATTAAGGTTCTTTTGATGATGGGGTACCATTATAAGACTTTTTATTGTATGTGTAACCCTGATGTTTGATATATGAAAATTTTATTCAAGGAATAATTATCCTTTCTTTGGTGGATATAGTTATAAAGAACCATTTGGGTTTATATGATCCTTGAATTTGAGGCAATTACTGGTTAATACATTTTGGGTAGCAAAATGAATGTTATTAGATATTCTTTGTGGTTATTTTTGATGATTTTATCTCTTTTTGGGGAATTTTTTAAGAATTATATAGTTTTGTAAAAAGTACAACACGCAGACCGTGTGACAACACGTCGTGTCGGACGAAGCTGCGGGAATCAAACCCACAACCAATGTGCAACTAGTATTTATTGCCTACCACTGGACTACGTGAATATCTTGGCTAGTTTGACTAATTCTTTCTAGTTAGATGATTTTATTAATCAAGAGTAATTTTATTTTGGGTTATCTATGGAAATGATTAGCCTATCATGGAGTATATGTGATTCGGTTAATTACTTTTCAGTATGAGAATTTAAGAGTAATTGATGTTATTTTGGAGAAAAATTTTATGATTTAGGAGACTATGTGATTAAATCCGTCAGAGATTTGGGTTTCAATCTTAGTTTGGTTTACTTTGAATAATTTTATGGATAGATGTTTATTGAATGGTCTTTGTTGAACTTTGGGTATTGTTTGAAAATTTTTGGAGATTCGGAGTAGTTTTTATTTTTGTAAAAAAAATTATCCTTTTTGGGTATTATCTAATCACATACCAAACTTTTTGGTTTTGGTTTTGGTTAATGTCTAAAGACTTGGGAATCTGAAAATGCAATGAGGGATAAATGCCCCCACTTATTCGATAAGTAAATAAATTGCGGGAACTATATTTTATAAAGGGGGGATGGATGTAACATTCTAAATAAGTAATGAATAATATATATTATTATCTATGTCTATTTATGAGTAATATAGTGTTTTAGAGTCTTAAAATGAGAATAAATCCAATCTTAAGCATGAAATACTCTAATATTTTTAAAAGATTGTTTTACCGCCTTTTGATGGAGAACCATTTTTAAATCTAACTTTTGACAATTTTATATACTCTATTTGTCAAAATAAACTTATTATTTATGATTGGGACATTGAAATTTACATTCTATTAATTTTTGGTATTTTTCTGACAATGTTCATTTTTCTAATGAATAGTTAAAAATACTGCATTTTACATCAAAACTGCTTTTTCATCTAATTTAATTATATGGATAGATTATCTTTATAATTGGTTTTAAAGTGTAATTAGAATATATTTTTACAATTTAATCCAATGGTGGTCATTATAGTTAATTTTACTTTGGAATTTGGCATAAAAAAATGCCAAACTTTTCATAGACATTGTTTCAAAAAACCCCGCTATTTGTTTTCACAACGGGAATTATTTTTAAATTAAATATTTCAATTTATGAATTTGGAATTTGGTAAAATGGATTCCATATTTGGAATCATAAGGTCCAAATTATGTAATTAACACTCTTTTGTTTTTGGACATTATGAATAGTAACGATGGTAATTATCGTTAATTATCTTGATTTATTAGTAATCGGGTAGTTAAGGATAATAAAATAATATCATAATAATAAAAAATGACACCAAAATGTGTCCTAATACTATTGTTTGTGTCATGGCTGACCATGGGATTCCTTGTGCCAAACATGGGGACCCCATGGAATCACTTTTGTGTGATAATGACTTTTCATATTTTTATTTTTTTAAGAAAGTAAATATAACAAAGAATGTATCACCTGAGTAAAACATTTTTAATTTTGTCTATATAAATTATCTCTTCGACTATAAATAGTAATTGGAAAATAAAAATATTTCCTACATCATATTATTTTTTTTAATAATTTTTAGACATTATATAAATTAAATTATTTATGACATCATGATGATGCAGTGATTACCTCATTATTTAATGATTTAAATAAAATGAAAAGATAATGTAAAATCTAAGACCTACATTTGTCAAAAACATATTGGATGGGTGGATTTAGACCTCTTATCACCTTATACTCGAAATAAATCAATCAGGGACCTTTAAAACCCGAAACTCATTTGAAAATAAAGTAACATTTTATTCCTTTCCAAGAGTGCCCCTCCTCTCCTGTTATAAAAGGCCCCCACCTCTACCTGCTTACCCACACCTCTTAGGCCTTTGACTCGGAAAAGATCTTCTCATGTTGTCTCTCCACATCCCTCTCCTCATCCTATAATATTTATCTTAGTCTGTAAGCTCTTCAAGAAACCGTTTTGGATCAAACCAAAGGGATTTACCAGATTTCAAGGTAATGACTTCACTTGTGTTCTTTTGTTTTATTTTGGTTCTCCAACCCCCTAAACTCTTTTTATTACCATATTTTGTAACAAAAACAATATATTCAATATAATAGTATGTTTTTATAATAAGTATTCAAGCTACACTTACACACACATCTGTCTAATGGTTAAAGAACATACTATTTCTGTGGATGACGAATTACTGCCTCCCGAAATGATGATTGTTCAATATTCATTTAACATCTTTAAAGGTGGCCATTATGGTGTCACTGTATTTTATATATGATATATATGGTATTTATGTTTTCAATATGCTTATGTATTTTATATTTAAAACATACCATTATTATTTTCATGTTATGCATATTCGATAATTTCCTACGAGGAAGTGTGGACTACCGCTCCCTCAAGTGATGTGACTCGTTCATGAAATACATGGACTGTATAAAGAATTAAATTAATGAAATTATGTGACCTAAATAAAATATATATTATACTGGAATTATAATATATATATCTCTCAATTTTTTTTAATTCCATAAATTGGATAAAGAAGTGAAAGTAGCGTTCAAGCGTACGTACGGCCTACCGTCTCCATGAACGGTGCATTTCATTTATTTTTACCTCCAAATGTAAGGAAATAATATAAAATGAATATATACTGGATATATATGATATTTAAATAATTAATACTATTCTTTTGATAACTTACTTATAAATACATGGACAATTCTTCTCAAACATGTTCATCTTTGACTCATGTACCAAACATAGACAAAAACATCTGATAAGAACTCACACCATTAACTAATTATTATAAAATTATAATATGTGATATGAATTGAATAATAAACTTTAAATGAGGTCCTTATGAAATTATAAATTTATAAAAGTTTATTATTCATGAATATAAAGAAACGAACAGGACAAGTCGGACTTGAGGTAAGGGATCCTACCACTCTCTTTCTTTTTAAGTACTCGCCTTTATGACATTTCGTTAAAGCTCATATTTCTTATGTTTGGGGATGTTGTTTTATATTCCTCATTCTTTACTTTTCTTTTCATATTATGAGATACCCTATTTTATCTAATAAATCCATTTTTGGAATTTTTTTTAAGTGGCATCATTAGGCTAGCGAGTTTTTGTAAGGGATTTTCATCTCACTTTATATTCCCTTGAGATTCATGCTACATTGGCCACTATTTCGTTTTGTGTGGTGTATTTAATGCCCATTATCTTACTATTTGTGTAATACAATATCATTTATGGGTATTTACATCTTCATTGTTTGACCCTTCTTTCATTGGGTGTACGTTTCGAAAGTTTCCCAAATCGGTAAGGGAACCTTTCACACTCCTCTTTTAAAAAGACTTATTTTGTTATGTCTTTTAATTTGCATATTTTTATGTTGGGATATGTTCTTCTATATCATTATTGATTTAAATTTTATGTCCAAGTGATGAGATACCATTTTCTCTCTCATAAATTAATTTTATGAATTTTAAAGTGACGCCGTTAGGCTATCAAATTTTACCAAGGGAACTTGTTAACCCAATTTCGATTCCTTTGGGTTCAACATGTAGTTATTGAATATGTCATCATTTGAATATGTGTGAATGACCTTTTATTGTTTTAAACATAATATCCACTTATATTGGGTGTATTTATATTTGTCACACATAATTATGATATTGATTTATCCTTAATTTAAGGATACCTTCTTTATAAGGGATTTCATCTCATTTTACATTTATGTTGATATTTCATTGTGGTTATGCACCAATTCACTCTGATATGGTGTATATACTATCCTTTGGAATATTTTATCATGAATTCCTTTATTCTCGTGATATTTTAATGTTCTGATTAAATGTTATTCCTCAATTATTGTATTCAAGTGTCTCCCATTTTGTTAAAAACCCTTTAACTAAAATATCGTTTTAAATGTTTTAATAATTATTTCTCATTAATATCCATGATTTCAAAATGGTTTTAAGGATTTATTTATATGGATATTAATGGTTTAATATTTTAAAATCTTCAATGTGGTCTGGGACACTTTGATTCAAAAATATCTTTATTAAATGTTTTAAATGGTTTTGAAAATGATTTTTAGAATGGATTCATTATTTCATTATCTTAAAATGTTATATTGTCATGTGGGAATGTTATCTTTACTTTATGCTTAAGTTATGTGATATGATTATGTTATGGTTCTTGGGCATTGTTTAAGAAATTGGGTGGTTCCGTGATAAACTAAGGGCGGGTGAGCCTGATATAGCTCTCCAATGCATTGGGTAATGCGAAGGGGTTAAATGTTAAGGTTTATCCAAAGAGATTTAGGGAATATACTGTGATGGGTATTCCAAACATAACCATGAGGGTTAATCCCTATTTTAGAATTTTATTAATGCCTCAAGTTACCTTTATATCTTATTATTTCTATGAGTTATTCTTAAATCTTATAATTTCATGAGGTATGTTAAATTGCTTACGTTTTATGAGTAAAGTATGAATTCATTGAATCTTATATATACATGGACTAATGTTTTATTTCCTTGTTTTACAACCCTTACTGAGCTTTTTATGCTCATCCCAAGTTTTTGAACTGTTTTTCATAGGACATAAAGAGGAATAGAGTCAAGGATGGGATCAAGGTAATTTCATGCTGTCTAAAACATGGAACTAGACATGAATCTTTTGTTCATGAGTTTTTATTTTATGAAAAAATGGAAATTTAGTAGAAGTGTCTACTTTTAAATCTTGTGAGATGTAATAGTTATGTCCTAATTCTCTAAAACTCTAAACCTGAAAATATCCTTAATGTGAATTATTCAATTTAATTTAAGAATAAGTATGTTTTAAGGTCGGGGCCTTATATTTAATCTTTCAAGAAATATTATATAGCCATGATCAATATAATAGATTCTATATAAGCCATCAGATATGAAGAAGATGAAAAATATACCTATTTAAGTCCACATTAATGAGATATGGGTCACCATATCATTTACCACAATATAAGATTTGTGGATATTTCTTATTGCACATGCATTCACCTAATAATTTTATTTTTTGTTTATTTGATTCCCTAAGTTCATCCGATCAGAAGAGATGGAATCATTAAGTGATTTCCATAATTTCTTGGATTGAAATGATATATTAATAGATAAAATGGTTATGAAAATTATGATTATTTGAAGAAATACTAATGGTTTTTCATTTTTTGGGAATCCTTAGGTATTTATAAAGAGGGATTTTATTGAAATTGTCTAGATCAAGATAGATATTTTTATACATCTATATATTAAATATAATTAAAAAAATTCAATCTTGATTTGAAGTATCAACTGAGGAAATTCATCGATACATTCAACTCAATCAAAATTTTTGCCTCATAAAAGAATAAATTGTAGCTCATTTCTATACAGAACACTCATCAACTGTAAAAAAATTGAAAATAAGTTTCTATTATATAAACTTAATAAAAAATTATTCCAACTTATGTTGAAAATGTTCTTGAATACTGGGTGATGGTTAAGAAGACAATGAATGACGATCTTTCTAAAGAGTTAAAAAATATCTGGATTTAAGAAGGATTCCAACTAAGACTTTCACATCTCCATCTTCTCAACGGGAAAAAATATTTTGTTGTTAGTGTATCACACAAAAACAGATCCTTCGAAGTAGAATATTATCAATATCAAACAAAGTTATCCTAAAAATAAAGAATTGATGAATTATATGATGTTATGGATGTTTCTAACAAATTTGATTAAAGAAATCAAGAAGTTGGATCATCAACCCTTATTTATATGTCCATTCTAGATATTTCCAATGAGTCCAACAATGGCGATCCAATAAATTTTTTAAAAACAATGGATATCAAAATAAATTACATCAATAAAGTATTAAATTTTCGAGAATGAATCATGTATATTTTTCCATACATAAAAAAAATTTATATTTAGTTCATGAAACAATTTATTTGATATAACTTTAAATTTACAAAAAAACATGCAAATATATTTATTCAAAACGATGTCCAGTTCAATTAATTTAACGTAATATCAAAATATGAGTCAATATTTTTAATGGGTGTTATAAAGTGGATAAAATACATAGAAAGTGATATAAAAATTAATGATGAATAATTTGATTGAAATAAAAAGGTAAAAAATATTTTTTAATGTTTTCAAGAATTATAAATTTAGGAACTAGTGTGACTTAAATAGTAATTTATGTTATTAAATTACTCATAATAAATAAATATTACTAAATATAAAGGTAGGGGAATATGATAAAGGATCTTGAAGATGAGGTTTCAAATATGAATAAATTTGGTGTTGATTTGGATACTGATCATAATGATGCCAATATGTTTTCATTTCAAGAATAATTTTTTTGTAGAATTAAGATTGTGGTTGATTATTTTGAAAAGTATCAATAGGATGTGAATAATATGAAAGTGATAATCAAGAGATTTTGAATAATAAGATAAACAAAATTTAAATTTGTTTTACATTATATATTTTGGATAGATATTTTCCTAATATATTTTGAAGGGTGTGATCATATTTTTTTTGATGAAAATAATTACTAATTTTTCTGATGAATGATTATTATAATATAATTTGTTTTTTGTGAAACTATTCTTATTCGTTGAGGATATAATTTCACATTATAAAAATCATTTCAAAAATAACAAAGGGGGAGAAAGTGTGTTGAGAAAAACTCAAAAGGTTTGGGGCGAATGAATCTAATGGTTTGGGGTAATGGGATCATTCAGATCAGGGATAGAAAAATGATTAAAAATATTCATCCTTTAATGAAAATGTTAAAAGGGGAGATTATATAAGTCAAGGGTAGTATGTTTTTAGAAATGTTAAATTTAGGTTTTACTCATTAAAATTTGTGTTTTATGGTTTTATAAAAAATTTGTTTTAAGTTAAATTTACTTGTTATACACTTTCAAATAGTAATTTGGAAAATTATAATCCACTTATTTAAAAATTTATACACTTATATATTTTTTACATCCCAATATCGTTGATTTTTTTGAAATAAATTTGTTTTAATAGATGTATAAATTTTTTTCCATAAAATTTAATTTATTAAATTGGATGAACATGAACTTTGTACATCAGACAGACGTATATAATATTCAATGAACGAAGCTCTCAGGTTCTTATAATCATGGAATTGTATAACTGCAAGTAATAAAATGGTTTAATGGATAGTTAATCATTTATCAACAAATTATATCACCAATAGTTATTGTCTATACACATAAAGACCAACTCATAAGAGCCCCCACCAAATTATCTATTATCACACAAGTAATATATAATAAACACCGAAAAATATAACGGGAAATAATAACCATTTCATTAAAAGAAACATTAATATATAAAATAATACTAACCTATCAATGAAAAATTTAAATTGAAAATGAATCATCAATAATAAATACCGAAAAATATAAGGGGAAATAATAATCTTTTCTTCAAAAAAACCAAAAAAAAAATAAAATATTACCAAACCATAAGTAAAAAATATAAAATGACAAAAAAATAAATAAATAAAGTGATGGGAACGCCATATAATTATATATAAAGTATACATGAATGAGATTCATTATTTTATGTGGTCATTTGATTTCGAAATTTACTATTTCTTCATTTAAAATTTTAATTTTCCATAAGATAAATCTTCTAGGTGAAAATTGATCTCAAATTGATAATTTCATTGATGGTTACATCATTAACTGATTTTGGGACCAATTCAATGCTTTTGGGATATTTTTAGTTAAAACATAATCCATAACATATATAAGGGACTATGTAAAAATCTATAGATACTATTCATGTGAATATTTACCATCAGAAGGAGTCTATATAGTCACATGGGTGACTACCATGACCGTGAATCAAATCCACGTATAGTAGGAAAAAATTTCAAGAAGGCATTTCATTTTTTAATGAAAAGTTTCAGGGATCATTCAATATGACCATGCATATAGCTATCTACTCTCTATCTCCCAAGAGACCATGGATATATCCTGGGATTGGTGTCTATATTAAGTGGGTAAAAAAAATTCGGAATAATTAAGCTATTTGGGGAAATCATTAAAAGGGGAACCATTCAAGAGTGATTGGATTGGGATAAAATTGATATTTAAATGTAGAAAAGAGGATTTCCAACTTACTGGTATCTTCTATTTATTCGTACTCATCTTATTATCTCAATGAATTATTTTAAGTTTAATTTTTAAACTTATTTCATAACATGAGTAGTAAAATTATCCTTACACTTGGGTTATAGATTATAATAAATAATTCTGATTGTATTTTAATTCCTTTATTTTATAATATTTTATTTTATGAATTTTTATTATAATTTCACCATTTTGATTCATATATATACATTAAATTTATTATATTAGATTAAGAATATAATACACAAGGATTCCCGAAGATATTACAATGAAAAGATCATTAACACTTAGACAGGTTTATTATCACAATTTTGTTTGTTAATTATTATTTTATATGTTAAATATTTGATTGAAGAATTAATTTCAAATAATCATATTTATTAAAAAAGAAATATGGAAAATACTTTCATATCTTTAAATCCTTTAGATAATAGATATCATTAATAAAACAAAAATGTTGACTAACATAATTATAAAAAAACATATTAAAAATATCATACTAAAAAATCATATATAATATATTAGCAAAATCATGTTTTAAGAAAGAATATTTTATGGGTATAAATTTGGGATCAAAATGGGTCAAATAAATTGGATTCCAAAATAAAAAAATATTTTGTGATGTGATTACATGAGACATGATAAGAGTATGCACTTAACCATCCATTTGGGGTCAACCCCAATACTTCTTCTTTTCCATGTTGGTTTGTTTGGTATAATATAGTTTCTTCTTATTCAAGGTAACATGTCATGGAGTGTGACATAATATTCTTATATCATTTTTAGAAGAAAAAATGTTTTGTTAAACAAACAAATATTTGATGATATGAATATAAAAAATAAAAAATAAAAAATATATATATCCTAAAACTCATGTATTTTTGTTATTTATTGTATTTATCACAATATTATGTTTATTTTTTATGTTATATGAATAAGAGAAATACAATGTGGCTTATCTCATTAATTATTTAGAAATTACTAAATCATTAGAGAAGCTAATATTAAATATAGATATTTTAAAGAACAGTACTTTATAAATTTAACATGTTTAGATTATATCAGTGGTCAATATTATTATATATAACATGGAAGATTAACCATCCATTGTATATAGCATCAGGGAAAAAATTTATTCCCATTATGGGGAATATACTACCTCCTAAATAAATTATACTTTTTTATCGTCAATAATATTAGATAAAATTCAAACCATACTTGGAGTAACATTAATATAAAGTTTGAAAAGAACAAATGGATTGAGTTTTAACATCGATCGACACAGATAAATAATATATTATCTAGCTATATTACCTGATGTTTTTTAAATCACAGAAATAGAAATGAGAACTATTTTAAAAATAATTCTACTTTGTGGTTTACCATGAGTAATCCTCAATGCTCATCATTAGATATTATAAGAGATATGTAATGCACTAATTTACAATATAATTTCCTATTATAGAGTGAAGATTATATTTCTTTTCTTTCTGAGGGATAAGGTGAGCGATTTGTTGATAAAACATATATAGTTACAAAAAAATGGTGAGGCTATTATAAATGATTTTATGGTAATTCACATTCCAATGTCCAAAGTTATAATGTTATAGAATGATATTAAAAATTTATAAAAGTTTGATAAAGAATCAATTTATGAAAAAGGGGAGTGAATCAGAAAATTATTGAGGATATGAACAGACAATTGATTATTAGTATATATGGAAATATAAACATTTTATGATGGGAAGAGAATCTGGAACAAAATCTATTATTTATGTAGATATGAATTTTTTGTTTCATGGTGGAGACACATTTTGTCAAATTTCAAGTGTAGAACAAAAAATAAAGGTATTCATGATGTTGAAGATACTATGATATTTGTTTCTCAATTAATAAAAATAACTAAAATTATAGATTTGACCAAAATCAATCACATATAACCATTAAATAATTTATAATTCATTTAAATCAGTATTTTTTGTGATAACCATGGTATAAAAGATTACTTGAATACTAATTTCAACCCACGTAGTATATTTTTAAATAATATTTCTCAATATAATGCCCCAAATAATTTTTTTGAATTTTAAAACTCAACCTGGTAATAAAATACCATATGTGGATAGGGAGATCAATTGAGAACTGTATTGATTAAGACATTAAAGACCCGTCGTTTGTAGTCATCCATAATATCCAAGACCCCATTCATGTCCACTCCATGGTAGTTAATTATACTGAAGGAAACATCATTAATAAGGTTACGAGAATCCTCATTCCGGAAGCATTTATCATTTACAACAAAAAAGACCACAAATATTATATAAATAAACAAGGTTAGAAATGGTGGTGATTACTTATAGATATAAAATTCCTACTAAAATAGTAATCCATAACTAAAAGTATAATATCTAAATATTGTAAGTAATAATTAAAAAGATTTCCAAATCCATTTATTTGATAAGTTTTATGGATAATAAATTTACAAATGGAATTGGGGGAATAGTCAATCTTGACGAATGAATATTCAATAAAATTGAGAAATTTTTGAAGAACAAGATACATTCAAAATATATGAGGCATTATTTTATGGGAGATAAGTTATCATAATGAATGAAAGCAAGGGGCCAACTGAATATAACCCACATAAGTATTTTCTATACTATTTAATGTTAAATAAAAATTTATCATCTGTCCAAGAAGTGTAATATCATAAGATTTTAAACAAAATACTATATTCAATATAACACAATATACACAACACTGAGCATAAATGAACCAAAAAATATTATTATTTATGTATTAATGTTATAACCTAATAATTAAATGGGATGGTATAAATAGGGTTAAATGATTGATAATATGTATAATGTTTTTACCCAATAAAAATGTATTGATAAATTCTTATTATGTAAACACCAAATTACTAGAAAAGTGGTTTAATTCCTAAAAAATACATTCTCATAAGAAATGTGTTCTATTTATTTTTACGAAAAAATATTATAATTGATTTATATTAATTTGACAAATTAAATTTTATAATTATTGAGTTATTTTTAAATTATTAATTACAAAATTATCATATTAATAATTTATTATATTTTCTTGAAATTGTTTTTCAATGTTTAAGTAAAATTATAGAAATTTTTTGAAAATTGCATATTCCATTCAAGTATTTAAAATGGAAAATCTTATTTGGGATTATGTTTAACAATTAATTATTACATTTGGATAAAAAAATCCAATTATAATATTTTTAAAAAATTTATACATGAATTTGGTCTAAATATATATTTACACAGAGATGACATTTTTTAGAAAAAACATTTTGGCATGTTTTTTAGGGTTAATATAAAATTAAATTTTACCACTTTTGTGAGGTTAATAATTAAAAATTAATTACATATTTGGAAAACAAAGGCCCATGTTTGTTAAATTGGTCCCTTTTATCATTATGAATAGTAACTCTAGTAAATATTTTTTATCTTGATAATAGTAAATCACAAAATTAAGTTTAAAAAATGATAAGGAATAAAAAAATATCTCTAACACTTAAAATTTATATATTTGAAGAGTGGGGTTCGATAATAATCATACAAGATTTCATTAAATGGAATTTGTTTCCCATTCATTATTGAAAATGACCTCACTATTATTTTATGTAAATATAAAGTAAACATGTAACTCTCTAGATTTTAATATATATGATTTTTTTAATAGGAATGAACAAAAAAATATGTTCTATCCTAAATGGTTATTATATTTAGATTTTATTTTTTTATCAAGGGAATTTATTTTTAATTTTTAGTGATGAAATTATTACCTTTATTTGCATATGTAATGCTGACACAATGCTTGTTCATGAAGTAAAATTTCTTGAAAATGATATCTAAAATATGAATGAAATTATTTTTTTGGTTGATTAATAGTTTCTCATTAATTTTATTGATAAATATTACATTTTATGTATATTTTAAAGTACTATATTTGAAATCATTTCAATCAAGTTGTTTTAGAAGTCAAATTAAATAAATAATATCAAGAATGAGAATAAATAATATTTTATGTAAAATAATATTTTATTAAATTATATAATAAATATAATAAATAAATATATAGTAAAATTAGGATTATAAATGGTCTAGAATTTAATAAATTTTATATTTATTACCAAATTTTACGTTATAATTAAAATTATTACCCTTTAATATTATAAAGTTATTATGACAGTTAAAATTTAATTTGGTTAAACATGGGGTCAAATAGAAAAGATATGGTATAAAATAATATCTACACCTATATAAATTTAATTATATTATTATGTTAAGACAATATAATCATTATTTTTTAAATACATTTTGTCTTGAAACCATTTTACAAGCGATAGTAATATATTATATTATAATAGTTAATGTATTTTCGAAAGTTAGCTTAATGATATTTTATAATACATAATGTTTTGTTAAATGATATAAAATTCATAAAAATATTAAAATAGGTAAAATTAATGGTATATGACATATAATATCAACCATATTTTATTTATTCGACAATTTTAATTTTTTGTAAACATTCATTACAAATAAATTGTAAAAAAACCTAGATATAATGGTAATTTTCATGAATGATAACTTGGGGGTAAAATAAAGAGAAAAAATTAAAAATATCTCATAAAAATTTCTAACTTCTATTTCATTAAATTATTTCCTCTCATAATAAACTTATACTTAAATTTTATAAATTCATAGAAAATTTATCATAAAAATTAATTTATGTTACTTTAATACTGTATGAAATTATATGAATTCCCCTCCCCTCATTATGAATGGCCACCACTGGCCAGTCATCTTTATTATTAAAGAACCATTTGGTTCAAAAAAGACATACCCAAATACCTTATTATAAAATCTTCCCTATTTATATTGCTATGGTTTTAGGCATACTACTGATCTCAGATGTATAAAGGTGTAAGGAAGTGGAGATTGTACGAAGAAGAGGTATAACTTTTAGGTAAATGTTTTAGTATTTTTTATTCTTCTAATTCAGTAAAATTTTATTTATCCAAGCTGATATAAGGTAATAAGTTTCTACCATATTATTTTATGTTATTATGTTATTATAATAACCTATATCTTTATACTTTTTCCATCAAATACGAAACAAAACCATCATTCTAGTGTATGGAGGGCTACCGCCTCATCAACTGAACTAATTGGTTTCCATCATCACCTCCCATGAATGGATATAATTTTCGATAATATATATATATATATATATATATATGAAATTAATTACATAATTATCATTATATAAATGTAATATATCTTTCTTTCTTACCTTTCCATTCATTGAAAAATGAGAAAGTTATTCATGTGTATGTGCGGATTAGTAGCTCAATTAAGCGATGTGATTCGTTTTTCATCACCACATCACATATATGGTTTATATATTTATATTTAAATATAAAATATTATATATATGATATAATTACAATTATAGGGATATTAAATAACCCTTACCTTCCACCCATTTTTATCATTGAAAATTTGATGTGGTACTCATGTGTGTGTGTATATCTTACCATCCCACGATTGGAACATGCTTCATTTTACATAACTACCTTTAATAGATGGTTATAAAAGTATAATTTATACATAAAAATTATAATTATTTGAGTATTATTTATCATTATGAGGAAATAATGGCATATATGACCATAATGGATCTACCAATGTCATTCGGTACATATGATCTAAATATCATAAAGATCTTTTAAATGAACAAAGTTGATTAAATAGTTGATTTTATCATGAAAAAAAATATTAGGGGGAAAAGTTTTATTAAAAATGTAAATAATTTGGATATATTCATTATTCAGGAATATACTGTTTGAACGTTATAACGAACCAACATTTTCATACATGACTACTACATCACTTCAATGATAAACCACATAAATTTTATAAATTCAAGGATCAAGAGGTTTAATATATTGGAAAACATTTCATCCTAAATAACATATAAATATTAAGTAACAATAAACTATTAAAATACTTCTTATTTAAACCTATAAAATATCTAACTTTTTCATCAGTACATGCACTCACCCATGGATATACATCAAAGAAATGGGTTATCTAAAAGTCTATAAAGATGAGGAATAATGTAAATAAATAAATAAAAATGGGTGATCATAATCATCATCTTAATATCATAATAATAGGAAAATATTCATAATAATTATAGAGGTATTTGAAAAATTAATGTTATTTGGATCATCTAAAAAATGAAAACTCATGTCATAGTGGGAAAATACAACACATATTTGAGAACAAAACTAACAACATGATCCTAAAAAACATATGTACATAATTAATAACATCGTCATTGTGAACAAATCTGGAATAATGTTTAAGTATAATAAAAATAAAATCTTGAGACACATCACATTACCCAATTCATTATTAAGACGCATAATTGTTTCCCACCCATTACATCATAATATTTAGATAATCATGAATTGCACATAAAATGTATAATAATTCTAGTCAATTAATAACCCATGAAAATGAATGGGTGTGATTAGGATTTTATAAGAAATAAGTTCATGAAAAAAATTTCGGGCTCATAAATGAATAAGGTAAACCATATTTGTGATAAACATCATCATTCTTGAGTGAACAAGAAATAAACCAAGATGAGTAAAAGATGTGTTTTGGGATGATTGTTTTAAAAATAATAATTTTATTTTGCTTAAAGATAAAGGTGGAAATATATATATATATATCTTTGAAAATAAAATGCAAGAATAGGAACCCAATATTTATGAAGAATTAAAGGAATATACAAACTGAATATTAAATGATATATGTAGAACCCAGAGAAAAGGAATTGGGTTCAAGAATCCCCATACCTTAAATCTTGATTTTTTTGTTATTCCTCCTCTAGATTAATAAAAAATGGTTTATTAAAACATATAATGAGAATTTATTTCTGATATTTCACTTAACTATTCATCCATTATAAAATTATTATTATATTTATTAATTCTAATTTTTGATATTAATGATTTTTGATACCACGATTCCCTTAAAAATATCACTATTTTCAACGATTTTGGGATTATTTCAAGATCATCTATATATAAGTTGAATTAATTTCCTAAGATTAAAAAAAAAATATTTACACATTCATATACAACAATAGCATAATATAACCAGCTATAGGGTTGGAGATATGAAACAAATTGACAATTTCTTTATTGGTTGTTAATCGACCATTAACAGGACATTTCTAAAAGAGTGGGAATGAGAAGTATAACAATTTAATATATTTTCAATATAATACTTATCATATTTAAAAATTATTAATGTAATATTTACATATTAATTTATCAAAAATGTAAAATTTGGGATTGAAATAGGAGGGGGAATAGAGAAATATTATCAGATAATGAGTGCAATAATTGATGAGAATATATTCCCTTATCAGAGTTTCTTCATCCCTACTACACTAAATTGCATTGATAATTAGAGTTTGATGGATCTAGAGAGTACCTAGGTATGATAAAAGTATTATGAGATAGAAAATTGAAATATATTATTCTTTGAAAAGTAATGGGGGATTGGGTTTCTATGAGGGTTTATTTATACATGAGGATAGAGGTATTTTTAGAATAACTATTGAATAAAATATTGTATCTAAGGTAAACCTTGTAATAGTGACATTTTTGTTATTATAAAAAATATTTGAAATTAATAAATGATTTCATGACCATTGATAACTTTAAAATTATAATTCAATATTATAATAAAAATGAATAAATAAGAAAATATTATTATAATGTAATATATAAGATTTTAGACATTGGAACAAACTTTTTTTAGGTTGGTAAATAATGTTTATTATACTTTAAGGATTATTTTGTCAAATTATTTTTTTTGGGTTAAGCCTCATGTATAAAAAATGATAAAGTCATTATAATTTCATGAATTATTCAATTCATACACATGTTATGGGAGAACAATATTTTTACTATTCACATAAAAATTTAAGAATTTCAGAAAATTACCAAAACATAACCCTAGGAAAAATTACAAAAAATGATTTAAAAAATTAAAATAATTTTATTAAAATTATTTTATAACACTGGAAATTTTAAATTATAATATAAAAATAATTATTTTTAAATTACTTAAAATAAAATTCATCAAAAATATTCTTAAATTTCCATTGACATTTGTAATCATGAAATTCATTTTTTAGAATTGTAAAATTTTTGTTTTCTAAAATTACCCAGTATAAATATTATTTATATGAAAATTTATAATTTTTTTATTAAATCACCACTCCATCTTGCAGGATACTATTAATGATTGTAATGTTACAATTTCTCAATGGTCATGTTACAATTCCCAACTTTCACATTTCCACATATAAATTCATCTTCATTCCTCCATTAATTATTCACCTTAATTACCTAAAGGATGAAAATTACTATTTTCCATAAACTTGATTGGTTTAATATTTTTTTATTTATATAGTTTTCTTCATGGGAAGGATGATTATAGATGATAGAGGTGATCTACATTTTTATATTTTCAATTTTCCCCTTATAATATTTTTCATTTTTACTCGATTAGTTATTGACCAATGTAATGATTTTATTTAATAAATTAATATTTTTATGTTTCTATACATTCACTCTATTTATAAAACATATATATATATATATATCACACATTTATTTATGGAAAAACCTTTATTAACAATGTCTCAGTCATTAAATACATGATGGGTCAGACTCTGTGTATGGTTTATTTTACATTAAAACCCACATTTTAAATGTTTTAAATATTTATATTATAAATATTTTTATTCAATTTATAATTCTAAAAATTGTTTTATGGATGTATTTATAGGAAAAAAGTGAAATATAAAGGAAATTTTTTACGTTACCGTTGACTTTCTTTCAATGGTTCTCAAAAAAAATATTTTTTTACATTGAATGTTTTGAAACATGAAAAAAGGAATATTCTAATTTAAAATAATTTGGATTTAATAGTTTTTCCCACCACCTTGGCCACTATTTTATGTTTAGGTTACTTTACTATAATTTTTATTCTGCACATAATTCCCCCCCTCTATCTTTATTCTATGTATTTTAGATTTAAAAAGGGAATTTAAAAAGGAAAGGGAATACCAATATCTCAACGTTTTCTATTTATGGGGGTAAAATAATTTTTCAAGGGTTTTATAATGAAAATATCGAAGCAAAAAATATTTTTTTCATTCTTTTTCTCTTGTGAATTATATACTTTGAACATGTTATATTGATAAAAATTATATGTTGGGGTGCATGATACATATTATATGTTGTATTAGTCCGACACAACTTATCTGAGAGTGATCCTGATTTAGATTATGTGGTAAGAGTTTCCAATAATGGATATATGATAGTTGATCCAAATATAGTATTTATGATTGGTGGGCTGATATAGCTCTCCAATGCATTAGGAAATGTTTGTTATCTTTATATGAAATCAGGATACTGTAAATCGAGGAGGTTTATACTATTGATTTAACTAGGATCCTGTTATTTCTAAAATGAGTATTGAATATAATACCTTAAGTTGCATAAAATATGATTATATTTTATTTTAAAGGGGTTTAATGGTTTTATTTGAACAAAATGTTCTTGTTTTTAATATCAAAATGATTTATTTAAAATGCACATGGAATATTATATTAAGTGTAATGTTTTTATGTGTTTTCATATTTTTCACAAGACTAATAAAGTCCCTAAATTCTGTCTCTTACTAATATTTTTACACTCATTTTAATGTGTCATTCATTTTAGATATATTATTACATGATAGTAAAAATAATTATCTATGAAATAAAAAAGAAAGATCGTAAAGTCTAGTTTCTTTTGAAGAATAGGTTCATCATTAGAAATAATGAATCTACAATATTGTTTTTATAAATATTCATAATGAGATCCAAAATTCCATTAAGATCCAACAAATTCATTTTGTAACGCCCTGGTTTCGGAAGCCACCCAGAGGCGCCCCGTACCCGGTTGGTCACATTGCCTCAAGAGAATTTCCCAAAATTCCAGAGGCTGCCGAATAGCAGTGAGGGCCATGGGTCTGATAGTGGGAAAACAATGCCCTCATTGGAAGACTACACAGTGGAAGAAAAACCAATAGACAACAGCAGAAACTGAAACTATACATACAAGAGTAAATGAAAAACAACGGAAGACAAACAGTAAACAACTGGAGCACATACAAATTTATATAAAATGATGCATGATACATATGTCTAGGAAATCATCCAAACAAGTCACAATGCTGAATATAATACTAAACCAAAGTGGAAAAGAAAACAGGTAAACTCTTCATCATTGCAAGCCATCGCTTGGTCTCATGCTCTCCAGCTCCACAGCACGTCAACTACTTGAAGTAGAAGGGAGTTTGCCCTTATCTGTACCTGAAACAATATAATCTACATGGGGCCAAAAGCATGGCCCAAACAAGGTGTGAGACAGGGTCCCAGAAGGCAACCACCCAAATATTTGTGCCTAATAGTCAGTGAATACATGGCAACTAAATGTACAGGAAGCAGTAAACAAGAAAGCACACAACAACTACAATCCACAGTGTCTAGCATATAGAGTACACAAGTAACAGCCAAACAACAAGTAGAACAACAGGTAACCCCTTGGGTTGTTCTCAAAGACTAAACCTTATGGTTCAACCTACATGTACTAGCAACCCTCGGGAGGAACACACAATCTCACCCCTCTTGTTCAGCTGAAGATAGACTCTCTAAGGAAGCACTCACCGTTAATTCCCCCTATGGTCTTGTATAGTACTAAAGGCTCTCTAGGGAAGCACTCAACGTCTCATTTCCCCTATGGACCACGTTGAGGAACTACAGACTCCTTGAGGATTCACTCATCATCAATTCCCCCTATGGTCTCACATAGAATTAATAAGACACTCTAGAGAACACCTTAAGTCCATTCTCCCGATGGTCCACTGCACTAGGTTCTCAGAACCCTATGTAAAAATAACATGCATAGCACACGTATTTCCCTAAGTAAACCTAAATAACTACTTGGCTATCATTATAAGGCACAATAGAATAACAGTACAACCGTTCCACTATCCTACAACTAGGCATGGCAACTAGAAAAATGCCTAACAGGCAAAACATGCATGGAAAGACATCCAGAGCACCGTAAAAATTACCCAATTCACAAGCATTGACCGATACTCAAGCAATCAAGCAATATAGGCAAACAACAAGGGAAAAAAATAGGAAACACACAATACCAAATTAAAGGTAATTGGTGTAATTGCACAAAATATTCAAAGAAATCTTACAGAAAGGCACAAACCACCTACCTCGATGCTAGGATATTGGTATACATGAACCACAATGATTGATTCTCCTTAGAACGTCGAAGATCTGAGAAAACATCCAAAAACACTCAACCCATGATATCTTGAGAATTAGGAGGAATTGGAAAACAAATCTCTAAGAGAAGTAAGGGATTACCGTTGCAATTACAATGCAATTCACGGTGGTCGATTCGGAGAATGGACGGAGGCTCGGGGGCTCAGAGAAGTTCCGTGTCCGTACGAGTTCTCTCAGACGAAGAACATAAATAAGAAGCGAGTTTTGTCTGTCATGCGTGACCCTGATCCATTTAATGAAAAAAAATGACATATCATTTCCTTCTGGGTTACACGACGTGTACATGTCCTTTCCGTACTCCTCTTTAAGCGGCCTCCACATCGCCCCTACACACTGTCTGTGTGGCCCAGACAGGGCTAGCACAAGGCCTGGCGCTGCATCAATGTACACAGCGTGTACTTAAGAATCTTCCAGATTCTCCTATTTTTCTAAAAAA
This sequence comes from Viscum album, assembly GCA_963277665.1. Classification (NCBI taxonomy): domain Eukaryota; kingdom Viridiplantae; phylum Streptophyta; class Magnoliopsida; order Santalales; family Viscaceae; genus Viscum; species Viscum album. Next base: position 937,706,840 of record OY728150.1, read on the forward strand.
TGAACAAAAAGGAAAAACGTACCTGAAACTAAGATCCGCATTCTTACAAACTTCCCCCCTTAAATAAATTCATCTCCAAATTTCCCTAATAAGGAGTAGAAGAAGAAACCTCGAACAGCTCTGGCCACTGCGATCGTACATCGACCTCCCTCTCCTAGGTCTCATCCTGTACTCGCCCGTTCTTCCATAGAACCCATACTAGAGGAATAGACTGCCCACAGAGAACCATCGTACTACGATCAAAAATCCTGATAGGATGCTCCTCAAAAGATGCATCCACTTTGAGCTCAACCCCCTCGGGCTGAAAGACATGAGATGGCTATGAAAATTTACGTCAGAGTTGAGAGACGTGGAAGACGTCGTGCATGGCTCGGTACCTCTGAGGTAACTTCAATAGATAGGAATCTGTCCCAAATCTCTCCAATACCTCAAACGGCCCGACGTACAGTGGTGAAATCTTACCCTGTCTCTGAATCTTCTTGTGTCCCAACCTCAGTGCAACACGTAAGAAAACCTGATCCACAACCTCGAACTCTAGAGGTCATCTCCATTGACCAGCATAAGACTTCTATCGAGACTATGTTGTAGCCAACCTCTTCCGAATCAATTCTATCTGCTATGAGGTCTCCTGAACAAGACGAGGTCCCAGTAAAAATACCTCTCCTGCCTCCATCCAGCATAAAGGTTATCGGTATGGCCTACCGTACAAAGCCTCTTAAGGTGCCATCTGAATAGTCACCTAAATACTATTGTTATGGGAAGACTACACAAGAGGTATATTCTTCTCCCCGGAACCGTCAAAGTCTAGAATACAAGCCCAGAGCATATCGTCAAGCACCTGGATCGTACGCTCAGACTGGCCATTAGTCTGGGGATGGTATGATGTACTCAAAAGTATATGTGTACACAAAGCCTTATCAATCCCCTGCCAGAACCGAGAAGAAAACCGTGCATCCCTATCTGAAACAATGGAGTGTGGAACTCAATGTAGATTTACAATCTCTCAAGTGTATAGTCGTCCCAGATCATCAATAATGAAGGTCTCCTTGATCAGTAAGAATTTGCAACCATCGTAATCCTATCAACGACAACTCAAACTACATCATTCCCTCGAGGTGACCTCGTCAATCTGGTCAGGAAATCCATCACGACATCATTCCACTTCCACTCAGGAATGGGTAACTACTGTAAAAGGAAAATTGTTCTATGATTCTCCGCTTTTACCTGCTAACAAGTAGAGCACTTCTAGACGAAACCAGCAACATCTCTCTTCATACCTGGCCACCAGTACTGGCAATGAAGATCTCGGCACATCTTTGTGACGCCTGGATGAACTGCCCAAACTGAGGAATGGAAATCCTGCATAAGCTCCTCGCATATGTCTTCTGGCAACCATATGCGTCCCTGGAAATGCAGTATCTCATCCTCTCCCACTGTCCATCCAAGAAAAGGGTCCTCTCCTGACACACTCTCTTACAAGACTAGGCCTTCTGAGTCTGATAGCTACCTAATTCGTACCCAATCATGATTTGTATATGTAACAGCTACAGAAGATAGGTAAGTCTGTCCCTGTCTTTCGTGCACCTCTAGATTCATCTCATAGAACAGAGCCCTAAACTGCCATTCACTACTGGCATCCTAAACTGCCTAAATATGAGTTCTCTTGCTCAACGAATCTACCACTACATTTCCCTTTCCCGGCATATAAGCAAGCTATAAATCAAACGACTGAAGATAACCGACCCACCTGCGCTCTCTAAGATTTAGATCATGGTGAGTGAAGATGTACTTGAGACTCCTTTGGTCGGTGAAAACCAAAAAGTTATCTCCCAGAAGGTAATGTCTCCAATAGCACAAGCCATGAACAATAGATGCCAACTCTAGATCGTGTGTTGGGTAGTTACTCTCATGTGGCCTCTGCTGCCGAGACCCCTACAAAATGACTCCATCTCCCTGCATAAGCACAGTTCCTAGCCCGATACCTGAATCATCATAATAAATTGTATAGGTCTTTCCTTCCTCTGGAAAGACTAATATCGGTGCTGACGTCAACCTCCACTTCAGCTCCTGAAAGAATGACTCACAAGAATCTGACCACAAGAGCTTCACCCCCTTCTTGGTCAGACCCATCAACGGTGCTGATAGGTGTGAAAAGTCTTGAATGAGGCATCTGTAGTATCCAGTTTTCCATTGGAAACTTCGTACCTCAAAAACATAATTCGGATGATCCCAGGAAACTACAGCTCTCACTTTCTCTTGGTCCACATATACTCCTGCCTCTGAGATTATGTGACCAAAGAAGTGAATCTGATCCATCCAAAAGTGGCACTTAGAGAGTTTATCATAAAGACGATGCTCTCTTAGTGTACTCAGAACGATCTCATGATGGGTAGCATGGTCGTTTCGAGTGTGAGAGTACACTAAGATATCATCCATGAAAACCACCACAAAGGAATCCAAGTAAGGATGGAACACTCGGTTCAATAGTTCCATGAAAACTCTTAGCGCATTCGTGAGACCGAACGGCATGACAGTATACTCGTATAGAAAATACCGTATCCTGAAGGCTGTCAGAGGTTTATCTAATGGTATAACACACAACTGATGATAACTGGACCTCAAATCGATATTTTAGAACACATGGGCTCCTCGAAGCTGATCGAAAAGATCTTCAATCCTCGGCAAGGGATATGGGTTCTTGACCGTCAACTGGTTCAACTTCTAATAATTCAGAAAAATCCTAAGGGTACCATCTACCTTATTCGCAAATAGGACAGGAAAATCCTAATGAGAAGTACTGGGTCTGATGAAACCCTTTCTTGAAACACCTCAAACTACTTCATGAGCTCCTACAACTCAGCTGTAGCCAACCTATAGGAAGGAATTGACACCGATGCTGCTCCTGGAACGAGATCAATAGAGAAGTATACCTCACTCTCCCAAGGAAAACCTGAAAAATCTTCTGGGAAGACATCCTTGAAATGATCCACCACTGGAGGAATGTCCAACTTTTAAGTCCCATGATCATCCAGATAAAGACTAGCAATCTGGGTCGTAACCCTTCCTAGCCCATGATGCTCGAGTCTAGCTTGACTCGCCTGAACATCCCATTTGCCTCTATGAAGAAAAGATTCACCTTCTGGTGAAACGAAACTCTCCCTGTGACGATAGAAATCGACAACTTTCTGGGAGGGAACTAACCAGTCCATCCCAAGAATGACATCATTGCCCGTAATCTCTAGGACATAGAAGTCCCATATTAATTGATTCCATGAAACCTCAAGAGGGAACTCTCTGCACAGACATACACTAGATTTCCTTGTTCCGAAAGGTTTGTCTTGTGTTAGGAAGTTGGCAGAAGATAAGATATAGAGCCCAAATCTCTCCACGAAAACAACAGAGATAAAGCTATGCGTAACACCATTATTGAAAAGAGCTGGAGATAAAGCTGAGGCTACAAAGATCATACCTCGAACTGTAGAAGGTCAAGAATCCTACTCCTGATAGGTATGATCCACTGCAAAAGTCGGGCCTGCCACGAACCCCTGTGACCCTGCCCGACCACACTAAGCTGATCCTCCCTGCTAACACTGAAAGACTGTTGACTAATCGCCACTTCCTCGACCTCCACCTCTTCCCAAACGGCCGGAAAAACTCCAGTTCCCAGACTGGTGAGAAACTGGTGCTACTGCTCCAGAACGAGGAGTCATGGAAGAACCCTCGTCACCAGCTAATGGTGAAAAAACCGAGAAGAAAATCCAATGGTGACCCATATTGCAGCATGATCGACACTACACTGGGTCTCTCTAACACTACGGCCTCATGTGCCCTACCCTTCGAGGCTGGTAGCATATTACCAAGCTACCTGAAGATGTATCTCGCCTCCTCGGATCACTGCGTGTAGACTCTCTACGGTGCTTCCTACTATCAACTAGAGGAATACTAGCTCTGTAAGAAGAACTTCCTTAGCTCACAGCTCCGGAGTCTCTTAGATTGCACTCCGCAATCAGTTCCTGGTTAACGATTGAAGTGATGGAAGTCAACTGAATGATATTTACCTGCGAGTGGATCTCCCACCTGATACCATCCTCAAACATCCTTGCTGTGAACATTCCATCTCAACCCCGGAGGGGTGTGAAACACTGTAGCTCTGTGAAACGAGAGGAATACTCCATTAAAGAATGAGTACCCTGATCTAGACTCATTAACTCTCAGGCTCGATCATCCCTCAGGGTCTCTGAGTAGAAGTAGTTGTAAAACACACGCTGGAACTCCTCCCAAGCCATAACCTGCTAATGAACCACCTGTGAGATCACGTCCCACCACCTCTTGGTAGAGTATCGTAGAATATAGGTAGTGAGCTTGAACCGCCTCTCTAGAGGCGTTTCCGGATGCTCAATGATAGTCAGCATGGCTTCCAGCCATGACTCTGCAGCCTCTGGTCCTCTTTCCCCTGAGATTGTAGAAGGATGCTGCTACTGGAAAACCCGCGTCAAGTCTTCCATAGTTGTGGTAGGAGGAGGTGCTCCCTGAACGGTCTGCATCACCCTCATAAATGCTTCCCTAAACTGAGAATCAGTGCCTGCAACTGGTATGATAGCCGATGCCAATGCTGGCATGACTGGAGGATCGGCAGGAAGTCCTTGATCAGCCATATATGGAGTTTGATCACTATTCTTCAACTAACATACAACCGGAGGACATCTCCAAGGCATAGCTCTGAAAGATCAAAATCATACCTTAGATCAGGAACATCAAGGACATAGAACTAAGGAGTAAAAAATGGAAACAAGAGAAGGAAACACTCAAGTTTTACAAAACATGACTACAAGGCGTGTATAAACTCTATACAGCATGTACTTAACTCTATTCCCCTACCCTAGTCTCCTTGCATGGATAACTCACACCGTCTTCTTAAAATGATACTACACGGTGTGTTCCCTGTGGACACGGCATGTAGTAGACATGGTTTCAATGAACCGTGATGTTAGTTACATGGACGGTTACATGACTAAGACTACACGGCATGTTCCGAACAAACACAGCATGTACTTGAAGATTTTCCCCAACACGTGTTGTTGGAGACATGGATGGGTACACGGCTGACCCTTACACGATGTGTTACGAACAAACACGGCATGTATAGGAGGATATAACATCGTCCCGTGATGTTCGTGACTTGGATGGGTACCTAGGACAAGGATACATGGCGTGTTCATATGAAACACGATGTGTATTACATGATCTTCCCTGACCCGTGTTGTTAGTGACACATCTGGGTACACAGCTCACTACTACACGGCATGTATCTTCCCTACACGTTGTGTTCTAGGTGTTTCTTCTCACACAGTCAGGGAAAAAGTTTAAAAAACAACATGGCATGTATATATAAAGTACACACCGTGTATTATAGGGTTTTCCGGGTAGAAGCTCTGAAACTGCACTGAATCCTAGAAAACACTAAAAAAAGCAAGAAGGTTCCAAATTCCGATCCTTGAGGGCCCATACTCCCCGTGAATCAAATCATGACATCTCCTACATATCATATATAAGAGAAACAAGTCAATGATCCACCATGTTCTGATTGATGAGGGCCCATAACACCTCAAGAACCAATATTTGGTGTTCCTTTAATCATGGTACAATACAAACAACCTCTGTATCAAACAACATGGATTCTATCAATGCATCTGTCATAAAATCATGCATAATCTACAAAACGTCTATCATAACAACATGCAATTTCTAATGCACCCTAATGGCATGGTAAGAATGCATGGAATGTGATTTCTAAAAAGTTTATATATGATGAATGAGATGGAATACCCCCATCTCATCGGGTTGTGACAGAAATAGAACCACAATATCGACCACAATATCAACACAAAGCATGTGAATCACTCTAGGTGAAATCAGATCAACTGTAACATTGCAAAACCTGAAAACAATAATAAGCGAGGTAGATTGGATTTTCCCTATGCACGTGTTAGCTATGATCGAGCACAGATTAATACCAAGTACCGAATCCTTCATATCCCTGGAAAAAGTCTCCAAATAGTAAATCAAGAGAAAGGAAACCCTCTGATACCACTTCGTAACATCCCATTTCCAGAATCCATCCAGAGGCGCCCCGTACCCGGTTGGTAACATGTCCTGAAGCACATTTCCCCAAACACCATAGGCTGCCGACTAGCTGCAAGGGCCTTGGGTGTGATAGTGGAGAAACTATGACATCATTGGAAGAGTACACAACGAAAGAAAAAAAAATAGACAACATCATAAATTGTAACCATCCATACAAGTGTAAACGACAAACATCCGAAGACGAACAACAAGAAACTGGAGCACACACACATGCATATAAAATGATGCATGATACATATGTCTATGAAAGAAGCCAAACAAGTCACAATGCTGAATTAAATATTAAACCAAAGTGTAATAGAAAATAGGTAAACTCCTAAGCATCGCAAGCCGTCACTTAGTCCCATGCTCTCCAGCTCCACATCAAGAAAGTACCTGGAGTAGAAGGGAACTTTTCATTATCTATACCTGCAACAATAAAATCTTCTTGGGCCCAAAAGCATGGCCCAAACAGGGTGTGAGACAAGGTCCTAGTAGGAAACCACCCAAAGATCTATGTCTAACAGTCAATGAATAAATGGAAAGTAAAAGTACAGGAAGCAGTAAACAGGAAAGCACACAGAAGCTAAAATCCAAAGTGTCTAGCATATAGATTACACAAGTAATAGCCAAACAAAAGTAGAACAATAGGTAACCCCCATGGGTAGTTCTCACAACCAAACCCTTATGGTACAACCTACATATACTAGCAACCCTCTGGAGGCACGCACAGTTTCACCCCTCTAGTTCAGCTGAATAATAGACTCTATGAGGAAGCACTAACCGTCAATTCCCCCTATGATCTCATATCGTACTAAATGCTCTCTGGGGAAGCATTCAACGTCTCATTCCCCCTTTGGCCAGCGTCAAGGAACTACAAACTCTCTGAGTAAGAACTCATTATCAATTCCCCCTGTGGTATCGCATCAAATTAATAAGACACTCTGGAGAATCCCTTATGTCCATTATCCCTATAGTCCATTTCACTAGTTTCTAACAGCCCTCTGTAAAACAAACATGCATAGCACGCGTATTACCCCATGTAATCCTCAAGAACTACATGGCTATCATTCTTTGTCACAATAGCATAACATTAAAATAGTTCCACTATCCTAAAACTAGGCATGGAAACTGGGAAAACACCCAACAGGAAAAACATGCATGACAAATCATTAACCTTTGTAACGTCCCGGTTCCAGAAGCATCCGAGAGGTGACCCGTACCCGGTTGGTCACATGGACCCAAGTGCATTTCCCCACACAGTAGAGGAAGACGACTAGCAGTGAGGGGATTGGGTGTGATAGTGGGAAAACTATGCCTTCATTGGAAGAATACACAGTGGAAGAAAAACAAATAGACAACAGTAGAAACCATAACCATCCATACAAGAGAAAACGACAAACAGCGGAAGACGAACAGTAAAAAACTGGAGCACACACACATTCATATAAAATGATTCACGATACATATGTCTAGGAAAGCATCCAAACAAGTCAAACTGCTGAATACAATACTAAACCAAAGTGAAAATGAAAACAGCTAAACTCCTCAGCATCGCAAGCCATCGTTTTGTCCCATGCTCTCCAGCTCCACAACAAGTCAAGTATCTGAAGTATAAGGGCACTTTCCCTTATCTATAACAGCAATAATATAATCCTCTTGGGCCCAAAAACATGGCCCAAACATGGTGTGGGACAAGGTCCCAGTATGTAACCACCGAAAGATCTGTTCCTACAGTCAGTGAATACATGGAATGTAAAAGTATAGGAACCAGTAAACATGAAAGCACACAGAAGCTACAATCCACAGTGTCTAGAAAATAGAGTACACAAGTAACAGCTAAACAACAAGTAGAACAACAGGAAACCCCATGTGTAGTTCTCAAAGCCAAACCCTTATGGTTTAACCTACAAGTACTAGCAACCCTCTGGAGGTACACCTAGTCTCACCCCTCTGGTTCAACTGAAGAATAGAATATCTAAGGAAGCACTCACTGTCAATTCCCTCTATGGTCTCGTATTGTACTAAAGGTTCTATGGGGAATCACTCAACGTCTCATTCCCCTTGTGGCCCACGTCGAGGAACTACATACTCTCTAAGGAAGCACTAATCATCAATTCCCCCTGTGGTCTTGCATCGAATTAAGAAGACACTCTGGAGAATCCCTTACGTTCATTCTCTCTATGGTCCACTACACTAGGTTCTCGTAGTCCTGTGTAAAACAAACATGCATAGCCCGCGTATTGCCCCAAGTAAACCTCAAGAACTACTTGGATATCATTATAAGGCACAACAGCATAACAGTACAATAGTTCCACTATCCTACAACTATATATGGAAACTGGATAAATGCGTAACAAGCAAAACATGCATGGAAAATCATCCAGAGCACTGTAAAAATTACTCTATTCACAAGTATTGACCTATACTCAAGTAATAAAGAAAAAAAATCAAACAATATGGGAAAAAATAGGAAACACACAATACCTCGTTCAAGGGAATTGGTGGAATTAAACATAATATTCAAAGACTTCCTACAGAAAGGCACAAACCACCTACCTCGATGCTAGGAGATCAATATACTTGAACCATGATGATTGATTCTTCTTATAACGTCGAAGATCAAGGAAAACGTCCAAAACGCTCAACCCACGATATCTTGAGAATGAAGAGGAATTGGAAAACAAAGCTCTAAGAGAAGGAAGGAATTATCACTGCGCTTCCAACGCAATCGATGATGGTCGATTTGGAAAACAGACGGAGGCTCGGGGTCTCGGAGAAGTTCTGCAGCTGTACGAATTCTCTCGGACGAAGAAACCAAAGAAAAAGTGATTTCTGTCTATCAATTGCGACCCCCGTCCATTTAATGAAAAAAAATAAAGTACACGATGTGTACTTATGGGGCACATGGCGTGTACTTGGCCTTTCCGTATTCTGCTGTAAGAATCCTCTACATCACCCCTACACACCGTGTGTGTGACCCGGACACGGTCAACACACGGCCTGGTGCTGCATCAAAGTACACGACATAGACTTATAAAGTACACAACATGTACTTAGGAATTTTCCATATTTTTCTCTTTTTCTCAAAAACGACCAAAAAGGAAAACATACCCGAAATGAAGATCTAGGTTCTTACACATTGGATAACTTGTGAAAATAAATAAACAAAATAGATGAGCTAAAAAACATATTAAGGGAATAAACATGGGGATAAATCATAAAAGATGAATTATAGGGAATAACAAGATAAAATAAAATTCATGGATCTCGAATAATCATAAATAATTATGTGACATAGAACCTGAAAAATTATGGCAACCTGGGTAATTTTATGAAACATTTTACATGGCGTGAACATGAGTTAAATATAATTGAAAATACTATATCACATGGTGGAAAAAGTCTCATAATGGATTCTGTTTACTCCATAATCCAATTAATTTCATCTCACAATACTAAAAATTACCAAATTCAGGTGATCACTATCTTGGAACACCCATCATAAAATTTTCATTCATATTTGTGCAACATAAAGAAATCAAACATAGGGAATACTCATGTGGGTTTCCCATGGAAATAAATGGGTTGTGTAAATATAGTCAAAAGGACCAACAAAAGGGAGTATTATAATGTAATCCATGAAATAAGAGAATAAATAATTTATAAAAAATCATAAAATAAAAACAAGTAATAGACCATGAATAATGTTATCCAACTGATGTAAATATGTTAAAAATAGTTTTTATAAAACTTTTTAAATGAGTCACATTATTGAGGTTTAAGGTAAATGATTAAAGATACTTTAAAGAGGGTAAATGATTAATTGTCTGAATAAACCATAAATTAACTATGATAGTTTTTATGACAAAAAAGTTATTTTTGAAAAATATTGGTTTCTTAAAGTTGTTTATGGAGTGTATATTAAAATGGGTAAGAAATAGAGATATTTTGTTTATTTGAGATTGATTATCAGCAGCAATATAAAAGGGAACCATTTAAAACATATATTTACCCATTATAGAGGGTTGAATTAAACATGGAACATATTGTGGGGAAATGTTAATTTAATTTAAAATATTTATATAATAATAATTAATAAATAAATTTGGGTAATGAGAGACAAACACAATCCCAATGGAAATGATCGATATTTGAAGAGATCTGTTAAATTATGTATGAATTCATTCTACAAATTCACTTAATATTCTAAATAATTAAATTATACAAATTAATTACGTAATTAATAACCTCTTCAACATTTATGTGATTTACTATAAATTTATTAAGTTCGTTTATGACCAATTTGATGAGTTATAAAGAGAAATTTAGTAGTTCTCGAAGCGTTCATTCATAGGTTTTGTAATTGGTTAACATTTATATAAATATGGATTTTATTTATGAATGGAAAGATAACTCTAGAAGTGAAATGAATGGTATCTATGAACTTTTAGAAGTTTAAATGGTCACAATTGTCATTTTATATTGTGACATGAGGGTGATTAATTTGATAAAACATTAATGATAAATTTTCAGTATATTTTGACGGGGTTTATGATCTTCATGAAATAGTATCATTTAATTTTCTATTATATATATATATATATATTAGTTACAAAACATGAAACATGTTATAATATACATATTAAAATATAATTTATCTATAATAATGGTTTTATGATAATCCTTTAAGGAAATTATAAAAAATAAAAAATCATTATCCATGGTGATAAAAAACTTCCATAATTTGTTTAAGAGTTTCATTTCATTGAATAAGTGGATATGAGAAAATAGGTGGAAAAAATATCTTAAATTATAAACATAAAATTATATTATATAAATGATAACTTTTTTTTATAATTTTATATATTATTTAGGTGAGGGGAAGGTATAAGATGAAATGAAATTAAAAGACATGGTTTGAAAAAGTTACCTCTTGAATATCACCTCCTTGAAGGATCACATTAGGAATTTGGAATTGTGGATTTGATGAGACCAAAATAAATGTAAAATGGGGATAGTGTGGAGTGGATTATTTGGTATAGATTTAGGAGAGGTTCATGTCTTGGATGGTGTGTGGAGAAGGGTTTGTTGAGGGGGGTATTTATTATGGTGGGTATGGGTGTTTTTTTGAAATTTATCAAATGATTAAATTATATTAAATTAATTCCCTATCCAAAATATCACCAAATGTTAATATATTTTGACATAAAGTTAAAAAAATGTTTTAATATCATTGAAAAATAATATTAATAAATGTTTTTGTTTGATTTTAATACTGATCATTTTGACTAACCTTGTACTGAAATATTATAATTCTAATAGTGTTTACAGCATTTTTAAAATTAAATTGTTGTACTTTACACTTTAATGGTTACATTGGACCAAACATATCCAAATTAAGAAATTTTAGATAAAATCATTAATATTTTGAATTTTTAAAACATATTATATGATTTTTAATCATGTAAAGAAAATATCAATAATATAAAATATCATTATTGTAAATTTTCATACTATTCACTATGTTAACATTTGAAAATATCAAGAAAGAAAGAAAAATTAGAAATAAACACTATATTATACTCTAGAAATTTTATGTTAATTTAAATAATTCTTTTATCAGTATAGATATCTAAAATAATATTTATTTTAATATTTTTAATATCGTTTAATTGATCTTTCCATTAATTTAATAATTACTAAATCATTATTATGTAAGCATTTAAGGTAATTATACATTCACTAAAAATAATAAATTAAACATCAAGATATGAATTTTTTTTTATATTTCTATATACAATTTTTATCAACGATATTCCATGGTCAACCATATATTAAAAATATCATATTTATAAAAAACAAAACTGTGACATTTTGTCAAATTTTTGTGATTTTAATAATATCTATGTCATTTTCATGGAATATGTGAAATCAAATGATTCAATACAAAATCATATGTATTTAGGGTCAAATTATATTAAATAAATAATATAGGGGAATGTTTTATCATAATGTTATAGTACATATTATATTATTTTTACCATTTATTTCCTGATTTACAATTAATAATGGTAAAAATTACCAAGGTTACTATTAATCTTATCTAAAGATTAAAGGAGACTATTTAATAAATAGTGGCCTTATTATTTAAAATATATAATTATTTTTTCCAAATTAAAAAATATATTTTTAGAATATAACTAAAATTTAAATCAGAATAACTCTATGAAACAAAATTTTTCTGTAAAATCCCCTTTAAAATATAAAATATTTTTATACTAAACTCATGTAAATATTTAACTTTAAGGAAAAAGAATTTATTTTTAATAAATAAAAGGATTTAATGATATTTTATAGTTAATCGAATATGGAATTTTAATTTTAAGTGATTTAAAATGAAAATATAGTAGTCATTGTAAATTAGTATTTTTAACTATTCATTAAAATTAAAAACATTAAAAAACTCTCAAAAATTTATCCTATGTATAACACACCATGATTTTGAAAATAAATTTAATGTTTAATTAATGAAAAAATTGGTCTATACAAAACAACACATTTTTATAATGTAACATGTAATCATAATTTTTCCACCTCAATGATTTTAGTTTTGAAAAACTGAAAAACACGATTGCGTTTAGTAAGATATTTAATGTCTGATAAGAAAAAAAATAATTTTTGGTGATTTTTATCATACCCTTAGAAATAGTAAAATTAAGATAAATATGACCCTCTTTAATAGTAAATAATATAATTATTTTATCATATTATGTTTATAAAATAATGGGATCTTGATTAATTTGTTAATGTGATATAAAACGAATTATTGTTTTAAAATTGTTATTTTTAGAATAAATTAATATTTTATTTAAAAATAACATTAAATATATTTAATAAAATATTTTCCAAAAATGGTGTTCATTTTTTATTTTTACACATTGAAAAATAGTAATGGGGAATTTTTCATATTTTTGTGAAATACTCAAATTTTTTATGAATAGTAAAATATACCAACTTATCGTATATATACATTATCAGTTAAATTAACTATTACTATAATTACGGATGATGTAATAACACCTGGGTAGAACTCAAATTCACATATTACTCTTATGGGACACATGAATCAACTCTATTGGCAGTCTTGAGAGAAATAATAAAATAATGAATATGATATTCACAAATTACCCCTCCCCTCCACTATAACCCCCATCACTCCCTCTTCTATTTAATCCTATCAAGAATTTTGAGTTGTCTAGATTTTTCCCAATTATCCACCCCATATTCTACCCCACATCTATCAGCCCTTGGTCTAGTGCAAAAACCAAAACAACTTCCTTAAAGAGGCTCTCAAGGAAGATTACATCAAGAGGTAAATTCAACTTCTCATTTATTTTATTTTCAGTTCCTTTCTTTTCATCTTCAATCCTCAACTCCTTTCATCCAATTTTAATGATAAAACTTGTACCATACATGTACCTGAGTTTTGTTATGATAATGGAATAATTCATCATCATATCTGTTTTCCCCTTATTTTCTGCTAGAAATTAATACACCATTTGAGATGTGTTAATTTTTCAAATTCAAGGATAACGTGTTTTCAATTTCTATCACCATCTTCAATTATAGAAATAAACACATTTTTATGCTTGAACCAGACAATAATATTTTTATTATAGCTTATTTAATGTTCTGGAATCCCTAATTACACATGTTCTTAATTAATAAATTGAAATCAGTTTATTGTGATAAAAACCACCAATTAACACAAACAATTGTCATTAAAGTTTCATTCAATGAATCATATCCAGCCCTAGTAACCAGAAAAATATATATAACCATGTAATATTGTGGTTTTTCACTAACAACATTGAAAATTCTATTTGAGACAACCATTCTCTTTCTACATGTTTATCGATAAATGAATATAAGTAAACGGATCAGGAAAACCAAGGAGGAAAACACTCACAAACAATGAAATTGAACTTTTCAACCCATAAAAAGGACATGAATGAACCTAACATGGTATTAATAAAACAAATTAAATTTAAGGTTTTTTCATTAATTATTAATTTATGAACCTAAATTTGATTATACAGGTCATTAGGATTAAGTGAGGAACACCATCAGACTTAAGGTAAGGGCTTTCCACCAAAGAATCTATTTTTATTTATGTTACTTTTATTATCTACTTAACTCAATGAAAATATTATTCATTAATATTTACTCCTCATAAATTCTGTGAGAATGTTTTATATATATGTACCTACCATAATAATACTTTCATTTGTGGGGAATTATATGTTTTCAAAGGATCTATAATAAATTCTTCACGAAATACAATCTCTTTTCAAAGGAATTTCCCGAATTCTTACCTATTTTCATGGTAACTCTATAATATATTTTGAGAAACCATTATTTTTATAGAAAAAATAATTTTATTATGAAAAAAATATTATTTCACTTCTGGTTTTAGAATTTTTTTTTTGAAAAGAACTATTATTTTCAAATTAAAAGAGTATTTATCTCAAGAATTACTTGATGGTTTTGTATGGGTAATTTCATTTCTTTCTAAAATTTTATTGATTTATATATATAAATGGTCTAATATTTTCTGATATCATCTACCATAATATTTTAATTATTTGTGATTAGTTTTACTATGTATGTTCTATCTTGAAAACCGTCACCATATAACTCTGAATGGTAAGGGTTTATGTTTACTGATTGGGGAAAGTTAGTTACATTTGATATGTAAGTTTCAATATGATTGTATATGTTGTTTATGTGTATCCACATTCCTATGAGGAATGAAGTGGAATAATCATGTGATTGGTGGGGCTATCAATATCCCCCAATTAATCAGTAGGTATCATGTGACAAATAGATATATAATCTTCTTGAGGCCTTTCCTATTTTTAGATATGGTTTTGGCCAAGCCCTTAAATTTTTTGGATGTCTTGCTGGAGGCCTTGAAGAAAAATTTTAGAATGTTCCGCATACAAATTTCGCTCATTATGATGCTAGAAATTCGTACTTTATACGATTATTTGAATATTATAATATGGACGATTATGTTTTATTATGGTAATATTTTGTCATCTGATATTATTTCCATATTATGTTAATGTTTATTTTTAAGGCATGTTTATTCAATTATTCAGCATGCCTAATGTCTATTTTTATGATATCTTCCACTACATTGTTTACCCATAATAATCATATGAGATCACACTTATTATATTTCAATTTTCCCTAGATTTTAAGAGGTAAATTATGATTGACTTTCAATGAAAATCATAGAGTGGTGGATGTTCCCAATGGAAAATATTTGTTGTTTTTGAATTCATATTGTAATTTTGAACTGATGTTTTCATATGGGTTTCAAAATATACTAATCTATTCATTCCATTGGGATAAAAATTTCTTGTAGTCATGCCAATGTAATGTAATAAGGCACCATCTCCAGGAAACTTGAGTTAGGTCTTTATAGTTGGTATTAGAGGATGTTTAGTAGAAAACATGGAAAGTAGATTTAGAAAATGTAGATTACGGATCTAACCCCTAATATAGTCTTTGAGGTTAAACATACAATAACATCCTGTAATTTCTGTAAGGAATAGATTGTGTGAATATTTCTAGAAAATACATACCTCTTTAGATACAACAAGTGGAAGTGGTTCTAGCATTGATGTACTTATGATTGAAAACTCAGACAAGGAGTTTCAGGCATGACCTGAGGTATCTTGGTACAAGACAAAAGACCATTCTACGAAGCTCGTTTAACGCTCACAAGGGATATTATTAGGATAATTCACATTTTCATTAAAATATGATATAAAGGGTCTAAATGTAAATTTTTTTTCAAATAAACCATATTTATGGTTATGGGATTTTCAATGCACATGATTTCAATTTAAGCTATGTATTTTGATAAGGTGAGATTATACATAATGATTCATATCCTAATACAGTTTATGACATTATTTAGAAATGGTATTTATTGGATGGTATGGAAACTTCATGAATGCGTGTATCCAATTTAGGGATTTCCCTGTAATCCAAGATAATGAAGTTGGATGTAGAGTTGTGACTGGTGTTGATCAATTTTTTACTATACTATGACAACTAACTCAGTTTATGAAAAGTAACCTTACTCATGTAGATCATTCATATCCACAATGTGAATGAAATATGTTAGTTCTTTTTATAAGAAAACAACGTCCATAATTTACTGGGACTATAAATCCAATTTTAGTAGAATAGTGGATATGTTCTATAAAAAGATATTTCTCACCTTGGGATGTACCAAAAGGGATAATGTTGTTATAGAAATTTATCATCTGTTGGTAGATTCTGATCAATATTGGCCACTAATTCAAAGAAAAATGGAGGAAGAAGAAATAGAAAACATGGAATGATGGGAATTTAAAAATATTTTCATAGTGAAATACTTTTCTCAGAAAAAATGAGCGGATTTGGAAAGGTAGTTTGAGAGGTTCAGGAAAAAGGAATATAATAATGTTGAAAAGTATGAAGATAACGTCACAAGGTTTGAAAGGCATGTTGGGAAATATATACATAATCAAATGAGAAATATTGATGGATTATTTGGTGGCTTAAATCCATTCCTCCTATGGTCACTGGTCTTCCAAACATTCCAATCATACGAAGATATAGTCTCATGTGATATCAAGAGAGAAAAGAAGTTATCTATGTCTTATGAATTTAAATAAAAATATGATAATAAGAGGGTTGTTAATATATATGGAAAATGAAATAAGGAAATGGGGAAGGAGGGATGGAGGGAAGTGTCAAAATTCCACTCTATGATAATTGTGGAATGCAACACCCTGTTTCCTACTTAAAATGAAAATTGGTGTGATACAAGTGTCGATAGAAAGGCCATCATACTGGTGATTGTATGGGAAAGAAGGATGCTTTTAATGTTAAATGATATAATTTTATGGGTATGGGACACTATTCAAATTATTTTCTAATGTGTCGAGGAAATATGCCTCATAAAAGGATAAGGGAGTAGAGACAATATTATATGATCAAAACAATTGATATTGAAGATCATATTGATGTGGGAGGTACATGACTTGTTTTACCAAACATTGATGATTATTTATTTGATTATAGATCATCTCATTCTTTCATATCTTCCCGTTTTTCATGAAAATTACATATTTCAAATTTTATTTAATAAGGGTGTTTTCAGTCATGAATTTTAAGGGAAGTATCATTGCAAAAAAATTGTGTCAGGCAGTCCCCATTATGGAATATAAGTGTTCTGTATCTAATATTTTATTATCATACCCATTATTGACTTTGATATAATCCGAGGTTTATATTGGATTTCAAACCATGATTGGAAAAAAATTTACAAGGAGAAGGGGTTTACAATTTTAGGGGAGGATATAGAATCAATTATCTTTAGAGGAGAAACATCACCATCTGATTCTCATCTAGATACACCCCCATCATCTCTAATAAATTAAATTATTGGGGAGGAAGGGAATGAAATAACTAAGGGTGAGGGAATTAATGTTAAAATAGACTACATACATATTGTTCAAGAATATGTTGATTTGTTTCCAGAGGATATACCTGGACATTGCTCAGAGTGATAAATTGTGATTTCCATTGACAGGATTCCTGATTCAAGGCCCATATCCAAGACCCCTAATAGAATGGACACTATGGAATGAATGTTACTGAAGAAAAAACAATTGGAATTGAGTGATAAAGGATTTATTCACCCTAGTTTTACTAAATGGGGAGCCCTTGTTCAGGTTTTTAAGAAGAATGATAGATCTATGAGGATTTGAATTAACTATCGGGAGATCAATGATATAATAATAATGAAAACATATCCCATACCTCGAATTTATGATTCATTTAAACAAACTCATGGAGCCCAATATTTTTCTAATATTGATTTCAAATATCAACATCATCAGTTGCATATGAAGAAGGAAGATATTACAAGGACATAATTTTGAACCTGGTATTGGCATTATGAGTTTATAGTAATGTATTTTGGACTGACTAATGAACCCTATGTTTTCATGGATGGAATGAATATAGTTTTCAAGGAATATCTTCATGAATTTTTGGTGGTATTTATTGATGATATATTTGTGTACTCAAAAATATATTAAGATAATGAAATTCATTTGAGTTATATTTTGAAGACTATTAAAATAAATGAATTATATGGGATGTTTAGCAAGTGTGAATTTTGGATTAAATCAGTTTCCCTTCATAGCCACATTGTATCTAAGGATGGATTATCTGATTATCGTAAGAAGACAAAGGATGTTCCAGAATGGCCTACGCCAACAAACATAACCGAGTTACATAGTTTTATTGTTTTAGCAGGTTATTATTAGAATTTCCTTCAGAACATCACTAGTTTAGAAAACCCAATAACCAAGCTCACACACAAAAGTGATTATGTTTGTATGCACAAAATAATATGAGGAAGACTTTGAGGAATTTAATATGAGATTAGTCAATTATTTAATTATGAATCTATCATGGGGAATTATGGGTTTGTGATCTATAGTGATGCATCAAAGAAAGTACTTAGTTGGGTTTTTATGCATAATGATAGAGTTATTTAATATCAATAAAGACAGTTATAAATTCATGAACAAAACTATCATACCCATTATAGTGATTTAGCAGAAATAATCTTTTCACTAAATATATAGAGAAATAATCTCTTTGGAGAAAGATGTGAGACAAATATGGATCATAATAGAATTAAATATATTTTCTCACAGAAACAACAAAATATGAGGAGTAAGAGATGGAATGAAATACTCATGGATTATGATTTTCCCACACACTACAACTTTGGATGGTCATATAATGTAGTTTATTCATTGATCTGTAAGGATCATGGAGTTCTCAAAAAAATGAGGATAGACAAGGATAATTTGATCATGAATATAGTGAGAATGGATATAGGATTTATAATAGAAGGTGAAACATCACTAAATTTTCAAATTTTTTCCCAACCATCTTCATTTGAAAGAATTACATCTTCATAGTTTTATGATGAGAATCTTTAATAGAAAATTACTACTGTTAATGATGGGATGTTGACTGAATTCATCTATGAAGATGGAATTCTGAAATTTCGGAAGAGGCTATGTGTTCCCTCTTTACCAGAGTTGAAAAGGATGTTATTGGATGATTCTTATAGGTCAAATTTCTCTATACACCCAAGTATCACAAAAATGTATAGTGATTTGAATGAACATTTATGGTCGGATAACCCAAAGAGGGAAATTGCATATTATTTATCAAGATGTTTATTCAATAAACAAGTGAAGGTTGAATGAAAACATCTTAGAGGATTCAAGAAACATATACCTATTAATACATTGAAATGGGATGACATAACCATGGATTTTCCATTGGATAACTCAAAACTCAATGAAATAATAATGCAATTTTGTTAATTGGTGATCTACTTAATAAATCTACACATTTCTTCGCTATATGGGAGGATTTTTTCACTATAATTCCTATAATGGCTCTATATAAATGAAGTTATGAGACATCATGGATAACCTATCTAAATTTTGATGTATCGTGATCCATGATTTACATCGAAATTATTGAAATTTCATTAGAAATATTTGGACATTGAGCTTTGATTGAGAACTTATTATCACCCAAAAACTGATGTACTATCAGAAAGGATGATCTAAAACATATGGGAAATGTTGATATCATGTTCACATGACATTTTGGATATGTTGGATCAATATTTAACTTTATTTAACTTTTATTACAGTAATAGTTTCCATTCATGTAGTCAAATGGCACCATATAAAGCACTTCACATAAAGAGATGTCTTATACAAACTTATTGGGATGAAGTTAGAGAATGGAAGCTTGTTGGCCTAGATATTGTGGAGGAAATAATAAGAAAGGTAAATAATATTCAAACCCAAATCAATTCATATCAATGAAGGTAAATGAGATATGTCGATAATGAAAGGAACAATTTGGAATTTCAAGTGGGAGATAACATTTTCTTGAATGTATATTCATGGAATGGAGTTATGATATTTTGGAAGAACGAAAGACATAACACTAGGTATATTAGATTATTTCAAATAATATGGAGAATTGGAGTTGTTGAATATCGATTGGATATGCCACCTATCCTGTATAGATTACACAATATGTTACATGTATCATTGTTATTGTAGTATATACCAAGCCCAACACATGTCTTCACTTCTGAAGGCATAGAATTAGAATGGGGCCTATCATAATATGAAGAGCCTATCTGGATTCTAGACACTAACGAACATGTGTTGAGGTATCCGATAACTTGACTGCTAAAGATACATTGGATAAATCATAAAATCAAATAGTCCACATGGGATCCTATGGATCAAATGAGAAATTCCAACCCAAATCTTTTCATGGGGTAACATTCTATGAATTTTGAGGATGGAATTTTTGTAAGGCGGGAGTAATTCTACATCCCTATATTTTGCAGATCAAATTAATATTGAATTCAAGAAACACTAAGTCTCTACAAAACACACTTGGTTACAAACAAGCAAGTAAATATATTTTTTACACCTCTTTGATTTGATTTTCGAAAAACTGGCATACACTACTATGTTCAATAAGATATTTAGAGTCTAATAAGACAAGATTATTTTTGGGTTAATAGTAACATTCCCTTATGAATAGTAACATGAAAATTATTAACCGTAAATCATATAAATTATTTTATTTTCATATGTTTATAAGATAATGAGTTATGGATTAATTTCTCAATGTGATATAAAACAATTCATAGTTTTAAAATTGTTATATTTTAAATAAATTATTATTTTAATTAAAAATTAAATTAATAATATTTAAGAATTTTTTTTCAAAAAATGGAGTTCATTTTTCAATTGTACATGTCAATAAATTATAAGGGTTAATTTTTGGGATTTGACTTAAATACAATAATTTTTTATGAATAGTATAATAATGTAATTTACCGTATATATACATTATCAATTAAATTCAATATTAATATAATAGTGGATGATGTAAGAAAAGTTGGTTTGAACTCACATGCACAAAAATCTATTATGGGTCACATGAATCAACACAATTTGTTGTCTCTGGGGAAATAATAAAAAAAATTAATAAGATATTCACAAATCAACACTCTTCTCCACTATAAAACCCCCCTCACCCCCTCTTATGTTTACTCCTCTCAATCCTTGTGACATGTCCCAATTCTGCCCAAATAACTCCTCCAAAGGTCCTCCCATAAGTCCATTAGACCAGGGTCTCATAAAAAAACCAAAACATCTCCCCTAAATAGGCTCTCAAAAAAGATTACCTCAAGTGGTAAATTCCTATTTTTATTTCTATTGTTTCAAGTACTATTGTTTTCTTTTTTCCTTCCTCACCTCCTTTAATCCAAATGTTATGATAACAAAATTAACTTAAATGTACTAGAATTTTATTATTATAATGGAATAATTAAATATCATCTCTCCATTCCTCTTATTTTATGCTAGAAATGAAAACATCATCCGAGATGTGTTAATTTATCACATTCAAGGATGATGGGTCTTCAATTGCTATTACTGTCTTAAATTATAATCGTAAAACTATTTTTATGGTTTATAATGACCATAATATATGTATAATATATTATTTAAGGATTTTAATCATTTTTTATACATTAGATTAAATTTTAAATCATAAATGATTTCGTTGTGATCAAAAACCGCCAATTAACCCAAACAATTTCCATTAAAGTTCTATAGAATGACTCATCTTTAATCCCAATAACTAAATTAATTTTATAAAAATGTAATATTATTGTTGTTAACTAATAAAATACAACATATATTATGGAAAAAATTTTCTTTTTATGTTTTTATCCATACATTATTATATGAAAACTGATCATGAAAACTAAGTAAGAAAACACTCCCCAACAATGAATTGAATCTCTTAACCCATTTGAAAGACACGACTAAACCAAATAAGGATGTACTAAATCAATCAAATGTATATTAGGTTCTTGAATTATTAATTTATAAAGCCAAATGTTATTATTCTGGTCATTAGGATCAAGTGAGGAACACCTTCAGACTTATGGTAATGGTTTTCCACCCAAACACCCATTTTCAGTCAGGTTTCTTTTATTATCTACAAACCTCAATTCAAAACATATTCATTAATATTTAATCCTCAAAAATTCTGTGTGAATGTTATATATATGAGTACCAACAAGAATCCTACCTTTATTTTTTTTAATTATATTCTTGAAAAGTTTATTTCAAAAATTCATCACGAAATGAAAGCCCGTTTCAAAGGAATTTCCCAAATTGTTACTTATTTTAAAGGAAAATGTAAATTTTTTTTACAAAACCAATATTTTTATAAATAAAATAATTTTATTATTAAAAAACTATAATATTTATCTTCTCGTTTTAGACAAATATTTTTTGAAAATAAATCTTATTTTCATTGTAAAATAGTATTTATCTCAAGAATTACATGGTGATTTTATAAGAGTGTATTAATTTGTATCAACACTCTTATTAATTCTTAAGTATAAATGGGGATAATAATTTATTGTATCATCTAAAATATTTTTTTAATGGTTTATTATTATTTTGAATATGGATATGCTATATTGAAACTATTCACAACATTACTCTGAATGGTTAGTGTTTATGTTTAATTAATGGGGAATGTTAGTTACATTTCATATGTTAGTTTAAATATGAATGTATACATTTTTTATGTGTATACCCATTAATATTATAAAATCATTGGAGTTATTATGTGATGGTTAGGGCCCGCTATATCCATTCCATGCATTATTAGGTCTCATGAAACAAATAGATATGGACTTGGATGATGCCTTGCCCATTTTTATAAATGATTTCGGTCGAGGCCTTAATAATTTTTAGATGTTTTGGATGAGGCCTTGAAGGTTTGTTTTAGAATGTCTAGTATATAAATTTCCCTCATTATGAAGCAAGAAATTTTTATTTTCAAGGCTTGTGTTTTCAATTATTCATCATCGCTACTGTTTATGTTTATGATATATTGTGTTGTATTGTATACCCTTACTAATCATCTGAGCTCACCCTTCTTATGTTTCATTTTTTCGAGGACATGAAGATGTATATAATGATTGACATTCAATGGTAATATTATAGTTTTTGATATTCCTAACGGAAATTATTTTTTGGTTTTCATTTCAATTTGTAATTTTGATCTTATTTATGCATATGGATTTACAATTCTACTAAACTATTCATCACTTTGGGATATGACTTTCTTGTAATCATTACAATGTAATTTAATATGGAACTGAATCCAGGAAACTGGGGTTAGGTCTTTACAATAATATAATTTGAAAATTCATAATATAAATATGAGGTTTATTATAATAAATAATTTTTTCTAAAAATAAACAAATTGATAATATTTATTTTCTCATAGAATGTAATAAAATATTTTTTTGAATAAAATATATTTTTAAAGAATAAAATGAATTGTTCATAAATTAAATGTTAATTTCAAAGGAATTAATATATATAATAATATTGTTGTTTTTATTTGTTACTGAAAATTGAAGGTTAATTTATAATGGTAATGTTAAAAAATAATATTGTATATCACGGTTCATTCAAACTCATTGTTTCAACCAACACATGCTCTAAAAGAAATTAAATTATTCGAAGGGAAATATATCATAAAAATATATGGGAGATACATTCTTACCCCCTTACAAAATTTCTCTATCTAAACATTATTTTAAATACTAAGGTGAAAATAGGTGAGGGAACTTTTCCTTCATCGCTTCCTCTAGTTCATGTGTCACCACTTCATATTTTTAGTTTCTTCATAGTACATAGACATGGTGAGTGGTTTTATTTCATAGAACATTATCACTATATTCAATTATTTACACTAGTTTTTCATCATATGAGAGATAATTTTCCATCTACACCACCTATGAATTCAGTACATCTGAGGGATCTGGTATATACTTCCTTAAGAGTGACACATGAAATACCTCATATATTTGAGACATGGTTGGTTAATGTTCTAGATAACATGCCACATCTCTGATTCAACAAAAACTCCCAAAGGGGTTTTTTTACCTAGTACCTAGCTTTCCCTTCATAAAAAACCCTCGAATATATTCCATGGAGATATGTGGGGGAATACGATGACTTAAACCTAAACCTCCTTATTTCATTGATGATTGTCTGCATAACTACTCTAATGATGGTGAGATTCAATAATGTGATGCTGAATATTATACACCTTTTCTACCATTTCATAAACCATTTAAATTCATAGATGATTACATTCACCAACATCATCACAACATGAAGGTGTTTTACATATCACCTCAAAAGGGGATTTATATGGATCCATTTGGAATATTGATTGGGAAATAAGGTTGTAATAGAACCCAATTAGTGGATGATAGTGATCCCATCATTCATTGATGTCTATCAAACATACACCAAAAATTTCATCTAGTGTATCAAAGGTGCACTCAGGCTAGCCATCAGTTTGAGGATGATAGGACATAGTGATTTCTAACTCATTGTTTAGAGAATATTTGGGTCTTTTCAAGAACATTTACATAATGCTTAGAACGTGATCAGATAAAGTTGGTAATTGTACTCCATAAAACCTCACCACATATCATATGTATATATAATAAATATGATCAAGTGAGCAGCCCTCTCAAATTGAAATAGAGTTATCTTTCTTTGTAATATGATCCAAAACAACTTATATTGAATTATTTCATATGGATTTCATTATATTTCTTGTGACAAAGTCCATAATAATATTTTACCATTTACTTTTATTTATAAGAAATGTTTGCATCATACAATATAAATTTTTCCTTTTATCCTTCACATGTTGACATACTAGGAACTATGATGTATATTCAAATATATTCTTGTTCATATTGTCCCACCAATAGTTCTCTCAAAGATCTCAGTACATCTTACTACTCCCTAGGTGAAGAGGGAAGGATGAGAAATGTCCATAATTAAAAATGTCCCTATTTATCGCAGGATCTGATTGTACACATTGTCATGACCCCATTATAATGACTCCATATTTATCAATTTTTTATTTTTAGGTTTTACCAATTTTGATTACTTCATCCTTCTTTGGATTTTCCACATCATCTCTTTGATCAAACATTATTGTTTATAAATGGATGGCTGATCAATAATTTGAGAACGGAATGATGATATAACTTCCCTTATGATTCACATGTCCATCCATTACAGGTCTATGAAGATTGGGTCCCACTCAATTCCCATCATTGATAGAGTTTCATGATATGTTCTACTAAGAGAATATTCCACATTAATTGATTTAAAAGGAAGGTAGTTGATTGAGAAGTCATAATCCTTGATGATATCTATCTAAATTTTCTAGAACATATTAAATTACTTTTTTATATATATTTCTGGCTCTTATTATCGGTATATACCTCGCACATCTCCCTATAGAGACAGTACCACAAAATTTTCCACAAGAAGATCATAGTCAATAATTCTAGATCATGTTTGGGATAGTTTTCTTAATCAAAATTAACCTACCGTAATGTATAGGATATTAAATTATCATTTATCAATATTAAACATCCTTACACTTTA
This sequence comes from Viscum album, assembly GCA_963277665.1. Classification (NCBI taxonomy): domain Eukaryota; kingdom Viridiplantae; phylum Streptophyta; class Magnoliopsida; order Santalales; family Viscaceae; genus Viscum; species Viscum album. The sequence goes on from OY728150.1 coordinate 937,732,675, forward strand.
TTTAATGAATCATTGTATACTAAAAAGAGTTCTCCACTTGTGGGTAGCCTAGGTATTGTATAAATGATACAACACTTTTTGAACTATTTGAAGTAGTATTCAGATTAAATGGTCCATAAAAACAATACTCTCTTTCGAGTCATCTTGGTTATTAGGGAAGAAAATAAAGTGAATTTATAAAAAAACACCAGCAATACTTAGCTAGGCCATGGAAATTATGAATCTGTGTTATAGATGTTGGTTCGGGACACTACCTAATTGCCATTGTTTTAGAATGGTCTAAATATATATATATTTATGGTGATAACATGTCTAAAGAATGGTATTTCCCCCACCCTAAAATGGAATTTAATATAATTTTTATATAATCTATCCTTCTATAATGTCTTTATGAAATTATGAATATTCATCTCACGGTCCTCCATTGTCTTTGAGAATATCAGAATATCATATAGATTGACTACCACAAATTTTATGAGGCAATCATTAAATATTATATTCAATAAGTCTATAAATATTGTTGGAGCATTAGTGAGCCCAATAAAAATCAGTGTGAATTCAGATTTTCTATACCTCTTATGAATGGAAATATAGAAAATATCTTCTTTCTTCACCTTTAATTTGTGATGTCCTGACTGAAGATCCTAGTCAGAGAATACATGGCACACATAGTTGATGAAAGAAATGAAATATCACGGGTTTGGGATAATTATTCTTTATAATGATTTAGTTGATATCATGATATTCAATTTGTAGGTACATTGATCCGTCATTCATTTCAAAGGGGAACAAAACACCCCACAGTAAATCACTTGGGCATACAAAACCCTTATCTAGATTCTCGTATAACTGATTTTTTAGTTATTTTAAATCAATGGTGTCCATCTGTAAATGGATCATTGATATTGGTAGTCATCCATGTATATATTCAATTTAAAACTCAACCTCCCTATTAAGAGGATGACCAGGATATTATTTTGGGAAAAGATCGAGGATTTTTCACGTAATATGATTTTCTTCAAGAAAGATCATCTCCTTTACCCTAATAATTTGAGCTAGATATTCCTGATCTCAAAAAACTATCCTACTTCAATTGACGATTCTTAAATATATTCATCCTCATCCTTACACTTGTACATAATTAGAAGGTACATTGGGATGTAAAGAGTAATCTATCTCTTCCGACCATTGGTGTTGGATTTTTATAATTATAGAATATCCATTCCCAATATAGATTCAAACTCTACTAAGGGATGTAAGATTAGATTTGTTGGTTGGGTCAATATACAATCATTGATAGGGGAGGAGTTCTATAATTTAGATTCAATAACTTCCCCGCGTGTTATTCTCTATAAATAATAAGAATCCATATTTTTAGGTCTTGTATAAATAGTTATTTGAAATATTCAATATATGAAGGAATTATTATAATTATATTCAAAAAGAAAATTTGACATAATTTAATTAATAAAAAAATTACCTATCACCACGTCGTTTTGGGATACACCTAATTAGTAGGGATATCATATTCCATTAATTATTGACTTAGATGTTTTTCCATTGATTTTGTTTAACAACCCATAGAGTATATAATTGGATCAAATAATTCTCATGTTCCTTCTAGTTAAAGAACTTCAAGATTGGAATAGTGTTTACCTAAACCATATTTTCAACTTCTTCATTAGTGGGTTTCTTCATATCACTTCTATATTTATTATCATGGTTCCCATATTTTCCAAACATCAATAACCTTATGGTTCTCATTAGAATGTTTCTAGGACGATTCTTCCCGCAATTTTGACAAGTGGGATGTTGGGTTTTCTTTACTCCATGATAATTTTCTATTATACATCATGAATATAATTTCACCATTAATTTATAGTCTCTATTACCATGATACCCCTAATAATCACTGATCTCTTTCTCGATTATAATGGTAAAATGAACAATCTCATCATAACTATCAATGTATTGAATCACTAATTATTTTCTTAGACCTAGTTTCAAACCAATAAATAATTGGTTTGCCATATATTTAGTGCTGATAACAAAGTAAAAGAAATATCATTGAAGCCTTTTTATGTTTTCATCATGTTCTCCACAGACTCATCTTTATTTATCTTTAGTTTCTGGAACTCCCTCTCCATATTATGATGGAGACCAGAAGGAAAATATTTATTGAAAAAATGTTTTATTGAATCCTTCCAAATTCATGTACTCAATTTAATCCTTATACTTTTTTTTTGATTATTGAATACCACTAATTGGCTTCCCCATCAAAATGATGGAACAAAAACACAACTCTCTCTTCTAATTAGCATTTATGTACATAAAATATCTTCTCAATGGAGTTAATACACTGTTTTTTCATGAGGGGATCATAAGATCCACTAAATATAAATGTATTTTTTTACAAAAAAGATTCTACTTCAACTTTTTCTCTCTTACAGGGATGTATTTCCACATGATTGATGTTATTATTCATAACATGATCATGTTGAATGAGTAATTTCATGATGTTTTAACCTTTAATTCCCACCATGTTTGGCATCTTATTGGGGAACATTTCGCATTACAATCACATTTGTGGTTATAATGGGTTATCCAATTTCAATTAATTAACAAAAAATAAATAAAAAAATGGAGGCCTGAATAAATATCTAATAAGAATATATAAATATTTCTTTGAGCATAAATTGATAAACTTATAAATGAAAATTATATTTAAATTGTGATTATTTATGTTTCAATATAGTTTATGCATGGAAATAGAATTATTCTTTGGGATACTAAAATTTTTCTATACTACTAACACCTAAAGATTACTAGACTATGTTCTAATACAAACTATAATGACCAAATCCATTTACAGATATTATTACTTTATTTTAAGTATAAATAACTATGAAAAAAACAAGGCTAATAAATAATATTTTATTTGGAAAACTTGGTAGTTAGTTAAAAAACATGAAACTATAATAAAACAACTTTTATAAATATTCACAATGAGATCCTCACTTCTGTTGCAATCCTTTAACTCTATAGGATAACCTAGGTAAATACATAAATAAAATTGATGATCAAAAATATCCTGGTAAGATAATAAACATGAGAATAAATTATAAATTATTTTTTATAGTGCATAACCATATAATATAAAAGGAATGGATCATGAATAATCATTATAAATACTTAAAAATAGAACATGGAATATTATGGAAACCTATGAATTTTTCAAGAATATATAACATTAAATGAACATGAGTCAAGGCTAACTGCCATTACAATGTCACATGGTAGAGAAAGTCCTATAATGGATTTGGCATACACCCTAATACTATACATGGAGTAGAATGAGACTAAACATTACCCACATCATTGGAGAGATATCTTGGGACAACCATCATGACATGTTCATTTTTATGTGTTCCACATAAAGATATCAAACACAAAGAATAATCACAATGTATTTTCATGGAAATAAATGATTTTTGTAATCATGTTATAAGGAATAACTATAGTGTGTATGCAAAGACCCGAATGTTTGAATAAATTTTTTTTCATAACTTTGTGTGTTATTTTATTTTATACTCAACAAAAATCATTAATTTAATAATGTGAGTATAATGAAAATAATACCGTTGGGTTTCGACTATTATATGGCCATTGGTCAATATGACCATTGGAAACTAAATTTTATGATTATTCTATTTAAATACAAGTGATCTTGATTAATTAATATATAACGAAGATTCTATGGCCCCATCAAGTAGTCTCGGGCCGATCGAAGCCCATCTGACGGAACTCGGGAAAGAGGTAGCACCTTTGGGCTTTACTCTAGACCAAACCCAAGATGAACTTTATTGTGAAAAGATGGAACAAAATTGACTTAGCAAGAAGTTAAAGCCGATAGAAATCACTACACGGGCAATGCTGGACGAGCCACCCTAAGATTCTATCACCCTAGCACACCTTACTCTTAGGTCCTATGCTGGTGTTATAAGGGGATATATATTAAGACCGTAACTGCCTTGTGTAATCCTTTGATTTAAATAAAAAATGTGACTTCTTCTAATGGTGATGTTTGTGAATTTTCAAATGTCCGGATAAATATAGTATGCATATTATTGATGAATTTTAAAAAAAGGATATTCTAAAAATATTTATGTAAACCTTGAATAATTAATAATTTGTAATGATTTTCAAAAAATGGTCTTCTACAATTACATTCAGTAATAAATATAGAGTCTAATAAGATCAACTTAATTTTTAATGAATAGTGAATTAGGAATAGTGATTTTACGCTTATGATTAGTAATGTGATCAAATGGATTAAGTAAACTCACTTAAGAAAGTACTAATATAATCTAGGAACCTTGATTAAGTAATGTTATTCAATAAAATAAGTAAATAACTATTTCAGAAAATATTGGTTAATTATTAGTTTTTTTCAGGTGAATAGTGTTTTTTATTTAAAAATTAAATTAAAAATAATTAGAATTTTTTCTTAAAATCGAGTTCATTTTTGAAATCAGAGCACCGATATTTGGTTTAGGTAAATTTTTGAGATTTTTCTGAAATAGTTGAATTTTATGTGAATAGTGTTTCAATTTATAAATTAAAATAAAGATATTTAGAAAATTATTTTCATAAAATGGAGTTCATTTTTGAAATCAGAGAACTGATATTTGGTTAAGGTGAATTTATTGTATTTTATGAAACAATTGAATTTTAGGTGAATGTTGTTTTTTTAAAATTAAATTAAACATATTTAGAAAATTATTTTCATATAATGGAGTTCATTTTTGTAAGAATATCATCAATATTTGGTTAAGGTGAATTTTTGGGATTTTATTGAGAAAGTTGAATTTTAGGTGAATAGTGATAATACAGTTTTTGAGTTTCGGGTGTTTAATGACATCATTAAGGATGTAATAATTATTCAATAATTCTGGTCGACTTGTGAACAGTAAGATAAGGTCGTAGGGGTCTAGGTGGCCAATACCATTGGCATATACCATGGGAAAGCCCATGGTTTTCCCAATACCACTGATGAGGTGTCCCTTGGAAATAAATGCTTTGTCCCCTCACTTCTCCTATAAATACCAAGCCTTTTCCTCATTTATTTCACTCCCAACTCTCCCTCAACGAAGATCTGGTCTCATTACTTCCCATGGAGTCCTCCCAAGGTTCCCTCAAGCCCCCATGGTCCCGTCCTTCGAGTTTTAAGAGTTACTTTTTAAGGTAACAGATCTTACACCTCACTTCCTTTTCAAGTACTCTTGTTTTTGTCATTTATTTTAAGCCTGATGTTCTTATGTTGGGAGTGTTATTTTATATTCATATTACTGTACATTTCATGTTCACATGATTAGAGACCCCATATTTCTCTCATTATTTCATTTTATGAATGTTTAAGTGGCGCCGTTAGGTTACCGAATTTTTGTAAGCGATTCTTTCACTCTTCCCATTTTCAAAGTCCTACATTCATGTCAAGTCTTTCAAGTTCCTTTTTTCCATTTTGGGGTATGATATCTATATTCATCATACTTTAATTTTAGGTTCACATGATGAGAGACACTATTTAATCTCATCAATTCATTTTTTTTGATTTTTAAGTGACGTCGTTAAGATGTTGAATTCTTCATAAGAGAAGTCTTATTTTTTGTATTCCTTTCATGTTTTTTATTTCATATGGTATGTCCATAAAATTTCATTAACATGTTATTATATCCTTTATATTTTGTCCCCTAATATTTTCTGGATCATTTATGAGTGGGTGACCCATGTCCCTTCTCTTTTCAATGTTTTCTAAAACCCTACAACAAAGCGGTTATTCTGCCGAATTTTCATCTCAAAATGTATCTCTCTTTTTCTCAAATTATATTATTTTCTTAAGTGAATACTCAAAACTCATTATTATATAGTTTTATTAACATATATATCAAAAGGTTCTATTTTAAATTTTGGTATTTACATACATGTCACCCACTTTCCTTTTCAATGGGTTTAAAGTGACATAAAGATCACGTCTTTAAAGATGTTTTTAAAATGTAATGACTATGAAATGAAACCCATTTCTTTTATGCTATATGGGTTGTTTATGAAATTATTGATGATTATATATGTGGCTCCAAAGATAATATATACAAATTATGGATGCATCTTGATAGCACTCCAATTCATTGGTTAATGACTTAATCTCTAGAGATGACCTTTTTAACGATTCCTTGGTGAATAACAATGTTAATTTCATTATGAAACCTTTGGGATGGAACATGGTGATACGAAAATGATTGTATAAGTTAAATGTTGTATCCACATCTTCATGTTATGAAACACGGTATTTTTGTTATGATATGACTCACGATCTCTTTCCAATGCCTTAATGTTATTTATCATGACTTTATTAATGTATCTCAAGTTCACAGGTAAAATATTTCTCCTGTTTCCATTACTGGGCATTCTACTCACCATTTCATTTGATGTATTCTCCCAGGCTATGAGATGCTGCAATGAACAAAGGATAAAAATGAAGAATCCTTTCAAGTGTTTAATAATAATGTTTTATGTTGTTTTTATGTATTATGTTCTTGATTTCCAAGACACTAGACTTTAAAGATCCTCTGTATGTAAAATGTAATGAAAAGTTATGTTATAAAAAGGAGAGATGTTATAGTTGGTATCAAAGGTTAGCTTAGTTATTTATGGAAATTAGGATATGAAAACATTAGGAAGAACCCTATAGAAAAGTTTAAATATAGGAAATATTCCTGGTATTTTGGGGAGTATTGAGTAAGTGGTTTATCAAGAAAATAAATCCCTGTCAGGATACGAGCAGGTAGAGGTGGCTCTGGCACACATGTGTATAGGGGTAAAACCCGAAAACACCGCTTTGAGCTAGACTCGAATGGGAACTGGTACATGAAAACGGGCCTTGCTATACTATTGGTTATGACACTCCGAGTGGATATGTTTGGTTAATCGCAAGATTTTTATGAATCATTATGAAGGAATTATAGAAAAATTTAATTGTCTAAGAATGATGTTTTAAGACATAAAATACTTTTTAGTTAAAAGATTCGTAAATGAAATAAGTTTCTCATGAAGGATTTATTATTTTAAAAAATGTCCCCATTTTCTAGGAATATGTTGATGTATGTTCTCAGGAGTTACCCGGACCTCCCCCAGAAATGGAGGTAGATTTCTCTACTGAAATTGTACCTGGATCTCATCTGATGTCAAAGACCCTCTATAATATGGAAAATGGGGAGCTAGAGGAATTAAAGAAACAACTCAAAGATCTTTTGGAGAATGTGTTTATCTGACCAAGGGTGTCTCCTTTGGTAGTACCAATTCTCTTTGTGAAGAAAAAGGATGGATCGATGCAGCTATGCATTGATTATAGAGAACTGAATGGGATCACAGTGAAGAAAAAATACTCTCTTCCAAGAATTGATGACTAATTTGACCAACTTTGTGGGACTCAATTCTTATTTAAGATTGATATTCATTCTGGTTATCAACAATTTAGGGTGAATAATGGTGATATTCCAAAAACATCCTTCCAATCATGATATGGGAATTATGAGTTTGTTGTTATGCCCTTCGGACTGAATAATGAAACTTCAATTTTTATGCATCTAGAATAAGTTGATTTTTGAAACTTATTTTTTCTCAAATGGATATCCTTTGTATAGTAAAATGATTTGGTGATTAAATGATAAAGATTATTTTGGATGATGTTTTCTCTTTTGGAGTACAATTTGCCTAACGGAAATAAAACACTACATGATTTAAATTGAGGAGGAATGGTTGAATTTTTTGGTAAGAATTAATGTATTTATTGTGGACATATGGTGATTTGGGATATTTCTGGAAAATGATGAACGTTGCACAGAGAATATGTGAATAGGTTAATTACACTTTTTTATGAGACATTAATAGTATTTGATGTTATTTGGAGATAAATGATAAGATTTATTGGGGGAAGACTATGTGATTAAATCCTTATGAGTTTTGGGTTCCAATCTTAGATTGGATTATTCTGAATAATTTTAAGGATGGTTGTGTATTAAATGGTCTTTCTGGAACATTCTGTACTTTTGTGGAATTTTGGAGATTAATAGTCATATTTCTTTTTATAATGGATTATTCTATTGGGGATTATATGATCTCATACTAACCATTATATTTTTTGTTTATGACTAAAGACAAGGGAAAAATATAGATATTCTTCTATGTATTATGTGATTCTCTAGAAGATTATAATTGTGCTCTTTATGAGACCAAGTCTTTTTGAATGCTCATTGTTAGGAGATAAGATTAGTCTAGGTGGAAACATATTATGGGATGAAACTCTACATTAAGTTAAGTATATTTCCTTATGTTTTTATTATTTGTAACAAATTAATTTCTCATAATTATGAAAAGAAATGTAAAACAAAAACATTTTTGGTTTATATTTCCTACTAGGTAATCAAAGACCGTTTATCACATCTTACATTTGTGATCTTCTTGTGGTTAATTTTCTCTTAGTAATGTTTTCTATCAATCTCCATCAGAACTTGACCCTTTGTTTTCTCTTCCGTATCCATGTTTTCCAACATGGAATCCTAGTGTGGGTTAACTCGGGTGACCTTTGTACTTCCCATTATTTCATTTAAAGTAATTGTTATACTGACTCTTTTTTCCGATGTGGGAATTTCAACGAAATTTCCAAGAAAAATTTTAAAATTGTGAGGATGCAATTATTTAAGGGGGGAGATTGTAACAACCCGAAAGTTTGAATAAATTTTGTTTCCTAAGATTGTGTGTTATTTTATTTTATACTCAACAAAACTATTTAATTTAATAAAATGAGTATAATCAAATTAATACTGTTGATTTTTGACTGTTATATGACCATTGGTCAATATGACCATTGGAAACTAAATGTTGTGATTATTCTCTATAAATACAAGTGATTTTGATTAATTAATATAGAAAGAATATTTGATGGCCCCATCCAGTATCCTCAGGCTGATTGAAGCCCATCTGACAAAACTCGGGAAGGAGGAAGCACCTTTGGGCTTTTCTCTAGACCAAATCCATGATGAACTTCATCATGTAAAGATGGAATAGAATAGACTTCATGAGAAGTTCAAGCTGATAGAAATCACTACTCGGCCAATGACGGCTGAGCCGCCTTAAGATTCTATCAACCTAGCACACCTTACTCTTAGGTCCTATGCTGGTGTAATAAGGGGCTATGTAACGAGACCGTAACTGCTTTTTGTAATCCTTTGATTTAATTAAAACTCGTGATTTCTTTTTATACTGAAGTTTGTGAATTTTCAAATGTCCGGATAAATATAGTATGCATATTATTGATGAATTTTAGAAAAATTTTATTTTAAAAATATTTATGTAAACCTAGAATAATTAATAATGTGTAATGATTTTCAAAAAATGGTCTTCTATAGTTAAGTTCATTAAAAAATTTAGAGCCTAATATGATCAACTTAATTTTTGAAGAATGGTAAATTACGAATAGTGAATTTAAGCTTATGATTATTAATGTGATCAAATAGATTAAGTAACCTCACTTAAGAACATATTAATATAATCTAGGCACCTTTATTAAATAATGTGATTTAATAAAATAGGTAAATAAATTTTTCAGAAATTATTGGTTATATATTAGTTTTTTTCGGGTGAATAGTGTTTTTTATTTAAATATTAAATTAAAAATATTTAGAAAATTATTTTTATAAAATAAAGTTCATTTTTTAAAATCAGAGCACCGATATTTGGTTAAGTTGAATTTTTGGGATTTTTTTGAAATAGTTGAATTTTATGTGTATAGTGTTTTTATTTTAAAATTAAATTTAAAAAATTTAGAAAATTATTTTTATAAAATGGAGTTTATTTTTGAAATCAGAGCATCAATATTTGGTTAAGGTGAATTTTTGGGATTTTTCTGAAAGAGATGAAATTTATATGAATAGTTTTTTTATTTAAAAATTAAATTAAAAATATTTAGATCATTATTTTCATAAAATGGAGTTCATTTTTGAAATTAGAGCATCAATATTTGGTTAAGGTGAATTTTTGCGATTTTTCTGAGAAAGTTGAATTTTCAGTGAATAGTGAAAATACAGTTTTTGAGTTTCGGGTGTTTAATGACATCATTAAGGATGTAATAATTATGAAATGATTCTGGAAGACATATGAATAGTAAGATAAGGTATTATGTGTCCCAAGTGGCCAATACCAAGGTAAAAAACCATGGGCAAGCCCATGGTTTTTCCAATACCACTGATGAGGTGTTCCTTGGCATTTAATGCATTGTCCCCTCACTTATTTTATAAATACCAAGACTTTCCATCATCAATTTCACTCAAAACTTTCCCTAAATGAATCTTTGGTCTCATTACCTCCCAATGAGTCCTCTCAAGGTGCCCCAAACCCTCAAGGTCCCGACCTTTGAGATTGAAGAGTTACGTTTTAAGGTAATTGATCCTACACCTCACTTCCTTTTTATGTACCCTCATTTATGTCATTTATTTAAGTCCCATGTTATTATGTTGAGGGTGTTATTTTATATTCATATTAATTTCCATTTCATTTTCATATAATGAGAGACCGCCTCTTTCTCTCATCATTTCATTTAATGAATTTTTAAGTGGTGACGTTAGGCTGCTGGATTTTTGTAAAGGATTCTTTCACCCTTCCCATTTTCAAAGTTCTACTTTAATGTCAAGTCTTTCACATTCCTTTTTTACATGTTGGTGTATTATCTCTATATTCATCATACTTTAATTTTATTTTCACATGATTATATACCCTATTTAATCTCATCAATTCATTTTTTTGATGTTTAATGTGATGCTGTTAGGCTTCCGAATTTTTCATAAGAGAAATCTTATTTTTGTCTTCCTTTCATGTTTTTTATTTCATATGGTATGTCCATAAAATTTCATTACCATGTTCTTATATCATTTATATTATTTCCCTCTAATATTTTATGGATGATTTATGAGTGGGTGACCCATGTCCCCTCTCTTTTCAGTGTTTTCTAAAACCCTACAACATAGTCGTTATGCTGGTGAATTTTCGTCTCAAAATGTCTCCCATTTTTTCACAAATTATTTAATTTTATTAAATTATTACTCAAAACGCTTTATTCAATAGGGGTATTCATATATATATCTATATTCTCTATTTTAAATTCTTGGATTTACAATCATGAGACCCTCTTTCCTTTTTCGTGGGTTTAAAGTGACAAAAAGATCATGTCTTTAAAGCAGTTTATAAAATGTTATGACTATGAAATGAAACCCATTTATTTTATGAAATATGGGTTGTTTATGAAATTATTGATGATGATATATTTGGATCACATGATAATAAATAAAAATTAAGGGTGTGCCCTGATAGATCTCCAATGCATTGGGTAAAGACTTAATATCATGAGAAGACCATTTTAACGATACCTTGGTGAATAACCTTGGAAATATTTTATGACACCTTGGGGATGGACCATGGTGATACGGAAATGATTGTCTAAGTAAAATGTTGTAGCCACATATTCATGTTATGAAACACGTTATTTTTATTATGATATGCCTAACGATCTTTATCTCATGCCTTAAAGTTATTTATCATTACTTTACTGATGTATCTCAAGTTCACATGTAAAATGTTTCTTTTGTTTCCCTTACTGGGCCTTCTGCTCACCTATTCCTTTGATGTATGTTCCCAAGTAATAAGATGATATAATGAACTTATGATGAACACTAAATAAGACTTTAAAGTGTTTAAGAAGAATTTCTTATGTTGTTTTCATGTATTATGCTCTGGATTTCCATGACACAAGACTTTAATGATCCTCTGTATGTAAAATGTAACGAAATGTTATGTTATAAAAAGACAGGATGTTATAGTTTATCATAATGAAATCCATGAAAGTAGTTATTAAATAAATTATAAAAAACAATAAAATAAAATTAATAACAGATCATAAAGAATGATTTATAATGGATGTTAATACATGAAAATAGTGTTTAGTAAAGATCATAAATGATCCAATTTAGTGTTGTTTTCGAGAAATGAATAAATAATATTTAAAGAGGGTAACGTTATAATTATTTTCATAAAACCATAAATGAAATAAGGTAATATTTTATTATCAAATCATTTAATTTATAAATAACAATACTGACTCAAAATAGTTTATGCAGTGTACTTTAAAATGATTAAGAAAAAAATGTTCTCTTTAATTGGTATTTCTTACAGTGATAAATTGAGTAGGGAACCATTTAAAAAATGTAATTCCCCATATAATATGGATTAATTAAATAAGATACCTATGGTTGGGACATATAATTTGGGATTAAAATATGTATATAATAACAATGAATAAATACATTGGGTTAAAGAGAGATAAAACACAATCCCAAAGGAAAATGGAGGTTTGAAGAGACCCACTACCTTATGTCTGAAAACATTATGCACTTTCACTAAATTTATTTTTTTATCAAATTACATAAATTAATTTCCAAACTAATAACCCATTACACATGTATAATATTTATTAGAATTTTATATAGTTCAATTAATTAAATTTTGACGAGTAATAAAAACTAATTTCGTCATTTCAAGATAAATTTTTCCACAGTTTTGTGATTGGTTGACATGTATATAATTATGGATGTTTTTTAAGAATAGAAATAAAAATAAATATGTTAGATGGAATAGTAATTATGGAATTCAATGAGTTTAAATGTTACCATATTTCATTTTTTATTCTGAACTAATTATAATGTATTTGATAAAAAAATAATGATAATGGTTTAGTTTATTTTGGTTTTTTTCAATCATCAAAAACTAATTTTGTTTTAGTTTATATATTGTCTATATGTTACATATAAAATATGAAAATATTTCTCATTTTAAAATAAAAAACATATTTAATGATAATAATTTTTTTATTACCATCCTTGAAGGATGTAATGTATAATAAAAAATCAATTGTCATGCTGATGGTAAACAACTATAATTTGGACAATCATTTTGTTTCATAGAATTAGAGGAGATTAGAAAAGATGTGGATATAATCTATTACATTAGTAGTATAAAATTATATTCTATACATGATAACATGTTCAATATCATTTTATTGGTGAAGTATGTGAGGTACAAGTAGAAGAATAAATGAAACTAAAAGAGATGGTTTAATAAAGTTACCTCTTGAATATCACCTTTTAGAAAGATCCCATTAAGAACATGGAATTGGTATTATTTTTAGAAGAATATCAATTTTAAGTGAGAATATTATGGAGGACAGTATACTTCAGTTATTTGGGAGAGAATCAAGTCTGATAAAGTTTGAGGATAAAGGGTTGCGATGGGTGGTATTTATAAGGGAGGAAAGGGGTGTTTTTGAAATTTCTCAAAAGATTAAATTACATAAACAAATATTCTATTCAAATGTCACAAAGAGGCCTTATATTCTAAGATCATATATTATATGTTTTTAATATCTTCCAATAAGAAAAATAGATAAATTTTTGTATTAATTAAAACATTATCAGTTCGAATAATCCTTAATTGAAATATTTTAATTTTAATTATGGTAACAATTGTTTATGAATTTAAAGGTTATAATCATTACATGTACAGGATAATTTGACCATATATATCAAAATATTGGTATTTTAGATAATATAATAGTTTTTTTACTTTTATATAATTATTATGTTTTTAAAATAATTGAATAATATATTAAAAACAAAAAAATATCTTTATTTACAATTTTCAAACTATTCAGTAGTTGGACATTTTAAAACATAAATAATGAAAGTAAAATAACAAAACACTATTTTATTATATTCTCTAAATGTCACGATAATATATTTAATTCATGGATTATCTTACATAACTCAAATAATATTTATTTTATTATTTTTTATATCATTTCATTCAGTTTTCCATTAATTTAATAATTGTTACATTATTAGTGTGTATGAATTTAATGTAATTATTTGTTAACTAAAAATTCAAAAATAAATTACCAATTATTTGATAATTATATTAAATGTCCATGGGATATGTATTACAGAAGATACCTGTTGGATGAAATTTTATTAAAAATAGTATACTAATAGAAAATAATTGTGTGACATTTTTTTATATTCATTGATTTTAATAATATCTTTGTCATTTTTACGGACAATAATATATTAAAAGATTCTATTTATAGCCTTAGTTGTTAATTTTAAAATTTATTTCATCCTCTAAAATTTGGTCAAGTGTTCTAGTAATTTTAATGTCCTTATCATATAATGTTTAACATTAAATACACGATTTACCCTTAACCGTTGTAACAAAAACGTGCCAACGTTACTATTAGTATTGAAAAAAAATACCATAAATTTACTATATTTGGTCCTTATGATTATAAATATTTAATTAATCTCTTTAAATTCAAAATAATGATGTACAAAATTTAATTTAAATTTAAAACTTCAAAAAGATACAAAATATTATTTTTCAGAAAAATTACCTTTGAATTATAAAATATTTTTATAATATATTTATGTTAAAAAATAATATTAAAGACTTAAAAAGTATTATTTAAAATTAAAAGTTAATAATAAAATTTTAAAACTAATATAAAATGTAATTTTACTTTTTGAATTCTTTAAATGAAAAATAATGTTTTCAATGTTAATTAGTATTTCTAATTATTCATTTAAATTCCTAACATTTTAAAAAATACTGAAAACAAAATCAAAAAATATCTTTGGCCTTATGAAATGAGAAATAAAGGTTATTTTTTCAAAAAAAAATTATTAATGTGAATAAACTAATTATATTTTTATTTCCCATAGAATAAAAAAAGTCTTTTTTTAGGAAAACATATTTTTGAAGAATAAAATGACATTATCAAAAATGAAATTGTTTGTTTCTTAAGAATTAACATATTTCATAATATGTATATTCATATTCATAAATTTTAATTCAATTCCTAGTTTATAATTGTCATGTTAAAAAATAATATTGTATATCATGGTTTTCTTAAACCCAGGGTTGCATTCAACAACAACTGGTTAAGAAATTAAAATATAAAGACTAATACTACATAAAATAACCAAGATATTACCATAATAATAGGGTTTAAAAAATAATATTTAAGTATTTTCAAGTGTAAATAATATTCTATGTTTAAGTCATGAAATTTTATTATGATAAGAGAATGATTTTCTTTAAAAAAAATTACACAGTGTGAAAAAATTAATAATAAGTATAGGCTCTCACTTGGTCATTTATAGATATGTTATACAAGAGTTATTACATAATTATATTATATTAAAATCCAAAAATTTAATAGAAATTGGATAAAGTGAATTATTTTCTACATATAATTGATTATGTAAGGAGTTAAGGTTGGATCTTTATAGTTGGTATCAACATAAAAGATTTTGATAACATTTAAGATTAGTATGTTTTCTATTGAGGTTATCTAAATATTTTGGGATACCATTATGGGTCTATTATTTTATGTTTGATTTTAATTTCAATGATAAAGAAACCCCATTTTAGTTTTTATGTTATGGGTTTCTAAGTAGGCTAATGAAATTCATGGTGATATTTTATTTTGGTGAGGTAAATATAACCCTTAGGTATACCGTGAAAGATTATTTCAGGAGAATATAGTTATATTATTTGGCATTCAGGATAAAAGTCCTGAGATAACATTTAAGGTTACAGTATTCTTTAATATTTTATATATTATAGTGATGTTTGAGTATTTTCATAATAAGTTTGGGGTATTTATAGGAATCATATTAATTTAGTTTTTTTTAAATGAAGCCGCATATATTGGGTGACAAACAATCACACCCAACAATGTGGATGGGAATAAACCCAAAACTAAAGTGTGATAATGGTGAAATAGGTACCACTGAGCTACATGATTCACTTTATTAGTGTATTTTTTTACTGAGGTGTTTGACATATAAATATTAAGTATATTTCAAAAGAATATATTTTATATAATCCTTAGATAGAATATTTATTTGGTGATTAATGGTATAATATTATTTTTAAAGAATGTTAATATATTTGTTTGGAAACAATATATTATTATGGTCAATAGAATATTATGGGATTTTATTTGAGGAAAAAAGGATAAATTATCATTTAGAAGCATATATAATTTTATTTTGGCTATATGGTAATTCATGTTATTTATTAAAATTGATGTCATATCTTGAAGATTATTTTATTTGGGCATAAAAGTATTGGTTTATTTATGTTTGAGTGTATAATATAGATTATATACAAATTGAAAATAAATATTAGAAGAATATATTGTCAAACCCTTCATATTTTTTTGTTTCTAACACGATGGGTAATATTTTTTAGAATTTTAAGTCCAGTTGAACTTTGGGTGTTACTATTAATGATTTGGAGTTTAATGTTGTATTTATTTATATGAAGGTTTATTCATTTTGGGAATTATATTACCTTCTGAAAACCATTTTTTGTTAATTTATAAAGAATATAGGAATAAGATGTTATCATTTGTTGGATTATGTGAACTATTAGATTATAATATTCTTGATTTAGACATGAAAATTTTATATAGAATACACATACATTAGAAGAAAATATGAGATTGCAATGGAAATTTATTTAAGGATGAAATTCTACCTGTGAAGTAAGTATATTTCCTTATATTATTAGTTTATATTGTATAGGAATTACTAAAATATATGAAAATGGTCTTGAAACAAAAAAAATTATCTTATTCACTTCATTTATGAATAATCTATGATGTTTTTTAAACCTCATTGGTTTATGGACTTTTGGTTGTTGACTTTCTCTTGATCACTCACTTTTTGTGATCAATTATTTTTGTAACTATCAATCATTATTTGGTAATTTACTTTCATCCATATTTTTTTAGTCCCCACTAATATTCATCTATTTGTAATCTTGGTTATGTTTTATTACAAAATTATATCCTATTCCACAATCCCTCTTTTCAAGAGGATGTTTTATTAAATACTTCCATGACATGGGATTTCCAAAAAGAATATTTTCATATTCCAAAACCTTTTTACCAATCCCAAGATAAAATTTTGTGGAAAAATTTATTACTATGGTGGAGAATGTAATATCGAATGATTTTAAATAAATTATTCTGTTTAATATCATATGAGATGCGCAACACCGAGCTTAAAAGAACTATGAAATATAATTATTTATATATATCCATTATAAAATAGTAATTAAATTTGCGGTATGAATATGATTAACTAATTTATAAAATAAAAATAATTTTCCAACCAAATAAAAATTAAATAAATAAATTATTAGAAAATTGTCACTAAACTTTTAGTAAATTCATTTTATGATTCAAGAATATGTTTTCATCAAAACTAAAATTTATTGATTTTTATGAGAAAAAATTATGAATAATTTATAGAAGAATTATAAGTTTAAATTTATGATAATTATATAATTTTTATATTCTGAATGTCAAAATTATCTTCCATTTATTTTTTTTAAAAATCACTAAATGTTTTATTTCTCTATGAATTGTAAAATTAATGGATTTTATTTAAAATAGTAATTTATTTTCAAGGATTTACAAAGTAAAATTCCATTTTCGATTATTTATTAAACATTATTTGGACAATGTGGCTAAAAATAACCTTATTTTGATATTTTAAATGATTTTTTCTTGAATTTTTTATGAAAAAATTTCAATATATATTTGTTGATTAGGGTAAAATTACATTTCAAATCACACACACATTATATATAGCCCCGAAAGGAAGGCCAAATCCCCCCAGGGGATAGACCACCCATGAATCCTTAAATTTTCAATAGATGGACCATAAGGTTGGTGATGTAGCGTAATACATACAAAATTAATATTAACAAGCCTGATGGCCAAGTGCAATGTCATTATAGTATCATACTACCAATGTCACTAGGCATGAATCGTCACATGTCTACGTTATGAATTTGCCACGATATATCTACATCATCACCTGAATCCCCACATATATAATATTATAATAGTAACTATTCCTATTAATAATGAAACCCATGAACTCCATGATGGTGTGTCTTGTGGATGAGTACCACTCATCTATGATATTAGCCACAATAAAAACATTTTTATACTTAAAATGAATTTTTCAAATACTGTTTGCATCGTGTTTTTCAGGATTAATTACAATTTAAATTATCCTACATTTTAGGAGTTGATAATGAAAAATAAATATAATATTTGAAATTATGAGGTCCAAATTTGTTAAATAGTCTCATTTAATTTTTGTTCATTTTGAATAGTAACAGTTGAAAATGATTTTCACCTCGGGAAGGATAAATCTTGTAATTAAGGATAAAATTTATATGGTAAGGACTAAAAAATTACACTAAAACATTTCATTAATATATTAGACTATTTGGGTTGAACATGATCATATGAGTGTCTTATTAATTCGAAATTATTTCCATTTTTTTTTGAAAATTACTTTAATATAATTTAATGTAAATATAAATGAAAAACATTTTAATCCCTTTCATTTAATATCTATAAATATTTTTGATAGTGTTGTAAAAATTAATGTTCAGTTAGAAATGGTTATATTAATGAAAATTTATTTTGTCATGCTAATTTATTTTTAGTTTTAGTTAATGAAATAATTAAAGTCAATTCTTATGAAACACCAAAATAGTACTTGTGCAAGCAGTAAAAAACTCAAGTAAATGACTTTAAAATCCCTAAATGTTATATTTTTTAGGTGAGTTATAGTGTATGATGAATTTTTAAGAAAAATATTATATTTTAGGTAATTTTTATGGGATTATATTCAGAATAATTTGTTGTGATGTTGTTTTAAAAGTCAAATTTAATGAATAGTTTAAAAAATGAAATAAATTATATTTTATTTTAAATAATAAAAAATAATTTTTTTTAATAAAATATTAAGGAAACTAATATGATAAATGGTTTAAAATATCATCCAATTACAATTTATGACCCAATTGTCACCTCATAAGTAATATTATATCACTTTAATAATGAAAATTCATTACCACATTTATGGTTAAAATTTGTTAACTAAGGGGTTAAACCCAAAAGATAAGGTTTAAAAAGATATATAAACCTATATAAATTTTATTTCATGTTTATTTATTGGCCATATCCTCCTTATCTTTTAATATGTGTAATTTGAAAACCATTTTACATATATTAGAGATATTTAATATTATATGATTACATATATTTCTTGTACTGACGTTAATGATATATTATAATAACTAATTTTTTATTAAATGTATTAAAATTCCTAGAGATATAATATTTTTCCAATTTAATGGAATATGGTATATAATATCATCCATTTTACATTAATGAGATGATTTCCTTTAATTTTTACTTTTTTACCCATAAATTTTATTAATCATTGATATAAAACTAAATGTCAAATGACATAACGTGGGATAAAACAATGGGATAATGTGAAAAAAATGCCATAATATTTTCCAAATATTATTGGATGAATTTATTTATTCTAATACACTTATTATATTAAAATTATATCAATTTAGATTGATTTTAACAATATAAACAGGTTATATTAATTTAATACAATATCTCTCCCCTCATTATAAATGGGACCCCTCTCATCTACCCACATCACAAGGAAATTGGTTCATCCTACACCATCCCATATAACATACTAGAATCCATCCCCTAATTTTATAGGTATTTTTCTCGGAATTATTTCATCCATATAAGGATTAAGGTGTAAAAAAGTAGATTGTCCAAAGAAAGGGTATAACTCAAAATCGAATGATTTAGTTATATTTATTATTCCACCTACATCAAATACACTTCAACCATGGTGATATAATAACATAAATATATCACATATACCAAGTTGTTTTCATATAAGTATACTAACCTAAATACATCTCCTTCTTCCATTAAATTCAAAATGACACCATTGTTCGCGTGTATGGTGGACTACCTCCTCAAAAACCGTTGTAATTCCTTTTCCATCACTACCTCTCCTGACTATATATAAGGATGTATTTAGGTATATATATATATATATGAAATTAATGAAATAATTACCTTTATTTAAATTTAATATATCATTTTTTTTCTAACAATTCCACTCATAGAAAAATGACACCGTTGTTCGTTCGTATGTGTGGATTACAACCACCATGAAGTGATGAGATTCATAATTCATCATCACATTACATAGAGTTTATATATAATAATATTTAAGAAAATTATATTATATTTATTATAGAATAAATATTATTTAATGATAAAATGACACCTAAATTATTTTAATCATGATCATTGAAAAATCAATGTGTCACTCATGCTTACATATAAGATACTGTCTCCATTATTGTAATGTAGTTCATTTTTAAAATCCATATTTTATAGTTTCTTGAAAACTGTAATTGATATATAATAATTTTTATTATTCCATGATTATTATTTTGGATATGATAAAATAATGATCGCTTTTACCATAGTCATCCATATTATGATCTTTTGGACATATGAGTATAATATCCTCAAAACATATCACATAAACTTAATTGATAGAATAATTGATTATAACCTTGTAAAATTAATAATATACATGATAAATTTTTTTTTAAATTAAATAAATATGTTTTGTTTATTATTTTGGAATACTATTAACATAAATAATGATTCAAATACGAGGCAAGGACACTTTAATTTTAAAATCGTATTTTGAATGGTTTGGTGACTTATTGATTAATTGTCATTCTTACATGTCCATATTTGTGAAATTATTCTCTAGATGAATTTATATTTAATTAAAATAATTAAAAATAAAATTTATATCACTTTTTCCATTATTTCATAGGGGTTTAAATAGAAATATTTTATGTCTTTTATAAAGAACATTTTGAAAAAAGAAAATATGAATGTTCTATTTAAATGTATATAAATTCAACAGGGATTTCATCCTCCTTATCCATTATTTTATGTTTTTATTCCATTATATTATTTATTTTTTTTCATATAAAAACCCTCCTTCCTTTTTTATAAACAAATTTTATTTTAAAAAGTGATTTATTTAAATGGAATGGTATTTTCATATTTGAATGTGTTTTTTATATGGGTTTATAAGAGTTTTTAATGTGTTTTATGATAAAAATATGAAAGAAATAAAATTATTCATGATTATGAACATGAGGATTATATATGATGAATGTTTTAATACAACACATCATATACAATGTGTGACCGAAATAATGATAATAGGATCGTTGCGCCAGATAGAGCTTATATGATGAGTTTGATTGATACATCTTATATGATGGGAGAGATTTATAAAGATTATATGATGGGTGATCCCAATACATCATATATTATTTGTGAGCCCGATATAGCACACAAATTAATTTTTTAATGTTCATAATCTTTATATAAAATAAAGATGGAGCTAATTGAAGATGTTTCTCCTTTGTATTTAACTAGGATATAGTTATTTATTACACAATTTATGAATATAATGTTTAGGGTTACCTAAAATGGGTTTCAAATTTATTTTTATGGGGATTAAATGTTTTATTTCTGAAAAAATATTGTATTTTCATGTCATTTTTTTAAATTCATAATGAATATTTTGATAAAGGAATACTTTTTTGGGGTTTTCAATCTTTCGATGGACAAAAAAATTTCTTCTTTAATGTCATATAATGATATTTTTTCTAATTATATAAAATTATAAATTTATTTACACAATAATTATGGAGGGTTCAAGAAAAATGTTAATTCATGTTGTAATCTATAAACACGATTAATGAAAATAAAATGATTTTTACTTTAAGAGTTTTATTTTGTGGGAAATATTGATACTATGTAAAATGTCCGCTTTATTATATAGGGGTTTGTAATATAAGAGGTATGACATAAATACCTTAAAATATACACCATATAGATCCTAAAAATTAATGAAAGTTAATTATTTTCTAAATACATTATATTATATAATGATTTATGGATCTTCCATTATAATAAGTTTCAAGATATATTCTAGAAGTTACAATTCAACATATCCTTTATAGATTCCTTCTCTCCAATTCCTAATAATTTAATTTTTAAAAGGATAAAAGATAAAATAATTTTATGCTATAATAGTTTTGTATTGTAGCATTAAGTCAATAATTTTTAATCATGGTGTATCATAAAATTAAATCAAATATACAAGATCCAATGACATTTAATATTCTTTGTGTGATTATCCTTTCTGTGTTTAAGAAGTTGTTATGTGATTTTATAGATTGTGTAAACATAAAACACGTTGGAGTGACATTAAAAAATGGGTTCGATAAATTAAATCAACATATTTTCACTATTGAATTAGTTGATCGGTCTATAATATATCCATTTGAACTTTATAAATACATTTTAATCAATGTTATTTAGTTTATATTTCCTATATATTTTGTTATCTTATATGTAAAGGAAAATAAAAAATTACATTTCTTTATAATTCCATTTCATAAAATCCATACTATTTTAATTGATTCTCATCATGGGGAATTCATTTTTAGAGTTGGTGAAGAAATGATCACCTAAAACTTTTAATGGGATAAAGTGAGATTCTGATGTGGAAGTAAAATATTTTTGTTATATTAGAACCATGGTAATTTACATTGGACTCATATATGATAAAAGTGACTATTATAGGATAGAGGAAGATAAAATATCATAGTTGAATGAGTGGTGATAGAACAAACGACATCAAATTTTTACATAAAAGTGGAGGTTGTCATTAGGGATGGAATTAACTTATGTATATGATATAATTGGTTAAACAAGACTAATGTTTCCTTCAATATTTATAGAATTAAAATATGAATTGTATCATATTTTTTACAAATTGTAATATGGATACATTATGGTAAAAAAAATTCAAATCATTGTTATCACCTAGTGAATAAGAATAATTGATTTTACAATTATTGAAGTATATGAATCAAGGTATTATATGATAAATTAAATTCATTAAATGAATTAGTCCACGAATTTTCATACATAAGATTCAGATTGAGGAAGTAGGATATCCATCATATTAATATTAATGAATACTAACCCATTTTAAAAAGATGGTGGTGAGGAAGTATGCCATATAATTTTTTAATACAATAATTTTCTACACCATTAGAGATGGTACAATATTCATCCCACTATATGTTTTCTGATGAAAGGTTGAATATATATGAACTAAAATGATAAAATTAAATTGATTCCATCTAGATTAGTCATGGAATAGAGATTGTGTATTATTTATATAATATTTAAAGATTCTATAAGTATTGATCATTGCCTCATATGATTAAAAATGAAAATATCATATCCCTTGACCCGGATCAACTAATATTACCTTTTTGATGGATAATTAGTCAATAATGAAAATTTTTTGCACCTCTAAGATCAATATTAATGTAAATTTACATTACAACATATAAATATCAAAGGATTACCAATATCTTTTAAAATATAAAAATCATTTTCACCTTGTAATTTTTTATGAGGTTAATATTTTATGATATTAAGGAAACAATTTTGAAAATTTTAATGGATGACTTTATTGTTTTTGAAAAAAAATTAATGTTTATGAAGGATAATTCAACAATTCAGGGTGAGGTGTGAGGAAAGTAATATTTTTCCCATTTTAGAGAAGGGTATTATTATATGTAAAAGTGGTATAGTTCGTTAAAATAACATATTTGATATAGTTCTTAAAATGGATTGAAAAAAATTATGTAATGAATAACCTTAAAATACATAAATCCATTTATTGAATTTTAATCATTCATTTCTATTTCATATTTTATCAATCGGTTTTTAGATGAGTTTCATAGATCTCATAACCATTGATAACATTATCTCTAATGATTTCTCATTTGAGTTTGATGAGGTTTTTGTAAGGTTGCCTAAACTAACTAATAAGTATGTTGTTGAGATTTTAATTATGGTTCACTTAAATTAGAATGATAAATTCAAGCTCAAGAATGACACAAGATTCTATATGATTGGATAATTACATGTATATTGAGTTTATATTATCTTTTTTGATATTTATTATGAAATATAGAATCTGAATAAATCAAAATTAAATTACCCCACCATAGGATAAGAACATTTATTTATGGACTTTATAATAAATCGTTTCTATAAACACCATTGGATGAAAAATATTATTTTATATATAAATCAAGTATATATAAATTACTTTTAAAATGTCCATAACCAAATAATATTTTTGATTTAGTGGTTTTATTTTTGAAAGAGTTTTATTATTTAAATTTTAAAAAATAAGTGATGTAATAACATTGTTTAAGATCAATTTTTATGGTTGGAGATACCATAATCTAATAGATATTATAGAAGGAAGATTCTTAGAAAATTCCACTGTAATTAATTTATTATGGAGGTAGTCCCTCACATATGGTATGCCAATATGGTAACCTATTTTTCCAGGAAAACAATTTAATGGAATTTCCAATTTCATGATATAATGTCATTTTTAGATAAGGTGTAAACACTATAAAGGAATATAATTTTTTCCCTCATCATGTAGATAAAAAAAAAATAACTGGAGACACATTTCAGTTATTAATATAATATATGATTTTTATTTTTATCACTCATATCTATTTTGAATGAGTCATGGTATAAATTGTACTATTTCTATAGTACTTCAATCAGTCTTATTTTATCTAGTTATATATGAAGTTTCCTAGAGATTTCGTCTGATATGTGATTGATGATAATATATAAGAAACATTGAAATGTTGATGGAGATGACCCTAAATTTGATATTTGATTTTGATGCTTTTATGTTGGGGACATTAAATTTATAGGACAATTCCCACCGAAATTTGGGAAAAATCATATATTATATCATGTAAATTATAATTCCAAGTAACTCGAAATAGAAAGAATAGTTCATAACATGGTAAATATAGTTATGTTATTTTATAAAAACTTATTTTCTATGAATATGATCTCCAACAGGTTCTTATTATATATCAAGGAGCACACATTGAAAATGTTTTATTATGATATGTTTTATTAATTAGGTATTGTAGTATAATATAATTAAACCATTCCACCATTGATAAAACAGAAAATTAAAAAATTAAAATCAGGTGATAAATAATATTAAAAGGAAGATGGTTGGAACAAAAAATAAATTTTGTTATAGGAAACTTAACAATGACATATAAGAATACCACACATCATATTAGACACAAATTTCCATGTAACTCATATTTTTTGTTGTAAGATAATAATTTATCGATTTGTATATTTTTATTATAAATATTATTGGGTAATAAAGCTCATAAACATTTATATGATTAACATAGGAGAGAAGCTAATTATCTCACTAATTAAGTTCATGAAATTAATGAGAGAATCAAACAAGAAATCTTATTTTTATAATGATAGGAATAATGTGTTTCATGACATTATAAGGATAAAAATTATTTATGATGATGAAGTAGTAATATTAAATTAAAGTGAAAAGGTTTTGAAGAAAAATAATGTCTTAGTTGTCCAATCCATCAAAATTCATGAATGTATTCAATAAGAGTGTAGTATTGATCATGGGTGATGATACAAACTTACTAAAACATAACAGATAATATTTAATAGATTTTTATTAATACATAAAATTAATTGGAACTTTTTATATGATATATTTAGAAATATACTTGAGGACCATGTATAAATAGATATAGAAATTAACTAAATCATAGTAAAAGATGAAATCCATCTATTATATAAAATTCCAAAAAACATTTCTTAATTTTTTTGTTTTATTTAGTATAAATTTTTTTTTACTATTTATTTGTGTTTTTATTATTAAATAGTATTTTGAAATAATAAATTAAATGTCTATTATATTTCAGGAAAGAATAACCATCAAAAAACACAAAGGCAAGAAAAAACTAAATATTTATTGACTATGTGCATGATCACCAAGACCATGAACTACATTAGTTAAAAAATAAAATCTATTGAGCATTGGGAAATACTTTTCATGATCCCTAAGAATTTTCCCTAGGAATGAACATTAGGACTCTATAATGTGATTAAGGTCATAAATTTTTAGTATAAAATACACTAAACTAGTTACTCTCAATCCTCAAACCCTTACCCATTTGTTCACCCTTCCCTTTATGACAACCCAACACCAATGTTTCTCCCAAAATAGATTAAAGACCATATATTTAGATTTTTACATTAGAAAAAATAAATTTTTCTTCAAATGAACGGTAATCTCTTAGATCTATTTCCCTTGCTCTCAAACACTTATACAATTTTAAAAATAAAACATTTATATTTTGATAAATATTCATATTTGTTGCATATATTATTTCATGTTACTTTGTTTTAAATTGAAATTTTATTATCTTTTAAACCAGACAAACATTATAATATTTTTTCAAAATAATATTTTATTTTATTTTTTCAAAAAAAAAATTATATCATAATATGTATGGAAAGACATAATTTTCAATTTTTAGTTTTTAAGAGATGATACCTTTTTTTAAATTATCATATTTAAATTTGATTATTTTATGACTATATTTAGGGACTTTCTTACCTAGACCGTAACTATTTCCTGTAAAAACAAAAATCATGCATGATCCTATAATGATGGACCTCTAACATTCATTACCAAATAATGTTTTCATTTTAGTAAAATGATTCAAAATGATCAATATTGTAAATTATTCATATTTAAAATGGTTGGTAATTTATTTTTTAAAATAAATGAATTTTTTATATTTATTGTTTATGATACCATTTAGGAAAATCTAGGTATGGGTAATTTTGTATAATTATTTTTTACTTTCAAATATATGTATTAATGTTCATACCATTCAAATTAGAGATGAATTTTAATGCTAAGGTCATTTCCCTTATAAACATAATCATTGGATTCTTGAATGTTACAATGATGTGAACATCATTCAATAGAACATATGATATTCCATTCCTATTTCCCAACTTTGGGTTTCTAATTGGTATGAAAATAGAATAATTTACTCAATTTAAATCCTTAAATATATGTGAAAAATATTTAGAATCCTCTAAGTCTATGCTTCATTAGACATCCCACAATTATCTTAATAAATCATTTGACACCCATAAAATTAAATCTTATTAACTGAAAAATACTATCCATTTTATCCTCCATAATATTTTAAAAAATTGTTTCACTGCCCATATTTATAGTGGTGAAGGTTTTATAGAAATTTTTCTCTTTATCCAATATTCAATTATTACTAGAAAATTATCAATCCTTGATTTAATATTCTCTAATAATCCCTTCAAAAAAATTTCATTTGGAATCGGTGGAATATTTCTATGTCCCTAAATTAAACAGTTTTTAGAAAATGATTTTCTTAATAATAAATCTTATAACTTCACGAACCTCTATTTTCCCCATATATTCTATGTAAAAATGATAATAACATGTTGATTTTCACCTCAATTAGTTACAAATACTTATTTGGGCATGTTATGTAGCCGTAAATAGAGAAGTAATAATAGGAACAAGTTACATGATGGGATGTAAATGATCTTCAATCACAAAATGCTATTAAAACCTAGTCATCCCAACCCTAACAAGATATCATGAAAAATACTTTTCATTTATCCCACAACCCATTCTACTACACATTTTTACTCTATAGAGTACATCAATGAAATTATAGGGCACCAACACACAATATATGATTATATGGTTTTTAATATAAACATGTTATTTCATCAAATTTATATCAGTGGTTTTTAATAACCATACTACTCTTTTCATTTATCCACACACCCATACTCTGACTTAATTTTTCAGTCTTAAATTATTTCCCCATATACATGTGATGAAAAGTAAATTTGAGAGACATTGAAGGATAAGGTGGTACAACAAGGTAATTTAGAGGTTATAGAGTTAAATAAATGATAAGTGGACATCATGGAGATGTAGTAGGATCATCTCATATCATTCGCGATATGTTAAATTTCACTATATGTGATGGGGATTCTTAGGGATCATAGAGGGAACAATATATCATTTCTAAAAAAATGGAATGAGATTCATGCATTTATTTTATTTGGGATATTTTCAAATGACATAGTCCTTTTTACATTTGATACTTATTTATTACTTTTTTCATGTGATTTTTTTATTACTAAAATCCAATTTGGATAAATCCCATTGAAATTATTCTACATTGGATAATTTAATACTTTGAATTTATTGGTGTGATTGTGTACTATTTTCTAATTGTTTCGTTACTATAATTAAATGATATCCATTTATTCATAAATATTTTTCATAATTTTTCTAATAAATATGTATAGTTTATATTAACTTACAACTTAAAATGCACTTATACTCAAAAAAATGTCACAAAATAAGATTTTATGGACTAAAAATAAATTCTATAGGAGTGTCATTTTGAAAATTATTAGTTATATTTTTTAAAAACCACTAAAATTTCCATTACCCTCATATTTTTTCGTTTTCATCTTCAAATTAAATATTATAAAAGTGTCCATGTATTATAATAAATGTTTGGTCAGATACCTATATTTTAATACCTTGAATAAAATATATTTCATTACCTAGTATAGCACGTTATTTATAAAAATAATTTTAGGGTTTCATATAAATTTCATTCTATAATATTAATTAAATGATAAATATCAAGATAATTATGTATACATTGTTCAAATAAATATAGAGTTTATCTATTTTTTCGGGAAGTCGAAATTTGAAAAATAATGTAATTTTTTTATAAATTATATAATTTTTTACTTATATATTAAATATTAACATATATATATACGATTTAAAAAAAACTGTGATATTAAATTATCATTTAGAAATTTAATGAAATGTATGCACTCAAATTATAGATATTGTGTAGTTAGTTTTAGAATATATTATGTTAAAGATCTCCTAATTTTTTTAAAAAATTATAAGAGATTGATTTGAATAACGTGGGTAAGTAATAAAATATTCAAATATCACATCCATAGAATAGTGAGATATTAAAAAACACCTATAATTAGGATACCCCAATTTTTCTATTTCTACAAATAAATGTGATTTTGTATTCTATAATAGTGATAACATTCCATTTGGAATCAACATGATTTTTTTATTAACTTTCCTTGGTGTATGAGATGGTTGATTCGAATATAGTTGATCTGTTAGATAAATAAGGGATATTACATGTTTAAAAATTAAATTTGTATGGAGTAGAAATTATAATCTTGATCATGGACCTGTTGTTTTAGTTTTATTTTGGTATTGGTGAATCATGAAGGGTGTATTCAAAATTTTTATTAAATATTCAACTTATTTAAAAAATTTAGGTGAGTAATGTTTTTAAATTTATAATTTTTTCTGTAATGGTTCCTATAAAATAATTGTTTATGATATTTTATTAGTATAAATAATTAACTAAAAGTAATATATTTTGAAACATTCTTGTTATGATTTCATTTTTTTTATTTTTTAGAAAATGATTTAATTTCTAAATAACCATTTAGTTTTACATAAGTTATCTTTTATATGTATCAATTGATCCTAGGGTGAAAATTTGATTGATTAATTCTCGATCTATGTATTTTTTTTAAAATGAATGTTGTTTAGAAAATATTCAGAGTAGGCATGGTCTGTGCAAGTAGAGGGGATCATGTAGACATATCTAGATGTCATTCATGTGTCTTTTAACAATCAATTAGAGGATAAATATGCACACTAATGATCACATTATCAATGTATAATTATTATTTATATTATGGAAATAATTACATAAGATTTTTTATTACAATATGTATGATCTTCATAAATTTGAAACATGATAATACATATTGAAAACAATTCACCATATATTATCGTTACACTATTTTCCCCTAGGATATTTAGAAATTGTAAGAAATGAATATAAACCAATGTCTAATTTAGATACCTGATTCCATTATATTTTTGTTAGCCATCTTGGAATGATTATATTGGGAGGATATTTAATATATATCAAAGGACTATTTTTTACTATTTTCTATAATGATTTTTATTCTTCTAACTTTATTATATTTTTTTATTTTAATTACCATTTTTAAAATTTACTACAATGATTTAAAAAATTAACCATGAATTGTGATTCCATTTTATGGTAGAGGATTCTTATTACAGTTGAATTCCACAGATCTATGTTTGAGTATTTTATAAATTCATCTTATAATGTGTTTATGTCATTGATTATATGTTCATTAAATTCATCATATCAAATAATAAATGATGTATCTAGGTTTGGTAAGAGAGATTATATATAATAGATGAATCTATATTAGAAAAATTAACAGTTAGATATTAAGTCTTTTATGTTTTTATTTATTTCCATAGTTAATTATTAAATCATAGAATAATTGTATAATAATAAATTGAATAAACTCTCACAATAAGGAGGATATAAAGTATTTGAATCCTTATGATAGGAGATATCGTAAAAAATACAGAATTCTAGAAAAAATTAAAATGATCCTTATTATAATTTATATCTTTTATGAATTCTCATATTAATAGAAATAAAATTTACTCTTGAGAGACAAAATTTTTAGTGAATTGATTGAGGC
This sequence comes from Viscum album, assembly GCA_963277665.1. Taxonomy (NCBI): domain Eukaryota; kingdom Viridiplantae; phylum Streptophyta; class Magnoliopsida; order Santalales; family Viscaceae; genus Viscum; species Viscum album. The sequence continues at coordinate 937,763,414 of OY728150.1, forward strand.
ATTGAAGTTATTTTTAAAAAACATTAGGTGAAATCCATAAAATCATTATTTAGTTAAATACTCAATTATTGAAACATGGTTATAAACAATAGACCACTCATTTGGTATCAAACCCAAAAACAATTTATATGAATTAGGGTCATTGATTATAAGAAAATTTGATCCACATAAAACCTAATTTGAAATTCTGAACAATAAAAATCATTTAAATAAGAATCAATTTACAATAAATATAAATTGATGAATGTGTATTAATTATATAAACAAATTATCCATGCCTTCATACACCACCCCATCTGATCTCACCAGTTTTCATTAGAGCTATTATTTATTAATACGCATAGAGCTCATTTGGAACTTCACCATATATAAATATTCATCACAGGTTACCCCTACCACTATATGATTATGAAACACCCTGACTTAATAGTGATCCATTATTTCATACATCTATATAATAAATAATATCTGTGATCCATGTCTACTATATTACATAATGTGGTACCTCATATGAACCTATTTTTATCTATTGTATGTATATAATGACTCTTCATATGTTTATATCATTATCCCACCTAGACCATTATATACTTATACAATTCCTAGAAACCCTTACGAAAGACCATAAGCAATGTGGGAATTAATCCAAACTGATATAACCCTTAATAATTCAGGATCTCATATAAAAAATGTAAATATAATTCATGGTAAAAACTAAAACCGTAAGGTCATACAAGATGGTATCACTCTCAAGGTCATATCCTGGTAAGGAGATGTATTTAGGAAAAATAATTACTACAATGATACATTCCATGATACTCAATATCTCAAAGGTAATAATATATCATTCACTATATAGATATCACTAACTGTCTAATCAACAACATGATGGAGGGAACCCACTGTCCTCTTAACCACTATAACTACATAGGTATCTCACAATTCTTGTTATTTAAAATGCTAAGGTTGGAACTCGTGTTCCTCTTATTCCATATCAAATCTCACAAAATGGATTTACATCTATGGTAATATCTCTCAACTCAACCAAAAATATCAATAAAGGGAAATTTGGACATGTTATTAAGGATGAAAAATGATCACCATGAATATCATTCTCTACCTATAGGATGATATTGAATGACCTCAAACATGAATTAATTAATATTAGTTGTCTCACACTATTTTAACGTTCTTTTAACACCGTAATCAATGACCATTTGTGATCACTGATGATTTTTCACTTGGACACCTCAACTAATCACAAACCATTTGAGGATATTAAGTGTCTTCGCATATATATATTCCAAAATGGAACCTTCAATGATCCTGAATATACATAAACAATATGAGACCACTATACATTCCAAATTTAGTCTATAGAAACTTTTATATGTAATGATTTAACATATAATCTACACATTATCCTGAAACATCACATAAAATGAGAATCCGTGCATTGAAATGACCAGTTGAGAGAGCACACACAATCATATATGCATTGAAAAATAAAATGTCGCCCATATATCATTAAGTTGACGATATTATTTATAAAAAAGGATCTATTTACTATAATTTAATACAATATCCCAATGAATATTTTTAAAAAGGTATTTTATTTTTTTAAATACCATTACAAAATCATAATATAAATACAACACTAGTTTGTAAAGATACTAACAAAAATCAAATAAGAAGAAATGAAATACTTTTTTGACTATTAGGTTAATTATAACCCATATAATTTATAGTTTTATTTCATATTAAGTCATAAAATAATGATAATAATAATAATAATTGAACATGATCATAAACTAACTTTAAAGAATTTAAATACAATCTAGAATATCAAATCCAAATTTAAAAATATACACATACAATAATTCATTATGTAATAAATAATACATGTTCATAAAAAATTTATTACTCTAATGAGCTCCTACATATTCAATAAAAACTAATTAAATACTCTTTGAATAACTTAATATTATATCCTATAATCAATATATATTTATATAATGAAAACTCACAATGTGTTATGGTTATCATAAAACAATAATAAATAATGGGAAAACAACTCAAAGCATACTATTGATCATATTGGTAAAAAGGAACTAATTTATAACCTCTAATATATCATACCTTAAATCTAAATTGTGTGAAAGACAAATAATAACTCACATGATGATATACCTTAAGATAAGTGGTTATAAATAATGAGATAATACCCTTCCCAATTTCCCTCATGCACCACACATGAATGTCCCAACAACATTATGATATTCCCCCAAACATTAGTGTAATTATCATATAAGTTCCTAAACACCATGCCAAAATAAAAAAGAACAATAAAATATTATAATGCAATGGGAAGGAAGGGAAACATATCACCTTAATTCTACCTGATGATTAAATCATAAACCAATATTATTGATTGTATTACAAGGGGTGAAAGAGGGTAAACATTTATCTCACCCCCTTCCAAATGGATGAAATGAGAAAATCCATGATTAACATTCTTAAAAATAAAATAGTGAAACACACATTGCACAAAATTTTTTAAAATGTGTTTGGGACAATTAAAAATATTTTGGGCCACAATGAATTCACTGATGGACTGTTGAGGTCCTTGCATCATGAAATTAGGCTTTTAGTCTAATGGTAAATGGTCATATACCAGAACCTTATCCCTTAAAACTATTGTGTATAGATATCGTTTTTGAGACATTCATGTAAAACTACTATGAAAAATCAATAATTCCACTTTTTAATTTCATGTATAACATCCTCTAAAGGAAATACCATTTATAATACAACAATTTTAGATCCCCAAAGGCAACAATTCTATCTCTATAATGTTCGATTTTAAAATATTAAAATTGATACCAATATTATTACATTTCTAGTCTATACATTGATTATTTTTATAACAATATTTTATAGTGAGTGTCCATGGAAGGTCATTACACTAACAATATAAGGACTGCGAATGTCAATATAACTTTGAGTCTCGTAATAACCAATTCATTATATAGTTACATAAATAGATACCATATCACTGAAATAATTAAGGGATATTTCTTAAAGACTATAGAGGGGATAATCTCATCTTATCATCCTATAAAACCCAATAATTATTATTTTTAGGGTAGTAGTGACTGATGAAACTGACATCACTATGAGAAATTGTAAGAAACAACAAAAAAATTTAATGATTAAGAGGGTATCTCATGGATTGACAAATCCTTATATAGTATAATTTTATATATTATTTTATAACCATAAGTTAATTGTATTATGGTGCCTATAAAATCCCTATAAGCCAAAAATATTATTTCCCAAAGAAACCCATTGAAACTCTAATAGAATTTTATTTTTTCCATTATCCATTAAAATATTGATAGTAATTATGGCTCCAACATCTCTGTGTGAGTTTTGTATATAGTATTATATAATAATCATTAGTGACTCATAAAATTATACATGGATATCATTCATTTATAGTTGATGTTAAAGAATATATGGACGAGAATCCAAAATCAGAACCCCCAACCCCACTAGGTTAGTTAGATGGAAATAGTCCTCATTATCAATAACATTTCTATCCCTTAATGTTTAGAATATTTTAAAACCACACTAATAAGTATATTTTAAATAACATCACCACAAAGTTTTAGTGTCCATATTTTTCATCATCATTTCATTCAATGAAATAATACATGTCCTTTTTTACATGGATTCATGACTCAATTCTTCAGAAAACTTTTTTTATAGATATATGGATTTTAAAAATCATTTCTTTATTGATAAATAGTTAAATTTCACGAAAAAAATTATCTAGAAAATGACTATAGTAATGTAATTATAGAATATTATATAGAGTTTCTTGGGGGTTCCCAAATATTTTGGGAGAAAACTGTAGTAATGGTAGGTGATTTAAACCAATACATATAATATGAAATAACTAAGATGTATTATGTATTATATGAATATTAGGGCTTGTTTCAGTCACTATCTCTTCCATAATCAACCCTCAGTGTTGTTTTTTTCTAACCACATTCCAAATTTTATGTTTTTCCTTCCATATTATATATAATAATTAAAAAGGATCTCTCAAATTATTGATTTTCTATCCATTTTGTCTTTTATTAAAAAAATGACCAATTTGAAACAAAATTTTCCAATACAAAAAATGAACAAAATCATTTATTTTTTGAGTGGGTGGTAGTGCATGGTGTCATAAATTTTCTTATGGAAATGATTTTGTAGAGTGAAATTTTGAGATAATTGGAATCCAATTTAACACCTTTACATTAGGAGTGTAAAACAGAAACATAAATTTTTTTAGTTAACTATGAGAAATTTAAGATATTTTCTTTTGGGATAAATTCTCTGATGGAAATGGTTAGACATGTGTGTTTATCTTACATACCATACTGAGGGGTTATTTTTTTTTATAATTTTTATTTTCTCCAAATAAAGTGCCATATATAAGTAATGATTAAACATGGGTGTTTTTTCTATAAACAAAGGATCAAAATTCATGAAATTATAATAAATTTGATATTTTCTTATAGCATGTGTACCATAAATTGCTATCGAATATACATTCAAACTTATTCCATCACAATATCGGGTGGATTATTTTAGAATATAAGGGAATATATTTCCCCCTTAGTTATGTTATTTGAATGGTTGTTGGTTGTAGATGTGTTATTATTCCTCCCTCGTACTATATGGTTCCTATTTTTACTATAAATATGAAATGTTTTTTATTTCCAGAATTTAAATACATGAGATATGTATTTTATGAAGAAAAAAATATGTTTTAATAATTGGTCAATCATACTAAAATTATAAAACTATGTATTGATTTTTTATAATAGTAAAACAGTTTTAAGTGAAATAATTAGGGGATTTTCATACCTAAAAAGAAAGTTAAATTGGGGTGAGACATAGAATGAGATCATTAAGTGATTGTTAAATAGGGATTTATTATAATGAAATAAACTTCATCTCGATGGGAGGGACACTGAGAGGACCAGTTTGGGATATACCTAACACTGAGAGGGGGGTGAATCAGTGTTGGGGACTTTTTTAACCAATTCCAACTTTTATCCCTGTACCTCTTGGCCTATAGGGATATTGATTATCTTATTCTATTTTCCATGTCGCATACAATAATAGAAAGCAGTAAAAATATTCACATGATATTTTTACATGGTTCACCACATAATAGGAGTAGCTACATCCTTTCCATGCATGGGAATGACCAGTTCATGGATTCTCCAATATAATGTAATATACTATTACAATGGAGTGTCTAGGAAAACAATCCTCTAGCCAGTGTAAGTCCCTACACTCTGATGGGGGTGGGAAACAATCCTCTTCCCTAGACTGGTGACAGTTTAGTCCAACTTGCAGCCTCTAGCTGGTTCTTTATACTTCCTATAGAGACAGTCTTCTTCCTTCTTCAAAAGGGAGGTCCTAGTCTTGATCTTCTTCAGTTCTCTTCACATGATTACTTGCAAAGTAGTAGGCAAGAAATTCACCCTTCACTCATCTTCTTTTCTAGTGCAACACCAAATGCACTAGACTTATTATTTCTCCTTCTTAGTCCAGCAACCAACTGCACTTAAACATATTCTCTCTCCTTAGATAGAATCACATACACCAATGCGATTAATTAGGTTGTGAAGATCACTTCACTTGGCATCATCTGAATCAAACTTCCCTGGATAATTGTTATCCATTATTTGGGCATACTCTATTCCTATTGTTCTTATTTTCTTTCTCTTTCACATATTATAATTGTCGTATCTTAATATCTTTCTTCAATTATCAATAATAACACAAGAGTTTATCAGTATACTAACTTTTTTCCTTTGTGCAGATATGAATTCAGTTGCACATCTATTTTAACTTCACTTCCCAAAACACAACAAGAGTGTTAAACACCAGTCGTGTTATTGTGGATCTACTTCTCTTTGTGATACTGAATGGTTCACGGTACATCCTTTTTCGAAAAGACACTTCGAGAGTTCTATGCACCAGTCGAACACCTGTGGGGTCCTCAAAATTTTCGTGAACTCTTTTTGGTGAATTGCACGGAAAATTCAAACCTTGCACGTAAAAAAAACATTTTGGCGTGAAAAACCCTTTTCGCACAACTCTTCTTTTGAGCGCATAACTTCCCTTTTTTGTACAACACTTCTTTTTTCGTGTTGCACTTCTTATTTTCACACAATACTCTAGACTTAAATTTTTCTACATGTTAGATCTTAGGATTTCTCTAAGTGTCGACTCTCTTCAAATGAGATGGTTTCACCACATATTTATAGGCATTATTGACCCTATGTGTAAAACCCCTTCCTGCGCATAAAATTGCCTCTCTCTTCTTTGGATTAAGCACACCTTCCGAGATTTTTCGCACACCTCATGACTTTGATATTTTTTATTATTATAAGCATGAATCCATTGTTTCATGTAAAACATCAAACCCACATTTTCCGCACAACCAATTTTTACGTGCACAAGTCTAATATTCCGCGCACCTTGCACAAACATCTTCGATTTTTCATGCCCCTCTTGCCTTTGTCATTTTTTGACATTCTAATCACAATGCACAAATTGTGTGAAAAATTCCACACCATGTTCAACATTGCGCGGAAAACCAATCTTTCATGCAACCTCTTTTTCACACACTCAGACCAATTTATAGCACAGTCTATGCCTTTTCCATATTTTCTTATGTCGGACTTGGAACTCCACTTGCACACAAATTTCTAAACCTCCATACATATTGCGCACAAAATAACCTTTCACGCAACATCATTTTCGCGCACTTTTCCCAATTTTTTCGCACTAAATGAATTTTCCAAATTTTGATTTTCTTATCTCGAAACACGTCTTGCGGGAAAAATTTAATTCCTCTATTTCGTGCACTACGCCAGTATTTCGTGCACCACTTTATTTTCCACGCATCCTGCTAATATTTCACACATCCCGCTACTATTTCACGCCCCACATTATTTTTTCATGCACCATGCAAATATTTAGCATAACTCTTTCCTTTTTGCGCACTTCCCTTTGCCAAAAATGCATCTCTTCCTTTTCTAAATTTTAGAGCCTAAAATTTCGAAAACACTGGAAAACGACGCCACATTAAACTGTTCTTTTGGGCTGCCTCCATATTTTCCTTTCCATTTTCATTTCCCTATTTACTGCTTCTCATAACCATTATTCAGCTTTCATCACGAACTCCTCTATCGTGATATATGTCCTTTGATAGACCCGATTTAGTATCGTTAGAATTTTAATGGAAAGTACTAAACCATCCCTTTCTTTCAGCAGAATCACTCCTTCTAATCAAAACTATATATGACTAGCACCATCATTTCACCCCCTTTCTATCATAAGGCATGCATCACAAGTTCTCCTGACATAGGATATTTTTGAAATACATATCAGCAAAGCATCATCTATTTTCTTACAATGTGAAATGAATGGCTGACTCAGAATTCCAAGCCCTTCCACATTATCTCTTCTTCTTCAAATATCATTCCACGCTTCATTAAAATAATTTAATTCTATTCTCCATGGTTTATATTTCATTTATTTTATGCAATCATTAATAATTTCATGGTCTTATTCAAATCCTCACTCTTCTTCAATCATCCTCACATGGATGATACATCGTTATTCTTTATTGTTGTAAACAATGTATCACCTTTGACACAAGTTCTCTGAACATAGGATTACTTCAACAAAATTATGAATTTACTTCTTGGATAATTTCCTAATCATGACATTAAATTTTATGATTTCATTACAATTCAATAGGCATCCACACTTCAACAGATCTCCATTAACATTGGATTCCTTCTTCATCTTCTTCTTCATTTTGACCAGTATTGACAAATATTGACAAAAAACACAATATTCATACACAAAGTGGTCCCAACAAACACAAAAATTATCAGGTTATCTCTACATAATTTTTTATCACTAATGTAATCTATTTGGAGGCAACATATAATGCCAGAGTGTTCCTAATGTGACAATTAGTGATAAATAGAGGTTCTTAGAGTGGTTTAACATCACTACCATGAAGTGTAATGGAATTATGATAACTTTTTCCTATACCAATAGATACACAAATTAAAAATTGATTTTTTATTTGGCTACACATCATTATATACAAAATTTATGATTTTTTAAACAACATTCAATAGTATTTAATGATAAAAATGAGTTTTAGTTAATATTTATATGCAATTTTTATTAGATTTTCATCGGATAGTTATTCTCCTTGTAGGTTTTATATCCATTTAATCTTATTTTAAGGTTTAGGATTTGGTTTTTATAACTATTGATTTATTTTTCTCAAAATGAATAGATAAAATAGTTGTTTGGTATTTTAGGATTTTAAAATTTATACTATATATTTTTTATATTTTTAGATATGTTATCACAATATAATATATTCTTAATTTGTATTTGTGCATAAAAATCATACCAAAGAGGTTTTTGATATTTTAAAATCATACATACCTAACTATTATATTCATTAATTTAATGTCAATATAATAAATATCATTAATCAATGTTGTTTATAACTATATATTGAGGATTAAGACCCAGAACAAGAATTATGGAAAGCTCTTATTTCAATGTAAATTAGTAATGGTTGTTGAAATCCATTGAAAATCTACCCATATTTTATAGACCATGTTGATGGGGCTCATATATTTTTTTAATGGTTGTTGGTTTCATGAGATTTTTTTCTCTTTCCCTTAAATAATCACAATTTTTCTAATTCCTAATTGGTAGACTCTGTTATAATTGATTTTAATTTTTCTCATGACTTCTCTTCAAGTGTTTTTAGTGTAACACATTTTTCATAGATATCATTTTTTATAAAACATTTGTTAAGCCATGGAATAAAATTGTTTAATGTAATTGGATATAGACTACATGATTCATTATAGTATAAGGTTTTAGATTTTATTACAAAAAATAGATTTTTTTCATGTAGCATAAACTAAATTATCATGGATTTTACTCTCCTGAAACATGTAGTTAATATCATTATAGGGTCATTCATTTAATGTGATGTATTGTTGTCCCAAAAATAAAGAATAAATTATTTATACGTTTGGGTGACCATCCATATGGGTAAAAGGGTGAGGTGATTTTTAATATGATGAAAAAAATAGTTCATCATTTGGAGAAACATTCGAAAAAACTACATATCAAATGAATATATGAGTAATAAAATAAATGTATACTCATGATTTCTAATAAAAATTAAAGAAATGGAAAATAGTAATTACATATAATAGGGTTAATTGTGAAAAATAAAAAGTAATATACATGTTCATGGTTCTAATATAAAGGCCCGTGTAATTTTTATATATCTGATATATATTAGAATCATGACATACTATATTATGAATGATAGATCACTGAGAGAGTTTCCCATTATAGGTTGTTTAGAAATCCTAAGTTTCATAGAGAGTAAGGAACGTCGTTGATTTAATGTTGTCTGAAGAATATGAAACTAATTTTGAATTGTAAATTGGATTGAGATATTTTTAGAAATATAAAAAATATAAGTGGATAATGAATCACTATGTATCTTATGATAATAAGAACCAAAGAAAAAAATAGCTATAGAAATAGACTTATCATTATGCAGGTTAATAGATGTGAAGTCATGATATGGAAAAGAGTGTCTATTTTGAACAGGATGAGAAAAAACTAATGTAAATACTAAACGGATTTAATGGAAGAGTAACATGACAAATTGAAATAAACTGAAACTCGTTTTTAGGATAGAGAAATGAAATTAAACATGACTATATATACGGTGAGAATAAGAATAAAGGAATATATTGTTTTTGAATGGGGGAAACACATGTATGGAATGAATGATTATAACCCTATCAGAACTACTATGAAATTATATACCATATTATATTAAGAATATGGAATATGTATATTCACCAAAGGTGAAAAGTTAAAAAAAAATGGCATAGAAACCCATTTGTGAATAATCCAAACACTCAACACAAGTCACATAGAGAATAACATGGAAGGAAATGATATGAGTGAACATAATAATTAGTTTTATTTTCACGACAAAATATACTATGGAAGAATAAAAAAATACAAAATATTTATGGAGGGGAAATTTTTTAATCTTAGTTTGGGTTATCCTAGATATGAATAAAGGTAAAATTTATAACATTAATAATTAAAATCCTTTTTATCTATATGTTAAAAACTATATGTATATAAAGGATAGTGAATGATAATGAGAAATTTAAAAATAGAATGTGGACAAGGGAAAACATTGATGTAGAGATAATACTTATCATAAATAATGGATGAGGGATGCCAATCATGCATATGTGAAATCCTTGTAATTAACAAAATTGAAATGATGCACATGTTAATCATATTATATTTATTATTTTTATGAAATATATAACAAGATATAAATAAATTAATTAATTTATATGATGATATCTATATAATATTGAGGATTTATAAAAATATATCTACACATATAAGGCATTTTCAATGGAAAATATGTTTCATAATATTTTATTTCATATGATGAGATCATTTAAAAAAATATCATTTTATGGAGATGGAGTTATCCCATTATGATATTAGGAGTAGGTCTAGTAGTGTTTCAGGGATGAATATACCATTTAAAACATAAAAACAAATTTAAATAAGTTTTCAATATTAAGGTTTTAGTATTTGTAAAGAAATAGTATAGTGAAATTATGATTAATCTTTAATAACATACAATAGTATGAACAATGTAATATAGATATGAAATAAAAAAACATAATGTATAATTATATTGACTTTTATATTAATTTGATCATACATTTACTCTTCAATTTTATGTATTCCATGAGTGATGTGACAACCAATAAAAAATACATAGTTTTTAAAGGATGTGAACAATTTACGGGACATAATTTGTTTCTCCTAGAGGCACAAAAAAACCATTTCTTTATGTTAATGGGCCATAGTAAAAAAATAAAATAAGATATATTTTGAATAATGTAAAAAATAAACTCATGTACCTATAGATTAGGATGTATAAATGAAAATAAATTTACATTTTTAAGGGAAAAGAAGAATCAGATAGTTTAAGAAAAAAAAATAGATACTATAAAAATGTTGAAAATAGAAAAGTTGAGCAGAAAAAATATCGCTGAAAACCTGGTCACTCTGTAAAATTGATCACACATTGAATCTTCTTTAGTGATCACATTATTTGGTAAAAATTAAAAAAAAATTTATTATTGTATTCATTATATTAATAACATATATTTTATTTAATTATTTTGATAATAATTGAAAACAAATCCCCAAATGTTTTTTAAATAATATCCATGATCAATTCTAAATGGAGTTTTAAAAAAAATTCAAAAAATTATGTTAAAAATAGTTTCCAAAAATCAGAACAATAATTTTAAGGTAAAAACCAAAAATAAATAAACATAATTTGAATCTGAAAAAACCAATATATGAATCATTTTATGTTTGATTATTTTGTAAGATATATTTTATTAAGTTGTATGCTAATCATAAGAATTACTTTATAAGGTATAAATAATTCCAAAATTTATTTTTCCTATTGATAAAAAATCTCTTCATAAGGTTAACCAGACCTACATATTGTTATGAAAACCCATCATAAAATTATTTCATACCATTATAATGTCAAAAAAATCATAGCATTCATAATAGGGTTCACATCATATGATTAATTTACTTAATGTGGTCCATTTAATCACCATGTTTCTATTCATAAGATTCTTTCAAACCATGATATGTTATTTACGATATATAAGGTGAATTCCTGAATCTTGACTAAGAATGTAGGATCAAATTCGACATATATACATGTTATTATGTTGTATAGTAGTTCATTAATTTAATGGATTGATTTTTTGAATCTTTTGAATATTTATTAAGATAATTTTTGAAATATTTGTGTTTTCATGTTTTTAAGATATATCATTATTGGAATTATTTAGTTTAATGGATCATGTTATTATGTTAGTATTTATATGGTGACTGTAAAAAAATGTTTAGGGGTATATACCAATGATATGGATTGGAAGGTATAATTTGAGTTGGAAATAAACTCCTAGGAGAACCTCATATGATCCAAAATATATAATATGCTCTATTAATACACTAAATTAGAAATTTTTCATATATTATTCCACCTCATAGATGTTTTGTGGAACAACTAGGTCAAAATAAGGGTGCTCATGAGAACATTAATTCACCTGCTCCATTGGTGTTGTAAGTAGACCCATTTTTGACACCAACATGATCCATGGTAAAATATTCTATGGATTTATAGATATAGAATCCTCTATCCTTTTAGGGTACTTATGCACAACATGATTCCAAGGGTTTTGTTGACATCACAGAGAGATTCTTTCACTAGGTTAATACACAGATAGATAAGAATGATAAGCTAGTAGAATTCATACTTAGGGACTGACAATGAATTATTGAAGATTCATGGGTTAGGATACATGAAGCGAGGGACTCCCATAATAAATATTAAAGAAATTTTTTTCAAAGATTTTCTACCTGATATGATAAATCAAGATTGAATACATGAGTTCGTTGAACTGCAGTAAGTATCTATAATATTAATAGTATAATATAATCTTTTTAATAATCTACCCCTATTTACACCACATCCAGATGGTAATGAGGCACATAAGGTGATGAAGTTTGAAATTGGACTTTGGGGTAACCATAGAAATATTTTGATGGATTTGATATATCTTCTTACATAGAAGATCAATGGAAGGAATAGACCAGTAATAGGATTCTAGAGGATGGAAAAGAGGCAGGTATATTCATACCATTCGATGCTCATATGGGTATAAAACATACTACTATCAAGAGTACCTCTTATGTTGGAAGGATGAGGAAGATAATGGACTTGTATTAGATCAATGACATATAAGATCAGTAGATTTCAGTATATTTGGTTCCATTTGGAGGTGGACCAAAATGATTCAATTATAATATATTCATAAACTGTAATAGAGTATGCTCATTACTACAGATCCATTTCCTATAATTTTTTTTTGAAAAGATATATTCAATAGATTTTCACTAAATCATTGGTTATAAGGCCAAGAAAAACACGACCAGGGAGACCGATGTCTAATTGTGGTCTTCTGTAGTAGACTCAGATGAGTCTTAAAACATAGGGATAAGATCATAGAGCTAAGTTAGGTCATTTATACATTGTGGATAAAATCCCAAAAGATTCTTGTGACTATATATCTATGGTTCTCTGTTCTATGTTGACCACATTGACTTTTTCTTCTAAATTATTTGATACATGTGGATCCCATTTAATTATCTAAAACCATGTAGATGTTATACATGAACTACCAAAAATATTTTCTTTTAATTTAGTTTCCTTGATAACCCATTGGGCACAAAATTGGATCCACTATAATGATTCCAAGAGTTTCTAATGTTCTTCGATGTCCATGGACACCTGTCGGAGATCTTGTTTCATAACATGACAACGTTTTATGTGATTATCATCATGGATTGGTTGAATAAATTTTCAACTCCCATTAATTTCTATAAGTTATGTGTAAAATTCCCTTCACTAATGGGATATAGGTTCCTAATGAACATATAGTAGGATTTTGGACCACATAGAGATTCACTAGACATGAGTTAGCTTAGAATGATCATATCATAGATGGAAGGCTTGTCTCTCTCTATGGGATCCATTGTATCCCTGAAATATTTTACTATAGTTTGAGATCTCTACTCATATTTCATCCAAGATAATAACGTAAGATTTACTACTAAGAGATGATTTTACATTGTTATTGAAATAATGTTGGGAACACATCCCATTTTGATACCCCATATTATACGAATCCAACAGATATAATGGATTTCATGGTTCATCTTGATTACTTGGAGTGGATGAGATTTATTAGATAGAATAATTAACGATGCGTGAAGCTATATTCTACTTCCTAAAGGTAGATGGTAGTTGTCGACTCTGCATATATTATTGGAAGAAAAAACACGAGATGATGAAGAACTAATATCCCTTTATCATGATAATTGATCTTTTATATTAGTTGTTAGGAGATCAATTGTTCTCCAAAATTAATCTTTAGTTTAGATATCACCAGTTACAAGTCATAGATGAAAATTTTTTGAGGATGGTGTTTCCGAGTAGTCATAGGGTGTATGACTACTTAGTGATGTTTTTTGGGATGAAGATCATGAATGATGTGTTTATGAACCTCATTAATATGATTTCAACCCATATATATAATTTTTCACCATGGTGTTTAGGGAAACATCATATTCTACATTCTAACTCTTTATGAAAATTATAGACACATTGATATAGTCCAGAGTACACTTTTGGAACATCATATTTACACTAAGATATCAATGTTTCATTTATGGATATGTGATTTGATGTTCCTAGGATACATAGTGTCTAAGAATAGTACATACATGGAAACATATAAGGTTGATACTATCATGTATTTGACATGTCCCCAAAAAGAGTTTGCAATAGAGATATGTCTAGGAATAGCAGAGTACTATTGATGATTTATCAAATATTTCTCCCAACAATCAGAAGACATGATTGTGATTAAAAAAGTGAGTGAAATTAAAATTTTCATAATAGTGTGAAGATTAATTCTTATATATGAAGGTAATATTGACAACATAACAATTACTACACTAAATGAGCTTTGTATTGGTTATATAGTGAACTATGATGCATCATAAATTTTTCTAGGAGTAGTAATTTGGATGAAAGATCGTGAAGTAGCATATGAGTATCACACTCTATGACAACATGAGACTAACAACACTACTCATTACTTGGATATATAATCCATTTTCGACACTATAATGTGTTAGGGACACTATCTCTCTAGTGGGTGATTTTTTCTTTACATGGACCTTAATAACATTCACTATATATACACACATAGGGACTAGAACCTAAAATAAAGGTGTTGGTGGATGTATCATCAAATATTAAACATTGATAAGTTTTTTTTTCACCTAGTAGGTGTGAAATTCTCATTGATGAACTTATCTATAAGATTCAAGATGAGAAAGAGCATGGTGAGATGCCTATAGAGTAATAGTAGTGTTTGATGAGCATGTTGGCTGATCAGAGGATGGATGCTTCATAGGGTCATAATATTTTGACTTGTTCTACATTTTTTTTCAAAACTCTATTGTGGTCCATGGTAAAAGAAGATATGATTCAGACATAGATTGTGTTATGTTAAGCAAGAAACTAGATGAAATCGATCTAATGCAAAAATGTTCTTTGAGTAATGATGATGTGATCATGGTATATGGTAAAGAAGTATTCCATAATTATATTAGATAGGAGATGATAAGAGATTACAATACATCTATATGGTATGTATATCCTATAGTAATTATGATGTAACAAGACTTTAGGTGATAGTTCCAGTGTACATGGATGATGTGGGATATATATGGGTTTCTTTATCATTTCATTACTTGTATAATGGTGAAGGTTGAGAAATAAATTCTTGATGGATTACACTACCCACATCTAGTGTTTAGGAGGAATTGTAAGAAAATAATTATTTATTTTTTTGATAGGGATAACTAGGTCCCTGTGGAGTCGTGATTCTGTTTGGGTGACCATTGAGTAGATAATGAATGTTGTATAATTTTTACTGATCATAGATAATCAGTGTGTGTATTAGTTAGGAATTCATCATATCATTGAGATCATATTATTATATGGAGCACCCAATGCCGACATTTCAAGTGATGGTGATAGTGATGGAGTGTGCCTCGGTCAAATAGTGGCCTTGACTTGGGGTTCATAACTTATTTTTTAAAAAATATTAATTTTGAAATGTGATGTATTTATAGCTGGATAGGTGGTGATGTTTACAAAATGTGTTTTTGAATATAGATTTTAAACAGATTTGTTTTGTGTTCTCTACCTGAATGGATTGTGGAAGATTATGTATTCCATTGTTCATTGAATTTGGTTCCCACTAAACCTCAATGTGGGATTCTTAGAAAATAAAAAAACTATTTAGGGGAGTGGATTGTAGAATTATATAATGAATTAGTTGAGATTTATCTTGACATACTATCCCATGAAGGATGGATTTCCTGAGGTGATAATTCACATATTGGAGGATATAATTCAAGCATGTGTTATTGACATTGGTGGAGCATGTGACAATCATATATACTTGGTTTAGTTTTAATACAACCACACTTACCAGGATCCGATTCATATGGACCATCATGATGCTCCTTGAGGGATTCCATAATGTTCAATGATATGTTGTTCTGAGTTAGGTGATATATTATTTTCGGGATATAGTATGGCTCTTGTGACCTCCAAGAGATTTAAGTTGATTTAGTAGTGCTTGATCATAAATAAAGGAAGATAAATATTGTTTTATGACTATGGGAGAAGATATTTAGAGTTCATGTGGGTGTTCATGTTTTATCGAGAGTGATTTGTTGGATAGGGAACCAACATTTAAGAATGTAGAGAAAGCTATAACCTCAATCTATTAGACCCATTGAGATCACTGAGTGGGTGGGGGAGTGGTGTACTAACTAGATCTTTCATCTCGCTATCGATGTATGCATGATGTGTTTTATGTGTTATATCATTGAAGGTGAATTTAAAATCCTATGAATTTGATCAATTGATAGGTCATTGAGGTAAATATAGTTGAATCATATCAGGATAATCTGATGAAACTTACAATCCAGAGTTATCAATCGATTTGAGAGAAAAAGATAACCATTTTCCGGGTTCATTGGCAGAATGGGTGGGACCAAGAAGAAACGTGGGAGTGTGAGGATGATACTCAAGCTCAGTGGCCAAGGTTATAAGATAAGTTACCCTAGAAGTGATCATTATTGAAGATAAGTCTTTAGAGGGGGGAGAATTATGAATTCCAAAAACATTATTTCTTAAGGAAGTTATTTTAACCTCATTGTACAATTATTCTTGAGTTTGTAAATAATCGATTAAAGATATGAGGGCTTTGAGATTACTTTAGATACATCCACATGTTCGTTGAAATATTACTAAAAAATGATTACCACATCATGGTCTATATGGATACTAAAAATAATTTTCACAGATATAAGGTCAAACCATAGTATAAGGATCTTCACCATAGTGGGGAGTTTGAAAAAGGATGTATTATAGCCTTCAACATGGAGGATGAGTTCATTAAAGATGTGATATTGAGGATTATACCACACTGTAGGGCCTTCACCACATTAATTATACATATCAAGTGCAACCTATAGGTCTTCAAGTGATATCACATTTTTAATATCCTATTAAATAATTTTATTGGATTACTTTATTTCAGAATTAAATAGGGTGTTTTGATAGGGATTTACATGGGGTGAATCATGTGAATTTTACCTTCAAAGGCCCCTAAAAATAGAATCTTCCCTCTCATTTGATATTTTCATAGAATTAATAAGGTCTATATAGATGAAATTATTCCAGAGTTCCCTCCATACAGTAAAGTGTTTTACAACTCATCATGATTATAAACCACATTGTACTTCGTATGCCACAAGATTTTATGTTGCTGGGAAGTTCCATGATACAATATCTATCCTTTTACAACAATGGTTATCTTTATATTATACCCCAAGCATATATATTTTCCCATGTGTCATGGTGTGGCTTCCATCATACCTCAATTCTGTATTACCTAGAACGTGTCATGGAGAAATCCAAATTTCCTTGATATTGTGTTTTCCCAATGACCAAATTCCGGTATTTTTTGGTTCTAACACATTTACTTGGATATTGTTATATTGAAATTAAAAACAAATAATTGTTGGTGTGGGCCCATTCTAGTATTCATTGGCTCTTGATTGTGCTTCATTTGGTTTGTTAACCTAGTTTGGGTGACAAACCCATTGATAAACCATGACATTGTAATAGACAAGAATGAGTTTGGAAGTTACTTACCTTATTGTACAATCATTTACACATGTTTCAATAATATGATTATTTTGATGGTATAATTAATTTTCTTGCTTCATTGTGATCACATGTTAGTGTGTGTATTGTTTGTGGGACCCATTGTGAAATTGTTTATCTTGAGATTTGGTGAATAGTTAGATTCCATGTTTGATTTCAATTAAAATGTTTACCCCAATGATATTATTTATCTCCAGATATCATGCTATGTTGTTATCATGAATTACCCTATGTTGTGTGTTACCATTTACAAGGAGGTTATGTATGGTAGTTGTGATAGGTAGACCATTGTATAGAATGCATCCCTTAGAGGGAGAGCATAGTTGACTACTGATAGTGGGGATATGAGACATAGGCATGGGGTATAGCAACAAGGACTCCACTGTCATTTTTATGTGTACTCACTTGAGGTAGATTGATAATATCAAGCTCCAAGAACTCTAGGTAGAATAGTGAATGTTGAGTAATATGTAACTCAAGACTAGAGGATTCTATGTATCATGAAACACATGATGACTATAAGATTCTTGGTCGAATATACACTCAATAAAATGAGGCATATGAGATACTAGATTACCATCCACTTTTCTAGTTTTGTTACTTTCTACTTCCCTCATTTTTATTATGAAATGGTACTGAAGTTGTTATGGCATGGGGTTTGTGGTGTATTGGTTGGTCTGGGACTACATGGTTTGGAATTATTTGATGTTATTGTTGGGCAGAGAGTGATGGCAAGAGGGGGGGTGAATTGCCTTTTAAAAATAATTAACAATTTAAAAACAAAGTTAAAAGTGCAGCAGAAATAAAAGAGGCAAGACACAAAACTTGATAACGGAGTTCGGCTTAAACCAAAGCCTACGTCTCCGCTCCCAACTCAACCATTGAGAGATTTACTACCGCTTGCTTTTCAATGGTTTTAGCAAGAAACCCACTAGACTTTAAGGTAGTCTAGGACCTATTACAGCTTTATTTTAATGGTTGAGCAAGAACCCACTAGCCTTCTTACAGGTGAAGGCTAGCTAACCTATGACTCAAACCTTTTAAAGGGAAGGCTTGACTAACCTCTTCACACCTTGAAGGTGGTGTGAAAACCCAAGCAAAGGAAGATGAGAGAAAGAGGGGTTTGTTGGCACAAACCCAAATTGATGCTCAAAATGATAAAACAAGAAAAACCGTAAGAGGAGAAGCCTTGTGCGCCAAAGGATTGATTGGAGTTGATGAAGAGCGCTCCCAAGCTTCTTTGATGGTGCTCCTTGGATGTGGAAGTGGGTTGGAGCAATTGAGGTTCCATGAAGGAATCCGCCGGAGGTTTGCCAAATGATGAAAAATGTTCCCATGGGCTTCCGTATATTTCTGGGGGCTTCCTACTCCATTATTTATAGAGGGGGAACCCTCAAATGGCCTTTGGGGATCTTCGGAGCCGTTGGAGAGGCCTTCGGAGCCGTTGGGAGTCAAGTGGACAAGTCTGGTCAAAGCCCAACGGCTAGTTTGACTAGCTCCACCGGCTGACCGGTGCTTGGCCACCGGTTGGCCGGTGCTTTGGAAATGGCAAGGCCTTCTGCCCAGGCACCACCGGCCGGCCGGTGAGGAGGCCACCGGTTGGCCGGTGCTGAGACAGTAGGTGTCCCTATTTGTCTGGGTTCCACCGGCTGGCCGGTGATGGGACACCGGTTGGCCGGTGGTCTGGACAGAGGGGATGCCTTCTGTCAAGACTCCATCGGGTGGCCAGTGGCCATCCACCGGTTGGCCGGTGGACTGAAATCAGTCCACTTTCAAAGCCTTCTTGGCCCAATTCCTTGGAAACCTTTTTCCTATCAACAAAAACACTTAAAACAAGATTAGATAAATAAGAGAGTGATTGTGATCATGAAAATTAAACCACGAGGGGTACGAGAGGTACAACAATCTCCCCCTATTTTTATGATCACAATCACCAAAACAAGCAATGTAAAAGACTGAAATGAAAGGCATGCTTTAAAGGATAAATTGAAAAGTAAAGCAAAGCATGAGAGAAAGATTTCTCACCCAATCAACCAAGAATTTCTCCCCCTTTGTGATTATCAAAATAGCACGGGGCATAAAACTTGATTGAGGGAAAGGATTGAAAAACAAGATAGAGATTTTAAAACAATTGAAATTTTTGAAATTTGAATTGAATGTTTTGAATTGAAAGTTTTGAATTGAAAGTTTTGAAAATAAAACAAAAAGGCTTAAACGATCCTAACTCCCCCTAAATAAAAACAACAAATCACCGGGGAGAGGATTTTAGAACCGAGAAAAATTTTGGTCCGGAGAGACTCGCTAAAAGGGATTTTTCAATCCAAACTTGTCTTGTGGCGGGTCTTCTCCTATGAAATTCATCATTAAAGAAAATGGTTTTGGGCCTTCCATACTGGGCATTTTTTAAGTGCCCGGGTTTTTTACAATAGTTGCAAAATTTATATTGGGAGCTCCCCCTTACAAAAATAGTAGGAGCATGGGAAGCGGAAGCTTGCTTGGAATAGCCAAGCCCTTTGGTGGTTCTAGATACGCATTGGGAACCAAGGAGCTTCGAGGGGTTATGTTCACCTTCGGTGAACTTAGCTAGTGATTCCCTTAATTCTTTGATTGTTAATTCCATAGAATCATCATCGGGAAGGTTTTGGATCTTGAGGGACAACTCCTCCTTTTCTTTGAGAAGTTGTTCCTTTTCGAAAGAAAGTTTTTTGAAATTCTTTTTTAAGGCAATAAATTTGGAAGAAAGTTCGTGAAAACCTTCCTCCAATTGATCTCTAGCATGTTGGAGATCCTCATAGGATAAATGATTGAAAGAATTTGAAGAACAAGAGGATGAGGAGTCAGAAGAGGATACCTCATGAAATGCCATTAGGCATTTTTTACCATTGTCACTTGAGGAGGAGGAGGAGGAGGATGTGGAGCTATCAATCCATGTGGCCTTGAATGCATTCTTCCTTTCCTTTTGCTTGGACTTTTTCTTGTTGAGTGGAAAATCGGGCTTGTAATGGCCTTTCTTGCCACACTCGTAACATGTTACCTCGAGCTCAGATTTTTCGTTGGGTTCAGCCTTGCGGGATTTCATCTTTTTGTTCTTCTTCATGAATTTGTGCATTTTGTGGGCAAGATTCTCCATTTCGGAATCGCCACTTGAAGAGGAAGACGATGAGGAGGAGGAGCTTTCTTCTTTATGAACTTTGAAGGCGATGTTCTTTGGAACATTGATCGGTTTTCCTTCCTTTTAAGCTTTCCTCCTCATAGTGATCTCGTAGGTCATGAGGGATCCGATGAGCTCTTCGACCGACATTTTCTTGATGTCTTTTGCTTCTTGAATTTCCGTGACTTTAGGTGCCCATGAGCTTTTTAAGATCCAAAGGATATTCTTGACCATCATTTCTGCAGAAACATCATCTCCAAGAGATTTTCTTCCATTGCAAACGTCAGTAAAACGAGTAAACATTTCAGTGATATTTTCAGATGGATGCATGGTAAAAGGCTCAAAATCTTGACGGTACATATCCAATCGAGTATCCTTAACTTTGTTGGTCCCCTCATGGGTAACCTCCAATAGTTTCCAGATTTCATGAGATGAAGTGCATGTGGAAACTCGATTGAATTCATTACGATCAAGGCCGTAATGAAGAGCGTTCATGGCTTTTCCATCAAGCTCGAAATTTTTAATATAGACTTGGGTCCATTTGGATTCATCGGGAGAAGAGAGAGAATAACCATGCATGACAATTCTATAAATAGGATAACCTATAATTCTAAGAAAAGTAGACATGCGGGTTTTCCAATAGGTATAGTCGGTTCCATCAAAAAAATGGAGCACGACCCAATGAATAACCTTCGAGGGCGAATGAAGAAGAAGCCATCACAATGGATCTTGAATTTGAAACCGGTTAGGGTATTACTCAAATTTTTCCTCTGATACCAATTGTTGGGCGGAGAGTGATGGCAAGAGGGGGGTGAATTGCCTTTTAAAAATAATTAACAATTTAAAAACAAAGTTAAAAGTGCAGCGAAAAAAAAAGAGGCAAGACACAAAACATGATAACGGAGTTCGGCTTAAAGCAAAGCCTACATCTCCGCTCCCAACTCAACCGTTGAGAGATTTACTACCGCTTTCTTTTCAATGGTGTTAGCAAGAAACCCAATATACTTTAAGGTAGTCTAGGACCTATTACAGCTTGATTTTAATGGTTGAGCAAGAACCCACTAGCCTTCTTACAGGTGAAGGCTAGCTCACCTATGACTCAAGCCTTTTAAAGGGAAGGCTTGACTAACCTCTTCACACCTTGAAGGTGGTGTGAAAACCCAAGCAAAGGAAGATGAGAGAAAGAGGGGTTTGTAGGCACAAACCCAAATTGATGCTCAAAATGATAAAACAAGAATACCCGTAAGAGGAGAAGCCTTGGGCGCCAAAGGATTGATTGGAGTTGATGAAGAGCGCTCCCAAGCTTCTTTGATGGTGCTCCTTGGATGTGGAAGTGGGTTGGAGCAATTGAGGTTCCTTGAAGGAATCCGCTGGAGGTTATCCAAATGATGAAAAATGTTCTCGTGGGATTCCGTATATTTCTGGGGCTTCCTAGTCCTTTATTTATAGAGGGGGAACCCTCAAATGGCCTTTAGGGATCTTCGGAGCCGTTGAAGAGGCCTTCGGAGCCGTTGGGAGTCAAGTGGACAAGTCTGGTCAAAGCCCAACGGCTAGTTTGACTGGCTCCACCGGCGGACCGGTGCTTGGCCACCGGTCGGCCGGTGCTTTGGAAATGGCAATGCCTTCTGCCCAGGCACCACCGGCTGGCCAGTGAGGAGGCCACCGGTTGGCCGGTGCTGAGACAGTTGGTGTCCCTATTTGTCTGGGTTCCACCGGCTGACCGGTGATGGGACACCGGTTGGTCGGTGGTCTGGACAGAGGGGATTCCTTCTGTCAAGACTCCATCGGCTGGCCGGTGGTCATCCACCAGTTGGCCGGTGGACTGAAATTAGTCCACTTTCAAAGCCTTCTTGGCCCAATTCCTTGGCAACCTTTTGCCTATCAACAAAAACACTTAAAACAAGATTAGATAAATAAGAGAGTGATTGTGATCATGAAAATTAAACCACGAGGGGTACGAGAGGTACAACAGTTATTCCTATGTTTCATTTAATATTCATAGAATAATCCTTTTAAACATGACTATACGTGGTTATGGAAACATTGGTTGTGTTTATGGAGTCTTTTACTCAACCCATTATCATAACATTGAATGATTTTGTAGATTTAATGAATGGTAAGGTCCCAATATTGGATAGTTAATTATGGGATAACCAAGCTGAAGGGGACCACGATAGAATTGGGAGTACCCTTCCATTTTTTATTTTTTTCTTCTATTTTACATTTGGGATTACACTATTGATTAGCTTTCCACTTTGGGAGATTCTAAATATTATTTTATTTTTATCCCATACTTTTAGTTTCCTCATGTAATAAAATTATTTATTATATTTTTATATTTATGTATGACCTTTCTGTATGATTTTGAGGGTATAGTCTCCCTAACAATAGAATAAAACCATCACTGCTATCCATAAGACTCTTGCATATGGGGAGGTGTTGATAAGGTTATGTGGTACTCCAGATTGAAAATAATCGATTGGTCCTAGATATTAAATCCACCAAAGTTTATATTTTAGAATCGTCTTATAATATAAGATATAATAAATTTCTATATTATTAGAATAAATAACATTATATTAAGTACATTTATGTAGATATAATATAATAAATATTAACTTTTCTGTTATAAAATAACAAAATAGAATCATTCTTGAAATATAAAAAATTACAATCTCTAAATTTGAAATTAATTTTATCATCTCTAAGCTATTAAATACATATTATGTTATGTGTAACACCCCAAAATTGTAATGTATGAACATTATATTCAATGGGGTATATGAAACCAAACACCAAATACATGTGAGAATAAAATATCCCAAGAATTAATTTCATATTTAATATTTTAAAAAGATTCCATATGTTATATATATTTCAATGAATGAAACACCAAGATGTCTTTTGTTACCCGTATGAGGGAATTTGTTCGGTAGCATACACTAAACACATAATCGAGTTTTTCCAAACAATAATATATTATTAAAATATTATTATTTTATATAATAAGATATAAGATAGACTTTAATTGGAGGTTATTAATATTATTAAAGAACATATGAAAATATATATTTTAATTCATTTTTTACCCATAAATTAAAAATGAATATAGAAACAAAATGAATATAAATGGAATGAGTTTATAAAAAACTATTATTATATATAATAGGTGATTTATCCTAATAAGTTTAAATAATTAATATTAGTGGTTTATTGTAATGAAATTTTTATGTAATATATATTAATTCAAATATTTTTTAAATTCATCCAACGTATTTTGAAGGCATATGATAATAAAAACCCAGTTTTATGCATAAAGCCTATATTTTTTGTAAATGCAGTTTCAACACCTTTTAATGGTGATCCAATTTTAAAGAATTTTCATGGTTCTTTTATAGATTTTATATGTCCAAATAAACATTATATTTTAATTTAAAACATAAAATATTATTAGGAATATTTTTTGGTATAAATATGTGATGTTTTATTTTTTTATGAATAATGTAAAATACAACATTTTAATTCAAAACAGCTTTTTCATATAACTTAGTTCTAATGTTAAATTAAATTTTAGTTTCTTCAGAAGTAAAATTATTTCAACTATATTGAAATTAAAACAATTATGGTCATTTTAATTAATTTATAATTGTAATTTAATATAAACACATTTCCAACATTTGAACATTTTTACATTAAAAAACATGTTTTCTCGTATCATCTGTTAGATTAATTTGAAATTAATTTCTACCAATTATATGATATCAATTTGGGAAATTGGAGACCATATTTTTGAATAGAATATTTTTTTATAATAACTAAAAATATTTTTTTACCATAATTATTATTGAATTTAATTGAAGTTAATTATAATGATTGACATAAATATTATCCTAACAAAAGACTAAACCATAAAATTAATGGAAACAATGAAATAGACACTTATAACATAGCCATTGTATGGACATATTTAGAATATATTATACCTTTTATCCAATTTTTTCATTATGCGTGCCTCATGAAAAGGGAATAATGTGGGTGGAATTCCCTTTTGAAAAAATTATTAGTGTCACTCCTCCTCCACTATAAGAATGTAATCACCCTAACACTTCTTCAAAACACTCAATCCACTTTTAACTAACCAATATCTTCCAAAATAAATCCCTAAAATACCTCCCTTCAACCTAGAAACATATCCTTGGTCCAAAAACCATCCAAGTAATCCCTTTGTAGAAAACCAAGAGGAGTTACCCAAAGAAGAGGTAACATTCTTCCTCAAGTTGCTTTGTTTTATTTTCATTATCCATACAATATTTTATTATTATTCCATTATTTTATAACAAAATAAGTATTAAAAATTTAATAATATCTTTTTATTATATGGGTTCAACCTAAATTTATTCACACATCCATTTAATGGGTAATGAACTTACCATTCTTGTGTACGAAAAACTACCCACTCACAAAATAATGTTGTTCGTTATTCCATTACCACCTATCATGGTGGGAATTTTGATAGAAACAAAATTTCTATATGATATATATGATATTTATAATATTTTTTTTCATATTTAATTTTTATATAGATAATAACATTATTATTTCCATCTTGTTTGTATTTAATAACATTGTTTGTGTCAATTACCACCTCCTCAAAGTAGTGTGATTCGTTCAACCTAAACATAAAATATATAAAGGATGATTTTAATAATATTATATGAAATACATGAAACAAATATGATACTCTAATTTTAATATACATATATATATTTTAAATTTCATTTTGTTAATATCGATAATGAAATGAATGTAGCGTTGATGCGTACGTATGACCTACCGTCTCCATGAACAATGCATTTCATTTCTTATCTCCAAGTATTATGGATTATTATAAATACATATATAATTGATAAATATAATAATTTAATCATGTTTTGAATTAATTATATTATTAAATCATGATATAATTAACCAAAAAAACAATTATTAGGTTAAAACATACTCGACAAACTAGGCAATTAACACCCAAAATTGTGAAAATAATGAATGATTAATAATATGTAATAAGATATTATAAGAAGTTAATATATGATATCATAACTATTAGAGTGGTTCGATTACAAGGTATTTTATTTCTTAAAACCATTATATATGATGTTAAAGGATGGTTACTCAAAAAAGAAAATGCATGGTAAGGGATTCAAGACACAATTTTTTTCATGACGTAAAAACCATTTTCACCACTTACTTCATTGTGTGGTGTATTTACTGAAATTTGTTATAGAATATATGATGAATTATTTTATCTACAATTTATTTAATAAAATAATAAAATTTTCTTCTTTCATGAGGATTTTGTTTTAAAATTTTCAAAGTTTTATGAAAAATCTTGGAATTTTAAAAATTATTTTCCTAATGAATAATTTCAATGATATTTAAATGATATTTCTATTACTTTAGGAATACATTATTTTTGTGGACATAATTTCATATACATGGTTTACATACCACAACATGAAATTTTATAGCCGGATTCATTCATTCTTCACGATATTTTATGTTTTAATTTGAATTATTTCACCTGAGGGGATTTAAAATTTCTCTTACCCACGAAGAAAATAATTTCATAACCCAATTTATTTTTATTGAGTTATATTGATTCCTAATTATTGTTATCATTATAAGATTATGTGTTCATTAATATTTTAATTATATATTATTGTATTTTCACTTGATTTATATAGATTTATAATTAAAAATAAAAATAATTTCATTGACTGATTTTTACATCAATGTTGTGGGCTTTTCAAGGGTTTACTTCATAATATAATTTTTTTCTTTCTGGATTCTTTACACATGAATTTACATCATTTGAAATTATTTGATCATAATATAATATGAAATTTAATTTTTATATCCTCGGTTTATTCATTACACTTTTCAAGTTATCGTACCATTTGTCTACTCTTTGGTAGTTAAAATGTTTTAGAAAAAGTAAAATTGACATTATTTATATAATTAGTTAGAGAAACCATTTTCTTATAAAACCCATATTTTATTAAAATGCTTTAAAAAACAATGATAGTTAAAATTTATTTTTAATGACATTTTAAACGTTTTTCTTCTTGCTATGTTTTCAATGAAATCATCTTGTCTCATTTTGAAAATGTGATTTTTCTATTTTTTTACCATGAAAAAGGAATTCTCTCATTAAATTATATAATAGTTATGGATTTACCACTATTGTTTTTTTTGGAATATTCCCATGCATGTATAAGTTGTTACTTTTTGAAAAAAAATGTTTTATATAAGTGATTTTCAATGGAATGGATTTTTAAAATGTATTTCAAAATAAAAAAGGGTTTTCCTCAAGAATTTAATTAAATGATCTCTAAGAGTATTTATATTCATAAATGGTAAAAAAATATTTTAATTGGCATGTGATATATTGTATTAATACTATCCAAATTCTACCTCTACATGGGTTTTGATTGATATGGCCAGCAATAATAGTCACATTCACTTCCTTGATTCATTTTTGGCAGTCCACTTGAAATACTGAAATGATCACTGGACATTGAATTTACCCTAACTATCCACATCATCTATCAGGGATCTGTTCATTTTCAATACCATATACCATTTTTAAATATGGTGTGTACCTGATAGTTATTTCAATAACTTGGGAAATATTGATAAATACGAATCTTGTACTCTATTCAAATATTTTCTATGGAACATTTTTAAATTGATTATTTGTTTTATGAGGAACGATTTAGATCGGTAAGAAAAATATGGGGACTAATTATAGATATCCCTTTAATTCATCAAAAATTTAATGGGTTGATATCATTAGCTATCAATAGATGGGTTTTACTTTACATTCTAAACGGTCTTGTGAATGGTGTTTATAGTAATGTTACCACGTACCTTTGAAACATGGATTGAAAAAATTACGAATTTACCTCATTCAGACTCAGTTATCATTTATCGTTAATATTTTTCCTTTACATATCTATGAATTAATTTGATTCTCTGTTAATTTATTAATGGAATGTTTTTAGCTCTTCACCTTACCACATTGATTATTCCTTATCGTGTTATTTTAAATAAATGGGTTTCCAAATATTACCTTTCCATATATTTTCTACACTTATATTATTGATTTTATGGACCTTCGGTTCAATTATTTACCATTATGTATTGTTTACACTCTTCTGTATCATTTTATTGATTACATGGCATGTTTATTCAATTATTACCTTTCTATATTTATTATTTTACATAATTAATTATAGTTTCCACTTTACATTACCCTTATTGAGTATTTAAATTAACCCTAATTTCCTCTCCTTTTCCTCTAATTCCATGAACTATACTAATAAAGTTAGACAAGGACACAAGATACAGAAAAAATTTATTATCCTCAAAGAAAAAATATATTGTAATTTGTGTGTTCATTTATAAAATAAGACTCATGTATGTATCTGGTTTACAAAGGACTGGTAAAATGTTCAGTCCTTTGGGATGTGGTTTACATATATCTTATGACCATGAAAGGGTAGTAATCATGATCTCTAGGATTTCAGTTGTCTTGTCACTATAGTTGGTATCATAGGAAGTTTAGTAGAAAACATGAGAACTTGATCAAGGAAAAAATAGATTGTAGGACATAGATATGAGGTAGAATTTGGTGATATGTATACAAGAACTTCATAGAATTTTGTTATGGTTGATATTGTGTTGGTAGTTCTATAAATACATCAATGTTTGGATACTATATGTGGATGTGTCTCTGGCACATATGTACCTAGGAGTAACAACTGGGATAAGGTACGTCAGCCCTAACTCAACATAACCTGGTACATGACAACATTCCCTAATGCGCACCAGGTTAGACATTAAGAGGGGATGTGATTAGGATAATTTCCATTTTCCATAAAATCCATTATCAAGGAATTCAATAGATAATTAAAATAAATAACCTAGGTTACACATGAGGTTTCTTACATTGAGAATAATGTGTCCAGATTTAGACATCCTAAAAATTAGTATATGTTTTTTAAAATATGATTATTAATCCCTACACTAATGTTTTTTGTCTTAGAAAATTAAATCATCTATAGGATGAACTCTAGACCATGTAAGTGCCTTTTTAGAAATAAGTGGATGATGAGTTTATATATCGAGGCGGTATTTAAAACCTTAGTTATTGTAAATTTATTAATTAAATTTGTTTGAAGTATTTCGATCATAATTTTAGAATAATTTTAGAAATTATAATAATATTTTTTTAGAAAAGTAAAAAAATTTCTATTGGGTGTCAGCATATCATGTCACAAATGTCTGTGGTACATGAATCCATGACCAAAGGCTGATAAGTGTTTGATAACAACAACATAACTACATAATTTTTTTAATTTATATTTCATTAGTCATAAAATTTGAGAATTGAATATTAATGATGAACCAGTAGTGTTGTTATTTATGATTATTGATAAATGTAATAACTATATTGGGTTTGGAGAGTAGTTTGAGAAAAATGGAATGGATTTCACTTCTTATAAGCCTAATGACTAGTTAAAAGTGTAATTTAGTTCATCAAGTGTAAAAGTTAAAATTTTAATATCCATTTCCTAATGTAAGGGATAAACTAGAATTTTATCGAAGAACAACCAAAATTTTAAAATTTTCATATAAAATTGAAACGTATCAAGTAAATTATGGGTCAATAAAGAGATTCTTCAACCTTAGGAAACAAATATTAAAAAAAATTCATTATAATACCTTAATTTGTTTGAACTAATGGTATTCTAAATCATCAATGATTAATGGAATTTAGGCCCTATCCTTTCCACTGGTCATTCAATTGTTTTTTATTTATGGCCTAAATAACCCTAACAAATATTTATGGAATTCCTCTATTTATATACCTATATTTACACTAATGTTCTCTTACTTTTATACCAAGTTATATGTTAGTCCATGAGGACTTCATACATCCCATTCTATAATTTATAAAAGATGTTTCATGAACCCTTCTAATGATTTGGGGTTTCAATATTGGAAGTTTCAAAAAAATTATTACGAAGTCCATATTGAAATTGTTGCGGATGCAATTTATTTATTGTGGGTAGAATGTAAGACCCAAAAATTCTAATGTAATAACGTTGTATTCGATAGGGTGTTTGACACACAACAACAAGTACATAAGGTAATATAATAACGAGAGAATTTATGGTTTATTTACAATTAAAGATAGAATATATATATATATATATTATAAATTTCAATGCATGAAACACAGATTTATCTGGAATTACATCCAAGAGTGATATTATTCAGCAAAATAAATCACATACAAGACCATGTTTTAATGAACAACAAAATATTATTAAAATATTAATATTTAATATTATAAGTTATAAACTAGCCATTCAATTGGAGGTTATGATGTTTATTAACAAAATTATAAAAATATATAATTCAATTAATTAATTACCTAGAAACTAGATAAGAATATATAAACAAAATAAATATAAATGGACTGATTTTATAAAAACCATTTTTATGTGTTAAAGGTGATTTATCATGAAAAATTAATAAATTAAAATTAGTTGATTATTTTCATCAAATTTTAATGTTTTTTATTCTGTAATATATATTTTTTATTTTAATCTATGAGATCTTATATACATAATATAACAAAATACACAATTTTATGCATAAAACCTATATTTTTATAAAGTTATTTTTTCACCTATTAAAAGAAAACATATTTTAAATATAATTTTTCACACTATTGTAGATTTAATATGTCCAAATATAAATTATATTTGATATAATAACATAAAATTTATCTCATGGTGAACTTTAATACTTTTTCTAGAATGTTTTATTTTTTGATGAATAG
Source organism: Viscum album (assembly GCA_963277665.1). Lineage (NCBI taxonomy): Eukaryota > Viridiplantae > Streptophyta > Magnoliopsida > Santalales > Viscaceae > Viscum > Viscum album. The sequence continues at coordinate 937,794,569 of OY728150.1, forward strand.
GGAAAAATACTAAAGTTTATATCAAAACAGCTTTTTCTTATAAATTATATATAATGATAAATTATATTTTAACATTTTTAGAGACTAAATTGATAACTGATAATTTTATTAATCATATTAATTTAGTTTTAATCAATTTTTTATTGAAATTTTATATATATAGATCTCAAAATTTTGAACATTTTTTTTAAAAAACTCACTTTATTGAGCCTCCTCCTAGATGAAATTTAACATAATTTCTTCCCATTCTATGATTAGAATTTCTAAAAATGTATTAAATATTTATAATAAGAATAATTTATATTGCATGATATTTTTACCTTAATTTTTTACCATGAGTATTTTAGAATGTAATTTAATTGAAATAAAATAATTATGAGAAAAAGTTTCTTAACAAAGGATTAAACATTAAAACTATTCGAATGAATGATATAAAAACTTATATAAAATCCATTGGATGGACATATTTTGACATTATGGTCACATGGATCAAATGTTTTTCATTATTTTATTCAATTTATGTGGGAAAAGTGTGGGATTATTTCGTTTTCCAAAAATTTATAAGACAATAACTTCTCTTCCACTGTAAAATTGGACATAGAGATCCCAAATCCTCACAACTCTCAAGCCACATTGTATAGAAAATGAACATCCCAAATTGAACCTAAAAATAACTCCCCTAATACTAGAAGCCTAAAAAATGTTCATAAATCTATCCATGGAATCCTTTTGGGGTAAACCAAGGGGTGTTATCCAAAGAAGAGGTATGATCCTTCCTTAAGATCCTTCATTTTATTTCCATTCACCATTACTTAATTTATTATTATTAAAATATTATATAAAATAATAAGTATCCTAAATATACTAAGATGTTTTTATTCAATTTTGCCAACCTACACTTACACACACTTCCATCTAATGGGTAATGAACTTACCATTGTTATGTGCGGTGAACTACCACCTCACAAAACGATATTGTTCATTACTCCTTTACTTCCTATCATGGTGGGAATAATGATGAAAGAAACTATTTATTTATGATATATATGATATTTATAAATTATCTATGATTATTTATTTATTATATAGAATTTATCATTTTTTTCCTATATTTTTGTAATATGATAACATCGTTTGAGGAAGTGTGGACTATCACCCCCTCAAAGCAATGAGATTCATTCACAGTATATTTGGAATGTATATAGGATGATTTTTAAATAACTATGAGACTTACATGAAATAAACATTTTAATTTAATATATATATATATATATCTCATTTATTTTTATTTCTTTTAATACAACAAGGATTTAAATGTAGAATTCATGCATATATATGGCCTACCATATCCATGAAATATGAATTTCATTTATCATCTCCAAATACTATGGATTAATATCAATACATATATACTAGATATATATGATATTTTCATCATCGTTTAGATTAATGATATTGTTAAAACATTATATAATTAATAAAATAACAATTAAGAATTTAAGACTTACTCGACCGACTAGGAAATTGACACACAAAACCCTGAAAGTAATGAAAGAATAGTAAAATGGGTAATAAGATATTATAAAATGTCAAGATATGATATAATAAAAATTATTATGGTTCTTGTTCGTTCATAAGTCAATGGAATTTTTAAAACACAGGTACTTGAGTGTGAAGGATGTTCACCCACAAAGTAAATGCAAGGTAAGGTAATTTTTTCTCACTTTTCTTCCTAGGAGGCATACACTATTTTCACCACTTACATCATTGGGTGTTGTATTTACTACCCATTTTGACATATTATATCATGAATTATTTTACATTCATGATATTTAAAAAATTAATTTAATGTTACTCCCTTATGAGGCTTATGATTAAAATATATAAAATCGGTATGGGACACTTTGGAATGTTTAATGATAATTTCCCTCAAGAATAACATTAATGATATTTCAATGGTTTTTCCAATATTTGAGGTATACATTATTATTATGAATATAATTTTGTATATATGGTTTAAAATAATATACATTGATAATAAATATCATGATTAATTCATTCATCATAAAAATTTTGAGTTTTAATTTGAATTATTTCATTCAAGAGGATTTTAACATAATGTAACCCAAGTGTAAATTAATTTGATTGCCCAATTTATATTCATTGGAATATATGACTTCTTATTTGACATTAATATTATAATATTTTGTGTATAGTAATCTTTTTACTATATATTTTTTTGTCCACTTGTTTTGTGTGGATTTACACTTAACACACGTCATCTATTAATTTATTTATTTTATCTTCAATGCTATGGTATTTTAAAGAATTTACACCACAATATCATTTTGGTTAGGATTTATTACACTTGATTTTCCATAAGTGGAAATTATTTGATAAATTTTTAATAAAAACATTCATTTTCATATCCTATGGTTATTAATGACCCTTTTCAAGTAATAGTTCGTTTTTTACACTCTTTAGTACTCAAATTGTTATAAGAAATGTTTTTACGGAAACCCACCTTTATTTATTTTTTAGTCGGAAAAATTATTTTATTCTAAAAACCTTTTTTCCAAAAAGTCTCTAACATATTTTATCCATTTAAAAATTATTTATTTAATAATTTTTCAATAATTTTTTCAAATGGGTCTTCTTATTGGTTCCCAAACAAGTCATGTTTCTATCCTTTTACCACACAAAAGCAATTATATTTTTATCTTAAAATAAATTATAAATATAATGAAATAATTTATTTAAATATTACATGGAAATTTTAAAAGGATAATTTTTTAACAAAATGTTTTTGAAAATTTACATTAAATGACATGTTTTTTTCAGAAGGATTTCTAAAATAAGATGGCTATTTCATTAATAATTTCATTAAAAGATATATTTTTTATTATTTTTATTCATCAAATATAAAAACAAAATTTACTAGAAATTTGATATATTGGATTAAAACCATCCTTATTCTATATCAGGATGGTTTATGATTTATTTTTCCAAGGATAATACTCAAATTCACTTCCATGATTCATATTTAGTAGTCCTGTTGTAATGTTAAAATATCCATCGGACACTGAATTTCACTAATTATCCATATCATTTATCATAGAAATTTTTATTTCCTAAACTGTATAACACATTTACATATATTGTGTAATTAATAGATATTTAATTAATATGTTAAATATTGATAAATTCATATCTTTTAATCTATATAGAAATTTGATAAGACAGGTTGTTAAGTCTATTATCTTATATATGTGAAATGATTTCGAAAGGTAAGACACGGTTGGAGCCTATTTATAGATATTCCCTCAATTCATTAGAAATCTCATGGGATGAGTTATCTTGCAAGCCTATTATGTGTTTTTACCCGATATGGTAAACCTTCTTTTCAAAGGACCCGATGGTAAAGGTAGAATGTACCTTGGAATAAACATGCAATAATTAATAATTTCCCTCATTTTAACTCATATATAATTTATCTAGGATATTTTTCATCAAAATTTATATGGATGAAATTAATACTCATTTTATTCATTAATGGAATGTGTTTTAGTTCCTTATAATTCAATATAGATTAATCCTTATCCTTTTTTAATGGAATGTGTTTCTAGTTACTTCCTTTTTACATTTTTCACACACTCAAATTATTTATTATATAGAATTTGTGTTTAGTTATTTACCATTAAATTTTTATGAACTTGCTTCTCTTTTTATTCATTATATGGCATATTTATTCTGTTACTACCATTCCATTTTCAGTATTATCAATGATTCATTATTGTTTCTATTGTACATTACACTTACTGAGCATTTGATAACATAGTTATTTTTCTTTGTTTCCCTAGGATTCCCAAAATTGTACTATGAAAGTCATTCAAGGATACTGAAGATGGAATAATGTTGTTTTCCTCAATGAAAAAAAAAACTAATTTTTAAAACAAGACTCGTGCATTTATTTGGTAAACCAAGGCTGCTAAACTATTTTGTAATTTGGGATAGGATTTAGGTCTATCTTATGCCAATGTATTGGTTGTAAAAACAAATTCTTTTCTTTCAGTGGTTGGTTAACTAAATTATGTGTTATCGTTTTACAATGTGTGAATTTTAAATTATAAGAGTATTAAAAATGCATACCTAGTCGAATATTCTAATATTTCCTTTATGAGTTTTCATTTGATTTCTGAGATCCACCATAACAATAATTAGAAGAGTGAATGTTTAATGGATCCCCACTCATGTAATTATAGAACCTTATGAAAGTGTACCATGTGTCTTTAACACTCATAAGGTAGATTTCTTAAAATCAATCAAGTAAAAAACATCCTTGGTACACAAGCTTTATTACGTCAAATGTTATTTTTAAATGAATTCATAGGTATCCAAATAAAATTTAGACACATATTTGTAGGTAATAAGGATGATAAATTCTTATTAATGAAGCATTAGTATTCCCTAATGATTGAGTAAATTTCAAAGAGAATTTATTTTCATAATTCCCTTTTATATTACACATAAATCATGTAACTTTTGATACATTGCATTTAATACTTTTTACAAACCATGTATTATTTTATTTAAATTTGTTTATATTATAACCAAAAATAGTTTTATCATTATTTTTATTATTCATAATTTTCGTATTATAAAACATCTCTTATATTTTTAAAAAATTATATAATGTTTATTTTATGTTAAAAAATTCATTCTTAATAATTTCACTCTCTTTCTAAAAAAATTATAAATAAATCTAAATTTTTTTTTGGATAAGAAGTTTTATTATTAATAAACTCAATATCCTATTAAATTTTTTATTTTAATAAATGATAAATTGATTTTTCAAATAATATATTATATTGTATACTTATGATCTACTATAGAATTCCATGATTCATAAAATTTCCTCCTTTAATTTCTAATTTTATTTAATCAAATAAGAAACATCACATTATTAATTTGAATAATAACTTGAATTATAATATTATTCATTAATAACATAATTCATATATGGATCCATATAGAACTAGTTATTAGATTCACTCTTAATTTTTGAATCACCATTTGTTATAATTATTCAGTATATATCTATCAAAATTTTATATCATGTTTCCCATTATAACTATAATTCATGAATTTTTTTAGGTGCATTAGTGTTGTATAGTCTAACATTACCTATACATCATTTATTCACTCATAACAAATTAGTTCTGAAATGTCCTTATACTCAATGCTATTACCATTTATTAGATAATCATCCTTTTGGTTAATTTTTAATTACTTCACGAATAATTTTGTATCTTTTATCATTTATAATATCCAATATTGAAGTTACCCATGTCATTCTTCTAATATTAATAATAATTAGAATCATAATTGTAAATGGAAAGAATTATTTTTTATTTAAGAAGAATAAAATTATTATTCGATTATTCCTTACCTGTAATATTCGTTAGTAAATTTTTATATTGTAGTATTGAAAACAATATTTCATACAATTTATAATACTTAAATATATTAATATGATTGATTTAAAACTTATTCACAAGAAACTTATTATTTAGAGACAACAACACCCATTAAAATAGCATAATATTGTCAATCGCCTCTCAAAGTGAATTCATAAAATTTAAGATTCTCATTAATATTTGAAACATCTAGTTAACTAATTCATCTTAACCCATAATAATATCTTGGTATTATAGGAGTATTAATCCATTTTTTACTTTTTTTATATCTATATTGTAGTTTTTAGCATATATTTTCCACTAAATGTCTGAATATATCATTCATTCTATTAAATGGATAATGAAATTTTTAGTAACAATGAATAATATATTCAAGAATTTTTAATTTAAAACATACATTACTAAATCATTACCTATATGTGTATCTGGATAAGAAATAGGTTGTTTTTAGGGTAATATAGTAATCATTCCATGATCAATACTTATATGTTTTATTCATACTTCAGTCCTTTCTATATAATAGCCTTAATCAATATAATTGAAATATGGGGGTTTTTTAGGGATCTAAGCATTATTAGAATACTTTACTATCATCTTTGAAAAATAATTTCAAATAAATTATTATGAATATTGAATGTTTTTATAAATAATAAATGTTGTCAAAATAACATACAAAATTAATAAGAAATTTCAGCAATTGTTAGCGTAATGTGATATTTTAAGGAGGTCTATAGTGGTGGTGGTTAATACAGGTTTTAATTTAAAACAAATATTCCAATAAATTATCAATATCAGAGTAGTATAATTTGAAAATAATAAAACAAGTGGAATTAGGAATGTAGTGTATATACATGATATAATATAAACCAGGTAATGTAGATATATATTTGAAAAAATGTAAAACAAAGAGATATAAGAATTCAGATAGATATGATTATATGCGTACTCTTATATTAATTATTATTAACAAGGGAAATGGAACTCAACAAGAGAAACCAATAATTTAAAATAATATGATAACATTTTATAGTCCCCACCTTTTTTTACTTAGAGGAATATCCAAAAATAATTTCTGACCTTCAACGAACAAAGGAAAAACCATAACAACCATTCCTTTTTTGAGAGGAAAATTTCAGATGAAAAACCTTTTATTATGTAGGTATAACTAAAAATTAATTTTCTAAATTAAATAATTAATATTTATTTTAATTTTAAATTAAATTGAAACTCTATTAAAGTTCAAAAAACAATAAAATAGTAGGAAAGAAATATTGATTTATCACTAATCCCACCCAGAAAATAATTAAGCATTGAATCTCCTTCTTATATTCTAATTGTATTATAAATATTAATGTGTTTCATAACTTTTTTTCAATCCAATTTATGTCTTTATTAATGTTACAATGATCTTAATGTATATGAAAATTATCCAAATGATAGTTGGTCATCACTAGGATCAACATCACAAAGAAGTTTCTAAACATTGAGAAGATTTTTAGCATAAAATGAGTTAGTAAAACCCACATTAATCCTTTATGGAGAAATAAAATAAATACACGAAGAAGAAGAAGAAATTCATAATAAAAAATAATTTTTTTTTCTGAATTATTTTAAGTATATAGATTTTAGAAGATATATTTTCATATGTAGCATAATAATCATTAGGCTATTGTCATATGGTATTTATATTTTCAAATAGTATAGGTCACAAGGTTAAAAAGATATTTATAATCGACAAAAACCATCAATAGGTCTAGGAAGAAATATTTATGGTTTATAAATACCTTTTTCTTGTTAAAAAAGTTTGTCCAGTTCATCATAGGCTACACATCATATGGGTTTTTTAGTTTGTGGGGATCGTTTAATCATATGGTTTATATAGTTTGTATGGTTAGTTTCCTCATAGGGGTTGACTTCATAATATAAAAAAAGGTTACATAGGGTACATGTATCAATATAGGGTATAACGTTTTTCTAAAATTCTAACATTATAGGTTATAAATGAATGTTTAGAATTTACATAATTTAGATAAAAACAAAATAAATTCATAATAACAAAGTTAAACAGAATAAATTAAGAATAAACACCCAAATTAAATGTGATTAAGCTAAAATTAATAAATTTTAGCTGAAATGATAATTATCCAATAGTGAATATAAACATGTGGGATATTATAAATATGCTAGGAATTTTTAATATTCAAATCATATAATAAGAAAACATGAAATCTAGAAATATCTTCAATTATAAACACAATATTGGAACTAAAAATTAATTTTTTTTAGTGTTTTACGTTAATGTGATGGAAGGTTATCAAAATATTTGTGGACGATATTATACATTATTTCCTTGAAAAAATAATTATTCACATGGTTTCAAGAACAACTTATCTAGTCATCATCCCTATGTTTTTAAACCCAAATCCCATTAATCAGTATTATCCTATAGGTATATATAATTTCTCTCAATACATATTAACAAAAATATAAGAATAACCACTATTTAATTTTCTATTTTTCATGATCTAAAGAGAAAAACATTGCTTTATCAAGGGTAAGAGTATTCAATGTACCATTATCTTGTAAAATAATATGTTATTGGATCTTTATATAAAAAGGGTTGGAATGAATATAAATTGTAAAATATACATGGGGAAATCCTATGAGATAATGTATTGGAAAATTAATATTAAGAAAATTAGAAGATTATGGTTCTCAAAGTGGGTCTATGGTTTTTTTTCAGAATATATTTCTCAATGTTTTTTAGGATATCTCCCATGAGAAAGAAGTTTGTCTTCTTCATATCATCAATTAGGTTCTACTAACATAATCCATTATATTGTATTCTTGTAATAATTTCTAAATACTAATTATATATGAACTTCATCAATATTTTCTATAATATAGATGTATGGACATTCAATGGTTGGTTCAGAATCTCTATAATCATGAGTTTTTCAATAGATTAAATTATTCTCAATTTCAATGGTGTGTCCCAATCCATCAAAATCTCTAATGGTATCCTAAACATGTTTGAAAAGTAGGGGGGATGCAATAAATAAAAAAACAAGTAATGTTCTAATATAATTAATGATTTTTTCCATAAAATACCCTGTTTTTAAAATTTGGATTAGTTTACCTAATTGAAATATTATGATGACCTTATTAGGTTGTCCATTATTTTTGTTGAGAGTATAAATAATTTATATTTATGGTCAATAGGATAAAATCGTAGGGTTTTTTCTAACAAGATATGTTGGATTCTGTCTGCATAAATAAAGACCATTCTCATCAATATCGAACTCTACTACACATAATACCATGCATGGTCTATCATATATTCTATTAATAAAATCATAACTAATACTAAAAAAATATATAATTGTGTGATGTAGGTCTATTTTCTAGATGGTTCAGTTGGTATCACATTGGGAAACCACTTAAGGAAGGTTTATTCAATGTAATTATTCTTAAGTAATATATGATGAACATATAATCCCATACATATTTGATTTATTTTGTGGAGAAATCTCTATGGTTAAGTAACACTAAAACCAACTATGCAAGTGGTCTAGATGTATTAGGGGAAGTGAGGCTTACAACCCAAAATATAAATCATTGACCTTAATATTTTTACCATATTTAGAATGATCACTTGAGATGGAGAATTATTTCTTGGTATATTTATTTTTCAGTTGGTAACATGTCAATACAACCTATATTTTCATAATATTCCAACATCCAAACATAAAATTCAATAATGCCAATGGACACTAGAGGTTGATCAACAAATTCTTGTATAACTAACATAGACCATTTTTATGTACCACCTGGATGTATAATATAGGTTAATTCTATGCATTGACCCCTTCAAAATTAGGAATGATTTAAATCGGAGATATATGAATTCCAAATCGGGTCCCAAAATTCATGAAACCCAAGGAATGTTTTTTAAGGAAATCATATATACCTTTTAAATAAATTTACTTGGTTCTGTTTAATTAGAATCATGTAATCCCCATTCATGATATGATAGATTTAAAATTTCTATATTTTTTTAAAATGTTTATGATTAGAAATTATAAAATGTAGATAATCAAACACCAGTTCATGGAAGGGTAGTGGGATTCATTCACATGGAATTTTATAGTAAACTATATGGTACTTTTTATAAATACTGTAAACAAAACATATTGAATGTTATCCTTATATAGTGATGGTGAGTTCATTTCCCTTTCATGGAATTCCCATAGTGTGGACCTCGTTTCCATATTTTGGAATAAATGATATGTGTGTAAAATGAACAGATATTTGTTTTCTTAATTGGACATGGATTCCTAAAAATCATACATCATTGAATGATTTCGGAGTTAAATATGAAGTGTTTGGAGAATTTCTTTGCTAAATCCCTTTACATTCACAACCGAACTGATATTAATTTTATGGTAGATATTGAATGTGGTCTATGTGGGAAATTAATGTTATAGGGATCCAAGTTATTAGTTCTAAAGATTAATACTGATGGTTCATAAAATAATTGTATCATTTGTAGTGGTGGTATTATCTGGGGGGGGGGGGTTGAGACTCAGTTATCATAGAATTATGCACCATCTATAGAGAGTTTAATTTTCTATTATTTGATTTATAAGTGATACAAATTTTCTTTCTGATATTAGATATTTATAATATAATTATGTTAGATGTCGAAATGGACTCATCCATGATTACTACATTTATAAAGGGATTTTCTCTATATATTTAGTCAGTTTTCAATTACAATATGATCTTTATAGACCATATTGATAATGATTTTATGATTCATTAAACATGGTAGAAGTGAAAAAACATTCAAAATTTTGGATTCCAAAAGTAATACAGTTGATACTCTTAAAATTTTCTCTAGCATTTTCTCTCTTCCAAAGAAATTTAATTTTATTTTCTAAGGAAATTTATCTTAGAATCTACTATTCAATACCCATTTTTTTCCATTAACAAATATTTATATTTAATTGACGTGTAATGAGTTCTACGGGTCAAGGTCATACAATAAGTTACTATGTGTTTGATATAGATGACTATATGTTTTATTTTAGGAATAATATCATATTTATAAGTGGTGAAATGAGATCTAACATATTTTATTTGATATTAAACTCTATTATTTTAGTCATTCTATATAACTTAAAGTCTTCCCACCTAGGCTCGAATTTTGGTAGAAACATCTCTAGTATCATTTCAATCCTCTATTCTAACACTAATTGTCCTTGAACAAATGAGTGGGGGTGAAAGTTCTTACTCAACCATAGGGACACATGTTTTTAAAGTGTAAGGTTATAAGTGTTCAAAAGATAATTAATATTGAGATTTTAAATAAATTTTCTATAACTTTAAAATTTAACATTCAATTAGTTGGTTGAAAAAAACTACCCGATGTGTGAATAATTATACCTCAAAATATCTCCCTACATCCATCCCATATACCAATAAATATTATATCCTCAAGTTAGAGTTTCATTTACTATTGTGGTCCCTAATAAAAAATTAATAAATTTATTAGGAAGGTTTTTTTCCTTAATCACTATATTATAATGGTTATTTATTTATTATTATAAAATAAAAGGACATAACTAATAATGGTTTTATAGTAGCAGAATTAATTATTATATTAGATAAAGTATTTTGAATAAGTATTATTTAAATCATATTTAATGTTTTTATATTATTCAGAAGGATAATATATTGAACCCGAAAAATACTAACAATATTGGATATCATTGATAAAATAACTGATTTATCTCAACATATTTCAACTTTAATTTATTAACACATTTTGAAAATAAGTTTCAAGGAATTATCTTCAACATGAATCTCTAAATAGTAACAAAATAGTATGAATAAATAAAATAAAATAGACACAAGGAAAATGAGAATATTTACTATTTTGAATAAATAAACAATGAGTATTAAAAATATAATTTTTCTTCAACATGGTGCACATGAGACAACTTGAAAATTGGTTTTATTAATTCACCATCGAAGGCTAAAAGTATCTAATTTTTCATATTTTTATATTTATCTTAGTTGTAATTTGGTGAGACCAAAAAGTTTCAGAATATATAAATTTTATTAGATTAATTGAATATAATTTGATTCAAATTAGTCGTAAAAAATAAGTTTAACAGATAAAAATGGGTTTCGTAGAATCTGAAACAATACATTGGAATAAGCATATTGATTATTTAAAAAACAACTCTATTTATCCCATATCCATTTCAATGGTATTACACTATCTGGGACATGAAGTTAACCATATGATATTGTTAAATATAGGATTTTTCTACTTTAGGAAATGTTTTACTGATTTTATATACCAATCTAGCTGTATATTGATAAGGAGATTTATCACTCATAAATATACCCTAAAATGATCATTTTTCCTAATCCTGGAGGGTGTGGATTTTGGCATTGTTGGGAGGAACATCATCATATATATTAGATATTCATGATACATATTAAAGAACCACCTCAATGAACAATCATGTAATCAACTATTTTTTATTTTTGAGAAGGTATATGTACAATATATTCTTAATGTCATATTTCCCACTTATTTTATTGATAATTTACTCTAATTTACCATTTATGTTAATAAATCGTATAGGGAATTGTACGGATAACTCATGAACTATGATGAAAAAACATTATTATAACTTATTATTGAAAACAATATGAAATAAGGAAGGTTTATAAAAATATAACCATTATAAGATAAATGTTGATAACTCGTAGATGTATGAATTAATCTTTGGGTCTTCCACACTCTTCAATAATGGATAGTGGGTAACACTATCAATGTATATTTCTAAATTTTTATTTCCCTTACGAATAGAAAATAATTTTTTATTATGTTTTTTTTATTCGTTGTTAATTCTATTAGTGTTAGGTATGCATCTTGGAAGTCAACCAGAAAATGTCCTTTGGATACCATCTAATAAAGAAGTCACATATCACAATATTATGGGATAAAACACCATGTCATTAATCACCTGGTAATCATGGAGTAATTAAGGATACACTTAAATGGAATAATATGGGACACTAGATAAACTTTTTTATGCTTCAAATAGTGTTATATCTTTTTAAACAAAACTATTAGGGTGTGTAAGTTCATCGATATGGGATATATATCAACATATCCTAAAATAAATTAATACTATGATAATAGTGGAATTGTTTCATCTCTTCATCATTCTTATAGGTGATAATAGAGATCAAGAATAACTCCTAGAATTTTCTGTTGTGGATGAGTGGTTTTATTTATAATTACAGAAATATTTATAGAGGATGAAGAAAGTATTGATTGTGGTTTTCAAAAATTCTTTTTATATCACAATCCCATTAATAATTTATCCATTATTATAAATTTAAAGAAAATAAAAAAATTGAACGTGGATATTAGTATAATTCATAATATATTTGAGACATCCTTTGATTCCTTTTAATTTCTCATAGATCTGTTGTGGGGTAATTTTTTGATGTCACAATAAATATATTTTTTAGATGGTTATATTCAAAATATGATTCCATGTCCTAATAAATACTACTTATAAATCATGAAATCAATTGGATATATATGGGACTTGACTGAGAAATATGGTATATACTATTTTATGGTTTTTACATTCATATAATTAAAATTAAATGCATCACTCATTGGTCAATAGATCTATAATTATTCAATCCAAAGCATATTAATCCATATAACAATAATATTTGAAAAATAATAAATACAATGGATTTGTTATTTTCTCAAGCTATCCAAATTTTACTAGGAAAAAAACTATTCTATGATGGATAACTCTTTAAAACATTAGTTCATCAAATAGAAAATACATGATCATGATAGGGAATTAATTAATTAGGTAATAGTTTGTATATTCATTTAATTTTATGAAAAATCTAATCTATTAAATATTATCTATATCATTTAATTTTTTTTCTCAATATATTTACAGTATTATACCTCTAAAATATTATTTTCATTGAATTATTTATCCATCTACGATTTCAACATGGAGTTTTTAGTTGATTTAATTATACTCTATGTATGTTTGTAACCTTAATTTTTAGTTTTTAGTTGTATATTATTAATAATAAAATTGAGTATTAGTCTTATAATTTACTTTTATTTCTACATAAACTTATCTCATTATTTCTTGATGAATTTGACATAGTCTTATTTATCATCTAGATTCCTATTTAATCTAATTATTATAAGTCATATATATTTATAAATATATATATTTAAATTGATGAACAAAAAAAAGACAAAGTTATATTGATTGATAGTTTGATATACCTTTATGTGGTAGATATAGGTTATGTGTTGATTGGCCAGTATAACAAAATATTTCAACGTAGGGTTATCACCTTATTCATGTGGTAAAAGGTTTTTATAGTTTTATGGATATAAGATATTAATACTAAGAGCATATGTTGTATTTAATGGGTCTATAATTATTCTATTATTAATTTATAATACTTAACCATCACAATGAATTTTCATTATTAGATTCTTAATGTAATATTGAATCCCAAATTTTAATATATATGAATCAAACCATGGAAAACAATGATTTGTTTTTCTGTGTGAAATTTCTTCCATTTTTAGATAATTATTAATCTAGGAACATATATAACTATCAATTATTGGATAAAAATTTAGGGTAACATTCCACATTAATATTAGTATGACATGACTTTCAATATCATGTATTGTTTCTTTATTGAAATAGACATGTTGTTGAAAAATAACCATCACATCAATCATGGGATTAGGTTTGGATGCTTTGAATCTATTTTGGAAAACCAAATTATTATGTTTTACTTATTTTAGGTTTCATACCTTCTATATTATTATACATGACACCAATGAATTAGTTTTCACACAAACTATATAGGTATATTTCATTTTAGATGAATTTTATTTACCCATAGATGGTTTACATTAATAAATTATTGCATAATTCAGGTGTGATCATATGAATATGCATACATGGAATTACTAATAATTAATTAAATGTGGTATACTTGGTTAATAAAATGACCATAGCTTTAGACACAATATTTCATTATAAGTACATACACATAATCATTTCCATTTTGTTTTGTTTTGTTTTTCCATACCACCGGATTGATATGTCCAATTTATTTGGGTGAACTTATTCGAACCCATTGTGATAATGAATATGTGTCAGAATCATAATTACCCTAGATATATAATCATCTATTTATTGATCAATTTATATATAATTTATTTTAACAGATACATATATAGGTATGATATGCCATTACACAAGTTATCTCTAGTGTCGCTTGGAAATTTCTAAAACCATTCATCAATATGTGCTCCTTTATTTATCATTATATGTCTTAATGGTGAAAAATTTAGTCTATAAATTTTATTGGTTCGGAAGAGCTTTGATGTGGGTCTCCTCAAGTAATAATGACATGAGAAGGCTATCCAAAATCAATATTCATTTGAGTATGATGGAATAGTTTGTAAAAAATAGTATATCTATGTCAGGGGTTGGAATCACTACAAAATAGTATGGTATTTGGAATAAGTCATGTATGGTTGAACAAATGATTTGTAAATCTCCCATATGGAAGGGAAAATGAGTCCCAATAAATATTTTGAAAAACCGGACAACCATCATATTCATAGTCGACTTACTAAAATATTTTTTCTATTGAATAATTGGATGGTCATATATTGGACTACCAATCATCATGATATCACTAAATCAACATTATTTTGGAATTAGTGGTCCATTTTATATGATCATGGATTGATCAAAAATTCAATTTTAGTTTATGATTTAGTATCATATTACCGAAGACACATACAAAATAATTTTCAAGAGATCGATATTAATAAACCAATTTCCATTTAAGGAATTGATATATTTATTTAATAATGATTATATAAGAATATTAGTAGTCCTGATTAGGGAGAGTACCAATATTTTAGAGTGTTTGAACCTTCTTGGGAACCTATATGGTTAACACTCCAATTTTCCCCATTTATTTTGATAGTATTAGCTCTTGAGTGGCCAATAATTATTGGGTAGTAATTTAATGAGGGACACCAACAAATAAATATCATTCCCATCTCATTCAATAGTGCTTTGAAATCACTTGAAAAATTATTCTCTAACTTCTTGTTGGTCAATTAAATAATATTTCATTTATTTTGATTTGATACTTCCATTCGTAGACCATTTGGTTTGAATAGAGGATAATAAATGTGTTACATTTAAATATAACTTGTATATATCCACTCGATCATCATCATTCATCTATTAAAGTAATTCCAAATAGACAGTACGACAATGGGATGTATGGCTCAACATTCATTAGTATATCAATTAATTGGGATGAGTTCTTTGAAATAAATCCCCAATAACTCTAGTCATCAATTTTTGAATCAAATAGTTATCAAATATGAAAATAAATTACAATGGGATTTATTTAGTCTAAAAGGAGTAAAACATATTATCTTTAATTTCAATGTGATGGATTAATTTCTACATACATGTGCCTTTCAATATCATGTTTTGTAATTCATATTTCTATAATTATTATCATTGTGGGAGAGATTTCAGAAACTAAATCATTTTTCAAAGTAGGTTTAGAATCAATTTTATTTTGAAGGCGAATGTATCCATATCTACCATAATATTCATTATTGTTTTCAAAATACTTGGTCAATGAGATTCAACCATAGTTCACTATATGGATTAATTTAGTAGATCCTTAATTTTATAAAAATATCTATATTTAAATTAGTATATATGTGGTTTCATCATTATATAAAATTATAATTGTAATAACTATACATTGAGTTCTAAAACCATCTCCCATCTAAGCTATATCTAAAGGTAATACCTCATGACCAACCATTATCTATGGAAATTATACACTCATTAATTTTATCATTTATTTAATTTATATATATTGTTATTACATGTCATCCTCAATGGTAATTTCAATTCATTGAATGGGAATTTTAGATTATATATTCCTATCAGGTGTTTGACCCAACTAGCATGTTTTATACCCTATAATTATAAATATTCTCAAGGATTGGATAAAACAACATATCCGTGAATTTTTTTTTTGTTTAGGGGACTCCAGTCATTCGATTTATTTGTAGGAAAATGTGTAGATAATACTAAATATCATCCATACAATTAATGGTTGTCAAGCATATATCATTAAATATAAATGATTCATGAGTTAAGACCACCCACCATTGATATGGTTTTGGCCACGTTAAATTGATTTATTATATAGTTATAACTATTCTATTTCATTGGTTTAATTGGAAATTTATTCTATCTATGAATCAATTTATATATTGAAAACGTATATTATAATACTTTAAAAAATAGGGATTTTTTATATTTTAAACAAGGAAATGAATTGTTTTCCACTAGTGAGGCAGTTAAATAAATAATATAATAAAATATTTTTATGATTTAGATGGATTGATTTTTTCTGTTATGCATCACTAGGTTTATTCTAAAAAGGTGTATTATTCCATGTTAGAGGAAGCTTCAAGAATTTTTTAAATAAATAGTTATGTTACCCTAAAAAACTCAAAATTAATATACGAGTACTTTTTTAATATCTAGGTTTATCCCATAAATCTTCATAATATTACTAATATCTGGTAAATGTTTATGGGAATTAATAACTATAAATATGGAAACACATTTTTCCTTGTTAATGGTATATATGGTTGATGGTAATAATAAATTGTATGGCTAATGTATTAATCATTCATTACATTAGTGTCAATGGCGAGCCAATTCATTATTCATATCAATTCATGTAATGTTCATCTATGATGGATCTCTCTACCTAGATGATTGATACTATCATGATTTTTGGAATACAAATGCCCCAATACGATAATGTTTATTGATGTTACCTTTACAAGGATTAGTTTTATGACCATGCTTGTGTAATATTGTGGTTCATCACATTTAATGAAATCGCAAAGGTACTTATCATAGTTTATCTAGGTGGGAAATATAGTCAAAGGGTGTATATATTTTTTTTCCACTTATGATATTCAAGATGTCTCTCTTATTTACTTTAATAGGTACTATGTAAAATTACTCATATAAGGTGTGTTAGATCGAATTCACTAGATTATTAAATAAAAACGATTTGAGAGGATGGGATAAATTTTAATCTATATATTTTGGTCAGCCAACACATTGAAACACAGACATTATTTGAAGTTATATAATAATTATTAACGCTATTTTATATATGTTCAGTGTTGCTGGAGAATACTATTGGGGTAAAATTACTTTATCCAAATGGGAATGATATTCTCTTGGGCCGATTCAGTGAAAAATAATCATTATTTAAAGGATCATATTCTGTTGGGAGTCAAATATGTGGTGTTTTCCATTAGAGATACACCTAACCTATAATTTATTATACATAGGAAAACATTCATAACTGATGCATTTGTATTAGATGATTATAATAAAATTACTATTATCCCAACATCCACTTCTCTAGAAAATATATACAATAATTTAATATATTCTCAGTATTTGTTTCTTTTCTATTTTATGAAAAATGGTTTCCATGATAAAACTAACATACTTGTTTTGAAACATTCCACAATATAGTTTTTGTGAGACTAAAAATTGATGAAATTTCATGTCATATAAACATTCATTGTCAAATGGTGAGTAAAATTAAGGCTCCTAGACTACCATTTTTGGTGAAAGAGAAATGATAAGTTAAGTGAAACATACCTTTAATAACGTTGGTTATATATATTAATGAAATAATACATAAAATTTATATAGATATCTCTAATACTATTAGTGTAATTTTTTAGAGTTATTCCTGTTTATTATGGAAATTAGAGTATCACGATACTAAAATTGTTGAATGGTCTACCTGCCACCATTGTTCATCGATATTTTTTATATTAACAAAATTAATTGAATGAAACATGAATTAATAGTTACCATGATAAAATTTAACCTTTATGTTGTGTTGGTGGTGTTATAAATTTATTTTTATATGTATATTTGGAATGATATGTAGGTTGGTGGAAAAATTATATATTAGAATTACAATTTTTTTAACAACTTGATCCTCTGACATTTTCTTCATTTCATCCAAAACATATTTAAATTAGAAGTTATGATACTAAAAGTACAACTTTGTATCGTCTATAAATTTATACTATTTCAACTTGATAATTTTCAACTTTACCCAACATAGTTATACTCATTGAAGGGATATATGATGACCACAACCTCTATTAATCCAAATAAATAGAATATACTGTCACTAGTAAATGGCTGAAATCATAATCAACTCATCAATGGTTTTAAGAGAATATATAAAAAATAGAGTTCCTTTAAATAGAGTGATATTTTTTAAACCTCTAGGATCCTTTATATTTTGAGTATAGTATTTCATATATTTACAGTATATATATAATTATATCGGTTCTTGATGAAGTCATCTTGATGTTCTACTCATAGGGATCTTATGATCATGGAGTGGAATCAAATATATTATTTAACTAAAATATATACATTCTATGTTTGTTGATGAAGTTATAAATATCATCCTATGGAATGATAAACCTTAATAACCATACGATCTCATAAAAAGTTGTTGGTGTGGGAGTATCATGTTTATATATATGATTATCAACCATCTAGGCTTTCATAAAGTAATTTTAGTTATATTTTAATACCCTCTTCTAGTAAAAACAAAATTAGGCCACTGAACCTATCCATGTATCTTCACCATCATTGAGGTGAGGGACACTATTTTAATAAAGATCTCCATTATAAGGAGGACCAATGTGTGTTTTTATTATGTATATATTGATAGTTACAATATAGTGGTGAGTTTTTTAGTCATATAGGGAACCTATATATTAGTTAATCAAAACATTATGGGGGGGGGTATCAATGTAGTTTTATATTTTTGTTTGGGGAGGTCATATATAGTTTTTACTAACATCATCTTAGACATTGAGACTAAATGTTGTGTTTTGGTTTCGTTATCAATTAAGGGTTTTTAGGTTTCCAATATGAGTTGGATTTATATCGGAATGATATATATCATTAAATTATTCTAAAAAACTGATGATCTTGGTAATATATTGTTGAAGATAAATATGTAGTGATTCTTTAGGGACAATGGAAAAATAAATTTGAAAGAACATTGAGTAATTATGATGGGGGATACATAATAAATATATACCTAGAATTAGTGTAGGAAAATTCTTATGGTTATTTTGTTAATTTCATGGGAGGAAGTAGTGAATTCATAATAATTAATAAATAGATACAATGAAAATGATAATGTAAAAGTTTCTTAGAATATAAACAAAATAGAGGTTCATAGATGATAATTTTTTATAGAGGAATGAACAAATATTTTATTATAATGGAAGCATTAATGAAATGATATTTTTCATTTTTATATATTATATAATTTCTAAAAGTATGGGACTGATTGATATCATTGAGAAGTTTGAGACAATTGGATGTATTGAATGAGTAACGTAAAGGAATGATATTATTTATTCTATTATATTTATGGCTTGGTTAATGATTTAAGTTTCTTCTAAAATAATGTAAAATTTTGGAGTTGATTTTATGAAGATAGAAAAAAGGCTCCATGAAATTTTGTCATGATATTTTATTTATTTGGAAATTTTGGAAATAATGATTTATATATTATTAATTGATCATAAATTTTCATATCATTGTATATGTAAAGTGTGATTAAATATAGATAAATTTTTTGGCATAATATGTTATGGTCTAAAAAACAAGTTGTAATACAATTGTGTAATGAATATACGGTTTTAATAAAGAATAATTCATGCTATTATAAATGTTAATAATGTTGGTAATTATGGTTATTTGATATTCTAGAATCTTTTTCGTCATTATAGATATATTATTTCACAACTATGAACTGTTTTATGAAGAGGTTGTTCAACTTATAACAGAGTCTTACGCATTAACTAATGAAATGATTATGTTGATAATGAATAATATACCTATCTTAGGTATTTGGCTTAAATTTAAAAGAGTATGTGATATGGACCATTATTTAGCTATTTGAGTTTTCATTAATAGAGAAACTAACGTACTTAATATCTCATGTGATACATGGGAGAGTCATCAATATTTGAGGATAATATCTATTAATTTTTAACATTAAATTGAAGGATTGGAGATTAAGATAATATATATGCTATAATATGATAAAATGGTAGGGATTGAATGAAATTGAATATTTTAATTTATAGAGTTGATAGATCCTTTTTCTGGAGGTTGTTGGGTACATATTTTCATAGAGGGAAGATTATATCCATTTTTGGTGTTTTTTATTAGACTAGGCTTTTTAGACATGAAGATAGTGTAAGGAAATAAAATTTTCTTTTTATAAATGATCTTATTCTTCATTATTGTATTATGTAATATTTTCTTGCAACAGAGGTCATGTGGATGAGAAATCATGAACTAATTCATTTAAGAGTGGATAATGCTTATAAAATTTTCTAATAAGACATCAAGGTTGACATTAATGATGTATATACACTGTAATTGGATGATTTAGGAATAAAACATTTTTATAATGAACTTTTATATACCATTAATCAATAAAATATATGTGGTTTTTCATGACAGAGTTTGTAGTGTAATAATAAAGGGAGTAGCCCTCAAAAGGTTTTGAATTTCATTCAAAAATTATATAATGGGTTGTGAGCCTTGGTGGGGACCATTATACACTAACTTCCATATATACCAAAATAATAAGGAAATAGTAGATTTTTAATGTGAATAGATCAGTTCATGTACTCTATTTTGTCGTATCTTGATGTAGGTGAAATAAGTGAAATAATTATATTCACATGGGATTTAATTTCTATACAAGTGTTTGATATTAAATGAAAATGTGATTGAATGAATGATAGGGTAAATGTTTTTTTACTAAGATGGGGGAATGATTCAACGATGGGTGAGTTTTAGAGAAAAAATTTCAATTGTCCAACACCTTTATTCAACCACCTAACCAATGAGGGTACTATGAGGCCATGATATTAACCAGGTGGTCCCATAAATTAGTGTTAAATAACACATATTTTTCTTTTATTTCATACTATATATTTGATTTTAATAGTTTCTTTCATATATATATATTCATTTTTAGGCCTTTCTCTTAATGGATATAAATTTCATATCATATAAGGTGGAGATGATTTTCCATCACCATGATTATTTAGAGATTATTATAGAGTATATTCGTTTTGATAGTGAATTGAAATAGAAAAAATGAAAGAGTTCGTAATGAATATTCTTGAAGGTTTTTTGGTCATTTCTATAACCATTAATGAATTCAAGATAACCCATTATAGGAAGTAGTTATTGAACGATGAGAAAAATTAAATGATATTTATGGAAAATCAAGGAATGAAAATCACATTTTTAATCTCCCCATGACAAAAAAACTGCAAATAGTGATTTATTTATTGAAAATGTTGATAAAAATTATTTTATATCCAAAGAAAATAATAAATGGAAGAAAAAGAAGAAACCAAATTTTTAGATAGATAATATATTATCTCGTGCTAGATTACTTAATGAGTTATATTTGGAGTAGTTAACCACATCACCATAGTTGTGGATCCCTATAATCTAAGGGTATTGATAAGAAATAAATGTCTAAGGTGGTAATGTGAAAATATGTACCCCCTATATCTAAATATTCAATAATAAACAAAAAACAAAACCCCACCTAGAGTAGTAAATATATAAAATCAAATCAAATAAAGATATAAAAAAAATAAATTAATTAAATTTAGTGAAAGAAAAAATAAATGTGTAAAAAAATTTCAGACCAACCACTGGGCTAGTTATGTATACATACTAGACTAAAATAACAAAAAGATGTTGGCTTCACAACATCTTCATGCCAGATCACATCCCAAGCTCCTATTACTCATATTTTCTATCCTGATGAATCAATGCATGGCGTCTACCTAAACTATTACTTCCACCAATTGAATTTATTCTTTAGAACACAAGTGAATCAAATGCTTGACAATGGTATTAGAATGAAAATTACTGGGGAAATAACAACATGGTCCCATACTAAGCAGTACATGTAGTGGTATTTGAATGTAAATTTCTCATCGTAGAATGAGAAAAACTATCGATAAAAAATAACTATTGATCCTTATGTTTGATAACCTGATCCAACATAAATGGTTAATCCAATTTGAGGTGACTTTAAGAATATCTCTAAAACCATACCTCCCAAGTAAAAATGGGTTCTAAATCCATTATAGAAGAAACCAATCCTCACGACTCCATGGACTTATCACACAAAAAACCCTATCCCAATCTCCAAATACATGAAATATCCTATAAAATCTTATCGACTAAAGAAATGTTTCATATGATAGCCCAATATCAAGATCCAAAACTATGTAAACTCTTATCACATACTCACAACTCTAGATATGATGACCATGATAGACCAATTAGGAGCACCAAATTAATAGAATATGAAATCATCCAAGATCATATTCTATGTTATCCCCTATCATCTGTGATCCAAATATATGGAACCCATACCATATATAAACCACATATTCCATGGTATCTCCATTCACCGATATCCATATCCATCGAATCTATGATATATGTACCCATCCCCAAATCAAGTGTGTCTCAAATGTATAGCCACCTTTAGTTTGTACCCACCCAACTATATCAACTTTAATCATGGTGTCCCAAACCATATACTCATATCAATTATTTTTAATTGAAACGTTGTCATATGTTCAACGAGGGTTAATACCATAAATAATGAAAACAAAAGGGATGTCAAGATTTTCACAACAATAATTGTTATCTATAGCCGATAGGGGTCAATAGTTCAGTATAGGTTCCATGGTGATACCCAATATCATCCTGCGTACACCTAGTTAAGGCCAGTCTATCAATGGGGAACCCATTTGGTACCCTTGGTCTCACCATAACCAAGAACATAGTTATTGTTCCCCAGTCACAGATATTGTCTTTGATCAACATATAAAACACCAAAATGTCATAACCAATGATATTATCAACTGGGTAGGATTTACTCCCCTTCACCATGTGATCTCACTATATAGGAAATAGTTAAGATATGGATCATTACATATATTTTTCCTCATGGTCACTCATGGTAAGTACATACACCCAACCACACCTTGGTCTTCCTATGTTTAATCCTCCAAGGTCTGGTAACAACAGATGGGGGAGGATCGCTCATCATATCTGCATCTCTATATGATAGAATAACCAAAATTCCATAAATAAAATATTTTATTGCCTATATAGCTTAAGATCAGTAGTATTTCCTCACCTATCATGAGGTATGTGGAAAACATAATGTATCAATGTACCATACCTGGCTATCAATGGTTGAAGAACCAAGCTAGCACACAATGGTTGTTCATGACCCCTGATGTTCATCCAATTTTAATTATACCAACTTATTTAAATAAAATATCTAATTTAATTAAATTAACACAGGGATTCCCCCACAACATTAATCCAAATAATTTAAATTAAACACAAATAAAACATAAATACTATAGGTAATGCATGAGAAACCACCTTACTCATTCCTAGAATTTCATATTATCCCCAAGGGATAAGAATAGTTGTTAAGACATATCTCAGACAATACAGCCTCATCCAAGACATTCAAGGTCTTATCTCACAACTAAATCACCAAAATTATTTAATTATAACAAAATTACAATTAATTAATAAATATCAACAATTTATTGTCATTTATATAGTTTTATACATATAGGTATATAGAATAATTTCTTTATCGCTGATCTCGTAACACAAGAACCACAACCAAATGCTTTCCTACAACAAAAGACATTGTAGTTTCCTGTTTTATAAAAAAATTCCTAACAAACGGTGCTAAAATTTTCTGAAAACGATTTACATTATTTTCTAAATATTAAAATAATAATCATCCGGACATACCTCAATGAAAGGACATTCGGTGCTGTGAGAACAGACTCTCCAGTTACCCTCTTCCTAGGAAGAGAAAAATCCCCAACATCATTATTTATTTCCAATATACTATGGGGGAATATGAATAAGAACCCCTAATAAGGGATCTCAAGAATAGTTGGTAGAGGAAGGATGCATGAGGGGATCAATTTATTGTTACACATATATTAAATCATTTTGGGAAGCCACTAATGACCTCCTCTATTAGGATTATGATAAAAAAATAAAGGATGGGAGGGGTGTTGGATCACATGAGGGAGGTTGAGGGTTGAAAGAGGGGATCTTCTATTTAATTATCTGTATTTAAATGGTAACTTTACTTATATAAATGATTTTTATAGTTTTGCAATGTGGTTTTCCAAACAATGTTCCAACCGTGTAGTTGGAACTACCTCAATCCCCATCACCTCAAATACTTTTCCAAACCATTCAACAACCATGTGGTTGGAAATTCCTCATTACCCACCATGTCACATGTTTTGTCCTTTTAGTTTTCCAAACCATACACCATATATGTTTTTCACTCCATATCCCTCTAAAAGACTTTCCCATTTTCATTATGAAATCTGATAGCTTACAAAAATCTATGATTAAGACAGTCTAAATACAAATTATCCACTAAAATGAAAAAAATGTCAACATGAAAAATTGTGTTTTATATTTTACCACTACCCATGCACCCTAAACTACAAACCCCATAATTTAATCTCAAAAAATCTTAAAACTAAACATAAAAATTCTCAAAATCACATGATCACCTAAACTATCTTCTATTCTATACTCTATGAATAAAAAATTCACATTGATGCCTTATATCTCCCTAAATTTCATTTCAAATGTCCGATAAAAATTTAATCCATCATGTAAGTTTAAATTGTAATTAATTTTGAAATTTTCAACTCATACAGATTTTTTGTTTTTCATATACATTCTTTGTTGTTTATTTATGAATTTTATTCAACTTATTTGAGGTTTTATTATAACATTGGGAATGAGTAATAAATTTAATCGAAATAATAATAGTGGTGGAGGTAGTTCACATTTGAGGTCTTGTTCAACAACATAACAAGTAGAATTTTTTACCCTATCAGAATATCAGTATAGAAATGCAGGGAACAAAAATTATCCTAATCCTATACCTATGAAGAATTGTTGTGCTTGTGGAAACCTATTCAATATTCATAGTTTCTTCTAGACATTGTATATAAGGCCCCAGCCTTAAACCTTACTTAAAATTGAATTAAATGAATAATTCACATTGAGGATCTTTTCAGGTTTAGAGTTTTAGAGAATTAGGACATAAATATTACATCCCAAAATATTAAAAAGTAGTCTCTTCTACTAAATTTACATAAAATAAAAACTCTTAAAAAGAAACATGTATAGTTTCATGTTTTAGGTATCATGACTTTCCCTTGATCCCATCCTTGACCCTATTCCATGCTATGTCATGTGAAAAACATTTCAAAAACTTGGGATGAGCATAAAACTCAGTAAGGGATACACAAAGAATAAAAACTTTTAGTTTATAAAAACAAAAAAGTAAACCATGTATACTTTATCAAAGTAATACTTTTCACCTTTATGAAGTAGTAAAAACTCTTCACTGAATAAAATATAATTACTTACCTTTTTGTAACCAAATGATTACCATAAAACACATATAAAGAACACATAACAAATATAAAGTTAACTTGGGACATAAACATACTTAAGTGGAATAACCATACGGTCAACATCCACACATATCACTTAATGGAATAGCCATACGGCGAATTTCCATACATACTTAATGGAATAGCCATACGGCCGACTTCCATACCCAATGCATTGGAGGTTATAATGTAACCACCCGTCCTGGTATTCACGGAACCACCCGTCATATGGTTTATAACGTAACCACCCGTTAAAATGTCCATGTACCAATATAAAATCATAAAACATAAAACCAACATAAAGGAATGATAACATTTCCACATTTAAATCACAATATATCATAAATATATTGAAATAATAGAATCCTTTATCAAAACCATTTTCAATACCAAAATACATAAAAGAGTATATGGTATTTATTTTATTCTAAAAACATTACGGCTTGTTGAGGAAGCCAAATACCAAATAATACTCGCGGCGGCGGAAAAGGTCGGTGTCACCGCGTACGTTAAAAGAAACATTCCTTTTTGTCGTTTTGTAAAACGCTTCGTAGAAAAACATTCCTTTTGTATAAAAGTAAAAGTCAAAGGGGTTAATACACCATTACAAAATAAAGTTGTGTATAAAACGAAATATGCCTCAATGAAAGGACATTGAGACGAAGTCCCCTACAAAGACGGTATCCTTGGTGTAAGGATAACTCAATTACATAATTATGTGTGACAAAAGAATACACCAAATATGTGTGGATATTAAGTGTAAAATAATCAAAGGTCATTCACACATATTCAAAGTATTACATATTCAGTAACTACATGTTGAACCCAAAGAAATCGAAATTGGGTTAAGAAGTTCCCTTGACAGCCTAACGGCGTCACATCAAAATGAGTTGATGAGAGATAAAAGTGTATCTCATCACTTGGACATAAAATTTACATCAATAAGGATATATTAGAACATATCCCAACATATCAATATGTAAATTAAAAGACCAAACAAAATAAGTCTTTAAAAAAAAAGGAGGGTGAAAAGTTCCCTTACCGACTTGGGTATCTTTCGAATCATACGCCCCGTGAAAGAAGGACAATTCATAATGGATGTAAATACTCATAAATGAAATAATATTACACAATGAGTAAAATAATGGTCATTGTGGAAAATGTATCATAAATCTGACGGGAATAAAAGTGAGATGAAAAATCACTTACGAAAACTCGGCAGCCTAACGACGCCACATAAAAACATCCCAAAATGGATTGATGAGATCAAATAGGGTATCTCATCACATTACAACAAAATTTACAGAAAGAGGAATATGAAAGAACATCCCCCATCATAACAAATAGGATCTTAAAAGAAGTGACATAAAGGAGAGTACTTAAAAAGAAAGAGAGAGGTTAGATCTCTTACGAAAATTCGGCAGCCTAACGGCGCCACTCAAAACTTCCAAGAAGGATTGATGAGAGAGAATAGGGTCTCTAATCATATGAAAATAAAAATTATAGTAAGAGTAATATAAAAGAACATCCCAATAACATGAAATATGAGCTTTAGAAGGAATGACATAAACAATTGTACTTAAAAAGAAAGAGAGGAGTAAGATCCCTTACCTCGGGTCCGACTTGACTCGATCGTTCTTTAACGTCCTGAATAATAAACTTGAGTTAATTTCTACTTGATTAAGAAACATTTTAAAGTTCATTATTCCTTATATATCACTTATTTCCATGTAATAAACATTATGTAACCATTTAAGTTAATAATGTTTGTTTTGTCGATATTTGGTTCTTAAGTCGAAAATGGACTTCTTACAATTACATGTTGTTCGTGTGGTCAAAGGTTCTTTATATCCGGAATTTCATTCCTGATTTGGATAGAATATATATCATATATATCCATCATATACATTTATTTATAATATAACATAATAATTTAGAGGTAAGAAATGAAATGCACCGTTCATGGAGACGGTAAGCCGTATGTACGCATGAACGCTACTTTCATTTCTTTCTCATATTAATGGAATTAAAATTAAATGAGAGGTATGTATATTTTAATTCCAGAATTATATTCATAATATAGATGTATCATTCATTATATATATCCATTATATACATATACTTTTAATAGTACATTACATATGGGGATAAGAAATGAAATGCACCGTTCATGGAGACGGTAAGCCGTATGTACGCATTAACGCTACTTTCATTTCTATATCAAACTTTAATGGAAATAAATAATAATTATATAGAGTTATATTATAATTCCAGTATAACATCATATATAATAACTTTAAATATATCCTTTATACGTCCCACATATGGCATTAACGAATCACATCACTTTGAGGGGGCGGTAGTCCGCACTTCCGTAAATGAAGATATCACGTATACCCATAATGGAAGCCATAAAGGTAAGACACAAATGAAAAATACAGAAGCTTAAGTAAAACATAACCATATTATATTCCATATATAAATATAGTTACATCTTAATGGCCACCTTCGAAGGTGTTATATGAGTGTTGAACAATCATCATTTCGTGAGGCAGAAATTCGCCATCCACAGAAACTGTATGTTCTTTAACCATTACATGTAGGTGTGTGTAAGTGTAGCTCGAATACATCTTATGACAACATCCTATTATATTGAATATACTGTATTTGTTACAAAAAAATGAATAAAAAGAGTTTAGGGGGTTGGAGATGCAAAATAAACAAATGAACAAGAGAGAATGAATTACCTTTAAAAGTGTAACTCCTTTTGATTTGAGCCTAAAGGCTTTCTTTGAAAGGATTTTGTCCAAAGGTAATCCTCTAGGATGAGGAGAGGGATGTGGAGAGAGTAAATGGGCAGGGGAGGGCCGAGCCAAAGGCTTGAGTAGTTTGTGAAATGAGGTAGAGGTGGGGGCCTTTTATAAAAGGAGAGGAGGGGCACTTTTGGAAATCATGAAACTATTATTTTATTTTCAAAAGTGTTTCGAATTTCTAAGGTCCCAAATTGAAATATTTCAAATATAAGATGATAAGTATTTGAAATATTCCCATCCAATAGGTTTTGGACATGTGTAGGTTTTATATATTACATTATCATTCCATTTTATTTAAATCGTTAAATAATGAAGTCATCGCTGCATCATCATGATGTCATAAATAATTTAATTTATTTAATGTCTAAAAATTAAAAAATATACTATGATGTAGAAAAGCTTTTTAGCTTTCTAATTAATATTTATAATAAAAAATATTATTAGTATAACCCCTTCTAAAAATTGTTTTAGTAAAACAATTTATGTTAGTGTCATTTTCACCTTTACTTAAAAAAAGGCATTAAAGTCATTATCTCACCCAAGTGGCTCCATGGGGTCCCCTAAATCGACCCATGGGTTTTCTTCGTCGGCCATGACACAACCAATAGGTTTAGGACATGTTTCAAGCTCATCTCATTTTATTAAAGCATTATTTTTACCATAAACTACACTAATTACCACTAATCGCGAATAAAAATTTAATAAGTTACTATTCACCAAAAAATTATTTTTATCCCATTGAACCACATTTTACTTCTTAATTAAAACCATGTATGTCAGATTTTTGAAAATAAAAACACAATGATTGCAAAATATTCATTTAAACGGAAAATCAGTTTTTATAAGTACCACTTAGTGGTTTCACTATTCATCAAAAATTGATGTTTTTCAGAAAATTACCAAAAATTTACCCTAAGATATATTTGATATTACGAATTCAAAAATGAAGTCTATTTTACGAAATTCAAAACATATAAGTCACATTAATTAATTTAATAATTAATTCCCACTGTCAGAGCAAATAGCGTGTTTTTATGAAACAATAAGTATTAAAAGATTGACACTAGTTTAAGTCCGATTTCAAGGTGAAAATAATTCCAACGACCACTATTGGATTTAATGGTAAAAATATTTTCTAATTTCACTTTAAAAACAATTCAAATGATAATCTAATCATATAAATAAATTATATTAAAAAGTGGTTTTGAATTAAAATACAACATTTTACACTATTCATTAAAAAAATGAACTTTATCGGAAAAATCCAAAAATTTACACAAAGTAAAATTTGATGTCCCAATTATAAAGAAGAGTTTTATTTGGTCCAAAATAATGTATAAGGTTGATCAAAAATATATTTAATGATAGTTCTCCATCAGAAGGCGATAAGTGAACCTTTAGTGAAAATTAGTGTATAAAAGCCTAAAATTGAATTCTTTCCGTATTTTAAGCCTTTGGATAAATGTAAAAACATTTAAAAACATATATAATCATATTTTAGTTATTTCTATCCATTCCCGCCAATACAACGACTACATTTTAACTGCCATTTAAAATAATATTATTTTATTATTAGAGTGCAACGTAAGATTCCCAAGAAACTCGTTGTTGCGTATTGGGTACGCCATCCAGCATTGCATCCCCTTTAAAGTAATATTAATATTTGATTCACAAGTATGGATAAATATAAAGATGTCATATTCTTTATTTACCTGGGGTGTTACATCCTTCCCCCCTTTTGGAAATTGCGTCCTCGCCGTTTTAAAATTGGGCTTGGAAACATCCTTAAAAGTCCCACATCGGAAGAAGAGTCGGTAAAACAATCACTTTAAAATAAAGAAAGATAAGTACAAAGGTCACCCGAGTTAACCCATACTAGGATTCCAAATATGAAAACAGGGACATGGAGGAGAAAACATAGGGTCATGTTCTGATGGAGAGTGATAGAAAACATGTTTAGGAGAAAGTTAACCATGAGAAAATCACAAACTTGTGATGGGTTAAATGGTATTCGATTCCCCATTATGAAACGTTAATAGACAAAATATTTGTTTTAAGTTACTTTTTATTGAGGAATTTATTCATAAGGAAACATAATAACTTATCATGTTGAATTTCAACTTTTATTAGATTCCTTACACAAACTCATATTTTTTTTCCAAAAGACGAGTATTTAGGGAGACTTTTTCACATTAAGAGTACTATAATCAACTTCTATAGAATTACCTAACCCAAAAAAGAGAACTATATACTTCCCATGTCTTAAGACTTTAACCAAAACCAAAACCCCAAAGATTAGTACAAGATCAGATAACCCAGAAAAGGATAACCCATTAGAAAGAAAATCTATTCTTAATCTCCAAAATTTGTCCAACAAAACCCAAAGTTCAATGAGGACCATCCGATAAACAATTTGTCCATAAAATTACTCAAAGTAAACCAATCTAAGATTGAAACCCAAACATTTGAAGGATTTAGTCACATAGTCTTCCATGTTAAATCATAACATTTATCTCTAAACAACATTTGTTGCTCCTAAAGCCTCGTATTGAAAAGTAATTAACATAATCACATATCCTCCATGATAGGTTAATCATTTCCATAAATAACCCAAAATCAACTTACTCATAATTCATAAAATCATATAACTAAAAAGAATCAGTCAAACTAACCAGGGACTTCACATAGTCCAGTGGTAGGCGATAAATACAAGTCACACTTTGGTTGTGGGTTCGATTCCCGCGGCTTTGTTCGACGCGACGGGTTGTCACACGGTCTGCGTGTTGTCCTTTTTCCAAAACTATATAATTCTTAAAACATTCCCCAAAATGAGATAAAATCTTCAAGAATAATCATAACATATTTTAACCTCAAGTTTATCTCATTCCTTTCATTTTCCATCATATCATATAATAACCCATAATTACCTCAAAAGTAAGGATCATATAAACTCTAATGGTTACCTTTATAATTATTACCTGAACTTCCACATCGATTGGTCATATCATACATGATGCATCACAGAACATACCTAGGTTCAAGTGGTTGATCATGACTCCTTGATAGTTGGTTTAGAACAACCATGAGATTCCTCTTTGAATCCCCCATTTTATCTAGTATCTTAATCAAAGAACCACCACAGTTCCCTTCAAACCTGTTGTCTCTCTAGTGCCTTCTAGATCCAGCCATTTACTAAAACCAAAAAGGTCAGTGTGAGTATATCAACAAAACCATCATGTACTAATGAGGAAGATAAAAACTAAGATATACTTACTCATTCACTTTATCGAAAACTATGACTCTTTCTAAAATCCCAACCATTATGGTAATGTCACTTATGCTTAGAGAATACCCTAACCTCTAAAGTTATCTAAACCGACCTTTGATACCAACTATAAGGCACCAGCCTTAAACCGTACTTAAAATTGAATTAAATGAATAATTCACATTGAGGATCTTTTCAGGTTTTGTGTTTTAGAGAATTAGGACATAACTATTACATCCCAAAAGATTACAAAGTTGTCTCTTCTACTAAATTTACATAAAATAAAAACTCTTAAAAAGAAACATGTCTAGTTTCATGTTTTAGGTAGCATGACTTTCCCTTGATCCCATCCTTGACCCTATTCCATGCTATGTCCTATGAAAAACATTTCAAAAACGTGGGATGAGGATAAAACTCAGTAAGGGATACACAAAGAATAAAAACTGTTAGTTTATCAAAACAAAAAGTAAACCATGTATACATTATCAAAGTAATACTTTTCACCTTTATGAAGTAGTAAAAACTCTTAACTGAATAAAATATCATTACTTACCTTTTTGTAACCAAAGGATTACCATAAAAGCCATATAAAGAACACATAACATATATAAAAGGTAACTTGGGACATAAACATACTTAAGTGGAATAACCATACAGTCAACTTCCACACATATCACTTAATGGAATAGCCATACGGCCAATTTCCATACATACTTAATGGAATAGCCATACGGCCGACTTTCATACCCAATGCATTGGAAGTTATACCGTAACCACCCGTCCTGGTATTCACGGCACCAACTGTCATATGGTTTATAACGTAACCACCTGTTAAAATGTCCAAGTACCAATATAAAATCATAAAACATAAAACCAACATCAAGGAATTATAACATTTCCACATTTCAATCACAATATATCATAAATATATTGACATAATAGAATCCTTTATCAAAACCATTTTCAATACCAAAATACATAAAAGAGTATATGGTATTTATTTTATTCTAAAAACATTACGGCTTGTTGAGGAAGCCAAAGACCAAATAGTACTCGCGGCGGCGGAAAAGGTTGTTGTCACCGCATACGTTAAAAGAAACATTCCTTTTTGTCGTTTTGTAAAACGCTTCATAGAAAAAGATTCCTTTTGTATAAAAGTAAAAGTCAAAGTGGTTTATACACCATTACAAAATAAAGTTGTGTATAAAACGAAATATGCCTCAATGAAATGAGATTGAGACGAAGTCCCCTACAAAGATGGTATCCTTGGTTTAAGGATAACTCAATTATATAATTAAGTGTGAGAAACGAATACACCAAATATGAGTGGATATTAATTGTAAAATAATCAACGGTCATTCACACATATTCAAAGGATGACATATTCAGTAACTACGTGTTGAACCCAAAGAAATCGAAATTGGGTTAAGAAGTTCCCTTGACAGCCTAACGGCGTCACATCAAAATGAGTTGATGAGAGATAAAAGTGTATCTCATCACTTGGACATAACATTTACATCAATAAGGATATATGAGAACATATCCCAACATATCAATATGTAAATTAAAAGACCAAACAAAAGAAGTCTTTAAAAAAAGGAGGGTGAAAAGTTCCCTTACCGACTTGGGTATCTTTCGAATCATACGCCCCGTGAAAGAAGGAAAATACATCATTGATGTAAATACTCATAAATGAATGAATATTACACAATGAGTAAAATAATGGTCATTACATACACCACTCAAAGGAAATTGTGGCAAATGTAGCATAAATCTCACGGGAATAAAAGTTCGATGTAAAATCACTTACGAAAACTCGGCAGCCTAACAGCGCCACTTAAAACTTCCAAAAATGGATTGATGAGATCAAATAGGGTATCTCATCAAATTACAACAAAATGTACAGAAAGAGGAATATGAAAGAACATCACCCATAATAACAAATAGGAGCTTAAAAGAAGTGACATAAAGGAGAGTACTTAAAAAGAAAGAGAGAGGTTAGATCTCTTACGAAAATTCGGCAGCCTAACGGTGCCACTCAAAACTTCCAAAATGGATTGGTGAGAGAGAATAGGGTCTCTCATAATATGAACATAAAAATTACAGTAATAGTAATATAAAAGAACATCCAAATAACATGAAAGATGAGCTTTATAAGGAATGACATAAAAAAGTGTACTTAAAAAGAAAGAGGGGAGTAAGATCCCTTACCTCGGGTCCGACTTGACTCGATCGTTCTTTAACATCCTGAATAATAAACTTGAGTTAATTTCTACTTGATTAAGAACCTTATTAAAGTTCATTATTCCTTCTATATCACTTATTGCCATGTTATAAACATTATGTAACCATTTAAGTTAATAATGATTGTTTTGTCGATATTTGGTTCTTAATTCGAAAATGGACTTCTTACAATTACATGTTGTTCGTGTGGTCAAAGGTTCTTTATATACATAATGAAATTCCTGATTTGGATAGAATATATATCATATATATCCAGTATATACATGTATTTATAATATTACATAATCATTTAGAGGTAATAAATGAAATGCACCGTTCATGGAGACGGTAAGTCGTACGTACGCATGAACGCTACTTTCATTTCTTTCTCATATTAATGGAATTAAATTTAAATGAGAGGTATGTATATTTTAATTTCAGAACTATATTCATCATTTATATGTATCATTCATTATATATATCCATTATATACATATACTTTTAATAGTACATTACATTTGGGGATAAGAAATGAAATGCACCGTTCATGGAGACGGTAAGCCGTACGTACGCATGAACGCTACTTTCATTTCTATCTCAAACTTTAATGGAAATAAATAATAATGATATAGAGGTATATTATAATTCCAGTATAACATCATATATAATAACTTTAAATCCATCCTTTATACATCCCACATATGGCATTAACGAATCACATCACTTTCAGGGGGCGGTAGTCCGCATTTCCTTAAATGAAGATATCGTGTATACCCATAATGGAAGCCATAAAGGTAAGAGACAAATGAAAAATACAGAAGATTAAGTAAAACATAAACATATTATATATCATATATAAATATATTGACATCTTAATGTCCACCTTTGAAGGTATTATATGAGTGTTGAACAATCATCGTTTCGTGAGGCAGAAATTCACCATCCACGGAAACCGTATGTTTTTTAACCATTAGATGTAGGTGTGTGTAAGTGTAGCTCAAATCCTTATTATAACAACATCATAGTATATTTAAGATACTTTAGTTGTTACAAAAAAAATGAATAAAAAGAGTTTAGGGGGTTGGAGAAGCAAAATAATACAAATGAACAAGAGAGAATGAATTACCTTTAAAAGTGTAAATCCTTTTGATTTGAGCCAAAAGGATTCCTTTGAAAGGATTATGCCCAAAGGGAATCCTCTATGATGTGGAGAGGTATGTGGAGAGAGTAAATGGGCAAGGGATGGCCGAGCCAAAGGCTTGAGTAGTGTGTGAAATGAGGTAGAGGTGGGAGCCTTTTATAAGAGGAGAGGAGGGGCACTTTTGGAAATCATGAAACTATTATTTTATTTTCAAAAGTGTTTCGAATTTCTAAGGTCCCACATTGATATATTTCGAAGATAAGATGATAAGGCTTAGAAATACTCCCATACAATAGGTTTTGGACATGTGTAGGTTTTATATATTACATTATCTTTCCATTTTATTTAAATCGTTAAATAATGAAGTCATCGCTACATCATCATGAAGTCATAAATAATTTAATTTATTTAAAGTCTAAAAATTAAAAAAAATACTATGATGTAGAAAAGATTTTTAGATTTATAATGAATATTTATAATTAAAAATATTATTAGTATAACCCCTTCTAAAAATTGTTTTAGTAAAAAAATTTATGTTAGTGTCATTTTCACCTTTACTTAAAAAAGGCATTAAAGTCATTATCTCACACAAGTGGCTCCATGGGGTCCCCTAAATCGACCCATGGGTTGTCTTGGTCGGTCATGACACAACAAATAGGGTTAGGACATGTGTCAAGATCATATAATTTTATTAAAACATTATTTTTACCTAAAACTACACTAATTACCACTAATCGCGATTAAAAACTTAATAAGTTACTATTCACCAAAAAATTATTTTTATCCCATTGAACCACATTTTACTTCTTAATGACAACCACGTATGTCGGATTTTTGAAAATCAAAACACAATGATGGCAAAATTTCATTTAAACGGAAAATCAGTTTTTATAAGTACCACTTAGTGGTTTCACTATTCATCAAAAATTGAAGTTTTTCAGAAAATTACCAAAAATTTACCCTAAGCTATGTTTGATATTACGAATTCAAAAATGAAGTCTATTTTACAAAATTCAAAACATATAAGTCACATTAATTAATTTAATAATTAATTCCCGCGGTCAGAGAAAATAGCGTGTTTTTATGAAATAATAAGTATCAAAAGATTGACACTAGTTTAAGTCTAATTTCAAAGTGAAATTAATTCCAACGACCACTATTGGATTTAATGGTAAAAATATTTTCTAATTTCACTTTAAAAACAATTCAAATGATAATCTAATCATATAAATAAATTAGATTAAAAAGAGGTTTTGAATTAAAATACAACATTTTACACTATTCATTTAAAAAATGAACTGTATCGGAAAAATACCAAAAATTTACACAAAGAAAAATTTGATGTCCCGATTATAAATAAGAGTTTTATTTGGTCCAAAATAATGTATAAGAGTGATCAAAACTATATTTAATGACAGTTCACCATCAGAAGGCGATAAGTGAACCTTTAGTGAAAATTAGGGTATAAAAGCCTAAAATTGAATTCTTTCCGTATTTTAAGCCTTTGGATAAATTTAAAAACATTTAAAAACATATATAATCATATTTTAGTTATTTCTATACATTCCCGCCAATACAATGTCTACATGTTAACTGCCATTTAAAATAATATTATTTTATTATTTGAGTGCAACGTAAGATTCCCAAGAAACTCATTGTTGCGTATTGGGTACGCCATCGAGCATTGCATCCCCTTTAAAGTAATATTAATATTTGATTCACAATTATGGATAAATATAAATATTTCATATTCTTTATATACATGGGGTGTTACATTGTATATGACAGACTATTATTAGTAAAATTTTGCACCCATTTTCACTACAATTTAGTCTGAAGCGTTATAGTCCAGAAGGCTCCAACCATATGCATCATGAGTGAAGAAAACTCTTGTAGTATAAAAATTTTTATCATAGGATGATGCATTCCCTACTATAGTGACATCTACCATCTTATTTTGTCATCTATAGTAACTACTAGATTTAATATAGGTTCCTAAAAATCTTTAATATTTTCCTATTTGGTTGATGTTTAGAAACATATTAAATAGATCATTTAATTTATAATGGAGCTTGTGAAACCTCTTGTAATGTAGAAATGGGATGTGTTTCATAATTAATCATGTTCTTCTTTGATAGTTGATGAAGAGGTGGTATGGTATTTCTTAATTATTAATTTGGATATTTTAAGATTAATCATCCGGATAGATTGGTTGGTCACTAAACAAGTTGAGATTTATTGGTATCATTTTAGTTTCTCATTCTTTTTTATTGGTGGGGGTCTCTGGTATTCTAATTATAGTGTTATTTTAGGTTTAGTCATGAGGTATCTTCTCACCCAGTTCTCAAGAGTCTTTTGGGTGTTGTTTCAGTTGAGGTTGATGATGTTTATTCCCTAATTGATATTCCTTTGGTTGTTCATTACTTCCCCATGATTTTCCAAAACTAATTCCATCATATTCTTCTAGAGAGGGACGTTGATTTCATGATTAATTCATTTATAGGTACAAAAATAATTTATATACTCATTATTTATTATAATTTTTCACTATTGTATACCTCATTATAATTTATAAAAAGGAATACAATTATTTTCAACTTTTTTCGGTAGTTATTGTTGATCTTTGTGAATGATAAAAATATCTAATGCATTCCATGTCTTGATCAGTAGTTTGATTAGTTAATGCAGGGGAGGAGGTTTTTTTAATAAATCATTGGTTAGGATATCAGTAGCTTAGATTCAATAGTTATATATCTTTAAGGCCACCTTTTTGAGTAGTTATTACAATTATGAATTTCTTTTAATGATTTTTTTCGTAACTAACACACCTATAGTTTTTATGGATTTTATGAACATGAAATTCCATCAGTACCTCAATAACATTTTCATAGTATTCATTGATGTTATATTATTTTACACATCATTATAGCCTGAGGATGAGTCCTGAATAAATTTTTTTTTATAAATCATGCCGATACACCATCTTAATGTTATGATATAGTAATTCAAATTATTGATCTAAGATATGTTGTTCTTTTGGAATATAAATTTAGAATATTTGATTTCATTCAATCCATATAAGATAAAGTTTATCTTTTAATGGGATGAATCACAAAACTTTTATAGGTTATAGATATTTATATGTTTGGTTGGATACTATAAATGAGTTATCAAGGGGTTCACATATATTGCATAACCATAAAAAACTCATAATTTGAAATGGGTGAAATTCACTTGGGATTATATGTGTCATACACCATTGGAAGAGATAAAATAGATTTTGACATCAACTCCTTTTATGATCATTCCAAAACCCATTAAGGGATGTGTGGTATTTTATGATTCCTATAGATATATTTTGGGGTGCATGCTTTTGTATTATGGTTATGTTAGGTCATATGTATCTCATCCACATAGAACACGTCAAAAGAAATACCATACTCATTATTTAAATCACTACACTATTATTTAAGAAATCATGTGTTTATGAAAATATATTTCAAGGTTGGGGGGGGGCTTGATAGTTTTTTTATGATAAAAAAAGTCTATGTTAATTTTATTACTAGAGGAACCTGAATCTTATGAAGTGAAAATGGGTGGAATAAAACTAGATATTTGTCTTCAACATAACCTACACCAATTGGAAGGGGGATATAAAAATGTATTCTTATATTAGGAAGTTATTATATCATGTTATTCTATAATAGGTATACTGATGAACCATATTGGGGTTTAAATTAGTCTCATTTGGACACATATGAGGATGATTAGTGTTTCCTTTAGAAAACTTTTTAGTTTCATTATCTATTTTTGTGTTGATTCTATAGAACCAGCAGTGGTATGATGAGTTTATTGGAAAAAAGATAATCTTTTTATTATGGGTCGATTGTTTTCTGTTGGCCTCTCACTTATAATGGAACTCTCATATTTTGGAATTCATTTTCTTTCCCATGTTCTATCAAGAATTTATAATTTCATTATTATTTTTAATCCTTGGCCACTCACCCCAAAAATATGATGATGTATAATGACCTGCATGGACTCTTCTGGTGGCATCATATAAATATTGGAATCACTAATTATGTGTCCCACTATTAAAAATTAAATCTAAAAAAGATAAATCTCCTAAAACCAATGTTTATATTCATCCTCTCTAGATCTGGTATGGATATGGGATGAGGTGTCCCTATACTTCATTGTTGGATTGGCAAAAAATCACAGAGGAAGGAATTCCATTTAGCTATTGATTGATTTGTGAATTAAAAATTCATAATTTATTCAGATCAATGATATAAACAATTTAAAAGATAAGTGTATGATGTGAATACAATTGATTAGGAGGTTTAAATGGGTTCCCTTAACAGTTATTTCTAATATGGATCACATGTATACTTCCATATTCTGTAACAGTCTTTATAAGGTGATGAGGAATCAAGTAATATTGATTAGAGCGTAACACCCAAATGTAGATAGTAAGACATATAATGCTATATTGATTTTGTGTAATATAATATATACCTTAATGTTTGATTTCATGGGATTAGGGGTATCCATCATAGATAGGGCATGTATTCTTATAATAATCGCTACTAATCATTTTCACAAATACATCCCATTAATTCTTTGTATAGTCACCCAAACAATTCACCTTATTATTGGGAATATGTGGGGGTGACTCTTTAATTGGTCTAAGTGCAATTAAGAAGAAATTAGTGAAGATACAAGATATAAATTTATTCTTGATTACATATCTGATTTGTTAGAAATCATATATGGTTTTTTGATGCCTTTGTATGGAGTTTACTAGTGATGAATGGGTTATTATGAGGGTTTATCATTGGTTATTCCACCATCGACTCATTAATTATAGGAACCTAGATATGAGATATGTTGGACCATTTTAGATCATAGATAAGTTTTTACATGTTGATTATTTGATTGAATTACCAACTCAGGTGTTGTGTATTAATGATTTCCCCCCATATCTCCTCTAAAAAAGTACCAACTAGATCGTTCTCAAGTATTTATATTTGAGAATATTGAGTTGGATCTAGATGTTTATATTATGGAGAAACCAATGGATATCATGGATTCAAATATTAATGTTATTCAGGGAATATCTATTCAGTTGGTCAAAGTTTTATGGTGCCATGGATCAAAATCTCCGGATACATGGGAGCATGAATCATTTCAGAGGGAGTAGTGGAATATCCTTTTTCCAGACTATCCTTTATCCACATGACATTATAGATATATAAATTTCTATAGTGGGGATAATTGTAACATCCATTTTATGATATTCCCTAATTTTATGTTAAAGATGTTTCTTCTCAGGTTAGATTTCTATTAGGGGTGAACCAGGGGGATTTCTTATGAACAATGTATGGTCGGTGGCTATAAGAGTCAGTTTATGTCTTGAACTATTATTTATAGTGTGAATAGATTCAATATAGAAGCAATGATTTTGGGATTATGACATCACCAAAAAATTATGGCATGAGATATTATTCATGTTATGAAATGGGATTTTCGTATAAAAAGCCATTCTAGAAGTTCACAACATGAAAAATGATTGATGAGGTGAATCATGTATATTATAATAGATTAATTGTTTTGGTCACCCATATAATTTATTTTCTACCTTCCCTATCCTTTCCATGAAAACCGGGTCTTCCCTAGGTAATTTAATGAAATTTAAATCTCTCAAAAATCTATTTGTTGGTGTATCAATTCTATCAAGGTCGGTATCATTTGATAAGTATATTTTAATTAATATATCTTTTTATTCTTAAACTATTTTTATAGTATTAGTTTTGGTCCACATTTTCAGAATCTATTTATACTGTTGTGACATATATCAATCCTTTATTGAATCATTACCAATCTATCTCAAGCAGTCTATATGTGATGTTAGTTGAGTGAGATGACTGTTATAATTAATTTCTTCATTCATCAACCTTTTCTTCTAACCCATTTTCTTCTAGAAACATGATTATAATTTTTTGGAATCATTTTTTATGGACCCGACTCTCTTTTTCATGAACTACCTTACATTCTATTATGTGGATCCCATTGAGGGTGGTTTTCATCTTGATCATGATACAAGTGTTTACATCGATATATAATGTAATTTATAACATTGAGGAACATAATTATAAAAACGATTTACAAAATTAATTGGATTTATCCTTGAATTTATTAATTTGGGTGTGTAAAAATAGTTTTTTTAATATAATTTTTATCTTATTATTAGAAAATCATTTTTTTTGTAGAATTGGGAAATAGATTGTGAAATTTTATTTAATGCATAATTTTGAGGAAATGGGGTTTTTTTAAATATGATAATGCCTTGGAAAATGATTTGATATATGCCAAACATGGAAACATTGGGTACCTATGTGGAGGGTTTAGAAGCGTGAATTATTTATAGAAATTATAAGATAATAGAATTTACTGGGTGTTCTTCCATTCCTATATTGTTATCACATTGGCTCTAGGAACATGATTAAAAGTATCGGGGGTTCATTTTGTGGGGTGTTCCTCTATCACAAGTTAATAGATGAGTTTATTATTGGAACTTGACTATATAATAGTTGTTTATTATTTAATGTGTATTGAGTGACTGAGTTATCCTAAAATTTCTTATCATTGGGGGATTACCAGTGTTCATTGATTTTTTACTATTTTTGTATTTGAAATGGTTTGAAAATGATTTAAATTTTGTACATTATTAATGTAAATTATTCATTGAAACTATATCACCATGATTTATAGATTTTTTGGAAAATGTGGATCTGTTTCCCATAATTTGATATAAG
Organism: Viscum album; assembly: GCA_963277665.1. Taxonomy (NCBI): domain Eukaryota; kingdom Viridiplantae; phylum Streptophyta; class Magnoliopsida; order Santalales; family Viscaceae; genus Viscum; species Viscum album. The sequence continues at coordinate 937,837,121 of OY728150.1, forward strand.
AATAATGTAATTTATTATCTTGAAAAGTGTTCATAATGTTGAGAATATTATGATTATTATAAAAAGAATTATTATAGTTTAATATGGTAGTATCCACATGATTCTACTTGGATCACACCGTATACAATCCCTTATGCATGTTTCACCTTTTTATATTTGATCCCGAAAAGGGAGAGGAATCAAAGTGAGGTGATAAGGATTATGTAAAATAGGGCTATGTAGTTATTAGGGATATGGTGGGATATTTCCCATATGTCACATTGAGAAGTAGTTGTTAGTTTTTGTTTCCGTTCGGTTGAATGTTTTTAAGGACATCTACATTTGATTTTAGCTTGTTAAATTGGGTTGTATTGATAAAATAGTTTCTATATTGTTATGGAATATATATTTAAAGGTCATATATATATATTATACTTATCTTTCCCCAATATGAGAAAATAATTCCCTTTTATTATTGTTTGATGATAGGGTTCTAGTCCCCAGCAAGTGGGGATCAGGAATTCTGATTTGGTATTTACAAGATCTAGTTTTTAGAATGGTTAGATGTGTTTCCAGATATGGGTTGTGATTGTATACAATGACTTTTGGAATGAATTTTATGACATGGAATTGGGTGTTGGGGAATGGGAGAACAAAAACCAATTGGGAAATGGATTCAAGGTACCATTAACCTATTTATGATTTTGACATTATTTTACAATTTTCAGTATGTTACTTGGTGAGAGATCCTTAGTGAGGTTGGGATACATTTCACATGATATAGGTAACGAGCGAGTTTAATTCAATTATTTACTGAGCATACGTATATTATTCATATTTTCATAAGTGTTTTCTGGGAGTATCCAATTATGTATTCCATTATCGTCACCCTATATATATATATATATATAATTCACTATTTTTAGGTCACTTGGATCTTATTAGTGGTCATTTTGGATTTCATATATTTGATGTTATTCAATATATGTTAACTTTTATTGATCATTTCATATGATCTTTTTTTATTGTTTTCTTCAGTTTCTAGGTGAATGAAACTACATTAATATTTTGGGATAGCTTATCTATTTTCCATGTGATGTATTTTGTTTGTGGATATTATATCTCACCCAAATATTTATATATTTCAGATAATAACACACATTTTATTCATTTTATACCCATGGAGGTAGTTACAAACCCCTAACTATTAGAAGTTGGATTTGGGGGATATATATGTCTTCAATTCTTTCTTAGGAGGGGTACCAATGGAGGGGTTTTTGACACAATTACTTCATGATATAAAATTACCACATGATTATCCTAACATTAAGTTTAAAACAAATATGTAGTAATATTAAGAATATCCCACATCGTTATTATTGACCCAAACCACCATCCACATAACACATAGACAACACCGGTCCTCATCATCTATAGAACTCATGGTTTCTATCCACCAAAAAAATTAAGGAGTAATATGATTTAGACTCATTGTTTAATAATTATTTAAAGTATATATAAAAAAGAAAATTTCAATAAATATTGATTAAATTTTAAAAAAGTTATAAAGTTCATGATAATGTTTCACGGTCATGGGGATCATGCAATTTGGGTATGAAAGTATATATTTTTTGATCTAGTAGGATGTTCATGACTACGTCATAGACCCTAGATGTTATTCATAGTTACCACAAATCCAATAAAACTGTTGCTAAATTTTAAAAAACATTCAAAACCCCTGAAAATTGATATTTAAATAAATTTGGGATTATTATAATACTAAAAATGTTTTAATGTATATTATAAATTTTTATTTTTATTTTAGTAAATAAAAAATAGGGCATCATACATGATTAATATTTTGTTCTTCACATATCCTCTAACATTATCCTTCTCCCCTTATTTCTTTATGAGATTTAAACCTGGAAGCAGGGATACTTAATATTATCAATCATTTTGATCATTAACCCCTCTTCTCCATCCACCCTTTCATTGGTTTCATGTGCACTTAGGTATTTCACATTGTTATTTCACCATGGAAAAGATAAAATCTCAGTTCTAATAGGTTATTCCCTCATATAATATGAAGGATAATTCTATGATGTAATAGAAAGTTTCTAGGGGCATTATTGGATTAAAATCACTCACCAATGAATGTTTCTTATATGTTACTTTACATGATATTATTTGTTTCTTGTTTCTTTAACTATAATTAGGTATTTGATGTGTAATGGGGAATGGATGACCCAATGGTGCATCTTCAATCTATTTCTGATAGTTTTCAAATCACATAACTACCTAATGATATCATCATTCATAAGGAATAATGAAAACTCGATTTTTAATTGAATAATGTATAATAATGATTTTATATGATTATATATATATATATATTAGTCTTTTGTTTTATAATTTCATGGTTATTTATTAAATTGATTTCATCAATATCATGAGGCAAAGGATGTATACCTCTTCAATAAAATCCAATTCATTTATGGTTTCTTGTATTAAATTATTCTTTAATGAAAATATATTTTATATGTACACATTTTAGGATGTTGGGGTATTTAATTAATAATTATATTGACTGTTTTCATGGTAAATTCATTATTTTAATAGCATAAACACAACATTAAATAAAATTATTTTGATAAGGTGTTTCAAGAAATTTCATCAGTGTTATTGGTTTTGAATTACATGGAAATAAAATCATTAAATGAATTAAAGTGATTTATAATGTTTTATCAAGAAATATTCTTAAATTTATTATATATATGACAAGTAGTTTTTATTATTTATAAGGGCATCATTACATGCATCCACAATTTACATTTTTGTTCATTCCTAATTTGAATTCTTCTGATATCACATTATTTTATATAATTTATTATCGGATTTGATATGGAGGTGATTTCAATTAAATTATTTGTTTAATTAAAATCATCAAATTATTAAAATATATTATTGGGAAGAAACTTTGGATTTTGGGGGGTCTCTCTAGATATGAATTTATATTCGGTGATAATATGAATTTTCCTATTTGTTTTTTCTATATGTGGCCTCCCATATAGACATGGCATTCTCATGGAAATAATACGATGTGTAAATGTCACACCCAAGGAATTTTAACCTTGTGGATAGAAAAATTTTGAAACCCAATTAGTGATAAAAATAATGTAATTTCATCTGTTATTTATTTTTATGATTTCATTTTTATGGAATCACCTTCATTACCAAAATTTTAATTTTTTCACTAATGGAAAAATAAATAGTCATATTCTGAGTAGATTTTTTTCATGTATTATATTGTTTTATTTAAATGATAAATTTATATATTTTTGATATTGAATTTGATAAAATGGGAATTAATTTTTATATAATCATATCAAATATATATATGGGTGAATTTTTTTCAATGTTTTAAAAAGAATACATTTTTGGTGAATATTGAAAAAATGATTTTTATAAATACAATCATTCCCTTCCAAGAATATTAAACTTCCAATTATATTTTTTGATTTATCTAAAAGTAATGTTAGTCTCCATTGAATAATCTTAGCCCAAATAAATCCATATTTATTGTCATTATTGTAACACCCCCAAGCTTCCACAGTACGCTTCTCTTTCAATAATGAAATAGCTTGCATTGTACGCAAGTTCGAGATTCTAACACACCGCGACCAATAAATGTATCCTTTATGAATAGTAATAACCACTTTTTGAAATTTTATAAATTTTATTATTCAAATTGGACTTCATTTTTGGATTCGGAATATCAAAATTATCCTAAGTTGAATTTTTCATTTTTTTTCTGTGAACATCAAATTTTTATAAATAGTGTAAAATACTAAACTTTAATAAAAAAAATAATGTTATTATAATTTCACTATGAAATTGGACATAAACAATTTCAATCTTTTGATTGATATTGTTTCTTAAAATCAAGCTATTTGTTTTGACAGCTGGAATTAATTATAAAATTAAATAATGAAACATTTATGATTTGAATTTGGTAAAATCGTCATCATTTTTGAATTTGTAATATCAAATATAGCTTAGGGTGAATTTTTGGTATTTTTCTTAAAAACATCAATTTTTGATGAATAGTGAAACCACTAAGTGGTAGTTAAAAAACGGATTTTTCGTTTAAATGAAATTTTACAACTTCTGTGAATTTAATCTAGAAAATACGACATACATGGTTGTAATTAGTAAGTAAATTTTGGTTCCCTGGGATAAAAATAATTTTTGGTGAATAGTAACTTTTTATTTTTATTAACCGTGATTAAAGGTAATTATAGTTATTTAAGGTAAAAATAATGTCATAATAATATGAAATTACCTTGACACATGTCTTACTCTTATTTTATGACTCATGGCCGACCAATAAAATCCATCGGTCAATTTTTGGGACCCCGTGGAGCCACATGGGTATGATAATGACATTAATACCTTTTATTTAAAAAATTAATAAAAATTTCACAAACATGTATTGTTTTACTAAAACTATTTTTACAAGGAATTATACACGTTATCATTTTGACTATAAATATCCATTGGAAAGATGAAAAGATTTCCTACACCATGGTATTTTATTTATAATATTTAGAAATTAAATAAATAAATGTATTTATCACACCATGATGATGCATCGATTACCTCAATAATGAACGATTTAAATAAAATGAAAAAAAGGTAAAATATAAGACTTGCACTTGACTAAAGCCAATTGGATGGGTTTATTTAGAAATCTTATAACCTTAGCCTCTAAATATATCATTATGGGACCTTTAAAATCCAAAAATCATTTCATAATAATGTAACATTTCACGACTTTCCAAGAGTGCCCCTCCTCTCCTCTTATAAAGGCCCCACCTCTACCACCTTATTCACACCTTCAAAGCAATTTGGCTCGGCCAAACTCTGAAAAAATACTCTCTCAACTTCCCTTTATTACTCCTAGAAGCCTCAATTTGGGCATAAGTCTTCCCAAGGAACCCATTGGTTCAAAAAAAGAGTTACCTGATTTTAAGGTAATGTCTTCTCTTATGTTATTTTGTTTTATTTCGCTTCTCCAACCCCTTAAAATCTTTTTATTCCTTTATTTTGTAACAACACCAGTATCTTAAATATTCTAGGATGTTTTTATGAGACTTATTTGATTTAAACTTACACACACCTTCGTCTAATGGTTAAAGAACATACCGTTTCTGTGGGTGGTGAATTACTGCCTCACGAAACGATGATTGGTCAATCTTATGTTAATACCTCTCATGGTGGCCATTAAGATGTCACTATATTTATATATAATATATATTATGTTTATGTATTAATTATGCTTATGTATTTTTCATTTATGGCATACCATTATGATTTCCATTATGGGTAAACACGATAATTTCATTTTAAGAAGTGTGGACTACCGCCCCCTCAAAGTGATTTGAATCGTTAATGCCATATGTGGGATGTATAAAGGATGGAGTAAATGATATTATATATGATATTATACTAGAATTATATTATTCCTTTATATATTTATGATTTAATTCCACTAAACACGAAATAGAAATGAAAGTAGCGCTCATGTGTACATACGGCTTGCCGTCTCCAGGAATGGTGCATTTAATTTTTACCTCTAAAGGCTATGTAATATTACAAATGAATGTATATACTGGATATATATTATATATATCATATCTATATCATGAATATAATTATGGATATAATGGATATTTTTTCACATGAACAACTTGTAATTATAAGAAGTTTATTTCTGACTTAAGTACCAAAGATCGACAAAACAACTGTTATTAACTTAAATAATTACATAATGTTCATAACATGGTAATAAGTTATATAAAAGGAATAATGAACTTGAAAAAGGTTCTTAATCCCATATAAATTAACTCTAGTTTATTATTCAGGAGGTTAACGAACGATCGAGTCAAGTCGGACACGAGGTAAGGGACTTCATCTCAATCCTCTTTCATTGAAGCATATTTTGTTTTATACACAACATTATTTTATACGGTGTATATAACCCTTTTAATTTTACATTTATTGAAAAGGAATCTTTTTATATGAAGCGTTTTAAAAAATGACAAAGGGGAATGTTTTTTTGTCGTACGTATGCGGCGACAACGACATCTCTGCCACCGTGACCATTATTTGAGTTTCGGCTTCCTCTACAAGCCATAACTTTTTTTAAATGAAAAATAAATACCATGTTTTACTTTTCTTTTATTTTGGTATTGAAACTGGTTTTATTATATCAATGTGCTGTATTGATATCATGTGATTGAAATGTGTAAATGTTATGTTCCCTTTATGTATGTTTTATGTGATATGATTATGTAATGGTTTATGATATATTTAAACCATTTCATATAAAGAACACATTGGACTTAATAAGTGATGGGTGGAGCCAGCTATAGCTCATAGATGCATCTGTAAGTCTCATGAGACAAACTACTGTCTTGGGATGAGTCCTTAACAAAACCTTGTTGTAGTCTTGGAACAAGGCCTTGGCTACGTGGTTATGATAGTCTGGCATTATGCATTCCAACATTATTAAAAGTAGTTATTGATATTGCATGTTATTATTCGACTAGTAGAACATCCATGTGAATAATTAAATGGAATTAATTCATTTTGTTTTTACTATATTATGCCGAAGTTCAAGTTTAAAAGGCTTTTGTTTTAGTTATACGTTGCCTTAAATGTTTATGTTTATTTATGAAATATTCCGCTATATTGATATCCTTACTGTGCATCTGAGCTCACACCTTTCTATGTTTTATTTTCCCAAGATGTGAACAAATATTTTATGACTGACCTTCAGGGATAGTATGAAGGGGATATGAGTGTGGACTATGGAGACTATGTTATTGAGATTTTTCACTTTATGATGTAATGTAACATTTATGAATGTATATAATGTTTCCAAGGCTACTATTCTAATCTGTCATTCGAGACTTTATCTTTTGTGATCATGCCAATGTTACATAATAATGCACCCACTCTGGGTAACTGGTGTCGGGGTGTTACTGTTGGCATTAGAGGAAGATTAGTACTAACTTTGTAAGCTATATTTAGATAAACACTAATTAGGGCACATAGACCTAAGATAGTCTTTGGGGATTAGTATAGAAGAACATCCTAGAATTTTGGTAAAGTATAGATTTTTTGTATTTTCCGATCAATACATCCTTGCATGGATATGAGCAGGTAGAGGAGGATCTGGCACAGATGTACCTAGGGTTAAAACCTGGAAACACCGCTTTGACCTAGAATCGAACGGGAACTAGTGCACGACAACGGGCCTTGCTGCACTCTTGGTTACAACACTCTCGAGGGATATGCTTAGGATAATTATCATTTTCTTTACAAACCATTATGAAGGGTTTATTACTATGTACTTCCTCAAGGAAAAAAGTTTTATGAATATGGATTATATCCCTAAACTGTTCAATTTATGTTAAGTGTTTTACAAGTATGGAATTATGTATTTTGATTCATTAACTGATCTAGTTTATGCCATTTTTTAGAAATGGTGTCTAATGTAAGGAATGGAAACCGTATCAATGCACGTACTACATGTAGGTATTTCCCTCCTACTCAAGATAATTATAGTGTAGCTGGTGATACAACTGGTGTTGATCAGCTTATCACCATACTGGGACAACTCACTCAGGTTATGAATAATAACCATACTCTTATATAGCAACCTAATCCGCAACGTGGTGGATCAATGTTAGACCGCTTCATGAGTCAACAACCACCAAAATTAAATGGGATTACAAATCCCCTAGTAGCTGAGAAATGGATAAATTCCTTAGAGAAAATATTCCATGCCTTGGGGAGTAGTGAAAGGGAAAGGGTTATCATAGCAGTTTACCGCCTCACTAGAGATGTTGATCAATGGTGATCATTGATTAAAAACACAAAGGACGATGATGAAGTATCAAATATTGAATTGAGGGAGTTCAATGATCTTTTATTTGAAAAATACTTTCCTCGTAACCATCGAGCGGATATGGAAAGGCAATTTTTGAGTCTGAGACAAAAGGAGGATGAGAATGTTGCAAATTATGAGTCCATAATTACAAGATTAGCAGGGTATGCTGTAGATTATTTACGTAACCCAAGAAGTAAGATTGATCATTTCTTTGATGGGTTAAAACCATTTATCCGTCGAGCATTAGTATCACAATCTTTCTCAACGTATGAAGATATAGTCTCGTGTGCCATCAAGATAGAAAAGGAATTCTCTAAATCTTATGACCATAAATTAAAGCAAGAGAAGAAGAGAACGGTGGAACAAGAGAAAGATAAAGGGAAAGGGGGAAAGAATGACTTTCCATTATGGGGTAATTGTGGGAAGAATCACCCCTATAAATGCCTAAAAGGAATGGGAGTTTGTTATAAATGTTGAGAAAAAGGTCACCATGCTCATGATTTCAAGGGAAAGATATAGTCTATCAATGTTGAATGATACAGTTGTAGGGAAATGGGGCATTATGCAAATGAATGTCCTAAGCGTCAGGGAAACATACCTCAGAAAAATCTAGGGGATCAAGGCCAATCTTATGATGTTACTATAGTTGAATTGGAATAATTAATGTATTTGTGTTTTTGGACTCAAGGATTATATTTTGGTTATAAGAATAGTGTGATATATATAGGGATTGTACAATAGTACTTGTTGTTTTCAATAAGGTTTTAATATGATGAAGGTAATAATATTTTTAGTATGTGACAATAAAATAAACATTAATTTGTTTGGAGAATTTGATGTTACAATTGATTTTGGAATTTAGAGACCTTTTAGAGAGATTTTGGACAAAGGTATTTTGGATAACTATAAAGGTTGGAATGGATTAGATTTAACTTTGGAAAGTATTGTGTAATGTTAAAGAATTTATGAATATTATTTTTGGATTATTATAATCCTATTGTTTTAGTAAAAGGACAACATGCAGGTCGGGGGATAACCCATCGCGTCAGACAAAGCTGTAGGAATCGAACCCACAACCATAGTGCGACAAGCCTATATTGCCTCCCACTAGCCTAAAAGAAGTCCCTAGTTATTAAAAAATAGTTTTCCTAATATAAGTGGTATGTTTTAATGTTTGGAACCTTGTAAGATTAGGATAAATATAATAGTTTTGAGTTCTATTATCTTTTTGAGTAAAGGATGAGTTTGTGGTAGAAATTTGTTCATGGTTAAAACTCTACTTGTCAAGTATATATATATATATATTTTTATATCATATTCTATGAATCAATTAATTCTCAAACATTAGGAAAGAGATATTAAAACAAAAAATGTGCTATCATAATACCTCATGTTTTGTTGAACTGAAGATATTTTAAATCATCATAGATTAATGGCTTTGAGGCCCTCAATTTTACACTTGTTTGTGATTGATGACCTCAATCACTCCATATAAATATTTATGTTATCCCTCTATTTATTTTTCTATAATTTCCACCAATGTTCTCTTCTTTGAAACCCTAATTTGGTGGTGACTTTCTCATTTCCCTTTCCCTCTTATTAAAACAAAATTTTATTAACCCTATTTCCGATATGGGTTTTCCACAAAGGTATTTTATATTTTCAACCTTTTATTTTAGAAGAAAAATTTCAAATTTTGAGGCTGCAATTTATTAAAGGATGGAAGAATTTAACACCCCAAGCTTCCACAGTACGCTTCTCTTTCAATAATGCAATAGCTCGCATTTTACGCAAGTTCGATATTCTAACACACCACGACCATTCAAAGTAGCTGTTATGAATAGTAATACCCACTTTTTGATATTTTATAAATTTTATTATCCAAATTGGACTTCATTTTTTTATTCGGAATATCGAAATTATCCTAAGTTGAATTTTTTGTTTTTTTCTAAGAACTTCCAATTTTTATGAATAGTGTAAAACACTAAACTTTCATTAAAAACAAATTTTTTAATAAAAAATAATTTATAGTGATATATTAAATTATTTAGTGGTTTTAAATTATAATTAGAATATATTTTTACCATTTTATCCAATGGTGGTCATTATAATTAATTTCACTTTGAAATTGGACATAAACAATTTTCAATCTTTTGATTAATATTGTTTTTTAAAAACACTATTAGTTTTGACAGTAGGAATTTATTATAAAATTAATTAATGAATCTTATATGATTTTAATTTGGTAAAATAGTCATCATTTTTGAATTCGGAATATCAAATATAACTTAGGGTGGATTTTTGGTATTTTTCGAAAAAACGTCAATCTTTAATGAATAGTGAAACCACTAAGTGGTAGTTAATAAACTGATTTTTCATTTAAATGAAATTTTACCGCTTCTGTTAATTTAATTTTAAAAATATGACATACATGGTGGTAATTAGGATGTAAAATTTGGTTCAATGGGATGAAATTAATTTTTTGTGAATAGTAACTTTTCAGTTTTATTAACCATGATTATAGGTAATTAGAGTTATTTAAGGTAAAAATAATGTTATAATAACATGAAATTACCTTGACACATATCTTACTCTTATTGGATGACTCATTTCCGACCAAGAAAATCCATGGGTCAATTTGTGGGACCCCATGGAGCCACTTGGGTAAGATAATGACATTAATACCTTTTATTTAAATTAAAAATAAAAATGTCACAAACATGTATTGATTTACCAAAACTATTTTTACAAGGGGTTATACAAGTTATCTTTTCGACTATAAATATCCATTGGAAATATAAAAATATTTTCTACACTATGTTATTTTTTTATAATTTTTATGCATTAAATAAATAAATTTATCTATCACACCATGATGATGGAGCGATTACCTCATTAATGACCGATTTAAATAAAATGAAAAGAAAATGTAAAATCTAAGGAATAAACTTGTCTAAAGCCAATTGGATGGGTGTATTTCAAACCCTTATCACCTTATCCTCAAAATATATCATTGTGGGAGCTTTAAAATTCGAAAATCATTTCATAATAATGTAACATTTGATGGTGTTCCCAGAGTTCCCCTCTTCTCCTCTTCTAAAAGGCCCCCACCTCTACCACCTTATTCACACTATCAAAGCCATTTGGCTCGGCAAAACTCTGCCCAAATACTCTCTCAACTTCCCTCTATTAATCCTAGAAGACTCACTTTGGGCAGAAGTCTTCCCAAGGAAGCCTTTGTCTCAAATCAAAAAGAGTTACCTGATTTTAACGTAATGTCTTCTCTTATTTTCTTTTGTTTTATTTTGCTTCTCCAACCCCATAAACACTTTTTATTCTTTTATTTTGTAAAAAAACCTGTATATTCAAAATAGTAGGAGGTTTTTATGAGAATTATTTGATTTAAACGTACACACACCTTCTTCTAATAGTTAATGAACATAATGCTTCTGTGGGTGGTGAATTACTGCCTCACGAAATGATGATTGTTCAACATTCTTTTAACACCACTCATGGTGGAAATTATGATGTCACTATATTTATATATGATATATATTATTTTTTCCCTTATTCTTCAGTATTTTTCATTTATGGAATACCTTTATAATTTCCATTATGGGTAAACGCGATAATTTCATTTTAGGAAGTGCGGACTACCGCCCCTCAAAGTTATTTGAATCGTTAACGCCATATGTGGGACGTATAAAGGATGGATTAAATGATATTATATATATGATATTATACTTGAATTATAATATACCTTTATATCATTATGATTTTATTCTATTAAATACAAAATAGAAATGAATGTAGCGTTCATGCGTACGTATGGTTTACCGTCTCCATGAACGGTGCATTTCAACTCTTACCTCTAAATGTTATGTAATATTATAAATTAATGTATATACTGGATATATATTATATATATGATATCTAAATCATGAGTATAATTCTGGATATAATGGATATTTTACCACATGAGCAACTTGTAATTATAATAAGTTTATTTTTGACTCAAGTACCAAAGATCGACAAAATGACCGTTATTAACTTAAATAATTACATAATGTTCATAACATGGTAATAAGAAATATAAAAGGAATAATTAACTTGAAAATGGTTTATAAGCAAGTAGAAATTAACTCTAGTTTATTATTCAAGAGGATAAAGAATGATCGAGTCATGTTTGACACGAGGTAAGGGACTTCGTCTCAATCTCCTTTCATTGAGGCATATTTTGTTTTATACGAAACATTATTTTATACGGTGTAGAAACCCCTTTTACATTTACATTTCTTCAAAATGATTCTTTTTATACGAAGCATTTTACTAAAAAACAACAGGGAATGTTTTTTTTCATACGTATGCGGAGACAAAGACACCTCCGCCACCGTGACCATTATTTGAGTTTTGGCTTCCTCTACAAGTCATAACACTTTTTTAAATGAAAAATAAATACCAAGTTTTGCTTTTCATTTTATTTTGGTATTGAAAACGTTTTTATTATATCATTGTTTTGTATTGATATCTTGTGATTGAAATGTGGAAATGTAATGTTTCCTTTATGCATGTTTTATGTGATACGATTATGTTATGGTTTATGATATGTTTAAACCTTTTAAAATAAGGAATGTATTGGACTTAATAAGTGATGGGTGGAGCCCGCTATAGATCCTCAATGCATCGGTAGGTCTCATGAGAAAAACTAGTGTCTTGGCATGGGGCCTTGAGAAAACCTTATTTGTAGTCTTGGAACGAGGCCTTGGCTACGTGGTTACGATAGTCTAGAATTATGCATTCCATCATTATGAATGTGGTTATTGATATTGCATGTGATTATTCTACTAGTAGAATATCAATGTGAATAATTAAATGGCATTAATTCATTTCATTTTTTCAAGATTATGCTGAAGTTCGCGTTTAAAAGGCTTTTGTTTTAGTTATACATTTCCTTAAATTTTTATGTTTATTTATGAATGATTCTGCTATATTCTTATCCTTACTGAGCATCTGAGCTCACCAGTTTCTATATTTTATTTTCCCAGGATGTTAAGAAATATTTTATGACTGACCTACAGGGATAGTCTGAAGGTGATATTAGTGTGGACTATGGAGACTATGTTATTGTGATTTTTCACTTTATCATGTAATGTAAAATTTATGTAAGTATCTCGTGATTCAAAGGCTACTAAACTAATCTGTTTTTTAAGGCTTGATCTTTTGTGATCATGAAAATGTTACATAATAATGCAACGACTCTGGGTAACTGGGGTCGGGGCATTACAATTATACATTATCTTGGTAATAATTTTTTACTGTATAAAAAACATTTATTAGAAAAATAATTTCTCATTTCATTTTACATACTTATATTAAAAAATTATACAATAATGGGTTTCACATTTAGAAACATGATGTTAAAATTTTGTAGTGTGATCAATTTATATTTTCCCCATAGTTAAAAAAATGATTGTAGATATGTGTCACGATGATAACTGGTTCAATAGTATAATTATGGTTAGAATATACTCATAATGTCACAAAATATCTTCTTTTATTTTATAAGATGACATAATTTTGACCATATCATCTTATATTTGAAATGGGATATACATACTGATCCTTTCCGATGAATTTAACTTATAATTATCCTAAAACATTGGAATTTTAAAATAGTGTTTCTACAAAAATTTATAAAAAAGAGGACCATTGTTCTCTTGTTCACAAACAATTATCCATTTAGATTAATATATACCCATCCAAATGGATACAAAAAATCCCTATCTTTATGTTATAGTATTTTCATCCACATAAATTCTAGCCTATAATTCTTAATGATCACACCAATGAAGGTTTTCCAAATAAGTGGAATAACTCTTAGCTATGGTTTTAGTATTATTTCTTATTATACATAATTAATAAAAATAATAACCATAATGATATAATAACATCAGTTCCAACAATTTATTGAAATTTTATTATGTTTATAGTAAAAAAAATTCATATCCTTTTCTTTCATATGATAAATTAAATCAGTTCACATTTGTATTTATGGGATACCACCTCCATGAATAGGGGTGTTTCATTTTTCATCACTGCATCTCATAATAGGTGAACATGATAAATTTAAAGAATATATATGAAATTTAAGACATAATTATAATTTAAAAAATATAACATATTACATACCTACATACCCTTTCCTATATTAATAAATGATAATGTCACTCATGCATACATTTGGACTACCACCTACATGAAGTGATGCAATTTTTTTCATATCACTATTTTATAGATGTTTAAAAAATTTCATTTAATTTGTTAATATAAGAATTTTTTCATGATTAAAATTATTTGGATAATTAAATAGTAACCACTTTGACCAAGGTCACCCTACCATTGTTTTTCTGGGATTCCAAACTAAACATCATAGTAATAGAGTTTTATTTAAAAACTTATTGTAAAACTATTAATGTGTTTCATCACATTTTCATTACAATCCATGTTATTGTAAAAGATTTTGGTATGTTATTAATTTACTAAATTTTATTTTCATATTCATTTTAAACTATATAATAATTTATTTTTAAAAATTTTAAATCAGGAATTTATAATGTTTTCCAAATAGATTATTTTAAATATTTTTACAAAATTGTAAAAGGAATATTTTTCAATGTATATGGAAATATTATAATTTCCAAACGTCTCGACCATTATTATTTCTTATTATTCTAATATAAATTTCAAATTTTTTAATCAATACCCTATTTTTCCAATACTCTTTAAATTTTTAATTTTATAAGTTTTCAATGGAAAAAAAATTGACCTTATTTTTATGTAAATCTAAAAAGTGATTATACAAATATGTTAAAAAATATTTTATCACCTTTTATTTTGGTAATTAAATATATAATGTTTTCTATGATTGTTATCGTCCACATAAATTGATAATGATGATGAATGAACCTGATATAGCTCTCTATTTCATTGGGTAATGCTAGGTTTTTCTAGGAAATATATATTGGAAATAACAGAGATGGTTTTTTCATTTAAAAGGGTTATTATATGAATAATTGTAAAAGTGTTTTGAATATCATACCCCGAGGTAACTACATGACTTTTCATTATTTTTAGAAAACATCATGGATGTATTTTTATTTTGTAAGATGTGATACTATGATAAAATTATAATAAATTGTAATTATAAGGACCCGGCCCTGAAACATTCCATAATATTGAATTAAATGGATAATTCACATTGAGGATCCTTTCAGGTTTAGAGTTTTAGATAATTTGGACATAACTGTTACATCTCAAAAGATAAAAAAGTAGACACTTATACTCAGTTTCCATTTTTTCCCCAAAAATTATAAACTATTTGAAAAAAATAGTCATGTCTTATTCCATGTTTCAGACTTCATGACATTTCCATGATCCCATCCTTGACCATATTCCACTTTATTTCCTATGAAAAACATTTCAAAAACTTGGGATGATCACAAAAATCTCAATAAGGGATACACAAAGAAGGAAAACTATTAGATTTTCAAAACAATAAGTAAACCATGAATACTTTATCATAAGTAATAGTTTTTTCCTTTATAAACTAGTAAATACACTTCAATGAATAAAAGATCATTTCTTACCTTTTTCTAACAAAAATATTACCGTAAAATTCATACAAAGAATGCATAACATATAGGTAACATGGGACATAAACCTACATAAATGGAATAACCATATGATCAACTTCCACACATATAACTAAATGGAATATCCATACGACCAAATTCCATACCTAATGCATTGGAGGTTATAACGCAACCACCCGTGCTGGTTTATCACGGCACCACCCGTCATTTGGTTTCCCACATAACCACCCGCAAAATATATTCATAAAACATAAAGAATTGAAAATACAAACATTTCACTAATAACATTTCATTTGCAAACACATGAAATCATTTCAAGACATTGAAATAATCAATCCATTTCAAAAACCATTTTCAATCCCAAAATTTGTAAAATATTATTTGGTATTTATTTTCATTTTAAAAACATTACGGCTTTTCATGGATGCTAAATATCAAATAATACTCATGGTAGTAGATACATCATTGTCATCGCGTATGTTAAAAAGAAACATATTTTTTGTCGTTTAGTAAAATGATTCGAAGAGAAAAGATTCATTTTGAATAAAATTAAAATGGTTTTATACACCATATAAAATAATTTCCTATATAAATTAATGAAGGACATAAATAATAAGGGTAATATCAACCAAAAGAATGATAATTGGGTTATGAAGTTCCCTTAACTTGTGTCTGACTTGACCCGTTTGTTATTTAATTTCTTGAATAATAAACTAAAGTTAATTTCTAATTTCTTAAGAACCTTTTTAAAGTTAATTATTCTTTTTTATCACTTATTACCTAGTTATAAACATTATACAATCATTTAAGTTAATAACGATCACTATGTAAATATTTGGTATGTGAGTCAAAAACAGATGTCATATAATTACATGTTGTTCATGTGGTCAAAATTTCATTATACCCAGAATGATATTAATGATTTAGATATCATATATATCTAGTATATCAAGTATAAACGTGTATTATAATAGTATTTAACATTTGCAGGTATGAAATGAAATGCACTGTTCATGGAGACGATAATCCATATGTACGCATGAAGGCTGCTTTCATTTCTATTTCATATTTTAATGGAATTAAAACATAATGATACATAGTTATATTATAATTCCAGTATATTATCATATATAATATCATTAAATCTATCCTTTATCCATACTACATATGGTATGAACGAGTCATATCACTTTGAGGGGGTGGTAGTTCGCACTTCCTCAAATGAAATTATCGTGTTTAACCGTAATGGAAGGAATAAAGGTACACTATAAATGGAAAATACAGAAGAAGAAAGGAAACATAAATAGAATATATTTCATATATAAACACATTTCCATGTTAATGGACACAATGAGAGGCCGTAAGAGATAATTGAACAATCATCATTTCGTGAGGCGTTAGTTTTCCATCCACAGAAATAGTATGTTCCTTTCCTATTAGATGGAGGTGTGTGTAAGTGTATTTAGAATAATTCTCATAACAAAATCCTAGTATATCGAGGATACTGATTTTGTTACAAAATAAAGGAATAAAAAGAGTTTATGGGGTCGGAGAAGTAAAATAAAACAAAAGAACTTAAGAGGAGGCATTACCTTTAAATTGAGCAACTCCCCTTCGTTTGAACCAAATTGGTTTCTTGAAGTGATTTCTGCCTAATTTAAGGCTTCTTAGATGAAGAGAGGGATCTTCAGAGATTATTGGAGAAGTAGTTGCATGAGCCAAAGTCATGAAAAGTGTGAGATATGGGTTATAAATGATTATTTTTTATAAGGGAGAGGAGGGTCACTTTAGGAACGTTTGAAAAAATTATATTATTATAACCTCATCTTCAGATTCAAAAGGACAAATATTCATTAAATCCAAATTTAAGATGACTCATGGTTGAAATAAAATAATCCAATAACAATTGGATAGGTTTTGGATATTTTTTTAATATTTATAATCATATTTATTTATATCATTTATTAAGGAGGTAAATATTGCATCATTATTTTGTCATAAATACTTTAATTTATGTTATGATGATAAATTATAAAAAAAATACCATGATATAAGAAATAACTTTAGAGTTGCAAAGAATATTTATATTTGAAATGATAATTTATATAACCCCATGTAAAAAGTTATTTACTAACAGATATTTGTTTATGTCATTTTTTGTCTTTACTTTAAATTAATTAATATAAAATGTCATTATTACACCCATGTGGTTCAATGGGGTCCCAAATTCAACCCAAGGATTCCCAAGGTCGGATATGTATCATCCAATAGGATTAGGACACATGTTAGTGTAATTTAATATTATTATAATATTATATTTTACCCTTATTTATTATTTTCACCTTTTAATCATGGTAAATAAAATATTTATTGAATTAAATATTTAAAATGTCTAAAAATAAAAGTTACATATTTACACAATTTGGACCAACTCATTTCAAATATTCGATCTATTTTTCCAAATTCAAAACACAAAAGTGGAATAAATTATTTTAAAATTAATTTCCACTGTTAAAACAAAGAGCTTTTTTTAAAGAAATAATAACAATCAATAGATTGACACTTATTTATGTCTAATTTAAAAATAAAACTACTTCCAATGGCCAAAATTAGATTTAATGGTAAAACTATAGTCTAATTACACTTTAAAAAAATTTAAAGTATAATATAACCACATAAAAGAATTATATTAAAAGGCACATTTGAATTAAAATATAGTATTTTTCACTATTCATTAAAAAATGAACATTATCAGAAAAATAACAAAATTTCATCCAAAGTACATTTTGATGTCTTGATTCAAAAGAAGAATTTTATTTTTTCAAATATAACAAATTAAAGTGAAAAAATAGATTTAATGAGGGTTCACGAAATAAAAGTTGTTTAATCGACCTTTTAGTAAATATTAGAGTATTTATGCATAAAATCGAATTCATTACTTATTTTAAACCTCTAAATTTTATTGGACAAATGTAAAAATATTCACAAAACATGTATAATAATATTTTAGTTTGTTCTATTCAATCCCTCTAATACAATGACTAGGTGTTAACTAATATTTTAAAATATAATATTATATTATTAGTGTGCAGCGTATGATTTCAAAGAAACCATCCATGCAAATTTAATTTTTTATTCTTAATAGAATTTGGAGAAAAATTGGAAACCATAGTTCACAGAAAAGACCACTAAAATCCCAACATCTGAAAAGATTCAGTAAAACTATCACTTTAATAGAATTAAAGATATGTACATGGGTCACTCGAAATAACCCATACCCAGATTTAATAAAAGAAAACATGGATATTGAACAGAGAAAAAATGGTCAAGTTGTGATGGAGAGTGGTAGAAATCATGATTAGGAGAAATTAACCACCAAAAAGTCACAAACATATGATGTGTTAAACAGTCTTTGATTTCCACATAGGAAATGGAAACCAAAAACGTTTTTATTTTACGTTCCTTTTCATAATTTTGAGGAACTCATTTACTACATAGAATAAGAACATAATGAAATATACTTACCTTCCAGTAGAGTTTCACCATTTAATTAGTTTCTATAAAGAACTAATCTTTTCCTCAAACAATGAGCATTTAAAAATACATCATCACATCAAAAGCACTAGAATCATATTCTAGAGAATCACATAATCCACAAAAGAAGAACTATATATTTCCCTTGTCTATATACATCAACTAAATCCAAAATGGTTTGTACAAGATCATATAATCCCCAAAAACGATAATACTTCTTAAAAAAATACTACTCTTAATCTTTAAAATTCAACAAAAAGTACTCAATATTCCAGAAAGACCATTCAATATATAATTTTCCTTATAATTCTTCAAAATAAAATCCTAACTAAGATTGAAACCCAAAACATAGAAAGATTTAATCCCATAGTCTTCCACATTAAATCTTAACATTTATCTCCAAATATAATCGACTACTCTTAAAGTCTCATACTGAAGTGTAATTAACCTGATCACATATTCACTATGATAGGTTATACATTTCCATAAATAATCCCAATATCCATATTTCCAAAACAATACCAAAATTCTTCCAAAATATAATTTTTCAACCATTACCCCAGAATTTAAATCCAATAGTATTCCATTTTACATAGGTATATATTGTTCCCCAAAAGAGAGAACATCTTCCAAAATCACTTGTATCACTTAATCACCAAATAATTTTATTATACTAAGGATATTCATTTGATAAAACATAAGATCCCAAATAAACTTATTCTTTATCAATAAAATCATTTAACTAAAAATAACAAGTCCTAATAACCAAGGACATCACGTAGTCTAGTGGTAGGTGATAAATCCCAATCGCAGTTTGGTTGTGGGTTCGATTCCCATAGATTTTTCCAAAGTGACGAGTTGTCACAAGGTCTATATGTTTTCCTTTTTATAAAACTAAAAAATAACCCTAACATGTTTTAATCGCAATGGTTTCCTTGTACCTATCATTTTCATCCCAAATAATTATGATATCCATATATTAATTCTTGATGACTTATATATATTGTCATTTTTTTAAATTCACCACCATATGATAAAATGAAATGATCCCCAGAATAAAGAACACCATACCCTGATCATGGTGTCCACTTGGTTTAATCGTTATCTTGTTCACGTAGGTAGAAGGTCCATGCATTGAAAAAATGTTTTAGAGATCCTTCAAAATTGTTTTCTTTCTTCATCCAAATACACCTTGTACAACATGGGTCATATAGGTGTTCGAAAAAAATAGTTTTTTAAAATAATCATGCATGACATATAATTTCAAAACATCCGATAAAACATGATTTTTATAAAATATTCAGACCAATTTTCAGTGGAAACTTTCAATTAACGGTCCTTTTAAAACACCATATGTTTGTTCTAAGAGACTATATTGTAATAGAAAATATAAATAGGTTGTGCAAGGGTCTCTTTCATCATCACGTTTTTTAAAATCATAATATGCTTTAAAATCTTGTGATAAGGTAAAATATTTGAAAATTCCTTTAAAATATTTACCTTCCTCAAAAATATGAGAATATTATGAAAATATGATTTGATTAAATACAACCCATGATCCACGATGATATCAGGTTATAGATTCGGTTTTTGATATCTCAAACAATTTCTTGCAAGTGAGTTGTATGTTAGGAAATGTTTCACAATCACGCGAACAAGACTTTTGAATAATTATTGAAAGCAAGTCATCAGGAAGAGATAGGAATGTCATTTGAGATATTCCTCCATCAATTTGTAACATACTTTCCTTGATCTATAAAAAATTATAAAACAAGGATTTAACTGAAATAATAGACATAGGGACTAACCTAGTGTTTAATTAAAAGTCTAAATCCCTAAAGTTGTGAAAACCAACCTCTGATACCAACTATAAGGAACCGACTTTAGAACATTACATAATATTGAATTAAATTAATAAATCACATTGAGTATATTTTATGGTATTGAGGTTAATGGAATTAGAACATAACTGTTACATCTCAATAGATGAAAAAGTAGACACTTCTACTCTGTTTCCATTTTTTATCACAAAATGTAAACACTTTGAAAAAAAGAGTCATATCTTGTTCCATGTTTCTGATAGAATGACATTTCTATGATCCCATCCTTGACCCTATTCCACATTATGTCCGGTAAAAAAAAATTTCAAAAATTTGGGATGAACACAAAAATCTCAGTAAGGGATACACAAAGAAGGAAAACTATTAGTTTTTTAAAACAAGAGGTAAACCATGAAAACATTATCATAAGTAATACTTTTCACCTTTATGAAGTAATAAATACTCTTCAAAAAATTAAAGCTCATTGCATACCATTTTTTAACCAAAATATTACCATAAAACCCATACAAAGAGAACATAACATATAAGGGTAACTTGAGACATAAACATACCTAAATGGAATAACCATACGTTCAACTTCCACACATATCACTAAATAGAATAGTCTTACGTCTAAATTCCATACCCAAATCATTGTAAGTTATAACATAACCACCCATCCTGGTTTATCACGTCACCACCCGTCATTTTTTTATCACGTGACCACCCTTTAAATAAAATCATAACATATAAAGTATTGCAAATACAAACATTTCACTAAGAACATTTAATTTTCAATCACAAGAAATAATTTCAAGAAATTAAAATAATCAATCCATTTAAAAAACCATTTTCAATACAAAAATATGAAAAATAGTATTTGGTATTTATTTACCTTTTAAAAACATTACTGCTTGTTATGGATACCAAAGATCAAATAATACTCACGGTGGTGGAAAGGACGTTGTCATCACATACGTTGAAAAGAAAAGTATAATTCATGTTTAGTAAAACGCTTCATAGAGAATATATTACTTTTTAATAAAATTAAAAAGGGTTTATACACCACATAAAATAATGTCATGTATGAATTAAAGAATTATATATGTAATAAATATAAGATCAACCCAATGAATGGGAATTGGGTGAAGAAGTTCCCTTACATTGTGTCTAACTTGACCCGTTTGTTCATTAATTTCATGAATAATAGACTAAAGTTAATTTATACTTGATTAAGAAACTTTTTCAAGATAATTATTCTTTTTATATCACGTATTACCATGTTATAAACATTATTCAATCATTTATGTTAATAACGGCCATTCTTTCAATATTTTCTACTTGAGTCAAAAATACGATTCTGATAATAACATGTTGTTCATGTGGTCAAAAGTTCATTATATCCATAATTATATTCAAGATTTATATATCATATATATAATATATATCCTGTATATACATTTATTTATAAAAGTACAAAACATTTGGAGGTAAGAAATGAAATGCACCGTTCAGGGAGACAGTAAGCCGTACGTATGCATGAATGCTACTTTCATTTATATTTCACATTTTAATGGAATTAAATCATAATGATACATAGATATATTATAATTATAGTATATTATCAAATATAATAATATTAACTCTATCCTTTATACATACCACGTATGGTATAAACGAGTCATATCATTTTGAGTGGGTGATAGTCTGCACTTCCTCAATTGAAATTATCACGTTTACTCATAATGGAAACAATAAAGTTGTGCTATAAATGGAAAATAAAGAATCATAAATGAAACATAAACATAATATATATCATATATAAAAACATTTCCATCTGAATGGCCACCATGAGAGGCGGTAGAAGATAATTGAACAATCATCGTTTCGTGAGGCGTATGTTTTCCATCCAGAGAAACTATATGTTCTTTACCCATTAGATGGAGGTGTGTGTAAGTGTAGTTCGAATTATTCTCCTAAAAAATTTTAGTATATTGACGATACTATTGTTGTTACAAAATAAAGGAATAAAAATATTTTATGGGGTTGGAGAATTAAAATAATACAAGAGAACTTAAGAGGAGACGTTACCTTTAAATTGAGTAACTACCCTTGGTTTGAACCAAATGGGATTCATGAGGTGATTTATACCTTAGGTAAGGCTTCTAGGATTTATATAGTGATCTTAGGAGCTTATGTGAGTATATGTTGGTTGAGCCAAAGTCTTGAGAAGTGTGAGAAATGGGTTATAAGTGAGGGATTTTTGTAAGAGAGAGGAGGGGGCTCTTTAGAAAAGTTTGAAACAATTATTTTATTATAACCTCAACATCAGTTTCAAAATGTAAAGTATTTATTTAAACAAAATTCAATATGAATCATGGTAGAAATAAAATAATCCAATAAAAATTGGATAGATTTTGGATATTGTTTTAATATTTATAATCTTATTTATTTAAATTATTTATTAATGAAGTAAATATAACATTATTATTGTGTCATAAATAATTTAATTTATTTGATATCCAAAAATTAAAAAAAATCATGATGTAGGAAATAGTTTTATCTTTCCAAATAATATTTTTAGCCGAGATTATTACTTACATAATCCAATGTAAAAATTTATTAACTAAAAGATATTTTGTTATGTCAGTTTTGTATTTACTTTAAATTAATTTATATAAAATGTCATTATTACTTCCATGTGGCTCCATGTTGTCCCAAATTCAACTCAAGAATTCCCATGGTAGGATACGTATCATACAATGATATTAGGACACATTTTAGGGTAATTTAATATTATTATAATATTATATTTTACCCTTATTTATTATTTTTACCTTTTAATCAGGGAAAATAAAATATTTACTGAAGTAAATATTTAAAATGTCTAAAAATAAAATTAACCCATTTACACAAGTTAGACCTACTAATTCCAAATATGGAATCAATTTTTCCAAATTCAAAATACATAAGTTTCTGAAATTAATTTAAAAGTAATTCCTGCAGTTAAAACAAATATCGTGTTTTTAATAAATAATAACTATCAAAAGATTGACACTTGTTCATGTCCAATTTCAAAATGAAATTACTCCAAATTAAAAACATTATATTAAATGGTAAAAATATATTATAATTTAACTTTAAAACTAATTATAAAGATAATATAACAATATAAATAAATTATATTAAAAGGCACATTTGAATGAAAATAAAGTATTTTTCACTATTCATTAAATAAATGAACATTATCAAAAAAATACCAACATTTCATCCAAAGTAAATATTTATGTCCCAAATATAAATAAGATTTTTTTTAATATAAAATATAATTGTAAAAAAATATTTAAAGATGGTTCGCCATTAAAAGGCGTTAAATCGACCTTTTAGTGAATATCAGAGTATTTATGCTTAAAATCGAATTATTTACTTATTTTAAGCCAATAACTTTTATTGATAAATGTAAAAATATTCAAGAAACATGTATAATAATATTTTAGTTATTTCAATTCATTACTACCAATACAATGGCTAGGCGTTAACTACCATTTAAAATAATAATATTATATTATTTGTGTGTTGTGTATGATTTCAAAGAAACCATCCATGAAAATTTAAATTTGTATTATTAATCCATTTTGAGGTAAAATGTGAGACCATAGATCATAGAAAAGACCACTAAAATCCCCACATCAAAAAAGATTCCATAAAACTATCACTTAAATAGAATGAAATATAAGTACAACGGTCACCCAAGATAACCCATACTCGGATTCCATGTAGGAAAACATTGATATGAAAGAAAGAAAAAATGATTATGTTTTGATGGAGAGTGGTAGAAAAAATTATTAGGATAATGGTAACCATCCGAATGTCACAAACTTATGATGTGTTAAACGGTCTTTCATTTCCCCGTTGGAAACATAAACCAACACTATTTTTATTTTACGTTACATTTCATAATTTTGGGGAATTAATTTACTACATAGAATAAGAACATAATGGAATATACTTTCCTTCAAGTAGAGTTCCATCATTTAATAAGTTTCTACCAAAAACTAATATTATTTTTCAGACAATGAGCATTCAAAAAGACTTGGTCACATAAAAAGCACACACTACTGGAATTTAGAGTTTTCCCAACGGTATTATTCCAACGGTTTAAAGAAACTGTTGGTATAGTGAATAGAAGGTAACTGTTGCCAATATTTTGTTCAAACCATTGGAAATGTGTAAAATATTTTCAAAATTACCAACAGTTTTCCAAATCCATTGGAAAATCATTATTTTATTTAACATATACCAATGGTTTAACAAAACCATTGGTAAAGATACTATTTCCCAATGTTTTTTAATAACCATTGAGAAAAATTTCCTCCAAATACAGAACACTGAAGGCCCCACTCCACCCGATTCCAGAAAGACCCTAATCGAGCTCCTCCTTAATTCTTCTTAGCTGCGAGACTCCTTCTAGCCAAGATCCATCTTCAATAAAACAAAATTTTATTTCACACTTAAATTTATTATGTTTTACCTTAGTTTTAGCATTATTAATCTTTTTTTGGTGTTTGATGTTTTCATTTAGGCTAAATTAGGGTTTCCATCTATGGAACCCTTGTATTTTTTTATGTTTTTTGTTCTACACTTCAAACATGGTAAATGGTTTTTTTAGTGGAGTGATATAGTACTTTTGGTGGACTTTAGTTTGGTTGAAATTTGGATTTGGATTTTGAAGTAGGGGTGTCCATAGGGGTGGTGGTGTCCAGAGGGGTGGGGGTGTCCAAAGGGATAGGGGTGTCCAAGGGGGGTGTCCAGGGGGTGGGTGGGGTTGTCCAGGGGGGTGGGCGGTGCTGTCCAGGGGGTACGGGGGTGGGTGGGAAGTCCACGAGGGTGGACGGGCTATCCATGGGGGTGGTAGGGAAATCCAAGAGGGGTGGATGGGCTGTCCAGGGGGTGCGAGGGCTGGCCATGGGGGTGGGGGCGTCCAGGGGTGGTGGGCGGGCTATCCATGGTGGTGGGGGTCGTCCATAGGGAGAGGGTGTGTCGAGGGGGGGTGGGTGGGCTGTCCACCGGGGTAGTCGGGCTGTCCAGGTGGTAATGGGTGTCCATGGAGGGTGGGATGGTAGTCCACGGGTGTTGGCAGGATAGTCCACAGGGGTGAGTGGGGCTGTCTAGGGGGGTGGGTGGGGATATCTAGGGGTGGACATGCTGTCCAAGGGGGTGGTCGGGCTGTCTAGGGGGTGTGGGATGTCCAGGGGGAAAGGTTGGAGTGTCCTGGTGGGGGAGGGGTATGTGGGGTGTCCAGGGAGGGCTGTGGTCTTTCCAGGTGGAGGGGGGTATGTCCAGGTGGCGGGTGGGGGGGTATGTCTTGGTGGGGGTGGCAGATGGTGGGATATCCAGTGGGGGGGGGGGGGGGCTGTTGGGGAGGGGGTGTGGGCAATCCGGGAGGGGAGGGTGTATGGGGGGTGGGCTATCTAGGTGGGGGAGGGGGTATGTGTTTTCCCAAGGGGGGGGGGGGGGCTTTCCAGTGTGGGGTGGGGGGAATCACCATTTTACAAATGCATGACTACTCACATAACATAGGATGGAGCATGTAGCATATGATTAAGTTGTATCTCAAGAAGCTAGGTCGAATTTTAGAATTTATTGAGCCTATTGTATAGTACTACTTCCTACTAGTTGTAACTATGTTTTTCCTATTGATACCTGACATACATTACCATTATTTGGTTTATGATTCTGTTATTAGTTGGTATTACTGATTTGGTTATTTTCATCCATTCCCAATATTTTCCCATTGTTATTTTTCTTCCACTTTTTAACTGATAATATTAAAATTGTACAACATACATAATGAGAGAATAGTCTCCCCCCAGACACA
Organism: Viscum album; assembly: GCA_963277665.1. Lineage (NCBI taxonomy): Eukaryota > Viridiplantae > Streptophyta > Magnoliopsida > Santalales > Viscaceae > Viscum > Viscum album. The sequence continues at coordinate 937,863,941 of OY728150.1, forward strand.
CCAAAGCCTCTCACTATTAGTCAATAACCTTTTGAATTTTGGTAGATGTGCTTGAGGCCATGTGGCCATCTGGGATCATGTCACTAATGAGTGGCATCCTGGTTTTGGAGGTTACAATTCAAGGATATCCTTATTATAGGTGTTTCTAATCAAATCTATACCTATAACTATTTAAGGCCCCTCTCCAAAATCAATTGATACATGATTCAATGAATACACCCTACCAACCTATGATCTATGGCCCCAAACCTAGAATCCTTCAATCCATGGTTAAGGTGAAACTTGATGAGGCCATAACTACTTTTGATATGATCCTTATCCTACTCCTCATTCTGATCTCCCTGAAGAGGTTAAAGTATAAAACTTTTACTCCCAACAAGACCCTTAAGGATTATGTATTCCTTGATCCACATGGAATATCATACTAGGAAATCCTTGAATATATGCATTATAAATTCGGTATCTTTTTTCTTATATACACTGTATTTTGTTATATTTATAAATATGATTATCATATAGAGTAATGTGTCAGTTTTACTTTTATTTATACTAAACAAATTTCATTTACCTAAATATCTTTTTGATTGAACTTCAATATTATTAATTGTATTGAAATGACTTAATGCAATTTTTTTACAGATTGGATAGAAGTTGGATGTACGAAACTAATCAGATTTCAACAGATTTTCAATATAATTTGAACAGGTTTCTAGATTTTTCATTTGACAAGGCTTCAGATAGTGGTTGCATACACTTCCCATGTTCTAATAGTTTTGGAATACCTTGGTTGAGTCATGAAACATTTAGCTATCATATAACCAAATACGGTTTCCAGACAAACTATTATGTGTGGTATCACAATGGAGAGAAAATGGAATCTCAAAATGTTGATGATCCAAATGATATGACTGAAATGGAGAGTTTGATATATGATCAGTTTCCATTTATTCAACATCAAGAGAAGGAAAGTATGTCCATCCAACAATATTTCGATACAATCACACATGATGCGTCCAATGAAATTGATCATGTTGATAGGGTGAAAAAAATTAATGATGTTGTGACGACTCCAGTATATCGGCAATGTGGTAAAATGGAAAAGTAGTAATTTTTAATCTGATAGTTTCATGGGAAAACTATGTATGGGATTTCAAATACTGCAATTGATTACATTCTTACTTTCTTCAAGGACTTACTTCTAGATGATGTAGATATTCCCTCAGACCACTATATGGCATGGAAGTTACTTGATGAACGTGGATTCTCCAAAAAAAATTCATTCTTCCCGAATGATTGCAGCTTATTTTGGGAAGAAACCGATGAATGAAATGATTGTATCAAATGTGGAACCTGCTGATGGAAGCCAAAAGATGATGGGAAACCATCTCGTGTGCCACAAAAAGTAATGTGACACTTTTTATTGATCCCCATACTATAGAAACTTTTAATGTCTGATGAAATATTAGTAAAAATGCGATGGCATGACACCAAATGAAAAAAGAATAATGAAGAGTTGGTTCCCCCAGAAGATGGATTTACATGGCAGAGATTTGATGCTCGATATCATGAATTTGCAGCTGATGTGCATAATGTGAGACTGGGTCTTTCATGTGACGGTTTTAATACATTTGGTAATATGCTTACTTCACACAACACATGGCCGGTTTTCTTACACATTTAGAACCTTCCCCCATTGTTGTGTATGAAAAATCCTTACACTTTCTTGAGTATACAGATATATATCCCTTTTGATCCCGTCAATGATATATATGTATACATGTAGCCTTTAATAAACGAGTTGGAACTTATTTGGGATGTGGGTGTGACCACATACGAATCATGTTCGAAAGACATATTTCAGATTCGTGTTACGCTTATGCGGACGATCAATAAATTTCCTGCTTATACAATGATGTCTGGATGGAGCCCAAAAGGAAAATTTCCAGGTCCAATTTTTATAAAGAATACTCGATCTAGAAGAGTGAAATATCATCATAGTTTTAGTTTTATGGGACATTGACGATTCTTTCCAATGAACCATCCATATAGAAACAATCATAAAAAATTTGACAATACCATGGAGACTGACGATCCACCTCAGTGTATGTCTAGAACTGATGTGATTAATGAATTGAAAGATTTCAATATTCATTTGGGAAGGGTGTAATGAAATCTAGAAAGCGTAAAAATGTTTCAAATGATACCTGTTACAATTGGAATAAGAATAGTATATTATTTTAGTTGTCGTATTGGTCAACAATCTTGTAACGTCATTGCTTAGACGTAATTCACATGGAAAAGAATATATGTGAAATGTTTCTTTTGATTATTCAAAATGTCAAGGGGAGGACAAAAGATGATTTATGATCTCGGAGTGACTTGGTAGATTGGGGGATCAGACTAGAATTTCATCTTGTCTGTATGATTGAAAATAATTGGCAAGTTCCATGTGCTTATTAGGTGATGACACCTGCTGAAAAAACTCAATTTCCAGAAGTTCTAGAGACTATTAATGTTCTTGATGGAAATTCAAGAAATATATCAAAACCGGTCAACAGAAAAGATTTGAAGCTGAAATCTTTGAAGACTCATGATTATCACTTCCTTTTTCATGAGTTGATTCCAATAGCAATCCGTCATCTCTTATCCAATAATATATGAGTCTCAGTTATTCGGTTGTGCTATTTGTTTATAGATCATTGTGATAAGAGGTTGTCCAAATCCTTATTGAAAAAACTATTGGTAGAGACACCATTAATTTTATTGAGTTAGAGAAAATATTCCCTCAAACATTTTTTACAAGCATGTTGCATCTGACTATCCATCTTCTAACCGAAATACTTTTTCGAGGACCCGTTGCTTTCTGTTGGATGTATCCAACTGAAAGAAAATTGTTCACATTGAAATCATATGTTCAGAACGTGAATTATCCCGAGGGTTCTATTGTGAATGGTTACTTGGCTCAAGAATATATGGATTTCTACTCAATGTATTTGTCTAATCTTACTACGAGAATAAATAGACCAATGATAAATGAAGATGAATAGTTTGGGAAAATTGAACCCATTTTTCCATCACTTCCTCAGATAGGAGGAATTCTGGGATCATATACATTGATGACATCAACCCTTGAAGAGTGAGAGATGGCACATTACACAGTGTTGCTCAATTGTGATTTATTCGATGAGTATATCAAGTATGTAAATTTTACATGTATCTCTTATATTATCTCTTGTAATTTTAAATATTTATTAAACTATTATTATTTTTATCTATAGCGAACAAAAAGAATTGATATATAGAAAGCATCTTTCTTTATCTTTGAGATGGAAAGAGACATTTCATAGAAAAGGGTTTTCTGCTTGGTTGAAATTGAAGGTAAAAATATTTCTGTAATAACTAAATAAAAATAATTTTTAAATAAGTTTTCTATTTTTTTATATTACAGGTATCGAGTTTTCCTGCAGAAACTATTTTTTAGGAAATAAGAGCTTTGGATTTTGGTCCTAATACCATGGTTCATGCTTGTAAATCACTTATGATCAATGGATACAAACTTATTATCATTGAACAAGCAAGAAACATGAGAACACAACATGATGGTGTTATGATAACTGCCACAACATACTGTTATGCCAGTTCACCGGATAATATACCTTGTTCTGAAAATTTAGCTTTTTATGGAGTCATGGAGAAAATAATAATTTTGGATTATTACTCTCATGGTCGAGTCATGATGATGAAATTTCAATGGTTTGATTCAATGATGAGTCAAGGTAGCTTTATTGATGAATGTGGATTTCGAGTTATTGACATGACTCACACTCTTTCCATCAATTAACAATATGTATTAGCATCAATGGTGAAACAGGTTTTTTATGTCAAAGATCATCATCAACCTATATTCGTTGAAATTATTGAATTAAATTCCAGACAAGTTTTTCATGATGTTGATGATGAAGTTGACACTATCCCTACTGCAATTGGAAGCAATCCGTTTATTACTTATGATTAATCCAACAACTCAATTGTCAGAGTTGATTGTGAACCCGAAGTTGTGGTGGGAAATATATAGAATCATACAGTCATGTTCTCACCTACTTGTTTCACCTACATCATTCAGAGTGTGTATCCTAGTACTTACCTTCAAACCACCATAAATCATCTTTTTTTTTGTTTTTGTATTAGAATGGTTTCTCTATATTTTGTTTTTTGGGTTACATATTAGTTATATACTTCTAATTACTTCCATATTTTATTTCATTGAATTCAAGAGAGGTGGTGGAAAAAGATGATAAAAAATAATCATCGCATGACACAGATGGGCATTCCTCCACTCATCCCTATTATGAGTTTTTTATTTCAAAAATATATATTTAAATAACATATAATATCATGTGTTTACTTTTGTGTTAAATGTTTTTTCAGGATCCACCCCTAGATGAGAGATATCTAATGAGAAGCCTAATATTGCTCCCAGTACAGAGGCTGGTGGTATGAGGGGGTGGTGTTAGAGTTAGACAACCATCTAGTGGTCCCGGTAGTGATGTCGATGGTACAAGGGCCCGTGGTGAGAGAGTTTGACGATCCACTGGTCGTACCCTATTGGATCATGCCCCTACCAAAGATGTATCTTCAACACCCCATTTTGATCTTGGTGGGTCTTTATGGACACACGAGATATTTAGGCCTCCGATGTTTACACTACCAGTTGGCCATATGTTTGTGCCATCATCTTTTGCTTCTGGTTCATTATATCTAGGCTATTATATTCTCCCTTCTTCGACTCCTGCTCCGACACAGAATGTGGCTGAGGAGCATACACTGAGGGAAACTCCACCTGTATATGATATTCCTTCATCTTCTACACATCTAATGACACCCATTTATCTGACTACCACAAGTATATTTATATAATTCATACAAATTTTTAGAACAAAATTTATTTTTATTATAAATTGTACTGATAATTTTTTTCTTTAATAATAGATTAATATGATGGTATGATGTGTGAGAGGAGGAAATCATGCTTGCGTGTGGTATGGAAGAACCAGACATAGTTGATGGTTGAATATAATGATGATGTATAGATGATTGAGAGATCTGGGCAGGAATGTTTGGTTTTTTTGGCGATGCTAGCCAAATACTCCGACATCATTCCGGTCAGCCCTCTCTCTTGGAGAAATCTTCCACACGAAGTCAAGGATAACGCGTGGGCACAAATATGGGTAGAAAATCTATTGGATTTAATTTAGTATTTTTTTGTATTTATATGAACATAATCTATTGGGTGTCAGCTTCGGTTTAACTTCCCTGATGGCGAAGGTGCACGACCAACACGTTTAAAGGGGCTAGGAGAGATTTGGAGAGTTTATAATCATGATATGTATGTTGGATGGTCTTATAGAGTTGGCATGGAGTTGGAGACATTACCTATCGTTGATGACTGCCCTATAGAGAAATATCTCTAAATTATTACCCATTGGGCGACTGCCAAATTTAAAGTATTAATCCCAATTGAGGTATTCAAATGGAAGTTTTCATATTTGTCATTAATATTATATTCTTTATTATTAAACATTATTTAGTAATATTCTGAAAAAAAACAAAAAAACATTGATTCAAAGCAATACCTCCACACTTTGGGGTGCACAACTATCCCAGATCATGAGAGGTAGTTGGTACGATATAGTTGTTTATAATTTTTCTTTAGGAATTTCCCTTTTTATTATTTCCTACATAAATTATGTGATTTATAGAATATTGAATATATGATTATAATTTCACTTTATATTAATTCAATGTCATTACATAAGCACAAATTGAGTATTGAAGGACATATCCCTCGAGAAAAATTGTTTTTCTTGAGTATAAGGAAAAAATATGGAACTACGGTTAATGAACCGACATAAGAAAATACTATAAGTTTTAATTTCTTTAATGTTTAACATCTATTTTGAAATTTAATAATCTATTAATATTTTTAACAGGTTTCTTTAGAGGCTCTTGATGCCCAGAATCCTGACAATTTTGGACCACATGATCATTTATATCGGGTTTTGGGAGATGAGCACTCCGGTCGAGTACGCTGCCAGCCTGGTAAGAATATAGTTATGACGATGTATTGGTCCTCTCCAGGTATCCATTCTAGTACCAATGAGTTGGAATAGGTCAAGGAGACTGCAAGATAGTCCGGTAAAAGGGTCACAGAGTTGGAAGAACATGTTCAAATGAGGGAGAAATAATTTATGAAACTGCTCAAAGATTTATCTTGATGACACCCACCAGAGGCCAGCACGGCTTGTCAAACATATATGTCATCGATGGGTGCATTATCCAATGAACTAGGAGGCAGTTATAGTGGAGGTAGAGATGATGACGTTCTTGGTGAAGACAAGGATGCTGAAGAGGAGGAGGGTGAGGATGAGGATGATGACGAGGGTGAGAATGGGGCTGAGGGCGAGGATGGGGATGAGGGTGAGGATGGGGTTGAGGATGAGTATGGGGATGATGATGACTATGGGGATGATGATGAGGATGAAGATGAGGACATCGATGGTTGTGAGGATGAGGCCAATGATGACAGTGGTGATGGTGATGGAGATCAGGGGGAGATTGATCGTTACTTTTTTGAATTCTGTATAACTATTTATTTTTGAACTTGGTTTTTCACTCAGGTATGGATATTTTTGAATTCAGTATAACTCTTTTGTTTTCGACCAAATATGGAAGCCTAATGATGTTATAATGGTTTTGAGGTGAGTGATGCTATATGAGATTTTATTGTTTATTGTGAGGAGTTACTTTACCTTTAATTGATTGGTTCATAAAACATAAGTTGGTGCTGGTCCCACACCCTCCTCCCTGGACCCCGGACAGCCCTCGGGATAGCCCCCATGGTAGCCCCCACCCTCCTCCCTAGACCATAGATATCCCCCCGAACAGCCCCCGGAAGTCCCCCCTCATCCCTGGACCCCGAACTACCCCCGGATAGCCCCCCCCCCCCCAACCCTCCTCTCGTGACCCCAGATAGCCCCCCACCCTCCTCCTTGGACCCCAGATAGCCCCCAGACATCCCCCCAGATAGCCCCCAGATAGCCCCCCACCCTCCTCCCTGGACCCCGGACATCCCCCTAAATATCCCCCGGACATCCCCCCACCCTCTTCACTGGACCCCAAACAGCCCCCACCCTCCTCCCTAAACCCCGGACAGCCCCTAAAAAGCCCCCGGATAGCCCCCACCCTCTTCCCTGGACCCCGGACATCCCCCCCCCCCCCGAACAACCCCACGGAAAACCCCCACCCACCTCTCTTAACCCCGAATAGACCTTGGGCAATTTTTCATCTAATTTAATAAGGTAACTCCATATCAATATTTTTTATTTTGATATAATTGTAGAGAAACACCAACATTAATCTAATCAGGTAGATGAACCTCTTGAAAAATATAAAGATGATATATTGAACATGATAAAATAACAGGATGAAAATAAAACACCAGTCATTTTTGGGCCTTTTCCCACTCCTCAATATATAATTCTAAAGATATTTATGGAAAATTGTATACATGAAAACCACCTAAACACGAGGAAAAAACACTTCATCATCTGAAGGAAAATACATTACCTTATAGAAAATTTCCAAGTCATGTCAAGGTAATAGAAGGGTTATATTTCGATATTGAATTGGTATATCTCTTATATTCTCAATAACAATATATTGAGAAGAAATGGGAATCCAATTAATGTGCATGGCGAAATACATTAATGAGGATTTGAAAATTGATCACAGATACCCCTCCTTGTGTTCACATTAGAAGATGGGGTGTGTATGGAGAGGATTAGAATCACTTGGATAGTCAATCCACACTTGACGGCAATCAAAACTCCCAAGTGATGTGTATAATTCAGCCTCGTCTCAATTTGAGGTGCGGTGTGGCCGAAACCACTCAAAGTGTTTCTCTTTTGTTTCAAAAGGACATCATTTTAAGTGAATACAACAACTGAAAATACGAAAACCAGACAAAAGGCATTCGAATTATAGTGAAACTTTAGGAATGATATCCATGGGTCATATGTGACTTGTAAAAGTCAACCTTGCCTCTATGCAAGGCACGGTGTGGAAGGTATCACTCTAAGTGTCTAACATTTATTTGAAATGGACATGATTTTAAGTGAAAAAAACTGGCATACAGAAAACTAACCAAACAAATTCGGATTCTATTGAAACTTTTGGACAATAATCCATGGGTCATATGTGACGTTTAAGAGTCATCCCCGCCTCAATAAGAGGGACAGTGTGGCTGAAACCACTCAAAATGTCTCACTTTTATTTGAAATGGACAAGATTTTAAGTGAAAACAACAACGGATAAATGGAAAGCCAACCAAATGCATTTATATTGTGTGGATACTGCAACACAATTATCCATGGGTCATTTTTTACATGTACAAGTCAACCTCGTCTCAATCTGTGCCATAGTGTGGCCGACACCCCTCAAAGTGTCTCACTTTTCATTGAAATGGACAACATTTTAAGTGAAAACAACAACTGGCATACAGAAAGATGACCAAAATATTTCAGATTCTCTTTATACTTTAGGAAATGTTTCCATGGGTCATTTTTGATGTGTACGTGTCAAACCCACCTTAATCCGAGTTACGATGTGGCTGGTACAACTCAAATATTATTTCTTTTTTTTAAAATGGATACGCTTTTAAGTAAAACCAACCAGAAAACCTAAAACTGACCAAACACATTCGGATTGTGTTGATATTTTAGGACAACGATCCATGTGTAATTTTTTATATGTAATAGTAAACCCCTACTCAATATGAGGCGCGGTGTGTCTTGCACCACTCAAAGTGTATCTCTTTTGATTCAAAAGGACATCATTTAATGTGAATACAACAACTGACATTCACAAAACCAACCAAAGCCATTTTGATTCTGTTGAAACTTTATTAAAACAATCCATGGGTCATATGTGATGTGCACGAGTCAACCCCATCTCATTAAGAGGGCCGGTGTGGCCGGCACCACTCAAATTGTTTCTCTTTTGCTTGAAATGTACAAGAATTTAAGTGAAAACAACAACTGGCATACTAAAGACTGACCAAACGGATTCATATAGTGTTGATATTTTAAGAAAATGATCCATGGGTCATTTGTGATGTGTACAAGTCAACCACGACTCAATTCGAGGCACGGTGTGGCCGACACCACTCAAAGTGTCTCTCTTTTGATTCAAAAGGACATCATTTTAAGAGAATGCAACAACTGACAATACAAAAAACCGACCAAAGGAATTATAATTCTATTGAAACATTAGGAAAATATCCATGGGTCATATGTGATGTGTACGAGTCAACTCTGCCTCAATCAAAGGCATGGTGTGTCCGGTATCACTCGAAGTGTCTCACTTTTATTTGAAAATGGACTGGATTTTAAATGAAAACAACAACTGTCATACGGAAAACAGAACAAATGCATTTGGATTCTGTTTAAAGTTTTGGAAAAGGATCCATGGGTCATATATGTTGTGTATAAGTCATATATGCCTCAATCTGAGGGCCGGTATGGACGGTACCACTCAAAGTGTCTTTCGTTTGTTTAAAATGGATACACTTTTAAGTAAAAACAACAGACATATGGAAAACTGTCCAAACACATTAGGATTGAGTTGATACTTTAGGAAAAAGATCCATGGGTTGTTTTTGACGTGTACAAGTCAACCCTGCCTCAATCTGAGCCGTGGTGTGGCCGGCACCACTCAATGTGTATCTCTTTTGTTTCAAAACAACATAAATTTAAGTGAATACAACAAATGATATACAGAAAACTGGCCAAATGCATTCAGATTCTATTGAAAATTTAGGAAAATATTCAATGGTCATATGTGACGTGTACGAGTCAAATAAACCTCAATCTGAGGGCCAGTGTGGCTGGAACAACTGAAAGTGTTTCTCTTTTGTTTGAAATGGACAAGATTTTTAGTGAAAACAACAATTGGCATATTTAAAACCAACAAAATGCATTCAGATTGTGTGGATATTTTAGAAAAACAATCCATGAGTCATTTGAGATGGGTACGAGTCAACCCCGCCTCAATCTGAGGTGCGGTGTGGCCAAAACCACTCAAAGTGTCTCTCTTTTATTTCGAAAGGACATCATTTTAAGGGAATACAACAATGGACATACCGAAAACCGACCAAATACATTTGGATTCTATTGAAACATTAGAAAAACGATCAATGGGTCATATGTGATGTGTAAAAGTCAAACCCACCTCAATTAGAGGGCCGGTGTGGCCGACACAACTCAAAGTGTTTCTCTTTTGTTTGAAATGTAGAAGATTTTAAGTGAAAACAACAACTGGCATAATTAAAACTGACCAAACGCATTTGGATTGTGTTGATATTTTAGAAAAAAGAACAATGGGTCATTTTTGACGTGAATGAGTTAACCCCACCTCCATCTGGGGTGTGGTGTGCTTGTAACCACTCAAACTGTCTCTCTTTTGTATCAGAAGGACAACCTTTTAAGTGAATACATCAACTTAAAATATGGATAACCAACCAAAGGCATTATAATTATGCTGAATCTTTAGGAAAAATATCCATGGGTCATATGTGATGTGTATGAGTCAAACCCACCTAAATTCGAGGTACGATGTGGTTGGTATCCCTCAAAGTGTCTCCCTTTTATTTGAAATGGATAGGATTTTAAGTGAAAACAACAACTAGCATATGGAAAACTGACCAAACACATTCTGATTCTATTGAAACTTTATGAAACGATACATGGGTCATATGTGGCGTGTATTAGTCAACCCCGCCTCAATCCAAGGGCCGGTGTGGCCGGTACCACTCAAAGTGTCTTTCTTTTGTTTAAACTGGATAAATTTTTTATGTAAAAATAACCAAAATATGGAAAACTAACCAAACACATTCAAATTGTGTTGATACTTTAGTAAAACGATACATGGGTCATTTGTGATGCGTACGAGTCAACCCCGCCTCAATCTGTGACACGGTGTGTCCAACACCACTCAAAGCGTCTCTCTTTTCTTTCAAAATGACATCATTTTATGTGAATACAGTAACTGACATAAGGAAAACTGACCAAAGGCATTCGGATTATATTGAAACATTAGGAAAATTATTCATGGGTTATATGTGACATGTAAGAGTCAGCCCTGCCTTAATCCGAGGGCCTGTGTGGCTAGAATCACTCAAAGTGTTTCTCTTTTTTTTTTGAAATGGACAAGAATTTAAGAGAAGACAACAACTGGCATACTTAAAACTGACCAAATGCATTCAGATTGTGTTGATATTTTAGGAAAATGATCCATGGGTAATTTATGACATGTAAGATTCAACCCTGAATCAATCCAAGGTGCAGTGTGGCCATCCCCACTCAAAGTGTCTCTCTTTCTTTCAAAAGGACATCATTTTAAGTGAATACAACAACTGACATATGGAAAACTGACCAAATGTATTCGAATTCTATTGAAACTTTAGGAAAATATCCATCGGTCATATGTGATGTGAACGAGTCAACCCCACCTCAATATAAGGGATGGTGTGGCTAAAACTACTCAATGTGTTTCTCTTTTTTTTTTAATTGAAAAGATTTTATGTGAAAACAACAATCGGCATATTTAAAACTGAAGAAACGCACTCCGTTTGTGTTGATATTTTTTGACAATGATCCATGGGTCATGTGTGACATGTATAAGTCAACGCAGCCTAAATCCGAGGTGCGGTGTGGCCGGAACCACTCAAAGTGTCTCTCTTTTGTTTCAAAAGGACATCATTTTAAGTGAATACAACAACTGACAATACGGAAAACCGACCAAAGGCATTCTAATTCTATTGAAACTTTAGAAATAATATCAATGGGTCATATGTGATGTGTAATAGTCAACATCTCCTCAATACAAGGCATGGTTTGGCCGGCATCACTCGAAGTGTCTCAATTTTATTTGAAATTGAAAGGATTTTAAGTGAAAACAACAACTGGCATACAGAATACCGACCATACATATTCAGATTCTGTTGAAAATTTAAGAAAACAATCCATGGGTCATATGTGATGCTTAAGAGTCAACCCCATCTCAATACGAGGGCCGGTGTGGCCAGTACCTTTCAAAGTGTCTTTCTTTTGTTTAAAATGGATACGCTTTTAAGTAAAACAAACCGACAAACGGAAAACTGACAAAACTCATTCAGATTTTATTGATCCATTAGGAAAACGATCCATGGGGAATTTGTGACGTGTACGAGTCAACCCCGCCTCAATACGAGGCACGGTGTGGTCGACACCACTCAATGTTTCTCTCTTCTATTCCAAAAGGACATCATTATAAGTGAATACAACCACTGACATACATAAAACTAACCAATGTCATTAGTATTCTGTCAAAACATTAGGAAAACGATTCATGGGTCATATGTGACATGTACGAGTCAAACCAGCATCAATCCAAGGGCAGGTGTGGCCGACACCAATCAATCTATTTCTCCATTGATTTAAATGGATAAGATTTTAAGTGAAAACAACAACTGGCATACTTAAAACTGACCAAACGTATTCAAATTGTGTTGATATTTTAGGAAAATGATCCATGGGTCATTTGTGTCATGTAAGAATCAGCCCCACCTCAATCCGAGGAACGGTGTGGCCGAAACCACTCAAAGTGTCACTATTTTGTTTCAAAATGACATCATTTTAAGTGAATACAACAACTGACATACAAAAAACTGACCACATGCATTCAGATTCTGTTGATACTTTATGAAAAAGATCCATGGGTCATATGTGATGTGTACGAGTCAACCCAAACTCAATCCAAAGGCCAGTGTGGCTGGAACCACTCAAAGTGTTTCTCTTTTGTTTGAAATGGATAAGATTTTAAGTGAAAACAACAACTGGAATACTTAAAACCGACCAAACACATTCATATTGTGTTGATATTTTAGTACAACGATCCATGGTTCATTTGTGACGTGTACAGGTCAACACCGCCTCAATCCGTGGCGTGGTGTGGCCGGAACCACTCAAAGTGTCTTTCTTTTGTTTAAAATGGATATGCATTTAAGTAAAAACAACCAGCATACGGAATACCAGCCAAACACATTTGGATTGTGTTGATACTTTAGGAAAATAATCCATGGGTCATTTTTGACGTTTACAACTCATCCCCGCCTCAATCCGAGGAGTGGTGTGGACATCACCACTCAAAGTCTCTCTTTTGTTTCAAAAGGACATCATTTTAAGTGAATACAACAAAAATTTGCACTCATGAACGATAGTCGCAAAATCTTTTTCCTGAGTTGGGTAGTTTTACTCATGGGGTCATAATTGAAGAGACTCCTAAGAAAATAAATTTTCACCATATATTATAAAAAATACAAGCATAATGCAAAATTCATCACAAATCATTACATACCCAAATATTGGATCAGAATAAAAAAATTGGTATTTGAACAAATTTTAAACTCTTATTCAACTCTAATAGGTCTTTCTCAGACTATTCTGCCTAATAGAATTTTATGGGGAGGAGGGGGGCTGTTCTGGTTGGGGGTTGTGTAGGGGTGAGGTGAATTACTACTCGATGATTGTTGTCATAATAAGATTGAAATAGGGAATAGTAGTACATGACATAGTTGGAAGAGATTGATGATTTTATGTGTTTTTTGTGCTGTTTAAGGTATTTTTATACTGTTTTAAGTCTGTGTGTGGTTTTTGTGATATTTTTTATGCAGGTGTATAGTGGAGGGGCTATTGGAGGGCTGCTATGCAGCAGTTCTGGAAAAACACACTACCAACGGTTTTAAACCCTTGGTATAAGAGTTTTTGAAAAACACAATACCAACTATTTTAAACCGTTATTATAAGAGTTCTGGAAAAAACTACCAATGGTTTTAAATCGTTGGTAAAATAGTTCTAAAAAAGCACAATACCAATGGTTTTAAAATGTTGGTATACATGGAGAGGAATTTAAAAATTCAATATATACTAATAGTTTCTGGAAACCATTTGTAAAATTGTTATACAGAAATATACCAATGGTTATCCTACAACCATTGGTATATCAATAAATACAATGGGATATACCAACGGTTTAGATCAAACCGTTGGTATAGGATTTTCCTCAAGCCTTACTACCCTACAGTTTGGAAAACCATTGGTATATGCAATAAGAACGTTTTTCCAGCCTATACCAACAGTTTTATATCATTGGTACAACCTTCCTTTCTAGTAGTGACAAGAATCATATTCTAGAAAATCACATAATACACAAAATAAGAACTATATATTTCCCTAGACTTTATAAATCAACTAAAACCAAAATGGTTAGTATGGATCATATAATCCCTAAAAAGGATAATCCTTTATAAAAAAATACTACTCTTAATCACCAAAATTCAACAAAAAGTTCCCAAAGTTCAAGAAAGACCATTCAACACATAATTGTCCTATAAATTCCTCAAAAAATCAAAACTAAGATTGAAACCAAAAACATATAAGGATTTAATCTCATAGTCTTTTATAGTAAATATTAACATGTATCTCTAAATGGAATCGACTACTCTTAAAAACTCATATTGAAGTGTAATTATCCTAATCACATATTCATTGTGATAGGTTAGTTATTTCTATAAATAAACTAGATATCCATATTTCCAAAATAAAACATTAATTCTTCCAAAAATAATATTTCAACCATTACCCCATGATTTAAATCCCATATTATTCCATTTTCTGTAGGTATATATTATTCCCCAAAAGAGAGATCGTCTTCTGAAATCACTTCTATAACTTAATCACCAAATAATTTTATTATACTAAGGATATTCATTTGATAAATCATAAGATCCCAAATTAACTTATTATTGGTCAATAAAATAATTTAACTAAAAAGAACAATTCATACTAACTAGTGTCTTTACATAGTCTAGTGGTAGGCGATAAATCCCAACCGCGCTTTGTTTGTGGGTTTGATTCCCACAGCTTTTTCCAATGCGACGAGTTGTCACACGGTCTGCATGTTGTCCTTTTTATAAAACTAAAAAATAACCCTAAAATCTTTTAACCTCAATGGTTTCCTTATACCTCTCATTTTCATCCAAAATCCTTATTATCTCCACATCTTTATTATTGCTATCTTATATATATTGTCATTTTTTTTAATTTCACCACCATATGTTAAAAGGAAACGATCCCCAGAATAAAGAACATCATACATTGATAATAGTGTCCACTTAGTTTCATCATTATCTAGTTCACATAGGTAAAAGGTTCATGCATTGCAACAATGATTTTTAGATCCTTCAAAATTATTTTCTTCTATCATCCAAATACACCTTGTACAACATGGGTCATATAGGTGTTCACAGAAAAATAGTTTTGTAAAATAATCATGCATGACATATAATTTCTAAACATCTGATAAAACATGATTTCTATAAAATATTCAGACCGAATTTGAGTGGAAACATGAAATTAACGGTCCTTTTAAAAAACCATAAGTATGTGATGAGAGACTATATTGTAAAAGAAAATATAAATAGGTTGTGCAAGGGTCACTTTCTTGGCCACCTTTTTCAAAATCATAATATTCTTTAAAATCTTGTGATCAGGTTAAATATTTCTAAATTCCTTGAAAATATTTACCTTTCTTGAAAATATGAGAATATTATCAAAATAGGATTTGACTAAATACAACCCATGATCCAAAATGATATCAGGGTATAGTTGAGGTGTTTGTTATCTCAAACAATTGCATTCAAGTGAGTTGTATGTTAGAAAAATTTTCACAATCACCCAAACATGCCTTTGTAATAATTATTTCAAGCAAGTTATCAGGAAGAGAGAGCAATGTCATTTGAGATATTCATCCTTCCATTTGTAAAATACATTCCTTGATCTAGAAAAAGTTATAAAACAAGGATTTAACTAAAATAATAGACATAGGGACTAACCATGTGTTTAATGAAAACTCATAATCCCTAAAGTTGTCTCAACCAACCTCTGATACCATCTATAAGGACCCGGCTTTAAAACATTACATAATATTTAATGAAATGAATAATTCACATTGAGTATCTTTTCAGGTTTAGAGTTTTACCGAATTAGGACATAACTGTTACTTCTCAAAAGATGAAAATGTAGACACCTCTACTCAGTTTCCATTTTTTTCCTACAAAATATAAACTCTATGAAAAAAAGTCATATATAGTTCCATGTTTTTGACAGAAATACTTTTCCAAGATCCCATCATTGACCTTATTCCACTTTATGTCACGTGAAAAACATTTCAAAAGCTTGGGATGAGAAAGAAAATCTTAGTAAGGGATACACAAAGAAGGAAAACTGTTAGTTTTTCAAAACAAAATGTAAACCATGAATACTTTATCATTAGCAATACTTTTCACCTTAATGAATTAGTAAATACTCTTCATTGAATTAAATATCATTTCTTACCCTTATTAAACCAAAATATTACCATAAAACACATAAAATGAACACATAACATATAAAAGTAACTTGGGACATAAGCATACATAAATGGAATAACCATATGGTCCACTTCGACACATATCACTAAATGGAATAGCCATACGGCTGACTTCCATACCCAATGAATTAGAAGTTATAACATAACCACCCATGTTGGTTTATCACGGAACCACCCGTCATTTGGTTTAACCTGTCACCACTAATCAAATAAGATCATAACACATAAATTATTGCAAATACAAACAATTCACTAATAACATTTCATTTGAAATAACAAGAAATCATTTCAAGACATTGAAATAATCAATACATTTCAAAAACCATTTTCAATACCAAAATATGTAAAATATTATTTGGTATTTATTTAACTTTTATAAACATTACGGTTTGTTATGGAAGCCAAAGATCAAATAATACTCGCGGCGGCAGAAGAGTCGTTATCATCGTGTATGTTAAAAAGAAACATATTTTCTGTTGTTTAGTAAAACGCTTCATAGAGAAAATATTCCTTTTGAATAAAGGTAAAAATGGGTTATACACCATTTAATATAATGTCATGTATAAATTAAAGAAGTACATAAATAATAAAGATAAGATCAACCCATTTAATGGGAATTGGGTTAAGAAGTTCCATTACCTTATGTCTGACTTGACCTGTGTGTTTATTAATTTTCCGAATAATAAACTAAAGTTAATAAATACTTGCTTACGAACCTTTTCAAGTTAATTATTCCTTTTATATCACATATTACCATGTTATAAACATTATGTAATCATTTAAGTTAATAACTGTCATTCTTTCAATATTTGGTACTTGAGTCAAAAATAGACTTCTTATAATTACATGTTGTTCATGTAGTCAAAAGTTCATTATATCCAGAATTATATTCAACATTTAGATATAATTTATATCATATATATCTTGTATATACATGTATTTTAAAAGTATGTAACATTTTAAGGTAAGAAATGAAATGCACCATTCATGGAGACGGTAAGTCGTACGTACGCATGAATGCTACATTCACTTCTATTTCATATTTTAATGGAATTAAAACAAAATGATACATAGTTATATTATAATTATAGTATATTATCATATATAATATCATTCACTGTATGTTTTATACATACCATGTATGGTATCAACGAGTCATGTCACTTTGTGGGGGTGGTAGTCTACACTTTCTCAAATGAAATTATCACGTTTACCCATAATGGAAACCATAATGGTATGATATAGATGAAAAATACAGAATCATAAAGGAAACATAAAAATAATATATATCATATATAAACAAAGTGTCATCTTAATGGCCACCATGAGATGTGGTATAAGATAATTGAACAATCATCATTTTGTGAGGCGTATGTTTTCCATCCACAGAAACGGTATGTTCTTTACCCATTAGATGGAGGTGTGTGTAAGTGTAGTTAGAATTATTCTCATAAAACCATATTAGTATATTGAGGATACTTTTATTCTTACAAAATAAAAGAATAAAAAGATTTTTTGGCTTGTAGAAGTAAAATAAAACAAAAGAACTTAAGAGGAGGCGTTACCTTTAAATTGAGTAACTCGCCTTGGTTTTAACCAAATGGGTTTCTTTAGGTGATTTATGCCTAAGGTAAGGCTTATAATATGATTAGAGGGTTTTTGGGAGCTTATTGGAATAGTGTTTCCATGAGCCAATGGCTTCAAAGGTGTGAGAAATGGGTTAGAAGTGAGGGATTTTTATAAGTGAGAGAAGGGGCTATTTATCATTGTTTGAAACAATTATTTTATTATAACCTCATCTTCAGTTTCAAAAGGTAAAATATTCGTTAAAACCAATGATAATATGAATCATGGAAGAAATAAAATAATCCAAATTATTGGACAGATTTTGGATATTATTTTAATATTTATAATATTATTTATTTAAATCATTTATTTATGAGGTAAATATTGCATCATTATTGTGTCATGAATAATTTAATTTATATGAGGTCAAAAAATTATTAAAAAAATATCATTATGTAGGAAATAGATTTATAATTCCAAACAATATTTATTTTCTAAAATTTAACTTACATAACCCCATTTAAGAAATTATTGACTAAGAGATATTTGTTTATTTTAATTTTTTCTTTACTTTAAATTAATTATTATAAAATGTCATTATTACTTCCATGTGGATCCATGGGGTCCCCAATTCAACCCAAGGATGACCATGGTCGGATATGTATCATACCATAGTATAAGGACACATGTTACTGTAATTTAATATTAATATTATATTATATTTTACCCTTATTTATTATTTTTACCTTTTAATCATGGTAAATAAAATATTTACTGAAGTAAATATTTAAAATGTCAAAAAATAAAAGTTACTTATTTACACAATTTTGACCTATTGATTACAAATATGGAATCAATTTTCCAGAATACAAGACAAATAAGTGGAAGAAATTAATTTAAAATTAATTCCTCTTGTTAAAACAAATATCGTGTTTTTAAGAAATAATAACTATCAAAAGATTGAAACTTGTTTATGTCCAATTTCAAAATGAAATTACTTCCAATGAAAAAAATTAGATTTAATGTTAAAAATATATTCTAATTACACTTCAAAACTAATTGAAAAGATAATATAACCATATAAATCAATCAGATTAAAAGGCACTTCTGAATTAAAATATATTATTTTTCACTATTCATTAAAAATTGAACACTACTAGAAAATTACATACATTTCAGCCAAAGTAAATGTTGATGTCTCGATTCTGAATAAGAATTTTATTTTGTTAAATAAAACATATTAAATTGAGAAAAACTTTATTTTAAGAGGGTTCTTCATTAAAAGGATTTAAATCAACATTTTAGTGAATATTAGAGTATTTGTGCTTAAAATCAAATTATTTAATTATTTTAAGCCTATAACATTAATTGAATTAATGTAAAAATATTCAACAAACATCTATAAAAATATTGTAGTTAGTTCTATTCATTCTCTCTAATACAACGTCTAGACTTTTACTACAATTTAAAATAATATTATTATATTATTAGTGTACAACATAAGATTTCAAAGAAACACATTATTCTGTATCGGGTATGCCATCGAACATAGAGTCCCCTTTAAATTTGAATTAATCTTTAATTTATAAATATTAATAAGTATGAATAATTTCATGTTCTTTATTTACCTAGGATGATACAGTAATGACCTTTTAAGGGTGAAAAGTTTGACTTTTAATAAACAATTTTCAGGATTACCCATGTTTTATAATAAATACCTTTGAAATTGATATTACCATTACGGATTTCCTAAAATATTTTTTATGAATATATTATGTAAGTGAAGTTTTTATATCAAGTAAGTAATGATTATTTTGGGCTCAAATTTATTGAAATACATGTAAAATTTTCTATGGGGTTTCATGTCATTTGGAATGGATGAGTGTGTTTCTTTATTTTTGTATTCATTACTCAATTTTTAATACTCATACAATATTTTAAAATGTTTTTCATATGTATTAATGATGATTAAATTATATAAAATTTTTAATCTTTCTACTGTGGGGATTCATTTTAAAGGAAGCACACGTGTTAGGAATGAAATATAATATTAAATTTAAGATTCAATTTTTTCCTGAAAAATATGTTGAGTGTAAGGGTACACTTTGTTCTATAATAGTTTTAAATAATTTTTAATCAATTAAGATAACGTAGAAAATCTTTTAGAACATGATAAATGGAGAAAAAAAATCCTTGTTATTAAGCTTATGAATTAGGGTTGTTAGTTATATGATCTATTTTAGTTGGTATCCTCGAAATAATTAGATAAATTCAGAGGTCGGCATAATATTAATAATTTACTTAAAATGGATATTAATATATATATTTCATTTTTATTATTAAATGTTGAAGTATCCATGTTTCTATGTAGAATTTAAGGATGTTTGACAATTGTTTTCAATAGAGGAAACATGATGAATGAAGTGGAATGGAATAATGAAGATAATATCATTATGAACTAGAAACGTAATATGATTATAATTTTGATAACAAAATTTTTATCTATTTTATCATAGTTGACATAGGATACTTGTGGTGTCACGGATTCCAGATAGATACTCAATCATCTGTAGAGGAACATTTGTAACCAAGATAATTATAATAAATAGTACACTCTGACAATTAGTTGATCCTTGAAACTAATGATAGCCAAAATATGAATATATAATGTTGAAAAGATATTAATTTTTTTTGTTTTTATAAAAAAATGAAATTATTTCTATTTATCATTTTAATAGTTTCCCAATCTATAAAGCCCCGACCTTAGAAGTCGAGAGCCAGTTCATTATTTAATACATTGGCATGATTACAAAGAATCATGTCCCGAAAGACCAATTAGTTTAGGATTCTTGGAAAATAGATTACATACAAGAATTTTACATTACACATTAGAAAATAAAAAACAACCTAAATTATCCTCTAAAAACTCCATTAATCCCCTAGCTTAACCCTGTATATCAATCATAATACACTTCTTGGAATCCTGGGAAATGAAAACGTAAGATAGGGGTGAGCTCAGATGCTCATTAAGAGAATGAAATACAACGGAAGATAACATAAAAATTAGGCATGGTGAATAATTGAAAACACATGCCTTTACAAATAACAAGCATGAACACATTATGTCAAGAATATGAGATGAGTAAATAATTCCATAATAAATCATAGACATGGGTATTCTATTAGTCGAATAACCACATTAACAATCAATATAATTTCATAATGAGGGAATGTATAATGTGAGATATTCTAAAACAGTTTTTTCAAGGCCTCAGCCAAGACGTCTAAAAATGATTAAGTCCTTGACCAAAACCATATATCAATTTGGGAAAGGCCTCGACCAATTCTGCATCAAATTGTCTCATGAGATCTACTAATGCATCGAGGAGATATAGTGGGATCCACCTATCACATTCTAAGTCCAATACATTTCACATATGAAAAGGTTGAAACATAACATAAACATTCATATTAAAACTAGTATACGAAATGGTAATACTTTATCCATAAACAATGATTGGTATAAAAATTGGACATCCACAGTCAAACATAACTCATTAAATAAAATACGAAATATTGTATGATAATAAATTAACCTCAATCAAGAATAATGATGGATATTCACATGGATGAAAATAATCATCGAAACTATTTGAGATAAATATCCCCCTTTTCCTAAAAAATTCTCAATATTTATCAATAAGTCGTTTAAAATAGATTTTTGAATCAAAGTGTCCCATACCATGTTGATGATTTTAATAGAAATTTTAATTTAATAAAAAAATGTCCATATAAATAAATCCTTAAAACCATTTTTAAAACATGGACATTAATCAGAATTATTTATAAGAATAAATCATTAAAACATTTAAAACAATATTTTAGTTAAAGTGTTTTTACCAAAATGAGAGACGCTTGAATACAAATAATTGAGGAATATCATTTAAGAAAAATATTATAATATCATGAGAATAAATTTATTCATGATATAATATTCCAAAGTACAGTATATACTAAAATAATTCTGAATTAGTTCATAACAACAATGAAGTCTCAGTGGAATTTAAATTAAGACGAAATCCCTTATAAAGATGAGATCCTTAAATTAAGAATAAATCAATGACATAATTATGTGTAAAAAATAAAAATACACCAAATATGAGTGTATATAAAGTGTAAAAAAATAATGTTCCATTCTCACATATTTATAGAATGCCATAATCAAGAAGTATAAGTTTAACTCAAAGTATTGAAATTGGGTAAAGAGGATCCCTTACAAAAATTCGACAACCTAACAGCATCTCATTAAAATTCTGAAAATGAGTTGATGAGAGAAAAAGTGTATCTCATCACTTGGAAATAAAATATATAGAAATAAGGATATAGAAGAACATATTCCAACATAAGAATATGTAAATTAAAAGTCATAACAAAAAATGTCTTTTAAAAAGAAGAGGGTGAATGGTTCCCTTACCGATTGGGAAACATATGAAAGATATACCAAAAGAAAGAAGGATCATTCAATGAATATGAAAATACCCATATATTAATGTATATTACTCAATTAGTACAATCATGTGAATTAAATACACCACACAAAAACAAATAGTGGCAAATATGGAATGAATCTAACAGGAATAAAAAGTGAGTTGAAAACCCCTTAACACGTTGTAATCAATCGAGTCATATGGAAATAAGTTAATAAAAACCAAATTAATCATAGAATAAGATTAATATAAATATAATAATGATCATATATATCAAATGGGAGTAAAAAATACCCCAAATTTAATAAATAAGTGGCGAACAATGGAAATATTTTAGAATTAAAAGTGATATAAGAAACCCATTACTGAGTGTCCGACATGACTCGTTCTTTCTTTAATCTCATGAATAACAAACTAAAGTTAATTTCAACATTCTGTAGAAAAATTTTCATATTTTTTATTTCTTTTATATCACTTATCATAACATTATAAACATTATGTACTCATTTAAGTTAATAACGGTCGTTTTGTAAATATTAGGCACTTGAGTCAAAAGTAAACTTTTTATAATTACATGTTGTCTAAGTGGTCAAAATTAATTTATCTTCAGAATGTTATTAATGATTTATATATCATATATATATTATAAATCTAGTATATATATTTATATATAACTGTACATAACATTTGGAGATAAGAAATGAAATGCACCGTTCATGGAGACACTAAGCTGTACCTACACATGAATGCTACTTTCATTTATAGTTTTTATTTTATTTTAATGAATACTTAATGATACATAGGTATATTATAATTCCAGTATAATATCATACATAATTCTAGTAACTCCATCCTTTATATTTTCCACGTATGGAATAAACGAGTCATATCACATTGAGGGGGTTGTAGTCCACAATTCCTCAAATGAAATTATCGCATTTTCCAATTATGGAAACCATAAAGGTATGATATAAATAAAAAATACCGAAGCATAAAAAAAAATATAATATATATCACATATAAATACAGTTCCATATTAATGGCCACTATAATAGGTGGTTGGAGATAATTTAAGAATCATCGTTTCGTGAGGCACTAGTTCGTCGTCCATAGAAACAGTATGTTCTTTTCCCATTAGATTGAGGTATGTGTAAGTGTATCTCGAATAATTCTCTTAAAAACAACCTAGATTATTTATTATACTAGTGTTTCTATAAAATAATGTAATAAAAAGTGATTATGGTGTTGTAAAAGTAAAATATATTAAAATAACTTTAGGGAAGTCGTTACCTTAAAAATTTGTAACTCACATTGGTTTAAAACAAATTTATATCCTGAAGTGCCTTCTGCCTAAGGTGAGGCTACTAGGTGGAAGGGATGGATCATGATAGAATATTTTGGCAGATTTTGGATGAGCCAAGAGGCTTTAGAGGTGTGAGTAATGGGATAGAGGGGGGGGGGCTTCTTATAAGGAGGGGAGGGGGTCTTTAAGAAACATTGAAAAAATTATTTTATTAAATAATGATTTTTAGTTTCTAAAGGTCCAAAACTCATTAAGGTCAAAGATAAGATGAATCTTGTTCGAAATTAAATCATAAAATAAGAATTTGATAGGGTTTTTGTTTTGTTTTAATTTTTATAATCTTATTTGTTTTAATCATTTATTAATGAGGTAAAAATTGCATCATTATTGTGTCATAAATAATATTAGTTATTTGATGTCTAAAAATTAAATAAAATATACTATGATGTAATAAAAAAATTTAGATTTACAATTAATATTTATAGTCGAAGATATAATATATATAACCCCATGTAAAAATTTATTTACTAAAAGATATATGTTTATGTCATTTTGGTTTTAACTTTAAATAATTTAATATAAAGCATCATCATCAATATTATGTGACCTCATGGGGTCCCAAAATAAACCCATGGATTCCCATTATTAGAAATGTATCAACCAATTTTATTAGGACACATGTTAGGGTAATTTACTATTATTATAATACTATTTTTACCTTGAATTACCCTTTTTACCTTTAACTTCAGTAAATAAAAATCAAAAGTTACTATTCACCAAAAATTATTTTAATCATATTGAATGACATTTTACTTACTAATACCAACCATTTATGTTGGATTTTTAAAATTCAATTCACAGAAGCAGTAAAATATCATTTAAATGATGAAGTTGGGTTTTTAACTACTACTTAGTGTTTTCACAATTCATCAAAAAATAATATTTTTCAAACAAATACAAAAAATACAGCCTAAGATATATTTGATATTCTAATTTAAAAAATGATATCTATTTTAACAAATTAAAAACATATAAGTTTCATTAATTAATTTAAATTTAATTCCTTTTGTCAAAACAAAAAGCGTTTTTTTTAAGAAATTATAACTATCAAAAGATTGGCATTTTTTATGTTAAATTTCAATGTGAAATTTCGTCCAATGATGAGAAAAGGATTAAATGGTAAACATATAATCTAATTACACTTAAAAACCAAATAAAAAGATTATATATCCATATAAATCAATTATATTAAAAGGTAGTTTTGAATTAAAATAAATAATTTCTCACTATTCCTTAAAAATATGAACATTATCAAACAAATACCAGAATTTCATCCAAAATATGTTTCGATATCCCGATTCTAAAGAAAAATTTTATTTTTTCAAATTTAATATATAAAAGTGTCATATATAGAATTTAAAAAGGGTTCTCTATTAATAGGTTGCAAAATAACATTTTATTGAAAAATACATTTTTTATCTAAAAAATTGAATATGTTCTTATAATAAGTCTAAGAAACGAATAAGATATAAGTTAAAATTATATGGAGTATATAAAATTCAAAATCTAGTTAAAACTATTCATAAACATTTTTTTGAACGGATAGTTTGGTAAGTCATCATGCGCTCAAACTCAGTGTTGTGTGTGGTGTAAGCTATTGAATTATTTTAAAGAGATAACTTACTATGAAATATTGGGGTGTCACATTATCCCTTACATTAATAAATTGTGTCCTCAAAATTTATGCTCGGGATTAAAAACATGAGTTTTGACATTTCAAAATAACTTAGTTGAAATTCCACATCGAAAAATTGATTAAAGTGGCCTCTATTATAAAATTAAGAACCGTAAGTATGATGGTTACCGAAAATAACACATTCTAGGGTTCCATGTAGTAAAAAATGCTTAGGGAAGCAAAATATAACCATCATGTTCTGATGGAGATTGATTGGTAAAATTATTAGGAGAAATTAATGATCTGAAAGCCATAAACATGTGATGGCTTGAAAGGTCTTTGATTACATAGTAGGAAAAGTTAACAGGAAACGTTTTTGTTTCAAGTTTCTTTTCATAATTTTGAAGAATTTATTTAAGTGATTAACTAAGAGCATAAAGAAATATACTAACTTTACAAATATAGTTTCATCCTATAATAAACATCTACCATAAACTTATCTTTTCTCCAAACGATGAGTATTCAAGATGACTTGGTCACACCTAATGTGCGAAAATCAACTTATAAAAAATCATATAATCCACACAATGTTAACTATATAATTCCCTTAACTTTAGAAATTAATTAATACCAAAATGGTGTGTACAAGATCAGATGATCCCCAAAAAGTATATTACTCTATAGAAATAAATACTACTCTTAATATCCAAAATTAAACTAACAATTCCCAAAGATCAGAAAAGATAATTTATAAAACAATTGTCCTTAAAATTATTCCAAAAAATCCAAACTGTTCATGAATCCCAAAATTCAGAAGGAATTCATCAAATAGTCTTCCATGATAAATATTATCATTTATCTCAAAATAACATCGACTACTCTAAAAGTCACATACTTAAAAGTATTTAACCTTATAACATATTTTCCATGATTGGTTAATCATTTCCATAAATAACCTAACCTGTTAAAAGTATACTATAAAAACATACTTTCTTACAAAATAAAAATCCATCATTACTCCTCAAATGAAATCCCATAGTATTCTATTTTACTTAGGCATATAGTGTTACCAAAAGATAGAACATCTTCCAAAATAACATTTATCACTTAATCACCAAATCATTTTCCTATACTAAGGATAAATCATAAGTTCCCAAAATCTACATATTCTTGATCTATAAAATCACGTAACTAAAAATAATTATTCACACTAAACAGGGACTTCACGCAGACTAGTGGTAAGTGATAAATCTTAGTCACACGTTGGTTGTAGTTTTTATTCCCACAGCTTTCTCTGACGCGACAGGTTACACACGGTCTGTGTGTTGTATTTTTTCAGAAACTATATAATTTTATAATATTCCCAAAAAATGAGATAAATTACTAAAAGATAATCGTAAAATATTTTAACCAAAAATTTTATCTCATACCTCTTATTTTTATCCATAAAGTAATAAACTGTAATTGAATGGCTAGTTTGACTAAAACCAAAAAGCATAGTGGGAGTCATACAATCATTTAGAGAATATCATGACACCTTATTTTCAATCTGAAACACCTTAGGATTGACCGAGGTCATTTATTATCATCTTATATTAAAATCCTTCAATTAGGTTTGTAAATAAAATATAAATTATCCTAAAAATATCCCCCGGGAGTGTTGTAACCAAGAGTTCAACAAGGCCAGTAGTCATGTACCAGGATACCCCATGTTAAGCCCAAAAATCATTGTCGATTTTTTCACTCCTAGGTACATCTTTTCGAGAGCCGCCTCTACATGCTCGTATCCATATATGGTTTTATTTATTTATAAATACACTAAATCTCTAAATTAACAAAATTCTAGGATGTTATTCTATACTAATCCTCAAATTCTATCTTATGGTAATGTTCTCTAATCATATGTTTTCTAAATCTTGTTTCCATGATTTGTACTAAACTTCCTCTAATACCAACTATAACGCCCCGACCGTAGAATCCGGGAGCCAGTGCATTATTTTAATACATTGGCATGATTACAAGGAATCATGTCCCAAAAGTCCTATCAGTTTAGCAGTCTTGGAAAATAGATAACCCATATGAATGTTACCTTACACTTTAGAAAATAAAAATCAAAATAAATTATCCTTTGAGAACTCAATTAATCTCCTAGATTAACCATGCATATCAATCATAATAAACTTCTTGGAATGTTGGGAAAATAAAAAAATTTAAAGGGGTGAAATCAGAGGCACATTATGAGTAATAAATATAGTGAAAGACAATGTAAACATTAGGCATGGTGAATAATTGAAAACACATGCCTTTACAAATAATAAACAAGGTCACTTTATTTTAGAAATATGAGCTGAGTAAATAATGCCATAATAAAACATAGTAATGGGTGTTCTAATAGTCAAATAACCACATGAACCATCAATATTATTTTCGTAATGAGGGAATGTATAATGCGGGACATTCTGAAACATTTTGTCAAGGCCTCGACCAAGACGTATAAAACTGATTAAGGAATCGACCAAAACCATATTTTAAATTGGGAAAGGCCTCATCCAATTCCACGTCTAATTATCTCATGATACATACCGATGCATCGGGGATCTATATCGGTCTCCACCCATCACTTACTAATTCCAATACATTCCTTATATAAAATGGTTGAAACATAACATAAACAATCATATTAAAAGTAGCATACGAAATGTCAATACTTTATCCATAAACCATAAATGGTATAAAAATAGCACATCCATAGTAAATCGTGACTCACTAAATAAAATATGTAAGATAGTATTATAATAAATTGACCTCAATAGAGAATAATGAAGGATATTTACATTGATTAAAATAATCATCAAAACTATTTGAATGAAATATCCCCCTTTTTCTTTAAAAAATCATACTATTTATTAAAAAGCCATTTAAAATATATTTTTTATCAAAGTATCCATACCACATTGAATCATTTAAATGAACTTTTAATCTTATAAAATTAGTTCCCATATAAATAAATCACTAAAACCGTTTTTAAAACATGGACATTAAGGAGAATGATTTAAAAGAATAAATATTTAAAACTTTTAACACAATTTTTTAGTTATAGTGTTTTTATCAATATGAGGATGCTTGAATACAAATAATTTAGGATTAACATTTAATCAAAAAAATATCATGAGAAAAAATGTATTCATGATATAATATTCCAAAGGACAGTATATATACAATATAATAGTGAATTGGTGCCTAAGAACAATGAAGTCTCAATGAAATGTATATTTAGATGAAATCACTTATAAAGATTGTTTCTATAGATTAAGGATAAATCAAAGAAATAATTGTGTGCGAAAAATATAAATACACCCAATATAATAGTATATTATGTGTAAAACAATCAGATGCTATTCCCACATATTTATAGAATTTCATAATCAAGAAGTAGAAGTTTAACCCAAATAATTGAAATTGGGTAAAGAAGATCGCTTACCAAAATTAGACAGCCTAACAAAGTCACTTTAAAATTAAAAAAATGAGTTGATGAGAAAAAAAGGGATCTCATCACTTGGAAATAATATTTATATAAATAAGGATATAGGAGAACATATCCCAATTATAGAATTTGTAAATTAAAAGACATAACAAAAAAAGCCTTTTAAAAAAGAGGATAATGAATGGGTCCCTTACTGATTGGGTAACATATGAAAGATACACCATATGAAAGAAAGATCATTAAATAAATATGTAAATACCTATAAATTAAATTATATTACACAATGAATACAATCATGGTCAGCACATACACCAAAAAAATAGTGCCAAATATAGCATCAATCTCACTAGAACAAAAAGTGAGATTAGAACTCCTTACCACATTGTAATCAATAGAGTCGTATGACCAAAAGTTAATAACCACATTATAAATCATAGAATACCATGAATATAAAAATTTTCATGATAATATATATCAAATCAAAGTACATAATATAGAAAATGAAATAAATAAGTGGTGAATAATGGAAAACTCATGGAATTAATAGTGAGAGAAAAAACCCCTTACCTGGTGTCCGACTTGACCCGTTCATTCTTTAATATCCTGAATAAAAAAATAAAGATAATTTAAACTTGATTCAGAACAATTTTCAAATTTATTATTTCTTTTATATCACTTATTAGCACGTTATAAACATCACATACTCATTTATGTTAATAACGATCATTTTGTTGATATTTGGTACTTGAGTCAAAAGTATGCTTCCTATAATTACTAGTCATCCATGTGGTCAAAATTAATTTCTCTTCCAAATTATAATAATATTTTAGATGTCATATATTTTTTATATATCCTGTATATATATGTATTTATAACAGTACATAACATTTGGAAATCAGAAATGAAATTCACCGTTCATGGAGACGGTAGCCCTACGTACGCATGAACGCTACTTTCCTTTCTACGCCCTATTTTAATTTAATTAATACTTAATGATACATAGGTATATTATAATTCCATTATAATATCATATATAATTTTCGTAACTCCATCTTTTATACGTTCGACATATGTTATAAACGAGTAATATCACATTGAGGGGGCAGTAGTCTGCACTTCCTCAAATGAAATTATTGCATTTACGCAGTATGGTAACCAAAAAGGTTTGATATAAATGAAAATTAAAAAAGTATATAAACAATATAAATATATTATATATCAAATAAAAATATATTGTCATCTTAATGGCCACCATAAGAGGCGGTAGTAGACAATTGAACAATCATCGTTTCGTGAGGCAGTAGTTCACCATCCACATAAACAGTATGCTCTTTTCCCATTAGATGGAGATGTGTGTAAGTGTAAATCGAATACATCTCATAAAAATGATCTAGTATATTTAGGATAATGGTGTTATTATAAAAAATGTAATAAATATATTTTAGGGTGTTGGAGAAGTAAAATACAAGAAGCGAACTTTAGGGAAGACGTAACCTTAAAATTGGGTAACTCCCTTTGGTTTGAACCAAAAGGATTTCATGAAGTTTCTTATACTTAAGGATAGGATTATAGGTGGAGGGTATGGATATTGAGAGCTTATTTTTTGGAGTATGGATGAGCCAAGGGGCTTGAAATGTGTGAGTAATGGGTTAGAGTTGAGGGATTTTTATAGGGGGAGGGCTCTTTATGAAACTTTGATAATATTATTTTATTATATAAACATATTCGATTTATAAAGGTCTAAATCAAATTACGGTCGAAGATAAGATGAATCCTGTTTGAAATAAAATCATACAATAAGAATTGGACATGTTTTGGATATTATTTTAATTTTTATAATCTTCATTATTTAAAACATTTATTAATGAGCTAAAAACTGCATCATTATTGTGTCATCAATAATTTTATTTTTTTGATGTCTAAAAATAATAAAAAAATAACTTGATGTAGGAAGTAATTTTATCTTTTAAATTAATATTTATAGTCGATGAAATAACTTATATAACCCCATGTAAAATATGATTTACTAAAAGTTATATGATTATGTCATTTTTTCATTAACTTTAAATAAATTAATATAAAGTGTCATTATCACTATTAAGTGACTATATAGGGTCTAAAAATAGACCCAAGGACGCCAATGGTCAGAAATGTATCATCAAATAGGATTAGGACACATGTTTGGG
This sequence comes from Viscum album, assembly GCA_963277665.1. Taxonomy (NCBI): domain Eukaryota; kingdom Viridiplantae; phylum Streptophyta; class Magnoliopsida; order Santalales; family Viscaceae; genus Viscum; species Viscum album. The sequence continues at coordinate 937,895,166 of OY728150.1, forward strand.
TAATTTATTATTGTTATAATATTATTTTTACCTTGAATTATCCTATTTACATTTACCTGTAGTAAATAAAAGTCAAAGTTACCATTCACCAATAATTATTTTCATGTTATTAAACAAAATTTTACTTACTAACAGCAACCATTTATGTTGTATTTTTGAAATTAAATTCACAGAAGTGGTAAAATTTCATTTAAATGAAGATGTCGGTTTTTTAACTACTAAGTATTTTCACTATACATCAAAAATTGATGTTTTTCAACAAAATATCGAAAATTCAGACAAAGTTGTATTTGAAATTACAAATGAAAAATTCATTTCTATTTTACCAAATTCAAGAAATATAAGTTTATATAATTATTTTAAAATTAATTCCCATTGTCAAAACAAAATACGTGTTTTTAAGAAATAATAACTATCAAAAAATTGACACTTGTTTTTGTTCAATTTCAAAGTGAAATTACATCCAATGAATATAATTGGATTAAATAGAAAAAATATAATATAGTTACACTTGAAACCAATTAAAAAGATAATCTAACAATATAATTAAATTAGATTAAAAAAAATTTAAATTACAATACAATATATCGCAATATTCATTAAAAAATGAACATTATCAGAAAACACCAAAATTTCATCGAAAGTAAATTTTAAGGTCCTGATTCTAAAGAATATTTTTATTTTTAGAAATTTAATATATAAAAGTGACAAATATTGGATTTAAAAAGGGTTCTCCATTAAAAGGTAGAAAAAATTGCATTTTTTTGAAAAATAGATTTTTTATCTGAACAATTGAATTTGTTCTTATAATATGTCTAAGAAACACATAATACCAAAGATAAAATTATATGGAGTTTAAAAAAAATTCAAAATCCAGTTAATACTATTCATTATAGTTTTTTTAATGGCTAGTTTTGTTAGTCATCATGAGCTCGAACTCTGTGTTGTGTGTGGTGCGAGCTATTTAATTATTTTAAAGAGATAACGTACTATGAAATCATGGAGTGTTGAAAAATCAATGGTAGTTAATGGTTAAGTATAATAAGTAATCACATGATACTTTTACCACTATTTCGATTATATTTGATGATATTTTCCATGTGAAGTATTTTCCAAAGTGGTTTTGCATTACGATAGAATGGTACTTTTTAGAAAAGATGAAAAGAGATGTCTCCATTGAAGCCTATGAATCAAATTTTAATATACTATCTAGGTAAGAATAAAATTTTATTACTGAAAATTAAATTATAATTAATAGGTTTTAATCTGGATTGAAACCATGTCTATGATGATAAATGACCTCTCACGAATTTAAAATCTATGATAAAGTTAAACTGAATCATATGATGGTTTTTGGGGAGTTTTTATAATTTTATGACAACAATGATAAGATATGTTCTATTTTTTTAATCAATGTGAATACATCCATCAATGAAATTTTAAGGTAATAGGTCCAATTTACCAACCATTATAAGTGTTGTAAGAAGCACCCCAAGGAGTTTGTTTAGAAACATTTAATGTATTATTTATATAGTGTTCTATGATATTTGACTCTTAATTGGGAAGAAACAAATCATGGTAAAAGGATGAAAAAATTTAGTAATAAGTAACTAATATTATTTAATTAAATACGATAGTCTATTATGATGATGTTAGTCTAGTGAAAATAATGAATGCTTGGAATCATCAAGGATGCAAGTAGAAGTAATGAAAAATTTCATCATGACTGCCTCATAAAATAAAGTACCACCAAATGAGTTTGAAAAATATAAATTACTTGATTAAATAGATTAAACCAATGTATTATATTATTCAGGGTCTATATGTTGTTTTATTTATGAGGATGTTTTTCGTAAAATAGAAGTATTACATCAAGGAATTAATAAATAAAATTTTGTAAAAACTCTCTATATAAGGATTTAGGAATCCATGATTTATAGTAATATTACTATGATAATATTTGGGATTTATTTTTCAATAAATCTTGCTATCTTACCCATAGTTCAATTTCATGTTAATCCCAGTATTTTTTAGCTGCCAGTTTTTCATTATATGATAGGTTGTATAAACAAAGAAGCTATATTCAATTTTTGTAAGAGTTTGAATTTTTATATAATAATGATTTTATACCAATGATATCATGTCTAGAATTTAAGAAACTGATGAAATATGGATGTGAATTTTATCTATATCATAATTTAGAAAAGAGGAAAGTTGTTATGAATATTTGTATTCTATTAGTAAGTAAGTATATATTTGGGTTTATTGAAGTTATTTGACTATAATTTTGCATCAGTTGATTGAATTAACTATTGTCATAGATTTAGAAGATAATATATTTTCAATACTACCTTATCAAGAGGCTTTATACAAATTATTGGATTTGAAAACTAGTTACATATTTTTGTAATAAGGGAATAATTTATCTAAGAAAATAACTTTGGGGTGACCCTTTTCTAATATAAGGTTTATTTAATAAGGATTTTAATTGGTTATAGAGAATCAAATCAATTTACTATTAAGAAAAACTATATAATTCTCTATATAGATGAATTTTCTGATATTCTTCATGTGGTAAAATATTTTGGAACGTTTGATCTCAGGTTTGAATATCATGAATTGAATGTGAAGGAAGAATTCATTATAAAAAATTGTTATATACTAGGAATGAGAATTAAGTGTTTTTTTATTCCTTTTGGGTAGAATAATTAATCCACTATCTTCATGGATAATATAAATATATTTTTTATTGAGTATTTAAATAAATTTGAGGGTTTTGTATATTGAGGGAAATGTGTCTTATTTTAAAAATTATGTGGAAGATGATAAATAATTAAGGGTAATTCTATATTATATGAAGGAATATATGATGTGTAGATAATTAAATAAATGTGACATTAGGATATGCCATATTTCATTCCTTTTTTATATTATTTAATATTATGGAATTGTAATTGATCTCACTGAAGCTAATGTGATCCAATAGGGCATAAGACCTACAAATATTAAAAAAAATTGTGATTTTGTTTGATTAACATATTACCATTGAAATGTTTTTGGAATCATTTCATGATTATATATCCCACAAACTATGCAAAATCAAAAAAGGAGATAAATTCATCTAAAGAGTATAACATGATTAATATATTTATGAATTAAAACTATGATTAGAAAATTATTTAGAGTTTCCCTTTACATCTATAAATAATGAGACTTTTATTCATAGTTTTACTTCATTGATGTTAAATTATTGTATATTGATGTGATATTATAAGGTTATTTAATATTCTTCATGACAATTGAAAATATATCAATATTAATACCCTACTCATTATTTTTACAAGAATTACTAGTTTTTATTTAAATTCTTAGGTAATCATTTATATGGAATAAAATTAGAAATATATATTCTTAATGAATGTATAAGGTATATATTCACTAAAAATGAGTTGAATACGTAGTAGATAATATTATTAAAACTACTAATGAATTATTATTTCCGGATACACTATCATTTAGGTAAACAAATATAGTAGGGAATTTCTTGAGATGAAGAGATAATGAATCATTAGATATCCTATGTTTTGAACACGAACCTTTTGTAATTGATTTGATGAATGTTGGTCTAGAAATTTTGACAACATGAAATCTGTCTATTTTCATTCATGTGTCTCTGTAGTCATATTTTTTAGAAAGAATCATGAATTCTCATAAGGAAGATCACAGTTTGTATGAATGTGTAGTGTTTGTTAAGAATAGTATGATTCCAAAATTTAACCTTGGTAAATGAAGTATTATCAGATTTATAATGAGGATGTATGTTCCAAGTGATACCCATTGAAGAAATAGTTTTTGAGTGAAGTTCCTAGCTATTTATTTTCTATTCATATGGGAATTACTAATATATATAGACCTTTAGGTATATTATTGGAGGGAATGAGTGAAGAATGATAATGCTGATTTTATATTGAATTTCATGACTTCTAAATAGGTCAAAGTTGAGACAAAAATACCAAAGGTGGTGATTCATCATTAGCCGATTCATAAATTTAAAAGATAATGTAACACCCCAAGCTTCCACAATACACTTCTCTTTGAATAAAACAGTAGCGTGTTTTGTAGGCACCATCGAGTTCTAACACACACCACAACCAATCAAACTAGCCATTATGAATAGTAATACACACTTTTTGAAATTTTAAAAATTTTATCTTTCAAAATGGGCTTTATTTTTGGATTCAGAATATCGAAATTATCGTAGGGTGAATTTTTTGTATTTTTCTGAAAACATTCAATTTTTGATGAATAATGAAAAAACACTGAGTTATAGTTTAAAACCGAATTTTTATTTAAATAATTAATTATTTTATATAAATTTAATTATGGTAAAAATAGATATATAATACCTATATAATTTCAATGTAATTCATTGGAGGTAGTTTAGAATAATTTTAGATATATAAAAATTTTATGGATCTTTTCACCGTCTTTTACCCACCTCCTAAGAGAATTTGCAAATTCACATAAAACGTAATTTTATAGCTACTGTAAGTGGAATTTTGAAAATCCAAAATAACCGGTTAATATGAAGGAGTAAAATTTTGTTCAATAAGATAAAAATAATTTTTGGTGAATAGTAACTTTTTACATTTATTTACCACGGTTAAAAGTAAATAGGGTAATTAAGGGTAAAATGATATTAATGTTACCCTAACACATGTCCTGATTCTATTGGACAAATGTATCTCTACCAAAAACAACCTTAGGAATAAAATATTATCATTTAGGTCCACTTGGATTAGATTAGGATATTTAATATTATTTATTTCAAAGAAGAGTTAAAAGATTTAAAACTAAAGTTTAATCACTAATTTTTTTTAATATAGGGTTTTACATAAGATAAATTCTATTGTAAATATTAATTGGAAAGATAAAAATATTTCATACATAATTTTGTTTTATTTATAATTTTTAGACATTAAATAATTTATTTTATTTATGACACAATGGTGGTGTTGTAATTACCTAATTAATGAAATATTAAAATAATTTATACTATAAATATATAAATAAATGTAATTTAAGACTTTTTATGAATTAAACTAATTTTATAGGTTAATATGACTTGTTATTATTGATTTAATTGTGTTTTTTCAAATTAATCATGCTGTTCTGATTTTCACAAAAATAAAATACCAAATAGTGTCAAAATTGACATTAAAAAGTTTTTTAAAACAAATATTATATTATTAATTTATATTCTATTCATAAAAATCTACGGTTTGGACAAGAGAATTAAATAATGATAGGCGTATCGTTAATGGACCACTTGGGGGTCTCTTAGATGTTTATAGTATGTCTATTCACTATATAATATAAAAATAGAAAGAGACATGGCAATTGTCAAACTAATTAACTAAGAGTCTAGACTAAATGACAAGGTTAATAAATTGAGCCAAACCTATCTAAAAACTATTGTTTGAGTGGTTTTAGACTTATACATATCTTATCCTCTAAAAATACACTTTGGAGCCATTATAAACCGAATATGATTTTTTTATAAAATTATCTTTCTAGCTTTTGAAAAGGTGCCCCTCACCCCTCTTATAAAAGGGAACTCCCCCTTATCCGTAATTCACACATTCAAAGACTTTCAGCTCATAAATCACCTGCATAAATAATCTCTCAACTTTCCTCAATTCAACCGTGAGGCCTTATTTTGATCATAAATCCGACATAAAAAGCCCTTTTGACCAAATCAAAAGGAAGAACCTGAAAAAGATGTAATGTTTTCACCACCCTCTTTCAAGTTCCTTTCTTCTTCAACTTCTTCTTTCGTTGTTATTTGCATTCTAAAATAATAACACTAGTATCTTCTATATACTGGTATGTTATTATAAATATGGTACCACCATATTCAGTAATCTATCCATCCTTTGAATGACATGTCACCATACGTGCGTACGTATGGATTACCATCTCCACGTCGTGGTGTAATTGTTATTCTATATATTATTATTTGGATGAGTATAATAATGATGTGTAATTCATATAAATAATAAATATAACATGACAATGATTCTGTATATATGATATACCATCCAATTATATATTATTTTAATATCATAAGAATGATATAGTCGCTCGTGCGTACGTACAAACTACCGTCTCCATGAACGCGATGAGATTCATTCCCCATCGTATCCATTGAAGAATAATTCTAATTTTATTATTTAATGTAATTTTTATGAACTTTATATAATTCTAGATGTGAATAAGATACAATCTATCCATAACAAACACGCCTTATGTTACAAAACATATAAAATAAAATGAGTAAGTTAACACCCCAAACGACGATAATACTAAAATATTATTAACAAAGAATTAATAGAAGATCATATATGATTTCATAATTATGTATATGGTTCTTGTATAACTTAATAACAATGTTTTAACTATTATACAGGAGTTCAACATACCGTCGACTAAGGAAAAGTACTAGGTAAGGATTTACTTCAAAATCTCTTCATTATCCAGGGTTGTTTATACGTGATTATCTACTGGGACCTCTTTATCATCCACATACATGTTTCTTAAAAATGTATTTCAAATCATTATTCATATTTTAAATACTATGGGATAAATTCATTTATACTATTGTTGAATTTTTATTTTATGTTTATAAAAGAATCTTTCTGCCGTTTTCCAAACAAGGTCCTTTCAAACCTTTTCGACAGAATTAAGGTAAGAATGTCTTTTTTAACTTATACGGTGGGTGCCGGTTTTTTCTGCCATTTTAAAATCGTCGAAGCTTCCCTTAAAATCTTATATAAATATTTTCAAGGTAAATGTTTTATTTTATAACTATGTTACTTTTAAATGATTTCAAAAAAAAGAGATATTTCTCTCAAATAGTTTCAATTTCATCTATTTCAACATCCATTGATGGATTTTAAGCTTATATGAAGTTTATATATTATCATACAAAACATCCATATTGCATTAAAGGTTTTGATATATGTTTGAATATTGATGTGTTATTTTTATACCATTCATGGTTTATGGAAAAAGTATTGAGATTTCGTTTGCTAGTTTTAATACGAATGTTTATGATATGTTTAAACCTGTTCATATGAGGAATTCATTGGACTTAATATGTGACGGGTGGAGCTCAGTATATCTCCTCGATGTATCGATATGTCTCATGAGACAAACTAGTGTCTTGGTACAAGCCCTTGAAAAAATATTATTTGTATTCTTGGTACGAGGCCATGGCTATGTGGTTATGATAGTCTGGAATTATGCATTCCATCATTATGAAAGTGGTTATTGATATTTCATGTAATTATTCGACTAGTAGAATATCCATGTGAATAAGTAATGGAATTATTTCATTTTATCTTTTCCTTATTATGTTTATGTTCATGATTAAAAGGATTTTTGTTTTAGTTATATATTTCCTTAAATGTTTATTCTTATTTATGAATGTTTCCACTATATTGTTATCCTTACTGAGAATCTGAGCTCACCACTATCAATGTTTTATTTTTCCCAGGATGTGAAAAGTAATGTATGAATGACCTACAAGGATAGTATGAGGGGATATGAAGACAAGATGTCGTTGTAGTAGTTTTCACTTTATGATGTAATGTAAACTTTATGAATGTATCTAGTTATTCCAAGGCTACTAAACTAATAGGAATTTTAAGACATGATCTTTTGTGATCATGACAATATTATGTAATAATGCACTGACTCTGGGTAACTGGTGTCGGGGTGTTACTGTTGGTATCAGAGAAAGTTTATTACAAACCTTAGAAGCTAGATATAGATAAACTCTGATTAGAGTACATAGACCTAAGATGGACTTTGAGGATTAGTATAGAAGAACTTCGTAGAATTTTGGTATTGTAGATATTTTGTTAGTTTTCCAAGCAATACATCCATGACTGGATACAAGCAGGTAGAGGCTGCTCTAGTACAGATGTACCTAGGGGTAAAACCCGAAAACACCGCTTTGAGCTAGACTCGAATGGGAAATGGTGAACGACAACGTGCCTTACTGAACTGTTGGTTACTTCACTCCGGGGGGATATGCTTAGGATAATTCTCATTTTCATTACAAACCATTATGAATGGTTTATGAGTATATACGTCCTCAAAGGAAACATTTTTATGATTATGGGTTATATCAAAAAATAGTTCAATTTATGTTAAGTGTTTTACAAGTATGGAATTATGTATTTTGATTCATAAACTGATCTAGTTTATGCCTTTTTTTAAAAATGGTGCCTAATGGAAGAAATTTAACTGTATCAATGCACACACTCAATGTAGGGAATTCCCTCTTTATCATGATAATCATAGTGGAGTTGGTGATACAACAGGTGATGATTATCTAATCACCATACTGGGACAACTCACTCAGGTTATGAATAATAACCTTACCTGTATGGAGCACCCTGATCCGTAGTGTGGAGGATCAATGTTAGATCGCTTCATGAGGAAAAAACAGCAACATTCAATGGGAGTACAAATCCATTGGTAGCTGAGAAATGGATAAATTCCCTAGAGAAAATATTTCAGGCTTTAGGGAGTAGTAAAAGGGAAAAAGATATCATGGCAGTTTACCGCATCACTGGAGATGCTGATCAATGGTTGTCATTGATTCAAAAAAACGAAGGAAGATGAATAAGTATCAAATATGGAATGGAGGGAGTACAAAGTACTGTTTTTAGAAAAACACATTCCTTCTTACCATCGAGCAGATATGGAAAGACACTTTCTATGTCTGAGACAAAAGGAGGATGAGAATGTCGCAAAGTATGAGGATAACTTAACAAGGTTACCAAGGTATGCTATATATTATATATATAACCCAAGAAGTAAGTTTGATCGTTTCTTTGATGGGTTAAAACCATTTCTCTTTTGATCATTAGTCTCACAAAACATCACGTTGTATGAAGATATTGTCTCCTGTGATATCAAGACAGAAAAAGAATTTTCTAAGTCTTATGATTTTAAAGAAAAAAAGGAGAAGAAGAGATCTACCGATCACTCTAGGAATGGAAATTATGGGAAGAAGGGAAAAGTAGAATATCAATCCTGCAAAAAATGATGGAAGAAACACCCCAGTATTTTCTTAAAAGGAATGGGAGTCTGTTACAAGTGTGGTGAAAAGGCCACCAAGCTCGTGATTGCAAGGGGAAGAAGGAACCTACCAATGTCTAGTGCTACAATTGCAGGGAGATGGGATATTATGCAAATAAATGTCCTAAGGGTCAGTGGAACATACCTCAAAAGGCCAAGGGATCAAGGCCAAGCTTATGCTATCACTACTGCTGAGGTAGAAGCTCTGAAAGACATGGTGGCAGGTAATTTAATGGTTTCCTCAAGTTTAGCAAATGCATTATTTGATTCTGGATCATCACATTGTTTCATATCTTCCCGGTTTGCTATGAAAATTAGATATTTTTAATTTGATTTAACAAGGGAGTTTTCAGTGTAATCTCCTAAGGGAAGTATCATTGCTACAAAGTTCTGTGGATCCATTCCAATTAGGGTATATAAATGTTCTTTATCTACTGATCTCATCGTAATACCTATGATTGAGTTTGATATAATCCTCTATATATTGGCTTTCGGACTATGATGCGATGATTTATTGTTAGAATAAGTAGGTTACAATTTTTGATGATGATGATAAAGAACACCTTCTCTTTAGAGCGTAATCATTACCACCTAATTCGTACCTAGATCCACCCCTAGTAGCTCAACTAAATTCAATTATTGGGGAGGAAGAGAATGAAATGACTATGGATAAGGAATGGATTGTTCAAATAGAGGATGTGTCTATTGTGAAAGAATATGTAGATGTTTTTCCGGAAGATTTACCTGGAAATCCCCCAGAACGAGAAATTGAGTTTTCAATTGATTTAATCCATGGTTCAAGGACCATATCGAAGACCCCTTATAGAATAGACACTGTTGAATGAGTGGAACTAAAGAAACAACAAGAGGAATTGAGTAATAAGGGATTTATTCTCCCTAGTGTTTCTCCATGGGGAGCCCCTTTCCTTTTTTTAAGAAGAAAGATGAATCTATGAGGTTATGTATCGACTACAGGGAGATCAATTCTATAACAATAAAGAAAAAGTATCCCCTACCACGCATTGATGATTTATTTTAAAATCTGCACAGAGCTCAATACTTTTCAAAAATTGAACTTCGATCTGGATATCATCAGTTGTGTGTGAAGAAGGGAGACATTCCGAAGATAGCATTTTGAACCAGGTATGTGCATAATGAGTTTACAGTAATGCCTTTTGGATTGACTAATGCACCATCTTTATTCATGGATATAATGAATAACGTTTTCAAGTAATATCTCGATGAATTTGTGGTGGTATTTATTGATGATATCTTGGTATACTCTAAAATCTATAAAGATCATGAAAATTACTTCAGCATTATTCTGAAAACTCTGAGAAGACATGAATTATATGGGATGTTTAGAAAGTGTGAATTATAGCATCAAGAGATTTCTCTTCATGGCCATATTGTCTCTAAAGATGGAATCTATGTTGATCCTTCTATAACCAAGGAAATCCATGAATGGCCTACACTGATGAGTATAATTGAGGTACACAGTTTTATTGTTTAGCAGGTTATTATCGACGTTTCGTCCAGAAATATGCTCGGTTGGATAACCCATCAACAAAGCTCACACGTAAAGGGTTAAAAAATTTTGGACACAAGAGTATGATGAATGTTTCGAAGAACCGAATAGAATATTATTCAAGGATCCTATATTTACTCTACCATCTAGGAATGATAGATTCGTTATTTATAGTGATGCATCGAAGAAAGGACTTGGTTGTGTCCTTATGCAGAATGATAAAGTTATTGCCTATGCATCACAACAGCTAAAAATTCATTAACAAAACTATCCTACTCATGATCCTGAGTTATCTGTGGTAATATTTTCTTTGAAAATATGGAGACATTATCTCAATGGTGAAAAATGTGAGATTTATACTGATCTCAAGAGTTTGAAGTATATATTCTCACAGAAAGAACTCAACATGAGGAAAAGGAGATGGCTTGAACTACTCAAAGATTATGATTTCAAGATACACTACCACCCAGGGAAGGCAGATAAGGTGGAGGATGCTTTGAGAAGAAAAGATCATGGAGTTTTGAACAAGATGAGAATTGAAAGGGATCCAATTTTCTTGGAACTAGTGAAGATGGACATAGGAATAACGATGGACGGGGAAACATCAATTCTTTTTCAAATGGTTGTCAAACCATCTTTACTTGAAAGGATTATGAGTTCTCAGACCGATGATGAAGAGTTTCAAAAGAATATTAAAGCTGTGAATGATGTGAGATTGACTGACTTTTTTTATGAAGATGGAATTTTGAAATTTGGGGAGATACTGTGTGTTCTCAATATACCTAATCTAAAAAGGGTATTGTTGGATGATGCTCATATTTATAATTTATCTATACACCCTGGGAGCAACAAAATGTATAGTGATACCAAGGAACATTTTTGGTGGGACAACATGAAGAGGGATATTACTGATTTTGTGTGAAGATGTATGGTTTGACAACAAGTGAATGATGGAAGGAAATATCTTGGAGGAGTCATGAAACCTCTTCCCATACCAGATTGGAAATCGGATAATATCACGATGGACTTTGTCATGGGACTACCAAAGACTCCTAGAAGGAACAATGCAATATGGATCATTGTTGATCGTCTTACCACGTCAACACATTTTCTAGATATAAGGGAAGATTTATCACTTGAACAGCTAGCAAGACTATATATTAATGAAGTTGGGAGACTTCCTGGAGTACCCCTATCGATTGTCTCTGATCGTGATCCCCATTTTTATTAAATATTTTGGAAGAGTATTTAGAAGGACTTGGATACTGAAGTTCGTTTGAGCACTACCTACCACCCTCAAATAGATGGAAAATCAGAACAGACTATTCAAACCTTAGAAGACATGTTGAGATCATGCTCACTTGACTTTCAGGGTATACGAGATCAATATTTACCTTTGGTGGAATTTCCCTATAACAAGAGCTTCCATTCAACTATTCAGATGGCACCATATGAAGCATTGTAAGAAAAGAGATTTTGCACACCAACCTGTTGGGATTAAGTTGCTGAAAGAAAACTCATAGGCCCAGAACTGGTGGAGGAAATGATGGAAAAGGTGAATGTAATCCAAAACCACATCAAAGCAGCTCAAAGTAGGCAGAAGAGATATGCCGATAACCGAAGGAAGGAGTTGGAATTTCAGGTAGGAGATCATGTATTTTTTAAGGAATGTCCATGGAAGGCAGTTATATGTTTCAGTACTATGGGTAAATTGAGTCCTAGGTACATCATACTTTTTGAAATTCTAGAACGAATTGGTGATGTATCTTACCGTTTGGCAATGCCGCTAAATCTCCCCAAAGATCATGTTGTGTTACACACATCATTGTTGAGAAAATACATGCCTGACCCAACGCATGTACTTACTTACGATGAATTAGAACTGGAACCTAATCTGTCATATTGCGAAGGGCCCATCAGGATTCTTGATATGAGAGAACAAGTGCTAAGAAACCAGAGGACTCGCCTAGTAAAAGTTCTATGGAGAAACTATAAGATGGAAGAAGCAACATGGGAACCCGAGGAACTTATGATGAAGAACCACCCAAGTCTTCTCATGTGGTAGTATTCTAGAAATTTCCAGGATGAAATTATTTGAAGGAGGGGATAAAGTAACACCACAAGCTTCCACAGTACGCTTCTCTTTGAATAATACAGTAGCCTGTGTTGTACGCAACTTTGAGTTCTAACACACACTACAACCAATCAAACTAGCAGTTATGAATTGTAATACCCACTTTTTGAAATTTAATAAATTTTATCATTAAAAATGGACTTAATTTTTGGATTTAGAATATCGAAATTAGCTTAGGGTGAATTTTTTGTATTTTTCTGAAAACATTCAATTTTTGATGAATACTGAAAAAACATTTTGTTATAGTTTAAAACCGAATTTTTATTGAAATAATTATTTATTTTATTTAAATTTAATTAAGTTAAAAATAGATATATAATACCTATATATGTTCAATGTAATTCATTGGAGTTATTTTAGAATAATTTTAGATATATAAAAATGTTAAGGAACATTTCACCGTCTTTTACCCACCTCCTAAGAGAGTTTGTAAATTCATATAACACTTAATTTTACTACTTTTGTGAGTGGAATTTCAAAAAATCGAGAGACACAATTAATATCAAGGAGTACAATGTGGTTCAATAAGATAAAAATAATTTTTGGTGAATAGTAACTTTTTACTTTTATTTACCACGGTTAAAAGTAAATAGGGTAATTAATGGTAAAATGATATTTAGGTTACCCTAACACATGTCCTAATTATATTGGAAAAGTTTATCTAGACCAAAAAATAATTAGGAATAGAATATTATCATTTACATTCACTTGGATTAGATTAGGACCTTTATTATTATTTAATTCAAAGAAGAGTTAAAAGAGTTAAAATCAAGGTTTAATGACTAAATTTTTATTTATATAGGCTTATACGTAAGATAAATTCAATTTTAAATATTAATTAGATAGCTAAAAATATTTACTACATAATGGTATTTTATTTATAATTTTTATACATTAAATAATATAATTTATTTATGACACAATGGTGATGCAGTAATTACCTAATTAATGAAATATTAAAATAATTGATATTATAAATATCAAAATTTATGTAATTTGAGAGTTTTTTGAATTAGAATAATTTTATATGTTAACATGAAATGTTTGTATTGATATAATTATGTGTTTTCTAAGTAATCATGCTTTTATGATTTTCGAAAAAATCAAATACCAAATATTGTCAAAATTGACATAAAAGAGTTTTAAAAAAATATTATATTATTAATTTATATTCTATTCATAAAAATCTAAGGTTCGGACAAGAGATGTAAATAATGATAGTTTTATCATTAATGGACCACTTGGGGGTCGCTTGGATGTTTATAGTATGTTTATTGACTATATAATTTAAAAATACAAAGAGACATGATAAGTGTCATACTAATTAACTAAGAGTTAAAACTAAAAGATAAGGTTAATAAAGTGACCCAAACCTATCTAAAACCTATTGGATGAGTGGTTTTCGACCTATCCCAACCATCACATTTAAATAATCCACTTTTTATCCATTTGAAACCGAATATGAATTTATTATAAAATAATATTTCTAGCTTTTCCAAAGGTTCCCCTCACCCCTCTTATAAAAGGGAACTCCCCATTCTTAGTAATCAACACATTCAAAGCCTTTTGGCTCATACAAACCCTACCCAAATACTCTCTAAACTTCCCTCATTTAAACCTAGAGGCCTTAGTTTGATCAGAAAGCCATCTTAGGGATCCCTTTTGACCAAATCAAAAGAAAGAACCCGAAGAAGAGGTAATGTTTTCCCCATCCTATTTCAAGTTCTTTTCTTCTTCAACTTCTTAATTAATTGTTATTTCTATTATAAAATAATATCTCCAGTGTCTTATATAAACTGTGATGTTATTATAAATTTGGTACAATCATATTCTGTATTATATCCATCCTTTGAATGACATGTCACCATACGTGTGTACGTACGGATTACCGTCTCCACATCGTGGTGTAATTGTTATTCAATATATTATTATTTGGATGGGTATAATAATGATGTTTAATTAATGTAAATAATAAATATAACATGATAATGATTCTATATATATTATATACCATCCAATTATATATTATTTTAATATCAAAAGAATTATATTGTCGCTCATGCGTACGTACGGACTACTGTCTCCACGATCGCGATGAGATTCATTCCCCATCGTATCCATTCAATACTAATTCTAATTTGATAATTAAAATTAATGTTCAATAAAATTATATCATTCTAGATATGAATAATATACAACCTATCCATGAAAAACGCGCATTATGTAACAAAAGATATAAAAGAAAACGAGTAAGTTAACACCTGAAACGACAATAATACTAAAATATTATTAACAAAGCATTAATAGAAGAACATATATGATATAATAATTTTTCATATGGTTTTTGTATAACTTAATAACAATTTTTTAACTGTTATTAAGGAGTTTAACATACCATCTACTAAGTAAAAGTACAAGGTAAGGGTTTATTTCACAATTTCAATATTATCTGAGTTTGTTTATACTTGATTATCTACTTGGACCTCTTTATCATCCACATCAATGTTTCTTAAAAATGTATTTCAAATCATTCTTACAATTTTAAAGACTATGGGATAAATTCATTTATACCATTGTTTAATTTTTATAATATGTTTATAAAGGAATCTTTCTGTCATTTTCCAAACAGGGTTCTTTTTAACCTTTTCGACAGAATTAAGGTAAGAATGTCTTTTTTAACTTATACGGCTGGTGCGGCTATTTTACGCCGTTATAAAATCTTCGAAGCTTCCCTTACAAGATTATAAGAATATTTTCAAGGTAAATTTTTTATTTTATAATTATTTGACTTTTAAATGATTTCAAAAAACGAGATATTTCTCTCAAATAGTTTTGATTTCATCGATGTAAACATCCTTTGATGGATTTTAAGCTTATTTGAAGTTTATTTATTATGATACAAAACATCCATATTGTAATGAAGGTTTTGTGATATGTTTGACTATTAATGTGTTATTTTTATACCATTCATGGTTTATGGAGAAAGTATTGACATTTAGTATGCTTGTTTTTATATGAATCTTTGTATTATGTTTAAACTTGTTCATATGAGGAATGCATTGGACTTAATATTTGATGGGTGGAGCCCTCTATAGATCCTCGATGCATTGGTAGGTCTCATTAGACAAACTAGTGTCTTGGAAGAAGGCCTTGACAAAATATTATTAGTTTTATTGGCATGAGGCCATGGCTACGTGGTTATGATATTCTGGCATTATGCATTCCATCATTATGAAAGAGGTTATTGATATTACATGTGATTATTAGACTAGTAGAATATCCATGTGAATAAGTAAATGGAATTATTTCATTTTATGTTTTCAATATTATGCTAATGATCAAGTATAAAATTCTTTTGTTTTATTTATACATTGCCTTAAATGTTTATTCTTATTTATGAAAGTTTCCGCTATATTGTTATCCTTACTGAGAATCTGAGCTCACCACTTTAAATGTTTTATTTTACCCAGGATGTAAAAAACTAATATATGAATGACCTGCAGGGATAGTATGAGGGGATATGAAGACAAGATGTTGTTGTAGTATTTTTCACTTTATGATGTAATGTAAACTTTATGAATGTATCAAGTTATTCGAAGGATACTAAACTAATCAGTGTTTCGAGACTATATCTTTTGTGATCATGCCAATATTATGTAATAATACATTGACTCTGGGTAATTGGGGTCGGGGTGTTACAGATAGAATATATATGGATTTCATGGTGGGATTAAAAATAATTTCCTAAGGTAACAATTCTATTTGGGTTAATGTTGATTAATGAAATTAATCTTCTACATTTATTGTTATTTAAGATTGTATTTTCCAAGGCCATAATTATATACTATACATTAATGAGATAGTTATATTACATTTAGTCCCTCTTGGTAACCTCCTGGTCTCGTTAGACAGTGTGTCTGGTTCCCCAATCAGAGTCACCACATGGCCTCAAGAGGGCCTCCTCATACACCGAGGCTTCCATCATACAATATGGTTATACTAAGGTAAAATGTATATATTATAAATTCATATTTGAGTAAAAAAATTTGAAATAATATCAAAATATATGTAAACTAAGATGAATAGTAAATGGAAAGAAAACACAAATAGACAACCAATAACCAAGACACACCTACTATAACAATATGATTGATAAAATACTTGTTATTTTTTCATAAATATCATATTTGTATAATAAATAAAATAAGTGATAATAAACATGGGCCGAAGTACCAACTCAGTAATAAAATACCATGCTCCAAACAAACATCCCATGCATGAACCCTACACCAGGTCACTATCTTGATCATATACCAAAAATAATTAGCAGCTTCTCAGGTGTCAAACTTCCATGGCGGCCTGAGAAGTGTGTGTGTAAAAATCTACATGCCACCACCAATGGGGTCTAAAAATATATCAATTTTTTATAATAGTGTGTGAAGATAAATCAAGTGAATCAAATGAACAAGGGAACAAAAGAAATATATCTCATATGTACGAAATTATCAATTAACCCTTTTAACTATAATGACCAAAGGTTTTATAAAGGGAATTTTGTACTTATAATTATGTAATATAATTTAATCACATTAAATTACAGTAGAAAACACCATGTCACATCATTCTTAGATGAACTAAAAAATTTCACGTTACCTTTAAACATAATTTTTCCAATTATGTGAATTGAATTTCAAAAAAATGTCACACAGGGTTGGGTTCAGTCAAATTTTTAGAGTTCAATAGGGCAAGCATATTTTTTTGGTATACAGTAACTTACCCTTATGAATAATAATGTTACCGTTATGAATATAATTATGACCTTATGAATAGTAAATCATCCAAGTAAATAGTTACCATACCAATGAAAGTAGAAATAAAATTTATCCATCTTATAAATGACAATACAATAATGTTGGTATGTTTGGCTAGAAATGAAAATTTAATTACAATTTTATGATTAATTTAATAATTTAAATGAAAAAGATTTTACATAAAATGTATTCATAAGATAATGTTTTTATGCCTTAATATTATATGATAATTATTTGAGACATAGTTAATTTTCTAAAGTGTTCTAAATTCAGTTTAAAATTTTGATTCTTTCACGTAAATTATGATTTTAATTAAACATAAAATTTTCCAATTTAGGAAATTAATTTAATAAATTAGAGCTCATTTTTTTATTCGACGTTTCAAAAAATTGTTATTGTGAATTTTTGGGATATATCTGATAAAAAAAATTTACGAATAAAAAAATGTGATAATCGACGAAAAATGATAAAACTATAATTTTTGATTCATGCATTAGTAATGGATGATTTCAGTGAAAATTTGATCAAATTTACATGCACACATTACTTTTTTTAATCTCAAGAATAATAATTTTTTATTTTCTAGAGATAAATAATAAACTAATGAATTATATATTGAGAAAACTCCCCTCTCCTCCACATTAAAGATCACCCCTCACCACCCTTTCTCCACACACTTCTGAAGCCTTGTTTGTTGTCAAATTTTTTCTCAAATATCTTTCTAATCCTCTATCCCAAATATCATATCTCTTTATCTCATAAAAATAAATTAAACACTTCCAATAAGCAGGTCCTCTAGATGAAAGAATCAATAGGTAAAACCCTTTTCTGTTTCCATCAATTTATTTTCAAATTCCATTAATTTCATTTATTTAATCACATATCCTTATACAAAATGTGTGAAAAATCCAGTACCACACAAATAATGTGATTTTTTATTATAATTTAATAATTCTACACAATATCTATGTTCCCCTTATTTTATACTAGAACTGAAAACACTATCTGAAATGTATTAATTTATCACATTCAAGGATGATGAGTTTTCAATTTCAATTAACATCTTCAATTATGGTCACAAACCCTTTTTATGGTTGAACCAAATTATTATATATGTAATATATCCTATTGAATGTTATAGAATAATTTTTTTACAAATTCTGTTAATTTATAAAACAAAATGAGTTCGTATTGATAAAAACCTGGAAATTAAACCAAACAGTTGTCATTAATGTTTTATATAATAATCCATCATCACTCCAAATAACCATATTAATTTTATAACCAATTAATAATTTTAATTTTTTTTATTAATATACAATGTAAAATCTTGGTATCCATCGTCATGTTTATCCATACATGTTTATATGTAAACCGATCATGAAAACCCAAGAAACAAACGCTCCCAAACTATGAAATTGAACATATTAACCCATCAAAAAGGCTTTGAATGAATATAAAAATGTTATAATATATCAATTAAATATTTAATATGTTATATAATTATTAATTAATAATTCTTATTGGACTATCCGGATCATTATAATCAAGTGAAGAACAACTTTGGACTTAAGGGAAAAGATTCCACCCAAACCTCGGTTATCCCTTCGGGTTTATCTATCATTATTTTTATCCAAATGTATTTACCATTTATTTTAATTTAAATTTTATAAATTATGTTTATATCTTCAAAACCCATGTATCATGATCCATTCATCATTATCTTTCAGGGATAAACATATTTTTAAGTGGTTCCATTCTCAATTTTTCTCGATAACAAAACCCATTTTAAGGGATCATCCCAAATTAATACCGAATTTCAAGTGCACTATATCATCTATTTTAACAAACCTTTGTTCTTATAAAATAAATATTTTTATTATAAATAAATTCTTGGTTCAATTATGGTTTTAAATATATGATTATTCTATTTTTTAAATTTTTCTTCTTTGATTTCCATCAATCCACACAAAAATGTTTTAATGATAAATTTCTTTAATACACTATTTTAATGTTATCACATCTATTGGACATCACATACTAGGATATATGCCTATATTAAATTATTAATGTCAATGTATGTCTTAATTCATTACTTTCATGAAAACTTTTATGATACTTCCATTTATTATGCTTTATGACATGATTATAATACCCATTTCATTCCATAGGTACCCTAATGGTTATGTATTATTTATTATGTATGATTCCTTATGTGGAAAAAATATTCATGAACATGTTAACATGGGTGTTACGTGATATAAATCTTATGACGTTATGTGCAGTGGTCTGGGCGGTTAACCTTGACTCATGCTCCTCTATGTGAAATTGGCCTTGACTTGTGCAAAATTCATGTTTTATGTTACTACCACATTACTATGATTCCATCTTTATGTGACCCATGATTTAAATGTCATGACTCCATGTGATAAATCCTTTAACATTCCATTTTTAATAATTATGACATGCCTTCTAACCCATGTTGTAATGATTTATTCTTATGTCTATTCCCTTATTAAGATTTTTAGCTCATCCTTTTGTACATGTTTTCCTCAGATTATTCTAGGAAGATGTTTGAAGAAAATGGAAGTTAAGAGTTCAATATGGATATTAAATAAAATTTGTTTATATGATATTTAATTATTCACAAAGTATTACAATACACTAGACATTATGTTCCTTGTATTGTTATTTGTTGTTAAATTATTCATAAAATTATGTAGTGGTCTGTGTAAAATGATAGGGTAACTATAATTGGTATCAAAGAATGATCTCTTTATTTTAAGAGAAATGGAATGGATAAATTTATTATGAAAATTATTTATAAGTATATGTATTAGAAAATATTCATAAATTTTTGTTTGATTAGAGAAAGTGGTTTAAGAAGAAACTAAATCCATGTCTGGATACTACAACTGGGTGTGGCAGTGGTTCATATGTACCTAGTATTAACAACTCCAACAATCTATTTCAAAACATAATCAGGGTAACCTAGTACATGAAAATGGGCCTTACTGTGATCCTTGGTAAACCATCATCGGAGATATTATTTGGTAAATTCATAAACTCATTATAAACCATTATTATGTGAACAAAAAAAGATCCCATAAGAATATATGTTAGGAAACAGATATAAGATAACAAATATTTGAACATATAGAATCACATGTTAGGATATTCTTTTCCTTTAAAGTTGAACCATTTATGTTCAACTTTTATGTTCAGTCTTATTAGTTATGTATTCGATCCCCCTAATTGAATTTTTTTTCTAAGTTATTAGTGGGAAATTGAAGAACACGTCGAAAAAATCAAAGTGATATAGAATGTGAAGATTACCATAATTATATTCCAAATATGATTGAATGGGTGCTCAAAATTTCATGAAAGTACATTCTCAGGTGTATCAGGTTATGAAAAAAAATTTGAATCATGTGGAATGCCATCCTCCTACAGGGAAACAGAATGATTCCATTGAATACATCTTGTGGAAAAGTCCTCCCATGATGAGTGGATATTCTGATCCCCTCCTCCTAAAATGGTGGATTAACTCCATTGAGAATATATTCTCTATCCTCTAGTGCTTAGATGAAGAGAATGTGTTGTTGGGGGTCTATTGTTTTGATGGGTAAGAAGATCAGTAGTGGACACTAATCATGAATATAAAGTCCTAATAATGAATTGATTCTAAGGATGGGGAGTAATTCAATAAAATTGTTTTCAGTAAATATTTCCTCTAACCCTCCATATCGATATGGAAGGAGAGTTCATAAGACATAATCAGAAGAAAGATGATTCTATATTGGTGAATTAAGAAAACATTACAAGGCTTGCGGTATATGCATTCGTATTTTTCATGATCACCAAATTCAAGGTGGATATCTCCTTCAGTGGACTAAAGCTATGCCTATGAAAAACATTGGTCATTCGTAACATTGACAATTATGAATAGATTATTCATTGTTCTCTCAAGGACGGAATAGATATTGGAGACTCACAATGGCCTTGTGGGCCCAGGGATAAAAAGAATAAAATGTAGTCTAATATGGGTGGTTATAAAAATATATCTCATGATGGAAAGAAGACATAACATCCCATTTCAAAAAATTGGAGGAAGAATCATCTAATTAACTCTCTAAAGGGAACCATGAATTACTTCAAAGGTGGAAGAAAATGGAATCTAGCAAAGAAATACCAAAGGGATATGAATAATTTCACTAATGTGGAAGAAGAATGGAAGGCTCAGATCAACACTCATCTCGTGGTGCAATGTTATGATAGCAAGGGACATAGGAATTATGTGAAAAATTTACCTAATGCAATGTTTTTAGAGGCAATAAAGACATACTACAATGAAAGATGTATGGGATTATACTATCACTTCTACTAAGGTGGATCTAGAAAAAGATGTGGTTACATGTACTCTTGTTATTCCTCCATTAATAATGGGCATACTCTTTGATTTGGGTTCAATGAATAATTTCATATCATGAATGTTCAATAGAACTATTAAAACACTAACTCATAATTTGGAGGTTTAGTTATCTATAAGAATAAATAATGGGGAAATTATTTCATCCAGTGTATACAACTCCTACCTGGTTAATATTTGTGCAATAAACCTCCAAGTAAATATTGCAATACTTCCTCTAGTGGAGTTCGATGCTATTTTGGGCATGGATTGGATATCATTATACATATCCAACATTAAATGTTAGGAAAGGGATATTTCTCTTCACGACCTATTGTGTCCTCCAATATTATAAATGTTCAAGGTGGAACATGAATCTACTTCAGAATCATTTTCCCAAGTGTGTATATTCTTGAAATATGAGAAAGCATATCTTGTTAATATGATTGAGACAAAAGAGATGATACTTCTCAATGATATTCCCACCATGGGAGATTACACTGACATATTCTATAAATAATTGACGTGTGTTCCTCTTAATCATGTGATTGAATTATCAATTGAAATTTTTCCAAGACCCTAACTATATCAAAGAATCCTTATGGAATGGCCACCGTAGAGCTGGATGAGATGAAGAATCGGTTACAAGAGAATTTAGAGAAGGGTTTTATACAACTAAGTGCTTCACCATGGGTTGCAAAAGTCCTCTTCGATAAGAATAGTGACAGATCATTACAAATCTCTATTGATTATCACGAGCTCAATAAAATCATGATAAATATCATGTATCTACTAGATAATATAGATGAATTGTTCGATCATCTACAAGGGGACAATTATTTATCTAAGGTAGATCTTTATTTCAGATACTAGAAATTAATGGTCAAAAAGGAAGACATTCATAAGTCTTCCTTTCAGAGGGGGTATGGACACTATTAGTTCATATTGATTCACTTGGGACTCACTAATGATCTATATTTTTTCAATTTTTTAATGTATCGAGTCTCTAGAAATTACCTCAACACATTTATGGCAGTCTTTATCGATGATATTATGATATAATTTCAGTGGAAGGAGGAACCTGAAGAGCATTTTAATAGTTTACTGATGAATTTTTTAATGGGAAAAATTTATGAAAATTACAATATATGTGAGTTTTGGATATAGGAATTATCAATATTAGGTTATGTTATTACTAGAAAAGGAATATATGTGGACCATTCTAAGAAAAATGCAATCAAAGAGTGGCCAAGGCCAACATCTAAAATAGAGATCAATAGGATTCTGGGTCTAGCCAGGTATTATTGACGATTTATGAAGAACTTATCATGATTGTCAAACATAATGAACAAACTGACTTGGAGGAGAGTGAAGTCAATCCAGAGTCATGAATTTTGGGAAAGCATTGAAGAGCACAAAAAGTTGTTTATCATTGCGCCAATAATAACACTATAGATAAGTACAAAACTAATTGTTGTGTATAGTGATTCTACAAAGAATGTACTAGAAGGTTTATTAATGAAACATGATAATGTGATATGGTACACCATAAGGGATCTAAAAATCCATGAGTAAAACTATATCATGGATGATATGGAGTTGGTGTTTATAATCATTAGGTTTAAAATATAGAGGCATTATCTCTATAGAGAAAATTATGAGATATATACTATCAAAAAGAGTCTCAAAAATATATTAACAAATAAATATCCTCATATGTTCCAAAATATATGGTTAAAGATCATCAAGGATTGTGAATACTCAATCAACTAATATCTTGGTATGGAAAATAAGGTGGTAGATTCTCTAGGTAGAAAGGATAATGCATATTTATCAATGATGTTAATTGAAAAGTAATCAATATTCTTATGTTTTCCGAGAATGCACAAGTGAACCATTAAGGGAGGAAAATCATTAGTCCTTTCTCAAAAGATTTCTCATCCACCCCTTATGGTGAATGGAAATGATTATGAGAGAAATGATTTGGAAATTCGGAAAATGTTGGAAGCTATGAAAAATGAGAAATCCTCTTAGTTCAAAATTTAAAAGGATAGAGTCCTAATACTCAAGTCATTATAACATGTACCATCTGATATAGAGAAAAAGAATGATCTTATGAATGTCACATATATCTCAACCTTCTCTGTTCTCCCAAGGAGCACAAATATGTATCAAGATCTCCTAGATAATTATTAGTGGGACAAATGAAGAAGCAGATTGGTGAGTATAAATCAATATTCCTAGTGTGTCAACAAGTAAAGGAATAAAGGAAAATATCTAAGGGGAAGATTCAACCACTAACCAATCCAACATGAAAGTGTTAGAACATAACAATAGACTTTTCAATAGAATTCCAAGGACATATAGAGAAAACAATGATATATGGGATAATATAGATTATCTAATAAATACATCTCACACTATCAAAATTATAGAGTACATCTCATTTTATCAACATGTGAATATACATATCAAATATGTGGTAAGGATTCCGGATGGACCACTATCTATTGAATTCGATAGTGATCTGAGATTCGCCTAAAACTTTTGGAGAAGTATCCAATATGATCTATGCTCTAAGATGAACATTAGTATGGACTATCATCTTAAAAGTATTTCCCAATCTGAGAAATCTATTCTGACATTGGATGGTGTGATGAGATCGTGATCTAAAGACTCCAATATAGGATGGTAAGAACATCTTCCACTGGTAAAATTATCCTAAAATAATAGATTTTACTAGAGCATCCAAACGGTCCCATATGAATCCTTCTACTGGAAAATGTGTAGAACACCAGTGTTCTGGGATGAAGTCAGTGAGAATTAGATGCTAGGACTTGAAATGATCAAATAAATGGTGGAGAAGTTGAAAACCATTCAACAATAGAACAATTCAGTCCAAAGTTGATAATATACCAATGTAGACAATCATTGATGAGGCCATGTGTTTAATGAGAGCGACATGGTATTCCTGTGCACATATCGATGGAAGAAGGTCATGAGATTTGGGATGAAAAGAACGATATGTCCTAGGTACATCATCCCCTTAAAGATTCATGATCAGGTCGGAGCTATGGCCTACCGACTACAACATCCACCTACCATGTCTAAAATACACGATGTCTTCCATTTATCCCCCTTATGTGAGAATATACTAGATCATTCACAAGTACATTCTTCAGAGGTGGTATAGTTGGAAAATGTTCATTATTATGAGGAACAACCAGTGAAGATCATGGATCATAGCGATAAAGTTATACATAAAAAGACTACTCACCTGTTCCAATTACTATTGAAAAACCATAAGTACGATGAGGAAACATGGGAACTAAAGGAAGTAATGAATGAACTGTACCCAAACTTGTTTTCTACTTAGTCTGTAAAACAAAATTATGAGGAAAAAAATTATAAGGGGGGAGAATGTTAGTACCCATGTTTTTATCAATGTATTTACCTTATTATAATTATGTTATATAATATAATCACGTAAAATAACATCAGGAAACATAATCAAACATCATGCGTGAATGAACTACTAAATACTATGTGACCATTAAACATATTTTTTCCACTTATGTGATTTGAATTTTGAAAATATGACATACATAGTTACGATCAATAAGATGTTTGGAGTCCGATCTGAGAAACTTAACTTTTGGTGAATATTTACATACCCTTGTGAAGAGTAATGCTACCCTTATGAATAATAATATGAACGTTATGAATAGTATATCATTCAAGTAAATAGTAACCTTACCATGAAATTATAAATAAAATTTATCCATCTTTTAAGTGACAATATGATAGTGTTAGTATTTTTGGTAAGTCATAAATATTTAATTATATTATTATGATTAATTTAATAATTTAAAACAAAATTAATTTTCATAAAATTTATTGAAAAAATAATATTTTTCATTCTAATTATTAAAACATTATTTTATGATACCATACTTAATTTTTCAATGTTTTATAAAACCAGTTACAAAATTTGTATTTTCATGTAAATTATGATTTTAATGAAAAATTAAAATTTTCATATTTAAAAAATGTCATAAAATATGGTTCATTTTTGGAATATACACATCAAAAAATGGTAAAAATTTTTTAGATTTTTTTTGAAATAGTTGAATTTTTTATAAATAGTAAAATATGATAATTTAAGTTAAATGCTAAAACCTGAATTTTTGAGTCATTCTTGACTGATGGATGATATAAGTGACTATAGTTTCGAAGTAACATGAACACATTAATATTCAGTGTATCATGAATCAGAACAATTACCTATTTTGAAAAAAATGATGAACTAATGAATTAAATATTGAGAAAACACCCCTCCCCTC
The DNA here is from genome assembly GCA_963277665.1 of Viscum album. Taxonomy (NCBI): domain Eukaryota; kingdom Viridiplantae; phylum Streptophyta; class Magnoliopsida; order Santalales; family Viscaceae; genus Viscum; species Viscum album. The sequence continues at coordinate 937,921,543 of OY728150.1, forward strand.
CACAATAAAAACCACCCTTCCCAAACTCTTATCCTCACACCTCTCAAGCCTCATTCAATTTCCAAATTATGCTCAAATATTTCCCTATGACTCTCTCCCACGTTTAGGAGACTTTTTTCTCATTAAAATACCATAACCACTTCCATAAGGAGGTTCTCTAGAGGATGGAATCAATATTTTAAACCCTTTTCTGTTTTCTTTCTAATTATTTTCATGTTCCATTACATTCATAAGTATCCTAACCTATCCACATCCAAAAGGCTTGAAAACTGAATTAACTTACACATAAATGAATTATGTTATGATAATTTAATAACTCATCTTCATATATCATTTCCCCTCCTTTTATACATAAAATTAAAACACCATCTGAGATCTATTAGTTTATCACATTCAAGGATGAAATGTTTTCTATTTATTTTACCTTCATCTATTTTGGTCGTGAAATATTTTTCATGGTTTATCTAGATTATTATGTGTGTATTATATAATATTTATTTTCCTGGAATAATTTTTTACAAATGGTTTTAATTTTTAATCATAATGACTTTGTTGTGATAAAAAAACACAGATTAACCCAAATAGTTATCATTAATGTTTTATATAATGATTAATCCAAAATGAAACGAAGTAAATTAATTTTGTAAGTATTTAATCCTATTTTTGTTATATAATAACATAGAATATCAATTATGTACAATCATCTTCATCTTAATTGATTATCTGTGCATCTATATATGTTAATTGATCATGGAAACCAAAGAAACAAACGCTCCTAAACATTTAAATTGAACTTATTAACCCCTCAAAAATCCCATAAATGGACTCCACAAGGTTAAAATAAATCAATTACATGTATAGGAGGTTATTTAATTATTAATTAATTTTTTTATCTAGGACATTGATATCATGTAAAGAACACCTTCAGACTTATGCTAAGGCATTATACCCTAACCTAAATTATTTGATCAGGTTGCTCGATCATTCTTTTTACCAAAATGGATTTATCTTTTATTTTTATGTACATCTAAAAAAATGATTATTATATTAAATAAATCATGTATCAATATACATTCAAAATTCTCTGTCTATAATATACATATTTTTAAGTGGTTCCCATCTCAATTCATCCTGATAGCTATGCTCGTTTGAAAGGAACTTCTCGAATTCTTACCCAATTTAATGTGAACACTATCATATTTTTAAGACATCATTTTATTTTATAAAATAAGAATTATTATTATTAAAACATTAATTATTAAATTTTTCTTTTATATTAATGATTATTCCCTCTTATATTTTAAATGCTCTTTAGTTTTTTCCTTAAAACTCCACTACAATGTTTTAGTGGTAAAATTTCACAAATATTATTTTTAAATTTAAATACTTCTTTTTGAAAAAAACATACCATGTTATAAAACTATTTCCCCTTATTAATATCCTTTATTTTTATAATTATTTTTATTCATGGAATCTGTTACGATACACCCATTTATTATGCTTTATGACATGATTATGATATCCATTTTTTCAATGAGTATACTTATGTTTTTATATTATTGATTATGTATGATTATTTATACGAAAGAAAAATTCATGAACATGTTAAGATGGGTGTGACAATTTAGAACTCTAATAAATGTGGTAAATTTTAGTCTCATGAGATGTTATGTGCAACAGTCATGGATGTTAGCCTGGAATCATGCTCGAGGTGCAATGGTCTGGGCGGTTAGCTTTGAAACATGCTCCATTTTGTGAAATGGGACTTGAATCATGAATAAGTCATGTTTTATATTGATTGCAAAATACTATATAATATTCCATATTTTTATGATATTGTGTTTTATATGTCATAATTTCATATAAATAATCTTATTTTATGACTTTTTATATAATTAGTCTATGCATTCTAACCCATGCTCTAAAGAATTATTCGTATGTTTAGTCCATTACTAGGTTTTTTTGCTCATCCATTTATTAATGTTATCCCCATGTTATCCAATGCAGAGGTATTAGCACAATGGAAGATATGAACTTAATATAGAGACTAACTAAAAGTTTCTTTTATGATGTATAATTATGTACACAGTCTTCTAATACACTAGACACTACGATCCTTAGCATGTAATTTGATGTTAATTGATCCGTAAAATCATGTAATGTTATGGGTAAAGGGTTGGTCATGCTATATTACCATTTTATGTTCTAAATGGTCATCAAACTAACTGAACTAACTATGAGACCAATAGGTGAATAATATATATCAAAACAAGTTTCATAGTTTTATACATAAAAGGATTTCCCTATTCAATTCAATTTAATGAAGTAAATTGGAGCATTAGTACAACTAACCATACCATGTCATACATTTAGAGAATAGAGCCTCAGTCTGATATCCCAAACCATTACAACATTTGGAAAATAAAGCCTATATCTGACATCCAAGCAATGGAAACAAAGGTAGGCCAAATGCCTTAGTCTAAGAAACCATAAAACTCAAGAGCATCAATCCCTAAGTTAGGAGAATATAGATTCATTTCTATATCCTAACAAAAATAAAACAATGGAGGGGCCTCAAGGAACAATATTTCCTGACCTATGGGAATAGAGCCATAGTACAATACCCCACTCATACAGTTTATAACTAATCCATTTTCACATGCTAGTTTAACAATTTTACACATTTACCATGTATATGCCTTAACATATTTAATGTAATCACATTATACCAAACTCCACCTCATGTCATATTAACATCAATAAAAAAGTTAACATCAAATTCATTTCAAAGTTCATGAAACACCCAAACCAAATTACATATTTAAAATAAACATTACGCCTCCCCTTTAAAACAATGTTATTCCACTTTGAATGACTAAACCATGCCCCGAAGATTTCATTTCAGTTTCCAACAATTTCAAATAATCATTAACATATTTTGGATGTGAAATTTAGTAAAGCAAAGGAAATGGTTGAAATTTCTATCCACCTTGTTTAGTGATAATATTTAAAATAAAATAAAATAAATGTGTTGATAATATGATAAAAATAAACCATATTAAACAATATAGTCCTCACATATTCATTTTTTCCAAATAAAATAATATTATAATTGTAAATTTTATATTTTATTTTTAAATATATATATATTATAAATTAATATATATTTTCAAAAAATATTAATATAATTATAAATATATTATTTTTGTATATAATTATATAAAAATGATTTTTTAAATATACATATTTATAAAATAATGTAATTATATATATTTATTAACCTATTGAATATATAATTAAAAATATACGTATATGTAAATATTTAATTACAAATATATATATATATATATATATCTATATTTAAAAAATATTTGTTTAATTGTAAATATATTATTATATATGTCTTTATAAAATCATATATAAAAAAATATTTATAAATATATCTATAAAAATGAAAATTTTAAATGATTACATGATTATTGATATGGGCAGGTATGGGTAATATATTTAAAAAGTATTTTTTTCCAATACTCAATTATTTCAAATAAAAAATATTATATTTGTAAATTGTATTTTTTGTTATTATATCACCTCAGTTATATATCCATTTAATTTTATAAAATATGTTATCAATGATTATTATTATTTTTATGTCATCTTTATTATATTAATAATATTTTTTATTTTAATTAATCATTGTATTTCATGTCACCAAAAAAAGTAAATATTAAACGAAGAAATACATTTTTAGATAAATGTTAATTTTTTTAAAATTAAATTGTCCTCATATATTCACTAAAATCATTTTCAAAATCCTTATATTTATTTATTTGAAATTTATTTATAGTTATTTTTATTAATTTTTATAAATTATGTTGAATAAAATATTTATATACTCATAATCAAAATTATTTATTCACACATAATCAAAATTATTAATATCCACACTATCAAAATTATTAATTCAAGGTAATTGAAATTATTTATAAATTAATCATATATTACTATAATTTAAAATTATAAGTTCAATAAAATAAAATAAAATAATTTAAACATATTAAATTAAGAAAATTAATATATAAAAATTATTTATTAAAAATAATTATCGATTGAAATTTATTAATTCAGAAAAAATTATTAATTCAAAATAAATATGCATTCAAAAAGATAATTTAAAACAATTATTAATTAAAAATTATTTTTAAAATATGTATATAATTATATAAATAAATTATTAATTGAAGATAATAAAAATTATTAGTAAATAAAATTATTTATGATTGTTTTTTATTATTACTAATAAATTATTTTGTTATTATAAAAATAATTATTCATATATTACATTTGAAAAAATATTTTTATACCCATGAAAATACTATTAATAATAATTATTAAAAATAATCATTTATATAATATTGAATCAAAAAAACTTAATAAAATAAAATCGGTACATAAGGATATTGTATGAATTGTTTTAAAATGAAGTCATATGTAGGGATTCATTTCTTTCCAAATCACCATATATTTGGGGTGATTTAAAAAATATGCTTTTGTTGAAACGTTTATCTCCCTTTCTTCCAGAATGATTCATTTAGGTCCATTTTAGCACCAATAAATAGGGGATATAAGATGCCATCTTCCCAAATCTTTTTTCCTCCCATATCTTGATTTCCAAAATAGCTCTATGGCCTTTTCACAAAAAGGGTAACCAAGAAAATATCTCATATCAGTAGTTGACACCATTAGGATAACCCCTTTTTAAGTGACAATGAGGTCCACACATCCAGTAAAAATAATTCCCACTATCAAACATCATATTCTTTATTTAAAACCATAACTGGATCAAAATCCAGAATATATCATTTATACCATTTCAAAATCCTCTTATTCATTTCACAAATCAAACATATAATAAATTAAATTCTACCTTTAACCAATCCCACCTAAAAATTTTAATTTATTAGTTGAATCATTTTTCTTGTTACCTTATCTCAACGTTGATCGACTTATTTCCCCATTTTAAATGGTCTAGAATAAGCCAAGAGTAGCCTATTGTCTAGTATCAATTCATCAACAGAACTAATTAGGTCCATGAAGGGCCTCTCACCTCATTATAAGTAATATTTAACATTTCATATCCAAATAAATTAGAATGTGGAAAGGTAGTGAATTGACACAACTATATACACATATAAAACCTCATGACTATAAAAAAATAATTAGAACTACCTACCTCATGTTCATAGACAACCGCTTATCCAAAATTAACCCTTGATTTGATCTAAATCAACCTCAAACACTAAGATGCAGAAAAACTAATATAAATAAGGGTTTATAGATACATAATGATATGAAATAAAACACAAACCATCTTACATAAAATGAAAGTATGTGAATTCTAGGACTTACCCGGAACTTCGATTTTCACCAAAAGACACTCCAAATGTTTAATAATTGATGGAAAATAATCCCTTGGATGTATAGTATTGTTTGGATAATCTCCCAATCTACTAGAGGAGAAATAGGGGATAATGTAGGAGAATAATTATTTATTTTGAAGAGGGAAAATTCTAATTCTATACTTTTTATGTGGTGCACGATTTTCTAAACAATGTTCCAACCCTATGTTATCCCCTATCAAAGAGTGAACTGGGATGTGTGGTTTGGATGTCCATCTATAATGTTTTCAAACCATGGATTGGGAATGTGCTATCCAATGTCCAAGGGATCTAGGCCATATATTCTCTTGTAGGTATCCCACATGGTTTCCTAAAAATTCACCCCCTTCTAGAGAATATATGGTTCTGTCACAAGGTTACTACTAACCATTCTCAAACATTTATATCAACACAGATGTCCTATTATCCCCATTTACCATTAAAAAACACCTAGGACAACCCCAAAACATCATATTCACACAAGAACCATTTCAATTCAAAAATGGAGTATAATTGTTTTAAAAAAAGTATGAACCTATATGCCATGTCAGGATCTTACAACCTCCCTATATTATAATAAGTCATCCTTGAGCCACATTCCGAAGAATCAACCAGCCTCTAAAATAAAATGGCCCATCCATGGTTCCCCCCATTCAACGTACGTCTTCCATGTTTCCTCATGAACATGTCCATTCCATCACCACTCTCAGACCAAACAAATAGTCCATCCTAATGAATTTTCCTAATGTGATACTCAATTTCCAATGTAATTCTCCTAATGTATTCATCAACCTTAACCCCAAATCTACTATAGAAACCCCATAGGTAAACAAACGAAACACTTCCTAAAACACCACATAAGGAAATGTATTTCCTATAATCATAACACTGTGGAAGTGACCATCGGGACTCTACTATCTAGGTCCTCTCTATATGTAATGGGCCAAAACACATAGTTCTATCTTATACATTGTTCAAAATATCTAATGCGACCCAATATCTACATCAAACAATGAATACATTGTTTTGAAGGACATTATATTGACACATGTTGGTCCTAAATTTAGTGATCGTGGCCGCATTCAATGTACAACCATATGAAAAATGGGCCAAGAATAAATGTCATCTCAATGTACCTAAACATTCGAAATATGATCCTTAGCCCATATTCAAACCAAAAACGACATGGTGGTGCTTACCTTATCACATCCAACTCATAAAAATTATCAAATCATCTCCCAAATACTTTTCAATGAAATGGTTCTCCCCACTATATTCTTTAACTTTCCAATACAATATTTCACTATTAGAATGCTTCCCCATTCACATTATCTTGTAGCCTCCTCACTTATGGAGTACCGACATCATCAGACGCATCTTCTAGATTCATTCCATGAATTCTTGAAAAACTCCATCATCAAGACTTCCACTACTCTCTAGACTATCATTTTTCCCCATATCACCATTCAACACTCCTAATATATGCTCCTTCTCCATCTAAACGTTGACTATATACAACTAGGTTCTTTCTAAAAACCAATTTCCATTATTTAAGGAACTTATAATTACAAAACATATATATAATGTGGTTTTTATCTCACCACATTAATTCATTTTCCTCATCGAGTTGAGGTATACATGGCTGGTGTATCCTGGAATGTCGGGCATTAGTTTTTCAACATTGCTTCTTTACATGACCAAGATTTCATCACCCTTAAAGGAATTTCATGGTCACCTAAATTCACATCCCTAAGTCCATACACAACCTTCGATGAGGATCTAATAGATAGCCTCCATTTCCATCACCCATTTTCATGTCTCATAACACAAATTAGTGACTCAATCATAGACATCTCAGATTTCTTTTAAAACTACCTTGATCCCAAATACAATGCTTGGATTGATTAACATCCACATACAAGGCCCACATGGCCTTTCATAAGGAATCCAAACATTCACCTCATAGGTTTTCTCATTACCATAACAATTCCATAACACACACTCTGTGGTCAGATCCCCAAATCTATTATTGTCATACCACTCTCCACTTAAGGAGTTTTATCATCATCATCTTCCTTGAAGAGTTATGACAATCATAAAGAATGCATCGATAATAAGTTAATCCTAAAACTATAGACGTGTACATCTATATTATACTAGAGAAAAAAACTGCACCCACTACTAAATCTAGTATTCCAAGACCAGAATACATGCAATTCATACACACGAAATCAATCCCAAGGACCTCCCCCATATCTTTTCGATGGTGTACACCCCACCATACATCTCCCCATACACCAATCCATGAGATTATCCACCAAAATGATCAATATAAAACCTAAAAAATTTAGGTAACATGGTGTAAATATAGAGAACTCTTAGCATATCTGGGAATATTTCAAGATATTGGGTATGATCATCACTATCTAATAGTATTCTAAGATATCATTGAGGAATAGAACAAAAAACTATCCATCACTAATGCCACCTATAACCAAGGGAAAAACCTAAGCATATGAATGTATTGGGATTCACAACCTACCAATGTATCATCACCACTCACTCACCACAACAAGAATGAGATTTCCAACCAAAACTCACTACCACATCATGAACCTCTTAAATGTGGTCATGGACAAACATTCCCTTTGTAACCAACTCCATTTCCCTACTCAATATATTCTAGAATGACCCTGGTGATTAAAAAATAATCACACCATCTACTACACTGATCCACAACACACCTATCTCATGAATATCCTACACTTACCACTATGATCACATGGAAGAACGACATGTGATTTCCCTAAACCACATGTTCCCCCATCTCTAATGTTGTCGGGCTCTCAAAGAATGTTCCCACATATTTAATTCATCATATCTCTTGAGGTATTACACATTCTTGCGACCACAGATTAATCCAAAATCAATATCAGAAAACATTTACGTTATTAGATCTATGCCTGATCACCAACATACTCATTTGACCACACCTTCTAGTCTTCTAGACCCATTGCCCTTAATGAATTCTCAAACATCATGACTAATAACCAAACGATTAGTAGAAAAATAAAAAACAAATCACCTCCATAAACATATGTTTTGCCTCCATAAAAAAATGATACAATCCACCCTTGAGTCACCCTTTCCACGTCATCCAAAAAATAAACATTGAGGCATCCATTAATAATCATAAAAATACAAAGGTCGGAAACCCAACCGATCCATCACTCTGAAACCATCTTTACGACAAGTAATAAGAACTCATGTTCCTCCTTGATAAAAAAAGTCACAACTATGATCTTTTACCAAAAGCACTACAGAAAAAACATTGCATAGATTCCACCTCCAAATAAATCATGCGAGATTGTTATTCCATGGCACCTACAATGCTATACTAACCACCCTTAAGGCTACCTTTTTTTCCCACAACTTTCAAATAGTTCCAAAAATTCGAAGAGCATATCTAAAATTGTTAACCATTTTCATTTTTCACTCTAGGATAATACATACTAGGAAAAACTATTTCTGAGCCACTTACAAAGTCCAAAACATTGGAATGTTTCATATGAATCCAAAGGTACTAGAAAACCTAAAATAAATATCACATAGGTCACCTCAATATTTAATTGATTCTAACTACCTAAATTATTTATAGGTCAATAAAAAACCATGAACTCCTCCTCTAATCTACCCTTTCCAATACTAAAACCACTCACTCCTCATGGTGGCACTACTACCCCCACTCCAAAACACACTAATTTTAATGCATTGAAAAAAATATTTACTCGAGGTATTACTCAAAGGATAACGACATTCCAAAATTAGTATTATGATCTAGAATTCCACAATGGGGTCCAAAACTCTACTCGTATGGTCTAAACCCACAAGGGTTACCACATACACATTATATAAAAACATATCATAATGTTATGCCACGACACTATCAAGGAAAAAACTAAATAATATCTTTTATCATTCTTCAAACCCCATAATGTCTCATAACCCCCAACCAAGGTAATAAATTAGGGAACAATTTCCAAACCACCGTTACATAGGGTCTTATAACAACACTAGTGATACCCATTCCTAATGTCCCTATAGGTTCCATCATCTCACATTTATATTATTAATTAAATATTAGTATATAAAATATAAGTTTTCTCATTTCCAAATTTCCATTTTCCATACCATTGAATTTAGAGCTTAAACCCCCATTTTTAGCCCAATATTTGAAAACTACATGCTTATTAAAATTCAAAAAAAAAATTCATTAAATACCATTTCAAGTAATATCATTAAACAAAAATCATAGGAATAAAGTACACTTCTAATAAGTTATTTCTGATGATATATCAGTCATATAAAACATACTGATGACCTTTCAACCCGAGGTTCCTTTAATGATGCATGAAATGAAAAATATCTCTATTTCCATAATTGATCAAGAGATAAATTCTCATAAATAAATAAAATCACATCTAAGTACACCTATAAAGGTGGAATTATATACCAACTATAAAATCTTAAAATAGATCATCAATTCCTACCACTAGAAAATTGGGGTTCCATCTTATATGGTTCTGAAATAACCCAAGAATGATCTCATTACAATAAACCACCATGATCCACGTCATCTATCAACCATACCAATATAGTAATGAAAAATAAACCACCTCTATTGCCACTTTTTAATAACCCTATACCAATAGCCACTATTCCTCTTACCCTGATCCTAGTCACCACATGACCTCAATCATGCCTCCTCATATGTGGGAGGCTGCTGACTAGCTCTGTAGGTCTATAAAGGTAAAATAAGGAGACTATTCACACTTATTAATGTAAAATCATTGAATACATAACATCAATAAGAATGGAAACCAATATGAATAGTATATTGTAACCGAACAGTAAGAACCAACCAATAACAATGCACCTCCTACTATAATAATATGATGGATAGGGTATATGTCAGAGAGTCATGCTAAAAATTTCTAAAAACTAAAAGGACATAAATGTTTCCAATCATGGATTCAAGCCCCAACCTGATCCTAAAATCCGATGATCCAGCCAAAAATCCCATACATTTACAATATGTTATATTCATATAATGAAATTGTACCCAAAAAAGAAACATCCTCTCAGGTTCCCAAGTGTTATGGCGGCCCAAGAAGGGTGAGTGTGAGTACAACTCAGTCATCCACCACCAATGATGTCAAAATCATTACCAAGTTTGTACAACAGTACATGTAGATAAAACAAGTGAAACAATTGAAAATGAAAAGAAGAAATATTCTCACATTTAATAAAATATCAATTAGAATTTTTATCCTTATATGTTCTCAAGGGGCAACTAACCAACTTAATTGACCTTGGGCACACAGTGTACCTAATCCATAACATAATGAGTTTCATATTTTTTTCCCAAAGGGTAATCACAAATCAATTCAATTTAACGAAGTACCTTGGAGATTCAGTCTAGGTAACCATATCATTTAATACATTGTGAGAATTGAGCCTCAGTCTGACATCCCAAACCATGTAAACCATAAGAGCATTGGGACTCAGTATAAAATCCAAAGCGTCAAAACATATGTGGGCCTAGAGCATCTGTCCAGCCGACCTAGAAATTGGGTTGCCTCAGTCCCTATGTTATATGGACGGATCCTCATCCTGAAATACAAATTGAAACAACACATCAATGGGTAATAAATCATATATCTATCCATATCCACGAGAGTATATCCTTAGTCCAATACACCACTCAAAAAATTATCAATAATCCATGTGCATGTTCTTATTTCTTCATTTTACTCACTTACCATTTACATGTCATAACCCATTTTACAAATTCATGTTATACAAAATGACCCCTGATTCAATTTAATAACAAGAAAAGAGTCAAAATAAATTCCATTTCCAAATTAATCAAAACATAAAAGTCACATCATCCATTTAAAATCAACTTAGAATCGCCCCTTCTAAAAAAGATTATTTGTAATACACCACGTTTTTATCGACCTTTTTTCGAATAAATAAAATGTTAATTTTTTTCATGATTTGAATTAAGTCAAAAATTCCATTCATGTGTAATGGACATGGTGTATGGCACACAAAACAATTAATTTTTTTCATTCACATTCAACATTGACTTATCTTACACCACATGCAAAAATTATTTTGTAAACATCATTTTAATGATATAATTATTGAAATCAGAAAATTTTTACCTAGCCATTAAAATGATTAATATGAATAGTAATAACTAATTATAATATATTTTTGATAATAGTTATATATAAATAAAACATATTTATATTGAAGGCTATGATTTTTGGTACTGGTTTTTTGGGTAAAGAGACACTTCTTTCTCAAATAAACTACTATTATTGTCCGACTCTGAAAATAAATAAAATTAATTTAAAAAACATATAGATATTAAATTTGATAAAATAAAAATCCTTTTTTAATTTATAATGTTTAAACTTGATTTTTCTATATTTTATGGTTTTTTCTATGAAACTTCAATTCTTGATGAATTCTGAAAAATACGACTTTTTTGTAAAAACTGCCATTTCGTTCAAATATTTACTAATGTTAAATTATATATTATATTTTTTTAATATCACATTAGATAGTTTATGAACTTATTAATACAATATATGTCATTAGAATCAATTTATCTTTAAAATTTAATACAAAAAATAATAATAATTTGAACTTATTTCAACTTTAAACCCCCATTATTTTGCCCCTTCTATAGGATTAACAGTAATCATAAAGTTGACACTTCTGTGAATTGAGTTTAGAAAAACATAAATAAATTATTTTAATCAGTATAATATTTTGAATTTAATTATAACATTTTTACTTTAGAACAAAATGACTATTAAAACTGCTTAAAATTAATCAAAACGATTAAGGTCAAATTAAGCTTAATGAGGGACTAAACCTTACTTTAGTAGGGAAAATGACCTAGACACTTGTACAAAACACATTGGATGGAAATTATTCATCCAAATACACTAAATTATTTATTTATATATGTTTTTATGTCTTTTTTAGCTATTAACATGTTTACACCTAACTTGTTTTCAAAAATGCGAAGTGAGTCCTTTTCCTTCCATATAAAAGGCTGCCACCTCTCCCACTACTTAAAACATCTAAAAACTATTAGGATCATCCAATACCTACCCAATACTCTTACCAGAAGTCCTCCAATCCTCCTAAAATCCTTACCCTGTGCCAAATTAAATCCATGGAAGCCTTTTGGCACAAACCAAAATGAGTTACCTGATTAAGAGGTAACATCTTCTCTCAAGTACTTTCTATTATATTCTTTCTCCACCCATCAAAATTATTTTTTCCTTGATTGTATACAAAATTTATACTACATATAACAATATTTGTTTAATTAAATGTTTTAACCTACATTTAAACACACCTCCATCTAATGGATAAAGAACATATTGTTTTTGTGTATGGTGAAATACTGCCTCACTAAACAATGATTGTTCAATTTTCCTTATCGCCTCTCATACTGAAAATTATGATGGAAATTGGATTTATATATTTTATATTTTATATTTATAATTTATTTAATCTTATTTATTCATTTTATAATAGATATATTTTTACATTCCATTTGGTTTTAATAATGTAATTTCGTTTGAGAAGGACTGTACTGCCACCCCCTTAAAGAAATATAATTTACTCATATAATACATGGATTGTATTAAGGGTGGTTTTATTGAAAATATAATACCTATATGATAGTATAATTACAAATTATTGACTATATATACATATAAATACATATATTTATTTCTATTTCTTTATTTCAAAACAAAAATTAAACAGAAACAACATTCCTGAGCACGTATGACCAACCGTCTCCATGAACATTATATTCTATTTCATACATATATATTATATTGATTGTTGTGAAATAAATATATTTAATATATATAATATTTTTATCATGGTTTAAATTATAAAATATTGATATAAGTTGAAGGACCGATGGTATTATAAATTAAGACACATGCGAAGAATAAAGCGATTAATATCCAAAGTGAGAACATAATATAAGAAGGTTACCAAGTGGGTAATATAAGGTCATATTAAAAACATATATGGTGTTAAATATAATAATATGGTTTTATAAAACATTATAATATATTTATATTTATTATACTGTTGGTTTGAATAAGTGCGATTAGAGTCATGATACTAGGTAAAAGGATTTCATTTCACTTCTTATTTCAATGAGATACAATTTTTTCTTCGCCACTCATTCCTTTTGTGTGGTTTATGTATTACCCATATTTATATTATATGTATCATATAATTAATTTATGGGTATTAACATATCTTTTCATGTAATTTTTTACGGGTTTATCATTTCAAAAGTTATAAAATCGTTGAAATAGTTTTTCTTAATTTGCTTTCTTTGAGACTTGTTCTTTGTTATGAAACTAAATTGGTTTTGAAGGTGTATATAATTCCATTTTACACATTATATAATTAAATTAATTATTTTCATGATATTTTATGCTTCATGTAGTTTTCTTTCCTTACTTGTATTTTATGATCCCAAGTAACCAAGTGGAAAGAGTTTATTGAAAAAATCTCATGTATTTTTGAGATTATTAATTATTATTCTTATTTTTTGAAATATTATGATCCATATCTAATGGAAACTCATTAATTTTTCTATAATAGGTCTATTCATGATATTGTCATGTACTGGTACCATTTTTCCACCCATTGGTACTTAACATAATATTATATGTCAAATCTGACTTTCTCTCTCTTAGTTGGAAATCTATTGCATTTAAAAACCGTGTTATAAAAAATGTTTTCAATATACCATGGGTGACCAATTTAACTGAATATGTATTTTGTAAACATTTTTTATTATTAGTGATTATTTTATAATTTTTCAAATCTATTTTCAAATAAAAATGTTTTTCAAAAGTATTTTATGTTTAAGAAAAAATTATTATAGAAAGGATTTTTTCTTGAAGAAATGTATTAAAAAGATATTTAAAAGTTATTTCCCATATAAGTCAACATCCATTGGTGTAACTCATGGTTTTATAGGGTGATTTTTTAATTTTTCCATTCATATTAATTCTCTAAATGGATTAATTTTTGATTACACGATTTTCATGAAACACATTTCTCTTCCAAGTGTTATATACTTTGGAAACCCACTTTTCTCTTGAGTTATATGCATGTGAGACCCGATTATTTTCATTGTTTATGTTTATGACGAAATTATTATAAAACTTGTCATTTTCAATTGGTTATGTTATGATTACATGTTTATAACACCCATTACATTTCATGGTTTATTATATTATTTTTTATGTTCATTTTCACATGGATCAAGGATTTCATTTTGAGATGGGGGGAACTATATCTCTTACAATGCCTTGGGTAATGATATATATCTAATGGTATAAACTATTATTGTCTCTGGAATGAGCCTTGACTACTATGATAGTTAGGGGAGTGATCCATGAATACCAAGATGGTATTAGGAGTGATATCATGCTACTAAGACAGCCATGGGAGTGAACCATGACTACCAAGATGGTATGCGGAGTGAACCCATACCACAAAAATAGGCTGCGAAGTGATTACTTGGATAATATGGAAATCATATTATATTATTTTGTGTCTTACAAAATTCCATGATTTCTTCGTATGTTATTCTTTCATGGCTTATGTTCATTATTTCCTTATGATTCATGTTTTATAAACTGAAACGATTTATGCAATTATTCAATTATATAAACCTTTATATGTATGGTATGATCTTTAATTTTCAGGATCATGTTCTCATACCACTATACTCATGATTATTCTTACACATATCACTTGTTTACCATCATTGTACTTTTTATCTCATCCCTTTTTATGTTTCCTTACATAGTTTATAAAGATATATATTTCTTGTTAGGTGTTTAAGAAGGCTTCTAGTCCAGATTGACATATTGGTAGATAATGTAGCTCACTTTGGTATTTGTGCTTATATTTCTATCATTCTGAAGCCACTATACTAATACAATATTCAAGCGTCTTTCTGTTTAATGTTTTAAGTATTCTACAAAATTTATATAATTTTACTGTATGTAAAGAATGGTTCTCTATATTTGGTATCAAAGAAAATGTATAGTTAACGTTTAGATGATAGGATGAGAAAACCATAGTGAGAACCCAAAGTACATGTCTTGGGATATGTTTGAGGATAAAGAAAAGTATATGAAAATGACCATGAATTTTGGTAAAGGATAGATTGGGTGGTTTACTAGAAGTTAATCCTTATCTAGATAATAAAAGTGGATTTTTCTCTAGATCAAATGCACCTAGGGGTAAAATCTCTGAAACGTTGTTTCAGTCCTAACTCAAGGTAATCTAGTATATGGAAAAGGGACTTTCCCCACACATAGTTTGGCACTCCCTAGGGATATGCGTTGGAAATTTAAAAACACTCCATGAATCACCATGAGGTTTTAAAAATACCTTTTCTATGAATAATATAGGATAAACCTAAGATGTCATAGATTAAGGAAGTTATAATTATTTAGACTTATTATATGTGATTTTTCAATATTATGTGGTTCTTCACTATGATAAATGTTTATTACACTATGGTTTTTGGTTTTAGTCAATGGATGGATCCCAAAGTAACAACCTTAATAATGATTATGTATAAAGAGAAATGATTTTCCTTATGAGAAACTAAATTATATTGGAGTTGGAATGAAAAAACCACATTGTTATTCTCACACAACTTTCTCAAGATATGAAAAATGGTTGAATTTGAAATGAGAAAGGTGGGAACAAAATTAACTTGAATAATTCAAGAAGAAACATCCTCCTTATTTTATAAGGTCTTATTATTAAATTGTTTCTGATAAATGGATAAATTATACTAATAATATATTCTCCGTTATTCAGTTTTCAGAGCATGCGAATGTCATTCTGGTTGTCTATTCGTTAGAAGGTAAAGTAGAACTCTGGTGGAATCTAATACAGTGTACGAGGCCACAAGATTAGATTGAATCCTTGGAATGATATGAGTTAAAGTATATATTTTTTAATAAGTACATTCCATGGAATTGTTATAATAATATGGGGAAAGAGTTACTTGAATGGAAGCAAAGGGATAACTAATCTCTCTGTACCTATGAGGCTAATTACACAAGACATGCGAGGAATGATTCCTGAATTATCATCTAACTATAAATTAATGTTGATAGGTTTATCATTGGCTTAATGAAAAGTGTTTAAAATTAATTTTCCATAAGAGACTTTATTAGCTACTAGGAAATTATTCATTGTGAAATCAATGATGAAATGGAGGTTGGGGTCTCATATCAATCTCATGGTTTTGATAATATTTGTAAGATGGTGTTTACCGGAAAATATTAAAACCATGTAGGGAATAAGACGAGATTCCCTTTATGCTATAAGTGTTAAAATAAGCATAGAGGAAATTTGCATAAGGGGTTTAATAAATGTGTTATGTTTTTACGGGAATGACATAAGGGATTTGATTACCAATGTGATGTGAAGAAGTTAGTTAAAGTTGTGAATCGATAAAAATCCCTATTGAATTCACCTCCCACGATTCAGTGAAATAGGTGTATATTGAAAGGAGATTATGATAACCACTATCCAAATACAAGGGTTTGTGATGATTATCTACACCAGCAGCCTCTTATGCCAAGGGAAAAATTGAAATATTATGAAATCACTATTTCTTTATGAGGGGTGTGATAAAGCAGTGATGAAAGGTACACATACCATCCACTCTAGAACAATTATTCTCATATTTTATTTTATACCTACCAACTCTTTCATATATAATAAATTTTTAAAGGGTTTTAATATTCCACCAAAACAATCAGATATGGAATTATAACTGCAAACCACTAATAGTACGATGACTACATCTCATGTCTATGATTCATCTTCGGTTAAAGTCTGTTGGAATTAGCTTCATGTAACTATTTTCATTCATGATTTGGTTGAATTTGATGACATATTAGTTATGTATTTTACTTCTCTTTATCAATACCACATCAATTGTCATGTAAGGGATGTTGCATTTAATTTTTCAACCCCTCATATGATCGTAAATCAATTAAACGATAAGCATGAACATCCTGTGGCGATTACATCTAGGGGCTGGTTCTAAATTTTCATTCAAAAGGGTTTTTTATCTCAAATAGTGTGGGAGATAATCAAAATTTGTGATATGCATATTGTCTAATAATTTGTGTAATTTTTTTTTGAATGAGTTTCCCAGTCCTCCACCAAAATGTGAATTTGAGTACCCTATAGAACCCATTCCTTGTTCCACACCGATATCAATGTCTCTTTATATAATACATCTAGATGAGTTAGAGAAATTGATTAAGTTAATCCAAAAAAACATTGATAAGGGATTCATTCATCCAAGGGTTTCACCTTTGGGTTCACCAATTCTTTTTTGGAAAAATAATGATGGATAAATTTGACTCTACATAGATTATCGATAGTAGAAAAAGAACACAATCAAGAAGAAGTATACCTTTCCCCATACGGATGACATGTTTGATCAAGTGCATGAAGCTCAGTACTATTCCAAGATTGAACTTCATCTTGTATATCATCAAGTGAAGGTCAATAAGGAGGATATAACTAAGACAACATTCCATACAAGTTATGGATACTGTGAATATATTGTGATGCCTTTTGCTCTTACGAATTACCCTTATTTCTTCATGGATTTAATTAATATAGTATTTTGAGTTAAGTCAATCAGTTTATAGTAGTATTTATATATTATATTCATATCCATTCAATGAATTGGGAAGACCATGACTATCTTTTGAGAATTTTACTAAAGACCCTAATGAAGTAGAAGATATATGGAAAATTTAAAAACTATGACTTTTCATTGCAAAAGGCTTCATTTTTAGGTTACATAGTCTCAAGAGATTGTATAGAATTAGTACCATCACAGAAATAGTGTATATAATACTATCTTAAACCTACCATGGGAAATGAGATCCATAGATTCATTTGATTAGAAGGATATTATCTATGGTTTTTTAGAATTTATCATGACTCTCTAATCCTCTGACCATGTTAACATGTAAGGGTATGAAGATCCTCTAGTTAAATTAATGTGAGGAAATTTTCAAGTAACTAAAGATAATTTTACTGAATGAAACTCTTATTACACTTAAATATATTTGGGAATGGTTTTCAATCTTTAGAGACACATCCAATAAGTGATGGGATCTGTTCTTATTCATAATAACATTGTAATCTATTATGCCTTAAGGAAGTTGATGTTTCATAAGAGAAATTACCCAACTCATTATTTGGAGTCAACAGAGGTAATTATTTTATTAAATATATGAATCGATTATATTTATGGTGAAAATTGTGATATATATACTGATTATAAAAGTATAAAATATATATTCACATATTTGGCGTTGAACATGTGCCAGAGAATATGGTTAGAGTTGATAAATGATAACGAATTCTCAAAAAAATAAACACCATGTAAAAGAGAACAAGGTTGTATATTATTTGAGTATGAAGGATCAATCTATCTTATCTATAATAAGCATCTCATAAATATAATATTTCTTCATTTTCAATGGTTGGATATACAAATCTTGAAGGACTGGGGAAAATATTATATTTCTCAAACGAATGTTCAACCCTCTATCCATGTGAATATTAAGGTGGTATAGAAGGAATAATTAGAGCTACAATATAATGTTAGAAATTCCCCTTAGTTTATCATTGATCAAGATAGAATAATTCAATTTAAGAAATGTGTTTGTGTTCCTTCCATAGAAGATTGGAATATGGAAATGTTATAGAAGGATCATAGTTATTCATTCTCTATTTATCCTGGAAGTACAAAGATGTATAAAGAATTGAAAAAAAAATCATCTGGTGGGATGGGATGAAGGGAGATATTGTAATGTTTTTATCTTGGTTCTTAGTATGCTGGCAAGTTATGACTGAAAGGAAAACGTCAAAGGGGCAGTTCCATCCACTACCCATACATGAATGGAAGTGGAATAACATTACTATCTATTTATTTGTTGGTCTACCCAAAACCTCTTAAGGATTTAATGGTATATGTGCAGTTTTTGATCACATAATAAGTTATCAAAATTCATTTCTATTAGATAATACTTATATCCATATTATCTTTCCAGGATATACATTATGGAAGTGATAAGGTTTAATGGAGTACGACATTCAATTATATCGGGTCAAGATCTGAGGTTCACCTCAATATTACGGTGAATCCTTCAGAAAGAACTTGGTACAGAATTCAGTTTCAACACTACTTATCATTCTCAAATAGGTGGTTAGTATTAAGAAACAATTGAAATCATATATGATATGTTGATATATTGTTCTCGTTATTCAAAAGTTGTTTGAGATCAACGCCTTCCATTAGTTGTGTTTTCTTACAATAATATCTTTCACTTCGGCATTCATATGGAACCTTATGAAGACCACTGTGGGGATAAATACAGAGATCCAATGCACTAGAATGAAGTTTTAAAAATAATGCTATTGGGACCTAGCATTTTGATGAAAAGATTGATAATGTTAGAACCATTCAACAGTATTTCAAGGCAGCTCAATGTTAGGTGAAATGTTATACATATAACATTTGTGTGATCTAGAATTTGATGTTGGGGATAATGTGGTTCTATGATTCTATCGCTGTAAGAAGGTTATAAGATATGGGATCAAAGGGAAACTAAGACCTAGGTAGATCAGTCCCTTTGAGAATCTTGATCATATTAGGACGGTAAACTATCACTTGACACTTAATCCAAATCTATCTCATGTCCATGATGTGTTCCTTGTATTTCAGTTGAGGAATTATATACCTAAAACATCAAATGTACTACTCTCAGTGGTTATACCTCGGGATATGGATCTTTCATAAAAAGATCAACCTATTGAAATGTTGGATCGTAAAGAGAAATTTCTGTAAAACAAGGCCACTCCCATGGTAAAATTTTCATGGAAAAGCGAAAATTAGAAGATGATACAAGGGAACTTGAGTACATGACAAAGTAGAAGTATCTGAATTCTTTTTTACCCGAGTTACTAATTTTGTGGATGAAATTAATTTTGGTGGGGGGTAGAACGTAACACCTTGAGTTTTTATGGACATTTTTTAAATTAAGTTAAATTTTTATTAGTTTATTGCAATAAATTATGTAAAACATCCTTTCACATGGCATATACTTAGCATAAATTACCTAAAAAAATTAATTTTCATACATTAAATACAATAGAGACTTTTCATACATCAGACACAAAACAAATTTTCTATGAAACACCATCTCAATGATATAATTATTTAAATGAGATAATTATATCATGTTTATTAAACTAAGTAATATGAAAGGTAATAACAAATTATAATTTATTTTTTAAAATTTATTTATATAAATAAATCCTATTGATAATTAAATAACTGATTTTTTGGTCTACTCCTTTTATGTTCAAGGATGCATTTTTCTCAAATAAACTAATTTTAATGTCCCACTATAAAAAATAATGAAATTAATTTTTGGAACATATAGAAATTAAACCTGATAAAATAAACTTCATTTTATAATTGTAAATTTCAAAATTAAATCGTGGACAAATTTTGGTATTTTTTTGAGAAACATCATTTTATGATGAATAGTGAAAATACCGCTTTTTAGTTAAAAACTGCACTTTTTGTATAAATAAATCTCAATGTTAAATTATAATTTAATTTTTTTAATGTAAAATTAGATTATTTATGAATATATTAATAAATTTTGGGTCATTATAATTTATTTCACTTTGAAATTCAATATAAAAACATTGTAACCTTTTTAACTTGTTTCTACTTTAAATAACTCTAATTTCATCCTGTCTGCGGGATTATCATTAATCATAAATTTTCCAATTCTATGAATTGAATTTTGAAAAAAAACTTTAATAAATTTAATATTTATAATATATATATCCTAATTAAAAAATATTACTTTTGACAAAAATGATTAGTAAAATTGATTAAAATTAATCAAAGCGATTGAGGTAAAATTAATCTTAATTAGGGAGTAAACCTTTATCATAGGGGCCAAAATGACTTAGAAACTTGTAAAAATCCAATTGGATGTCCATGAATCGTCTATAAAGCTTCCATTATTTATTTATTTTGGGTTGGTATGACTTTATTTATGTAAAAACATGTATAAACCTAACTTGTCTTTAATGAATTACAAGTGAGTCATTTTCCATCCTTATATAAGGCCACAAATATTCCCACTTCATCACACAATGAAAACCACTTATGTTATCAAAAAAACATAAAAATACACTTTCTATATATACTACATTCCTCTTAGAAGCCTTCCCTTAGGAATAAGGCTATCCAAGGAATCATTTTGGCACAAACCAAAAGGAGTTACCCAATTAATAGGTAATGTATTCTCTCAAGCCCATTCTTTAATTTTCATTATCCACCAATGCACCTTCTTTTAAAATTATTTTATAAACAAACAAGGTTCCTAAATATAAAAGTTTTTTTATGCTATTATGTCAACCTATTATTACAGACACCTCCATTTAATAGATATTGAACATACTGTTTATGTGTACGGTGAACTACTGCATCACTAAACAATGATTGTTCAATTTATCTTACCACCTCTCATTGGGGATATTATGATTGAAAAACTATTTATATATTTTATTTTTCATATGTATTATTTCATTAATATTATTTATTCTATTTATAGTAGATATCCTTTTTTACTTTCCATTTTTTGATAATACGATGATTTTGTTTGAGGAAGTGTGTACTACTATACCGTCAATGTGATATGATTCATTAATAAACTAAAAAGAGAGTATAAGGATAATTTTAGTAGACATATAAGGAATATATGATATAATAAATCTTATTTTATTATGATATATATATAAATACATATACATATATTTATTTCACTTTCGTTTTTTCAACGCGACAATTAAATGAAAATATTGTTCATGCACATGTAAGACCTACCATCTCCATGAATGGTGTATTCCATTTCATAATTATATATTCTATATATTATTATGATATACAAATTTTGACAATAAATTACATTTATATCATGGTTTACATTTTTTAATCATGATATATGTATGTTTAACAAAGGTATATCAAATTAACATAGATGCGATGAACAATAGGAATATTATCCAATGTGAAACCTTATCATAAGATAGTTTACAAGAAGGTAATATAATGTCATTATCAAACCATATATGTTGTAAAATATAATAATATAGTTCTAGATATTATTTATAATAAATTTATATTTATTATTTAGGTGGTATGAATGAGTACGACGAGGTTCCTGACTTAAGATAAAGGCATTTCATTTCACTATTTATTTCAATGAGAAACATGTTGTGTTCGACACTATTTCCTTCTGTGTGGTGCATGTACTAGAAATGAATTTATTATATGAAAATTATAAATAAACTTATGGGTATTAAAATATTCAATTTATTATCTTTATTTCATGGGGTTTATGTTTCAAAATATAACAAATCTATAAAATTGTTTTGTCTCAGTTTTCCTTCCTTGAGACTTCTATTTTGTTATTCAACATAATCCTTTTTCAAGGTGTATATATTTTCATTTTATATTTTATATCAGAATATTAATTTTTTCATGATATCTTATGATCCATTTTGTTTTATTTCCTCACATGGTGAATATGATCCCATGCAACTAAGTTGATAATGTTTATTGATACAATCTCATCGCTTTTTTAGATTGTTATTGATTTTAATTCTTTATTGAAATATTATGATCCACATATCATGAACAATAACAAGTTTTATCAACCTATTGTTATTAATTATGTACACATGTATTAACACCATTTCACACTCTTTTTTCTTAATATAATGTTTTATGTAAAATCTGACCATCTCTCTCTCTCGGTTTGAAATCTATTGTATTAAAAAACCAATGTTTTAAAAAAAATGTTTTCACGTGTTATATGAAGACCATATTGAATAAAAATAAATTCAAAAACGTTTTATGGTTTTCCATTATTCCTTTATAATTTTTCAAATCTATTTTAAAATAAAAATGCTTTCAAAAATCTTTTAGGTTTTAAAAAGTGATTTTAATGTAGAATGGAAATCTTACTCAACAAATGTTTTTTAAAAGATCATTGAAAATTATTTCCCATATAAGATAACATCAGTTGGTGTTACTCATGACTTTAGGGTTAAATTATTCAATGTTTACATTAATATTTTTTCTCTGAATGGATTATGTTTTATTGGCATGAAGTTCATTAAACAAGTTTCTCTTACATGGGTTATATGCTTTTGAAACCCGATTCATTTCACGGGATATATGATTTTGAGACTCGCTTAATTTCACAAGTTAGGTTTATGAGGAAATAATTATGATACCTATATTTTTTAAAATGGTTATGTTATGATTACATGTTTATAATAACCATTTAATATCATGGGTTATGATTTTAGTTTTTATGATCTTTTGGAACATGTATGTGTGATTTCATTATGAGATGAATGACACCAATATCTCCATCCAATGACTAGGGTAAATATTTATATCTCATGAGATAGACTATTATAGTTTTATTAATGATCCTTGACTAATAATATGGATATGTTAGTGAACCATGACTTCTTAGTTAGTATGGGGAGTGAACCCATACTACAATGATGGTCTTGGTAGTGATGCCTTGGCTACTATGGAAATCATATTACATGTTTCTTTTTCTACCAAAATTCCTTGTTTAATTATTATGTTATGATATCATGTATTATGTTATTTACATACTTTTGATTGATCCCGTATGAACTAACATGATTTATGACATGATTATTCTATATGATCATGATATGGAGGGTGTGATCTTATATTTAAATGATCATGTTTACATTCCCTTATGCTCATGATTATGATTACATATCTCCCTTTTTTACCCTTAATACACATTTTATACCACGTCATTTTATGTTTCCTTCCTAGGATATGAAGATATGTATTATATTTGATGTGTCTAAGAAAATATCTAGTAATTAATAACATATTGTGAGATAATATAGCTCACTTATGTATCCGTTTATATGTTTCCACGATTCTAATGGCACTAGACAAGTACAGTTTTCAGGCATCTATTTGAATAATTTTTTTAAGTACATAGAAAATGTTATTTAATGTTACTATATGTCATGAATGGGTTTCTATATTATTACTCATTTTAAAACTAAACCATTTCCCAAATGTTTCATTCTCATTTTCAACCATTTCAAATATTCATTAGGGCATTTTCAAAAAGATGGGAACCACACCCTATTTTCAAAACATCTTTTGAAAAAACTAAAAAAACCTAATTTTCAATCACATTGAATTGCACATCTCTTTTTAAAACATTTATATCTTATAGAAATAATTTTATTTATTTAAAAATGTTATTGGGTCAAAATCCAAGAAAAATAATTTAATCCATTTCAAAATCCTCATATAAATTTTACAAAAATCCAAAATATAATCATTTAAATTAACCCTTTAACAAAACCCATATATCAATTAACTAATCATTGATAATTCACTTTAATAGTTACACTATCTCAATATTTATCGTCTAATTTCATTATTTTCAAGGGTTTGGAATACCCTAATATTAACCCATGTCCCATCCTTAAATCATAAAAATACCCAATTGGTAATATGAAGGGTCTCACACCTCAATCTAAGGTTAATTTTACATCCATTATGAAAACACATTAAATAAAAGAAATAATGTGTGTTGGAAAAAACAAATGAGCATATAAAACATCATGAAAACGTGAAAAATCATTAAGACCACCTACCTAAAATTCATAGACAAATTATCATCCAAAAGAAACACCAATTAGAAAAAAATCATCCTCAACCACTAGGATAACGAACACTCTAGGAAAAATGCTTTAGAGAAAAATCCACCAATCTAATTATATTAAATGGAATGAAATGGAGTTAACCACATACTCAAAGATTTTATTTTCACTAAACGACACTCTTGTCGCTTAACAATCAAGGGGGAATTAGCACAATGAAGTATAAGAGGATTTGTTTGGTCATTCATGCTCTTTGAAGAGAAATATGGGAGAAATTTTATAGATAATATTTTAATGTCAATATTGAAAATGGGAATTTAATAATTTCAATGTGGCACATGGTTTGGATGTATGGGTTTCCAAACCATGTGCCTCCCTCTATCTGAGAGGGAATAAGGACACTCTGTCTGGCTGGCCATATACATGTTTTAAAAACCATTCAATAGTTGTGTTCTCTCCACAGTATAAGGGTGAATGTCCACATAGTGTCTTGGAGGAATGATTTATTGCTTCTTAACCATGAACCCCCCTAAAATCTACAATGTTAAGGAACATAGTTACTACTAACCGTGTGTCAACCATTCTCTCTATACAAATTGGCCAATTTTCCACCAATTCTGTGTGTCAACCCCCCATGAAACCCCCATAACATCCCATACACCCCATACCATTTTCATTATAAAAAGTGAGTTTCAGCAAAATTTAGACAAGTAATTACTTCCATGAATGTGTGGGTTCACACTCTCTCTATTATATCAGAATGTGATCTCATATTTTCCACTATTTTTTGGAAATGTCATTAAATGTAATTGTTTATTGAATTAAATTTTTCTAAAAAATATTATCCTCAATATGATGGATAGTCAAATAGATTGATTTATAATTTAGAGGATAATAATAGAGATTCCTAATTTGATTAAAAATAAGTTGGGATCAACATATTCGATTCATTTAATTTTTATATAATTATAGTATTCATTTCAAAATAAGATTTCACTACTTGAGGCATTATATGAGTAGTGGTGTTTAACTCCATCATAATGGGATTATGTTAATGAAAAAACATAGTTGGTGTTATAACTTTTAGAAGATATGTTAGAGGTGGTTAGGATTATTCAAGATCACATTATGGAATCATAGTGCATTAAAAAGTGATATATATATATATATAATGATAAAACCCATTAATTAGTGGTAAGAGGTTATGTATTAGTTTATATTTATCCTTTGAAATGTGTTACTTTATTTGGTAAAAATGGAATGGTAATTACATTATTTATTGGGATATTTGAAATTGAGGAAAAGGGGGGACTATTTTTTTAACGAGTACTTTTCCCTATGATTTTATATAAGGTAAAAAATGTGTGTTTCATTTATATATTAAGGAAGTATGTAACTGAAGTATCTCATTTTTATATCCTTAATGTGGTGTATTTGGAAGAGAATCATTCTTATGAGTAAAATAAATTTTAGCTTCTATACATTAGAGATTATGTGTTACCCCATAAGGTAAATAACCTAAGTATTTTTTTTGTGGATGAACCACTTAATTTAGGGTGAAACATATAAACCTGAAAATGATGTGAGGAAAATATATCCCTACTTTTTTATGTGATGAATAAAATTATGATGAGAAAATTTAATTAATGTGATAATAGTTTGAAAATATATGTAATTTTTGTAATAAATAAATATCTTATTTTATTAAAATTCTTGATTATATTTTAAAAATTCTCATTCATTACAACAATTCTACATGATATTCCAAGTGGAAAAACGATATAGTTATACTCTAACTAAAGTTAAATTAAATATTATATTTTCTTATGCAAAAGTTAAATTACAAAATTTTTGAAAATTTAGTTGATAATAAGGAATAAACTTTTTATATCAGTATATCAAACATATATTTGGGTGAATTTTGGGGATTTTTTAAAAATATTTATTTTGGGTGAATAAAAAAAATAATGATTCCTATACAATCTAAAATTTAATTTCCTGTAATTAAAATGTCTTCATTATATTTTGGATTATTTTTAATGTTACATTAGTCCCATTTTACTATACATTATCAAATTTATTAAAAAAGAATCATAAATATATTTCATTTTGGTATAAATTAAATTGTTGTAATAGTAAAACATTTTTACAGAAAACTATTTATCATTATGCATTGTGTGATAGTATTAAAATTCATTCTTTATATTTAGAAAATTTTAATTTGTAAATATAAATTTAATATTTTATTTTATTATGTCCTAATTTATAAATTTTTTCACTTCCACATTATATAATAATATTTACTAACTATTCCAAAACATTACAACCACATTAAAGGTTAAAATAGGTTAAATAAGGTAAAAATTACCTAAAAAGGTCAAAAATCACATCTTAAATATTTTATATGAGATTATTTTAAGAATTTTCTTATTATCTTCTAAATTTATGATATTTAATTCCAATTACCCATGAATAAGACAAAATATTTTGCTAAGACATTGAATAATTATAAGAATTTACCTACCCTCACTTATAATGGGGAGACCATATCCTCTTTTATTAACATACAAAGATCCATTTATCTCCAAAAATCCCCAAAAAAAATTACAAACATTACAAACCACTTCCAATAGGTCATAGTTTCAATGAAGTTCTGACCAGTAAGTCTTAAGTTGTAATCCAAAGTTGGGTTTCAAAAGAAGAGTTATAACTCTTAACATAATTATTTTATTATTATTTTATCATTTAGCTATTCCAAACCTATCATATATAATATAATATAATATCATAATTATCAATAATATACTTAAATTTTATTATTATTATCTTACATTCCTTTTTCATTTCCTTTTTCATTATATGAGACAATAAAACACCATTCGTGTGTGCATGTGGATTACCTCCTCCACAAAGCAATGTGTTTCAGATTTCATTACTATCACACATTTTTGGTTATTGTGATCAATTAAATGAATATATAAGATGTTTATGAAATATTTTCAAATTATAAATTGATCATATAGTACATAACTTCCTACCCTTGAAACTGTTATTAAATGATAATGTCGCTCATGTGTACTTGTGGACTACCACCCTGATGAAGTGTTATGATTCATTTATCATGTACTCCTATTGTATATCATAATTCAATTTAATATAATGTATAAAAAATATGATTAATTAATTATTATATTTCATTATATGGTTCAATAATGACCCCTTTTGACAGTAGTAAATCTACTAATGGTTGTTGGGATTATGAACTAAATTTCCTTAAAACCTATCACACAAACATAATTGATTTGGTAAAAATATAAGACATGGTAATAAATGAAATAAAATTGAGATAATAAAAGAATAAAACATAAATAGGTTTTAAAGATTTTTAAAAATTGGTTGAAGTTTATTATACATTATTTGATTAAAATATATGGTGATTGAAACATGAGGGAATGATGATTATTTAAAACCATTTTTTAATAGTATTGATGTCATTATTCAATTTTCCCCCAATAGTTTTTTTATAATGTTTTAGGTGTTTAATGTAAATATATATATGTATGACCAATTTCTTTTTAAACCTTTTTTATTTTATTTATAATTTATTTATATGAACTATTTTTAATATTTTCAAAACGTGTTATTTTATAAATTTTAAGAAAATTGATAATGGATTCATTTTTAATGTATATGGAAAATGAAGAAATTAATGTCCTAATTACTTATTATCATCACGTTTATTATTCTATATATTTTATTTTCTATATATGATGTCCTACATTTCTATTCATGAAAGATTTTTCTATATTTTTTAATAGAATATTGATTTTGATCCTCATTTTTACATAAAGCTCGAAAGTGTTGTAGAATATGATTTAATAAATGTATCAAGATATTTTTTGATAAAAATGGGAGAGTCATGAATTTTTATGTATTTTGTGGTCTTTACAAATTGTTCATCATTGTGGGTGAGAATGATTTTTCTCTCATATTAAGTGATTAATTATTTTATTCTCAATGGAATACATGTTTTAATTAAATGAGTAGGATCTTCCATTTTAAGATTGGTTGAAATATTGATTGTAATATTGATATGAATATTTTTTCCTAAGGTGGACACACAAATATTATATTAATTAAATCTAGTTTTCAAATAATCCTTTTAATTTCACTAGGTATGATAATTAGATTATGATTAATGAAATTTTTATGAAACTTTTAATGGTGAAATGTACATTTTTCATGAAAAATATTCATGGGCCCCCATGGTTTATATGTAAGACTCATGATTATTATTTTTCTATTAACATTCCAATTGATATATTTTATGAAGATATTGTGTAAGTGGTTTTTATTTATTAATTATGAAAATTATTATTTTTAAAAAATAGGACAACTATAAAAAATAAAATTTTTTATGGGACATCAATTTTATAAAAATGAATTGTTTTGTTTCCAAATTTTGGTATCCATTACTAATAAAAATTTTCTCAATAAACAAATTAATTTTATTAATAAGGTTTAGTTATGATTATTAACTAGAAGAATTTATATATTTATCCTATTTTGTATTATATTTCATGAAGTTAACATGTTTTCTTTGAAACATAAGATTAAATTTATTAGTACTCTTTTTTATTTGTAAAAAAGGATATTAGGTGGAGGAATCCACTATTTTTTTTAAAATATATATATATATATATGTGTGTGTGTGTGTGTGTGAATTTATTTTATGTATCTAAAACTTTTAACCAAATAGGTCATTGAAATTTTAGAAAATTAAACATATTATATTAAAATTATTAATGTGGGTTGTTAAAGGTATGATCTATTATAATAGTCTCATCGAAAAAATCCATAATAAAACCATTAGGGCATGTTTCTCTAAAATTTTACCATTTTTGGTTTACAATAGTAATGTAGTTGATTCCCCATGTTGTTTTTGTAAAAAATATATTATATTTTTATGTTTTACTTTATTTATTAATTTGTTTCAAATTCAATATCTTATCTATTTTTTTGAAACATGTTTGACTTAAAAATGATGGTATAATTATGTTCTTCTATGTTATTATTTTCATTAAAATTATAATGGTATTTTAATTTATTTATTTTTATATTTATTTAGTTTTTTATTCTTGTATAATAATGTTATGGAATCCTTCATGGAAATTATTACTTAGTATACATATATGCACCCCATGAATATGTATTAAAATTCATTTAATGTTATTTTTTTTATTTGAGTAAATTTGATGGGTCTAATATTTTCTTCAATCATTAGGTGGAAATTATTCAAACATGGATCTTTTAAAGGGTTAGGTAGTGGTTCTTGAATGACAAAAACCATTAATTCAATGATTTTTATGTAGGTAATTTCAGTTTTTCTTGAACTGTTTGAGATGTGTATTCTGTTGTAATGTTAAATTAAAAATTATCTGGAACACACATCTTCAAAAGACTGTATTTTATGGGTGAATGATAAACTAATTTATCTAATTAGTTTATTTTAAGGTAAATTATTTCCCAATTATGGGATATAATCCATCACCACATGGTGATAGCTTCTGATGATTAGGGGGGAGCATACATGAGGTTAGTGGTGAGTCTCTAATAATTCATTATAAATACAGATTGGTTTGAAAGAATACACTATTTACCTATATGAAATATCGTTAATCTGATCATGTTCATGAGGAAAATATTAAAAAATACACATTGTCCATCCTTTATTAATATTATCCATCAGTATGATTACAAAGGGATTAGATTGAAATATAATTATAGATTGCAATTTTCTTAGATATGGACAACCCCACTTCCATGTAATTGCTATTAATGGGGTTGCCAAAATAAATTTGGGAAACCAATAATCGGCCAAAATCTAAGTCCAACTCTTGTGGAAATTTAATTTTGACCAATTAGTACATAATTAATTTACTTAATATATATATTTTTTATGTTGTAAAATATTAATATGGAAAAAACAAATCATGGTTTTTTCCCAATAATTCCTAATTACCTAGAAAATATCTTTTTAGATTTAAAATTCAAACTATATGAACACATAATTTTAATTTAATATTATAATTAATTCTATGAAATATATATATATATATATATATATCAATTTTTTATTTTATAATTCCATTCATATCAATAATCCCAATATTTTTCATGAAGACAAACACATGTAATCCCAAAGACAAGCCAAAAAATATATTTAAAATAAAAATTCTAAATTTTAAATTTATTTTAATAATAATTTTAGGAAACATATTTAAATTTTGAGAATTTACCCAATAATATTATTTACCATCATTTAATAATTGATTAAATCACCTAAAATTCCAAAACAATTATAGAAAATATGGTTCAGTTGGTATTAAACCAGAAATAATGGATTATTTACCATAGAATTTAATTAATATATAATCTAAAACAAAGAATAATCACTCCAAAATAGATTTTATTCACTTCTATGAAAAATATAACATGAAAACCAAATTACACACATAAAATAAAGATAGGGATACCCCAAATCATTTTTTATAATAATAGCTATCATGATTATTTTAAGAAATTAATTTCAGTTCTACCTTTATTTATTCTGTTCAAATTTATTCAACCGTAGTCATTCATTCAAGTATCTTTTAAAAACCACCCTTACATATTTTTTTATCACACATATATTAATTTCAAGTATAGGGAAAAGTTATACAAATATAAATAAAATGAATGTAAAATAATATTCATGATGAAATTCTTACTTCTTTATGAAATAAATAAATATATGTACATATCATGTTGATTCTCAAGGAAATGTTTTTTAAAATGGTTAATGGGTATGAAGTTAGAAATGAGGGACATAATGAATAGGTTTTTACTTTAAAAATAATGAATAATTATATAAATAAAACTTAATGAATATTACCTCACTCAGTATCCCATAGAAAAATATCCCATCAAAATCAATTTTTATTTTTTTGGTTCATAAATCATTAACATAAATCAACTAAAAAATAAAATCACAATTTTATTATTATTATATTTGTTTAGATTTTTATAAATAATATATATATATATATATATCTATATTTTCATTTAATTTTTTAACGATAATTGGATGATATATGTGATAGGTTTCAATGATGATTCTAACACATCATATTCAATATAACCATTAGAAAAATGTATCCAATAACATACGTACTAAATAAAAATATAATAATAAATCAATAATATAAGCAACTCATTAAAATGATGTTATTTTTAAGTGAAATATCAATTGATGAATTATAATCTCCTTCTATATCCATCAATATCCATAATCACAAACTATATGGTGATATAATCTTTCTATCCTTGATCATTTAGTCATTCCTAAAAGGTAAAAAAATTTATGAATGTTTTGAAATTATATAGATAATATCTCGGATGAGGATAACTGGGGAACATTATTAAATGATAAAAAATGTTGGAAATTTTCTTGGATGTGGAAAATAGAGAACTCTAAGAACCACCTTTTCCTTCTCCCTAATGACATGGACACTGCATCATTCCTCTATTATATTTTATTGTAGTGGGTTAATTGAATACCCACCATGGAAGGTGATCGTAAAGAAAACTGAACGAGGTGCAGTACGTAGCCACCAGAGTTTTATTTATAACATTAAATAGTATATAAATGATTATTTAGTCCCAATGCAACTTTAAAGGTCAATTAATGATCCTTCAATTGAGTTACATCTATTATAGGAGGTGGTATAATTCACTATTAAATAAGGCCAATGAGTTTTACTCATTATCTGGGACATAGAACAGCAATACTCTCTATCCAAGACCATGTCCAATCTAGGATTTGTAATTTCCTCATTTTTACTATTTATAAAACATTATATATACTATTGTGAAACATTCAATGTCACGACCCATACGTCAGGGCATGTGTCATGACTACCCCAAGCCCGCCTTCAAAAGGCCAGGGGCTGGAGACTAGCACTGAAGGAGTATTCCCTAAAACTGGGAAGGCATTGCATTTATAACATGTAACACACACAACCAAGAACACATCATGATAAAAACACAAGTGAACTAAATAGTAAACAGAGTGAGTAATGTAAGTAAAATGGGTCAGAATAAAGCCCAACTAGAAAGTTCAAGGAAATTTGAATGTACAAGACATCTAATAGGTGAAAATAATCTCCTGGATCGTCCACCATGAATTCTACCTGAAGGGTAGGTACAGCTCACGAACGGACATCTCTGTGATCCGCCTCGTCCAAGGTCCACCTTCTAGCTACCTCCAGTCCTGGTTCTCTCATCCTCAGTCAGCGCTTTCCATCGTCTGCACCAAACACAACATGGATTAGGCATAGACCGCTCTAGCGTGAGTATAACGATACTCAGTAGGGACCCCGAGAGCCTCAAAATCTCACAAAATCTATAAAGGATAAACCCCAAAGCATGAAATCAACTGACAACCCTACTTAGGTATATTCCCATACATATACCTAAGTTATCAGGTATACCCATCTCAATCATGAGGAAACACATAATTCTACTAAAAATCCCAAATCTCAACTGTTCCACAAAGGAAGGAATTCCAAATGAGTAAGTACCATAGAGATACACCACATAAATAAATACCACAAAGGTATTGACTCAGCTCAAACAACACATAACATAATTACATTAGTAGAGATGATTAAATGTAACTACCGAATCATATTACTCTTTTAAGAGGATTTATTTCAAACCCACACATGATCGCTTGGTGATGAACCACAAAGGATCACTTGGTGCAAACCCATAAATGATTGCTCTATGTGCTGGCCCACAAAGGATGAAAAGTTACAAAAAACCCGCTCATACGTTTACTGAATATACCCAAAATAATGTTCAAAAATTAATTCTGGGAACTCCAAGCCTCGGAAACATGCACCATCAATTTTTGCAGACCTGTAAATTTCCCATTTAATTAATAAAAATTACATGTAATATTTGGGTCTTTACATTAAATTTTTTCATTGAATAAATACTGTTAAACTAAATATAAAAAATTCTTAAGAAACATT
Source organism: Viscum album (assembly GCA_963277665.1). Taxonomy (NCBI): domain Eukaryota; kingdom Viridiplantae; phylum Streptophyta; class Magnoliopsida; order Santalales; family Viscaceae; genus Viscum; species Viscum album. The sequence goes on from OY728150.1 coordinate 937,956,017, forward strand.
ATTTGTTTTTATGAATAAAAACATATTTACAAATGAACTAATCACATTATTCAAAAATAATAATAATAAATATAATTGTACTATATATCCCCCTGAGGGACTATTGTAATGTTTTTAATAAATAAAAATATCATTCATAATTATATAAAATGAGAAATGTTTAGAAACCTATGGCAACTACTGAAATTACGTAGGGGTATTGTCTGATCTAATCTACTACATATCCATTAGCTGTGACCTTTTTTCCATGAAATTGAGATTAAAAAAGGGATATAAATAATTACAATCTCATATAGATTATATATTTTCTAAAATCCCATTTTTACTTGATATAAAATAAGTATATCACATGTAATTATCTATGAAAGTCCATGATAATACTTCGTGAAAATGCAATCAAGCTACTTTATATCATATTACATCATAAAGGAAGTGATATCATATCATTGAATATAAAATCACTATATTTGATTAATATCATAAATAATTACCTAATATTAAAATAATAATAGAATACTTTAGATATTTATCAATATATGAATCCTTTAAAGTAAGGAACATATTTTATAACCTAAAATTGAAGGATATATAGTCATTTTATACTTTTGTGACATGAATTAAACATATATGATAATCCATTTGGTATGAATTTCATTGATTTATTTAAATGATTGTTTATAGACATATTTTGCATGAGTGACTATTCATATCATTATACAAGTGATCTAACCCATATATATCATGAAATATCATCACATTCCAATATAATTATCATTAATGATTGATAACCTTGTAATATATATTTAAGGGGTTTTATCATATTAAATATCATGTTATATATCATGTACCAAAAACAATGATAATATTTTTCTTGTTATATTTATTAAGTGATAAAATATTTTCCTAATACAAAAACCCATAACTAAATTTTTTGAATAAATACTAAAAAAATCACATTCCCTAAAAGAAACAACAAAGTAGTTAATACCAAGAATCTAGTGTGGATTTAATGCATCAGATGGGTGATGGGTTTTTTAAGGGTATTAAAAATTATTAATTTCTTGAAATCAAAACATCAAATCATCATAATTTTTATTAATTATTAAACTTTAAGAATTTGAACTATAATATATTTGGATCTCTAGTGAGACGTGGGTTCCACAACATCTAATACCTCTCTACACTTTTCATATTATTGTTTAATTAGATGGATTCTTATTAGTATATCCTCATGGTCATTAATGAACATATATATCCTAAAAAATATTTATTAAAATTAGATATTGTGATAAATTTACCATAAATTATAAAATCATAAATAGTTTAGTTCATAAAATTCTTTTATCCATTAGGTATACTATTTAGTAGAACCATAGTTCTTGTATGAGATCAAAATCCATCTTTATTATTCGGAAAATTGGAAAACGAGTAACCATTTACAATGAGTACCTTTTCATAACTATAATTCTTGGTGTATATGTTACTTTAGAATTAATTTGTGTAATAATATTCTAAATATATCTCGAATCTTAAGTAATTAAATTATTAAATAAAAATTCTGTAGATAAATAAATTAATATGAAAATATAAATTCATGTGTTCAGTATCTTATCTAAAACAAAATATAAAAAATAATTATTCATCTAAGGTAAACAATTTACAATAAAAAGTCATTGAAATATAATGATAAAAATCAAAATTTGGGAATTTATAAAATGTTTAAAACCAATATTATATAAAAATGAAACAAGATTAAAATATCCCTCAACATGATCTACGAGGAAAAGTATATTACTGATGATAACTATGGAAAGAATAAAACAAATTAGAAATATAAATAACATCTTGTGAAATTAAATCTGGGAATGAGATGAATGATTCAGATGATTTTTGTGAGGTTATATATAGGAATGAACTATAGCCATTATATATATAATCACTGGTTATATGGTCGTCATTATATATTAATTGGATATATGATTTCTGAGTACACGTGTAACCTATATGTATACTATTGGTCCTCTAATCTTTACATAGAAGTGTAAAATTATTAATATATATATATATATATAATTTTTTAATCAAACTAAATAATAGATACAAATTTTATTTTAATAATAACAATTAAAGATACTATTTTTGTTAGAATTAATCTAACGAATTATTTTTATTATTTCAATTTAGAAAATATACGAAATTTTTTTAACACAATGTATAAATAAAATTTAATAAAATTTAATTAAAATAAGTAAATAAAATCCATTATAAAATGAAAAAATTATAAAGAATAAAAAATCAGGGAATCATTATCAAATAAATATTATTAATTTAAAAATAATATTTTATTTATATAATATATGTTTTTATTTAAAATTATAATTTCTCAAAAAATATTAAAACATTTAATTAAATACATTGTCTCAATTTCTAAATAAGTCCATAACATTAAAAATGATTATTGATTTTTTAGAAATATGAATAAAATATTTTAGTATGTAATAATATACACTTATAAAAATTGGATTCTTTTATGTGTTATGCATTTTAATTTTAACAATAAAAGTAATTTATAGTGAAATTATGATCTGCATAAAATTTATTGTTTATGTAAATAATAAAATGATATGAACAATCATATAAAGATTTATAGTCTATTTGAAATAATAATACGAAAACATAATGTCTAAAAAATTATTTTTCACCACATATCTTTTAGTATAATATTATTTATTTCCATTTAAAAGTGTAATTTCTTATTATTTGGATTTTAAATTTTCTACATTAAGTAATAATTTCGAATTATCATGATTAATATAGTGTATATTGTAATAATAATATATTTTTTGTAATAAAACAATTAGTGTCTATAATTATCAAATTCTATGTGAGATGCACTAGATAAAATGGCAGGGCTTGAATTGTTCACAACCAAATTTATATAAACACATTTTTGAAGTTCTTTTTGGGTTTTTAATTCTAAACAACATATCAAATAGATACATACATGCCTGAGAGACCTAACTGATAGGTGGTACCATATTTACCCTTCACATTACCTAAGCTTTCAATGATATATATCTCTCATTTTCACATATCAATGTTTCTCTCTAATGGCCATTATAAATCATACAAATATATCTTGAATCCTTGTCCAAATTAATTCTTATAAACCCAAAAATCACATTTTAAATCCATTATTCATGATAAAGATGCAAAATACCATCATTTTGACGAAATATGTTACAAGAAAGAATAATTTTAGAAAATGTGTTAGATCACATCTGACCAGGTAATAATACAAGGTAAGGATTCTTTATCAAAATTACATTCCTTGATATATATTTTAAATCATTAACATATTCTTTATTAATATTTTTCACTTACTACCAAATAGAATTTTTTTCATTGTAAATAAATTTTGAATCATGTGATATAAAAGTCTATGTCATGACCTCTTTTAAAGTTCTTTTAATTCAAATATTACCAAAGTTATAATGTTTTTTACACAACCTTCATTTCGTTTGTACATAATCATTGGTTATAGATAATTCCTTTAAAATATTTATATATTTTTATAATTCCTTATTCAAATGTTTATTTTAACCTTCATTCAATGGGGATTTAATTTCTTTTATAAAATAAACTTTTTTCAATTATAATTTTGATTATAAATATATATCATTATAATCGAAAAATATTCCCTTTTTATTCGGGTTATTTACATCCAAATTTATATATATATATATATAATAGTTTAAAACAATTTTTTTATTCTTGTTTTGACACAGACACACACAGATATATATATATATTCACTTTTATAAACTACATATATCACTTTATCTTAATTCAAAAAGAGATTTTATATTTCCCTTTTTTATGTGTGTTACTTTTAAATGGTTAATATAATTAAATTTTATTTCCATCCTCTATTATTTATGATTTATAGAAAAATACTCATTTATTCTATTTAACATTTATGTCTTTTTTAGGGTACTATTATACACAGTTCCTCTAAAAATAATTTTTCCAAAGGACATATTATTATAATTATGAAAAAAAATTGAGAATGATATATAACCTTATTTTAAATAAAATCTTTCAAAAACTAAAAGAAAACTTGTTTCACAGTTTAAATCTATTTTGTTCTATTTTTAATTGATTTTAATATTTTGCAATGGCTATTTGTATTTCATAAATTTAATGTAACTAATGATATTTTTACTCTTATAACACATTTTTTAAAGAAAACCATATGTAACGCCCTGACCCCAGTTACCTAGATTTGTTGCATTATTACATAACATTGGAATGATCACAAAAGATCATGTCCCGAAAGACCAATTAGTTTAGTAGCCTTGGAATCAGTAGATACATTCATAAAGTTTACATTACATCATAAAGTGAAAACTACAATAACACCTTGTCTTCATATCCCCTCATACATTCTGTGCAGGTCATTTATAATATAATTCTTCACATCCTGGGTAATATTAAAACATTGAAATGGGTGAGCTCAGATGCTCAGTATGGATAAATATATAGCAGAAACTTTAATAAATGAACATAAGCATTTAAGGAATTGTATAACTAAAGCAAAAGCCTTTTAAACATGAACTTCAACATAATATGGCAAAGATAAAAATAAAAAATTTCATTTTCTTATTCACATGCATATTCTACTAGACGAATAATCACATGCAATATCAATAACATCATTAATAATGATGTAATGAATAATGGAAGACTATCATAACCACATATTCAAGGCCTTTTGCCAAGACTGCAAATAAAAATTTTCTAAGGCTTTCTGCCAAGACACTAGTTTGTCTCATGAGACCTAACGATGCATCGAGGAGCGATAGTGGGCTCTACCCATCACTTATTAAGTCCAATGATTTCCTCAAATGAATAGGTTTAAACATGACATAAAAAATCATATCAAAACTTTCATAGAAAATGTTAATAATTTCTCCATAAACCCCGAATGGTATAAAAATAACACATCCACATTAAAACATATCACAAAACAATAAATAAATTAAGGAAGTTTTGTATCATAATAAATCAATTTCAAATAATCTTAAAATCCATCAAAGGATGTTGACATAGATGAAATCAAAACTATTTGAGGGAAATATATCTTTTTTTGTTATAATTTAAAAGTAACATAATAATAAAAGAAAAAATTTACTTTAAAAATATTATTATAATATATTAAGGGATTTTTCAATGATTTTATAATGGTAGAAAATAGTCACACACGCCATATAAGTTAAAAACATTCTTACCTTAATTCTGTCGAAAAGGATAAAAAGGACCTTGTTTGGAAAACCACAGGACTATTACATTATAAACATCTTATAAAAACTCAAAAAAGTGTATAAATGACTTTAATCTATTGTCTATAAAATAGTAAGAATGATTTGAAATCCATTTTTAAGAAACATGGATATGGATGATAATGAGGTCCCAGTTGATAATTACGTATAAACAACCTCGGATAATGAAGAGATTGTGGAATAAAACCGTACATTGTACTTTTCCTTGGATGAGGGTAGTTTAAACTTCTGTATAATGGTGAAATAATTTTTATTAAATTATACAAGAATCATATACATTAATATGATATCATATATGATCTTTTAACATTTCTTTGTTAATAATATATTAGTATTATCGTCATTTCGTGTGTTAACTTACTCATTTTCTTTTATATGTTTTGTTACATAAGTAAAGTTTTTTATGGATAGTTTGTATCTTATTCATATTAAGTATAATATAAAGTCCTTTAACATTATTTTTAACCATCAAATAAAAATTATTCTGGAATGGATACAATGGGGAATGAATCTCATCACATTCGTGGAGACGGTAGTCCGTACGTAAGCACGAGCGACAGTATCATTATTTTGATATTAAAGTAATATTTTATTGGATGGTATATCATATATACAGAATAATTATCATGTTATATTTATTATTTACATCAATTACACATCATTATCATACCTATCCAAATAATAATGTTTTGCATAACAATTACACCATGACGTAGAGACGGTAAGCTGTACGTACGCACGTATGGTGACATGTCATTCAAAGGATAGATAGAATAGTAAATATAGTTCTACCATATTTATAAAAACATCAAATTATATAGTAGATATAGGAGTTATTATTTTAAAATGTAAATAACAAAGAAAGAAGAAGTTGAAGAAGAAAGGAACGTGAACGAGGGTGGTGAAAACATTACCTCTTCTTCGGGTTCTTCCTTTTGATTTAATCAAAAGGGCTCTGTAGGTTGAATTTAAGATCAAAAAAATGCATCTATGTTGAATTGAGGTATGTTGAGAGAATATTTCGGAAGAGGGTGGCCGATCCAAAAGGCTTTGATGGTGTGAATTATAGGGAAGGTGAAGTTCCCTTTTATTAGAGGGGTGAGGGGCACCTTAGGAAAAGCTAGAAATATTATTTTATAATAAATTTATATTCGGTTTCTATTGTCTCCAAAGTATATTATTTAATGTTTACAGTGGGGATAGTTAGAAATAAACTCAACCAATAGGTTTTAGACAAGTTCGGGTCACTATATTAACCTTATCTTTTAGTTTTACCTCTTAGTTAAATAGTTTGACATTTACCATGTCTCTTTGTATTTTTATATTATATAGTTAATAAACAAACTATATACATCCAAGAGACCCCATAGTGGTCCATTAATAATACCCTTATCATTATATTAGTCCTTTGTCTGATCCTTAGATTTTTAGGAATAGAATATAAATTAGTAATATAATATTTGTTTTAAAAAACTAATTTATGTCAATTTTGACACTATTTAATAATTGATTTTTTTAAAAGTATTAAGAACTTTATTAATTCAAAGAAAAATTAATTTATGCAATAATAACATGTCATATTAACCAATAAAATTTTTTATGTCATCAAATCGTTCAAATTATATTTTTTTAAACATCTATAATAAAAATTATTTGTTTCATTCATTAATTAAGAAAATACTGCATCATTATTGTGTCATAAATAAATTTATTTATTCAATGTCTGAAAATTATAAATAAACATCAATTATGTAGGGAATGTTTTTATATTTCTAAAAAAAATTTATAGTCGAAAATATAACATATATAACCTTATGTAAAAATTGTTTTTCTTAAAGATATTTGCCTATGTCATTTTTGTATTTACTTTAACTTAATTAATATAATGTGTCTTTATCACCAACAAGTGGCTCCATGGGGTCCCCAAATCGACCCAAAGATGCCCATGGTAGGCCATGTATCAACCAATAAGTTTACGACACGTTTTAGGGTAATTTAGTATTATTATAATATTATTTGTTTACCCTTATTTACTGGATTTACCTTTTAACCGTGGTGAATAAAATATTTACCTAAGTAATTATTCAAAATGTATAAAAATAAAAGTTACCTATTTAAAAAATTTGGACCTCCTGATTTTAAATATGGAATCCATTTTTATAAATTCAAAACACAGAAGTGGCATAAATTAATTTAAAATTAATTCCCATTGTTAAAACAAAAAGCGTTTTTTAAGAGATAATAACTATCAAAAGATTGGCACTTTCTTATGTTTAGTTTAAATGTGAAATTATGTCCAATGACCAAAATTGGATTAAATGGTAAAAATGTAATCTAATTATACTTTAAAATTACTCAAATTTATTATTTATCACTATTAATTATTTCGATTAAAAAGGTTGTTTTTAATTAAAATTTAGTAATTTTCACTATTCATCAAAATATGAAAGTTATCCGAAAAGTACCAAAAATTAATCCTAAGATAATTTCGTAAGTTCAAATCCTAAAATGAAGTCCATTTTGAATGCTAAAATGTATAAAATTTCAAAAAGTGGGTATTAATAGTCATAATGACTAGTTTGATTGGTTGTGGTGTGTGTTAGAACTAGAAGATGCGTATCACAGATGCTACTATATTATTAAAATAGAATCATACCATAGAAGACTGGGGTGTTACATTATCCCCTACTTCAAATAATCTCATCCTCTAAATTTCTATAATACTACCGCATGAAAAGACTCGGGTGGTTCTTCATCATAAGTTCCTCGAGTTCCCACATGGCCTCTTCCGTCTTATGGTTTCTCCATTGAACTTTTACCAGGTTAGTCGTCCGGTTTCTCAACACATGTTATCTCATATAAAGAATCTTGATAGGCACTTCACAATAAGACAGATTGGGTTCCAGTTCTAATTCCTCATAGGTGATTACTTGCATTGGGCCGGGCATGTATTTTCTCAACAGTGATACGTGGAACACATCATGAACTTTGGAGAGACTTGGCGGCTTTTCCAAATGGTAAGCTAAATCCCCAATTCGTTCTAGAATTTCTAATGGTATGATGTACCTGGGACTCAATTTTCCCTACTTAGTGAAATGTATTACACCCTTCCATGGAGATACCTTCAAGAAAACATGATCTCCTACCTTAAATTAAAAATCCTTCCTTCGGTTGTCAGCATAGATCTTTTACCTACTTTGAGCTTCTTTGATGTGGTTCTGAATTACATTCACCTTTTCCATTGTTTCCTCCACCAGTTCTATGCCTATGAGTTTTCTTTCACCAACATCATCCCAACAGGTTGGTGTGCGATATCTCTTTCCATATAACACCTCATATGGTGCCATCTGAATACTCGAATAGAAGCTATTGTTATAGGAAAATTCTATTAGAGGTAAATATTGATCCCACATACCCAGAATGTGAAGTGAGCAAGATATATCACATGTCTTCTTAGTTTTTAATAGTTCGTTCTGATTGTCCATCAGATTGAATGTGGTAGGTAGTGCTCAAACAAAGTTCAGTATCAAGGGAATTCTGAAGACTTTTATAGAATCTTAATGTAAAACAAGGATCACGATCCGAAACAATTGATAGGGGTACTCCATGAAGTCTCAAAAATTCATTAATATATAGTCTTGCTAGATGTTCATGTGGAAAATCCTCCATTATATAAAGAAAACGTGCTAACTTGGTAAGATGATCAACAATGACCCATATTACATCGTTACTTCTTGGAGTCTTTGGTAGTCCCATGACCAATCCCATTGTGATATTATCACATTTCCACTCAGGTATGGGAAGCAGTTTCAATACTCCACCAGGATGTTTCCTTCCATCTTTCACTTGTTGAAAAACCATAAATCTTGTCACAAAATCAGCAATCTCCCTCTTCATGTTGTCTGACCAAAAATGTTCCTTCAAATCTCAATACATTTTGGTTCTCCCAGGGTGTATAAGTAAATTGGAACTATGAATGTCATCCAAAAATTCCCTTTTTAGATTTGTTATATCGGGAACACAAAGTCTCTTCACAAATTTCAAAATTCCATCTTCATACTCAAAGTCACTCGATCTCCCATCATTCAAAGCCTTAATTTTCTTTTTAAACTCTTCATCATTAGTCTGAGAACTCTTTATCCTTCATAGTAATGATGGTTATGTTGAAAAATTATCGATGTTTCACCTTCCATGGTGATTCCCATATCCATCTTTACTAGATCCATGAAAATAGGATCCTTTTAAATTCTCAAAATTTTAAAAACTCCATGATCCTTTCTTCTCAAAGAATCTGCCACCTTATTTTCCTTCCTCGGGTGGTAGTGTATCGTGCAATCATAATCCTTGAGTAGTTCAAGCCATCTCCTTTTCCTCATGCTGAGTTCTTTCTGTGAGAAAATATAATTCAAACTTCTGTGATCAGTATAAATCTCACACTTTTCATCATAGAGATAGTGTCTCCAAATCTTCAAAGAAACAATTTTAGCTGCTATCTAAATATCATGAGTAGGATAGTTTTTCTCATGAATTTTCAGTTGTCATGATACATAGGAAATAACCCTATCATTCTACATGAGGACACAACCAAGTCCTTTCTTCCATGCATCGCTATAAATAAAAAACCCGTCATTTCCCGATGGTAGAGTCAAAATAATGTAATTGACTAATCTTCTCTTAAATTATTCAAAACATTCTTCACACTATTTTTTCCAAAAAAAATTAACTCCTCTACGTGTAAGAATTGTTAATGGGTTATCCAATTGGGAAAAATTATGGACGAAGCGTCAATAATTACTTACTAATCCAATAAGACTGCGTACTTCAATTATACTCGTTGGTGCTAGCCATTCGTGGATTTCTCTTATCATAAAAGGATGAACGGAAATTCAATCCTTAGAGGCAATATGGCCATGAAAATAATTCTATGGAATCCAAAATTCACACTTTCTAAATGTCGCATATCATTCATGTCTTCTTAGAGTCTTCAATATAATGCACAATTGATTTTCGTGATCTTCGTAGATTTTGGAGTATACCAAGATATCATTAATAAATAATAGCAAAAAATCATCAAGATATTCCTTAAAAACATTTTTCATTAGATCCATGAAAATAGATGGTGCATTAGTCAGCCCAAAAGGCAGTACTGTAAACTCATAATGCCCATACCTGGTTTGAAATGCTGTCTTCGGAATGTATTCCTTCTTCACGCACAACTGATGGTATCCAGATCGAAGGATAATCTTTGAAAAGTATTGAGCTCCATGCAGTTGGTCAAATAAATCATCAATGTGAGGTAGGGGTTATTTTTTCATTATTTTTATAGAATTAATTTCCCTGAAGTCGATACATATCGTCCTAGATCCATCTTTCTTCTTAACAAAAAGGACAGGGGCTCCCCACAGAGAAACACTAAGGAGAATAAATACCTTATTATTGAATTACTATAGTTGTTTCTTTAGTTCAACTAATTCCACAATGCCCATTCTATAATGGATCTTCGATATAGGCTTTGAACCCGGAATTAAATCAATGGAAGACTCAATTTCTCATTTTGGAGGATGTCCATGTAAATCTTTTGGAAACACATCTACATATTATTTCACAATAGGTACTTCCCCTATTTGAACATTCCTTTCCTTACCCATATTTATTTCATTCTCTTCCTCCCTGATAATTCAATTTAGATGAGCTACTGGTCGTGGATCTAGATAAAAATCAAGTGGTGACGATTCTGTTATAAAGATAAGGTGTTCTTTATCATCATCATTAAATCGTAACCACATTCTTCTTACCATAAATTTTCACATCATGGTCTGAAAGCCAATCCATACTGAGGGTAATAACAAATTCAATCATGGGTATGACGATGATATTAGCAGATAAAGAACATTTATATTCCCTAATGGGGACAGATCCACAGAACATTGTAACAATGATACTTCCCTTAGGATTTTTAACTGAAAACTCCCTTGTTAGATCAAATTGGAAATATCTGTTTTTCATAGAAAACTGGGAAGATATGAAATAATCTAATGATCCAGAATCAAATAATGTATTTTCTAAACTTGAGGAAACCATTAAATTATCTGCCACCACATCCTTCGGAGCTTCTACCTCAGCAGTAGTGATAACATAAGATTGGACTTGATCCCTTGGCCTTTTCTGAGGTATGTTCCCCTGACACTTAAAAAAATCATTTTCATAATGTCATGTCTCCCTGCAATTTTAGAATTGACCATTGGTAGTTTCTTTCTTCCCATTGCAATCACGAGCTTGGGGTCCTTTTTCACCCCACTTGTAACAGACTCTCATTCCTATCAAGAATGTAATGAGGTGTTTCTTCCCACAATTACTAAAGGATGGATATTCAACTTTTTCCTTCTTCCTCTTATTTATATTTCTAGATTAATCATCATATCTCTTCATCTCATACATTGCTTTAAAGTCATGAGACTTAGAGAATTATTTTTTTCATGACAGCACATGAGACAATATCTTCGTACGACGAGAAGGATTGTGTGACTAATGCACGACGGAGAAACAGTTTTAACCCATAAAAGAAACGAACTATCTTACTTCTTCGGTTACATATATAATCTACAACATACCTCACTAACCTTGTAATGTTAGCATCATACATTGCGACATTTTCATCCTCATTTTGCCTCAGACTCAGAAATTGCCATTCCATATCCACACGATGGTCATGAGGAAAGTATTTTTCGATGAAAAAATCATTGGAATCCGTCTATTAAATATTTAAAACTTAATCATCTTAATTTTTGTTTTCAATAAATGGCCACCATTGATCAGAATCTCCAGTGAGGCGGTAAACTGACATGATAACTTTTTCCATTTCACTACTCCCTAAGGCATGGAATATTTTATCTAAGGAATTTATCCATTGCGCAGCTACTAATGGATTTGTACTCCCATTTAATGTTTGTGGTTATTTACCCATGAAGAAATCTAACATTGATCATCCATGATGTGGATCAGTTCACTCCATACGGGTAAGGTTATTATTCATAACCTGAGTGAGTTGTCCCAGTATGTTCCTTAGCTGATAAGCAACAGTAGCATCACAAACACTACTATAATTATATTGAGCATGAGGGAAATCCGTACATGGAGTTCGTTCATTGATACGGTTTCCATTTATTTCTCTAGGTTCCATTTCTAAACAATGGCATACATAGATTAGTTTATGAATCACAATACATAAATCCATACTTTTAAAACACTTAACATAAATTGAATAGTTTATGGATATAATACATAATCATAAAAAAAAATTCTTTGAAAACTATATACTCATAAACCCTTCATAATGGTTGTAAAGAAAATGAGAATTATCCTAAGCATATCCCTCGGGAGTGTCGTAACCAAGAGTGCAGCAAGGCTCATTGTCGTGCACCAGTTCCCATTCGAGTCCAGCTCGAAGCAGTATTTTTGGGTTTTACACCTAGGTACATCTGTGCCATGCTTCTTATACCTGCTTGTATCTATAATAGGATTTATTGCTCCGAAAACTCACAAAATCTCTACAATACCAAAATTCTAGGAAGTTCTTCTACACTAATCCTCAAAGTCTATCTTAGGTATATGTGCTCTAATCAGAGTTTATCTAAATCTCGCTTCCAAGGTTTATACTAAACTTCCTTTGATACCAACTATAACGCCCCAACCCTAGTTACCCAGTGATGGTACATTATTACATAACATAGGCATGACCATAAAAGATCATGTCTCAAAATACCGATTAGTTTAGTATCCTTGGAATCACTAGATACATTAATAAAGTTTACATTACATCATAAAGTGAAAACTACAACAACATATTGTCGTCATATCCCCATATACATTCCCTGCAGGTCCTTCCTTAAATATTTCTTCACATCCTGGAAAAATTAAAACATTAAAAGGGGTGAGATCAGATGCTCAGTAAGGATGACAATATAGTGGAAACTTTCATAAATTAACATAAACATTTAAGGCAATGTATTATTAAAACAAAAGCCTTTTAAACATGATATTCATCATAATATGGAAAAGATATAATGAAATAATTCCATTTACTTATTCACATAGATATTCTACTAGTCTAATAATCACATGTAATATCAATAACCTCTTTCATAATGATGGAATTCATAATGCCAGACTATCATAACCATGTATCCATGGCCTCATGCAATGAAAACTAATAATATTTTGTCATGGCCTTGTGCCAAGACACTAGTTTGTCTATTGAGACATACCGATGCATCGAGGATCTATAGCGGGCTCCACTCGTCACTTATTAAGTCCAATGCATTCATCATATGAATAGGTTCAAACATAACATAAACATTCTTATGAAAACTATCATACGAAATGTCAATAATTTCTCTATAAATGATGAATGGTATAAAAATAACACATAAATAGTCAAAAATATTACAAAACCTTCAATACAATATGAAATTTTTTTATAATAATAAATCAACTTCAAATAAGTTTAAAATCCATCAAAGGATGTTGACATACATGAAATCAAAACTGTTTGAGAGAAATATATCTTTTTTGAAATCATTTAAAAGTCACATAATTAAAAAAGAAAACATTTAATTTGAAAATATTCTTATAATTTTGTAAGGGAATCATCGACAATTTTATAACAGCAGAAAATAGCCGCAAACTATGTATAAGTTAAAAAAACATTCTTACCTTAATTGTGTCAAAAAGGTTAAAAAGGACCTTGTTTGGAAAATGACGGAAAGATTCCTTTATAAAATTCTTATAAAAATTCAATAAATGGTATAAATGACTCTTACCCATAGTCTATAAAATAGTTAGAATGATTTTAAATACATTTTTATGAAAGAAGGATGTGGATGATAAAGAGGTCCCAGTAGATAATTACGTATAAACAACCTCAGATAATAAAGAGATTGTGAAATAAACCCTTACCTTGTGATTTTACTTGGTTGATGGTAGGTTAACCACCTGAATAATTGTGAAATAATTGTTATTAAATTATACTAGAATCATATACATTAATATTATATCATATATGATCTTTTAACATTTCTTTGTTAATATTATCTTAGTATTATCGTCATTTCGGGTGTTAACTTACTCATTTTATTTTATATGTTTTGTTACATAAGTCATGTTTGTTATGGATAGGTTGTATATTATTCATATACAGAATGATATAAAGTCCTTAAACATTATTTTGAACCATCAAATGAAAATTATTCTTGAATGGATACGATGGGGAATGAATCTCATAGCGTTGGTAGAGACGGTTGTTTGTACGTATGCACGAGTGACAATATATTTTTATTGATATTAAAATAATATATAATTAGATGGTATATCTTAAATAAAGAATAATTTTAATGTTATATTTATTATTTACATCAGTTACACATCATTATCACACCCATCCAAATAGTAATGTTTTGAATAACATTTACACCACGACATAGAGACGGCAATCCGTACGTACGCACGTATGGTGACATGTCATTAAAAGTATGGATAGAATACTGAATATGGGTGTACCATATTTATAATAACATTACAGTATATTGGAGATACTGGAGTTATAATTTTAGAATGTAAATTACAAAGAAATATGAAGTTGAAGAAGAAAGGAACTTGAAAGAGGGTGGTGAAAACATTACCTCTTATTCAGGTTCTTCCTTTTGAATTGATCAAAAGAGATCCCTAGGTTGGCTTTCAGATCAAACTATGGCCTCTATGTTGAATTGAGGGATGTTGAAAAAATATTTGGGCAGGTTTTGGCCAAGCCAAAAGGCTTTGATGGTGTGAATTAGAGGGAAGGGGAAGTTCCCTTTTATAAGAGAGGTGAGGGGTACCTTAGGAAAAGCAAGAAATATTATTTTATAATAAATTCATATTTGATTTATAATGGATCCAAAGTAGATTATTTAAATTTTAAGGTGGGGATAGGTAGATAAAAACTCATCCAATTGGTTTTATATAGGTGTGGGTCACTATATGAACCTTATCTTTTAGTTTTAACTCTTAGTTAAATAGTTTATCATTTACCATGTCTCTTTGTATTTTTATATTATATACGTAATAAACTTACAATATAAATAAAATATACCCTCTAGTGGTCTATTAATAATAAAACTATCATTATATATTTCCTTTGGCCGATCCGTAGATTTTTAGGAATAGAATATCAATTAATAATATAATATTTATTATAAACACTCATTTATGTCAATTTTGACGCTAATTAATAATTTATTTTTTTAAAGTATTAATAACATTATTAATTTGAACAAAAGTCATTTAAGAAATCCTAACATGTCATATTAACCAATAAATTTTTTTATGTCATCAAAACTATCAAATTATATTAATTTTAACATTTATAATACTAATTATTTGATTCATTCATAGATTAGGAAATTACTTCATCATTATTGTGTGATAAATAATTTTAAATATTCAATGTGAAAAAATTATAAATAAAATACACCTATGTAGGAAATCATTTTATAATTTTGATTAATTTTTATAGTAGAAAATATAACATATATAACCTTATGAAAATATTATTCTTCTAAAATATATTTTCTTCTGTCTTTTTTGTATTTACTTTAACTTAATTAATATAATGGGTCCTTATCACCTACAAGTGGCTCCATGAGGTCCAAAAATTGACACAAATATGCCCACGGTCGGCCATGTATCATAAAATAGGGGTAGGACACGTTTTAGGGTACTTTTTTATTATTATAATATTATTTATCTACCCTTATTTACCAGAATTACCCTTTAACCATGGTAAATAAAATATTTACAAAAATAATTATTCAAAATGTCTAAAAATAAAATTTACCTATTTACAGAATTTGGACCTCTTGATTCTAAATATTGAATCCATTTTTCTAAATTCAAAACATAGAAGTGGCATAAATTAATTTAAAATTAATTTCCACTGTTAAAACAAAAATCGTGTTTTTAATAGATAATAACTATCAAAATATTGGCACTTGCTTTTGTCCAGTTTAAATGTGAAATTATGTACAATGACCAAAATTGGACTAAATGGTAAAAATATAATCTAATTATACTTTAAATCACTCTAATACTTAATTTATCACTATTAATTATTTCGATTAAAAAAGTTTTTTTTAATTAAAATTTAGTAATTTTCACTATTCATCAAAATATGAAAGTTATCTGAAAAGTACCGAAAATTCAATCTAAGCTAATTTCGATATTCCGAATACAAAAATGAAGTCCATTTTGAAATATATATTGTATAAATTCTGAAAAAGTGGGTATTACTATTCATAACGGATAGTTTGATTGGTTGGGGTGTCTGTACAACTCGAAGTTGCATACAACACACGCTACTATATTATTAAAAGAAAAGAGTACCGTGGATTTTTGGGGTGTTACATCATATTTCTAAATAATATTTTGATTCAATAAAAAATGGTTAATTTATCTATGGAAAAGGGAAAATGAATTGTCTATGATAGGGATAATCTATCCCTGACTATGTCAATCCTTTTCAAAATCATCAAATAAATATGAGCATTCTTCTAATCCCATTATATTTTATTCGACTACACTTATGTCATCTTATGGAATTAGATTCACCTACATAATCACTACTTTAAATTGAGTATGGGGATTTACTAATAGGATATTATAAATTTATATTGTATACTGTGTAAATAAATTATTACTCAATATATTATTTAAAGGACATTTACCTAGTTATCCTTAATCATTATTTGATTTTTTTTACCTGAATAATTTTATATGTACTTTTTTATTTTATTAAGATAATCATTCTTTAATATTAATGTAATTTTTATTGGTTTTCTGTTGAAAAACAAGTATAGTTGAAAATTATGTGATTGGTGAGTGTGAAATATCCCTATAATCTCTTAGATACTTTTTTATATCTCATTAGATAATAATTTTATTCTTTTACATGATTATGGTTAGCTTTGATAAAATTTCTATTGTTTGAAATTATTTTGTTTAGTGACATTTGAAACATTATTTGTAGCCATGATGTGGTTATCTTGGTTCATAATATAATTATTTATTTTAATCATTTTTGTTACTTAATCCTATTTTTAATGGCTCGTGATTCATCACATATTATTTCATATTAATATAAAAATATGATGGACAAGATCTCTGGATGATTATTATTAAGGTTATACAATACTGTGTATTAATTTATGATTATGGTATCATATTTCATGATTAATTATTAGGATCTTATTGAATAATATGGTGTGTCTCTTACGTACATGTTTGTCCCATATTTATGATATAATCATCTATGGCACATTGATATGATTTCCCTACACTAAACGTTTAGGCTCTCTTATTTCTTATGTTTTCCCATTTCCTCAGGAACTCATATGTTGGAAAATAATTAATAGGAAATATCGCATTGATAATTTTATGGGATATTTTGATTCAGTAGTGTGTTATAATTTTATTATATAACTAATTTTTAAATTTATAAAATCTTTAGGTCTAGGAAGTGTTTATTTATACAGTGAGGTGTTGTATAATTTTTTATAATTTTGTAATCATTTATGGTTCATCTCTTTCGTATTTAGCTAAAATGGTTATTTTTTATAATAATATCATAGAATCTAGTAGTGTGGGTTTCAGTTATTTCAATTGGTATCTATATTCGGTTATATTATTTTTTATAATTACATAAATAAAAACAATACCATAAAACAATAATCACACATGGTTTAATTAAATATATTATAGTTTTAATAATAAGAGTTATATGTTGAGACAATAGTGTCATAGTTTAAATGATGGTATCATAGTTTCATCCAACACTATTCTTTTGTAACAACATGTTCCATGGGATAAAATAATTTTTTCATTGTATAATACATTTTATTATTATTTTTCTATATTCAAATGTTTATTTAATTTTACTCTATTGTGTATTAACATTAATAACTATCACCATGATGGTTCAACAGTTTTCTTTGAAATATGATAATGAAAATTAAGTTGTGAAAGGTAAACTATTATGTCATATTACTATATAAGGGTAAACATTTTTGAAAAATATTTTAGATGAAACAAATATAAATAAATTACTATTAATGTCATAATCGTGATATTGATGATGATACTTCATTAAAGTGTCTTACGTGATTCATGCCTATATTATTAATGTCATCATCCTTGATCACATTTCCAGCCATGTTTCTATCCAGGATAATGAGAGGATGGGGGAAATCCCTGAGGAGAAAGAAATATTTGAGGCAGTTATAAACCTCAAAGCAGATAGCGCGCTAGGGCCAGATGGATTCCCCGGCATGTTCTACAGAGCCTCTTGGGATGTGATAAAAATGACTTATCAGAAGCTATTCGGGACTTATTCCGGGGAGGTAGCTTACCTAGAGTGGCACGTGCCACTACACTGGTGCTCATTCCCAAAATGAGGAACCCCTCTTCAATTTCGCATTATAGACTGGTATGCATGTGCAGCTTCCCTTAAAAAGTTCTTGCGAGGATCATCAAATGAAGGATCTCCATTCACCTTCCCCGGTGGGTCTCCATTGAACAACATGGATTTGTGAAGGGCCTCTCAATTCATGGGGTTATTTCATTGGCCAAATAGATGACGAGAGATCTCAATGAAAAGACCCATGGTTCAAACAAGGCCATCAAACTTGATATGAACAAGGCATCTGATAGACTCGAATTGAGCTTCATCAACAAGGTGATCTTAGGTATGGGCTTCTCCCCATGGGCTACTAATCTCATTTTTAGATGCTTCAGCTCCTTGTAGTTGAATGTTACATTTATGGGGATATCTCATGGTTTCTTCAAGGTGACTCGTGGCCTAAGACAGGGTGACCCCTTATCATTGAGCCTTTTCATCATCACACAAGACATTCTCAGTCACCTAATCCATAGAGGCATGCACAACGGTGAGATACTCCCATTACGAAGAAGGATGAATATTTCGGTCATCTCCCACCTCATGTTTACAGAAGACACATTAATCTTCATGAATGCTAATAAGAGGTCAGTCTGTGGACATCTTAAAATGATTGTGGAATACTTCCATTAGAGTGGGCAGGATATTAACAGGTCCAAGAGCAACTTCACCATTTATAGCCGATTCTCTTCCATTCAGGTGTCCTCTTTGAGACGCCTTTTGAATATGCATAGAGAAAGTTTTCCCATGGAATATCTTGGGGCTCCCATATCTTCAGGCAGACATCGGATTCATGACTTCGATCACATTACCAACAAGATTATTGATCATATACTCAACTGGAAGAACAGATTTCTTTCCTTTGGGGGTCATATTACACTGGTTAATAGTGTTCTTCGGGATTCTCTTATCCATGCCCTCTCTTCTATGAATGTTCCAAAAAAAGTAATCAGCAACATTGACAACATCTTGGCCCGCTTTATCATTGATGCTATCGCTGAAGGAAAACACCATTGGGTGTCCTGGGTAAGGATGGAGAGGCCCATTCTGGAGGGCGTAATCAATGTTCAAAGCCTCGCGGACACTCTCCACTACAGTCATGAAAAAGTGTCTTGGGAAATCCATGAGCGCCGCTCTCTCTGGGGAAGAATCATGTATAGTAGTTTCGAAGATCACTCGGAGATGTTTAGAAGTTACATGTCTCCTTTCTGGTATACTATTCTCCCTCATTTTATTGGGCTGCTTTCCCACACCCGCTGGATTATTCGAGTTGGGGACCTGGCCTTGTGGCATCACAATTGGGCTGGTACGGTGCTTGGATTTCCGGGATGCCCAGCCACCAACATTTCATTCAGGGAGGCATAAAACTACCCGGAATTCATCAGGGTTGTGCTGAACGTAGACCATCAAGCCACCTTTGACCTGATCAAGCTCAAAACTGACCTGAATATGTGCATGTTTACCATGTCCGCTTCGGGGGTCTTCTCTGCAAAGGATTACCGCAACTCTATTCTTCTCCAGGGGAATACCGACTGTTGGAGCGACATCTGTCTGAAGGAAATTCCAAAAAAAAATCAACGTTCTATTGTATAGGGGGTTAACATCATTATAGGGGATGCCATTGGTTTTCACTTTTGTCACCCCCTAGATTCTCTTATTCTCCCTTTCTTTTCCCTGTTCTTCCTTTTTCCCAATAAATAAATAACTGATGATGATGATGACTATTTATAATACATGGGTGTTCATATAATTTTAATTAATGTTTCATTTTGTTGAAATAACTGATTACATAAAAACATTATATATATATAAATTAAAAGGAAACGAAAAAGATATGTGTTCAATATTTTTTTGAAAATACAAAATTTAAATATGATGAACATGTCCCTATTAAATTAAGATAAAATGTTTCTATGTGATAAAAATTAAATGATAGATAAAAAATATAAAATTACAAAAAAATTAAAAAATGGATAAAACCAATATTAAATAAAATATAACAATATAGAAATATTACACATCCCATAATTCCTTGAATTGAGTACCACAAATGATAATTAGGGAAAGAATAAAACAAATTAAATATTCGATAAACTACTTGAGAAATTAAATGAGGTAATAAAATGATTGATTTTAATGATGTTTGTGATATTATATATAGGGATTAAATATCACCATTTTATAGTTGGTTGTTGGTTATATGGTCATTTTCATATGCTCATTTGAAAATTTTAATTTGAGTACTCATATATCCTATCAGAATATTTGTAACACCCTGATATTCTAAAAGAATGCAATGTTCAATAGAGTATATGATATGAAACACCTATCATAAATGTACAACAAAGTATTATTATTTAAATGAAAACATTATAACCAGGTTATTGAGCTGTAGAATATTAGTAGTAAGAACAAAATTGTGAAATATATATATATATTAAATAATCAATAAAAATGAATTGATTAATTCATAGGAAATAAGTACACATTATTCACTAATGTTATTTTATACTTTAAACATACATTTTCATTAAAAATATTATACCTGAGTTAAAATATGATAATTTATTTTAGAATCATTTATAAATGTTCGGTTATAAAAATAATATCATTTTACAAATCATCAATTGAAAATTATCTTATAGTGAGGGTTTCGGATTTTTATGAAATGATTGATTTTCTAATGAATAATGAAGCATACGATTTATTATTAAAAAGCATATTTTTGTTTAAAAAATTTAAAAATATAATTTTATTATAAAAAAGTTTTATAATAAAATTTATTTCACTTATATTTTTAATAATTCATTTATGTTCATTTTAACCAATTTTATTTATATATTTTTATAAGAATATATTTTATACATAAAAATATGATTGTTAAATATGTTATTCAAGGAATTTTACATTTTGAAATAAAATTAATTAATTAATATTATATAAAATAAATATTGAAAATTAGTTTCTACATTTTGAATCTGGTGGAACATATATGTTAAATACTTCCCTTTTATTCTTGGTCAATATTAATAGAATACATAGTAGATAATTTTCACCATTGTAAGGAAAAATCTGGTAATTATGGAGAAAAATAATATGATAACAACTAGAAATGACTCTAAAACTATTCTTAATTAAATTTTATTATCTTATTTAGTCAATAATCATCCAATATTTGAAAATATAAAAAAATTACATTTGGATTTGATTTTGACCTTTATATTAATTTATTTCATGAAAAATGAAAAATCACATTCTCTTTGTTTTATTATCTTCAAATTTTTTTAATAAGAATAATGAAAAGATATATTTAGTGATAACTTTTAATTTGAACCATAAATACATATGTGACATGAACATAATATTTATTAAATTAGTAGAAAAATAAAATAAATGATTTTATAATTATTAAAAGTGATATAATTTTAATGAATTAATGAGTCCAATAAATTTTAGATATATACATGAAATTTTAATAATGTTTTAAATTATTTTATTAAAATTATATATTTTTCAGGATAGATATTAATATTTTTTGAATGAATAGTGTCAAAATGACATTAATAAAATTTTATAATAAATAATATTTTATTATGTGATTTAAAATTAATAAATTTTTTTTATTTTGACATTTAAAATATATATGGTTAAATATTCACCCATGGTATATTTTTGAGTCTTTTTTATTCATTGAATGATATCATTCTTGACCTTTATTTTATCGAAACCCCAAATATCACATTAGTTTTCAATATGGTTATCGAGAAGTTAAAAACATATATGGGTGAAAAAATCATATAAACTTGTAAAACGTTTATTATATGAAATTATATCTACCTCTATTCATCCTATGTTATAAATATAAAATTTTTATGAATTCTGTATTGAAAATTAACTTATATTATTCTAATCTTTTATGAAATTCCAAAGGTTCTCCTCCCCTCTCTTATATATGGGCACCCCTACAATATATTATCCTTACATTGAGATTTTTTTGTATCAAACAAGAGTTTCCCAAATATCTTAATAATATCCATAACCATGTTCTAGAGGTTTTTTATGGGATGAATAACAAACATAGAGGGAATAATGTGTTAAGGAATGGTTGATATTTAAAGAATATGTATAGTTCCTAACGAAATGTTTACATTTAATTTATTATTATAAATCCTTAAAATAAAATTCAAACATCATGAAATAATTTAATAACCTTCCATTATATAGTTACATTTGTTGAGTGAATACCCTATATCTATCTATTAGTCCATCAAATGGGAAAAGAAACCATCATTCATGTGTTTGTAGAGCTACTGCCTCACGAACTATGTAATTTTTTTTCCATAACCACCCCTAATAGATAGTACAAATGATCAATTAAATGTTTATATGTTATACTCATTCTAAATTTATCGTTCTATGAATATAATATATAATATAATTTCTTACATTTTCATTCATTGAATATGATAACATCGTTCATGTATACATGTGGACTAAAACCTCCAAATTTTGATGTGATTATTTTCCCATCACCAAATCACATGAATGATATATATAAGATTATTTTATTTAATTTTATGTTATTTATGATGTATTAATCATTATATAATGATAATATAATTTAAAAAATCATTCCATAGTGATCTTTACAAAACTAGAATGTTTCCCATGTGTACATATGACTTATCATCCCTAATATTGTAATTTAATCCATTTTTCATAGACATATGTCATAGAGGTTTTTAAAATTGAAAAAAATATATAAAAATGATAATTATTTCAATATTATTAATTTTTATATAATGTAACTATTACCCATTTTACCCTTTTCCACCTATCAATGCCAGTTTGGACATATGAACTAAATATTGTTATACCATATAATGTTAACTTAATATATTAAGTAATTAAATATAGTAAAATAATTAAATAAATAAAAACAAACATGAAAACTGTTCTTAAGATAGAATGTAATTTACATAAATCTATAATTCATAATGTTAATGGATTTAAATGACGAGTCAGACCCGAGGTAATCAATTTCCCAAAAATTTTCTTTTTTTAAGGAAAACTTTATTTTTATAGAGCTAATTTATTTTATATAGTGTGTATACTGACCCTTTGACCTTTTATAGCATGATTAACCATATTTTCATGACATTTAGTGTTTCATTTGACGTTATTACTTCATGGGTATTGAGATTCTATAGCTACTTATTTGGTATGGTTTTATTTCCCAATCTCATCATTAACTATGATTTTATATTCTTATGTCTCTATTGGGGGAGTTAATTTAAATTTTAATCATAGAACATAGTTATTCTATTCTTCTTTATATTTTTCTATAAATTAACTCTTTTCATTTCAATCTCCCCTATTAAAGTATTCAAAAAAACCAAAATATTATTTTTAGAAAAATAAATTTTATTGCTAGTTTTGGATGGAAATACATTCTTCCCCATATATGTGATTTCCAAAAATTTATTCAAAAATGTTTCTAATATTCTAAAATTATTTTTTGAATCCATTTTAACTGATATTTTAATGTCTAGAAAATGTTTTAAAATGATTCATCGTGTATCAATTTTAATGATATACTTTTAACATTAATAATAAAATGTGAATAGAGTATTTTATTATCTTATATGGAATGAATATAATTTACTTCCATCATGACTGCTCAATGATTTGATGATCCTATTTAGTGTTTACAAAACTCCTACGAAATAAAATTTTTTCCTTAATATTCTAGAATTTTTTATATTTTTTAAATTTTTTTCAAAACTAAAAGGGTATTTCCACCAATAAAAATTCCAGTGATCATTTTATTATATATTCATCTATGTTGAAATTATTCAGTGGAGATTAAACATTACTAGAAAAATTCACTTCTCATACCATTCTCCATATTACATTGGTTTCAATATAGTTATGTTTTGGGTAATTATTAACATTTTGTTTACTAGATTTCCAGTTATAATATTTAAATTGATGAGGTTTCACCCCTTTCATATGATGAATGCATTTTAATTAATAAGAAATGGGAGGGGGCCATTATAGTTGCTCGAAGCATCATTAGCTATCATGAGACAAATTATCTGGGGTTTTTTTATGAGCCTTTACCCATTTTTGTAATATGTCCTGGAATGAGACCTTTATGGAATGTTTATGATGTCTGACATTATAAACTCTATCATTATGAACCCATTTATTGATTTCTATGTTATTATTTGATTGGTTATGATATCCATATATCATATTAAATGTCATTTTATTTATTATATTGAATTATTTAATCCTCATTTATTCCTACAATATTATTATTCATTCTCCGGTTATTGATTAAAAAAATATGTTTTTAGTTATTTACCTTTTTATAATGATTATTCCTTATTAACTCATGATTTATCCTACTGTATATTACCTTTACTGAGCATATTAGATCATTCATATTTTATCTTTTACCTATATATGAAGAAGGTCTATTTTAATGAGAACAATGATGAATAATATTTACTTTCACTATGTATTATATGAAATATTTTAAAATGTAATATAAAATTCAAGTATATATTTAGTTTACCAAGACAACAACAATATTCAGTATTTTGGGATACAATTTTTTCTTTCTACTGCAAATTTAATAATGCAATGAATGAATCTAAGATATTATAGGTAAGGTATTTATAGATTTACTTGGAGATAGTTTTATAGAATCCTTGGGAATAAGATTTAAGAATACATATATTTGGTAACATTAAACTATTACTGAATTTGAGGATAAGTATAAGTAGTGGATACCATCATAATTTTTTTGAAAGATAGTTTTTATCTGGGTTTCCGTGAAATACATAATTTGCTAGATACTGTAAGTGTACATAATTTTGACACAGATTCATACCGGGTTAGTAGCCCCAAAAATATTCATTTGGGTATATCACATATATCATTCTGGTGGACGATGAGTATTACCTTACTATAACCTTGTTTTGACACTCCTAGGTGATATGAATAGGTCAATAAATATTTTTATGGAAAATTGTAAATAATTTAAAAATATTATGACCATGTTTAACCTTGGTTAATTCTATGGAATCTTATATTAAATATTATGTTCCATGATATAGATATATTAAAATTATTTTTATGATTACGTGGTTTCCCACTATAATTATTATTTTTCATACCATGTGTTTTGGTTTTAGTCAATGGATGAAACCAGAAGGTATCATTATTACATTAAATCTTATGGAAAATGTGGTCATTAAAAAAATAAATTGCATAATGATTAATGTTTACAATACTGTAATTTTTTCAAACTTGTTATAACTGTTAATGATTAACAACCTATAATTTAACTAACACTCTTACATAAGAATGGAGGAAGGGAGATTTGGTGGTGCAGGATATGGAGGATGGGAGTCTCAATTTTATCCATGATTTAAAATTGGGTAGACACATGCCAATGTATGTATTAAAGGATTGAGAAAAAAAAATTATATATGCAACATGAGGGAATATATCATTGAATTTGTTAAAAAATGATGACTTCAATGGATGGATATGAAATTCAACTAAAGGTACCAAGATATTTCAATGTATTATGTGTGGGGAACATTAGAACTGTCCAAGATGTTTCCTTATTCTATGGGTTAACACCAAGGCCATGGAAGGACCTATGTTATGCCAATAATTAAAGTGTATGGATTTATGTGTTTATGTATTGAGATAAATAAAAGATTCACAATTTTATTGTTAATTAAATTTTTAGTTTATAGGAGTATTATTTGATTTTATTTTACGATTAATGATTATGTTAATTTTTGGAAGCATATATTTTTTTCTTATGGGGTTAAAATAATAATTATCCATACTATAAAGGGTTTATAAGTTTATAGCTGAAATAAGTCTAATGTAATAGATACCACTTTGATGTTTTAGGTGATGATAGTTTGAAAATATTAATGTTATTTTGGGAGATAATTATTTTAATGAAACCATTTTTTTAATATATTTTTTAATTTAAATGTTTTTTGACGAATAATTCTTTTATATTTTGTAGACCCAATTTTAATGTTATTTTTAACCTTAAGGGATCATATTATAATTGATGTTGTGGTAATTATGGAATTTTAATAAAAAGGAACTTATGTTTTATCATATATATAACCATTGGATTTAAACATGATTTGTTGACTTGGTGATTAATTTTATCTAACCTATATTCAGAATTTTATTTGATTAAGGTAAAACTAATTTGAACATTAGAGATTATGATGATTTTTGGAATCATATTATATGATGATTTTTTTTTCAATATTTTGGATTTGGAAGTGATCAATAATATTTTAGGAGATGTTTTATTACAATGAGGTATATATGAACTTTCTTTTTGATATAAAAAATCATCTAGAAAGAATGTTACTACATGTTTTAGGTATAATCAAAATTGTATGTGATAACTGTTCTCATTAAATCATTATTTAATGTTGAGGATATTATCGTTATCAGGGATCTAGGGTTATTTATTTTTAATATAATCTATGTTGAACCTTATATGTTATTTTGGATATTTGGATATAAACTGTTTTATCACTTTACATGAAATATTATACAGTATCACTACTGTCATAACATTTGGTAACCATTTTAATTTTAGTTATAATATTAAGAAAGGAGTAATATTTTTTAATTATTTTATAGATTATGTGATTCATTATAAGTGGATTTTAGTGATTTGGGATTAAAAAATTCATCTTAGTAATCAACGTTTGGATAAAAAAATGAAATTGTGGTGTAAATTGAGTAAGGAAAATATTACTTTTAATGTAAGTATATTTCATTATAGTCTGCGAGTAGATGATAAATAAATTTCTCAACTATAGGAAACATGATATTTAATCAATAAATGTGTCTTATTACCTTCATTTTTATTTAAATGATCATCTTTTTTAACACATGTATTTTTATGGTTGTGTAGTTGTTAAAATTATCATGATCATTCAATTTTTAGTGATCAATGTTCTATATCACTACGTATCATTATTTAGAAATTACAGTTCTCTTACATGTAGAAATTTTCAAATTAAACTAATGTTCTTATATTTCTAATCCATGTTATGTTTTATTCTATATGACCATTGTATTTTTCTTTCCCACTTTTCATGAGGATGTTTTATTAACCCTTTTAATGATATTGGTTTTCCATAATGAAATATTTGAATGTAAAAAATTTTATACCAAGAATATTTTCATGTTGGGGGATGAAATTTATTTAAGGTGGGAGAATGTAACACCAAGGTATCTCAGAATTAAACTATTTTTTCATGTAAATGACACACAACACAGGTCCAAAAATATCAATAAAATATTATTATTTAAATATGGCCATCACAACCTACCCATTAAGTTATACTACATATATATTATTATTTAAATTCATACCAAGTTTTTTGGCACCAACTCAATAAAAATTCATTAAATAATAATTATTTATTTAGTACTCAATATTTATAATATAATTTTATACTTTAGATATATGTTTTTAAAATGTTTTTTCTTTTTTTCAAGAAATATCTTAACTAGTATACATAAATTATAGATATAGTATTTCAAAAATTTATTTAAAAATTTTTAAATAATAATATCTAAATTTTTATATGGTTATAATTTTAGGTTTTTATGATAATATTGATTATACATTGAATAGTGAAATATATCGATTTTCATTGAAAACAAAAATTTTTATAGAATTTACAAAGCCAAGTTTTGTTTTAAAATTATTCCATGGTAAAATTAGTTCTATTATATTTTTAATAATCCAATTATTCCCACTAGAATCAATTTTATGAATGAATTTTTTTAAAAAAATTATTCAAAATAATTTATTGTTTGGAAGCATTATTTATCATTGTGTTTTTTATTTTAAATTAACTATATCTAGTAAAAGGAATTTAATATTTAAAAAAATATTCCATATTTTCAATCAGGGGGTTCAAATTTGTTAAATGTGTCCCATTTGTTTTTTCCTTATGAATAGTGACTATAGTAAATAATTATCATCACAGTAAGCGTCAATTGAGTAATCGTGGATAAAAATTATTCGATAATTACATTAAAATGATTCAAACAATTTGATTAATTTAATTGGATGAACCAATTTTTTCAATACTTGTCTAAAATTTGAATATATAATAATTTTTACATTTCTTTGTGATTTTGACCATTATATTATTTTAGTTAATGTAAAATCAAATATGTCATTCAATTTGTTTAATTATTTTTAATGTATTAAAATAAAGATAAATAGTGGATTTTTTCTGTTCTAAAAAGGTATTTTAAAGATATTATCTTATTATCATTTTAATTTATTTATAATTTTTAGTAACGAAATAAATACCATTAAATCTTACAAAAACCAACATAGATTTTATTCAGTTAATTGGAAAGTAAAATGAATGATTGTTAAAGTATAAAAAGTGATTTAATTTGAATGAATAAATTATTCCCTAAAATTTAATATAAGTATATTATATATTATATAGGTTTTAAAGTATTATATTAATATTCCATATTTTTATTGATTTATCTAAATTTATATTGAATGAGTAGTTTCATTAATGTCATTAGTAATAGTTTATAATTAAAAATATTCTATTGAAATATTTTAAGAAAATAAAAAAACATACCATTTTAATAATTTATTGGATATGGTTAAAAACCTAAATCATAATCTCATTATGAGTCTTTTTTTCTTATATGGTAGAATTATTTACCCAAAAATGGTAGAAAAAATTAACATTGAGTAGTTATCAAAATGGGTAACGTGGGTTAAAAATTTATAATTGTAAAAACATCATCAATATTTGTAAAAAAAAATTTGGATGGGTGTATTTCTACCAATAATCATCCTATATCTTAGGTATATCATTTAATTTCAATTATAACAATGAAAATAATTTATATTATTTTCTTAAATAAAAAATTTTCCAAAAGTTATTATCTATATTTGGACATAAAATGTATTACCTCCTAGCATGATGTATTATAAATTTTCATTACAATCATAACATTTGATTACTATTTCTGTTTTAGTTATAGTATAAAGAAATGAGGAATATGTTTTTATTATTTTATGGATTATGTGACCCATTAGAAGTGGATTTTAGTGATTTAGGAATAAAAAAATCATCTTTAATAATCATCGTTTGGATAAAAAATGAAATTTTGGTGTAAATTGAGTAAGGAAAAAATTAAATTTAGTGTTAGTATATTTCCTTATGGCCTTAGAGTAGATGATATATCAATTTTTTAACTCTAAGAAAAATGATATTTAATCAATAAAAGTTTCATATTAATTCATTTTTATGAAATGGTCATCTTTTTTAACACATATATGTTTTCTGGTTTTGTGGATGTTAACATTATCATTATCATTCAATTTTTTGTGATCAATGTTATATATTAATACGTACCATCATTTAGAAATTATACTTCTCTTCTATGTAGAATTTTTCAAATTAAACTAATATTATTTTATTTCTAATCCAAGTAATGTTTTATTCTAGATGACGATTTAATTTTCCTTTCTCTCTTTTCAAGAGGATGTTTTATTTACCCTTTTTATGATGCTTGTCTTCCATAATGTAATTTTTAAATATAAAACATTTGATACAAATAATATGTTCATGTTTGGGGATGAAATTTATTGAAGGGGGGAATGTATCACCCAATGATCTTAGAATACCCCTATTTTTTATAGTCTAAATGATACAAAACACCGAGGATAAAAGATCCAAAAAATATTATTATTTAAATATGTCCATTATAACCTACCCATTGAGTTATACTACATGTATATTATTATTGAAATTAATAAAAAAAAATCTGGCACCAACTCAATAAAAAATCATTAATTATGGATTATTAATTTAGTATTCAATTTTTTGGAATTTTATTTTATACTTCCGTAACACATTTTTAAAATAGTTTTTTTTTCATTTTAAGAGAAATGTTATAATTAGTATATATAAATTAAAAAATATTATTTACAAAATATATATCTAAATATTTAAATTCTTATATATAAATGATTATATTGTTAAAATTTAATGTTTTTCTGAAAATATTGATTATCCATTAAATAATGAAATATATTGATTTTTGTTGAAAAACAATAATTTTTATATAATTTACAAAGATAAATTTTGTTTTTTAATTATTTCATGGTAAAATTATTTTTATTATATTTTTAATATTTCAATTATTCCCATTAGATTCAATTTTATGATTGATTTGTTTATAAATGAATTATTCATAATAATTTATTGTTTTCAATAATTATTTCTCTTTTTGTTTTGTGTTTTGATCTTAAAGTCAATATATCAATTAAAATGAATTTAATATTGATGAAAATATATCATATTTTCAATTAGGGGGATGAAATATGTTAAATGTCCCCCCCTTTGTTTGTATAATTATGAATAGTGACCATAGTAAATAATTGTCATCACAGTAAGAGTCAATTGGGAAGTCGTGGATAAAAATAATATGATAATGACTAGAAAATGATTCTAATAATTGGATTAATTTCATAGAATGATCCAAATTTTTCAATACTTTTCTAAAATTTTAATATATAAGAATTTTTTCATTTCGTTGTGATTTTTACCAATATATTATTTTATTTATTGTAAAGTCAAATAAGTCATTCACTTTCTTGAATTATTTTTAATTTTTTTACATAAAGATAAATATAGGATTTATTCTATTATAAAGTGATATTTTAAAGATCATATTTTATTTTTATTTTAATTTATTTTTCATTTTTATTGATGAAATAAATACTATAAAGTCTTCCACTATACCAACACATTATTTATTTTGTGAATTGGGAAATAATGTAAATGATTATTAATGTAGAACAAGTGATTTATTTTTAATGAATAAATTAATCCCGAAAATTTTATATAATTATATTATATATTATATAGTTTTTAAATGATTACATTAATATTCCATATTTTTCATGATTTATTTAAATTTATACTGAATTATTAGTTTCATTAATGACATTTGTACTAATTTTTAATAAATAATATTCTATTAAATAATTTAAAAATAATAAAAATATTACATTTTTCCATCTTAAATGGATATGGTTAAAAACATTAACCATCATCTCATTATGAGTCTTTTGTCTTTATATGGTAGCATTTTTTACCCAATGAGGTTATAAATTATTAACATTGAGTAGTTTTTAAAAGATATAATGTGTCTTAAAAAATTATAACGGTGAAAACATCATTGAAATATTTAAAACTATTTATAGATGTGTGTATTTCTACCCATCACCATCATATATTTTATGTATATCATTTTAATTCAATTATTTAAATTAAAATATTTCATTTTATTTTATTAAATAAAAAAATTCCAAATGTTATTAAGGATATTTGAACGTAAAATTTATTTTCTCCTTACATGATGTATTATACATTTTCGCTACTATATTAATATTTGGCAACCATTTCTGTTTAAGTTACATTATAAATAAGAGAGGAATAGGTTTTTTATTTTTATGTATTATGTGATCCATTAGAAGTGAATTTTAGTGATTCGGGGATAAAAAATTCATCTTCAACAATCATCATTTAGAGAAAAAAAAAGAATTGTGGTGTAAATTGAGTAAGATAAAAAATTACATTTAATTTAATTATATTTCCATATGGTCTTAGAGAAGATGATGAGTCAATTTCTCAACTATAGGAAAAATGATATTTAATCAATAAATTTGTTATATAACCTCAATTTTTTATGAAATGATCATCTTTTTTCACACATGTATGTTTTATGGTTTTGTGGTTGTTAATATAATCATTATCATTCAATTTTTTGTGATCAACGTTCTATATCAATACGTATAATTATTTAGAAATTTAACATCTCTTTCATGTAGAAATTTTCAAATTAAAATAATGTTCATATATTTCTAATCCTAGTTTTGTTTTATTCTATATGACCATTGTATTTTCCTTTACCACTTTTCAAGATAATGTTTTATTAACCCTTTTTATGATGACAGTTTTCCATAAAATAATTTTCAAATGTAAAAAATTTGATACCAAGAATATGTTCATGTTGGGGGATTAAATTTATTAAAGGATTGATAATGTTACACCCAATGATCTTTGAATAACACTATTTTTTATTGTGTAAATGACACAAAACAGCGGGAAAAAAAGATCCAAAAAATATTATTATTTAAATATGGCCATCATAACCTACCAATTGAGTTATAATAAAAGTATATTATTATTGAAATTTGTAAATAATTATTTCTCACAAACTCAATAAAAATTCATTAATTAATGATTATTAATTTATTACTCAATTTTTTATAATTTTATTTTATGGTTCAAAAATACATTTTTAAAATGTTTTATTTCTTTTTGAGAGAAATATTTTAATTAGTATATATAAATTATAAAAATATTATTTCAAAAATATATATTTAAATTTTTAAAATCATATATCTAAATTTTGATATGGTTAAAATTTTATGTTTTTCTAAAAATATTGATTATCCATTAAATTGGAAAATATATCGATTTTTGTAGGAAAAAAATATTTTTTTAATAATTTATGAAGCTAAATTTTGTTATAAATTTATTTAATCAAAAAATTAGTTATATTTTATTTTTAATAATATAATTATTCCGATTAGAATCAATTTTATGATTGAAATATTTTTAAAAAATTAATAATAATAATTTATTGGTTTTAAAAATTATTTTTCTTTGTGTTTTGTTTTTTGATCTAAAATTAAATATATCTAGTAAAAGGAATTTAATATTTAGGAAATATTCCATAATTTCAATCAGGGGGTTCAAATTTGTTAAATGTGTCCCTTTTGTTTTTTTATTATGAATAGTGACCATAGTAAATTATTGTCATCACGATAAGCGTCAATTGAGTAATCATGGATAATAATTATATTATAAGGAATAAAAAATGATTCTAACAATTGGATTAATTTCATTGGATGAACCAATTTTTACAATACTTCTCCTAAATTTCAATATATGGGCATTTTTTCATTTTGTATTGATTTTGAAAATTATATTATTTAATTTAATGTAATGTCAGATATGGTATTCACTTTGTTTAATTATATTTAAAGTTTTGACATAAACATAAATAGGGGATTTATTATCTTCTTAATAGATATTTTAATGATAACATTTTATTATCATGTTAATTTATTTATAATTTTTAGTGATGAAATAAATTCCATAAATGCTTACAAAAAACCAACACAGTTTTTATTCTGTCTATTGGAAAATAAAATAAATGAATATTAAAGTAGAAAAAGTGATTTAACTTGAATAAATAAATTAATCTATAAAATTATATATAACAATATTTTATATTATATAGGTTTCAAAGGATTTTATTAATATTCCATATTTTTCTTGAATCATTTAAATTTAAATTGGATGAGTAGTTTCATTAATGACAATATTAATAGTTTATAATAAAAAATATTCTATTAAATGAATTAAAAATAATACAAATCGTTCCCTTTTTCAACTTAATTGGATTTGGTTATAAACATGAACCATAATGTCATTTTGAGTCATTTTTCCTTATATGGTTTCATTCTTTAACCAAAAAGGTTTTAAAATATTAAAATTGAGTATTTTTCAAAAGGGATAACGAGGGTTACAAATTTATAATGGTGAAAATATCATCAAAATTTGTAAAAATATTTTTAGATGTGTGTATTTCTACCCATAATAATACTATATTTTTGGTATATCATTTTATCTCAATTATTTCCATTAAAATAATTTATATTATTTTATTCAATACAAAAAATTCCAATTGTTCTCCTCCACTATGTTATAAAAATGCACCCTTAAATATTATATACTCACTTCTAGATCTATTTGGTTTAGAATATCTTTCCCCAAATTCCTCATAAAAACTCTACCCACGTTTTTGATTTCATATTTTTTTCCTAATACCAACCTTAGAGGGATTATGATATAAACCAATAGTGGTTTTCCGAAGAAACGTTATTATTCTTAAAGATGAGATTTCATTTAATTTTTTATTATAAATCCTTGAAATATTATTAAATCAGGATGGAATAACATCAAAATTATCTTCCACATACATTTATTTTTATGTTAATGTAATGACCAATATCATTATCCTCTTCTAAAAAATGTGACATGAAACCATCACTCGTGTATATGAAGGGAGAATGCCTCAATAACTGATGTCACTCATTTTCTGTCATGACATCTCATAACTAGTTATAAATATGGATTTAATTTTTATGTATTATATTCTTGATATAATTTTAATTCTAAATTATAATATATCATCTACAATCTTACATTTCCTTCAATTGAAAAACGAAAACATCGTTCATCGATACGTGGGAACTATCTCCTATACAAATTGATGTGAATAATCATCCATGCTCACAAAAAATAGGGTATATATTTATGTTTTGGTAAATAAATAATGTGGCATGTATTATATAATTATCATTATGAAAATATAAAATAATACTTTCATTCTTTCCATCATGACCGTTGAAAAAATTGGAATTTTATTCATGCGTACGCACAACATACTATCTTCATGATTGTAACATAGATCATTTATCATAACCATATTACATGGTAGGTTATAAAAGTATAATTTTTCCATTCATGTTGTAATTATTTTATTTTTATTATTCAATATATGATGAAATAATGATATGTTTTTACAAATTCAACCTATTAAAGTCATTTTGGACATACGAACAAAATATTGTCAAAATGTATTGAGTGAACAAAATTGATTATGTAACTAAATGTAAAATGGAAATAAATAAAATATTTATAATAATAAAGAAGAAAAATTTTCTCTATAATTTAAAACATTAAGATAAATATTTTATTCAAGAAGATATATAATTTAAACGACAAGTCAGACCGGTGGTAAGGGACTTTGTCTCAATTTTACTTTATTAAAGATTATTTTTTGGTTTGCACACAATTTATTTTATATAGTGTATATATAACCCACTGATAAATTATATCATTATTAAAATTATTTTAAAGACATTTTATTTTTCATTTGATGTTATTGTTTCATGGTGCGTAACATTTATAAGTTCTCAATGTGGAAAGGGTTTATTTCTCAGTCATCATTATTCAAGATTATTTATATTTATATATCCATTAGGGTAGTAATTTTACATTTATATCATAAGTGTAACATATTTTTTTATAATTTATTTATTTCTATAAATCATTTTATTTCATTCTATTTTCCTCTATTTTAGTATTTATGGGACCAATAGTTTTTTAAGGAAAACTGGCTATATAGCTTCTTTAGGATGAAAATAATTACTCTTCAATGACCTTATTTTCTGAAAATTTATTCATGAATTTATTTATATTATTATATAATTGTAAAAAATAATTTTCAACCATGTTTAAAATTCAAAAAATGGTTCAAAAGGAATATTCTTGTTTCTTTTCAAATTAATTACTTTTGAAATTTTTACAATAGAGTGATAGAATGTTTTTTAAATATATATGGTACGAACAAAATTTCATACCATTATAATGGATCAATTATCTATATATTCCATTACATGTTTTCAATATTCCATAAAAAAAATTCATTAATATTTGGATGTTGTTTTAATATGGTTTTTCAACCTGAAATAGTATTTCTCTCGAGAAATCATTTAGTGATATTTTTAAAGTATATTAATTTATCTCTAAATTATTCGTTTTATTTTATAATTTACTAGGGATTTAATATTCTCATAATATTAATGGTATTACTTTATTTTGATTGTGAATATGTTTTGTGGAATTTTTATGATTTTATATGACATATTTCCAATAATAATGTTTTTGTTTATTATGTTTCCCCCATTTCATAGGATGGATGTACTAGACTAATTATGTGATGGGTGGAGATTATGATATACCCTCATTATATTAGTAGACATCATGATACAAACTAGTTAATGTTTTTTACGGAGGAATTAACCATTTATATATGATTTCTTGGAACAAGTCCGTAATAATATGTTTAAGATATATGACATTATGAATTCAATAATAGTGAAATTAGTTATTGAAGTCCTTGAGATTTATTTTAATTTTCATGATATCCATTGAATAACTTAAAGATCAAATTATTTTTTGTATGGAATTATTTTTTCATCATATTTCCTTCCATATTATTCTTTGAGATCATGTAATTGATTAATCACCATTGAAGGAGATGGATTTATATTTAACATTCATTGAACTAATATTGTTATTTTTGTAGATTTCATTATTTTTCCTTGAATTTCTTTATTTAAATTAAGAAATGTATTAATTTTTTAATTACGCATATGTCTGATAGTTAAATTGATTATAAAATTGGTTTTCTAATTTCATCACTTGGTATAAAGAGCATGAATTAGGATATATGATTTCTAAAATGGTATTGTAATGTATTATGTGTAGAAAAATAGTTTCAAAGATATATTTCAATTATATTTTATTATTTTTCTCTATTTTATAGAATTTTGGATTTAAAATTGAAAAAGGATGATTCTAGGTTTTTTTAATAGTTTTATATGAAATAGTATTTTGTTTTGAAATTGTATAATGATTGGTTGATGATGAATTTCATTGAAATAATGGTTTAAAATCATATTTCAAACACTTAAAAATGGATTTTAATACAAATACGGGTTCTTAATGAGTCTCATTTTTTATATTAGAGTGGAATTTTTTATTGTGTGTGAGACCCTCATGAAGCCATATTTTTTATGTTTCATAGAGACTATAGAACAAGGGGAATTACCATTATTATAAACCATTTTGATATATATTATGAGGAAAGGAATTATTATTTTAAAGGCGATTGAGGTGAGATAAGAGTCATTAATAATGTTACACTTTTATATTTATAATTTAATGTATTTATTTCTCAGATCATGTAGCTCTATTTTATTGGTACACTGTGTAATGGGTTGGATGTCTAGATTTATTCTATTGATAGTCACAGAATAAAATATTTCCATCTAGTCATGTGTAATATGTGGTTTGGAAGTTATATTTACTGGTTTTTGGTCTCATGTTTTTGGAATGTTCTAGGATTATCTAACAGTAGGTCCAAGTTTGTTTCCCTTGAAAAAATATGACTTCAATAGGGATCTCTCATCGTTTTTGTTACCTAACCTGATAGACATTAATGAATCCATGATTCAATCATTCTTATCTATCTTATTTGTAATTATTATTTTGTGTTTCGGTTTTAAACATTATTATTCAGAGAAACTAGATTGTTTTTTTAAATGAGATTGAAATATGGTTTAAAATTTGTATTTAAAAATGATTTAAAAAGATGATTTAAAGTCAGAGAATATGTAAAAGAGGCATTAGCCGACTAAATATTTTAAAATGTTAATTAAAATTTAATGAGTATTAAATATATGTATTATATACTCATTCTTATTTGATATTTGGTTTTTATGTGGCTATCAATAGAAACCAATTTTATAAAATTATTTCAAACTATAATAAATTTCATTTTTTTTTTGAATTGAATAAAAAATCATACAGTGAAATCCAACCAAAATCAATTTTTTATCACACCATACTCACACCATTTGATTTATACAGTATTTATTGTTTCATTTTAGGTTCCATGGTTTTGATGTTTTTTCTAGGAACTCGGGTTATCTAGGATGGTTTTCTTGGGATGTACACATTGATCAAGAGTCAAATTAAGATGTATTGTAGTGGTTGGTTTGGGTCTTCTTTTTAAATTTAATCAAAGGATGGTCATTTATCATCCATGGTGACATAAAATTATATTGGTTTAATTATTTATATGATGTTGTTTTCAAAATATTTCTGTTTACATGATGTTTTATTATAGTTATGCTAAATACTCTATTATGTTTTTTTCATATTGAAATATTTTGTATACTCTCATTCACGCATTTATTTATATATATCAAGGATCATTTAATTTCCAATGAATATGTAGTCAGACCTTAGCATGATTTTTCAACCAATTTAAATTTATAATGAACCTTAGGTATGCCCCATGTAGGCTCGAGTGCAAAAATTTAGGCATAGCCTAGGTTGGTCCATGAAAATTTTTTTATCATAGTTCCCACTTATTATTGGTGTGTGTTTGGTTAGTATGGTGATTATGAACCTCAGAGAGAAATAATATGTAGATAAGTTATGGGTACTCAATCAACACACATAGTGTTGAAACATGAGTAACCATGGGAAATAATGGTATGAATTTTAATTTTGAGTTTTTTCGTGATTTTTTAGTTGATTTAAATTTTATATGATTATATTTTACTCCCTGATGAGAGTATCAATGATTTTGGGGTTGATTTTGATTTATAAATGATATAAATAAATTATCTAGGGTATAAAAACTAGTCCACATGATCTGATAAACCATGTGAAGCCTTTGAAAAATGTTTACACGACCATCATAGTGAATATTTCATGGCTCGAGCCGGATTTATGAGCATATTCAACCAAACCATTACACATTAAGGTTTCCACATATAATTTTTCTTCTCTTTTCTAGTTATGTAGATTGATCCCAATGGTGCATAATTTGGGCATGATGTTGAATTGCGTTGTTTTGGTATCATATTTGTTTGTTTTGGTTAGTGCATATGATTTTATTGGTCATTTACTTTCTATTTTGTTATTTTTATTATGAAAATGTTTTTTTGCATGAATAATGGAATTTTATAAAAAAAAATTGAAATGATATGACCATAATGGGATGTTTAAATTTTGTTATATAATGATTTCTCATAAGTAATTGATTCCAAAATAAAATTTATATAGTATTTAGAAATCAAAGGGGATGATTCACATGAACTGATTTAAATCTAAATGTTTAGGAAATAATTTAATGGTGTATTGGGAATGATGATTCATTTAAATGAAATTATTTTGTGTTCTGTTAAAAATTCATATCATGATTCAATTTTGAAAATGGGATCATTTTAAAATTTTAAAATGAAATGAAATATATTGGAAGGTGGTTTGTTTTAAGGTATGGTGATTCTATAATGAATGTTATTTTTTTTAAGTTTATCATATGAGTTAAAGTTTTGAATTATATTAGTTTATATTGGTATTGTTTTGATTATATCCTAAAACCTAAATTGATCAATTTCATGTTTCTTGTTAGTTTACATATGCCTTCCAAAAAGGTAATGATGAGAGATACAATTATTCTATTCATCTTATTTTTCATTTCTCATAAATGGAGAAACTACCCAGAAAATTAATAGACTGGTAGAGAAGGAATCGTCCTTACTCTTGTATCCTAACAATAATTTTGTAGGTTGTTACTCTTTAGCCCATAATGTTTGGGGGCCATTTATGGAAGTTTAGTAGTTAGAAAATATCAAAAGAAATTTGAGTCCTTCAGATTCTTCAAGTATTCTTGTGCATATAATTTCCCTCGTGTAGTTATGAAATCTATATTTAGATGTTTTATAAGTTGTTGTACCATAACAATTGAATTGGGTGTAATCCGGTTTCTGGTGATTAATGGGTTTTATTCATTTTGTTTTCCCCATTGTTAGGTTCTCATGGTTTTCTTCTTTACATTGTAGTATAATCATGATTTTAGAGTGCATTGAAATTTTTTTCTATATTCTTATGTGGTTTAAGGGGTGTTGGTTATGCAACTATTTGAAGATGGTTTCAATATGGGTTGATAAAGGTAAATCTTTAGGAATGTTCTTAGGTAACCCCGAAGATATTTATCTCCATTCATTTGATCACTCAGTATATCTAATTTTGGATTGTTGGGTTCCCTTTGATTTCATTTTTGGGAATGAGGTCCTAGATTAATAGATGAGTAGAGTGGTTGTGGGTATAGTTCCCATATTGATTATTATTGAGGAGTGTTTATGGTTTTTTCCTCATGATTTTTGTTAATGCGAATTGTCATCATTTTTGTTGGTGGATATCCATTTACAAGGGATTATATGCATTTAGTTATTCTTACCTCTATATTTAGAGCCAGTTCACTAGGGGTTACCCATGGTTATTTAAATTATGTGATTGTTAGTATGTATTTAGAGATGCATCTATACTATAAATGATTTGTTTGTTTGTTTGTTCTCTTTCATTATAAAATTTAATATTAATTATAAAGAGTGTGGAGACATGTAATCGGTCCCCATTCCTATGTTTATTTATATTTTAATCTGTAATTATGTTATTCAAATAGATTATAGAGAATTTTTTTTCCATGATCTTATAGATTTGAGGAGTTGGTAGTGTTCATAGGTTTCTTCAGTAGGATATTCTCTTATTGTTTCACTACTAGAAAACAAGGATATATCCACGAACCTATAACCACAGTTTTATATGTATGTGGCTATAACTTTGTTTATAGCCACACTTCTATTAAAATTTTGGGTAAATCATTATTTATATCCACACTTTAAAATTTAGTATCTCTGTTTTTTTTACCTTCTATCCGGATCTTCCTCCCCTGACCCCTTGCGAAGCACCTTATACCTACGACCACGACCCTCTCCTCTTGGCCTTCGCGACTTCTCCTCCTCGCGACTTCTCCTCTCGGCCTTTGTGACTTCTCCACTCTCAGCAAAGTCCTCTCGGCGACGACCTCTCCTCTTGGTGGAAACCTCTCCTCTCAACGGTGACCTCTCCTCTCAGCAGTAACCCTTCTTCCCTGATCGCCTTGGCGACCTCTCCTCTCCCCGTTCCTCTTCCCCCGATAGTTACCAGACGACCTACAGGAAACTGCCCCATCCTCATCCCCCTCACTACGCTACCTGTTGTTGTCACCGAACGAGGCAACCTGGTCTCCTTCATGGTAACATCTCACCTCTCGTACCTCAAAGTTGATCGCCCTTGACCTTTAACTGAATTACATCCACATATTTATCTCTAATGGAACTCTTCAAACTAGAAATTAATTCCAATAGAAATTGTATATTTTCACATATTTTTGAAGTCTCAAGTGGATCTATAGAGATTTTGAAGGACTGGAAACCACAATTTTAAACTCGGTTTACTCATAATTTCTAATTGGGACTCTAACTTCAATCCACACACACAAAGGAATACATTGTCCAATGTCTGGGTCAAACTACATGGTCTTAATTCGTTCTTTTGGAAACCAAAAATTCTGAATGATATTGTATCCTCCTTGGGAACTCCCCTCAAAATTGATCATTGAACATTAAATGTTGAGTTATGACTCTTTGCTAGAGTTATTATGGAAATTAAACATGATTCAAAGTTTCCCACCACAATTAATTTCAATTCAAATGAATAAAAAACTGATATTACTATTGAATATGAGAGGAAACCTCCCTTTTGAAAACATTGTAAGATCATTGGTCATACAATTTTTAACATAAGAGTAATTAGAAAAAAAGTAACACAACCAATGGAAAATGATTGGAATAAAATTATGAAAAATAAAAAAGGATAAATCCCCTATGATAGATATACCTGTACCCCCATCAAAGAAATCTAAAACATCAGTGAAATAGTCAAACAAAGTGATACACATAGGGGATAACTCAAGTACTAATTGTGATGATATGGATGAATAAGATGAAAAATACATTATAGATAATGGAATCATCGATGAAATTGAAAATTTGGTGTTAGAAACTATTAGGATATCCAATAAGGATGAATCTAATACATGCTCAGCTGAACAAATTTCAGAATCTCACCAAAATTCTGAACATAGCCCAGGTAAAAACTTGAAGTACAATGAATGAAATTCATACACTACACCCATCTTAACTATGTGTGCACTAGATATTTACCGTTCAATCTATGGATGATCACTCCTCATCTTTAAGTACCTGATAAATCGAGTACCCTCCATATTAAATGCCACTATTTCATTAGGGACAAAGATTCAGACCAATAGTAAAACAAATGTACCTGATAATTTCACTAAAACTATAGATTCAACTAACCATTCTATATATTTTGGGAATCTATTGTCTATCCCAAAATATTCTCAGGATATCACACATACTAGTAGTATGACTGCAACTGTTTCCACGGATTTGGAAACTGTTAAATCAATGAAGGTAAGTACACCCTTGGTACAGGGGACTAAAATTCTGGATCTCATTGCATCCATTAAGAAGATTCAGCCCATGGATGATACTAGGGTGGAGAAAAAAAGGATCTAGTTACAACCTCTTCTTCTACATTATACACTTGTTATGGTTCACAACTTTCTAATAGTGTTGATGTCATTAGTTCTCTGATGTTCTGTAATTTGAATCCTACTGACCCAACCATTAAAACTCCATTGACTAATGATGCTAGGAGATTTGTTAATCACTTCTCTGTAATATCTGATAATAATAATACTCTTGAAATGAAGTTGGTAATGAAAAATGTAGAGAATAAATTAGCTCCTTCTCCCCTTACGCACTCTAAGTCTATTACCAATTATTTAGAATCAGGGAGTCAGATAGGTATTTTTAAGGTCTTTTGAACTGATACACATACCATGACATCTAAAAATATTAAAAATAATGTATAACCTATAAAAACAACTTGCAAATCCCTGGTACATGACCCTAAACATATGTAGGCATGTGATATTTCCTTTCCATTGCATCCTTACCATCCAATAGATCTGGAGACAACCTAACAATAGACAGGGGATAATTTAATGTTTTCAGGTACTCCTATTTATACATCTATAATTAATGATGTTTTCTCTATGAAATATGTTAAAATGAATTCTAATCATAATATTAATTCTTTTTTGATCTGTTCTAAGAATTCTGTAGACTCACCTATCAATGATCCAATTAGGAAGCCTATAAAAAAAATTCTAGCAACATCTAAGAATGAACAAGAACATTCTAATAAAAATTACCTATAGGTTAGAAGGATTACTAGAAAAAAAGGCTCCGGAATAAATATAAAAGGGTGTTCTAACTCCAAATTTAGGTTTAAATGATGACCCCCTTTTGGAATTGTCAGGGTGTCTCTAACTATGACATGTTCATTGTTTTAAAAATAATGGTTAACAACCATCACCCTATGTTATTTTCCATCACTAAACCTAAAATTTTGTTTTCCACTATATAATCACATTTATTCCACCATAATTATGTTTTCACTGGTGAAATAAATAATAAACTCAATGCTAATTCATTATAGATTTTTTCGCACTCTAATTTACACACTGTTAGGGTTTTCAGTATCTCTAACTAGATATTTACTTGCAACTTTTACATTTATGGAACCCATACATTCTGCTCCTTTGTCAATTCTAAAAATAGATACCACTAAATAACTATTTGGAATGATTTCTCATCCCTAGGAACTAACATAACCACTCATAGTTTTTAATCGGCAACTTTAATTCCATTCTTAACTCAAGCGTGAAAATTGGACCTTCTCATGCTTCCATTTCAATGAAATTATTTAAAGTCTCGAATGAAGACACTAATATGATTGAAATTAATCTCACTGGTGTAAAATAAATTTGGTATAGAAGAAATTAAAACAAAGTGGTTTCCTCCAAATTGAATAGAGACTTCATGAATGTCCCTGCAATAGATTTTTGGGACACTATCTCCAGCACCACTCATCACTAGCTGAATTTCGATCATCGTACCATCTTGGTCAATGTCTCCTCTAATGTCATGAAACCTCGATTGACTTTTATATTTAACAATGTGTGGTTATATGATGATTATTTCACCCATATCATCTAGAACTATTGGTCTTCAAAGTCTCATAACAATGATGCCTTTGCCTGGAACCTCAAATTGAAACACCTCAAACAGACCCTAAAAATATGGTGTGGCTCTAAATCCAAACAAGTTAACAATAACATCATGATTCTGGATAATGTCCTCAATGATCCTCAAAAGAAAAACACC
Organism: Viscum album; assembly: GCA_963277665.1. Lineage (NCBI taxonomy): Eukaryota > Viridiplantae > Streptophyta > Magnoliopsida > Santalales > Viscaceae > Viscum > Viscum album. Next base: position 938,000,826 of record OY728150.1, read on the forward strand.
AGCTCATACCTCATCACTGATCCTACTCAAGAACTAAACACTATAGTCAAACTCAACTCTTTTCTCATGTGAAAATAAAATATGAGAAAACAAGAATTTAAAATTAAATGGTTAACATACAGTGATGGAGATACTAAATTATATAAATATCCTCAAAGAACTAGGAATTCTTGTAGGTCATTAACCAATTTAAAGGACAAGGAAAACCTTTTTGACAATGAGGGCCATGGGGTGCAAGGAGAGGGGGGCTGTCTAAGAGGGGGTGAAGGGGTATGGGGGAGCAATGTGCAGGGGGCAAGAAGGGGGGAAAGGGGTGTGGGGGTGTAGGGGTAGGGGGGCTGTCCAGGTGGGTCGGGGGGTTGACTTGGAGGGAGGGGGTGTCTGGGGGGTGTCTACGAGGGAGGGGGAGGGGTGTCCAGGAGGGGGTTCCCATCAGATAATTCTATAAAAAACATAATAGGTCATTGTTCATATATATAGGTTTTAACGAGGGTGTTGTAGGTAAACCATAATAATCATATGTGGTCATAGAATGGTGTGACTATTAATGATTTCTATAATTTGAATCTTTTATGAATTCCCATTACCATAATATTTGTGATGATTTTTTATTGACATGTTATTGATGTTTACTTATTATCTTATGAAACAATACATATAATGTTAAGTAATTTTCTTTATTATTTATTTAATGTATGTTTATATGCCTCAGAATGGAAATATACTGGATGTACAATGTTGATCAGATCACTGATGAATTTTAGGAGTTACAACATTTCTTGAACATTGAAATTACTACTGATTCAGATGGTGGATTGATTCAATTCCCGTGTTTTGAATGTATGAAAAGACCATGGTTAACTCATGAGGAATTGAGTTATCATAACACAAAAAAAGGTTTCCAAAAAAATTATCATGTGTGGAATCACAATGGAGAAAAAGTGAAAGTGGTGAATGACATTGATTTAGCAGAAAGGATTGGTATGAAAAATATGATTTCCGATCGGTTTCCTTTTTTTTATAAAGATAGATCCTCAAGTAGAAAATTGAAAAGAAATGAATACCGGAACATAGTTTTCTTCTATTAATCAGGATGTTGATGTTGAGTGTGTTAGAAAGCTGATGGAAGATGCAAATACTCCAGTATATCAGGAATGTGGGAAAATGAGAAATCCTGAGCTTTTAATGTGATTATATAATGGAAAAGAAATGTATGGATTTAGTAATACTGTGGTAGACTATCTCCTTAAATTTATTAAAGATTTTCTGCTTGATGATGCATGTATTCTAGAAATAATTACATGGCATCAATGTTAGTTGACAAATTTGGATTTTAATCTATTAAGATTCATTCTTTTCCCACAGGTTTTTGTCAGTTCTAGAAGGAAAATGCAGAGTTAATTTAGTGAAATAGTGTGGCACATCAAGGTGGAAGACTAATAAAGACGGAACACAATCTCGCATACAGAGAATGTGATGTGGAACTTCCCTTTAATTCCCAGGCTTCAAAAACATTTTTTGTTAGAAAAAATGGAAAAGAATATGAGATGGCATGAAGATGAAAGAAATAAAGATAATGACGAAATAGTGCATCCTGCTGATGGGTTGGCTTGGACGAAATTTTATAGGTTATGTCCTGATTTTGCAGCTAACCCACGAAATGTTGGATTGGGATTATCCTCTGATGGTTTCAACCCATTTCGCCAAATGCATACTGCACAGAGTACTTGGCCTGTTTTCATTCACATTTATAACTTTCTTTCATGGATGGGTATGAAGAAGCCATTTACTATCATGAGTATATTGATATATGGACCTAGTGATCCTAGAAATGATATTGATATATACTTGCAGCCATTAATAGAGGAGTTAAAAAAGCTGTGGATTGTTGGTGCACAGGCATACGATGCATTCCGAAAGGAGAACTTTATGTTTCATGCAACTTTATTATGGATGATAAATGATTTCCCTGCCTACAGAATAATATATATTTTGAGTAATAAATGGAAATTATCCTGCCACATTTCTATGAAAAATTCAAGTTTCTGAAGATTAATGTTTCGACGAACATTTAGCTTCATAGGGAATCAACGATTTCTACTGATGGATCATCCATACAGGAAAAATCAAAGACAAATCGATAATTCCGTCGAGATAGATGAGACACCTCAACGAATGTCAGTGAATGATATTTTTAAAGAAGTTGATGATTTGGATTATGTTCATGGAAAAATTCAATAAAATATCAGAATGTGAAAACATGTTTATTCGACTTCTAATAACAATTAGAGAAAGAAAATAATATTATTTGAGTCTCTATATTGGTCATAGAATTTATTGCGTCGTTGTATGGATGTAATGTATATCGATAAAAATATTTGTGAGATGTTACATACTAATATTTTAAATGTTAAAGGCAAACCAAAAGACAATTAGTGGTCTCGTCATGATTTGGTGGATTGGGGTATAAGAGTAAAACATCATTGTGAGTTAATTGGTCAAAATAAGTAGAGAGTCCCTATTTCCTGTTAATCGATGACAACTATAGAGAAGAAACAATTTCATTAGGTCTTTGAAATTTTAAAGGTTCCATATGGTAAGTAATATTTCAAACAGGGTTAATACACAAGATGTGAAACTAAAATCTCTTAAAACCCATGATTACCATGACTTGTTACATGAGTTGATTTCAATTTCCATTCGACATTTACTTTCACATAATGTTATAGTTGTTGTGATTAAGTTATGTCATTTTTATCAAGACCTTTGTGCCAAAAGACTAAGCATAAGTGCTGTTCATAAATTGTAGAGAGATGCACCGATTATTCTTTGCGACTTGGAGAATATTTTCCTACCGTCATTTTTCACATCTATGTTAAATCTTACAATTCATCTTCCCACATATGTTCTTTTTGGTGGTCTTGTTTCGAGTCAGTGGATGTATACTATTGAAAAAAATATGTTTACATTGAATTCTTATTTGAGAAATAAATATCACCCGAAGGCTCTATTGTGAATTGTTATTTAGAACAAGAATGCATGGATATCTGTTCATCATACATGGCTAACGTCACCATGAGGTCTACTCAACTTATGGGAACTAAAGATGAGAAATATGATCCCATTGAGCGTGCATTTCCTTCAATTCCCCAAATAGGGGGGATATCTGGATCGTACTCATTGTGTAATTTATGTAGGGAAGAGTGGGAAATAGCTCATCGTACAGTATTATTCAACTATGGTGTGCTTGATTATTATATCAGGTATGTAAACTAATAAATATGAATTTTTTCATTATGTTATTTCTTCATATCTTCTAACATTTTTAAGCATTAATATTTATAGAGAACATTAAGAAATTATAAAAAAGAGACATCACACTCTATCTATTATGAGGAAGGAACTACTGCACAACAATGAATTTGCTTCTTGGATAAAGTCAAAGGTAATATATTTTTTATTCTTAAAACATAATCAAATTTCTATATTTAATATTCAATTTTGGTATCTTTTAGGTTTTAACTCTACCAATGAATGAAGTATCAGATGTAGTAAGAGTGTTATCCTTTTGTCCAAACGATGTGGTACGTGATTGTAAAGCAATCGGTGTCAATGGATTTAAATTTGTTATAAATATTTGTGAAAGAAAATGGAAACACAACATGATGGTGTGATGATAACCTCCACAAGATATTGTTATGAGAGTGCATCATATAGACATCCTCAGTCCGAAAATAGATCATATTATGATGTTATTGAAAGAACCATTTTATTATATTACTATGCACATGGTCACGTTGCAATGATGAAATTTAAGTGGTTTGATTCAATGACATGACAAAGAATGCATATTGATAACTATGGATTTAGATTGATTGATATGAATCGCTAGCTTCACACTGATGAAACTTATATTCTTGTGTCACAGACTATACCTGTGTTTTATGTAACTTACCCATTACCACAAAAATATGGTGTTATTGTTGATGGAATTCCCAGAAATATTTTTTACTAAGACATGGATGACAATGATGTTGTGGACAAACATGTCGGTATTTATTCTAATGTTTCATTTGATGACACAAATGGCTCAATTTCCAGAAGAGATTGTGATACATAAGTTTTCACAGACCACACAGAATGTTGAAACATTTGTAAGTATTTACTTGACATTATCGTAATATTGTATGTGTTTTTCTAAACTTACATACATGATATCAAATTAACTAGTATATTTTGTCATTATAAATATCACATTGAAAATGTATCTCATTGTTTTATGATACAATTGTATTATTTAACATTTTTCATTATTTCTATTTATTTGAGAATATAATTTAAAATTTCCATGTCAAAATGTCTGAATATGATGATATTAGAAAAAATAAAAGAATACGAAGAAATGAACAGCATATAACTCATTTGGCCAACACTTTAAGTGCAATTTATGTTTGAATATTATGGTCTTTCATATTATAAATCCTGTTATCCTTCATTTAATTTTATCATCTATGTTATATTAGGATACTTCGTCGAGGAGATGGTTGAATTATACTACCGAGGATGATAGTATGGCGGGGGTATTGATTCTACAGTTCAGCCTACTACTATGCTGCTTGAGTCACCAGAAGGTCATCCTCTCATTATGACACCTCCATATTATCCATACCCACAGTATTCATATCCCTTTCTTCCCACACCCACATCGGATTGTAGTTCTCAAACTCTCTATCCTCCTTATTTTCCATTCCCACCATCCACTGTACATGGCACTGCGCCCCCATATATCCCACCGCCATATCCATATCCATATCCAACCTCATCTGTACAGGTTTATCCATCTACTGTACAGAGTACTCCTACTGTAGATATCACACATACTATAGAGGCTACTCCCCCTCTAGACGCTGCCCTTCAGGGGTCAACAAATCCCCCATCTACTAGTATGTGTTTAAACATTATTGTTAGTGATTAATGATAAATTCATATATATTATTAACCTTTTTCTACCTTTTTTCATGATTAGCTCTAGTCTCCACCAGACGATGAGGCTGCACAATAATGAGAGAGGTTTGGAATAGACACACGTAAATCTTGGTTGAATACAACGAGGAAAAAAGATATAATTAAAAAAATGGTACAAAATGTAAAAGCATTATGGGAACAATTTCTAGAAACAACAATATCATTCCGGTTCAACCAATAAGTTGGAGGGAAGATGGAGAACAAATGAAGGGAAATTCCTGGACAGAGATTTGGGTAAGTAGTGTTAATCACCTTTTATATATATTAATTTATAATATTTTCTTAAAAAATATTTTGTCAATTATAGCTCCAATATAATTTTCCTGATTGAAAAAATGCCAAGGCACCAAGGTTAATGGATTTAGGTAAAATTGGGCGAGCATAGAAGTATGACTTATATCTTGGTTGGAAAAAGAGATTTGGCACAGAGCTTGAAGAAGTACAATTGATTCATGATTTCCCAATATCACAATACAAAGAGATGATCAGATATTGGAAGTGTCAAGAGTTTAAGGTATTTGTTAAATATATATATATCTATTCTTTTTTTAAAATGAGTTTTATTTATGTTGATGAAATTTTATAATTATTTTTTATAGGATAAATCAGAGAGAAATAAAAAAAAATAACAGTGCAATGAAATATGTTTATACTCGCAGACACACTTCAATCCCAGATCTTGAGAAAACACAGTTAATTTAATATTTAAAAAATTTAACTTTGTTTAGTGTAATTTGTTTAACTTACAATTTTTATTTATTTATTTTTTTAGGAAAATATAATTGAATATTTTGGGTCGCATTCCTCACTCTACTTTGTTTTGTATAAGAAGAAAAATGAAAGATGGTATAATGCCAAATACAGACACCGAGAAGGCGATTGTAAGTATATTTCAATTTCATTTATTTTGAATGAATTTAATTACTTATATTATTTCATCATTTTAATTTTTGTTATATATCAATCGACATAATTAATAAAGGACATTTAGAGAAAAAGAGCCTGAAAATTTGGGCCTGAATGATCATCTACATCAGGTATTAGGAGATGAGCATCAGGGTAGAGTGCATTGTCGACCTGAGAAAAAGATTTTACCATCTCGATACTGATCTACTGACAACGTTTCTTCGAGTAAAAGTTCTAGTTTTGTCACAGTGGAACAAATGAATTCAGTAATCAATGAAGAAACTCAAAAAGAAGAAAAGGAGATATTTTAAAATATGAAGAAAGTTATGTCTGCCATTTCTTTTACACTTTCACCAGAACCAGCTGCAGCGGTTTATACATGTTTGATGTTGATGAGTTCTGTTGGTGGAGCCACATCTGTAGCTGGAGCCATATCTATAGCTGGAGCCGGATCTGGAGCTAGAGCTATAGCCAGAGCCAGTCCCAGTGTTGGTACCGGTACCGATGCTGATGTTGATGATGATGCTGGTGGCGTGAGAGGTGCTGATGGTGTTTTTGTAGGAGGCATGGATGAGGGTTATCATGAATCAGATGATACTGATATTAAGACTCACTATTGATGTGAATTGTATTTTTGGATTGTTAATATGTGTTATTTTATTATGCTATGTGGTTTTATTTTTTTAATACTAAATTGTATCATGGTGTTTCTAACTATTAATAAATATTGTTTATGTAGTAGTTAAGTTTTATTATTATTATATTTAATTTTATCCTCCTCTGACGTGACCATTGTACCTCCTCGATGACGCTGCTATGAGGCAGGCCCTCTATCACCTCCAGCACACCTCCGATAGTATGTAGTCTAATTTTTCATTTTTTTTCTATTGAAACCCCTCTATTAGTTTCACTAATCATATTGTGAGTTTGAATACTTTTATTGGTGTGCAGGATAGAGATGCATACCATAGCAGAGAACCAACAAGAAAACATATCTGATGCAATTGATTTTCTCCCACTACTTTCAATCGGGATTGTCATGAATATTAAATTCAAGATTTTATGGTTATTTTATACCATTTTTTCCATCACGATTTCTATCAGGTCTTCCTATAGTACCAACTTCAATTTTTAACTTTTTTATACTCCATGCCCTACATCGGAATCTCCGACTCATGATTTTCATCGGTAATTTCTACAAAACCCAATGTATTTTTACTGCTTCTCCACACCCTACTCTGACATGTGCAATAGCCATCATTTTATGGTAAACCTACATTCGTCTGATCTGGGGCTCCACGCCCTCCAAAACGGTGTCAACTTATCCACTTTTTCCAAAGGTATGGTTTTACCACACCATTTTTTACATCATGACAAGATTTATTTTTACTCAACTGCATACTCAAATATGAAATTTAACCCAAGACTCATATTTTCATATTATGATGCAGTTTTATGTTTCTTTGTTTAATGTTTTCAGTGTATGGATGAAATCTCCAGTGTAGGTGATGATGATTCATCTTCCAACATCAATGGCATTGAAAAGGGTAAAATTGAAATATCAGATTATTTGTAAGATTAAAATTAATATGTCTACTCTTGTAATTAATGAACACATGATATTTTTATCATTTCATTAATGTGATTTATGCCTTCCAATCAAGCAACATTACAAATAGTATTGACAATGACATTGCAATGTTCCTTAAAAGTGTTGGGTGGGGAGAATTTTATAAAAGGTCTGTAGTTCAATTATTTTTAAATTATCAATTACTATTTATTTTAATTTTATCTATTGAAATCATTAAAATTTTAAAAATTCATTTAGATTAATTTAATGATTTATATTTACCAATTCCATTTTAATTGATTTCATTTATGAAATCTATAATTTTCAGGTTTAATTCTCTAGTTTAGGTGATTTTTCTTTATCTTCCAACATCAATGGCATTGAAAGGGGTGAACTTACTATATCATCTAATTTTATATATTATAATTAACATTTATACTCTTGTAATTAATTATGACATGGTATAGTTATCATTTAATTAATGTGATTTATGCTTTTAGGACAAGCATCATTGGATATAGTATTGAAAACGCTATTGCAATGTGCCTTACAAAATGGTTGGGTGGGGATAATTGTATAAAAGGTATGTAGTTCGACTATTTCTCAATTATTAATAAATATTTATTGGAATTTTATCCATCAAAATCATTAAAATTGTCAAAATTCTCTAGGATTCATTTACTGTAATCATGAATGTATTTTTCCCTCTTGAATTTATGGTATTGTCGCTTCTCGATACAGGTCCTCAATTGGAATTGCATGTCTTCATTATTATTTTTTTGGAAATTTATTGTAATGTTATATGTTTCTATTGTTAATTTATCTTCCAATGAATTTGAATTATCCCAATGTTATATTTAGATTCTAAATTTTATTCTTTAAGTTTGATCATTTTTATCACTATTTTTATTAGCATTGTAATTCAATTGTGTTTTTTATGATTTTTTTCTTGTGGATCAGAAGAGTATAAATTATTAAAAATTTCATTTCTTTTAGGATTTCACTTTGATATTCTATTGAAACACATCATGATGTGCCCAGAAATATGAAATCTGTACCTATTTTCACTACATCTTCAGGTTAGGTCACTTCTTTTCATTGTACATTTATTATATTGGGTCCGAACTGTTATATTAATTGATTTCAAACAATATAAATCATTATAGGCTAACAGAGTTCATTTTATGTCAGGAACATGAATCAATTGGCACTAAGAAATATTTTACTATTTTCCATAAAAAAACATAAGTGATGCTTTCATGGTAGGGGGCTTCAACACCATTTATGTGTACAGAGATTGAGTGTCCAAAATGTGTATATATCAATATATTTGTACAAAAGTTTTTGAATTTATTTGTACATGTATTGAACTTTGTTCCAGAAATTTACATAATATCCATTTACAGATTAATAAAATAGGGATTTTGGAAATTAGAAGCATCTATTTTTAGATAAATTATGGTTCCAAATTTCACAACCAATATAATAATTCACTATCACTATGGTAATATTGTGGATGGACCTCTATTAGAAAGACATCACTGTATTTATTTGTATCCCTATATTTTATAGTGTTTTCCTTTAGGAGGTGGATTCATTTGAGTAGGAGATGCTGCAAGATTAAGAAGATCTCTAGATGGATAATGTTTCAATCCAATCCCACCACCAGCTATAGGTAGTCTATTCCGAACTCATTGTGCCATTTTTGGGGACCATAAAATGATTCATACAAGGGATGGACATGATCAGGTACTTCTTGATATAGTTTTAGGTATGATATGTGTATTCTGTATATTCTTACATATACATATCAATATAGTTTTGACCCTTCCTTTTCTTATTGTATATTTCAATTGGGACAAAGATGTGATAGTATATTCCTTAGCTTGTATCCATATAATAAAGAATATTGTTGGAGGTGGTCATATTCTCACCTGCATTCTCTTTCAGTGTGATTTTACTATAGAGAAATAGAGGTTCTATATGTTTTTAACCAGCAATAATGTGTACCTACCTCTCTCCATGCAGGGATCTGGAAATTTTGAAGTAGATTGTAGTTGCAACTACTCTTGTAGTCAATGAAACCGCCATTCAGTAAATATTTGATTCCTGGATAGCAGTAATTATCCAAATCAAATTGTCCATCAAATTGCATAGGATCTGAGATAAATCTATTGCTAATTGGTTAATTTTCTAATTAGATTCGTTCTAACCCCATATTTAATATAGGTCTGTAGACTCCCAATATGGGATAGATGCTATGACATCTATAGTGAATATGCAAAGATCATTGGTGACTGAGATAATAATAGGTTTACGTGGATACATTCCCTCTAATTACCCCATAAACTGTACTTATTTGACTGGACTACATGCACATTGTGCACTAATATGTAAAACAAGTTGTAACTTTTTAACAAAATTTCGTTGGTAGGTTTGTTTTAAAAATTACTATATTGATCCTTAGATAATCATATTTTACATATGTACTAAAATAATTTGTAACTTCATTACACTTTATTTTGGAATGTTGGAGAATCTTTCTTGATAATTGAGTTATTCATGTTAGTCCGCAGATACACTCTGTAGAGGGAGGTTCGATGGAAACCTTTGGAGCGGTATTTACTAAAAATATGAATGATTAATTTTTTTAAGTATAGTCCACTAAAAGTTATACAAATTGGTTCATTATTTAATATACATCATAGTGTTGGGTTTCATGCACGGTTTTCTTAGAATTCTGGGATTCTAATTGTTTCCTATAAGATAAATAAGGGTCTTTTGATCGTTTCAACCCCCTTATCGGTATTAGACCTATGTTGTGTTCTTGGTTTACAAGATCATGTTCTAAAATGAAGAAATTGTAGGAATCGTTCATGATGTTGAAAAATAGATCACCATGTTTTATAAGAGATATGGTGCATATTGTTAAATATGACTAGAAGATGCAGTAGTTGGTATTATGAAATTATAATTGGTGCTTAATGATTATTACATGGTCTAACCACAAACCACATAATATTAACCTATTGTTAATGTCACAAAAGTCATGTGCAATGAAGATAATTATACATAGTGACTTCTCATAAGCCGAAATTTCTATCTCACCTTATATAGGCCCACACATAGATAATTATAGGTAGTGTCTAAAATAATTAGTAATTTTTTAACAGTTTATTGCAATAGTATGTACCACAAATTTATTTTTTCAATATATTCAGTATAATCAATATTCATGTAGGGTTTTGATCCTGCTTAATAGGTGACATGATGGAGTAACACATGATTTTGGAGAAATACACCATCATGAAAGACTGGAGTAAGGGTATATTTTCAAGCAGTGAGTCATTTTATTTTTTTAGTTAATAGTTTCTTTTACTTGTATTAAATAAGATATGTTCCCATGTATATATATATAAATTCATACACAGGTGAGTGGAGACTGGTATATGCATATAAGATTATGTGCAAGGATCCCCTTTCACATTCTCATGGCCATGCGGGTGTGTGCATAGGGGATAAGTGTTCTTTCATGTGTGTGAAGGTATGGGTACCCAGTGGGGGAGCAGTAACTTTTAGTTAGAAAGCTTCAAGAGCCTAATTGGATGGTTTGGTTCAACCTTGAGGAAGGATCCCTCTTCCAGCCTCTTCAATTCAGGAATGCTTTAAATTGAATTTAGATTCTTTCTTAATTTTGCTTAATTATATTGAATTCCAAATCTTAAATAAGTGTTCCTTAATATAATTGTTTCATTTGATAAAAAAGTCATATTTTTATAATAAAACCCCTCCAATGGAGGTGTGCTGTCTATGAAAAATCAAAGTGATAGTTATGTTGATCTAGTTGTTTAAATTATTGCATTTGATTTGTGCTGAATGAGTTTTAGAGTAAATGATAAATATAATTAAATGTATTGTGTGATAATGTAATTCCATGATTTTATAATAAAACCCCTCCAAAGGAGGTGCGTTATCTTTTAAACCAATGAGTAGTGATAATTATTTGTATCATGTTTATATTTTGTTTGAGCCTTTCATATTCGTTTTGTTGGTTTCTGTTTTGTGGCTAGTTAGTTCTTTTCTTTGAATAATATAAATTGTCTTATCATACTCGTTTAACTCAAATGACATTGTCTGAGTTGGAATATGACTTGACCATGACACTTTACATTTCACGCTTTGAATATTATAAATAAAATTTCCATGTTTAGGCAAAGTGAATGAATTTGTAAATAGATTGTGTAGGGTGTATGATTCTTTTCCGTTGTTTTGTTTCCCTTCAGACATTGCGTCATTGTGCCTCTCACTACAACCTTATCTTGAGATACTTTGTTATAGTATATTAAATAGTTCATCTATTCTATCATCTAACGGCAGGGTGATGGTCGGAATGTTGCTTCGCCTCCTCCTGCTGCCTTCGCTCCTGGCCGGCAGATACTGCACCATAGATGTCAATGGACCGGGCCAACATGCCACGGTCACGCCGCGGTCATGCTGTGGTCATGTCGCGGTCATGCCGCGGTCACGCCCTGGTCACGAGGTGATTTGGCCCTGCCCCAAGACGACACACCGCAGCGGTTCACTGTGATTGTATCCCATGAGTCTTGTGATCAATGTTGAGACTGACTAATCACAATTTCTACCGGTGAGGCGATGACTAGAATGTTGCGCTGCCTCCTCCCACTCCCTTCACTTTAGGACGAAAGATGTTGCCCCACAGATGTCACTGGACCTGGCCAACACACCGCGGTCATTCCACGTTCAGGCCGCAGTCTTGTGGCGGTCACGCGGCGTTCACGCCGTGGTCACCCCACGATCACGCCGCAGTCACGCCGCGGTCACGCCGCAGTCATGCCACGATCACGCTGCGGTAATTCCGTGAGTTGGCTTTGCTCCAGGACTACACCATGCAGTGGTTCGCAGTGATAGTATTCCATGAGTCATGTGATTAATGTTCAGACTAACTAATCACAATTTCTCCCAACTAGGCAATGGCTGGAATGTTACCACACCTCCTCCTGCTCCCTTCACTCATGGCCAGATGATGTTGCCCCATGGATGTCGCTGGACCGGGCCAACACGCTGTGGTCACGTCGTAGTCACGTCGTGGTCACGCCGCAGTCACGTCGCGATCATGCCGCGGTCACTCCGCAGTCACGCCGTGATTTGGCCCTACACTAGGATGAAAACCCATGACAGTTCACAGTGATAGTATTCCAAGAGTCTTGTGGTACAATGTTCAGATTGACTGATCACAATTTCTTTTGGTGGGACGATGGCCGGAATGTGGCCCCACCTCCTCCCGCTCCCTATTCTACTAGACGGAAGATGTTGCCAAACGGATGTCGATGGGATGGGCCGAAATGCCGCGGTCACGCCACTGTAACTCCGTGTTAATTCCGTGATTTGTCCCTACTTCAAGATGACACCCCACGGCGGTGTGTAGTGAAAGTATTCCGTGAGTCTTGTAATCAATGTTAAAACTGACTAATCACAATTTCTGTCGGTGGGGCGACGACTGGAATGTTTACCCGCCTCCTCCCGCTCCCTTCGCTTCTGGCCAAAAGATTCTGCCCCGCGGATGTTGCGGGATCAGGCCAACATGCCGCGATCTTTCTCGGGTCACGCCGCGGTCATGCCGCGATCATGCCACGATCACATTGTGGTCACCCCACGGTCATGCCGCGGTAATTCCGTGATTTGGACCTACTCCAGCCACATCCAGCCCACACCATCCCCTTCCACCTTCATTTCAGCCCACTCCCACCAGCCTTCCAGCCCACAACAAGCCCCTACCACCTTCGAAGCAGCCCACACCATCCCCCAACACCTACAACCAGCCCCCTTACACCAGAATTCAAGCCCCCTTTCACCTAAATTCGAGCCCGCACCAACCCCTAACCACCTGAAATCTAGCCAGTACCAGCTACCACACCATCCACCACCCCCAGACTCCTACAAAACACTCTTTCCAACCCTCTTCCACCTGAGAAATAGCCCCAACCACCAGTTCCAGCCCTCACCAGCCCTCGGCCTCCTACATTCCATCCCACACCACCTACATCCCAGCCCACACCAGTTCCAGCCCGCACCAGCCCCCTTACACCTTCATTCAGTTTTAGAGAACCAGTCATTGTTAAACCTATAGTAAGAGGGAATTTCAAAAAAAAAATTGGACACATTATAAAAAATGGGATGATGATCAGAGTGGAGATTGTGGAGGGTGGTGCTGGATATGGTGTCTCATTTATCTAAAGCAATACATTCATAAAGGCAATATCCAATTTAGAGGCAACCACCATATTGTAATCCTTTTTATACCAAGTTTATTTGGACCCTGTATGATTTATTTAAATAACATTTATGTCTTCAATAGTGGTTTTGAATTCTCTTGTGGAGATCATATCCTGTGGGGGACCAATTTTATCACTTATATTGGGTATATTAATGAAGTCCCCAATTATAAATCAAGGTGTGGTAATACAACAACCTAGATAGGTAAGGTCATCCCACAAGGGCCTTCTATCTTGATATTTATTCTTGGAATAATAAAAAGATAAAAAATAATAGTTCCATGAAAAAAAAATCACATATGAAGGCTTTCTCCAATATGATAAAAATGTTAACATTTTGGATAGAAGATTGCAAAAAAAATCCAGAGAGAATCGACATAAGAGGAATTTTTTGTTATGCTAGTAGAATAATAACAATGTTAACAAAACTGATGGTATCTAGACGAAAAATCAACTTTTTTCAGCGATAGAAAAAAAATGGACAGTGGGTGTTAACCATTCTTTTTAAAATAGTAATGGTGTCAGATATGGAAATACCTTGACAATAAAAAAAAGATATTCTTTTAAACCTAAATTCGGAGTAAGAACACCCTTTTCTATTCGCAAAACCTTGTGTCGAGAAGATATTGTGATCATTTTAGTAGTGTTTCGGATCATGGTCTTTTTATGATTTATTTTAGATGAAGTTGGGGAACTGTATGAATTTCCTACCTTATTATTACCCTTAGGGGAATAAATGCAAGGGTTGTTCACAAGTATGTCCATAGAGTCCTCAATAATATAGGCAGTATGGTCAACATCTTGATGAGAAATCAGGTTCTCAGATTTAGTAGGCAAATTAATGTTTTCTGAAGTCTGAGAAATTCCAATAGTGTGATTGAAAAAAAGGGGAGGAGATGTACCTGAAATATTTGTATCAAGGTTGTCATGTGGAGTACCTGATTGGTTTTCCATCATTTTTCTTGAACCTGTGGGAATATGTGGCTTTTCCACCAGGTATGGTTTATCGTGATAAGATGAAAATATACACCTCTTATAATTGACCAATTCAATAGGCAGATTTGGGCTGGTTTCTTTCTAATCTTGCAAACCCGAGGCAACCAAATTTTGATTTGGGTAACTGTCCAGAGCAGTCTATGAAGAACCCAGAACTAAAAGTTCCATGGCCATCTCCTTGAGAGATTCATTGTCCTAACCAAGTGGGGGTTAAGGGGTCTTTTCAGAGCTAAATTTATTATCTACATAAGTGTCACTTCTCATGTGTAAACCCCAAAGAGAGATGCATTTGTTCTACCTAGAATCATTATTCAAAATCGGATTGGACTGGTCATATTTTCTATCAAGTAGTGTGCCAACATTTTTTGATTCACAACCCAAAGATGAAGAAGAGTATCAAGATAGACCATTGTAAATCTTCATTCCATTAAAAAGATCATTATAAATATGATGTGCTTTATTTCCTTTAGATGGTTCCAATAGAGTATCCCTTATAGCTAAAACTGCCAAGGTAGGGTTTCTCGTAATATGTAGGTCATTAGGCAGCGATGAGCCTGTATGATCACATGCATTCAAAGCCAATTTAATAACCATATCCAGACCCAAAGGTGGTGTTGAGTGGCCTTTCATGCTGGGTTAATTGGTAAACATGATCTAGGATATCAATAATTTTTATAAACTATAACATCATTGAGTAATTCTGTCAGATGAAGCGAGTTCCATGCCATGAAATTATTGAATTGAAATATATACAACCTCAAGATATTACCTGGGAACTTCATTGATAGAAAAATCAAGAGAATTATTTTCCAAAAGAGAAAAAAAAATTCATAAAATCTTACAGAGAATGTATCACTGTCTCTGAGCATCTTTTTTCTCAATAGCAATTGATAAAAACACTATAATAGGAATTCATTGAGTTGATATTCTTAAGATATATATTATACACCCATAATATATTCAATCACAATGACCATATCTTTAATACTTAAAAAATGAAAAATTGACTGCTTCTATAATTAACCCTCAAAAATTGGAATTTCATAGGAAATCACATAAGAAAATTTAATATTACTAAATCTCCCAAATAAGTGATATGACCTACATAAAAGTCTTTTGACTCATCAACATCTCTATTTTTGAAAATCAAAAAGAATGTATCACAAATGATGAAAATATATGATAGAAATGAATATAAAAGAATACAACCAATAACATCAAATAAATATTATATAGATATAACATTTGAGAAACTAAAATATCTCTTCTAAAAAGTGTTATTGTTAAAAACACTTCCCCTTAACAATAACTCTCCTCTATTAACAAAAATAAATACTATTGAAAAGAAAACATATCGACTATAGTTAAATTTCCCCACTTTTTCATTTAAAAAAAGAATAACTTAGAGAAATATTATATAATGAATAAGAATAACTATATATATAAAAGTTAAAACAAGAAATATGATAAAATTACATTAATATTTATGAATCTTATTCCTTTGAGATATGAAATGAGCAATAAAAAGTAATTTCTCTAATTTTATTTTTCTATTTCAACACATGATATTCTATTCTACTTATTATTGAAAAATAATAAGTAAAAGAATCTTCTATTACCATTTTGGGATTACAAAATAAATGATACTTATTGATATAAGATAATAATAGAAGAAGTAAACCTACTTGAAGTTATCTTATGGTTTATGAAAATGATATAATTCTCATGAATATGGTTCAAGAAAATGTTTTAAATAATTTTTCGCATCTTACCTATAATTGACTTGAAATCATTAAAACAATTATATACTGATAAGAAAAACAATTATCCCTTCCTGAAGGGTTTTATTATAAAAATGATCAACATTTTTTAAAAGTTAGAAATATTATATAAGCATGAGAATTCCTTAAACGGATTAAAATATAAATCTAAAATTTTAAAAGTTAATTTATAATTAAATTTAACTATCATGGTTAAATTAAATTATACATTCATATTGAATAAGTTCATATTACATCTGATATATTGAATTCAAATATATTATAGAGAATATAATGATCTAGCATATATAGTTAGTATAGTTATACATAATGAATTTACTCCCCCTTTCACAATGGGGTTTTCAATACCAATGGATAGTAAAATAATAAGTGAAACATATTATCACTTTTCATTAATCATACCTAAAAACCTATTTAATATACTCAAATAATTTAAAATTTCATGATTTTGTAAAAATGTATACAAACTGTTCTTTTCTTTCTATATATTGTGGAATAATATCATGTTTTTATTTTTGATCTCTAAGGATTTATTTTCTAGATCAATATGTTTAGGTTTTAAATTATTTTTTGGGTTTATATATAATGAAATTGGACTCGTTTTTTCAAAAAGAATAAAATATTGTGTAAAATGAAATGTTAAGTTAGTATGGGTGAGCTATATCTGAAAATATTGAGTGAAAAAAAATTCATCATCCACCTATTCAACTTTAGTAGTAGAAGGGGAAAATAATTATTACTTATTAATAGACGATGAATCTAAATAATAACTAGTAAAATGAAATATTCCAAATGATTTTTTTATCCATTATACACACATAGAAGACTTCATGAAAAAAATTAATGAAAAATTGGGTTTTTAGATAAAGAAATATCCCATGTTCTGATGTTATATTAAGGAAATAGATGATCCATTTATCTAATTCTAGATTTTCATGGAATAAATAAGTCTGGAATCTTTTCAAGGGTCTTCTCCACTCATCTCTTCATCGAAGAGACACACTATCATCCCTCCATCAAGGTAGATCTTTCCTTCTGATGCTCTTTGGAATACCAATTGATAAATCATACCAAGATGGTGACTTTTTTCAGATCTGTAATAGTTATTCCTGCTTAATTCGCTTCATTCGCTCTCCTCTTTAGAATTAGTTTCTCCTTCAATTACCTGCATTGTATGGAACACTAAAAAGACAAAAATAATAAATAATTAGGGATAAAGTTGGATTCCCATGCTCATCAATGTGAGCTTTTCAGTTGAGAAAATTTTCTCAATCAGTTTGTCTTTTCTAATTTAGCTTCAAGTCTAGATTCACTCTACATGCATGCACTTCTGGATTTTGAAGCATCCTTGGGCAGAATGGATTTCTTTCTTCCCTCCTCATGTGAGATTTTCTTTTTAACATGATGATAGAACAAGAGATGCTCTAGGATATGTGCAGGGGATGTGTGGGGGGGGATACTATCCAGTAGGGGGATGTCCAGGGGGTCCAGCAGGGGGGGATTCCGTCAAGGGGGGCTGTCCAGGGGGGTTGTTGTCTAGGGGGTCCAGTAGGGGGGAAAGGGGTGTGCAAGAGGGTGTGTTCAAGGTGTGCAAGGAATATGTGTATATGGGTGGTTGCTGTCCAGGGGGGTCCAGTAGGGGGGTCCAGTAGGGGGGGATGCACTATTCTTATTTATTGAGTTATATTCTTTCTAAATATTATAAGATGTTTTGTTTTACAATAATTTTAGGGGATGAGCACTACTAGGTTATACCTTGTGTTGTAGGTACTTTTGAGCTGGTTCTAGACTTCTTTGATAGTTTGTCTTATAGGTAGACTCTTGTAAGTGCAGTTATGTGTTTCTTTTTTAAAAAGGTGGGTCAAAGACCTTATATTGATAATGAAAAATGTCTGGAAACAAAGAGATGTGTAGGAAAGTTGACATGAGTCATCAAAGTACTCATCAAGAGGTGCCAAGTTTCATCCTTATTTTTTCTGCAATCATGCGCTCTGCATCCTGTAAAGCACCCCAATCCACTCCTCTACCTCGTCCATGCCCGCGCCACCTAGTGTGCATAGCTTCCAATTTTTTTGCCTTATGATGAAGACATTCAATGTCTGATTCATCCATGTTAGAAGATTCAATTTGTGACTCATCTTTGGAAGTAGACCAGTCCGCTCTTCTATGCCCATGTCCAGAACATCGATAATTCCATCCTCTTTTACAATTGGCCTATTTCCAGGAGGCTTCTTGATCAATCTCTTCTGGAATAGAAAAATGTTTCTCCTTTACATTATAATCTTCTATTACCTGTTGTGAATGTAGCAATATGGTTCTATCCACTTTGACCTCCTTGTGAGGGTCAATGACTCCTTCATCAACTGTGGAACTTGAATTATTAAAAATGATAGATCCAAGGGGTTTAGAGGGTGTCAATTTCATCTCATTTCTCTTTTCTGAATCAATATTTATTCTAGGTTTCAAAAAAGGGGGACAGTCCTATGTCTTATTTCTCATAAGAGCAGTTTGGGGATTGCATAACAAAGTAGACTTGTCCAGGTAGAGAGAATCAGCTAGGGAGCTGTCTCCTAAGATTTTCTTGGCCTCCACCTTTAAAACAGAAGCAGAAAATATCTGCATTCCATGTTACAAAGTAGGAGAACAATAATTCTTTGTGGAAATAGAATCAGAAGTGGAATGCTCATCCTTGCTATCAACAGAAAATGTAGTTTCAGAATCTTTGTTGACAACAAAAGAGGATGGGACTTCAGAAAAGCATCTCCAGGCACCTTCCATACTATTAAAGGATTTCCCCAGGGAATATCCTACCATTTTTGGACCCAGCTTTTGTGCTCGGTTATCCTCTGATGACTAGACCATATCATTTTACCCTTTTCCAACGATATCATCCCATGATTTATTAACATGGTAAAAAATGACATCATTGGGTTGCATAATATTTTGAGGTGAAGGAACCAAAGGGTTTGCAGTGTGGGTTTCTTCACCACTGCATACCTTCAGGTTTGTCTGGACATCCACCTCGGTCTGAGTTAGGTTCTGGGAATTCAAATCCTTCCTAAGTGTAGGTATGTGTTATTTTTACATTTGGATTTGTTTAATTCTTATTATGTAAGTAAATTTCATGAATAATTTAATTAGGAGGGGACTGGAATGGGGGTAGTGGGAAAAATGGCAGGGGGGAGGGTTGGTAGGGGCAGGGGGGAGGGAAACAGGCAGGGGGGGGCAGGACTGGGGGGTGTGCAGGTTCTAAGGGGGTCGAGAGTTTTTCTAGGAGGGTGGGGGTATATATCTTGGGGAGTGGAGGTCTTGGATGTCTAGGGGGGTCTGTCCAAGGTTTAGGGGGTTCCCAAGGTCGGGGGGTTCATGGTCTGACCAGGAGGGTGGGGGTGGTTTTCCAGGGGAGTGTGGGTATGGGCTGTCCAGGGGGGTATGTCCACGGTCTGGGGGTGTTCCCATGGTTTGGGGGGGTCCTAGGTCTATTGGGGGAGGGGGTGTCCAAGGTCTGTCCGGGGGGTGTCCAGGGTCTGTCTGGTGGTGTCCAGGGTCTAGGGGTGTCCTGGGTCTATTTGGGGGCTGCCCTGGGTCTATCTGGGGGGTGTCAAGGATCCGTCTGGGGGGTGTCCAAGGTCTGTCCGGGGGGTGTCCAGGGTCTGTCTGGGGGGTGTCCAGGGTTTGTTCGGGGGGTGTCCAGGGTCTGTCCGGGGGGGTGTCCAGGGACTGTCCAGGATAGGGGCTTTGCAGGGGGGTTGTCCATGGGGGTTTATGTAGGGTGGGGGTGTCCAGTGTCCACAAGGGAGGGGTCTATAGGGGGTGGGCTACTACAGGGGGTGTGCATGGGGGTGTGTAGGGGGTGGGGGATATTTTATGGTTTTCCAGATCCTATATCGACGGTTTTTAACCATGGATATAGGTCTATTGCAACAGTTTCTAACTGTGGATATAGGTTTAATTCCACGGTTTATAACCATGCCAATAAATTGTGTCCCTCTCCTAGTATAACAATGGTTCTAGACCATGGTTATAGGGATATTACCAAGGTTAGAACCATGGATGTATATCTATAGACACGATTTGAACAATATCTCTAGACCTATATCCACGGTTTGGAATCATGGATATAGGTCTAGGCATATAGCCATGCCAAACATAGCCATGGTTTCTCAAACCGTGTCTATTACCTATAGCCACGGTTTGTGGACCTATAGACACTGTTTTGAACTGTTGCTATAGCCCGAATTTCCAGTAGTGTGTCCACACCCCAAACATCATATATTTATAAGGTGTTACTATAGGTTGTTTTATTTTACTTCCAATTTCAAAAAATACATTCATGGGGGAAAATAGAATTATAGGGATTTCAATAACACATATTACTATATTTATATTTATATGAATGATTTTTTGTGAAATTTATATTTTTATTAGATTATAAGTGGTTTTTTAATTTTTTGTAATTTATTTTCTATATTAATGTTTTCAACTTGGTTACTTCATGGTTAGAGTAATCCTTGTGGATTAATCTTAGGTTATTTCTATATGGTGCATAATTACTTCACATGGTAATGTTTAAACCAGGTGATTAAACATAAACAAGAGTTTCTAGTTTATTTTTGAGGTGCATTTTTTGTCTTTCATTGAATAAAAACAAGTTGTACGATACTTAGGAGAAAAAATCAGGAATACCCTTCTATGTGGGGAGGGATGGAGTGTGGTTGGAACAAATTTAATATTAAATTTTCATCTAAATAATGAAAATTAGTTTTTTATCTATGTCTCTTCGACATGATTTATATTTCTAAATATTTTATCTCTTAAAATATACCTATCTACGATATTAAAATGGGTTTTATAAATTGTTTTTATGGTCCATCCACTATGAATAAAGGTATGATTTAAATATATTTGATTACTAAAATGGTTTTGGATTCCATGTTTTTGAAAAAAATGGTTTAAATATTTTTTAGGTGAATTTAGAATTTTAAATGGAATTGGATTCATGTGGGTTTTTAATTATTTAAAATTACAAGTGTTTATTTCTTTTAAATTTTAAAATAAATGGTTTTATATTTTAAATGGTTTCATATATTAGTTTTATTTAATTTATTTTATGGAATGGATTTAAGTGGAATCCCAATCAAATCAAAACATTTTTTTCAAACCGAGTGGAATTTTTAATTTTTAATGTGTGTCACTATAGAATTTTAGTTTTATAGTTCATATAAGACCCTCTTAATGTTTTTTATTGAGTTTAATATGAATTTTTCTCTCGGGGTAAAACCTTGTATTTTAAATCATTATGATGTGAATGGTAATAAAAGGGATTGTTCCTTACGAGAGAGTTGGATCTGAGGTGAGGGTTATTGAAAATTTTATTCTTTTATAATGATCATATTATGATTTGATTTCTCACATCCTATTGTATTATTTCATTGGTAAAATGAGAAATAATTGATAATTAAATATTTATTCTTCAATACATAGTCATGCACTAGTAGTATATCTTCTAGTGTGACACTAGACTATATGTGGAGTTCCCATGATATTTTTTAGATCAGGCTTATTAGGCGGATTGTGTGTTCTGTACGCAGTTTTTTCGACGAGTATGTCATATGTATTTGGTGTCACATATGATTATCATGGTTTATTACCAAGTTTTTTATCATGATACTATATGAAATCTATATGGAACTCTCAACCATTCTATTTAATAACTCAATTTACATGAAATACATCATGAATAATTCTTTTTTTAATATTATTTTCATCATATTAAGTCTTTTTGGGGTTTTATTTTATTATTTAAATATTTTATGTTGTTTTCAAAATGGACTCTAAATATTTTTTTGAAATTATATTATAAAATTAATTCGAAATATGATTTAATATGGATTTTTTTGGTAAAAGAGACATAGTCTCTCTAAATGTCTTGTAACTGGTTTTTATATTTAAATAGATAGAAATGGAAGATTTATATTATTTTTCTTCTGTGATATTTTTTTCATATATATAACTATGAAAAATTACTCTATGTATATCTAATTACTGAAAATGAATTTTATATTAAAAGTGATAGAAAAAAATCTTTAGTTAAATCCAACCAAGTCCATTATTTCTTAAAGAAAACATACACTATTCTATATTTGTAACTTTTAATGTTTATTTTCCTATTCCATCAATTTCATCTTCCAATAAATAACACTAAGATATATGGGATGGTCACATTTTTATATTTATAGTGAATTAGGGTTGCATGGAGATGAATAGTAGTGGTATGATTCAGATTTATTTTATTTTGGGGTGATCATAAATTATTCATAAATTCTGGGCCTATTTTGGTTTCTAAATGTATGTGATTTAGCTTTCATATTTATTTTTATCTTTTTGTTGTTTTATATTTTTATGAGTTGTACACTATTTAGATGACAAAATATAATAACGTGGTGAATACTATGATTAATTGTGTTTGTTCATATATAGTGTTTTTTGAATACTTTATTACATATTATTATTGAGACATTGGTAGTAGTTGTCAGCATAGGGAAATTGAAAACTCTCTTAGGGTATGTCTAGGGTAATTTTAGTGATATGGATTAGGGGTTTCCAATGTAAGTTTGTGAAATATCCTCAACATAAATTAAAAACATTTATACCTTAGATTTCATTTAAATTCAATTCAAAATTCCTTCTTCTAATGTCAAATATATCATTTAGTTGTATATCATCACAAAAATGATAACTATGTCTTTCATTTCAAATTAAGATGATTCATGAAGGAGAAATTCCAAAAAAAGGTGTTGTAACACATCTGAAATAGAGGTAATCCAAGGTAATGTTTATTAGTCTCAATTTAATTTCACAAATAAATAATTGAAATTATGCACACAATCATCTTTTGAATTATGTTCTCACACCTTATATAGAAATATTTAATAAAAAATATCATTTCATTTATCTAATGTACAATTTAGTTTCCTGAACTATTTTCATGTTCCTTTGATAAATATATTACAAAGGTTGTAAGGGTATTTTATAAACTCAATATCTTTTTCATTAGGTCATAATCATTATTCATTAAAAATATCCTTCTAGGATTGATTTATTTGTACTACCTATACTCAATGTGATGTATTTTCCTTCATCCATAGGTGATTTCATTTCTTTATCAAAATGAAATTTCTGATTAATTTTATGATTATAATGAAATATAATTATAAATTGAATAATTTCACTATCTATTTTGTAAAATTTCCCTCCTAATCTATATTTTTTATTTCCATAAATATTTTCTATTATTATATATATATATATATATATATATATTATCTTCTATAACATTGATATTTCTATTTATCTCTATTAAAAATGAGATTTTATAATTCCTTTATCAACATGGGTTTCATTAAAATTATAATAAATATTTAAAGTCTATTTCTTTCCACCTATATATATTTTTACTTTTACACTCCACATTTATTCCATTTAACCATTATATCATTTTCATGGTTCTATTATTGAGACAAATTTTCAAAATCATGTTTACAAACTACTTCCTTTAATATTAGGAAAACGATTTTTAAAGTGACATATAACTTTTCATTTATGAAAACCTTAGAAAAATATAAAATATTTTGATGATTTCACTCCCATATTACTCTATTTGTTTTCAGGGATAATTTTTATGAAACGTATATATATTAAATTTAAAATATCCTTTTTATAAAATATCATTAGATTTATTTCAAATCAAAAAAAGGTTTCTAATCTAATTCATTCCTTATTTTTCATTATGTAAATGTAATTTAATGGCTATGGAATTTATTTTTTACGTGTTATACAATTTATTATATTCTTATAAAAATTTTCCTCATATAATAATACGCATTTATATTCAATATTGTGAACATTACTTATGGTATATTTCATATTGTTATAGATTTTTCTCAATAATATCCTATTTTGAATCAATCCATTGAATGCTGATCACAAAAACCATCTATAAATGGTTATATGAAAATTATTTATATATGAATGTATTAATAAGTCACTATCACAATATTTTATTATCATCATTTTTTTGTCAATATAACCTTTCATATAATGCCTTTGCGTTGTGAGTTTACTACATTGCATTTTTCTGATTAATGTGTATAAAAATATATAATTATATGTCTCAACTCACATAAGAAATATATTTTCACTAATGATTAAATATATATTAAATATAATGTAAATAACCTATAATTCATTTTTTAAATTGAATTGTATCCACCTAGGAATCCCTTATCATTGATTGTATGAGTTTTACCTTATGTTTTTTAATTTATCCAATTTTATTTCTATTTGATTACATGGTATAATTTTAATTTATTTTTTTATTGAATTCATAGGGAACACATGTGTATGGTTTATCATTATGTGATAAGTTGGTTTGAAGTTTTACACTATTTGCTTGGGTAAAAATTTATATTTCATAAGATAATGACTTTATGTTTATACGTCACTGTTCCTAGATATGATAAAAATACTACCTTTGGAAAGGATTGTGGTTAGGTGTGTTCATTACCAAATGGATTGAAATGATGGATTCATCTATGTGCATAGTTCAAATTCCTGAATTTTTTCCACGTTTTAAATTTTGATTCAAGGTTTTTCGGTGGTTTAGATGATTTTTTTTGGAAATTTTAAGATGTTTTTTATTTATTTAAGAAAACCTAAATATTTGGGTATCTTATTTCGGAAATGTGATTTCTTTATTTTTATAAAGATTTTTGATTTTTTCGGGTTAATGAAAATTCCTATTTGTGAATATGTTTTTGTTTATTTATTTGAAAAATTAAATTTTCAAATATATTCCCAACCCTTATTAATGTCTTATTCCACGTGTATGGGAATTTCTATGACATGTCATAAATGTAAAAAAAAAACAATTCCTAAGAAAAGATTGAATTTAATTCATATTTAATATTATAGTTAATTCTATATATTAGGGTTATAACTCCTCAAACATATTTTATCATATGTAGTGGTTACTTTTACATATTGGATCAAGTAAAATGGATTTCATCACAATGGAAAAATATATTTTTATAGTCTTGGGAAACTATATACATACATGATTCTAATATTAAATATCAGAACATGATATATAATATAAAAATTGTTACGGGAACATTTTTATTTATTCTAGTAAACATATGATTCTATTCATAGATACCTTCTTCAAATCCTTGGCTAAGGATAACATATTAAAGGGGAGATTGTTTTCTTAGTAAGGGAAATCATAAAATAAAAACTATTATAATTCCAATAAAACATTAATAATACTGTTTACATAAACAATAATACAATTTTCCATATAACTAATACCACAAAATGGGGAATAAATCTATGGATATGATAATCATATTAATAATCACATGTATAACAATAAATAGTTTCCTAAATATTGAATTCATAATTTCAGACATCATAATAATATTTTTCGAGGCATTTTTCATGACGACATACATAATAGGTGACACGTATAAGAAATTCAAAAAATATTTTCTCTCATAAGACAATATGATTCATAAAGGGGAAATAATAGTCTCCTCCCATCACTTACTATGTCCACTTTTCTGATATTATAGAATGGGTGAAACATAATTAATATAAACATATTTATTGAAAAAAACATACTAAATGTAAATACTTTCACCAATTAACAGACAAAATCATAATACATATATAGAAATTTGGAAATTGGTATCAAAATATTATATTCCTAGTAAATAATAATATTCATAAAATATTTTTTGAATAGATGACTATAAAATTAAAAGTTCCTCATAGGATATCTTGAGGAAAATAACATTTTCATTTGAAAATCAATTATTCAAAATATAGAAATTTTAAAAATATTAAGGAAAAAATTTTGTTTTAAAATATCCTTGGAATAATTTAAATTACATTTCAAGTAAATATGATTCAATAATGGTGGGTAATTATATACATCTCCTATAACTTAAAAAAATCATTTCACACTTTCGTAGGAAAATTCATTAATTACCTCACTCTAAAAATGAAAGTAATAATCCATTAATTAAATTTTTTAAAAGTAAATAATCATTATAAATACTTTAATAAATTTTAAAAATACATTCATTATAATATTTTATGGATGATATAGATATGGATGAAAAATACTCTCAACCTAGAAGATAAAAATCCAGGTTTCCATAAAAAACAATTTTGGTATCTTGGGTACATAAATAGAGAAAATGAATGAAAAAATTTAGTTTATAGAAGTAAATATAATATAATAAAATATATTTTTTTTAAGGTAAAAATATAAAAAAAATCATGTAGAGAAGTTTTTAACCTAAACGATCCGGAATAATAATAAGCTTTTTATAGAAACCCTTACCTCTTGTCTAACATGGGATGAAAGCACTTTTAGACGAGTATATAATAACCATTTTTTCTTTAAAATTCATTAAAAAACATATACATACTTATAGTGTGATATATTATTGAATTATACCATTTCAATACCCATTTATTCGTAATTATTTATTAAATTAATAATTTCTAAGTGTCGACTGTTTCATTTTTCATGTATGTTTAAGTTGCTTCCTATCGATCATGGTTACATAATCTATAGTAAAATAGTAAGGAATTTATTATATTTTTTATACATAAATCATACTTTTATTACCAACAAATAAATACGGTTTTGAATATTAAGAAACTATATAATCATATCGATAAATGTCCTATGTATGAATGAGTAACGTTTCCATTAATAAATGATCATGAAAGAAGGAAAATATTTATTATTTATCTTAATATAAGGATAATTACATAATAAATACCATAAAAATTCGTTAAATAATCTTATATATATCACCAATGAGTTGCAGTGGTGAAAAATGAATCATTTCGCTTCCAAGAGGTGGTAGTCCAAACATAAGCATTAATGACATTATAAATTTTTAATAAATTAATTTCAAGTAAAATATATGATATATTAATATTATACAATTATAAATATGTCACAAATATCTTATATATACAATAAATCCATCATTACAGCTAGTTGTGAGAGGAATTGATGGAAAACGAATTAAATCAGTTTACAAGATGATAGTCCATTGCACATACGAATAATGGTTTTCTTTCCAATTTCATGGAATTTGATATGGCGATAGGTTATTATATTAAGATAATAATTTATAAGTATATGAAATATAATGGTTTTATTATTTTATTATTGTTTAATATTATTTTATGGACTTATAAGAATAAATAAAATTAAAACACTTGGATAAGAATTGCACCTTCTTTTAAGACGACATCATTAGTTTTATAACTAATGATTTGATAGGACAATTTTATGATCCATCTAGAGACTCTAGTGTATGTTATGTGATGTATTGAAGGGAATTTTTGATGAATTTTCTAGATCAATAAGATCCTAAATTCTAGAGAGTATAGGAGTGGATGTGTTCCTTTATAAGTGTTGGAGAGGATACACATAGAAGTTTAAAAAAAATTATAAATGTATTATTCAAACCAAATGGATAAAAAATGGGCCATTACTAAATCCTACATGTTTGATCATAAAATTATATCCACGAAATTGATTTTAGAAAATATTTTATCTCATTTTTACCTGTATCTCATTAGTTTAACCCCTCTTAAACATATTTTAACATTAACTGTGGTAACCCATATTAAATATTTTTACAATTTAGTGTGATGAACAAATTATGTTGGACATGTAAAATAATATTTAAAATAATATTTTAATATAAATAATCCGTTTTATTAATTAAATTTATATAATTATATGAATATAATTTAAAATTAAACTTGAAAAAAGTGATATCAAATGGTTTTTCAGGAAAAAAATGTATTTTTACATATAAAAATGATTGTATACAAAATTAAAGAATAAAATTAATTCCAAAGTCCATAATTGTATTACAATTAATATAATGAAACTAATTTTTCATTCTATATATTTTTCAACTAAATATATCTTAATTAATTCATGAAATGAAATGAAAATCTTCAATAAAATTAGTATGTTTAACTATTTATTAAAAAAATTTGAAAACTCTCACAAATTAATCATAATATGATATTTACATGATTAATTAAAAAATTATTTTCATTTTTTCAAATTGAAATTCAATTTTTTAAATCATCTTTATATAAAACCATATAATTCATCACATTTCAGTTTGTTATGAAATAAAATCTTTTTAATTTGAATGAAAAATTCCCTAATATTATTATAATGAATATAAAATTTTAAAATATAATTAATAAGATATTAAAATAATTTTTTATAAAATTTCTTGGGTTATTAAAATTTTCCCTTGAAGAAAAATTCATTCCTTGAAGTTTTCATGGTATTACTTTTAGAACAAAATGTGCTGGTTATTCTTTATAACATAATTAGTTTACTACATTAATTACTAAATTTTATGATTCTTCCAAGGTAACATTACTACTAGGGATTTTTTATTCAGTAACACATTCTCTATATGGTCAAATGTATGGATAGGTTGTTCATTGTAAGATAGGTTATCTTCAAGTTATATTTCTCAAGAGGTGTGAACATGCATTGGGTCTATATTATATATCCTTAACGATGATATATGGAACACATTATTTACTTTAGAGAGTCTTTTTGTCATTTCAAAATATTATTCCCTAAATCGAATTATTTATAGAATTGAAAAATTTCTAATGTAAATGGGTATAAATTTTCATTTCATACTATTCATTATAACCCAATTCTAATTGGAGAGTTCTAATAAAAGGTGATATCCCAATGGAAATTTAAAATCATTTCTGCAGTTATAAATATATCTCTTTTCCCTACATTGAGACTCCTAAATATGGTTTGGAATAGTCTTTACCATAACCATTGTATTCTCCATATGTTCTGGTCTCATAATCTTTGTTTTTTCAACTTCATCCCTACAAGTTTGAGTATGAAATCTACCTCCATATAATTCTTCATAAAGATCCATTTTAATATTTTTTATGGAAGATTTTTTTAAAGTAAAAATATACCAAAGGTAAATAATGATAACTCATACCTTGAAATTCAATTGATCATGATGTTGACATTTCATCCATTTTTTAATATTACTTTCTTACATCCCATCATGTTTAGGATGATAGGTAATTATTAAATGATGCACATTATCATAAGGATTCGAAATAATTTTCAATAAATTTAATGTGAATAATGGACCACTATAAGACACAACTAATAGTGTTTTTCTATTATATATTACAATTTCATTAATATAGAGTCTATTGCTGATATCTAGAGGTAAATATTCTCTTATAATGAGGAAATATGCGGATTTGGTAAGGAAATCCAAAATAAACCATATTACACCGTTATTTTGAGGAATATTTTATATTCTAATGAAACATTCCATAGTAATGTCAGTTAATTTCCACATATGAATAGTTGTAGGTTGCTTGGATCCTAAAAGATGTTGCCTCTTTTCCATTACCTACTGAAAACCCAATCATTTTAAAATAATCAGTAATTTCTCACTTCATATTATCCCTCCAAAAATTAATTCAAATATATAAACATCATGGATCTACATTAGTGTATAGATGAATTCGAGCTATAAAAATCATCTAATAATTATTTTTTCATCTCATGTATAGATATAAAAAATAACTGCTTTTAATATTTTAGAACTCCATCTTCATATATGATGTCTTTCAATTTCCCATCAACGATGGATTTAATTTTCTTTTGAGTATTCTACTCATTAGGCTGATAACATTTTTTATTTTCTAATAAATATGGCTTGTATATTACTAAAGAAAGGAGTGATGTTTAATCTTCATTAATAATAGCCATTAACATTTTAAAAAAATCCATCACATAGCATCCCTATCAATCAACATTTGTCTTCGAACTCCCTACTTATGCCATCTCAATGCATTTTTTTGGTATTTTTCTTCCCTAGGTTGTATTATAGTGTGCAATCATAATCCTTGAGTTGTTCAAGAAATCTTTATTGCCTCGTGATGATATCTATATATGAAAATTTTCATCTCATGCACTTGTGATCTGTATATATATATCACAATTTCAGCATTGATACATTGTCTTAATATGTTATAAGAAAATATTATATCATCCTAATCATGATCATGGGTTGTCTTATTTTGATTATTATTCATTAACTCCCTTAATGGAAAAACAATAAAATTATCATTATTCATAATGAAACAACCTAAACCCATCTTCTATTCAACAATATATGTCACGAATCCATTATTTAACAATGTTTGAGTCAACATCAGATTGTTCACCATTCCACTTTCAAATAATTCAAATAAATCATCACATTTCATTTATTGTATTAACTTAACCCTATTATGTGTTTTCTTGGATAAACACATAGCCGATCTGGAAATATTTTGAACATGTTATTTATAGTAACATTACTATCTAATGAAATGAAATACCTCATTTCTGTTCATTGGTGTAGTAGATTAATTAATTAATTTTTTTTTCATTTTATTAACTATATTCCATCCTTGGAGATAATATGGAAATTATAAGAAAATTATGAATCTAAAATTCACACCAAATTTTTTTCCAATATAACTATTTTATTATAAGAGTATAAATTAATATTCACAAGTTATTTTCACAGTCCTCTTATATATTAGAATACACAATAATATAATTTATAAATACCATAATAAAGATATCAAAATATTCTATGAATACTCTATTAACTAAATCCACTAAATTAGAGGGTTAATTAGTCAATCAAAATGGAATTACTATAAAAACATATTGTCCATTACTCATATGAAAAGTTATATTTTAAATTTTCTTCATTATTTACTTATAATTAATGATAACTAGAATTAAGATCAATCATTGAAAAGTATTGAGCTCTATAAAATTGATCGAACAAGTGTCCAATGATAGGTGGACCATATATATTCTTGATCATAAAATCATTAATTTCATTATAATTAATACACAGACTTATATATCCATGTTTCTTATTAATGAAAATATCATGGTTTCCCTATGGTGAAACACCACGACATATAAATCCCATTATAAACAACTCATCTAGTTTTTTCTTTAACTACAGTAATTCCAAAGGGTCCATTCTCTTGGGAGTCTCGGAGAAAGGTCTTCTATTAGTAATTAATTCAATAAAAACTCATCTTCACATTCTAGTGGATATATAGGTAATTCCTTAGTAAAGTCCTCAATTTATTCTTGTACAATAGGTATATCCTAAATTTTAATTGTACTTTTTCGATCCATATATAATTTATTCTATTATTCCATAAGAATACCATTCATTAGAGCTATAGAGGGTTTATTTATACATGAATCAAATGATGAATTCTCCCCTATAAATATAAGGAATTCCACATCATAATCAAAAATCATAATTTTTATATATATTTATTAAATATATTTCATCATATTTTAAAATCTAGTATATTCCTAGTATTATATAAAAAACAACCATAGTTATAATAATTACATCAGAAAAAAATGTATGTCATAAAGGGAACTGACTAATACATTATTGTTGAAGTGAGAATTACACTAAGAGTATTTAGTGATAACTCCCTAACTATGGTTCTCGAGTAATATCATTTTTTTAAAACATAGAATAAAAAAGAGTGTGATGATAGAAAAATAGGTAATGGATTATCCATATTTGAGGTTATTTTTAATGTCTCTACCACCAAATCATTAGTTACATGAACCTCAAATATTGTTATTTCATAATATTGTTCTTTATCCCATGGAATTTTCCCTGGATGATGTATAAAATAACATTAATAGTACCAAATATCCTTATAGATAAAGTGTTGCTCTTTGGAAGATTATTTCATGTCCTTCAAATCATGAGACTGACGACCATTCACTCCATAGTTGATGTGAAATCTCATTCCTAGAAATCATTTTCCATGGTCTTCCATTCATATTAATTATAAGATGGAAATTACACCCTTCAATTCTTCCCTTTTCCCATATTTCCTCTTCCAATGATCTCAATATCCATTTTAATATCATACATTACATCAAATTCAGAAGACATGAATAATTATTTTTCTATCTTTATAAGACATGATAACTTTCTCTCATAGAATGAGATGGTTTGATAAGATAGTTCCGCTTCAAGTATTAGATTTTTCCTATTAATGAAATATTCAATATAACTCTATGGATTATTTATATAGTCTATAGTGTGACCTAATAAAATTTTAACTTTAGCTTTATAGATGGAAACATTTTTATATTCTATTTTTCTTAGACCCAAGAATTTCATCTATATATCTTCATGTTCCCCATGTGAAAGTTATTTTAAAAAAAAATTAAAATACCTTTACTCAATGTTTTTTATTTAATATTCATCCTTTCTATTTTGAATCAATTTACACCACTAATTTTATCCCCAATGAGATGATAAACTAGTGGGATAACCTTATCCATTTCATTACATCCTAAAATGAAATATATATCTTCTCTAGATTACCTATACATTTATTATCCTCAAATTGATTTGGAGTCCCATTGAATGATAGAGGATTCTGATTTGTGAAATTTTTTAATATCATTACACCTAATTGAGGATCAGTAGGACACACCATATGAGTGATTTTATTTGTCAAAACCTGAGTGAGCTTAAAAAAAATATTTTTAATTTTTTTTCCACATTCACTATACTGGCCTAGAGAGAAATCGCCACAAAAATTTCATGCATTGATACATTCTTAATTCCATCGTCTAGTTTTCATTTTTGAAAAATGGAATACACTAGATTATATAACAACACTATGTATCATAATTTCTATTTATGAAACACATTAAACACATAACTTAACCTAAAATTTAATAGATATATAATCATTGATTTATATACTTAGTATGAATGGGAACATTATCAATATTTTCAAATCATTTAAAATGGTTTATAAAT
Organism: Viscum album; assembly: GCA_963277665.1. Taxonomy (NCBI): domain Eukaryota; kingdom Viridiplantae; phylum Streptophyta; class Magnoliopsida; order Santalales; family Viscaceae; genus Viscum; species Viscum album. The sequence continues at coordinate 938,034,397 of OY728150.1, forward strand.
AATTAATTGAATCTAATACATTGGGAATTTAAAAATATGTTCATATAAAGAGAATACTCACCGTGAACCAAAAGGATGAAAAATATAAACATTACACACACTTTTCTTGGTAATTACCCCATGATGAATCTGTTCCAAATCCATATTCACTTTCAGTATCCAAATAGGGATGTATTTCTATAAAAACCATATAATCTCTACCAAAATCATTATGATGTTATCAAATAATTAGACTTGTCCTTAGATATTTTAATAGGGTTAAGTTCCCTGATATATTTTTCCTGAACCAATTTCTACAAGAATTTACCAAACATCCATATGATACTAACAGAAATAACCCAACTCCAGTAGCATGGAGTCAATGGTTATTTCACAACATTATCACAAGTACAAGGGACTATATCCCAAAAGAATAAAGAGTTTAATAGTATTGGGATACTAGATACATACATGAATCCCACACCAGTTAAAAAATCATGAAATATAATATAATAATCATTTTAATACAATTATTATTTCATCTTTGAAATATCTAATTTCATTTTTATATCCATTATTTGTATTAAGGGAAAGAAAACATAAAATTTGGTGAGATTAAATTCTCAGTAATGGAATATTTGCAACAAAATCTATCATAATATAAATAAAACATTAATAATATGGTCAAGATAAATAATAATAAAAATTTATATATTACTAATAACATAAAATGAGAGTAATTCCAAGGAAAAATAAGAATAAAAATAATCACATTGATAATAATAAATAGTTTCATAATTATTAAATGAATTATGTTGGACATACTACTCTCATGGTCATGTCATTATTCTACTACATCATACATAAATAATAAATTCATACCCCAAATTACCAAAATAGTTTGTCTCATGAGACGTATTGATTCAACATGGGGCTATACCAGACCCCCATCACATAGTAAATCAAATTCATTCATCATGTGAAAGGGATGGAATATAATCATTGTAATTATTCATATTGAAAAATTTGCATAAAAATTTTATTTAAAAAACAATTCAATAAACATAATCATAGGACATATAAATTAACATGGATAATGTTATCAAAATACCACATCCAATTATAGTATAATATTTTTCAAAAAATGTTGATATATATGATTGTACTTTAAAAGTTTCTCTAAAATACTTCCTAAGTAAAATACTCTTTTAATTTAGAAGTCACTTATTCAATATATAAAAATTTCAAAAATATTAAGGAATATATTTTATCAAAAAATAACCATATAAACATATATATTATGCTTAAAAATATTTTGGCATGTTCTTGGGAAATTATATTCAGGCCATATTGGATAAAAAATAGTCATTTTACCCTTTCATAAGAACATTCATAAAATTACCTTATTAATGAAATGATAGGAAGAGTCCTTATACTCCATTTTATAAAATAAAAATATTTTTAAAAAATTTATTTTATAAAAAATTTGTTAATATTAAAAATATTCCCTATTTTTCTGTAATAAAAAGATCGATATTGATCAAAACAATTCCCAACTGAGTTGAAAAACATAGCCAATTTTACATTAAACCATGATTTCAATACATTGAGAACCTAAATGGAGAAAAATTAAAGGAAATATTATAGTTTAAATGAATAAATATATGGTAATGAAATATATTTGGGTTAATATAAAAACACTAAATAATTCACCAAGTTGATACATTAAGATAAAAAATTCATGAATAATGATGATATTGTGAAATAAAAAATCACCTAGGGTCTGACATCCATTGTAAGTGATTTTATAATCCTATATAACAAATTTTAAAATATTATACATCAATAAAAAACCATATAAATTCAAATAATATCAAATATGATACAATAATAACATTCAATTCCTATTTATTGATAATTTTTTGTTAATGTTTTATTTTTTATAATGTTTACTATTTTATTTTCCATGAACATTTGGGTTTTTTAGTTTTGGTCCCCACATATGAATCATATTTTCAGTATATATAATATAATAATACTGAAATATTTATCACATTTATAAATAAAATATAATCTTAAAACCAATCAATAATGAACTTTACGAAAAATAAACTACCTTATAATCATAGAGATAGTAGGTCATACACATAGATGAGTAACTATTCCATATTTTAATGATCATGATAAAAATTAGGTATGTTTCATTTTAGATTTGCATATTTATAATTATATAATATATACCATATTATTTATTTACATAAACCTATATATATACCAATTATGTGATGAGGTATTGAAAAATGAATCACATTGCATCATGGAGGTGATAGTCCACACGTACACACTAATGATGATATAAATTTTCAATAAATGGGAAGTTATTATAATATATTATATATTCATTTTAAAAAAATTATAAAATTTTCATTAATATTGAATGTATAAATTAAATACCTCATTATAACCATCCGTGAGAGGCAGTTATAGAAAACGAATGACATCTTTTTAAGAGGCGGTACTCCACCATAGACACAAATGACAGTTTCAATTACCATTTGATTGAAGATGATAAGGGTATAGGTCATTCGGTTAATATAGAAAAATATAAATATATGGGAGATATTTATGTTTTTCTTTCACCACTGTTTATGAGTATTTTAAGATGTTGGATGAAGAAATAATGTGATAATAGGTGGTTTAGAATCAAACCACTTCTCGATCAATCTCTTGGGGATTATACCTAAATACTATATAGGATGGTTTAATGACAAAACATGGACTCTAGGTCATGTGTGGTAATGTAACAATGACGATTTATTAGTAATTTTTTGAAAAAATGGATCTTGAAATTTGTATTGGATATGAGATGGGGTGTTCTTTTATAAGTTGGGGATAGGACACACTTGGAATTGTTTGAAATGAGTAAAATATATAAATTTATTAGTAAGAAAAAAATGGAATTAAAATTGACTATTTACTAGTATTATATTATATAGGGTATAAATATGACCACAAAATATAAATTGGACAAGTTGATGGGTCATTTAATCCCTTATCTCTTATGTTTAACCCCTTTATAATTCTTTATAAACATTAAATGGGGTCACATATGTTTAGTTTTTTTAAATATTAATTATGAAGAAAATTTTGTTTAAATTTTTCAATAATATTTATTATGTTGATTCCATATATTTAATGCATTTTATCATATTAAAATCATTCATGTGTAACATTTTAATTTAAAATTAATCCTGAAAATCCCATTAAAAAATAGTTTTTATTTAAAATGTATTTTTATATATAAAAATATATGTATACAGTTATAAATAAAAAATTAATTTAGACTCATTATGGGATTACTAATTTTATAAGTATACTTATAATTCCTTTAAAAATTTTGAAACTAAATTTAACTATATAAATTCATGAAACTAAAAGGTATTTTTCAATAATTTCAGTATTTTCACTATTAATTAAAAAAATATAACTTTTCAAACAATCCTTATATATTCAAAGTAATTTAAGTTTAAGTTGATTAAATAAAAAATAAATTTCATTTTCTTGAATTGAAGTTATATAATTTCACTATAAATATTATAATCAAAACTATATAATTCCTAAAAATGTAATATGGTTAGAAATAATGTATTTTATTTTTCTAAACAATTATCAAATTATCTTATAATGTATATAAATCCATTAATTATATCTAATATGACATTAACGTGATTTATTATAACATTAAATAGGTTTTTACAAGTGTAATTAGATATATCATATTATTTATAGGTCTTCATGTATAATGGTATATCATTAAAGTTTCATAATGTTAAGTCTAAGCCTTTGATATCATGTAATGATTTGGGTGATCTGATTATGTCTCGCATAAGAGTTGCATGTATGTGTGAGTGTTAGTTTAAGTGTCTCTAATAAACATAAACTTAATAGTATGATAGAACCATCATATTAATTCCCGTGTAGATGTCAATAATAACATGGTTCTATAAGGGTAAAATGAATTACCCTTACACATATCATACAACATGTGTAAAGACATATTTTTTACCTAAAAAACTTATTTGTCAACATATTTTTAGTTATATATCATGTTTATAGGATATTAATTAATTTTTTTATTAAAAATAATTCACATTTGTGTCAATACTATTTTAATATCAATTATAATATATATGAATGCAAAAACCTTTTAATAATTGGAAATTTAAGAATATAAAGGAATAAACACTAAAATTTATGGATATATTCATGAATAAAAATGTATAGAACCATTAGGGACATAAAAATATTTATTAATATTATAAATTAATATTAATGGCTTTTTAACTTCACCTAAAATAATTAAAACATAAATTTATTAATTTTATAAGTGATTTTGGATGTTTTGAGAGACATGTTCTGTGTATATGTTTTTTATATATGTGGGTTTGGTCTATCTCTTTCACATATTTCTCTCATCATTCCTATTTGATCATGTTTTGAATATAAATACACCTTCACATTTTTTTATTATGCTTCATCATTGTTGATGTAACACCCTAAGCTTCTATGGTATGTTTCTCTTTGAATAATGCGATAGCGTGTGTTGTACGCAACATCAAGTTCTAACACACACCACAACCGATCAAACTTGCAGTTATGAATAGTAATACCTACTTTTTGAAATTATATATATTTTATATTTCAAAATGGACTTCATTTTTGGATTCAGAATATCGAATTTATCCTAAGGTGAAATTTTGGAACTTTTCGGATAACTTTAATATTTTGATGAATAGTGAAAATTACTAAATTTTAATTAAAAACAACTTTTTTAATCGAAATAATTTATATTGATGAATTATGAATTTGAGTTGTTTTAAAGTATATTTAGAATATATTTTTACCATTTTATCCAATGGTGTTCATTACAATTAATTTCACTTTGAAATTGGACCTAAACAATTGTCAATCTTTTGGAATATATTGTTTCTTAAAAACACGCTATTTTTTATAACAGCGAGAATTAATTATAATATTAATTAATGCAACTTATATGTTTGGAATTTTTTAAAAGAGACATCATTTTTGAATTCAGAATATCAATTATAGCTTAGTGTGAAATTTTGGCATTGTTCTGAAAAACATCAATTTTTGATGAATAGTGAAACTTCTAAGTGGTAGTTAAAAAACTGAATTTTTCATAAAACATATTTTTACCGCTTCTGTGAATGGAATTTCAAAAATCCGAGATACACGGAAAATATCAAGAAGTAAAATTTGGTTCAATGAGATGAAAATAATTTTTGGTGAATAGTAACTTTTTACTTTTATTTACCACGGTTAAAAGTAAATAGGGTAATTAAGGGTAAAAATGGTATTAATATTACCCTAAAACATGTCCTAATTCTATAGGACAAGTGTATCTCGACCAAAAACATCCTTAGGAATAAAATATTATCATTTAGGTCCACTTGGATTAGATTAGGACATTTATTATTATTTAATTCAAAGAAGAGTTAAAAGAGTTAAAATCAAAGTTTATTTACTTAAACATTTTAATATAGGGTTATACATAAGATAAATTCTATTGTAAATATTAATTAGAAATATAATAAGATTTCATACATAATTATATTTTATTTATAATTTTTAGACTTTAAATAATTTAATTTATTTATGACACAATGATGATGCGGTAATTACCATAATAGTGACAAATTAAAATAATTGATATTATAAATACCGAAATAAATATAATTTGAGACTTTTTATGAATTACACTTATTTTCTAAGTTAATATGACATGTTAGGAATGATTTAATTAAATTTTTTCTAAGTAAAAATTCTGTTATGAGTTTCACAAAAATCAACTATTGAATAGTGTCAAAATTTACATAAAAGAGTTTTTAAAACAAATATTATATTATTAATTGATATTAAATTCCTAAAAATCTAAGGATCAGCCAAGAGTAATATCATGATATGTGTATAATTAATGTACCACTTGAGGGTATTTTGGATGTATATAGAAAGTTTATTAACTATATAATATAAAAATACAAAGTGACATGGTAAATGTCAAACTAATTAACTAAGAGTTAAAACTAAAAGATAAGGTTAATATAGAAACCCAAACCTATCTAAATTCTATTGGTTGAATGGTTTTCGACCTATCCCCACCTTAACCTTTGAATAATAAACTTTTGAACAATTAGAAACCGAGTATTAATTTATTATAAATTAATATTTCTAGCTTTTCCAAAGGTGCCCCTCACCCCTCTTATAAAAGGGCACTCCCCCTTCTCATTACTTCACACATTCAAAGACTTTTGGTTCGGCCAAAATCTGCCCAAATACTCTCTCAACGTCCCTCACTACAACCTAGAGGCATTAGTTGATCATAAAGCAAACCTAAGGAGCCCTTTTAATCAAATCAAAACGAAGAACCCGAAGAAGAGGTAACGTTTTCCCACCCTTTTTCAAATTCATTTCTTCTTCCACTTATTCTTTATTTGTTATTACCACTCTAAAATTATAACTCCAGTATCTTATATATACTGTGATGTTATTATAAATATGGTACAACCATATTCAGTATTCTATCCACCCTTTGAATAACATGTCACCATACGTGCGTACGTACGGCTTACCGTCTCCACGTCGTGGTGTAATTGTTATTCAATATATTATTATTTGGAAGGGTATAATAATGATGTGTAACTCATGTAAAAAATAAATATAACATGATAATGATTCTTTATATATAATATACCATCCAATTATATATTATTTTAATATCAATATAATGATATTGTCGCTCGTGCGTACGTACGGACTACCGTCTCCACGAACGCGATGAGATTCATTCTCTATCGTATCCATTCATGTATAATTATCATTTTATGATTTGAAAATAATGTTTAAGGACTTGATATCATTATTTATATGAATAAGATACATCCAATACATGAAAAATATGGCTTTCGTAACAAAAAATATAAAAGAAAACGAGTAAGTTGACACCTGAAACAACGATAATACTATGATATTATTAACAAAGAAATGTTAAAAGATCATATATGATATCATATTAATATGTATCATTCTTGTATAACTTAATAACAATTATTTTACCATTATACAGAAGTTTAACCTACCCTCAACCAAGGAAAAGTACAAGGTAAGGGTTTATTTCGCAGTCTCTTCATTATCCGAGGTTGTTTATACGTAATAATGTACTGGGATCTCTTTATCATCCACATCCATGTTTCATAAAAATGAATTTCAATTTTTTTTACTATTTACAAGAATATGGGTTAATGTCATTTATACCCTTGTTTTACTTTTTATAAGTGGTTTATAAAGGAATCATTCCGTCGTTTTCCAAACAAGGTGCTTTTAACCGTTTCGACCGAATTAAGGTAAGAATGTTTTTTTAACTTATACGGTGGGTGCGGCTATTTTCCACCGTTATAAAAATGCCGAAGCTTCCCTTACAAGCTTATTAGAATATTTTAAAAGAAAATGTTTTATTTTATAAATATATGACTCTTAAATGATTTCAAAATAGAAAGACATATTTCTCTAAAAAAGAGTTTTGATTTCATCTATGTCAACATGCTTTGATAGATTTTACGCTTATTTGAAGTTGATTTATTATGATACAAAACTTCTATGATGTTTTGAAGGTTTTGTGATATGTTTTAATGTGTATGTGATATTTTTATACCATTGATGGTTTATGGTGAAAGTATTTACATTTCGTATTCTAGTTTTAATACGAATGTTTATGTTATGTTTAAACCTTTTCAAATGGGAATGCATTTGACTTAATATGTGACGGGTGGAGCCCGCTATAGCTCCTCGATGCATCGGAAGGTATCATGAGACAAACTACTGTCGTGGCACAAGGCCTTGTCAAAATCGTATTTGTAGTCTTCGCACGAGGCCTTGGCTATGTGGTTATGATAGTCTGGAATTATGCATTCTTTCTTTATGAAAGTGGTTATTGATATTTCATGTGATTATTCTATTAGTAGAATATCCATATGAATAAGTAAATGACATTATTTAATTTTACTATTTCCATACTATGTTGAAGTTCATGTTTAAAAGGCTTTTTTTTAGTTATACATTGCCTTATATGTTTATTCTTATTTATGAATGTTTCTGCTATATTGTTATGATTACTGGGCATTTAAGCTCACCCCTTTTCTATGTTTTATTTTTCCCAAGATGTGAAGAAGTAATTTATGAATGACCTGCAGGGATAGTGTGAGGGGATAAGAGTGTGGACTATGGAGACTATGTTGTTGTATTTTTTATTTTGTGATGTAATGTAAACCTTATGAATATATCTAGTGTTTCCAAGGCTACTAAACCAATCGGTCTTTCGAGATTTGATCTTTCTTGTGATCATGCCAATGTTATGTAATAATGCACCGACTCTGGGTAACTGGGGTCGGGGCGTTATAGTTGACACCTTAGTTTTGAAACTATTTACCTCGAATCTAAGTGGGGTTCTTTTGTAATAACTTGATGCATGAAGCTCTTCCCCCTTATCCACTTGTATATAGAGATTTTATTCTATCATATCCATGTTAGGAATAATAAAATTAACTATTATTTATTGTGTAAAGTGTATGGAATCATTCTTTAGTTTCCTATTATTTATAGTGGGAATCTACGACAACCAATACAACAATATAGAATTACTTTTGTGAGAGAATTCATAACTGAATTATGTAGAACAAATTTATATTTTTCGTTACATAGAAAGGACAATATAGAAGAAAAAAATTACCGAATACAATGATTTATTTCTATATTATAAAAAATGAAATTTATTATCATATTCTCTATATGGATATGTATTTATGAAAATTATGAAACTCATAAATTGGTGTTACCACATACATTAGACTATTAACAAATAATTTTATTATGTTTTACTAATTTTATGAAGGAATATTAATTCTAGTTATTTTGAGGATAATTTATGAGATTCTAGATAATATATATTTCATTTTGAAGTAGAAATATTTCTTTATATTATCTTATGTATTAGAAATTGTTATTATTTATTAAATTAGAGATTATGACTATAAAAAAACTATTATCACATACAATAAAAATTTTAATTATTTATATGGGAATCAATGAGTTATAGAATGGTTATTTTTACATTTTCTATTTTCATGTTATTTTAATGTTTATAAAATATTCAAATATAGATTAATTGAATAATCATGTCGCATTTTAAATAATTGTTGTTTTATGAAATCATAAAGAGATTTATTTCTTATATTTTTTTTAAAAAATATTATATGAATTAATAGATTTTATATTGAATATTTTAATAGTTATTTATATTTCTTAAAATCACATGAATTATCTACATGGGTTGTACATAATTATTATTGAATAATAATAAAATAAAATATGAAAAAGAATAGTTTGGTGTATTTATATAGGTTCCTTCATGATATACAATATAGTCTGTTATCTATTTAATTTTTATTATTATTATGTAACCTAATTTATATGATTGGTAAATTTAAAAAAACATGAAATATGATATTATTTAAAGGAAAAATGAAAGTGTAAAATTAATACTTTTCTTATGTGAATAATTAAAATATATATAAATAATTAGAAAATTATACTTTTATAAAAAGATATCTATTTATAGCTTTCTATGTTATGATTTTTTTTAAGATGAACTTATGTTAAATTAATTAGTAAATTAAAAAGGTAATGTTTTCATTTATTTGAAGATATATTTTTTAGGATGAATTTTTTGTGTCAGTGACATAGAACCAACCTCTATGTACATTATGATAACTTGTATTCTTGGTTTTGAATATTAATAAACAACTTATCACATCATGATTATTATTTGGCGTGGTATAGTATGTGATAATTTCCTATGAGTATCCATCATACTAAAAATTCATAGCAATTCTTAATTACGAGGAGAACCAAAAAAATTGCAACGATAATATTCTTTAATAACTATTCAATAGTCAGATGATATCATTTTAGGGACACAACTGATATTGGCTATCAGGGTTGGAGACTCCTAGGACATCGAGTAGCCTTCTTCATACACCCTTGGTAATATTTTGTAGGATATTTTGAGTACGATACCCACCATTAGGAAATCAACATTCCTATATTTCATTAATGTTCCGATCTATGGATGTGAGTATTTTTACTCATAAATTTAGATTGATATTAATTATTATTAGGAGTCGTGAACTTATATGTATTAACAAAAACTATGACAATATATGTTCGTGGTAATGTAGGATATATTGGATCTATCATGAGTAATATTTCATTAATGAATAATAAAAGAATGTATTTTTTTCAATTTTATTTCATAATGAATGTTGATATCTCATACGCACTGTTGGAAATGATATAGCCTAAATAAATCAATGGCCATGGGATTTTATAGAAAATATGGATTTTAAGAAATTTAATGATAGGTGAATAGAGAACATAGGTTGATGTCACTAGCATGACACCTTCTTGATTTTAATTATCGAGATAAATGGAATATATCACATTGTTATAAAACATATGACGTAACATGTTTCTGTAGAATTGTCATATTTATCTATGGGTGCCTTGTCATGTTACTAGATGCTAACCATGGACATTAAGCTGCTTCGCCTAATGAAACTGAGAAAGAGACCTAGAGGGTCACTTACTAAGCGTATCCAAAATTTCAATTAAATTTTATATTGTTATTTAATATATAAGAAGTTGAACGAATATTATTCCCTATTGTGGTTTAATAATTATTCATGCACGCCCAATCTCATATATCACGTCACCAATTATTTAAGATAATATAATACGGGCATAATATTTAATTAATATTTATTTTCTATTTAGGGAATATAATATTTATTTATTTATTATTTAATAATATAGTGATATTAATTTAATATATATATAGCCATTATTCAAGTCCTAATAAATGTTTTGGAAGAATGGTGGATCGAGTTAGATGGTCTAGTGATAAATAGTAATATTAAATATTATTTGATTAATTAATAGTTAATTATAATTTCCAAGCTATGTACATAACAAGAAATAAAAGTATAATTATTATAATTTAACATGGTGTTTAACAAGGAATGCATAACTAATCAAGGGAACTCGTGAAATTATATTATTTCAACCCTAGAAATATAAATACCCTATTATGTTATTTTTTCAGTTACAGTTAATTTACACCAACAAACATTTTAATTTTGAATTTTCAAATAAATCACTATATTAATGAGTGAGAACCTAAAAAATCACTTTGAGACTAAGCAATAACCAAATCAAGAGTAACTACAAACAAAGTAGCGTGTCTAAGAGGATCCACCATTGTAGACACATGACAAAACCAACCCAAAACACCAAAACACCATAATAGTTGGAAAACAGGCATGTCAAGGATCCCATTCCAAGATTAGAACCATACCAAAATAATTAAAAAGTAAATTAACTTTTTGGGAACCACACAACCCCACACGATCCCACGACACCCATCAACCTGCATGATCAGATAGATCTCCACGAAGACTCTAATGCACCACACCCAACATTTTTCAAGATCATTTTCGCCATCATCAGATCCACCAACACCATCCCAATTTTAAAAATTAAGATTTGAACCATTCTATAGTGGTGACATGTGAGGTAAATCCTTATTCCATGACTATTCCTATGTTAACCCTCTAAATCTTCATATTGAACCTAGTAAAAGAGGATGATGTTGACTTGTTCCAACCCTGATGAAAATCAGAATGGATGAATTTTGATGAGAGGAAATCATCAGTACCAAGCATTTCTCTATATTACATCCAAATCTATAAACAAGATCTAGAATATGGAAATGATTCCCATGCCTTAGTCCAGCTCAATCGAATAAAAAGTACCGAAACAAGGTAATATCCCCATGATAAACTGCATGACTTGATCCATCAAAGGGTTATTCAAAAGAGATCGCGTTTCTCTATCTCTCATGACCGCACGCGTCACTCATTCATTCTTGACCGCACACGTCACTCTGTCAAAAGGGGTCTCTCGGAGATAGGGATCCTAACTACATCACCAATCCATGTGCCGACAGAACCAAACCTGAATTAGTAAAAGAAGAAACATGAAAAAGAAGAAAGTATATGAAGGAGAAGAGAGGTGGAAACCCATGTCCTTTGGAAGATGAGAAGGGACGGAGGGAGGAGAGGCGATAGATGGGTAACCCTAGATGGTGAGGAAGTTGTCCCTCGTGTTACACCCCTTAATATCCCATCACCTAAATGGATCAAAGTTAAGATAAATCATTTGTCTTAGTTGAGTACAATATATTTGGAGAATCCTCTCAATCCTAGAGATCTCCCTTCTCTAAGAATACTCTAAATAATATAGAGAAATACTCTTCCACCAGATCAATTTGAAGGAATCAGAATCTCTTCTCAAAGAGTTCAACAGAGAAAAATTCAGGCATAAGGATATATCATAGAAGCACCTAAATATTCCTTCAGTGATGTCTGGATATTCATGGAAGACGTATGGATCTCTGAGGAAGAAAATACATACGTGGTTTTACAAATAAAAAATGGTGGACCAACTTTATCTCCCAAGCTTCATCGAAAAAAATAATTAAAAAAATGTAGTTATTTATTTAATGAAATTACTTTTAAATGATTTGTGATGATCCTCTCTCTCGGTTCTACAATAAGATTTCATTGTCTATTTCATTGACTCAATTCAATGGATCACGATGTCCATCATTGTATAGATCTCAGAATTATCATCTATTTTTGAAAAAACAATATTGGGAACCACCTATACCATACTTCTGCGACATTAGGAACCTAAAAGTGGTATCAAAGAAAACTCATAATTATTTATAATTATTTAATGATTGTTAGTGATTAGAACATTTTAATTTAGTTTTTCAAATCTTTTTTAATAATTATTTTAATATGAATTGATATATATTACTATTAATCATTCATTTCTTATATATCGAATTGAAACGATAAATATTGTGTTTAAAATATAATTCAGGAACTCATTTGTAGGTTACATGGTTTTTAGCCGAACTACACGATACTACACTCTGTGTAACTAGAGTTTCACGCCGTGTTGTAATGTTCGATGCATATGAATTGATCCCGAAATAATTTTAGGATTATTCATTAATTATTTCCTTAATTAAACAATTAATTCATCAAATTTTGACTATAATTTAATGGAACATGGTCATCCGACTTATATTCTATATAGCATATGTACACATTTAGTCCCTTTGAATTTCATATGGGCTGATTATTCCATACACGGCCTACCAGACTGGTATCCCTATAACTTGGAGCTCACATGGTATACAGCCCATTGGACATGTCGTCTGATCCATATCTGAGAAATATATTACTCGCTGAGTCCCCATGCGTGTTTCTTGGATAGATGATGGGAGATGTGTACACTGTGTATATTAGATCTCCATTTTTTGTACTTATACCAAGTTACACAGTTTTAAAATTTATCTATTATTCAGTATAAACGTTGTTACATGTACTTGTGTGGGGTCGAAATGAAAGGACACACCATTAGAAAGTTTATATATATATATATATATTTAATTAATATCGTCATAATTTTCATATCTTCATATCATATATGAGTTGTATTAGAAGTTTTTACTATATGTCAATTGAAGAATAACATGTTATCGAAAAACCTTGTAATTCGTGTAATAATTTATGAAGTACACATTGTGAAATTATGTGACACATCATGAATTACATATGTCATGAGAGTAAAACAATATAAGAGAATAATACATGTTGGGAAGAATAATTTAGGTATACACCGTGTTTCCTCCAAGGTACATTTATGTACACAGTTAATTTCAAATGAATTTATTTAATTTTTTAAAAATTATAATTTATGAAAATCTCAAGGAAATTCATATGATAATTAAGATTAAAGAATTTATTAATTTAAGATAATAATTAATTGATTCAGGCGTAATTTATCATAAAATATAATGATTATAAATTTTATTATTGTTTTATTAAATGTTTAATTCATTGCATATATTCGAATGACCATGAACTAGATTGAACATTTGAGGGTGATTGGTTTTAATTAATTAATTATCAAATCATGTTCTGGGTATGCATTCCTTTTCTTATCTTATTATTTTGGGCCTACGTGCCAATGGTTTATTTTATGTAAAACCTTTTTCACAACACCTTCATTTGATTTGAAAGGAATATGTATCAGATGGAGCTCCCAAAAAAGCTAATGTAGTTCATGTTTGAAGCTGAGGAAAATTGAATATAATGAGAAACATTGGTGGATAGGTGGAAATCAACAACAAGAACCTTAATTGGTTTAAGTTGTTTTCCCCCTCGGTCAATTATTAGTATTTCAACAAATTAATGAACAAAAAATTAGTATAAGCTCATGATCATACAACATTATTATTTTATATCTGTCTGTTTCATGGTTAGTATAATATGGATGTCTTATTAAAATCACATAATTTAATGAAATTAACAAGAATTTCCAGATAGATCTAAAATAAATTGCCTTATTCGTAAATATTATTTAATAAATGGTTAATCATGTCTATAAATCCAGTTAATATTAATCGAAATTTGATAAAGATAATAATTTATAATTTATTCCTAGAAGGATAAAATCCCTCTATAAAATATTTTGTCGGTATAACCATCCATTATATCAAATGAAATTAATCCAGAGTTCAAAGCGATTTACCAACCCATGTTGGGGATCATTCGATTATCAGGGAATTTTAACTAGATGTTTTGTATTGAAATAACTTGGTTCACATCAAGGATTGACTTCCCAAGAAATAATTTTTATAACTGATATTCAATGGTTGAGGAAATATAAATTATTGATTTTCAGATTTAGGATTCCACCCAATAGATCAAGGAACTATGATTTAATACAATTGGTATTTGGAATGCCTATATAAAACCATTCAACTTTCTTGTCCAAACCAAGTTGAGATAATGATAATGGTAATATGGAACCTATCCACTATAATGTATACAATACATGATATTCTCAATGTAATGGTGAGGGTTATTGGGTTTTGAAAAAACATATTCGAAGACTAATTAATATAATATTTATTTATTTATCTAAATTTTATCATATAACAAACTAAAATTATTCATATATTTTTTTAGATAAAATTATAAAATTAAATCATTCATGTCATTTTGATCCATACATGAGATGGAAAAACTTAAAACTGACACAAATTTCCATGACTGGAAAAGGAGCCTACGTATCACCCTTCTCCATGATAGGAAATTGTATGTTCATGATGAACCATATCTAGTTGTGCGAGTAATGAGGTAAGTGATGAAGAGATATCTCTCTATAATAAACATCTAAATGATTCTACATATGTCTTGTGCTTTATGTTTTCATCTATGTACAATGATATTTTATACAACATGAGGACACGGATGCATATAGCAGGACGTCTCGCCTTTGATATCTCTATCAATAGAAGGTGAGATAAGTGATGTATGAGATCTATAATGCTTTGTTCACAAGTAATATTGGAGATTCTATGCCAGGTGGGCCTCATCTAGTCATGATTATTAGACACATTGAATGCCTATATATCTGAAGGATTAAATTCCAGGATGAACTATATATAGATATCATACATTCATCACTACCCAAGACCATATATAGCATAACGATTAATTACAATATGAACAACAATGAGAAGATTATTTCAAATATTATGACATTGATTCAACAAATGGATAAATACATGGGGCATGACAAACCCATTGTTCTTATGGTGAAAATGAAAAGAAATAATAAGGCAATTGGGACCAGGAACTATAAACAGTTAAATGCTTCTAAGCACCATCCTTCTAATATGGATAATATTCATAGGTATGGCATGGAAAAGGGGGGATTATGTTTTACATGTGGAATGTTAGGCCATAGGAAGAGGATCTACAACATGAAAAAAGGGGAATCTAAATATGTTTTATCAATTGAGTGAAATCTTCCCATATCTACACATTTTGTTTTAGATACATCTTTTGGTTCTCAAATATGTATCCAAAGACACGAAGTAAGTAACTTCTAAAAGATTTTTAGAGGAGAGGGGGATTTAAGAGTAGCTAATCGAACGAGGTTGGATGCCCTGGCTATTTGTGACTACCCCCTCTTACTGACATTGAGAATGATTATGGTATTTAATTATTTATATTAAATACATATAGTTAAAAAAAAATTTTTTTTATCATTACCAGATACAAATGGTTTTATTTTCAAATTTATAAATAAAGGTTTTTTTATTTTATAAGTACAACATATGTTATGCTGTGACAAATTTTTATAATGTTATTTATGTATTAAAATAAAAAAACAAGTGTTGTAAATTGATAATGAATCATTTTAACAAGACTCATAAAACACCCCCCTTTGGCATCACCATCTTGGCCATGTAAATGGGAAGCATTTGACAAATCTCTACCAAGATGGTTATTTTAACATTGAAGAGATAAAACCACTTGAAAGAGGTTATTCTTGTTTACAATGAAAAATTTTCAAACCCCTATTTAGTGGATAGCGTGATAGAGCCATAGAGATTCATGGATTGTTACATAGTGTAAGACCCAGGTTTTTGGAAAGGTGTGTTTTTGTTTTGTTTTGGGTTGAACTCTTTTTTTGGTCATTAAAATGTTTCTAGAAAGTGTGAGAGGCCTTCGGGGTGTTCCGGGGTCTCGAGGCACGGATGAGAGGAAATCTGGGCAAGAAAGGCCAGGGCGCATGGCCTGCACACGACCACGTAAATTGTACGGCCTGCCTAGGCTAAATCGTGTGACCCTTCCTCCGCCAGACAGAAGCATGTGCATGGGTTGCACATGGTTTTCCAAACCGTGTGGCTAAATCGTGCGTCCCCTCCTCCTCCAGACAGTGGCATGTACACGGTGTGCCCATTGTTTTCCCAACCGCGCGGAAAAACCGTGCAACCACTTAAAGTTGGGAAAAATTACATGTTTTCCACTCCGGGATTTAAAACCCCACTCATGATTTCTTCTAATTTCCTCCCTCTCCACCCTAGGCACAAACCAAATATCCCAAAGGCTCCAAGAGACATATCGCCCTCGTTTCTAAGGCGTTTTTGGTGCCGTTGGTTGTAGATCAAAGCTCTGGGTAAGGCTAATCCCATCCTTGCTTATCTTTTTGGTTTAGGGTTTGTATCTTCTCTCCCCCTTATTCTGAAGCTCTAAAACCCTATCTTTTGGGTGAGTTTTAGGTTGAAGCACCAAGGGTTGGTCAGATCGAGGTCTAAGGACTCGATTGAGAGTGCGTTCAACCATGGATTCAAGGTAGGTGGTCTAAAAGTGATAGCCCATAGTTAGTTGGGTATTTGTGCATGTTTAGTTGTGTTCTTGCTTTCCTTTGGTTATGCTTTGGATAAACATGGCATTTTTGGTAATAATTTTTTTTTAAATGGAAAATGGGAACCCTCACGATCCCCGTGGGATGTGTTGGGATAGACTTGACCTAATTGGGGCCATCAATGGGATGTGCCGGATTTTCCCGGATTTAGGGATTGATATTAAACAAGTGATCTTGTTGTAATGAACTGTAGAGCCCTTGATAAAAATGTTGGCATGATTGGATGAACTTGGAATATATGTTAGGTGATGCACATAGTCTTGGAAATAACTAAAGGGTTAATGTGGAATGGGTTAAATGGTCGATTCATGGGAATGATGAACAGGTTAATGTGTAAACTGATTAAAGACCGCAATTGGATAGATTATGGGTTTAATGTTGAATGCTTAGTGAGATAGTAATAACACATGGGAATTGGGTGAATGGTTAACTGATGTGAAATGTTAATGTGTTAATGGGTTAAGGCATGATGTGGATACCCATGTGGGTTGTTGTGAATAGTGTTTTCCGAAGTGCAGTGGTTTGATGGTTTTTGGTTACTTATATACAAGAATGCACACATGGCTTCATAGAGTGGGGTATGACTTGAGGATCTACACCCATGGGTTGAGTGAAGACTGAGGTTATAAACTCCACCCTAAATGCATGGGTTAGGAAAGGGGACTGAGGGTCTATTCTCATTATGGTTGCATCCACCCGGACTAATGCTTCAAGGTGAGGTTATGGTTTCTATGAAGGGGTTAGTCCTAGTGAGATAGGATAAAATTGTGTTTATCATCTTAGATGTGATTTTTTCCCTTAGACCAATGTAACATAATGAATGTGATTAACCCATTTAAATGTGATGAAAAGGTAAGTTATGATAATTGGTAATAAATGAATGGTTATAGAAGTGTCAATGAAGTTGGTCTTGAACTGGTTAGTGGTAACTTAATGAATTACGTTGAAATTTTCATTCATATTCTTGTTGCATGCACTACCTGTTTATAGTGCATATTTCATAGACAACATTGGTGGTGGTCTAATGAGTTGTAATCACACCCAGCTCGGTCCGCCATTGGGTACCCGAGCAGACATCATGTTTTCAGACCAGGAGAAGGGCAACGGTCTTTGCTAGATAGTGAGTGGACATGGGTGGCACTTGGTGGAGGATCCAGACATGGAGTCAAAACCATTTTGAGGATCTGGATGTTGTCCATATTTTGGGTTTTGTTCACTCTTTCCCTTGTAGTATGACATGGCATATTTACTATTGGAGATTTTTATTATACATGTTCCTTGTTTATTGGTTATTGTTTCCTCTCTTTGGTTTATTTCTGTTCTTTCATACTCTGATAAAAAGGGGGTATAGTATCCCCACTTGACTCTATAGACCCTACTACTAGTCGGAAGCCTTTGACATATGAGGAGGTGCGCTTAAGGTCATGTAACCACCCGTCTCATAGCAATGGTTTACTGACTTTCGGGATGGGGATGTCACAAATTGGTATCAGAGGAGTTCTTTCTTCTCCTTCTCTATGGTCTGATTATTTGGGATTGGTAGCCAAAGGTTAAGACGTGTCGGGCCTTGGAAATGAGCTCGTGCTTGGGAGTAGCTCACCTAGGTACGGGGGAAACCCAGGTCACCCTGGGTGGGAAATGTTGTTCTTGATTGTGTGATGTTATATTTGATGATATTTCACCGTTGGGTGATGCAGATGTGGTTTGATGTGACTGTTTTATGATATTTGGCTCGTGGCCTTAACGGTGCAAGGATTGTCATTAATGAATCATTATAGGAACCTCGGGAGATATGTGACATGCATTGTATTATACACATGCACGAGGAGGGTGTGTGAGACAGGAAGGTAGGGTGCATCATGCATTTCATGAAACCATGAAATAATGATATGAATGAAATAAAACAAGTGGGTAAACGATGTTTAATGAAATAATAGGGTTTGAAACAAGTTGGAAAATGTTGTTGGGTTAGCGTATGAAATGTGTGTTGTTGTATCTAGTAAAGAGATTTTGTTGAAATCGTGAAAGTTTATGGTATGTGTGCTAAATCTTGTTCCTAAAAATGTAGATAAATTCCACCATGACATCGGTTACTAGTTGGGAAATAAGAGGATGTTGCTGAGAACACTCCTCCAGTATAAGAGCAAGAAAATGTGGTGATCAATGAAGTTAGAGAAGACCTGTTTTGGGAGATCCTGTATTGCCTTTTGTAGAAGATGGTTTGGGACCCAATGAGGGTTTCACCGAGTATTTTTGAGTTGACTAGGGAGTTCCAGCTATAGAACCATCTGAACTTCATCGGAGAGGGTAGGCTAGAGGTAGCAGAGTTTTGGTTAGACTCTGTCCAGATGATACTGGACCATCTGGAGACCCCTGTTGAAAGGAAAGTAAAGATGGTCGCTTATATGTTTTGAGGCCAGGCGAGGCGTTGGTGGGACATTCAGGCTCAAATCGAGCAGGCTAAGGGATTTGTCGTGGAAGGGTTTTCAGGAAATGTTTCTAGAGCATTTCTATCTAGAGACTCTAGGCAAGAGTGGGCTATAGAGATTATGAGCTTGAATCTGGGATCGCTGTCAGTGATGGACTATTCTAGTCGCTTCACTGATTTGAGAATATTTGTACATCTGTTATTAGGGGATGAGGCATCAGTAGCAAGGTGTTTCCAGGATGGGCTGAGACATGAGATCGGGTCTCAAGTAAAAATATTCCGTTTGAAGATGTTCGCATAGGTAGTAAATCAGTCACCGATCTCCAAAGGAAACCTGAAGGGAGCTTCAGGTAGTGGTCTTTTGGTGTCACTGGGACAGACGAGTGGAGCAGCTATCGAAGGTCGAAAGCGATTCCATGAGAGCTGACATCATGTTAGAAGTGTGTAAGGTGGATGAAAGAGGGGGTCAGCCTCTCAAAGTGGGAACCAGGTGTTTTGTTATTAGTGAGGTAGGTCGGGGAATATGCATGGTCAGTTTCCATGACCTCCAGTTGAGTTCCATTCGTACGGCAAGATGGAACATGTGCAAAACGTTCTACATGAAGCCTCAGTAGGTGGGTGAGTATGATGGTGGAAGGCAGTTACTGGATACGAGAAGGGGATCAGTTGCCCCGTATTAGGTAGGCAGTTGGAGCTCCACGGGTTGTACTGGTAGGGGTGGTGGATGTAGAACTCCAGGGATAGATTCCTCATGCCAACAGGGCAGTGCAGCGCAGGGCATTCAGGCTGGAGCCCAGGGTAGAGGGGCAAGTCAACATCAGGCAGTTCAATTTCCTCCTGGTGATGGTGAGTATGGACCATCGACTGTTCGAGGTACAATCCTTGTAACATCTACTTTTTCTATTTCTTTGTTTGACACATGTTCCACACACTCTTTTTTCTCTGCTCAAATTGTGGTGGCATTGGGTTTACTAGTGGAAATGGTGTGTGGAGTTATGCCAATTGACACTCCGTTGGGGGTACCGGTTGATGATATCAAGAAGTGCATGGGATGTGCCTTGGAAGTTGGTGGGCATCGTTTTCTGTGGGACTTGTTCGTTCTTGAGATGTCGGGATTTGACCTAAACTTAGGAATGTATTGTTTGGCATTGTATCGGGCGCACATAGACTATTATCGTCACAGAGTATCGTTCAGGTCGCCTGAGGGTGACACTTAAGTACACCATGGTGAATGTGATATTTGAGCAGGTCATGCAGGACTGTTTGGTCAGCGGTTGAGTGGAATCATGGCTCGAGTGGCATGTCTCATACTTGATGACAATGAAAGAGGGGAGCAGTCTATTTTCCCTCCTATGGTGGATCGATTTTAGGATGTGTTTCTTGAGGATTTCTCAGGGTTACCCTCTGAGAGGGATATTGAGTTCACAATCGAGTTGTTGCCGAGAGCGGGGCCAGTTTCTATTCGTCTATACCGAATGGCACCGGCAGAACACCATGAACTGAAGGTTTATCTTTAGGAGTTGGAGTGTAAGGGGTTTATCCATTCTAGTACGTCTCCTTGGGGATTTCCTGTGCTTTTTTCAAAGAAGGCTGAAGGGTCATTGAGGCTTTGTGTTGAATATCAAAATTTTAATCAGACAATGGTGAAAAATTGGTACCTCTTCCTAGAATTGATGACCTGTTTGATCTGTTGAGGGGTGCCTCGTAGTTTTCTAATATTTAACTGAGGTCGGGTTATCAGTAGTTGAGGGTGAGGTCTTCTGACGTACCGTAGACAGTTATCCAGAGTTGGTACGGTTTGTTTGAGTTTGTAGTAATGCCTTTCGGCTTGACCAATGCACCAGTGGTGTTTATGGATTTGATGAACCGGATCTTTCATCCCCATCTAGATAAATTCGTGGTTGTCTTTGTTGACGATATCTTAGTGTACTCGAAAACTCACAATGATCATGCTCAACATCTTGACTTCGTCTTGGGTACTCTAAGAGAGAACTGGCTATACGCCAAGCTATCAAAGTGTCAATTCCGGATAGGTGAGGAGCATTTTCTGGGAAACATCATCTTGTAGGTAGGTGTGTCAGTGGATCCAGAGAAAGTGCAGGTAGTTGTATAATGGGAGCAGCCCAAGAGCGTTTCTGATGATTGGAGTTTTCTAGGTTTGGTCGGGTATTACCGA
Source organism: Viscum album (assembly GCA_963277665.1). Taxonomy (NCBI): domain Eukaryota; kingdom Viridiplantae; phylum Streptophyta; class Magnoliopsida; order Santalales; family Viscaceae; genus Viscum; species Viscum album. The sequence continues at coordinate 938,056,467 of OY728150.1, forward strand.
AGGTTCATTCATGATTTCTCTCACTTGGAAGCACCACTCTCAGGCTTTACCAAGAAAGGAACCTGGTTTGAGTGGTGTGGGGCTTGTGATAATTCCTTTGAAGAGTTGAATAAGCTTTTGATGACAGCACCTATCTTTATCTTACCTGAGTCGGGTAAGAAGTACATCGTGTTTTGTGATGGGTCTGGAGATGGACTTGGGGTTGTGTTGATGTAGGATGATCGGGTTGTGGCTTATGGGTCAAGGAAGTTGAGATCCCATGAGTTGAACTATCCCACTCATGATCTTTAGTTGGCTGCAATAGTGTACACCTTGAAGTGATGGAGGAACTATCTGTTGGGAGAATGGTTTATTGTGTTCACTGACCATAAGAGTTTAAATTACATCTTGTCACAGCAGGATCTGAATCTTTGGTAGTGAAGATGGGATGAATATCCCCAGTATTTTGACATTGAATTGGTATACAGGATAGGAAAGGGAAACAGTGTTTCTGATGCTCTGATCAGAAAGGTTCGGAATCAGGTGGTTCAAGAATCCAGAACCGAGTGGAAGGTGATGGCTTTGTTTGCAGAGATGCACCTGGAGGTGCGAGAGGAGAATAGTCAGGTCACTCTTTCTTCCTTAATGATAGATTCAACTTTTATTCGAGTTAAGTATGGTCATATTGATGATCCTGAGTGTTTGATCATGAAGGAAAATCTTAAAGGTGGGGAGCTACCTTCTAGCTAGGCCATTGGCGTGGACGGTGTTGTTCGGGTTCAGGATCGTGTGGTTGTGCGAAAGTGTGTGCAAGAAGAGTTGATGTGAAAATTCAATGCATCAAAATGGGAAGTGCATCCTAGTTTGACCAAGATATACCGTGATCTCCGAAGGCAGTTTTGGGGGCCTAGAATGAAGAAGGAAGCTTCAGGCATTGTGGAACGGTGCCTTACCTGTCAACAGGTGAAGGCTGAGCATCAACGCCCATGTGGTTTGTTGCATCCATTGCCCATTCCGGAATGGAAGTGGGATGATGTAACCATGGATTTTTTCATGGGTCTTCCAAGGACGTCGTAGAAGAATTATGCAATCTGGGTGTATGTGGATCGGTTAATGAATGTGACTCATTTATTACCGTTTTAGGAGACCTTTAAACACAATCAGTTGGGTGAGCTCTATGTTCAAGAAATAGTGTGGTTGCATGGTGTTCCGTGAACCATACTTTCAGACCAATATTCGCGTTTCACATCACGTTTCTGGAAAGGGTTGCAGAAGGTGCTTGGTACATAGGTGTTTTTGAGTATGGCTTTCCACCCGCAGACGGACAGGAAATCGGATCGTACGATCCAAGTGTTGGAAGACATGTTAAGAGCTTGTTTCCAAGATTTTGGTGGTTCTTGGGAGTGGCACCTATCGTTAGTTGAGTTTTCCTACAACAACAATTTTCAGGCTACGATTATGATGGAACTGTTTGAGGCGCTTTATGGGAGACCATGTAGATCTCTGTTGTTTTGGCTAGAGTCTGGTGAATCTGAGTTGTTGGGACAATGTCTTGTGCTGGAGACTTCAGAGATAGTTAAGTTGATCGGGAATTGAATGGCTATGGCGTAGAGTAGGCAGAAATCATACATAGACTGGAGGCATAGACCTCTTGAGTTTTCGGGTGGCGATAAAGTGTTCCTTCAGTTGTCACCGAGGTTGGGTCACCGTCAGATTTGGAATCAGGGTAAGTTGGCACCCAGGTATGTGGGACCTTTTGAAATTATGGAGAGGATCAGACCAGTGCCTTACTGGTTGGCTCTTCCACAATGGTATGGTGGGTTCCATGATGTGTTTCATGTGTCACAGCTTCGATGGTATCATCCTGACCCATCTCATGTGGTTGATGTTTAGGATGTGGAGCTTGAGGCTAATGCATCCTTTAAGGAGGATTCGGTTCGTGTGGTGGATCGTAGTGAAAAGGTCTTGCGAGGCAAGGTTATGCCATTAGTGCGAGTACTGTGGCAGCATGGGAATGTTCAGGAAGAGACTTGGGAGTGGGAATCAGATCTGGGTTCTCAGTGGCCTGAACTCTTCTCTTCGTATGATCAATGAGTCTTGGAAACACGGCTTGAGGATGAAGTGTTATTAGGTGGGGATGTTGTATGTCCCTGGTTTTTGGAAAGGTATGTTTTAGTTGTGTTATGGGTTGAACCCTTTCTTTTTGGGGCATTAAAATATTTCCGAAAAGTGGGAGAGGCCTTGGGTGTAACACTCCGAGCTTCCATGGTACAATTCTCTTTGAATAATAGAGTAGCGTGTGTTGTATGCAACCTCGAGTTCTAACACACCACGACCAATCAAAGTAGCTGTTATGAATAGTAATAAAAACTTTTTGAAATTATATAAATTTTTTATTTTATAATGGACTTCATTTTTGGATTCAAAAAATCATAATAAGCCTATGTTGAATTTTTGGTATTTTTCCGAGAACTTCCAATTTTCAATGAATAGTGAAAAATGCATAAAAAACATTTTTAATCAAAATAATTTATAGTGATAAATTATACTATTGAGTGGTTTTAAAGTATAATTAGAATATAATTTTACCATTTTATCCTATGGTGGTCATTAGAATTAATTTGACTTTGAAATTGGACATAAACAATTGTCAATCTTTTGATTGATATTGTTCCTTAAAAACATGCTCTTTGTTTTGAAAATGGGAATTAATTAGAAAATTAAATAATGAAACTTATATGTTTGGAATTTTTTAAAATAGACATCATTTTTGAATTCAGAATATCAATTATAGCTTAGGGTGAATTTTTGATATTGTTCTGAGAAACATCAATTTTTGATGAATAGTGAAACCACTAAGTGGTAGTTAAAAAAATTATTTTTCGTTTAAATGAAACCTTACCACTTCTGTGAATTGAATTTCAAAAATCCGACATACATGGTTTTCATTATTAAGTCAAATGTGGTTCAATGAGATGAAAATAATTTTGGTGAATAGTAACTTTTAAGTTTTATTAATCGCGATTAAAGGTAATTAGTGTTATTTAAGGTAAATATAATGTTATAGTAATTAGAAATTACCTTTACACTTGTCCTACCCTAATTGGATGAGTCATGACCGACCATTAAATTCCATGGGTCAACTTGGGGACCCCATGGAGCCACTTGGGTAAGAAAATGAAATTAATAACTTTTTATTTAAAGTAAAAATAAAATTGTCCCAAACATGTGTTGTTTTACTAAAACAATTATTAAATGGGGTTATATAAGTTAACGTTTCGACTATAAATATTCATTGGAAATATAAAAATATCTACTACATCATGGTAATTTTTTTATAATTTTTTGGCAGTAAATAAATAAATTTATTTTTGACACCATGATGATGCATCAATTACCTCATTAATGAACAATTTAAATAAAATGATAAGATAATGTAACATATAGGACATACACTTGTATAAAACTTATTTTAGGGGTATATTTCGAACCCTTATCACCTTATCCTTGAAATATATCATTTTTGGACCTTTTAAATCCTAAAAGCATTTCATTGTAAAGTAACATGTCATGACTTTCCAAGAGTGCCCCTCCTCTCCTCTTATAAAAAGCCCCCACCTCTACCACCTTATTCACACCATCAAAGCCATTTGGATCGGAAAAAATCTACCCAAATACTCTCTAAACTTCCCTCTATTACTCCATGAAGCCTCACTTTGGGCAGAAGTCTTCCCAAGGAATCCTTTGGCTCAAATCAAAAATAGTTACCCGATTTTAAGGTAATGTCTTCTCTTATGTTGTTTTGTTTTATTTTGCTTCTCCAACCCCGTAAACTCTTTTTATTCCTTTATTTTGTAACAACACCAGTATATTAAATATACTAGTATGTTCTTATTAGAATTATTTGATTTAAACTTACACACACCTTTGTCTAATGGTAAAAGAACATACTGTTTCTATGGGTGGTGAATTACTGCCTCATGAAACGACGATTGTTCAATATTCTTTTAACACCTCTCATGGTGCCCATTAAGATGTCAATATATTTATATATGATATATATTATGTTTTTGTTTTCCTTATGATTCTGTATTTTTCATCAATGGCATACCTTTATGATTTCCATTATAGGTAAACACGTTAATTTCATTCTAGGAAGTGCGGACTACCACCCCCTCAAAGTGATTTGAATAGTTAATGCCATATATGGGACGTATAAAGGATGGATAAAATGATATTAAATATGATATTATACTGGAATTATTATATACCTTTATATCATTATGATTTCATTCCATTAAATAAAAAATAGAAATGAAAGTAGCGTTCATGCGTAAGTATGACTTACCGTCTCTAGGAACGGTGCATTTCAATTTTTTACCTCTAAATGTTATGTAAAATTATAAATGAATGTATATACTAGATAGGTATATATGATATATACAACATGAATATAATTATGGATATAATGGATATTTTACCACATGAACAACTTGTAAATATAGAAAGTTTATTTTTGACTCAAGTACCAAAGATCGAAAAAACGACCGTTATTAACATAAATAATTACATATTGTTTATAATATGGTAATAAGTGATATAAAAGGAATAATGAACTTGAAAAAAGTTCTTAAGAAAGTGTAAATTAACTCTAGTTTATTATTCATGAGGTTAAAGAATGATCGAGTCAAGTTGGACACGAGGTAAGGGACTTCGCCTTAATCTCCTTTCATTGAGGCATATTTTGTTTTATACAAAACTTTCTTTTATACGGTGTATAAACCCCTATGAATTAGACGTTTATTAAAAATGAATCTTCTTATATGAAGTGTTTTACTAAATGACAAAAGGGAATGTTTTTTTGTCATACGTATGCGGCGACAACGACTTCTCTTCCGTTGTGACCATTATTTGAGTTTCGGCTTCCTCTACAAGCCATAACTTTTTTTTAAATGAAAATTAAATACAAATTTTTACTTTTCTATTATTTTAGTACTGAAAATGGTTTTATCATATCAATGTATTGTATTTATATCTTGTTATTTAAATGTGGAAATTATATGTCTCCATTATGCATGTTTTATGTGATACGATTAGTTTATGGTTTATGATATGTTTAAACCTTTTCATATAAGGAATGAATTGGATTTATTATGTGATAAGTGGAGCCCACTGTAGCTCCTCGATGAATTAGTTGGTCTCTTGAGACAAACTAGTGTCTTGGCACAAGGACTTGATAAAATCTTATTCATAGACTTGGCACAAGGCCTTGACTATGTGGTTATGATAGTCTAGCATTATGCATTCCGTCATTATGAAAGTGGTTATTGATATATCATGTGATTATTCTACTTGTATAATATCCATGTGAATATGTAAATGGAATTATTTCATTTTATTTTTTCCATATTATGCTGAAGTTCACGTTTAGAAGGCTTTTGTTTTAGTTATACATTGCCTAAAATTCTTATGTTTATTTATGAAAGTTTCTGCTATATTGTTATCCTTACTGAGCATCTAAGATCACCCCTTTTTATGTTTTATTTTTCCTAGGATGTGAAGAAATATTTTATGACTGACCTGCAGGGATAGTCTGAAGGGGATATGAGTGTGGACTATGGAGACCATGTTATTGTAGTTTTTCACTTTATGATGTAACGTAACATTTATGAATGTATCTAGTGTTTCCAAGGCTACTAAACTAATCGGTCTTTCGAGACTTGATCTTTTGTGATCATGACCATGTTACGTAATAATTCACCGAATCTGGGTAACTGGGGTCGGGGTGTAACATTGGAGGTGTTCCGGGGGCTCGGGGCATGGAAGAAATGAAATCCGGGGAAGACATGTCGGGGCGCACGACCTGCGCACGGCCAGGTAAACTGTGCGGTCTACCCAGGCTAAACCGTGTGACCCTTACTCCCCCACACAGAAGCATGTGCATGGGTTGCGCAAGGTTTACCAAACCGTGTGGCAAAACAGTGCGACCCCTCCTCTTCTGGATAGTGGCATGAACGCGGTTTGCGTACGGTTTTCCATACCGCGCGGACAAACTGTGCGGCCACTTAAAGTTGGGAAAAATTACAAGTTTTCCACTCTAGGCTTTAAAACCCCACTCGAGATTTCCTCTCATTTCCTCCATATCCACCCTAGGCACAAACCAAATCACCCATAGTCTCCAAGAGACTGATATCCCTCGTTTGTAAGGTGTTTTTGGTTCTATTGGTTGCGAATTGAAGCTCAGGGTAAGTCTAATCCCATCATTTCTTCTCATTTTGGTTTAGGGTTGGTATCCTCTCTCCCCCTAGTTCTGAAGCTCTAAAACCCTATCTTTTGGGTGAGTTCTAGGTTTAAGCTCCAAGGGTTGGTCGGATTAAGGACTACGCACTCGATTGAGTGTGAGTTCAACTGCGGATTCAAGGTAGGTGGTCTACAAGTGATACCCCATAGTTATTTGGGTATTTGTGCATGTTTAGTTGTGTTCTTTCATTACTCTGGTTATGTTTTTGATAACCTTGGAATGTTTGGTAATAATGGTGTTTAAAATTGAAAATGGGAAACCTCACAATCCTCGTGGGATGTGTTGGGATAGACTTGACCTAATTGTGGCCATCCATGGGATGTGCCGGCTTTTCCCGGATTTAGGGATTGATATTAAACAATTGACCTTGTTGTAATTAATTGTAGATCCCTTGATAAATATGTTGGCATGATTAGTTGAACTTGAAATAGAAGTTAGGTGATGCAGCTATAGTTGGAACTAACCTAAGGGTTGAAGTGGAATGGGTTAAATGGTGATTAATGGGAATGATGAACGGGTTCAATGGGTTAATGTGTAAACTGATTAAAGACCCTAATGGGATAGATTATGGGTTTAATGTTGAATTCTTAGTGAGATAGGCATAACACAAGAGAATTGGGTGAATGTTTAAATTATGTGAAATGATAATGTGTTAATGGGTTAAGGCATGATGTGGATTCTCATGTGGGTTGCTGTGAATAGTCTTTGCCGAAGGGTAGGGGTTTGGATGGTTGATGGTTACTTATATATAAACATGTGCGCATGGCTTAGTAGAGTGGGGTATGACATGAGGATCTATAACCATGGGTCGAGTGAAGACTAAGGTTCTAAAATCCACCCTAAATGCACGTGTTAGGAAAGGGGACTGAGGGTCTATTCTCCTAACAGTTGCATCCACCTAGAATGAGGCTTCGAGGTGAGGTTATGGTTTCTATGAGGGGGTTAGTCCTAGTGAGATAGGATAACATTGTGTTTACCCTCTTCCATGTGATTTTTGGCCTTAGACCCATGTAATATAATGAATTTGATTAACCCATGGAAATGTGATGAAATGGTAAGTGGTGATAATTGGTAATAAATGAATGGTAATAGAAGTGGTAATGGATTTGGTCCTGAACTGGTTAGTGGAACCTTAATTAATTACATGGAAATTATCATTCATATTCCTACTGCATGCACTACCTATTTATACTGGATATTTCGTAGACACCGTTGGTGGTGGCCTACTGATTTGTACTCACACCCTGTTCGGGCTGCCGTTGGGTACCCAAGTAGACTTCATGTTTTCATGTGAGGAGAATGGAAAAGGCCCTTGCTAGATAGTGAGTGGATATGGTTAGTACTTGGTGGAGGATCCAGACTTGGATTCAGGACCATTTTGGGGATTTGGACGTTGTCCATATTTTGGGTTTTGTTCACTCTTGCACTTGTAGTATGACATGAAATATTTTCTGTTGGAAATTTTTATTATACATGTTCCTTGTTTATTGGTTATTTTTTCTGCTATTTGGTTTATTTCTGTTGTGGCTTACACTGATAAAAAGGTGTTATATTCTCCCCACTTGACTCCATGGACCCCACTGCTAGTTGGCAGCCATTGGCATACGTGGAGGCGCACTTAAGGACATGTAACCACCCATCTCGGAGAACCAGTTTAGTGGCTTTTGGGTCAGGGACGTTACATACAGTAATGTGTGTGGACCATTTCCAGTAGAAGATAGAGGTGTATATTCATACTTCATAAAATTTAATGACAACATGAGTAGATTTAATGGGTCTAAATATTGAGGTATAGGTCTGATCCCATTAATAAATTCAAGGACTTCAAGAATGAATTGTATAATCAACTTGATATAAATATAAAGAAGCTTAAAACAGATCAATGTGATCAATATCTTAAAAGATAGTCCATTAACTTTTTACGGGAGTCTAGGAATCAATATCAACTCACTCCACTATATACAACATAGTGGAGTGGTGATAGTGAAAATAGGAACTGTACCTTATTATACATGGAATGGTCGATGATGATTCATGAAGATCTCATATTATCCTTTTGTGGATATTAATTACAAAAATCAACATACACATTAAATTGATTTCCGACTAAAGAATAAAATGAAATTAACTTCGATCTATATACTGTAAAAGCCTATTTTTTCACATACACATGTATGAGTATGTCAGGAATTTTTTAATAATTTATAAAAAAACAAACACCTTGGGGCACAAAATATATATGTAGAGGGTATCCCAATAGAAAAAGGGGATACTACATATAAAACCCCTCATACAAGAAAGTGATTATCGCTAGAGAAGTGTTCAATATTGAGATGGTGCACATCCTCAACAAGGATAGTGGTAAAAAAGATTGAATTTAATGAATTTGATGCTCAAGATACAAAAGAGTTGGTATATGAAAAGATTACATACTTTCATATGGATGAAGCTGTTCCTGAAACCAAAGTACTACATAAAAGCATATATAGCTAAGAGAACTAGAGAGATATGGTTTCATAGTCATTTGGGATAGTGAATAATTATTGGTGGACAATGATGAACACATATCCTAGAATAAGGCAATAAAATATCAAAATTTTCATGATGGAATAAATCCATGGATTCTAAAATGGACTCCATGTATCATACCCATGTTTTAGTTTTAATCGAGGTGTCAGATGATGTTATGATTGCTGGATGTAAATGGGTATTCAAGAGGAAAATGGAAATTGAATGTAATTAAAATACCTACAATTTAAGGCTAGAGGAAAAATGGTTTAAACAGTAGAAAATAATTTACTATATTGAAACTTTTTTCAAGTTCTCTTATTTAGATCCCTTATAATTCTAGTGACTATAGCATCTTACCAAGACTATGAAATTTGTCATATGAATGTCCAAACTAGATTCATTAATGGGGGCCTTCATGAATATGTCTATATGACATAATATGAAACTTTTCTGAGTCCAGGTGATTCTTTGAATATTGAAAAATTGCAGAGAACAATTTATGGACAAAGGAAACCCTCCATGTCATGGAACATTCGATTTGATGAAACCCTAAAAAATTTGATATTTTTTAGAAGGAATGTGAGCCGAGAATTTACAATGAGTATAGTGGAAATGTGGTTACTATACATGTAGTATATTTTGATGACCTATTACTTATTATAAATCACATACCTGTCATAAAATAAATTAAGGACTAGTTAATGAAGTGTTACCTTTGAAGGGCTTATGTGGAGTATCCTATATTTTGGCGATGAAGATCATTTGTGATAGATTCAAGAGACATCTTGGACAACGTCAAAGTAAATATATTAACCAGATACTAAATATATTTATTATAGAACAATCTAATAGGATATTGGTTCCAATATCACACGGTTTACATCATTCTAAGAAAATGTCCCCTCATACACAACAAGAGATGTACAGAATGAGTAATATCCCATCCAGTTCAGTGATAGGATTAATCATGTTTCCCATGTTATGTACTAGACCTGATGTTTCTTATGCACTGAATATGGTAGGAAGATGTCAAAAAGATCTAAGAGAATAACATTAGAGTGATGTTAAGGCTATTATCAAGTATCTAAAATTTATTAATGAAATTTTCCTAGTGTGTGGAAATGATGTGGAGATGTTCATTAGTGGTTATAATAAATCTAGTTTTCAAATATGTCAGAATAATAAGAAGCTGGAATCAGGATATGTTTTCTATGTCAACGGAGGAGTTTTGATCCGGAAGAGTTTGGAGCAACAAGTCGTCACTGGTTCTACAGTGGATTCCTAGTATATAACATCCTTTGATGCAGCCAAGGATTCCATTATTATTCATAACATTGTCCAGGATTTTAATGTGTCACCTATAACTAAAACCCTATCCCATTAAATTGTGATAATACAACAGTAGTGGATCTATAAAATACAAATGTTCACACCAATGGTTAAGTAACATACTCTTAAAGTATCACCTCTTGAGGTATTTTCATAATAGGGGTGATGTTATAGAAATAATAGTAATAATATAAGAGAATGTGGTGGAACCCTTGAATAAAAAATTAACATAGTAGAAACAAGAGTATCATGAGAGACCTAAAGGAGTAAAGGTTGTTAGTAGTTCACTATGGCGCAAGTGGGAGTGTGTTGGAGTTGGTTCCCTAGAACAAATTTCTATGTAATTTATGAAAACATTTTCCAATTTATTTTAATATAAACAAACTACTTATCACATCACGCCTTTTCTCATTTGTGACATAATATGTTATAATTTCTTAAGAGTAGTTGTCTCATTAAAAGGTCGTACCATTTCCCATTCTGATAATATCTTGAACGTTTTAAGACACTATTCTTGAATACATTTCCTATAGATGGATGATGTAATTTGAGGTGGGAAAATGATACAAGATATTAGGGGTGGTGAATCATATGAATTTAATGAACCTTATCATGGTGTATTCCCTTGGTAATATATAGTATGATATTATGGTAATGTGACCTACAAGTAGTAAATCAACAATTATATGTGTCATTGGGTATTTTTATCAGTGTATGTGGTAATTATTCAATATACATTATGATTATTATTAATATGTATTATGATATGAACACTTAGATGTATTGAAGAAAACTATGATGACAGATGTTCGGGGTGATGTAGGATATGTTGGGTCTCTCAGAAGTAATATTGCACTAATGAATAATATAATAAATGGTTAATAACTTATGTTTATTAAAATATGTTTATAGATCATTCCTATTAATGGAAATGATATACCATAAATAAATACATTACCATGGTGTTTTATGGGCAAGTTCAATTTCAAGAATTCCAAAGAAAGAGAAATCGAGCACATAAGTTGATGGCACTAGCATGAAACACAGTTGATTATAGATATTTTCATAGAGGGTTTTTATTACACATTAATTTTCTATATGTGGTGTCATGTCATTGTGGAATTAACTTATTTATTTATCGGTGCCTTTTCGTGTTTCTAGATGGAAACCTTGGACTTTAGGCCACTTCGTCTAATGAAACTGAAAAAATAGGTCTAGAGGGTCACACACTATGTGTATCCAAAATATAATTAAAATAATATATTTTTATTTATTATTTAACAAGTTCAATAAATATTATTCTCATAGAATGTTTAATAAATTTTCATGGATGCTTGATCGCATAGATTAGTTCACTAGTTATTTGAGAGAATACAATGTGAGCAAAATATTTAAAAAAATTTATTTTCTATTTATTAAAAATATATTTATTTATTTATCACAAAAAAATGGATTGATATTTATTTAATAAATAAATATTCATTATTCAAGGCCCAATATATTTTTTAGAGGAATGGGAAATTGAGTTAAATGGTCCACTAAGAAATGACAATATTAAATTTTATATAATTAAATAATATTTAATTTTAATTTTAATGTTAGAACATATTGATAAATAATATTATTTTTACTACCATTTTACATGGGTTTTCACGTGTATTAAAAAAATAAATAGGGGAACTTGTGAAATTATTTAATTTTAACCCTACAAATAAAAATACCCAATTATGTTTTTCCTCAATTAGAGCCAATTCATTTTTCTTGGTTGTGCGCAACATATTTAATGAATTGTATCAAGAGAAGAGAGGTCCCTTCTCTAAGAACACACACAACAATAGAGGGAAATCCCCCTACACTGAATCAAGGATAAATCTTTGTAAATGGTTTACGATGTGATCAAATCTAGATGATGAAAGTGAAAATATCATCCATTCAAGAACCCAAAAATTCATTCAGTGACATCTAGATATTAAAAGACCATATGTGGATCACCTAAAGAAGATATATACACCGTTTTTATATAATGAAATGGTGGTGGACTGTAGATCAGTCACACGAATCATCAATGAAAAAAATTCCAATTATTCCAATTTTTTTTTAAATAAATTAATTATAAATTATATTTGATTATCCTCTCTCTCGGTTCGAGCACAATTCTTCAATTCCTATTTCATGGACTCAATTACATGGATCATGGAATTAATTATCTTATAGATATCATATTGATTCTGTATTATGGAAAATATAAATGTGTGTACCTCCCATCACATGCTTCTATTATGTCCAGAACCGACATGAATAATCCTTTATCATTTAAATAAGGCTTGAATTCCCTGATTATAAGGTCATAATTTATGTGATTATTGTTTGATACAAAACATTACCATTCATCAATATTATATACTTTAGGGTATAGATCCTTGATGTTATTTATTGATAACCAGGTATAGTTGATTTTTTTCCAAATAGTTGACATGATTTCCCAAGGCATTGATGGTGTTTAAGTCTCTGATTGGAGGATATATTTAATTTATTTTAGTTTATTCTAGACATATAATAGTTTAGAATATTCTACCACTATACCATTGGTCTAATCTATGTCATATATCTATGTGAACATCTATGTTTATTACTGATTCTCCATCTTTTTATTATTAATCAATGATGTTTGGGTTTCAAGAATCATATTTTGGAACTCTAGAATTAATATCCATATTGGGATATTAAATTTGTTTAAAATGTCAACATTAATGATTTAATATGGTATTCCTATTTATCCTTATGAAATGAATATGGACCCATGTATTTCAGTTCCCCTTAATGGGACATGTCATACCCTTTGAGGTCATGTGATATGGTCAAGCCCTTGTACATAAATGTCATTTGATAAGAACGAAAAGGGAAAATGCATCTAGAAATTTTTATTTTGGGACATATGATTAATGTGACCACTATTAGAATGTTCATTATGTTTATAAGTTTAATGTACATTTCATTGGTCATCCCCATCTCTTGACTAGATGCATATCTCGATCGTTTCAAGAGAAAGATGATTATCCTTATACACGAAAACATACTTAAATATTACACACATCACATATAAGTAATCTATATTGAATTGGGGATTACCCTAAATAATAGGCTCGTATATGGGAACCCAAAGGTGTGTAGCTACTCGATGTATATTAGGGATCCAACAGGAGAAGCTCAACTAAATGTGTATTATATATGAAGAGGAGAATCTCAATAAATGGTGTATTAGGGAAGAAAGAGGAATATATTTAATAAATTTTTCTGAAAAACCTAGAGAATAATATCAACTCATGTATTATAAATAATCCCAAAGTATTATTTTACTCATGGTGAAGTGAGTCATCTTATACTCACAACATAATAAAAGATGTATGTTTGAGAAATTTAGGATTAATCCTTATTAATGGAGCACATTTATCATGTATAATAATAATAAAATCAAAATAAATGGAATAATGGTGTTTATGGTCATAGGTGAGGACCATCCCACTCGTTTTTTTCATTTTTCATTAATGATGTGTCCATAGAATTGAAACTATTACATCATAGACTAGTTGATCTTTTGGGAAACCTATCTAAAGTATGATGTCACAATAACCAACAAATACTCTAATCAGTTTTAATTCAAATATATGATGAGAAATAAGAGATATAAATTTAATTTTATTACATTATTGTGTATGAAAACAAATTGAGTAGAGATTATGCATATTATTCCCTGGTGGAGATGCTTTATTATGAAAGAGGCAACTATAGGAGACTGAGCGGGGCATTCAAGTCATATTTTCATATGAGGTATATTTGTTTCTTATATATAGTATGAGTTCCAATAAAAAAAATGTCATAATATCAATAGGGTGACAATTAGAGAGATAGTCGGGATTCAAAATGACACACCATAGTGGAGTTCTTATATAGTGAACGAGTGCTTATTGAAGACTGATCATTGATTAAAATAGAGTTTAACTAAGATACATGACCTTATAGATATGTTGGGTGAAGGAAATAATGTTCCTTAAACATAGAAGGAACCAAAAAATATATATATAATTCCACAAATGGGGAAACATGATGTTGTTGGGAAGGGATTATGCTTGAAGATCCCTTTTGACTGAACCTTTCAGTTGGTCACTAGACAAGAGAAGATAAGGTTGGTCACCACTCTCTCAGTTTTTATTTAGGAAAGTAAAGGGGAATGAAATCATTGGTCCTTATACATGAAATTGGAATAAAGGGTACACCAAGGAAAGAATAATCGGTGAGTGTATCAAATTTTGTTTAATGGAGTATATATACTATAGAAATATTAGGACACAAATAGAACAGTATTGACTTATTTGGATTTTAGTGAAAAGGAGGTGTATTTCAAATCATGGAGTTTTAGAGACTATGAGTATAATATCCAATATAGTTATTTTTTGAATGTTTATGTTCTCTAGAAGAGATCATTGTTGAATTAGTTCCCATGTGTGATACACAGGATAATAGTTTATCCATGAGGCTTAGTCTTAGTTTGTCCACATGGGAGAAGAACAAGGAAAAAATAAATCTCATTAGTATGTGAACCTTTTTAAAGGACCTAATAAAATGAGTTTTTTCTAGTATATTTATCCATGTGATGGACCTAAGAAATCGAATTTCCTAGAGTATGGGTTTTGAGGTAAAGGGCATGGGAAACAGTGTTTTAGATGTATAGGTTCCCTTTTATAATATCTTATAAGAGGATTTATCCTCTTAATGGGTGCCTTGGTGAAGAACCCAAGAATAGGGTTGACCATTGTTTGAGTTCTGAGGTGAAGGAGTTAGTAAATGAGTTTATACTAGTATTTTTCACAATTTAAGGAATATGGAAAACTATATTTCCCTAGTATGGGTGATCATGCCATGGAAATTGAAAAATTAGTTATCCATGTTATGGTTTCCCTAGCAATGACATGGGAAAAGTATTTGAAACTATTATTGGAACTGGGGTGAAGTACATGAGATATATTTTTCACGAGTATGGATTTCCAAGGGTTTTTTGATCATTTAGGGAGCCATTATGGCGTTTCCATGTATGGTAACATATCTGTCATGTGTAGTTATAACACTTATGTGGTAAGGAAAATATAATAGTTACCTTTCATGTCATCTAATTATTAATCGTTATGTATCTAAAATTGGGAGAGATGACACCTATTTATATTCCATTGGGTTGATGTGGTAGAATTAGAGATTCACATTATAGGCAGTTCTTTCATGTGATTATTATGACCAAGGATAAGGATAAACACATAATCACCTTTGAGAAGGATTGGTGTGTGAGATATTTGAATGAGCATGGATTTATTCATGAAAAATTTTCATCTTCTGATAGCCGTAAATTTAGGTTTATAAGAAAATTTTGGCTCTACAACTAGTCAAATATAATCATGAGAAGTAAAATATTCCCTAGTGAGGATGTATAAACCCTAGATGGTATTTTACTATGGATAAAAAGTGTTTAGAATACCTTAAACTATTTCTCTTCAACACCCTTTATGTCATCAATTAGGGAAATCATGGCCTACTCTTAGAGGGAGTTTCTAACCACAACACCATCATAAATATAAATGTTTTTAAGGAATCTCACTCTTTCAGTGCGTGAGTAGGGAGGAGGTACATAGAAATCTCATTCTATTGTTCTTCTTGGAAATGTGATACATTTAAACATAAATAATACTTATTTTGTATGAATAAAAATAATAAAATGGGTTATGTGGAAATGTTAGTGGAATAATTTTTTAAGTTACCAAAATTTAACCCCTATAATTGGTAACAGTTAGAATGAAAATAATGTAGTTATACGGTCTGTGTAAGGATGTTTACTACATTATAAAATATATTATGTCTTATGCGACTACAGATCTAGTGAGGGAGTTGGGAAGTGAAATTATAACATTAATGTTGGAGTTGGTGTCCATGGAATAACTACTTATACATTGATTAAATGTATATTCGTTGATTTGAATATTAAAAAAAATACCACATTATAAGTTATTCATTATTATTAGTGAATTTATTTAAATAATTTCCTAGTGTATTTTTCACATTGATAAGATCAAAATAGTTCCCCACTACGATGATAACCGTTAAAATTAAGGTTGATAATATTAAATATATTTATAAATTTAGATAAAATTATATGATGGGACACATAAAATATTAATCTCATGTGTGATTAACTTAATATGATGAGGATAATTCTCATAAAATTAACACTATATATTATCTATGATGGGAGATTATTATAACTAACCTACTAGAATGATTTTTCACATTTTAATGTCATTAATTTTTATTTTATATGTGAATGTGTAATAGTCCTTATAATTTAATACTATCATTGATGTATATCATGAATCACATACGTATATTTACTGAGGAAAACCATCATACAATATTTTAGAGAGAATTATTGTATGTTGGGTGAGTCACTAATGACATGTTATTAATAGATAAGACAAGAAAGGATTTTTCCTTTCCATCTTCATGGAAGTTGATATCTTAGTCAATTTATTGGAATAGAAACATCACATTAAATCCCACAGACATTGTGTAACAATGTGTTTATTTTAGATGTTCAAATATTGTTATATCGTGCATATATCTTGGTGACACGAATGTGAAACTTTCTTGAAGAGATATTATGAAAAACGAGATTATATTACACAGTGAGAATTCATATGTTATTGTCATCATTAGGGAATTAAGTACTATTTCTTAGGGTCCTTGACTAGTTTATATAAAATAATCTTGAAATTCAGGAAATCTTACATACTTTTTAAGAAGAAACTTCTAGATGGTCACAAATTATGTGTTTTCTTTGATCATGATTAAATTCCATTTTAATTGAACTAATAGAATTAATATTATTCTCAATTATGAGGAATAATTTTAATCTTGTTTTATTGGTCAAAAATATTTATTGATGAATAAAAAATTTTATCTAAATATTTATTTAGGTGTTTAGTAAATTTTATAGAAGTTTGAACACACTTTGACCATGTATATTTAAAAATATTAATTAAAAGTTAGTTAAACAATATTTCTTATTCTACATGTTTTCATGTTCTCCATAAACTAATATTAATATGATTTTCATTTTTTGAATGGGGTTTTTTAAATGTTAATATATTATTTAATGCATTAAGGGGAAATAAATATTACTTTATCCTAAACACTGGATCTATTAAAAAATTTATTATTATTTATGGTTAATAAAAAATAGAGAACAATTGAATTATTGTGCGCAATAGAATTATCTCTAGAATTAATTTTTTCCCTGTCATTATTTCTAGAAAGAGAAAAGAAAAGAGATATTCAGTCAATATTGAAAGATGATTCATCATCATGAAAGATGAAATATAATTCAATTATCGTGATAGCACCTATAAATCAATTTGAATTAATTAGAGATCAAAGGAGCAGGTGCGGATCTCCTCAAGAGGGACTCTAAAGTTGGGTCCTTAATGTGAAAAGAAGGTAATCCATGAAATAGTTTTCTATTGATCCACATCAACATAGAAGAAAGTATCTTAATATAGGTTAAATACTTTATTTAAATCTAACTAAATTTATTATAAATTTAATACACAACATCCTCTATTAGTTCTACATTTTATTTAGGGAATATTAGATTGGAAAATTTTCATTGGACATGTAATTCACATCTTTTAAAATATTATGAATGATCCATTAGATCGATAATATTTTATTTTTTATAATTCCTACACATGAAATTTATACTTCATTCTGGACCTAAAAGTGGTATCAAAGTAGTCATTTTTCCAAATAATAAATAGTTTTTTGTTTTTTGATCTATGAATAATAGTTGTTAGATATGTCATATCATGATTACTAATTATTTAATACAATTTAAATAAACATTCCATGACTTATTAATCATTTTAGTTTAGTGTTTTATATTCATGAAGTGATAATAAATGATTAAAAATAACTAGAGATTCCATCAAGAAGTGCCGGGTTTTTTGGATGTTAAGACACAGTTACACAGTGTATAGCTATAATAATATCCATAAACCTATGTGAACTCCACATGGATGTTTTGTGAGATAAAAGACATGCCAAGAAGTATAATCATGTGGTGGATTTATGGAAAAACATGTATATACTAACTCAACCTAGCACAAGACATGTCATATTATACAACATATATCTTCTGTACATTTCATGTAGTCTACATGGGTTTTTATGACATTCTCACAATCATTGTGTTCATTATACATTGTAAAAAACTGTGAGACATCCATCCTAACAATTTTATGTTATTTGGGACGTGTTTCCAATATACATGATGTGTATTTCATTATATACTACATTCAAAAATAAATTTTTAGACTTCAGACATACTTCCTGAGCGATACGTGGAGTGTAGTTGGTATTTACATGTTGTGTAGTCATAACCGGTGAATGTGTATTGTTCATTTTATGGTATTAGGAACACATGGAAAGGGTGATATAGTGCACGTAACCGACTTGTACATTTTTTGCAGTTTATATGATGTACATGACCAAATCCCTATGCATGCAACCTGGGTGCACGACAACTGTGGTACATGATATGTAGCTCTCAAGTACACAGAATGTAACCTTCTTAAAAATTCTATAATTAAATTATAATAAATTGTAAATTTCATCAATAAAACCTTGTTTTATTAATTGGTGTATTTGGTTTGTTTTGTAGTTTTATAGTGGTATAAATAATTTGAAATTATGAATTAATTTGTAGTAATAAATCATTGATGATTGGTTATGTCATTTATTTTCTATGAATTCAATTAATGTTGTGTATCTCCAAATGAATATGGATGGTCATTAAGATTAACGATAATTTATTTATTTATTAAATAAATTTTATCATAAAAATAATGAATTAATAGTAAATGATTCTTAAGAGGTTTTACTTTATTTTATTTTTTGCATGTATTAAAATTAATGAGATTAACAATGACCTTTCTATGTTTTGGTTGTTTATTAATTTAATTTATTTAATGGTTTTGATATTATTTAATATTCAATTATATATAGATGCCTCACATTGAACCCTCCCTTAGATATAATGTATGATATATTTTCCCAATGTTATATTTGGTAAATCCACTTAAATAATCCCTTTTCCCACTCATTTATGTGTGATTAATAAGTACGTGTAATTAATGGAGTTCCCCAAGGTGCGATGAGGTGGTTCAAGATGGAACCATAATGATGCCAACTCGGATGATACATAGGTGTACATGAGTAATGCTATAACTCTTCAGAAGAACAGAACAAGGATTTATTGTCCTATGTCATGGGTGGATTTATTCTCCACCCAATAAATCAACAAATAGATAACCTTGATGATGTACTTTATTTATTTATTTATTTCTACACATAAATTATTTATTTTATGGCTGAAAGACCACAATCACATAAATAAATGAATTATTTTACAATTATTAAATTTTAATAAATGGATTTTGTGTACATGTGTTATCGAACATGGTTAATTATTTATTTAAAAACCACGTAATAGTTTGCAAGAAATTCAATGAATAAAATATTATAAGATTTATGAATAATAAATTAAAATCACAAAAATTAAAAATGATGTTATAATTGGACATTAATTAAATTATTATGAATGAAAACCTTATAACTATTTGTTTGAATAACCCTTATTGGGACACTTAGGTTTATTATAGGTTTATTTCATGGGTTATGGGTTAACCTAACAATCTTACATCAAGAGATGTATCCATTATTATAATTGATGTATCATAGTGTAATGTGTTGATTAAATCAATGTATGAAATTTGGTATTGGGGAGTCCAGTCAATATTGAAAAGAGCCACAACCCTAATTTTCCAATAAAATTAATTCATTAATACCATCAAGTTTCTTTACCAACCCTATTTTGGGTTATGTGATGGGGAATATGGATCCTTTACTATATAATTTTCTAGAGAATATACATTCTGAGCATAATATGAGGGATATTAAGACATGATAAAAATAATAGGAGATTCAATAAAATTAATTCATTCATTATTTATAATGAAATTTATAATCATGAAAAGTACTTATTACCTACTATTTTAAAATTTTAAAATAATGGAATGTTTTCCATCCACATTGACCTTACAATCTATAATGTTAAAATACCAAATATTCACTACATGTAACTTTGAGGGGTTGTTTGTGTGCTGTAAGGTTATGATATGTCATGGAAAAAAATCTTACATCCATGAATCATCTCTGCAAAACACACCTTATATGGATATGAGTGTTGAAGAGGTCATTCTCTATGCAAAAACTTCTAGAGACATGGTCAATGATTAATGTTTAATGTTGTCTTATATGTCTATTAAACTCATTTCGTCTCTCGAAACAGTAATGTGTATAGCATACTCATTAATATATGTTCCCTTTATTAGAACAGAACTATAAAGGTGATGATTGAGATATCAAGGATCTTTTTAGATAAGTAGTGGATAGGGTGCCCCAATTGTTCCTATTTTAGTTATGATCATTGGTGACTTTGAGCGTTTAGAGGTTTTGTGGTTTAAATTCCTTAATGAAACTGGGCCACCATCTCATTATTAAGTCACTCCTCGTAGATTCTCTATATTGTTTTAATTACAATATGAAAAAAAATTGAGAAGATTATTACATATGTTCTTACTATTTTTACCCATGTAGAAAAATAGACAAAGTGAAAAAATCATTCCTTCCTTATATAGAATAAATGATCAGACCACGTGAGGAGCTATAAGACCAAAGAATCATCACAATTCCCATAGAAGAATAAAAAGACCAAAATGAAATGATATAGATCATGATATTTTTTTCTTGTGGAATGATGATCCATAAGAATAAAAATGACACCTTTCAAATGAAGCCATGGGGGTTATTAGGTGCGTTTTTTAAGAGAAATTTATTTATTTCTATAAATTTTATATTAGATACAGATTTTAGTGTTCACTTATATACTCAAATATGAAAACCCTAAATAATTATTATAATTTAAAAAATGAGAGTTATAATTAATAGTAGATTATAGATATATAGTTTCTATTTTTTATATCAGGTAATACCACTTGACGTTATAAATATAAATGAAATTGTTCCTAATGGATGGTAATTTTGTTCCACATATTACCAATTATTTTATTAAAACATGATAATGATTGTTTTATTTTTAATGTTTCGAAATAAATTCCACTACTATTATACATATAGAGTTTTTTATGTTAAGGTTAATTTAAATCACATCCTTTATGTGTTTTATTACACAAACCTTGTAATGGAAATAAATAATGAATTAACTTCACAAGATCCATACCATGACCTACATCAGTATCAATGGCTTTGTTATGTAAATTAAAAATTTTCTAGTATATTATAAAAAATATTTATATTATTTTATACTAAAACTAATTGGTGTATATCATATATTTTAACATTGAAAAATGAAAAATCTCACTTTTTATAATATGTGAAATATTCAAATAGCTTATTTAATTAGTATATACTGATGTGGGTGCACCATTTCCTGTCTAATTAAGGGGTATTTACTCATACTATAATGAACCATATTTATATAAATACAATTTCCATTCTTATAATTACATAGTATATGTAAAGACCTGTAAAATTCAAGGGAAATTTTTTCTTAATTTTTTTTGTAACTTTACAAGAACGTGGTTTCTGACGGCACCTGATTCTAAGGCCCGGAGTGCCCAGAATAAATTTCCGAAGTTTGGCTTGGGTACGTTCAGTGAACGAACGAGCGGAAATTTCTATCTATTGATCTGGTGCTCGAAATTGAAATCTGAGGACACCGATAAACTCGCAGTGCCGATTTTCTCTTAAGGAGACCTTTTCCGAGGTTGCGTTTTATGCGGATTGAAAGTTAGTTTTGGGAAAAATTAAAAGAAGTTAAATAAAATGTGGAAAAACATTTTATTTTTAACTTGTTGGTTAACTTCTCCCAAAGGGAGTTAGGGGTGGGAACCACATCCACTTAACCTCCCTTGAGAGGATTATGTGTGGTGGGGCCCAAACGAACCCTAACTCTTCACCTTATTTTTTTAACTCCCTTAAACTCATCTTTTAATGAACTTGACAACTTGGGTTATTAAATGGGTTGAGTTGTTTAATTTCAAACCTTTGAAATTAAAATTGTTAATTGTGTGAATAAAATATGCCTTAGCTTATTTTATTTTGGTTGGCCTCCTTAGCCATCTTGAGAGGTTTTGAAGAATTCTCTCCATCTTCTTCAAACTTTGACGAAGAACGCGAAGAACATTCAGACATCGATGAAGAATGCCACGTTCTCGGGAACCGTCTTCCGCGACGCCCTACCCGCGACACCGACGAAGTCTCCTTCCAGGTCATCTCTTCCGCGACAGATTCCAGCGACAAAATCGTCATCATAGAGCTTCGAATCCTTGCTTCACGACATCGACATCCTTTTTTTCCACGACGCCGACCACCGCGACACTCGTCTTCCGCGGGTTGTTGACAAACTTCGTTCATGAAACCGAGGTAGGGGTTTGTTTTTGTTTATTTATTTATTCTCGTTCTTGGTTCTAGCATGAAAATGTTGAGAATAAATGATTATGTGCTATCGTCTAACGAGAGGGGGGGGGGGGGACCGCACAAACACGGCCGAACCCCCCCCCCCCTTTGTTATTGAATGTTTCTTGCAGATGAAACGTGATGGTGTGGTGTCGTCACACCACGCAGATATCATTCGACAATAATTGTGCAGCGCCGTGGAAAGGTTATCATGAACGCGACGCCGTCGCGCCGCGTCGAAGGAAACTGAAGGCGCCGCGGCCTGAGCGAGGCCGCGGCAAAGGGAAGTGGTGTCGTCGCACCGCGCCGGATGACGAAGGCCGCGGCCGGTTCCGGGCCGCGGCGGTATGTAATGACCGGCTGCCAGCGGGGCCGCGGCGGGATGTAATGACCGGCGGCCAGCCGGTGTCGGATGATGGAAGAGGACCGGCCCTTGCCGGTCCTGTTGAGAAGAAACTGGCCGGCCAAGTCGGGCCGGCCGGAATGGTGAAAACCGGGGGAATTAAATTCCCTAGGGCTGCTTCTTTGGCCCCCCATGAAGGGAGGGGGCCACTGTTACAAAGTGGGGGGGGGGGAAGCGCCCCCCACCCCATTTTCTCGAAGGCAGGCCCCCCATGTGAAGGGGGGGCATTTTTTTCCAAGGTGTTGCATCCAGCCACGCTGCCAGCTGAGGAAGGGCGGGGGCCTTGCCCCCACGCGTGGCACCCGAGCGGTGCTTAGGCCATGTCGCCGCGCCGGACCGCGCCGCCGGCCGGGCCGGGTCGGACTCGGGTCGGGTCGGCACGGACCCGGACCCCTCGTTTTCGGATCGACTTCGGTCTTTTTCCCATAACTTGAGCTACAGACCTCCGATTTACGAACCGTCAGCTGTAATGCGATCCTTGGATTGAGACGGTTGTTTCGGTATATCACACTCAAGGTTTCGGAATACTTTGAGTTCGGCCGGGTTGGTTCGTACACAAAACCAACCGGGCCCTCGGAGCGGAAACGCTCATATCTTGAGCTACGAACGTCCGATTGATGTGCCGTCAGCTTTGTTGAGTTCCTATTAGTGAGACGGATCTTTTGCCATACTCCGCCCGAGGTTTGGACGCAGGTGGAGTACGGTCGGGTTGGTTTTTCTTTAAAAACCAACTGGGCCCCTGGGACGAAAAAACCATTAACTCTCAGACCGGGCGTCCGATCGACGCACCGTCTGTTGCGTTGAGTTCCTGTTGATGATACAGAACTTTTTGATACATCAACTCTGGACTATGTGACAGTTGATTAATCAGCCTCTCGGCTCGTGGAGTGGACCCTCCCGAACGAGCTTGTTGTGTGCGGGAACCCTAGTGCCGGCTGTGACTGCTACTGTGACGACGACGATTGTGCAGGGATCCTCAGTGGATTTTGACGATGAAGACAGCTGGTCTTGTATCCTATGTGGGTCCCAGCTTAGATGATTCAATACTGGTCTTGTATCCTATGTGGGTCCCAGTATAGATGAATTGATGAAGACAGTTGGTCTTGTATCCTATGTGGGTCCTTGCTGTGCTGGTCTTGTATCCTATGTGGGTCCCAGCTTAGATGATTCAATACTGGTCTTGTATCCTATGTGGGTCCCAGTATAGATGAATTGATGAAGACAGTTGGTCTTGTATCCTATGTGGGTCCTAACTGTGCTGGTCTTGTATCCTATGTGGGTCCCAGCATAGATGATTCAATACTGGTCTTGTATCCTATGTGGGTCCCAGTATAGATGAATCGATGAAGACAGTTGGTCTTGTATCCTATGTGGGTCCTAGCTATGCTGGTCTTGTATCCTATGTGGGTCCCAGCTTAGATGATTCAATACTGGTCTTGTATCCTATGTGGGTCCCAGTATAGATGAATCGATGAAGACAGTTGGTCTTGTATCCTATGTGGGTCCTAGCTGTGCTAGTCTTGTATCCTATGTGGGTCCCAGTATAGATGAATCAATGAAGACAACTGGTCTTGTATCGTATGTGGGTCCCAGCTTAGATGATTCAGTATCTATGTCTAATCATCTCTTTCACCTTATCGATGATGTATACCTGTGTGAGCGGAATCATGTTTCTTTCCTGTGTGGATTGTGTCATGATATCCTGTGTGGATTTCGTTTTGCTTTCCTGTGTGGAATACGTATACTTTCCTGTGTGGACTGATTTGTACTTGGGCTCGAAGGTTAAAGCGTATTGGAATTCATGACTTAGGTATATTTATGGGCATATACCTAAGTAGTGTCGGTTGTTACTTCATGTTTGTATCTCACCTTTGTGGTTTATCCTTTGTGGATTTTGTGAGACCTTCAGGGGTCTCGGGGTCCCTACTGAGTAGCTTATACTCACCCCTGCACGGGCTATGACCGCACTATGTTGTGTTGGTTGCAGACGACGGACAACATTGATCATGGTTGAGGCTTGCAGAGCAGGACAGTACCTGGAGGTGGACCACTGGGCGGGTTGTGCTCGGAGCGGACAGCGGGACCCGAGGAGCAGTGGAGCTATCTGTACCCACCCTTCAGGTGGGATTTCCAGTGGACAGCTCGGTGTAGCGGCTTTTACATTACAGTTGATGTTTTCCCTTTCGAGTTGTGCTTTACTTTCAGTTTGGGTTTGTATACTGGCCCATTTACTTTTCCACACTTCACTTGTACTCTGTTTTTACTTAGTGTTTACTTTTCCGCTTTCTTACTCTGTAGTGCTTGTTTAATTTTCAAAGGCAATGCCTTCCCTTTTTACCGGGATTTACGCCTTGGTGCTAGACTCCAGCCCTGGCCTATGGAAGGCGGGCTTGGGGTAGTCACGGCACGGGCCCCGAGGGTGGGTCGTGACAGTATAAGACACATGCATCACATATATAATCCAATAAATAATAATTCTCAAATATTAAGAATGAAATAAGTGGATTTTTTACATATTAAGGATTCTATACCAATGGAATTGTAACTGAACTGTTGGAATCATAATATGACCATTATTAAAACCAATACATCCATTAAAATATGTGCCTCACCTATTAGGTTATAAATACAATTTTGGAATCTTATAAACATATATCTATCATATTTTTATCATGGAATACATAAATAAATGTTATAAAAATAATAAATTATGTGTTCTTATTTTTGTAATACATAATTGATTATGTAGAGTTTTATAATTTATATAATTATTTAAAATTAATGTTATTTTAATAAAATAGATTCATGAATTAATATTTGTTTTATTGCAATTATTATGTAATTTTATGAGACTTTAATTAAATCTTCAAAGTGTCATAAAATGAATTATGATATTAAAATTAGTATTTTTATAAAAACTATGATTTTATTTAAAAAATAAATATCACTTATTTAGATAATTTTCATAATAAAAATTGGTCCACTTGATGAGATTTAAACGTTGAAAAATTGTTACAGTGAATTCTTTAGATTTTTATAAAATAGTAAATTATTTGGTGAAATTTTAAATACGTTAATTTATAGTATTTAACATTATAAGATAAATTGGTGATTTTTATTCATTTATAACTAAATAACCGATTAGATTTAAATATCCTAAACCATATACTTTATTGTTTCTTGTAAATAAACACTTTTTATAGTCTTGATCCTATAAAATAAACAAATGAATATAATAATCAAACTAAACACCTCTATCCACCCATATAAATACCACCCACACCAACTCTTATACTCAAACCATCTAAAAATGTAAGATTATCTGAAACCTTACAAATTAACTTTCAAATACTCTTCCATACTTCATAGGTTTTACGGTGTCAACAAAATACAAAACCAATGTTACTCAAGGAGGGTTGTCAAGGAGAGAACATTCAAGAGGTAAAATCCTTAACCTGAAAGTGAGATCTCTACAAGCTGAGTTGGGGGCTCTCATCAATGGGTGATGTAACATATTTACCAATACCAGTGTCATGATTATAACCCCTATGATTTAATGGCCATGTGGTTGGTGGGTTGGATGGTCACCTCCTTAAAATGGCATGAAACATAACGTGGATGGATCCTTTATGAACGGGAAGATAAGAGGTGGCAGTTATAAGGGAGTCAAGGGGTTCTATTTGGTTCGGTTTTCGTGCATTCTATAGCTCTAGCTTCTCATTGGGTGTGGAAGATAGGGCCCACCAGATGGGTCTCATGTTGTGCAAAAAATTGGATATTCAGGCGTTGATGATGAGTCTGATTTTGAGGTTTCTGTTAGTATCATGTAGGGGAAATGTGTCCCAACATGGGAGTTAGTTTACATCACCAGAATTTTCTCATTAGATACCAATGGAAGAAAGATAGTGAGGAATATTTTGTGTCAAGACAACATCTCCAAGAATTCTCTTGCATGGGATGGAAATATGTAGGACCCTCTTATACTCTATGATAGTGTGGGATCCCATCCTTTAGAATGCAAAATTGTTGTTTAAGGGGATGCCATTAGCCTTCATCACTTCAGACCGCCTTGAGATTCCTTTGATTTCGATGGGTCTTTACAATCTTTTCTAATAAAAAAATCAATTTTGAGTCAGTAATATTATTGTGTTAATGGAATATCCATCATAAAATTTATTCTCTTGTCATTTTATTCTAAAAATTAAAAACATCATCTACGATGTTTTCATTCACCGTAGTTGTGGAGGATGAGTATTCATTTTCCATTACCGCCTTAAAAGAGATTCATGAATCTAGTTTTATGATTAAAAAATATTTTAACACATAAATTATAAATTGTATAATTTTCTATAAAAATTTATATATAAAATATTAAATAAAATAATATTAATTCACGGTTGTCAGAAAACACAGCCAATTAAAATAAACATAAATAATTAATATTTTATCAAATGAATCATCCTCATAATAGAAAAAAATGATATACACGACCTATTAAACATATTTAATTTCATTAATATCATATAATTATGCTTCTGTATAACTATTCCAATTTTACAAGAAATTCTATAATTATATACATGTAAAATGACCATAAAATAGTGTAAACAAATGCTCTCGGAACAATACGATTACACTATATAACTCATCAAAATGTCCATAAATGAATTAGAAGATTTTATAATGCATAAAATACATGTATTAGAGGTTATTAATTATGTAATTAATGAATATAATTTGATTTTTTGTGATATTAAGGGTGAAGTGTAGAACACATTCGTACTTAAGGTAAGGGTATTGTTGAACCCAACTATATTTCATTGGGTTGTCCATATTTTATGACAAAATTCATTATAGATATACTTTTAATATTTCTAAAACATAATTTCATTATTCTTAACTTTTACTTTTATGGAAACACATTTTTTAATATGGCATTATTACAAATACAATAATTCTTTCAAAATAATTCTTCTTTCATAAACACATCTTGAATCCTCTTCTGTAATTTCTTCTTCACTCATGATTGATGATTCCTATAAATAATATTTTTTAAAACATTAAATTTGGAAACCCCAAAATTATTCATGAATTTATTCTTTTTGAAATTCTTATGAAATACATTTCTTTCTGAGGACTATTTTTTCACTATTGTTTTTATATTCTCTATGGGGAATGCATAATTATGTAAATATTACGATGGGATGGGTGGGAGCATAATTATATAGTCCTAAAATGAATTGGTTAATGTTATGTATCTCATGAGGTGATATGTATTATTAGTGAACATGACATTATCTTTATTCAAAGGTATAATGTTGTGATTATTCACATATGTTTTGTGTGAACATGAATCAAGCTTTGTTCAAAACTATGTGATGTATTTTTCCCCTACGACATGATGTTTTATATTTATATAGTGAAACATTCCATATCCTTTTCTAATATTTCCCCTAATTATCATTATGAATATAATATTCTTTTGAAAGGATGATGATGATTACTCTCTCCCCTTTTATATTGATTTATATAATTTATTAATTCTTTTATTGGGATTTTAGCTCACCCCTTTCCTTGATGTATATCCCCATGTGATTAACTATTCTATGGAGAATGAAAGGGAAACTAATTCGACAGATAATAAGGACATAAAAAATGTTTATGTTTTATTATTTACGTGTTATGTATGTGCCTAATTTAACCAATACACATAAAAGTTTTCATCCTGGTTCTGTAACAATAATATGTTTTTTCTATTTAAAATGTCCTAAAAATTATGTATAAAAAATTAGCACCACAATAGTTAGTATCATAGAATTATGTAGTCATTTTCCGAATTATTATTAGATAAGGATTGTGGAAACACATTGGATAGAACTGTTTATATGAATCTTTTTGAGAAAAAATTCATAACATATAGATCCATTAAGATATTCATTTAGTGTTAATTTCATAATAGGATATATTATTAATGTTTTTTGAATTTATTTTTGTCCAAACCCTTTATATTTTGTAAAATGGTGTGAACCAGAAGAATAATGTCAAACAAACCATGTGATGTGAAATCCCATAATTTCCCCAATGACATTCACAATTCCATTGGAGTAGGAGTCCAAAACATCATGACAATGGTTACCAAGTTCTCTCAGTCTATGAAGAATAACATGAAAAATGTGGAACATCTGTCTTAACCTAAGATGGAATAATTGAAAATTGAATCTTTCATTAGGAAATGAACACTAAAAATTAGTGGATCAGATGATCCAATTATTATTGAAGGGTGGTATTATTCAATGGAGAATATATTTTAAACGCTTCACTATTTTGAGAAGGATATGGTGATTGTAGCCATATATCGATTAGATATAGAGTCTGATCATAGTTCGGTTTTGATTAATAACACCATGGGGAAGGATAAAATATTTTACAATAAGTGGTAAAACATTAGGAAACTATTTCTTAACACGTACTTCTCTCAAACTCTTTATACAAGTATGGAGAGACAATTATTATAGGTGAACAAATAAATGATTAATATTCCATGTCTTATGAAGAGAACATCCCAAGGATTTCAAGGTATGCCTCAGGTTTTGTTACCAAAAATGATTTAAAACAGATTTATTATTTAGTGGGATGAAACCATAACTTTGAAAGTATCTAGCTATCCGATATTGTGGTATTTATGAAGAAGTGGTATGATGTGCTCACAAAGTAGATATGAAGTTAATAGAGTGGTCAAATGATTATAGATATTAGAATAAAATAATGTACTTTCATGTTCTTAGGTAAAATGCAAAATTATGAAATAGGTTCCATTCACCCACGTGTTAAAAATGTGTAATGAAACATCATGGGAATTAACCCAAAGGGATTTGAAAATGCATGAAGTGTGGTAGAGATGGCCATCATCATCTTTAATATTAGATATATATGAAGAATTCATAAAATATTATAAAGGAGAGGAGACCACCGCCCATAGATAAATTATTTAACTGTAGGGATCAAGGTAACCATGAAATCTTATTGAATGAACCTCAAATCATTGAGGGTAATCAACATTAGGATCCACCAAAGCTGAAGTATCGATGGAAATTTTATTCCATCACAATAGTAGAAGTGGATAAATGAAGTTACATCCTAAAAGGTACATTTCTTATTGACTCATAAATGTAAAAAGTAATATTTTATTCTATTTTAATACATTGCATTATTTCATCCATGTTTTTAGTTGAAGCTATAGTACCTCAATGTTGAGATATCTAAAAAAAACATAGTGGTGTAATTATTCCATACAAAGTGTTGGAATCTTCTCCTATGGGAATATGCGAGGAAATTCTTCCATAGATTATCATAATACATCCAATGGTGGAATTTGATTCTATACTGGGCATGGATTGACTGTCAATATATAGAACACGAATAATTGTTTTTGGAAAAGGAATTATATTTTCATATTTTAAACAATACGAAGCTCCGATAGAAATTCAAAATAGAGCATGAATATCATTTGTAAAATTCCTCAACGGTGGGGATGTTGATACCTAGTGAAAAAGTATACCCAGATTAAATGGTTACATCAAATGAAATCATCAAACTTGTGGAAATTACCATTATAATAGAATACACTGATGTATTTCTTAAAGAGTTACATAAAAATTCCCTAGATCATGAAGTAGAGTTCTCAGTAGGTCTTATACCCAGATCCAATCCCATCTCAAAATGACCCTAAATGATGGCCACAATCAAAATGGAAGAATCAAAGAAGAATCTTCAAGATCTTTCGAATAAAGGGTTCATATTCACTAGATCATTGGTTTGGGGTGTGCCAATATTCTTTATAATTAAAAAGGGTTGATCAACGAAGTTGTGTATCAATTACCAGGTGATCAATAAATCACCATAAAGAAAAATATCATCCTCCAAAGATTGGTGACTTTTTCAATAAAATAAAAGTATAGTAGTGCTTTTAAAAGGAAGATCTTTATTCTTGATATAATCTACTAATGGTGGAGAAATAAGATATTTATAGGAATAATTTACATTAATGGTATGATAAATATGAATTCATAGTGATTATCAAAGGACATACTAATACCCAAAAAAATCCATGTATGTTATAAATAGAGTCCATAGAAACAACCTCAAAATTTTTTTGGTAGTGCTTATCAATGGTATTATCATTTACTACAAGTTCAAGGGGAAACATGAAGAACATCTTAGGATTTTACTAGAAATATTATGTAATGAGAACTTTTATGGCATGTTGAGAAAGTGTTACTTTTTTATGAGGCATGTCACATTCATGGGGAATGTGATCCCATGTGAGGTAATTTCTGTTGACCCTTAAAACAGATGCAATTGATGAATAGAATAGAACCACATGTTTCATTGAAATAGATAGTTTTCTTGTTTTATCATGTTACTATCAACATTTTTCAAGAAATTTCCAATGATTTAATAACCCACTGATACAGAGAAAAAGGGAAGGGTTAGAGTATGTATGGATTAAATAATGTGAGGAAATCATCATGAAGATAATTATGGGGCTAATCACTACACAAGTACTCGCACAACCAACAAGTGGGGATGTTTTTGTGATATACATTGGTGATTAAAAGAATGAAATGGGGTTTTTATCATACAAAATGATAATTTGATAACCTTCACCTTGTGGTAGATAAAGATCCCTGAGAAAAACAACGCAATCCCAGATCTAAAGCTAGCTGCTATGATTTTTCCTTGAAAATATGGATGCACTACATATATTATAAGATGTGTCATATGTACTGATCAAAAGATCCAAATGTATGTATTAACACCAATGTAGCACAACATGTTTCAAATATAACGGTTTGAGCTTATTATGGACTATGATTTCCCTATTAACTATCACCATGGGATGTTAAACAAGGTAGCTGCTGCTTTTATTTGAAAATAACCGGCCAATCTATCTATAATATAGATTAAGAAAGACCCTATATTTATGGATATACAATTAATTGATTTAAAAATCATAGTGAATGGTAATAAATATTTCAATGAAAAAATAATTATCAAACCATATATCAAAGAGAGATAAAAGAGGCATAAAGGGATGGTCTAGAGCTACAAAAAAAAGCTAAAATAGTTAAATTAAGGGAAGATACATGAGTTCAAAATTGACTATGATGGTGTGATTCAGTATGGAACCAGGAATTCTGTTACCTCATAACAGAAGATAAATAAGGATGTTTTTCATGATGCACATAAATACCCTTTCTCACTACATCTGAGAATTTAAAGGATGTGCATTGATCTTCAAGCACACTTCTGATGGGACAACATGGATAAAAATATTTTACAACATATCTCAAGATGTTTGTTATGTTTTCATGTTAAATAATAGTTATATAAGTCCATATAAATGTGGAAACTTTTTTCTATACCAATGTGGAAATGGGAGAATTTCAACATGGAATTTTTCACTAGTATCCCAAAAACATACAAATGAAACAATGACATATGGGCTATGGTGCATCGATTCCCAAAGGTTTCTTAATTCATTTATATTTGAGAATATTTCTCACTTGAACTACTTACCATGCATTATATGAAGGTAGTGGTGAGGATGTATGGGCTTCCACTTTTCATTATATTTTATCATGATCCTAGGTTCACATTTAATTTTGTGAGAAGTCTCAAATATTCATTGAGTAATAAATTGAATTTTTACACAACTTATAATCCCCAAATAGATGGCTAGTATGAAAGGAAATTTAAGATTCATGAGGACATGCTGATAGAATTATCAATGAAGTTCAATGGTGGATGGGATCAATATCTCACATTATTTTAGTTCTCCTACAAGAATATTTTTCACTTATGTATTAAAATGGATCCATAAGAAGCTCTATATGGGACTCGATGTAGAACTTTGACCCGTTGTGATGAATTTGGAAAACAACATCTTCTTGTACATGATCTTATGAAGTAGATAAATGATATGTTTCACTAAATAGAATAATATATCATTTCTTCTCAATGTCAAAAAATATCAATGATAAAAAAACATTTAAAATATTTAGAGTATGATGTTGGAGATAATGTTTTCTGTCGAATATCACCAAGGAAGAGAGTCTCGTGGTTTAGATTGAAATTGAATCATATACTATGGTATATTGTCTCCTTTGAAATCCTATATCACATATTATTAGTGTAAAATGATATTTAACTTCCACCAAATATGGATCAAGTTAATGATGTGTTTCATGTATATATCATAAGTATGTACATACTTAACCCCTCACATGTACTGAATCTGGAGGTAGTACACCTAGAAAATGAACCTCTCATGTTAGGATCAGCTAGTTAAGATCCTAGACCATTGGAAAAAAATCCTAGGAAATAATATGACTCACCATGTTAATGTTTTTTTCTAGAATAATAAGTATTATGTGGCGACATAGGAACTAGAGGAATAGATGGATAAATACCCTCACCCATTTTAACCTTAGTGTGTAAAACAACATTTCAAAGGTGAAATTTCAAAAGGGGGTAAGAATATAATGACCAATATTTTGACAATGTAATTTCCCTTATTATAATTATACAGTATAAAAAACATACATCAGATATAAAATCTAATAAAACATCATTCTAATAAATGAGTAATGAAATAAGTTGAATTTATATAAATTAAAGAGATTATATAGATGGAATAATAACGTAATTGTTGAAATAGTAATATGGCCATATGAAAAGTTAATCTTCCAATTAGAATAGTAACCCTATCAATAAAAGTAGAAATAAAATTTAAGTATCTTCAAAATGAAAATATGATATACTTATATCATAGTATATGTAAATAATTTTTTTAACAATAATAAATTAAGTGTTGGTATTTTTGTAAAACATAAATGTTTATTTACAATTTTATAAATAATATATTTATCTAATAGAATATTTATTTTCATAAAATTTATTCATAAATTAATATTTTGATTTATTATAATTATATTCTAATTTTATGCGGGCTTAATTAATTTTTAAAATTGTCATAATATCAGTTTAGATATTAAATTCAGTATTTTTTTGAAAAAAATCATGATTTAACTAAAAAATAAATACCTTACATTTATTAAATTTTTTTCATAAAATATAGTATATTTTTTATATAAAAACAACAAAAATGGATAGTGTGAATTTTTTATATTTTTGAAAAATTGTGGAATTTTGGTAAAATAATAAAATATGGTAATTTACGGTAGTTAAGATAATAAGTAATTCACATGAATTTTTTCGTTTTTTCTTATGTACGAAACAATTATTTAAAACTCTCATAAACCATTTACTATATTTATTCATCATAATCAATACGATTGATAACCTTGAACAAAAATAATAAACTAATGAATATAAATATAAAAAACAACCCTCTCCTCCCCTATATATACCACCACTCACCACCTCTTATCCATAAACAATATATGCCTTTATTCATGTCTAAATTATACTCATTTCCATTAAAAATAATTTTCCCCACATCCAGGGGTAGGTAGTCTAAAAAAGTACCAAACCTAAGTTCCTTAAGAAGGTTCCCAAGGTGACAACATTCATGAGGTGAAATATAAGGCCCCAACCTTTAACCTTACTTAATCTTGAGTTATTACAAGAATACACATTGAGGATCTTTTCAGGTTTAGAGTTTTAGAGAATTAGATCATGAAACTTGCATTACATTCCACATTTAAACAATGTGGTTACATAAAAGACAATATTCATTCTTCCCATCAATGGAAACATATTTCAAATAAAACATGGATTTTTTCTTGACACTTCCTTGACACTATCATCGCATCATGTACCTTTCCCTTGACCTGTGAAAAAAATTTCAAAAAACTTGGGATGGGCATAAAAAGCTCAGTAAGGGTTATAAAAATATGGAAAGGAATCATGAGTTCACATATATATAAGAATGTAATCATACTTTACCCATAAAACATAGGCACTTTAACATACCTCATCAAATCATGAATAAATCATAGAAATCCTAAGACATTAAGGTAACTTGAGGCATTCATAACATTCTTACATAGGGATTAACCATCCTGGTTACGTTTGGAATACCCATCACAATATATTCCCTAAATCTCTTCGGAGAAACCTTAACGTTTCACTCCGTCGCGTTACCCAATGCATTGGAGAGCTATATCGGGCTCACCCGCCCATAGTTTATCACAGAACCACCCGTCTTCATAATAATGGCCAGGAACCTCAACGTAATTGTTTCACATAAAACATGCATAAAGGAAACATAACATTCCCACCTTTCAATAAAAAGATATCAATACAACACATTGATATAAAAAAACGTTATGAAAACCATTTTCAATACCAAAATAAAAGAAAAGTAAAACATTGTATTTATTTTTCTTTTAAAAAGAAGGTATGGCTTGTAGAGGAAGCCGGAACTCAAATAATGGTCACGGCGGCAGAGAAGTCGTTGTCGCCGCATACGTACAACAAAAACATTTTCTTTTGTCGTTTAGTAAATGCTTCGTATAAAAAATATTCCTTTTGAATAAACATAAAAGTCAAAGGGGTTTATACACCGTATAAAAGAAGGTTGTGTATAAAACAAAATATGCCTCAATGAAAGGAGATTGAGAGGAAGTCCCATACAAAGACGATATCATTGTTTTAAGGATAAATTAATTACATAATTATGTGTGACAAATGAATACACCAAATATAACTAGATATTAAGTGTAAAACAATCAAAGGTCATTCACACATATTCAAAGGATGACATATTCAATAACTACATGTTGAACCCAAAGAAATCGATACTGGGTTAAGAAGTTCCCTTGACAGCCTAACGGTGTCACATCAAAATGAGATGATGAGAGATAAAAGAAAAAGGTATCTAATCACTTTGACATAAACTTTACATCAATAAGGCTATATGAGAACATATCCCAACATAACAATATGTAAATTAAAAGACCAAAGAAAAAGAAGTCTTTTAAAAAGAGGAGGGTGAAAGGTTCCCTTACCGACATGGGTATCTTTCGAAACATACACCTCGTGAAAGAAGGAAAATACAACATTGATGTAAATACTCCTAAAAGAAAGTTTATTCCACAATGAGTAAAATAATGGGCAGTACAAACACCACTCAAAGGAAATTGTGGCAAATGTAGCATAAATCTCACGGGAATGAAAGTGAGATGAAAAATCTCTTACGAAAACTCGGCAGCCTAACGACGCCACATAAAAATAACAAAAATGAATTTATGAGATAGAATAGGGTCTCTCATAAAATTACCATAAAAATTATAGTATTAAGAATATAAAAGAATATCCCTAAACATAAGAAAGATGAGCTTAAAAGAAATGACATAAAAGAGAGTACTTAAAAAGAAAGAGAGAGGTTAGATCTCTTACGAAAATTCGGCAGCCTAACGGCGCCACTCAAAACATCCAAAATTGATTGATGAGATAGAATAGGGTCTCTCATAATATGAATATAAAAATTACAGTAAGAGTAGTATAAAAGAACATCCCAATAACAAGAAATATGAGCTTCAAAATGAATGACATAAAAGAGTGTACTTAAAAAGAAAAAGAGGAGTAGGATCCCTTACCTCAAGTCCAACTTGTCTTCTTCGTTTCTTTATATTCCTGAATAATAAACATTGTTCAATTAACAATTTCTTAAGTACCTCCTTTAGGGATTATTATTCAGTTCATATCACATATTATAATGTTATAATAATTTTTTAATAATGTTAGTTCATATCAGACGTTTTTGCTGATGTTTGGTACATGAGTCAAAAATGAACTTATTTGAAAAAAGATTCCCCATGTAGTTATAAGTAAATAATTTCCAGAATAGTATTATTGATTAAAATATCATATATATCCAGTAAATATTCATTTTATACTATTCCATATCATTTGGAGATAAAAAACGAAAAGCACTGTTCATGGGGACGGTAGGCCGTACGTACGCATGAACGCTACTTTCATTTTTTGTCATATTAATGGAATTAAAACAAAATGAGAGAGATATTTATATGTTATAATTCCAGGATTATATCCATAATTTAGATTTAATATATTACATATATATCTATTATATATATGTACTTATAATATTACATAACATTTTGAGATAAGAAATGAAATGTACCGTTCATGGAGACGGTAAGCCGTACGTACGCATGAACGCTACTTCCATTTCTATTTCATATTTAATGGAATTAAAACATAATTATACATAATAGTATTTTAATTACAGTATGGTATCATATATAATATCATTAAATATATCCTTTATACGTACCACATATGGTATTAATAAATAAAATCACTTTGAGGGGGCGGTAGTCCGCACTTCCTTAAATGAAGATATCACGTTTACCCATAATGGAAACCATAAAGGTATGCCATAAATGTAAAATACATAAGCTTAAGTAAAACATAAACATATTAGATATCATATATAAATATAGTTTCATCTTAATGGCCACCTTTGAAGGTGTTAGAAGAATGTTGAACAATCATCGTTTCGGGAGGCAGAAATTCGCCATCCACGGAAACAGTATGTTCTTTAACCATTAGATGTAGGTGTGTGAAAGTGTAGATAGAATACTTATTATAAAATCATCCTAGTATATTTATCATACTGTATTTGTTACAAAATAAATGAATAAAAAGAGTTTAGGGGGTTGGAGAAGCAAAATAAAACAAAAAGGACTCAAGTGAAGACATTACCTTAAAATCGGGTAACTCCCTTTGGTTTGAGATCAAAGGCTTAATTGGGAAGAATTCTGACCAAAGTGAGGCTTCAAGGAGTAATATAGGGAATTGTATAGACAAAATGGGCAGGGATTGGCCGAGCCAAATGCTTTGGGAGTGTGGGTAAGGAGGTAGAGGTGGGGGCCTTTTATAAGAGGAGAGGAGGGGCACTCTTGTAATGTTACAAAATGTTACTTTATTTTCAAAAGAGTTTCGGATTTTAAAGGTCCCATATTGATGTATTTCTAGGATAAGGTGATAAAGGGTCGAAATACACTCATCCAATAGGTTTTGGACATGTTTAGGTCTTAGATATTACATTATCTTTCCATTTTATTTAAATCGTTAAATAATGAGGTCATCGATGCATCATCATGATGTCATAAATTATTTAATTTATTTAATGTCTAAAAATATATAAAAAATACTATGATGTATAAAATCTTTTTAGCTGTCTAATTACTATTTTTAGTAAAAAATATGAATTGTATAACCCCATAAAAAAATTGTTTTAGTAAAACATCTCATGTTTGTGTCATTTTTACTTTAACATTAAATAAAAAGATATTTATGTCATTTTCCAATCAAAGTGGCTCCATTGGGTCCCCAAGTTGACCCATGGATTGAATTGG
Organism: Viscum album; assembly: GCA_963277665.1. Classification (NCBI taxonomy): domain Eukaryota; kingdom Viridiplantae; phylum Streptophyta; class Magnoliopsida; order Santalales; family Viscaceae; genus Viscum; species Viscum album. The sequence goes on from OY728150.1 coordinate 938,095,039, forward strand.
TCGTCCATGACACATCCCATGAGGTTAGGACATGTGTATAGGTCATTTCATTTTATTAAAACATTATTCTTACCTTAAACTACACTAATTACCTCTAATCGCGATTAAAAACTTAATAAGTTACTATTCACCTAAAAATTATTTTTATCTTATTGAACCACATTATACTTCTTAATGACAACCATGTATGTCGGATTTTTGAAATTCAAAACAAAAAGATGGAAAAATTTCATTTAAACGGAAAAATCAGTTTTTATAAGTACCACTTATTGGTTTCACTATTCATCAAAAATTGATGTTTTTCAGAAAAATCCCAAAAATTCACCCTAAGATATATTTGATATTCTGAATTAAAAAATGAAGTCTATTTTAAAAAATTCAAAACATATAAGTCACATTAATTCATTTAATAATTAATTCCCGCTGTCAGAGCAAATAGCGTGTTTTTATGAAACAATAAGTATCAAAAGATTGACACTAGTTTAAGTCTGATTTCAAAGTGAAATTAATTCCAATGAGCACTATTGGATTTAATGGTAAAAATATATTCTAATTTCACTTTAAAACGAATTCAAAATATAATGTAATAATATAAATAAATTAGATTAAAAAGTTGTTTTGAATTAAAATACAACATTTTACACTATTCATTAAAAAAATGAACTTTATCAGAAAGATACCCAAAATTTACACAAAGTAAATTTTTGTGTCCCAATTCTTAAGAAGAGTTTTATTTGGTCCAATATAATGTATAAGAGTGAAAAAAACTATATTTAATGGCGGTTCTCCATCATTAGGTGATAAGTGAACCTTTAGTGAAAACTAGGGCATATACGACTAAAATTGAATTCCTTCCGTATTTTATGCCTTTATCTTTTATTGGATAAATGTAAAAACATTTAAAAACATATTTAATCATATTTTAGTTATTTCTATCCATTCCCGCCAATACAATGGATACATGTTAACTACCATTTAAAATAATATTATTTTATTATTAGAGTGCAACGTAAGATTCCCAAGAAACGCATTGTTACGTGTTGGGTACACCATCGAGCATAGCGTCCCCTTTAAAGTCATATTAATACTTTATTCAAAAATATGGATAAATATGAAAATTTCATATTCTTTATTTACCTGGGGTGTTACATCCTTCCCCCCTTTTGGGAATTGCGTCCTCGCAATTTTTAAAATTGAGCTTGGAAACATCCTTGAAAGTCCCACATCAGAACAAGAGTCGGTAAAAAAATCACTTTAAAATAATGGAAGATAAGTATAGAGGTCACCCAAGTTAACCTATACTAGGATTCCATGTAGAAAAACATGGACATAGAAGAAAAAGCAAAGGGTCATGTTCTTGAGGGAGAGTGATAGTAAACATGTCTAGGAGAAAGTTAACCATAAGAAAATCACAAACTTGTGATGGGTAAAACGGTATTCGATTCCCCAGTAGGAAAAGTTAATAGACAACATTTTTGTTTTAAGTTACTTTTTATTGAGGAATTTATTCATAAGGAAACATAATCAATTATCATGTTAACATTCAACTTTTACTAGATTCCTTAATCAAACTCATATTTTTTTCCAAAAGACGAGTATTTAGGGAGACTTGTTCGCATTAAGAGTACTATAATCAACTTCTAGAGAATCACCTAATCCACCAAAGAGAACTATATGCATCCCATGTCTTTAGGCTTTAACCAAAACCAAAACCAAAAAGGTTAGTACAATGTCAGATAATCCAGAAAAGGATAACGCATTAAAAAGAAAATCTATGCTTAATCGCCAAAATTTGTCCAACAAAACCCAAAGTTCAACGAGGACTATTCGATAAACAATTTGTCCATAAAATTATTCAAATTAAACCAAAATAAGATTGAAACCAAAATATTTGAAGGATTTAGTCACATAGTCTTCTAACTTAAATCGTAACATTTATCTCCAAACAACATCAGTTGCTCCTAAAGTCTCATATTGAAAAGTAATTAACCTAATCACATATCCTCCATGATAGGTTAATCATTTTCATAAATAACCCAAAATCAACATACTCTTAATTAATTAAATCATATAACTAAAAATAATCAGTCTAACTAACCAGGGACTTCACGTAGTCCAATGGTAGGCGATAAATACCAGTCTCACTTTGGTTGTGGGTTCGATTCCCACAGCTTTGTCCGACGCGACGGGTTGTCACATGGTCTGCGTGTTGTCCTTTTTCCAAAACTATATAATTCTCAAATCATTCCCCAAAAAGAGATAAAATCATAAAAAATTATTATAACATATTTTAACCTCAAGTTTATCTCATGCCTTTCATTTTCCAGCATATCATACAATAACCCATAATTACTTAAAAATTAAGGATCATATAAACTCTAATGGTTACCTTTATAATTATTACCTAAACTTCCACATCGATTGGTCATCTCGTACATGATGCATTACAGAACATACCAAGGTTAAAGTGGTTGATCATGACTCCTTGATATTTGGTTTAGAACAACCACAAGTTTCCTCATTGAATCCTCCATTTTATCTAGTATCATAATCAGAGAACCACCAAAGTTTCCTTCAAACCTGCTGTCTCTTTGGTGCCTTCTAGATCCATCCATTCACTAAAAATAAAAAAGTCAGCATGATTATATCAACAAAACCATCATTTACTAATGAGGAAGGTAAACACTAAGATATACTTACTCATTCACTTTATCTAAAACTAGGACTCTTTCTGAAATCTTAACCATTATGGTAATGTCACTTATGCTTAAAGAATACCCTAACCTCTAAAGTTATCTAAACCGACCTATGATACCAACTATAAGGCCTCAGCCTTTAACCTTACTTAATCTTGAGTTATTACAAGATTACACATTGAGGATCTTTTCAGGTTTAGAGTTTTAGAGAATTAGATCATGAAACTTGCATTACATTCCACATTTAAACAATGTGGTTACATAAAAGACAGTATTCATTCTTCCCATAAATGGAAACATATTTAAAATAAAACATGGATTCTTTCTTGACACATACTTGACATTATCCTCACATCATGTACCATTCCCTTGACCTGTGAAAAACATTTCAAAAAACATGGGTTGAGCATAAAATGCTCAGTAAGGGTTATAAAAATATGGAAAGGAATCATGAGTTTATATATACATAATAATGAAATCATACTTTCCCCATAAAACATAGGCACTTTAACATACCTCATCAAATCATGAATAAATCATAGAAATCATAAGACATTAAGGTAACTTGAGGCATTCATAACATTCTTACGTAGGGAGTAACCGTCTTGGTTAAGTTTGGAATACCCATCACAGTATATTACCTAAATATCTTCGGAGAAACCTTAACATTTCACTCCTTCACATTACCCAATGCATTGGAGATCTATATCGGGCTCACCCGCCCTTAGTTTATCACGGAACAACCCATCTTCATAATAATTTCCAAGAACCTCAACATAATCGTTTCACATAAAACATGCATAAAGGAAACATAACATTCCCAGCTTTCAATCTCAAGATATCAATACAACACATTGATATAAAAAAATGTTATGAAAACCATTTTCAATACCAAAATAAAATAAAAGTAAAACATGGTATTTATTTTTCTTTTAAAAAGATGGTATGGCTTGTAGAGGAAGCCGAAACTCAAATAATGGTCACGGCGGCGGAGAGGTCGTTGTCACCGCATACGTACGACAAAAACATTCCCTTTTGTCGTTTAGTAATCTCTTCATATAAAAAATATTCCTTTTCAATAAACATAAAAGTCAAAGGGGTTTATATAACGTATAAAAGAAGGTTGTGTATAAAACAAAATATGCCTCAATGAAAGGAGATTGAGAGGAATTCCCATACAAAGACGGTATCCTTGGTTTAAGGATAAATCAATTACATAATTATGTGTGACAAACGAATACACCATATATAAGTGGATATTAAGTGTAAAATAATCAAAGTTCATTCACACATATTAAAAGGATGAAATATTCAATAACTACATGTTGAACCCAAAGAAATCGATATTGGGTTAAGAAGTTCCCTTGACAGCCTAACGACGTCACATCAAAATGAGTTGATGAGAGATAAATGAAAAGGGAATCTCATCACCTAGACATAAAATTTACATCAATAAGGATATATGAAAAAATATCCCAACATAACAATATGTAAATTAAAATACCCAACAAAATAAGTCTTTTAAAAAGATGAGGGTGAAAGTTTCCCTTACCGATATGGGTATCTTTCGAAACATACACCTCGTGAAAGAAGGACAATACAACATTGATGTAAATACTCATAAAAGAAAGTATATTCCAAAATGAGTAAAATAATGGGTAGTACATAAACCACTCAATGGAAATTGTGGAAAATGTAGCATAAATCTCACTGGAATGAAAGTGAGATGAAAAATACCTTACGAAAACTCGGCATCCTAACGACGCCACATAAAACTTACAAAAATGAATTTATGAGAGAGAATAGGGTATCTCATAAAATGACCATAAAAAGTACAGTATTAGGAATATAAAATAATATACCCAAACATAAGTAAGATGATCTTAAATTAAATGACATAAAAGAGAGTTCTTAAAAAGAAAGAGAGAGGTTAGATATCTTACGAAAATTCGGCAGCCTAACGGCGCCACTCAAAACTTCCAAAATGGATTGATGAGAGAGAATAGGGTCTCTCATAATATGAACATAAAAATTATAGTAAGCTTAGTATTAAATAACATCCCAATAACAAGAAATATGAGCTTCAAAAGGAATGACATAAAAGAGTGTACTTAAAAAGAAAGATAGGAGTAGGATCCATTACCTCAAGTCCAACTTGTCTTGTTCGTTTCTTCATATTCCTGAATAATAATCTTTGGTCAATTAATAATTTCCTAAGTACCTCCTTTAGATATTATTATTCATTTAATATCACATATTATAATGTTATAATAATTGTTTAATAATGTTAGTTCATATCAGACGTTTTTGCCGATCTTTGGTACATGAGTCAAAAATGAACTTATTTGAAAAAAGATTGCCCATGTAGTTATAAGTAAATAATTTAAAGAATAGTATTAATGATTAAAATATCATATATATCCATTAAATATTCATTTTATACTATTCCATATCATTTGGAGATAAAAAACGAAAAGCACCGTTCATGGAGACGGTAGGCCGTACGTACGCATGAACGCTACTTTCATTTTTTGTCATATTAATAGAATTAAAACAAAATGAGAGAGATATTTATATGTTATAATTCCAGAATGATATCCATAATTTATATGTAATATATTACATATATATCTATTATATATATGTACTTATAATATTACATAACATTTTGAGATAAGAAATGAAATGTACCGTTCATGGAGACGGTAAGCCGTACGTACGCATAGACGCTACTTGCATTTCTATTTCATATTTAATGGAATTAAAACATAATGATACATATTAGTATTTTAATTACAGTATGGTATCATATATAATATCATTAAATATATCCTTTATACATACCACATATAGTATTAACGAATCAAATCACTTTGAGGGGGCGGTAGTCCGCACTTCCTTAAATAAAGATATCACGTTACCCATAATCGAAACCATAAAGGTATGCCATAAATGAAAAATACATAAGATTAAGTAAAACATAAAAAAATTATATTTCATATATAAATATAGTTTCATCTTAATGTCCACCTTTGAAGGTGTTAGAAGAATGTTGAACAATCATCGTTTCGGGAGGCAGAAATTCGCCATCCATGGAAACAGAATGTTCTTTAACCATTAGATGTAGGTGTGTGAAAGTGTAGCTCGAATACTTCTTATAACAAAATCCTAGTATATTGATGATACTGGAGTTGTTACAAAATAAATTAATAAAAAGAGTTTAGGGTGTTGGAGACGAAAAATAAAACAAAAAGGACTCAAGTGAAGACATTACCATAAAATCGGGTAACTCCCTTTGGTTTGAGCTCAAAGGCTTCCTTGGGAAGACTTCTTCCCAAAGTGATGCTTCAAGGAGTAAAAGAGGGAAGTGGAGGGACAAAATGGGCAGGGGTTGGCCGAGCCAAAGGCTTTGGGAGTGTGGGTAAGGAGGTAGAGGTGGGGGCCTTTTATAAGAGGAGAGGAGGGGCACTCTTGTAAAGTTACAAAATGTTACATTATTTTCAAATGAGTTTCGGATTTTAAAGGTCCCACATTGATTTATTTCAAGGATAAGGTGATAAGGGTTCGAAATACACTCATCCAATAGTTTTTGGACTTGTGTAGGTCTTAGATATTATATTATCTTTCCATTTTATTTAAATCGTTAAATAATGAGGTCATCGATGCATCATCATGATGTCATAAATTATTTAATTTATTTAATGTATAAAAAATATAAAAAAAATCATATGATGTAGGAAATATTTATAGATTTCCAATGAATATTTAGAGTCAAAAATATTACTTGTATAACCCCATGTAAAAGTTTTTTTAGTAAAACATTTCATGTTTGTGTCATTTTTACTTTAACATTAAATAAAAAGATATTTATGTCATTTTCCAACAAAAGTGGCTCCATGGGGTCCCCAAGTTGACACATGGATTTTCTTGGTCTTCCATGACACATAAAATGATTGTAGGACATGTTTCTAGGTCATTTCATTTTATTAAAACATTGTTCTTACCTTAAACTACACTAATTATCTCTAATCGCGATTAAAAACTTAATAAGTTACTATTCACCAATAAATTATTTTTATCCCATTGAACCACATTTTACTTCTTAATGACAACCATGTATGTTGGATTTTTGAAATTCAAAACACAAATATGGAAAAATTTCATTTAAACGGCAAAATCAGTTTTTATAAGTACCACTTAGTGTTTTCACTATTCATCAATAATTGAAGTTTTTCAGAAAAATCCCAAAAATTCACCCTAAGATATATTTGATATTCCGAGTTGAAAAATGAATTATATTTTTAAAAATTAAAAACATATTAGTCACATTAATTAATTTAATAATTAATTCCCACTGTCAGCGAAAATAGCGTGTTTTTATGAAACAATAAGTATCAAAAGATTGACACTAGTTTAAGTCTGATTTCAAAGTGAAATGAATTCCAACGACCACTATTGGATTTAGTGGTAAAAATATATTCCAATTTCACTTTAAAACAAATTCAAAATATAATCTAATAATATAAATAAATTAGATTAAAAAGAGGTTTTGAATTAAAATACAACATTTTACACTATTCATTAAAAAATGAACTTTATCGGAAAGATACACAAAATTTACACAAAGTAAATTTTGATGTACAAATTCTTAAGAAGAGTTTAATTTGATCCAATAGAATGTATAAGAGTGAACAAAACTATATTTAATTACAGTTCTCCATCAAAAGGCAATAAGTGATCCTTTAGTGAAAACTAGGGCATATACGCCTAAAATTGAATTCTTTCCGTATTTTATGCCATTATATTTTATTGGATAAATGTAAAAACATTTAAAAACATATATAATCATATTTTAGTTATTTCTATCCATTCCCTCCAATACAATGGCTATATGTTAACTACCATTTAAAATAATATTAATTTATTATTAGAGTGCAACGTAAGATTCCCAAGAAACTCGTTGTTGCGTGTTTGGTATGCCATCGAGCATAGAGTCCCCTTCAAAGTCATATTAATATTTTATTCACAAATATGAATAAATATGAAAATGTCATATTCTTTATTTACCTGGGGTGTTACATGAAATCCTCAATCAACCTCTCCTTAACTCACATATAAAAGGAGGAATTAAAAATCCAATATCATATATATACTATAATGTTATTTTTTAAAGAAACATCCATAATAAAATATATTCATCTACCCTTTTATTATAAAAAGGATATCATTGGCCATGATATGTCGATTCACTGCCTTCATGGACAATATGTTTTCATTTTAAGTTACCAGCATCACGTATATTCATTAAACCATTATTATGGTTTAAATATATTATAATATTTATAATATAACTTTTCTAATTATATATAACTAATTTATTGATATTATATTAAATAAATATAAACTAGTCCATGATGGTCGGAAAACAACCCAATATAAACAAAACTTTTGTCATTATGGTTTAATCAAATGAATCATCTTCATATTGGAAACCCAAATGATATATGAGACCAATTAAAAATTATTAATTTCCTTAATATCATATACTTTTAATTTTAGAGAATTATTCCCATTTCAAAAAAACTTCCATAAATATATAATAGTAAAATACCCTGAAACCATGAAAACATACCCTCCTAGAACAACATGATTAAATTCTAGAGCTCATAAAAATGGCCATAAATGAATTTAATAAATTTATAATAAATCAAAAACTTGTATAATAGGTTCTTAATTATATATTTAATAATTCTAATATTACAATATATGATATTAAGTGCACTTGTCGAACACATTTAGAGATACGTTTGGTGGATTCTCGAACGCAAATTCCATTCATTGTGTTATTCCTCTTTAATAATAAATTTTAGTATAGATTTCATTTTAATATTACCCAAAAAAATCATTGTTATTACATTTTCTTTTATCAAATATACAATTTTTCAAACTGATTTTATTTCAAATACTATATTTTTTTCCAAAAATACTCTTCTTCCCAAAACACATCATTCATATCATAAGTTATTTTTTATTCAGTCAATATTAATGATTCTTATAACGAATATGTATTTCAATTTTTAATTTGGAAAACCTAATGTTTATTCATGAATGTAAACTATATGAAATTATTATGAAACCCATTTTATTCTATTGGTTAGTTTTTGAATACAATTGTTATATACTCTATGTGGCCTGAATGATTATGTAAATTTTATGATATGATGAGTGGACCAAGAATTATATTATCATCCAATAAATTGGGTAATGTGATTTATATCATGATACGATGTATATTATGAATGAACATGATTCTAGATTTGTTCATAATGATTATGTTATGGTTATGCACATATGTTATGCATGAACCTAACGATGGCTTTGTTCACAACTAAGTGTGGTATTTGACCACAATGACATGGTGTTTAATTTTTATAAATTTAAAAATTCTATTCATTTACCTAATGTTTCACCAAATGTTGATGTTTATGATATTATTCTTATTAAATGATAAAGATTACGTTCACCCAAGGTAATTGATTTATATCCATTATTCACTCTCTTCTTTGGATTTTTTCTCACCCATTTCATTTATGTATATCCTCAGTCAATGAATTGTACTAATGAGAACCCAAGGGCCACTAAGAAGATAGATAATAAGGAATTAAATAATGTTTATGTTTTATTATATACAAATTATGAATATTCCTAATTTACCAAATTCACTAAACCTTTATATCCTGGTTTTTTAATGTCAATGTGTTGTTTATCATTAAAATAGTGTAATAGTTATGAAATAAAAAGTAGTTCACTATAAATATTATATAAATTATACTAATGACTTTCATAGATATGGATATATATAGTTGGTGACTTATAAATAATATTCCTTTATGAGATTTTTGGAATACCAAAATGGTGTTGAGAACCATCTTCCATAGAATATTAATAAACACTACTCAGATAATAATGGTGAATATCTTAATCGGGACTTCAATGATTATTTAAGGGTGTTTGGAATTATCATTTAACGCACTCCACATTATAAACTTCATTTTAATAGTTCAGGTGAATGGAGAAACAACACCTTGTTAGAAAATGGTAAAATCAGTGATGATTCAAGAGACTCTTAGATTATATTTTTGGGGATATGCATTTCAAATAGTGGAAAAAACAATAAACCATGTTCCATATAAGGTAGAAAATGGTATAACATTCCAATTTTTTAATATAAAGGATCCCTTTTGTCCATAAATACATGTGTCAGGTTAAAAAAAATTATTACGACATATTTAGGCAAAACAATTTAACCCTAAGGAAAAAAGTGTACCATTATAAGATAACCCACAGAAACAAGGGGTTACTGTAACATCCCAGGTAATTAAAGAATAGAGAATTTTCATATTTATTAATATTTACGAATTAAATATTAATTTTATTTTAAAGGGGTTGCTATGTTCGATAGAGTACCCGATACGCAACGATGAGTTTCTTTGAAACTTACGTAGCACACTAGTAATAAAATAATATTATTTTAAATATTAGTTAACAAGTAGCCGTTGTACTGGCGGGAATGGATAGAAATAACTAAAATATGATTGGATATGTTTTTAAATGTTTATACATTTACCCAATAAAAGATAAAGGCTTAAAATACGGAAATAGTTCAATTTTAGGGCATATATACTCTAATTTTCACTAAAGGTTCACTTATCACCCTTTAATGGTGAACCGTCATAAAATATAGTTTTGATCACTCTTATACTTTATTTTCGACCAAATATAACTCTTCTTTAGAACTGGGACATCAAAATTTTCCTTGTGTGAATTTTTTGTATTTTTCTGACAATGTTCATTTTTTAATGAATAGTGAAAAATACTGCATTTTACATCAAAACTACTTTTTAATCTAATTTATTTATATGATTAGATTATGTTTTGAATTGGTTTTTAAATGAAATTAGAATATATTTTTACCATTTTATCCAATGGTGGTCATTGGAATCAATTTCACTTTGAAATTATACTTAAACTGGTGTCAATCTTTTGATACTTATTGTTTTGTAAAAACACGCTATTTGCTCTAGCAGCGGGAATTAATTATTAAATTAATTAATGTGACTTATATGATTTGAATTTTGTAAAATAGACATCATTTTTGAATTCGGAATATCATATATATCTTAGGGTGAATTTTTGGTAATTTTCTGAAAAACGTCAATTTTTGATGAATAGTGAAACCACTAAGTGGTAATCGAGCAAACTGATTTTTCAGTTAAATGAAAGTTTACCACTAATGTGTATTGAATTTAGAAAATCCGACATACATGGTTATCATTAAGAAGTAAAATGTGGTTCAATGAGATTAAAATAATTTTTTGGTGAATAGTAACTTATTAAGTTCTTAATCGCAATTAGTGGTAATTAGTGTAGTTTAAGGTATAAATAATGCTTTAATAATATGAAATGACCTAGACACATGTCCCAACCTTATTGGTTGTGTCATGGCCGACCAAGATAATCCATGGGTCAACTTGGGGACCCCATGGATCCACTTTTGTTGGGAAATGACATAAATTACTTTTTATTAAATGTTAAAGTGAAAATGACACAAACATAATATGTTTTGCGAAAACAATTTTTAAGTGGGTTTATACAAGTCCAAATTTTGATTATAAATATTCATTGGAAAGATAAAAAGATTTTCTATATCATAGTATTTTTTTTATATTTTTTAGACATTAAATAAATTTAATTATTTATGACATAATAATGATGCAGCGATGACATCATTATTTGACGATTTAAATAAAATAGAAAGATAATGTAAACTCTATGATCTACACATGTCCAAAACCAATTGGATGAGTGGTTTTCGAACCCTTATCACCTTATCCACGAATTCTATCAATGTGGGACCTTTTGAAACCGAAACACATTTTCAAATAAAGTAATGTTTCTTTACTTTCCAAAAGTACCCCTCCTCTCCTCTTATAAAAGGCCCCCACCTCTACCTCATTTCACACACTCTTCAAGCCTTTGGCTCGGCCAACCCCTGCCCATTTTCTCTCTCCACATCCCTCTCCTCATCTTAGAGGATTCCCTTTGGGCATAATACTTTCAAAGGAAGCCTTTAGGCTCAAACCAAAAAGAGTTACACTTTTTAAAGGTAATTCATTCTCTCATGTTCATTTGTTTTATTTTGCTTCTCCAACCCCATAAACTCTTTTTATTTACTTATTTTGTAACAACACCAGTATATTCAATATACAAGGATGTTGTTATAAGATTTATTTGACCTACACTCTCACACAACTACATCAAATGGTTAAAGAACATACGGTTTCCGTGGATGGCGAAATTCTGCCTCCCGAAATGATGATTGTTCAACACTCATTTAACACCTTCAAAGGTGGCCATTATGATGTCACTATTTTTATATATGATATATAATATGTTTATGTTTTCCTTAAGCTTCTGTTTTTTTCATTTTGGTCATACCTTTATGGTTTCCATTATGGGTAAACACGATATCTTCATTTTAGGAAGTGCGGACAACCGCCCCTAAAAGTGATTTGATTCGTTAATACCATATGTGGGATGTGTAAAGGATAAATCTAATGATATTATATATGTTATTATACTGGAATTATAATATACTCTTATATCATTATGATTCCATTCCAGAAAATATGAAATAGAAATGGAAGTAGCGTTCATGCGTACGTACGGCTTACCGTCTCCATGAACGGTGCATTTCATTTCTTACCTCTAAATGTGATGTAATATTATAAATGCATGTATGTACTGGATATATATGACATATATGATATCTAAATCATGAATAACATTCTGGATATAATGAACCTTTGACCAAATTAACAACATGTAAGTGTAAGAAGTCTATTTTTGACTTAAGAACCAAATACCGACAAAATGAACATTATTAACTTAACTGATTACATGATGTTCATAACATGGTATAAAAGGAATAATGAACTTGAAAAAGATTCATAATCAAGTAGATATTAACTCAATTTTATTATTCAGGATATTAAAGAACGGTCGGGTCAAGTCGGATACGAGGTATGGGACTTCGTCTCAATCTCCTTTCGTTGAGGCATATTTTATTTTATACACAACTTTCTTTTATACGGTGTATAAACCACTATGACTTTTACGTTTATTCAAAAGGAATCTTTTTTATACGAAGCGTTTACTAAACGACAAAAGTGAATGTTTTTGTCGTACGTATGCGGCGACAACGACTTCTCCGTCGTCGTGACCGTTATTTGAGTTTCGGCTTCCTCTACAAGCCATACCTTCTTTTTAAAAGAAAAATAAATACCATGTTTTACTTTTCTTTTATTTTAGTATTGGAAATGGTTTTCATAATGTTTTTATATCAATGTGTTGTATTGATATCTCGTGATTGAAATCTGGAAATTTTATGTTTCCTTTATGCATGTTTTATGTGATATGATTATGTTATGGTTCTTGGGCATTATTATGAAGACGGGTGGTTCCGTGATAATCTAAGGGCGGGTGAGCCGTTATAGCTCTCCAATGCATTGGGTAACGCGAAGGAGTGAAACTTTAAGGTTTCTCCGAAGAGATTTTAGGGAATATACTGTGATGGGTATTCCAAACGTAACCAAGAGGGTTACTCCCTACGTAAGAATGTTATGAATGCCTCAAGTTACCTTTATGTCTTATGATTTCTATGATTTATTCATGATTTTATGAGGTATGTTAAAGTGCCTATGTGTTATGGGTAAAGTATGATTTCATTCTTATGTATATATAAACTCATGTTTCCTTTCCATGTTTTTTTTATAACCCATACTGTGTTTTTATGCTCATCCCAAGTTTTTTTGAAATGTTTTTCACAGGTCAAGGGAAAGGTACATGATAAGATGATAGAGTCAAGGATGTGTCAAGAAATAATCCATGTTTTATTTTAAATGTGTTTCCATTGATGGGAATGAAGAATACTATCTTTATGTAACCACTTTGTTTATATGTGGAATGTAATTCATGTTTTATGATCTAATTCTCTAAAACTATAAACCTGAAAAGATCCTCAATGTGTAATCTTGTAATAACTCAAGATTAAGTAAGGTTTAAGGCTGGGGCCTTATAGTTGGTATCAAAGGTCGGTTTAGATAACTTTATGAGTTAGAATTCTATTAAATGATTATCCAAAAATATATTTTTTTCGAAATGATATAGCATTTAAAGATTACCATGTTGCTTCATCTAAGACATGTTCATTCAGAATGGTTTTCCGCAGAGGAAACAGGGAAGCAGTGCTAGGAAGGCATACAGAAGGAAATAACCTTCCGAATCAGCATCCCGAGATGGTCGGAATTGGAACTGAACAGTTTGTTGCAGTAATGGCGCAGTTGACTCAAGCGATAAATGGCGGTGGTATCCATGCACGAGATCAGCCAGATCAACCGCAGAGGAACATGTCAGTGGTGGAACATTTCATGAGGCAACATCCACCATCATTCAGAGGATCATATGACCCTGTGCTAGCTGAAGGGTGGATTAAAGCACTGGAGAAGATTTTCAATGTCATGGGGTGTTCAGACAATCAAAATTTTAGTCTTGCTATTTACCGTTTGGAGGGTGAAGCAGATCAGTGGTGGTCTATGGTTAAAAATATCAGGGATGCCGATGAGATTGATGCTCTTGACTGGGATGAATTCAAAGGTATGTTTCTTGAGAAGTATTTTCCTAAGGCTGTTCGACTTAGGATGGAAAATCAATTCTTGGAATTGAGGCAAGAGGAAGACTCAGTGGCTGCCTATGAAGAAAAGTTCACTCGATTGGCAAGGTATGCTCCAAATTTTATCCGGGACCTTGATAGTAAAATCAATCGTTTTTACTCAGGATTAAAGCCAAAGTATCGAAGGGAATTAGCTTCTCATGAGTTTAAAAGTTATGAAAAGCTTGTTCTATGTGCTGAGAAGGTGGAAATAAAGTTTGCCGATGACCAAGTCTTCTATAACAACCAGCAGAAGAAGAGACCGAGGTGGCATGATAAAGGTAAGAATTCTTCAAAAAAGTCTGATGGTAAGAGAACTAAGTTTCCAGTTTGTGATAAATGTGGCAAAAGGCATGCTGGGGAATGTCTTCTGAATTCTGGGAAGTGCTACCGATGTGGTAAGATGGGACATAAGGCTCGTGATTGCACTGAAAAGGATCAAGGTGAAGGTAAGAACAAATTTGATTTACAGTTAGTGAAATGTTATAAGTGCAATGAGATGGGTCACTATGCAAACGAGTGTCCGACAAGGAGCTTGAGTGATGGGAAGCAGTTAGACTACAAGCAGAAAGGGGTGGTGAAATCCTTTGCAACTACTTCAGCAGATGTCGGGCCATCAAATGAAGTTGTATCAGGTACTTTGTTTGTTTTTTCAGATTATGCCAGTGTGTTGTTTGATTCGGGGTCTACACATTCTTTCATCTCTGAAACCGTTTCTAGTAAAATGGGAATACCATCTCAAGAAATGACTCCTGAACTTTTGGCAAAAACACCTGGGGGAAGTGTCGAGGAAAAAAGAATTTATAAGAATCTTCCTATCCTTATCTGTGGAAAGAACCTACTTGCAAACCTTATTGTTCTACCTCTAGTAGAGTTTGATGTTATCCTGGGTATGGATTGGCTCTCTATTTACCATGCTAAGATTGACTGTAGAGCTAAAGAAGTTTCTTTTCAGAAAGACTTTCAGTTTGTTTACAAGAATGAACCCTTACTTTTGATAACATATCAAGAGGCCGAGAAACTTGTGAAAGATGGAAATTAATGTTACCTTGCACACGTCGTTGAAAATAAAGGAACTGTTCAGATTAATGATGTGCCAGTGGTAAATGAGTATCCTGATGTTTTTCCTGATGAGTTGCCTGGAATAATACCAGATCGGGAAGTTGAGTTTACTGTTGACTTAGTTCCTGATGCTAAGCCAATTTCAAAAC
This sequence comes from Viscum album, assembly GCA_963277665.1. Lineage (NCBI taxonomy): Eukaryota > Viridiplantae > Streptophyta > Magnoliopsida > Santalales > Viscaceae > Viscum > Viscum album. The sequence continues at coordinate 938,110,716 of OY728150.1, forward strand.
CCCCTTATCGAATGGCACAAATTGATCTTTTAGAGTTGAAGGATCAATTGCAAGATTTATTAGAGAAAGGTTTCATTAGACCTAGCACATCACCATGGGGTGCTCCTGTTTTATTTGTTAAAAAGAAAGATGGTTCTATGAGACTATGCATTGATTATAGAGACTTGAATAATATCACAGTTAAGAACAAATATCCTTTGCCTCATATCGATGATTTGTTTGATCAGCTCCAGGGAGCTCAGTTTTTTTCAAAGATTGACCTGAGATCGGGGTACCATCAGCTGATGGTAAAGGAGGCAGATATTCCGAAGATTGCGTTCCGTACGAGATATGGCCATTATGAATTTGTAGTAATGCCTTTTGGGCTAACCAATGCACCTGCTGTATTCATGGACTTAATGAATAGAATTTTCCATGAGTTCTTGGATAAGTTTGTGGTGGTTTTCATTGATGATATTTTGGTGTTTTCTAAAAGTATAGAGGAGCATGAAAAACATTTAAGGGTTATCTTGCAAACCTTAAAAGAAAAGAAACTGTATGGGAAATTAAGCAAGTGTGAGTTTTGGTTGCAACAAATTTCTTTCTTTGGTCACATTGTTTCTAAAGATGGAATAACTGTTGATCCTGCAAAAACAAAAGTTGTGGAAGAATGGCCAAGACCCACAAATGTAACCGAGATTCGTAGCTTCCTTGGTTTGGCGGGCTATTACCGAAGGCTTGTTAGAAATTTTTCACGGTTATCTAGTCCAATGACTAAGCTAACTCGGAAGGGTGTTAAGTTTATCTGGACAAAAGAATGTGATGATTGTTTTCAGGAATTGAAAAGAAGATTGGTGAATGCTCCAGTTTTGGCACTACCTTCCAGGAATGGTGAGTTTGTTATATACAGTGATGCTTCATTGAAAGGACTTGGTTGCGTCCTAATGCAGAATGATCAGGTAATTTCTTATGCTTCACGACAGTTGAAAACTCATGAGGTAAATTACCCTACACATGATTTGCAATTAGCTGCTGTTGTTTTTGCTTTAAAAATTTGGAGGCATCATTTGTATAGAGTAAAGTGTGAAATATATACCGATCACAAAAGTTTAAAGTATATATTCACTCTGAAAGAGTTAAACATGAGACAAAGGAGATGGCTGGAATTAATCAAAGATTATGATTGTACAATTCATTACCATCCGGGAAAAGCAAATAAAGTGGCTGATGCTTTGAGTCGAAAAAGTAATGCTTCATTAACAATGTTGCGGTTGGAACGTGATCCTTTGGTTAATGATTTGATGAACTTTGGCATAGAAGTTGTTGGTGCAGGAATTCCTTCTATTTTGTTTCAGGTATCAGTGAGATCATCTCTATCAGATAGAATCAAGCAAGCACAGAAGCAAGACAGTGAGTTGCAGAAAAGGGTAGAGCTGGTTCAGAAAGGTAAGTTGCCTGAATTCAACATTGATAGTGATTGCGTTTTGAGATTTGGGAAGAGATTGTGTGTGCCTTGTGATTCAAAGTCGAAGAGAGAGTTGTTATGTGAAGCTCATAGTCCTCCGTTTTCAGTTCATCCGGGCAGTACTAAGATGTATAGAGATCTGCGGGAGTATTACTGGTGGGATGGAATGATAAGAGATATTGCTGATTTTACTGTGAAGTGTTTGACTTGTCAGCAGGTTAAAGCAGAGCGGCAGTTACCGAAAGGGATGCTTCAGCCTTTACCAGTGCCAGAGTGGAAATGAGAGAATATATCCATGGACTTTGTTGTTGGATTACCGAAGACATCTCGAGGTAATAATGCAATCTGGGTTATTGTTGATCATTTGACCAAATCTGCTCATTTCCTTGCTATACGAGATACTTTCTCTCTTGATCAACATTCCCGTTTGTATCTTAAAGAGATAGTCAGGTTACATGGAGTTCCTCTCTCCATTGTATCGGATCGTGATCCCAGGTTTACTTCTAACTTTTGGAAAGGCTTTCAGAAGTCGTTGGGTATTGAATTAAATTTTAGTACAGCTTTTCATCCTCTATCAGATGGGCAGTCAGAACGAACAATTCAGAAATTGGAGGATATGCTGCGAGCTTGTTCAATGGATTATCAGGGATTTTGGGACCAACATCTTTCTTTGGTTGAATTTTCATATAATAACAGTTTCCATTCTAGTATACAGATGGCACCATTTCAGGCATTATATGGGAAGCGGTGTCGAACTCCAGCTTTCTGGGATGAAGTGGGTGAAAGGAAGTTGATGGGACCAGAATTGGTAGAAGAGATGACAGAAAAAGTTCAGCTGATTCAGAAACACATGAGAACAGCTCAGAGCAGGCAGAAGAGTTATGCGGATAACCGGAGGAAGGATCTTTCTTTCGAGGTAGGTGATCATGTTTTTCTCAAGGTTTCTCCTTTGAAAAGTGTGATGAGATTTGGTAAGAAAGGAAAGTTGAGTCCAAGGTTTGTTGGACCATACGAAATTCTGGACAGAGTTGGATCAGTTGCATACCGAGTGGCTTTACCTCCGAGTTTATCTCAGGTACACAATGTTTTTCACGTTTCGATGTTGAGAAAGTATATGCCAGATCCATCTCATGTTTTGAGTCCAGAGGTAGTTCAGCTGGAAGAGAACCTATCTTATGTGGAACAACCGGTCCAGATTCTTGACCACAGGGAGCAAGTGTTACGGAATAAGGTGATTCATCAGGTAAAGGTTTTGTGGAAAAACCACATGATTGAAGAGGCAACATGGGAATCTGAAAATGCTATGAGGGATAAATACCCCCACTTATTTTGATAAGTGAATAAAATTGCGAGGACGCAATTCCCAAAAGGGGGGAAGGATGTAACATCCCAGGTAATTAAAGAATAAATAATTTTCATATTTATTAATATTTACGAATTAAATATTAATTTTATTTTAAAGGGGTTGCTATGTTCGATAGCGTACCTGATACGCAACGATGAGTTTCTTTGAAACTTACGTAGCACACTAGTAATAAAATAATATTATTTTAAATGTTAGTTAACAAGTAGCCGTTGTACTGGCGGGAATGGATAGAAATAACTAAAATATGATTGGAAATGTTTTTAAATGTTTATACATTTACCCAATAAAAGATAAAGGCTTAAAATACGGAAAGAGTTCAATTTTAGGGCATATATAGTCTAATTTTCAATAAAGGTTCACTTATCACCCTTTAATGGTGAACCGTCATTAAATATAGTTTTAATCACTCTTATACTTTATTTTGGACCAAATATAACTCTTCATTAGAATTGGGACATCAAAATTTACCTTGTGTGAATTTTTGGTATTTTTCTGACAATGTTCATTTTTTAATGAATAGTGAAAAATACCGCATTTTACATCAAAACTACTTTTTAATCTAATTTATTTATATGATTAGATTATGTTTTGAATTGGTTTTGAAATGAAATGAGAATATATTTTTACCATTTTATCCAATGGTGGTCATTGGAATCAATTTCACTTTGAAATTATACTTAAACTGGTGTCAATCTTTTGATACTTATTGTTTTGTAAAAACACGCTATTTGCTCTAGCAGCGGGAATTAATTATTAAATTAATTAATGTGACTTATATGATTTTAATTTTGTAAAATAGACTTCATTTTTGAATTCGGAATATCAAATATAGCTTAGGGTGAATTTTTGGTAATTTTCTGAAAAACTACAATTTTTGATGAATAGTGAAACCACTAAGTGGTAATCAAGCAAACTGATTTTTCAGTTAAATGAAAGTTTACCACTAATGTGAATTGAATTTAGAAAATCCGACATACATGGTTATCATTAAGAAGTAAAATGTGGTTCAATGAGATTAAAATAATTTTTTGGTGAATAGTAACTCATTAAGTTCTTAATCGCGATTAGTGGTAATTAGTGTAGTTTAAGGTATAAATAATGCTTTAATAATATGAAATGACATATACACATGTCCCAACCTTATTTTTTGTGTCATGGCCGACCAAGACAAGCCATGGGTCAACTTGGGGACCCCATGGATCCACTTTTGTTGGGAAATGACATAAATTACTTTTTATTAAATGTTAAAGTGAAAATGACACAAACATAATATGTTTTACGAAAACAATTTTTAAGTGGGTTTATACAAGTCCAAATTTTGATTATAAATAGTAATTGGAAAGCTAAAAAGATTTCCTATATCATAGTATTTTTTTTATATTTTTTAGACATTAAATAAATTTAATTATTTATGACATAATAATGATGCAGCGATGACATCATTATTTGACGATTTAAATAAAATAGAAAGATAATGTAAAATATATGATCTACACATGTCCAAAACCAATTGGATGAGTGGATTTCGAACCCTTATCACCTTATCCACGAATTCTATCAATGTGGGACCTTTTGAAACCGAAACACATTTTCAAATAAAGTAATGTTTCTTTACTTTCCAAAAGTACCCCTCCTCTCCTCTTATAAAAGGCCCCCACCTCTACCTCATTTCACACACTCTTCAAGCCTTTGGCTCGGCCAACCCCTGCACATTTGCTCTCTCCACATCCCTATCCTCATCCTAGAGGATTCCCTTTGGGCAGAAGCCTTTCAAAGGAAGCCTTTAGGCTCAAACCAAAAGGAGTTACACTTTTTAAAGGTAATTCATTCTCTCATGTTCATTTGTTTTATTTTGCTTCTCCAACCCCCTAAACTCTTTTTATTTACTTATTTTGTAACAACACCAGTATCTTCAATATACAAGGATGTTGTTATAAGATTTATTTGACCTACAATCTCACACAACTACATCAAATGGTTAAATAACATACGGTTTCCGTGGATGGTGAAATTCTGCCTCCCGAAACGATGATTGTTCAACACTCATTTAACACCTTCAAAGGTGGCCATTATGATGTCACTATTTTTATATATGATATATAATATGTTTATGTTTTCCTTAAGCTTCTGTTTTTTTCATTTTGGTCATACCTTTGTGGTTTCCATTATGGGTAAACACGATATCTTCATTTTAGGAAGTGCGGACTACCGCCCCCTAAAAGTGATTTGATTCGTTAATACCATATGTGGGATGTGTAAAGGATAAAGCTAATGATATTATATATGTTATTATACTGGAATTATAATATACTCTTATATCATTATTATTCCATTCCAGAAAATATGAAATATAAATGGAAGTAGCGTTCATGCGTACGTACGGCTTACCGTCTCCATGAACGGTGCATTTCATTTCTTACCTCTAAATGTGATGTAATATTATAAATGCATGTATGTACTGGATATATATGACATATATGATATCTAAATCATGAATAAAATTCTGGATATAATGAACTTTTGACCAAATTAACAACATGTAAGTGTAAGAAGTCTATTTTTGACTTAAGAACCAAATACCGACAAAATGAACATTATTAACTTAACTGATTACATGATGTTCATAACATGGTATAAAAGGAATAATGAACTTGAAAAAGATTCATAATCTAGTAGATATTAACTCATGTTTATTATTCAGGATATTAAAGAACGGTCGGGTCAATTCGGATACGAGGTATGGGACTTCGTCTCAATCTCCTTTCGTTGAGGCATATTTTATTATATACACAACTTTCTTTTATACGGTGTATAAACCACATTGACTTTTACGTTTATTCAAAAGGAATCTTTTTTATACGAAGCGTTTACTAAACGAAAAAAGGGAATGTTTTTGTCGTACGTATGCGGCGACAATGACTTCTCCGCCGTCATGACCGTTATTTGAGTTTCGGCTTCCTCTACAAGCCATACCTTCTTTTTAAAAGAAAAATAAATACCATGTTTTACTTTTCTTTTATTTTAGTATTGGAAATGGTTTTCATAATGTTTTTATATCAATGTTTTGTATTGATATCTCGTGATTGAAATGTGGAAATTTTATGTTTCCTTTATGCATGTTTTATGTGATATGATTATGTTATGGTTCTTGGGCATTATTATGAAGACGGGTGGTTCCGTGATAAACTAAGGGCGGGTGAGCCCGTTATAGCTCTCCAATGCATTGGGTAACGCGAAGGAGTGAAACGTTAAGGTTTCTCCGAAGAGATTTTAGGGAATATACTGTGATGGGTATTCCAAACGTAACCAAGAGGGTTACTCCCTACGTAAGAATGTTATGAATGCCTCAAGTTACCTTTATGTCTTATGATTTCTATGATTTATTCATGATTTTATGAGGTATGTTAAAGTGCCTATGTTTTATGGGTAAAGTATGATTTCATTCTGATGTATATATAAACTCATGTTTCCTTTCCATGTTTTTTTTATAACCCATACTGAGTTTTTATGCTCATCCCAAGTTTTTTTGAAATGTTTTTCACAGGTCAAGGAAAAGGTACATGATAAGATGATAGAGTCAAGGATGTGTCAAGAAATAATCCATGTTTTATTTTAAATGTGTTTCCATTGATGGGAATGAAGAATACTATCATTATGTAACCACTTTGTTTATATGTGGAATGTAATGCAAGTTTTATGATCTAATTCTCTAAAACTCTAAACCTGAAAAGATCCTCAATGTGTAATCTTGTAATAACTCAAGATTAAGTAAGGTTTAAGGATGGGGCCTTATAGTTACTTCATATACAACCGCTATGAAATTAATTATGTGAATAAACAGAATATTCCTTGAGAGGGAAAACGTCTCTGAAATAGATATTGGGGGTGATATTGGCTTTGATGAATCAAAGGATCAAGGTACACAAGATTAGGAATATGAATAGATTCCACAATTCTACATGGAAGACTTAGTTCTTCAAAAGTTAATATTACTTTTTATGATTATTAGAGAGGTTAGGGAATAAAAATGGTATGGTCTTCTAGTCACCAAGGATGGTGAACCATTATTTGTTTATAATAATGATCCTATAAACTATATGTATACAGTAAGTGGTACACATGTTCCATGTGGAAATAATCCATCAATTTTGAAAGGGATTCCATATAAAAAATCAATTTCTGATTTTTTTGAATATCCTAAATCAGATGTAAAGATCATTGGTTTAAAATAGGTATTAAAGATGAAAGTATAAATGGAAGTACAAGTCAACACCTATAAGTCCTAACTAGTTGAAAATGGTTTTAAACAACGTCAATGAGTTGAATATGAATAAATATTTTCAGTATTTCATGTAATGAAATCTATCAGAATTCTACTTTCCATTATATATTTCCATGACTTTGATACTTGGAAAATGGATTTAAACGTAGATCTCCTTAACTTGAACCTTCTAGAAGATGACTATTTTACAATAGCTGAAGGGTTTGGGACTCTATTGGATGCCAAAAAGATGTAAAAATATGATAAAACAATTTATTGATACAATCAAGCATCTTGGTCATGGAAGATTAAATTTGATGAATCCATAATTGATTTGGTTTCATAAAGAATGAATGTGATCCTTATGTCTATATTTATTTCAGTGGGAGTGATGTTGTTTTATTAATAGTAAATGTTGATGGAATATTACATATTGGAAATGAGATACCCATCATACAGTCTATTAATGATAGTTTGAATAAATGCTTCTCTATAAAGTTATTAAATGAGGAATCATCTATTCATCAGATGAAGATTAAATATGATAGATCCACGAGGCTTCATTGACTATGCCAATGTACATATATTTGAAGATGCAGAAGTGGTTCAGTATAGAACAATCAAATAGGATATTATTTCTAGTGTCACATTGAATTAAAAATTCTATGTAAATGTGTCCTAAGACACATGGGGAATGATGAAGAATGGAAATAATTCCATACATATGAATGACTCATTCCTACCTATATGTTATTATATATACTAGGATAGATGTATCTTACACATTAAGTGTGATATGAAGATATCAAGTAGAACTAGGTGACTTCCATTGGGTGTTCATCATGACTATCTTTAGAAATATGATAATTACTAAGGATATTATCTTGGTTTATGAAGGATATGAAGAAAAATTCATTTGATTATTTGTAGATGATAGATCCTAAATAGATCAAGATGATATGAAGTTATAAAAAAATATAAATCATATCTTTGACTAGAGGTGTTGTGTGATAAAAATCTCAAAGCTAGATATGGTTGGAGATTCTATAGTTTATTTTGAATATAATGTGGTTTTTAATGTTGCTATGTAAGTAGTATGTAATAGTATATTTTTCTGTGACATTGACTTGGTACCTAGAATAAAATATCATACCACACCTTATTATGATAATATTGGAGTTCTGACCATATTCCTGATCCAAGGTCATATCAGTGGATGAAGCATATACTTCTGAAGTATCATCTCTTAAGATATTATTATAATATAGGTTAGGTTGTAGTGAGTAGATATTAAATAGATGAAATCATTGTAGACACAATGACTAATGCCTTGACACAAAAAAACATGATTTTCTTATGATTTCTAGGGAACTAAAAAATATAGGTAGTTGGCTCAAGACCAAGTATGAGTTTATTAGAGTTGGTGTCCTTAGAACAAATTTTCTTACTTTGAGTACATGTATATTCAATGAAGTGAGTATGAATACAATATTTGATTATATATTTTTCATTTTTCTACTTGGATTTAATGTAATTATTTCATATAGTATTTGTCATATTGAAAAGCTAATAGTAGTTCCTTTCTATTGTTAGTTAATTTAAAATTAAATGAAAATAATATTAAACATAGTTCTATGTTTAGATAATTTTCTATGATAAGAAATATAGAACATTGCTTCAAGGTGTGAGAACTCATAAGAAGAAGGGTATTCTTCTATTGAATTTCATGCCTATTAATATCCAAGATGACAGATTGTGAGAAAAAACCCACCAGAATGAATTTTGTGTATTTGGGGATAGATGATATTCTTATTAGCGAGAATGTGTAATGGTAAATATAATTTAATGTTATCATTGATTCTTGTCATGAATCTAATTCATAGATTTACTGAAAACCCCATCATTCTATATGTTGGCGGGAAAGAGGGTATGTTTGGTGCATCAAAAATGACATGTCATTAACAGATAAGTCAAGGAATGATTTTCCCTTACATATTTATTTAATTTTATATCTCATCACATTTTTGGAATAAAACCATTCCATTAAATAAAATTTCAATGTTTTAATGGAAAACTTATTTCAGATAGTCAAATAAATATGTGTCATTAATATAAGTTGGGTGTAAATATGTGAAACCTTCTTGATGTGATATTATAAGAACAAGATTATATTACACATTGATTATTCGTATGTTTCTATCATTATTGCAACATTATGTTATTTATCTTAGAGTTCTTGACACATTTCAAGAAAGTAATATTATAAAATTGGCATGATCTCATAATTCAAATGAAAAGTAATTACATATTGTATCAAAATAAGAATTTTTTTATATAGATTAACATTTTAATTGAATTTAATTAATGGAAAAATATTAATCTAGATATTGAGGAATAAGTTTATTCTTGTTTTATTATCCAGAAAAAATTACTACTGAAAAGAAAAATTATTCTAAATATTGATTAATGTGTTAAATAAATTATTGTGATTTAGAAGATACCGCGACTGATTTGGTGAAAAATATTAATTTATATTCTGATTAAATATTATTTTATACTATACAAGTTACCAGAAAAACAAAAAAATAATAATAAATTTATTAATACTATTAGAATGGGGATTAATGATTATTATTATATTACTTAAGTGATACCACGAAATTTATTAATATTTTTAAACAAAATATGGATATATAAAATGATATTTATGATTATTTTTTAGGGTTAATAGATTAATCAAGAATCATAGAATTGTTTCAAACAATAGATTTCTCTATAATATTCCTTGTTTTCTATCTCTGAATAATGATAATCCCAAGGGAGATTCATTAAAAATGAGGGTCTAGAAATCAACACTAATGATACAAGATAACTAATTCACCATACAAGAACATGGAAATCAATTAGAATTTCACAGAGATCAATGGAGAAAATGTGGATCCCCACATGAGGGATTATACACATGGATATATAAAACACAATGAAGGTAGTCCATAATAGCATTTTTGTATGATCAAAATCTACATTGATCCAAGGATCCTATGATAATTTAAATTATTCATTTATTTCTAAACATATTAACAAAAAATGAATTAGCAATATCTTATCCATGTTATGGGATCGCATTAGTCAATATCAGATTGGAAAAATTTCATTTTTCACAGTGTTCATGTCATTGAAAATATTGTGAATGATCCGTTGGATCGACATTATATTATTTGATTTAATGCTCACCCATGGCGCTTCCACTGTTTATGTGACCTAGAATCAAGGAATATGGGATTCCAAAAGTAATAATCTTGACTTATGGAATTAATACCCTGACTTTTTGAAGGTCCAAACACTTAAATGAAAGATGGTGTGGAGTGAAATTCTATTTCAAGTAGGATATACGATTATATAATTGAATGACACTATATATCATAAAATTAATGAAATAAAGACACATTTAGTTCTTCATGGAAACCAAAATAGTTCTATAATATGTATTGGATGAAAGATATTGTTTTATCTTGGATATGGAATTATTACTAGAAATTTATATTATATATATATCTCATAGAAAAAGGGGTAAATTTTATACATTCATCATACCATAAATACAAAACCAAAATATTAACGATATCTTACAATGATCTATATCTTGGGTAAAAATGTCAGGCCATATAACATAGACCTTTATGAGTAGTTTGATGTTAAAATTGGATAGACCACATGACACGTAATTTTAGGACATGTAAAAATAAATATATAGCATTATAAATATGGTTTATCTAATTTTTATCAATTTTGATGAACCTATGAAAAAATATTTTTTTTATATGGACAACTAGTTTTCCCCAAAATATCTATATCTTTTAATTGTTTCCCTAAAATTTTCCTAAAATGTTCATGGAATGAATTACTATTTAAGAACTCAATATTGGCTTATGTAGTACTTTATGATTTTTCAACCATACATGTTTTATCCCTTTTCATTTTGTTTCAATTGGCCAAATATTTTATCTACAAAATTTTTTTTTTGTGATAAGAGTAATGAAATTTTTGTAGTCCATCATTTTTTATTTTTCCACAAAGAATGTCTAATTTTTGTTTCAATTATTTGTTTAAATTCATTCAAGTCTGATTAATGCACATGAGGCATAATGCATTATATATATGACCATATAGTGAGGTAGTCTGCATAGTAACATAATTTAAGAAAACCCAGTATGATGTGGGTTACTCGTGTGACAAATAAAACTATCCTTTAGAATTGGTTCACATTGTTTAGGGTCAAATTTCTCAGACCCAAGGGTGATGATGCATAATATCCAACAACATTTACCAAATATTATAGTAGGTTATGGTTGTATATATTTCAATGTTATTTAGAAAGTCTATCTATAATCGTAAAGGTGAAACTCAATGAGAATGAAGGAAATATTGTTATCAAAAACTAGACAAAAAATGAGAGTATCCTTTTTATTATTAAGAATATTATACCATTGTCTCGTGTGGTTTTAGGGAACACAATGATGACCATATATATGTGTGTTACTCTAAAAGAATAACATAAATTCACCACTATGGGATTTTCAAGTGTAATAATCAACTAATGGATTTCCAAATCTACATGAGTTTCACACCCAAATGATAAATTTCATAAACATAGGATTTAATTAACAAAATTTTAAAGTTTCTATGATGAAATAGTTTATAACATCGAGGGGATTACAGTCCACTTTAATAGTTGGGTTAGAGAATATATAAGTTATAACATAATAATGTTTAATTAATTAATTAATTGATACTAGTGTGAGTAGGGTTACCATTAGTGATGTTGGAAAAAATTTCCTCACACAACCCATTGAATAAAACATGGGATTCTAGTAGACCTTTCCCTTAAACCCACACATTCTCTAGGGGTTAGTTAGTAGATCAAAGTCATCAATTTTTTTCTCCACAATTCATAGGGGGTTCGTTAAATTCAATTAATCCTTAAAACCAAATATTCCTACGAAATGGGGAACCAAGTGGATTAATAGACTCAAGGTATGATATTTGAATAAGAGAATATCAAATAATGATACTGGGTTGGTAATATTGTCATTGAAGATATGAAGTAGGTTCATGGTGAAAATTATGTATTAGAAGGGATCGAGAACCCTAAAGGATATACACTCATGTATTGAAAACATTCTAAGGGTGAATTGATATACAATGAAATTATTGAGTGTAAAATCACATAATTTATGGATTTACTCAATGTAAAAGTTATTCTTTTTTAAATGACAATATATCGATGGTATAACTAAAATCCATTTGAATGGAATAAGGGAATCCACAACAACATTTTCCGAGACCAAGGGGCCTAATGAGCGTAGCTAGAATTTTCCTTTTTCTGGTTGGTGGGACTATAAGAATTATGTTTTTTTTTTGTTCTTTGTGATACCATTTTACTAAACCATGAATTGAAATGAATTAGCCATCATGACACGACTCTTTCCTATGGAACCTTTTTTATGTTTTTATCTTGAAAGGAATCTATGTTTTTTTAATTTCTAATTATTGAAATTAAATTTAGACTATAGTGTGATAGAGTATAATATCAATATGTATTTTGATATTATAAGAAATATTCCATAAATTGTTTTTTAGTGTCACTATATTTATAGAAATGGCACATATAAAATAAATTTAGCATTTTTATATTTTATCACTACCCTGGATCAGAACTGGGAGAAGCTCTATAGAATTTACCTAGGATATAAGGTAGGAATTACTTTTGGAATAGGGTAATTTCTCCTTATAGAATATCATATATATATAAAATTACAACTATCAATACGTGGATATTTCTTTCATGTAGGGAATGGGTCATATTGGGAATCCCACACTACGTAGTTTAAGGTCATATAGGTTGTACCATATGTTTTTCTATTTAATTTCATGAAAAAATGTATTCATTACATATAGTTAAAGGTAATATGAAAAAGACTACTGGGGTTCTATTTAGGACCCAACTACCCAAGGATAACCTAGATATAAATAAACTATGTGGTTCAACCACAATTCCTCTTCAAATAAGGCATTGTTTGAATAGCATCAACAATTAGATATAACACACATATGGGTGGTGTTTCCGACGCTTTCACCGGGGCACACACATCCGTCTGTGAGGACGCGCAGCTTTTACCCAGCATTCCTGCTTTCCAAAGGCGGGCGACATTCTTTCCTTGTTAAGGTATGTCTGCTCATTGATCGAAACGGGATGATGGGATGTCGGTTCTTCCTTCCATGGATTCCTCCTCGGAACTCGTCACCCAGTCCGGGTCTCCCTCATAGATTTATTTTGTTGTTCGTGAATCTCATTCTCAGTGCCATATATTCATGGATTCTGGTTAATTCCACTACTTCTGTCAAGAAATTCCATGGGATCTTGACTTAGTAGCGACCTTCGGTCAGAGTAGAGGACAACATCATGCACGTCAGGGCATCTTTGGGTGCATGGACATTGGGGAACCTGTATTCTTCTTCATGAGAGGGCATCTCAAGAGTACATAACCTGAGGCATCCCGCGTCGAGTGCAGGGAATCATATCCCATAGTCATGTACATGCGGTTTTCCTCAGCTTCCCATGTTTAACACAGGGTATGTCGCATGTTTAATGTCTTGCGAAGATTGTTACGCCAAAGGCGTTTCATCCGAGGTTTTCCTCAGGCATCTCATGTTTATCACGAGGTAGGCCGCAAGTTTAACATCTTGCGGAGACGAAATAAGGGTGATCAGAATGTCCCATAGAGACAGATCGGTGGTGGTGTGCCCCGTAAAGGGGAGATGTCACACCGTAATGGCTGATCTGAACACCACTGAGGGAGGATCATGGGAAGTGCACCCCAGGATGGGGTACACCATGGATTACCATTGGTTGGGATTGAACCTCTTAGAGGTTTCCTACGTACCATGTGTAGAGGACAGGGATCAAAACCCACATAGTTCGAAGGGGTGATGAATCGGGGTGTACACAGAGGACAATGACCCAGAGATATGCTGGGGATTACATGTGGAAAGAGGCCCATGCGCCGCTTGGAGCAGAGAGGAGGTGGATGGTATGGTCCCACCGGGATGTGGCGTCCCGGGTGAGAATGAGGTTGGGTGATGGATGAATGAATGAAGTGGAGGGGGAATGAAATGGGACCATTGGAGGGGCGATGGTGAAGTTGGGATTGAGCCTCTAAGAGACCTCCTACGTATCCCCATGATAGGGAATCAAAGTCCATGTAGTTCGGGATCGTGCTGGTGGACCTACATGAAGGTGGACCGTGGTCCGATGGATGTTGTCAGCGAACTGATGTGAAGGTGGACCTTGGTCCGAAGGGTATTGCCAGCGAACCGACGTGAAGAGGGTCGGAGTGACCAACTGGTGGTGTGCTTGAACCTCTAAGAGGATTCCTATGTACCATGCCTTGACATGAATCAAAGACCTCGTAGTTCAAATGAGGTGTGGAATACAATTTAACATCATGCGGGACAGGGTTGAACCGACGTGAATGAGTTCGGAACGACCGGGTGGTGGGATTGATCCTCGTGAGGCTTCCTATGTACCATGCCTTAGCATGGATCAAAGACCACATAGTTCAGGTTGGTCACAACGACATTCCGCTGGACCGGAATGCAGTTTAACATCGTGCCGGATGAAGATGAACCCTGACGTGAATAAACGATGAGAGGTGGGCTTGAACCTCATAAAGGCTTCCTACTGACCATGATTTTTTGACATGGATCAAAGTCCTCGTAGTTCAAAGGGGCTTAATCGGTGAACCGACGTGAAGGTGAACCCAGGGGACCACTTGTGGTGGGTGTCGGCGAACCGACATGAAGAAGAGACCTTGGTCCGATGGGATATGGGATTGAACCTCAGGGAGGCTTCCTACGTACCGTTCTTTGACATGGATCAAATTCCTCTTAGTTCGGGTTGGTCACAATGGCTTACCATCGGACTGGAATTGCAGTTTAGCGTCATGCTGGATGAAGACAAACTCGATGTGAATAAATGATTGGTGGGCTTGAACCTTAGGGAGGCTTCCCACATACCATGCCTTAAAATGGATCAATGACCTCGTAGTTCAAAATGGTGTGTTGGCGGACCGACGTGAAGGTGGACCTTGGTACAATGAGGGATGGGCTAGAACATCGAGGAGGTTTCCTACGTACCATGCCTTGACATGGATCAAAGACCTCGTAGTTCAAATAGTGTGTCGGCTGACCGACGTAACGGTGGACCTTGGTCCAATGAGGGATGGGCTTGAACCTCGAAGAGGCTTCCTATGTACCATTCCTTGACATGGATCAAAGACCTCATATTTCAAATGGGTGTGAAGTTTAATTTCATGTGGGACAAGTGCATACAGTTTAACGTCGTACTGGACGAGGTCATAGTGTTTAACGTCATGCTGGATTAGGGAATACAATTCAATGTCATGCTGGATGAGGGTATACAGTTTAACGTCATCCTGGACGAGGGTATACACTTTAACGTCATGTTGGACGAGGGCATTTCCATGGCCGATGCTTACTCTAAGCCCACATGAGTCATGCTCGGTGTTAGAAACAAGAGGCAGTAAAGACCTGACGATCACGTCGTGAAAGGTGCATCCGTGAGAAGCGAAGAGGGGCTTACGCGTTAGGCGGCCCATTGTGCTGGGACTTACTCCGGGATGGAATCCCGAAGAAAAGGATAACGATGGTTTCAGGCTTGAGCCTTGAAGAGGCTTCCAACGTATCCCCGTGGCAGGGAATCAAAGTCAACGTAGTTCTCCTAAGGATGTGAACGACTTACCGCTAAATGTGGTCACAACAGCTTACCGCTGGATTGGGTGTCAACGACTTACCGCTGAATAGGATCGCAATTGATTAACGCTGGATTGGGTGTCAACGGCTTACCGCTGAATAGGATCGCAACGACTTAACGCTGGATTGTGTGTCAACGGCTTACCGGTGAATAGGATCGCAACGGGTTACCGCTGGATTGGGTGTGAACAGCTTACCGCTGAATGGGTCACAACGGCATATAGCTGGATTGGGTGTCAATGGCTTGCCACTGAATAGGATCACAATAGTGGATGGGGCTTATGCATGGATGATGCCCGGGTGCCGCTATGGAGGGGCAATGGTGAATGGGGTTTACGCAAGGATGCTGCCTGCATGCTGCTATGGAGCAGCAATGGTGAATGGGGCTTACGCAAGGATGTTGTCTGAGTGCCGCTATGGAGAGGCAATGGTGAATGGGGCTTACGCATGGATGCTGCCCGAGTGCCGCTATGGAGCGGCAATGGTGAATGGGGCTTACGCAAGGATGTTGCCCGAGTGCCGCTATGGAGCAGAAATGGTGAATGGGGATTATGCAAGGAGCTGCTCGGGGGCCGCTATGGAGCGGAAATGGTGAATGGAGCTTATGCAAGGAGCTGGTCGAGTGCCGCTATGGAGCGGAATTGGTGAATGGGGCATACGCAAGGAGCTGCCCAGGTGCCGCTATGGAGCGACAATGGTGAATGGGGCTTACGCAAGGATGCTGCCTAAGTGCCACTATGGAGCGACAATGGTGAATGGGGCTTACGCAAGGAGCTTCCCGGGTTCGGCTATGGAGCGAAAATGGTGAATAGGGCTTATGCAAGGAGCCGCCCGGGTGCCGCTATGCAGCGGAAATGGTGAATGGGGCTAACGCAAGGAGCTGCCCGGGTGCCGCTATGGAGCGGAAATGGTGAATGGGGCTTACGCAAGGATGATGCCCGAGTGCCGCTATGGACCGACAATGGTGAATGGGGCTTACGTAAGGATGATGCCCGAGTGGCACTATGGAGCGGAAATGGTGAATGGGGCTTACGCAAGGAGCTGCCCGGGTGGCGCTACTGAGCAGCAATGGTGAATGGGGCTTACGCAAGGAGCTACCCGGGTGCCGCTATGGAGCGGAAATGGTGAATGGGGCTTACGCAAGGAGCTACCCGGGTGCCGCTATGGAGCGGCAATGGAGAGTGGGGCTTACGCAAGGATGCAGCTCGCGTGCCGCTATGGAGCGGAAATGGTGAATGGGGCATACGCAAGGTGATGCCCTAGTGCCGCTATGGAGCGACAATGGTGAATGGGGCTTATGCAGGGATGATGCCTGAGTGCCTCTATGATGCGGAAATAGTGAATGGGGCTTACGTAAGGAAGCTGCCCGGGTGCCGCTATGGAGCGGCAATTGTGAATGGGGCTTACGCAAAGATGATGCCTGGGTGCCACTGTGGAGAGGCAATGGTGGATGGGGCTGACGCAGGAAAAGCTGCCCGGGTGCTGCTAAGGAGCAGCACTGGTGAATGGGGCTTACGCTAGGGAGCTGCCCGGGTGCTGCTATGGAGTGGCAGTGGTGAATGGGGCTTACGCTAGGGAGATTTCCGGGTTCCGCTATGGAGCGTCACTGGTGAATGGGGCTTACGCAGGGAAGGTGCCCGGGTGCCGCTAAGGAGCAGTACTGGTGAATGGGGCTTATGCAGGGAAGCTACCTGTGTGCTGCTATGGAGCGGCAATAGTGAATGGGTCTTACTCAAGGAAGCTGCCCGGGTGCCACTATGAAGCGGCAATGGTGAATGGGGCATACGCAAGGAAGCTGCCCGTAATTTCATCCTCATGTCTGGCCATGAGGGCATCCCGACTCACTGATGGGTTGAGGTTTAGGATTCTACACCTATGCTCAAGTGCACAAGTGGGATATCACCAAGGGGTGTTGGAATTATGCCACTGTAATCATGGCATTAGTCGTCTTATGCTTGTATCATAAGGCATCTCTTGTTTAGAGCAAGAGGCATCCTATGTTTGGAACATAGGGTGCACTATAGTTTATAGTTATATAGAGAGGACTGTTATCATCTCATGCTTGGAGCATAAGGCATCTCTTTCTTGGAGCATGAGACATCTCTCGTATAGGGCGAGAGGCATCCTATAATTGGTTAGATAGGGAGTTCGACAGATTATAGTCATGTAGATAGGACTATAGGCATCTCATGCTTGGAGCATGAGGAATCTCCTGTATAGGGTGAGAGGCATCCTATCATTTGTTAGATAGGGGTTACTACAGTTTATAGTCATGTAGAGAGGACTGTTAGGCAGAAGAAGCCTAGAAATGGTTGGGGTCGGGACTTACGCAAGGGAAGCCCTTTCTGGTTCAACCTGGCATAGGAGCCAAGTGATTGGGTTTGGAGGAGTTGCCTGAGGAATGGTTCGACTAAATGTACTTGGTGAATTGATGATGAGAACCTCAACTCACGACATAGGAAACAAACCATGAAGAATACATCAACTGAAGGTGTTTCATTGTGTGTGTAGGAGTGTATCAAATTATGCTATTTCATAGGTTGAAGGTTGGAGCGCATAAGGGCGCAATGGAAAATTCCCGGCATCCCGGCCCGAAAAGTTAACGGTGTGACTCTCCATTTTTCATGGGGGTCAGTGACGGTAGCGAAGGGACTGGGACCGAAGCCTGGCACTGACCCCGAGGGGGGCTACGGGGGCACAGCCGCCACAGTATGGACTGGTGGGTGCGATGGTAGGATCCTCATGAAGGATAGGTCTTCACGAAGTAGCTTCACGGATCATGGCCTCTCGGAGCAATGGTATCTCGCGGAGCAAAGGGGTCTCGCGGAGCAAAGGGGTCTCGCGGAGCTTGGTCTCGCGGAGCAGCATCGCGGAGCATTGGTTCGCAGAGCATGGACTCACGGATTATGGTCTCGCGGAGCAGCATCGCGAAGCATGCGCTCACGAAGAATGGACTCACGGAGCCTCGACTCACGAAGCAGCAACGCGAAGGAATCTGCTCGCGGAGCATGGCCTCGTGGATCCGTAATGTGGAGCTCCGTTCAGACGCCCAAGGGGCGAAGTGGCAGTGGCTGTCCGTCCTAAGAAGTGGGGTGAGCTGGGTATTTATAGGCGAGGGGCTCCGCGAAGCAAAGCTCGCTCGGCACGACGAAGGAGCTTGCTCCGCGGCGGATCTTTGGGAAACGTCGCGAACGTCAAAGCACTCCAAGGAGCCGTCCCACCTCCTTTGCTTTTCGGCGGGTTCGCGAACGTCAAATTCATTCGCGGAGCATCCCGCCTGCTCTGCTTCACGGCGGGTCTTCACGGCGCATTGCGAACGTTAGATGGATTCGTGTAGCCCCTTGCCTCATTACTTCACGACGGTGCTCCGTGATCATGGAGGGGGGCTTCGTGAATGGGCTTCGTGAACAAGGTTTCTAACCCAACTTCAAATGTCCATAACTCCTAATCCATAACTCTGTTCGGGCCCTATGACCTACCAAACCGAAGCTTGCGAAATGGACTACGATCTTGGATCACATATGGAAGAATTTTGAAAATTTTGGGGACGAGTTTTATGAGGTCTACAAATGGTATTACCCTATGGTACCTATATGCACACACATGTATTCAATACCTAAAAATTATGATTGTAAAGTGCAACTAATATCAAGGATTTCACACATATATAATCCTAAAGTCATTGAAAATAATGTATTGAAAGTGATAAAGGGTCTAAATATAATTCCTAAAAAAATTGGAAATATATTTTAACCAACACAGAATTAGGGATATACTGTCAAAAGGAATGATAGTGTGAACCTCCATCTGTCTAGCCCAAAACTATTCTTTTCCTACTCTCGCTCCTTAAAGGACTCTTCCAAATGACATGTTTTCTAAATATGGCATGACATGTATTTGGAGATCCCATTAAGAGGTGAGTATAAAAATATCTAGTATTACACCCCAATAAACCAATCACAAATAATAAAGAGTAATCATATCATCAATACACTGATATTATAATATAATTGTGAGGAATAATGATTAATAGAGAAGCATAGATATACTCATAATAGACTACTAGTTTTAATAGGTCTCATCCAATACAACTAGCCACTAGATTCTAGTTAAGGTGTCAAGGTAACAGTCATCTGGAAGGTCTTTATCCAAAAGCCATGATATCAGTAATGATACTCATTCAAGAGGTCATGATTATCTGGAATCATCATGATGAACTCACCGGATCTCCAAATACCAAATTTCCTAGATAGGGGATCACACTGAGGTCCCTAAGGGGACACTACCAACCATAATAGATCATTTCTCTAGATAGGGGATCAATGAAAAATTAGTGGTTGTAAATCCATGACCCCAATTACCCAGAGTCGGTGAATTATTACATATTATTGGCATGATCACAAAAGATCATGTCCCGAAATACTGACTAGTTTAGTATCCTTGGAAGTACTAGATACATATATAATTTTTACATTACATCATGAAATAATGAAAAACAACATTTTGTCCCCTTTTAACATACTCATAACCCTTATCCTATTCCTAGATATTAATCACGATATACTTCTTCACATCCTGGGAAAAATAAAACATAGAAATGGGTGAGCTCAGATGCTTAGTAAGGATAAAAATATAGCGGAAACATTCATAAATAAGAAAAAACATTTAAAGAAATGTATAAGACTAAAACACATGCCTTTTATAGATAAACATCAGCATAATATGGAAATGATAAATCAAATAATACCATTTTCGTATTCACATGGATATTCTACTAGTCGAATAATAACATGCAATATCAATAGCCAATTTGAAAATGACGGAATGCATAATATTATGTCCTGGCCTTGTGCCAAGACACTAGTTTCTCTCATGAGACATATCGATGCATCGTGGAGCTATAGTAGGCTCCACCCGTCACTAAATATGTCCAATGCATTACTCATGTGAAATGTTTGAAACATAACAAAAAAATTATTATTAAAACTATCATACGAAATGTCAATACCTTAACCATAAACACTTAATGGTATAAAAATAACCCATACACATTCTAACATATCAAAAAAACTTCAATAAAATATAGAAGATTGTATCATAATAAATTAACCTCGAACAAGTGTAAAATCCATCAAAGGATGTTTACATTGATGAAATCAAAAATATTTGAGAGAAATATATCTTTCTATATTGAAATCATTTACTGTCACATAATTATAGAAGAATGTTTTTTAAAAATATTATTATAAGCTTGTAATAGAATCTTCGGAGGTGTTATAATGGCGGAGAATAGATACAATTGTCGTATATGTTAAAAAACATTATTACCTTAATTTTTCGAAAAGGCATAATGTAGGTCGTTTGAAAAATGACAGAAATATTCATTTAAAAACATTTTATAAAAAGTAAAACAAAGGTATAAATTAATTTAACCCATATCCTAGGAAATATTAATGATGTTTTTAAATACATATTTAATAAAACAATGATGTGGATGATAAATATGTCCCAGTAGATACTTACATATAAACAACCTCAAATAATGAAGAGATTGTATAATTAACCCTTACCTTGTAAATTTCATCGGATGAGGGTACATTAAACTCCTGTAAAATTGTTAAATAATTTTTATCAAAATATTCAATAACCACATATATAAATATGATATCATATATGATCTTCTAAAATTTCTCTGTCAATAATATTTTAGTAGTATCATCATTTTGGGTGTCAAATGATTCATTTTCCTTTATATGCTCAGTTACGTAATTCATGTTTTTTATGGATAAGATGTTTTTTATCCATATCATGAATGATATTATGATTTTAAATTTTATTTTTAATCAAAACATGAATTTTATTCATGAATGGTTTCAATGGGGAATGAATCTCATCGTGTGTGTGGAGACGGTAATCTGTATGTACACACGAGTGACAATATCATTATATTGATGGTGCAATCGTCTGTAATTGGATGTCATATGATATATAAATAATAACTAGAATGTTATATTTATTATTTAAATTTTTTATACTCATTATTATATCCATCCAAATAATGAAGTGTTTGAATAACAGAGTACACCACGACGTGGAGATGGCAATTCTTACGTACACACATATGGTGACTTGTGATTCATAGGATGGATAGAATAATGAATATGGTTGTAACATATTTATAATAACAACATGGTATGTATAAGTTAATGTATTTTTTATTTTGGTATGTAACAAAAAAGAAAGACGAAGTGGAAGAAGAAAAGAACATTGAAAAAGGTGGTGAAATTATTACCTCTTCTTCGGTTGTTACCGTTTGAGTTGATCAAAAGGGATACTTAGGTTGGATTTAGGATCAAATTAAGGCCTCTAGGTCGAAATGAGGATAATTGGGAGGATATTTGAGAAGGGTATGTCAATACCAAATTGATTTGGATGTGTGATTTTGTATGAAGGGGAAGTAGCCTTTTATAAGACAGGTGAGGGTCACTTTTGAAAATACGTGAAATATTATTTTATTATACATTCATATTCGGTTTATAATGGCCCCAAAATTATTTATTTAGAGGATAAGGTCGCGATGGGTAGAAAACTACTCATCCAATAGGTTTTAGATAGGTTTAGTTCCCCATATTAACCCTATGTTTTAGATTTAATTCTTAGTTAAATAGTTTAACTTTTACAATGTATTCTGATATTATTATATCATATGGTATATAATGTTACTATAAAATTCCAATAGAACCCCAAGTTGTTCATTAATGGTATATATATAATTACATAAGTCCTTTGGTCGATCCTTATATTTTTATAAATATTATATCAATTAATAATATTGTGTTTGTTTTAAAAACTCATTTATGTCAATGTTGACACTACTTCTTATTTTGTTCTTGTGAAAGTCATAAAAGTATGATTACTTACAAAAAAACTCATTGAATAAACCCTAACATGTCATATTAATGTAGTAAATTATTTTAATTCATAAAAAGTATCAATTTACATTTATTTTTATATTTAAATTATCAATTATCTTAACCTTTCATTAAAAATGTAATTACTGCATCATCATTATTTCATAAATAAATTTAAATATTTAATTACTAAAAATTATAAATAAAATTAAATTATGTAGGAAATATTTTTATATTACTAATGAATATTTATAGTTGAATTTATCTTCTGTGTAACCCTGTATTAAAAAAAAATTAGTTATTAAACCTGGAATTTAACACTTTTAACTCTTCTTTAAATAAAATAATAATAAATGTCCTAATCTAATCCAAGTGGACAAAAAGGATCATATTTTATTCCTAGGGTTTATTTAGGTTTCAAAACACATATCCAATTGAATTAGGACATGTGTTAAGGTAATTATAATATCATTGTTACCTTTAATTCCCCTATTTACTTTTAACAGTGGTAAATAAATGTCAAAAGTTACTATTCACCAAAAATTATTTTCATCATATTGAACCAAATTTTATTTACTAATGTCAACCATGTCTCATAGAGTTTTTAAATTCATCTCGCAGAGGCAGTAAAATTAATCTTTATACAAATTTTCAAATGCTCATAGAAGGTGGGTAAAAGATGGTAAAAAGTCCAATAAAAAAATATATATAATTTTATTATAAAAATAACTCCAATGAATTAATTTGAAATAGTATAAGTATTATGTATCTATTTTGACTTAAAATAAATAAAATAAATTATTATTTTAATAAAAGATGATTTTAAATTATAATGCATAGTTTTTCGGTATTCATAAAAAATTCAATGTTTTTAGAAAAATACCAAAAAAATCACCCTTAGCAAATTTTGAAATTAAAAATTTAGAAATGAAGTCCATTTTTTAAAATAAAATTTATAATATATCAAAAATTGGTTATTACTTTTAATAATGGCTAGTTTTATTATTCATGTTGTGTTAAAACTCCAAGTTGCAAACAACACAAGCTATTGCATTATTCAAATGGAAACGTAGAGTGGAAGATTGGGGTGTTACATTCTCCCCTCCTTAAAATAATTCTGTCCTTGAAACTTCTAGAATATAAATACGTAAAAATATTCAGGTGGTTCCTCATCATAATTTCCTTGGGTTCCCACGTTACCTCTTCTATCTTATGGTTTCTCCATAGTACTTTTATCAAAAGCGTCACCCGGTTTCTCAACACTTGTTCTCTGGTATCAAAAGTTCTGATAGGCTATTTGCAATAAAACAGATCGGGTTTCAGTTCTATTTCTTTATAGGTGAGTACATGCATTAGTTCTGGCATGTATTTTTTTCAAAAATGATACGTGAAACACATCATGAACTTTGGAGAGACTCAATGGAATTTTCAAATGGAAAGTTACATCCCAAATTTGATTTAGAATTTCTAAACTTCTGATGTTCCTGAGACTTAATTTACCCTTCTTACCGAATCGTATAACTCCCTTCCATTTATATACCTTCAAAAAAATATGATCTCCTACTTGAAATTCAAAATATTTCATTTGTTTATCTACATATCTCTTTTCCCTACATTGAGTGGATTTAATTTGGGTTTGAATAACATTTAACTTTTCCATTGCTTCCTCAACATGTTCTGGGTCTATGAGTTTTATTTCACCAACATCATCCTAATAAGTTGGTGTGTGACATCTCTTTTCAAATAACGCTTCATATGGTTCCATCAGAATACTTGAATGGAAGCTATTGTTTTATAAAATTCTTCCATAGGTAAATATTGATCCCATGTACCTTGAAAGTCAAGTTAGATGGATCTCAACATGTCTTATAAGGTTTTAATAGTCCGTTATGATTGTCCATCAGTTTGTGGGTGTTAGGTAGTGCTCAAACAAAGATTATTATTCAAGGCCTTCATAATACATTTCCAAAATCTTGATGTAAAATTGGGATTGTGATCACAAACAATCGATAGGGGTAATCCCGGATGTCTCACAACTTCAGTAATATATAGTCTTGCAAAAAATTCCAAGTGGTAAATCTTCTCTTATAGCTAGAAAATGTGATTACTTGGTAAGATGATCAACAATGAACCATATTAAATCATTCCTTCTAGGAGTCTTTGGTATCCCCATAACAAATTCCATCATAATATCATCCCATTTCTACTCAGGTATTGGAAGAGGTTGCATGACCTCTCTAGGATGTTGTCTCCCAGAATTCACTTTATGAAAAATGATACATCTAGACACATAATCAGAAATCTATCTCTTTATGTTGTTCCACAAAAAATGTTCCTTTAAATCTAAAAACATCATAGTGCTACCATGGTGTATAAGGAAATGGGAGCCCTGAGCATCATCCAACAATTTCCTCATTTCATCATGTATGTTGGGAACCCAAAGTCTTTTCCCAAATTTAAAAATTCCATTTTCATATATGAATTCGATCAATATCCCACTGTTCACAAAATTAATTTTCTTTTGAAACTCCTCATCATCATTCTGAGTATATTATATCATTTCTAGAAAATATGGTTTAGAAACCATTTGAAAATGTACTGATGTTTCACCTTCCATGATTATTCTTATATCTATCTTTACTAGATCCATGAACATTGGATCCCTATCAAATCTTGTCATGTTCAAAACACCAGGATCCTTTATGTTCAATTCATCTTTCACCTTATTTTCCTTCCCCGGGGGTTGTGTATAGTTCATTCATAATCCGTGATTAGTCCAAGCCAATGTCTTTGCCTTATGTTGAGTTCTTTATGTGAAAAATATACTCCAAATTTTTGTGATCAATATAAATCTCACATTTTTTACCATATAGATATTGTCTACATTTTTTCAACGCAAAAATTATATCTACTAACTCAAGATCATTAGTGAGAAAGTATTTCTCATGGATTTTTAATTTTCACGATGCATAGATAATAGCCCTATAATTCTTCATAAGGAAACAACCACGTCCATTATTTGATGCATTAATATAAATAACAATCAAATCATTCCCTGATGGTAGTGTCATGATAAGTGCATTAACAAATCTTTTCTTCAATTCTTCAAAACATTCTTCACACTAATCTTTCCATTCAAATTTATCCCCTTTACATGTGAGACTGGTTAATGGGTTAGCCTATCAGGGAAAAATTCCAGAGGAAGTGCTGATAATAACCTGATAAACCCATAATACTATATACCCCACTTATACTCATCGGTGCGCCCCATTCATGGAAGGCCTTAGTCTTTGAATGATCGACAAAGATTCCATCCATTGAGACAATATGGCCAAGAAAGGAAATCTCTTGAATCCATAATTCTCACTTGCTAAACTGTCCATATAATTCATTTCTTTTGAGGGTTTTTAGAATAGTGCACATGTGATTTTCATGATATTCATAGATTATTGAGTATACCAAAATATCATAAATATATACCACTAAAAATTCAAAATGATATTCCATGAAAACTATATTCATTAGATCCATGAAGGCAGAGGATGCATTATTCAATCAAAAGGAATTACTATAAACTTGTCATGCTCGTACCTGGTTTGAAATGTTGTCTTCGAAATGTCTTCCTTCTTCACACACAACTTATTATATCCAGATTGAAGGTCAATCTTTGAAAAGTATTGAGCTCCGTGATGTTGGTCGAATAAATCATCAATGTGCGGTAGGGGATACATATTCTTTATTGTTATATCATTTATCTCCTGGTAGCCAATGCACAACCTCATATATCCATATTTCTTCTTAACAAAAAGCACAGGGGCTCCCCACGGAGGAACACTAGGGTGAATAAATCATATATTACTAATTTCCTCTAATTTTTTTTTATTCCACTAATTCCACAGTGGCCATTCTATAAAGGTTTTTTGATATGGGCCTTGAACCAAGAATGAAATCAATTGAAAACTCAATTTCTCATTCTGGATGATGTCCAGGTAAATCCTTTGGAATCACATCAACATATTATTTCAAAATAGGCACATCCCCTATTTGGACATACATTTCCCCACCCATAGTTATTTCATTATCTTCCTCTACAATAATTGAATTTATTTGAGCTATTAGGGGTGGAAGTAGATACGAATCAGGTGGTGATGTTTCTCCTCTATAGATAAGGTAATCCTTATCATTATCAAAAATTGTAACCTCCTTCTTATTATAATTAATTTTCTCAACATGGTAAGAAATCCAATCCATTCCAATGATTAAATAAAATTTAATCATGGGTAAGTTTATGAGATCAATAGATAATGAACATTTATATGACCCAATGGAAACTGATTCACAAAACATTGTTTCAATGATACATTCCTTATGAGTTTTGACTGATAAATCCCTTGTTAAATTAAATTGGAAATATCTAATTTTCTTAGAAAAATGGAAAGATATGAAACAATGCGATGATCCAGGATCAAATAACGAATTCCCTTAACGTGAGGAAGCTATTAAATTACCTGTCACTAGATCTTTCAAAGCATCAACTTAAGTTGTAGTGATCGCATAAGCTTGGACATGCTCCCCTGGACTTTTTTGAGGTACGGTTTTTTGGCTCCTAGGAAATTTATTTTCATAATGCCCCTTTTCTCTACAATTGTAGCATTCAAAAATGACAACCTCTTTTTTTCCCTTGCAATCATGAGTTTGGTGTCCTTTTTCACCACACTTGTAACAGACTCCCATTCACTACAGGAAAGTACTGGGGTGTTTCTTCATGCTTTTACCACAGGATGGATATTCCACTTTTCCCTTCTTCCCCTTATTTCCATTTCCATAGTGTTCGGATGATCTCTTCTTCCCTTGCTTTTCTATAAAGTTGTAAGACATATAGATTGAGTTTTATGTCTTGAGAGTTCATGAGACAATATATTTGTATGATGAGAAGGATTTTGAGACTAATTCTCGATAGTGAAATGGTTTTAACCCATCAAAAAATTGATCAATCTTACTCCTTGGGTTGCGTATATAATTTTCTACATGCATTCATAACCTCGTAATGTTAGCCTCGTACATTGCGATATTCTCAACCTACATTTTCCTCAAACTCAAAACTTTTCTTTCCATATCTGCGTGATATTCATGGGGAATGTATTTTTCCAAAAAAATCTCTTTAAACTTCCTCTATTCCATACTTGATACTACTTCATCTTCCTTTGTGTTTTGAATTAATTACCACCATTAATTTGTTTCTCCCATGAGGCGATGAAATTCCATGACTACTTTTTCCCTTTTTATACTCCCCAGAGCATGAAATATTTTTTCTAAGGAACTTATCTAATGCTCAGCTACAAATGGAGTTGTAGTCCCATTGAATGTTAATGTTTTTTCCTCTTGAAGCATTCTAACATTGATCCTCCATGTTGTGGGTCAGGGTGCTATATTTGGGTAAGGTTATTATTCATAACCTGAGTGAGTTTTCCTAGTATGGTGGTAATCTAATCAGCACCAATTGCATCCCTATCTCCACTATAATCATATTTAGTAGGAGGGAAATCCCTATATGGATTATATTCATTGATACTATTTTCATTCCTTCCACTAGGCACCATTTCTAAACAATGGAATACATTAGATTAGTTTATGAATCACAATACATGATTCAAAACATGTAAAAAACTTAACATAAATTGAAGTGTTGATGGATATAATACATAATCAAAAAAAAATGTTTTCTTTGAGGAGTTACAGACTCTTAAATCCTTCATAATAGTTTCTAATGAAAATGAGAATCATCCTAATCATATCTCCTGGGAGTGTCATATCCAAGAGGGTAGCAAGTCTCGTTGTCATGTACGAAGATACCCCAGCTCAAGCCTGAAACTACTTGTCATAGTTTTCACTCCTAGGTACATATGTTCCAAAGCCACCTCTACCTTCTCGTACACATACAAGGAATTATTGCATGGAAAACTCAAAAAAATATTTACATTACCAAAATTCTAGGAAGTTCTCCTATAATAATCCTCAAAGTCTATTGTAGGGTAATGTTCTCTAATCAGAGTTTTTCAAAATCTAGCATCCAAGGTTTGTACTAAACATCATCTGATACCAATTTTAGTGGCCCAACCCTAGTTTCCCAGTGTTTATTCATTATTACATATTATTGTCATGATAACAAGAGATAACGTCCTAAAAGACTGCTTAGTTTAGTATCCATGGATGTACTAGATACATACATAAGTTTTATATTACATCATGAAATAAAGATAAAAACATTGTGTCCCCTTTGAACACACTCATAACCCTTATCCTATTCCTATATGTTAATCATGATATTATTTTAATCTTGGGAAAAAATAAAACATACAAATGGGTGATCTTTGATTCACAGTAAGGATAATAATACAGTGGAAACTTTCATAAATAATCACAACCATTTAATTCAATGTATCAGACTGAAACAAAATCCTTTTAAACATAAACATAATCATAATATGGAAAAGATAAATAAAATAATTTCATTTATTTATTAACATGGATATTCTTGTAGTCAAATAATCACATGAAATATCAATAGCCAATTCCATAATGATGGAATGCAGAATGTCAGACATCATAACCACATAGTCAAGGCATCGTGCCTAGACTACAAATAAGATTTTGTCATGGCCTTGTTCCAAGACAATAGTTGGTCTCATGAGACCTACCGATGCATCTATGAGCAATAGTGGGCTCCACCCGTCAGTTACTAAGTCCATTTCATTCCTTATATGAAACGGTTGAAACATAACATAAAAATTCGTTTTAAAAGTAGCATACAAAATTTCAATACATTAACCATAAACATTGAATGGTATAAAAATAACACATCTACATTCAAACATATCACAAAACCATCAATACAATATGGAATATTGTATCATAAAAAATCAACATCAAACAAGTGTAAAATCCATCAAAGGATGTTGACATAGATTAAATAAAAACGATTTGGGTGAAATATATCTTTCAATTTTGAAATAATTTAAAAGTAAAACAATTATAGAATAAAAACTTTATTTTTAAAATATTTCTATAAGCTTTTAATGGAAGATTCAGAGGTGTTATAATGATGGATAATAGATGCACCCACCGTATAAGTTAAAAAATAATATTACATTAATTTTTCGAAAAGATCATTAAGTATGTTGTTTGGAAAATGACGAAAATATTCCTCTCAAAACATTTTATAAAAATTCATATTAGGTTATAAATGACATTAATCCATAGTCTAGAAAAAACTAATTATTTTTTGAAATAAATTTTTATGAAAACACATATGTGGATGATAAAGAGGTCCTAGTAGATACTTACATATAAAAAACCATGGATAATGAAGAGATTGTAGAATTAACCATAACCTTGTACTTTTCCTTGGTCAAGGGTACGTTAACCTCCTCTATAATAGTTAAATCATTTTTATTAAATTATAAAAGAACCATGTATATAAATATGATATCATATAATATATTCTACTATTTGTTTGTTAATAATATTTTAGTAGTATCATTGTTTCTGGTGTTAACTGATTTGTTGTCCTTCATATGCTTGGATACATAAGTCATGTTTTCTATGGATAGGATGTATTTGATTTATATCAAAATTATATTAAACTCTTAAACATTATTTTTAATCATAAAATGAAAATTATTCATGAATGATTACGATGGTGAATTAATCTCATCGCATTCGTGGAGACGGTAATCTGTACGTACGCACGAGAGACAATATCATTATATTGATGGTGAATTTGTTTGTAATTGGATGTTATATCATATATACATAATAGTAAACATGTTAAATTTATTATTTACATCATTTATAATCATTATTATACCCATCTAAATAATTAAGTGTTTGAATAACAAACTACACCATGACATGGAGACGCTAATTCGTACGTACGCACGTATAGTGACTTGTCATTCATAAGATGGATAGAATAATTAATATGGTTATACCATATTTATAATAACATCATATTATTTATAAGGTACTGGAGATTTTATTTTCGTATGGAAAAAAGAAAGAAAGTGTAAGTGGAAGAAGAAAAGAACATTGAAAAAATGTGTTGAAATTATTACCTCTTCTTTGGGTGTTTCCTTTCAAGATGATCAAAAGGGATCCTTGGGTTGGCTTTCTAATTAAATTATGACATCTAGGTAAAAGGAAGGATAGTTGGTAAGATATTTGAACAGGTGATGAACAATCCAAATGTCTTTGGAGGTGTGATTTTGAGAGAAGGGGAATTACCCTTTTATAAGAGAGGTGGGGTTCATTTTATGAAAATATTGAAATATTATTTTATTATACAATCATATTTGATATATAATGGCTCAAAAATGATTTATTTCAAAGATAATGTGGGTATCGGTCGAACACCACTCAACCAATAGATTTTAGACAGGTTTAGGTCACTATATTAACCTTATCATTTAGATTTAACACTTTGTTAAATAGTTTAACTTTTACCATGTATTACTGATTAATTATATTACATGGTTAATAATCTTACTATAAAATTCCAAGAGAACACCAAGTGGTTCATTAATGACATAAATATTATTATATAATTCCAATGTTCTATCCTTATATTTTTTGGAATATTATATCAATTAGTAATATAGTTTTTGTTTTAAAAACTAATTTATGTCAATTTTGACACCATTTACTATTTTGTTTTTTTGAAAGTCATAACAACATGATAAATTAAAAAAATTAATTTAATAAACCATAAAATTTCTTATTAATGTATTAAATTCGTTGAATACCTCAAAATAATCGATTTAAATTTATTTAGATATTTATATTATCAATTATTTTAACCTTTCATTAAAAATGTAATGAATGCATCATCATTGTGTCATAAATAAATTTAATTTTTAAATTCTAAAAATTATAAATAAAATAAAATTATGTAGGAAATATTTTTATATTTCTAATGAATATTTATAGTCGAATTTATCTTATCTGTAACCCTATTTTAAAAACAGTTTAGTTATTAAACTATCAATTTAAGACTTTTATCTCTTCTTTAAATAAAATAATAATATATGTCCTAATCTAATCCAAGTGGACCAAAAGGTTCATATTTTATTCCTAGGTTTTATTTTGGTCTAAAAACACATATCTAATAGAATTAGAAAATGTATTAGGGTAATTATAATATCATTTCTACCTTTAATTACCCTATTTACATTTAACCGCAGTAAACAAAAATCAAAAGATACTATTCAAAAAAAATTAACTTATTCTTATTGATACACATTTAATTTATTTATGCCAATAACATCTCTTGTATTTTTGAAATTCAAATCAAAGAAGCATTAAAATTACACCTTATACAAATTTTCAAATTTTTCTAGAAGGTGGGTTAAACACGGTAACAAGTTCAATAATCTTTTATATATATAATTTTATTATAAAAATGTATTCAATTAATTGTATTGATATAATATAGGTATTATGTTTCTATTTTTACTTAAAATAAATAAAATAAATAATTATTTTAATAAAATTCAGTATTAAACAATAACGCGTTGTTTTTCACTATTCATAAAAAATTGAATGTTTTTAGAAAAATACCAAAATATCTCCCTATGATAATTTAGATATTCTAAATCCAAAAATGAATTCCATTT
Organism: Viscum album; assembly: GCA_963277665.1. Taxonomy (NCBI): domain Eukaryota; kingdom Viridiplantae; phylum Streptophyta; class Magnoliopsida; order Santalales; family Viscaceae; genus Viscum; species Viscum album. The sequence goes on from OY728150.1 coordinate 938,143,201, forward strand.
TGAAAAATAAAATATATAAAATTTCAAAAAGTGGGTATTACTATTCATAATGGTTAGTTTGATTGGTCGTGGTGTGTTAAAACTCCAAGTTGCGTACAACACAAGCTATTGCATTATTTAAAAGAAAACATATCGTGGAAGCTTGGGGTGTTACATGGAGGTCAAAAAAATACCATGAACCCAACCTTGTAATGATATGATAGAGGATCCCACTGCAGGCCTCAAGGAGTGAAACCATGACCAATAACTGAAGAAAACCCCATAGAGGGTATAAAAATCCAATATTGAGGGAGTAATGCCTCACCATACCCTAATAGGGATGGAATGAGGAAACTTATTCAACTAAACCTAGTCTATAAAAATGAAATGGAGGGCCTTAAACTGTCTTAGAAGAAGTACATATTGTGTACTCGGGGTTCACTACATGTCTCTTCTACATTTGGTTTTCCAATTTCTCACTTTATCATTTGAAATATAAACCTCCCTATACATGTTGTGTCCATTAGGGGTACAAAACATGTAGAGGTTGGGCTAAAATTGGGCATACAACCTTTCCATTATTCTTTACATCTTGTCATTCTTGTGTACATCTGGTTGTGTACAGGTACTATGCCATATCAATGTATCGAGTTGTTGTCATGTACTCTACTCGTGATCATGTTTCAAAAAATTTCTAATCCTATGTATCATCTAGGGTACATATAGATCTTCTTATAGTGGGTTACATGGAATGTTACACATTTACAACGACATGTGATATATTATTTCTTATGAAACCCTACTGTTATATCTATTTACCCCACAATGATTGTGTTATTTTGGTACACACCATGTAACATTGGATTTTCTTACATCCCATTATTCTATCATTTATGTTATGATTCCATGATTGCCTCTATAAGTCAGGACATGATATATCAGATCTAGGGTTTATGTAATTTCCATCATCACTTTCCCAAATTCATCCATCAAATATACTCTAGAACTACCACTTTTCTATTGCATATTCGGCGCGTGTCAATCTTTGAATTGAGAAAAAATCATTCTAATCTCGTTCTACCTGAGATCATGCACCACCATCAACAAAATATAACAATAAATCTCAAACCTCACCCATATTATCAATATTTTGTGCAGTAGAATTGTCACAAAATGATCAAATATTAGGTAATTCAACCAGCTTATATCCAAGGAAATGTTAGATATAAACTATTTTTTTAAATGGGGGAGAAATAAAGAAATAAAAAAATAAGGAATGAAATATGGCCATTTTTTGTGTTATCCTCAATTTATTTATATTATAATGAAAAATAAATATGAAACAATAAAAATAAATTATGACATTCTGAAATTCCAGCTAAAAAACCATCACCCAAAATATATTCAACCCAATAATTAATATATTATTTCATTCATCACATGTTCACCAGGGGATAAGAAAATAAATAAATAAACCATAAAAAATAACCTACCATGATTTTGGGATATGCATTTAAACATGGGGATTCTGTATATATAAGTTAAATATTAGAGTCTTTGTTACTAAATCACAGAGAAATTAAATAAATACATTAAAAAATATATCTTCTTATTTTGAACATTGAAAATATTTTATGAAATCATATGATGATGACAAAGGTTACGGTATGGCAAAGGAAACCCCATGTTTTAGATCCATAGTGGTATAAGATCTCCCAATCAAGTCATTGTTCATGAGTTATTTGACTATCATGGGAAAATTGTGCTTCTGTAAAATTAGTATATTTATTATTCTTATTGTATCAATATTGGTTTCATAGGGCCTCATAATATCATGTCCTTTAATCATATCAATATGAAACTATTAGTATGTATATTATGATTAGTTACATGGATAAAAAAGAGATGTGAAATTCCCCCCAAATTAAGGGGTTTTACCCCAAAATGATAAAATACTACAAAAAAATATACAGTTAATAAGATCACTTCATATTATACCACTCTTAGGTGATATATTGGATATCATAATCCCTCTTTCATACATGACCAAAATGAATTTCCCACCCATGGAGAACATTCTCCCAATACTCCATGAACATTACTGGGTACTCTATAGAGGTATTTATATCTGTAATGTCCATCTTTCCAGAACCAATAAAATTAGATGGGTCTTGAAACTACCTTAATAGCTATGACATGTGGAATACATCATGTACATGGTATAACTATGTAAGTAGGTCCATATGGTATTCCACCTCATCGACCATAAATAGTATCTGGAAAGGTCTAATAAATCTTAGATATATCATATCACCTTAAAAACAAATGGAATCCACATCATGTTGAGACCTTTAGGAACAAACGGTTTCCCTCCTAAACTCTGAAGGCTTCAAATGTTGGTTTCAATAATTCTTATGATGGATTTGTGCAGTCCTCATCAACAATTGGATGATTTTGACATTCTATTTCATTACTCACACCAACGTTAGAACCATGAGTGTTGAATCATATGCATAAATATTTTATAGTGGTAACTTTTAGGGTTTTTAGGACAAATCCTCTAATTATATCATATTGATGTTAGAATGTAAGATTTAATTATACTCAGACTACACCAAGGGTTGCTGACACTATCAACTGTTGATAAAGTCCAACACATTATCCCATAATATGTCTTCTAGAACCAAAATTCACCACATAGTATAACAATCAATCTATGGGTGAAAAAGTGATGCTCAAATAAAAAAGAGTCCCAAAGGACTCCTATAATCATTTCCATAATCATGATTTAAAACATGAAACAATGCCTAAAAGATCATTGATGGAACCCCATGAAGTTATTATATCACTGACAAATTAATGCATCTTAAGATCTCAACCAAAATCTTCTCTCTAAAACATAGGAAGTGGACCGACCTATTGATTTTTTCTATGGTCACCATGATGGAATCTTCTCCTCTATAATTTTTTGGTTGACTAGTAATGAATTCAATATATATATCATCCCACTTCCACTAATTCAGTTGAAGGGGTTGAACTATTCCTATGGAAACATGGTTCCCATCCTTCACTAGTTTACAAGTGTGGAATCAAGATTCAAACTATTCTACACAATTCCTCACACCTATACACTAAAACAAATTTCAATGGTCTTGGTACATCATTATATCACCTTAATATACTAACAATGTGGATTTATGGGACTCCAAAATATGATAATAATTTAATGTCACTAGTACCATCATTCATCCATAGAAAATGATGACTTGCCCCGTACATTCAAAAACCTCATCAGGTGAATGTCTATTAGATATTTTAGTATGTAATGTCTCATATTTGATATCTCCATATGAATAATCCTGAAAATTACATATATGTGGTGTGTAAGAACCATAGACTGGACGTAAACTACACCATCCTCATCCATTAAGGATAATATCAATGTGAAAAATTACATTGAAGCCTTAGCCAGACACAAACAAGATCTCATGTTGAGATCACCATCCACTACTTTCTCTATCCTAAGTCTATCTCGAATTTATAATCCAATACAACCTATACCCATAAACTCTATATCATTTCAAGAACCATCTAAGAGAAGATATACAAGAGACTATTTTAGTTATAATCGACACTAAATATATCGACTATAAGGTAGTATCACCACATATTTAGGGTTAAGACTATCACTGATAACACTAGATTATGGATAATGTTTTTATAATCATATAGTATTAACTTTTTGAACCCATAGAAAATAATTTCCTGTATATATATAAAAATATGACAATGTCTATTCCCAAATGAATCACAAAACACTACATAATCCACACCCTCTCATAAAAATATCAAAAAGGGTTCAGTCTCCAATCTCTGCCACAACTCAATAAAAAATAACTAGCACCATTATATCTAAACAAAAGTCTTACCCTTCGTCGTTAATGTATTCAATGGTGATAATATACTATTAAAATTAGGAATGAATCTCATCTATTATACTACATTCCCAAGGAAGCTCCGTACCTCTACCACACTCTTTTGTGACATTCAAGCTGACACAACCTCAACCGTTATGAGGTTCACATGTTAGAACCTAAGATTTCATATGAGGAACTAATCCCTTTACATTGGTATTAGATAATGTTTTCTTGACTTATTTGAATGCTGAACTTGATCACCCATGTTTTAGAGGTACTTGGGGCTTGTTCAAAGCCTCAAACCCACTTTTGGACTGAAAATTGAGTGGTGCAAGGTTTGTACATGGCCTGCGCATGGATAAGAATACCATTTGGGAGGGGATAGTAAGGTCCACATGGTTATGGAAACCATGTGGTAGTGGCCTCATGTCCATTCGAGATGTTTGAAAATTTGAAGGATTTTAGCAGGGAGTTTTCACATGGTTTCCACACTGTTAGTCAAACCATGCAGGTAAGCGTGTGTTGTTCCCTTTTGGAGGAAGTGATCATTTCACTATTGTAGCACATTTTGTGGAACTGTGTGGGTAAACAATGCAATCTTCCTGGTTGAGTTTTTTTAAAATAAAAAATTAAATTAATCCCCTTTTTAATCCCTTTTGGATTTTATTCTTCTACCCACAACATCCCTCCTATGGAGCTTTCCCTTGAGAAACATCACCTAGTATTTGATCCATAAAATGTATCCAACCTCTGTTTAGATTTTTGATCATCTCTATGGATCTTCATCAGTAAGGACTATATTCAATTTTATCCATTTCCAATTCTTATGGAAATAGCTTTCACTGCTTGATTTTATGATAATATGCCATAATTTTCTATTCCTCATCCATTCATCAGATCTCTCTTGAACCCAGATTAATCAAGACTTGATAAGGGATTCTCTCCCTACTACTAAGCCAATCTAGGTTGTTTATGCATTATTTTGTATTTTCTGTTTCTTTTTAGGCATCTCCCTTTTCGCCAACCATCAGAAATTCTAATAAGGCCTCATTTTTTTGAGATATTTTCTTTTAAAAGGTGTAGATGGACCTTGTGAGGTTTCATTAAGGTTTATTTTAGGTGTTTTGGCACTATTTTCTTGTATCGAGGTCACTTGAGTGGTGCGCCTTATGGTTTTAACATATTTATTCCTATTAAATCTACCAAAGAGGTGTGTGCTTGTGCTTACGTAGGTAGAGGAAGCCCGTTAATACGTTGATATTTGTGAATAGGTTTTATGACATATACTACCTCCTTTAATAATGGTATCTTTATATGTTGTTCTAATTTTTGATTAGATGGTATTTTTGAAATGAGTTGATATGTGTGGGTATACCTTTATTAATCAATAATTTCACTTCAAATGTATTATATGGGATAGAAGGCCCATATTCTTGTAAATGATTAATGTATTTCATGAGTGTCTATACACATGGATTGTTCTTTTTGATGTGAGTGGGTATACTCACATTAAATTGAATTATTAATTTTGAATTCCTGAATGAATGGGTTGATAGATGCCATGGACTGCTCTCCATGGATCTGGAATAAAGTAGTGGATTCCTTGGGTTTATTCTCCCCATGGATATTGATTCTAAGGGATTCTTTGTGGGACACAAGACTTATTTATACAACTTTGTTGTGACTTTCTTGGTATTTATGGATGTACAGTGTGGTCGTGTGACTTATATACATTGTTATAGATTCCTCATTTGGAGCTGACTCATTTGTAGGTAGCCTTGAGAGGATGTTCGATACTACTTATGATAGTAGACTTATGACATGGGAATAGACACTTACTTTACTAGTTTCATACACATTCTAGAACATTATATATTATTGTACAAAATATATAGAAATGGGTTGTTTCGTATTGGAATTGTTATCTCACATTGTGTTTGGGCTTAATCGGGGACCCAGATAGATTATATGGTCGTAGGTAATGATAGGGGAATGTTCCCTTGTACAGGTTGTTGATTGTGGCTTGGGATCAAGGGAGTGTAGGTCTATGACGAGGCTTAAGATCCTGCTAGGATACCTTTTTTAATTTTTGTACATTTTGGGACATTTTTATTTTATTGTTTTTCCATGTACTAATTTTCATGCTATTTAGATACATATACCTTCTACATCATTCTTTATATGGTATAATCATGATTATTGATATGTGTTCATTTCTTTTCGTACCACCAATTGACTGATATTAATTTCTCTTTGGCTATTTGAAGTATTTTTGAATTTCACGTTGATACTCTGGTAATGAGGAAATTATCTCCCCACTGACTCACCTAGCCCCTCACTGCTAGTCAGCATCCTCTAGAATTTTGGAAGATGTGCTTAAGGCCATGCAACCGACTAGGCTCAGGGCAGTGTTGAGTGGCATCCGGGTCTAGAACATTACAATGTGGTATCAGGGTGGTTATCTATTATGGTGTGACATAATATTTTGTGACAATAAAAAGAGATTTTATGGAAATGTGATTTGGTAAAAACATTAAGCCCGATAGTAGCTACCTTGTGGGTTAGGAAGTTCCAAATTTCCTCAAATGGATTTCTAGTTTTCTGGATTTACGGCTGTTATAGTTTATTTGATTTCACCACTAGGAGACACACTTGATTTATAATATTAAAATTGATGAATTTGTGGATTCTATTTCAGTTTCACCCTAATGAGATGAGGGTTTTCCATATCATGCATCATATAAACACATGTTAGAATCACATTCCATGAATTTTTCAATTTCATTTAGGATGCATTTGTTATTTGATGATGTTATGATAGTTGGTGTGATAGTTGTGTATGTTTTTGTGTTAGTTAGGGTGCAATGTATATAAAGGGTGTCTTTATCATTCAATCCATAAAGAGTATGCACCCTTTTGAAAAGGTAAATTACACAACAAAAGAATTAAAATTATAAATGAACATGAAATATGTAGGGTTTAATTGGAACCACGTTTGGGTTCTTGAAGTGTTATGGGCCCTTGTGGATTTGGAATTGGTAACCGTTGGTGGAATCTCATGGATGACTAAATGTGAAATGAGAATTGAAATTGGAGATTATGGATAGATACTTTAACTATAATCACCTCTTGAGTGGGTAAGAGGCATAGTTTCTAGTTGTTTGATGATTTTTCATTACACAGTTCTAGCATTTGGTGATTTTTACGATTTTGACTTGGTTTATATGAGGGTTTTGACATATCAGGTTCTTTTGTGTTGTGTACTTTGATGTTGTTTTTTTTGAGGTGGGCGTTTTGTATTATAGATATATGTCACCACAACAAAATCTAGTGGTATGCCTCGAGGGATGCGATGACCATACCATAGATATGGTGTGCCATGGCCTACAGGTTGATCCTCCATTAGTGATAGTTGTGGAACATGGGCCTTTTATGGAAATAGGGTTTGAGGTATAGTTCCAAAAAGGATTCCTCTATTATATGAAGACATTATAGGGAGAAACGAAGCCATCCTAGACTATGGAGGAGTGGACACATGTGTTTGAGCAACAACATCATCCCATTTTTTCAGGGGATGGTGGTCCACAAGCTACAGAGCTATGGCTAGAAACCACATTATCAATTTTTGAGAATCTAGAGACATGTCTGGACAAAAGGGTCATGTTAAAGACTTATATACTATATGTAGTGGAAAATCACAGTTGCGTCCTTTTGAACTAGGATGATGGCTTGTGAGATATGGGTTTGACTGATTTACATACCCGCTTCTTCGATTACTTTAACCCCTTGACTCTTTGTGTAGAGCGGGCCTGTGAGTTCATGTTCTTGGATTAGGGTGCAATAAATGATATGGAATAATCATCACAAATTTTATAGATTTATTGTTTTGTGTCGATGTATCTTATTGATGAGATGTCGAGGGAGAGACACTTCGAGGAAGGACTCAAACATACTATTGAATATCTGGTTAATTTGGTCAGGTTGTCTTATATCATTGATATTGTGAATTAGGCATAAAGCACCGAGTAGAACCTGAGGTAATCTGTTGTTACAAAACATGGGAGTACTGTTTCATTACCTAGGGGATCTACATATTATGGAAAGAAGCACCCTTTTGAGGATTTCTACGAGGTTAGTGCTAGATAGGATGTGGGTGAAGGATGCTTTTTTTATTTCCATTAGTGTGGTAGGTGAGTCCATATGAAGAGTCAGTGCGACTGTGACCCAGTCGATTGTCGAGTCTGTGGATGGGTGGGGAACATATAGTGGTTTTTCAGGACCTTCCCTCTAACTCCAGTCATAGGGGGGTCAGCATCGACGTAAGGATCAGGAGATGGTACTTCAGCTCCACATCAGGATGGGATCTAGAGCCATGCAGGCTAGTCAGTGCATGATAGTAGTATTCATGGTCATGGTAATCAGACATTAGGTTATGAGAGATAGCATGGTGAATCTACTCAAGGTATCCATGTAGTTTCATAGGGCCATGGTATATCCCAGACATATGTCATTCAATAGACCCTATAGGAGTAATATTTCGGACCGTGTACAGTGAGAGGTACAATCTAGGTAGGTTCTATTAATTCATATTCTCTTTTTGATACATGTGTCTCTATCAGTTTTATTGCTACATGAGTGGTTAAAAACCACAGTGTTGTTTTTTTATTTCTGAGGGAATTTTGATGCTAGAAACATTATTGGGATTCAAAACAAGTGATGTGTGACAGTTTATGGAGTTCTCCCCTAAGTTCTAAGGGTGTCACTTCATTTTGGATCTATATATCATTGATATGATAGGGTTTGATTTCATTCTCTAAATGGAATGTCTGGTAGCTTTTCGAGCGTAAGTTTATTTATATCACCGAAGAGTGACTTTCACATCACTAAGGGGTGTAGTGTTGATTCAAATGGGTGAATTAATTGGTCAGGCGTTCCAAGCTGGACCTGAGCATGATGGGATGGCCGGGATAACAACCCATATTGGTAGTTTTTTCTGGATGATAAGGGAGTGGTTCAGGTGGACTTCCCTCCACTGCATGAGTGAATCAGGGAAATATTTCAAAATTAATTTTCTAGTTCACATCCTGAGAAAGTGTTTGGTTTCTCTATCAAGCTAATGACTTGAGTTGTACTCTAATCTGTTTCTCCCAACAGGATTCCTACGATAGAGTTGCAGGAGCTCTAGAGGGAGCTAGCAGATTTGGAGGAAAAATGGGTTATCAGATGAACTAACTCTCCATTGAGATAACCAGTGATTTTTTTGAAAAGTGGGATGAAACAATTAGGCTATGCATGGATTATATGAAACTAAACTATCTAAGAGTTAAAAACAAATATCCATTAAAATGGATGGATGATCCATTTCATAAAATTTGATGATCTTGAGTGTTATCAAAGATTTATTTGAGGTCAGGATATCACTAGGTGAATTTTCAACCTAAAAACATACCTCATATGACCTTTCATAGCAGGTATGGGTTATTAGAGTACGTAGTTATGAAATTAAGTCTCATAAATTCGGCAATATTTTTCATGGTGCTGATGAACCGAGTATTCCACTCTTATATGGATTCATTTGTTGTGGGTTTCATGAATGATATCTTGGTGTATTCTCACAATCTACATGACCATGCCAACCATCATGAGATCATTTTGAATACAATGAGAGAGGACCAGTTATTTTCTAATCTCACAATGTGCCACTTTGGGATTGATCAAACTCACTTTATGGGTCACATCAACTTAGAGACAAGAGTGTTAGTGGACCCAGATAAGGTGAGGGAAACAGATTCTGGGGAACATACCAAGAACTTTTTGGAAATACAATGTTTCTTGGGGGTATCTTGTTACTACATGTGTTTCATACAATACTTATCACACATAACAGAACTATTGATGGTATTGAGAAAAATTGGTGTGAAGTTCATGTGGTTAGAGTCTTGTGAGGCAAACTTTAAGGAGATTAAAGGATGGATGACATATGCACATGTCCTGATATTGCTAAAGTATGGGATTGATTATATGGTGTATTGTGATGCTTTATGTATTGGAATGGGGGAAGTGATGATTAAGGGAGACCGAGTCATGGTGTATGGTTATTGTAATTGGAGGCCTCATGAGAGGAATTACCCTATAAACGATCTCGATCTAGTTTAGTTTGTTCACGTGTTTTGCTGTTGGATGAATTATTTTTTGGAATGGTATTTCTGGTGTAGATGGACCATAAATTACTCATGTATATCTTTACACATCTTGATTTTAACATGAGGCTGTGAAGGTAGGTGGTGTACCTACAATCCTTTTATTTCAAGATTACCTATAATACTCGTAAGGTAAATTTAGTGGCCAATGAACTGAGTAGGAGGACTCAGATACATGTATTGTATTATGCTAGTAGTGATTGGAAACTTATGGTGTTGTTCTATGAGATATTTCTGGAGGTGAACGATTGGCATGAATTGAATTTTCTAACAACCTTAGTGGTAATATCTATCATACTGGGAAAAGGTATGATGAGGTTTCTATCAGATAATAAAGGCCTAGTTATACGAGAGTGTGTGGCAGATGAGAACTATTCTCTAGATTGGATGGTAGGTGAGGATGATATCATGCATATCAATTGATTTTTTTGGGTTCTAGTTGATATATGCGAGCAGTTGATGCAGGAGTTTCATTCAACAACTTGGGCAGTGCATCCCAGAGTCCCCCAGATGTACAATGACATGAAACATTAGTATCAGTGGCTGAGAATGAAGGGTGATGTATCTAGTTTTTTTATAATGTGTTCCAACTGTCAGTAGGTGATGGAATAACACTAGAGGTTACATGATATTTTACAGTAATTACCTATCTTAAAATATAAATGGGATTATTTGGTGATGGATTTCATGGAAGGTAATCTAAGGCCGCTTGATGGTAATGATGTTGTTTGAGTTTTTGTTGATAGGCTGACAAAGGTTGCTCAATTTTTATCGGATGAAGGATACCTTTAGTTTTAATGAGATTTTAATATTTTATAACCGAGAGGTGGTATGGCTACATGGGGTCCCACATAATATTATTTCACATAGAGACACCCACATTACATCTCATTTCTGGAAGATTTTTAAGTGGGGACTGGTAACACTGTCGGGTATAAGCACAACATAAAACCCTTATACTGATATCCTATCAATTCTTATAATATAGGTCCTAGAGGACATGTTGTGAGAATTATTCTGAGATTTTGGGGGCGCTTTGGTAAGGAATATTCCAATGGATGTGTTTTCCTATAGGAACCGTTATCAGAAGAGGATACAAATTGAACATTATAAGGTTTTATATTTTAGGCCATGTCATTATCCCATGTTCTAGTTAGAAGAAGGTTATGTATATTTACTGGTACCAAACCTCGTGTATGAGACTTTTGAGAAAGGCAAGTTGATAAAAAACTGGATGGTTATAGCACAGTCTCATCAAAATCCTTTTGCCGATCAACATAGATGATCTATAGATTCTGATGTTAGGGATCAGGTTTTCTTGTGTGTTTCACCTAGGCTGGGACACATTTGGATCATGAGACAGGGTATGATTTCAACACAATATTTTTGGTCCATTCATGATTCTATAGGGAGCTTGTTCAGTTCACTATCAATTGTAGTTACCTCAGAGGTATCAATCCATGCACAACATCATCCTTGTATCTCAGCAACAATGGTATCTCTCAGACCCATCCCGTGTTTTTTTATCATGAGGAGGTTGATATATAGGTTGATGTGTCCTTTGAGGATCATCTGATTAATATCATTCATAAGAGCATGAAGGTTTTCCTAGGACTGTCTGTTCCACTATTATGGCTGCTATGATAGCATGACCATATATAGGACGATACTTGGGAGAAGGAGGCTGACGTATATGATCAATGGAATGTGTTTTTCTCAGAAAAATTTTAACCACCATTTAGATAGAAATTCAGCGACGAATTTCTATAAGGGGGAAGATTGTAAGAAACCTGTTTTTTATATGAGGTAAAGATCCTTTTCATTATTAGTTGATATTCCATGTTATGGACTTATGTGAATTTTTAACTAGATCATGGGTGTTTTGGAGTTGTTTTGGGCTTATTTGAAGCCCAGAACCATGTTTTGGGCTGATAATGGCATGGAACATAGTATGTGCATGGCCGGTGCATGGTTAAGATAACCATACTAGAGGGGATCATATGGTATTCATGGTTTGGGAAACTATGTGGTTGTGGCCACATAGCTGTATGAGATGTTTGAAAAGTTGAAGGTTTTTAGTAGAGCATTTTCACATGGTTATTACATGGTAAGTCAATATGTTCTGGTTAGTAGTGTGATGTTCCCTTTTGTAGGCAATGAGACTTGCACGGTTTCTGCACATTTTTTGGAAATAGTGCAGGTAAACAGCATGATCCTACTGGAGGGTATTCTAAAACAACCATCATTAATAAACAGTTTTCTTTTTTAAAACCTTTTGGGATTTATTATTCTATGCACAAAATCCCTCCTATAGAGATCCCCCTTAAGGAACCTAACATATTCTTTGATCCAGAATATCCATATATCCTCTGTTACAATCACTTTTCACCTCTATATATCTGCATCGGTAAGTACTACATTCCTTTTCAGTCTTTTTTTTATTCTTTTAAATATAATTTGTCCTATTTGATTTTAGTCTTGTATGTCCTAATTTTTATTTACTCATACCTTCTTCATATTTCACATGAAATAGGATGAAATAAGACTTGATATTGGATGAGCTCTCTACTACCAAGCCAAGGTAGGTTTCCTATACATTCTTTCATCATTTCTAGTGCTTTTGGGACATTCTTCCTTTTGTTTATCTGAAAAAATTTCCAGAAAGGCCACGTTTTTTGTGCGATTTTCTTTTAGTAGATGTAGTTGGAGCTAGTGGGGTATCATGTAGGATTATATTAGGTGTGTTGGCCATTGTAACTCATTTCAAGGTCACCCGAGAGGTGCACCTTATGTTTTTAATCTTCTTATCCACTTTATAACCACCCAAGGGGAGTTTTCTTTTGCTTTCCTAGGTATACGAATCTTGCTAATTACTTGATAGTTGTGAATATTTATTTAGGATATGTACTACCACCTAGAATAGTGATATCTTGAAATTCCTTACTTATTGTTGATTAGATGGTATTGTTGAAATGGGTTGATCTGGGTGGGTATACCAATAAAAATGATTAATGGCATGTGGATGCCTTGGGTTGACTCAACCCCATGGATCTTGATCAAGTTGGATGCCTTGGGCCTTACTACCCCATGGATCTAGGTTTCATAGGCTCATGTAGGACATGTAATTTATATCCTCTACGGACACCAACTGATTCCTAGAAAGTGTTTCCACTTGGATGCCCATGGGTCTCGACGTGGATTCCTTGGACAAGATCCTTGGATTCAGACCTTCATATTCTACATATACTATATGGATACCCCTGTATATAACCCCTTGGTTCTACCCTCAAGGTAAACCATTAACTATATGGCATGGTCATGGGACTCTTGACTTCTTTATATAGAGTGGGTATGGATTAATTGGTATTGATGGATATATGGTGTGGCATTGTGACTTGTTTACTTTTTTATACCTACCTCGTTAGGAGATATCTATTTTTCAGGTACCCTTGAGGGGTTATTCAGTACTAATTATGATAGTAGACTCATTCCTTGTGCAGACATATTTAATTTAATGGTTTTTGTACACATTTTATTTCTTTATATATTGCTGTTAAACATTGATAGGCATGGGTGGTAACATACTAGGATGTTTATCTCACACCCTGTTTGGGCCCCCTTATGGGCCCAAATAGATTATAATGTTGCAGGTAATGATATGGGAAATCTTCCTGGTATAGGTTGTTGATTGTGGATCAGGGGAATGTGAGGATATGACCAAGATAGTTCTTATTATGATACTAGGATACATTTTTGATCTTTTTACTTTTTGGGACATCTGTATATTATTGTATTTCCATGTACTATTTTTGGATTGTTTCTAGATACATTTATCATCTACATCATTTTTATATGAGATAATCCTAGTTATTGATACACATTCCCGTCTTGTCTTACATATAATTGACTTATATTTATTTCTCTTCTTCCATTTAATATATGTTTGACTTTAATTGTGATACTCTAGTAATGAGGGAATAGTCTCCCCACTGAATCACCTAAGCACTATATACTAGTCGGTAACCTCTGTCATTTGGGGAGATGCGCTTGAGGCAATATAACCAACTGGGCTCGAGGCACTGTTGAGTGGCATCCGGGTCTGGCATGTTACACCCCTACTACAATCTTTTTTGATATGAAATATCCCAAAATATATAAATACTGAATACAGAAATGGCACTTTAAGAGATTCCCATAAAGATTTTTCACTTAGTGTTTGTCTAGGACAATACTCAAGTGTCTTCCATGATCCTCCTTGGAGGTTGAGTATGAAAAAAATTTCATCAATGAAGACCACCAATAAAAAACTATAATAAACAATAAAAGAAATTTTCATGATCCCCATGAACACTACTAAGGATATTTTTAGACTAAGATGCACTACCAATTACTCATAGTGACCATAATGATGTTGAAACTCCATCTTTGGTATATCCTAATCTAATACTCAATGTTGGTGAATACCTATTCATAGGTAATTCATTGAATACCATCATTCCAATAATAACTGATTGAATAGGTTTTCAATCCTTGATGGTGCATATTATTGTTCAAATAACCTTTTTCTAGTGATGAAAATCTATATAAAATTCCATTTTTCCATCTTTCTTTTTAGTGAAAACCACTGGGACCTCCCATAGGGAAATACTCAGTCTAAGAAATCCCTTTCTCTTAAAGTCCTCTAACTTCACCACTAGATAATGTTGCTCAAGGATAATATTATGATATAATATCATGTATATATATATATGGGTGATTCTCCTAGGTGCATGTTAATGAAGAGGTTTTCTCTCGATGGGTAGATAGACTCGATATGTCCTTCATAAAGACATCCCTATACTGCACGACCACTATAAGAAGATGAAATTCCATAACATCCAATTATCTAAGGGAAATAATATAAAAATGAAGAGTAATTTCTTATATCCACCTATTAAGGAGACCACCCTGATCTTAATTGTTTTCCTTATCGCCAATAATGGAAAACCTCGTCTTATCATGGAAGAAACAAAACATCATCTTATAATAAAAATTAATCGATGCATGAATCATGGATGACCAGTTCAAAAAAAATATGACATCCTAAGGGATAATCTCTACTTCCAATAGATTCCATTAGAATATATCACCTACATGATTTAGGTCGCACAGTCGAAATAATAATGTGATCACTAAGTCAACTCTTATTAGAGTATCTAAGTGAAATAGTCGAGCCAATGGATCAACTAGAATATCATAGTATCAGAGAAAATAATTTGTATGAAAAGAGTGGATCACAACCATTTTTATTAATACTATATATAATGTAGAGAAGATATAGATCATACCTATAATAATCCAAATATACTTTCTATTATAGGACTCCACAGCTTGTGCTTATCATCTTCCATGATGAAAAGCTCATTGAAACTGGTGTGATCAACCTTGAGGTGATGCGAGAAATATGGTAACCTGCATCATAGATCCTCTTATTAGACCCATCACTCTTCCATATCCACTATCTTGAGGACCTCAATACAATTTTATTTAGGTTTAACTAGGTATTTTATCAACAATATCCTAATAAACTTTATGATAGTTTGGAAAATCCTGAACGACATGTCCCTGGTAATCATAATAGATGAATTGCCTCTTCCCAAGATGAATTGGGACATCTTGATATCCCTAAAATTCCAATACTCTATCTTGGGATAATAACCTGAAGATATTGGATTCCAATAATCCCTATGATATTCATTATCTACCAACTTTAATCATATCAACTCTTTGGTTCCCATTTCCAGAACCTGATTTCGGTGTTGTATCCTCTAAGAATCATTCCACTATTAAATCACACTAATACACTTCTACATAGGTTTGAATGAAAAGTTATATCTCTATAGCCATGATATCCTATAATAATCCCCAAACAAAGATATATGATCTGAATAATGAATATCAAACCCTATATAATGAATATAAAAAAAGGTTAGCGAACTTCACCGAATAGTCATTCATAGTTAAACTTCCATGTTGCAACTATAGAACCTCCAGAATGCACATTGATCATGACACAAATAAATAAAACTCCTTAATAAAGATAAAATCATTGTCATGATTGGATATTGACATCCCATCGCGTGACTGAGTCAATATATTTCACTATCACTCACCACATCCCAAAATAAGACTCTTTTTAGGACCACCATCTGATCTATAGGTAGCCTCACATGTTAAAACATCCAGGTTACTAGAACAAGCTAGTCCTCACATACCTGGGTGTCTATCTCGACCAAAAAATTGGGATCTATTTGATTCTAATACTCAGGGATTTTTCTTAGACTTTTCACATCATCAGTCAATATATCTAGTGATATATGTTTCTCAAAGGGTTTTGGAAAATCATTCAAACAACCCAGAGGTACTACCTACTAATATCTAAATGGTATTGAAGCGTCATCGCTCATAAGATCATCATCATAATCTCTTAGTGGAATATTTTTGGTTGTCTTCATAAAGGCATCCTGAAATAATACCATTCTTTATAGAATATTAAAATATTTTGAGATATAATAAAATAAGTACATTAAAAAAATCCATTTCCTATATGATTCACATACTAATTTTTCCCCAAAAATCAGTGTACACTTCTATAAAGTCAAAAAATAGGTTATATGATTCATAATGAAGTTATACATAGGTTTTTACAAAAAAAATATCGTCATATACCTAATGTCCAAACTCGACACACTTTATCACTATTTCCATAAATCCCCAAACATCCTCACAAATTGGAAATGACATAACATTGCTCGTAATGTTTAACTACAATCTAACACCTCTCTATATGCTATAATCTACTGTGGCCAACCTTGACAATGATAAGTTGACTGTGGAAACCCCAATACTACCCCCAATAGGTTGGGGGTTGGTGACCAGTGTCATGTAAGAACATCACACATATGAGAGGCATTATCCTAAGGAATATATATGCACACACACATCTCCAAGACCACAAACAGATAATTGAAAAGAAAAACAGATATCAATTCATGAATACATATATAATCCTATTCTCATAGAATAAAAAATATAATGAAAGCGATAAAGTGAAAAATAAAAGCCAACATAAAACTAGAAATATATTCTATCCAAATAACATGGAAGGGATTATTGTAAAATGAAACACTAGTAAGAACCTCAGTCTTTGTAGACAAATAATAATTTATTCCCACACAGAGTCCTCCATAACATAATCAAATTCTATTTTATCTAAAAAATACATGACATGTGAATATAGATCCCATATATGAGTGAGTATAAAAATGAAAAGTAAGAAACCATGAAATTACCAAACAAAAAGAATCAATAGTATTAAACTAATCAATACAGCGGTATATCGATTGAAATATGAGGCATAACGATAAAAATATAAATTTTCATATACTCATAATAGAAAATTGGTCTCAATAGGTCTCAATGAATACTATCATCCAAAATACTCTGGTTATGTATTTAAGCTAATGCTCATCTAGAGGTTATTTCTCCACTATCCATACTGTCATTTATAACACTCATTTGAGAGTTCATGCTAATATAGCCTATCTGTGATGTACTCACCGGATCTCCAAGGATAATTCTTCCCATATAGGGGATCTACCATGGGACTACTGGGAATGCCACTGACACTAATGGATCAATCTCATAGATGTATTATTTATTCCCTTTTCATGGTGGTCATGTCGTTACCTCAAACCCCACCAAGAAAAAATATTATTGAGGATCCCACCTAAATTGTCACATAAGGATACCGTGAAATCCATTAGAAATAGAACCCATTTGAAGGGGGATAAAACTACTATGTCTAAGACATAATTACACACCGTATAACCTCATAGGATTGTTCCAAGGGGTATCCATCAACTGAAAAAAGTCTGTACTAAGGAAATAGAGGGCATCAAACTACCGAAGAAAATGTACATGGTCTGTACCAGGGGTATATGGAATTTATCATTTTCCCCTGGTCAATTTGTGTCATTATGACCCATAGTACATGTAAAAACCTATCTATATGGTGTGTCCTTTTGTGGTATACCTGATTTAGATGTTGTTATGGCACTCAATGATCTTTTTTCCCATTAAATTATACTTCTCGATGTGATATTTTATATCTGGTAATGTACGAGTACTTAGTCGTGTTAGGGAAAAGGTCATGCATGTATAACCTAACCAAGATCATGTTCTTCGTTGTGTCCATTTCCATCTATTCATTATGATATCATCCAATGAACCTGAAAAAAAAATCACACAGAGTGTGATATTTTATTCCATGTGAATCCCTATAACAATAGATAAGGTCTCCACTCGAACTTTTTTCTATGGGAACAAATCGTGTAACATTGGAATTTAAAGAATCCCTAACTTACTTCATGATTCTTATAATTATTACACCACCAACAAAAATAAGGCGTATATATAATGAATATGTGGTTGAACAGATTTTCCTTCGCCTCTCACCGAAATCCATCTATTAAATCAAATGAGGAATCATCGACCGTAGCATCTCATCATCATCACTCATCAAACTGTGAATCAGAAAAATACCAGTCTAATGCCAATATACAATCAATCATGAACCATAATCGTCACACCATGATGTCACCAATAATTTAAAATTGTACATATTGTGTCAATCATTTTCAATGATGAATTGTCGAAAATTGATTGAATACCAGGTATTTCATCGAATTTCCAACAAATGAAATACTAGCAATAAATCATGAAAATAAAGAAGAGAAAAATTTACTAATAAAGACGTGGCTAGAAAGTTAGTGATTATTTAAGTTGTTATCAATTTTCCCATTATAATTGTGAATAATTATTCCATAATGAAAAACATAATTTATCCAAATCCCAAATAAATAAACATGCAGCAGCCACATGATATACCTAAGAACCAATCTATTAGTTTATTTGAAATTCATTCATAATAGGATAATAATAAATGTAAATAATCCATGAAAAAATTCCCTTTATAATATTTAAATCTATTTCATTCGATGAATGAATCTTTTTCATCATCATTAGTGGGATCCTCAAACTACATTGTTGAAAATGATCCTTTATCTTCCATCATCTTTCTCCAATAATTCCTCCATTGAAATCTTACTGTATCTCACTCTCAACCACTAGGGTTATATAGTTAACCCTGGGAAGTGGATATAAACTAGTTTAAATATATTGGGATAGGTTGCTACATCAATATGAAATAGATTAAGGAGATTAATCAATTTTTTTATTTTTTCCCATAATATCACCTTTTTAAAATGTCCAACAACAAAAAAGGTTATGTCATGCTTAGGGTAAAACACACATTATTGATCCAACGATTGTCTCATATTTCCCTTTTGACTCCCCATTTGAGTTTTATTCCACTATTTTCAGAAAAAATATTTCTCTATTTAATATTAATATTTTAAATATTTTTAAAATATCAATACTAAGACTAGAGGGTGTTTGAATCTCACATCATCCCAGCAACTATATCCAAAAATATTTTTAAATATAATTATAATAATTAAATAGAAAAAAGATATATGTTATAGATAATGTTTTGTTCATACCACATTTATCATGGATTCATGTAGTTTCTTCTCTTTCTACTAATAACAATGTCAATATAATTTGTAGTGAATTAGTGGATAAACCCTATAAATACTCATATCCAATTTTATCATGGGTAATATAGAAACTCTAAATGAAAACATCAAATTTCCTGATTACACACAATTATATGATGACTTATGTTAGTGGGATGACCGTTAGTTGTGGTATAAATGAGTGTTCCACCATCAATGTTGGTGGAATTTGGTTTCTCATAAGTAATTGAGGAAAAAAATTCCACACCACATGAGAAATAGATTATGTGGATAAGGAGGGCCAATACATCCCATTGGGTTTTCTGAAAAGTCTCAAATGAAGAAATATTTTTAACATTAATTCCTAGGGCGGTCCTTTGACATTTATTAATCCATATAGCCACAATTTTATAAAAAGTCAATTCAAAAGAATATGTACTCAAGGTTATGGGTTTTCATTTAGAGAATCTCATCTCATTACATTTTTAACTCATATATCAAAGAAAAAATGTAGCTGGATAGAGGAGTGGTTTTCTTAATGGATTGTTATTATTTTTTGGATAAACCCTCACATGTTGGAATGATTGTTTTCGTAGATGGAATCAATAATTTTATAAAATCTGGATCAATAAAACCTTACAATAAATGGGTCTATGATGTGACTTATAAGTGAGGAATCTGTGTCATTATTAGTATAATATTTGATTGACCACCCCTAGGAATATTGGGGCTTCTGACATGTGACATGAAAAAACTAGTTTAAGCATATGTGGTAAGGGAATTGTGTTATATACATTATGTTCATATGAGTTGTACAAAGGTCCATGTAGTTTTTGTTAATGAAACCTGGAAATTGTTCAGGTTATTTCATGGATAAACTATAGCACAGATGATATCTAGGGAATGAAAACAGTTAATTAGAAGTTCCAAAAACTAGGAAGTTAATTACTAAATATGGGGGAATTCCTTTTTAGAAATTTTTTTAAAAAACAGAACTCAATTTAGGAGGATTCCCTAGAAGATCTAGTTCATCCCTGGGATGAGTGAAATATTTGTGTCTTAGAACCAATCTATAAATGGAGGGTCTTAAAAATATAAGGGAACTTAAAAATAATGGGAATGTTCATATTCCTTCATGTGATTATAGCTAATACCCATGTGTTAGTATGGATTCCACATGAATATAGACATGGGGAACGAAAAAATTGTGATTCAGAGCATTCCATTTAAAATATTATAAGGAATTATATTGGGGAAAATCTATGTTGTGTAGTTTAGAACCGAACATCTTGGATGATACATCTATCAATTTAATGTCCAGAGGGAAGGATTGTGTCATACATAGTAATAGTCATGGAAAAAGGACTTTGGACTCCAAACATATGAATATTGATCATGCTAATATAATTTTTAGAAATACTCTAAAATCACATGAGTCGTTCTTAGTGTGATAAATAAAGGGAAATATGAAGAATAATTAAACCAAGATAGAGTGAATATTATGGATTGAAATTTACCATCCAGTTTATATCATATGGTGAGGATGAGATGTTGCATAGATTAATATAACTAACGAGACTTGTAATTGGTTTTATGTTAATTTGATTCACTTGTGGGATGTATATAAATAATCGTAGTGATGAGTTAATAAATGAATGAACATGAATGAATGAATTGTTAAGAAATAAGAAAAGGTGGAGGTATTTTTAATTTTATTGTTAATGGAACCATTTTATGATGATTGGGAATCACATTGAATCAAGTACTTATAGTCATCAAAATTAATAGAATCCTCAGTAAACAAAGTCCATAATATATATATATATATAATATAAGTGAGAGTGAAGTTTCATATGTTAATAAAGGACTAAAACAACGCAATGTCTTTATAGTTCTATATTGGACCTATCATTGGAATGAAACTAAAAAAATTGTTTGGTTCTTGTATAAACATCTCATACATCCCCATAGTAATAGAAATCAATCAATGTGCATTTATTATAAAGTTTTTACTATATATATCATACTATTAAATAGGTATGGGAGAATTTCATTTTCTATATAAATCTAGATCATGTGGAGTTGACATTGAGTTGGAAAATTGTCATAATATTGAGTAGGAACAAACTTGATGTTGAGGAGGTATCAATTCCATGATAAGGTAATCAAACATCATATTAATGTAGGTTTATTGAAATAAACAATGTATAGGTTCAAAAACCCACACAATGTAATATTTTTATATAGATATTGATCAAAGTATAATGGTAGGGTCGATCATAATAGTATAAAACATATATTTTTTGTTTATCATAAGGCTTCCATGATTAAAAACTATGTATTTTATAGTCATTAAACCTGGAAATGATAGCTTATGGTTTGAAATCAGGTGACAAAAGCATTGTGAACCAAAGTGAAATTATGGAAAAGTATTTCTCACGTAGATGTGTCTGTAAATTTGGGTGGTGTGACAATGGTAGGGATTATATAGTTTATTTTCTTTTAATGAGGATTCATTTCAATAATATTAATGTCACACGGAATGGAATTTTGTAAATTCTATTTTATTTGGTTAAGATAATGTGTATTAGAATTAAAATCAAAAGGGTTTTTAGATATGCCCAAAATTGAAATTTTTGTGGTCACTATATATCCCATGGTATTCAAAAAATGGAATAGAATGTTCTATAAAAGATTTCATTTGGAACAAACGATCATGAATGAGGAGGGTACAATAGTAGGATACAATAAATTTCCAGTAATTGGTACAAAGAGAAATCCACTCTATCGGCTCTTACATATATCTGGATCACACATAAGGGGGATTTTATTAAATTCTACCACGGAATATTATAGAATAATCCATGTATTGGTGGATCTATAATCATAAATTATGTTATAATGGGAATCTACTCAAATTAGCTAAATGACTTTTAGGATTGATCATATTTCATGTAGTTTAGTGTCTGAATGGGATAATTGTATGAAATTTTTTTAATGTCTCGTTTTAAGGGAATATTTTAGGTAATTAAATGTCTTTTTATAAGGACAAATACATGTAGTTTATATTCTTGTGGTAATGTTATAGGCTTGACCTTATTCAATTTTGGTTTTTTTACAACCATGTGAGAATTAGTCAAACATGTATTACATGATTCAAAGGATCCTATAACTCTATAATACATTCATCTATTTCATATGGAGACAATATTTAAAGGATAATAATCCTTCCACCCTACGTCATAAAATTATATTATAGGGACAATAATCGGGATGATTCATCATGGATCTTATAGAAACCCTATCCTATTACCCATATTATTACGTGATTTCTAATATAAATATATCATAAACCAAAACTAATGTTTCTATGTACTAGTGTCTTTGGGATACTAGGTTCATAAATAATATAAACGATTTAAAAATAAAAAAACATTATTTTAAAATCCATAATGTTCTCTGAGATCCATTTGAGATTCTAAAACTATAAAGGAAACACTTGGGAATATATTAACAAAATGGGTGATCTATAAAGCATTGAAAAAGAATTATTGTTATAACAATGCATAGAATATGATTCAAATAGAATAAAATAATATCATAATGGAAATGCCTCATGAGTTATTATATTTAATAATGAAATAGAGATGAAGGAATCATAAAAACATGGCGTAATTGGAAATTGGTACCAATGTAATATATGACATCATGAGCATAAGTCATAGATCACTTCCAAGACATCATAACACAGTGGATAGTGTCACATAAAGTATTAGGATTACTCAATAATCTCATTAAATAATTTCCTGACATATAAAAATTACCCAATGATATTTGTTATTATCTGGGTGAACCCATAATAACATGTCAATTCATATGAGTTCCACACAAAGGAATAAAAAATAAGGAAAAACCGTAAGAAATACCATAGGATATTAATGGGTTATATAATAATTCATCAATTAATTATGAATATAAATTTCATAATGATTCCAAATAGGATAATAAGTAACATATTTTAAACATTCATATTTGAAAAAAAAGAATATATCAAAAACATTTAGTTTATTTCTCGAAAAATTTATTATATAGGGTAGATAATTCTGTATATAAATTAACCATTAAAATGGTTTTTAAGGAATGGTGAAAATGCTTTTAATTAAGGACTGAATATGGAATTTAAATGAATAAAATATAGAAAAAAAATATTTATCCTGAAAATATTTCTTATTTTAGGAAAACATGAATGTCTAAAATAACATTAAAGAGTGTTAAATGAATGAATAAAGGGATAGAAAAGTTCCCATTAATACTTTTTGAGTTTAAACAACGTATTGAGAAATGAATATAATGCATGAATCACCCTAGTAATGATATGGGGAATAAATTAGATGAATATGTATGATATATATCTATAATGGGTTTATAATCATTCCATATCATTAATTTGGGAGATAAAGTGAGGTAGAGAAAGAAAAGGAACAACCCTAAGAAAGTATGATGGTTTAGAGACCTCCCTTACTTCAGTCCAATATTCACATTACAATTTCACATAACGTCTAAAATAATCATATTTTATTTTTTAGAAATATGAAAAATAATAAAATTTAGATATATTTTATTTCATATCATGTTGTTATTTTAGTTTAAGTTCATTTAATAGAGATATTTTTCTCTATTTACTATCCCAATTTCATTCGTTTCTGGGGACCATGTTCATATTAAATTATTTTTAATTATGAAAGTTTTCATTAAATGATTCCATAAATATATTAGTTTAATGTAATTATGATCATGTTATTACATGAGTAAAAATTATTGTAAATTTAAAATATTATTAAAAAATCACTTGGTTTAAAGAGTTTTAAAATTATTATTATATAGTGAATTCACATAGGTTGGTTTCCCATCAAAAATAAATATATATGGGTTCCTTTATAATTATAAAAAATAATCAATTAAGGAATATGAAAAAGAATTTATATAAATATTTTGAAAATTTTGAATCCCAATAATACTATTTATACAATACATGATGGCGATGGTAATAAAAGAAGTATGTTGTTCATGGTGGTGGAGAACTGACTGCAATATGAGTAATCGTTTTCATTTTAGAATCCATTGAGAGGAGGGTAGATAGTTGTAATTATCCATATTACTAATACACATGTATATTTAGGGTAATTATATTACTATTTCATGATTAATGGAAAACATATGGGGTGGTAGTAGATGAATAAAATTGAAATACCTTCGGTCGAGAATTTACCTCTTCTTTTAATGTATCTTCTTGAACTAAAGAGTATGTATCCCTGGAAAGGTGTTTGGTGAGACTATAATCACAATTATGTGGGAGATATTATTGGTAATATAATTATTTGGATATTTTTGTAACATAAATAGACTTTCAAAATATAAATGTTTGGTCAATATCATCTACGATACACAACACTGAGCATAAAAAAACTATGAAATATTATTAATTAAATATGATCTTTATAAACTATAGGTTAAATTTATGGGTATCATTATACTTTTTATGATTTATGTATTATATTAAAATACCTTTTTCAATATTATTATATTGACAAATTATTATGCAATAAGAAATCAATTTTCAATGAATACATTTTATTCTTTAAAAATAGTTTTTCATAAAAAATGTTTGTTGTTTCTTTTTTGTGAGAAAATATTAAAATTAATTTTTTGAAAAATTAGAAAAATTAATTGATAAAATAAAAATTACTTGTTAAATTATGATATCAAATTTAAAATAACGTAAAATTTTGGGATTTTTCTAAAATGATTGCCTTTATTAAATAATGAGAATTGTGAATTGTCAAATACTGTGATTTTTTTCATTAAATATATAAATATTAAATTCCCATTATATTTTCAATTACGTATAAAATTGAAATATTACATATTTTATTTTAAAAAAATAACTATTTTCATTTTAATCAATAATTTAATTGATTTTGTTATATGTTTTTGTCTCATTAAAAATAGAGTTTTTTTAACAGTTTGTAAGTGCATAAATTTTATCCATTTTTATTAATTAAAATAAACGACGATAATGAATGATTTATATTTAATGTATATAATATATATCTATTTATATGTATTAAAATTATTGGAATGATTCTACCTAGTCATAGTGTCAATATATTATCATATATTTTTTCAAAATGTATTTTCCAGAAAACCTTCTTTTCATCCCGGTTTGATAGAATAATATAAAATAATTTTATAGCACTTAAAAAGAATGAATTTGGTAATATAGACTCCATAATTTTAATTAGAAAAATTATTATTATCTAATAAGGTTAACATGATTTCTTTTCACAATGAATAGTAAAATCTATAATAATTATTCACTATATTTAAAGGGTAAATTACGTTAGCATAGGTTAAAACTAAGTTATAATTCCACTAGGATTCATCATATATTTTATAGGATGAATTCATTTCTGAACTTATCAGCTTATTCATGACATTAATTTTTCTATAGGACACATTATAGGAAAGTTACATATATAGTATTTTATATAAAGAAAAAGAATAATTGTTACCATCTTACTTTTAAAAATATATCATGTGTTCACTTATGAGGAAAACAACCATGTGAGTTAATAATAATTGTTATTTTTAGAATATTAGATTTAATTTAATTTTTTTAGTCTATTTATAATTTTTAGTAATTATATAGTTACAGTAAATGATTATACAACACTGACTCAATACTTATTTAAATAATATAAAATAAAATAGGTGAACTTAAAAAAATTAAATTTGAAATAAATATAATGAAATATTTTATCAAATTAATTAATTAGAAAATATATCATTATAGAAAAAAATTAATGGAGTATATTAAAATTAAATATCATTCTAGTTGTTTATAAAGAAATATTATAATGTCACATAATTTCCATAATTTTTTTAATTATATAGAATTAGTTCGAGACCGAAAAATCTAACTATGTGTGATTCCAAAGACCATAGTGCTCGGAATGAACCGTGGATGTTTTGTTAACCTTTAATTAAATCACGTAAGTAGTTTTCCTGAAAAAAAGGAATTACTCTTAAACGGTTTTCCAGCTCAGAAATCCTAGGGCACAGTTGCGCTCAGGGTGATGGGTTTTCCCTAGGCGTGACTTAAGATTAGTCAGCACAAGCCTACGGTGAGAAAACCTGAAAATGGGATAACCGTAAAATAAATAATTAAAAAAAGTTATTTTATTTTTCAAATCCTTATAACTCAAAAAATGTAACTCGGATTAAAAATCCAAAACCACCACTAAAATGGTGAGGGTATGATTTCTTTAGATAGATACTAACATTGGTCGGCGCTGGCCACCATTGAAAGATAGTTTTTTGACCTAAATAAAATAATTGAGTGAAAATTAATTTGTTGTAAAATTCATAACATTTAAATGGAAACTCAGATTGGATATATGAGAGTATGATTTGGTTTGTTGGGGCATGTTTCACTTAGTAAAAGCCTAACCTCGACTGGCGTGGAACACGGGTGACTGCTAATAATTTTCTGAAGTTTTTTTCGGGTATATTCAGTAAACACACGAGCGGAGTTTTGTCACATTGGAACTGATGATCAGAATTGAAATATGAGGATACTGTTGAACTCGCAGCACCGATATTCACTTAAAGAGACGTTTACCTCAACCGAAGTAGGTCAAGGGTGTAAATTAGTTTTCATACTTTTCGTTGGAGAAAATAAAATGAAAATGCTTTATTTTATTTTTGAAATTGAAATATCCAATTTGAAACATGAAGGTGGGGACCATAGGAGTGTGGTTGGTCATTTAATGATGGGAATCAAATTCCTGATTACACAAAATTTGTAACAATATTCCTCTATATTTAATAAAATTCATTAATTCGAAATTAATGAATCAACTTTAACACATGGCTTTCTCCAAATTAAATGTTCCAACATAATTTAATTAATGTAAAACATTAATTGAATTATTTCTTAAGCTTATTTATTTTGGCAGCTCACCTCCCGTGGGAAAAGGGATTGGAAAAATATGGGGGAGATTTGGAGAGTTGGAACTATCTTTCTCCAACAAAGGAGATCCTCCAATGAATAATGACTTCAGGAATCGAAGAACGAGGAACCTACCTTGTAGTGTTTTGTGGGAGTGATGAATACCGACGTCAATCTTCAATGACTTCATCTTCTTCCTCACGCCACCTCCAATGGAAAATTGAGGTAGGGGTTTGTTTTTAACAAGATTAAATTTATTTTTCAATTTTTCATATTCTAGTTTCATAATGACAATGTCCAAACTAACATGGACATCATCCCACACATATAACTTGCATCTTATATTTTGATTCTTTGTGCGTTCTTCCTGTGTTCTTTAATGCCAAATATTTAATGATGCTGAAAATGAAATATTTTGTTGAGTACAACATATGGATGTGGATTCCTGAATCCAAGGATCGTGAATATGTGATCATATTATTTTTCGGGCTTGGAACGACGGTGCAGTGGCTCACGGAAGAAGGCGGCAGCGGGCACCCGACCGGCTGAGAGGAAGGAAGGGAGGCACATGTCCACACTGCCAGATGATGAGGAAGCTATAGCCCGTCAGCCACCACGGGGTACTGTGGTGGCCAACATTCGTCCGGACACACGCCACCGGTGGAGCAGGAGTTCGCAGCCGCTAGGCCTCGGCAGAGGTCGAAGAGGGGCCGACTGTGCCTGCCGTGGTGGAGTGGCGGTGCGCGACCGCGCCACAGGGAGGAGACCAAAGAGCGGCCAGCCATGACAGCAGCAGGTGGAGCACCGATGTGCAATCACCCCATAGGTAGGAGGACCAATCAGAATACCGGCCGACCACTGCGGTTCTCCGAGACTCGTTCAGGTCCCGCAGTGACTTGGCAGTGCCTAAAGGCACTGCCCATTTCCATTCCGAATGGAATAGGGATGCTCCCCCTTCTGTTCCTGCTCAGGCGGACTGCGCCACTGTGCCATCCCCTTTGCTGATCAGGCCATACCACAGCCTAACGGGCCAGGCCAACCGCAGCCCGGGATAACCAGTCGGACCCAAATTGGGCAGGGTCGACCCGAACCAGTTCGGGTCGGCCTAGGCCGTGTCAGACTAAACCCGGGCCCATTAGGACCCATATACACCTTTTTGGACATAACATTAGAACCTTGCATCTGTTTGATGAACCTTCCATTACACCAGAATCTTTGAATCGATACAGTCTATTTGGTATACTACACTTGAGTTTGGAAAAAGTTAATGTACAACCGGGTTGGATCGAACCCTGAATTCAATCGAGCCCTCGGAGCGGAAACACTAATAACATACAAACAAAGCATCACATTGACACGTCGTCTATTGTGTGGGGTCCCTTATGAGGTAGCTAACCTTTGGGATACTTCTTCATGGGAATTAGAGGTTGTTGAGGTATGACTAATAGCTTGGGGAGAAGTTCTCCCAAAAGCGCTAAGTACGGAACCCTGTGACTGGCTGAGACTTGAAGACTGCTGACCATTTCAACTCAGAGTGACT
The DNA here is from genome assembly GCA_963277665.1 of Viscum album. NCBI lineage: Eukaryota > Viridiplantae > Streptophyta > Magnoliopsida > Santalales > Viscaceae > Viscum > Viscum album. The sequence continues at coordinate 938,172,465 of OY728150.1, forward strand.
CAATAAACCCAGTGGGAATCAACTCTATGTGTCGTGGTAGACCGACGGTGGGGACCACCTCCTTGTGATGTGGCAGACCCATGGTACTCAACTGGAGGAGTACCTCAGCAGGCCATGGGGGGAGCGCCTCTCTGTGATGTGGCAGACCCACGATAGGGAGGGCCTCTGTATGACACATCAGATCCACAATACTCAACTAGAGGAGTACCTCAGTAGTCCAAGATTAGTGGGAAGCACCTCTCTGTGACATGGGAGGCCCACTGTACTCATTAGAGGAGGATTTCTCCAGTATTCGAGGTGTTCAACATTGTGACTGGGAATGTTACTTGTTACTAGGCCTAAAAATCTTTGACTGTCTATCAGCATTCATAATGATCATATGTGGGTCTGATTATTTCTAGGACAGCGCTCAGCGATCCTGTGTGGGTCAGCGCATACTGATCCTGTGTGGGTCGGATCCTGTGTGGGTCAGCTCTCATCGATGTTGTGTGGGTCAGCGCATACTGATCCTCTGTCGGTCTAATCCTGTGTGGGACATTTCATGGGGATTAGTACATAGCGATCTTATCTAGGTCATACTCTGTATAATCAGCAGCAATACCTCTTGATATAAGAAGATGATCTAGCTTCGTGATTAATCATCTGTACTTCTAGACTTCAGTGAAAACTCGGGTTGAGCGAAGACTCTGTTAAACTAAGACTTTTACATTTATGGTACTTTTTAAATGGTGATACCTGTGAGGTACTTTTTCCTTTGTGGTAATATCATCATGGTGATACTTGTGTGGTACTTTTACCTTCGTGGTACTATCTTTGTGGTTTTCATCCCTCATGTATGAGATGAGTATGTCTTGATAACATAGGTATCTGTATGGCCATATACCTAATTATAGTTAATGTCTATTGCTTCGTGCTTTGATATTGTGTTCTTGATTTGTGGTATTTACTTCGTGAAACTCTTGAAGTCCTATAGGAGTCTCTGGGTCTCTATTGAGTGTTGTTACATAGCCCTACATGGGCTTCACATGAACCTTGTTGTGCCTTGTACAGACGATAGACAACATTGATCGAGGCTGAGGGAGCCATGACTAGATAGTGCTCAGAGGTGGACTATTTTGGGTGACATGACGCAGAGGAGACGGATGGACGAGGAGTGATGAGGAGGCGAAATGTTCCTACCATTTAGGTAGGATCCTTGGATGATGATCAGTAGATATTTTCCATTTTTTAGTTGTATTGTTATTTTATTTGTACTCATACTCTTACAGCTGGGCTTGTAGTCCGGCCCATTTTACATTAAGCTCTCTTTTACTACAGTAGTTTACATCACAGTTGCTTCTCTTTGTGTCCATAGACCGCGTGTTTGTTCTGGATTAAAATCAATTCCTTTCCATTTTAGGGAGCATTCATTTTATGGATAGTCTCCATCCCCTATCCTATGGAATAAATTCTTGGGGTAGTCACCTCATGGGCCATAGGGGACGGGTCGTGACGAAGTGGTATCAGAGGAGTTCGGTTCTAGAAAATAACTATGACTCTGATATTTAATGCGATTCAATACTGTTAAGTGTTATGAGTGAGGTTTTCAGTTTGGGAAGTCTAGTGTTGGTGTTGTAGCCGATGTATCCATACACCAGGACCCTGAATTCTGATTTCCGACTCAGCGCACAAAAACACAGATTGCATGTGTGTTTTAAAAGTTTTTCGTTTGATTGTCTTGGAGTCATATCACCATTTATAACATATAGACCATGGAACACCTATTCTTTATTAGGATGTTGCCGAGTTGATAGCCAGATCGGATTCCCGACAGAGTACACGATGACGGCCCACCAATTGAGGAGGCCTCAGGGCAGAGCCCTCTTACGGCATTAGCACCATCGTGTAGTGTACCAACAACACCACTATTTGTTGAATGAGTATTTCCACCAGCTCCACCAGTAGAGGATGCACACTGACTGAGTGTTTTTCACATGTTCCAGTGGCAAAGACCATTGAGGTTTTGAGGCGATACAAATTCCCAGGTAGCTGAGAACAGGCTGGTGGCTGTGGCTAGAGTTTTCATCTTAGTTGAGACAGCATTAGGGAAGATGGTGATCTTAGCTTCTAGTATTTTCCAGTGACTGACCTTAAAGATGGTCCACATAGTGACGAGGCATTGATACGTGGACCGTTTCTCAAGATAGTACCCTCAGGTAGTGTGTCACCTATATCACTACATGTTGGGAAGCAGTTACAACTAGCGGTACCGATACAGGAAAAATTTATTCATTTAGGATTATACGAGTTTTAGCATCAGATACCCCCCAGGTTCCATGTTGAGCATGACTCATAGGCGTTTGAGGACTGTCTTGAGGATGTGGATGATAGTTCTATAGAGCTTCTATAGCTTCGGCAGGATGACATGTTGATCGTTGAGTATTCATCTAGGCATACCGACCATTCCTGGTACTCGATGAATACGATACGATCAGTGCTTCGGGGCTAAGACATCTGAGCGTGGTGTGTTTAAGGATGTCTGAGCCAACACTATTCCTCTATGCATTCCTACCTATGTTAGGGTTCTAGGGATAACTTTTGAGGTTGAATGTTCTTTAGTTAAGCGGATACATCCAATGAATGTTAGTAGTGGAAAAGCAGGAAACCATGCCAGTCTCAAAGAGTTGGGCATGTAAAATGTTTCGAGGAGAGGATGTAATAAGGACCGTAGAATCTTCACGGAAGAAGACATGGAAGAGGAGCTAGGAGAGAAGCATGAATTGGTACACATTTGGATGTGATACAACCACCACCCCAATTTGGTCCCCATCAGGCTCAGGGAGCTGGAGGACAGGGAAAAGAAGTACCCTTAGGTGGTCAAGAAGTGTGACCAAGGGTCTCCAAGAGTGATTCGACGTATAGTTTTTGTCTACTACTAGCTGCCCAATTAATAGACATAGATACCAATCATTCCTTCATTCCATGAATCGTTTTCAAGACCTAGTGTTTCCTATTAATCCGTTGACTTGATCCTCATTCGGGGAGATACCTTTGAGACGAGACTCGATAATCACACTTACGCTAATGATATGATCTGACCCTTCAGGTGAGATTTTTGGTTGGAACCCCTTGGTGGAAGTACCAAGGCCTTACAACGTTAGTTTGGGTATGGACTGGACGTCCACATTTCATACTCAGATTGAGGGTATTCAGAAAAAAATATTGTGGTTTACCTATAATGTTGGAATGAGATTTTACTTGGTCTGCGAAAAACAAAACCCAGAAATAATAGGATAAATTCTTGCATAGGAGGGTGCAGCAGATCACTTATGAGTCACCCAACCTTACCCTCATGGCAGCATGAGTATTGAGTTTTCAGTTCCCAACAGGAGTGGCTAGAGTTCCTCCAAGACTATGACATTGAGATATTCTATACTCCTGGGATGTGGAAAGTGGTAACAGACACAATCAGTATGAGGTATGGTCTACAATTGCTAGGTGACGCGTTAAAGTAGCTAGTCACGCTATAGTTATCCTTCATGGATAGAGATGAAAATACTTACCTCTAGTCTATGACTGTCACTCCGCCACTCCTTCATCAAGTTAGGTAGGTACAACCTGGGGGCATTGATTGCGAGGCTCGACATTCTCATATATCCATAGGGCAGGCACCTGATATATTTTCTTATGGTCTGGAGCACATATTCTATTTTAAAGGATGTACCATGGTACTAGTAGCACTATAGGAGGAGGTGTTGAGGGAGTTATATACATCATGTCTTGCGGAATATCATGGTGTGGTGAAGATGTACCAGGAACTTCGACGTTAGTACAGGTTTCCAATGATGAAAAAGGAAGTGGAATATTTATTATCATGATGCCTCACTTGTTGGGACGTGAATACTGTGCAAAGCCGGAAGATGTCTTATGCCGACAAAAGGAGGGAGATCATGTCTTCCTACTAGTATAACTTTGATGAGGTTTGTAGAGATTTGGTCAGGGCGACAAGTTATCTCTGAGGTTCATCGGACCTATCTAGATTCGTAGAAGAGTGGGTTAGGTGGCATACTATCTGTCTCTTTCCCCATAGATGCACCGAGTGCATAATATTTTCCATGTGTTACAGCTGAGGAGATTCATGAATGATCCATCGCATGTTATCAACCATCGCAAGATGGACTTAAATGATTTGGAGACGTTTACGGAGGTTCTAGTAGATATTGATGATTGAAAAGAGTGGTTACTTTGTCAGTGGTTGAAACCTCTGGTGCGTGTTATATGTCAGCTCTAGAACCTCTAGGAGAGAACATGTGAGTGGGAGGTTCAGTTTCATGTTCAGTACCACCCATCTGTTTCCAAAGTCTATGTTGTGGATTTCAGGGACATAAAGTACTAAACTGGAGAGAATTTAATCTCACAATATTTTTGAATAATTTTTTTCATTATATAAAATTATTCTGAGACCGTGAAATCTAACAGCGCACGATTCCGAGGCCTAGAGTGCCTAGAATGAAAGGTCAAAGTTCTATTATTCTTTATTTAGTGCGTGTAAAAAAGTTTTACTAAAAAGTATAAAAACTCTTCAATAGGTTCTGAGATAAAAAAACTAATGGAACAGTTGTGCATAGGATGGAAGGTTTATGATAGGAATTACTTATATTTAGTCAGCACAATCCTAGTGTGAGAAACCCCGAAAATGGAATAATTGTAAAAAAATTAATTAAAAAAAGTTATTTTATTTTTCAAATGATTATATCTCACAAAAGGTAACTCAGATTAAAAATTTGAGACCACCGCTGAACTCATGAGGGTATACATTATTTAGATAAATACTAACATTGGATGATGCGGGCCACCAATGAATGTAACTTTTTGGCAGTTAATAAAATAATTAATTGACAATTATTTTATTGTAATATGCATAACTCTTAAACAGTAACTCGGATTGGAAATTTGATATTACCTTTGGGTTTGTTAGGGTGTGTTTCACAAAGGAAGAGCTTAACCTCGACCGTCACAGGTCGATGGAGAATGTTAATTATTTTCTCAAATTTTTTTCCAGTGCGTTCAGTACACGCACGAGCGGCATTTTGTAACTTTTGAACTGGTGGTTGGATTTGGAATCTGAAGAAACTATCGAACTCACAAATCCAATATTAGCTTAAGGAGACCTTAACCTATACCATAGTAGGTCGAGGGTGGAAATTAGTTTTTTTAATTTTCATGGGAGAAAATAAAATAATGATATTTTAATTTATTTTTGAAATTGAATCCTTCCATTTGAAACAAGGAGGTTGGTTCCAAACCAGGGTGGTTAGGCATTTAATGTTGGGCATTAAATGGCCGGTTATACAAAATGTGTAGCAACATTCCACTTTTGTTAAAAGGATTCATTTATTCAGAATTAATGAATAAACTTTAACTCTTGCCTTTTCTCTAAATTAAATGTTCCAACATAATTTAATTAATCTATAATCATTAAATAAATCATTGTTTAAAAATATTTATTTTGGAAGCACACCTCTCACAGGAAAAGGGATTTGAAAATGAGGGGAGAGCTTTGGAGATTTGGAATGATCTTTCTCCAACATAGGAGTTCCTCTAATGAAGAATGACTTCCAGAATCGAAGAACGAGGAATAGAACTTGGAGTGTCTTGCGGGAGTGACGCATGCAGACGTCAATCTTCAATAACCTCATCTTCTTCCTCACGCCACCTAAATTGATATAGGATTCTTTTTAATATGATTGAATTTATTTAAAGATTCTTAATATTCGGGTTTCATAACGAAGATGGCCAAACATACATGACCACCATCCCATGCATATACCTTACCTCTTATCTTTTGATTCTTCACGTGTTATTCATGCGTTCTTCAACACCAAATATTTTATGTTGCTGGAAACACAATATTTTTTTGAGTGTGGTATATGGAGGTAGAGCCCTCGACCCAAGGATCATGAATATACGATCGTTTTATTTTTCAGGTTTGGAATGAAGCTACGATGGATTGTGGAAAAAAGAAACAGATGACACATGGCCGACCAAGAGGAAGGAAGGGTGGCACACATCCATGCTATAGGATGATGAGGATGCCACGGCCCGTCGGCCACGGTGGGGCAGGGTGGCGGCTGGCATCTAACCCACCAGGTGGCGGAGCAACAGCACGCGTCCGCGCTGCCGGTGGAGCAGGATGCAGCAGCGGAGGATGAAGAGTGGTCAGTCGTGCTAGCCACGATGACTTGGAAGCCCCTAAAGGCGCTTCCTGTTGCCATTCTGAATGGAAAGGGGATTCTCCCCCTTCAGTGCTAGGTCGAGCAGACCGTGCCATGGGGCCGCACACCGTGGGCTGGGCCAATCTGTCTCTGTCGCAGGTTGGGCCAGACCACAACCCAGCGGGCTGGGCCCACCACAGCCCATACCAACTGGGCCGGACACGAATTCGGATGGATCAACCCCAACCAGTTTGAGTCAGCCGAGGCCGGGTCAGGCTGGCTTCGTCCGACTGGTTCAGACCGGACCTGAGGCCAACTCGACCAAGATATGCTTTTGTGGCCATAAATTGAGAACCGAGCATACATTTGATGAACCATATATTGAACCGTAATCATTGGATTGAGACGGTCCTTTTGGTATACTACACATGAGTTTGGAAAAAGTTGGAGTACAACTGGGTTGGATCGACCCCTGAATCCAACTGGGCCATCAGAGTAAAACACTAATAACATACAGACCAAGAATCCTATTCACACGTCGTTAGTTGCATTGGGTCCATTAGCACATAAAAACCCTTTGGGATACTTCTTCGTGGGACTTAGGGGTGGTTGATGTATGACTGATGGCTTATGGAGCCTTTCTCCCAAAAGTGGTACGTGCGATTGGATGGGAATTGACGACTGCTGACCATTTCTACTTAGTGTGGCTCAACAGGACGAGTGGGGAGAGCCTCTTTGTGACGTGACATGCCCATGGTGGGTAGAGCCTTTGTGCGACACAGTAGTCCCACAGTACTCTACAGGATGATTACCTTAGCCAGGCACGAGGGGGAGTGCCTCTGTGAGACGCGGTAGACCCACGGTGGGGAGGGCCTCTGTTTAACATAGAAGACCCACGGTACTCGACAGGAGGAGTACCATCATAGTCAAAGGTTTGTGGGAAGCACCTTTGTGTGATGCGACAGACACACTGTACTTGTTAGAGGAGGAGTTCTCCAGAAGCTGAGGTGTTCGACATTGTGACTGGGAATGTTACTTGTTCGTAGGCCTAGAGAATCTTTGACTGGCTATCAGCATTCATAATGATCTTGTTTGGGTCAGATCCTATGTGGTTCAGTGCACAAAGATATTCTATAGGTCTGTTCATACCAATCCGATGTGGGTCAGATCCTGTGTAGTCGGTGCTCAGCGATCCAGTGTGGGTCAGCGCATACCGATCTTGTGTGAGTCAGATCCTGTGTGGGACATTTCAGGGGGGTTAGTACCTATCGATTCTCTTTGAGTCAGACTCCATATAATCAGCAGTAGTGCCTCTTGAGAGAATAAGATGATCTTACTTTGTGACTAGTCCTATGTACTTCTATACTTAACTAAAAACCTGGTTTCAGCTGAGATTAGGATGAACTAATACTTTTACCTCTGTGGTGATAAATGTGAGGTACTTTTACCTTTGTGGTACTATCTTCATGTTGATACCTATGTGGTACTTTTACCTTCATGGTACTATAGTTTTGGTATTCATCCCTCATGTGTGAGATGAGTATGTCTTGATAAATTAGGTATATGTGTCGGATTATACCTAAGTATAGTTGTTGTCTACTATTTTGTGATTTGAGATTTAGGTCTGGCTTTGTGATGTTTCCTTTGTGGAACTCTAGGAGACCTACGAGAGTCTCGAGGTCCTTAATGATTATTGTTACTCACCCATGCGTGTGATTCACCCGCACCTTGTTTGGTATTATGTAGATGAATGAAAATATTGATCGAGGCTGAGGGAGCCATGACTGGATGGTGCTTGGAGGTGGACCATTTTACGTGACGTGATGTGGAGGAGACGTACGCACGAGGAGTGCTGAGAATGAGAATTGTACCTAACCTTCAAGTAGGATCCTTAGAGGATGACCCAATAGATGTTTCCCCTTTTAGTTGTATTATTCTTTCATTTTTACTAATAATCTTACAGTTGGTCTTATTTTCTGACACCTTTTACTTTTAGCACTCTTTTACTACAATAGTTTACTTCACAGTTGCTTCTTTTTGTGTCCATGGACCGTGTGTTCATTCAAGATTAATGGAAATTCCTTCCCATTTTAGGGAGTACGCCTTTCAGGGCTAGTCTCCAGCCCCTATCCCATGGGAGGCGGGCTTAGATTAGTTATGACACGGGCCCCTAGGGACGCGTTGTGACCAAAATTGAAGGAATAGTGTCTAAAGATACAATAATGATATTTTATAATAAATACTGTTTTATAAAATAATTATAATATACTAAAATAACTTATCATCTTCCAATATGATTGTATATTAATGATAATATAATATTTGTTTCATTTATGGTATGTTTATCCTTTTATAGTAAAATTAGTTACCCCTAAAAAGATAAAAACATTAATACCATAGTAATTGTCAAAAAGTGTTAAGAAGGTTTAAACAAAACAATATGTGTGAAAACATTATCTAAAATTTATATTAATTATTTTATGAGATTATTTCTATCCATAATAATACAAGATTATAATTATATAATTTTTGGTCAATTTTAAATTAATATTATATTTTATGAAAATAATACATTAAGATATCTCAAGAGTTCTCCACCCCACTCTTATAAAAGGGAACATCATATCATATTTTAGTCGCATATTAATGTCCTTTTTTTCTACCAAAATCTTCCAAAATATATATACTATATACCTACTCCTAACATAGAGTCTTTGGTTTGATTATGAGACTATCCTAGGAATTATTTCTTTGAAAATATTAAGAGGATCTCGTGGGAAAAAGTTTAGTTCCTAATGAAGTGTTATATAGTTAATTATTCTTATATCAGCTTGAAATTTTAAAAAACCGTGATAAAATAATAAACAAAGTGACTTAAATATAATAATATATTATTCGATTCATTTAATAACCTACATCCATCTCCTCTTCTATTAAATGGGAAAGACGACTATATCTCATTTGTACGGAAGACTACTACCTCATCGACCAATGTAATCAATTTCCAATCCCCTCTAATTATGGATGTTTGTAATGATATATTAAATATATATATATATATATGTATGTATATGTATATATTTTTTAATTAATTATTTATCATTCAAAAATTATAATATATAATTTACATTCTTACTATTTTATTCACTTCAAAATGATGACATTGTGTGTGTTCACTTGTGGACTTCCCTCCACAACGCGATGTGATTCGTTCTTCATCACCACATTACATGGATAATATATATTTGAATAATTTATAAAACAATACATTATTTATAATTATACAATAGTTTGGGTAATATAAAATAATAGTTACCATATTTCCATATTTATCATTGAAAAATGGAAACTTTACTGAGGTTTATTAATGACATAACTACTCTATAGCTGTAATGTATTTTGTTTTTTATAACCATATATAATTCTTGGCTTAAAATGTATATTTATCTATAAAAATTATAATTATTTGATGAATATTATTCTGAATATGATGGAATAATGAAGTATTCGACAACAGTCATCCTACCGAAATAATTCTGGGCATATGAGATGAATATTATCAAAACAACCAATGTGAACATAATTGATCATGTAATTGTTAATAAAATGGTAAAAGGAATTATAAATTTTAAATATTTTTTTAAATATTTAAATAGTTAACATATTTTTATTATTCAGTATGATGAAGAATGTACGTGATGATTCAGAGTCAATGTAAGATTCATTATTTTAAAAATGTTATTTTACATTTTTTTATTTTCAACTAATTTTCATCCATGTCTTATTTATAAAAATATCGTCTTAAGGTATTTATATGGAAATAAATTAATTGTATAGACAATGTTTTAAACTTTTCAATTTTTTAATGGGTTTTAATATGATATTTTAACTTATTTGTTTTTAGTTTTTTTACAAAAGACAAAATGAATGTTTAATTTTATAAAATATGTCATCAGAAGCATATTCAAATGCGACATCCATTATTTAAACATTGTCTTCCATTAAAATTTTTTATGGTTTATTCAAAAAAAAACTTATTTCACTTTTTTATATGAATTTTATTTCTGAAATATTTTGTTTTAATGGAAACGATTATATCAAAATATGGAGATATTATCTTCTGTGTAAAAAGAAAGTTTAAAAAATTAAATGATTTTATGTGTTATGATTTTGTTATAGTTATTAGTAATTTTTATGATGATCATATTTTCTATTATTAACCATATCTGTCCAATTTGTGATATCTATACAATTTTTGAGTTATATATATATTATTAAACAATGAAGGATAATCCATTTGTAACCATTAAGGTTATTCCATTAGTTACCATGAAGGATATTGCTATAGTAACCATGAAGGATATTCCATGTATAACTGTGAAGGTTATATCATTTAAAATGTGATATTAAAATAACGAATAAAGATAAATATATATTATTTATATAATTATTCGTTGATTTTTTGGTAAAATCATATGATTTAAAAATTCAAGTAATGAAGAAATTTATAAAATTATGAAAATTTATGATTCTTTTTAGGGGTGAAATGTATAAATTTATAAAAAAATCACTATATATTCATGATTTAACTGAATCATATTTTAGTTATATTTTTCCTTTAAATCTTTTTAACAAATGTTTAATGAAAACATTTTCACTGAATTTTTTTATTTCTTTGGTAAGAAAATTTTTATTTTTAACTCAATGTTTATTTTTGAGAAATAAATTTCTTTATAAGTATTAAGGGAATAACTGGTTTTCTTATTTCCTGATATGTACCATACTAATATCATTATTCTCATACCACATTTTAAAATATTTTTATTAGGGATTTATAGATATTTAGAATCTAGGATGTAGTAACGATTAAAATTGTAATGATTGGTTATAAAAATAAAATATGTTATATATCAAAGGATTTGTTTTATTGTAAAAATGGATACTAAGTGTAAGTCTACACTTTGGGATGTAATTTTTATTTAATTATAGGCGATGAATCAATTTTATATAACTCTAAACCTAAATGATATTTTGGACTGTAAGATAATGAATCCTTTCTTACTCTCCAAGAATATCCATTGTATAAGGTCTGGACAATGTCGTGGTTATTAGGGTAAATGAATAAATCGATCCCTTGGGAACTCTCATGTGTAAAAATTGGGTGAGGCATGGCTCTCTACACAAGGTATTAATTAGAAAATAGTTCTACAAATGATGGAGGTAAGAGTCCCACCTAAGACGTGTAACATCACCTGGTGTGCTTTAATAGGTGTCAATTATATCCTGTTGATAATAAGTCCATTCCATTACATGTGGTATTAGATAAAAATATTAGATACCTTTATAGGATACAATATTATTTTGAGAAATGTTAAAATCCATATATAACAATAATTGTTAGTATATTTGGGACAATTATTTCTAGTTTGGATAAATCTAAGTAGCTTAAGATAACATGTTTATGGACACAATAGTGTTTATCCCCATCATTGGATGGTTTATTTTGATTTTATTGATATAATCAAACTATCCTTTCTAGTTTTACTAAATGGATGGATCTATTATGAACCAAATTAAAAGTAGACGTGAAGTCAAATGTTGTGGTTCCCTGATTGAGAAACTAAATGGAATGGGATATATAGTGAAAACTCTTAAAGTTATTACTATACTGTTATCATGAGTTATGATTAATTTTTTTAACCTAGGTGAGTTTCTAAACAAATTAAACGAGAGAGAAGAAAATATTTTCTATGTTTTAATGATATATATCAAAAATATAAAAATGTAAATGTTATCATATTAGCTTCATTTTTAATGAGTCGATGGTCTTTCTTATACCTCTTTGGATTATGGTTTTGAGGTCGTTAAATATCACATGACCATTCACATTCTTGTGGCCAATTTTTTCTCTCACTTTCCATAATTATTTGGAAATTATTATTTTATTCCATATCCATATGTCCACTTCCCACTACTGTTTTCTCACATGATAACGTAGTTATGGGTAATTCTAGAAGACCTTCGTACATTCCTTTCTCTTATATCAATATGATGTTTTATTAACCTGTTATACGATGTTACATTTCAAGACATTTATTTTCAAAAGAAATTTTTTTTACTATTGAGGTAGTTTTTAAATTGAGAAGATGAAATTTATGAGGAGAGAATGTAAAACAACAATATTAAAATGATGACAACATTTTTTGATAGCGTATATGACATACAATACCAAGACTAAAAAAATAATGACATATTATTGTTTAAATATGACTAGTATAACCTTTCCATTAATTTGGATGGTATTAATAACCTTAGATAAATTTATAATTATATAAAATTATCTTTGTCAATTTAAATTTATTTATAAACTCTAATGAATAAAGAGATCAATAATTTATGAAGTCATTATATTCATCAAAAATAACATTAATTAATTTTTATGAGAAAATATATAATTAATTTATCACAAATTTATAAAATGAATTTTATAATATTCACGTCAGTTTTGAAATTACTATATTAAAAATAATTTATGGTGATTTTTGTTATTTTTTTTAAAATGGTTAGTTTTTAGTAAATAGTGAAAAATTCAAATTATTTAAATATTATCATCCATTATCATTAAATTATGTAATTGGATACAACAATTGTATTTTATTCTTGATTTTAATGTTACATATGGACCAGTTTTTAGAATAATATAATTAAATACTAATTTTCCTGATTTTAATGAATGTTTATTTTTATGCATAAAAATAGGATTTAAAGAATCTGAATTTAAATGAATAAAGTTTATCCATTTTAAATAATTATAATAATCCCTAATAAATAAATACTTAAATGAAATGTATACATTATATATATTTTTTAATTTAAATTCATAAAATTTTGAATTATAATCCTAAACATATAATAATATAATTTATTTCTTGAAAAATATATTTTATGGAAAACCTGATTTTTGTCTAACTTTGAAAATTATTATAAAATGAAAACTTGATATGTATATGGATTTAAATTGATAAAATTTATTTCATATTTTTAATGATCACATATAATATTATGTAATAATTTCTTCACAATATTTTTCATTATTGAATATTAAAAACACAAAAAATTCATCACCATGGTAAAAGTGTAAATTGAGTTTACTTATGACGAAACTAAGTGATAAGGCCAACCATTTTTATCATAAATATTTGGATTAAATTATTTAAATGATATTAATTTATTAATAACTTTTAGTAATTTTTTAATACCTTATATTTTTATGCAACGTTGACATAATACATTGTCAATTAATTGAAAAATAAAATAAATTATTTTACAAAATATTTATAGTAATATAAATTGAATGATTTAATGTGATACGTGAATTTTCAAAATAAAAATAACATGTTAGATATGTTTTAATGTAATATATTCTAATTCCATATTTTTTATGGGTTTTAAAGTCGAATTTAATGAATAGTGTGAAAATTAAAATTAATGATACTTTGTAATAAATAATGTTTTATTGAATGAATTAAAATTTATAAAAATAGTATATTGATAAAATTAAATTTTATATGCTTAATAATAAAAATAATCTATCAGTTATGAGATATTTTTACTTTAATGCTAACTTTCATTTCCCATAGTGAGTAGAAACCATTATTATCGTTGTAATCATATAAAAGGATTAACACGATTTAAAAAGTGATCAGGATGAAAACATCACCTCACCATGTTTATTTATATTATGTGTGATGTTTATGACTCATTACCATACTATATTAAAATAATATTATTTTTAGGTAATTTTAATATGAAAATTAATTTATATTTATTTATTACATTTTGAAATTCAATGAGTTCCCCTCACCACTCTAAGAAAAGGGATACAATTATCTTCTTTTCCAATCAATTAAAAGGAATACAGGTTCCTAAATTGACTAATCAAATTATTTCATCATATCCATCACCACATCCTGATGTATTTTATTATCATAAAACATGTTTAGGAATGATTTTGGGGTAAACGTTAAAGGGTTTTTTGAAGAAGATGTATAGTTCATATTCAAGTGTTTTTGGTTTAATTCATACTATACACTAATAAAATAAAATTAAAACATGATGAAAAAATAAACCTATTATAATATATATAATTATATTTTATTATGTTAGTGGACTTACATATATCCATATCTTTTTCCACTGAATGAGTAGTCAAACAATCATCTGTGTGTACGGCGGACTGCCACCTTGTGAAATGATATAATTATTTTTCCATCAAATCTTAATACGGATAGTTTTAATGATTTATTTAATATATATATATATATATTATCTGTAAAATATGTATCATTATGAAATGATAATATATAATTATCTTTATTATCACTCCATTCACAAAAAATAACAACATAGTTCGTTCGTACGTGTGGACTACCACCACCACCAAGTGATGTGATTCATTCCTATTCACCACATAACATGGATTATATATATTTGTATAATTAAATAAAAATATTGTATTTATTGTTGTTTTATCATATTTTAATTATAATGTAACAATTAACATTATTTATAGTGTTCTTTGAAAAATGGAAATGATACTCTTCCACACATATGGCCTACCCTCTCCTCGATTCTTACAGAGTTAATTTTTTTATTAATATATATCCTAGTTGGTTATACATATTAAATTAATATATATAAATTTTAATTAGTTCAGGATTATTATTTATATTTTTTGGAATAATGACCACAATTACGATCATCAACCTAATGAATTCATTTTAGACAGAATAGTTGAATATCTTTAAAATATTCGAAATGAACTCAGTTGGTTAAGAAATTGATTATAACATGAAAAAATAATTAATAAATAGGAAAAAAAGGTTATAAAAAAAATATAGTTACCATATATTTATTATTCAGGATGATAATTAATATATGGGATGTTTTTGACTCTTGATAAGTGGATTTATTTAAAAAAATCATCTTTTAATGTTTTCCTTCTAAATTTATTACAACAACTCTATATTTATATAAATTTTATAATGGGGAATTTAAATATACATGAAGTAATTATAAAGGAAATTAAAAATATCTTATTATTTTTATTGAAAAATTTTAAAAATAAATTTTTTTAATGATTATTATAATTTTTTTTACAAAAGGTAAAATGGAATGTTTTATTTTATCATATATGGTGTCAAAGGATTTTTCCACTAACAAAATCCATATTTTATTATTGGATTCCATTATAATTTTCAATCTTTAATTATAATAAAAAACCACTTTACCTTTATTTTGGGAATTTTAGTTTTGAAATTTTTGGTTTTAATGGAATTTTACATATCAAAATCATGAAATCCTTTCTTACATGTACAAAAAATTTTTGAGAACTGCAAACTTTTATATGTTATGATTATCAATAGTTATTGGGAATTATTTAGGATAAAGGGTGGTTTCATTATAAAAAATTATGGGTAGTTCCATTACATATCTATAACATATAGGTAGGATTTGTGTTATAAGTTTTTAGTAAAGGTTAATTCATTTAAAAGTATGAAGGTTACTCCATTGGTAATAATAAAGGTTATTCCAACTGTAACAATGAAGGTTATTCCATGTGAAATGGTGTAGGTTATTCCAATTGAATGAGTGATTTGGAAATAATGCCTCATATTATTTATATGATGCACCTATAATTTCTATGTGTTTTTATGGAAATGTTATGATTTATAAAATGTTATAAATCAGCATATAGTTTTAAAAAAAGGTAAGTATGTCATGTTTCATAAGGGTGAAAATTATAAATTTTTGGAATAACATTCATGATTCTTTTCATTTTTATAGAGAATCCTTTATGATATCTTTTCCCTTTACATTTATTATGAAATATTTTACGAAAATAGTTGTTCATATAAGTATATTTGTTTGAAAAAAATGGTTATTTTTTACACAATGTTCATTATGAAAAAATGAATATTTTTAGATAAATTAATGGGATAATATGTTTCATTATTTCTTTTTATATCCCTCGTAAAGAATTTTATTCTTATTCCATATTCAAATTATTTTTCATAGGGTTTAAAGAATTTTTAGGAGAAACGATAAGGTGAAAAGGAAAATTTTGAAGACTTTCCATGAAATAAAAAAAATTTATATCAAAGAATATTTTTAATTGAAAAATTGATATTATGTGGAAGCGTCCACATTGTGATATAATATTTATTTATATAATGGAAATGACTAAATTATATACAACTTTAAAAATAAAATATATTTCAGAATGTCGTAATATTAATTCTCATCTAAAGAAGCATGAATATATATTGCTTACGATAATATTCTTACACTTTTGGTTTCTCCAAGGCTCTGAAGGTGTAAGGATAAGCAGTGGTATTTATTATGGGAGTAGAAGGATGGTTTTGATTACAATAATTATATGTTTAATTTTTGTACTCAATAATATTAATAGTTCTGTATATTGGGACTAAATAAAATTATATTTTCACATTAGTTTGAGATAATGGTGGATTAAATCATCCATTACACATGAATTTCATTTCTTTAACTATTCACAAAAATTTCAACTATTTCAAGAAGATTAATAAAAATTTCCAATATCTATTTTTGGCATGTGGATACCAAAAATTAATTAAATATGTTTAATATTTTTCTCTATATTTAAAAAAATTAATTTTTAAATAATATCATTATTCACATTAAAAATAAATTTTTTAATATATTTATCAAATTTCTAACCCTTTGAAAAATTATTTATGGTCTCATTAAATTATATTATCCTTAAAATGAAAAAATTATTATTTTATTTACCCATTTTATTATAATTAATCATCCAATAAATATTTATATTTATCCAAAATATATATAAATAAAATATGTGTTTTACAGAATATCCAGACACATATTTTTCATTTTTGTAACAATTATTAATTTATATGATGATTTAAACATTCTCTATCTTTATTTAATAAGATAAATAATTATTATTTTATAATTATGTAGGGTTGGTTACTTATATTTTGGTCAACTTATTATTTTTAACGGTCAGAAAACTATTATAATGATCTTATAATTATTCAAGCGGTTATATTTTTAATGGTTATATGGGTATCCATCCTTCTATAAATAACTCATACTTTATTCATTCTACATTCAATTATATTTCATCTCTTTCTAATTTTTTTTTATTTCCAAAAATGGTGTTTCTAAAATTATATTTTGTTTTTTGTCTACTATTTTTTCGTGTGTTGGATCATCATAGGGGATTGAGAAAATATAAAATTTTATATCATGATGATCTTATAATTTATTATTTATCCCATTCTATGATTTTCAATTACTAAATATTACTTGATTCTCTAAATTCAATATTGGAATTCATATAATATTGTTTTATAGAATTCCATTATGTGGTGCAAGTGTTTTATGTCTTACAATATTACAGTATGTGATAGAAACATAAATTTAGAACTAAAATTTCATTAAAAAATATTGGGTCATTACATTCTTCACCCCTTGAGAAATGTCACCCTAAAAATTTCATTTTAACAAATAGGATGAAAATAGATAATAATAATTCAATTTCATTATAACATCAGGTTTCCATGTCATGCCATTATACTTCTGGCTCTTCTATTGTACTTTAACTAGGTGAGTTGTTTTAATGAATGGACCTTTGTCTCTATGATCCCAGATAATCACCATCTTCTAATTAGAAGAGGGATTGTGATATAATTGTACAACCATTGGATTCAGAACATGTTAGGACTATTTTTTGAACATTTTCAATAAGGATATGTGAAATAAGTTATGTGCTTTTGATTGCGTTGTTGGGAGTGGTAGTAGATAGGTCAGAGCATTAACTTAACTAATAACCTCAGAGGGGAAATGTATCAAGGAAATATATTCCCATTCTTCTTGAACCTCAAGAAACTCTTCATGTGAGATTAAATAAGGACAACTATAACACCAACCTAAAGCCTCTATTATCATAAAAGTTTATAAACATATCTATTTTGTAGACTCATTATTTTCTTAATGTATTGTTGAATGGAATTGAACTTTTTAAACTAATTCATTAACAATTTATGGTCCCATTATCTTATGTTCACTAACATCATCCCAATATAGAGGTTTCTGGTATCTATTCCCATATATGGATTCATATAGATCCATTTGGTTGACCGGATTGAATGTATTATTATACATGAAATCTATGAGGGGAATATTATAATCCTATCCAATCTTGAAGTCTATATAATATACCCTCAAAAAGAATCATGTTTTATGATTTCTAACTTATATTATCCATTATTTCAGGGGTGATAAGTAGAAATGATTTTTAAATTATTTTTTTATTATATTTGGAGAATTTTCAATAATTTTTATGTGAGACATAGATCTCTTCTAGTTTAAATTGATAGTGTTGTTTCAAATATCCTCAATACTTATCAAATGTATATCATTGAATGTTGGAATAGTGATATATAATCATGAATGGTAATCAAATGAAAAATATTTAGAGGTCATTCTATTGCACAACATATAGAATTGTTCCCATTGTTTTTCTTTAGAGGATTCCTGATAACATATATGGTGATGTTGTCCTATTTAAATGAAGGTATGGTTAATGTTTTCATTATACCATTGGTATTTGTTTCTACCTCTGCCTAGTGATATTCTATGAACATTATTTTATATAACACAATTTTATTATTAATATTATCCAAATAATAGTGCTATATGATATCTCAATATGTATTCATACTCCCTGGGTGGGTAGAGAACATAGTGTGATACACATCATTCAATAGATCCTATATTAACTCGAGCTTTGATTATGCACATAGTCATGAAATAAATCTTACAACACCTCATTTTTTATTTTTTAACACTATTGATTTACTTATTCTTATATAACTAAATTTTTTCTATATTTTTACATCATAGACTAGGGGATCCTATATCTTATCTAGAATAGTTGCTCTAGAAGTCATTTAATCAACTTAAAGTTTTTTACATAAATTATGACTTACATGTCCATAATTTTCATGTTTTTTAAGATTTAATCCATCTCAATTCTAATATATGATATGGTTATAAGATCCTTTCTACTAAGAGAATCAACCATATTATTTTCTATCTGAGGATATTATTGTATTAATCTATCACGATAGATGATAAAATATAACCATGTTCACTAGTGCATGTAATTATCCTTTAATGTAAATATATATTTGAGGCTATTATTAAGCATTTGTATTTCATAAAACTTTCTATATAGATAATTCCTCAAAATTTTTAATTTGATGATCACTACAACCAACTCCATGCAATTTATTAGAAATTTTATCTCATAAAAAAATCAACTTCTTTGATGTGTTGGTTTACACATTATCATTATTCATTAGTATATATCCCAATTACTCCATTAATAAATCATTGTATACCACAAAAATAATACCACTTGAGGATAATATGATTACTTATATGGTGATAAACCAATTATTGAATTTATTGAAGCTATATTTAAATTTATTATTCTATAAAAAATAACTCACTTCTATGTTATCATTGTTTGCAGGTTTAACAATGAAAATATGCTTCCCAAAAATCAATGATAGTACCCATCTTGTGAAAGGAAACTAAATATCTCAGCCATAGTTGTTGTTCTGGGATACTCCTCAATCACCGTTTTCCTTCAATTGAACCACGCATGACACTTTTATGGTGATAACATTCCATATTAATGAAACTTCTTCCATCCAAAACATAATTTTACTATACTCTCTAAAAATTTTATCCTTTCACTATTCCTTTATCACAATAAAAATATTCCCCTCATGTTCCTCTTTATATTTAGAGTATAAAATAATTTCATCTATAAAGACTACCAAAAATTTGTGAGGTTAATATCAAAAGACTCTATTCATTATGTCCATAAATATTTTTGGAGAATTAGTGAGTCTTTTGTGAATCACTATGAAATCATAGTTTCCATAACATATTCGAAATGAAATCATGTGTATATCATTTTTATAACCATTAATTAGTGATATCTCGACAAAAGCCCATCCATAGGGACGTACTAGACACACATAGTAGATAAAAAAATTTATCAATCTATTGCAGATGGAAATTTTTCTTTATCATGATTTTTTAGTTCATTATAATCAATTCATATGGGCATTTAAAAATACTTTTTCTTTATTTAGTGGAATAATGCACCCAATGGAGAAGCACTAGAGAATATAAAACCATTACCTAGATTCTGTTGTGACATATTTTTCAATTCATTTCATTAAACACTATAATTTTTATGTCATGTCATGGATATAGGTAGAGATCAACCTATAAGTTAAACTGAAAAATCAAAATATTATTCATGAAGAAGGAAAAGAAACTCTTCTGGGTATACATTGGTATAGTCTCTCACTATAGGCATGTATTCAATCACTTTCCTATCATGTGGATCAATCATTTTATCTAGATGTGGTTACAAATAATTTAATAATATAAATTATTTAGAAGATGATTATCAAGTACAATAATCGTCTTCTATAAACTTTATGTAATAGGTGGTAGATTTTGGGGTTTTAAATTGATTTCAATCATTTGAATATTGAAGTTATATTTATATAAAAATATAATTCATTCCCAATATAATAATAAATTACAATAAATGAAGTATGATAATATTTTTTGGGAGGTGCATTCCATAAACATTGATAATATGTTAGTTATAAGCCTAGAATGTAAACATTTCCCCATTTATTGGTCTCATGGACAACTCATACTCTATTTTCGAGGGGGGTTTTTTATAGTTATACTAATCACTCAAGATAATAAATAATGTTTTCAACAATAATAAAATAGTGTGTTCCCTATTCCAGATTGAATAACTAGCACACCCTTAAAACACATAAATTTAGGGATTCACCTCAGTAGTGGTGAAATCATTAGACCTTGCCTGATACCTATGAATTTGAGCTTATCATCACTGAATAACATTGATAACCCTTGGAATAGTTTAAATAGTTGAATAAATTATGTGGGTAGATTGGAAAATACTTTTCTATAATTATTTATATCCCTTCCACATTGATTAGCCTAATTTCCCAATGTTCCAACTAATAATCATCTCCCTATTCCCTTGAGATAATTTATTGGATTCTTAATCCATACATTTTTAAATGGGGGTTGATGTGTTTTATTTCATCCAGTTGATTTATTTTTCAATCATCCCAAATTAATCCCATTTTTGTACTTCTCATGTCTAAACCCTATACACCACTGAGCATCGACAATCAACATATTGACCATAATGGAATAATGTACAATATCATAATAACATCGAATGTTATGAATCTAAATTGGTTTCTATTGAATAACATCTAATCAACTATACAAGTGGTCTACCTTACATTAGGTGTCATAGATAATACCATATTCATACGATGAGAGATTTTTAATGTTTCCCTCATTATCCAGAGTATAATTATATTCATTTTTATTCATTCAATGGAATCTTTTCTCCAATCTATGAATGAGAGTCTATGGATTATAGTCTAAAATAAAATTTCTCAAATCCATCTAGTTCCATAGATTCTATTTCTCATTTTGGATTGACATTTTTGATGATTTTAAACTAATGATCATATTCTATAATAATTTGATAAATTAATAAGTTTTATTTATCCTAATATGAGCATTATAGAATATAGAATATATCTTTAATTGATTTAATTAATTATTCTTTAATTAGGGGATTCGATGATCCACTATGAGTTTTAAATTCTTTGTATAAAGGATTTAATGGAAACTTAGTCAATCATCAGAAAGGGAGGTCATCCCACATGATTCATTTAATTATTCCTAAATTGAGTTAATTGATCTAGTACTTCCATTAAGTTAACATTCCATACTACCATCATGTTATGCATCCCATTATATAAATCCTAACATTTTCTATCACATTTGTTATTGGCATGATTACTGACACTTCCTTACAGTTAATAAAATGTTGGAAAATAAGGGATGTGAACACTAAAACTAATACACATATAAAAGGGGGATTATTATATTGTAAGGAATATATCATAAATGACATGTATATCCTAACTTGTGATTCTCTGGGATTAAATCTAGGGTATCCAAATTATATTTTACTAGTTTGTTTTGAATCCAAATGATCTATTAAAGGCCATAATAATGGTTGATATATAGTTTTTGAATTTACTAATGAATATACACTAGGAGGATTAGATAAGGTGTATATAAAGGATACTTTTACATGTATCAGGAAAAAGTCTTGTTAACACCCAATAAGACATTTTGAGTTTAATACCTCCAGATACAGTTGTTCTATGGTCACATCCACTTGTAGTTTCAAAATAGGGTTACATTACTTAGAAACCACTCACGTTATAATTTTCCTGTAATTCATGAATATTTACTATACTTAGACAAATCACTTGAGTTTTTACTAATGTATCCTTACCCAAATACATGTAAATAACATGAATTTCCTCTTATACAAATTATGGTGACCCATTCCAATTAAAAATATTATAACATAATTTTTAACAAAGATATCCAACAAATATAATCCATGAATCATGTGCCCTAGTATCTTTTCAATACTAGGATTATAAAACTTCAACATGTATGTAAATTAAAGTATATTAATTTATATAATGTCCCCCCTAGACCCATTTTAGATTCTAAAACATTATAGGATAAACATGGGAACACGTATACAAAAGTAGTGAGTTTTAAAGGCCAATAAGAGAATAAACATGATAATTAACCATAATATACAAGTATGATGGAATAAAAAAATATCATAAAATACCAGGATCATGAATAATCATATGGAATCATGATATAGTGAATAATTAATCCAAAGATCATGGCATCATATGAATATAGGAAAATCACAATGGAACACATCAAAAGAATTACAAATTCTCCCTTTAAATTCATCCTACAATTGTGGATAGGGTCTAATAATTTATCTTGATTACTCCCAAATCACATAAATATCATCTATTGAGATATAAAAATTACAAAATACATTATAGTCATGACAGTGTGCACCCATAATATCTTATAAATTCATATGTGTCCAACATAATATAATTAATCACATGGAATAAGAATAATAAAGACCAATGAAATTTAATGGGTTACATTATCATTCCCCAAATAATAATCAAAGTATAAATCATAAATATTTCAAACAGAAGAAGGAATTAAATATTTTGGGCATTCATATTTTAATAAATATGAATATTTCATAAATATGTAGTTTGTTGCAAAAAAAATCTTGACCATGGATAGATATTTCAGTATATAAATAAACACTTAAATGATGTTTTAAGGAATGTGTAAAAGGATTTTAAAGAAGGAATAAATAGATAATTTTATTTTAAAATGATTGGTAAAATATATTCATCAACTCAACAATATTTTTTATTTTATGAAAATATTTATTAGATGATAAATTTAAATGATATTTACATGAAATGATATACATGATATAAAATTCCCCCTTAATTGGGTTTGATTTTAGAGATGTAATTTATAATTGAATATAAGGCATGTAAAAACTTAGTAAGGAATTAGAGAATATGATTCGCACATTTTTAAATGATATAAATATAGAATTTAAAATAATTCAATTATTTTAAAAACTAGATGAAAGTGAGGTAGAGATAAAAAAGACAAACCAAGATAAAAAAAGTGTTTTTGGGGTGTTTCTTTACCATATGTATTAATTCAATTTTCACTTTCACTTAACATCTTGTATAATAAAATTATATTTATTAAACAGTTTACTAAGAATATAAACATAAAATATGTGTTTTTTATTAAAAATTTATGTTATTATTTATTTGTTTATTTTTTATATTGTACCTATATTTAATTCTTTATTTTGGATTGATTCATTGTTCCACCATCGAATAAATTTGTAGGTAATTATGAGAGTTTGTATGGACTAGTTCAATAAATCAAAATGTGTAATGAAATTATTTTCCTATTATTTACGCAGTTCAATATGATTGTAAAATTAAAATAGTATTAAAAATATAGATTAATAAGAGTGGTTATTTATTATCATTATAAGATTAATTCACTAATGTGGTTTTTCTAATAATGATGAACTTTTATGGTTTCAGTTATTTTTTGGAATACTAATACATTAAAAATTTTGATACCAAAAATAGGCTTATTTGGATATTTTATAACCATAATACTAGAATTAATACTACCTATAAATGAGGTGGGGGAAAAGGTTGTTTTTTCCTAGAGACGATGAAAATGAAAAAATATAAAAAATATAATTTTTTAATTTATAATCGACTAAGGGAGGGTTGAAAATGGATATTCTCCCCCAACAATAATATATAAGTATTTATAGGATACTAGTGTTACTATTTCATAGTGGGTGGCAAATATATGAGTGAGTAATAAGAATAGTTAAATTGAAATCGATTTAGTAGAGAATTTACCTCTTCCATTGGGTGTCTTCTATTAGGATACCTTATAAGGACCAATGGAATGGCCTTTTATGATAATAGTAACACTATGAAATATGGGAGATAATTTGGAAGATAATTAGGTATAAAATTGGAATGTTACATGTTTTATAAATCGTGAAGAGAGGCGGTGGTGATCCATGGTATTTATATGGAGAGTAGAGTGGTTGTTTTAATTATAATTATCATTATTTTATTATTTTTTTTCTAAATACTATTAGTATTGATGAATAATGTTACTGTATAAAGTATGTTTTCCATGTAATTTTAAGATAATTGATTATTACATCAGAAATGACTCTTCTATTCAATAATTCTAATTATAATATTGAATACCATCACTTTTTTCATATATCACAATTCAATGAATAATTCAACTTTTTTTAAAAAAATACCAAAAAATCATGCTGCCCATTTTTTGATAAGTATATTCCAAAAATAAAAACCATTTAATGAATTTTTTTTAATAATAAGAGAAAATTATTTCTCAATAAAATCCATGTTTTTTTGAAAAATATAATTTTTAATATTCGATCCATTTTCTTAACCTTTTAAAATTAATGTTTCGTTTCATAATATTATATTATCATTATATTGAAATATAATATTATTATTTTTTAAAAAATTATTATAGTAAATTTAATTTCAAATTTTCAAATTTTTCATAAAAATGAAATTAAATATATGTGTTTTAAAATAATAAATCTACTTCATTTATAATTTTTAAAACATTTATTTATTTTTATAATGGTATAAATTAGGATTGATTTAATTTTATGAAATATATAAATATTATATTAAACTTATATAGGTTAATTTACTATTCTAATGGTCAAGTTAATATTTCTATTGATCATATAAAATATTCCATGGTTTTATTTGTAACAGTCATATAAGTTTCAAACCTTTTATAAATACCTCATATATAAATAATTATTCCTTCAATTTTATTCTATCAAAAGGTTATATGTGGTCATATTCAAATTTTTTGTTTCATTATTAACATTTGGATTCATTTAGACAACCATTTCATTGAGTGTTGTCATTCTAGGCGATAGATCATCTCTAAATTATCATATTAATGTTATATTATTTTTTATTTATTTCTCATTATAAAAATTAATATTAATTTGATGATGTTGATTTTCAAAATTTAGTGTTTGAGTTTATATAATAATGAATTATTTAATTTAAAAATATGGTATATCAATTTTACATTATACTATATCACCATGTGTGACATATGTATAAATTCATAAGGTAAACTTCAATGATAAATGTATAGGTAATTACAACTACCTCCTTAGGTATCTTGATCATTGGGAGATTAAAAAGATGATTACACAATGAATAAAATATGTAATAATCCAGACGATCCAACCTAAATGAATAGACCATATTTCATATAATTAAGATATATTTTTTAATCATGCATCTTTGATTCTCTTTATGTGTTCTACGCATGGTTTACACATTGGTGATGTGGGGATATAAGATTCAGTGGTTTCACAATCCTGTTATCTATCAGCTTCTATTGAGAATCCTTAAATAGAAATCACCTCTTGATTGTA
Source organism: Viscum album (assembly GCA_963277665.1). Classification (NCBI taxonomy): domain Eukaryota; kingdom Viridiplantae; phylum Streptophyta; class Magnoliopsida; order Santalales; family Viscaceae; genus Viscum; species Viscum album. Next base: position 938,198,790 of record OY728150.1, read on the forward strand.
TTCCAAACATATTGACGATGTGGTTATAATTGGAAATGCATCTTAAATATTCTTTTTCATGTATCCTTATCCTAATTGTTGGGGGAAATAAAAATTATCTTCCATAACTATGGGAAATACCGATAAATTTCTTTTTATTAGAAGTAATAATTATTTATTTTTCAATTATTTAGAGACAAATTAAAAACACTACTTTCACAACATGTGACATATGTAATTATTTTCATTGCAACATGGATGAAATATATTTATCATAGGAAATACCTCATTATAAATCAATTTGGTGAGTAGATGTTAAAGATACTAATAACTATTTCTTCACCCAATGGGAATAAAGAAAATATAAAAATTCCCCCAAACATATGGGCCTGGGTGAGGTGGAATGATGTTATAAATTCAGCTACTGCTTCGGAGAAATATAAAAAAAATTACTAGCACTATGGGATAGACTTGTTCAATTTAAAGAGTACCTCTGCATGATGATGCTAGTACTTCACAATGGGGAAACATACCGCAATCATATTTATAAATATTTATCACAGATCCTCATTTTCTTACTAGAACTTTTTAATCTATTATTTAGAATACATAGTCATATCATGCTCAATAAGATGATATGTAAATGAAAAAATTACACCATTTACATTCCAAATGTTCATATGGGTGTATGGTGATCGATATCCCATTATGGATATTAGGGATTGGATATCCTGTTGAAATTGGGTAAATGTTATATCCTCTTCTCAATCTCAATTTGTAATGATTTCACCTTTTTTAGTAGTATGTGAAATTTAACAAAAATATTCCTTATCATAGATATGATTAAATGACGGGAAACCATGGTAAGGATCAGATTACCTCACAAGTGACAAATTATCTCCATCAAGAGTTCATTCATCATAACTGCATGATCGATATGATCCTGAATGTAGTATATAATGCTATAGATGATCAATATACAATAGGGGGTGAATTGTATAATTTAAAAATTCCTTTGGATCTTTTAATGATGGTAATGTATAATAATGTTAAACAAGGTAAATTCACAAAACCTCTTTGTTCTGTTAACTTGTTTGATTCCAGAAATGTGATTCCAAGAATGTAATTTCAGAAATGTGGTTTTTGAAATGAAACTCAACAAAATATTACAAAGATAATGTTTCTACCTTAAAGCATATAAAATCGTACTAAATCAAGATTTAAAAGTATAAGGAAGTATAAGATAGTTATACTTTCCTCAAAAATCAGAATGCAATAGAAATCTTGAAACAATTCATGTAACAAGTAGTAAATCTTTTAACCCAAAGAGAAGGGTATCCAACAACCTTGGATAAAGGTCCCTTGATTTATACTTTCAAGAAAAATTGTCTTACCCACACCAGGGTAAGCCCCTGATATGAAGATCAGAATCAATCATGCTATCTTCACAAGCCCTCAGACATTATGGTAGTCGGCACCTCTATCTTCATATCCTCAGAAACCTTCAAATGTACTAAGCAACATTCAGAGTTGTACGATGAAATTCTGAAAAAGTTATTCAGTACATACAAATTATTAGAGTCTCTCTATCTCTAGAAATCACTTCAGCTGCATGTAATCTCTAGATTGATCAACCTTTTATGGGCTCGTTCAAATGAGCTTCTATTTATAGGCACATCATCAAAATTCATCTCCCTCCACAAACAATCATATTTTTCCTTGAATTTTAGAGGGACATGTACATGTGTCACTCAAACAATGTTTAGATAGAAACAGAAAGTACAACATCATTTTATAACCATATCAAGAGTAAGAAAAACACGGTTGCTCAACCTAACCTATTTTTTAGTGTCTATAGAAATAAAAGTTTTGAGTCTAACAAAAAACAATTAGTTGTCTATAAAACAACGATATTGAGACTTAACATTCAAAAGAGTTTAGAAACTGAATTATATCGAATTACAGAGTCTAAATTTCAAGGATATTAAGGTTCTCAATTCAGTAGGGTCTAGAGTCTAAATTCAGTAGAACTCAGAGTCTAAATACATAAAAATTCGGTGTCTGAATATCAAGGAAATTCAGAGTCCAAATTCATTAGAATTTAGAGTCTGAATTTCATGGAAATTCAGTGTCTAAATACATAATAATTCAGAGTCTTAATTTCAAGGAAATTCTAAGTTTGAATTCATAAGAATTCAGAGTATGAATTTCAAGGAAATTCATAGTCTGAATTCATAAGAATTCGGAACCTGAACTCAGAATGTTCGGAGTCTAAATTTAGCGAATTCAGAAACTGAATTCGGATCCTGAAAATAGAATTCTTTATATCTAAGTACATATAAGATTACAAGGTTTTAGATTTGAAAAAATATTTTATACTTAGACATAAAATGAACTAGATTAAGATATGAACAATAAAAAACATGGTAATGATAAATTTCCTTGGGGAAGGAAAATTTTCATCATCAAGATGAAACTTAAGGAAAATGAAATTTTCCTTAAGATAAGGTGTTTGTGATTTTCAATATAAGAAAGAATGGAAAAGTCATAAGGAAACCTTATTGAATCAACAATCTCCCCTGTTTGTTAATAAAAAATATCCTTAGTAAAAATAATATAAGAATTTAGAAAAAAAATTATGGACTTTGAAATTAAAACTTATCTCCCTTAACACATAGGAAAAGTTGAATACGAATAACTCCCCCTCAGGATTTGGAAACACTAGGATCATATTATTGATTTCATGGCTGAGAATTTTCATTATCATGAATAAAAATATATTTATAATGAAAACTCCCCCTTAGATACACTCCCCCTTACTTAGGAAAATTTATTATTTTTTATTATTTTTGTTCCTTTCTCCCCCTCTGTTATTTTCAAAAAGGAATATAGGGAATGGAAAAGAAAATATGGTACCTGAAATATTTTTATGAAGCAACCAAAAATATATGAAGAGCAACCAAAAATTTCAATAGGGTTTGAAACATTTATACAAGGAAGGAATAAATCAAAAGATTAGAATTGAACAAGATTATACTTCTTTATCCTTTAGCATAAACTTCATTACTATGGTTTTGAGCTTCTTGAGATCCTTGTGATCTTCCTCTTCATGTTTGACAATATAGTCCTCATATTATATTTTCTTCTCCATGGTTTTGATTTTTTCTTCTAGAGACTTGAGAGATTTTTTCTAACCCTTTAGAACATCTTCCTGCTTGGTAATTTTCTCTTTTATCTAAATATTGAGATCTTTTTCTCTCTTCCAACTCTGAGCAATTGAATACAACTTCTCATTCAGATATTTTACTTCTTGCATCTAGTAATTCTATTCCAAAGTTATTTTTTTTCAAATTATTTGTGAGATTCTTGATCCTCACTTCTTCATTGTAAAATGCATCATTTACACGTTCATGGAACTCATCTATATATCACATCTCTTCTATAGTTTTCCTTGACCAGCTGCTTATTTTCGTACAATATCTTTTATGGCCTTCGAAGTTTATGAAAAAGTTTTTGAAATTAGGCTCATGCTTGACACACTTATCCCTCACCATGGATACTGAATCTGGATTTTTATTTAATATGTGTTAAAGCATATCGTATCTCAAATATATACTTGTATATATAGGGATAGTCCCAACAATCTTCTTCAAAGACTGGACTATGAAATCATGTCCAAGGGATGATTATTCTGAATCAAAGAGTTTTCTTGGTGAGGTTTCTTTTTCTGACTTAGCAACTTTCCAATTTGAAGAACCACCAAAATCATTCTTCTTTACCACATCATTGGTAGGTGTATCAAATACTACCTATTTTCCCTTATCAATATTTAGAATAGCTTCCTCATCAGGGGACTCTTTTTTTCTATTTGATAGCTGATCAATTTTATGTTCATCTACACCTTCCTTCTAAGCTCCAACCTCAGCATCCTCTGGGTGAATGAAATATTTATTACTGCTTTCTTCTTCATATGGTTTGTCTACTTTGTCTTCTTCCTTCTCCTCATCCTTCCCAGGAGTATCAAGCTTCGATGAATTATCTTGAGAGGTTCAGAATGATATCTTTTTAGAGAGGATTTATTTCTCATGAAACTCCAAAACTTGCTTAATGAGATCATCTGTATCACCAATGCCTTCTTCTTCCTCCACTACTTTTTCTTGGACTGTTTCTGGAGTCACAAATTTCATTCCCGGTGACTCTTGTAAAGATTCTACTAAGAAGGATTGTGGTACCAGAATATTTTCGGAGGATTTCTCAGTAGCCTTCAGAAAAGATTACACAATCTCTGCTTCAGTCGTCTTTTTCTTTTGTTTCTTTTATTTTTGTTTGTTTTCAAGATCATTAGCATCCTTTTCTGTTAAATTATTTTCTTCAGCAGGATCCCAACCAATTGTAGGCTCCCCTTATTTCCATTTCTCCATGTCTTCCCTCAATTTTTATACTACCTCATCTGGATATGATTTTTTACTTCATAGGCTTTGGTGGTGTGGATTGAGATTTCATAGCATTTGGGGATTTTTATTTCTCTTCTATTTTATTCAGCTTCCTCTTCCTTCTAACTTTTTTAGAAGCTTTAGCCGCCTCCTATTTCTTTGAAATAGCTTCAACTTCTTCTTCATGAATGTCATATAATTCACTATATTCTTTAGAAAAACCAATTTTCATCCTCTTCATAGTATCATCACTTACCAGCATAACATTTCAATTTCATGGCATAGAACTACAAATTATTTTTAAGAACTCTAAACACCGAACAATCAGCTTTAAAAGAATGGCAAGACAAATAATAATATTGCCTTAATATTTCCATTCTTTATATTCCCAATTGTAATCAGAATATGCTTAACCAGGTTAATCTTTCTTAGAATCACCAACAAATCCAGGATATACATGTTATTCTTCACCAAAGTATCCTTTTCCCCTTTTCTCAGAATGATGGATCCTTGAACCCAAAATTCTAGAATCAAGAAATTTGTAGATAAGTGAACAATTTTTGATGTCTTAACATCTGAAAGACTGAGGCGTGCCCTACCTTTCACCTTATAAAAACTTCCTTTAACATCATGTAGCTTATGTGAGCAGAACTCTACCTCACCCTCAGAAGGAACTCTATTCAAACAGGCTGCCTTGGTGTAAGAAAGAGCATAATTCTTCCCATTTCTCTTGAAAGAGAATTTATCTTTTTTCGTTCTTCATTGAAAAACTTCTTGACTAATAGAATTCAACCAGCATGTTCGGATAAACCATATCATGAGCTCCTGGTTTCGATACGCAAACACTCTCCCATCTATTCATCTTGATATTCTTTGAGATGATAGAATCATTTTGAGAAAAGAAATTTGCATGTAACAACATTTATCTGTAAATATACCATTCATTAATTAGCTTGATAGTTGACATACGTTTCTGGGAAGATACTTCCATAGACATTCAGAGTTGATGAAGCCTTAGAAATCCGGAACGAGCTTTTGTTGGAGGGCAGGGATTTAGCACATGAATGCTTGGATCTCGATGTGGTTCAACCATCAGGGGGTTTTTATATATGCAATTGAGGTGACAGTTCAACATCCAAACTCAATACAACGGTTAAAAAAAATCTGATCATATCTGACGGTAGAAATGTTAGCCGCAAGGAAATTTTTATAGAATCCGATCTTTTTAGGTTTTAATGAAAAAACATTCGGATTTAAGGAAATTTGAAAATTAAAAATTAAAACCAAAAGAAAATACCAACAAGAAAATGATGATTACGAAAATTTAAGAAATGAAACATACCTCTCAGATTACTAGAAAGATTATTCATAATGAGGAAAATTTTTCTTAAAGAACATTAGATTCCAAAAATTTGATTACGATTTTTTTTAAATCCGACTACTAAAATTTTAATTATGAAAAATCATACTACGAAAATTTTCATTATGAAAATCTGACTACGAAAAAATTTGAGTACAAAAATATTCATTACGAAAATTTAGAAAATATTTATTATGAAAATTTAGAAAATCTTCACTATGAAAATATAGAAAATCTTCACTAAAAAATTTAGAAAATATTCATTAATAACATTTATAAAATCTTCATTATGAAAATTTAGAAAATTATTATTATGAAATTTTATAGAAAGAAAAATTCTTGACTACAAAATTTTTAATGAAAAGACAAAGAAATGTACTCCCCATCTATAAAGGCGTTTTTTACTATAAGGATATTGGTTTCGATATAGAGTTAATAAGGAATATTACCTTATAGTTATCATATATAACTTTTTTTAATGTATTTAAATCTATCATAAGGAAAATATTTTGAGAAAATATCAGAAACATGGTCTTGCGTTCTGAAAAATGGATGAATAATATCTCCTTTTTGTGTGTGATCCCTAAGAAAGTGATGGATAATATCTATTTGTTTTGTATGAGATGGATGTGCATTGTTTTTACTAAGGGAAATGGACCTTGTATTATCACACAAAATTTGTGTTTGGAATAACACATAAGATAGTTTGTGAGTGTGTGTTGCATCCACAAAACTTGAGCACAAAAACTTCCAGCTGCTACATATTCAACTTCAGCAGTGGAAAGTGCTACAGATTGTATCTTTTTGCATGACCAAGAAACTAATGAATATCCTAATAAATAAAAGTTCCGGATGTGCTTTTCCAATCCATTCTACATCCAAAAAATTCATAATCTAAAAACTTTTTAGAACTATATCATTTCTAGAAGTATAAAAGTGTCTTAGATCCATGGTTCCCTTTATTTAGCAAAAAATTCATTTCACTACCTTTATATGAGATTCCTTAGTATTAGATTGATATCATGCAATAAGCATACTGAAAACATTAAGTATGGATGACTAGCTGTTATGTAAAGTAGACTTCCTATCATACCTCTAAAAGATATTTGATCTATTGGTTTCCGAGATTCATCTAGATCATGTGAATTTGAAGTACTAGTGGGAGTAATTATAGTCGTAGTGTTTTCATATCTATAATTTTAAAGAAAATATTTAATATACTTATGTGGAGATATATAGATACCTTCTTGTTTTTAGGAAAATTTGAAAACCTATGAAAAATGTTAACTCACCCATTATAATCATTTAAAACCCAAATTTCATTATATACACAAAGGAATTAGTTAAAGAATGTTGTTTTGAACCAAAAATAATGTTATCAACATAAATTTGAACACTCAAAACATATTTCTAATCTTTCTTCATAAAAAAGGTTGGATCTATATTTCCTTTAAAATAATTATTTTGATGTCAAAAATCATTTAAGTATATCATACTAGGCTCTAGGGTCTTATGTATTTCCATGAAAATCTTTGGTATGTTTAAAAACATGTTCAAGATGTTTTGTATCTTCAAAACCAGGACGTTGTTAAGAAAAACATCCTCTAGAACATAACCATTAATGAAATCACATTTGATATCCATTTCATAAGGTTTGAAAATGAAAAATACTGCAAAGGCAAGTAAAATATGAATAGATTATTATCTAGAAACTGAAGTATAGGTTTCTTCATAGTCTATTCCTTCTTATTGATTATATCCTTTTGAAACTTATAAAGCTTTATTTCTTACAATGATTCCATTTTCATCACACTTATTTCTGAAGATACATTTGACTCCAATAACAGAAGTTTCCTTAGGTCTTTCAACCAAGGTCCAAACTTTATTCCTTTCGAATTCATTTAGCTCATCGTGCATATCTTTTATCCAATCATCGTCACCTAAGGCTTCATCAGTGCTTTTTGGTTCTAATTGGGAAAGGAATGATAGATGTTCTACTTCATTCCTTAAGTAACCTCTAGTCCATAATGGTTGATTCGCATCACTAATGATACTATCACTGGGATGATTCTTAAGAAACAATTGAATTGGGTTTTTTAAAACCTGTTCATCCACATAGGGTAGAAAATCTTCTAGGGTAAATTTTTCAGAGATATATTCTTGAAAATTTTCCTTATCAGAAGAATCTTCTAACAAAGTATGATAGTTAGTTTTTGAAAAGAAATCTGAATATGTAGGTTAAGGTTCTTTAAAAACAAAAGGATCAGTTTCATTAAATTTGGCATGTACTATTTAATCAGAAGTACAAGTATTCTTATTGAAAACTCTATAAGCCTCAGAAGTTGTGGGGTTTCCTAAGAAACATCCTTCATCATATTTTGATGCGAATTTGTATAGATTATATTTTTTATTCAGAATGAATACTTTGCAACCAAATACCTTGAAGTTGGAAACTCTAGGTTTTCTACCATTCCATAACACATAGAGAGTTTTATTAAGAAAAGAACTTTTCAAAACATTATTTATAGTATAACAAGAAGTACTTACAGCTTCAACCCAAAAATGTTTGGCTATTTAATATTCACTCAACATGGTTCTTGTTATCTCTTGAAGAATTATATTTCTTCTTTCAACAACACCATTTTTTGAGGTGTTCTAGGTATTGAGAAGTTATGTGTAATGCCTTTTCTACTACAAAAGGATAAAAAATCATAATTTTGAAATTCTCCTCCATGATCACTATGAATAGTTATCCAAGGAATTATTTATCATTTTAAACTTGGGATATAAATGTTTTGAAATAATAAAAATCATCAGACATCTTGGCTAGAAAATAGACCCACGTAAATCAGGTGTAATCATCAACTAAGAAAAATACATAATATTTGCCTCCAATGCTTTTGGTATGTGTTGGAGAAAAAAAGATCCATGTGCACTTACTATAATGCATCAGTGGTTGAGACTTCACTCGCTGATTGAAAATATGATTTATGTTGCTTTCCATATTGAAAAGGGTTACAAACTTTTGTTGAATCAAATATAGGCTCCGGTAGATCCTTAACATGTTTTTCTTAGAGAGTTTTCATAGGTTCCTAAGGATACAATGACACTGACTTTTATGAAATAACCAAGAATGATCTTCCATTACAATAAGGCAAGGTAGATCTTGGATTCTAAGGTATTCTATGTTTAGAGTGTATACATTCTCTTTCCTATTGGTAGAAATAATATACTCTTCATTGGAATTGTGTACTAAGAACTTTTTATTCCTAAAATTCACAAGGTAACCTTCATCACATAATTGACTTATCCTAATGAGGTTGTGATTAACACCATTAACATATAAAAAATTTGAAATCAAATTTTTTCCAAGAATAAAGATGTTACATATACCAATAATTTCTCCCATATCATTATCTCCAACAGATACTTTTCCTCCATTCATCTTGATAATATTTTCAATGAAGTTTTTGTTACCAGTAATATACTGGGAACATCTACTATCCATGTACCATGTATTACTATTGGTACTATCTTTATTTTCTTGAAAATAAGGGTGTTAGACTTTCGTAATCCAAACCATTTTGGATCCAGAAAATTCAGAAAGAATAATCTTAGGAATCCACATTTTCTTTGATAAATAAGATTTATGAAATCCAAAAGACTTAGTATTGTTCAAGGAACAGTTTTTCCCAATTCCCACCACACTAACACTATGTTCATAATGGAGAACATTGAAAAACCAAATAATTGTTACTAAAAATATGTTTTGAACTAGTATAACCAAAACCATATTTTTTTTCGTTAGAGGTTGAATTTGGGTGTACATATTATAAAAATTTTCCTTTCCTAAGGTAATGTTTGGAAAACACTTCCTCAAAGAAAATATTTCTGACTTTAGTCTAATAACTGTGTTCTTGTCTTCCAAAATATTGGTTTTAGAAAAAGAGTTATGCTTGAAAACATTTTTCATAAAAAATACTTTTTCAAGATCCTTAAGGAGTTTATCTGTCTCATAATAATGTTCCTAATGTTTTTTTGAAATAATTTCAAAATCAAAGGTTTTATTACCAAAATAATTATAAAGATCTGATATTTTTGTGGTAGGAATAGTATTTATAGAATTTTCCTTATCAAGCATTTTATTGACTTTTGAAATTTTTACTATCAAGAAGCTTAACAAAACTAGAAAATTCTTCATAGGTTGGTAAAGTATTATCTTCATCATAAGAAGATTCTTCACCCAAGGATTCATAATATTTACTATCACAATAGTTAGCATTAAATGATACATTCGTAATGTTTTCAATATTGTGTACCTTAGCCGTTAAGAAATGATTTTCAATAGTTAACTTGTCTATTAAACCAATATTATTTAGTCCCGAAGATTTGTAATCTGAGGATTCATCAGAAGAGTCTCTACCAGTAGCACTCTATGTTTCATTTGCTTTCAAAACATTATTAGCATTAACTTTGTAGCACTTATTTCTATTTATCTCAAAATGATTTTCCTTTATTTCTATTCTCTTAATCATAGGAAAATCAACCCTTATATGTCCAGCTCATTTGCATTCATAACAACTGACTTTAGATTTTTTCTCTTGTCCTTTCATTCATTCTACTTATATCTAGATTTAAAGTCTTTCTTCCCTACTATCTTGTTCATCATTCTAGAAAGATTATATAGTTCATTCACTGAGGATTTTATTCCACTAAATTTATATTGAATAACAACATTCTTAGATTTAGATCTTGTAAATATCTCAGGAGTCTTGGCATTCATATGATTTGAAGTTGTTGTAAAATCAACACTTCCATTCATATTCTTCTTTTTAACATTGTCATCATCTCTCTTCATTCTAGTCTCATGTTGATGAAGAGTTCCAAAAATTTCATCAAGAGTGATCTTTGTGACTTTTCTATTCTGATCACTAGCTGTTCTTTTAGATTCCCACTCATTAGGCGTGATATCTATAATCTTTTCTACATGTGCCTCATCATCCAAACCTGTTTCGCCCATAGATTGTAAGCTATTGACAAATTTCATAAATATCTATTGTACCTTACATATAGGTTATCTATAAGGAAAGAAAAAATCTTTGGTACTCATCTCTAATCATAGCTCTTCTAGTTTCAATAACATTGTAAGTTCCAAAATGTTTAACTTCAAGATTCTTTCAAATACAATTTTTGGCTTCACAAGAAGAAATCTGGATATATATATTCCAGGTCATGGGACACAACATTGTATTGTGTACCATGTAGTTATGTTGATATTGTGACTTCTCTTGATTAGTAAATGTTCTAAATTCCTTATCTGGAATCTTGTAATCTCCAGTAAGCATAACAAAGTTATCCACACCAGTATTGATGAAAAAATTCTTCATACGATCTCTCCAATATTCGTAATCATTCCCATAAAAAATAGGTGGTCTAGTAGGATTTAAGTTGTCTATAGAACCAACATTCCTTCCTGCCATCATAAAGAAAGTATTACCACACAAACTTCTCATTAATAAAAGTTTTTAAAGAAGGATAAAAATATCCTAAGAAAGGACAATATAGATCAATGAAAAACATGACCAGGAAAACATTTGTGTGACTATATGTATTTCAAAAACCTGATCTGATACCAATTGTAGGATCGAAATTATTCTGAATGTAGTATCTAATGATGTAGATGCTCAATATACAAGAGGTGGGTGAATTGTATACTTAAAGAAATGGGAACTTTTAAATATGGTAATGTTTAACAAATTCAAACAATATAAATTCACAAAACCTCTTAGATCAATTAACTTGCTTGATTCTAGAAATGTGATTCTGAGAATGTAATTCTGGAAATGTGGTTCTAGAAATGAAACTCAAGAAAATTTTACAAAGATAATGATTTGACCATAAATTGTATATAATCTTACTAAATCATAGTGTACAAGTATAAGGAAGTATAAGATAGTTATACTTTCATCAACAAACAAAATGAAGTAAAAACATCAAACAATACAAGTAACATGTAGTAATTATTTTAACCCAAAGCGAAGGGTATCCAACAACCATGGATAATGGTCCCTTGATTTATACTTTCAAGAATGTATGTTTTACCCACCCTAGGGTAATCCCTCGATACGAAGACCGAAATCTTCCTCGGTATCCCCGCAAGCCCTTTAACTTCAAGGTAGTCGGCACCACTATATTCCTATCCTTGAAATCCTTAAAATGTACTCAAATACATTCAGAGTCATAGGAAGAAATTCTGAACAAGATTTTCAGTATGCACAAAGCATTAGTGTCTCTCTCTCTAGAAATCACTTCACCAGCATATAATCTCTAGATTGATCAACATGTTATGAACTCATTCAAATGAGCTTCTATTAATAGGCACATCTTAAGTGGTCATCTCCCTCATCCAACTGTTATATTTTTCCTTGAATTTTGGAGGGTCCTATACATGTGTCACTGAATCAACGGTTGGTTAGAAACAGAAAGAACGGCATCGTTTTATAACCATAACAAGTCTAATGAAACATGGTTGGTCAACCAAACCTATTTTTCAGAGTCTAAGGAAATCAAATATTGCAGTCTAAACAAAAACTATTCGGTGACTATAAAATATGGATACTTGGACTCTTTCTTCAAAAGAGTTCAAAACCTGAATTCTATATAATTCCAATGTCTGAATTTCAAGGAAATGTGGGGTCTGAATTCAGTAGATTCCGGAGTCTAAATTCATAAGAATTAAGAGTTTGAATTTCAAGGAAATTCGGTGTCTGAATTCATTATAATTCAGAGTCTGAATTTCAAGGAAATTCAGAGTCTAAAAACATAAGAATTTGGAGTATTAATTTCAAGGAAATTCAGAGTCTGAATTCATAAGAATTCGGATTCCAAATTTGAAGGATATTCAGAGTGTAAATTAATAAGAATTTGGAACATGAAATCAGAATGGTTAGAGTCTGAATTCTGTTTATTCGGAACCTGAATTCAGATCCTGAAAACATAATTCTTTATATCTATGTATATATAATATTCTGAGGTTTTAGATATGAAACTGAATTTTATTTTTAGATATAAAATTAACTACATTTTGATATGAACAATGAAAAACATGTTAAGTATAAATTGATTTGGGGAAGGAAAATTTTCCTCATCAAGATGAAACTTACGGAAAATAATATTTTCCTTTAGATAAGGTGTTTTTCTGATTTTCAAAACAAGAAGGAATGGAAAAGTAATACAGAATCCTTATTGACCCAATAATAACCATGTTAAAATCCAATATAATTGGTTGAAACCATATTGATGAAAACATAGGTGAACTTTTTTTCATCATTTGTGGAGTATCATTTTTTGTGTGTCACTATCTATTAGACTATTTGGTGGTTCGGTTACCATTGCCTCATTTAGTGGGATGGTTTGTGAGTTCTAAATGATGAAGGCATGTAGTCCAATTGAGTTTGGACTGGCTCATAATTGGATTGTACTATACTCAAGAGTGAATAGGGGATTGGGGTCATGACTTGGGGACCTAGTCATGACCTGATGATTGGGTGTACACGATCCACTAATTTATGGATCATCCATTCTTCAAACACATGGGTATTACTATCGGGAGATTCCTACATCCTTCTTCTTCTTTTTGGATAATTTCTGAAAAATATTTCAAAATCACAATGAAATTATCTAATGGATCATTACAAACATAGAATAAATTTTTCAGTAGAACATTGACGATGATGTATTCCTAGATTGTGTGAACTGTCATAAAATTATAATGGAATTAATTTGGGTAACCATCATACCCTACATCATCTGGATTCTTGAATTCTAAAAATGTGATCTGGATATTCACTAAGACAGATATTAAGATTCCTAAAACCAAATCATAGGTGAAGGAATATATTTTATTCTTCCTTTTACATGATCTAATCACCTTTTCCTTTTTTTGGAGGGTAATGGTATTTTCTTATTCATTCCATGAATTCCATATTAGTTAGGTTGTTTCCTGATAATCAATTTTCTTGGTTAATAACATTGTATCCACAAGATGATATGAAGTAGCAATGAATTATTAGAATCCACTGGTATACTTTTGGGGGATAAAAATTCTTGAAAAAACATCCAATATGTTCTTACGAAAATCAAAAAATAACTATCCTTGGGGAGTAACAAGATCAAGGGATATGTTATAACCATAAATTTTTCAATGAAATCCATGAATATCTCATTCCTTAAATGATTTCATTTATAGTGGTTAGTTATAGTTTCTTTACATGGACTACAACTAAATTATTAAATTAATTGTTTATGGAGACCTTCCCAACAAGTGATAGAACAATCTATAAGGTTATTATATGATGAAATTTTTGGATCTTATAAGGTATCTACAAAAAATCTAAAAATGTTAGGCTCTTATTATTCTAGGGATCCAAATACTAGACCACATTGGGAAAAAAATTTGTTGTCATAGTGCTCTATATCCCATATTTTATCTAGTTTCTGGATGTTTGGGTTTCCAATGTTGGATAGAGGATGAGTTGAATCCACCCACTTGTGATAAGTCTTACATTCCATACATAAAAATTTATATCGGTCTTCTAGAGAATAAATTTTAGGAATGAGATCATATTATTATTCATGTGATTCAACATCCAAATTCATTATTGATCATCTTTATTAAACTATATAATGATGTTTCCCCATTGGTGGAAACTCTTGATAACCAATAAATTTTATAGTAAAATGGAATGATTGATATGATTTCATGTGTATAGAGTGTCTCAAATAAGCCTTTATTTTAAGAAATTTTCCTCCTAATTTAGTATTTTAGCAAAGGGGTCATGGTGACTTCATCCTATAGATAATACATTTTATGTTTGTTTCTATGGAGTACGTCATAGTTCATCTACTCATCTTCTATTATTCTGGATTCCAAATATGAAAATTTCTCTCTCGGTGAGACGAAATTTCCATTATAATGTGGTGGGTGGGCAATTAATATCATTTCAATTGATTATTTATAGACTATATCATGGTTGTTAGACATTATTTTCTTAATACTGATGGTGTATATTGATTTGAAACATGATATAGTAAATACATGCTCATGTGGAGTTCCTATATACACAATCTAGGGTTGTTTATTAGATAAATAACACCAGAGAAGAAAAAAGGGACAAAATTGATAAAAATCATCACAATTTAAAGGGATCATGTTTTACATGGGTTTATAATATCACTAAGGATATTTGTGAGTATGTTATATAATTATAGATAATAATGAGTTTAAATTGTACATTGGTCAATATTGGAATACACTGATTGGTCGCAGGTGTGTATGTAGTTGAAGGGTAATGGGCTAGCCTGAGAGTATTCGTTTTTGGATTCCCCAGGTGGGCACTTCTTTTGGATTCGCTGGACTGGATAACTGATATAGGAAAAACATAATCTATAGCATGTTATAATATTTATGTAGCATATCGGTGATAATGACCAGAACGAGTAGGATCCCACCATGGAAGCTGGTGGGTGGTTACATATACATGGTGGATTCCCACATCCAACATCATATGATAAAAAAGGTTGGTATTTTCATGTTTCATGGTTCATGGAAATACAACAAAAAGTTTTTTTATATGGTGATAGTTTCCAAATTCTTCTTTGTTCCCTATTATTGATATGACAGTCTATGGGGATTTATCATTTTGAGGTTCTCGTGAGATACCACCATATCAAGAATATAGTGTTTAGATGATATTTCTAGAACATGTTCTTTAACCCATTGTTTATTAGGCATTGGGTCTGTGATTGTACACATTGGGGCCATAATTCCAAGGTCTTCATGGCTGTCAAAGTGTAGTTTGAAAATGATTTATAGTCATTCACATTGGATTTTGGTGTCTTGTGGGTTATACATATTTATCAAAAGATCGTGGGGTTTATTTACTTATTGGGTGATTAAAATTGGATTACATAATTCAATGAATGCCTTTTAAGGAAACACAATCAAGAAATGCATCACTAAATAATCACATATAATAGTTCATGGTCAATTGATTACTTTTATATTTAAAAGGGATATTTTTAGGATTGATATTCTATTTCTAACAGAAACATCCAATGGCCTCTCAAACTATGATGGTTTACCATGAACCATTATTGTGATAATTTTTTCCAATGAATGGTCTTCAATTTGTTTCCTTACCACTAATGCTATAGAATGTGCATTGGTCGAGAGAGTTGAAGGCGATGTTCATCACCCCTTTTTGAGTGGAATCATTCCAACTGAAAGAATCTCTAATTTATTTACATAAATTTAGAGAATCCTTCACATATGTCATTGTGTAATTGGGGACACGTTTAAAATGGATAATATTTACGCGATTTATAAATGTGAACATATATGGGTACTAGAGGTTCTTCATCGTTCTATTATTAATTAGTGATTCAATGGTTAAAATATATATAGTTCGGGCCCTTTAGAAATTAACTCCTTATTGGGAGGTCGATGGTGTTCCGTATTTCAGGAATAGATCCACAAAAGGGTATTCTATGTATCCTTAGGAAGAGAATTATAACCCAAATAGTAAGGTGACACTTAATGGGACTCGTCACACCTTTTAAAGTCATCTAAAAATGACAAGTATGTGGTCATAAACAGAATGGGATAAGGAATACTAGGTGAAAAGAATATTATAATTGTTTGTGTGTTGATTATACATGAAATTCCTCTTTATGGTTTGTCCTAGATGTTTGTATCTAAATAAGAGAATGTATGGGTCATCTCTAGCTCATAACCAGAGGCATCCATGGATCGTCACTAGAGAAGGATGATTATCATTAAACATGTTAATATAAATAGATCTAATATTCATCAAAAAGGAAATTTCTATATTATTTTGGAACTCAAACAGAATAATAAGTAAACACATGGAAACCAATAGGGAAATATCATCATTAGGTATATTAAGAATCCAAGATGAAAATACTGACATTAGGTTTATAAGGGAACCAATTAGTGGAACACAACTAAAGGTGTACTAGGGAACCAATTGGATTGTCTCAAATCAAGGTTTATAAATAATCCAAGATAAGTATATATTCTCATGTTTTATAATGAAATCAGGTTGATTGCATAGAATTAATGTGTAATGGGTCATCTCGTTCTCATCACATAATAAAAGAGGCATGTTTGAATATGTTTATCTAGAAACTCTGTTAGTCATCCTACCAATACATGGTAGCATGAATCGATGAAAATTTTGTTCTAATGAAACTATTTAAGGTAATATATATAGACCGGTACACAATGATTAACATTATATGGTAAGCCTATTTTCTAGACATTTAAAATTCATTCTTCTTGGGATATTAAGTGATTCCTGTGATGCATCTTGATTATTCCAGTGAGGCATTGAACTAAAACACTACACCCATGTGGGTAAATATTGGTGTTAGAAACAATATATAAAAGATCATCCATATTACATGGGTTTTATAAATAGGATATTTTGTGGTTCTCACTCACGGGTTTCCCTTTTTGAGATAATGTGTCATGAAAGGGATGACATCAAGAGACTAAATGGGGATTAAAAATTATCT
Organism: Viscum album; assembly: GCA_963277665.1. NCBI lineage: Eukaryota > Viridiplantae > Streptophyta > Magnoliopsida > Santalales > Viscaceae > Viscum > Viscum album. The sequence continues at coordinate 938,216,160 of OY728150.1, forward strand.
TAAATTTAAGGTAGAGTTGTGGGTAAAACCTTGTAGAATCCCTCTGGAGTATTAATTTATGTTTAAAGGGATCCAATAATAGATATCATGGGTGATTACACATGATAATTCCCTATAGATTTATTCAATCATGAACAGAGAGAAAATAGCAGACTTAGTGGGGCATAAACATGAGATTCCATGATATTAAAGACTTGATGAATGAGTTGGGTTGGAGGTATCATTGTGGATTACACTTAGGAGGAGGCCCATAAAATAGTAATGCGACACAAAATAGGAAAAAATGGTTACTAAGTGAGGTTGATGAATGAGGAACCCTCTTCATTCAACCTATAATGTTGTAACTATATTGGAGAAGAGATCAATTATTTCTCTCTATATATCTCTATTGGTAACATAGAAATTATGGGGGATGAAAAAATTGGGTATTTCACCTAATGATATCCCCTATAGTTCTCCCAATAATTATGCATGGGTGAATGTATCTTAATGGTCCAATATGAGTATCAATACTCTTTGTATTTGGGGATACCAAGATATTTATCTTCACTTATAGTTTTATTACAGAAAAAGTGGTTTTTATCAACGTAATGTACATTACAGACCAATAGGATAATCTCAAATAAAGTTGAGCTTGGTATAGTTATTTTCAAAAATAAATTTCCTTGTTTAATCTATTCATTGGTATGAGATTTCGGAAAATAGTTTTGCCTTCTTGTGGGCTTGTTTCATTAACCACCTCAATGGGGTTCAACCAAAAACTCCCCAGGAAAACCTCCATTAGATAGGGAAGGGTGTATAAAGTCATGTAGGTTATCAAAAACATGGGATTCCATAGACTATCATACCTATACGAACACACCCACATACACCTCAACCTAACAATATATATATATATATATATATAACTGAAATGAAATGCATGCACACACATATCCCAAAAAAAAGGTTGAAATGATGTAGAAATAGTGAAAATATGTGGCCAACCAAAAGAAAAATATAAAATAATTAAACCTACATAGAAGAAGGGTATTTTTGTCAAATGCACCCACCAGAAAGCTCCTCTACCAAGCTCTGGTAGACACCCTAGTCGGTAAAACTAACTATGATATGCCTGCTTTTGGTCCTCCAGAGACTCCATCAAAAGGGAGATGGTATTCATAAGTTAAAATCTGTGTGGGAAATAATATACATAGTTGGGTATAAAGATACTCATTAGGAACACCAAAACATAAAAGAAAATGGTGTAGCTGAAAGACAATAGTCTGCATGACCCTGCTAGAGGGAAACCAAATGAGAGAGAAAATATATCTCAAGACCATCCTCATATAAACATGACTACTCAGATCGTACCACATGGTGGGTCAGCCTCAGTAGGTTAAAACCATTTCAAGGAAACCCGTAAATACACATAGATATAAAAATACAAGACTGTAGTTATCATGATGTTTTGACCTCATAGCCACTAATAGGTTTTTACTCAAGACTCTAAGATAGAACTAGACCAAGATCACACACTCCTTATGCCCAATAATCCCATATGAAACACTTTGAAGAGATAAACTCCATCAAAGTACAACATACCTATCCATGATGCCACAGACAAGAGATACCACTCAATCGAGTATCACAAAGCTGATGCCACAACACCAAAATTACAAGGGTAATACATCCAATATAAAATGTCCATCGAGTTCCACTACCAAGAATTTCATGATGGAACCTCTAAAATACTGATAATCTAATACGGGATCCATACAAGGGTCTATTAGGGGACACTAATAACACTACATGAACCACAAAGGGACTCATTCGTCAGAAATGAATCCCTCCTAGGATCAATTGGGGACACTAGGAAACCAGTCTTGAAAACTGTGAACCTTGTCTCATAGGATAAGGGATCTCTCATTAGATCTACTAGGGGATACCAAAAACGTAACTTGTATCCCATGATCTCACATAGTATGGATCAAAACCAGGATCTGTTTAGGGATACCCGAATTCAACCTAACATCCCAGAGATCATATCACTGAGATAGAAGATTGTTTCTTGTGTAGTGTTGGTCATGATGATACCCATAAGCACCATCTACATAACTCACTACGTATGGTATCATACACCCAATGATATCAAAACCCATACAAAAATTACCTACTAAGTAGAAGATCATATATATGATGATGCTAAAACCCTACTGAAACTAACTGATGCAATGGGTATCATACACCAAATGATACCAAAAACCCTAAAGGCTATCATGTTAGATATGTGATTGTCTCCTATGTATTGTTTGTCATGGGGATTCTAAGAACCCATCCTAGGGAAAAGATACACTAGATAATCCATCCTCTACATCTCCATAGGGATACTACAACTCTAACAATATGATATAGGACCCCAACCTAATCTCCCCAAAGAGATATGATGACTCTATCAACACTATATTATCTAAGGTATCACAATCTTGTACTGAGTATGTAATGCCTCCCAAACCCTCATAGGGAAGAAAAATGTGAGATCACTATACTGCTGTTATTCTGAATGTAACTAACCAAAGTGATTTACAACATAACATTACCCCTCATATCCAAGGCCCAAACTGTGTCCACCCTCTAGTTCTATGAGAAAAGCTATTCAGGATTGGCTACTCACATTCTTGACTTAGAACTCTAAAGAAGGGGATACATAGGTCAAAACATCATCGTAGATGAAACAACACTGGTGTTTAAGTGGTTCTACATATCATGTTACCCCATATGAACACTCAATTGTTTCCTATAACCATAAGTCTTGGATGGTCATGTGGAACAACACAGTTTGTACAGGCAATACACGGTGTTTCTCAACTCAATTGTGTCCCCACCAAGTATTCCCATCACAAAGCTCATCTAGTGTTTTTTACAACATGGCATGTACCTGCAGTACATGATGTGTCCCGACTACATGGATCCTTGGCCATATTTCTTTACCATTTCATCCACATGGCTTCCCAAGCCATGTCCTCAGGCCACATGATATGGGGTCACTACATAGTTTGTATCTCCAGTACAATGCATGTTGTCCCGAAAAAATCATCTTCCCCAGTACATGATGTGTCCCGACTACATGGATCCTTGGCCATATTTCATTACCTTGTCATCCACACGGCTTCCCAAGCCATGTCCCCAGGCCACATGATATGGGGTCACTACACAGTGTGTATCTCTAGTACAATGCATGTTGTCCTAAAAAAGCATCTTCCCCATATAGTAAAAACACATGGAATGTTCCACTAGTCAACACGCCATGTAGATAGGAAAATACATTATAAATTCACTACAAGAAGTAAAATTCTCCTCCGTTCACCATGAAACACACATATCAACCCTAAATGGGCCCCTAAAAAGGATATATGGGATCTATAACCTTAAGAAATACATAAAAAGGTGATCAGAACTGAATACACAAATTGTATACCTCTAGGTTAAAATCGATAGGATTTGAGGTCAAATATGAACTGTGAAGTTGTTGTTATAAGATTTGGGAGTGATAACCATCATGATCAGAGATCAACAATGAATTGTTCCTTTCATTCAGTCATCCATTCATCCATCAACAAAGAGGGAGGATATGGGCATCATCTTTTTCTTTTTTCACACCATGGGGGTGGTGGAGGAGGATTATTGGAATGACTTTATTATACCAAGGTCCTTTATTTGATACCCTACCACCAACCCGCCTCTGACCTAACACTCAACGATGTCAATGTTTATGTCACTTCTTAGGAGAACATGAATTTCGAAACTACAAAATTGTATCGAAAATCCTATCAGACACTCCTATTGATTTTTATTACCAGTTTCCAAATAAAATATGTGCATGTGAAAACATATATTAAATACTTCCAATAACACCACGATGAGGCTTTCCAGACCCTGGAATACCATACCGAGTCAGGTCATGGCTTCAAAAATATTCTTAAGAATATTCCAATGACTTATAAATCTAAATAGATTCACTAAATCAATTGTGATATCCTATTTGAGAGCTCATGGTTCCCTAGTTAGGGTTTTGGAATTTATTATAGGATTATGTGAGTGATCCCCTATCCAAGGAGATGTGGTATATGGTTTTCCCAAATAGTAACATAGATTCTTCTAGCAGATCATGGTAGGGATACCATTTTGAGGAATGATATATTTCATTGTTATAGTAGGGGTTTTAATGTCCCTTAATGACTTCAGGAGGGATTCTCTTTCTGATTATTGAGATCATCTATGTTTCTGCATGATGTTCTTGATGTCAATATTGAATTAGTGTGTTCTCTCAGATGTATTCCCTTTGTGTTTGAAGTGTTGTTCCATTGGCTCTATGATACCCAATTTCTTGGTATCTCTTAGATACTCCATCATGAATGGATGGGTTTTACCCTAATAGAGTTTATATCTTAAACAAGTGTCATCTGGGATGACTAGGCTTGTAGAGTGTGTGCACTTGGTATATTGTGGCCTTAGAGTCCCATGTTGAAACCAATCATTGGATATGAGGTTGAAACGTCATGAGACATGGAGTCTAAGACAAGTATATATTTTTGTATTTTGGGGTTTCCATATGGTGTTTTTCACCTCCCTAGGTTAACATATGATGTGGTAAAAGATGACTAGTCATGTTTAGCAGAGGATGGTTTGGAGATGGATTTTCTCTCTAATTTTGGTTTCATCTAGTAGGGTCGAGTTGATTGTTTCCATTTAGCTACCCCCTTTACTTTTGTGTGTTGGGGTTCCTACTAATAATCACTATACTCACCCCTATATTAGCGTTTTCCTCACATGTTGTGTGTTTTGAAGACTAGAAGCCTTTCAATGGTGTCCCATGAGGACCCAGAGTTGGTGGATCTTAGTGAACTAGACTGAATGGGGTGTTTACTAGTTCTTGGGAAATGGGAATTCTAACAGATGCATTCAACAATAATCTCATAATTCTAACAAGGTTGGATAATTTTAATGTTTTAATTTTGTGGGCCTTGTATCTTCCATTTTTTACTTCTCTTGTACTCTATTTTGTGATAGATATGTACATGCATTTCATTTCAATTATATATATCCTTGAATTATTGCATAGAGGTGTATGTGGGTGTGTTCTTATATGTATGATATGATAATTACTACCATCTGATTGATATCCTACTCGTTTTTTAATGATATAACTGACATATGGATGTGGTCCTGGGGAGTTACGAATCGAGCCTTGTTGGATCGGGTCATGACATATTCATGTCAGAGAGGGTTCCTATCACAAACTTGATCTATTTGTCATCAAAATTGGCAATCGACTCGGTACAAGGAATGTACCTAAGGTCATTACCTATCCCGACAGTCTATAACATGTGCCCAGTTATCATGAATAATGTTTTGGGAATGTTTACCCGAGTTTAGAAGCATTAAACAACCAAAAACAATGAAGAAAATGAATCTAAAAATTTAGTCCAAACAAGCTTTAAATAAAAATTCTTAACATAAATACATTGTTTTGAAAAATACCAAGAGGTAAAATACTCAATAGTATCATAAAAAAATCTAGATCCACCACACGGTAAGGGGCCATCATCCCCAATCCTTCTCCACAACTCAACACCATATATGAAGCTAACAACCCAAACTACGATCTCAAAAGACTTTTACCTAACCTCTTACAAAAATAACCATGTCATGGTACACCAAAATGTATAAGTAGGGTTTGAGCCTTATCCCAATAGTAATTCACCCAAAAAGATTTCATGTGATGAACATTTTGAGACAAAGAAATAGTTCAAATCTTATAAATAAGAAATTCAAGTACTAATTCTAAAAGGTGGAAACTTTATTTAGAAATAGTAATATAGAAAAAACTTTATTAAATTAACTCATTTAAAGAAAATATCCATGATACTTAATTTTTCAGAAAATCGCACCATTTCCAATGGTAAGTACAATATATTTGATAAGTAATAATCACAGGAACACCCATACGCACTAGCTAGTTGTGGGCCCTAGGTACATCACAACTCAGTGTAATAGAAACCATAATGAATATAAATCTCATGAACCAGCCACTATGAGAGAAAAAACCAATGTTCTGGTGTTCTGCAACATCATTGATGTTCAGTTACTTTTTTCATCGACAAGCATTCTAAGTGGAATAGGGAGGATACCACTCCAGATCACTATCATGATAGTCCTAGTCTTCCCACATAAATACATGGGTTTACCTCTTTGTGATCAAAAAAGTTACACATGTTAATGAATTCTATTGCAACATGAAAATCCCATTTTTGTAAAATACACACACCAAACTGTACCAAATAATTCTTTTTACCCTTTGTATAACCTGATAAACCATTCAATGATTTCATAAAAAAATTCAAGTAATAAAGTAAGGATTTATAGACCAAATCCATTTGAAAACCATATTTAAAGGAAAAATTTACTCGAATACCATACCTTACTAGATATGGCTACCCAAAAAACATTTGATAATACAATTTCATGGATAACCAAAAAACCCCAAATGATACAAAAATGACTAAACATTAAAAACCCCCATTTTCATGTCAAAATGCAACTTTAAATTTAAACATTCCCTAAAAGCAACCAATAATGACTTTATCACCATATAAGAAGGACAGAAAACATTATAAATAGGTTAAATAAGTATGAAAAATTCATCCATGAATGTATAAATATGGAATCACCTACTTTATATGTCAAAACCCCAAATCCTTATTTGAATCTTCAAACACACCTCCACCACACCACAAGGGAGTGAAAATGATCCAAAATCCACAATTTTAGACCATGAAACCCAAAATAAATCCCTAGGTACGAAGGCCAAGAATCTGGATATTTGGAACTTCAATAATGGTCGAAGAAACCTTATATAAATGGAATAACTCAAAGAGAGACTCATTTACTTGAAAGAATCTTGAAGTTTCCCCACCAAAATCCCCTTAAAAATGTGGTCAAAGAGATCCTTAGGGAGCATAGGATCCTTAAAAATCTAATAGGGTCTTATGGGGGAATAAATTTTAGATATTGGTTTAATTATAGAAGGATAAAAATGGAATTAAAGCGATTTTTATGACCTGGACACATGGGAAATGTTTAGTAAACTGTGTAGCCAAACCGTGCGCCCTGTTCTGGCATCCCCAAACCCCTCCAATTTCCTTGAAATTAACTTTTCACCTATTGGAATCATATGTTGAATTTAGGAAAATAATAGAAGAGAAAGAGTACATTAATATTAGGATAAGGGTGTGACAATTGTCCCCACCATGAAAACATTCCACCCCAGAAAGTCAACCAGAAGGTTGATCAGAAAACAAGAACGAGTACTCTGGATCGACCTACAAATTTAGATCCCACGTCTCATGCACATAATTACCATGCTTCCAAAGCACCCGGACAAGTGGAATAGACTTCTCTTGAAGGACATTCTCATGGCAATCCACTATTCACACTGGTCACTCAAAAATTGATAAATCGGTCTCTCTCTCCATCTATTCCCAACAAGATTGATATTATTCAACTGAGATACATGGAATTTTCCATGAATTTATTTCATCTAAGTTGGAAAATATAACTTTTACTCCACCTAGAAAATGTGTTTTGTGATCTCAAAATATTTGATATACATTGTCGTTATCTTTCCTTACTTTCCCAAACATCGATGACCCAAGAGAGGGGATTCCTTGAAGAATACCCGATCACCCACCAAAAAAATTAGATCTAGTTATCTCTAATAGGAATAGGATTTTTGGAGTCTTTGAGAAATCATTAACCACTACCTAATCAACCTGACCTTCTCAGATTCCACTTACACAAGTCTCAACCCCAATAGTGAGGTCCCACCTCCTCATCCCAACACAGGGTGGACCGATAATGCTGACCATAAAGAACCTAAAAAGGATCCATTCAAATCGAGGATTGGTAACTATTATTTTAAGAAAACTCGACCAATACCAAAGGGGTATCCCATGAACTAATGATGTCCAAGACAAATTAACAGAGAATATCTTCTAGGATCTAATATGCCTTCCCTGTCTGACCATCCGTATGAGGATGGAATGTCATGCTAATCTTAATCTATGACCCCAATTCCGTAGGAAGGAATTTCAAAAAACATCATTTGATGTAGGGGTATTTATCAATCACAACTACTAATGTAACACCATGAAACCTTACGGCCACATGAATATACAATCAGCCCAACTCATCCACTTTAGCTAAATATCTGGTCATAATGAAGTGGGATTATTTGGTTCGACAATCAATCACCACAAAAATAGAATTATTACCCAAATGTGTATGAGTTAAACAAACAATAAATTCCATGGTGACCTCATCCCACTTCACGGTGTGAATGGGTAATGGATGATGCAAACTAGAGGGCTTCTGATGGTCTGATTTCACTTGTTGACATGTATAGAATCTCTACAAGAAATTAGATATATCCCACCTCATAGCCAGCCACCAGAAATACCAAAAAATAACAATGTACATTTTGGTAGCTCTAGGATAAATGACCCACTAAGACTGGTGGATGTCCTTTATCACCACATTCTTCATAGATATTGGTACCACTGAACGCCCCTTGAAGCACATGATGTCCTCGGGAGATGAAAACGAATCAGAATACATCTCCCCATCATTTTTAAACTGCATCAACCGCTAATATATATCATTCATGGTCTTCTCCTATAGAATCAACACTAAAATATAAGGGGTCAAATGAATGTTGTCCATGAACACACCTCCACTTTGTTCCTTGGTGTTCATATGAATATGATAAAAGAGACCCGTTATATTCCACTCATCAATCGACTTTATAAAATCCTACATTGGTACTCTTCTTCTCAAGAAACCAGCCACCACATTTCCCATTCTTGTGGTAGAGATGATGTCAAAATTGAACCACTTCAAGTACTTAATCCCATGGTGTTGCCTAATGTTACGATCTGTATGTGAGAAAATGTAGGCTAAGATCTTATGATCAGAGTACACCATGAACATATCCCCAATGAAGAAATGATTACATGTATTGAAATCATGAATCACAAATTATAACTGCAAGTCATGGTTCAGGTAGTTCTTTTAATGTGGTCAGAGTTAGCATGAACCATACGCCACAATGTGATCACCCTGCCTAATACCAAACCCAAGACCCATACATGACGGGTCAAAATACACCACAAAGACCTTCATAGTTTCAAGTATGATCAACATGGGGTTGTAGTCAACCTATACTTCAGCTCCTCGAAGGATGCCTGACACTCTGGGACCCATAAAAAATTCACCCCTTTCGGGTGAGCATGGTCATGGGTGAAATGAGCTGAGAGAAATCCAAAAGAAACCACCTATAATAATCTTTTACGGTGAAGAAACATCTGATATAAAACACATTAATCTACTACTCCCATGACATAACTTCACTGTTCTTCTCAGGGTCCACCAAGACCCCATTATACAAGATCACATCTCACATAAATATCACATCCTTGATCAAGAAATTCCACATGGAAAACATTTCATAAAGGTTATGATCCTGTAGAGTTCCCAATACATTCCAAAATTAACACTCATGCTCTTCCTCAGATCCAGAGTAAACCAGGATTTCATCCATGAATTCATCGATGAAAGAGTTGCGATACTAGTATAACAACCTATTAAAGAGTTCCATAAATTTTGTTGGACCATTGGTCAATCTGAAGGGCATGAAATATTACTCAATGTGGTCATAAATACTTCCAAAAGCATCCTTTGGGATTTTCAACTCTCTCACCCTGAAGAAGTGGTAATCCGAATGTAATTATTTTTTAGAAAACCACTTTTCCCACATCAAATAGTCAAACAAGTGATTTATTCATGGAAAATGATACATCTTCTTGATGGTTAGATTATTCATATTTTCGTAGTCAATGCACGATCGGAGGGATCCTTCGACCTTCATTGTAAAATGAACCTGAGCACCCCCTAGGGAGATTCTCAGATGAATGAATTTTTGGATTCCAAATCAACTAGCAGTATATTTAATTCCAAAAACTCTATGGGGGCCATATGATATGGGGTATGATATATTATTTGTTTTCTCAATGACAAATCAATCAATAATTTCGCGTCTTTCTCCAAGGTAAATCCTGAAAAGTCATCTTGAAATAACTTCGGGAACTAATCCACTACATGAGGTAAGACACCCTAAGAAGCATGACCATCGTCTACTAGTGTGAGTGACGATATCAGGAAGACAAGATTCCCCAACTCTAGGAGTGTAGGTATTTCACAACCCGACTGAGGATCACATTCTATAAGAAAAACATGAGGAATCCCATCAGTTACCATGATATTCACCCACCACCTTTAGCAATCGTTGTTCACTGGAAAGTTCACAAGCCAATCCATGATGAGGATTACGTAAAAATGTCTATATCCAGACCAATAGGTACAACACAATCTCAACCTCGAACAAGAAAGCACACACTATGGGCTCCTGATACCTTTATCCTTCTTCATACCCAACTACGTCACCAAATCCATCGCAAACAACAATAAATCCGTTGGAATATGAAATAAGTTCACAATAAGGGTAGAGATAAAAGAGAAAGAATAACCAATATCAAAGAGAACAACATCCAATGAAGTTGACATCAAAGTGGTACCTCAGATAGTCGAAGGCCCTACATCTCATCACACTGGTGCCTAATCCACTACATTAAGATGCCTAGCCTCTTCCTGAGAATGACCACATATCCTAAGCCACTATGGAGTGTACGTTGCACCATATAATATTATTGGAGGAGTGAAATAGCTTCACTCCAATAAAAACAACTCAAAGGATACGTACATGACGTTTTCATGTGCCCTTGCCTATTGAACTAGTGGAAAACAATGGACCTTACATTAGAATCCATATATGATAACTGTCTAGGAGGATGGCCTGAACTACCCTCTCACCTCCTTTCTTTCTCAGAAGAACGACCACTTCCCGTCACTAATACCATCACATTGAATCCAAACCTTCCCTTGTGGTTTATCTCCATATATAAACTCAATCAACCACCTCTGTATATGTATTCATCTTGACCATGAACACCTAAGAATATATCTTCAACTGCAAACCCATGTCGATCTTATGGGCCTTCATCTAATCATTGAATACCATTTCAAGAGAATATTATACTAGATCAGCAAAGCGGTTAGTATATACCATAACTTATTAATCCCCCTATATGTGTTCCATAAACTCATAGGATCTAGAATAAGCCACGATTTCAGGGCAGTACCATTCATTGAAGGAAAACATGAAGTCATTCCAGCTCATCTCCTCGTGCTTCCAATCTTCAATCACGGATTTCCACCACCTGTGCCTAGGAATATCTAACAGAAATGATTCTCATTTCATCCTGACCTTCTAAGGTGTTTCATGGAACTCGAACATGCACTTAATCTTCTCATACCACTCCTCTACTTCATGAGGTTTTGCGCTTCCTCGTATGGTAGGATTCTTGTTCATAAAAAACACAAGGGCATTTTCATTCTGAGGACCAAACATATATTCTCTAGCTAGAGAAGGAGTTGGATGAAGAGCCTCTTCTTATCCTAGATATTGTACATCCTGGTTCACATCTTCAACCAACCACTAATCAGGCGTGGATGGAGAAATCACTCTGAATTCCTCCCATGGGTTCATGGGTGCTTTCTAGGGAGGCTTGTATCTACAAAAGGAAACAATCACAAGAGAAAATATTAGTGTGATAGTTATGATAAATATCAAAAATAACATCAAATATAAATAAATGAAACTCAACACAATAATGAAATAAACACCTACTTCAATCCCACGTAAAGTCTACATGCAGTCTACAGTCTGCACATACCACCTTGAATAGAAGTAAAAAAAAAACAATCATGACATCCCATGGAGACTCAAGGTCTATCATGAGAGATACATACCAAGAACCCTTCTTGCAACTAGAACTTTGAGTACCAACATTACTAGCTTCTGTATAACCAATCTAATCCCAAATAATATGATAAAAATATATTAACATTCTCTAATAACGTTGTTTCATGAACCATATTTGGTCTCCATAAAAACCGCCACCTTTCCTAGTCTATATAATTTCATGAAGGGTGTTCCCTATCACTATGGTCTGTAAAAACTGCCAAGGTATCATGAACAATGGTTTCAAAAAGATTTACCCTAGTTTAAAAGAATTAATCAACCAAAAACAATAAACACAATGAATCTGAAAATTAATCCCAAAATCCATTAATAAAAATATAGAATTTGAATACATGGTTTCAAAAAATCCCAAGAGGGCCACAACTCCAAATTATCATAAACAAAAACTCCAGAACCACAACATGGAAAGGGGTTATCACAACCAAGCCTTCTCTACCACACCGCACCAAGGATGGAAGCTAACAAGAACCGCTATCTCTAAAAACATTTCCCTAAAATAACGAAGTCTAATTACAACCGATGGTGTATTTAGGCTATGATACTAATCCCAATAATATTACACCCAAAAATATTCCATGTGATAGAAATTTTAAGGAAAAGAAATCTTGCAAGTCCTATAAACAATAAATGCTAGTCAAAACTTTAATTGGATGTAACTTAAAATGAAAATACTTTTTATGGAACCAACTTTATGAAATGAAACTTTATGAAGAAAATATCAATCATACTAAATTTTCTAGCTAATTACACCATATGTTGATAGTAAGTACAAAATATTCGATGTGCACTAATCACGAGAACACCAGTAGGAACTAGTTAGCATTCATCCCTAGGTACATCATATCTCACTGTAAATGAAACCATAATTAATATCATTATCATGAAAAATCTACATTTAAGGGAAACCCCAATAGCCTAGTGGTCCCCAAAATCATCAATGTTTAGTTAGTTTTGTCATCATCAAACCTTCTAAGTCAAATAACAATGATACCACTCCATATCACATGTATACTAGTCATAGTCTACCCACCAAGATACATGGGTTTCCCTTTTTGTGATAAAAAAGTTACACAATTCAAAGAATACCATTTTCACATAAATACACTATTTCAAAATCATATAAACACCATCTAGTACCCAACATGTCATTTCACCCTTTTTGTAACTCAATAAACCATTAAAAAATTTCATAAAACAACTTCAAGTAGTAAATTAATGTTTTTCAAACCAAATCCATTCAAAACCCTCTTTCATGGACACATCCACACTGATACCATACCCAACCAGATTTTGAAGCCCAAAAAATAGCTATAAAACAATTTCACAGATCAAAAAATAACCCCAAATGATAAATGATTTAATACACATGAAAAACCCAATTTTCTTATAATAATTAAATTTAAAATTAAATTCTAAATCAATGAAAAATATAATTAATTTATCATAACAAACCAATGATTGAAAACATTCAAAATAGGTAAATAAATAAACATAAATTCATCCAATAATGTATACCCATGGAATCACATACCTTATATCTCACAAACCCCAAATCATTATGATAAACTTCAACTAAACCATCGCCACATCACAATAGTGTGAAAATGAACATAAATCTACAAGATTGACCCATGAAACCAAAAATCCATCCCTAGGTACGAATCCCTAGCTGATATACATGTGGAACTTTGAGAAAGGTGGATGAAACCCAAATGAAATATAATAAATCAAAGATATACTCACTTAATTACAAGAATATTGATCTATTACCACCAACATAACCTTCAAAAAAGAGTTCTAAGAGAGTTTTAGAGAATTTGGATGCCTTATATGGATGATAGGGTCAAATGGGGGACAAAATGGGTGATACAGGTCTAATTCTGGTAGAGAAAATAGTAATTAAAATACATTTTTTATGACATGGAAAACCTATGCATGGTTTGGATGCACTGTTTAGTAAATCATGTGTCCAAATTGTGTGGCCTATTCTGGCTACCCAAAAACTCTCCGATTTCTTCCAAATTCAATGGGTGACTAGGGGAAACATTTCTAGAAGATTAATTACCAGAACAGAATAGAAAAAAGTACATTAAAAGAAGGATACGGATGTGACAGTTCCACTTTTGGACAACAATTTCGTCAACTTGGTATGGGTTGCATGGTGAAATTGTTAGGGTGTTTCACATTCATATTTCTAGCTAAGAACTCTAGTATAGGTGTGGAATCTCACAAATAAAATCACAAGGACTATGAAAAATAGCATTTTTCTTCGGTACATTTGGACATGGTCGTGTCAAAATAAATGGTATATGAATCATATAGGAATTTGTTTTGTGTTTTTCTTTATCCTTCTTGATCAACTCTATAGATACAATATTTAGACATGGTAAATATTGATTTTTTACAAGATAATTACATAATGACATGCAAAAATGGATCCATGGTGGTATTGTGGTGATGATCCGTCTCGAGATGAGTCATCGGTGTCGAGAACTATTTATGAGGATGGACCTTAGGGAGGACTTCCATTTAATCCTCCCCATCGAGTAGTTGGTTGTTTTGTTAGTACAAGAAAATGTTGAGAAGAGTTTGAGTGCACTTCATGAGTTCCATTGGAAACTACCTTTGAGATAATAGGGTAATCCAGACCCCCAGGTAGCTAATGTCTATCTTGGGGTAGTCACACATTTTGTCTAACTTGTGAGGAACCCTCCTGACCCTATAGTGGTCCTAGAAGTGAGCCTTCAGAATCATTTGTCTGGAAATTGGTGGAGTCTGGTGATAGAGACCCATGATGAGTTGATCCTAACTTGTGAAGAGTTTGAGAGGCTCTTCAGGTAGGAGTTATATCTGGACAATTTGAGGTTAGTACAAATCTAGGATATTCAACATCTTCGGTATGATGACGTGATCATGGGGGAGTACATGGTGAGGTTCAGAGCTCTATCATGATACTGCCAAGATATTCATTGAGATCCATTCTTTATAGAATAGTACGTTGATCAGGGAGTTAATTGAGAGATCTGGGAATCAATGGTGTCATTGTGAATTCCCACATATGATGGAGTGTTGGATCGAGCCTTTTGGTTGATATTTTTCTATATAATCCAACTCCAACTGTTAGTGTTGTGCCTGTGTGAAATAGAACCTTGAAAGCTATTTTGGAAGCTAGTAGACGAAATATAGATCTGGGATTTGGTAATTTTCAATTCATTAGAAGAAAATTCAAAGATGGTTGATATAAGGCTATGGGATTCCATTCTCATTTTGGTGAGCTGCAAGTGAGGGAGTGTTATGATTTTGATTGTGAGGGACATCTCAGTAGAGATTTTCCATCCTGTTGTGCTGCTAAAAGGGAGTTGTTTGACAGAAAACCTTAGAATAAGTATCATTTCAAGCATGTGGGACTGCATGGTGGTAGATGTGGCCGAAGTGGGGGTAGAGCAGCAGGATATGGAAAATGGTACGAGTTTCCTCCACCACCCCAAGTGGTCCACCATAGGCTCACAGATCTGGAGGATGGGGGACAGTACAGCTGAAAGATGTGGATGCCTTTGACCCAGAGGCTCATATGGATAAAGGTACACTCTTTTTACTTTCTAAATTATATAGTAGTATTGATAAACACTGTTTTGAGGTACTTAATCATTTTCATTTATTGATCGAGGTTTCTCTAGGGAATCGGTAAGAACCCGTGTTGGTGTTATTCATTATAGATTATAATGCATGATGAGGAGGGATCCATCCCCAATTGAGACATTTTTTTGGACGCGGGAAAAATCATGAGGTAAATTTAGGTCCACTTTATGTGGTTATTTTTGAGGTTTGGTGGACGAGTCCCTATAACTTGTGTGTTCGAGGTGGGGTTGTCTGTTGGTGGTTTGCGTGAAGGTCCTAGTAAGACCAATTCTGTGTGCATTTTAATCCATGATCTTTCATGGGTAACCCCACCCACCACTCCTTAAATATAGTGTCATGTTTATAGAAAATATGCTTGGGGAGGGTACGGTTCAGTTTGATGTGGATTCAGACTCTTGAAGAAGAGGTACCCTTTCCCCACTAAGTTTCATTCTTGAGATGCGATGTAAAACCATGGGGACAAGTCAGTGCCACCAAAAGAAGTTAGTATCATGTTTTGGTAGACGAATTCATTTATATTTTGTTTTTGGAGGAGGGATTCATTTTTCTGTTCATCATGATAATGTGGTGGTGTACCTCTATACTCAATGACTATTGAGGTATTGTAGTGTTTGGTTTTTTTCTACTAGTAGTAGCTAAAGAGACATATGACCACATTAATTCATGATGTCGACTCTATTGCGCTAGGATTGGCTATGTTGGGAAGTGAGGTTCCCCTTCATACTTGTAGGTTGAACAAGAACCCTTGGTGTCCTTTTTTGTGGTTCAGTGAAGTTCATGGCAGGGGATCCCTAGTTGAGAGCTCAGTTTTGAACTCATTTTCCTCGGATTTCACTATTTGAAGATAACAAACCTTTTGTTAGGGAGTATTTAGTGACCCGAGTTGGACCTGTAAGACTTTGGAATATTCATAGAAATATTTCAAAAGCTATTAAGTGAGTCGGAATGGGTTTTTGGGGCCTAAGGGGCCTCGACATGGGGATATAAAAAAATTTCAATATATCCTATCACACATGAATTGTTTGTTTGGAAACATGTATTAACTCTAGGGTGGACTCTTAGATCATATTTATGAGACCATGATTGAGTTAAAAATGTATTTTTTACTGTAGGAACAACATAAAAATTTTCAGCACCATGTGTTTTTTCAGATCCGAGTTGGCGACACGGTGTTAAATATAAGATATCTGTTTGATTAAAGTAATCCAATATTCCTCCTCCCCTACCCCATTGGTGTATGCACATGAGGAGAAATGTGACACCCTGAGATTATATGAGATAGATTGTTTTTAATTTATTTAATGCCTGGTTTTTTATGCTACACAAATATTATCTTACTCTATACACAACAACATATTATCTTTTGGTATACTCAACATTATTCTTGGATTTTGTTGGAAACAATTTAAAGTTCCTTTGAAAGAATTAATTTCATAGAAGTCTAAGTTTAAGTGAGTTTATAAAATAATAATATCACTCTTGATGGATTTTATTAATTTAATATATGCATAATATATTCAATGTAATCTTTAAAATTCATTTTATATGTTTTCTAGACATAATATAAGAACGAAATCAATTTTAATGATTAAATGAGTGTTTTTCTAAAAATACAGTAGTACATCTTTTTTTATGGAAAACCCATTAAAAATATAATTTTATACACTTTTATATGTTATTATTGAAAAAATAAACTTATTGAATGTAATGAGAATTATGATTATGTTTATTTGTTGGAGTGGATGATATATTATATCATAATTAGAATCATGTTATAATAATCATATGTAATTATTATTTCCACCATTATACCCATCCAAGTAAGGTGGTGGTGGAAAAACAGATTACACCACGGCGTGGAGACAGTAAGCCATACGTACGCACGCACGGTGATTTTGTTTTCCATAGGATGGATAGAAGGTGAAATGGGGATGTTTAATATTTAGAATAACATATCAGTATATGAGTGATACTTATGTTATAAGTTTATAATGAAACAAATAAATAATAGCATGTAGAATAAGAAATAAATTGAAAGAATCGATAAATGATATTACATCTTCTTTGGCGCGCCTCTACTAATCCTCCTCTTAGGACATATAATTTGGTCTTTGAAGATGACCAGGACCACAAGTATGTTTCTAGGGAAATGGAGAATGGAAATGTCTTGGGTTTGTTTGAGCTTTAAGGCTCAAAATGATATGAATAAGATAGGGAGTAGGTTCCCTTTTATAAGATAGGAGAGGGGCCCCATTAGAAACCTCTAAAATATTAGTTACTAATAAACTCACACCCCACTTAAAAATATCCAAAAATGACTCGATTATACTATGAGATACGATAGGGTTGTAATATCATAAACCAAAAAAATTTATCCATGTTTTATTTTTATTTTAAACTCTATCATTTTGATTTATCCTCATTTAATCTATTTAATTTTATTTGTGGTATTAATTTTATAAATTTTAAAATGTTATAAATAATTACATATGTGTTGTGAATTTTCAATAATTGGATACTTTATTACATGTTGGACCATATAAATTTAAATTTATAATTTTTAACTATTTTTTGTGACATTTAAACCATTTAATAATATGTTATTTTTATAAAATATCAACAGTGTCAATTTTGACGCTATTCAATTATTTGAATTTAAATAAATTCCACATAGAATATATATTGATCCCAAAATATTTAATATATTCCTAACATGTAACAGTACAATTCAAAAATCATGGATAACATTAAATAGTTTATATAATATTTATTTTTATAATTTTAAAACCATTTATTTGATATTACAATCAATAAAATAATTTCTACATCACTATTTTTTCCCCATTAATGATAATTATCTACTCCCTAAAAATACAAAACAAATCGCACAATGTAGATAATTTTATTACCTTTCTGGTGATTATTTACTTTCGAAGATTTATGAAATTTATCACTAAATTAAAATTATTACACTTATAAGATATAAGAGAGTGAAATGTTGTCACTTTATTTGGTTTTGATAATAATTACATCTTTTTCATGGTCAAAAGTCATGAAATGAATATATTACGAGCCTTAGGTGATATGGGTCGACTTTTTATTCATCCAATAGAATTTTAGTAGGTTTTTTGGTGTTTTTATTAACTTATTTTTACCCTTAATTACATGATTTACCTTTAACTGTAGTAAATAAAAATTACCATAGTTACTATTCATCATATATATAAAAAGTAGCCTATTAAAATAATTTGGTCCTACTGATTCCAAATACAGAATATATTTTTCCAAACATAAAACACAGAAGTTGTAGAATTTAATTTAAAATCAATCCCACTGTTGAGAAAACCGGTTTTAAAAGTTAAAACGTTGCAAAAGATTGAAATGTTTTTACCTATGAGTTCAATGTAAATTTAATGATAATGACTTTCATAATATTAAATGGTAAATATATATTCTATTTATACATTAATAACATTCAATAATATATTTTATCCATATAAATTATTACGATGAAAAAAGTTTTTTTCAATTAAAATTTAGCATATTTTTACTATTCATCAAAATAAGAAACTTATCAGAAAAATATCAAAAAATTATCCAAATTCAATTTTCATATCCTAATTCCAATGAAGAAGTTTAATTTTTCAAATTGAACTTATAAACATTTCAAAAACTAGATTTCAAGTGGGTGCGCCATCAAAATAAAGCAAAAACTACATTTTTTTAAAAATACTTATTTTAACCCAAAAAATTATTTTGTTCTCATACCATGTTATATAATAAGATAATGTTATAAAACTCAAAATGTGGTAAATATTATTTATAACTTCTAGTTCATAAGAACAATATATCGTTCTTTAGTGAAACTTGGTATTGCTTTCAACACACGCTATTGAGGAAGGTCGCTCTTGTGTGCAAAACAAGCCTAAAATAGTGTTTTCATATACTACAAGCTAATAAGGTGTTGCATATAGATCAAGCTAATCATGGTGTAGTGTATAACACAATACTTCAATAAAATTAAAAATAATATTTCCCATAAAATCTCAGGGTGTTACATTCTACCCCCCTTCAAATAAATTTCACCGTCGAAATTCGTCAGGGTTATAAATCATTTATGACTTGAAAGCTTATTTCATAGAAACCCACATCATAAAAAGAGATACTAAAACTCAATTTTAAATAGGAAAGTTAAAAACATAATGGTCACCCTATGTTACTCAACACTAGGTTTCCACATAAGAGAATATAGGTGAAAATATGGATATGGAAGAGAAATATAACAATCATATTCTGACGAAGTGTGGTTGAGAACATGGCTATGAAAAATCCCAAAATCAAAAATCCATAAATTTTTTATGATCTATGGTACCATCTGATTCATTGGATATGAGGACACTAGGACAACATTTTTTGTTTTCAAAACCATTTCCCTAAAGTTAAAGAATTTGAAATAGAAGAAATAATTACATGATATTGGTACAATCTCACCGTTGATTGTTCCTTGATCAATTTACACTTCATATATTAATGAAATGAAGTTGAATTTTTCATTCGTGATGTGTTAGCATATCATGTGATAGAATTATGGGTCATTACATCTTTCTCAAATAAAGTTTAGAAAAATTTATTAAATATACATAAGTCTATATATGGTGATATTAATTGTATATGGCTCAAAAAATGGACTTATACTTCATATATCATACCACTTAAAAAATATATCTAATTTCTAAAAACCAGGGACTTTCTGTATGTTATTGGTAGGCGATAAAAGCCAATCACACTACGGTTGTGGGTTTGATTCCCACAACCTTGTACAATGCGACAGGTTGTCTCCCTTCCTACGGGTTGTCCTTTTTCTATACTATTATATCATTTCAGAAACAATATCAAAAAGTTATAGCCTTAAAAAATACTATCTAATGTCTAACTTAATTCATTCATATCTTTAGGCTTATCCAAAATACTTCTGTCCAATCTCATAGTATAAAGACAAAGATTACTAGAGAGGTCATTTGACAAGCATGTAAATACCATAATTTATCCCCCATATATCATAAGATATATCTTGTTGGTCACATTCCAAACATGTTAATACATTAATCATGTATTATCTTTAAACATGAATTACTATAGAATCTTTGTGAAATCATGAATGTTGTCAAAAGTTAACTCTTTCCACATACCAAAATCCCAAAAATTCTATATACTCAAACCATGAGCTCATTAATACTATCAAACATTTCATTTTCTTTTTATCCCATTATTATGTGCATATCATCTACATTCCAAAAATATTTCAATCACTTTTCATGGTTATTGGTGCCATAAAATTATTGAAAATCAATACATAGATATTCCAAAATACCACGATACTATAAATGAGAGACCACAACACTATTATGGAATCCCATTACATAAACACTTATTCATTTCACACCATTGTTGTCATACTCAACATCACCAATATTGATCACATGTGACTTCCCTTTATCCTTTTCCATAAGAGGTTGTTGATGTCGATCATCATTAACCCTTTGATTTGGGAATTGGTTAGCATAATTCCCTATTTCCTTTCACTTGTAGCATTGAAGTGTTGGTGGTGAATTCTCTGTAGCCTTTTCTCTATTCACATAATTAGCTACCTTTTTCCCATTACATACGCACTCAGCTGCTCGATGAATTTCTTTTCCACACTTATAAAACATTTTCTAGTCCCTTTTTGACTATCTCCACTATGCTTCATTCCACACTTTCAGCATAGAGAAACAATTTCCTTCTTTTCACCATAGTTTTGAGATTTTTTCTTTCAATTCCATCATCCATTTCTTATCAAAACCATGAGATGGATATGTAACAAGAACTTCCAGTTCTACCTTGATAGCACAATGCACAATTTATTCACAGTTACTGAAGTCTCTTATATCTAATTCCCATCAAAGACTTGGTTTTAAGCCACTGAAGAATCGATCAACATTACATTCTGGTTGGGTGATAAAGCCAGAGACATACCTTGCAAGCCTTGTAAAATTCACCTCCTATATACCTACAAATTTATCATCCTTTTTCCTAAGCTCTATGAACTCATTTTCTATTTCGTTTGAAGAATACAAGAGTAGTACTTATTAAAAAACAACTTCTTGAACTCATCCCATTTCATGTATTCAATTTCAAGTTGGGGCCTGGTATTTTTAATTAGAGTCCACCACTGGTCTGCTTCACCTTCTAAACAGTAAATAGCTAGAATGTCTTTTTGATGTTCTGAACATTGAAGTATGGAAAATATATTTTCAATGGTATTGATACATTGTTTAGCAACAATTGGATGAGAAGCCCCTCTGAAAGAAGGTGGGTGTTGCCTCTGATAGGACTCAATAGAATATTGTTCCCTTCTCTACTCATTTGGAAGTCCATAATGATTAATATCTTGTTTAAGGGTAGCCATAATATTTTTCACTCCATATCCCATAACATTGGTTTGTTCAGGAGTACATTCATTTCATTGTCCATTACATTGGTCAACATGGTTCTTTCAGGTTCCATCCATCGTCTAAAATCAAAAAGAATAGTGTGAGAGGCCAAAATCATGCTAGGAAAACAACATAATAAAGGGGAGTAATTTCAATCTCTAACATCTTATTTTTAATCCTAGGTTAATCATGATCGTTATCATAATTCTAGGAATGTAACCAATACTTATACTTAACCTTAGGGACATCCCTAGACATACCTTAGAAATATCTCTAGGGATCTCACTAATGTTTTCACATCCTAGTTTCTAAAGGATAACTAAACCTTGGCTATGATTCCATCTGTAGATACCCAAGCTTTACATACATGGAAAATACATTAATTTTGTGGAATACTAAATACCTAACAAAAACAGACACCCAAGGACCGTAATAGTTTAGTGTCTTTGGAAACTCGGAACAAAATCTTCTAATCATTGTGAAGGATCTTAAACAACTGCCATAAATATCTTCCCCTTTTTATCTTACATAAAATCATTCTTTATATCCTGGGGAAAAGAAAAAAAAAGGGCGAGCTCAAATGCTCAGTAAGGGTAAGCATGGAGAAAATAAACAAACCATATACATTTGAACATAGAAACATGAACATAAAGTTTAAACCACAAAATCGTCAGTCGTGAAATAAATCTTGGCAGTACATAAGGCATAGATCATAATAAAAAACTAATCCTGATAAAATAGTATGGGAATAAAACATGTAATTTTGGAATCCATTAAGCACATTTTATGATTTCCATAGTAGCCAAGACATTACTGCCAAGACCATCATAGTGGACAAAGTCCATTACTGAACCGGGATTACTTGTCGTTCTCGCTCTGTATTACTGAACCAGATTCACTTGTCATTCCATCATGTATATCTCATGAGATATAAATATTTATCCAATAAATTATAGGGAGATATAGGTCCCTCCCATCTCATAATGAAATCATTCTTACATGTGCCACAAAATATAAAATTATTCATTCCTCATAACCCAAAGAATAAAATGGTTTTCATAAACATCATCCCATCATAACATAATCCATATTAAAAAAATGGATATCATTTCATCATAAGAAAAATTAATCCATGTAAATAATAGAGACATTATTCTTGAAACATAACCATATTAAATAATGTCATCATAGATGAAAAATAGTTTTGATAAAACACTTGAAATGAATTTTTGAGGAAAATATCATTTCTTCTTCTAAATAATTTTCTTTTTTCAAAATGAAATGAAATTTAATAGAAAAAAAATTGGTGAAAATAATCATGAAATATTTTAGAGGAATATTTTTGTAAATAAGGAATTATAAAATCGTAAAAATCGGTTCAAGGCGTATAAGTTAAAAATACATTCTCCTCATACTTTTAACGGAAAAGTAAAAAAGTAACATGTGTGGTAAACAAAAGTAATATTCCTTCCATAACACAAAGTAAAAGTCAAAAGGGGTAAACATGACTTTAAATAGACATGTAAGAATATTAAACACTTTATGAAAAAAAATTCTGGACATGGATTAAAAATATAACCCTACTAAACACTTACGAATAAACAATCTCGGATAAGAACAAGATTGGAATAATTATCCCTTACCTTATGTACAATTTCTTCCATATGTGTCTGAGAATCCTGTATAGTGGGTTTATACATATTATTAACTTGTAACAGAACCACAATAATATCTATGATATCATATATGATTCACTTACAACTTTATATTACCCTTTTATTTCTCAATTCCATGTTAAAGCAGTGTTTTGGGTAAAATCATTTCATTTATCATACATGTTTGGACTTATTAATATTGATATTATTATAACTTACATCATGATTTAAAAACATCAAGAATGTAAAAAATTAATTGTATTTCATATATATTCAGTATATATATATATTATAGATAGATAAAAGAAATGAAATACATAGTTCATGGAGACGGTAGACCGTACGTACGCATGGATGTTGTTTTCATTTCCATAATAAATTGAATGGAAGTAAATAATATATATATATATATATAAATACAGTAGTATTATTATGTCATATATTTCATTATAACTTATTATATATACTTTATAATCATTCTTGAATGGTTAACTTGGAGGATGAATCTCATCGCATCCTAAATACGGTAATCCGTACGTACGCACGAGCGATGATATCATTACCATAATTATTGAATGGAATTGGAGTGGATGATTTAATATCTCATAATTATAATCATGTTATAATAATCATATATAGTAATTATTTCCACCATTATACCCATCCAGGTATGGTGGTGGTGGAAAAAAAAGATTACACCATGGCATGGAGATAGTAAGTTGTACATACGCATGCCTGATGATTCTGTTTTCCGTAGGATGGATATAAGGTGAAATGGGGTTGTTTCATATTTATAATAACATATTATTATATGAGTTATAGTTATGTTATTAATTTATAATGAATCAAATAAAGAAGAGGAAGTATAAGAAGAAATAAATTGAATGAATCGATAAAGGATATTACCTTTTCTTTGATTCGCCTCTTCTAACCCTCTTCTTAGGACACTAAATGTGGTCTTTGAAGAATACCAATACCTATAATATTTTTCTTGGGAAGTGTATATGGGAAATGGACAGGGGTTGGCCGAGCATGAAGGCTCAAAATAGTGTTAGGAGGAGAGGGAGGAGGTGTCCTTTTATAAGAGATGAGAGGGGCACCTTTGGAAACCTCTAAAATATTTGTTAATAATAAAATCAAACCCCACTTAGAAATATCCAAAAAATGACTCAATTAAAATATGAGATAATATAGGGTCTTAATATCATCAACAAATAAAATTTAGACATGTTTTATGTTTATTTTAAACCTTATCATTTGGATTTATCCTTATTTAATCTATTTAATTTTATTTGTGGTAATAATATTCTAAATTTTTAATTGTTATAAATAATTACTTATCTGTTGTTAATTGTCTATAATTGGATACTTTATGAAATTTCAGACCATATAAATTTCAATTTATTAGTTTTTAACTATATTTTGTGATTTTTAAACAATTTAATAATATGTTATTATTTTAAAATATCAATAGTGTAAATTTTGACAATATTCAATTATTTGAATTTAAATAAAATACACACTGAATATATATTCAAAACAAAATATTTAATAGATCTCTAACAAGTAATATTCCTATTGAAAATTCGTGGATCACATTAAATAGTTCATATATATTTATTTTAATATTTTTAAAACCATTTATTTGATATTTCAATCCATAAAATAATTTCTACATCAATATTTTGTCATCATTAATGATAATTATTTAATCCATAAAAATTATAAATAAATTCACATGATGTAGATAATTTTATTATATTTCTGGTGACTATTTATTTTCTATGTTTTATGAAGTTTATCACTAAATTAGAATTATTACACTTATAAGATATAAGAGAGTGACATGTTGTCACTTTCTTTTGTTTTGATAATAATTACATCATTTTCATGGTCAAAAGTCCATGAAATGAATCTATTACGGCCCTTAGGTGATATGAGTCGACTTTTATTCATCCAATATAATTTTGGCAGGTGTTAGGGTAATTTTATAATCTTATTTTTACCCTTAATTACCTGATTTACCTTTAACTGTAGTAAATAAAAATTACTGTAGTCACTATTCATAATATCTAAAAATAAAAAATTTACTATTAACATAATTTAGACCTAATGATCCCAAATATTGAATCAACTTTTCCAAATTCAGAACATAGAAGTTGTGGTATTTAATTTAAAATTAATCCCACTGTTGAGAAAACGGGTTTTAAAAGTTAAAATATTGCAAAAGATTGAAATGTTTTTACCAATGAATTGAATGTAAAATTGATGATAATTACTTTAATTATATTAAATGGTAAAAATATATTATATTTATAGTTTAAAACCATTTAATAATATTTTTTAACCATATAAATTATTTTAATGAAAAAGATGTTTTCAATTAAAATATAGCGAATTTTTACTATTCATCAACATAAGAAACTTATCAGAAAACATTCAAAAATTTATCGAAAGTAAATTTTTATATCCTGATTCCAATGAAGAAGTTTAATTCTTCAAATTGAACTTATGAACATTTCAAAAACTAGATATAATGTTGGTGCTTCACCAAAAGGCGCTAAAACTGTATTTTTTTTAAAATACATATTTTACCTGAAAAATTTATTTTGTTCTCATACCATGTTCTAGAATATTATAATGTTATAAAACTCAAAATGTGGTTAATACTATTCGAAATGGCTAGTTCATGAGAACAATATATCATTCTTTAGTGAAACTTGGGTATTGCGTACAACACACGCTATTGAGGAAGGTCGCTCTAGCGTCCAACACAAGCCAAGAATAGTGTTTGTGTGTGCTACAAGATAATAAGGTGTTGCATATAGCGCAAGCTAATCATAGTGTAGTGTACAACACAAGACATCAGAAAAATTAAAATTAATATTTCTCATAAAATCTCAGGGTGTTACACTGCGTGTTTGTGCGAGACACAGAGTCTACTAGAAGGATTTTACCATCCTGTGTTGTTAGTCACACAGATGCTTACACGGATGACTCTACACGGTGTTTTTGTGGTGGACACGATTTGTACTAACTACCCACAATCTACATGTTTCATTAGTCACACATCCAGACATAGGGTTCCTAACACATGACGTGCACATAAAGTACACAACATGTGACACCAAAAATTTATCATCCTTGTGTCTCTGCCCATATAACCATTGAAACGGGTAGAAACTACAAAGCTTGTAAAAAAAGTACACAAAATATACTTAATAAAATAGTCCCTTCCCAAACTGAAGGACACATGGCGTCTATTCTGCAATACACACCATGTATTCTGGGTTTTTTTGGACAGTAAGCCTTAGAAAGTACTCCGAGACCCAGAAAAACACTGAATCAAACATTAAAGTTTCAATTTCCGATCTGTTCGGGCTCATAATCACCGAAAATAAATGTCTGGAATCATATACATTTCATATACAATAATAACAGTACAATGATCCACTAAATTATGATAAAAGAGGACCCATAACACCTCTTGAACAAATGTTTGGCATTCATTAAAATGAATCCTTACACAATCCATTACCCTATAAAATAGAAGGTATTCTATCAGGGCATCAATCACAACAACATTAATATCTAGCACAAAATATATCACAACATCATGCAATCTATAATGAACCCTAAATGGAATGGAAAGAATGCATGACATGTGATCTCTAGCAAGTTCCTATATGATGCATGAGTTGGAAGACCATCATCTCATCATGTTGCAATAGAAATAGAGACTCAACAACATTAATAATAATAGTAAAATACATATGAATCTCCAAATTGTGAAATTAAATCAACTGTAATAATTGAAAAACCAGAAAAATCACAATATACTAGGTAAATTGGCTTTTCCCTGTACACGGGTTAGCTACCCATGGGCATATCTTCTTACCAATTACCTATTTTGTCCCATCTCAAGCTATAGGCTCCAAATATTATGTTAAGAGGAAAAGAATTCCTTTTATAAATTTTTTTAACATCTCGGTTACACGGGTTACCCAGAGGTGCCCCGTTCTAGGTTAGTCACATGGCCTCAACCACATTTCCCCAAATGCCAGAGTTTTCTGACGATTAGCGAGGGCCTTGGGTGTGATAGTGGGGAAACTATTCCATTATTGGCTAAGTAATGCAGTGAAAATAAACAGATAATAATAGCAAAAGCAGTAATAACATGAAATATGTAAACAATGGAAGACTGAAAGTAATAAAAAATAAATCACGTATATAAGTTATTCATGATACATATGTCTAAGAAAGCAAAAAAACGAGTCACAATAATGCAATACAGTACTAAACCATATTACAAAAAAAACACTCTAACAGCATTACAAGCCTCAACTTTCTCCCATGCTCTTTATCTTTACAATATTCAAGTACCTAATGTAGAAGGGAACTTTCCCTAATCTATACATGTAGAAATATAATCTGTTTGGGCCCAAAATCATGACCCAAATGGGGTGTGAGAATAATACCAATAGGTAACGACCTAGATATTTGTTCCTACTAGTCAATTAATTGATATAGAAGTCAATAAGAAAAATTAAGCAGTAAACAATGAAGTACTCAAAAGTAAAAATACTTCGGTTTCAATAGAATTAGTTCTCATTTATAAAGTTAGCAGCTAATAAAATACAAGTAATCATATGGGTTGTAATCACAAGCTAACCCCTATGGTTCAACAAAACAAACCCAATTAACCCTTTTGGGATGTAATCACAGTCTAACCCCTCTAGTGAAACTTCTACAAAGACTCTCGGAGGAAGAAATCACCATCAATTCCCCATCTGGTCTCATATCAGTAACTATATACTCTCTGAGGAAGAACTCAACATCCAATTCTTCTTGTGGTCTCACAACATAGAACTACAAACACTCTGAAGGAGTATAATGTCTACCCTCTATGGTCTCGCAACGTAAAAATAAATAAACACTCTTGAGAACCCCTCAATGTCCATTCACCCTATGGTCTACTACACCAGGTTCCCACATCCCTGTGTAAGTCAATCGTGCATCATGATGTTCAATAGACAAAGTAAACCTTAGTAAATACTTGGTTAATATATTTCAAGAACTAATTGGCTAAACAACTACAAGAATATAACAGCATCGGATAATATTACTCCATCATAACAACACTAGGCATTGAAAACAAGAAGTCCAACTGAAAAAGCTAGAACAAACAGTCAATATCAAAAACAACAAGGGGAACACATCCATAGCATGGAAAATAACTCTATTTTCAATCAAAATACTAGAACTTAGGCACACAAGTCATAATATACATTAACAGGTATAAAATACTGAAACACGCAATAACCCGTTCTTGGGTATTAGGAACCTTTTCACATATTATTCAAATACTAACTATAAAAAAGAAAAAACCACCTACCTCAACATTTCACGATTGATATACTCCGGTTTCAGCCCTTGAATTGGACTAGAATGATGTATATCTACAAAACATATAAAAAAATCATCCTATGATATCTCACGATAGGAGAGAAATCAAGAGATGAAGCTCTATAAGAAGGATGAACTCACTGTGGTGATTCCAACGCAATCAATGATGGTTGATTTAGAGCACAGATGGAGGGTCAGTGGCTCAGAGAAGATTCATCCCTCCTAGTCGTTCCTAGATAGAATATAGTTAGAAGAAGATGATTCTGGGAATGAGACGGGACCCTGGTTCTTTTAATGAAATAAAAGAAATTTTACATGGTGTGTATATGCCCTTATTGGGCCCCGCATTAGGCAGTCTCCAGGTCACCCCACACGACCTTGTACCCATCCGTTACAAGGTCGGTACATTTTCACCTGCGACAACTGTTACACGGTGTGTAATCCTATGTACGCAACATGTACTCCTTAAATTTCTAGATTCTCCTCTTTTCCTCATATCCCCATAAAATAGGATTGATACATGAAAATAAGAATCAGGTTCTTACAGAGATCATAACTTTTTTACAGATCTTATAACTACATAGGATAATCTATGTAATACATTGACAAAATGGATGGGCTAAAAATAACATTAATAGAATAAACTTTGGTATAATGCATAGAACATGAGTTATAAAGAATAGTATGATATCATAAAAGTCTTTGATTATGAATAAACATATGTAATAATAACATATATAAAAAGAAAAATTTGATCATTGAAACTTAGGAATGTATAAGAAACATATAACATGACATAAACATGAGTAAAGGATAACTTCCAATACTATATCACATGGTGGACATAGTACCCTAATGGGTTAGGTTAATTCCATAATCCCCTACATAATCTCTCATGAGACTAAAATATTACACAATTCATTGGATCTCTATCTTGGTGCCCCCATAATAAAATGTTAATACATATTTCAACTATATAAATAATCAAAAAATGGAAATGACATAAGGGTTTCCCAAGAAATGAAATGGGTATTGTACACTTATCATAAGACATAGCCAATAAACATATCATAGGGTATTAATGGAAGAACAACCTATATCATATATAAAAATTGATAAATGAAAAATTAAAAAGTATCATGAATAAGTATGTCCAACTGAAGTGAAAAAATAATAAATAATGGTTAGGTAACTTTATAAATGTCCCACTTTAACACGGTTATAGTGAAAATAATAAATAGTTTTTCATAATAATAAAGGAATATTTAATTTAATAAAACCATAAATTAACTAATTTTGTTTTTCCTGATTAATTTTTTGATTTTATGAAAATATTGGTGGATTAAAATAGTTAATGGAGTGTACTTGAAAATGGGTTTGAAAAAATGAACATCCCTTTAATAGGGTTTTCTTATCGTGAAAAATTGAGAAGAGGACTTTATAAAAAAATTAATTTCCCATAAATGATTGATGAATTGATATATATAAATATTTTTGGAATATATAGAAAGAATATATAAGAATAATATAAGAATAATGTGTCAATAAATTGTGACAAAGAGAGATAATGAGTACCCAAAAGGAAATGTAGAGGTTTAGAGAGATCCCTTAACTTATGTTTGAATGGGTTCTACACATGATCTTAATGTCCAAGATAGAGAATCCAGATTCATGAATTGATTAATTTAGATATAATTAAAAATTTATTTGACAAATTATAATTTTATTATGTACATTTGTTACCACATAAATGATATACAAGGTACAATTTCATCATTCTAGGAGTCTTTATTTCATGGTTTCATGGTCGTTTCACTTGTGTATGATTATGAAAGTTTCTCTCAAAGGGGAAAAAATTATAGAAGTGAAATGAAAGGGAATTCAAAAAATTATCTATGATTAAATTTTTTGATATATCATTGTCACACCCAGACCATTGAAATTCCTTTACATGGATTTGGATCTTTTGGTTAAGGTTCGGATTAAGTTCCCAATTTTAATTTGGTTGTTTTTGAGTTTATAGGTGGAATTTTGGAATGCGAATTGTTTGGGATAATGGTTAAGGAAACAGTGCTAACTTTCCCAGGAAACTGGGTGGCTTTTTTTCTGTCTTCAGTGGTGAGGCTCATGGGTTGCACACTCTTTCTGAAATTGTGTGGAAACTAGGTGGTTTGGTTCGAGAATTTGGAAATGGAATTAAGCATGGTTGGAACCCTGATCGGGAACCATGTGTCCAACCCATATGGGGTTCCCCTCTTCTAAAGTAGAGGGAAAACTATTGGTGAATGGTTTGTAAAAACTTGTTTCCAAACCATTTGAGTCACCATGATTTCTTAAAATTTAAATCCCATGATTTCCCTCCACACTTTTTAGAACCATTTGGGATATTCTCCCCAGAGTATGTTTTTAGTGCATAATAAGGTTCCCAAAACACTATCCATTTTATTATCCTCCCTCCATGGATGAATTTTCATGTTTACATAGTGTGTTTCTATGGGTTTTGAACTCCATTATCTTCTTCTTCTCCTCCTCCATGTATTTCTAGTATTTTCTTGGTGGTGTCTCTCAATTTGTCAAACCTTAGGGGTAAGGGTTTATGTATGATTTTATTTATTTAATGTTAAAGTGTGAGGATCATGTATTGGTATTGGATATTCCTTCTCAAGAAGTTTTTCTCCATTCACACATCATTGAGGTAGTTCTTTCCTTCCATTTCATTTCTGATGGATTCCATTTGATTTTTGGGAATTATTAACTAATTTATAAATGTGCTTTGCATTCCTGTGATGTGTTATTTGGGTTTGTTGTTGTGCTATTGTGCTGGTGGAATTTGGAGAAAATGGTTTTAAATGAGATTCTTTGTTTTTTATGTATTTATGTACTCAATGTGTTTGATAGAATGCAATGTTTCCTTTTTCGATGAAATTTTTTATTTTAAAATTTATTTGGCTTGGTTCTGTTTTGATGGAATGGATTGATTGAGATATGGTCATTATGTAAGGGTTTTGGTGATCTCTATGTCTTGGAATTTATGTGTCTATTGTTGTATTAGTGGTAGAACATGTTTTGTCACTTTAAAATTTTGTTTGGGTATCTTCATGGGTAAATGGGGCGTACCATTTGATATGGGCATATACATGTGTTGTAACATCCATGTCCAGGAAGACACTGAACAGTGCCCCTGGATGAGTCACTACAATACCTCAACTATTCTTCCTCATATTCCAAAGGATTTTGACTATCCAAAGTATCCTATATTAGACACATGGGGAGACAATACCCACATTACCAAAGTAATCCACAACATACAATAAGCATAAATAGTCAGTAAAATCCCAAAAAAAAACATGAATATCTAACATTCCCCAAAATTAGGTACAACCCACAATAAATGATAAATGCGTTATGTCATGCTAAATATTTCTAATTTTAACAATCCCAAAGCTAATGAAAAATAGTCGAATCCAAAAAATGGTCATGACTTCATGTCCGGAACCTAATCCATACATGTCCCATTCCCAACTCAAATCCCAAGAACAATGCATTTTCAATTATCTTGAACTGGAAGACTGAAGTCTTCTTGGGTACTCAATGGAGGCCCAAACATGTTGTGTGTACAAATTATTAGAATCCTACCAACGGTGTCTAAAAAATATCCAGTCAAGATACAGTGCATGCAAGTGATACGTAATTAAAATGTTTGGGAATAAATGTTCAGTTCCATTAATTAAAAATGTTCTCTTATGCCATTAATATAATTATTCAAAATTCCAAAACTTATACCAACTTCAATACATAGTTCACTTTTATCACATCATATTTTTATTTGTAACATTGATTAACTCAATTAATAGGGGAAATAAATAATATTACTTATCTCACTAAGGATTTTCACATCATCACTTATACAAAGAAGTCACCGTAAAGCCTCAGTACATGTGGTATCATTGAATGAAACCATTAGTAGAATATAACTACATCCCCTTCCCTAACACAGGAATTTTGGGTTGGTGTTTAGAGCCTCAGTCTAATTCAACCCATGAGTGTAGATCCTCATGTTAATACACTACTTTACCAAGCCATGTGCACATTCTTATTTACAATTCACCACACACATACCAGATCACAATAAACCATATCCAATACCTATAGAAATATCACAATCCATTATAATCAATATGTGAATTAACATTATCCCATAACCCATTAACATATTTTTGATTTACATTACACATCCATTTATCCCATTTCCCATTTCATATTCATAATTGCGTCAGCATATTCACAAATTCCTCTACATTATCTGAATTAAAATATCCAACCATATAAATATATTATTTCATTTAACACATTTGTAATTTTCCATGGGTTATCTAAATTATTCATTTCAAATGCAATTCATAATTCATTTGGCACGTTAATGCTAATCCCATTTAACCCATTATCATGCCTAGACAAAAAATACCTTATCCATTCTCTACATATTAGAAAAATAACACATATTCCATTCTTAATCATCACATTGACGGATAAACATAATCATATTATTCTCTAATAAATGAAAACATAATTTCACATTCAACATTTCTGTAAACTTTTCTCAGAAGGGTCGGTGCACCCCTAGGTGGACCAAAATTTTGTGAAGTCATCCTCCTTGAATCTCAAGAGGATAATGATGTGGATTAATTTATCATTTAGACACCCATTTTGTAAAATTCCACTAATATAACCAAAAACATAGTAAATGGAAAATAATAAAACAACTTTTCATGCACAATTCCATATAATTACCATGGGATAATCCTTGTAGATCACCTACCCTAAATCGTTGATGAACTCACCCTTAATCACATACTTATATGTCAATCCAGAACTACATTGAATCATTTACCTAAAATACACCATAAATAATTAGGTTTTATGTATTTGGAAGAAGATCACATAATACACAAACTGTGGTCCATAAAATGGAAGAAATGTGAGAATTGGACTTACCTAGAGAATTGACACAAAACCAACTTTTCTCTAAATGACCTAGAAACATATGAGATTGATATCTTGGAAGATTTTAGAGCCTTAGATTATCCGTATTGTTCCAATGGAGGAAATTGGATAGTATTTTTGGTGAGGTTCTTAAAACCCATAAGGGATGTTTGTTAATTTTTTCATCTTTATTAGGTTGGAAGATTTACCCAGATATTTTTTTGAATTGTGCGCAACCTATGTGCATGACACTGTCTAAAGGGAGTTGGGCTTCTTGGGTACCTGAGAAGTTCCACATGGTTTGAAAATATTGTTCCAACCATGATTTAAGCCACTATTCAAGGCTATATGGTTCACCTAGGAAAGCTGCACGATTTAATTAACCATTTTCCTACCGGGCAACATGCACAGTTTGGCCCGGGTTTTCATCCTTTCATGTCTCGAACACCAAAAAAAACCTTGAGGCCCCTCATACACTAAAAAAAATACCAATAACTCGAAAAAGAAGATTGAAACCAAAATTTAAATGAATATATTTCGTCATGATGTTTGGGATATTACAACCTACCCCACCTTAAAATGGATTGTCCTTGAGCCCTTCTTCCCAAGAACCACTTAAAATCCGAGAAAAGGGATCATATAACATGACCTTTATATCCATCTTCCATTCTTGAGTTTCTTCTTGAACGTTACCATAATACTATTAAACAGTAACTAATTACATGATCTTTCCATGTAAAACATATAACAATAATCAAGAAAATGAACTAGATTCTCCTCAAAGGATGCATCAACAACAAGTGCTCCATAGGGATGCTTGAGGAAAAGTTCTGATGTAACAAGATAATTAAACATCATACATAACATCATACCATCGTGGACGATTTAATTGAAATTCCTTCAATCTGATCTTCCTCATAACTCATTGCCCAAATCACATGGCACCATTTTACCCTTTTTTAAAAACTCCAACAGTTCCCCAAATTCGACACCACCCAAAGAAACACTTTGTATTACCAAAAACACTACCCAAAATATGGTGATCGATAACTTGAGAACCAATGCTCACATTCTATTCATGATCATCTAAAACTAGAAAAAACCCTCAACGAACTCATCCAATCAAAGTCCAATACGAAACTCATTGCCAAGACCAATACACTAAAATTGTAATTTCTCGAGTACCTTCAAACCAAAACACATGTCACATCACCAAATGACCAATTTCCACTAGGTTGATTCCACCAAAAACATAATATCACCCATTCATCTCCATGTGATTGGAATCTACACTATCGGAAAAGACAACTAGAACCCCAAATAAACATTTACAACACACCTAACACATTCCCAACACACCATGACCAAAAACGCATAAGTTAATCTCCCATATGTAAATCAACCACGCCATCAAAACCATATAGAAGGGAACCACGGACCCATATATTTTTGGACTAAGAAAATCTTGAAATTTACCAAGCATGACTTCATTTCTGAAAATCAATTTTCACCAAAAGTATTAAACTTGATATGGATCTAAACTTACTACATCCATTCCTTTCTCAAAATAATTTTTCAGACCACCCCCAACTAGATTATAATATAAAATCCAACCTCTATAATTGGAACGGTACCCCTTCTATCTTCCAGTGGTACTTAATGACTTCAGGATTATCACTAACATCCAACACATAAACCAGTGTCGTTCCCAAACTCCCAATAGAACCCTCTTTCAAATCAACCACTATCCACTAAACCCTCCTTATGCCCCTCCATACACATCAAAATCCCCAACATATTCAATTATTCAATCCAAACAATAACAAAATATGGATACATCCTTGATCAAGACCATTCCAAAATTTTATATGTACTCTTTTCTCCATATAGAGTCAAGCTGTCTCTGACTGAATCATCCTGGGGACTATTGGACTCACTATTGTAACACCCCAACCTTACATAGCCTAGATACCTTCACACATAAGGATACGCCAAGGTCATACAATCATAACAAACATTGCCCATACCCAACCATCAATGTGGTCCCCGAACCCAACCTCTCTCTCCATGAACCATTGACATATCTAACCATGACCTTCCAAGACATCAACATAGGAAACTAAAATTTTATTTCGAACCACCCTGATCCCCAAGACAACACATATCATAATCAACCACCACAAAAGGACCACTTGGCCTTTTTGATTTATTGGACGTGCACCTCACATATATCTCATTGAAATATAATTCCACTACTTCAACCCCACGATTTAATCCATACATTCAAGACTGAATTATTCCTCCCCACCATAAGAGTGTTTATATTATCACTTTTCTCAACTGATTTCAATCACAAAGATCATATTTTGGTCATGACCTATACCCCAAAACCTGAATGGGTCATCTATTTTTACTAACTAAAACAAAAAAACATCACCTGGTACTTGATCGGACTTATGTGGATGGAAATCATGGTGTTGATCAACCCCCAATTAATCCTGATGAAATCAACCATAAAATGTCAGGGATGTACACCCCACTATCCATACCGACCTATACCACCCCATGAGTGTAAACATCATTATGTCCCATACCTAACCATCACACATTCTAGTTTCTTTAAGAAATTCAGAATCATTCTCATTATAATCGGTATGATGTCAATATGTTAGGCATCATCATCACTATCTAGGATTACACAAATAATTTATCAAAGAATACTACCACAAATTAGCCACAAATGATGTTGCATACAACTATAGGGATTCCTTGTTTTGTTGATAGTCTCAGAATTCCCTTCATGTTGAATCTCGTCGACACTCGACCATAACAACTCATTTTTTGTCACTATCTAGCACACCACCAAGTCCCAACTCTCTATGAAATATTCACAAACTAACATTTCAATTGACAATACTACTACCACACCACATGAGTTTTCCCACACATCACTCATAGTTATAAATCTATACATAGCAGTCCTCCACACTGATAAAAAACTGTGGTCTCATGTATAGCCACACACCCTAATACAATTTCATAGAGGTCGATAGACACTTATATTGAGCTACTAGTTTTTTCAATCCCAGACAGACTCATTCATAACAATAAATTTCCCATATACGGACCCTTGATTATCCCTCAATGTATTTTTCATTACTATGTCCATATTTCTAAACTGACATCAGAACACATAAGTCAAACCTCACTGGATTCAATCCCAATGCCCACTTTCTCACATGACCAAGCCTCTTGGTCAATTAACCTCATCATCCACAATACATCATAAACATCACACCCTAAAAACAAACCATTATTTTAGAAATCCATAGCACATGACCACCCTCACCTTAAGAATAAAATTTATAATAGAAACATATTACCATGCTTCATCCAACCTCATATTTTCTACCCGAAATCAACATGAAGGCCTCCATTAATAGTCATCCATATAGATTTATCAGACATCCAACAAAGATATCCCTTAAAAACTAACATTATGAATAACTACCATTATTTAGCTTTATTTCTCAATGAACCAGGGCACTAACACACCCTTTATTGAAACATCATGTTACTTATTATGTATTTACTCCACCTATTAATCATCTCCCATGCTTCATATTTTGAGGCACATGCATCACTGGTCGAACCTCCCATGAGGTCACCCTTGAATTTCCGCGGACCAACAACTCAATTTCACCACTTGAGCCGTGTCTCCAGAACTATTGTCCTACCCAAAAATCCATATAGGACCATATTCCCATATTTAGACACACTTCATTCCATGTATCTGGTATAAAACCACCATAGGTTCCACACTAATCATACTCACATAGACACATCAGCACCCCTAGCCTAAACACCCACTTTAGGTCCCAAACACCAATCACAAGATCTAAACCCACATGGGTCACCAAACCCATCAAAAAATACCCATCACTAATGAAACCACAATGAAGACACTCATTCGTAAGACCAATGTATGACTCATAGAAAAAACCCTCCGCAAGGGGTACCATATAAACATTATCAGGAAACACCTCAAAACCTCAAGGTCATGACTCTAATGAAAGTATAACAAGGAACACCCCTCTATCTAAACATTGATGCTCATTAGTTTCAACTGATATATAACCATGGTTGCATCCTAGGGAACTCTCGATACCTAAACCACACATTCAATGTACTGGATATTCAACACCCATAATGCTAAATACTATTATTCACTAAAATTTCTATCACTATATGATCTTTTATAAACAGCCTCACAATTTTGAAAACCTACTGGTTCATGGATTAGAGATTTCTAATTACCCATCATTTCCAAAATACTTAAATATTCAAATTCATACATCAAAACATATCCATCAAAAATCATTCATGGAAGTCCAATTGGTGTAGACCATAACGGAAAAACACACTACATTCCGTTATAAACAAACTCCAAAAACATTATCCAAATTAACATGATCATGTCTATAACACCACCATAAACCAATCCTACCATGGACTATGGTAAACATGGTTTAATACTACTAATGTAGATATATTTCTTTTATAATACACCGACTTTTGAAACCATTTTGACTTTTACAATGAAAATATTAACCCTTTAGAAACATATCCCATTTTTCAACATATTAAAACCCAAATTTTGACTTATTCAAAACCCTTAAAATCATAATTGTTTAACCACTTTACCCCCAAAATGTATATATTTATCTTCTAGAAACCTTTCACTTATTAAAAATTATCACAACCAATATTTTTACCCAGTTTAAATTGTTTATTAAAAAATGATACTATAACCATTCATTTACATACATTCTATTTACCCATTTTCATCAATATAATTAGACTCCATTTTCATACATTTCAAGTAATTAAAATATATTATACCCTACATACCCCCACACACTCATATTGTCTGTTCCTATTATGATCCATTCCAGTTTTGTACCTAGGTGCCTAAAATGATTCATCAATGAAAGAAAATCGCATCACTCCGATAACGAGCTAAATATCATTAAACAATAAAATCAAAAAACAAGTAAATCACCCAATGGTGAAAATTCATTTAATATAACTACACACAATAAGTGAAATAATTACCACCCTTGGTAACTTTGGTTTTCCCTCATATATGGGTTAGCTACTCCCAAGAACAAACTTATTACCAAGGATCAACACTTCCTAGTCTCCAATCTACCATCCCCACATAGTAATAAAAAAAAGAGAATTGAAAATCCTTTGATACGACATTATAATGTCAATGTCCCAGAATCCACTAAAGGGTACCCCAATCAAATTCACCACATGACCTCATGTGCACAACCACTTACTCCAGAAGTCGATGACTATAAACAAGGGTCTAGATTAGTCGCATGGGGAGACTATAACCTCTTTACCAGAGTAATCCAAAAAAGAAAACTATCATAAATAGTAGAAATAAGGTGAAATAACCATTAAGAGTGTATAAATAACATCCCCAAAAAATTGGTTAAAAACCAAAATAAATGATTAATATTGTACATCATGATAAACATTAATAATGTGAACAAATCCCAAAATAAAGATAAATAGAGGAATCCCCTAAATGGTATTGACATCATGTCTGAAACCTCATCCATCCATGTCCCATTCCCAACTGAACTCCCAAGAACATAGAATATTCCCTTATCATGTCTTCCAGGCATGAAGTCTTGTTTGTTACCCAATGGGATCCCATTAATGGTGTGAGTACGACTCAGTAGGCCACCTCCAATGGTGTATAAAAAATATCCAGTCAATATATAGTGAATTAAAGTTATAAATAATGAAATGGTAAATAAAGACAAGATAGGTTCCATTAGATAACCAACATCATATATTATATTCCCATAATTCTTTCAAATTCTAATACGTATGTAAAATTCATTAATTATTTAAATTTTATCACAACATAATTCATTTGTCACTTTCATTAACTCAATGTGTAGGGGAAGTAAATAAATTACCCTATATAACTAAGGATAATCACATCACCACATATACAATACACTCACCTTGACGCCTCTGTCCATGTGGTATTTTAGAATGAAACCATTAGGGGAATATAACTCTATCCTCATCTCTAACCCATGTATTTTGGGGTGGATTTTATAGTCTCCATCTACCTAGAATTATTGGCATAGATCCTCATGTCAATACCCCACTCTACTAAGCCAAGTGCACATTCGTATTTTACATTCACCACACACAGACCACATCACAAAATACCATATACAATAAAAATAAAAATATCACAATCAATGTAAAAAATATGGAAATTAACAATATTTCACAAACCATTAACATATTTACCATTTACATCACATATACATTTATCCCATTTCACATTTCTTATGCCTAAATCACAAATCTTATTCCCTAATTTCGATAAATTATCCCAGTTCATATATCCAACCATTTCCAATTTTTAATTCATTTAACAGAATTATAATTTCCCATAGATTATAACAATTATTCATTTTAAGTGAAATTCACAATTCATTAGGCACATTACCACTAATCCAATTTAATAAATTTTCATCCCTAGAAGAATAATCCCTTAGATATTATCCACATAT
This sequence comes from Viscum album, assembly GCA_963277665.1. Taxonomy (NCBI): domain Eukaryota; kingdom Viridiplantae; phylum Streptophyta; class Magnoliopsida; order Santalales; family Viscaceae; genus Viscum; species Viscum album. Next base: position 938,256,904 of record OY728150.1, read on the forward strand.
AAGCACAATCACCAATATTCCATTATTATTCATCTCCTTTATCAATTAACATATTCATCTCAGGATCTAATGAATTATAAGTCAATTTCACACTCAACATTTCCATTAACTTTGCTTATAAATGTCAACATGCCTCAGTGGTAGCCCTAAATTTTGCCAAGCCATATTCCTTGAATCTCATAGGGATCATGAGGGGGTAAAAGTTTTTATATAGAAACACATTATGTAAAATCACACAAATAGGACAAAAAATAGTGCAAAGTGACAACAAGCACACATATTTTCAAGCATAAATCCATGTCAAACCCATGTGATAAGACATATAGACCACCTTACTTTAATTTGTTAATGAAAAAACCCATAATAATTTCCTTATATATTGAATGAATCCTTCTTGTGAAGACTTTACCTAGATTCTACCATGAAAATAGGTTTTTAGTGATTCATAATATGGTCGTTTAAGATAAAAACCTTAATCGAGAAAAGAAGATAAAGGAGAAGATTTGAATTACTCAAAGCATTTATCTCCAAACAATGATTCTACAAACTAACTTGAAATGAGAGTGATTTATCCCTTTGAATATTTGGGAGCCTTGGTTTATCCCTTGTGTTGTAAGTGAATAAATGTTATAGTTTTTTAGGTGAGGTTCTTAAATCCGGAAATGTATGTTTTTTAAATTTTCCTGCTTTATTGGGATTCCCGATTTACCCCCACATTTTGTGAAACTGTGCATAAATAGTTTGAAAGCCACTATCTAAAGAGATTTGGGACACATAGTTACCTCGTATGCTCTACATGGTTTGAAAATTGTGCACCAATTGTGTGTTAAGCTTGTGTTTAAGGGTGAACAGTTCTCCTAGGATGGTCACACGATTTACTCATCCATGCGTCAACCATGCAACATGTATAGTTTGGCTCAGTTTTCCATAATTTATTTTTCTGATCCCCCAAAACACCCTTGAGGCCCCTCATATGCATGGAAATGATTCAAATGGCCTTAAATAGTATATTAAAATAGAAATTTACGTAAATACATACATTCACGAAGTTTAGGATCCATCATTTCTGCACCAGATGCACACATCGATGGGCACACAAAATAATAATAATCTTGGATGAACATTCTCAACATCAAAACTAAACATTAAAAACAGATATCATTCCCTCTTATATACTTATTCAAACTCATGATTCTTATTAATGGTCCCTTGGTTCCAAAATGACATGAAAGTGGATTCAAACTACATATGAAATTATGTCTTACTTTTCACTATGAGAAATCGTTAGCTTATAATTTGTATGAAAGAATCTATAGAAAATTTAGTATTTTGGGTGTTATAATCTTAGTTTTGAAATGGTTTTTTATGTGGAATTGGATTTTAAACTTTAAGCCTCAATCGTAATTGTGAAAATAAAAAGTGATGCTTAATGTTGTTTTGGAAATGGTTTGAAAAATATTTTTAATGTATTGGAATAGATAATTTTGAAGTATCAACTGGATAATTGTAATGTTTTGGAAATCAAATGTGATTTTGAAAGTACAAATGCCTGATTTAAATCATAGCATGTTTTCATAAATGGTTTGAAATATCATGTGATTTTATAGCCTAGTCGGATCTTGTGAAATGATTTATTTAGGATCTACAACCCTATGGAGTATTTACATATATGGGTTATCTTGTGTATGGTGTCAGTGTATAGGGAATGAACTTAAGATAGAGAATGGTATAATGAGGCATGCATGTGAGGGCCTCCAAATAACATAGTGTACTCTTACTTAGGGTTTTATGGGAATCTTTTAGAGGATTGAGTGACAGTTTATTATTTAATCTAATTATATGGGTTGATACCCCTTGTATTTTTAGGGGACAGGTGGGTTATGTCACTGGTTAGTTGTTAAAACGACTAGTTGGTTATTGACTTTGGAACTATACTATATGTCAGAAGGTGAGTCTGACCCATGTAAATGAAGGGATCACTCTAGTTATTTTTAGGAAATTACTATTTCTTTCATATTTTGATGCTCTTGTTTATACTTTCATGCACTTGGTTTCTAGTTAATATTTCTTATTTACTTTTAGCATATATAGGTATTGTTTTTCATGGATTTTGTCTTGGGATTAGATTTTAAAATGGTAACCGAATTTAAAAATATATACTCGGTGTAAATTTCATTGAAAATTGAAAGGAATATTTATTTATTAATGTTAGAAAATCCTAATTTTATAAATTTATTCCAAAATAGTTTTTTTGGACTACTTTGGGAATGGAAATGTGAGGATTCTATAGTGCTTTACCACATAGGTGTCATATGCTCACTCCCTACTTTTCCAATTCGGTGTCAATAGACCTGATCTATTTTATGAGTTGTATGATTTTGGTTTGGTTAATTTTCATTGGATCTTGTTAGCCGTGAGGATGGTGGTGACAAAGAGGTCATGTGTATATCGTGATGGATGCTCAAGTTTTAGTTTTGTTTTCAGTATCTATTTTATTCAGCTATTTTAATTGAATTAGTTTTTTATATTTATTTGACATTCAGTTATTATTAGTTCTACTACAAGTTCTTTTGGTAATTGATTCTAGTTTATTTGGTCTAAATCATTACCGTTGTGAATATATTAATGTTTGACTATAGCTTCCCCCCTATGATTATTAAAAATTCCCATTGATCCATGTCTTAGACAAGGGTGGATATTGAGTTGGATGGAATCCCATATTGGTTCATAAAAAATTGGTATCAAAGAATGGTTTTTTATATTTAGGGTGCAAGGTAGATTGGATATTAGGATTGTAGGGAGATGGGATCTTGGTATAGGAATGATGACATGAACCATTTCTTCTTCTAATAATATAGCATCTATGGGTAGTCTGGGATTTGATTCTTTTGTATTTTCCTTAAATAGATGAATGAAAATAGATGTTATCCATTTTCATGCCATGATCTCACATGGATTACTAACCCATGAGGTGTCCACGTGCATAGTTCAAAGACATCTTAGTTATTGATTCTTTCTTGGGACATGTTTCACTATCCATTTCATTGGCATATGAATGGCCACTTGTTACTCATCCCGAGTGGTTGTCGTAAATTGTTCATTTGTGGTTCGTCTTTATTGGTATGGGTTTTTTAGTGTAATTTAGTGATACTTGGATTTTCATAATGAATAAATTTTTGTAAATGAAAATTATTTCCTTCATGTGGAATCAGATTATGAAGTGAACAAAATACTACAAGAAAAATCGATTTTGGAATGGATTTTGTTGTGAAAATGGAAGACATTTATTGATAAATTATTGAAATTGTTGACGGGAAGAAGTATTCGACCGTTTTTATATTTTATGAACGTTCACATATTTTTGGGTGTGTATGTTGGAATTTTTGTATGGATGATGTAAGTGAAAGAGGATAGGAACACAAATAATGGTTCAAAGGATGTCATCTGTGAGTGTTTGAAATTAAATGTTTGACTTGGTTTATCCAAAATTGTTTTGGAGTGGAAAATGATCTTGGGATGGTATTTTCATGAACTAGTGGTTTCTTGTTTTGTAGAAAAAGAAATCCAATATTTGAATAGTGTCCTTTTAAGAAGACAGTTTTAAATTCAAATGAAATACTGTTTTTTGAGAAGAGATTTTTTTCCTATATTTTTGTGAATTGTGAGGATGTTTTTTTGGATTGATATTTTATTTTTTACAATGTTTCAAGTTGATAAATAATTGGGTTTTGTGTTTCTTATTCAATTCAGAACATGCCACCCAAAATGACCACAAAATTTTCAGTGAGTCTCGAACAGTTTATAGTTCGTCTTGAGTGTTTTATATCTACCATGGATATTGTGGTCCATTAGAGTCTGTGTAGTGTCTTCGGTAAGTTGAGGACATATTAATTTTGATGAGAACTCCTGAAGTTGTTAGAGTTTGTGTTTTCCTGGGTTTGGGGGGGGGGGTAACTTTGGATTAGTGGGAGATGTTTACTCTTCCATCGTTGCAAGATGGGATGACGTTGGAAGTTTCAATTTTCATTTTTTTATTGGATTATACATGATGAGGTGAAGATTAAAAAAGTAAAATATCCCATGAGTATTCAGTAAGGACAACAAAAATTTATGCTTTATGTAGAAAATTTCATGGAGTTGGTTTGTTTCTCTTCAAATATAGGGTAACCATATTTGATAAAGACCTCTCTTTTCCTCATGGTCCTTGATATAGAGAAAAAAGAGAGAGTTCTACCTTCTAGGGATATTTAATTTCAAAAATATGTGGGACGAATCATTTTTGGATGAGTTCATTCCCAGGGTGTAGTCATTGTTGGTTGGTTCTCATGATTGTTTTATATATAGAAAGAGGGGTGTGGTAGAGGAACATGATTCAAAAAAGTATCCTTCATTTGTTCCAACTTGCATCTTATAAGACCATTCCATTGTGTTTTTTCATTTTTCTCATTTCTGGAATTAGAATCCATTAGGTCATAATCGACTGATGAAGTTCCATCATTGGGGCCATTTAGGTCATCCAGATAAGTTTTGTAGGAAGAATTTCCTAAATAAGAAGTTTTTATCAGAGGATTTCAGCTTCTGACTATGAGGTAATATATGCTTTAATCATAAGGGCTCCAGCCATATGCTTTAATGTGAAGCTTTACATTATTCACGAAATGCCAGGGATTTTGGGAAACATTAGCCATGTTTTGTCTATAGTGTTGGTTTGGAGACATTTGATGTTTTTTATTTTAACTATTATGGTTGTTTTGATTCCCTCTATCAATGTAGGAAAAATGGTGGTTATGTTTATCGGATTATGTCTCATTGAATCATTTTTTCTTATTTGAAGGTGATTATCCCTATTATGGGATGTTCTTGATTTTTTTTTCTCGTTTGGAGTGTCTTTTGTTTTATGAAATTCATGGGTTGTTTTTTAGGTTCGCGGTTTGTCTTGTGATACCTTTGTGGGTTTCCCCAAATGTTGGGGGTACTTTTGTGTGGGAAATTTTTAGTTTTATTGGATGTTTTTTATCTCATGTGTCGGATCTTGGATTAGTTGTGTTGGGGGTTCTTTGTTGAGGTGGTGTAGTTGTGGGTTACCAAATTCCCTCATTTAACTTATCTAAACAAATTACATGGTGGTAGATTATTTCTTATGGTAGTGAGAAACATTTTTTGTTCGATAATTATTTTCTATACTGTGGTTTTCTCTAGATTTAGTCTTGTGTGACTGGTGGAGTGAAAGGTCACACTATGGATTATAGTTTTGATATGTTTTATTTTTCTTTGGGACTAAACTATATTTAACTATTTAGTTGTGTTCCGTTTTTTAGGATTAAATTGCTTCTGGTGGGAAGAATTTTCCCACCAAACCCTGGAAATTAATTTAATTTATTTTTTTCTTGGTTTTGGATCTTTTGGTTGAGGTTCACAATGAGTTTCATGTTTATATTTTTATGTTTTTGTGTTTTTGGGTGGCATTTATGCCTATGCACAGCTTTGGAAACCATGAAGCGATGTCTTGGTAACCATGTAGGTTTTTGGGTGTCCAGTGGTGCAGTACATCGGTTTTCGTGGATTTTGAAACCATACAGTTTGGTTCTTGAATTAGGATTTGGCGTTAAATGGAATTATCACATTGTTTGGGAACTATGTCTTCAGCCCATGTAGGGTGACCCTTTTCTCAAGTAGAGGGTGCATTATTAGCGCATTATTTGTCCAAATATGTGGTCAGACTGTGTGAGTCTCCCAGATTTGGTAAAATCTCATATTCCAATATTTTCCACCCCTCTATTTAGACCTTTTCCATATTTTCTCCTCTTGGATTTTTTTGGCGCACTATAGGGTTCCAAAACCCCTCCACCATTGATTCTCTTACCTCCATGGATTCTCTTTCATGTTTAAAATGAAAGTTTCTCAAGGTTTTGTCCACATTTCTTCTAATCTTATTCTACCCCTTGAATTTTTACGGTTTTCTTGGTGGGGGTTCTCAGATGGTTGAACCCTTGGGGTTAGGTATTGTGTGTGATTCGATTTATTAGATGTTAGGGGTTTTGGATACTATCATCGTCTTTGACCCCCCTTCACTTAATGTTTGGTTTCATTCATACATCATTAATTTAGGTGTTTTCGTCTATTTCCTTTCCGATGTATTCATATTGATCCTTTGGTATTCCTATATAATTTATAAATGTGTTTTTCATGCTTGTGATGTGTTTGAATAGTTTTTTTAATGCTTTCAGGCAGGTGGATTTTTTTGACAAATTGTTTTTATAGAAATTATTTAATTATTTTTATGTATATATGTACTCAACATGTTTGATAAAATTCCAAGTGTTCTTTTTAGATGATATTGTGTATTTTATCATGTGTTTGGATTGGTTATGTTTTGGTTGCATGGTTTTATTGATATATGAGTCTTATGTGTGAATTGTGGTGATTTTTGTTGCATGGATTTTATGTATGGCTTCTAGTGTTGGTGGTAGAATATGTTTTTTAACATTAAAACTTGTTTTGGATAACATCACGGATACTTATGGTGTACCATTGGATGTGGGGACATACATGTGTGGACCATATGCACACATGGATGGGAAGAAAAATGATTATGGTATGAGATAAAATTTCCCAACATAGAAATATGATTTCAAAACACTTATCAGTCTCTATACCTTCCTTCTTAAAATTCATGATGCTTTACTATTGTTCCATTGGTTCGCAAATGAAATTAGTGTGGTTTGTAACTATATTTGAAATTAAGGCCCATTTGGAACTTTGAAAAATGGTTTGATTCTAAATGGAATGAAATCCCATTTTGGGTCAATAGTTATTTTTCTTATATTTGTTTTGAAATGGTGAAGGAAGTGGAAATTGGATTTATAACATGAAGGCCCATTTGGAATTTTGACTATAAAAATGGTGTTTATTGTTGTGTTGAATTTTTTTTGGAGAATCTTCATATTGTATTAGAATTGATATTATTGAAGTCCTAGTTGGAACTTTGTAATGTTTTGGAAATGATATGTTATTTTGAAATTACATTTTCACAAATGGAACTTATTAATGAATTATTGTATGATGGGAACCCCTATGGACGATTTGTCTGTGTATGTTATTAGGTGGGTGGTGTCAGTGTGTTGGGTAGGAAATTGCGGTGGTGGTAGTTAAGTTGACTAACACATTTGAGGGACTCCTATTTAAATAGTGTACTATTACCATTGGTTTCCTTGTCATTTTTTAGATGTTCGAGTGACTATTTCTTCTTAACCATGATTGGAGGGGTTAAAACCCATTGGATGTTTAGAGGCCAAGTGGGTTGTGAAACTAGTTCATAGTTAGAATAGCTGGTTGGTTATTGAAATTGGATATAGACCATATATCGATAGGTGAATCCGACCCTAGTACATCCATGAACCACTCTATGTATGGTTAAGAAATGCCCATTGGTTTTTATATGTATGATCTTGTTTATATTTTGGCGAAATTGGTTTCCATTTTATACAGATTACTTACATTTAACATTGCTCGAAATTTTTCACATGGATTCTCACTTGGGATTTGGTTTCAAAATGGTAATTTATTTGGAAAATATAGATGTGGTTTTTTTCATTGAAAAAGGAAAACCTATAATTCCTTATTAATGTGATAGAAACCTATTTTTATACATGTAATACTATCTAGTGTTTCTTTAATTCATTGGGAATAGAAATTTATGGATTTTATGGTGGTTTCCTAATGATCTATCATATGATCACATCATACATATACCATTCAGTTTCAGTAGACCTGATATGTTTTGTAGGTTTAGGATTTTGGTTTAGTTTTTCACCTTTGGAGAAAGTTGGTGTTATGGTTGGTGATGACCAAGAGGTCATGTGGAGATCGTGTTGTATGGTCAGGTTTGAGTTCTGTAGATAATTTCTTTTTTGTTCAGCTATTTTAACAAAATTATTTTTATATATTTATTTGTGATTCAGTTATTTTTAGTTGTTTTGCATGTTAATTTGGCTATTAATCATGTTTTTTGGTGCTAAGTCGTTCCCATTGTGATCATATTGATTTCAGGTACTAGTTTCCAGCCTGTGGGGATCCGGAACACACATTGAGCCATGTCTCGAACTCGGTCGGATGTCGGGTTGAATGAAATCTCATCACGGTTCATGGAAATCATTTTTTGTTCAAATATGAGGATGATTCATATTATAAAACAATAATGTAAAATGTTTAGTTTATTTTGACATTTTTTTCATCCATCACAAACTAGTTATGTTTTATTTAATATTATCAATATATATATACTTGCTACAGAATGTGGAATAAGTGATAATATATATATTATAATCTGATTTAATAATAATAATAATTTTATAACTAGAAATGGAGGTGGTAATGAAAAAAATAAAACACATTATCCATAGATACATCTAATCAACATATATTGGTCAATAGTTTCCTTTTTTAATAAGAAATGATGAGTTAAAATAGCTGGATAAAAAAATTTCAATTATAAATATAACATTCTAGTCTATACATGATGTAAGAGTTATTATTCATTTATAGATGAATGAGGTATGGAGTAGGTACAAGAAGAAAATAGATTAAAATAGGTGGTTTGAGAGTTTAACTCTTAAATATCTTATCCTTGAAAGACCACTTGAGGAACAATGAATTGGAATTTTAGTGAGACCATAAAAATATGGACATGGGGAGATCATGGAGGAGATTTTGTGGAAGATATTTGAAAATATTCAAAGCTTGGATTTTGATATTAAAATGGTTTGTGGGGTGGTATTTATAAGGGTTTAGATGCTGGTTTTTTGAATTTATCAAGAGATTAAATTAAAATAAATTCATTTTATTTCCAAAAACAATAAAATATATATTGATTAAATGAAAAGAAAACATATGGTTTTAACATAATCAAAAAATAAAATTTAGACATTTTTTTTGTTTTTATTTTAAACCATATAATATTTTTTAACCCTTAGTTATCATAATTAGATTTTAACTATGGTAAAAATATTTTCAATATTAAAAGCTTGTAATTTTACTTATATGGTGTTAATTGGAATATTAGTTAACAATTACTGATATTTTAGATCATATCATAATCACTATTAATTTTTAAATATTTTTTTTATGATTTTTAATAATTTAATAAAATATTAATCCCATAATATAACATTTTTATTAGTATTGATACTATTAACAACATTGAAATTTAAAAACATCAAAAAACAAGTAAAATTTAAACCATACATTTTACTATATTATCAAAATGTCATGGTAATCTATATAATTTGTTTATATCCTAAAATAGGTAGCATTATATTACTTTTTGTATTTTCATTATCATTTATTTTATTTTTCTTTTAATCCAATAATTAATAGATCAATGTTCTGTTTGAATTAAGAGTAATTATTTAAATATAAAAATTATTAAATAAATTACCATGTTAATGATTATTATTTTATCATTACAAAAAATAATTCTATATGAGTATATCTATTGGTTAATCCCATATTATTAATATTATTCTCATTAAAATTAAGAATGTGGCATTTTTTCACATTATTTGATTTTAATAATTTGTAAGTTATATTTATGGACTAGTGTCCCTTAGACAACTAAATTTATAACCACAGGTTATAAGGGTAGATTATAATTTGATTAGTATAAATTTTCCAAGAAAAATAATTGTTCTATAAATAATTTTTAATTAACATTAACCTGATATACCCTTTACTAAGAAGACAATTTTTACAATAGTTACTATTCATATTGACAAAAAATAAAGGGGTTATATTAACTGAATTTGGATTTCTAGATTGAAAGTATTGAATCTATTTTTCAAAATTCATAAAATATTAGTTTTAGAATAATTTAAAATTTAACATGAAAAATAGAATGAAAAAAATAAAGAAAATATCAATTTTTATGTATATCATGTTTTCATTCTAACATTATGTATAAAATTAATTTCATAGAAAAAACAATATTATTTATAAAAAACTGAACCAATTAATGTTTCATAATAATCCAAAATATAATTTTTCATTGACATCGTTTTGAAATAATATACAGTTTTAAATGTAAATCATTATTTTTCACTATTTATTTAGATTTGAAGCATTTTTGAAAAGTTCCAAAAATTAACCAGATGATATATTTGACAAGATAATTTAAAAAATATAGTTTATTTAATAATTTGTTTTATATAAATTATAAAAATTAATGATATTTATTTTTTATATGAACAAATAAAATCATTTATTTATTAAAACATATTTTCATACAATAAAATAAAATTTTAAAAAATTAATTGTTTACCCCCTAAGAATTAATATATTTTATAATATGTTCATTTATTTTCATACCCTCCAATTCAATGGTTAGATTATAATGAAAATTTTAAAATAATAATATTTTAATAGTGTATCATGGTTCGTTTATGCTCGGTCATTCATTCAACTCATTCTACCCTTGAAATTAATATTTTTAAATATAAATATTTCATAAACATATTGTTTTGTTACAGATGGGGTTAGTAAACATATTTTTTTTACTTAATATATTTTTTCACCATGTTAGACATGAAACTCATATCTATCTCATCACGAGGGTAAACACCACACCCTAAAATCAACAAAACCATGGATTAATTTTTATGAGGTCACATTTGATGGTAAATTTTCCTTTTAACCCCTACATTGATCACAAGACATTACATATCAAAATTGATCTTAGTATTGTTTTGAAAAAATGTGCTTCTTTACTCCATAACATTATATCAAATGTTAAAATTTGTGTTTATGGTGGTTCATTCAATAGTTTAATTATTTCAACAATAGAAACAATCTAAGTGACTTGTTTCATAAATATTCTATAATTTATTATATATTCAAAATTATTTTGCACATATATATGTTCCCTTTTATATACCAACATTTCAAAGATCATAATTTTATTTCCCATATCGTTATAATTTTTTTGGCATCTCCAATTCTGATATAATCCATTGAATCCTAATCAAAACATTATTGTATCAATAACGATGGGGAAATTAAATCTCTATTGGAGTAATGATAAATCACTTAAATATAATATAATTATCCATCTATTTTAGAAATTATATCTTTTTTCCAATGCATTACCATTGTTTTTACCCTACACTTCTTTCTTCTAATTTATGTGTATTCACTGAGATAATCCTACAATTGGATTTTTTGGATAAATCTATTATCATGATTTTATACCATTGTATTCCATAATTTGAATGTACCGTACAATTCTTCATTTTATTTTTACTATATTTATATTTCGATTATATATATTTATTTGAATGAATTTTACATCCTGATATTAATTTCTAGCCAATTCTACTTTCAGGGGATAACCACTCTACTATTTAAAGGGATGTTTGATTGAATTCATTTGGCCCACATATGCATGGTTTATCATTATGTGATGATTCGGTCCCATATATCTCCCCAATTTATTAGGTAAATCTTTATATCTCATATAATCAATACTATATTCATATACATGATTACTACTATGTTTTTCCACAATTAAAGGGGAAGACATTATTATTGTAAGATATGTTATAAATTTTATTCATGCACATGATGCTATTAGTTATGTTCAAAATGTTATGATTTTTGATTATAATTATTTTTTCACATTCATATGTTATATTTTCAGGGATATTGATTCTATTATTATGATTTCAGAATCATATTCCCTAGTAAATATTATTTTATGCTGATGTTTTCTATTGTGGTCCAACATTTCTATGTCTTGATATAGGATTATGATATCATCTTTCTTGATAAATTCTTATGATATTATTCCTTATTCATGGGTTTCTCCCATGTTCATTTTTTCATATATTTATGATATAATAATATATGACTCTTTTATATGTTTCTTTCCTTACATGGAATATTTGATCACTCATTTCTTATAATTTTTCATTTCCCATGAAATTATATGTTTGAATATAACTTGGAAAAAATTATGTGTTTATAATTTTAATGGAAATATTGATTCATTGGTACATAATAATATAGTTATGTAAATAATGTCCAAATACAAAAAAGGATGTACATTATTACTAGTAAATTACATTCACAAATATTTGATTGGTGTCTAGACATATTAGATAATATCTAAAAAAAGTTGTTATAAATAAAAAAATACCATACATGATTGATCCATCAATAGAAAAATATGAAATAACACTCATGAATTATTTTTCTTCAAGTATTTAAGTACACTATATATTTAAGAGATTGTTTCAATGAAATATTTGTAATGAAAATTTTTATAAGTTTATATATTGTACAATTTTCACAATTTACCACAACATTTCTTTTGAACAATGTGTGGCCTTTATTTAGATCTATCTCTATGAATCCTCAAACCAATTATATATGTTATATAACCATTATATATTATTTAAAATAAATATCTGAACTAATTTTTTACTGATTGTAACATTAGGTTTTTTTATTATTATTAGTATATCATCAATTTAAAACACTTGAAAAATCGTTATCTTACAAACACAAATATATAAAAAAATATTATATTCATATTTTTCAAAATTCAAAAAAATTTATAACCACAAAAAGTAAATATTAATATATTGGAGTCTTGTTACAATCAATAAATTGATCTTTTTAACATACAAATAATATTATTGTTTCATAGATTCCTAATACCTTTGTGTTTAATTCTGTATACAACTTTAAAACAATTACACCAAAATTTTAGGTTTTGATATACATTTTATATTTTTTAGTATCATTATATGATAGTAAGGTTAAAATAATTGTAATGTATTCTATGATAACCCTAAGGGAAATTATTTATTCATATTTAGTTTCCTAAATTTGTAAAAAACACCTAGCTATGAAATGTGTTTTGTTAATATACCTTATAACATCAATGTAGGTCTTCTTGAGAATGCTTGAGTTACACCGAATGAAATATTCAAATTATTTGGATCTATATGATTCCAACCCTAATTATTTGACCTCGATTCCATTTTATAATCCATTACTTTCAAACATTTATTAATGTTATAATTCATTAAGGACTATTTGTTTGATGTTTGATAATCTTCTATGACAGTTACCTCTACATCTTAAGAAATGATAAATAAATATCTCTTGGGATCATAGGTAAATCTAGTAAACCATCATTATTTATTTTTATATTTAGTGGATTCATTTTAAATAACCCTTTATTTTTACAACTCATCCATCTTAATATTACTATCATTTTTTGGTCGTGAAATTTATGATGAAAAAAATTTACTCCCACTAACACTTATTGAAATAAATTTCATTTCTATAAAGTCTTCACGTGTTTCAATTAATTACAGAAATAATAATTCACTATCTCTTTCGGATAACTAATAAGATTAAATTTATGTGATCTGAGTTCATGTTTAAATTATCTAGTATGTCATATTAATTCCTCACAACCCTAAATCACCATGAATGAAAAATTAGGATACACCCCATTCTAGATCCCATTTGTTAAAATTTGAATAGTTTTTTACGGAATATGTTTATTTAAATAGAAACTCTTCTAGATAATAAACATAAAAGAGAATTGGAAGGCTTCCATGAATCATCATTGATCAAACATTGCCAAATGTTTTTAATTTATCCTTTCAAATAAACCATTTAATTATATTTTACCAAATGGTGTGAGTTGTGATATTATACAACAGTATTAAAGATATTTTTGTATTTCATGAATCAAATATTTTCTACTCTAATCATAGATAATAATTTATACATTTCTAAAATGAATTTTTATATATATTTTGAAAATTTTGAACATTTCATATGATTCAAACTTTTGTTTCATAAGATAAAAATTTACATACCAACTAAATAAATCAATAAATACAAGGAAGTATTAAAATTTACCTTCTTCTACATTACTAATAGGATCAGATAAAACAATAAGTATGTGTTCACATGAATCATTTTATCATTTCAATTTACCCTAAAAACATTATTGGGTTATTTTATTAATACAAAAGACTCACATATATCAAAATATATCATAAATTTTGGAATATAATGATCCATTATTATATATCCATATGATGTGATTTTTATTTATATAGACTAGGGTAAATTTTGAAATATAAATTGTATCATAATAATTTATCATGACTCAATTATTATGTATTGTTTATGACATTCATCACTTTAGAACATAGTGAAATCCTTTAAATTTTCATAAACATATAGGACCAATGACATGAACCCATTAGCTACCCCTTACCCCCCACCAAACCCAAACCACCACAACACAAATTGTGGGATGGATTTATTAATATATAAATTATTTATAGTATTATTAATATTGGATTTAAATAATATATTAGATATTTTATTATAATAATAAATAAATTATTGAAGTTCATTATTAAAAATGAATATACTACCCTATCATGGCACTGTTCAAAAATCAAATTCTATTTATTGATGGCACATGATTAGTGTCTTCCAAAAATAATAATAATAAATATGGTAGAAATAAATTCAGTTCCCCATAAATGATGTAATAACTCTTACTCTATTCATAACATTGAAGTCAGGTTATCCCTAATTAACTTCCTCTTCTGTTTGAGTGTTTACACATTACCACATATACGTGATATTGGTATGATATTATATATGCATGAATAACTTTTTGAGGAATTTATGTCACGAAAATTAAAATTGATGTCGTCCAACCATAACTACATTAAATCCTATGAATAACTAGGTACTGAGTAAAATTACACTTTCAATGCCTATATTTTTTTTAAAAAGAAAATAATTTCCATATTTTTTAATTCTTACCGTCATATCATCTATTAGATATATAGAAGACATTTTAGCTTCTATTTAATTTTTCTAAACATATTGACATGTTCAATAAAGGGAAAATAAATGTTCATCACATTAAAATTTGTGATAAAATAAATAATATACTTGGTAATAATTGTTTGAGAGTTTTAATGGATATAAATTTCTTAAGATGAAAATTTAGCCTCTATAATTTCATTATGTGACCAACCATTGTGAACACATTAGTAAATACTAATGTTTCTTTATAAATACTTCAATGTAAAATTGAATTTATTGCATTATACCATTAAATTAGGCCTTTCTAATTCTATAAATCTTTATGGTGTTCAATAATTTAAAAATACTCCATTGATTCGATTTTATACATTATAGAAATAATGATTGATATAATTAACCTTGATACATCCAATGAATATTTCATATTCTTGTTATAATAATACTTACCATCACAAGGTCTTGTGGTAGTATGTTTAGGTAGGATAGAATTCTATTGAACAAATAATTTCTCCACATGGTTTAGATTAATACTGATGATATGATACTAATAAGTGAAGTTTTTTCCATTTATTTATTTCTTATCAAGGGCTGATATCAATGATATATATTGAGTTTTTATATTATGAATGAATATAATATATATATATATATATATATCATTTTTAGTGTATTGTATACAATTATTAAATATGGTATTTTATTGAATATACACACACTAAAATGATAACTGTCAATATTATAGATTTAGTGGGCCATGATCCATATTTATACATGTATTTTGGCCTATGAGTAACCTATACATGGTATTTTTTCATTTATAATGACATGGTATCCTTAGTAATGGATATTAGGATATGATGTTAGGTGTTGAATGTTTTATTCTTCTTCAATAGATGTTTGACAGATAGTATTAATCGGTCAACACCATATGAGGGATGTCGAGATACGCAACCCCTCTATCGCAATTGCGAGAATGTCATCATAAAATCTACAAAGATTTAATAAACCTCCTATATCACCACATCATCAGTCCACAATCAACTAAGTGGAGCCCCCTATCATACAAAGGCACAACTCCTCCATTCACTGAGCAGAACCACTATCACACCAAAGCATTTTTCCTCTATTTACTGATTGGAAACACCCTATATCACAAGGGAATAGGTCCCATATTAGATATTCTACCCATAATGATGTGTAGTAGTGGAGACTTGGGGGTATTTCACATGACTTTCATGGATTGGCAAGGGAGATGATGGGCAGTAGAGATGGACCTTTATAACAACAAGAAGACTAATCATCCTTTGATGCCCTATAAGGGTAGATATCCACTTTCTATTTTATCAATAATTCTATATGATCATGTATCTTGGATTTTATTTCAATCATTATTTGGGTTTTGTTAACTTCTGTTGTATATATCCATTTCTATAAAATAAATAAGGCGTCCTTTGGGTATGTATATTCTCACACATGTGTAGGATATTTTCACATGATTAATGTACTATGCATAAAGAATTTAGATTGGTGGTGTAATGTATTGATATTAGGGATATGTCAGTGTATTTACCATGTATGATGGTTAGAAATGGAGATCATGATTTGGTATCTCCTCATTATTCCATTTTCACATTTTTTTATCATGTTGAAAATTCATTTTTGGTTAAGCTTTTATTTTTTCAATTTCTCAATTTGGATTATACTATCGTACACTAATGTATTCAATATATGTAATTTCATAAATTATTATACTCTAGATATTACAGGATATTTTTTATTCATATACACTATTTCATGGAGAACTTTTTTCAAGACCATACAGGTACGTACGAATTAGGCCTCCCAATTAATTTAATTCCTTCTCGATTTTGGTCTCCATCTCCATGCATTTTGACGGTGACCATAGGGTAGTAACACCAATATTTCCACTACCTAAGACTACCATGATGGGTTGGTTTATGAAGGATGGTTATTATATAATCTCATCCCTAGTTCGATGTCAATGTGGGACCGATGACAAGGATTGGATGATAAATTATGGAACAGTTTCAGAATTTCATGAGTGTAAATTTCAAGCTAGGTAATCTAGTATTGGTGTGGAGGCTATCATATACATTCTATCAGACATTTAATACATTTTAGTTGTCTCAATACTCATATACATCAGTTAAAGTGATCTATTGGAACATGTATCATATAGGATTGAGTCTTTTGAACAACATTTTTGAGTCAGTTCCCCATTCATACACTTCAACCATGGTAAGTCGTGATAAATTTTTTGATTTCTATGTGACGAAATCCATATTTGAATTTTATATTTCTTCATGGATACAACCATTTGATTGATGAGTTCATTGTTCAGGGACACATATATGATGTGTTTCCTCTGAGATAACCCTGATCTATGATAAAACCTATTGATAAGTGAATGGACCCACCTCAGGTAGGTGGTCATTCACATTTTTAGAAGTGAATAGATCCATTAGAATACGATGATAGTAAAAATATCATTAGATAGTTATATGAGTTAAATATGTTGGCACCACTGATGTTTCATGGAGATCTAGACCCTTAAGCATTAGTGTAGTAGATCAAGGTGGTGTTTCATTTTTTCTATCTTGTACGGACCATGACCAACATCATGTTCATGTTGGACACCTATCTTCATTTTAGAGAATATGTTGGATCATTTGGATGTAGGGATTGACACACTTGTACTGTTTTCACAGTGAGTGTTGAAGAGATAGAGACCCTCCATATTTTATATTGGGATAGACCCACTTCTCGATTGGTAGAGGGATAGAATAAACCTATGGTGCTAGAGCTATTCAAGGTTAGTACCCCTCTATATGGTTGTCCTGACAGTTATACCACTCCAGGGTGATATTGGGAATCAATGGATACTTGTTTTGGTGATCTTTTACATGGCTTCAAGTTCATAGGTAGTGATATACTTCTGTAACTGAGACACGTTCATATGACACAATCCAATATCATGTGGTTGAGTTAGTTATTCCCAATTTATATTGTGACAATGTGTGGTGGGTGTGTTCCTTTGACTTATGGTTCTGATTTCATTTTTCTGTGCTATGGTTTTTGAGCACGTCCTATGGGATATGGGAGGGAAAGGTTAAAGATGTAAGGGAGTAGTACAATCATGTGACCTCGAGGCTCAGGGAATGAACAATTTACAAATTTTTTCATCCCTAATAAAGTATTCTTATAATTGTGGTCTCAAGAAATATTTCCATGGACTTATACCATTTTTGAGATTGAGAGATACCAGTTGGGACTTTTAGCTTGAAACTAATTTCTGAAGTCTTCTACAACGAGTATCGGTAATCATAATATGTTTTTGATGGTGTGAACTAATTATGGGAGGAGATAGACCCCCCACATCGAATCCTTATACAGCTTCTAGTGGGGACCTATTATGTTTTTAGTATGGACTACTTTCCTAATTTACATGCCTAGTTGACTTATACTACTGAGGGTTTCGGTGTTTCTTAGTTAGTGGATGTAATATTCGTTCTTCAGTTAGAAGGTATCATGGGAAGTGTAGGATGAGCTTCTGTGAAAGAGGATGCAACTGATTTCTTATCAGTTAGACTGAATTTAACTTAAATAAATGGATTCCATGAGATTTCAGTTCTTGCGATCATGGATAGGTATGAGGATGTTTTTTACAAATGACATGTTATTTTACCTTCCCATAGAGAGTTCACTTTTTCATTCTACTTAAACCATGTATGGCCTAATATTTATGATTCCATATTAGATGACCACATATAGTTGTGAGAGATAATAGCACCATTAAAATGTCTTAAGTGTATATTATTGTTAGACTAAGGTGTTTAGACTATGTAGCCCAAATTTTATTCTTATGAAGATTATTAGAGATTAAGGTTATGTGTGGGATTAAATCACCCATATAAGATGGAATTTAGGATACAAAACACACCTCCAAGAACTAATGACTTCTTCGACCATTAATTTAGGGAAAATTGGTTTTCATAGTTTGACCTAGGAAAATGTGATCACCGACTATATGTGTGAGAGGAGGATCTACTAAATATGGATTCCTAAATCTTAAATGGTATCTTTTAGTTCTTGGTCATACCCTTTGGCATGTTGAACTCCCCCATATAGTTTATGGGGCCTCAGAATTGCATCCTTCACTTCCTTCATGGATTGGTTCATGGTATTTTTCTTTAATACGATATTATCATATGTAGAATCTATGGTAGTGAAAATATGAAACTTTTCGTTGGTTTTGTGCATGATTTATTAGTACCCCCATTATTATAATATCTCATTGAATTAGTTATGGAATTTTTAGGTTTTTAGAAGTCGTATCCAAGGTTGTAGACCCTTTGAACGCCTTGACATGGAATGGGATCCATTTACATCGATTGAGGCTTGTTAAGTAGCAGTTTAAGAGATGATTCATAGGTTGAACAGTGACTTTCTGTTGAGACTATGGGAGTTTTGATGTAGATTACGTAGTGTTTCTCAGTTTTTGAAGAGATGGACTCAGTTTAATTTTGATGAAGAGGTGGGAGGTTATAGCATATAGGTCAAATAAGTTGACACCCCATGAGTTGAAAAATTCAACCAACATCCTAGAGTTAGCAGTAGTAGTCTTCACTCTAAATAAGTGGCTGAACTATCTTATGGGTAAGCATTTTTTTTAATACACCTACCACCATAGTTTCAAGTGAATCATCACTCAAAGAGATCACAACCAATGAAATACACATTTGTTGGAGTTACTTCTAGACTATGACATCAAGAAACTCTATATTATTTGGAATAGAAGTGTGTTGGTTGATTCCCTTATTATGAATCTTCATTCTTACTTAGTATAGTAAATGTCTAAGAAATTGGGTTCATTATAGCTTATCCTAGTGGAGGTGAGGGGAGAATTTTTTTCTTAGGTCAAATGTGTTAACTCCACTACTTCATTATCATGTTTGAGAGGCTTAGTTAGGAGACACTGAAAATTAGATTATTCATGATGATATATATTTTATATATTCACTAGATGTATTTTTTTATGGAGGGGATCATATAATTCTTTTTTAAGGGGTGAATAGTGGTTCAAGTCACACTGTGGGTAGAGGTGATGTGGGAGTTTCACAATTTTCCAGTCAATTTATTTCATGGTGAGGAAAATATGAACAAGAAGATTCATTTTCAGTTTTCATATGACGAAATGAAGATTATTGTATCCATGTTCATATCTCAGTGTCTCACATGTCAGTAGGTGAAGATTGAACACCAGGTTCCTATAGGTTTGACGCAACCTATTGGGACCCTATTTTTTATA
Organism: Viscum album; assembly: GCA_963277665.1. Classification (NCBI taxonomy): domain Eukaryota; kingdom Viridiplantae; phylum Streptophyta; class Magnoliopsida; order Santalales; family Viscaceae; genus Viscum; species Viscum album. Next base: position 938,277,098 of record OY728150.1, read on the forward strand.
TAGGATATCATATCCTTTGACTTTTTTAAAGGGATTCCATGGATGGAGAGAGGTAATAATTCTATCTTTGTAACTATTTACTAGCTTTTGAGGTCAGAGCACATTCTCTTAATATGATAGTAGTTTTAATTTGAGATTTTAAACGGATATTGTCTTGATTTGTGTCTTTCCCTTGATGATCATCTTTGACCGTGATTCTTGATTTACATAATGATTTATGAAGAGAACATCATGAAGATTTTGGAACCCAGTTGTTAATGAGCATTGAGTTCCACCCCTAGAAGGATAGGTATTTCTAGTTGACTATATAGGTGATGTTGGATATGATCTGGTAATATTTATTGGACGTCAATGAGAGTTGAGAGGATCACATCCTATTGGTAGAGTTTCTTTATAATAACATATATCAATATATTATTATCCTGACACCATCCAATAAACTTCACAGGATACCCATCGAGACACCCTTATTCTAGATTGATATAGGAGGGAATTCTTTAATTGGGCCGCAGATCATTTTTTTATGAGAGTCACCCCACGATTAGGATTGCATAGGTTTGGACCAGGGAGGCATGTTACCCTAGATTTTCATCAGGCCATTTGTGGTTCAATAAAGGTTTTGAGAGGTCACATAATTCCCAGTCTTACCCCCACAATCAGATTAAGAGCATGAGGCATTCTATTTTTCGCATATAAGTAGATATGTGCATGCCCCAATGAACATTATTCAAAGGGGTGAGGTGGAAATAGAGGATGGTTCCACCTTCACAAAGTACCTAGTGGAGATCTGGGATTAGTAATCCAACATGGATGGATCATTACTTTGGTTATTATGTTTTGGAAGTTTGGGATATTTTAATATATCTCTTGGGATCATGTGAGTCAGATGAAGACTCATTACCCCCACATTTTGGTTTAGATTTTTATTTTTAAAGTGGAAATTCGTGAAGGGGTGTGAATCTAAGAACTTTGGTTTCTATTGATTAGTCCTTTGAGAATTTCTATGTATATATCTGGAGTAATCCTTTGATTCAGCATGGAGTTTGGGTGTCTTAGGACAACAAAATTAATATATTTTAAATATTAATATACATTACTGGACTGAAATAAATAATTTTCTTAATATTTTCCCCATTTTATGGGATCCTGGATATGAAATCTGAGATCATGGTTGATTCTTGAATGTGGGGTTTACCCTAGTAATGACCTAATGTTGGTCAACATTGGATGTTCCATGGGTGGTGAAGGATTTCTGATTCATTAAATAAAATAAATAAGCTATTTTATTTAATTTAATTAAATAACCTAATGTAATTATTCCTCTACAAATATGATACAATGGAAATCGTCTTGGGTTAACCACATAACCATGAGATGATCTAAGAGGAGGATAATTCTTTATTGTTGTTTTTCAAACATAAGGATACAGATTAATGACCAGATCAAGGTAGACGTGGATACAGTTGAAGAACAAAACCCATCCACTTATTCACCACCAATGATTTCATTATTCACCATTGGTCAATCCATTATATTGGTATGGATTATTATTTATTTATTTCAAAAAAATTATTTTACCATGCATGGATTAATTATCTTCTTTTATTTCCATAATTTTCTATTCTTTAATGATCCCCAAAATAAGGAAAATAATTATTGATCTAGATATTTGTGTTTTTAACATGATTCAATGCCGTGTTACAACATATTCAGGGTTGTTGGTTGAGATAACACTGTAAAATTATATATTCCACATAATTATTAATCATTTCTCACCACATTTCATCACATTCATTGCATTTGAACCATGAGGTAATGGGTTGACAGTTCTTGGGTGGTTTTGAGTTTGATTGAACCCTCAAATTCATTTGGGTTGTGTTAATGACATAACATATTTTTATTTTTGGGTGGATCATGATGAATTTTATATAGTGTGTGATGCCTCCATAGATTTGGGAACTTGACAGGAGAAGAAATAAATGAAGTCAAGTGAATATATACTTTATATATGACCATCAGAGGCCATAGATTAATAGACATAGAATACCCCCTCCAAATTTAGGTGGTCTTATACTGAGTTAAGTAGAATAATATATGTATTGAGAGACATGTGAATCCTTCCTTCAATTCTAGTGAAATCTGGACTACACTATGTGTACTACGAATAATACACATGTGTACTTCCCTAGATTTAGTGTCTAGGGTTTTAGGTCAGATAAATATCACACTCTATGTATTTTGATATACACATGGGAATGACTTGAGTTCATGGGAATGAATGTGTACTCATACATGTCTATGGTACCATGACGTGTCATTGTATGATGGCATGGGATGGTGTACATTGAATGTGCTACAGGAGCATGTATATGCCTTAAGTTTCTAATAGTAGTCATGTACTATGTTAATTAATCATGTAGTTCCACATTGATATCCAATACATGTGGAATCAAGGACACAACATGAAGGAAATTTGAGAACACACAATGTGTAACCATAGGCACACTCTATGCACATCTCTTATATTCCCCCAACATTCATATATCCACCCTAACAACTTATATATTTGACCAATGAGTGTCTTATCATATGTATATTTCAATATAGAAAAATATTGAAACTGTTATACTGGAATTTTGGATATTATGCAAGGATCTATTAGCATGACGCTTCAATAGGACATGCCTGATTGATTGCAGTTATCAGACAACATCATCAAAGATTGTTCGGGGTTGGAAACCATCCTATTGCACTATAGAATGGGTATTTATACTGAATACCCTGGATTATTGGAACCCCATTTTCACATCCGGGAATAGTTCCTCTATCCATTGAGTGATACCCCCTTTTCATACTTGTTCTGTAGTACGTTATCCCCTTGGTTGCATCCCATGTCCCACCGGCGTGTTGGTACTCTATCAACCACGTTCCCCACTACTCACACCAGGGAATAGGTCCCCTATCTACTTATTGGCACACACTGTGTCACTTTATCCGGGGACCTCTATTAGAGATTGTCCCCCATGGGATACAAAAAAACGGAGAGGTGTGAATCCACCATAAACTTTCTCAAATAGACAAGAAATATATGGGGCATCAGAGATGGACCTTTAAATCTAATGAGAAACACATCATCATTGGTTGGGATATATATATGGGAATCCATGTTCTCTCTCTTTAGGGTTTTATGAAGAGAATATATCTTAGGTTTTTATTTACTATTTTTTAGGGGTGAGGGGACTTATAGTTTATCACACTATCTCTCTCATTGTGGGTTTTGAGGAATCCTACTGGTTATGAATATACTCACCTATATATATGTATATTCTATATGTTTCATGTCTTATGACGATGATAAGAAATTAGGCAGTGACATTGGTGGAGAATATTGATACGTGGGTGTATTTTTATTATTCAGTGTTCAAACATGGAGATCATAATTCAAGGCATCTTAAGTATTATTCTTTCTATTTTTTCTTCTAGTTAATACTTAATTTCGGGTTGGGTATGTATTTTCCATTTTTATCTGTGTATTATACTATCATTCCTTGATGTATTACCTTGAGTTTATTGCATAAATAATTATACTCTATATGTTTCATTATTGTTTTATTCCACTTCATTGTTTCATGGAAAAAATTGTGTTTATGTGCATTATTATAAGGTCTATAATTTTATTTTATGCATTATTGGTGCTTGTATATATCAACTGTCAATTTGATAATGTCCTGAGGTTTTTACACCCGACTTTCCAATGACCAATCAGGCCCTGGTGCATCCGGTCATGAAAATGACAACAAATTTATATAGATAATGTTTATAGCTACCATGACTACCATTCTTCCATAATTTAATTCGGTGAACATGGAACATTAAATTTTATTTGAATATGATATTAAATGAAATAAAATAATTATATGGAATTAAATAATAATACATGTTAATAATTTATAAAAAATTAATAACTTAGTTAAAATTAATTTTTATGGGAAAATTAACACATCTCTATCTAATAATAAAATAATCTATCTCTTATAAAACCATTAAATTAATATTTTCAGGATTTACTTTCTATCAACTCCCTCTATATTGTTTTTAAGAAATTATCATTCTCAACATCTTTAAATTTTTTTCATCATTATTATATGGTTATATTATATTTTCCTCTCAGTATAATATTTGTTAACTAAATTTATTTAATTCAATGTGTGTTGATAGAATTACTTATGGGTAAGGGTTTAAATGGAAGACATTATGGTTTTATTCAGGATATATTACATTGATATTAATGATGATAAAGGTTGAGACCAAGATATATCCCCTTAAAGCATTGGGTAATTATTTATTTACAGAGTGGATTATTTGGAATTAACCAATCATGTTATTCAATTATGTCTGATTAATTATAATTATAAGTTATTATAGGTGATTGATATATAATTTCCCAAAATTATTCATAATTATTCTAGTTCCATCATTATTAGTTATTATTTTATTTGAAAACCCATTTTATTTTTATTAGATGAGTGAATAAGTTTATTTCATGATTTAATATAAATTAAGAGTAAAATGTCATATAATACCATTCATGAGATATCATATATTATCATCGAATGACCTATTTTCTTATTTGTAATTCCCCTTAATAAGATTTATTTTGTCATTTGAAATGATCAAACTATTTTTACAGTGATTAAGGATGGGTTGAACTACAAATATTATTATTGGTCACGAATGAGTTAAGTCTATCATTTTAAGAACCTAATATATGGAAAAAAAATTACACAATGTAAAAATGATTTTTCATATTTATTGTATTTCATAGTTATATAAAACTATAAACATAAAGGAATCTAGGATAAAATAATTTTAATATTTACAATAAACCATGAATCTATTTAATACATATGATTGAGATATTTATATTTGTATCAAAGAAAGGATTATATAACTTTAGAGCATTTGATATTGGATAGGAATAAAATGAATTAATCTTTAAAGATGTTAAAGTGGTTAAAATATGGGGATGAGACATTTTTTTGTTGTTTCCAATAACATATGAGTGTTTTTGATAAATTATTCATGAAAATTTATAAAATGTATATTCTATTTTAAATCTATATTAGAATGGTTTTCCATATATGTAATAAGGTTAATGATGTAGGAATGAAACAAGAGTCTAATAACATTCAAAAATCAACCACCAAAAATGGTTGAATTTATAGTGTAAAAATTTATAGTCATGTTAACTCAAATAACCTAGGATATTAATGGTGGTATGAATGAAGGGATATAGTAAATCATCTAAAAATTAATATGTCAATAAGGTATCATTTTAAAGAATAGAATCCTTTAAAATATGGTGGAACATAAAATCTTTTTAATGTTGAAGGATAGATAAATTCATTGTAGAATATATTTCAAATTTCACTTCATCTGAAAATAAGAAGGTAAATATTACAGTCTATTATATTCAATGTGATTCTAATTAGTTGAGGACTATGATTAAGAATTATGTGGAGAATATTGAGATTTATACAATTGAATCGAAGGTATTTAAATATCTTTTTGATGAAAAATAATTTCCTAATTTTTTTCATCATAGAATAAAAAGGACATTTCTATAGTTGAATCAAAAATTAGAGGTCAGAGTTACTTATTATGAAGAAAATTGTGCCTGATTTGAAAGGTATATAATAAAATTTTTTGGACCATGAATGTAAAATTGATATATTTTACCTAGGTTCAAAGTAATATTTAAATAATAATCTAGATACTTGTGAATTTAATATTTATAATGGAATTGTTTTATTTTAAAAGATGTTTGAAATTGAGTTTTTTTTCTCTTATGAATATCCAAACATCAATGATTAGAAACAAAAAAGTAATATATGAATGGAGAATCATTGAGCATAGATGTTTGAAGGTTATGGAATTCAATTTCATGCAAATCCTATGTATGTTTAAAGAATCTATATAGAGTGTTTAATGAAATCATTGAGTAATTATTGATATGGTTCAATTAAATTTAAGGATAATTATTTCAAATAAATGAGTTATGATTAAAATAATCATGAAAAAATGATAAACCAAAATATTTTTAAGGTGGTCAGTCATAAATGAATATTTTTTATTTTTATGAGATGGGTTATCATGAAAATATGTATTCAATGTTAATTTTAATTGTGGAAATTATTAATATCGTAGGTAAAATGGTGTGGAAAATTAATTTCCTACTACTATTTCTGGTATAGGTCTTTTAATTGAAGTAGTGAATACTAAATTATTTACAAAAAAATTTATATTTGCTTCCAAGATAATCCCTATTTTTTACTAGGTTTATAGGGAACACTTATTATCCTTATAGACCAAAAATACATGACATGACGGCCTAGATTTGATAATAATTTACCCACATTTGTCCTAAATTCATTAAAACACCAATTCTCCATCATCTCTTCAGTGTATATTTGTTTTCCATTTCTCAAATATGCACTCACCTTTCCCTATCCCCATAAAAATGTGTGAGGTTCCTGTTTCCTTTTATGATTATACATATACACAATGTATTATATCCTAGAAATTTTATAGTAATGTAAAAAATCATACTCATTAATATAGTCTCATATTTTGGAATAATATCATAGTATTTTTATTGGAGATTAATTTTTTTAGTTGGAAGGTTCTAATTGTCATGTATGGAATGTTCTTTTCTATAATACTTATTTTCAAACCTATATTAGTGTTAAATGTTATTTTTGTTATGGATTTTATAATATGATATCATGATAAGGTTGTTTAAATAACAAAGGAAAATATTTTTAATTTTTTTAAGTTTTTTTTTGAATTTAAAAATGAAATAATATTAGTTATAACATATCTAGAAGATCAAAAATTCATACGAGATATATGTGAATGTTTTCTTTTTCAGATCACTAAAAAAAGGAATTTTTCTAAAATAATTATATTTTAATGACAAATGAATAATTGAATTGTTTTTATGACTATTTTATAATATTATTTTTGGATTGTATGGTGAATTCACTCTTGATTGCTTCCAAATTCATAGCCAATCCGAAAAAAAACCCATTATTAAATATTTACATTATATCTATTAGTGTTTAAAAATATATTAATAGACTTTATTTATATGGTTTATATTCCAACAAGAGCATCACCTTGGGGTTAACATGAATTTTATTAAGAATAAAATGGGTCAATTAGACTTTTCTTTGATAATATAAAACTAAATAACAATAATATTATAATAAATATCATTTACCTCATATTCATTGCTTTTTTGGTCCACTCCATGGAGGTCAATTATTTTTAAAAACTAACCTAAGGTTTTAATATAATCAACTGAAGGTAAAGAAAGATGTTATTTATAAAACATTTTTTTTTAATTAGGTATCACCACTATTTATTTATATTTATTTACTTTGTGTTAATTAAAGGATTTATATTATTTATAGATTTTATGAGAATATTTTAAGAGAATATTGATTAGAATTTGTGGTTTCATTTTTTGATTATATTATTTTATATTCCAAATTTTATTAAGATCATGAAAAAGTTTTATGATTAGAATCAAAACCTTAAGAGAAATAAATTCATATGGAAAATTTTATTTATGAGAATTTTGGTGAAATCAAATTTAATTAATTGGGAATATTTCTACTATAGGTGGTATAATTGTTGATCCATATAAGACTGCTGTGATGAAAAAATAGACAGGTTAAACAAGCATAAAAAATATGCATTGTTTTCAAAGAATATTGGGTTATTGTGAATAGTTTTCTGAAATTTTTCTCGCTTATATATCCTAGTAACCATATTTAATCAAAATATAGATAAATAAATTTTGGACAATGAATGTGAATAATAGTTTCAAGAATTATATTGTACATTGAAAATTTATTCTCTATTATCCTTTAGTTATTTGAATATGAATTATTTTTAAAGGGAAATTTGGGACAGTACCCCAGCATAAATACTCATTTATGATGGGGTCTTTTCACAAATGATGCATAGATGAAAATCATATCACAAATTTCATTTTTATATGGATCAACACAAAAAGATACTTTACGTGAAAGCGAATTGACCCCTCAAAAAACGTTTATCTAAATATATATATATATACATTTATGATGAGTTAATAATATTATAAAAAATAATATAATAAAAAAATAAAAAATAGTTTAAAAGAAAATATTAATTAGATTAAAATTTAGAAAATTCAAGAAAAAATAAAAAAACATAATAGTATAAAAATCACAATATTAAAACTATAAATATCTAAATTAGTAACAATACTATAAAAAATAATTTCATTAATGTTTTTATCATAATAAATGTATTGAGAAATACAATAATAAATAAGTAGAGGGAGGATCATCGAAAGGAGGTGGTGGAGTAAAATATTTCCCTATACCATAAGTCAAGCATCTCATGTACTCCATCATCTGATACTGCTGATGCTCATTTATCATTAATACTCCTCCTATAGATGCACATGATATTGGTGACACTCATCATGCTCTATACGTAGGTTCTCTATAACATCATCCTAATCCAACAACATCGCATCATACTCTATAGACGATGATAAAGACTCTCAATGAGCTCCCACTGAGCTGGATGACGACAAAACAACATTACAATAATAACAAATAGGCATCAATGTAACGACCCAAACATTCATGAATAAAATTCCCTTTATTTTATTTAATTAAATGTTTTATAGATATAGAAAAAACATGAAATTTCTTTATTTTATCTAGTTGGATTTAAATGACTGTTAAGTATCCTTACCTTTGTTAATATAGACTCTTAATAGTGATCAAATGACTAGTACGAATATAAGATTTTTAAAAAAAATATTTTCAACATAGACAAAGCAGAAGATGGCCTCATCAAGTAGACTCGAGTCGTACAAAGCTCATTTTTCGAAGCTCATTAAGGAGGTAGCATCACTAGCATTCTCTCTTGAAAAATCCCAAGATGAGATTCAACACATTAAGCTTCAATAGAATCGCCTATGGGATATGTGGAAGTTAATAGATATTACCACCTAAGAGATGTTATCAGAGCCGCCCAAAGAGTTTTTCATAATAGAAATCTTTACCCTTATGTCATATACGGTTGTTATAAGGGTTTATAAAATAAGGTATTAGTAACTTACTGTGTAATAACTTTTATAAATAAAATTTTTATTCCATCAATTCCTTTATTAGAATATTTTTTTATTAAAATATGATGAATTATAATGATCCATTATTGATGTTATAAAATAATATAAAAGGGATATTTGAGAAATTTATGTTTTAACATTAAAAAAATTTATTTTATATTTATCGGAATAATATTATAATGCCTTAGTGGACCCTCCAAGACTTATAAACTATTTTATCATTTCAAAATGATTTCTTGGAGAGTGTGAAAAATATCCAAATAAGAAAGGACATTATTTTAATATGTTTGGCCCTTATAATTATAAATTTTTTTATTCCACTCCCCTTGGGAGTGACCATGGGAAAAACCATGGGATGGTTTTTGGTTTTGAATATTTTAATGTGTAGTGTCCAAATCCTAAATAATAAATAATTCACTCTCATTTTTTATATAAAATCACCTAATCTCCCATTCCTCTTCACTCAAACCACATTGAGCACGTCCAACCACATACCCATAATATCCAAAATGATCCCAAGGTGTCCCAATCTCCCAATAATAATCTCTCAAGCCTCTCTCAGGCTTTTGGGATCACACTTCCAAGTAAGGGATCCTCACTTTCCTCTCCTACAAAATTAAAGCTTCTTATTCGAAATTAGTTCTTGTAATTTAGAATTGTTAGAATTGGTGCACGACAACAAACATTGATGCACTCTCTGTGAGACATGACTGAGGGATATGCTTCAATAATTTTTTTATCTTAGTAGAAACCATTATTAAGGTAGAAAAAATCTTATATGAATATATGTTAGTAGATAGATCATGGATAAAATAGATTGAAGCATATAAATTTATATGTTAATGAGATTAATGTAATTTATAAATTATACATTTAATTTAATTGGAATCCCCATTATGTGTTAAAATGTTTCATATAATCATCACTAATTTGCCTTTTATTTTAGACAATGTCCTGAAATATGAGTAATCGAGCTGACAATCGATGAGATGGGAATTGTGATGAATAATCCAATGAGATTTCTAATCAAATGGGAACTCAAGTAGGACATATCGTTATTATAACAAACCCGATATCAAAAATAACTATTAAAAATTGTTTATTTTTTGAATTCCCAAGGACATCAAGGAAGAGGAGGTTGAAATCTCATGAAAGTCCATCTCATAAAGGTGATAAGGGAAAGATGACCCCATTTCCTTCGTGCAAAAATGTGGAAAGAGGAACCAAGTGAAATGTCAGAAAGGGAATAAGAGATATTTTATGTGTAATATATAAGGGAACAAAGGATCCAGTTATCATCAAAAAATAGATAGAGTGATAGATGTAAAAAAGTTCCATTAAGGCATATTACACGGTTTTATGTCATAAACGTGGAGAAATCGGGAATTATCAAAGATGATGATCTTTTGAAAGTTCTTAGAAGCATGATGAACATCAATAGTCTCCATGATTGAGGAAGCAATAGAAGTCCTATTTTAAGATTGATAATCATGAATGAATTACATGTAACCACTACTACAAAGTATTGTATATCGTAATGTATTTAAAATCATGTCGTATTAGTCTATCTTTTATGTTTCAAAATAAATTTTGAGTCCCCACCAAAAGTGATATTAAAACCTTAGGGAAAACATCAATATGTGTCATATCACATGTTGAAGTTTGTGGGATTTCCTTTCTTGAAAAATTTATAAGTCGACATTTTTGGAATTTGAGGCACAAAAAATCATTACATATGCCTCAAGGTAGTTGAAAGTTCATGAGCAGGACTATCCAACATATAATCTGGATTTTTCTTCAATGATATTCTCATTAAAAATTTAGTGAAATTTCCTCTATGGGGAGAAGTGTGAAATATATACGGATCACAAAATCGTCAAGTATATATTCACATAGAAAGATATAAACATGCACCAATGAATATGGTTAAAAATGATCAAAGGCTATGACTGCTCAATACATTACCTCCTAGGGAATGTGAACAAGGTGACAGATGCTATAAGTATAAAGGACCAATGATTCTATCATTTATGAGAATTTAAAAGGATTCAATATTCTTAGATTTGATTAATATTGAAATGGGAATCTTAAATAAGGGAAAATCATAAATCCAATCACAAATTTGTAGTGGCTGAAGGATGATCAAAAGGATGATGTGGGACATCAGAATAATGTGGAATCTATCAGAAAATGAAAATCCACAGAGTTCAATGTTAATGAAGAAGGAATTGGGGGATACGGTCAATACTAGGTGTTCCATATTATATTGAGTTAATGAAATAACTTTTGTATGATTCACATAGGTCTAATTTCCACATTCTCTCTGGAAACACAAAGATGTATCGAGATATATAATATTATTTTTAGTGAGAAAACATGAAGAATGAGATCATTGAGTATACATAAAAGTGTCTCGTATGTCAGAAATTGAAGGATGAGAGGAAAAAAGTATAAGGGTATGATGCAACCATTACCCATAACATCATAGAGATAGGAAAAAATCACTACAGAATTTTTCACGAGACATCCAAAGAAATCCAAATGAAATAATGCTATCGTGGTTATTGTGGATCATCTTACAAAGACTACATAGTTCATTGAAATTCTAGAGGATTTATCATTGGATCTACTGGCACAGATATACATCAAAGAAGTGGTAAGGCTGCATGGAGTACCACTATCAATCATATCTTATTGAGATCCAACATTCACCTCTATGTTATAGAAGAGTCTCTAACACTCTCTGAATACTGAGCTAAACATCAGTACGGCTTATCATTCTCAAATTGATGGCCAATCTAAGAGGACTATCCAAATGCTTGAGGACATGTCGAGAGCATGCTCAACAGACAACAAGGTAGGACGAGACCAATATCTTCTTTTGGTTGAGTCCCCTTAAATGTTACCACTCAAACATCAAAATGGATCCTTATGAAGCACATTATGGGAAGAGGTGTAGAAGATCAGTACGTTGGGATGATGTTGGGGAGAGGAAACTCCAATGTGTATAAATGGTATAAGAAATAGTGGAAAAGGTTAAGACCATCCATTATCACATCAAAGGTACTCAATGTTAAAAAAAAATTATGCTAAAAATCATCGACATTAGCAAGTGTTTGTTATTGGAGACATGGTATTCCTCTACATATTACTATGGATGAGAGTTATGTGATTTGGGAAGAATGGAAATCTTAGTACAAGGTACATCGGACCTTTTGAGATCCCTAATCTCATTGGAGTATTTTCCTATCGACTACCACCCCCACCAAACATGTCTCAAGTACATGACGTATTCCATGTGGTACTATTGATGACGTACATACCTAACCCATTGCATGTAATCAATCCAGAGGTGGTACCATTGGAGAATGACCTCTCCTATGAATAGAATATGGTGAGATCTTATATCATAGAAAAAAAATGTTCTATGAAATAAGACAATGCCCCTCATCATTGTGTTGTGGAGAAACCATAAGTTTGATGAAGAAATAGGGGAACCATAGGAAGTGATGAGGTAGAGTTCCCCACAACTATTTTAGTGAGTTAAAGGAAATTTCGAGGGTGAAATTTCTGGAAAGGAGAATTTTGTAATGACCTGAACATTTAGTGATACAATTACCAATCTTTTATTTTATTAAATGTCTTATGGATATAGAAAACACATGAACTTTTTTTATTTATCCAATTGTATTTAAATGAATATTATGTATAATTATCATTGAAAATATATTAGCTGAATAGTAATCACATGACGTGTATTAATATAAGGTTTTAAAACAATACTTTCGAAATAGACAAAGTAGAGGATGGCCTCATCCAGTAGACACGAGCCATGTAAAGCTCATTTTGGGGTTCTCAAAGTGGAGGTAGTGTTGCTCTTCTTCTCTGTTGACAAGGCCCAAGTTGAGATTCAACAAGTTAAGATTGAACGGAATAACCTACAGTAGAAGTAAAAGTTAATAGAGATTACCACTTGAGTGATGTTATCCAAGCCACCCCAAGAGTTTTCCACAATCACACACAGTACCCTTATTCCTTACGAGGGTGTTATAAGGTATTATGAAACAAGGAATTTGTTACATTCTGTTTAATCCCTTTTAAAAATAAAATTCATATTCCATCAATTTCATTATGAGAATAGTTTTCCTTAAAAATATAATGAAGTAGAGAAATTGATTTTTTTGGGTAAAATGATACTTTTTAGAAATATATAATTTATTATTTTAAAATAATGTTTTTAATATGTTTTTTATAATAGTTTTATAATAACAATCATTTTATTTATAAGTTATTATTTTATATTTTCCGTATTGTTTTGACTCTATAAATGACTAAGTATTCAGTTTGATAAGAATTATATTTTCATACGATAAAACAGAAATTGTTTTTTTAATTAAAGAATTTATTTTGAAAAATTAATGAATATTTGGAGTATATAATATTTTGATAAAATATTTTTATCATATAATATTTATTAAATATAAATGATCATATAATTTTTATGAAGACAATTTTTACTTTTATTAGGGTTTAAAAACTATTTTTTATTCAAAACCCATCAATTTTCAATGAATATCATTTTTTCTTTTAAAAGTGAAAATTCACATATTCAGAAATTTATGTAGATAGAATATATATTATTTTGGGAATTAGGACATTTAAATTATCCAACGGCAAATTTTTCGTAATTTTCTTAGACAGTCAAATTTTTGGGTAAAAATTAAATAGAAAATAAATATATAATATGTTTTATGACATTCTAATTAACCATTAGTGATGTAATAAATTACTGGAAAATGGATATTCATAAAATATATGTTTTACACTTAAAATAATCTAATATTATATTTTTTTTATTAATTTAATAATGCTTTAGTGGGCCTTCCAAGAATTATAAAATATTTTATCATTTTAAAATGATTTACTTGAGAGTGTGACTCACCTCCACATAAGCATTGATAATATTTTAATATGTTCATCCTTTATCCTTATAAAATATTTTATACCACTCCCCATTGGTAGAAACCATTGGAAAAAACCATGGCATGGTTTGTGGATTGGAATATTTTAATTTTTAGTGTCCAAAACATAAATAATAAAGAATCCTCTCTCATTTCCTATATAAACCCACAGAATCTGTCATTCCTCATCACTCAAAACATTTTAATATCTCTAAAACACTTCCACATACTCTCTATAATCCCCCCATGGCACCCCCACCTCCCAATAATCCTCTCTCAAGCCTCTCTCGGGCCTTTGGGATCACACTTCCAAGTAAGGGATCCTCACATTCCTCTCCTCCTTTCGAAATCAAGCATCTAATTTGAAAGTAGTTCTTGTAATTTCAAATGGTTATAATGTGATTATTTTATAATAAATATATTACTGTACATTTTTATGTTATTTTAATAAGTGGTTATTTATCCTCCATCATTTTTACCCTTACATAAGTCATTCCTATGCCAAACTTTCCTAAGGGATTTCACTCATCTCATTGCCATTCTAGCTACACTTTTACTTTATTATTCTTATTTTCCATATTTATATATTGGATTATGATATCCCACGACACCCATTCTGTCAATTTGATGTATATATGATGATTTATTCCTTTCAGTCTCGTCATGCTCCCATATGATCCTTTCATCACACTCGTTACTATGGAGAAATTTCATAAGGGATCTTCAAGCCTACTCTATTATCAAGACTTCTTTTCATTTTATGCCATTGAATTTGTTTTATTCATATGTGGGGATATATTATTATATATCCTCCAAAATTCCCATTTTATTTATAAATTATTAGATCCCATTCACTCAAATTTATCTCTCTTATTAACCATTATGTATACTCTTTACAATGCCAAATTTTTGTAAGGGACTCCTTCCTTCCTCTTTTTCTGTCCAATTTTATTTATATTGTTATACCCATTTATTTTCAATTAAAAATATTGGGGTATGATTTTTCACCTCCTCCATACTTACCTCGAAATGGTTTAATAATGGGAGACAACATTCTCTCCCATTAATCCCTCCCACCTACACCTATTACCATGCCAAAATTTCATAATAGTTATTATATTTCTCCTCTTTATTTATGAATCTTTATTATGTTACTCCTTCTATTTTAAAATTTAATGTGTTGGTAAATGTATATATATGACTCCTTTAAAGTCTATTTCATTTATATATGATGATATTTTATGAACCCGGGTTTTTAGAACGGGTCAAAATCCTGACCCTGTTTGAAATTTTGACTGGTTTCTGAAGAAACTGGTGAAAATGGGAAGTTTCTAGAAATTTCAAGACTACATGCCGTGTACTTTAAGTACACGCCATGTATATGTTAACCGAGTGACCGGCCATGTGCTCGCTGAGTACATGTCGTGTGATGACCGTGTAGAAATTTCTTACTACATGTTGTGTACCCCCGACCCTGTGGTGGCCATACATGGTGTGTAGGCCTATTGGCCGGGTAGAACTAGGTGCATGCCGTGTTCCCCTTGGGCACGTCGTGTAGTCTAGATGTGTATGAGGGATATACATGGAGTGTGGGTAAGTCTCCGAGGAAGAGAAGATAAACCATGTACACGTCATATACCCATAGTTACACTCTGTGTACTCATGTCGTCAACTTCAGAAAGTAAGTTGGCTGAATTTAGCAATCACATGAACAGTTAAATGACTTATACGGCATGTAAGAGGAAGTACACACCGTATAGTTTCTTTTTTTGTGATAAAATGGGAGTAGCGTTGTTTTGAGGTATAACCTCAAAATTTTATTCGGTTTCGCAAACCAAGCCAACAGAACCTTGTTCCTTCCCCCGATCGTCCGTCCGAGACCCAATTTGAACTCCTATTGATGCGTTGGAACCCCCTCGGTAAGGCCTCGATTCCACTTTGGCTGTTTTGTTTGATTTTTGTTCTAGAATTAGTTATAGGTGTTTGAACTGTATTGACTCTTTTGTTGATTTACCGCGTTTTAGACCGAATTGGTGGCTGTTACCGGAGGAGTAGCATAATACGAGTCTCAGGTAGGTGGTGCATGCCTCATTTTGTGTTTTTGTGGTTGTTTGTGTGATGCGGCCTTCAGCGCATTTTCAGGTATTTTTAACAGGACCCGTTTTATCTTCTATTTCATATTAAATTGCTTGTGGGACCTATGGGGTGCCTTTGGGTATGCCCTATTACCAGTTTTCATGAGCGGGCTGGGTGAGGGGTCGTGGCTCATCAGGGCATTTTGGCCGGGGAATGCCAAAATGGATTTAATTGAAATATTAATGTGTTAAATGGTTTAGTTTAATTCATTAAAGCCTATTATAAATTGTTAGAGGCATTTAAGACCTCAGTTCTGGTATGGGACAACACCTCACATAGTGAAATTCAATTGTTTAGTTTTTCTTTCTATTTTATGTTTCTTTATTAAATATGTTATATATACAATTGCTGAATTGCATCTGTTGGACCCTTTGGGTGGTGTTGGGCATGTCCCTGATATTCTTGAGTGATGCGAATCACCGGTTGGGCGTCATGGAAGTCGGCTTGGGGCAGTATGATTATCAGGTTGGGCATGGCTCTGGTTACAAGGATGGAAATGCCATCAGACTTGAGCAGCATGGTCGTAGGGGCACGAGGTGTTAGATGAGTTGGTGTCTTAGGTACTATTTTTGTGATTACCGCTCACCCGGAACTTTGAGTAGTGTGAACACAGAGATACTTCGTGATGAGGTGGTTTTGAACACTCGTGTTAGTAGAGGCCCCCATAGTTGCGGTTATGTATTTTGGTTTGGGGTGCTTGCCGTAGAAAGCCATGTGGGAGGTGAGGAGCCTTCAGGGGATGGGCATGCCTTCGGGATGTCGGTACTTGAGACACAAGGTGTCAGGAGGCACATGGTGTCGGGTTACTATTCTTGGGAATGCCTTCGGGATGTCGGTACTTCAGACACAAGTTGTTAGGAGGCACATGGTGTCGGGAGACTATCCTTGGGCGTGCCATCGAGACGTCGGTACTTCAGACACGAGGTGTCAGGTGGCACATGGTGCCGGGTTACACGACAGTGATTCCGACATTTTCCGAAGCAGGTGACACTCCATGGTGGCTGTTGAGAACCAGTGGAGTTCGTGTTTACTTGTGCATTGTACTTTTTACTGATTTACATGTAATTAATGACTACATAAACACATATATCTGGTATGAACCATTGGGTGGTATCGTACTATGATTTGTCTCACACCCTACACGGGCCCTTCGGGATGCGTGCAGACATTATGGACTTACGTGTAGGAAAGTGGCCAGCTTCAGGAGCTGGGCTATGTTAGTTGTTGCATGGATTTGGTATGGATCTTGATGTCATACCTAACTGGGGTATAATTGGTTTTGGTTTCTTTTTTGTATTGGCATGCTTACTTGTTGTAGCTACTATTGGTTAGCCATTGGCGCCCTTTTTATATTCATCTTCGTATGGCCTGCTTCAGAGGCATGTTTTACTATTTAATATTAGTTAAATTTTATCAGCATGATGTTGTGTTTATGTCTACTTCTGTTGTTATATTTACTTCTTCTGATGTTTATCTATATTGAATATGCTTCCGCTCTGTGGGTCTGATTTGAGTCTATTGAGTATTTCTTTCCACTGCATATTTACTGTTATACTTGGACCAGTACCCATATTTTGATCCTCCGAGAGGTTATAGCCTCCCCACTATACCTAAAAAATCATCGCTGCTAGTCGGTAGTCTTTGGAATTAGGGGAGGTGTGCATAATGTTGTAACACCTGACCCGTTTGGCACTGTTCGGGTGACTGGCCGGGTCCGAATCGTTACAAAGTGGTATCAGAGGGGGTTCTTGACAGAGATTTAGTAGCAATGATTTCGTGACTACTAATGTGTTTGAGGCTTCGCGTTTATTACTCCTGGTTTTACTATTTGTGATATGGTATACTGGAGATAGTTTGTTACAGGTATTGGGATTCTTACTTGTGCTTGGGTGCCTGCAGCCCCAGGTACAAGGGATGGACCTAGTTGCCACAGGTGGGAACTGCTGTTTGTTTTTCTCAGATTACGGTTTAGATGATTTCCTCCTCGGCGGGTCACTTGATTTGTGATGTTCATGAATGTGATATGTGACCCTTGTCTCGGAGCAGTAAGGGAGAATTGGACCACGTCCTGGTATGGCAAGGCTTGTGGCTTGGCTTTTGGTAGGCTCATTTTTTTAAGGTATTTCATTTTCAAAATTGCGCGTATGCTTTGTGAAGTGATAATACCATGTGAATATAATCAATTGTAGTGATTATATTCTTTGAAATGTAAATGGGGAAATTCCTGATATAATTCCTAGTTGTGCAAATGTGTAGGTTTAATTATTTATATATTTGTAGAATTGCATGTGGTGGGATATTTTGGGTTTGGCACTTATGAGAGCAGGCTGGTACTATGGCTGAGGCAGTGTAATAGTCAGTATTGGGTGTCTCGGTTGTCAGTTTGAGGCAATGTGAGTTGTCAGGATGGGCATGGCATGAGGTACTTTTGATACTTGGCTCTGTTGAGGGTTGGTAAGGAGGCCATGAGGCTGAGATGCTGTGGGGTATGGGTTGCTGTGAGGGGGGAGTAAGGGTAGTTGTTATGCACTGCCTTTTACTGCATTCCATATCTACGTAGAATATATTTTTAAAGATATATATGGGATTTCTTACCATTTATGGTATTCAGCAGGTTACTCCCTCATGACTTGATGGAGCATCAGACATGTGAGGATAATGTGCCGCTAGTGCAGGGTCAGGGTCAGAATTCGGTAGAGGCAGAGCACGAGCTGGAGGTACAGGCTTAGGGACAGGATTTGGTTCAGGATCTAGTGCATGTTGGACAATAGCCAGGTTTGGAAACGTTCATACCATGTCTTGACGAGCTACTCCGAGCTAGCCTGGTACGTGTCTTGCAGGGGATTGACATAGGCGTGCAGGGTACAGTGCCTTCTATGGCGTATCTGACGCGGGAGTTCCACCTGCAGCACTTGTCACTTTTTCAGGGTGAGGGTGGTCCGCAGGCGGCTCAGAACTGGATTGAGAGTATGCAGATGATCTTCGAGTAGCTCGAGACGCCTCCAGGGTGGAGGGTCAAGCTGGACAAGTACATGCTTAGAGGACCAGCGAAGCGTTGGGTGGACGTACAGGTTCAGGCTCGTAGGCATGAGGGACTGTCTTGGAAGGACATCAAGGACAAGTTCATTGAGAACTTCTACCCAGAGACACTGAGGTAAGAGGGGGCTGGGGAGTTCTTGAGTCTTCAGTAGGGTGATATGTATGTCATGGAATATGCATCTACTTTCACAGAGTTGTCTCTTTTTGCACTGGGTATGGTGAGAGATGATGCGGCTAGGGTGAGGCATTTTGAGGATGGCTTACGACATGCTATTCGGGTCCAGGTGAACATCTTTAGGTTGGGTTTCTTCTCCAAGGCAGTGAATGAGGCACTCATAGGCGAGGGAAATGAGAGAGAAAAATCTCGCTTGGGCAGGGTGAGAGATTTAGGTTATGGTTCAGACAGCAGGAAGCGAGGACGGGATGAGTTCCCACAGGGCAGTTTGTCCAGGGATTCAGCTAGACTACCTCATGGTAGTTCTTCAGTTATTTTCTTCCAGTGTGGATAGTCGTGACATGTTAGGACGCAGTGTGATAGGCCTCTAAAGGAGTGACAGGAATGTGGATAGTATGGGCATCTGGAGAGGTTTTCCAGGCTGCCTTCTCAGGTAGCCAGCAGGCAGGGACCATGACAGACTACAGCTTCTGGAGTTCGTTTAGGTTCGGTACCCGGATAGGGTAGTCGAGGTTTAGTTGTGTGTGTAGGTCGTGACAGAGATGGCGGGACCCAGCTGAGGGGTCAGTGGCTCGGGACTGGAGTCGCATCGTAGGGAGGTCAGGAATCAGGTAGCCGTGTTTCTGGCTAGGTGCATGCTGTGGAGCTTCCAGAGGATGAGCAGGCTGGTGAGCCGACAACGGTTAGAGGTACACTGCGGTGTGGCTGTGATCCCCATGTTTCTTTTTCAGCATGACCTATAGAGGCATGTCTGTTTTAAGTGCACGTGGTGCACATGATCTATGTGGACTGACTAGATGCTAGTCAGTGGTATTGTATCTATATAAGGTGTTATATATATATATATATATATGAGATGCATCGCATTAGGAGCCTCGAGGATGCAGGTTACATGAGGTGTTGTGGGCATCGGGGCATCGATGATGCGGGTTACATGAGGTTCTGTGGGAATCGAGGCATCAAGGATGTGGGCTACATGAGGTTCTAGGCACCATGTTCAATTTTAAGCATCCATGGGATGCAGGACCTTGTGGAGGCAGACACCAATGCGGTGTGGGATACATTGGGTGTCAAGAACGACACATGAGCACCAATGGGGTGAATGAGTGACGATGCATCACAGGAAGACTATGCATCCAGAAAAAAGGTTAGTAAAAAAAATTTCTTTATGTTTTTTTTGGTTTAGACTGAGTAGGAAATTCCTATGGTGGGGATCCGCCTTGTGGAATTTAGCCTAAAAGTCAGGACCAGGGTAGTCCAGGTTGTTTAACCGGGATGGGCGTGTTCGGTGCCATCTCCGGGTTTTGTTCGGTAGCTCGGAGATGATCTACGTTAAGGTGGGGAGTTATTAAGAACCTAGGTTCTTTGAACGCGTCAAAATCCTGACCCTCTTTAAAATATTGACTGGTTTCTGAGGAAACTAGAGAAAACTGTATGTTTCTAGAAATTTCAAAAGTACACGCCGTGTACATTAAGTACACACCGTGTATATGTTAAGCGAGTGATCGTCCGTGTGCTCTCTGAGTACATTCCTTGTGATGACTGTGTAGAAATTTCTTACTACACACTATGTAGTTTTACACACACCGTGTACCCCCAACCATGTGGTGGCCATACATAGCGTGTAGGCCTGTTGGTCGGGTATAACCAGGTGCACAGTGTGTTCCCCTTGGAAACGCTGTGTAGTCTAGCCATGTATGAGGGATATACATGGCATGTAGGTAAGTTGGCAAGGAATCGAAGAGACACCAGGTAAACATTGTGCACCCATATGTACACACCGTGTACTCATGTCGGCAGGTTCGGAAAGTAAGTCGGTGGAATTTAGTTGTTATATGAACAGGTAAATGACCTACACGACATGTAGTCATGAATTACACACCGTGTAGTTTCTTTTTTGTGCGTTAAAGCAGGCAGTATCCTCGTTTTGAGGCAGAACCTCAATGTTTTGCCGGGTTTCGCGAACCAAGCTGGCCGAACCTTGTTTCTTCTCCCGATAGTCCGTCCGAGACCCGATTTGAACACTGATTGATGCGTTGGAACCCCCTAGGTAAGGCCTCAATTTCTCTTTGGCAGTTTTGTTTGATTTTAGTTATAGAATGAGTTATAGGCATTAGAACAGTATTGAATCTTTTGTATATTTACCACATTTTAGACAGAATTGGTGGCTGTTACCGGAGGTATGACAACCCTGCTTTTATTACAACTTAAACATGATTTATTACATAAAACTTCACATGATACAATAAAGAAGATCGAGAGGTTTAGTGTCTTTGGGGATAAGGATCATTACATAAAAACTTAAAAACATGAAATACAACATCTTTATTGAAAACTTCCTTTACATGACCACTACATTCCCTTGTACTTAGCATTGCATGGGATAACCTGAGGACATGCATATGAAAAGGGTGAGCTATAAAGCCCAGTAAGGGAGTACACATGGAATAACATGAGGAATACAATACATGTTAGACAATAGGAATATCAATAGAGCATAAAAGAAATGTTAACATAAAGGCATGATAATGCATGATAATCATAACATGGAAATGTGGCAACAACACATAACATTGAATTAGCTTGAGCCAAGGCTCATTGCACGTGGAGCATGAGTAAACCCTCATTGCACATGAAGCATGATTAAACCCTCATTTCACTTGAATTAGCATGAGTCAACACTAATTGCACATGACGTATCATGATACTATACTTTACCCAATGTATTGGAGTGCTATAATGGCACAACCTTCTTAAACATTTCATTTCATGCATAAGTGTGCCACATGGATCATAAAACATGGATTCTTAAAACATAATCATTTATTCCATGATGAAGAAATGAGGAATTAATACATGAAACATTATAAACAATATGTAAATGTTCATAAATGTGAATACCCTTGATGGAGAAATGGGCATGGTATTCACTACACAATGGCATTGGCTTAGAAAATCAGTGCGATTTCGGCAGCGTAACGACGTGACATAAGAATTCATAAAAAAATGGTTTATGAGAGAGAAAGGGGTTAATCATCATATTTACATATAAGGGAAAGTAAGGATGTCATATAGATACATTTCCCAACAATTGAAAAGGAATTTAGATTCATGATACAAAAGTATTGCTTGGATGTAAAAGAAGAGAGAGAAGTTCCTTTCGGATTTTCGGCATAGTAATCGGTGTACATGGGAGGCATTTAATGAGAGAGAAAGGGGTCTCCCATCATTAAAACAATAACAGGGCAGTACGGGGGAGGTGAGAAACCATACCCCAACATGCATAATTGATATTAAAAGGTCAATACAACTTAATGAAAATTGACAAAAATGAGAATGGAAGAAAAAACCCTTACTTGGAAGTGTGCTTCCAAAGGCTAGAGAGGGGCTTGTGAGGGACTTCTTGAGAGCTTGGGGCACCTTGGGAGGATTCTAGAGAGAGTAGGGAAGAGGTTGGACAAACTTAAAAGGGTTTTAGTGAGGAGGTAGTGAGAGCTTGGGTGGGTTTATATAGGAAAGGTGAGAGAATTCTTTATTATTTAGGTTTGGGACTCATTATATTAAACTAATCCAAACCACAAACCAACCCATGGTTTTTTCCCATGGTTTTTGGAAAAGGAAAGAGGAAAACAATATATTAAAAAGCCATGGTCCGAACTTATTAAAATAATAAGGTTGCTTATGTGGAGGTGAGTCACACTCCCATGGAAATTAATTTAAAAAGGGAAATTGATGAATATGTCTTGAGGGGTTCATTAATGATTTGAAAAGTAAGTAAAACAAACCCAAAATCAAATTATTTTAATGGTAAAACATATATTCGCCAAACATAAGGATTATATTATTTTATTACATTACCATTGGGTCATTATGATGTCATAAAACACATTATATATTTAAACGGTATTTAATTTTTACCCCAAAATTTGACTCTCAGAAAATTATGAAAAATTCACCGTTGGATAATTTCGACGTCCTGATTCCAGAAAAGACGTTTATTTTATCTAAAAAGTTTCTAAATATGTTAATTTTCACTTTTAAAATAAAAACCAACATTTATCGAAAATTCACGGGTTTTGACAGAAATGGCTTTCAAACCTTAATAAAAAATTTAATTGCATTCATAAAATTATGAAATAATTTATATTTAATAAAAATTAATTTAATAATAATATTATTATTTTATTAAAATATTATTTAATTCAAAAATCCCTCAATTTAATAAAATAGATTTCTTAATTAAATAATAACTAAAAACAACATTTGTACTTTAATAACTATTTACAATGTATCCAAAATGACTAGAAATTATATTCATTATTATATACAGAACATAATGTACATGAACATAGTACTACTTATTTGTTACATAACCCCTTTAAACAGCCGCACAAGACCTAAGGGTAAGGTGTGCGATGGTGACAGACTCTTGGGGTGGTTCAGATAGCATCGCTTGAGTGGTAATTTCAATCAACTTCCACTTTTCACATAGATGGTCATGTTCAAACTTGACATAATGAAGCTCAGCTTGGTCTTGGTCAAGGGCGAAGCCCAGGGATGCCACCTCTTTTCTGAGCTCCGACAAATGGGCTTCGTATGGGGCAATTCTACTGGATCAGTCCATTTCTTCCTTTGTCTGAGTAAAATTGGGTTTGTTAAAGCCTTATATTTATACTAATCATGTGTTCACTGTTCAACGACTATAAAAGTAACAGTCACAACTCTTATCATAAAACCAAATAAGTTGTAATCTTATAAAAACATTTTTTATAAAGAGGGAATTAACTGGATCAAGAGGGATTTTCCATTAATGAAACTTTGAGTCGTTACAATATTCCCCCCTTAAGAAATTTTGCCTTCGAAATTTTTCCTTTTCCCACACTAAAACAAATGTGGGTAACTCAGCTTCATCATATCCTCCGACTCCCAAGTTACTTCTTCAAACTTGTGGTTTCTCCACAACTCCTTGACGAGGGGCATTGTCTTATTTCGTAGAACATTTTCTCTATGATCTAAGATTTTCTCTGGTTGCTACTCATAAGAAAGACCATCTTCCAATTGTACCACCTCAGAAGAGAGTACATGTTATGGGTCCGGTATGTACTTCCTTAAGAGGGATACCTTAAAGACATCATGCACCTTGGCCATAGTAGGTGGAAGTGCTAGTTGATAGACCACAACCCCAACATGATCAAGAATCTCAAAGGGGCTGATGTACCTCGGACTTAACTTCCCTTTATTTCCAAAACTCATGACCTTCTTCCACTGAGATATACGTAGAAACACCATGTCTCCAACTTTAAACTCAATGTCTCATCGACTATTATCTACATAACTCTTCTGTCAAATCTGGGCTTCCTTGATATGCTGCTGAATGGTTTTCACCTTCTCCACCATTTCCTCGACCATTTCTGGTCCAATCAGCTTATGTTCACCGACCTCATCCCAACATGCCGGTGTTCTGCACCTTTTCTCATACATGGCTTCATATGGTGTCATTTGGATGCTCTAGTGGAAACTGTTATTATAAGAGAACTCAACCAGAGGAAGATGTGGATCCCATCCTCCTTTAAAGTCCATTGAGAATGCTATCAACATATCCTCAAGTGTTTGGATAGTCAGCTCGGATTGGCCATCAGTTTGAGGATGATAGGCCGTACTGAAGTTCAGTTCAGTATTCAGAGCAGGTTGAAGACTCTTCCAAAACATAGAGGTGAATCTTGGGTCTCGGTCAGACACAATAGATATTGGTACTCCTTGCAACCTTACCACTTCTCTGATATATATTCGTTCCAGTTGATCCAATGAGAAATCCTCTCGAATAGCAATGAAGTGTGCAGCCTTTGTAAGACGATCCACAACAATCCAAATTGCATTGTTGCCTTCGGATATCCTCGGAAGTCCAGTGACAAAGTCCATGGTGATGTTCTCCCATTTCGATTCTGGTATGGGAAATGGTTGCATCATCCCCCTAGACTTCTGCCTCTCTTCCTTCACTTGCTGACACACCAGGCACTTTGATGTATATTCAGAGATTTCCTTCTTCATATTATCCCACCAAAAGATTTCTCAGAGATCTTGACACATCTTTGTGCTCCCTGGGTGAATAGATAAATTTGAACTATGTGCATCATCCAAACGTTCCTTCTTCAGCTACAGACTTGATGGAAAACATAGTCTTTTCCCAAACCGCACAATTCCTTCTTCATTAACATTAAACTCCGAGGATTTCCCCTTTTTGATAGCTTCCACTTTTTCTTGAATTCCCACATCATCCTTTTAGGCATCATTTAACCTTTCCAAAAGAGATGGTTGACCAATAATTTTTGAAAGGATTGATGATGTTCCCTTCTTTATGATTCCCACGTTCATCTTCATCAAGTCTAAGAAGATTGGTTCCTTCTCAATTCTCATCATGGAGAGAATTACTGGGTCCTTTCTACTTAGGGAATCTTCCACCTTGTTCGCCTTCCCAGGGTGGTAATGTATTAAACAGTCATAATCCTTGATGATCTCTATCCATCTTCTCTGGCTCATATTAAGGTCTTTCTATGTGAATATATATTTAAGACTCTTGTGGTCAGTATATATCCCACATTTCTCTCCATAGAGATAATGCCGCCAGATTTTCAAGGCAAAGATCACAGCTGCCAACTCCAGATCATGCGTTGGATAGTTTCACTCATGGATTTTCAGCTGCCTTGAGGCATAGGATATCACTTTATCATTCTTCATTAGCACACAGCCTAAGCCCTTCTTTGAGGCATCACTAAATACCACAAAAAATTCCCCACTTGTGGGTAACGTGAGCACGAGCGTAGTGATAAGCATACTTTTCAACTCCTTGAAGCTTTCTTCGCATTCATCACTCCCAGAAAACTTTACTCCCTTTCGAGTTAGCTTGGTAAGAGGGTTGGACAATCGTGATAAATTCCTCACAAATCGTCGATAATGTCCAGCTAACCCCAAGAAGCTACAAATATCCGTTACCGATGTTAGCCTCGGCCATCCCTCAATTTCATCTATTTTGGAGGGATCCACAGATATCCCATTTCTTGTGATGATGTGGCCCATGAATGAGACCTCCTTCAACCAGAACTCACACTTTCTATACTTGTCATAGAGATTATCCTTGCGCAAATTCTCTAGTACATTTCTTAAATGCTCCTCGTGATCCTCCTTGGTTTTGGAGTATATTAGAATATCATCTATATAGACTACCACAAATTTGTCAAGGTAATATCTAAAGACTCTATTCATCAAGTCCATGAATATTGTTGGAGCATTGGTGAGTCTGAAAGGCATTACTATGAATTCACAGTGCCTGTATCTTGAATGAAAAGCAGTCTTGTGGATATCTTCCATCTTCACCCTTACTTGATAATATCTCGACCGAAAGTCCACCTTGGAGAAGTATTGTGCTCCACGAAACTGATCGAACAAGTCATCAATTTGTGGGATTGGATACTTGTTCTTTATCGTGATTTTGTTAAGTTCGCGATAATCAATGCAAATCCGCATTGACCCATCCTTCTTCTTGACGAAGTGGACTGGTGCACCCCATGGTGAATCACTTGTGTGTATAAACCATTTATCCAGATTCTCCTGTACTGGTTTCTTCAGCACTTCAAGCTCAACAACATCCATTCTATATGGATTCTTGGATATTGTTAGCACCCTAGGTATAAGTTCAATTGAGAACTCAACATCTCTTCTTGGAGGAAGACCAGGCAGTTCCTCGGGAAAAACTTCCGCAAATTCCCTCACAATAGTCATTTCTTCAAGGATGGTTTCTTCTTTGGACTCAATCATCTGAGCCAGATATGCGTGCTCATAGGGCAGTAATATCCATGCTTGAGATGATGTAGCTAAAGGAGATTCATCTTTATCCTGGCACTTTTAAACAATCGGGGGTCGATTCTCCATATGGAGTGTGATTTCACACTCCCGACAATTTGTGTTGGCTCTATATAGGGAAATCCAATCCATGCTAAGAATTGCATCAAATTCTACCAAAGGGAGTATGAAGAGGTTCGCTGGGAAATTCAATCTGCAGATTATAACATGGGAGGACTTATACTCATGGGATGCAATGATTTCCCTATTTTCCGTACTCACCGACATCTTTACTTCCATGATTTGTGGTGGTGTTGGGATTGTTCTACTAAACTTTCGAGATATAAAAGAATGCGTAGAACCTGAATCAAAAAGTACCTTCGCTATTCGTGAATGAATAACTAGTGTACCTGTCACCACTTCATTGTCGGGGTTCACTTCGGCAGAAGTGATGGAAAAAGCTCTTCCTTGTTGTCTTGGAGGTTGTTGGTTGCCTCCGATAACACTTGGATTAGGGTACTGATTTACAAAATGACTCGGTTCTTTGAATTTGTAGCATTGAACAACGCGTTGAGGTTCGAACGGAGCGTTCCTATCCTCTGTCAAAGCCGTGGGTCCTTCTTGCCGACAGATAATAGCTAGGTTCCCTTCTCTTCCACACTTGAAGCATTTTCTCGTCCCCTTAGGGCAATTTCCAGGGTGCTTCTTTCCGCACTTTTGGCAAGTGGGGTGCTGGAACTTCTTAGCACTGTTGGATTTATCCATCGGACCACCAGCATTGAAGTCCACCTTACGCTTCTTGTCCGCATGATACCCTTGTGATTCTCTGATCTCCATTTCGACCTTGAGGGCACATAAGACAATTTCCTCATAACTGTCGAAGTCAAGGATCACTAATTCTTTCCGCAAGCTTGCCTTCAGCCCACCAAAGAAGCGGTCAACCATGCATTTGGGGGTAATGACAAAGCCAGAAGCATATCAAGCAAGCCTTGTGATGTTTTCCTCGTACGCTCCAACAGATTCCTCATCTTTTTTCTTGAGGGAAAGGATGTCCCTTTCCATCTTAAGATGGAGGGTGTGCGGAAAATATTTATCGAAAAACATATTTCGGAATTCCTTCCATTAAAAATCCTCGATCTCCTCCTCAGGCTTCGTATTTTTGATCAACGTCCACCATTGATCAGCTTCACCCTCCAAACGATAAGCAGCCATGAGAACCTTCTCTTGTTCCGAACATTGGAGGATGGAGAAGATATTTTCAATGGAGTTGATCCACTGTTCAGTGATCGTGGGATCAGATGATCCACGAAAAGTAGGAGGCCTTTGTATCATAAAGCTCTCGATAGTGACTTGTTCTTTCATAGTGGGGGGGTGAACATTCCTCTTGACCCGTTTTTCATTCCCAAACATGAGTTAGCTAAGAGAGAAGCATGACAAAGTTCGCGATTCCCGCTCCCATTAGATTTGGCATCTCATTATTACAGTCATCACACTGATCTTCACAACGGTTGTTAGTCCGAGTCCTCCTATTACCGGCCATTGCTGGAATAAAAGGAAAGTTAGCGGTAACACATAAAGGGTAATCCAAAGACAAAATATGATGAATTACAAATAAACATTAATTTCTTTAACTCATGAGTCTATAGGATTCAATCTAGGTTGTTCATGATCTACTTTATAACATATATTCTTAGGGGCATTTTTACCTTAATAAGGATTCATACCATGATTGTGAATTTATCAAAACATATCCCCCAGGAGTGTCGTAACCAAGAGTGCAGCAAGGCCCATTGTCGTGCACCAGTTCCCATTTGAGTCTAGCTCAAAGCGGTGTTTTCGGGTTTTACCCCTAGAATACATCTGTGCCAGAGCCGCCTCTACCTCCTCATATCCAGACAGGGATGTATTTGTTTGATAAACCACTTACATAGTATTTACCATAACTTAGGGATGTTTTTATTATACTTAGTCTTGTATCCAAGGATTTACTAGGGTTTCCTAATCCCAAAAATAACTAAACCTATCCTCTCATACCAACTATGACAACCCTACTTTTTATTACAACATAATAATGATTTATTATATAAAACATCACTTGATACAATAAAGAAGATTGAGAGGTTTAGTGTCTTTGGGGATCAGGATCATTACATAAAAACTTAAAACATGAAATACACCTTCTTTATTGAAAACATCCTTTACATGACCACTACATTCCCTCGTACTTAGTATTGTATGGGATAACCTGAGGACATACATAAGAAAAGGGTGAGCTATAAAGCCAAGTAAGGGAGTACACATGGAATAACATGAGGTGTACAATACATGTTAGACAATAGGCATATCAATAGAGCATAAAAGAAACATGAACATAAAGGCATTATAAAGCATGATAATCATAACATGGAAATGTGGAAACAACACTTAACATTGAATTAGCATGAGCCAAGGCTCATTGCACATGGAGCATGAGTAAACCCTCATTGCACATGATTCATGAGTAAACCCTCGTTGCACTTGAATTAGCATGAGTCAACACTCATTGCACATGACGTATCATGATACTATACTTTACCCAATGCATTGGAGCGCTATAAAGGCGCACCCTTCTTAAACATTTCATTTCATGCATAAGTGTGCCACATGGAACATAAAACGTGCATTCATAAAATATAATAATTTATTACACGATAAATAAATGTGGAATTCATACATGAAACATTATAAACAATAAGTAAATGTGCATAAAGGTGAATACCCTTGATGGAGAAATGGGCATGGTATTCACTACACAATGGAATTGGCTTAGAAAATCGGTGTGATTTCGGCAGCGTAATGACGTGACATAAGAATTCATAAAAAAATGGTTAATGAGAGAGAAAGGGGTTCCTCATCATATTTACATGTAATGGAAAATAAGGAGGTCATATAGATACATGTCCCAACAATTGAAAAGGAGTTTAGATTAATGATACAAAAGTATTGCTTGAATGTAAAAGAAGAGAGAGAAGTTCCTTTCGGATTTTTGGCATAGTAACAGGTGTACATGGGAAGAATTTAATGAGAGAGAAAGGGGACTCCCATCATTAAAACAGTAAGAGGTCAGTATGGTGGAGGTGATAAACCATACCCCAACATTCATAATTTAAATTAAAAGGGAAATAAAACATAAAGAAAATTGACAGAAATGAGAAAGGAAGAAAAAAACCTTACTTGGAAGTATGCTTCCAAAAGCTAGAGAGAGGCTTTTGAGGGGCTTCTTTGGGAGCTTGGGGAACCTTGGGAGGATTCTAGAGAGAGTAGGGAAGAGGTTGGACGAATTAAAAAGGATTTTAGTGAGGAGGAAGTGGGAGCATGGGTGGGTTTATATAGGAAAGGTGAGAGAATTATTTATTATTTAGGTTTGGGACCCCTTATATTAAACTAATCCAAACCACAAAACATCCCATGGACTTGACCATGGTTTCTGGAAAAGGAAATAGGAGAACAATATCTTACAAGGCCAAGGTCCGAACTTATTAAAATATGAAGGTTGCTTATGTGGAGGTGAGTCACACTCCCATGGAAATTAATTTAAAAAGGGAAATTGTTGAATATGTCTTGAGGGGTTCATTAATGCTTTGAAAATTAAGTCAAACAAACCCAAAATCACTTTATTTTAATGGTAAAACATATATTGTCTGAACAGAAGGATTATAGTATTTTATTAAATCACCATTGGGTCATTATGATGTCATAAAACACATTATATATTTAAACGGTATTTAATTTTTACCCCAAAATTTGACTGTCTCAGAAAATTATGAAAAATTCACCGTTGGATAATTTCGACATCCTGATTCCAGAAATGACATTTAATTTATCTAAAAAAATTATTAAATATGTTAATTTTTACTTTTAAAATAAAAACCACCATTTATCGAAAATTCACGGGTTTTTACAGAAATGGCTTTCAAACCTTAATAAAAATTTTAATTGCATTGATAAAATTACAATATCATTTATATTTAATAAAAATTAATTTCATAATAATATTATTATTTTATTAAAATATTACTTAATTCAAAAATACCTTAATTTAATAAAATATATTTCTTAATTAAATAATAACTAAAAACACCATTTGTACATTAAAAACTATTTACAATGTATCAAAATTGACTAGAAATTATATTTATTATTATATAAAAAAAATAATGTACATGAACATAGTACTACTTATTTGTTACATAAACACTTAAAACAGCCACATAAGACCAAAAGGTAAGGTGTGTGATGGTTACATACTCTTGGTGTGGCTCGGATAGCATCACTCGAGTAGTAATTTCAATCAACTTGCACTTTTCCCGTAGACGGTCACATTAGAGCTTGACATAATGAAGCTCAGCTTGGGATTGGTCAATGGCGAAGCCCAAGGATGCCACCTCTTTTCCGAGCTCTAACAAATGGGCTTCGTATGGGGCAATTATACTGTATGAGGCCATCGCTTCCTTTGTCTGAGTAAAATTGGGTTCGTTAAAGCCTTATATTTATACTAATCATGTGATCACTGTTCAACGACTATAAAAGTAACGGTCACAACTCTTGTCATAAAATCAAAGAAGTTTACATCTTATAAAAACATTTTTTTTATAAAGTGACAATTAACTGGATCAAGAGGGAGTTTCCATTAATGAAACTTTGGGTCGTTGCAAGAGGAGAAGATTCATACGAGTCTCAGGTAGGTTGTTCATGCCTCATCTTGTGATTTCATGGTTGTTTGGGTGACACGGCCTTCGGCGTGTTATCGGGTAATTTGATCGGGACCCATTTTATCTTCTATTTCATATTAAATTGCTTATGGGACCAATGGGGTGCCTTTGGGAATGCCCTGTTACCAGTTTTCATGAGCGGGTCGGGTGAGGGGTCATGGGTCATCTGGGCATTTTGGACGGGGAATGCCAAAATGGTTTTAATTGAAATAGTAATGTGTTAAACTATTTAGTTTAATTTATTAAAGCCTATTATAAATCATTAGAGGCATTTAAAACCTCAGTGCTAGTATGGGAAAACACCTCGCATAGTGCAATTCAACTATTTAGCTTGTTTTCCTGCTTATGTTTCCTGTTAAAATATGTTATATATTCAATTGTTGGATTGCGTCTGTTGGACCCTTTGGGTGGTGTTAGGCATGGACCGGATATGATTGAGTGAAGAGGATCACATTTTGGGCTTCATAGACATCGTCTTGAGGTAGTACGACTGTCAGGTTGGGCATGGCTTAGGTTACTAGGACGGAGATGCCATCAGACTTGAGCGGCATGGTCGCAGGGACATGAGGTGTCAGATGATTTGGTGTCTTAGGTACTATTTTGGTGATTACTGCTCACCCGGAACATTGAGTAGTGAGCACACAGAGATACTCTATAATGAGGTGGTTTTGACCACTCATGTGGGTAGAGGCCCCCATAGTTGTGTTAAGGTATTTTTGTTTGGGGTCCTTGCCGTAGATAGCCATGTGGGAGGTGAGGAGCCTTCAGGGGATGGGCGTGCCTTCGGATCGTTGGTACATGAGACACAAGGTGTCAGGAGGCACATGGTGCTGGGTTACTATTCTTGAGCGTGCCTTCAGGACATCGGTACTTGAGACACAAGGTGTTAGGAGGCACATGGTGTCGAGATACTATCCTTGAGCGTGCCTTCGGGACTTCGGTACTTGATACATGAGGTGTCATGTGGCACATGGTGTGGAGTTACACTACAGAGATTCCAACGTTGGCCAAAGCAGGTGACACTCCATGGTGGATGTTGAGCACCAGTGGAGTTTGTGTTTACTTGTGTATTGTACTGTTTACTGCTTTCCTTATAATTCATGACTTCTTAAACACATATATTTGTTATGCACCGTTGGGTGGTATCCAAATGACATTTGTTTCACACCCTGAACAGGCCCTTCGGGAATCTTGCAGACTTTATGGATTTACATGCAGGAAAGAGGCCAGCTTCATGAGTTGGGCTACGCATGTTATTGCCTGGAGATGGTATGGACCTTGAGGTCATATCTAACTAGGGTTTACATTGTTTTGTTTTATTTTCTGTATCGGCATGCTTACTTATTGTAGATACTGTTGGATAGCCATTGACACCCTTTTTTTATTCAGTTGTGTATGACCTGCTTTGGATGCATGTCTTACTGTTGAGAAGTAGTTACATGTTATCAACAAGCTGTTGTGTTTATTTCCACTTTTGGTTATATTTACTACTTATTCTATTTATCTATATTGATAATGCTTCAGCTCTGCGGGTCTGGTTTGAGTCTGATGAGTCTTTTTTTCCGCTGCATCTTTACTGTTATACTTGGACGAGTACACTTATTTTGATTCTCTGAGAGGGTATAGCCTCCCCACTATACCTAACAGACCCTCACTGTTAGATGGAACCCTTTGGCATCAGGGGATGTGCGCCTAAGGTAGTAACACCCGACCCGTTTGGCACTGTTTGGGTGGCTGGCCGGGTTCGGGTCATTACAGATAAACACCTTTTTCTCTCTTCGACCAATTTTATTAATTTTTTGGTCACACCATTAGGATGTTGAAATAGCATCGCAATTTTCCATTCCAAAATCATCGTATAGTGAATACCATGCCCATTTACCTATCAATGCTATTAACCACTATTCAAATATAATTATTTATTATATAGTTTCATGTATGTATTCCACATTCATTTATCCTGTATTTAATGATGACGTTGAATGATTCCATGTTATATGATCCATATGGGACACTTATACATGAAATGAAATATTTATAATGGGTGCACCCTGATAGCTCTCCAATGCTTGGGTAATGTTTAGTATAATGATATTCAATTTTCAGTAATTGTTTACTCATTCTAATTCATGTAAAATGATGGTTTAGTCATGCTAATTCATGTTCAAAGAGGGTTTACTCTTGCTAATTTATGTGAAATGTGGGTTTACACATGCTTATCCTTGTGAAATGAGCCTTGGATCATGATAATATCATGTTATATGTTGTTTCCACATTTACATGTTATGGTAATCTTGCTATATCATGCCATTATGTTTGTGTTTCTCTCATGCTCCATTGATATTCTTATTTCCTAACATGTATTGTATTTTTCATGTTATTACTTGTTTACTCCCTTACTAGGCTTTATAGCTCACCCCTTTCTTATGTATGTCCTCAACATATCCCATGCAGCGTTAAGTACAAATGAGTTAGTTGTGCATGTCAATGAATATTGAAATAATGATGTTGTATTTCATGTTTTAATTTGTTATGTAATGTTCCTAATATCATAATACACTAGAAACCTCAATCCATACTATTATATAAAGTATAAGTTTATGTAATAAATCATGTTTCAGTGTGTAATAAAGAGAAGGTTTGTTATAAATAATCTAGAACCAAAACCAATAACTCAGCATTTCATGAAAGCATAATGAGTCACATTCCTCGAAGATATATCATAAAATTACGATACATTGGTGGCCTGACCCTCAGTATTATCCTGACTCTCATTATGTGTGTGAGAGTTATGCCCTTATATAACTAATTCAAATTTAATTTTTAATTAAAAAAGAATAAATATTTTTTTAGTTATTTTATAACTCAGAATAGATTTTACTGTCCATAATTTGATGTCATCAACAACCAGTAATATCTCCAGTGATAGGATAATTGTACATCCTCTTATAAACATTGAAATCAATATAATCAAGATTCCCAAATTCCAATAAGAAAAATAAAATAACCATTTTTTGTTCAATGTTATATAAATTATTAAATAAAAGTATATATCATATGTCATTGATTTGTATTGGTTGTTTAAATACCAAATCTATGTGTGAACTCTTCCATCCACAATTTTTTTCCACTAAATAATGATCTAATCTAAAAAATATGTTATCTTGTATGATCATAATCCACCTCTAACCTAAAAGGATATGTAATCGGGACAATGACTAAAGTAAGAATGATAAAAAAAATATGACTCAATACTTCTTCATCCATCTCTTGATCAAATTGTGAAAACCCAACAACAACGCTCATGCATGCAGGCCTCCATATATAAGTCCTCATGTAGTCATAGATGTGATGCCATAAACCCTAAAAATAATTATTAATATTATGTTAATAATAAAATGAATTTATAAAAAACGATTATTTATTTACATGCCATCCATTGATCTAAAATTTAGTGCCATACATTAATGGGAGTCTAATCCCACATCCCAATACTCTAGAAACATAGTTTCACAGAATATCACTCTCACTTCCTATAACCTTTTGAGAAAAACTATGGGAAAAAACAAATAATAAAACAATTCATAAATAAATTAATTAATTAAACTAAGGAAAAGTAACGAGAATACATTGATGAATATGCATACCCATTCATTGATCGAAATATATATGTTTTTATAACTCATGAATGGAGTCATAATCCATTAATCTCGCATGACCATGACCCCTCTGAGTTAACGATGAACCGCCTGCAACCTGAGGGTCAGAAGATGATGTATCAGGATCACCATGAGGAATAATAACCTCATTGAGGAAACTAAACATCTTTTCAAATGTGTATTCATCTATATAGAATAAGAAAATAATACTTTCATAAAATAATTGAAAATTAGTATTATATATATATATATTGACAATTACCATCATCTAATTGTTTTATTAGTCATCTTCATCCTCATATTTATATATAAGGCTATTAATATCCTCATCTACCCCCTCAATATCATCAATTTCCATAGATTTTTATCTCCATCTACTCATAATAATTCCAATTACTTTTCTACATCATCTTCACCATCAACCCATAACTATTGAATTTTATTACCAAAATTCATATATCATGGTTTAAATGATATATTTGGAGATCTCTCTTAAAATATTTATATTCCTTTCACTTCAACATAACATCATTCAATTTGTATAAATTTATTTTCATAGTATTTCATTTGAATAGTGTAACATCAATTAATTAATTATCATTAAGTAGAAGAATAATTTTAATAATAAATTGGATGTGCATCAGGTGCGAATTAAGAATATTAATTTACTACAATTAAGAATTTATATTTATTTTAATTGGTTCCTTGGTGTGGGTGAACACAAAATCGTCTATCTATATCAAACCAATGGAATTTAAACATCGTTACAATATTATATCTCAAATAACAAAGTTCAATTATTTCATCCAGCATGCCACAAAAAATAACTTTGCATTCTCTATAATGACCTATTATCATGAAACAACCATTATTTATTAACTTTGTATTCACCATATTTTCATGTAAGAAGTAGAATACCATTCACCCCATATATATTTTATGATTTTTCCATTTTAGATGGTGGGTTACTCAATCCAACCAATAAATTAAAAATTTTATCGATATGTTATAATATCTAAAAAATAAAAAAACAATTAGTAATATTACTGATAATAAATTGATTGTGTATGTTAAAAAATAAACAATTTACTTTACATGTATTCGAAAACATTAAGGAAAATTATGTTCCTGTAATTTTTCAAGCTAATATTGTGTAATTTGTCGAAAAAATTCTATACATGATTATTATATAATATTTAAATAAAATAAAAATAATTTAATTTTAATTAAAAAATTAGGTAATATGTGATATAATCAATCACTGTAAAAATAATGACATTTCTTCAGAGTTGAAAAAACATATATATGAGAAATATGATGATTATTATCTAAAATCCATTTCCCATGAACTCCACTAAATCCATTTTTATGAGGATTAAAAACTAAAAATTTGATTCTCATTGTCTCATTTCTATTTATATCATTACATCCCATTTAATTATTTTTCAATAATATTCTAGTTTGAAATAATGGGGGAAGGAAAAAATTTTCCTCTTGAAAATAAAATTATGTAATTGACCATTCAATTGATTCATTTGTGCAACCCTTTTTCATCAATTTCTGCACGATTCTATCATAAGGGTATATCTATCATAACAACACCAAGCCTCCATATTGATGATCATGTAGAAAATTTAATATCAAATATTTCATTAAATCAAATAATTTATAAGGAATAATTTTTCTTGTTTACATAAAATTTAATAAAAATCTTCTTGTAGTATACTAAGTGCATCAATGTTTTTTGTCTCCATAGAAATTTCATGGAAAAAAATTGAAATTTCTATTAGCACATCCGAAATCAAAGAATTCTGTAATGCTATAAATCAAATAAATAGAAGTCTTTTTATTCTTACATGAAAATACTAACTTTTTAGTATGGTCATATGACTATTTATGACATAGCTAAATAAATTATAAATGTATCCATAACGTTGCCCCAAATCAATAATCCACTAAAATAATAATATATGATTTTCTTTGAAAATTATCTAAGACCCTTTTGGATTCATTATCTTCTATGATATGTAATTTTCAAACAACTAATGTTCTAGTGGCCTGGAAATTTATGTAATATCTAATACATCCTTAACATTATTTTGGTCATTACCAGGTCTATAAAAAAATATATAAAATATACTAAATAAATTGTTTTTCTAAATATTCATGGAATCTAACATGTGACAGACCAAAAAATCTGAAAATTATGACCGATACCAAAAAAATATACTATTTTATCCAATTGAGATATTTCCAAATGCCATATATTTTTTACTGTTTATATTTGGTCCAAAGGCAATGTTAGGAAACAAAGATAAAATAGATTTTAATTAATAGATTTTGATCATTAATGGAGGTCCAACACATTCAGTTGTACCTTTTCTGAAATTTTAGATTTTCCCTTAGAAAGGATGATTAATATCATGTAATATGTGATGATCATCCAAAAACATGGTTTTATCCCATTGAAAATCATTAAAAATTTATTTCACACATACAGTATGGGAATTATTTTGAACCATGTATACTCCGGACATATGATATTCAATATGCTCAAAAGACACCAATTTTTAACACTAATTAAACATTCATTATGAAATTATATTTGAAAGAACATCATATATACTAACACTAAAACTGCACAATAAATTTAAATCATCGATCAATGGCTTCAAATAAACATCAATATTCTTTTTTGGATGTCTTGGAATTAATAATGTCAAACTGATTTATATCTCATTCATCAATATAAAAGATAGTATTTTGTATAGGGTTATAAATATATTCTATGAATAATATTGAATATTTTAAGATCCAAAGGATAAACCCCATCATTAAAAAGACACAATATAATGTTATGGTGTTCTGTAGAAAAACAAGGATGTACACGGTCAAAATTATTCCATGAATCTCCATCACATGAATGATTTAAGATTTTACCCCATGAAATAATTGATTTATTCATTTAAATCAATGATGTTTTGTTCTGAGAAATAATTTCACATTACAATATTGAGGTAAGTGGTAAATTCCTCAACATTTTAATATGAACTAATCCAGAATTTTATTTATTAAGCCTCTTTGTACATCAATTTTACACATGTTGGATAACTAACTGATGAATAATATTCACAAAAATGTAATATTTAATTATTTTAACATGTATGAATCTTATAATAAATCAGATCTAAGTTAAAAACTAGATTCTTTATCTCATATAAATTGGTGGGTAACAAATTTAAATTGGGAAAAAGTTGTTTATCATATGAGAATATCATATAAAAAATCTATTTTTCACTCCATTATATGATTTAATAGAAATATACATTCAAACCACTATAAATTTTATTTTCATGCAACCCAGATATAATAAATCCTCAATAGATGTCTGCTACTCATAAAATAGATATGGTTATAACTAATGAGATCAATCATTTTAATTATTATTTTCTATATTATGAAAATATAGACTAGAAACATCATATACAAAATTTTGAAATAGTGATGGATCTGGAAAAAATTTATTAGTGTCTAATATGGAACTATGTTTACCATCTTGATACCAAAAAACATAATATTTCCAAAAATTAAAAAAATCATTAAATAACACCTAACATTATTAAATTATTCAAATCTACTCAGAATACTTTTATTAGAAGGAGACATTATTTTCCCTTCTAAAAAATAGGTTTTAGATGATGCAATTGATAAGAAATATTCAACTCCAACAATATATAGATGATTTATACCAGAGCTATTTTTATTCATATGATTATTCATCAAATAAAAATCTTATAATAATGATTGTTTTATATTTCCTTGTTCAATATTTTTTTAAAAAATTGAAAATATAAATATTTCTTATGATTAATCTAACATAAGGATGAGACTATAAAAAATAATAGAAAATCAAAAAATTAAACTTTTCTTGTAAACATTATCAATACCATTTAATTACTATTAAATTTTTTTGTAACTATTTTTAATTACCCTTAATGGAAATAGAATTCTTACCAAGGGGAATGAGTGAAGCATGAAGTGAAGGAGATGAAGGTGATAACCGAGTGAAAGAATTCCAGTGCCCCTACTTTTAGACTGTTTGGATGAGATATAATTATTTGTATACTCATAGGTTTACCCATGATAACATGTCCATTAAACAGACTAAACACATGAGAATTATAATAATTTAAATCTGTCATATCTTTCATATCCTCAAATACATGATTTCGTCGAGGAAATCAGGGAGCAGAGATGGAGGTGACAACAGTGGGTAATCATTTCATCACCCCTATGTTTAAACAGTTTGGTGAAGATACATTCAAGGATATACTAGTGAGTAATGGGAGATGACGCAAATGCAAGATATATCATTTACACTGTTACATGATTATTTCCCTTTTTCAATTAAATATACCCTCATAATAAAATAATGTTTTATTGATATTCATGCATTTCAATTACTGTTATATATACAACATTATTTTATATGGAAAATAGTTTAAATAAAAAAATGAAAATAACGACTAAGTAAGTTGTTATTATCTCTCACATCTATTATATCTTCCTCCACATTCATGTTTACTCATGATAGTCTCTCATCCAAATGGTCTGAACTCATGGGAATTAGAATTATTTAACTCTTTCTTTGTCTTCATCCCATTCCCTTCATCCTTCCCTCACACCAATTAGTCAACAATCTATTAGTAATTATATTTAACTATTTTTAATTATGGTTCATTGTTGTTCATTGTTGTTATTACCACTCCTTATCGCTATTTTTTTATAATTACCCCTCATTAATGCTAATTATTACTAATTCCCAGTCACTACTAGTTATTTCTACTACTTCAATTTCATTACAACTCATTTCTACTAATTATTTTTCATTACTATTCATTTCTACAAATTCCCATTAATTATTATTCATTTGTACAAAATCTCACTCATTACTGGTCATTTAATATAATTACAACTCATTATCGTTGATTTCTACAAATTATAACTCGTTTCCACTAATATATACTACATTCCAATTTTTTTTGCTATTTTTTTACAAATTAATAACCATTCCTATTAATTTCTACTAAATACTAGTCATTACCACAAATTTTTACTAAATACCTATTATTACCATTAATTTACACTTATTACCAAAAATTTCAAATAATATTTAATAATTACCACTAATTTTTTATAATTATTTAATAATTTCTGGTCATTGACACAAATATTTAACGTATTACTGCTTTCTACGACTAATTTTCAACTATTTCCCACTAATTTCTAATAATTTCTACATATTCTTGCTAATTTTACCTAATTTCTACTAATTCCCAAACATTTTCTATTATTTTTACTATTTACCACTCATTATATATAATTTCTACTAATTCATGCACATTATCATTCTTTTCAACTAATTCCCACACATTACAACTACTTTCTAGTAATGCCCATTCATTGCCACTAATTTTTAATAATTTTGGCTCATTATTGGTCATTTTAACAATTCACACTGATTACCACTCATTTCTTCTAATTCCATTTCATTGTTACTCATTTATACTAATTCCCCCTCTTTACCATCCATTTATACTTATTACCTCACATTACTAGTATTTTTTAGTAATTTTCGCTCATTACCGGTGTTTGTTACTATTTACTACTCATTTTTACTTTTTTTTTCAAATCAAGGCTTAATTTCACTAATTTTTACTAATTAAATATCATTAACCCTAATTGTTTTTCTAATCTCTACTCATTGTCACTAATTTTCAGTAATGGAAGAACATTACCACTAATTTTTATGAATTTCCACTCATTACCACTAATTTTTACTAATTTCTACTCTTTATCACTAACTCCTACAAATTACAGGTAGATAAAAAAAATTTTAAGTAATTTCTAATTATTACCACTCTTTTATAATAATTACTACTAAATTTTACAACATACCACTAATTTTTAATGATCGCAGCTAATTTCCACTATTGTTCAAAATTAATGAGATTTATCATTAATAACCAAAAATTGTTATTAATTACTACTTGTTACAAAATATTATTAATTATTTATAATTAATTTAAATTATTAAGGAAAAATATTATGATCTATGAATTATTACTAAATTTCATTAATTAGTATAATTTATATATTATTTATATGTAGTTCTTACTAATAACAACTTCTTACTGATAATTAAAAATAATTACTACTATTTAAAACTAATTAAATCTAATTGATAAATTATGCGTACCTAAAACTAATTATTACTATATAAAACTAATTGATTCTAATTAAAAATAACTACAGATATTTAAAACTAAATATGGATAATTAAATTTAGTTAATTCTAATTAAAAATACTAATTATATATCTAAAACAAAATTAAGTAAATTATTTTTAAAAATATATATATATATAAATAATTAACACAAAATTGATGTTTCTTAGTTGTGAATCTGAATATTTTACCTCCAAGTTAAAAATTAAAATTTTAAATGATGATCTAATGAAGAAAAAATATGGAGAGAAAAGAGATGAATAGAGGTAGGGACAGAAATGTGAGGAAAAATTGGTTGGGAAGGTCTATATATAAGATATATTATCGATGACGAGACTATTTTTGATGGAGATTCAATCGTAAATAATACTACTTGTGATGGGACATATCAGAAATGGTGCAGAACAAAAATAAAGGTGTCGATGATAAAATATTTAT
This sequence comes from Viscum album, assembly GCA_963277665.1. NCBI lineage: Eukaryota > Viridiplantae > Streptophyta > Magnoliopsida > Santalales > Viscaceae > Viscum > Viscum album. Next base: position 938,319,576 of record OY728150.1, read on the forward strand.
TTGTTTCTGGTACCATCGTAAATTGTTTTATGAAGAGACATTTTTTGGATGGTTTAAAAATTCCAATTATGAATAACTATAAGGGAAAATTTTAGTTGTGATAGGAACAAATACATGTAAAAAAATAATGTTTTTTTCCATATAGAACTCTATCAAACCAAATTTATATATGATATGATTCATTTCCCTTCACAAATAGTATCAACATAATGACTATTTGTGATTTGTTATAGGACCATCACAAATAGAAATTTTTATTATACTAGGATCGATTAGATAATTATATAATAAAAATTGGGTTATAAATTATAAAGGTGTATACTTATTCTCTTATAAAACAAGTAATGTACAATCCCCATTTTTGTAATGAATAATATGATCAAAAAAATAATATCATGACATTCATAGTAAGAAAAAAATTATAATGAAAGTAACTTTACATGAGTATAATATTATTGAAAAAGTTATTATTTAATTTTTAAAACACTTATGTGTACCATATTACTCTCAATTGAAAATTATATTTTTTAGTGACGCATATATATCTAATGTTTATATTCCCGTAAGTAGTATAATTATGTATATATATCTGATAATATATTTTTTGTGGGATGGAAATAAGAAATATATTGTCTCTTTTGTCCTGAAATGTATTATTTTTTAAAGAGTAAATGATGAATAGAAACACCTAAAAGGAATTATTCAACAATTAAAATTTTTGAATTATTATTGGAATATATATCGATGTATTTTTTGGGTATTTCCCAACTAAATCTCATGGTAATAATGAAATATGAGATATTTTTGATCATTTTACAAAATATGCTTATTTCGAAGATAATATGGAATTGTTTTATCATTGTTTTTTTAGAGAGATATTATAATTACATGGAATTCATAATTAAATTATGAATAGTAATTAACGATGGTTTATATCAAATTTATAAAATATATTTCACAATTTATTAGATGTTGAATTAAATTTAATTTTATATTTTCTTTATAAATAAATATAGAAAATCAACGTAAAAAAAATAAAGAAATAGTGGATATAATCTAGGATTCATCATTAGTTTATTAATGATGTGGATATCATCATCTTTCAGTGGATTAGTTTTCTTATAATAATTTTTTTACATTCAAATATGCATATGGAAACATATGATTCATTGTGATTAAAGTAATGTAAATATTATCTTATTGGGATGAAGTTGGTGAATGAAATTAATGATAATCTGTATTAGTATGTAAGATAGATGAAAAATGAAATTGATCCAACAAAATATTATACATCATCAAAAATTAATTAAATGTTGTAAAAATAATATAATTAATGATATTTTATCTATGGTAAGAGAACACTTTTTTTAAATATATTTTTATAAATGTGGCATGTGTTTATTTAAGAAATGAAAATTAAACCAATGATTTATTTATCACTATGAGATTTTGAAGAATGTAGGATTAGTGTATTATATAGTATAATTTCATCTATGTTTATCTCAGGTATATAATTTGTATCAGTTTCCATTATTAAAGAAATATATACCTCAAAAATGTTATATATTATGCCTAAAAGTAGTACGGTATGAGAATAATCGTTATTTTAAGAAAAAAATATGATCTGATTATTGATCATAGAGAATATGTTTTTCTAAATAATCAATTTTTTCTTGTTAGTGATTTATGAAAAAAACTAGATGGTCGAAGAAGATTCCTGGTATTTTTTAGAGGCTATGAAGTAAAAGTATCCCATCATGTTTACCAATGAGTAATAATTAAAATGAAACAATTTATTTAGGGTTGAAAATTTAGAGTAAAAATATTATCAAATATTTTTTTTATTTTATATTTCCTAATATATATTCAACAGATGTATATTTAATATAATTATATATTAAAAATTGTTATTTAAAATATTGTTTGTTTGTGTTTTTATATGTTTATTTAATGGAATAAATGTTGATTTCTTCAACGGTTTAATAATGTTATATATTTACTAAAATTTATGACAATAATTTATTATTTTGATAATTATATAAATAACATAATTTTATAATTTTATATATTATTATGAAAATAATTAATAATTATTATGAAATTGTATGAAATAATAATGTGTTTTCAGTTTAAAAAGATGTATTTTTTGTTATAAATATTCTACCATTAATGTATTTTGATATATAGTTTAAAAAGATTTGATTTATAATTATAAGATTTATTTTACCAAAAATAATAGATTATGTTAAATATTCAGTTCAAATATTACTTAGAAATTATTCACTGAATTTGTTTTGTAAAAAGATATTATATTAAATAGTAAAAAAATTTTATAATGATAGTTTTTGATAAAACATTATCATAAAAAATAATAAATGATAATTCTATTTAAATTTATTTATTAAAAGAACACAAATATGGATTTTGAGACACACAAATTATTTTCAATTTAGTTATAATTTGAGAAATATTTTTCAATTTAAAATGATTTTAAAATATAAGAGTTTAAATTGTAATTGAATTCTAGTACGTATAAATTAAGAAATATCTAGGGTCTTTCCTAAAAATGGAGAAATATATGTAATATGTTAAAATAGTCTAGATACAAATTACTATTATTTTATGTTCATTATTCAAATCCCATTTTGTTAGAGGTTATGTAATAATGTTAAATTGATTTTAATAATTAGAAATCAGGTTTATATCAATGATTACAATATTTTAATAAATCCATTTCAAGATTGTTAAGGGCTCTCTATGAAATGTATGAAACTTTTTAGAATCTAAAAAATTCATAAAACATATATTCATAATGTCTATATATTAATTCAAATTGGTAACACATATAATATATTAAAAAAAGAATTTTTGTTCATGTAGAATTCAACAAATTATTATTATATTTTTATAAAATTGATATAGAATATTATTTAAACCTATTTATTGTTTTTAAATATATATTTTATATAAAAAATAGTTTAAAATAATCCAAATAATTTAAATTAATATCTATGTTGGCATTAATATGAAAATATGTACATGATGTTGACATAGTTCATGTGAAACGTAAGAAAAGTAAAACATGATGACTTAGTGTTAGCATTTATATAGTTCACGTATATTCTCAATATTAAGGGTGGAATTTAATTATAAATAACATATGTATATATATATATATTGAAACATGAATTCCAAAATTTTGTGCGTAAATTTGAAGTCAAATTTCACGAAGATCCTAAAATAATTTAAATGGGAGCTTTTTTCGTACAAATAAATTATAAATTAGTAAATAAAAGCATAATATCTTAACATGAATAACGTTTTCATTAGTATATTTTAATATTATCTTTTTTTTCAATTTATGATCTACTTGGAACATTAAAAAAACAATCTAAATCTATATGTAATGGATATTTGTGAAAATTCCACAAAATCATGTCCAAAAAATAGGGGTCTTAATCTATCTTCTCAAACAAATCCTTTGACACTAGAACTAAAATCATTCTCCTTCGTGATATAGAATTTAATATTATCACATTTAATTTCCAACACTGATAAAAAGTATTTTTTAATATAATTTACTACATCAATGTAGGTTTTTTATAGTTCAATAATAATATGATTTACCTTTGTTTCAAAATTTATAATTATTTTTATTTTTATATTCTAATATAGATAATATATGTTTAAATAAAAAATGATACCAAAAATGTGTAGTAATTCTTAATTTTTCATTCATAATGGAAAGTATTTTGTAGCCCTGAATCCGGTAATATTGATTTGGTTCCTACATTATTAGATTGGTAAAAATAAAATGGATCACACAATAAACGATTAATCAGTTTTTAGTCTTGGGAGACTAGATATGATCATTAACTCTATATTATATTGGGAAATAAAAACATAAAATGAACAAATTTATTTTATCCATGAAAAATATCTTGTGTTTTCTTCTTCATATCCAAGGGAAAAGGAGATAAATAAAGGGCAAGCATAGATTCCCAGTAATGGATAGGTAAAGATGAAGTTATCATGAGTACATAAGGAATAATCAATATGGAAAATTATATTATCAATTCAAATTCTATTTCATCAACAACATTATTTCAATGTATATACATTGCTAATATCAACATAATAATTACATGGATAATGGAAAAAAAATTTTAATAAGGGAAATGAATACATTAAGGCATTAATGAACTTACCATCATGGTTTCAACCAATATATCTTGAATCTTACAATTAAAGAGTTGGGTAATTCAATTTAATTGAATGGGTACGTATACACCAATTACCCAAATATAATGAGAAGAACATATATCATTATCCAATACATCATAGATATATGTTTTGTCACCAGAATCTAATCGATGTATCGAGGTGCTATATTTTACTAAGACGCAAGAATCACATTCACATCCTATGAATTCCTCATATGTTGAATTATTAGTAAAATTCGTTCTAAAAATTCGGTATATATCAATAGGTTTCAATACCAATTAAAAGTAAAAATATATCCCCAACTATCGATATAATTTAATAATAAACATTAATAAAATGATACCGTATTTAAAAATAGTTTATAATTGTGAAAAAATCAACGTGGAGGAAATGATTTCATATAAATCCATTGTACTTAAAATATAGACATATGTGAGATGATAATTTAAAATGAAATGATAGAGAGTGTCATAGAATGTGGTCATGTAGAATTTAAACACCCTAAAACCAAAAATCAATAATAGTTGTAATTAGACCATTAATTGAACAGAAATATAGATTTTTTTTTGATAAAACGTTCTTTTTAGAAATATGAAATAATATATTATTAAAAATTAAATTGTTTTTTTATTTGTGTAAGAATAATGTTACAAACCACATTCAAATTTCTTTTCATTCCTTTTTTGAAAATAATAATCTTTTTAATTTATTTAATTATAAATAAAAATTCTTATAATAATGAGAAAAATAAATTCATTTAATGTATCTATAAAAACATTTAATGATATAATTAATGTAATGAACCGTTATGAAATTGATAAATCTCATTTGTATAATATTTTTAAAAAAAAGATTCCATTCCCATTTCTAGTAAAAACCATAAATTTACTCATTTGGAAAACATCAAAAATATTCATTTAAATAAATTACAAATACATTCATATATGGTTGAAAATGAATTCAAAGATTCATTTGTTTTTAAAGAAGAAAATTATTTAAACATTTAAAATAACATTGACATGGAAGAAATAGTTGGGGAAAATAACATTAAAATATTATTTTTTAGATAAAGTAATTTACATGTGACTCAATTATTGATTATTGATCCAAAAAGAGAAGAAATGGAAAATAAACATGTAAAACCAAAACATAAAGAGAGCATAAGAAAATAGATTGGGAGTTAGATTTTTGGATTAGATAACAATCCTAAGGAAAAATGAACATAAAAAATCACAAAATATAACGATATTGTAAAATAAATCTATTCCTCATGTACAACTTGATTTTTATTCATTCGTATAATTAATTAAAATATATTTATATTTATTATCAATATATAACTTAAAAATGTTAAATATTACCATAACATATATTTTTTACTTATAGAATCACAACACCCATTATTTATCAATTCATCATTAAAATAGTCATTCCGGTGAAAACAAGTTTCTTTCCCGTGCATGTTTCAGTTTTAAAATTCGTGTCCTTTCACAATTGGCAAGGTTTAATTTTCTCCAGCATATTAATCATTTCCAAATTATCATATTTATTCATTATATAAACTTTTATATGAATCCTATTACATGATGATACTAAATGAGTTTCATCCCTTCATGGAGATGGTAGTCAAAACGTACGTACGAATGATATTTCCAGATTTTGATAGATGAAAAAATAGGTAAAACATAAAACACCATTATAAAATATTTATTGTTCCATATATGCCATATATATTAATTAAATATATCTCTAATATAATCAATTTTATTTTTAAATGTGAAATGAATCACATAACTTTATGGAGGTGGTAGTCCACACATACGCACACGGAATGTTATCATTATCCAAAAGATGGGATGGTATGAAAGATGATTATATTTTATCCAAAAATATTAATAATTTTGTAATTATTTTTATATATAGATATTAAATTTATCAAAATAAGAAAGGTTGAATTAATTTGATGAAAAATGAAATTCATTTATCTTTCGAGGTTGTAGTCCACACACACATAATATTTATGCATTCATTTCCCATTTGATAGAAATGAGGTGGATAATGGTTATAAAATCACTAAAATAAAATTTATTTATAGAAAATATAATGATGATATTGACTCCATTATATTTTAGTTAAAATTGAAGGAGAAAGAAGAATAGATAAAAAGAAAGCACTCAGTTAAGAGTTATACCTATTCCTTTGAAATCCTCCATTATCTTACACCTTAATCCTTCTAATGATGCTCTTAGAGGATGAAAAGATGATATATTAGGTGTATATGTAATCTATGAAGGTAGTTGAGTATATGCAGTCTTATCTAAATGACCTAGTAAGTGTGATGTTGAGAAGGGAGGTTGTTAACAATTATAAGAGATGAGGGTGGAAAACATAAAAATACTAAAATTATCAATATATAATATGTGTCTAAAACATTTATAATGGATGAAAACTGTGTTTTTTATTTCATACAATTAGGATAATATTTATATATGATCAAAAAAAATCTAATACAAGTTGAATAGATTTTTAAACCTAATATTTTTGTTTTACAGCCTCAATATCCATGATTACCCATGAACATGTTAACATCAACTTCACTTTTTAAGTGTCATGAATGTAATTTTAAAAATTTTAAATTTAGAATAACTGAATCATGTATTAATTTATCATCTATTTTCCACCCACTAGTGTTAATATCTGCTTTTAATAATTGTAAAAATATTTTTAAACATTAAATACCATTTAAGGTCATTTTCGGTACAATTCTCATATTTCGAATTTAAAGGCATAAAAATAAAAATTTATTTCTATTATTTCTTTCTCACCATAACATATGATATTTTATTATTGAATAAATTCAAGGTTAACCATAATTAATCCAAAAATATATTACTTTTAATGATTTTTTATTCATTTATTTGGGTTTTCTACTCCGTTCATAAGCATTGTGTTTTTTTTCTGTAAATGTTGAATGAAATTATACTATTTATAAAAATTTAAAATAAATATATATCATAATAAAAATAATTATTAAAAAATAAATTTAAGACCATTTTTATGTATTTTTTTATAACTATAAAATCAAAATGAAGATATTAAATGAGAGTGGAATGTTGTAATTTTTATGAACATAAAATTATATACAAGTTATAATCAACATATATTTGAAGATGAATGCCTTACTTTTTAATGTATTATGATTATGGTAAAATTACACTCAAAAAATAAAATAAATTTATGTGTATGGATTATTCTTAGTCGTTATACCTTATTCTTTACCATAATTTTCAATTTTTAAACATTACATCCATGATAATATTTTGTAATGGTTACGATTCATTATGGCTATTAATGAAGTTGAACTATTTAAAGAATTTTATCCTACTATCTCTAAATATGAAAAAAATTAATTATTTCCTAGAATTTATAGATATTTGTATTAATATATATTTTTAAAATACAATGAAAATAATTTTAATAAATATGAGTTCATAAGCATATAAATGGTTCAATAATAAAATAATATATAATTTTTATTACTATAAAATTAATTAGATTATTTATAATCAATTTTATCTTTTTAAATTAAATAATTTAATGAAATGAAAGGTCAGTTTCAAAATATTATTCTTTTTTCACTATTTAATAATAAACAATTCTTTTTATAAAAATATAAAAAATTCATCATATTAATTCTATGTCATAATTATTTCAAAAATTATACCCATTTATTAAAATACCATTTGTAAATTCATCAAATTAATTATAGTTTCTTCCCACAAAAGGAAATAGAAATCATTTTTGATGAAAATGAAATTTTTAATAATATAATCACATTATTCTCATTACATTAGTGATAAAAATAATTAAAAAACTGTTAATTTATGAAATTGGGTATATAATATATTTATTTCATTATAATAATTTATTAATAATTGTTAAAATACATCGTACACATTAATATTTTTTATAAAAAATATATATTTTACACATTAAAGGTTTAATATTTCATTTATATCCAATTTATAATAAATGTATGATTGATTAAACTATTGTTTACAAAAATAATTCTATACATATTTCTTAATATATTTATTCTTATTCATTCCCCCAAACCAACAGTTATGTTAAATAGACATATCTAAAAAATGTTATTTTATTTTTTGTTTAAACTCGAGGTTTTGTGTGGTATTGCTAACAAACATTGTTTTCTATTATAATAATATATAATTTAAAATCATAGGGTATTATATTATTCCATCCATACACATATTTAATCAAATCTATTTTTATTCCTCTTATGTAAACACAAATTAATATAATATATTAATAAAATCAGATATAGAATTTATTTGGAACAATAATTTTTAGTCTAAGACACTGAATCTTATTTTTCATGTACCTATATAAGGGTTATACATTAAAAAGAGTTTTTAAATACATACATTGATAGGTTATTTTTCATTTCTACATATAAATTGATATATTAAAATTTATTTTTCTTGACATTGAGAAATAACTTTAACATCTTGATATAAAATATGCTAAAATTAACTAACTTGATTTCTTCCTATTGTATTATAAGTATTTTATTTTATGATGTGAATAACCATGATCATGTCAATTTTATCATTCATATAAAAATAAAATTAAATTTTTATGGATCCTTAGATCTATTAAATGTTATTGTTCATTATTGTATGAATGATTTTGTAACCATTGATTCCTAAGGTTTCTGTCAATTTAAAATAAAAAAAAATATTTTAAGAAAGATTAACAAAATACTCAATAAATTAAACCGTCCAATAAATGAGTAATCAAAAAAATCATAATGATACCAGCCATTGTTAAACATTAATGATTAAACCCAAAATATCTTTAGAAAATTCTATATCCATTGTTAATGTATTCTAATCTTATTTTCATTGAAATTTACTATAATCACCCTTACATTAAAAAAACTTATCATGGAACCCTCCTAATATAGATAACCTTTCATGGCTAGTAATAAAGGAAGTAACATAATGACCCCCTGAGTCCCACATCTATTAGGAATCAAGTGTGTGACCAAAACGGAGTTTATTAAAATATCACATATAATATAAAAAAGAATTGTTAAATAAGATAAAAAACACCAAGAAACTCTATGATATAAAAAAAATTAACCGTAAAACAATATCACGATATATTAAAAACAAAACCAATATAATAAAGGTATCAAATATATTCCAAATGACAATTCCTACAACAACCACTCAACAGCAGCTCCAACCCAAGAAAAACATTTCCAACTCACTCCCAAAATTCCTCTCGAAAACATTAAAAAAATATTTATATGTAAATAGAGAACTAAATTATACTCAGTAGGGAAATAAAAAATGTCTCAACTACACATATGAAAATACCATACTACGAAACCTTAAAAAAAGAACCAACAAAAATGTAAATGAGTTAGCTAACCAATTTCAACCTTATCATATCTCATTTTCCAAATCACACATCTAATATAGTGATATATTAATGAAGAATAAAAACACCCCCACTGATATATCCCCACTTATTTTCCAATCTCACTCCCCAACATTTAATATCATGCCCTCCCATTCATACAATACATATCACATCATAACCACATTGCATCACATCTTGCCCGAAGACACCAAGGACACCACACTATATCTCTGCAAATGAAACATTGTCCATCACACCATATCTCATCACAAAACCAGTGTAGAAAAAAATCCTCAATTTTAAGGAAATCAACATTCTTCCCTCCTACCACACAAACCCATACTTTATATCACACCACATCAAATCCTTATCGCATCACATACCACCTGAATACACTTAGTATATCACTCCACATCTCATCTGGATACCCATGGGTCATCGTTACTAAAGGACAAGAAGGGATGAGGGGGTAGACAACCATCTGTATCACCACGAACATGGATATTGGGTAAAACCATAGGGAACCAGAACCTTTGGGTGATGGTAAGGTTTCTCATGTATGGTGGGGTGTGTGAAGAAATAATAAAAAATACTACATATTTTTATAGAACACAATACCCAACAAATCGGTCCCTGAATATTTCATTAGCATACACTACCACACCACCACTTTACCACATGTCAATTGTCATAACCACTTACACAACAATATGAAAAACACAACATTATTGGATGAAAAAACAATACCTTCCTTCAGTCGATTACAAATTCATCCATTTTTATATGTAACAAATTTCTAGCCAATTATTATTCATTTATCATCCAATATTTTATTGAATTCATTTAGTATCATAATTTATTCCATTAATAATAAAGAAATTATAAAAAAACATTCCACACTTTAACAAGCAAAACACACATCGATCATAACCACACCACCACATGCCTCTCCCACTTCACATCAAAAGAACCACACACCACAACCACCATTCACCACAACTATCGGACAACACAAAATCGCCAACCACAACCACCAAAACACACAATACAACACACTCATAGCTCATTTTTTTCACCACCATCCCTCACTACGTCTGACCACAAAAAAAACACGACAATAAATTGTACAAAAAAACACATCCATGATTCTATAATTTATTTTAAGGGGTTTGATCACATTAAATAATTATTTATCACGGGTATTATCACACATTTTATATTTCCATGGGACATTTATTTACTTTTCAAATATACATTGGTTAAACATTTATTTACTATGTGATCTAATAGTAACACAACAATGTTTTCACAACATATTATATACTATCTATGTAAGGTCCCAATATCCTCATCAATATTATCATAAAACCAATATAAAGTATGTAATCCTATTACCATAAATTTAAATTTATCAAAATTGATTATATTGACATGTATGAAACTTTATATCAACCTAAAGTTAAAAAAAACCTGAAATATCCACACATAGCATGTAAATAGTTGAGAATGAAGATCCCCTACATCAAGGAAGAATTTTCATTACATTCCACACCAAATGGTGATGAAGAAAAAACTAGGAATCCATATCTGAATAATGAAAACCATTGGTTAACTTGGACCGCATTAGGAGATCAACAAAACAGAACATAAAAACACCCAAAACAAAACCAAAAACACCATTGTGAATTCTGAAAAGGAGAATTGGGGGAAGATGAGAAATGGAGAAGAACTCACTATCGATCATGAACAAAAAACCACTAGGCATCTATAACAATGAAGAGAAAAATGGGGTCAAAGGCCTCCAAAAAAAATAAATTGTTTTTTTGAAACTAGATAAAGGAAAAAAGATGATGAAATGATTTCATTTGAATAAGAAATTTATAAATAGTCTTTATATCTCCCTATTCATAGTGTGAATTTGATATTTATGTCATAAATTCCATGGGTTATATGAACAAAAAGTCTTCAATTGGATTTATGGCATGTATTTTATAAACCTTAGACTTCCACTAAAATTTAGGGTGCCTCATCCAAATTTTATTCACATCATGGATTCTTATTTCATGATGGGAATTTATTTCATGCACCACACCTCTGCCACATAGAATATGTGAATTCACTTTCTACACATGTCGTAGATCACTGAATTATGTTGTTAATTCATATTTCAAGATGTGAATCATCTCTTTCTATACAAATGCAACTCCAACCCCAAAAAACCACCGTGAACCTACTCTAAGAACCTCTAACACGCATATTAGAAATTTAATGGGTTCAGAACGAACAAACCAACATAATAGATAAATCTCAAATTATTATCATCGTTGAGAATGAAAACACAATCCTAGAAGAAATGAGATGGTCCGAACAACTATATTTTGAGATATATATCAGAGATATCATTACACCCCATAAACATTGCTACCAGATAAAGACACCCACCAGAATACCCACAAACATCACACAAACCACACACCATACCTTACTAGGAACATCACAACATCATTTGGCACCAGCTATGAGACCCCACCTTTCCAAAAAACCATTTTCACAACAATCTCAACATCCACACATCCCAAACTGACAACTGCCTCAATCAACAGACAACACTTCCCCAAGAAAAAATATCAAGGTGTTCTATAATCTATGTCATGACATTATCAAATTTTGGAAGAGATGACACGTCCACACAGTTTTACTCATTTCATAATATAAAATATCTTTACTAAGGTTCTGTTTTCTGCTCTTTACATGATGTAACATTTAACATAGATCACATCCTAATTGAAACAACACATCTTATAAAAAATGGTGATCAAAAACTCAAAAAACAAATAAAAATTAAATAAATCAATGCTCAAATAATCTAAAGGTATTGGGCATTCAACATAACCTTTTTATCTTAAAAACTCTCCTCTATGCCATTATTCCTTCACAAAATAGAAACTAAGGGGATGGTTCTTTAACATAGAACCTTCTCCTAGATATCATGGATCTCTTCTAGCCACTCAAAAAATAAATAATCATCCTTGATATCCAAATCCCCCATTCAATGATGTGGGAGTCATCATGAAGATACTGATATAGAAAATACATGTGTAATACATTGGGGATCCAATTCAGTCACAGTGGAAGTCCCAAAAAATAATTCATTTCTTAAAATTTCCCCAAAACCTTAATGGACTAAAGAAATTGGGAGAAAGAATACTCCCTCTAAAAAACATTTGCATCCATCACCTAAGGGATACTCTTAAGAAATCATGGTCTCCAAACTCAAACTATCGGGCCCTCCTCCTATGATAATCATAGGTTATGTGATAGTCTTTCAATGCATCCAACTTCTGAAAAACATCCTACAACTTATCTTTTATTATTAGCACCACTTGTACAATAAGAATAAATTTTTTCCACGATCTCCATCAGAAATAGTGTAAAATAAAATGACCACCTATAAAATACTTCAAACAGATCCATGAAAATGGATGACTGATAACTATTATATAGGTGAACTCAACCAATGGAATTTTATTTACACATCTTCTGCAAAAATCTATGATTCTCACTTGTAATATATCTTCCTGTAGATGGATGATCAACTCTATCTTCCCATCTATTTGTGGGTGAAATGTTGTGCTAAGACACAACATGCATTCAAAATGTTGTTGAAACCTCTCCATACCCACATGTTAAATTGGAGATACGATTATGATATGATATTCCTTAATACCTCATGAATACTGATGACAATATCCACATACCTACTTTCCAATAAATACATGATACTTGATCATTGATCACCATAAAACGATCTGTATTTTTCAATCGGTCCACTATCACACAGGTTGCATCACAACCTCCCTGAGATTGGGGTAACCTGGTGATATATTCCATTGAGATATCTTCCCACATAAACTTAGTAAAATTTGAGGACCCTAAAAAACCTTCTAGAACATGGTTCTCTACATTAAACTTTTGATAAACCGGTCACATTACCAAATACATTTTCACTATCTGATTAAAAACATTCCACCAAATTGTCTATTCAGACAATGATACATCATGGTCACATCGGGATGAACTCGTAAAGTTGATCAGCGAAACACAAGAACAAATCCCATAAAAACTACCACGGTAAACAAATAATTCCTTGAAATAATTTTTAGTTATGTTAATCCTATAACTATTCCACTGTAGAATCACAATTTCCAACACGGTCCCGCATAACATACACACTATAAATTCCCACTGAGATTCCTCTACCTGATGAAAAATGGATTAATTCACAATTATATTGTAATGAAAACCACTTACATTGATATTTATAACTTCTAGATGAAATTATGAATGCTCCTAAATCCCTCTCTAAACATGTATTGACTCACAAACCACATCTTCATAGGACTTCCATCATAGTGCGTCTTCAAAACATTCCCCATTCCTAGGGTCAAAGAGATATTGAAATAATAGTCCAAATTAAACATCTTCAACCACCAACTCAGTAGATTAAAATATCAATATGAAATGAAATATTATAGGCTCTTCTTGTCTATGAAAATCACAATGGTATAACAGATGAGTTAGTACAACACAACCTCAGTGAAAACACAACTGCCAATAGCTCCAAATCATGGGTGGATTATTTATGATTAGGAGGGGCATAATTTCCATTATTTATAGAAGAAAAAAAATATTCTTATACTTCATGATGAATTCCAATCTAGAACATGAAGTTTCACTAAAAACTATAAACAACACATCCTTCACTATAAATAAAATAGGTGGAGAACTTACTAACTTCTATTTGTGGTAAGATATTATACCTAAAACTATAAAATATATAGAACATCCTTTCCCTTCATAGTGAAATATATCCGTGGGACTATAACCTAAGAGAGATCAGAAATAATCTACTGATAATAGCTAGAAGGACTAGTAAAACTAAAAACCCTTTCACATTCTTTGGTGTTTCCCATGAAACAACTACCTTGACCATTGATGGGTCCAACACCATACCTTGTTTTAACACCACATTCCCAAGGAAATACATATTTCATGTCTATAACACGGACTTGGAAAACAATACACAATGATGGTGATTTTGAAGGACTTGCAATATTTATGTGAGATGCTTGAAATATTGTAGCCCTTACTTGTATTAGATCAAGATATCATTGATAAACATAAAAAATAAATGCTTTAATAACTCACTAAATATGGATTTCATGGGCCCTAGAAGAATGGTTGGTACATTCCTGACACTGAATAAAAATAAACAAAAATTTGAAGTTCCCGTACTATAACTTGGTGGTAGTCTTAATGAATCATCATCTTTCATCCACATCTATTGAGGTCTAGATATCAAGATTAAAATATCAAACCAACTAGATCCAGTTTATTGATCAAATATGTCAATGAACCATGGATAAGGGTAAAAAATCTTAAATTTTACATGCTTGAACCTCTGGTAGTCTATGAACAACCTCATACAAACATCCACATTCTTGGATAACAACATTGGATACCCCATAAGAGACACACTTGGTTAGAGGATACCCGTATATATAAGATCATCCACCTATAACCTTAACTCATGTAACTCCTTAGGTTCTATTGGATATAGAGACATTTAAATTGGATACATTCCTAGTTTCATCTCTATCCCAAACCCAAAATCACATCTTTTTTGAAGAATCAATACCTTATTTAGAAAAACACATATGGACTCATCCACATCCCTAGTAATATATTCAATCTATCCATTAACTGATAGAATCACTATATGAGGTATAAGAGGCTCTACTCACCTACCAACCATCTGATAACTTTTATTGTTTACAAACACCTATCGTTGGCCTACCACATTAGAATCTAAATATCTAGTATAATTAGTAGATTAATACATGAATATAAAATATATACTATATTACAAGGATAACATTTTACATACGTATATGAATCAATAAAAAATACCCAACTTACCGGTGCTTCCCCTTCACAAGTCAATATCCTTAGAACATGTCAAGAAAGAAAACCTCGCCTCAAAACAAGGTATATAATACCAATTTCAATGAAATACTTTATACATACACTCATAAGGCATAAAATAATGAACAATATAAAAAGAAGTGTTCGCCTCTAAAATCAATGAAATCACAGTTATGAGTAAATTTTAAACTGATCGTACCTATAACAGCATCCGACCCTATGATTCTTGTAGCCTCGAATTCATGTATGATATATTTCTCAACTACAATTCCTCACTACTATAAACCTCCATGACCAAAATGAAGACTAGATCCATGTGGATGGGGATCATCACAAGGCTGCCCAAAGATATCACCCCATGATCTCATTGATGAACAAACACCAGTGGTATTTGCTGCTAAAACTACCTCTAAATAAATTGTTTCAAATACTTAAAAGGGTCCTAAACACCCAACTAAAATTATTCTCCTAGAGAATTTATATATATATATATAATAGTGATAACCATTTCCCCCAGAAACATTGAAACAAAATTAAAATCCATAGTTAGGTTCTCATAAGACACATGACTTAGAAGGATGAGAAAATTTTTTTCTGTAATTTTCTCCCCATTAGTTCATACCCTGAACACCTTATTTCTTACAACCTACTACCTGAAACAATTCCAATAAATATCTCATTCTAGAAACCTTTTTGAGGGTAAAATCCCAATTACAATTTCCTCCGAATATTCATGTCTTCATTATACTCCTCTAGGTATTTAGAAATCATAAATGGGTTGACTGAAAACATGATCACCAGGTGAAAATAATCATCATCCCATCATAATTTATATTCCTCATATAAAAAAATATCTGGGGAAAACTGCAATATGTTCTGGTACATTATATAATGATCTCAAACACTCATGGTCCCCAACTGATGTTAGAGTAACTCCAAAAACATCTCTATCTTTTTCAATAATAGTAAATATGAATGGAAATCCATTTGCTTGTTTTTCAACAACACATATTCCTCCTTCTGGTAACCTAAATACAAAAACCGCCACTGATTCATAGCTCCATGCAACTATCTATGTAACAAATTATCCACTCACAGATGGAAACTATGAGGAATTTCTGAAACGTATGGAGACCATCCTATGATTTATAGCATGGAATTTTATTATCATTAATTTATTTAATTGTATTTAATTTTCCATAAATATTAATTTTAGACATGAACAAAAATAATCATTATTATTTTAAATCTCATAGGTCTCAACCCACCAAATAGTTTGACCTCACTTCCTCATTCAATATTTTTGGAGTTTATGCATCAGAACACATGTGACAATAAAATCCCATGTTGTAGTTATCCTCCCTGTCATATTTCAAGCACTAATTTCCAATGGAATAGTTTCCTTACCAACCCATGAAATTCATCCTATTTATAACATTATAATCCACCCCATATCTTAACAAAAACCTTTTGATATCACTCTATCAAAACCCCCTCCCTCAAAATGTTACCCTCCTAGGCCGGAAATGATGGAAGGGATATAATGCCCATAAAGACTCGCCTACCATAGGACATGGTTTTGTGAACAACCCCATTATGATTAAAATATCACATATGTGAGGCATTACCCATTAACATAAAATAATATTGAGTGATGTGATAAAAAATACAATGAATCCATTAAATATAATATAAATGTAACCCCAAAACCTTCCCAAAATTTATGAAAATGTAAACAAATACAAATAAAATTATACTATATATACCAGATGGCATGTATTATAGAAAAAACTCAATAATATCTCCATTCCAAGCTAGGAATATCTATCTTAGTCCCCAAATACCTCTTAGAAATATAAAAAAATTTATATATATATTGGGTGATATTAAAAATATACTCAGTATGAATATACCAACAGCCTCATGTGTACATGTAAAAATAGTACACTAATATTCTATTTAACAATCAATAGAACAAAAAAAGAACCTAAAATGGGTCAATTATCTAATCCTAACCTCACCATGGCTCACTCACCAAGTCACAAACTCAATATAGTAACACAGTAATTTAGAAGAAAAAGGTAGCCCACTACCTCCTACACAATGATTTAATGTTCTTACACCCAAAAAATGGACATCATTTTCTTTCATCTCGTCTATATATCACATCATAGCCAAAAAAAATTACTTACATCCTAATGAAACATGTACTACCATGCCACATCTTGCCCAAAGACAACTGGGTCATCAAAATGTATCTCATCACATAACGGGGAATGTAAGGTATCTTGAATGTAATGTATATAAACTTCATTCCCTCCTCCTATAATGCATGAAACACACTATATATCACACCAACTCACTTCCTCATCACATCAAATCTCACCAGAAATAACCTATTCCATCACAACACATCTTTTTGGAATACACCTTGCCTATCAATACTAAAGGAATAATGGGGAAGAGGGGGCTTCCAACCATAGGTATTACAACCAACATGGATGTTGGGGAAACTACACATAACCTCTAATCATTGGTATGTTCATCCAATATAGGTGGTGTGTGTATAGAAATAACATAAATTTATATAATATACATATAACACAAAATACCAAAACTATGGTTCCATGAAAACTGTACTATCACACACCCCCATGACACAACTAAACCACATTTCATCCATCACAAACACCACCAAAAATATATAAAACCAACAATTTAACTATAACTCAAAGGCACACATTCCAACATTCAATTACAAATTCAAATATTTCAATATTTAACAAATTTCCATCACAGTATTATTCATTTTTCAAACAAATAATATATTCATTTTTATCAACATCATAATTTATTAAATTTCTTACCAGGAAGCTGACACAATGATTCCACACAATTACTATACCATCTCACAAAAACTATCTCTACAACACCACATGCCAAAACTATCACACATCACGACCAACACACACCACAAATATTGGGCACAAAATCTGGCATGCACCAAAACTATTGTTAACCACAAACATTTCATACCAAAATAATCAAAAATCGTAAATAATTACACTCACAACCCATCTAGTAACCACCGACAATGCATGAAAACCCACTATACATAAGGCCTCACAATAGGGACCCACACATAAAAAAATACATACCGAATTCTCCAATTTATTTGATGGTATTTCATCAAATTAAATCTTTTTTGGCATGGTTATTATCAAAGACAACCTATTTACAAGCAAAAAAAAATTAATTATCCAAATATATGTTCATTATCTTTTTATTCGCGATGAGATCGAAATGAAACACAACATTGGTCTCATAAAATATCAACTATGGTGATAGAATGTATCATAATAGTTGTTATCGTCTTCAAAGAAACAATGTGGCATAGAATTATAAAAAATATCAACAAATCAATTAATAATATGATTTTTCACCATCCCTATGAATATTATATTGTTCCAGTAACTTATTTTTATTAATATAACCATTAATATCCAACCAATGGAATAAAAATACATGCAATACAAATATATATCACATAAATATGTGTCAATGAGTGTCCCCTACTTCAAGGAATCTTTTCTGATATTATAAACTCCACTAGTTGATGAATATCCCAATAAAAAATGGCATCCACACAAAAAACCATAGATCAATATAAACCACACCATGGAATAATCAAAACCTAAACAAATCTCTCTCCAAATTGATGAAAAAAATTCAAAATATATTCCTAAAAAAAGAGTAAGTGAAAAAAATTTAAAAGGTTTAATAACTCTAAATAAATGGAAAACAACCACCTATAGGATCTTGTAGATAACTACATGGAGAAAGGGACTATATGACCTCTAAAACAATATTGTGTTTTCCTAAATCCAAGAGGGAAATAGATCCAAATGAGGTGTTTTGACCTAAAAAGTAATTTATAAACAGGATTTATTTCATCCAATTCATGATATGAATTCCATGGGATCTATGAAATATAATATATGAATTTCATCTAATTTATTAATTTAAAAAAAACTCTTACTTCTTCCAAAATTCATGGTGCCTCACCAGTATTAATTCATGTCCCTAACTTCTATATCACAATTTGAATCCATTTGAAACATTAATACTCTTCCACAATAAACTTTTCACCTCATCATATCCACATTCCATGATTCAACAACCCACATAATGAATTCAACTTTCATGATGTGAATTTTCTACTACATCATAATTCTAGCACTTACACTAACTAAACGTCCTCTCACCTCCACCAAACATCTTCATTAATCAAAATGTAAAATTAATTTTAAAGGAAGGTATGGTTCATTGAACACATTATAACCATAAATGTTATATATGATATTGAGTTTGTTACTTGTCTATGAAGCGTCACAAAATATTCCATCATTATAGATAATATTTCCAATAAAATAATCATTATGATGAAAGAGATTCACAGATGATAAATTTATAAAATAAAATATTTACCCTATGAGTTCCATGAATGGTTCACAATTTATTTTTTATATAATAAAATATTTTATAATATATCAATTTAACATGAATAACCTTCATAATGAAATTATAAATACAATCCATGATGATTAGAGAATTGGTTCGAATAGGTCAACAAATCATTATAATTGAAACATTTAATATTATTAATTTCATTATTTCCCTATAATTCATGATTTAGATGGACCATATCACTACACATGTTACAAGAAGACATTATATTTATGCCTTTATCATGAGGTTTCATTCCATAATTTTCAAATTTTTGAAGTTTTATCCTTCACTTCTTCTCTTTTCCCACATTTATCTTTCCTCAGTTCTTACGCATCCTTTTCCTCTCAATTCCTTATAATGTTATTTTACTTTTATAATTTATTATTTATCCGAATGAAACTTGATGCTATATCATCAAAAGAAAAAAATGTTATACGGGTAACCTTTAGGGAACCAACATAAATCAGTCAATGAATTACAAAATATTAAATTTTGAATTACATACTTATTTCATAGCAGACCTTGTTAATCGCGTAATGTATTCCTCGTATTTAGAAAAACCTCCCACTTAATTCTAATATAAGTTATATAATATAAATTCCATATCACCTTGTGCATTTTGAGGAATATATTTCACTAAATATTCCTCCTTAAATTTTTTTCATTACATTCCATAAATATCCTCCTCCTCCTTATTATTTTCAATTAGTGATCAACATTGATCGACATATCCCTTTATACAATATACTACCATAAGAACATTTTCCATTTCATTACATCCAAAATCTAGAAAAAATCTCTCAAAAGGAATTCATACATTTATAATCAATTATTGGATAACAATATTAATTAATTGATATATGATTTTATGACTTAATGATATCTAATATAGGTACATAAAAATTTTTAACTATAGGTTTATCTATACATGAAGTGTTATTTGTCAAAATCTGGGTTAGTTAACCCCCAATATGGACACAATATAATCTTTTATAACACTCACTATATTTAATTTATCATCATATAAATCCCCATACAGAGTGTAGGAGTTGACATGATTTCCCTTTCTTCTACGAGTCACTATATCTATACAATGTAATGCAAAATATTATCTGATATCATCGTGAATATTGAGAAACAATATAGAAATATCCAAAATTTATTAAATATTCTAGTTCTATAATATTCATTCTATATATGTTAATATATAATATATACAAAAAATGTCATTCTAAAATTCATTTGTTATAAAATATAGTCTCCCATACTCTAGTAACATAGATATAGTGCATTCATTATTACATTGGTATAAATAAAATGGATTTCACAATATATTATTAACCATTTTAGTTGTCATGGGGGACTAGATTCATACTTGAATTTAATATTTCATTGTAAATTAAATAAAATCATGAAAAACTATCTTCAAACTTGAAAACCATATAATTTTTCCATTTTTCATATCATAGGGAATGGAAAATAAATAATGGGTGAGCTCAGATTCTCTGTAAGGGTTTTATATATTAGAAGCTATAATGTGTAAATAATTAATATTCCATATGGTGGAGTGGATAATAAAAAAACATTAAAATCAATAAAAACTATATTTAAATATAATTAAATGGCTAATACCACCATATATAATAAAATAGATAATGGAAATTGAATTATTAATAATGAAAATTCATAAATCAAGTCATTTATGTTTTTAACATCACAACCTCACCCAAAATATCATGAATCATCCTATAGATTCCTTCTCCACCATATATTCATTTAATGGGTCGGGATACACCACTAATATAACTATTATGAAATGATCATTTAGCATTATCCAATACTTCATATCAGCGTATTTTGATTCATGAATCCACTTACTGCATCAAGGGGTTATCTATAATTAGGCCCCACTAATCAATTGATTTTTCAATGAATTCCTCATATGTTGAATGATTAATAAAATTAATTCTAATAATTCCTTATAAATCAACATTTATCCTTTCAAATCAAGAATACATAATATTTTCCCAGTAAATGAAACAATAATCATAATAAAAGTCCATCTACATAAAACATATTTAAAAAGGGTGTAATGTTGAGACTACGTCAATAGCGTGAAATTAAATTTGTATAAATCAATGATACATAAAATATTGACATTGAGGGGAAAATAATATCCCACTAAATGGTGAACTGTGATAAGGAATGTGATCATGAGAAAGTCATTGAGCACAATATAATAAAATAATAAGGGCTAAATAAAGCCCATAAATTCATCATATATGAATTCTTTATTTAAAAAAATACTTTATGAAATATATAATAAAATATAATTAAAAGTTTTAAAAAATCATCATAAAATGTTTTTAGATGGAAATTATAAATCACTTTCAAAATTTATTTCATTCATTTATGAAAATAATACACCTTTCATTTGATACAAATTTTAATAAAATTTTTGAGGATATTGAGAAAAATAATGTTTTTAAATAACCTATGGAACCTATAATTGATTATTCAAATTAAATGGTTTTTATGATTATGGGGAATTTTTTCATGTTGTAAATGTAAATAATGGTTAATTTCACACATTTTTTAAAAAAGAGTAGTATTTGGAATATGAGATGATAAATAGTTTTAAAAAATTCAAAAAAAAAATATGGTTTAAAATTATTTCAAATAATTATTGGTCATCAAATAAGACACGTTTTGAAATATTTAAATAACAATGACAAGGATGGAAAATGGTTTGAATAAAAACATTAAAACATGATTTTTTAATGAATGCCTCTTATATGTAACTTATTTATTAATTCATAATAAAATAAAGAAAGGAATGAAAACTAAATATTTCAAACCAGAAATATCCTAATAAGAAAAATTGGGGTTAAAGCTGTTAGGGTTATATAATTTTTACAAGGTAAATCTAAACATAATCAATCCGGAAATTAAATGAGAATGTGATAGAAATCTGTTAACTTAAGAAAAAATTTCTCTAAGTGTGTTATAATTCATATTTTTATTAAAATAATATTTATTATAAATATAGAAAATTACCATTTAAATACTTATCATAACATATAAAATACCCTTATAATATCTTATCACACATTAATTATAAATTCTTTATTAAAATTATCTTTTAGGTGAAAACATTTTAGTTTTCCAAGCATGTTTAGTTGGAAATTTTGGATCCTCATACATTTGATGAAGGTTAATTATATAAATAATAATAATACTTTCATAGTTATGATATTTAGTTATTATATTATAAATCATAATCATTCCTATAAGGTGGTGAAGAAAAATTAATTACATCACATTGTGGTGATGATAGTCTTTACCAACACACGAATGACATTTCTACTATTTGATGGATGAAATGTAAGATAGGTCAATAAAAATTAAACATTAAAAAATAATTGTTCAATTAAATATATCACATATATTGATTAATTTAATCATTATAAACTACTATGTAAAATGGAATAGAAAAATGAATCACATCACTTTTTGGAGTTGGCAGTCCACATGCATGCATAAGAGGCATTATCATCTTCCAAACCATGTGAATGTTAAAAGGTAGATACTATATTATCATTTAAGAATCGTAATTATTTCAGTAATTTAATATACAAAAATTAAATCCATTATATTTTCCAATCATGCTTTGGGGTGATGAAAAACAATACCGTGCTCCTTTGTGGTGGTAGTCCACTCACACTCACAAGAGATGATTTGATTTACCATTTGATATAAATGGGGTTTATAAAGGTTGTTCCACCAATATAATAAAATTTAATTATATTAAATATAATTGTCATATTATATCTTCATGGTGTGTAATTAACTTAAAAAGGTATATGATGAAGAAGAAAAATGTAAGAATACGATTAATAGTTATACCTCTTCTTCCAAAACCCTCATTTGACTTACACATTAATCCTTTTTAACAGGGTCATACAAGAATAAAAAATAATGAGGATTTTTACAAAGAATCAATGGTGGTATTTTGGTAGAGCTTTTATGAAATAAATATCTCATGATGTGTGAGTAATATATGAGATGTGGTCATCTTTTATAAGTATGGTGGGTGGAAGACATGTAAATACATGACATATTATTATACATCATGTGTATAACCCATGTAAAATAGTATAAAATAATTTTAATTTAAAATATAATGATTATGTGATCCAAAAATAATAATAAAAATAATGTTTATATTTGTTTAAGTGTCATTTTAAACAATGTCATTCAGTTTAACATCCTCATTAAATCAGTTTAACATTAACAATTGTAACACAGTTTTAACTATTTAACAGTCCTAAAAGCAATTTCAAAAATTTAAAGTGCACCATAAATAAACCATGAATGTTATTATATATTATTTCTATCCAATTAATTAAATATATATTTTTAATTATTTTATAATTATTTAAAAATAACTATTAATCATTAAAAAGAATTTAAGGTTGTTTTCTGGACTATTCACACATATTTATGTTGAATGAATCAATATGATAATGGAATTGGAATATAATCCTTTAAACCATCACATAATCATTATAATTATCCCATAAATTCATGGTCACTAATTATTCTTGAAAAAATATTTTTACTTTTATTGTTTTTAAAGACATTTATTTGATATTTATGCTGCATTTACAAGGGTTGTGTCCGTGTTACATATGTATTCAAGGAAACTATAGTATTTATAAAAATAAACAATTGTGTTATACAATAATAAAAATTTATTAATATTAATAAACCATTGAAACCAATAATATATTTTTTTACCTGTATGAAAATAAATTTGATATATTTTAATGAAGAAACTTATAATTTTTAATTTTACATAACATAAAATAATATAAATATTTTAAAACAAAGTTAAGTTAAATAAAATTAATTTTTTAAAATTAAGGATATTTATAGTAGAATGAAAATCAACATATAAAATAATGGAACATTTTGAGAATACTTTGAGTGTTCATCCCATAGTTTTAACCATAATAAACCATTTTGACTCATTACCATAAAGATAATCTTTTAACATCATTATGATTCATTATGTCTAAAAAGGAAATTATATTATTTTAAAAAGTAAAAATTTCATATTAAAAATATAAAATACATTTTTTATTATACAGTTTCTGTAATTTTTTAGAAATTTTATCAATATTATTTTGAAAAATGCTTCGAAAATGATTCCAAAAAATACGTTTTATGAGAAAAATTAGAATATATCATCATAAAATATAATGGAGATTATTAAGGAAATAATATATATGTTTTAATCAAATCCTTAAAATGTTACATTAAAACCATATTTATAATAATAAGGGACTTTTAAATTAATTGATATAATGAAAAGAAAATACGTTGTTACAAAAATTACTGATTTTCACTATTCTTCCATAAAATAACCATTTCAAAAAAACATCAAAAACTTTTACCT
This sequence comes from Viscum album, assembly GCA_963277665.1. Lineage (NCBI taxonomy): Eukaryota > Viridiplantae > Streptophyta > Magnoliopsida > Santalales > Viscaceae > Viscum > Viscum album. The sequence goes on from OY728150.1 coordinate 938,345,206, forward strand.
TATCCGATAATGAAAAGATATTTTCATGAATGATATCCATTTTTAATATAAAATTTAAAAAATTGTCTGAAAATAAATATAATATCTATGCAAAAAATCAATATAAATGTTTTTTTTGAAGAAATTTTATATTCAAAGAATAATATGGATTTTTTATCATTACTCTTCAAATTACATTAATTAAATTAATGAAAATTCATTTAAATATATTTTTAATCGAATTTTTTCATTATAATTCTTTTTCAATATTTATCAAAATACATTGCAAAAACATTTGTTTTATGAATGTTATCTATTGTACCTATAAAATATTTAATATCCATTTCAAACAATTCAAAAGGTATATATTATTTATTATTAATTTTATTAAGGAATATATATATATATTTATTTATATATTTAGTAGTATATTTATTTGTATACATAACCACCAAACAAATGGATTGGTTGTAACATTAATATATAAACATTATTATTTTGCGGTTTTTCAAAGCATGGTGTTTTTTGTTGTGTATTGTATCAATCAAAGTGGTATTTTAAAATAAGATATAAATTAAAATATCTATATATTATATAATACATGAAAATAATGACTCTTTTATACATTAATTTTAATTTAATTTAAATTTCTCTTCGATTTTTCATTCCCTTTCTTCTTAATTAGTTTCATTCATTTTATAAATTCTCCATGAATGTTATCCCACTCAAGGATGGGGTATTAATATTCATTTTCACTTATGTTAAATGAATTTTCTTTTATAACAATACCCTTTGGTGGAGATATACTTATAGAATCATATATAATTTTTGTTCAAATAAGTCTCCACAGAGTAATTTCAAAATATTATTAAATCATATTTCCTATTCATTTTTATTATATGTAACGCCCCGACCCCAGTTACCTAGAGTCGATGCATTATTACGTAACATTGGCATGATCACAAAAGATCAAGTCTCAGAAGACTGATTAGTTTAGTAGCCTTGGAAATACTAGATACATTCATAAATGTTACATTACATCATAATGTGAAAAATCACAATAAAATAGTCTCCATAGTCCACACTCATATCCCCTTCAGACTATCCCTACAGTTCAATCATAAAATATTTCTTCACATCCTGTGAAAAATAAAACATAGAAAGGGGTGATCTCAGATACTCAGTAAGGATAAAAATATAGAGAAAACTTTCATAAATAAACATAAACATTTAAGGAAATGTATAACTAAAAAAACATTATAAACTTGAACTTCAGCATAATATGGAAAAAGTAAAATGAAATAATTCCATTTACTCATTCACATGTAAATTCTACTAGTCGAATAATCACATGCAATATAAATAACCACTTTCATAATGATGGAATGCATAATTCCAGACTATCATAACCACGTATCCAAGGCCTCGTGCCAAGACTAAAAATAAGATTTTATTCAAGGCCTTGTGCCTAGACTCTAGTTTTTCTCTTGAGACCTACCGATGCATCGAGGAGCTATAGCGAGCTCCACCCGTCACATACAAAGTCTAATTCATTCCTTAAATGAAAAGGTTTAAACATATCATAAACCATAACAAAATTGTATCACATAAAAAATGCATAAATGAAACATAAAATTTCATCATTTCAAACACAAGATATCAATACAACACATTGATATAATAAAAACATTTTCAATACCAAAACAAAAGAAAAGTAAAACATGGTGTTTATTTTTCATTTAAAAAATGTTATGGCTTTTAGAGTAAGCCGAAACACAAATAATGGTCACGACGGCGGAGAAGTCATTATCACTGAATACATAAGACAAAAAAATTGTTTTTTCATTTAGCAAAACGCTTCATACAAAAATATTCATTTTGAATAAAAGTAAAAGTCAAAGGGGTTTAAACACCGTATAAAGGAAAGTTGTGTATAAAACAAAATATGCTTCAATGAAAGGAGATTGGGACGAAGTCCCTTACCTCATGTCTGACTTGACTCGATCGTTATTCAATATCCTCAATAATAAACTATAGTTAATTTCTACTTTCTTAAGAACCTTTTTCAAGTTCATTATTCCTTTTATATCACTTATTACCAGGTTATGGACATTATGTAATTATTTAAGTTAATAACGGTCGTTTTGTCGATCTTTGGTACTTGAGTCAAAAATAAACATCTTATAATTACAAGTAGTTCATGTGGTAAAATATCCATTATATCTAGAATTATATTCATGATTTATATATCATATATATCATATATATCCAGTACATACATTCATTTATAATATTACATAACATTTAAAGGTAAGAAATGAAATGCACCGTTCATGGGGATGGTTAGTCGTACGTACCCATGAACTCTAATTTCATTTCAATTTCATATTTAATGGAATTAAATCATAATGATATTAAAGTATATTATAATTCCAGTATAATATCATATATAATATCATCAACTCTATCCTTTATATGTCCCACATATGGCATTAACGATTCAAGTCACTTTAAGGGGGCGGTAATCCGCACTTCCTAAAAAGAAATTATCGCATTTACCCATAATGGAAATCATAAAGGTATATCATAAATGAAAAATACAGATGCATAAGGAAAACATTAACATAATATATATAATATATAAATATAATGACATCTTAATGGCCACCATGATAGGTGTTAAAAAAAGATTGAACAATTATCGTTTCGTGAGGCATTAATTCACCACCCATAGAAACATAATGTTCTTTAAGCATTAGACGAAGGTGTGTGTAATTGTAAATCATATACTTCTCATAAAAACATCCTACTATATTTATGATAATGTTTTTGTTACAAAATAAAGGAATGAAAATAGTTTATTGGGTTGGAGAAGCAAAATAAAACAAAAGAACATAAGAGAAGACATTACCTTAAAATTGGGTAAATTTTTACGATTTGAGCCAAAGGATTCCTTGGGAAGACTTCTGCCCAAAGTGAAGCATCTAGGAGTAAGAGAGGAAATTTTAGAGAGTATTTGGGCAGCGTTTGGGAAAGTCAAATGGATTTGAAGGTGTGAATAATGTGGTAGAGGTGGGGGCCTTTTATAAGAGGAGAGGAGGGGCACTCTTGGAATTTCATGAAATGTAACATTATTATGAAATGATTTTAAGCTTTTAATGGTCCCAAAATGATATATTTGAGTATAAGGTGATAAGGGATCTAAATCCACTCATCCAATAGGATTTAGAAAATTTTATTCCTTATATTTTACCTTATGTTTTAATTTTATTTAAATCATTCATTAATGAGGTAAGTGTTGCATCATCATGGTGTGATAAATAAATTTATATATTTAATGCCTAAAAATTAAAAAAAAATTACCATGATGTAGGAAATATTTTTTTCCTTCCAATGGATATTTATAGTCAAAATGATAACATGTATAACCCCTTGTAAATGTTGTTTTAGTAAAACAATACATGTTTGTGACATTTTTATTTTTACTTTAAATTAAAGGTATTAATGTCCTTATCTTACCCAAGTGGCTCCATGGGGTGCCACAAATTGACCCATGGATTTTATTGGTTGGCCATGATTCATCCAATAAGAGTAGGGCATGTTTCAAGGTAATTTATTATTATTATAACATTATTTTTACGTTAAATTACTCTAATTACCTCTAATCGCGGTTAATAAAACTCCAATGTTACTATTCACCAAAAATTATTTCCATCCCATTGAACCACATTTTACTCCCTAATTACAATCATGTATGTCGGATTTTTGAAATTAAATTTAGAGAAGCAGTAAAATTTCATTTAAACGAAAAATAAGTTTTTTAGCTACCACTTACTGGTTTCACTATTCATAAAAAATTGATGTTTTTCAGAAAAATACCAAAAATTATCCCTAAGATATATTTGATATTCTAAATTCAATGAATACATCTATTTTAACAATTTCAAAACATATTAGTTTCATTAATCAATTTTATAATTAATTCTCGTTGTCAAAACAAATAGCGTGTTTTTACGAAAGAATATCAATCAAAAGATTCACAATTGTTTATGTCCAATTTCAAAGTGAAATTAATTATAATGACCAACATTGGAAAAAATGGTAATAATATATTCTAATTATACATTAAAACATCTAAATAATTTAATTTATCACTATAAATTATTTTGATTAAAAAAGTTGTTTGTAATTAACGTTAAGTATTTTACATTATTCATAAAAAAATGGAAGTTCTCAGAAAAAAAATAAAAAATTCAACTTAGGATAATTTTGATATTCTGAATACAAATATTAAGTCCAATTTGAAGAAAGAAATTCATAAAATTTCAAAAAATGGGTATTACTATTCATAAGGGCTACTTTGATTGGTCACGGTGTGTTAGAATCTCGAACATGCGTACAATGCAAGCTATTGCATTATTGAGAGAGAAGCGTACCATGGAATCTTGGGGTGTTACATTCTCCCCTCCTTCAATAAATTGTGTCCTCACAATTTGAAAATGTTCTTCCAAATTAGAAGGTTTAAAATAGAAAATACCTTTGTGGAAAACTCACATCAGAAATAAGGTTAAAAAAATTAGACTTAATAAAAGGGAAAGTGAAATGAAAAATTCACCACCAAATTATGATCTCGATTAGGAGAACATTGGTGGAAATTAGAGACATATAATTGGAGGAAAAACGTAAATATTTGTAAGGAGTGATTGAGGTCATCAATCAGAAACAAGTGTAAAATTGAGGGCCTCATAGCCTTCAATCTATGTTGATTTAAAATATCATCAGTTCAACAAAAAATAAGGTATTAGGATGACACCTTTTTTGTTTTAATATACATTTCCTAATGTTTAAGAATTAATTTATTCATAGAATAAGAGATAGTTATATATATATATATATGCTTGACAAGTAGAGTTTCAACCTTCAACTAATTTCTACCACAAGCTAATCCTTCACTCAAAAAATAATTGAACTAAAAAATATTATAATTATCCTAATCGTAAAAGGTTAAAAATATTAACACATACCATTTAGATTAGGAAAACTATTTTGTAATAATTATGGACTTTATGTATGATATTGGTCAGTAATAAAGGCATGTCACACTATGGTTGTGGGTTCTATTCCTACAGCTTTGTCCGACGCGAAGGGTTATCCCCTGACTTACAGGTTGTTCTTTTACTAAAACTATAGTATTATAATATTCCAAAAATATTATTTAGAAATATTTTATCGTTAAAAAATACTATAAAAGTTTACAAATAATTCATTCCAACCTTTATAGTTATCCAAAATACCTCTGTCCAGACATTCTCTAAAAGGCCTCTAAATTACAAAATCAATTTATCAGATTCCCCAAACAAAGTAAAGTTTCTCTTATTCTCACATACTAAAAATATGATTACCTTCATCATATTAAAATTTTTATGAAAACAACAAGTACTTCAGTACAATACTTATATATATCACATTATTTCTTATAACTGTAATATAGTTCTTGAGTCCAAAAACACAAATACAATAATTATTTCACTTTAAATGTAGTAATAACATAAGATTGGCCTTTCTCCCTTGTACTTTTCTAAGATAAGTTTCCTTGGAGCTTAGGGCATTCATTTTCATAATTCCCCATTTATCTACAATTTTAGCATTCAACATTGACAGCCTCTTTCTTTTCCTTGCAATCACGATCCTGTTGACCTTTTATTCCACATTTATAACAAACTCCTATTCCTTTTAGGAATGTACTGGGGTGATTATTCCCACAATTATCGCATAATGCAAAATCCTTCTTTCCATTTTCACTTTATTGGTCTCTTGTTCCGCCGTTCTCTTCTTCTCTTGTTTTAAATTATTGTCATTAGATTTAGAGAATTCTTTTTCTGTTTGGATAGAACACGAGACTATATCTTCGTACGCTGAGAAAGATTGTGATACTAAAGCTCGACAGAGAAATGGTTTTAACCCATCAAAGAAATGATCAATATTACTTCTTGGGTTACGTATATAATCTGCAGCATGGCTTTCTAACCATGCAATGATAGACTCATACTTTGCAACATTCTCTTCCTCCTTTTTCCTTAGAATCCGAAATTGCCTTTCCATATCTGCTCGATGGTCACGAGGAATGTATTTTTCTAAGAAAATTTCTTTGAACTCTCTCTATTACATTCTTGATACTTCTTCATCTTACATTGTATTTTGAATCAATGACCACCATTTATCATCATCTCCAGTGAGGCGATAAACTGCCATGACAACTTTTTCCCTTCCACTACTTCCTAAAGCCTTAAATATTTTCTCTAGGTAATTTATCCATTGCTCAGCTACTAAGGGATTTTTACTCCCATTGAATGTTGGTGGTTGTTGCCTCATGAATTGATCAAACATTGATCCTCCATGTTGTGTATCAGGGTGATCTATACGAGTAAGGTTATTATTAATAACCTGAGTGATTTGTCCGAGTATGGTGATAAGCTGGTCAGAACCAGTTGTATCACCAGCTCCACTATAATTATCTTTAGCAGGAGGGAAATCCCTACATGGAATGTGTGCATTGATACTGTTTCCATTCCTTCCACTAGGTGCCATTTCTAAACAATTTCATAAACTAGATCAGAATATGAATCGAAATACAAAATAACAAACTTGAAAAACACATATCATATATTGAACAGTTTATGGATATAATCCATAATCATAAAAAAAATTCTTTGAGGAAGTATATACTCATAAACCCTTCATAATGGTTTATAAATAAATCTTTAATTTTCCTAAGCATATCCCCTGGGAGTGTCTTAACCAAGAGTGAAGCAAGGACCTTTGTCATGCACCAGTTCTCGTTTGAGTCTAGCTCAAAGCGGTGTTTTCTTGTTTTACCACTAGGTACATCTGTTCCAGAGCCGCCTCTACCTACTCTTATCCATACAGGGATGTATTGCTCGGAAAACTCACAAAATATATACAATACCAAAATTCTAGGAAGTTCTTCTATACTAATCCTCAAAGTCTATCTTAGGGATATGTTCTCTAATCAGAGTTTATCTAAATCTAGCTTCATAGGTTAGTACTAAACTGACTATGATACCAATCGTAACACCCCGACCCCAGATACCCAGAGTTGGTGCATTGTTACGTAACATTGGCATTATCACAAAAGATCAAGTCTCGAGAGACCGATTAGTTTAGTAGCCTTGGAAATACTAGATACATTTATAAATGTTACATTATATCAAAAAGTGAAAAATTACAATAACATAGTCTCTATAGTCCACACTCATATCCCCTTTAGACTCTCCATGTAGGTAAGTCATAAAATATTTCTTCACATCCTGAGAAAAATAAAACATAGAAAGGGGTGAGCTCAGATGCTCAGTAAGGATAACAATATATTGGAGACCTTCATAAATAAACATAAACATTTAAGGAAAAATATATAACTAAAACAACAACCTTTTAAACTTTAAATTAACGATGATATAAAAAAAATGAAAAAATTCCATTAACTTATTCACATGGATATTCTACTAGTAGAATAATCAAATGATTTATCAATAACCACTTTCATAATGATGGAATGCATAATGCCAGACTATCACAACCACGTAGCCAAGGCCTCGTGCCAAGGCTACAAATAAGATTTTTTCAAGGCCTCGTGCCAAAACACTAGTTTGTCTCATGAGACCTACCGATGCATCGAGGAGCTATAGCGGGCTCCACCCATCACATACTATGTCAAATACATTTATTATAAGAAAAGGTTTAAACATATCATAAAACATAACATAATCATATCACACAAAACATGCATAAAGGAAACATAACATTTCCTCATTTCAATCACAGGATATCAATACAACACATTGATATAATAATACTATTTTCAATACCAAAATAAAATAAAACTAAATCATGCTATTTATTTTTCATTTAAATAAATTTATGGCTTGTAGAGTAAGTTGATACATAAATAATGGTCACGATGGCGGAGAAGTCGTTGTTGCTGCATACATAAGACAAAAACATTCCTTTTGTCATTTAGTAAAACTCTTCATAAAAAAAGATTCCATTTGAATAAAAGTCATAGTCAAAGGTGTTTTTACACCATTTAAAAGAAAGTTGTGTATAAAACAAAATATTCCTCAATGAAAGGAGAATGAGACGAAGTCCCTTACCTTATGTCCGACTTGACTCAATCATTCTTTAATCTCTTGAATAAAAAACTATAGTTAATTTCTACTTGCATAAGATCTTTTCACAAGTTCATTATTCCTTTTATATCACTTATTAGCATGTTATGAACTTTATGTAATTATTTAAGTTAATAACGGTCGTTTTGTCGATCTTTGGTACTTGAGTCAGAAATAAACTTCTTATAATTACAAGTTGTTCATGTGGTAAAATATACATTATATCAAAAATTATATTCATGATTTAGATATCATATATATCATATATATCTAGTATATACATTCATTTATAATATTACATAACATTTAGAGGTAGGATATGAAATGCCCCGTTCATGGAGACGATAAGTCGTACGTACGCATGAATGCTACTTTAATTTATATTTCATATTTAGTGGAATGAAATCACAATGATATAAATGAATATTATAATTCCAGTGTAATATCATATATAATATCATTAACTCTATCCTTTATAAGTCCCACATATGTCATTAATGATTCATATCACGTTGAGGGGGCTGTAATCCGCACATCCTAAAATGAAATTATCGTGTTTACCCATAATGGAAATCCTAAAGGAATGGAATAAATGAAAAATACAGAAGAAAAAGGAAAACATAAACATAATATATATCATATATAAATATAGTGACATCTTAATGGACACCATTAGAGGTGTTAAAAGAAGATTGAACAATCATCTTTTCGTGAGACAGTAATTCGCCACCCACAGAAACAGTATGTTCTATAACCATTAGACGAAGGTGAGTGTAAGTGTAAATAAAATAATTCTCATAACAACATCCTAGTATACTGAATATACTTTTTTGTAACAAAATAAAGGAATAAAATGAGTTTAAGGGGTTGGAGAAGAAAAATAATACAGAAGATCATAAGAGAAGACATTACCTTAAAATTGGGCAACTCTTTTTGATTTTAGCCAAATGCTTACTTGGGAAGACTTATACACAAAGTGAGGCATCTAGGAGTAAGAGAGGGAAGTTTAGAGAGTATTTGGGCAGTGTTTGGCCGAGCCAAATGGCTTTGATGGTGTGAATAAGGTGGTAGAGGCGGGGGCATTTTATAAGAGGAGAGGAGGGGCACTCTTGGAAAGTCATGAAATGTTACATTATTATGATATGATTTTTGGATTTTAATGGTCCCACAATGATATATTTAGAGGATAAGGTGATAAGGGTTCTAAATCCACTCATATAATATGCTTTAGACAAGTTTAAGTCTTATATTTTACCTTATCTATTCATTTTATTTAAATCATTCCTTAATGAGGTAATCACTGCATCATCATGGTGTGATAAATAAATTTTTTTATTTAATGCCTAAAAATTATAAAAAAATTATCATTATGTAGGAAATAATTTTATATTTCCAATTGATATTTATAGTCAAACGATAACTTGTATAACCCCTTGTAAATATTGTTTTAGTAAAGAAATACATGTTTGGGACATTTTTATTTTTACATAAAATAAAAGGTATTAATGTCATTGTCTTACCCAAGTGGCTCCATGGGATGCCAACAATTGTCCTAGGGATTGTCTTGGTCGGCCATGAGTCATCCAATAATAGTAGTACTTGTGTCAAGGTAATTTGAAACTATTATAACATTATTTTTACCTTAAATTACTCTAATTACCTATAATCGCGGTTATAAAACTAAAAAGTTACTATTCACCAAAAATTATTTTCATCCCATTGACCCACATTTTACTACAAAATTACAACCATGTATGTCGGATTTTTGAAATTAAATTCACAGAAGCGGTAAAATTTCATTTAAATGAAAAATCAGTTTTTTAACTACCACTTAGTGGTTTCACTATTCATCAAAAATTGATGTTTTTCAGAAAAATACAAAAATTCACCCTAAGATTTATTTTATATTCCAAATTCAAAGATTTTGTCTATTTAACCAAATTCTAGACATATTAGTTTCATTAATTAATTTTATAATTAATTCATGTTGTCAAAACAAATAGCTTGTTTTTACGAAAGAATATCAATCAAACGATTGACAATTGTTTATGTCCAATTTCAAAGTGAAATTAATTCTAATGACCACCATTGGATAAAATGGTAAAAATATATTCTAATTATAATTTAAAACCACTAAATAATATAAATTATTAATATAAATTATTTTTATTAAAAATGTTTATTTTAATTAAAGTTTAGTACTTTACGCTATTCATAAAAAAATAAAAGTTCTCAGAAAAAACGAAATATTCAAATTAGGATAATTTCGATATTCCAAATCAAAAAATGTATTCCAATTTGAATAATAAAATTTATAAAATTTCAAAAATTGGGTATTACTATTCATAATGACTACTTTGATTGGTCACGGTGTGTTAGAATCTCCAACTTACGTACAATGCAATCTATTGCATTATTAAAAGAGAAGTGTAACGTGGAAGCTTGGGGTGTTACTTTATCTAAATTAATCAGGGTGGTATGTAACACACTATGATTTATTATCATATGTACGTGTCTATATATTCATCATTTCGTGGTAGTGTAAAAAAATGTGACATATACATTAATACATTTTGAAAATTATTAAATTAAGATTTTCTGAAAAAATTATTTATTATTAACTTATATATAGGAAATTCAATTTCAACACATAGAAAACACATAATGAATATGGATATTTTTACTCTATGATAATGAATTCATATATATTTTTTAACACTTCAGTTAGGATAGTGCTAAATTTTATACATATGGATTTTTGAAATTATATTAATATAGAACTTCAAGAACTGAATGCTACAGACATGGATGTTCTAAATAGTTTCAAATGTGATATTAAATGTATTAAAATAACTATATGGAAATATATAATAAAAAATTATTCTAAATAATAACATATTAAAATTAATTTTTAAATAGAAAATGTCACATGGAAGAATATTTGAATGATATAAGGGGTTTCTCTTAAAACAATTCCTTTATTATATTTATATTTTATTTCCATTCAACACTATCTAATTGTTTGTCAGAATTTTTAATTTTAATATTCATCATGATATTTTTGAATAAATCATCTATGTTTACATTTAATTTTCTTAGTAATTGGATGTTAGTAAATAAATTTTATTATATATATTATTGTAAACAATATTTCCTATGTTTAGTGGTCAAAAAAAAATAATTTGTGAGTTCTAATCATGATAGGTTGAAAAAAATATATAAATTATGAATTTGGCACAAATATGTTTACAATATATTCCTTGGATAATCATTTAATATATATATAAGTTATGTTGTATTAAATAATCATGTTATTCCATTATGGGTTATTATAACTACTTATAAATGATTTGAATATAGTGTCTAAATAAAACATCATGATTTTTTTCCCTTTATAATTTGTTATTATTATGATTTATTGAAATCATTAGTTTTGTTTACATATGTAAATAGTATCATTTCAAGATTAAAACAACCATCTTCATTCAATAAAAACTGACCCATCAGTATTTTAAATTACTTCTGTAAAACTATGGCTACTGCCCTCAATAATAGACTAATAAATATTTTTCATAGACTTTTTTTAAGTAAGAATATAGTTTCTTAATAGCTATGTCTCTAAAACAATATACTATACAAGATCAATAAATAAAAGGATATCTTAATAGATAATTGGTTATAATGAACGTTATAATCATGATTGATATGAAAAAATTCATATCATTTTTTAGAATGGAACTGTATTATAAGTATCTGGAAATGTTTTTTTATCAAAATGCGTGCATGACCAATTCATCTGATAATTTTCATCTCAATGGATCTTTGAATCCTTTATGGGAAAGAAGTTTAGTTTTGTTAAAAAAAAATTTTGGTAATCAACTCTATGATCCTATTTCTCTAAGTCTCTTCATATTAATTTGATATGTTCTTACTATAAAAATTTATATGGGAATTTATGACTTTTAGATCTACTTGTTTAAGGGTAGATACAACTTCATTGGAATTTCACACTTAATTTTTTCATATTAGTAGTTATGTTTTCAATGTATGGTATATGTATATTCATGATTTTAACCATTTATTAGATAATTTCATTAATTATAGTGGTAAAATGATAACTTCATGAAAAGAAAATTAATATATATCAAAGGAATGTACTTATTACCATTCCGAAACAGATCAAAACATGGCTTGGATTCATCATAGGGAACATTCTCATGTAGTAACTAGGAAGCCCTCTCTGAATAGGATTTAGATAAAAGAAGTCATTTTGATAGGATTTTTAGTAATATCACTGCATAAAAAAAATAGGAAGTCCAAATTTATATCCTTTTGTGGAAGGATGAAACATGTAAATAGCGTGTTATCTTCAATATATATGTTTGTTATATCCATTATCAAAGATTCAAATGAAGTTGTCCAAACAATTGAAGTAATAGGGAATGATTTTATTAAGGTTAGTAATTTTAAATGTATACTACTATGGGATATTTAGTGTCACTATAAAATACTATTGAGGAGGGTGGGATCACTGTTAGGAGCTTGAAAATTACCATGCAATGAATTTTAGTCATATATTGATGGAATGTTGTTGAATGAAATTGTTTATCAACTAATTTATCTAATGATAAATATAGGTATGAACAGATTATATTCTATATGACTCACTCTGAAAAAACACATCCCTAGAGAATCCTAAAATATAATCTATATATTCTTGATGAATATTTTTATTGGATTATGTGGTGTGATTACGGATCCTCACTCGCTTGATTTATCCCGATCCATCGACCTAGATTTCATATTCCAGGGTTTCAGATTATCCTAGTTGTGATACTTGTCTCCATTCTTCTTTGGCACTTTATTCCCTCAAAATCAATATTAATATACTCTATCAATTTTTTTCTCTTTATCACACCATTCTGTGATCTGTGTGAGGGGTTTTTTTTTCTATTTTCCTCATCTCTGTGCTCTAATCTTTCATTCATTATATCCTCTCCAAGTTGGATTTGGAGCATGGGATTGCTGAGGTTCTGGGAATGTAGTTTGGAAGTAGGTATATTTCTATGCATTACAAGATATGTCCTTTTTCCTAGGGTTTCAATCCCAATAACGTACTTGGTTTCTACACCGCTTTCTTTTCTTTTTTTGGATCTACTTATATTTTTCCATCATAACAAGGTTCTTTTATAGGGTTCAATCCCAATACCTATTTCGGGTTTTGTCCAACATTCATTATCCTTATTGATTTTAACATATGGGTTTCCCAGTGTGTTTCATTTTTTACTGATTTCTTGAATGTTTTTCTGGCGGTGACTACTTTGTGGAACGATTCATCAAGACTTCCGGCGGTGTATATTTTTTCCTAGTTTCTTCTTCGTATCAGATGATTATTCATGGTGTATTTTTAAATTGATATTTTTGGTCCCTCTGCGATGATGTCAATTTTCATTTTGGTGCCTATGAAGATAGATTTTTGAGGGCATAGATGTAGTGGTTCTGGCGAAGAGGATGACCAGTGACGACAATGGGGGAGTTTTGAGCTGAAACAATGATAGTGGACTTGGTAGGCATTGATGATAGTGTTAATGATGATGATATGACAATAGTGACAAAAATGATAGAGGTGACGACCAGTGACTTGTCTATTGGTTTGATGTCATGATTGTTGATGGATTTTGGATCGAGATGGGTTTACTCATGGTTCGAGGTGGATTTGGTGGTATTTTGATTTTTTTCCTTCAAAAATAGTAATGTTGAATTTTTGAATTTTGAATATGGGGGGTTTGTGGATGTTAGAAATGCCTGAACTATCAGATCTCTTGTATGGTTACCACTTACCCAAAAATTTTCTTTCAAATAATTATAAAAATGGATTGTGGTATTAGGGGGTGCGATGCCATTTTTTTGACTAAAAATTGGAATTGTTTTCAAATCTTCTTTTCTAGTATCAAAGGTCATGAAATACATTCCATGTTGGCTATAATGTATCCTTATTTTACTATTAGCATACATAATTAAGATCCAAGAATCATACACTCTAACATTTAGTTCATGGATGAAAATTCTTGGAGCATATTTAATACATTATATTTAGTGAATTTTTATGTTCTTGATTTCATTATCCCCATTTATCTATTATTTAACACATATAATTGTGTGAAGAGGATACAGTGTAGGAATATTATATCCATTTGTAATTCCGATATGTGACACATTCACAGACATGTTATCCCCATATACATTATATTTTGGAAAAAATAAATTCATCTGGTATCAAAATTAAATTATATTGTCAATTAAAATGTTGTAACCATTATCCATATTTTTTTCATGGTGGTTGAGAATTATATATTATGGATATTATTAGAATTTATATTGGATTCTCAGTACATTTTAATTTCATATGTATTTTCATGTCCTATTGGTGATTTGATTCTGAATGGTGGCCTGGTGAAACTCAAGCTCAAATCCTCTTATTCTAAGTTTCTTGTTGGATCCTAAAGGATAATAGGTATGCTTCCTAGAATATGAAGGTTGATAGTTTTTATTGGTCTTATAGTGATGAATATGGATCAGGATATAGAACTAGTCCATATTCTTAACAACATTGATTTCTCTCCATGTATTACAAGAATTCATTATCAACATTTACTAGAATTGATTGTTAAATACGAACAACCACATGGGAATTAGGTTGGATTGAAATATCATTGCTCTTGTACGAAACTCAATGTTTATGGTTCATGAAATCATGGAGTGATGGGGATATTTTTTACATCATAGGACCCTAGTTTCTCTTTTTTATATATCAAGGAGTATTATCGTAGTGGAAACTCTCTCATGGAGGAGGCCCAAACTATCCAAAACAGTCTCTTATTGAGAATATTTACAATACATAACATAGTGTGGTTAAAATTTATTCATATTTTTTGGTGAGCTTCATGCTAGGGAACATTAGTACACATTTCTCTATAAACTACAACATCAGGTCCTATTAAATATTTATTAGGCAGATTGTGAATATTCTAAATAGTTGGTGTGAACTGAATATTGAAGTGGAAAATATTTCCTCTAAAGGTGACCCAGAATTTCTTATCTAATGTTTTATCTAGAATTGGATCCATTCCAAAAAAATTTAATAATTTTTTTTATGATACCAGTGGATTGAATTACTTTAGTCCTCCATGAATGATGTGTTCTTGTTCTTCAACATTCAAAAAATATCTCCAATTATCATTCTGAGTAAAATATATTTTTTTCCTTTACACATGTTTTAATGTACTTTGATATCCTAGTGAAATTTATACACCTTTAAAACCACCAATGAAGTTTATATTATCATCAATTATTTTGGAATGGTTTTTATAATGATTTGGGATAATTATGAATAATAACAAAGTCAAAATTCTGATAATAATGATAGGTATAGATTTAATAAAGTGTATCACTTAATGAACATATTTTTTGGAAAAAATTGAATCCACTAAAAATAATGGGTATTATTATATAATGGATTTATAAATCTGCTAAAACTAAATTCTATAATTTATTGGTCATGTATATGTTGTAATATTTTTCAAAAAACATGGAATTATAGGGTGGTTGGGTTGAGGCTGTTACACTTATGGATTATATATTTATGTAAGAAAAGTTTTGTTTATAATAATTATTACAAATAGAAGACTATTTATTGAATAAAAACATTCCCAATTCATTTCATGAATATAGATAACATCATTCCCCTAAATTCCAACCAAATTAGGTTATATACTCTAGTGTTAAAAAAGATTCACATTAGGATATAGTTACCCTTTTCACCTAATATAAGAGATATAATTGATTCCAAGATTATCATTACCCATATATTTAATCTATTATGGCCTTGAATAATTTTAGTATTACTAAAAGAAATATAAAACTATGATATATAATGTATTAATTTTTATTTAGTATTATATTTAACATTATATGTTCCAAATACATGCCCTATTTATCTATATTCATAGTAGATCAACTGTATATTCCATATAAATAGTCAACAAATCATATGCATATCAATTAATAAATTGCATTACATTTTTATCTCATTAAATGTTTAATAATTTAATCATGTTAGAAATATCAATTTTCACATTGATCATTGATTTTAGTAAGATTCAATGATCTACAAGTCTAATGGGGTCTAGTAGAAAACATCCATAGGAATATGAGGTTAAACATAAGGGATTCATGAAAGCCCACTACTATTTATTTAAAATTACTAGAGACATCACAACATAGAAAATTTCTGTAATATTTTAGTTAAGTATGAAATTAATTTATCATAGTGTGTATATATGAATATATTAAGCAATATGATAATGTATAGTTCTATTATTTTAGATTTTTTTATTAGATATCTAATACCAATTCTATTTTTTAATAAATATGTTAAAAATTGTTATATAGAAATGGTAACAATAAATTCAATCGAATATTATAAAAATTAATAAAAAATTGAAAATTCAAATTGAAAAATAAATAGACCTTATCTAGAATTTTATAGAATGTTTTCATCAATCATTAATAAATGAATTCCAATGTCATTTAGTATTAACTGATACGGAATATCACTAATATCAGAGAGTTTTCATCTTCATATCTAGATTATTATAGTCAATTATCAGTGTAAAATTATTGATAAAAGAAATATAAAGATACCAAATAACCTCCCAGCTTAGGAAAATTAAGGAACTAACTCATTTGATGAACACTAGATAAATTTCTCTCAGATGTAAAAATTGGATAACTCTAAAACCCACCAGGGATTTGTCTCCATTGGGATGAATACAAAATCCAAACATCATACTATTTTTATAAATATAGTTATTCAACAACCTACAAGGAATACATTCTCCAAGAAGTCATGTGTAGGTGTAGTAAATATACAAAAATGTGAATTGTGGAGAATTAAACATCTCACAAAGGATTCTTTTGTCCAAAACAACTATGGTAGTTGCATTAATGAGCCTCCAAATGTGATAATTTTATCAAAGGATGTTCTTAAGTATACTGTATAATAATTTCTATAAATTTTCATCATATAATTGGACTTAGAATAATATAAATCCATGCCCAAGACAACATATCATTTTTTTTATATTTTTAACTTCATCATATTTATAATTTAAAAATATAAAAATATAATTATTTATATTATAATTATAAAATTAATATTTTATTGAATAACTACTCTTAAAATTAATATTTAATATCTGAAAAAAAGAACATAATTGTGTTTATTATAAAAATAAGAATATTTACACCTAAAATAATCACATTAGTCCAAAATTATAATTATCATTCACATATTCATGACCCCAAAAGGCCATTGTAATGTGGGAATAATGTATGAATATCATTAATGTTAATAATCTAATGATTCTTCCTAGAAACAAACCCTAGATATTTTAATTACCATGGGGGTTAGTGTGATCAAATCCACCACATATTCAATAGTTATATTCATATGTCATTGACATCAAGATTAAGCATGAGACATGGATAATTTTTAATCCTGTATTATTTAACACTTTTTATCAACTATAGATATTACTAAATTATATATATTTATAGTACATGTAATATTCTTGGTATCACCATTTACAGTCAAAACATAGTTGAAAACATTGATATCATAACATGGTATACAAGTTAACAAGTCCAATAATTGTTAATAGAATACATATTCATTATTAGGATGACACCCAATAACCATTTATTCGGAAAAATTCGAAAATTAATATAAATTTATATCAAATTATGAATCCTATCAATTAGGATACTTATTAGAAAAAATCATGTCGAAGGATAAATAGATATTTATCACTTATGTGAAACAAAAAACCTACTAATATTAACATATCATCATAATTAATTATTTTTTAGCTAATTTTGTATAACATAGTAATAAATATATACCAATGCTTGGATATCTTATCATCTCTTATGTTATATGAAATAATCGTACATTTAAGATAACTATTTGTAATAATATACATTACATGGTATAATATCTCACTAATAAAACTATACATGACTATCATTATTTTAAAAACACTATGAATATCCAACATTAGACTATTATAGTCAGCCATATTTTTTATACTAAGAATACTAGTGTGGTTTTTCAATCTCCTAATGAGAAATGAGTTTTCAAAAAAAAATCCAAACAATATATATACTATCTTACGTTATCCTAGCCTATTAATTTTATAGACTGAGGCCGTCATAGGATACTAAAGGAGGATTAATGAGGGTCAGTGGAGTTAGAGTAGTAATAGATCTTAAAATTTGTACAACATAAAATATGGATTTATGGCTAATGATGGTGATTTATTTCCTATTTTTTCAACTGGATTATAGATTATTTAGCCAGGGGTTGTGTGTGAATGGTATTAATGTGATAAGAAATTATTTTACACTGTATCTTAACTCAATACCAAGACACCATGTGTTTTAGTGGGAAAATATATTTATGGCCTACAAAATTGTTCTAAAACATACTCAATATATTAATTTTTATTTTACACAATTAGAGTGTGGTTTAAACCTTGTTTTGGGTGAGATCCATGATTTAAATATATTCTGTTCATCCAATTTCCTAGACATTCATCTTTCACTTATACCTATCATTTTTTATGAAACCTAAGTGATTTTTAAGGATATTATATCCCATCATCTTTTACTCCAATCCTTCGGTATCAGTGGATTCTTGGTTATGACAGATGGTAATCCCTTATCTTTTCTGGGGTTTTTTCTCCCATAATTCTCTTGTAGATCCACATCGGTGGTCTAGATTTGGTTTGGGGAGAGTTTGGAGACACATTTATAATAATCTATGATATGATTTTGGTTAATCTGTGGAGTTTTCATGCATATATGGTCTAATGGAATTTCTTCTTATCCTTACGGTGCGCATCATGATTAGATAGACTTGTTTGAGGTAAGGAATCTAACATTTATCATTATCGTGTATCATTTAGGAGAGGTTTTATCTTTTTTAATATTGGGAAGATAGTTTTTATAGGATTAGTTAAAGATAAATAATTAGATAATTGAAAATTGAAGAGGGAATGGATTTTTATTCACATGTCTATATAGATTTTGATATTATTTGTGACATATTAATTTTATGGGAGAAATGTCCCACTCAAATCCCGGGTTATTAGGTAATTTTTGGAGTAGTGTTTTCTGGGATAATGAATCCTTTTTGTGATTGTATGGAAGAAACCTAAAATAGAATTTATCAAACCACTGATATTTGGATAAATAATTTATTTCTTCAGTATTTATTTCTTGTCTGATAATGCCCCAAAAATGAATAACAGAAATGGATAAAAATCTACTTAAGAAATATTTAAAACATTTTGTGACATGTTATGATGTGTTTTTTTGTTCTGTGGAGAAATTTTTTGTCGTGTCATGTGTTGATGATGGGTTTATGAGGTCATGTTGTTGGCTGCTGATGTGATTGGTTTTTTATGTTGTGATATGCATAGGTGATGTGATGGGTTGGTGAGGTCATTATATAGGGCGGGAATGTGTGGATGTGATGGGTGGTGGTGATCCATGGTTGAGATGTGGTAAGCATGGGAAAAAGTGTTGTGTTGTTCTAGTTTTCTAGGTTGTTATTTCATTTAATGTAATTTTAAAATTTAAATGGTATGGTTTGGTTTGGTTCATTGGTTCGAAATGGATAATTTAAAAATCAAATTGTGATGCACGATTAAATGTTATTGTTAATAAATAATTCATTAAATATTTGTTTAAATTATTTTGGTTTGTAATGAAATATGGGATGGTGTTAGTGACTTTTTTTTCTATGTGTATTTCTATATTTAGTGGTGGTAGAGAATGCGGGGGTTTTATGATATTATTAGTGATTTGTTTTGAACTGATAGATTAGACTTGTGTGTATGTCTATATTTTTAACATGTATGTTCCATGTGATTTATAAACGCACCCACCACCATCGAGCACTATGTTTTTTAATCCATACATTTATATGGGGGTATTTTATCTAATATCCACATGATGAAAATGGATATTTTTCGATCCTCTCTCCCCTTTTATCTCTACTAGGTGAGTAGATATGAACAGTGTGTGATTGACAAAGGTCTGAATGAGAACTATGTGATTTTCAAAGTGTTTGAAGGTGAGAAGTGATGGCCAAGATGACTATAGGTGAGATATGATGTGATCATGCAACGAGGCAGCTTATAGTGGGAGTCATGGGTGGTAGGAGTGGTAAACATGGTTTTTTTACTTCTTTACATCATTTCCTTCCTCTCTTATTATGTTTGTGAAGAGATGGCCAACACATCTATAGGTGTGATGTAATGTGATAGGACTATGGTTTAGTTGAATATGTTTTTCATAAGAGATGGAACTATTAGGACATATAACCCTAGGGTTTCATATGATAAATTTAGTTTTATTGTGGTTTGGGGTACTGTTTTATCAAAATGATTCATATTATGTTATTATTTATTTATTATATCAATTGGTGAGCATGCCATGGTGAGTTTCAGATTAAATAATAGAATTTATTTGGTGGAGTTGGTTCATCTATTTACTCACGGGTTCATTATTATTATTCTTTCTCATATGATAGAGAGAATTTATTTTTCATAATAAGAACTCTATTATGCTCACCCTATGTATATATAATGATTTTCAAGTTTCTAGGATTACATTCTGGACCATTCTAGAAGTTACTAGCTCAGAACCTTGGACTGTTACAGTTTAACTAATTTAGAATTCACTTTTGGGTATTTTATTTGTATACATTTATGTGTACTTTTTTTTAAATAGGAATGTATTGTGGGATGATTATATATTTCATTTAATATTATTTCATAGATTTTGTTTTAATTTCATCCATCCTATCTACCTATACTATATTATTATAAAGGGTAATGTCTAAATTTATTATATTTTTATACCATCATTGATAGTCCAAAACTCGGGCCCTACTAGTGGTGAGACGAAGGGTCATTATCTATCTCCCTTCATTATGGTGTGTTTGGTGGTAGGGGTTGTTACAGAGTTGTATCAAAGGTGTTGGTTTAGAGAAAGTACAAAATTTGGATTTGGGTACAGTAAGGATTTAATGGGATAGTAAGACAATTATTCTAGTTGATCTTTTTAGATGATAGAGGCCAAATAAACTAGATGTGAAAAGGGATTTTAGGACCCATTGTGATAAATATCATGGACTCTGAGCTTATTGATTGTTGAAGTAAGGATGGAATTTTAGTGGGGTAAGGGCCATAGAAATGTACATGTATCATGATGACCTCTATTCTTATTTTAATTTGGTTTTTTTGGTCCATGTAAGTAAAAAATAATTTAAATGATTTATAATAACATTCCATGCTGCTTGTCATAGGATATTCTCACATATTTTAGAAAATAGTTACAACTAATTATACTCATGTATTTCAAGATGTTAAGGTTCATCAGATAAATATAGTTTATCATTATAGGGTTGATCTAGATGGATAAGATGAGTATTTGTAGCTGGAATTTTGGGCTTCTCAGCAGTAGGATTGGGAAAGTATGAGGGTAGTGTTTCATATGTGGAGATAGTCAACTAGTTTTAGGAGATTCAGATTTCCTTTAGTTTTATCTAGACCCTAGTGGATTACATGGTCTCATTGGTAGTTTTCCAGATGTGAGATGTTTTTCATCAGTAGTTCACACTGTATCTGGGTGAGTAAGAGGAACATGTTTTGGGGAATAGATTTCAGAAATATTTTTCAATAGAGTTAATTTTATATACAATGAAGGAAGTTAATATTAAGGAGCTTATTTCTCATTAATATGATATTTTTTTAGTGTAGGAGTTAGGTATTAGGTTCATTGACCTGTTGAGTTTATTCCAATTCCTTTGATCAGATGAGGAGTGCAATCTAAGATGTCATTAAGCGGAACTCCATATTTATATCCAATATTTTTTCACTCACTTTATGTTTCAACCATATCAAGAGGTTCATAAAATGTAAGGGTTATTGAGTGGATAGTCTCTTATAAAGGATTACCGTGATTGGTGATAAAGAAGAGTTATTCAAGGAGTAGGGTTGTAAGTTGAAGGTATCCGAAGTAAGGGCCTTCGTGTTTTCAACAAGTGTGGATTCAAGATTAGAAGTCTCATTTCACACCGTATTGTCCTATTTTTTTTCTTTAATTTCATGGGGACTTCAATCTAGTTCATTTTCCCTATGGGGCTCATAGAGTTCACTGAAACTTGTTCCTAGTGGCTCTTTGACCTCAGTTTAGTGGGGTCAGTATTGTTTAGTCGTAGCGTCAATAGTAGTTTCTATTGATGACATTTTGGTGGAATGGTAAGTAGGGTTATACTCCTATAAGGGGATATAGGGAAGTTAGAATCCATCATAGGGTTGTTCCTTATAGTTAGTAACCTCATCCAAAGAATTTTCATGTAGGTGACTAACATTAGAGAAGTTCTGAATTTGGGAATGGACAGATGTAGGCAGTAGAAGCAACAACTCCTTAGAGGATAGAGATCAATCAAGGTGTTGTCATCTTGTAATCCACCGTTTTTATGCCTTGTTATTCAAGAAATTTAGAGTCTTATTTTGAACTCTCTCTCTATTATTCTTTGGGAATATATATATAGAGGAATCTCATTCCTCGAGTGTTGACTACACAAGTTAAAGGCTACAGTAGCTTGTTTTATGTGTGCCATGGGTTTAGACTAGTGACGGGGCCACATCAGTCCCATGGAGTTCCTTTCCTGGATCAGATGTATTCGTATAATGTCATCCAAAGCATCAATATGTTTTATTCGATGAATGATTATGTTTATTTCTTCTAGAGGATAGTTGTCTTCAAAAAATTTAATAGACAATTGGTAGATTTCATTGGATTGTGGGGTGATAAGGTTTTAAGTCATCATCTGGATACCTCTTTCTCTTTGACGGATGAGTTGTCTATGGAATTAGTGGATTCATGGATGATGGTGGTTCCTAGGGTGATTGGAGTGTTCGTTGATGTTTTTGTCTTGGAGGTTGTGATGTTACCCTGTGAATTTACAATGAGTTTCATGTTAAACTTATAGTCCAATGCTTCTCTAATTTTTATGGATTCTTATTGGATGAAATATTATGAGTTATGGGAGTTAATTGATCAGAAATAATATCTAATTCATATTTTATTATCCATCCTACTGTGTCATCATGGGGTAATCCGATGTTGTTCTCCAAGAAGAATGATGGTAGTCTAAGGTTGTACATAAACTACTATAGGTTGAATCATGTAAAATTCAAGATACATTACTCTCTTTTGATGATATAAGAGTTTTTTGATCAGTTGAGATGGGATAGTTGGTATTATATGATTGATCTGTGATATGAGTATCTCTAGTTTATGGTTATGTGAGGAGATATCCCAAATACGTCCATCATATCTTTCCATGGGATCCTTGGGTTCATGGTAATATAATTCAGTGTCATGAACACACTATTTGTATTTATGGGGATAATTAATAGAGTGTTCTTTGAATTCATGGACTAGATTTTTATTGTGTTCATCAACCAAAAATTGATCCACTCTAATTCATAGGTAGAGCATACCAATCATCTAAGATCTATCTTATAGGTTCATCGACACTACCACCAATATAAAATGTCTTCCAATATAAATTTATAAACACAATTATTGTTTTTAATTGTGCATTTAGAGAATATGTAGGGTGTGGAAGTGGACATCTGGAAGGATGAGGTAGTTGTTTCATGGGAATCATAGATGAATATGTGATATATTTTATATTTCCTTAGTCTGACATGCTATTATTAGTGGTTCGTGCTGGATTTATCTCAAGATTCGTCCTTAATGACCCAATCCACCTAGAAAAACATTTATTTTGTTTGAACTGATCAATTATGTATAGTTTTTGGCTTCCTAAATGGCACATTATTCATCGATCTACTATTCTTGTTACTAGATGAGGGTATGACATTTGAGTTGGATTATGATACTTTAATTATAGTATTGGGATGTGTTCTTATGAAAGAGAGATAAATGATCTCTTATGCATCAAGGAAGCTTCATCCACATTAATGTAACTAATCCATCAAGGATCCGGATCTAGTCATGGTTGTGTTTTCACTAATGTTTTCAATAATTACCTAATTGGAGGGTTCTTTTTTCTCTTAACAGTTCACATGACCTTGAGGTATATCTATTTTCCACATGACATGAGTATATGAAAATTGATGAGAATATTGTTTCTACAAGATTATGATATTGAGATATCTTACACCTCAAGAATGTAAAATGTTGTTGCTAACACATTGAGCATAATGTCATAGAGGGGTATGGTTTAGGATAACAGGGATGCTTGGAATGGGATGGGGGAGCCTAAAACGGTGAATCTCAATGTAGGAGTTAGTGGTGGAAATGGTTTACTTTATGAGTAGATAGTAATGTCTTCTCCGATGTGGAAGGTGGAATAGTCACAATAGGGAGACTAGGAGAATTATTTGATGTGTGATTGTGTTGTTTGTGACGATGCTATAGAAGGATGGTCAGAGGATATTTAAAACAGCTGATTTTTTTAGGGACACTATTTTCACAAATAGTGTTTCCCAAGGGATTATGTCATGAGTTTTATATATCATATTTATATATACACATGAGATTGTCTATATAGTATTGTTACCTAATGATTCAGTTTTGGTGGCATGGGATAAAAAATTCATGTGGTGGAGTTTGTGGATCGATGCATATTTTTCAAGCATGTAAATTCTAAGCATCATGTTTATAGTTATTTTTGGTAGCCATTAGTTGTTCCTTAGTTGAAAAGGGATGATATATATATTTATATAATCATATTTTTACCATATCATTATGGAAGATATGATTCTATTTGGGTATTTTTTCGATCAGTTGCCAAAATAAAACCATTATCCATTGATCAAGGAGTCAGTATCTATGGATGTGTTGGTAAGGTGGTATGTGGATTAACTAATTCAGTTTCATGATGTTATGAGGTCAATTTTTATATATCAGGATTAAAATTTTACCTTGTGATTTTTTTGGGGATTGCAGTATGATTTTGGAACTCAGTTATGAATCAACATTGCTTTACACCCTATGATGTACATGAAGACAGAGTATAAAATACATACACTAGAGGAAATGTTTTAAAAATTTAAATTATCTTATGGTTGATCTTGGAATAGTAATAAATTATCGAGTGAGTTTTCATACAAAAATATATTTCACCATGAGATTTGGTTTGGATTTATTTTAGGTGTTCTATGGGAGGTCCTTTTATTTTCTATTTTATCGGATAGAGGTTGGAGAGGAAGAATTTATTGGTCCCTATGCGGTGAAGTGCATCACAAAAGAGGGTGATCTTATTTTTCAGTCATCAAACGAAGTGTAGGACCTGTATAATTCTTTCACCAATCCTAGAAAGATGAACATAGAGTTTTCGGTCTGAGACCTTGTGTTCATTAAGGTCTCCCTCAATGTGGTATGTCGATTTTTAGTATGGGTATGTAATCACCCCAGTTTTTTGGGATCATTGAGGTGTTGGAGTGAGTTGGTGATGCAGCCTATCAGTTGGAATTTCCACTATGGTAAGAGATGATCCCTGATGTATTCAATGTGTCTTAGTTTCATAAGTATCTTCATGATGAATCCTATATTATTGAATAACTAGTGTTTGATATCGAGGATAATGTGATGTTCGTGGAGTGGCTAATAATGATCTAGGACCATCAAGAAAAGGTGATATGAAGGATGACTTTTCCATTTGGTTCATTTATTATGGGAGAATGGTGGCTTGAAGTAGATTACATGGTAGGGACATAAATAGATCTGTGCTTAATACCTGGAGCTTTTTGAGGTTTGGTTTTATCTATTATGATTTGTGACATGATGTGTGGATATTGTTTTTATCAGATGAGGTATTTTCCTCTATATATGATTTTTGATACATAATATTACATATGTGTTGGGGAAGACATGAATACTAATCTAGATTCATATTACTTTTATATGATTGAATCCATGTGGGTGAGTCATTATTGTCAAACGAAATTTGTATCTTGAAATGGAATATGAGTTCCATAATTTATTTTCTCAGTTAGAAAAATGCTTTATTTTGGTTGTGGTTGTTCATTTCCTAGGTTTTTTTGTGGAAAAGATTATTTTGTGGTTTTTTGTAGCTGTTACTACATTAATGGTATTTTCCCAGTAGGAGGTTTTTCGTTAGTTGTGGGGTATTGTGGTTGTGTCATGATGTGGTCGTGTCGGGTGTTTCAGGGTCATTTTTTTTCTTGTTTCACTTCTGGTAGTGTTGATGTGTAATGAGATACTTGAGAGGTATCCCATGGGGTGGTTGTTCAAACCCCAATGATTTATAGATTTTTTTTTATTATCAAGGTTGACAATCATTTGAGAGATAACCAGTTTAATGGTATGTGCCTTCATGGCCTATTACATTAAAACCATGAGGAAATCATAAGTGTTTGGAAGAAGTTAGATGATTTACGGTGTATTTGGATTTTTATAAGAACATCATTAGGATTTTTACACCGTAAAAGAGGTATTTATGGTTAAATATGGAGGTTTACTACTTTTTTGGATAACATGACTACAAATAGTGTTTTATAGGGTCATGTTCCAAAAAAGTGTTTACATCATAAGAATATTTATTATAATATTAGTCAGTTTGACCCCATAGTGCCATGTTTTTTTTCTATAAAAGTGTTTTAAATCCTAAAATATTGTTTTAATGTTTATTTTTTAATGACTCATGCATCTTATGTCATAGTAGTTTGGTTAATGCGATATATTGGGTGATTTATAAGATTTAAATTGGTTTTATTTGATTGATATTACACCCATTCAGTCTTCACCGTTTGTAATTGTTTTTGGAGGAACCCAAGTAAATATTGAATAATCTTCTAGTATTCCTTCGTATGCTTCAATCCATAGGTTTTGGTGGATTCGCATTAAAGATCAGTGGTAACAACTTCCCTTATTCTTTATCTGGTTATCCAATTATTTAATATGGGATTTACTACAGTGGAGTAGTATTGGTTTGGGGAGAGTATGGGGATGTTTTTTACCCACTTGATCCTGAGTAGGTCGATCTATAGGTTTTGTGCATGGTCTTGATTTTTGGGTGTTTTTTCATCATTTTTTGTGAGAAGAAATATCTGAAGGATCCGTTTGAGGTAAGAAATCTTGATTTCTCATTATTGTGTATCATGAAGATGGTTTTTTCTTTTTTATATTTGGGATATAGTTTTCACTATCATAATTAAATATAAATAATATTTTAATTTAAAATTAAATATGAGAGGTGGTTTGATTCACTTGATTTTACATCTTCTGAAATTATATGTGATATTTGGATTTTATGGGATACACACCACGATAAAAATAATTGTCATAGGGAAATTTTTGTGTGCGTTTTTTGTATTCATTTTGGAAATATGTTCTTGTTGTTTTCAATCACCCTAAAATATAAATTGAATAATAAATTATATATGATTAATAAAATGGTTTCCTCAGTATATTTTTCTTATGTGGTAATGACAATAATTTAATGAGTTATTTTTTATGAAAATCCCCTTACTAAAACTATAAAGTGTTTTATGATTTTTGTGATGTGTGGTTGTTTTGTTGTGTATATGTTCATGGTTGTGCCATGCTTGTTTGATGGAATTGTGAGGCAATGATATGTGGTGGTGAGATGATAGGTTTGTGAGGCCATGGTGTAGGTTAATGATATTATTGGTTTTTTAGGCAATGATGTGGGGAAATAATGTGTAGTTGTGATGAGTGACATTGATGTGTGATCAAGATCGGGTAGGTGTGTAGATGATTTGTTTTATTTTTCTTTATTCATTGGTAGTAGTTGAATTAAATGTATTGTGGAAATTAAGATGGAATTGATTGGTTTAGTTAATTATTTGTAAATGGCTACCAAACGAATGAAATTTGTATGTGTGGTTATACGTGGTTTTGGATAAATTATAAAATTAATGGTCAATTTAAATGATTTTGGTTCGTAATGAAATGTGGAAACATCCATGTGGCTTGAGTTTTTATGTGGATTTTCTCATTTATAGATGGTAGGGAATGTGGGGTATTTATAGTAGATTAGTGATTTTTTTGCACCCACAATGGTTGGACATGTGTGTGTGGCTATGTGTATATATATCATATATGATAATTTTAATTAACACACTTACCTAATCACCATCAAACACTATGTACCAATACCCTTACATTTATACAAGGGTGTTTTTTCCAATATCCCTATGATGAGAAAGTTTGGTTGGCTACCCTCTCATTATCACTCTCTCTTCCATGTAACTATATATGTAGAAGATGTGATGATCGTAGGTTTGGTAGTGAACTAGGTTATGGAAAAGGTCATTGTGGGTGAGTGTTCATAGCCTATGTTTTTATTATCCATGATTTATAGGTACTTATGGTGATTTTGTTCATGGTAGGAGTTGAGTCATAGATTGGTTTCCTTCATGTTCATGATACCCTACTACTCTGGATATGATGTTGATGTGATATACCAAGTTTTTGTGGTCATGATTTGTTATGATTGTGATGTGATTTTGTGTTATATGTTATATGGAAGAGATTAGAGCACAAGGATATATAATTCTAGGGTGTGAGAGAAGAAAATCACTGGGAATGAAGTTTGGGGTACCTTTTATCAATATGTCCTTTATTAGGTTATTATACATGGCTTGAATTGTTTGGTGATCTTTCCTTGGAAAGGTTTGTACTAGATAGTTGACCTATTTATGAGTTGTTTCTTCTTCTGTTTACACATAAGTGCATTAGTATGCTTCTTTCAGAAGTGAATGAGTGGCATTGGGTTTTCTTTTGAGTATTCTAGTATTAAAAACATATATATACAATAACCAATTTTTATGTTTCTAGGAGGAATATATAGACCATGACTGACAATATTAACACGAACACTTTCACTAATTTTGATTCACTGCTTTAGCTTTTTCTATTGGGTATTTACATTGGAGACTTCTTTATATACCTATATTATTTATACATGAATTGTTGTATGGTTTTGGATTTAATTTCATATTAGTTTTTGGATTTTCTTGTAGGTCATCAATCATATATTTCAGTACTATATTATTAATTAGGGTAATTCATCCCATTTATGAGATTTTTTACCCTCTGTGCTAGTCACAATACAGGGGCCTGCTGAAGGTGTGAATCTTGATTCATTGAATCTCTACCTTAATTTCAGTATCATTAGTGAGTTTGAGCCACGAAATTATCCCCCAAATTAATTCAAAACATCATCACCTCTCCCCATATGAATAATCACTTAGTTGGGATGAAATTAATGAATACATGATTTAGATATCTAATGAGAAATAGGTTCCCTTTATTTTGAATCCATTCTACAATTATCATAGTATATTTTAGTAGCATGAATGTTTCTTGGGAAAACCCCTAGTTTTGAAATTAAATTCTTTATCCATTAATATAACTAAGAAACTAATATTTTGTGATAGATCTATATTCTATGATAGAATTAGTAACTTATAGTTTCTTAAAAATTTTCTTTCTTACAGTTCAACCATTTAGAAAAAACTAAAATCTTGACTGAGATTTGAATTAATGTATTTCATTTTTCAATCTAAAATCAGTTTTACCCATTGTAATGGGTTTTTAATCACCACTCAGGACACATAATATTTCATATCATGTTTGTGTACATATTCATTTTATCTACTAAATGACTTTAACTAGGATTTCATTGGTATATACTCATCATAATTAATGCATAATATACTTCTAGATGGAAGAAAAAAATAATATATGACATATCCAATAGATGAAGCATGTTAAATCTTACTCATCCACTCTTTTACTTACACTATTAAATGTAATTGTGCATTATAAAGTATACTATATTCCATCATTGATAAATAAAATGTTTTAATATTTTCTATATAAAACAACATTACAAATGAATGTGTTATAACAATTGAAAGAGATTTATTTAGGTATATATCTATAAATCATCATACTATATACGTACAATAAATAGCCATGTTATTTTACAGAGAATAAATTTCAAAATAAATTTTGCACTGATTTTGACATTAGGATAGTATTTTTTATAAAATTTCCATTTATATAAAAAATTAGGAAAAAAAATCATCTTACAAATCATATATTTATATAAATATGATTTAATTTAATATATGATAAAATCATATTATTTGAATTATTCATAAAAATGATCATTCCAACATTGATAATATCCTTTCAACCGATAAATTCATCTTTATAAATTATCTACCTTAGCTCTATTTATTGGATCTTTAAAAACCGTATCTTGTATCATCTATAAATCTATGAAAAAACTCTCAAAATGGATTTTGGTTATTTATTCTAATGGACATATATAATAATCAAAATATGAATCTATGGAAGATAAAATATGAATATATTTGATAAAATATACTACAGAAATGGTTTATACATAGATAATGTTATGATCTTATAAATAAAACATTTACCTACCAAGAAGGAATCATGTATAAAATAATCTACCACCCATATCAGAATTCATAAAAAATAACAACATACCTGAAATGGGGTTTTCCCTTCAATTGTATCTAATAGATACATAACATTATTATTGTAAATTAATTATATTTTAGATTCAATTTCGTTTACCCATTTTTTGAATATATAACTCATAATAGATAATTGGGTGGATATTAGACAGTCTTATATGAGAATTATATCACTTAATTTAGATATGATAAATATATCTATTGAATTATTTAATGAAATAAACTATACTTTATTTGTTTTTTTGTATAACGAGTTGATTAATTTTACCAAAATATTTATATTTTCGACTCATATATCATACGATTAACATAATAGTTATTGTTGTAGAAATTAGAAAATTAAAATTTACTCCCATTAATTCTATTGGAAATAAATTTTCTTTCTTTAATGAAAACATATTGAGAAACAAATATTTTTTTTCTGATGCATTATCGAAATATTTACCCATGATTTCATTGAGATAACTAATAAGAAATTAATTACCATATTAAAAATCTAGTTTGATAGATGTATTATATTGTAACTACTCCTCAAAACCCTAAATGATCATTAAATCCGAATTTATATGATTTATATTTTATATATCATGTGGTGACTATTGAATTTGCATTAATAGAAAATTATTTAGTGTAGAGGATATATTTTCAATAGTATAACCGAAAAATGAAAATTTAAATTATATAGAAATAATTAGTGATAAATCTATTTAAATAGAGTTAAATTTATTCTTTCAGATATAGAAATTATATATTGTGTACCAGGTGGATTGAGATGTAATTTTATACTAAATTTATTTTGATGATCATTAAATTATGAAATAAAATACTCCCCACCTTGATCAAAGAGAGGGGTTTTAATATTATATCATTGGTGATTTAATATTTATTTTTTAAACACATTTTGAATTTCAAAATATTCATACATATGTTTCATGAGTCAGAAAAACCCATACAAACATAATTGTTTAATGAAAGTAATGAATAATGAAAGTATCTATTGAGCTAATTTAATTATAATATCATATAAACCAATATGTAAAATCTCTAGAAAAATCATTTTCTTATTTCCATTTACCGTTAAAGGTAATTTTCCTATTTTTACTAATAAAGAACATTCATATATATATATATATAATAATTAAATATTATTCAAAAGTAATAATCCATCATTATGAATTTTTTGGATGTGATTATTTTTTATATAGCCTATATGAAACCGAAAAAGATAACTGGAATTCAAAAAATTATATTAATCACTCCTCATATTTAAATTATAGATATGATTTTGAAAATATAATATATATAATTCACTAATAATATTAGTAGAACCATAAAAATTCATGGAAACAAGTAAAACAATATTTGATCATTATTAAAAATTTATTTCTAGAAGTATCAATCCAATATAAAGAAATAATTTTTTTTCTTTTTGGTACATGAATATAATATTCTTCAAATAATTAAAATACACTAAGAAGAACTAAATTAATTATCTCCATTGATAAAATACCAACCTATTATCCATTTCTATAATTTTATTTCTCTTCTCCTTTAGTCAATATACTTTTTTCTTTGTATAACTACACGTTAACACAAATATGTGGTACTCATCCTTTATCTAACACCTGATATTTATATTTAAAAAAAATCTATAAAATATATACATAATGTTTTCAATCCATCAAAACATTTATTATTTGGAATATATATACATTATGTAAAATTTCTCTGATATTAATCAAATTATTAAAAAATCAATAATTTTTGTTCTTTCGTAATATTTATTTGCATAGGTTTCAATATTGATATATGATAATTTTATATTTCAGCCTTCCTATTCATATTGTAATAGAATTTTCTTATCTCTTATTTATTACCATGATAGGGAATGAAAATCATATATTCTTTTACATATATCTCAATATATTTAGAAGCTCATTAAGGTTATATTAAATATTATTCTAAATGAAATTTAGAATTAAGGAATTAAATGATCTTGAAAAATGATTACAAAATTATGTTGATCTATATATATTTATTTATAAGAAACCCTAGCCTCTTAATGTTATTTATGTTCCAAAATATTTTGGGCACATGAGTATAAGTGAGGGTTCCTTCAGACATCTACAACAAAAAATGAGTTTTTCACTTCATTCCATTCAATATTAGATTTCTATTGATAGATAAATATAAATTATTCATTCATAATGAACTCCCCAATGGGTAATTATTTTCTCTAAATTTAAAAAATCATATTATAAATTGATATGATTGATTAATGAATATAGAATTTTTGAAAAATGGACCCCTTTGATAACACAAGCTTTGAGCCACCGATTTTTCAAATTCATCCATCTGTTTTTCCTTTCCAACCTGTCCCTCCTCCGACAGCACCAAACATGTCATCTACAGTTCCATCTTGATCAGAGGTCATAGTTTCATATCCTTCAACACCACTTTTATCTCAAGGTCTAGAAGCTGGTTTAGGGCACGACCTCTCTCTAAAGTATTTGTTACTCCATTCTCCACCAATGTTACATAAATATTTACCCTAGAACCCTATAATCTCACGTTGGGGCATAAACCTCACTCTCCCAATAATCTAACATAATAAAGGTAATCAAAACAAACATGGAGCACACAAATTTAACATGGTTTGTTTGGATAACCTACATCTATGGGGAAGTTTGTGGGTAATCTTATTCAAATGGGGTTACACATATTCGAAACTCCATATATATATATATATATATATATTACCGAACAGAACACCCCCTATTTCTCATACATTTCATCCTATTATATATTTAAGGAGGAGAATCATATTCAAAAGGCTGGTGCAATTTCTCTATGGATAGTCACCAAATCAGACTGTATTTTCTTCATATGGAACCAACTCCCGTTTTTGTCCCATATTGGAAGTCACCGACCATTTTGAAGAGTGTCATTTATCATCAACATTAAAAAAATCTCCACCATGATGATAAATATCACCAATCTTATATTCAAACAAATAATCCTACTACTGAAACATGTTTTTCTACTACTGCTGAAAAAATCATTCTTCCATAACATACTTCCACATGTTAATTTATTTTAATATCCAAAATATCATGTTAGATTCATGAAATATCATCTTCAACTTTATAGAAGACATGAAAAAACATGTGATCATACATATCTAGAAAAAACTCTTGAGGTGGTATCAAACTACTTTTGGAATGAGAAATCTCTAACTCAAAATAGATTAGATTTTCCAAATAACCAACATTTCTGACAAATAAAAAATAGTCAAAATTGATTAAATCAATAATTTAATTTTCAAAATCAGATATCAAATCAATAACAGATTTTTTATCCATGAATAATTTTTTTCAAAAATAAAAAAAATTTCCAAATCAATTTTTTTTTACAAAAAATTACCTTATTTAAGTGGGGATCATCCATGTTACTTTGCTAATTTTTTATTCCATTCTTAGAAATATCAAATAGAAGGCCACATTTTTCTTTTTGACTTTCACCCAACTCAAATTACCCATTTATCTTTGTTTATTTTTATTCAAGTATTAACCACCCGAAGACCATTCAAATTAAACATACCACACATGCGCCAGTGATTCACAAACTACAGTGCACCTAGTGCACCAGGAATTACCCACATCAGAGTTTAGGGGTAGATTCAAACATAAATTTTGGTAAATTAGTGTGGATAATAGTACCTACTATGTTTTGTATAACAAAAATAGACAAGAGTAATCCTACAAAAATTGATGAGGTGTAAACTACAGCAGGTTTTAGATTTGTGGACAACACCAGGTTGTTATGGGGAAGATCCTACTCATACAATATATTATAATAGGAAAATCATACAGAAGTGGTTTCAGATGTGCAGAAAGTAGGTCTTCTGAGAGTAAAAAGTACTAGGTAATCAAATACAGGAATTTTAGAACACTTTTTAGGGCGGAATCTTCACTCTTTGAAGAATCACACAAAAATATGGGAAAACCTAACATGGATCACACCAATATATTGTTGATCGGTCAGATGACTTATATCCAAGGGGAATGAAATGGGTAATCTTATTCAAATTGGGATTGACGTATTAGAAATTACCTATATATATTACCGACAACAACACCCCCTCCTATTTCCAACACATGGCAGCTCAAATTTATTGCAATAGAGGATAAGAATATTCAAATTTTTTATCCAATATTTCTCTTGGAGTTCACTAACTCCTGTTGTAATTTCATTGGATGGAACTATCTCTCGTTGTTGGCCCATATTGGTGGTCAACCTCCATTTTGAGTGGTAGAATTTTTTTTCAACATTAAACATCTTAGTGGGAGGGTTTGGGTATAATTTCGTGGATAGTGGTATAGAAATATGTCTTCCCCTAGTGTCCATTACATAAGAATAAGACATACTCAAATGGATGCTCATCACAATATTAGAAGATGGAAAAAATCGGTTTTCCTTCTAACAAAAGATTGTGCCCTTGTGGGGGTTTTCAGCTCCGGACAGGTTCTCTGAGCTCAATCGAAGATCTTTCTAAATTTCTCTTTCATCCAGGGTTGATTTTGTTTTATCCTAGTCTCGTACTACTAATGTTCATGGGAGATGGTGGTTTAATCTCTATTGTTAGTATACAGAGGTTCATATAGGTCGAGACACCCCTTAGTTGGTGATTTTTATCAAACTTTGGGTCTTCTACTAGTGTTATACAACAGTGACATCCTTTGTGACATTGTTGAGTC
The DNA here is from genome assembly GCA_963277665.1 of Viscum album. Taxonomy (NCBI): domain Eukaryota; kingdom Viridiplantae; phylum Streptophyta; class Magnoliopsida; order Santalales; family Viscaceae; genus Viscum; species Viscum album. The sequence goes on from OY728150.1 coordinate 938,380,798, forward strand.
CATTTCCTTCATTGTATGTTGCAACTCTAGAACTCTTACTCATTAGGAAGACTCTTTAGCTCGAATATGTGTCAAAATGGATCTCTCCCAACAATAACAGGATCATATACTCCTTCAGTATATGTATTAGGTGTTTTCATTGAAGTAATTGATTTATGACACACATACTCCCGTTTTCATAGTCTCTTTCCACTAGGTTCACTCTCTAGGAGTGTGCATAATGCTACGCTCTGCTTTTCATATGTCTCTTCACGTAGCTCGTAATAATGAATAATTTTCATCCCATGGGATGGTCGGTCTGGAATTTTCATAGGATGAATTTTTTAATAGATTTATAATCTTTTTATAAACAAGATAGGTTCCCATTTTTTGAACTTGGGACCAAAGAATTGTAAACCCTGTTCACGATTCTTTGATCCGTGAAAGAAGCATGAATTGGGTTCATGTTTCCACCCCTGCTTCCAAAGAAGTGTGAACCATATTCACGCTTCCTTGGCATGGTGATGGAAGAGTGATCCTCATTTATGCATCTGGTTTGGCATTTCATATAAAAGGATTCCCCCCTTCAAATCTCATTATTTTCCAATGGTATTTTTTTGACAAGTTATGAAGGATTTATATCACAGCATATATTTCTGACTATTTAAAAAAGGTAAAATTTCTTTTTAGATTTTTTATCATATTAATTTTATTTATTTTGAGAGTATGATTTATTTATTTAATTTATATCAATGCATGAATGTATGGATGTATAAATTAGTGTTTTTTTATGATTGATGTTACATGAAATGTTTAGAAAATTTATATAAGGTGTCAATAAAATTTAAATGTTGTGTATAAAATGAAATTTAAATTTATATAAATAATATATTTTTTAAAAATGTATATATTCTATATATTTGGGTAGTAATTACGTATATATGTTATTAAAAATATATTAGTTATATTATATATCATATGTAAGTTTATAAAAATATATATGTAATATTATTTTTGTTAACAAAAATTTATATATAATTAATAATTTTAAATTATATTGAGTATAAATAATTAGTCTTCCAAGTAATAAAGTATAAAAAATAATTACTTATATTTTGAAAAGTAGAAAAATAAAAAAAAAACATTATATATACATATGAAATTTTATAACATTGAAAATAACGCAACAAAATAGTAATTATATTACATTTAACTAAATTTAATAACTATTATTATAAAATATATATACACATACCAACATTGAAAAATAAATTTTTGGGAATTATGTTGTAGATATTTATTATATATTACGTATAGTTATATGTAAAGTGATATAATATGTATAACGAAATAAATATAATTAAATCCATGTTAAGAGTATTTTGTGATGACATACCTTGAGATGGTCAACCAATGCATAATTGAAATTTTAGGTCTTTTTTTGTATATGTGGTTAAATAATTTGAAATAATTAAATTGTTTCCATGTTAAGATTTATGAAACATGTTTTTATGTGGTGTAAAGATATATAAATTTTTATTCAATATTTTTGGTAATAATATCACCGTCAATATATTCAATAATGAGTTTATTTATATTGATCACAGTTTTAGTTATAGTTTATAATATGTAATAGTGAAAAATATATGTGATAGTCTAATTATAAATAGACATATATATATATATATTATTAATAAAAAATAGCACATCAAGGGACAATATTTATAACAAAATAAATATATAAAATATACATGTAATAAATTTAGACTGTTTAATAATCTTTAGATTACTGTATAATGAATGATTGAAATTTCATATTTATTTTTCGATTCTTTAGTTTATAATACATTCATAGTCTTGACACAAAAAGTGAATGTATGATTCAAAATGAATGTCATGTTTTTATTTAGTAATATAATATATAATCCTTTAATTTTTTCCTCCATGTTGATTTAATATGTGTCATCCCACTCCCAAAGTATGTAAGGACCTGCATGTATTATTAAAAATGTTATATATCTAAAACCCATAGAACCCATCATTTTCATGTTAGTATTATTGTAATAATAGGGTGTTCATCAAGAACTATTGCAGTATGAAGCTGAATATTTACACTATTTCCGAAATGAGACTAATGGTAGCTAGAATTTGAGCTAATAGACGTACAAGGAGCCCCCTTAGGTTTTGGTTGGTTTACCAAATAATTCTAAACAAGTCTATATATAATTTCTCTACATCAAGTCAATTATTTAATCAAAACCAATTTAAACAATTTAAAATTTTCATGTACTATATAATATTTTATTACTTATTTTTTACTAGGTAATAATTTCCATAGAAATATATTGCAATGGTGAGGTAATTTATACTGAGTAGGGTTTTAGCTATATTTTATCACCTACAAGAGTGAAAATTATTCATGATTGTTTGTAATTGGATGATGTTCGAAATAATATTCATAGTTGGTAAAAATTGATGGTGAATCAATCAATTAATCCAATAACATATCGACATCTTAAAAATCATGAATGTTTACAGAACATCGATTAACCTCTGGTCGATGTTGAGGATTGGATGGATAGATCATTGTTATTTAAGAAACAGTGTAGTAATGGTCTGATAGAATTATATTTGGTGATTTTTTATATTGATATGTTGTAACCTTCTACTAGAGAACCATGTTTGGTCATATCATTATAATTCGTTCAATCAAAACACTCTTATTCATTTCCTCCCCATATGACTCCAATTATAGAACAAAATTATGAAGAATATGATCAAAATTTCAATGAAAATGTTGGGGAAAAACCTTTGTGTACTGATGATATAGTGAATGAATGATTATTTGATAATGAAGAATTTTTTGAGGCATCAGGAGATGATATATGAGGGGGATATGTCGTCAATGAAACTTTAGAGTTTTTTATGATATACATTTATCCATGACATCCACCAGTTTTTGGAAATCACTCTTCAGTATTGACTTCCCTAGTTGAAGGAATGTCGCGTGAACATAATTTTGATTGAAAATTCTCTATATAGGCTTCTAAATCCCCATGAATTATAGGTAATAAATATAAATGAACTAATAAAAGAATCTATATCAGGAAGGGGTTAAATGTAAACTTTCCATGAAAATGTGATAAAACATGGAGCAATGTTTCTCATAGAGAGATATTTCACATTTTTTATAGATGAGTCGAAGAAGAAAAAATATATCATTTTATGTGAAAGATATAGAATAGAATATAAATTCCATTTAAGGGAAATATATGATAAAATTGTTCATGTAGGAAGATAAAACAATTATAAGTACCATACACTAATATCCTTCCTATAATGCCAAGTTAACATTATTCACTTGATGTAGAGTTTATATGATCTCTTGATTATAGAGATGATTCGAACATGTCAGGAAATTCACGTTTCCCTTATTCAAGAATGAATTCAATTATTGTTTAATTATAATATATCCTATAACATTTCATAGAATGGAAAACAACCGAAAATTGAAAAAATTTATAGTGATTGGGATGAATCTTATTCAATGTTGACACAACGTATTGAATTATTGTCTCTAAAAAATAACATTATTTATCATTTGGAAATTGTTGATTATGTTCCCACCAATAACTAATTTAATTGATCGAAGGTGAAGTTCAATATGATTTTTTAGTCATTCGTGACTTGCATCATGGATTTTCCCAATTGTAAAAATTATTTCAGGTCAATGTCACTATCCTTTGTGAAAAGTATAAATTTGATCTTCCTATTTATTCCATACATGATGTAAATCGTGCTCCTCTACCACCTTCATTCGCTATTGTTAAAAAATAGAATTTTTAATCATAGAGTTGGTTTTTGTCCTATACACATTCATGTCACAGAAATCCAGGGAGTTTTCTTGATATCTGATCTCCATAGAGTGATTATAGGGGTTGTAAACAGTGACAGGGTTTCATAGAGATATTTGAATTATTTTCATCGATATTGAATTAGAAATATATCAAATACTGTGAATAAGAATTTCAAATATGAAGCAGAAAAGAATTCAATCCCCAACTTGGGTTTGTTTTTCTATAATTACTTTTTTTAAAGAAAATGTATTATCCTTTTAATGGATTATTATATTGTGGATTCTTCATATGATCCCCTACAAGAAAGGTTTTATAGATGTATTTAAAATATTTGAATGTATAATGAAGATATGTATGAATATATGATGCATATTTAAATAGAAAATTTCCATTATCATATGGCGGTGGTAGGATATATGGTCATATGACCTCTATTATTGTGGATTGCATAAATGGGTTCCTCAAGGGTATGTACAAACTATCTATTACAGGGTTAGTTCAAGAGACATTTTATAAATGTGTGCACTTCATTATTGAATGGTTCTAAAAGGCCTATTTGAGGATGGAAAATGGAATTCATTTTTATCATCATCTCTAAAATGATAATTATAAAATACTACATGAGTCTTCATGATGGAGTGTTTTATCCTTAGATCTGGAAATGATGATATTTTAGGTAAGAGTGTGGCATGCCCATGCTACATGCACCAGTGGTCGAGTTCTTATGGTCTTGTTGGGTAACATGTACTATGATTGTAATAAATTTCATTCATTGATATATCCCTATTCATATGTTGTTGTAGATTGTGATTCAATAAACAAATCATGGGAGACCTATGTTGACCTAATGTATCACATTAGTTGTTTGGTTACATGATATATTTTATCTCTTATGCATGTTGGTGACAATCATTATATATCATTCCTTGCTGATCATCCGACTATCGTCCCTGATATATCCTGGTTTCGTATAATAGTTTTGTTTTCAACAATATTTTTTGATTTCTATCATTTATTAAATTATTTGATTTATATTTAGAGGTTATTCCCTTTGGGAATACCAAATCATACTCGAATAAGAAATGAGATGGACTATCCTTGGCAATGAGGAGGGGGACTATGGTGCGCAATTTGTCACACTGAAGGATATACTCATAAGAGATGTCCCCATGTGGTAGGACAGAGATCCACTTCTCATTATCCATGATCATGTCTGTATGGTTTTTTGTGATTGTTAATATTTTTTTTCGTATATGTATGTTTCAATAATGAATCATTTTATTTACTACTTACTCCATTTATGCCCAGTTTCAACTTTGGTTTCATTCATTTTAGGAATCTATTTAGAAAAATATTTTAATAATGTAACTTTAAAAAAATAAACAAAAAATGAAAATGAATGAATCGTGCATACACACGTTCTAGCTGGGATTGTAATCACTGATGATTAATAAAAAAATAAAATAAATTAATTATCATTGGAGATCAATAAAACAAAAAAGTAATAGAATAATCCAACAACACTGACCCCATAATTTTTTATGACCTCTTGTCATCATCATGGTGAATTATACATGCCAATTATAAACCTTGTTTTTCTTATTATAATTTTTTGTTTTTCTTATTATAATTTTTTTAAAGTTTAAAATTATTGAATTTAGTATAAAAAAGTAACAATGAAATCATTTTTTGTATGGATGGTCTTTCATTGTTCACATCCCAAGATACTCATGTTTCACAACTGGTTTTAGAGGGGAGTCTAGTGCCTCCTTTGAGTGTATGGAGATCTCATCATTTTCATCATGGGACACCAACTCATAATATAAACCCCCCATCATCTTCATGATGGTTTCAATGGAATAGTGATGTCTAACATCACCTTTATTGAATGTTATCTCATTGCTACACTCATAGAGATTTGGATTCCATATTCACAAGCATTCCATTTTATACAGGGTTTTATGACCATAACTCTATAGGATGGGTCAATTATTATTTGGCTCCCAATCTATAGTGCGGTTGGGAGAGGCTGAGTCAGAGAAGATTGGTCCGATCTTGTTCATAAATTACTCGATATTCAGGTCTATGATGAATGCATGTCCATATTTGGGGGACATTATGTGTGCCTTGATTTGATCAGTTGGACTTCACACCCTTGTTCTCTAGTTCGATAGTTACATATCTTAAATGACACAAATAAGACTTTCATGACATTGTAATCATTCATAATTCAAATATAGAACATATATTTTATTATCATTTCATAATATCAAATTTTGTTTTCATACGATGCACATTTCACTCATCTCTTTCACATCTTTGATCCAGTAGAGGGAGGCACATTTGGCCAGGAAAAGATTCACAGAGCTGTGACAGAGTTGATTCCTTCCATGGTTGATATTTATTATTGTGTTTTCGTTGATCCACCACATGATTATGAGTTTTATGGTCCAGATATTGATATTCTAGGGATGGATACCCTATTATAGATGTTGAAATTGCACATGAAGATGATGTATGTCATGATCAGCCATATGGTCCAACAAATTCCCAGTCACAGCTAGAGGTTGACATATACATTGACTGGTCTGAGATGGATGCATTATTAGGCCCATCATTGTAGACATATATATCACATCATCCATATTAGTCATATATTGGTTTATGCTCAAGCATGAATCCACTATTCTTATAGGCATGACTTGGTACTAGTGGCAATACTTTACATCCACCTCCCGTCATAAAGGAGGATGCAGAGACGGTTGTCGATGAGGATATACTGGAGTAGTGTATACCAGAGAAGTTACGTTGAAAAACATAGTGTGGACACATCCAATATATTCCTAGTTCTGGTATAAGGGAGAATCTATTCCACAGATGTATATTATATTGGTATTATATTGAGGGTGCATGTAGTATGCACCTTAGTGTAATCATTTATAGAGTTCTGTTCTTTTTTTCAATAAGTGCCTTTCTATTATCAAATTATCTATCTAAATCAATAGTAATTATTTTCTATTCATATTAATACTTACTATTATTATCTATATATTTATACTGAATAGTATTCTTAAATTCATTATTAAATATTAATAATATTTATTATTTTGAATTCAATAAATATTATTACTATTTATCAATTAATTTAATATAATTATTTATTATATACAATATGGATTATAATACTACATATTAATATAATAAATAACTAGGTTACATTAATTATTAAATATAATTTATCTAATTAAATATGAATAAATATCAATTAAATATTCATAAATATTCATAAATATTAATTAATATTACTAGATAATATTAAATGTTAATAAATATTCAAAAATATTAATACATAATGATATTTAATAATATTTATGAATATTAATTTAATGTATATCTATTATGCAGGAATATTTTGTAACATTTAATAAAAACTTATTAATATTCATTAATATTTAATTAATATTTTCATTCATAATAAGAGTTTTTCAACCTCAATCTATTAAAAACATTATTTAAATTTATGAATATTAATTTATAATTAATTATTATTAAATTGATATTTATTAATATTCATGAATATTTATAATTTTTACATAATGTTTATGATTTGTTAATTTATATTTATAAAAATTGAAAAATATTTTGATGACATTTTTTATTAATTTTGGATTTTATTGATATTTTGGATTATTTCATTAATATATATTAATATTTATTTATATGTTTTTAAATATTGATGATTTTTAATAAATTATTATTTATATTAGAATTTTATTTATATGTATTGATTATTTATTAAATAAAATTTTTCTATAAAGAGTGAACAGGGTTCACACTTCCTTTATAAAATTCATAGAGGAATTGTGAACCCCCTTCACACATCCTAGAGATGAATGAATAGTGAATGAGGATCACACTGCTTGGGACCCCATTTGAAAAAGATTGGGAACCTGGTAACCTTTATAAAAAACCCACTAAAAACATCCATTTTCGTCTCATCTTTTCTCAATGACTTCTTTTGAGGGTTCTCCTAGTTCCTTAATCCGAGTCCCATTTCATACTCTTGTGCCATGTCAGCTAGCTTCCTTTGGTCCCACTCTACCTCTAGGGTCATTTGGAAAATTTGGAATTTTGATTTTCTCATGTACAATCGAGGAGGGCTTACATATTGTTCCATCCTCCACCCTTATTCTTCTAGGGTCTGCCCCTAGGCACCACCTACTTCATCGAGCACTCAATTCATGGCTCTAAATCCCTATGAGGCGTGTTCTCTCCCTAGATTGCATGTTGATTGGTTACTAGACACTTCATCTTTGTTGAAATATCCAAACCACCATACGAATCTCTAAATTCATCACACTCCAAATTATCATGTTTCATCTATTTATGAGACTACAACTTCTAGAAACCATTATCTTAATCGTTCTAAGAACTATAGTGCATTATTCACTACATAGGAAGACTCAAATTCTCTAGTTCCCCCTTCTCTGCTTTTCTAGTGGAATATTCACAAAATCAAAGTCTAAACACATCCTATCTCCATCTTCTCAGAATAAAGGCTCTATATTACATAGTACTAAATCCAGTAACAGTATGGTTCTATGGTTTATCTTATTATCTAGAATATATTTGGCCTAAGCACATGGGTAAAAAAAATATTTTTTACCTTTGAAAAGAGGATTCTAAAATTTCCTCTAGTTATCATTCATGATCCTAAAAAATAATCTTCCATAATTACATCCTTTTCTCATAAAATAGTTATGAAAAACACCATACATAGTGGGAAAAACAATCATTACTTGTGGATTTTCTAGAATAATGATATCGCTATTGAGAGGATCTGTATCATACCAATTCATTTTTACTATCATCGACATCAACCATGTCAATTTAATCTTTACATTAATTTATGCCAAATCTAAAAATAATTCTAGGGAAATGTTGTGGATTTACTTAAATTAATTTAATCTAGGGGTTTCACATGACATTTGGGGGGATACTTTAATACAAACAAGGATGTTTCTAAGAATATATGATGATATATATAATGAGGGAAATACTGGAACGACTATACATATTATTTATCCAGAAAGGGACTCAGGGATATGGGTTTCAGAAGTGATAATTAAATGTTCAGGATCTATCATAATGAGAGAAAGAACATTTGGTGTCATCTTGACTGATAATTCACCAACCTACAATTTGTCTCATGGTTTCAGAGTGAAAAAGTTACTCACCTAGTTTGAGCCTTATCATATCACTCCCTAATGCTTGTTAGTATGTTCCCTGATCATAATGGTAATGACCGGTTCTTTCACTCTAGAAGTAGGGACATAGACCCTGATTACCATGATACTGTGAGTATTTCTTTGAACAAACCCATTGTTGTCTCCACCTAGGATAGGTTTCATAATAAACTCAGTCAGCTAAAGGGAGATCTCCAGGATTGGTGAATAATTAAACCATATTTTTCTCTTGTACATGACTCAATTTGTAGTAAGACCAAGAATATTTCAATATCTCTAGAGTACAACTGGAATGAGAAGTTGTTTAGTGACCTTTTATGGAAGAAAAATCTTCTTATCCATATCCATCATGAACATAAGAGATTTTAACATGATATCTCAAACATTACTTGGACATGAGAAGGTGATATTAAAACTGTATATTTCCGAATCTTCCTTTAGGATAGAGTGTGGGGGTCCTATCCAAAAAATATTAGGGATGATGGCTTCTTTTCCATCTATCCAATGAAAGTGGGAGGAATTCCTATTGATTACTTTAGAACTCATCTCACTGATCATAACCAATCCATGCATTAGGGTTACCCTATAGGCCAGTGAACCATATTTTATTCTAATACAAATGTGGTTTATAACTATATTATTCATCTACATGACAATATACCATATAAATGAGATATTTTGGGTGATTTTATTTCACTAAATAAGGACATCTCCTTAGGACCAAATGGGTTTCGTGGATTGTGTTATAGGGTTTCTTGGGATCTGGTCAAGAGGGTGTCAATTGGTATGATTTCAGAATTCTTAGAAGGTGGTGTTCTTATCCATGTGGATTACACAACCAATATTATTATCATTTTTATGATGAATAATACTTCATCCCTAAAATAATATAGGCCTATCAACATGTGTAACATTCCCAAAAAAATCATCGAATGTGTGCTAAATTGGAGGTTATCAGTGCATCTTCATGGAATGATTTTTGTGGTGCAGCGAGGCTTTATGAATGGAACATCCACACAGGCTGATATCAATATATCTCATGAAATGATATCATCTATTGGACAAAATACTATTGGATAAAATATAGTTAATAAAACAAACATGAGCAAGGCGTGTGAAATATTAGAATGGATTTTTGTCATTAGAGTTATAACTAGAATGGGATTCTTTTATTTGGTTACTGATTTGTTTTTTAGGTTCAATAACTGCAACAAGCAGGTGATATCCTTTATGGGAAGAAATTAAGGACTCTTTTAGTATATTCAGATATTTAGACAAGGGGAACCTTTGTCTACAAATTTTTTCATTATGGCTCTAGATTTTGTTAGTTGATACCATAATAGAATGAATCTTGGTGGATCTATTCATCCCTTTCTATAAAGAAATAATTTTTTTTATGTATCTCATCCCTTATATGTATACAATATAGTTATTTTATTAATGGTAAAATAATATCCATTATGGGGATCAATATTATTATTGATTATTATAGATAAAGAAGCAGGAAACACATCAACTACTTGAAAATCAATGTGTTCATATCAAAGTTGTGTTCGATCAATAGGGGTTTTGAAAATTAAGAACCTCTCTTGTATTCACTGAAGATATTTCCCCATGGACTACCCTATCACCCCAATCACCCATTCTAGACAACATATCCACCATTTTGAGGGAACTTATGACAAGGTTACTAGTTGTATTAGTGATTGTAACAATCGCATCCAATCATTCAATGGGAGGATCACTGTTATAAACACATTATTAAACTATATTCCTATGTACATGATTGTTCGCCTCATGGTCCCTAATATGGTTATAAGTAAGGCTGAGAATGTGTTTTTTCTTTCATTTGGGATGAAAAAGGAGAAGAATTGTATCATTAGGCTTCTTGGGATAGAATAGTTAGACCAATTGACATTTTGTTACTTGATCTTATAGGAATAACAGAGTCAATGAGGATGGAATTTGAAACAAATATTATTTTACTATATTTTCAAAGAAGGATAATGTTCCAAATTCATCCCTAGTGTATTCCGAATGCATCAGACTTTTTTCACCCCATGCAACATTTTTCTTCTCCCCATGTTACTGCTAAATTCCTATGGAAACTATTTAATTATTTTCATCTTTTTTCCCTTTAATAAATTATATGTCATTAGAGTCTTTTCATATTTTGGGAAGATTATATAAATGGGGTTCAAATATTGTTCATATAGAATGTGAAATAAAATATTTAAATCTCTTTAATTGTGGTGTTCTACTTTTCTTCTAAAATTTTGTATCTTTTACAAACAATAAACTAGTATCAGAGCAAGAAACCAAGGCATCATCTAATTTCCAATGATGGCTACCACAATATAGCCTCAATATCATAAGATGTCTAATTATAAATATGATTGGGTTTTCATCAAAATGAAGGCATTTATTGGTTCACAATAACTATGGAATATCATCAGTAATGTGTATATAGTACCCAACTATGTAAGAATAATCCTTCTTCACAAATGATGAAAACACAGCTCTCAAAAATCAAAGGAAGAAAGAAAATAGGTAATTGTTCATCCACTATCAAGGGTTGGATGAATCAACCATTGAAAATGTTATTGAACAAATATCAATAAAGAAATCATAGATACCCTTGGCACTATCTTCAAGGGTTTTGATTATGTGAAAAGGTTTCATGTTCAAACACTAAGAGTTACATTCTAAGTGGTTCGCATGATGGAAGGTGTGAGAATCCATGAATACTTATCACATTTAATTGTTATCATTAAAAAATTTAAAAGAAATGGTGGAAAGGTAGAATATGTTAGTTTCATTGTAAAGCAACTTCAATCTCTCACAACCATGTTTGAGAAAGTTTTTTTTGGAAATATACGAATCAATGGAACTGGAAAAACTACCCATTGATTAACTGATGGGATCGTTGAAAATTCAAGAGCAATAAATTAAAATGAATATTTGATCAAGGATAGAGCATTCCTTAGTGTCTAATTTGACTTTAAAATATCTAAACACTGAACATACATGAAAAGGATGTCATGGTACTTTTAATCATGATAGAGGTAGAGTGCATGGATATCATCCAAAATAGCAATAAAAAATTTGACCATCTTCTTTGGAAGAAGAAATGGTTGATGAAGATTCACACGTGGTCATGGAAACATAATGAATTTTTAATACAACATTTACATGAAATGTGTCCACTATGATTCTGAGTTTTGAAGAAAAATGGATCAAGATGAATGATCCAACTATGTTGAAGCATCTCACTATGAACAAGAAGTCACCACACTCCTCATCTCATGAAAAAAAGTCATGTTAATGGCCATAAGTGTGGTATCTCAACACGGGTGCTGGAATCCATATGAGAGTTAAAAAAGAATTGTTGGAGGAACTCACAGATGAATATCATGGTGAAAGTAGCTTTTGATACTCATCAAAGATACCAATGATTTCCAATGGTAAAATTTAAAACTATCAAATGAATGGGGAGCCAAATTACATTTATAATTTTTATTACATACCAAACATGAAAAACGGTATAATTATTATAAAAAAACCTTTTGAAGGGGTATGTCATACACATGGAGTACAACGATCTCTCTATAAGTGATGCTCATAGGATACTTGTTACACTAGTCCAAATGGATAATAATTGCATGTTTACACTGCATATTAACACAAATGTTGAGGTGTGTCTCTTCGTAGTCATGAATAATGAATCATGGAAATGAAAAATTCAGTTTAGTAATCTCCATTTCAGTGCCCTTAATCTCTTATCCCCATCATGAATGGTGCATAACTTCCTAGAAATTAATGTTTCAAATGATGTGTGTGAGGTGCGTACAATTGGTGAAAAACTAATGAATTCCATCCCAAGTGTAGTGTGCAGAAGTGAATACGAACCACACTAGTTGGTTGAAACTGATATTTTTTAGCTTCTTGAAACACCCTCACTTGAAGGTAATAAGTATTGTTTTACCCTCATCGATAATTTCAACATAAATCATTGGGTGTATTTCATCACGGAAGAATCATTCACTTTTACTGTCTTTAAAATTTACAAATCCCATGATGAAGTATATAGTGGTGAAAGAATAAAAGTACTCATCAGAAAATGGTGGAGAATAATCTTCAAAATCTTATTTATTTTTTTGAAGGAAAAAATTTATCATGAATAAATAAACTACGGCCTATACACCACATCATTATATAATTTTAGAACAAAATAACTACACCATCATTGACATCATGCAGATAATGATGAAGAAGAAAGGCCATCCAAAAACCTTCTAGGTTAATGCAAGTACATGTATTTCATACCTTCTCAATAGGTGTATAACCAAGAGTGTAAGAAATTTTATGCCACAAGAGGAATATAGTAGATAAAAATTGATCATGGAACACCTAATAATCATTAGGTGCATCACATATGCTCATGTTCCTAGAAGAAGAAATAAGGAAGCTTAATGATTATGGTGAAAATTAAATCTTCATCAGATAAAGTGAATTATCCACAACATAGAATATCTAAAATTCACTAACAAATAAATTAGTGGTGAGTAGAGATGTGATATTAAGTGGGGAAGAATCTTTGAAATCAAATGATGAAGAATCGAACAAATATATACCAGTCTAATGAAAATCTCATGAAGAAAGTAATGACATTTGGAGAAAATACCTAAAACACCTTCCTTGGGCGCATTATCAACTAATAGAAGTATAGTAGTACATTCCATAACTAATAAAAGCACTCCATCAAGTAAAAACTCATCCATCTCTTACTTACCCATGACTTCTACGAAAATGAGAAGCTTGAGAGAAATCAATGTGGAACCCAATGTTGTAAATATTTTCTGCTAGTATGAATATCATGAGCGTCAAATGTTTCCAGAAGACATAAGAGAATAACTTCATAGATTATCTATGAAATAATAAATCCATTCCAACGAGAAAAATGACAAATGGGAGCTGACTAAACCTATTAATACCTATAAAAAAATTAGTGTCAAATGGATGTATAAGATCAAGAAAATTAATGATGAAGATATCAATCACTACATGGAAAGGATCATAGCATAGGGATATAAGAATAAGTAAGGGATTCACTATGAATAATACTTTTCTCCTATTTCCTTAATTGACATGATGATGATAATTATCTCCCTTACTGACTATCTTATTTGGATGATCTACCAATTCGATGTAAATATACATTTCTGGATGGAATTATATAGGAATATGTCTCTTTTGACCATCTTGAAGTCTTGGTTATGAATGAAGAGGAACACAAGGTGTATCGACTAATGAAATATCTCTATGGGTTGAATCAAGATCCATGTTCTTTAAATACATGAATACACAAATATCATCAAGAGAACCGATCTTCCCAATGTTTATATGAGAATGCAGTTTACATCAAGAATAATGATTGTGGTGATATTATTATAACATGAAAGTATTATGATGAATTTTTGTTTACAAGGAATAGTTGAACGGTGTTCCATGATTTCATTAAGGACATGTTTATGGAGTTAAAGATGACTTATGGATGTTTCATGTATTTGTTTGGGCATATAAGTAAAGAAACAACATGGTGCCTTCCATATAACTTAGAAGAAGTATGCCACAAAATTATTTGAGAATTTAAAGACGGCCAATTGTAATTTTGTAACACACCTATAAGAACTATTTTAAAATTGATAGAAGATGAATAAAGAAGAAGTATTAACTCGACTTTATTTAAGAGTATAATTGGATGCCTAAGGTACTCCACAATCATAAGGCCAAAAATTATATACATTGATGGGCTTCCATATAAGTACATTGGAGAACCTAAATAATCACACTGGCTATTCGCATATAGAATCCCCAGATACATTAAAGGAAGAGTGAAATTTAGTAATTTATATCCATACACTAATGACGAAAATCTATATTTATACTCTAGTAGATATTGGTGATGTTACTAAATTGAATGAAAACCCACCACCATAAATGTATTCTTCTTGGAACGAATTCTCTCATATGGAATAAAAGAATGAAGAGTGTGGTGTTCATATCCACATGTGAAGGAGAGTATGTAGCTTAATCTTGAACTATTTTTTAAGGAATTTGGTAGTTAAATATACTGAAGTAAATGATGAATCTCTAAGATGGTTCCACAATGATATATTTTGGATAACAATTTGTCAATAGAACTATCCAAAAAAACCACTATAGCATTACAGAATCAAACATATTGACACTTGATATCATTTTCTGATAGATCATGTGAAACAAAAAACACAAAAAATTGTGTATTTTCATATTATAGAACATGTGAATGATATTTTCACAAAGGAATTTTCGACAGATGCATTCAAACAACTAAGATCAATTCTCGGAATGAAGCATGTATTGGTGTGAAGGGGAGTGTTAGAAATACAAACCAATAACATTGGTTGATATTTTCAACGTAGGAGGACGTTCCCAATGAATCCATGATGTATTCTTCATGAATCCCTTTTTTCCCCATGTGGGTCAATCCCTCACCCAATGTGTCTGCTTAATTTTTATGGCAACTATTTAATTATTTTTATCTTATTTTCTTTTTTCCTTTAATAAATTCCCTATCATTGGAGTATTATCATATTTTGGGATGTTTTTATAAACGGTGTTTAAATTTAGTCCATATGATGTGTGAAAAATAATCTTGAAAGATATTTCTTTGTGGTGTTCTATTTTTATTATGTTTTATAGCTTTTATATCCAAAAAATGAACATACAATAAGCTAAGATAGTATGGAGAGGCACAGATGAACGGTATCTCTGGGTAAAATATATTATTGGTATGAATGGGTAGTACCATGATATTCCAAATAATAGACAACAGTTCTTCTGAAAAATGATGAGAGGTAAAATTTATTAGATATAAATACACTCAATGTGGATCTTAGTTCATAGGGAGATTAACTTTTTAAACTATAACTTGGTTTTAGAGACCTTTTGTTTTCCTATTTTTACATATCTTCATATCTCGTTACAGTATTTATCCATCTTTTATCCTGGATATTCAAAATCCTCATCTATGTGAGATTTTAAATAACACCCATATTTCTTTATACCATGATAGGTTGGTCCTCACAAGTTCCTCCACTAGTATTTTCACAGTTAAATATAATCATTACATCCTCTATACTAAAAATTTCCATGATCCGGGGGGTCCCCTAGTGTAAGGATGTTCTTGGGAAATTTAATCTCCTTGTTTAGTAGAAATGTAAACATGATATCTTGATGGAAGAAGAGAATATGTGGAAGGGAATTACTCTTGTATCCAAATGATGGTGTTGTTGTCTCTGCAGGGAAGAAATGAATGATAATTTTTTTTGAAGATGAATGGGAAATGTTTGTGTGGAGTGGTTTTAGAGCAATTAGTGCTCCTGAGGCTTCGGAAAATTTTTGTGGTTCATTTCTTTTTTATAGAAACCATCATTAAGGGAGTTGATCGAGTGAAGTTGGTTCATCTTAAAACATTAATACTGGATTTTGAATAATCACACATGAAGAATGGTGAGAGTATCTCTTACTACATATCACATTTAATTATTATTATTATCCATTTGAAAGTAAATGGTGAAAAATTGGAAGGAATTCATGTCATTTAAAAGGAATTGTGATCTCTCCCATCTATTTTTGATCAAATTGTAGTGGAAATCGGAGAATTAATGGAATTGAAAAAACTATCCATTGAAGAATTGGTGGGAGTGATGTATGTTTATGAGAATAAAATATGAAAAGTATTATTGGTTCAATGTTTGAGGATGCCTTACAGTCTCTGTTGACTCTATAGGAATTAAATAATGGCCATACACAAGGAGGTGGTCATTGGACTCATAATTGTACAAGTTGTAGTGGGAGTGGATATCATCCATTCCATGAACAAAAATAACAAAAATTTTCCAGCTTCCATTGAAGGGGGAAATGGTGGATGTTGATTCACATGTGGTCGTGGAAATAGAAAGAACATTAAATTCCACAATTTCAAGAAATTATTCCATTATTCCTCTGAGTGTGGAATCAAAATGGATCAATATGAATTATACAACTATGTTAAATAATCTCACCATGAACATTAATTCAACACACTCATCATCACATAGGAAAATGTATGTGAACCACCATATGTGTGGTATCTCAACATGGGTGTAAACAACCATATTGGTGGTAATAGAGAATTTTTTGATAAAATCAGGGAATGATTATACAGTGACATGTGCTTTGGAAAATTTTCAACGTACCATTGATTAGAAAAGGTTAAATTACAATTTATCTGAAGAATGGTGAGATGAATTAAATATATAATTTGTATTACCTACCTAACATGAAAAATAGTATAATTAGTATTGTATAATCCATTGATAAGGGGTATGTTATATATACCGAGAACTCCTCTATCTCTGTAAAATATTCTCACAAGAGACTTGTTGTATAGGTCCATGTGGATAAGAATCACATGATTCCACTACAAATTAACATAATGGTTGTGGAGTGTCTATTTGAAATCATAAAGAATGGCTCATGGATATATTATCTTCAGTCTTTTAATCTCTATTTCATCATTCTTAAACTTCTATCCTCATCATACATGGTGTATATCATGCTGGAAATTGATGTTATAAATCATTTGTGTGGGGCATGTATACTCGGTTAGTAACATACGAATCCCTTCCCAAGTGAAGTGTACAGAAAAGAAACGGAACAAATTCATCTGGTACATACCTATATTTATGGACCACTTAAAAGACCATCAATTATAGGAAATAATTACTTTATTTCCCTCAATAATTATTTTAGAAAAAACATTGGATATATTGCATTAAATAAAAGTCTTCCCCTTTTACTATCTTTAATTTTTTAGATGATAATGTGGAAGATGAATATGGACACAAAATGAATGTACATAGATCTGATAGAGGTGGATAATTCACAACAAATCAATTTCAGGAATTTTTCAAAGAACAATGGATCAAGTAGAAATACACTTCATCCTACCCACCACAGCAAAATAGCATTGAAAAATCAACAAACTGCACCATCATCGACATGAGGAGGACCATGATGAAGGAGAAAGTCCTACAAAACATATTGTGGGAAAAGGCATTTTCATGTACTTCTTACCGGCTCAATTAGTGTCTAACCAAGAGTGTTAGAAATTTGACACCACAAGAATCATGAAGCGACTATAAACCGAGCATGGAACACCTGAGAATAATTGGTTTTTTCACGTATAGTCATGTTTTAAAAATCAAGTACAAAGAATCATGATTATTCTAATAAAAATTGCATCTTCA
The DNA here is from genome assembly GCA_963277665.1 of Viscum album. Classification (NCBI taxonomy): domain Eukaryota; kingdom Viridiplantae; phylum Streptophyta; class Magnoliopsida; order Santalales; family Viscaceae; genus Viscum; species Viscum album. The sequence goes on from OY728150.1 coordinate 938,399,215, forward strand.
TTATCTTTAGTGAATTATCTAAATACTAAAATCTCTACAATCCACTAACCAATAAAGTAGTGGTGGGTGGATATGTGATCTTTAGTAAGGATGAATCATGGAAATGGAATGATGAATTATAAAACAATTTTATTGAATATTTTATTGAGGATAAATGAAATAATTTCCTCACATTAGTTTAAATATTATTACATATAAAATATTAGGGATTCCATCATTCTTTTGAAAATTTGACAAAATTTAGTGTTTTACCATTTAAAGTGAACTTAAGTAATTAAGACATAAATATTTTTCAGTAGATTATTTTAACATAATATTTTATATATTTATTACTTATTCAATGGGATATAACTTTTATTCAAGACTATGGAGCTAACTCTTTCATTTGTTTTGAGTAAAATGTTCATGAAGTCAATGATGGGTTGGACTCACCATATTGGACATGAGTTCTGTATTTTGGCTATAACATCTACATAAATTCCAGGATTCTGCCCAATGTTGGAGAGGATATAAAATACAAAATTTCTGACAAATAATACTTTTATATAGACAACATTTTTATGACTTTATATTGTTAAATAGGTGGTGTGACATGGACTAAAATATTAAAAAAAATTCCCCATTAAAACATCAATCCACAAGAATCTTAGAATCCCATCCACTCTATAAATTGTTGTTTTTATCTTATGGAGGAGTTGGGGACATGTATATGGAGATTCAAGGTAGAGTAGAATTTGTTTCACTCCATTTTTTCAGGAACTTAAAGAGATAGATATCTTGAAGCTAGGATCCCTTTATTAAAGCCTTCTTCTTATTCTTCTTCACTTGGTAATATTATTCTTATTTCAATATACTCATAGTTTCTCTTTCATTTATACTATAATTATAAAATTCCATCTTCCATTAATCTTTAATGTTGGGTTCAAATTTAATATTAGAAACATGATTGGTTTATAATCATTATAAACCCTTGCGAAATAAAAATGTTTCTATGATGACTACACCACCCATGAAAAGGTTGATCTTTTTAGTAATCGGCTTACCTCTTACCTTCTTAATTAATTTATTTTGAATCAATGTTAAAATATAATTCACTTAAAATGATATATTAATTTATTTTTTAATTTAATTTAAACTATGAAAACAATTTAATTGTTCATAAAAAAACAAATGATGTAGATTAATGTGTGGATATTTAGATCCCGACCTTAAGAGGTGAAAAAAACACACATAATAAATTTGTAGAGTTAAAATATAATCCATAAACACATTTCATACTCATTCTATAGAATGGATATGTTCTTGTAATTTTCCACTGACCATAAGATATGCATATAATTTCAATCAAAGCAGGGTGCTATGATTGCATGTTCCAAAGCTAGCCTCATGTTTAATTCATTTCATCGTTTTGGTTATGTTAACTCTTGTAGGGTTGAAGTGTTAATAAATTATAGGGTCATAATTAAGTGAAAATTAATTTAAATTATAATGATTAATAAGTAAGTGAAGAGGAATAGATAGATCGATTACTCCTTCTCATTGTGTTTTATTAATAAAATTTACCAACATAAAAAAACAAAAAAAAAATACAATCTTCTTCCTGTATACATATTCTTATTATTTTATAAACATTGAACACCCCCATCCTTATAAGTTGTTTATTTTATTTTATATTATATTCAAAATACCTTTAATATTTTGTTTTAAATTACCTCCTCCTTTGATATATGTCCTTGTTTAGCCACTCTACTGCACCTAAATAACCCAAAAATGAATATCATTTTAGAGATCCCACAAAAGTGTATTTAAAATTAAAATAGTTTTTGTGGAAGAAAGTAATTTATTCAACTAATTGTAGGTATTCCTTTAATTTTTCATTTTATTCTTTTATTCTTGTATTAATTTCTCCTTACCCCTTTCTCAAGTTTTTTCCATCTCTTATTTTTTTATCAGAACTCAAAAATATTTTTTTTATGGTCCAATTTTCCAATTTTCATTTTTATTTGATTTTTGAATGAAATAATCCTAGTAATATCTTAGATATTGACACTGATATTGAATTTAGCCTTCTAGCTCTAATAAAACAGTCTGAATCTACGGGAGGGATTAACATTCAACCTATTGGAGAATTCCTCCATTTTTGTAACAAAGTAATTGTAAATAATTCTATATCAAAAAATAAAACCTATGGATGAAAATAATTAAAATGAACATAATATAATTACTTAAGAATTGGCTACACCTGACATTAACTATCAATCAAATTTTATTGCATACCCAAACCTCAAATCAGACATTGAATTGATATCTCTTTAAATTCACCTTCTTCCAAAGATTCATGGATTATATAGTAAGGATCCAAACAAACATTTAAAATAATTTAGTGTGGTTTTCTCAACCCATAATCCAAAAAATATCTCTAAAGATCAAATAAAACAAAGATCATTACCATTTTCACTTGATGGAACTCCAAATTATTTTATGTATTATTTAAAACCTGAAGATGAAAGGCTTTGTAATGATTTGAAACCACTTTTCTTACATGTATTTTTTCTATCATCAAGGACCTCTTCCATTCTTAATGAGATCTCATGAATTAAGAAAGACCCAGGGGAGTCAATGTATGAGTATTGGGAGTGATTCCAGAAGTTGTGTGTATGATGACCACTTCCCCAAATCAGTGAGCAACTACTCATCTAGTATATCTATAAAGGGATCAAACCTAGGGATAGAAGAATCTTGGATTCTGTAGCTAGAGGGGTATTGGTCGACAAAACACCAGCAGTTTCACATGAGTTTAACCATAAGATGGTTAAACTCCCAAAACATTGGCGATCAAGGCACACCACATGTTATAATATTACATCATGTGTGTCCTTCCTCTCTTGAAAATCATTTTATTTATTCTATATTAGATAAATTGACCACTATGGTGAGGAAAATATCTTTGTATGAAAAAAATTCCCAACCCACTCCTATGAGGCCATGTGGAATTTTCACTAAAACAGGCCACCAAATTGATTTTTTCCCCCAATTAAAAGAGTCATAGGATTATGCAGCAGTATTCTCTTGGAGTCCATATAAAGAGCAGTAACAACCACATCCCCAAAATAAGTATGATCCATTTCCACAAACATACAACAAATGGGGTTGTATTAATCATACATTTTTTATGGTTATAGACAACAATAAAGGCCCCATTTTGAACAAAACATTCAACATCCTACACCTTACCAGTAGGGTTTCTGGAAACCCCAATGGAGATTTCAAGCCCACGCATCAACAATCCAGTTCCACATGACTTATCAACCAAAGGTATATTCTAATACGAATGATATTTTGAAAAAAAAAATGTTCTTAATCAACCAAATGAGCTTAAGATTCATGGTTCATAGATGAGAGAGTTAAAGACTCAAATGAGCTAGATTGCCACTGCCCTCCATGAACTAGTATGTAATAACTCCGGAAATATTCCTTTACAACCTACTCTAAATCCCAAGGGTAATTTTAGTTCCATCACATTGATAAGAGGGATGTAAACAACTAATATTTCAATGCCTACAATTCTACCAAGATTTACATCAACTAAAGAGAGGCCTCATTCAAGAACCACTGATCAGCAGCCCAAGAAGAGAGAATAAGTTTAAAAAAAGATTGGGGATGTTCCTCTAAACCCCTTCTATTTCCAAATAGAGGTGTAAAAACCATGATGATGGCCAATGTTGTGATACAAAAATATGTTTCGGATATATTCATGCGTGCTGATATCAACATCCATTTACTTAAAGACATTAGACAAATACAAAACTATGCCAAATTCTTAAAAGAACCTTTTACCAACCGAAGAGGGAGTGATGAAAATGAGTGGATGAATATTTTAAGGAATGTGTTAGCACTAATTACATAAACTCTAGAAATTTTAACATAATGCAAGAATACTTGGGCATTCACCATGCCATGCAGTACACGCGGTTTTCACATTTTTATGCTCTTCCTGATTTGGTATATTCCATAAATGTGATGCCCCACTCGGTATTATATTCTTTATATGTTGGCGAGTTGAAGGTGAAAGGAGTAGTGGTGTAATTGGATAATAGAGATAAATAATAACCAACGGGAATCCTTCAGGATGTACTTGTTCGGTTAAGAGACATGATCATTCTATTAGAAATCTATGTTCTTAACTTATAGTATAATCAGGTAAGTCCACAAGATCCCCTTAACATAGGTAGGCCCTTCCTCAAAACTATAAAAACTATCATAAATGTTTGTAAGGGTACACTATTGATGGATTTTGGACATGAAGTAGTGATATTAAATGTTAAGGATTCCATGATATACCCCTTAGAGAACCATTATACTTTTGTTATCTCCCATTTTGAACCACAAAATAAAACCCCATAGAATTTTATTGACCAATGAATAGAGGTATTATGAGTATTTGTTCTAGTTTTATTTCTAAGAGAACATCCTCACCTATTTATAATGCACAAAAATCTCTTAGATTTGATTTTTAAATGGATTTGTATTTTTATTTTGATCATGTGAACTCTGATTATGACAAGGATATTAGGTACACTGATGGATTTGATGCTTTATACTCTGGTTTTGATGGTGTGTATTCTGATATTGAAGTTCATAATGAAAATATTTCAGTTCCTTCAATTTATCGATCCATAAATCACCCCCAAAATAGGAACTCAAGCCATTTCCACAAAATCTAAAATAATTGTACTTGTTGAGTGGGTAGAAATTACCAATTATCATTAATAAAAATATATATTTGGATTATGAAGAAAAACTATTAAATATTTTTAGGGAGAACCTTAGAGAAATTGGGTGTACCTTGGCTATCATATCAGGTATTAGAACCTACACTTCCATGCATAGGATTCATTTGGAGGATGGGGCTAAACCAGTTAGCCAACCATAATGGAGACTCAATCCAATCTTTTTGGAAGTTGTTAAAAAGGAGTTTGAAAATTTAATCATGGAAGGTCTAATTTTTCACATTCCAAATTCATAGTGGAGAATTTATATTCATGTTGTTCCTAAAAATTGTGGTGTTGCAATTGTTAAAAATTATATAGAGGATTTAGTTCTAATGAGCGATCAAAAAAATCGTTATGTGTGTATTGATTATAGGTAACCAAATCATCCCACTCACAAGGACCATTTCCCCATCCCATTTATTGAACAAATTCTTTAGTGACTGGTCGGGAAGACACATTATTGTATGTTGGATGGATTCCCCATATATTATCAGGTTCCTATAGCCCCAAATGATAAGGAAAGAAAACATTCACTTGTCCATTTGGCACATTTTTCTATCATAGGATACCATTTCAACATTGTAATGCCCCGGGCTCCTTCCAAGGATTCCATGGTGTGTATTTTTTCTAATTTTATTAATATATACATGGAGGTATTTATGGATTCTTTTACATTCTATGGGAATTCTTGTGATGATTTAATCTCTTGTTTGGGAATGATTTTGAATCATTATATTGAAAATAATATGGTCATGAACTTTGAAAAGTGACATTTCATGGTAGAGCGTGGGATTGTCTTAGGGAATTTATTGTCAAAACAAGGGATAGAGGATTATTAATCCAAGGTAGATATTATATTATCCTTACCATATCCTTTAGGTGTAAATGGTGTTAGATATTTCCTAGGGCATGTAGGATTTTATCGGTGCTTCATCAATGATTTTAGTAAGATTTATCTTCATATGTCACGATTGCTTCAAAAGGATTATGATTTTGTGTTTGATGATTCTTGTAGTACTTCCTTTGATGAGATAAATACGTGTCTAACCAATCCACCAATCATATAGACCCCATAGTGGGAGATTATTTTTTTTGCTTATGTGTGACGCCTCCAACTTCTTGGTTGGAGCTGTTTTAACACAAATCTTGGAGAGATGTTCACATGTAATTTCTTATGTATCTAGGACACTGGATTCTACCAAATAAAACTATACAACCATGTAAAAGGATTTATTTACCACAATATTTATTTATATAAATTCTTTCCATATTTATTGGGATCTAAAGTAGTTTTTTTTTCTTACCATGATGCTCTTAGTTACCTCTGTAAGAATCTGTATGTGAAGCCCAGGTCAATCCAATGGATGATTCTTCTTCAGGAATTTTATATTGAGATAAATGAAAATAAGGGGTCAGAAAACCTAGTGGCGGACCACCTGAGTAGTCTTACTCACACACTAGAAGACGAAACCTTGGATCATGTACCAATTTAAGACACTTTTTCTTGATGATCTTATTTATGCCATCTCAAGTACGCATCCTTGGTATGTAGATTTAGTTAACTACCTTGTTGCCTACAAAATCCCGATAAATTTGAAGATACATCAAGTCCAAAAATTAATGAGTGCATCTATATTTTATGTGAGGGATGATCCCTACCTATAGAGAATGTGTATTCATAATGTTATTAGAAGGTTTGTTCCTGATGGTGAGTTTGATTCTCTTTTACATTTTTTTTTCATACACATGATTGTGGTGGACACTTTGGACCCCAATAGAGTTCTTGTAATGTCTTAGAATATGGATTATATTGGCCTACATTATTTCATAATTCTCATGTGTTTTGTAAGTCGCGCTCAAATTTCCAGGTAACTAGGAACTTTTCTAGGATACATGAGATTCACCAAAAACCCATATTATTCTATGAGATATTGGATGTATGGGGAATTGATTTTTTTGGTCCTTTTCATATTTCATTTGGGTTTTTGTATATTTTCATTGTTGTTGATTATGTGAGTAAATGGGAGGAGGCTCAGGCCACCAGGACTGATGGATCTCATGTTTGTGAAAAAGGGAAAAACTTATACAATCAGAATTTGGATTCCATACATTGTAATTATGGGGTGACACACCAATCATCAACACTATACCACACCAAAAAAATGGCCAGGATGAGGTTTCAAAATGTGGGTTAAAATTGTTTTTGGAAAAAAACGTGCAACTAAATAGGAAGTATTAGTGAAAGTTCTTGGATAATGACCTTTGGTCTTATAGAACATCATAAAAGACACCCATTGGTATGTCCCCATTTTATATTTTTTCAGAATTTGTTTCACCTCACTGTGGAAGTAGATAATCATGATTATTGGGATATAAATAAATGCAACAGGGATTCAGCCCCAGATGGAATCCAAATAATGTTAAAATTTCCAGAGCACAAAGAGATTCAATTATCTTCATATGAGAACTCAAGGATCTATAAGGATAGATAAAAATAATCTCATTGTAGAATGATCCAACAATGGGAGTTTCATGTTGAAGAAAAAGTCATTCTCTACAGTTCATGAATGAAGATGATGCCTGGTATGTTGTGTTCGAGACAATTTGGTCCTTATATGATATATAATGTTTTTTCTTATGGTGTAGTGGAGATCACACTAGAGGACACATGAAGGATCTTTAAATTCAACATGCATCAATTGAAGCAATACATTGAGCGACATTATACAGATGTAGTGGATTTCATCACACTGTATAACCCCATCATCAATTAATAATATGAAGCTGTTCTTAAGCCTTTCAATTTTATATTATTTTTCCTATTTAAAATTCTGAATTTCATGTTCACATATCATCTCATAAGTTCATATTGAGGACAATGACATATTTTAAGGGTGGGGGATGGTACAACATTTTTGATAAGATATTTAGTATTTTAATTTGTGTGTTTTGTGTGTATTTTGTATTATGTTTCTTGTAATATTACAAAAATAAAAATAAAAATATTCAAAAAATAAAAAATATATCATGTAACATTGTCATGTAGAATATATAGAAATTTATTTTTTTCCAAAATTCATGGGTAGAACTATAAGCATTATTAATATTTCATCATCAAGGGTATATTTTTATAAAAATTAAAGTCATCGTTGATACGAATGGTTGTTTAATTATAAAACCTTTTAGATTTTGACATCATTATTTGTGATATTTGTTCATGGTCAATTGTTTCATTTATTTCTTCACACAACTTTTCACACATCCAAGACTTGTAAAATTTTTCCTACTCAATTGAAAGTATAGTCATGTTCGGTAAACAAAATCATTGGTTAATCCATATGTTCACCTCTCTTATGATCAGTTTCAATACTGTAATGAATTAACCTATAGATGTGTACCTATTTTCTGACTATTGTATTCCGTCATGAAAAACAAACCCGAAAAAACAATTGGTTTTCTCTTAGGTAGGTCAAAAACCAATCTTCCTCAACCTTTGATCTTGTTATAGCTATTAGAATTAGTGTCACAGGTATATCAAAAACAATTTAAGAGTTGAGTGTGAAATTATTCCAAGTGGAACCAAATATAACAACATGAAAATAAAAAATTATCGGAGTGATGAAATGTACAACATATGGGGATATCTAGGTCAGTATCTTAAGTTTTGACTTTAGATAATGCATAAGTGAGTGGGTCACGAAATTTGATCACAAAGGAATGTATAACAGGTTCAGTAAATTAAACCAGCTAAGAAGAATTATTTTACATGACCTAAATATACTAAATAAATGGTGGTCATATGAGATTTGAATGGTTGGCACACACACACGTGGAGAATTAGTGTCATGGTAGACCCGTGATTTTTTTTATATGATTAGGGTTATGAATCTCACTGGATTTTGTTTTAACACAATTTATGAGACAATGAATAAAAAATTTATTGATATTGAAAATTTATGGGATTCTTAATTTTCCTATATTTCCATAATGGATTGAGAAATATGAACATGCATATTTTGTCAAAAAAATATCAAATACATTATATGAGGTTTTTCAAAAGAGGGAAAAATGGTAAGTATGGGGAAGTTAATAAAACCAAATTTTGTTAAATATATCACTGAAACTAAATGACAAAATTTCTTCAGATTGGGTTAATTATTTTTACTTATAAAATTTTTGAGGTTAGATCATTCTTTTGAAAATTTGATGAGAATTGTGGTTCAAAACTTTAAAGTGCATTTTTGTAATTAAGACATAAATATTTTACATCTAATTATCTGAACATATTTTTTTATAAATATTATTAACTCAATTGGATTCAACTTTTATTCAGGGTTTTGGAGATAACTTTTGCATTTGGTTGGAGTAATGGGTCAATGAAGTCAAAGATGGGCTGGACTCCCCATATTTGGCATCAGTTATGTATTTGGGAAATAACATCTACATACATGCTTGGATTGGCCCCAAATTTGGATTGGAGTTAGTGGAAAAAATTCACAAATCAACCTTTTATATGTTTAGATGGTTCACGCTTTTTGAAGGTAAAACTTGAGGTGAAACATATAATAAAATATTTGGATGAATTTCCCCATTCACACATGAAACCACATGAAACCTAGCCTCCCTTCTACTCTATAAATTGTTGTTTTTATAATTTATAGGGATTGGGTACGTGCATTTGGAGATTTTAGGTAGAGGATAATTGGTTTAACTCTATTTAACCTGGAATTTTATGGGGGAGAGCTCTTGAATGTAGGATCCCTTTGTTAAAGAATTCTTCTTCATATTCACGTTTTAATATTATTTTGATTTCAATAAAATCATAGTTTTTCTTCAATTTATTATTTTATTTTCAAATTTATTAATCTATTTATCATCATATTTGGTCTGGAATGAATGATTATAAATAATAATGGTTTATACCCTTTCTAAACACTTGCGAATTCCAAAATGTTCTATAATGACCACACCACCCATGGAAGAGTAGTTTATTATGGTAATCGGTCTACCTATTACCTTGATAATTATTTATTTTGAATAAATGAGATACTATAATTCACATAAAATTATCTATGAATTGAGTTTTTAATTTAATTTAAACTATGAAAGAAATTGAACAATTCATGAAAAAACATGTGAGGTTGAGTAATGTGTGAATATTGACAGTGCGACCATAACTAGTGAAACAAAAGCACACAGGATAAATTTGCATGATTAAAATATAATTCCTAAACAAAATCCGTACTCATATTATAGAATTTATATGTGCCCTATTTTACCACTGAACATAGGCTATACTTACAACATCAGTCAATGAATGGTGTTATGATTGCATGTTTTAAATCTAGTTCTATGTTTGATTTATATCAACTTTGTAGTTATGTTAACAACTATAGTGTTTGAGGTTTAAAAAATTAAAGGATCATAATTATGTGGATATTAATTTCTATGATAATGATTAATAATTAATTGGATAGGTATAGATATATTGATAACTCCTTTTAAAATATTTTCTAAAAAACATCTTCTCGTTGTGTTTTGTTAATCAAATTTCACAGCTTAATAGAACAAAAAAATAAATTCTTTTTGTAGCATAATTCTTCTTCTTATTATATAACCATTGAACAACCCCCCACCCCATAATTCTAAATTTTTTATTTTATTTTAAAAATAAATTTAATATTTTGTTTTTAATAACTTCCTACTTTGAAATACAACCTTGGTCATCCACTATGTTGCACTTAAATAAACCAAAACCAAATATCATTTGAGAGCACCCACGATAGTGTATTTCAATGATGAATGAAAAATATATATTCTAGTAGAATTATGATATCCTAAATATATACATGATCATCTATATAAAATTCCCATAACACCTTCCACAATTACATTATCAATTTACATAATTCCAGGAGTATATTCCATTAGTCCTAAAAGCAATCCATAAAGTAAAAATTTTGTCCGGTCATCCTCACCAATGGTGTCTATAAAAATGAAATTCTTGAGCGACATCTATGAGAAAAATTAATAGGTATGTATTTTATTCCAATATGTATATCATGAGCCTTTTACGTTTTAGGAAGCCACAAGTGAATAATTATGGAGAAATTATATGAAACAAGAAATTCATTCCACATAGAAAAAGGACAAATGGGAGATGACTACACTTGATAATTTCTAGAAAATAATTAGGGTCAAAAAATTTTACATGCTCAAGTGAAATGTTGATTATGAGATCGATCACTATAATTAAAGGCGTATAAAAAACTAATATAATAAGAATTATGGGGTGGACTATGAATAAGTATCCACTGCTATTTCTTGACTTGACACTACGAAGAAGATCATCTCCCTTGTTGTCCATCACAGTCAGATGATATAAAAACCTGATTTGAAATATGAATTCCTGATTAGAATTATAGAATAATATGACTATGTTGACCATCCTAAATTATTTTTTACGCAAGGATAGGAACACATGGTGTATCGATTGAATAAAGATATCTATGGGTAGATACAATTTCCATGTGCTTGGAATTCACTTATTGACAATAATCTTTAAGAGAATGGATTCACCCAATGTTCCTATGAGCATGTGGTTTAAAACATGAATAATTATTGTATTGATATTCTCTATATGATATTTTTACATTAAAGATTGTTTTTATAGGGAACAGTTCACCGATGTTTGATTAATTCAATAAGGACATTTTTATGGAGTTAGAGATGACCAATGAAAGTCCATCATATTTTTCTTGGTTTTGGAAATAAATAAAATATATGGTGGAATCTATATATCTTAGAAGAATTATTCCAAGGAATTGCTTCCATAATTCATGTTGGCCAATTGAAATATTGTAAATACACCTAGAGAAATGGGCTTCAAGCTGAAAAAAGTTAGAGATGGAAGAAATGTTGAACCAGTATTGTTCATGAGTCTTTTTGGATTCCAAAGGTAAATCACAATAACAAGCCTGATATTGTATAAGGGTTGGAATTGTAAGAAGGTATATGGAAGCTCCAAAAGAATCACACTATCTGTCTAGAAAATAATCCTCATATATATTAATGGAACAATAGAATTTGGACTTTCATATCCATAAAATGATGAATTAAGGATATATGGATTCTTATACAGTGATTGGGGAGGTGAAAAGGATGAATGAAAATCCACCCTTGTATATGTATTCTATATTGGAATGACTATATTCATGTTTAATTGATTGAACCAGAGCCTGGTTTCATAATAAATATGTGAAGAATAGTACATAACAGCATTGTCCACTATTTTTGATGGAATTTAGTTAAGAAATCTGCTAAAGGGGATGAAGAATCTTCAGGATGGATCCATAGTAATATATGTGGATAATATGTCAGTAATCAGAAAAGCCAAAAATCTAGTGAAACATAGAAGACGAAAACATATCGACACCTGATATCATTTTCTGATAGATCATGTGAAGAAAAAAATGATAAATTATGAGTATTATCATACTACTGAACTTATTTTTGTTATTTTCAGGAAGGAATTAGTGATGAATTCTTACAAAAAACTAAGAACAATGACAAGAATGAAGCTTGTATTGGTTTTAAGGGGAGTTTTGTAAATTCAAACCAATACAGTCAGTTGGTATTTTCGAAGTTAGTGGAGGTTCCCAATGCATCCCTGATGTATTCCCCTTGAATCCCTATTTTTTATCCCTATGTAGATAATTTCCCTACCCCATGTGTCTGCTTAATTATTTTGATAACTAAATAATTATTAACAAATTTTCTTCTTTTTTCATTAATAAATTATATGTCATTGGAGTATTTTTCATATTTTGGTAAGTGCTTATAAAAGGGGTTCCAAGGAAGTCCATATGGCATGTGAAACAAAATATTCAATGTTGGTTTTTTGTGGTGTTCCATTTTTCTTCTCATGTTTCCTATCTTGTACAACCATCTAATGGACATCCTGCATGCTAATTTAGTATGGAGTGTCTTAGATGAATTTTATATATGGGTAAAATTATTATTGGTATGTATGGGTTGGACCTTTATAATACAAATGATATACCATCAGTCTTGTGATAAATTATGAGAGGCCACATCCATGAGCTGCAAAGATAGTTGGTTTTTTCTGGGATAATATTGTTTTCTTTAGTTTCTGGGATGATTTCGAGCCAGAGTAACTCATCACGTCAAGGCAGCTCACCTCATTCTATGTTGTCCATGAAGGTTCGGTCTTATTCCCTTAGAGTGGATGTCATTGGTCTTAAGAAACAGGGGTTCGATCCCCCTCTATAAGGCCTATCTTGGGTGGAATAAGGGTCAATCCACCAATAAATTTCCCTATGGTTTAAGGCCACTGGGTGTGTTGGAATCCTCCCATTCATGTCGTTAATATCATTGGCGATAGTTCCGGGTGTAATGGTCTCATAATGGTAGGTGGATTTTATTTACTCCAAGGGTTATTTTATTAGGGAATTTATAAGATTCTATAGTTGTGATGGAAAATCACTCATGTAAGAGGCTCATTCCATGCATAAGGGCTGGCCATTTGATGGTCCCACAACATTACCCTATATGATATTAAAATGGACACATCCATTATTCACAATTCCCTTCAAGGTAATGGAATCACCACCTATTCCATTACTTATCTTATCTAGAAATGAAAAATTATTTTAGAAATGAAATACCATATATCTCATACATTATGTGAGGGAAAAATGATTCATATATTCTTGCATCTAGAGGAAACAAGGGGAATTGGTGTTTTATTTTGTCTACATTGGATTCTCTTCCCATTGAGTTTGTTAATTAGGTTTTAGATGATGTTCTTAGCTTTAATTAATTTAGAAATTTTTATGTGGGTGTTTCTATTTTTAATAATAAATAATGATGATGTTAGATTATATACTATCAAACATGACCCATCTAATAAATCATTCAATTATTTTATATAAGAAACCTTATAAGTATAAATTTTAATGAATTCTGATCTATCTAGGATATCATTTTCAAAAACATGTAATTAATCCTTGTTTTTTAGAACAATCCTTATATTATGATACCCATTAATTAATTTATTTCTATTGATTTTCATGTTCACGTGGACTGAATTTAATGATAAATTTTTCTTTTTGTTTAATTTCATCAAAATTAATAAGAAAATATGAATCATTAACAGTATCATGTTTGCTATTATTCAATAAGAAACATTATTTATTATACTCCTAATAAAATAATAACCCTTAATATTTTATAAAAAGTCATCCAATCCATATTTCTACATTTATTAGTAAAATTATGATCATCTCTCAAGGTATGTATATTACGTAAATAAATCATGTGAATTATAAATATTAAACTCTTGTATCTTTCATAGAATGATATATTTATCAAATAAAAATATTAATAAACTCAACCACATGCCTCAAAGTTTTAATATAATTTGGATACCTAGTCTAGTGTCACCAACATTTTACATAGGAACAATTGTCACCCTTTTTGCCTGATATAAAGAAATAATTCACTCTTGGATAGAAACAACTAATCTATTTGATCAATCAAGGACTTGATAAATTTCATTCATTTTAGGAATTATCTTATAATAAGATATTTATTGAAATATTTAATATTATTCTCACTGTTAACATTATATGTATCATATATATACTCTATATGATTATATCCACTATAATTCAATAGTATGTATCATATAGATACCCAGTGCATCATATGCATATTATTTAATTAATTCATTTGCATTTTGATCTCATATAATTTTCAATACATTAATTACATTACAAAAAATAGGTCTATATATCCACAACAATTTTTATATTATTAATTGATCAATACTTTTTTATAAAGTTCGAAAATAAGAGAACATGGAAATTTATATTTTACAAAGTAGTTGAGTAAAAATGCACTAACTTTAATTTCTATTTAGGGGAGAAATAAAGACATCAAACATGAAATTAATGTTTTATGTGATCGTTAAATGATTTTTATTGTCTGAATATATCATATGATTATTAAATAATGTAATCTTTAGTTTATTTGATTTACTAAATTGAGTATTGCGTAGAAACTAATACAAGGTTTTAATAACATTACCAATACCTTCTAAATAGATGAATTATTATAAAAACTTATCTATGATCATAAAAAGTCCATGAAAAATCATAATAATATAATAGAAAATACCTTTAAAACTGGTTTATAATGTTTGGGTAATTCTAATAATGATGAATTAAAGTCTACCTTGTTATACACTATGATTCTAATTGCCATATCCTTGGTGAAATATTCTTCATATAAAATATATTATCGTAACTTCTCAATTTTAATGGATATTTAATTGAAAAAAATAGAAAAACAATACCTCTAGGATGTGAAAACTCAAGAACTCTCTTATACTAGAAAATCAAGAGGACTCTTTTTCAGATGGGAAAAATTAATGTCTCTATGAACCAAGATGTATTCTCTTCTTGTTGGATGAGTACTACATAATTATTCCTTTTAACTTATTGAAATATGGGTAATTCAATATCCTTTAGGGAATATAATCCAAAAAAACATGTGGAACTTTATAAAATATTCTATTATCGGTTTTTTGAATTATTAAATAGCCTCTATAATGGATTATTTCCAATACCACCCAGGGAGGAGCATTTATGAGTCTCTAATTTTTTTTAAATATTCATATGTTGTTACTAAATGTCCTATTTAACATGTTCAGTGAATATTACCCATTTGTTATTCCTTGTGAGTCCATTACTCCAAGACTGATCACATATCCCATTTTGGAATTATCATTTATACATATTCATGTTTCATTAATATAAATAACAGATTGTTTATTTTATAACCAAACAATAGTTTTCCAATTAAAAAAATTAATTTACTAAATAATCCCAATTTCACAAAGAAATGAATTAATTATTATTTAAAATAAATGTAATCATATTTAAACATGAACAAATAACATGTGACTAAAAATATAATATAAAATTATCTTCTGTGTTGTTAATATGGACTAATTTAAAGTGGAAAATAATTATAAATATCATTAAAAAGATAAACTAAGACTTATTTATGGAATCCTATCATATCTACCGAAATAAAAATGTGGTTTACTGTGATATAATGAAACACATGTCCAATAACTATGTTATTTTGTCCTTTAAATATTGACTAAGAATGAGACATAGATAATATAATTTTAATATATCTTATCTTTTTTCTCAATTTTAGTTCCAACTAAATCATATATAATGACATCAAACATAATTATCATGGAATGACAATGAATATATATTTAAAAAAATTTAGTGGATCTTGATATCAAAACCCATCGTATGGGAGGACACATCCAATCTTGGTCAATCAAATATATCTACATTATTTTATCATACCTCCTTAATTTTTACTCATCCAAATTCACATATGAAATCTGATAAATTTCCATGTATGAAACCTCAAAAGTAGGGATACTAATTTAAAAAAACAATATAGATTGATACATAGACAATGCTCAAATATGTTATGCTGATTACACATATATGATAATCCATGTGGTATACACTAGGTGGGTTATTCCCAATATGAGTTCAAAAACTTATATTGCATATGTATTCACATTTATAACTGTACTAGTACTTGTAACTATGTTTATCTTAAAATATAATCATAGAAAAATATGATTATAATCATTTAGGGAAAACCTATTAATACATATATTCCAATTGGTTTTATCATATTATATCCCCAGTTATACAATAAGAAATCAACAAATTAATTCCATTCGTGTACATTACATGAAACAACTTGTCATTAAGATAACAATAAATGACAGATAATAGAGAAAAAACACTAAAAATGTAACATGATAAATAAATGCCCATGTCCTATTTTCTTTAATGTGTACAATATAATGATACTCCAATAAATTTCTTAAAAATGTATTTCCACCCAAATTAAACAAATAAATACTTTACCCTAAACCTATAGATGAAATAATGATGAAAAAATATTTATATTTATGGGTTGGTGAAGATGAAATCAGATTATAATGGTCCCTGAACCTATAATGGAATCATCGAAAACTAATGGTTAAAAATGGAAGATATAAAAGTGGTCTAAAAGCTTATAAATAAGGGAACTCCAAAAAATATACCCCAATAATATTAATGTATCCCATTACTCTAAAAAATTATTGAAGGAGAAAACTATCATGTTGAATATAAAAAAAGACGTGATTTCCCCTACATCCTTGTAATTTTTGAAAAATTTAAAAAAACCTATAGAAAATAAAATTTTCATTGGGTATTCACTATTGGGGATTTTATTTTTTTAAAAAAAATAAACACATAATAATACTTAACAATATAAGTTAATCATGAATAATCACATATCAACAATAATCTACTCCCATGTTTTTATAATCAATGAATCCCTCTAGAAATTTCTTGTGTTGGAAAATTGATTAAGATATTTCAATTAACCTCATGAAAAAAACTAATAGCACAACCAAACCTATCGAAACAAAATATAGGTATACCACCCCCACACCACTCTTTTATATTTCTCTTAGTGTATTCATCATTAATCATTTCTAATTTAGAACAAAATAAATATATACAAATTGTAATATTTAGAATCAAATTCTATATCCTATGTTATTTCTTATCATAAATAAAATATCCTCTTATAGTCCTTTTTCATGCACAATAGATGAAAAATTTATCTATCTACAAAGATGAACTAATAAACCCATTAATAACACTAAAAAATAACACACATTGACTTGAATGTTTATTTTTTGGGTAGAAACCCAGCAATTTTGATTCCTAGTTGATTATACAGTAGTTATGCGACATAAAAAGTAAAATATATTAAAATAAATAATTTAATAAATCTAAAAAAGGGAAATAAAAATATAGGAAATGGGAAGATGATGTTTGTTTTAACATATCCAGAATGGTTTTTTTGTTATCCACTACTAGATTTTACCAGTGGTAACAAATAATTTATCGGTTGATTTATTTTTAATTGTAGTGCAGAAAACCTTTTTTATAGTGGTTATTTTTTATTTTTTACTTTATATTTTGGCTGACCTTATTATAGGAGACGTTATAAACATTATTTTTTATGTCAGTTATTTTGAAACCGACGTAAAAAACACAAATCTAAAGCATTTTTCACGTCGGTTGATAAAAACCAGACGTTGAAAATGCTTCGGAGTTGTTCTTTATTACATAAGTTATTAAATAACTGATGTGGTATATATCCTTTCACTTCGGTTATAATATAACCAACGTCATAAATCACTCCTCCAAATCATTTGTCCGGTCGTTTATTTTTATAACTAGTGTGATAAACCTGTCTGCCAAGCAGTTTCTAATGTTGGTTATATAATAACTGATGTGAAAACATATCTACGATGTCAGTTATTTTATAACCGACATAAAAAATATACACTTCCATTTATTACGTCGGTTATGAAATAACCGACCTAAAAACCATTTCCCATGAATTTATTTCGTCATTTTGCAAATATCCAACGTTACGACCAATCGTAATGCATTTTTTAGGTCAGTTATGAAGAAAGTGATGTAAAAAATAATTTTTTAATAAAAAATCGATCAACCACTGCTATGCCTAGTCAAAATACCCAAAACAGACCAAAAATTTACCAAAAACAGACCTAAAGCCCCCCCACCCCACTGGATAGCCCCCACCACCGATCAACCACTATTATTCCCTGCCAAAAGACCAGAAACTAACCAAAAACATACCAAAAATAGAAAAACTAAATGCAACCAAAAATAGACTAGAACCCCCCCCCCCCCATCTCATTGTACAACCCCCACCACAACCCTGGACACTATCCCCACTGGACACCCCCAAACCAAAAACAGACCAAAACCCAACCAGACCCCCCCCCCACCCACTGGATAGCCCCCATCACTACCCTGGACACCGCCCACACCCCTTGACTACACCCCACGACTTGGACAGCCCCCCACACCCCTGAACAACCCCCCCCCCCAACCTCCTGGATACCCCCCACACCCCTGGACTTCCCCCACCTCCTGGAAAACCCTTTCACACCCTTGGACAACCCCCACCCTCTTAGACACCCCCACCCTCTTAGACACCCCCACCCCTGGATAGCACTCCCACACCCCTGAGAAGCCCTACCACACCCCTAACCCCCCCCCCCCCCACCCCTACTGGACTACCCCCACCACACCCGGGGACACCCCCCACACCCCTGGACTGCCACCCCCCACCCCCCCTGGGACACCCTCGGGACACCCCCACACCCTTGGACAACCCCCCATAACCATGGAAAGCCCCACCCCTCCTGGACACCCCCACCCTCTTGACAGCCCCCACCACACCCATGGACACCACCACACCCATTAACTGCCCTCACCCCCGGGACAACCCCCCACACCCCCAACCTCCTGGACACCCCACCCCCTGAACATCACTCACACACTCCTGGATAGCCCTCCCACACCCCTAGAACCCCCCCCCCCCACCACTAGATGACCCCCACACCCCTGGACATCCCCCACTCGCCTGGATATCCCTCCCAACCTCTTGGACAGCCTCCCACACTCTCAAACATTTAGACTGGCCCCACCACACCCATGGCCGCCCCCACCTCACCAGACACCCCCAGACCAAAACTAGACCAAAAACAGATCAAAACCCGACCAAAACCCGACCAGAACCCCCACACCCCACTGGACAGTCCCCACCACATCCCTGCACACCCCCAAACCCCTGGACTACCCCACCCCCTGGACAGCCCCCATACCCCTGGACAACCCCCCCCCCCCTCCTGGACACCCCTACCCTCTGGGAAACACTCCCACACCCCTGGAAATCACTCCCACACCCCTGGATATCCCTCCGACACCCCAAGAAACCCCCACCCACCTGAACCCCCCCCCCCACTAGACAACACTCCCCTAGACAGCCCTCCCCCACCCCTTGATCCCCCCCCACTAGACCCCCCCCCCCACACACACACCCTTGAACACCACCCTGGACATCCCCCCACTCGTCTGGACATCGCTCCCACCCTTAAGGACACCCTCCCACCCGCCCACCTTATAGGAAAACCCCCACCACACCCATGGACACCCCCACCTCACTAGAAAACCCTGACCAAAAATAGACCAAAACCCAACCAAAACCGAAAAAGAACCCCCCCCCCCCTAATTGGGCATCCCCCACCACAGCACTGGACAACCCCCATGCCCCTGGACTCCCCCCCCCCCCACCCTCAGGACAACCCCCCCCCCCACCCCTGGACAGCCCCTGCCCCCCAAACCCTACTGAACACCCCCACCCCTGGACATCACCCCCACACCCTTGAAAAACCCCTCCCACACCCCTAGAAACCCCAACCCTTCTAGACACCCCCACCGCATTGGACAACACTCCCCTGGACACCCCTCCCACACCCCTAGAACCCCCCCCCCCCCACTGGACTTCCCCCCACACCCCTGGACATCCTGCCACTCGCCTGAACATCCCTCCCACCCTCCTAGACACCCTCCCACCCCACTGGACAGCCCGCACCACACGCCTAGACCCCCTGCCACCTCACTAGACACCCCAAGACCAAAAAAAGACCAAAACCAGACCAGAACCCCCCCCCCCCCCCCCCCCCCCGCCACTGGATTTCCCCAACCACACCCCTAGACACCCCCACACACCTAGACTTCCCCACCCCCACCCCCTGGGTAGCCCCTGGATAGTTAGTGTTGGGAGAGGAGGCACTGCCATTTATCGGGTGGCTGAACATCCCTTGAAGGTACTCATCACTCTCACATGTGAAGCTGGAGCTCTCAAAATGTTTCACCGATGTTTCTTCCCATATTAACATAATTCATTCTATCACTTTGATTCCAGTATAACCGGGGGAAACACCGTCATGTGTGACTAAAATACCAGGATCATGGCGGTGTCAATCTCCTGGATCTTGTGGAAGTGAAAATGATGCTCCCAAGGCTTCCCATGAGATGCTTGAAATGACATTAACAAAAAGCCCCGGGGTGGGAAGAGGGTGCCAGTACTATTGGTGGAGATGGATGCAAATAAGATGACTGAGATGATCCAAAATATACCCAACAAGTACATGTAAGTGACTTTTTAGTTTCCCAATTTAGATGACTGAACAAATATAAGATGGTTTGTGTGTTTTTTTGGTGACAGACGGGATATACTGGTAATGTTCTTGGACAAACATTGCATGGAGGAGACCAAAAAAACACAAACAACCCTATATTTGTCCAAGAATCTAATTTGGGAAACTAAATAGTCACTTAAGTGAACTTTTGGGTATATTTTGGATCATCGCAGTCATCCTCTCCGCTTCCCTCTCCACCAACTGAACTGGCGCCCTCTTCCCACCACTGGGATTTTTGTTAACGTCATTTCAGGCGTCTCATGGAAAACCTTGGGAGAATCATTTCTAGTCCCGCAAGATCATGGAGATTTCCACCGCCAAGATCCAGGTATTTTAGTCACACAAGTCGGAGTTTCCCCTGGTTATACTTGTAACACCCCGAGCTTCCACGATACGCCTCTCTTTCAAAAATTCAATAGCTTGCATTGTATGCATGTTCGACATTCTAACACACCGCGACCAATCAAAGTAGCAGTTATGAATAGTAATACCCAATTTTTGAAATTATATAAATTTTATATTTCAAAATGGACTTCATTTTTGTATTCAGAATATCGAAATCATCCTAAGTTGTATTTTTTGTAATTTTCTGAGAACATCCAATTTTCTATGAATAGAGAAAATACATAAAAACAACTTTTTTAATCAAAATAATTTATAGTGATAAATTATAATATTGAGTGGTTTTAAATTATAAATAAAATATATTTTTACCATTTTATCCAATGGTGTTCATTAGAATTAATTTCACTTTGAAATTGGATATAAATAATTGTCAATCTTTTGATATATATTGTTTCTTAAAAACTTGCTATTTGTTGTGACAACAGGATTTAATTAGAAAATTAATTAATGAAAATGATATATTTGGAATTTTTTAAAATATAAATCATTTTTGAATTCGGAATATCAATTATATATTAGGGTGAAATTTTGGCATTGTTCTGAAAAACATCAATTTTTGATGAATAGTGAAACCACTAAGCGGTAGTTAAAAAACTGATTTATCGTTTAAATGAAACATTACCACTTCTATGATTTGATTTTCAAAAATACGACATACATGGTTGTCATTAGAAAGAAAAATTTGGTTCAATGGGATTAAAATAATTTTTTTTGGTGAATAGTAACTTTTAAGTTTAATTAATCGCGATTAAAGGTAATTAGTGAAATTTAAGGTAAAAATGATATTATAAAAATATGAAAATACCTTTAAACTTGTCCTACCCCTATTTTATAGGTCATGTTCGACCTGGAAAATCCATGGGTCAACTTGGGGACCCCATGGAGCCGCTTTGGTTGGAAATTGACATTAAAAACGTTTTATTTAATGTTAAAATAAAAATGTCACAAACATGAGTTGTTTTACTAAAACAATTATTAAATGGGGTTATACAAGTCATATTTTTGACTATAAATATTCATTATAAATATAAACATATTTACTACGTCATGGTCATTTTTTTATAATTTTTAGACATTAAATAAATTAAATTTTCTATGACACCATAATGATGCAGCGATTACCTCATTAATTAACAATTTAAATAAAATGAGAAGATAATGTAAACTCTAAGACGTACACATGTCAAAAACATATTGTATGAGTATATTGAGAACCCTTATCACCATATCTTTGAAATATATAATTTTGGGACCTTTGAAATCCAAAAATCATCTCATAATAATGTAACATTTCATGAGTTTCCAAGAGTGCACCTCCTCTACTCTTATAAAAGGCCCCCACCACTACCACCTTATTCACACCATCAAAGCCTTTTGGCTCGTCCAACCTCTGCTAAAATACTTTATAAACTTCCCTATCTTACTCCTAGAAGCCTCACTTTGGGAATAATTCTTCCCAAGGAAGCCTCTGGCTCAAATCAACAAGAGTTACCCGATTTTAAGGTAATGTCTTCTTTTATGTTCTTTTGTTTTATTTTTCTTCTCCAACCCACTAAACTCTTTTTATTCCATTATTTTGTAACAAAACCAGTATCTTAAATATACTAGAATGTTCGTATGAGATGTATTTGATTTACAGTTACACAAACCTTCATCTAATGGTTAAAGAACATACTGTTTATGTGGTTGAAAACTTCTGCCTCACAAAATGATGATTGTTCTATCTTCTTTTAACACCTCTCATGGTGTCCATTATGATGACACTATTTTTATAAAGGATATATTTTTTTTCCTTATGATTCTGTATTTTTCATTTATGGCATACCTTTATGGTTTTCATTATGGGTAAACACGATATCTTCATTTTAGGAAGTGCGGACTACCGCCCCCTCAAAGTGATTTGAATCGTTAATGCCATATGTGGAATGTATAATGTATGGAGTAAATGGTATTATAAATTATATTATAATGGAAATATATTATAACTTTATATAATTATAAATTCATTCCATTAAATATGAAATAGAAATGAAAGTAGCGTTCATGTGTACGTAGGACTTACCGTCTCCATGAACGGTGCATTTCATTTCTTACCTCTAAATGTTATGTAATATAATAAATGAATATATATACTGGATATATATGATGTATATGATATATATATCATGAATATAATTATGTATATAATGGATATTTTACCACATGGAAAAATTGTAATTATAAGAAGTTTATTTTTGACTCAAGTACCTAAGATCGACAAAACGACCGTTATTAACTTAAATAATTACATAATGTTCATAACATGGTAATAAGTGATATAAAAGGAATAATGAACTTGAAAAATTTTCTTAAGCAGGTAAAGATTAACTCTAGTTTATTATTCAGGAGGTTAAAGAGCGGTCTGGTCAAGTCGGATAGGAGGTAAGGGAATTTCATAACCCAATTTCCATTCTTTGGGTTAATCTCCTACTTTCAGATTATGTCATGATATTATTATGTCTTATCATGTATTTGTACTTTCTTTATGTGTACTTATAGTGAATACACATAATAGATCTATTTTATTTTAAAAATGATCTTCATAAGGACTTCGTCTAAATCTCCTTTCATTGAGGCATATTTGGTTTTATACACAACTTTCATTTATACAGTGTATAAACCCCTTTGACTTTTACTTTTATTCAAAAGGAATCTTTATATACGAAGCGTTTTTACTAAATGAAAAAAGGAATGTTTTTTCTTACGTATACGGTGACAACAAATTCTCCGCCGCCATGACTATTATTTGAGTTTCGGCTTCCTCTATAAGCCATAACGTTTTAAAAAAAAGAAAAATAAATACAATGTTTTACATTTCTTTTATTTTGGTATTGAAAATGGTTTTGATAAAGTTTTTATTATATCAATGTGTTCTATTGATATATTGTGATTGAAGTGTGGAAATCATAGGTTTCCTTTATTAATGTTTTATATGATAAAATTATGTTATGGTTTATGATATGTTTAAACATGTTCATATGAGGAATGCATTGGACTTAATAAGTGACGGGTGGAGCCCGCTATAGCTCCTCGATGCATCGACAGGTCTCATCAGACAAACTAGTGTATTGGTACGAGGCCTTGAAAAAATATTATTTGTAGTATTGGCATGAGGCCTTGGCTACGTGGTTATGATAGTCTGGCATTATGCATTCCAACATTATGAAAGTGGTAATTAATATTGCATGTGATTATTCGACAAGTAGAATATCCATGTGAATAAGTAAATGACATTATCTCATTTTAATTTTTCCATATTATGTTGAAGTTGAAGTTTAAAAGGATTTTGTTTTAGTCATACATTGCCTTAAATGTTTATGTTTGTTTATGAAAGCTTCTGCTATATTTTTATCCTTACTGAGCATCTAAGCTCACCCCTTTCAATGTTTTAATTTTTCGAGGATGTGAAGAATTATTTTAGGAATGACCTATAGGGATAGTCTGAAGGGGATATGAGAGTGAATAATGGAGACTATGTTATTGTGATTTTTCAATTTTTGATTTAATGTAAGACTTATGAATGTATCTAGCATTTCCAAGACTACTAAATTAATCGGTCTTTTGAGACTTGATCTTTTGTGATCATGCCAATGTTACGAAGTAATGCACCGACTCTTGGTAACTAGGGTCGGGGTGTTATAGTTGGTATCAGAGGCAGTTTAGTACTAACCTTGGAAGCTAGATTTAAATAAACTCTTATTAGAGCACATAGCCCGAAGATAGACGTTGAAGATTAGTATAGAATAACTTCCTAGAATTTTGGTATTATAGAGAATTTGTGAGTTTTCCGAGCAATACATCCCTGTCTGGATACGAGCAGGTAGAGGCGGCTCTGGCACAGATGCACCTAAGGGTAAAACTTGAAAACACCACTTTGAGCAAGACTCGAACGAGAACTGGTGCACGACAATGGGCCTTGATGCACTCTTGGTTACGACACTCCCAGAGGATATGCTTAGGATAATTATCATTTTCTTTACAAACCATTATAAAGGTCTTATGAGTACATACTTCCTCGAAGAAAACATTTTTATGATTATGGATTACATCAATAAATAGTTCAATTTATGTTAAGTGTTTTACAAGTATGTAGTTAGGTATTTTAATTCATAAACTAATCTAGTTTATGACATTGTTTAGAAATGGCGCGTAGTGGGAGGAATGGAAACAATATCAATGCATGCACACCGTGGAGGGATTGACCTCCTGCTCAAGATAATTATTGTGGAGCTGGAGATACAACTGGTACTGATCAACTTATTACCATACTGGGACAACTCACTCAGATTATGAATAATAACCTTACTCGTATGGAGCACCCTGATCCGCAACGTGGAGGATCAAATTTAGGCCGCTTCATGAGGCAACAACCGCCAACATTTAATGGGGGTACAAATCCATTAGTATTTGAGAAATGGATAAACTCCTTAGAGAAAATATTCCACGCCTTGGGGAGAAGTGAAAGGGAGAAGGTTGTCATGGCAATCTACCGCCTCACTGGAGATGCCGATCAATGGTGGTCACTAATTCAAAACACAAAGGAAGATGAAGAAATATCATGTATGGAATGGAGTGAGTTTAAAGAAATTTTCTTAGAAAAATACTTTCCACTTGACCATCGAGCAGATATGGAAAGGCAATTTCTGAGTCTGAGGCAGAAGGAGGATGCGAATGTCGCAATGTATGAGGCAAACTTTACAAGGTTAGTGAGGCATGCTGCAGATTATATACGTAACCCAAGAAGTAAGATTTATTGTTTCTTTGATGGGTTAAAACCACTTCTCCGTCGAGATTTAGTATCACAATATTTCTCAACATACGAAGATATAGTCTCGTGTGCTATCAAGACAGAAAAGGAATTATCTAATACTTATGACAACAAAGTAAAGCAGGAGAAGAAGATAACGGTGGAACAAGAGACAGATAAAGGGAAAAAGGGAAATAAGTATTTTCCATTATGCGATAATTGTGGGAAGAATCACCCTGGTACTTGCCTAAAGGGAATGGGAGTTTGCTACAACTGTGGAGAAAAAGGTCACCAGGCTCGTGATTGTAAGGGAAAGAAATAGGCTATCAATGTTGAATGCTACAATTGTATGGAAATGGGGAATTATGTAAATGAATTTCCTAAGCGTCAGGGAAACATACCTCAGAAAATGACAAGGGATCAAGGGCAATCTTATGTTTTTACTATATTTGAAGTGGAATAATTAATGTATTGGTGCTTTTGGACTCAAGGATTATATTTTGGTTATAAGAATAATGTGATATATATAAGGATTGTATTACAGTACTTGTTGTTTTCATTAAGGTTTTAATATGATGAAGGTAATCATATTTTTAGTATGTGACAATAAGAGAAACTTTACTTTGTTTGGGGAATCTAATGTTACAATTGATTTTTGAATTTAGGGACCTTTTAGAGAAAGTCTGGACGGAGGTATTTTGGATAAATATAAAGGTTGGAATGGGTTATGTTGAACTTTGGATAGTATCGTTTAAGGTTTAAACATTTCTGAAGATTACTTTTGGAATATTATAATACTATAGTTTTAGGAAAAGGACAACCTGCAGGTTGGGGCATAACCCGTCGCGTCGGACAAAGTTGCAGGAATCGAACCCCCAACCATAGTGCGACAGGCCTTTATTACCTACCACTAGCCTACATGATGTCCCTGGTTATTACAAAATAGTTTTCGTATTCTATATGTTATGTGTTAATATTTTGAACCTTGTACGATTAGGATAAATATAATATTTTTGAGTTCTATTACCTTTTGGAGTGAAACATGGGTTTGTGGTAAAAAAATTTATTAAAGAATGAAAGTCTACATGACAAGTATGTATATTTCCTTAAGTTCTTAGTAAATCTCCTAAATAAATTCCTCAACTTTATAAAAAGTAACTTAAAACAAAAACGTTGTCAGTTAACTTTTTCTACTGGGGAATCAATGATCGTTTAACCAATCACTTGTTTGTGATTTTCTTATAGTTAACTTTCTCCTAATACTGTTTTCTATAACTCTCCATCAGACCTTGATGGTTTTTCCTCCTCCATATCCATATTTTCATATAATCCTAGTATGGGCTATCTCGGGTGACCTTTGTACTTCTGTTTATTTATTTTAAAGTTATATTTTTATTAACCCTATTTCCGATGTGGGTTTTCCACAAAGGTATTTTTTATTTTCAACCTTTTTGTTCAAATAAAAATTTCAAATTCTTAGGACGCAATTTATTGAAGGATGGTAGAATGTAACACCCCGAGCTTCCACGATACGCCTCCTCTTCAATAATGCAATAGCTTGAATTGTACGAAAGTTCGAGATTCTAACACATCCCGGCCAATAAAAGTAGAAGTTATGAATAGTAATAACCACTTTTTGAAATTATATAAATATTATATTTCAAAATGGGCTTCATTATCTTATTCATAATATCAAAATTATCCTAAGTTGATTTTTTTGTAATTTTCTATGAACATCCAATTTTCTATGAATAGAGAAAATACATAAAAAGAACTTTTTTAATCAAAATAATTTATAGTGATAAATTATACTATTGAGTGGTTTTAATGTATAATTAAAATATATTTTTACCATTTTATCCAATGGTTTTCATTAGAATTAATTTCACTTTGAAATTGGACATAAATAATTGTCAATCTTTTGATATATATTATTTCTTAAAAACACGCTATTTGTTGTGACAGTGGGAATTAATTATACAATTAATTAATGCAAATTATATGTTGGGAATTTTGTAAAATAGACATTATTTTTTAATTTGGAATATCAATTATAGCTTAGGGTGAAATTTTGGCATTGTTCTGAAAAACTTCAATTTTTGATGAATAGTGAAACCACAAAGTGGTAGTTAAAAAACTGATTTTTCGTTTAAATTAAACATTACCACTTCTGTGATTTGATTTTAAAAAATCCAACATACATGGCTTTCATTAGGAAGTAAAATGTGGTTCAATGGGATTAAAATAATTTTTTGGTGAATAGTAACTTTTAAGTTTAATTAATCAAGGTAATTAGTGAAATTTAAGGTAAAAATGATATTATAAAAATATGAAAATACCTTTAAACTTTCCCTACCCATATTGGATGAGTCATGTCCTACCAAGAAAATCCATGGGTCAACTTGGGGACACCATGGAGCCACTTTGGTAGGAAAATGACATTAAAATCTTTTTATTTAATGTTAAAATAAAAATGACTGAAACATGAGTTGTTTTACTAAAACAATTTTTATATGGAGTTATAGAAGTCATATTTTGACTATAAATATTCATTATAAATATAAAAAGATTTACTACATCATGGTAATCTTTTTATAATTTTTATACATTAAATAAAGTAAATGTTTTATGACACCCTAATGATGCAGCAATTACCTCATTAAATAACGATTTAAATAAAATGAAATGATAATGTAAAATCTAAGACTTACACATGTCAAAAACAGATTGGATGAGTATATTTTGGACCCTTATCACCTTATCTTAGAAATATATAATTTTGGGACCTTTGAAATCCGAAAATCATCTCATAATAATGTAACATTTCATGAGTTTCCAAGAGTGCCCCTCCTCTCCTCTTATAAAAGACCCCCATCACTACCGCCTTATTCACACTGTCAAAGCCTTTTAGATCGTCCAAACACTTCACAAATACTCTCTCAACTTCCCTCTCTTACTATTAGAAGCCTCACTTTGGGCATAATTATTCCCATGGAATCCTTTGGCTCAAATCAAAAAGAGTTACTCGATTTGAAGATAATGTCTTCTTTAATGTTCTTTTGTTTTATTTTGCTTCTCCAACCCCCAAAGCTATTTTTATTCCTTTAATTTGTAACAAAACCAGTATATTAAATATACTAGGATTTTTTTATGAGAAGTATTTTATTTACACTTACACACACCTTTGTCTAATGGTTAAAGAACATACTATTTCTGTGGTTGGAAAATTTCTGCCTCACAAAATGATGATTGTTCAATCTTCTTTTAACACCTCTCATGGTGGACATTATGATGAAACTATTTTTATATATGATATTTTTTTTTCTTATGATTCAGTATTTTTCATTTATGGCTTACCTTTATGGTTTCCATTATGGTTAAACGTGATATCTTCATTTTAGGAAGTGCGGACTACTGCCCCCTCAAAATGATTTGAATCCTTAATGCCATATGTGGGATGTATAAAGGATGTAGTAAATGGTATTATACATTATATTATAATGGAATTATATTATACCATTATATAATTATAACTTTATTCCATTAAATACGAAAGAGAAATGAAAGTAGTGTTCATGTGTACGTACGACTTACCGTCTCCATGAATGGTGCATTTCATTTCTTACCTCTAAATGTTATGTAATATTATAAATTAATGTATATACTGGATATATATTATGTATATGATATCTACATCATGAATATCATTATGGATATAATGGATATTTTACCACACGAACAAATTGTAATTATAAGAAGTTTATTTTTGACTCAAGTACCTAAGATCGACAAAACGACCGTTATTAACTTAAATAATTACATAATGTTCATAACATGGTAATAAGTAATATAAAAGGAATAATGAACTTGAAAAAGGTTCTTAAGCAGGTAGAGAGTAACTCTAGTTTATTATTTAGGAGGTTAAAGAGCAGTCGAGTCAAGTTGGATAGGAGGTAAGGGAATTTCTTAACCCAATTTCCATTCTTTGGGTTAATCACCTACTTTAAAATTATATCATGATATTATTATGTCCTATCTTGTATTTTTACATTATTTATGTATACTTATAGTGAATACACATAATAGATCTATTTTATTTTAAAAATGATCTTCATAAGGACTTCGTCTCAATCTCCTTTCATTGAGGCATATTTGGTTTTATAGACAACTTTCATTTATACGGTGTATAAACCCCGTTGAATTTTACTTTTATTCAAAAGGAATATTTTTATACGAAGCGTTTTTACTAAATGACAAAAGGAATGTTTTTTCTTATGTATGCGGCGACAATTACTTCTTCGTCGTCATGATTATTATTTGAGTTTCGGCTTCCTCTATAAGCCATTCCTTTTTTTTAAAGAAAAACAAATACCATTTTTTACTTTTCTTTTATTCTGGTATTAAAAATGGTTTTGATAAAGTTTTTATTATATCAATGTGTTGTATTGATATCTTGTGATTGAAGTGTGAACATCTTAGGATTCCTTTATTCATGTTTTATATGATACAATTATGTTATGGTTTATGATATGTTTAAACCTGTTCATATGAGGAATTCATTGGACTTAATAAGTGACGGGTGGGGCCTGCTATAGCTCCTCGATGCATCGGAAGGTCTCATGAGACAAACTAGTGTCTTGGCACGAGGCCTTGAAAAAATCTTATTTGTAGTATTGGCACGAGGCCTTGGCTACATGGTTATGATAGTCTGGCATTATGAATTCCATCATTATGAAAGTGGTTATTGATATTTCATGTGATTTTTCGACCAGTAGAATATCCATGTGAATAATTAAATGGAATTATCTCATTTTACTTTTTCCATATTATATTTAAGTCCGCGTTTAAAAGGCTTTTGTTTTAGTCATACAATGACTTAAATGTTTATGTTTATTTATGAAAGCTTCTACTATATTGATATTCTTACTAAGCATCTGAGCTCACCCCTTTCAATGTTTTAATTTTTCCAGGATGTGAAGAAGTATTTTAGGAATGACCTGTAGGGATAGTCTGAATGGGATATGAGTGTGGAAAATGGATACTATGTTATTGTGATTTTTCACTTTGTGGTGTAATGTAAGACTTAGGAATGTATCTACCGTTTCCAAGACTACTAAACTAATCGGTTTTTCGAGACATGATCTTTTGTGATCATACCAATGTTACGAAGTAATGCACTGACTCTAGGTAACTGGGTTCGGGGCGTTACAGTTTGTATCAGAGGGAGTTTAGTACTAACCTTGGAAACTAGATTTAGATAAACTCTTATTAGAGCACATAGCCCGAATATAGACTTTGAGGATTAGTATAGAAGAACTTCCTAGAATTTTGGTATTATATAGATTTTGTGATTTTTCCGAGAAATACATCCCTGTCTGGATACGAACAAGTAGTGGCGGCTCTGGTACAGTTGTACCTAGGGGTAAAACCCGAAAACACCGTTTTGATCTAGACTCGAACGGGGACCGGTGCACGACAACGGGCCTTACTACACTCTTGGTTACGACACTCCCAGGGGATATGCTTAGGATAATTATCATTTTCTTTACAAAACATTATGAAGGGATTATGAGTACATAATTCCTTAAAGGAAACATTTTTATGATTATGGATTATATCCATAAATAGTTCAATTTATATTAAGTGTTTTACAAGTATGGGGTTATGTATTTTAATTAATTAACTAATCTAGTTAATGACATTGTTTAGAAATGGCGCGTAGTGGGAGGAATGGAAACCGTATCAATGCACACACTTCGTGTAGGGATTTCCCTCTTGCTCAAGATAATTATTGTGGAGATGGAGATACAACTGGTGCTGATCAACTTATTACAATACTAGGACAACTCACTCAGGTTATGAATAGTAACCTTACTCCTATGGAGCACCCTGATCCACAACATGGAGGATCAATTTTAGTCCGCTTCATGAGGCAAAAACCACCAACATTTAATGGGGTTAAAAATCCATTAGTAGCTGAGGAATGGATAAACTCCTTAGAGTAAATATTCCACGCCTTGGGGAGTAGGGAAAGGGAGAAGGTTGTCATGGTAGTCTACCGCCTCACTGGAGATGCCGATCAATGGTGGTCACTGATTCAAACCACAAAGGAAGATGAAGAAGTATCAAGTATGTAATGGAGGGAGTTTAAGGAAATTTTCATAGAAATATACTTTCCACTTGACCATCGAGCAGATATGGAAAGGCAATTTCTGAGTCTGAGGCAGAAGGAGGATGAGAATGTCGCAAAGTATGAGGCTAACATTACAAGGTTAGCGAGGCATGCTATAGATTATATACATAACCCAATAAGTAAGATTGATCGTTTCATTGATGGGATAAAACCATTTATCTGTCGAGATTTAGTATCACAATCTTTCTCAACATACGAAGATATAGTCTCGTGTGTTATCAAGACAGAAAAGTAATTTTCTAAGTCTTATAACAACAAAGTAAAGCAAGAGAAGAAGAGAACGGTGGAACAAGAGACAGATAAAGGAAAAAAGGGAAAGAAGGATTTTCCATTATGTGATAATTGTGGGAAGAATCACCCTGGTATATTCCTAAAGGTAATGAGAGTTTGTAACAAATGTGGAGAAAAAGGTCACCATGCTCTTGATTGTAAGGGAAAGAAAGTGGCTATCATTGATGAATGCTATAATTTTAGGGAAATGGGGAATTATGCAAATGAATGTCCTAAGCATCAGGGAAATATACCTCAAAAAAGGCCAAGGGATCAAAAACAATATTATGCAGTTACTACAGTTGAAGTGGAATAATTAATGTATTGGTTCTTTTGGACTCAAGGATTATATTCTGGTTATAAGAATAATGTGATATATATAAGGATTGTACTGCAGTACTTGTTGTTTTCATTAAGGGTTTAATATGATGAAGGTAATTATATTTTTATAATGTGAAAGTAAGAGAAACATTACTTTGTTTGGGGAATCTAATGTTACAATTGATTTTGGAATTTAAGAACCTTTTAGAGAAATTCTGGACGGTGTTATTTTGGATAACTATGAAGGTTGGAATGGATTATGTTGAACTTTGGGTAGTATCGTTTAAGGATAAAATATTTCTGATGATATTTTTTGGAATATTATAATACTATAGTTTTAGGAAAAGGACAACCTGCAGGTTGGGGGATAACCCGTCGCGTCAGAAAAAGTTGCAGGAATCGAACCCACAACCATAGTGCGACAGACCTTTATTACTTACCACTAGCCTACAGGAAGCCCCTGGTTATTACAAAATAGTTTTCCTAATATATATGGTATGTGTTAATATTTTGAACCTTGTACGATTAGGATAATATAATGTATTTGAGTTATATTACCTTTAGGAGTGAAAGATGGGTTTGTGGTAAAAAATTTATTAAAGAATGAAAGTCTACATGACAAGTATGTATATTTCCTTATGTTCTTAGTAAATCTCCTAAATAAATTCCTCAAATTTATAAAAAGTAACATAAAACAAAAACATTGTTGGTTAACTTTTCCTACTGAGGAATCAATGATCATTTAACCAATCACAAGTTTGTGATTTTCTTATAGTTCACTTTCTCCTAATCTTATTTTCTACAACTCTCCATCAGACCTTGATGGTTTTTTTCTCCTCCATATCCATATTTTCATAGAATCCTTGTATGGGCTATCTCGGGATACCTTTGTACTTCTCTTTATTTCTTTTAAAGTTATATTTTTATTAACCCTATTTACGATGTGGGTTTTCTACAAAGGTATTTTCTATTTTCAACCTTTTATTTTCAAAGAAAAATTTCAAATTTTGAGGACGCAATTTATTTAAGTAGGGGAGAATGTAACACCCCGAGCTTCCATGATACACCTCTCTTTCAATAGTGCAATAGCTTGAATTGTATGCAAGTTCAAGATTCTAACACACCACGACCAATCAAAGTAGCAATTATGAATAGTAATACCCACTTTTTGAAATTATATAAATTTTATATTTCAAAATGTACTTCATTTTTGTATTCTGAATATCGAAATCATCCTAAGTTGATTTTTTTGTAATTTTCTGAGGACATCCAATTTTCTATGAATAGAGAAAATACTTATAAACAACTTTTTTAATCAAAATAATCTATATTGATAGATAATAATATTGAGTGGTTTAAAATTATAATTAAAATATATTTTTACCATTTTATCTAAGGGTGTTCATTAGAATTAATTTCACTTGGAAATTGTACATAAAAAATCGTCAATCTTTTGATATATATTGTTTCTTAAAAACACGCTTTTTGTTGTGACATCGGGGATTAATTATAAAATTAATTAATGAAAATTATATGTTTGGAATTTTTTAAAATATACATCATTTTTTAATTTGGAAGATCAATTATATCTTAGGGTGAAATTTTGGCATTGTTCTGAAAAACTTCAATTTTTGATGAATAGTGAAACCACAAAGTGGTAGTTAAAAAACAGATTTTTCGTTTAAATGAAACATTACCACTTATGTGATTTGATTTTCAAAAATATTACATACATGGTTGTCATTGGGAAGTAAAATTTGGTTCAATGGGATTAAAATAATTTTTCGGTGAATAGTAACTTTTAAGTTTAATTAATCGTGATTAAAGGCAATTAGTGAAATTTAAGGTAAAAATGATATTAAAAAAATATGAAAATACCTTTACACATGTCCTACCCCTTTTGGATGATTTATGGCCTACCAAGACAATCCATGGGTCATCTTGGGAACCCCATGGAGCAACTTTGGTAGGAAAATGACATTAAAAACATTTTATTTAATGTTAAAATAAAAATGTCACAAACATGAGTTATTTTAACAAAAAAAATTTAAATGGGGTTATAAAAGTTATATTTTTGACTATAAATATTCATTATAAATCTAAAATGATTTCAGACATCATGGTAATTTTTTTATAATTTTTAGACAATAAATGAATTAAATTTTTTATGACACCATAATGATGCAGCGATTACCTCATTAATTAACAATTTAAATAAAATAAAAGATAATGTAAAATCTAAGAATTACGCATGTAAAAAACCTATTGGATGAGTATATTTCTAACCCTTTTCACTTTATCTTAGAAATATATAATTTTGGGTCCTTTGAAATCCGAAAATCATCTCATAATAATGTAACATTTCATGAGTCTCCAAGAGTGCCCCTCCTCTCCTCTTATAAAAGGCCCCCACCACTACCACCTTATTTACACCATCAAAGCCTTTTGGCTCGGCCTACCTCTGCTGAAATACTCTCTCAACTTCCCTCTCTTACTCCTAGAAGCCTAACTTTGGGCATAATTATTCCCAAGGAAGCCTTTGGCTCAAATCAAAAAGAGTTACCCGATTTTAAGGTAATGTCTTCTTTTTTGTTCTTTTGTTTTATTTTGCTTCTCCAACCCCCAAAACACTTTTTATTACATTATTTTGTAACAAAACTAGTATCTTCAATATACTAGGATGTTTTTATGAGAATTATTTTATTTACACTTATACACACCTTCGTCTAATGGTTAATGAACAAATTGTTTCTGTTTTTGGAAAATTTCTGCCTCACGAAACGATGATTGTTCAATCTTCTTTTAACACCTCTCATGGTGGCCATTATGTTGACACTATTTTTATATATGATATATATTATTTTTTTCTTTATGATTCTATATTTCTCATTTATGGCATACCTTTACGGTTTCCATTATTGGTAAACACGATATCTTCATTTTAGGAAGTGCGGACTACCGCCCCCTCAAAGTGATTTGAATCGTTAATGCCATATGTGGGATATATAAAGGATGGATTAAATGGTATTATACATTATATTATACTGGAATTATATTATACCTTTATATAATTAAAACTTCATTCCATTAAATACTAAATATAAATGAATGTAGCGTTCATGCG
Source organism: Viscum album (assembly GCA_963277665.1). Classification (NCBI taxonomy): domain Eukaryota; kingdom Viridiplantae; phylum Streptophyta; class Magnoliopsida; order Santalales; family Viscaceae; genus Viscum; species Viscum album. The sequence goes on from OY728150.1 coordinate 938,435,293, forward strand.
TACGTACGGTTTACTGTCTCCATGAACGGTGCATTTCATTTCTTCCCTCAAAATGTTATGTAATATTATAAATGAATGTATATACTGGATATATATTATGTATATGATATCTACATAATGAATATAATTATGGATATAATGGATATTTTACCACATGAAAAAAGTGTAATTATAAGAAGATTATTTTTGACTCAAGTACCTAAGATTGAAAAAACAACTGTTATTAACGTAAATAATTACATAATGTTCATAAAATGGTAATAAGTGATATAAAAAGAGTAATGAACTTGAAAGAGGTTCTTAAACAGGTATATATTAACTCTAGTTTATTATTCAGGAGGTTAAAGAGCGGTCGAGTCATGTCGGACACGAGGTAAGGTAATTTATTAAACGAATTTCCATTCTTTGGGTTAATCTTCAACTTTCAAATTATGTCATGATATTATTATGTCATATCTTGTATTTGTACATTATTTATGTGTACTTATAGTGAATACACATAATAGATCTATTTTATTTTAAAAATGATCTTCATAAGGACTTCGTCTCAATCTCCTTTCATTGAGGCATATTTGGTTTTATACACAACATTCATTTATACGGTGTATACACCCCTTTGACTTTTGCTTTTATTAAAAAGGAATATTTTTATATGAAGAGTTTTTACAAAATGAAAAAAGGAATGTTTTTTCTTATGTATGCAGCGACAATGACTTCTTTGCCACTGTGACTATTATTTGAGTTTCGACTTCCTCTATAAGCCATAAATTTATTTCAAAAAAGAAAAATAAATACCATGTTTTACTTTTATTTTCTTTTGGTATTGAAAATGGTTTTGATAAAGTTTTTATTATATCAATGTGTTGTATTGATATCTTGTGATTGAAGTGTGGAAATCTTATGTTTCCTTTATTCATGTTTTATGTGATACAATTATGTTATGGTTTATGATATGTTTAAACCTGTTCATATGAGGAATGAATTGGACTTAATAAGTGACGGGTGGAGCCCGCTATAGCTCCATGATGCATCTGAAGGTCTCTTGAGAGAAACTAGTGTCTTGGAACGAGGCCTTGACATAATCTTATTTGCAGTCTTGTCACGAGTCCTTGGCTATGTGGTTATGAAAGTCTGGCATTATTCATTCCATAATTATGAAAGTGTTTATTTATATTGCATGTGATTATTCGACTAGTAGAATATCAATTTGAATAAGTAAATGGAATTATCTCATTTTACTTTTTCCATATTATGTTGAAGTTCAATTTTAAAAGGGTTTTTTTAGTTATACATTTCCTTAAATGTTTATTTTTATTTATGAAATCTTCTGCTATATTGTTATCCTTACTGAGCATCTGAGCTAACCCCTTTCAATTTTTTAATTTTTCCAGGATGTGAAGAAGTATTTTAGGAATGACCTGCCGGGATAGTCTGAAGGGGATACCTGTGTGGAAAATGGAGACTATTTTATTTTCATTTTTCACTTTATAATGTAATGTAAGACTTATGAATTTATCTAGCATTTCAAAGACTACTAAACTAATCGGTCTTTCGAGACTTGATCTTTTGTGATCATGCCAATGTTACGAAGTAATGCACCGACTCTAGGTAACTGGGGTCGGGGTGTTACAATACTGGCATCAAATTGTTAGAATGAATGATTTTTATAGGGGAAGAAAGTATTGGTGAAACATTTTAGGAGCTCAATCTTCGCATGTGAGAAAGATGAGTACCTTCCGGTAGCGTTCAGCCCCCCCTAGGGATGGCGACACCCCCTCTCCCACCACCCTAGACTGCCCCCATCCCTATGGACACCCTGGACACCACCCACCCCACAGGACAGCCATCCCACACCCCTAGAAACCCCCCTCACCCCACAGGACACCCCCACACCCCTGTACACCCCCTAGAGAGCCCCCCACTCCCTAGGACAACCCTCCCACCCTCCTACAAACACTCCCACCCATAGACTGCACCCCGCCACTCTCATAGACACCCAGGACACCCCCACCCCACCGGACATCCCTCCCACACCCTAGGATACCCCCACCCCACTGGACACCCCCCACACCCTTGGAACCCCTCCCCCAGACCAGAATCCATTCTAGAAAACCCATCATAATTAGACCAAAATAAGAAGTAGTGAAAAATTAAACATTCATATATATAACATTCAAAACATACAATTTCAACATAAAAAACTAAATCCAACCTAAATGACTACCAAATACACAATTTCAATGACAATATTCAAAATTTCATTTTACACTACAAACAACTAAAATTCAATCAAACCTGTACAATAATTTGACCATTCCACTTGTAAGTGTTTGACATCATGAGCACTATAGGCTTTGGGGACATCAAATAGCTACACATTAAAGGTATATTATTTAGCGTGTATAATTAATAAATCAAATCAAATATTATGTCAGAGTTTAAAAGGAAATCTTACCAGGTCAATGTTCAAAACTGTTCCAGTTTTTATAATCTCATACATAAATATTAACATATAATATCTGCATTTGATGATGACTTTTTGTTCAAGAAAATTCTATTTGAATGAGTATAAGTTCAATATATTATTTTTATGTAATAAATAAAAAGGTACAAATTATAAATAGATATTTACCTTTACATTTACATATTTGATATTCAGACTCCTTTACATTATGTTTTTTCGAATGTAGACTCATACCCTGTTAGAATATAATAAAAATGGGATAAATTTAAAAATAAATATAATATATAAAACTATTGAGAAATTGAAACTTACTTTTCCAACATTTCTGTAAAACTTTCCCGCACATCTCCATGGACAGAGCATATCCAATAAAGTGTTTTCTCACTTGGTAAAAAACCCCTAACATCCAATGATCACTAATAAAATAAAATTTATTGTTAGTGGTATTTTATGATAAAAGATAATGAACTCTTTGAAAGAGGTGTGTTTCATAACTCTAAAAAAACCATTATCCAAAATTGTGTGACTATATTCTATTCAAGTCTGCCAGCAATATAAAGAATTCTTTGTTCCTCATCCAATGCATGTGCTTCAGGGGAAATCAAATGTGGGTCCATGAATCAATATACATTTTTCCTCTCATTCTTCTAACAAATGTTATAAACATACCTAATAAAAAACAGATATATGTATACATTTTTAATAAATATAACGTAGGGAAAAGGAGTTAAGACTTACATGGAACAAATTTGCACCACGTTGATGCCCAACTTATCTCCAGTAACAAGCTCCATGATTACATTTTTCACAATCCCCACAGTTATTGCACATCCACACAAATTATCGTACATTGGAAACTCATAATGATCAGACAACAAATTTCAATATCTTGAAAATCTATCAAGACTACTAGAATATGTATCTGATGTCATAGCCATTTGCCTTTGTTGTTGTCTATACAGTATTTCTTTACATCTGAAGTATTCCAATAAAAATAAATAGAAAAATATATTAGTTTCCAAATAATAAAACAACATTAATAAAAATAAATAAATTTGAAGATATAACATACATACCACTATGGTAATGAGTTGTAGAATTCTAAATGGCCAAATTAAGAAATGGATGATAGTTGTCCAACTGTCATCACCTCATCTGTAGGTCATGGTACTCGAGATGATCTATCTATAATATCATGTACAATGACCCTATGATTATCTTCCTCTAATTGTTGATGATGAATTGAATCTCTTATACAATATACCAGCCCATATGAAACTATATGATGTTGAGGATCATTAACATACAACTCGCAATAGGTAAGAAGTTGTGGAAGAGAATTAAGATAAAAAATAGGGTCCAAAGGATGAAGTGGTGGCGTGGGAGCTATCGGTGGAGGTGGATAATAAATAATGGGGTCTATCGGGGGAGGAGGAGGAGTGGGAGCTGTAGTCTGAAATTGTCTTGGCATGTCTGCAAACATAGACTATACCAATGCTCTAATATTTTCCTTCATCGTCACATTAAAATTATGAACTTTAGCCTCTAATGATTCTTTTTTTATAAGCACCCTCAATGTAAGAAATTGAAGAACGTGAAAACACATTTCTTACCGATACACATACTAGATATCCTCGTACACGGCCAGGATGTTCGGGCTTTCCCAATGCTGCAGATAATATATCTTACCTCCCATCGACTGTAAATACCCCCTGTGAGCTCTGCTCATCAAGATAATCCTTTATTAATTAACTGAACATTTTTGTAATGATTGAAATTATATTAATAAAATAGTAAACTTAAATAAATAAAATAGATATCTTATAATCCTCCCAGCTACGATTCTCGAATCTTCAAAAAGATATTACCCTTTTTTCCCCACCATGCTCTCTTCCATTTATTATGTCTAGATGGAGGGAGTGGAGGGGCCACCTCTATAGAGGTTGAAGACTCAACTCTATGTTTTTGTAATCTTCCCGCCATCATTTGTTCTTCAAATAATGTATTCCCTCCTCGATATAAACTATGAGGGTATACGTTTTTATATTGGATCTCCTGATGATATTTCCTTATTTTCTATAAATTAAGAATATGAAATCATTAACAAAACATTAATAAGATCATTTATATAAGAAAGATTATAAATATTTACATTTCCCTCACCAAAAATGAATCTTTTCTTCTACTTTGAACAAACCATATTCATGTTTCTTCATCTATGAAAGGATATATATGACATGGATTGTGGTGACTCCTATGATAAAAAATGAAATCATATGAAAGGGTTGATTTGAAATATCTCCATCTCCTGGCATCCATTGATTATCATTTCCTCCTGACTCCTCCAATGTTAGGAATATCAAATGTCATTTGATAAATAGAAGGTTAAACATATTATATATACTAGAAACATTTAAAGAACATGCAAACAATAGAAAAATATCTTACCAAAATCATCACCCACGACTGAGAGATTATCGCTCTGTCCACACTTCTCCAGTCATCATACAAGATGCTTACATTGATCTTACACTGAGTTGATACAAAACTCTTAAAATATTTTGAATTTTGACCCCTAGGAATATCATCCTCATAAAAATCAATGAGTATCCTCTAATCCTTTGTACGGTTAAGTGTTAGTTTTGGTAAACATGTGCACCCACATTTACCATCTCTTGAACTTTTTTCCGTAATGGGAGCACATGTGGAAGATTGGGGAACATCAAGAGGAGAATGTGAATGTTCCCCCCTAGCGGTATGACCAATATGCTCGTCTCTAGAATCATGTGGTTAATCAAATGAGTGATCTATCATTATCATTCAAATAAAAAAAACAGCCATTAGTTCACAAATATACAAATTCAAATATTACAATACTATTGTGAACAGAAAATAGAAAATTGTACTAAGTTACATAATATTAAATATGTTTAATACGGTAAGAATGTAAAACAATGGTAAAAATGGTGAAGATGGTAAACATGGTAAACATGGTAATCCGGGTAAACATGGTAAACATGGAAAAGTAATCGTTATTGAACAAAAATAATAGATATATAATTTATGTAATGGTAAACATGATAATGTAAACTAAAAATATGTAAAACAAACAAAAAATTATACATATTTGTTTTCATACAAGTTTTAATAAAGAAATGACATACAATTTCTAACATTTTATAAAAATAATAAATTTAAACAAGAAATAAACAAATGCTACCTGTAATTTTAGGATTTTATAAATGGATTGTTTTCCCAAATTACTTCATCGTGATCGTTCTTTATGGCTCAAGCCATGTCTTCAACATGCTCATCATTATGTTATGTAAATTATTCCATGGATGTACGGATATAACATAAATTAGCATCTTCAACAAGTTCAACCTCACCAACATATTGTTTTTCCATTGTAAAACAACATCCCACTGCATATCTGATTGATCTACTACAAAGAAAATTTGTTTTTCATGTTTTTCTATTATAAAATAATCAGTTGTGTCTTCCAATCTATTCATATTAACAAATTTCATTCCAAATTCATCATGTCTGACAATGTTGTTTCCGATAAACCATTTATAGTTAAAAAAACAAACTTTAATTTTAACGTAATCAACCTCCCATAATTCTGCAATCACTCCATAATATGCACTTGATGCAGAAATTGGGTTTTAATCTTTAGCACTCTAAAAATTCGTTGCTTCTGCAAACACCAATACACCACTATTCAAAACTTCACTTTTGTTGTCCTGAGCTTTCATATGAAACGTATGGACATTAATATCATAATCGGACCATGTTATCACATTTAAACATGGACCACCCACTACCCATTTTAATGTCTCTGATACATCTAATCTACCAAGAAAGGTCTTTTTAAACAATGACCAAAATGTTTTGTTGCACACATTCAAAATCCGCATTTCTTTTTTCTTTGGATGACATTGTTTCAACTCATTAATATGTAGTGTGATATACAGTTGAGCATCATCTATGTTATTCAAGATGTATAATTATATCTTCTTCAACTGTTCATCTGACAAAGATTTGTCTTTCAAGACACAAATCCACATTCCCTCATTATTAATTCATTCATGGTGAGATGGAGGCAAACCTATGTGCTGCATCACAGTCACGTAGCTCGTATAAAACTCTTCAACCTCCTTATAATTATAATTTTCAATAATAGAGGCATCAGGTCGATATGGATTATTAACAAACCACTTCAATATTTTCATATACCTTTCAAAAGGATACATCCAACGAAGATATACAGGTCCATAAAGATTTATTTCTCAAACTAGATGAATCATTAAATTCACTATTATATCAAAAAAGTATTTTGAGGAAAATACATTTTCAATTGACAAAGTATGAAAATTGCATCCTTTTACAAAATGTTCAAAGCATTCACATAAATCACCTTATTAAAAATTGAATTGAAAAAATAACACAACTTCATTATAGTCTTTCTGACATGGATGGACAATATTCCATGAAATGCTACTTGTATATGTTTTTTCATCATGACATTACAATCCTGAGAATTCATACCTATCAACATCAAGTCCTTCAATGAGAAAAAAAATTACATTTGAAGAATAAACTTGAGACACTTTTATAACATGAAGACACTAACAAAAGATAATTTTCTCCCTCTTGGATAATGCATAACAATCCAGGGGATGAAATTGTCATCTTCCATTAAGAGTGGGAGCTAACTCCAAAAGTATTTCCATTGATAGTAAGTCTCATCTTCAATTAAACCCATATCTTGTCTTTACTTTAATATCTAACAACATTCTAATAAAAATATCATGGATATTATTCTCCACATGCATGACATCAATATTATGTTTAAATTTATGATATCTCCAATATGGTAGCTCAAATAATATTGACCTTTTCTTCAAAATATGTCTATCATTACAGGGTTTATGTGTCTTTCCCAATGTCACATCAAGGGTTTCCACCCTCTCAAAATACAGATACGGGGATAAAGGTTTTGGAGCGATATCAAATTCTTGTGTTTAATTGAATTCCTTTTTTATTGATCTATAAGAGTGATCCATATGCAAAAAGTTTTGATGACCCATGCATACTGTTTTCCTCCCATGATGAAATAGACAATATGAAGTCTGTTGTTTGAAAATTGGATGTACTTTATGCCCTTTAACACTGTATCCAGAAAAATTTCCATATGTTTGGAAGTCATTTATAGTGAAAATAAGCACTGACTATAGTTGAAAATATTCCATTTTATAAGAATCATACACCTTAATACCATACTCCAATAAAAGATTCAAATCATCAATAAATGGTGACAAGAGAACCTCAATATCATTACCAGGTTACTTCGGACCAGAGATCATTGTACTCAACAAGACATATTTGGGCTTCATACAAACATCAGTAGGGAGGTTGTAAATTACAAATACAATAGGCCATGAACTATGTGTGCTACTGAGGATTCATTATGGATTCATTCCATCATTGCACAACCCTAGCCTGAGATTTTTAATTTCATTTAAATATGTAGGATAATGCTCATCAATTTTCTTTCATTGTGGACAATAAGCTGGATGATGTATTTTTTCATCTCATATCCGCTCATCAGCATGCCATCTTAACCATTATGCATCATGTGAATTATAAAATAAACGTTTGAAATGATGAATTATAGGAAGATACCAAAATACCACTGAAGGGGTCTTTTTAATATCTACATCAGCCTATGATTTTTCGTTCACCTTATACCATGTTATCGCACATTTAGGAAACTTTCATAGAAATTCATATTCCTTCCTATATATCATACATTCATTTGGATAGGAATGTATTTTCTTGTATCCCAATCCCATCGGGGATAATATTTTCTTGGCCTTATAATGTGAATCTGGAAGATCATTATCTTCTAGAAGAATGTATTTCATCAATTTTAGTAGCTCGATAAAACATTTGGAACTCCATCCAAGTTTCACCTTCAGGTTAATCAATCATAACACCGATGACAAAACCATAAAATTTGTACAACCAGGACACAGTGGATTTTCATCATCACTATATAGACGTGAAACTATCGGTTCAATCTCAATTTTTTTACTAAAATATCAAAAATCATTTATTCATTTCCGTTGGAGTTACCATCTTGCGAATCATCATCATCATTAGATCTGATATTCCATCCAGTTTCATCATGCCATATCCAAGGGTTTTAACTTGTATTAAAACCAGGACAAATCAGATGATATTTTGTCTCTCTACTTCTCAACTTCTTCATATTCAAACATTTCAGGCATTGGCAGAAAAAAATGTCACTACTTGGAACATTTCATTTTGAAAATTACAAAAAGGCATCAACACCTTCCTTATATTCATTACTTATTCAATGTGCTGTAATCCAACTTCGACTCATTATTACCTATAAAAAATATAAAAAATATATATCTTTTTAAGATAATAAAAATAAATGCTTATATGAAAAATATAATAATTTTAATGAAAAAAAATTTTGAAATAAAAAACAAATCTATGCATATTTTCAAAAATGTGCTTGAAAATGATTTTAAAAATATGATATAGTTAGATTTAACAGTTTTATATTATTCTTGGTTATTTTATTCTTATGGTTCACAAATAATACATCTATGTGAAACTGGATAAAAAATTCATCGTTCCTTAAAAAAGAAATATGAAGTATAAATATTAAAATATGTATACATTAACTAATGAAAAGTACACATATCGTAACAATTTGAGATCTCTGGATAGCCCCCCACCCCTCTAGAAATCCCCCACCCCTTGGACACCACCCCCACCCCCTGGACACCACCCCCACCCCCTCGGACAACACTCCCTACCCCCTTGGACACCCCATGGACACCACCACCCCCTTGCACAACCCCCTTCCCACTGGACACCACCCCCACCCCCGTGGAAACCCCATAGACACCACCACCCCCTTGGACAGCCGCACACCCCTCTAGATAGCCCCCACCCCCTAGATAGCCCCCACACCTCTAGACACCCCCACCCCCTTAGACACCCCCGCCCCTCCTAGACACCACCACCCCCACCCCCTTGGACACCCCAAACCCCCTGGACACCCCGACCCCCTTGGACACCACCCTCGCCCCCTTGGAAACCCCCTGGACACCACCACCCCCTTGGATAGCCCCCCCCCCCACCCCTTTGGACACCCCCACCCCTCCTAAAAACCGTAGAACACATCGATTACTATAAAACCATCAATTTAAAAATGATCAAACATCCCTAATAATATAAGAAGTGAAGAAGAAGAATAAGTGGATGAAGAGGAAAAAAAATAAACAAAGAAGGATGGAAGAAGAACATTGAATAAGTAACTTATTTAATGAAATAAAATTTTAATAAAAAGAAAGAATCAAACACCATAGTAGAGGGAATTCCATAGAATCCAAGAAACCCATGGGGCCACCAATGTCTGGTAGAAAATTGGAAAAAATTGAGTAAACCTAAGAATCAAATCAAATTTAAAATAAAAACCCAGATGAAGAAAATCATAGTGTAAATCCTATCATCATGGCACAATGGGGTCAGGATAATTGCATCTTTTAAAACCACAACATGGTCTCCCCAATAACCCATAATATTCTCATAGTCAATGACTGGTTATAATATATATAACCAAATAGAATCATATTGCAACAACCCTCATATTTTTATAATTCCTTAATCCCTAAAAAACATAGTGGAAACCTCAAAATCCTTAAATATCCACAAATTTCCCCTATTCAATTTGAAATAAATCATGGCTACATCATAGCACATCACTGACCACCGTGATGGAACAACCATAAATTAAACAACACTAATAAAATATAGCCTAATATCCATGAAAAAAATACAATCATCGTTTCATAATCTCACAAACCATGATGAAATAGTCAATCCAAACTGACACTTATACCCCACAACCATGGACACCACCCCACCCCCTTAGACACCCCCTGGACACCACCCCCCCCCCCCCCCCACCCTGATCCCCTGGACACCACCCCCACCCTTGTGGACACCCCTTGGACACCACCACCCCCTTGGACAACCCCCCACCCCACCTTTCTGTACAGCTCCAACCCCCTGGACATCCACCCATCCCCTTGGACAGCCCCCCTGGACACCCTCACCCTTCTTGGACAACACCCCACACCCCTACCCCCTTGGACACACCCCTAGACACCCCCAACCCTCTAGAACCCCCTGGACAACCCCCAAACCCCCTGGATAGGCCCCACCCCCTTGAACACAACCCACCCACCTCTTGGACATCCCCCACCCCCTTCAACACCCCCCCCCCCCCCCCCCGCAACAGACACACTCACACCACTGGATTCCCCCCCCCACATCCATCGAGACCGTGGACACCCCCAACCCTCTAGATAGCTCCCACCCCCCCTGGACAGCCCCCACACAGCCCTAGACACCACCCCCACCCCATTTTACATCCCCCGCACCCCCTTGGACACTCAAAACCCCCTTGGACAGCCCATGCATCCCCCTGGACACCACCCCCACCCCCTATGACACCCCCTGGACACCCCCACCCTATTGGACAGCCCACCCAACCCCCTGGACACCGCCAACCACTTGCACAGCCCCCACACCCTTGAAAACCCCCTGTACGCACACACACCCATGATAGAACACGCAAAAAAAACCTAAACATTCATGATATCACTTCCATAGGTTTATTTTACTAGAAAGAAATTAGCATGTTGGTCGGTCGTTTAGGCAAAATATTATTTTTAGCCAAATTAATTTCCCTAACTTGTACTAATATAGAGAGAATGTACGGGGTCAGTCCACAGGGAAGCAATGGTGGTGTTTTATGTTTCATGAATTAAAGTCACATATGTGAAGATACTGAATTTAAATACATTTGGTTGGTTCATGGAACAAATCTCAAAATTTAACTAGTTACCTGAACTTTTCTAATTCACTACCGATTAAACTTGAAATTGAATATTACTTAAAACCAAATTTTATTGAATAATGATGAAAATGTGTCGGTGATGGACATTTGTGGGACGTTAAACCGTATTCCCTATTTCTTTGTATTGTTCATAATAACCCACATTTCATGGTTTCATATGTGTCAGAACTCCCTTGGTCCGGTGAGTTTTGATCATGTCATTAGAAATCAATTCCTTGGTCTGAAAACTGATTTCTACTAACTCTAAATTTAGGAACCACCCTCTTGAAATGATAAAGGTATCCAATGGTCATGGATATTCATGTCATAATTCTCCCAAAGATCCATGGAAACTTCATTCTTGGTTTGATATGGGGTTTCTAGGGAAATATGACATGAATGTGTTGGGAGAATTAAGTAAGAGATTATGAACAAATACAAGAGTAAAGAAAATGGTTTTAGAGAACCCACATTTTTTCCATCCCCAACACAAGGGGGTTTTAGCTACACTTGATTGAAAGAGTAAGAAACTCACTAAAATGTATTAGGTAATTCATTACAATAGAACCAGAAGAAGAGCCAGAGGTACAGTATTACAAAAACCAAAACAAGTGCCCAGAGATAATTGTCTCAATCTTCCTCCTCCTCTCTCTTTTCCACAGCCACTTCCTCCTCCTCCTAGTTATCATTATCTTCCCCCGGCTCACACACAAGGGTCTCCCCAGCCAAAAAGGCCATTTTCCCAATTGTACAAAAGCAATAATCAAAGGAAATCTCGGGTCAAGGAGTTGTTGGAAAGTGGAAAATCAAAAGAAGAAGACTGTAGTGGTCTAAATGGTTTGGGCGCACGGTTTGGTAGACCGTGTGCCGGCCGTGTGGAAGCTTCTGTCTCAAATTCTTCAGCCGCACCGTTTGGGAACAAGGTTTAGTAAACCATGCACCAATCGTGCGGCAGATTCTATCTTGAATCTTTGAACCACATGGTTTTTTTGGATGGCCTGCATGGTTTGGTTAAGGTGTGTTCCAACCGTGCGGGCCTTTCTGTCATTGGAATCTCCTCCCACACAGTTTTCACACAGATTCTATAACCATGAGGCTATCGTGTGGGTCATCGCATCCTTTGATATTCCTAAAATTTTTGTCCTTCATGTCAATTTTTTGATCCTAGTCGCTCCCTTCTATCATAATCAGGGGAAAAAGGGTCCTTATGCCTCTAATTCCCTTCTGAATCTTCAAACTTTATAGAATTCCAACATTATGCTTTAGTGGCCAAAAAAACCTATCAAGATACATTAACATTGTTAAACTCATGTAAAAACCATCCACAAAAATTTTTTATAGATATTAGACCAAATGAAAATTCCTTATGCACCGAAGTGTATCAAACTTTTCAGACTTTATTTGTTGTTTTTCCTCAAAAAAAGCATAGATAGACATAACGAAGGGGTCTCCAAAGTGACTGGTAGAAATATAACAAATTATACGAATTTGGTGAATATGAATTTTGAAATAATTACCGTTAAAAATTATAGCATTCATAATTCTTGGCTTCCAAAGTCTATGAAGTTATCCAACAAAGTTTACTTAATCCAAAAAAGTAAAACATTCATTTATAAATCAATTTTGGATTAAAAGTGTGTTTTCCCTTCTTCATTCAAAGAGAGTTCCTACCTCCATCTTCATCTCGTTATACACTCAGAATAGCTAAGACTAGGTTTCGTCATCACCAAATAGAGGGCTATCAATTTTATAGCTCACACACCATAATTGATTTGTGTAATTTGGAAAATGATGAAAGGTCATCAAAATTATTGGGCATGCCATTGCATATCTCAAAATATATTATTTTTCTTTGTAGTGGTGTGAGATACTAGCATAAATTTTGGCCCAATATGCTCATGTCAACATATGATGATAAAGTTTTATAAAGTCAAGTGTTCATGAAATTAACACCGCGTAATAGCCACTAGTGCGGAAATAACAATTCCCAAAACCTCACCTCTCTTTATGCACAATTTGACTTCTATTTTAAGGGGTTTCTCAATTCGAATTACTCCCCCACAAAAATCAACTTTAAAAAAGACAGTTATTCTAAATGATTGACTAAATGCTTCTTTTCATGTATTTCAAAGTTTATTCACATCACAAACTAGGTTCGACAATATGGACATATGAGCTATTTTCAATGATAATTTCCAAAATTCATATATAGCTAATTGGTATAAACACAGGACATCTATAATAGCCCTTTAGACACACCTATGAAAATATGATACCCTAAAAACTTGGGCAATCAATCAGTCAAAATGGGGTGCCAATTAAGAGTACCCTCCCCCACACTTAAAAATGATCACGGTTCCCCATGGAGGTAATAATGTAGAGAAGGGTGGGAAAAGTATCCTGAAAAGGGAGGTCCAAGTATAGAATGGAAAAATTCAAAATTGAAAATCTCTCCTAAATGATGGAAAGTGTGAAAAGTTGGTGTTGGGAAAGAGCCCAACAAATGGAAAAGTGGATGGCATGGAACAGATGAAACGGTTGCAGGCAAGAAAAAAGAACCATATAAGTGAAGTCGGAAAAAGTAGTACCAGCAGCAGTAAAAGAAAAGCACAGCACACAATCACACCAATGGAGTCCAAAACATCACACCAGGTAAGACAGTACAAGATAGTTTGAAGGCTCAACAAAAGAAAGAAGAAATAATGTAGGCAATGCTAGGTCATCAGGGAGAAGGTGGGTCATCAAAGAAGGATCCAGTGGCAGCGTCCCAGACTAGATCGCTAGTAGGTGGAGGGAGGTTCAAGGGATCAGTGGAAGCATAGGTAGCAGAAGGCCCAACCGTCCAAGCACCAGTGCCTGACATATAGTTATAGGGTGGATGGTGGGGCACGACCTCAAACAGGGTGGGAGGCTATAGATTGGCCATGATAAGGCCCTCCATATCCATGGGCTTCCGCCCTAGTTTCCAGTGGAACATCGAGTGTTGGTCCTGATACTATTTCCATAAGAGGTTTGGGTCAGCGTATGGTGTTCCCTGTAGGGCTGGATAGGAAGAATTGGGTGGGTAAAATGGTGGGGGCATGGAATTGTGTGAGGGGGAAGCCGGAGAATCATGGGTCCCCTGGGATGTGGAGTGGTGGGGAGATGCAGGATAAGAAGGGTGATCCTCTGCATCCAGGTCCACGTGTTGAGGAGCAGCTGGTTCAGCCATTGGAACTTCCCGCAGTTGAGGTCGGACACCGTCGGGCTCCATCATTCTCATCTGGTGGAGCAGAGTGATATCAAGATAGGGTGCTTCCTTTAATTCCAACAACTCCGCTACATCATACCATAGGTGCAGCCGATCCGCCAATAGTGTGATGAATGGGCCTCCAAAAACATCCCCCCTTAGGCTTAGCGAACATCTGCCTCAAATACTGGGCGAAGACGTAGGCAAGATTGACGGTGTTTCCCATCACCATGGATTCCAAAATCAAAAGGTCTCGAGTTCTCACTATGCCTTGGCTATCCGACTGGGCCGTAAAGTAGGTGGTGAGGATCCGATGAACGACCTAGTGGATAGGGTTAATAAATCAGGAGGCATTGGCAATCTGCGAGACGTATGGAGGCCCCGTAGAAATAGTGGACCAGAAAATCCTAGCCGGGGTGGGATCCCACTCAAAGTGTGCAAGGAAATACATTCCACTCTGGACGTACTTGCGGTCATATAAAACAATGAGGGTGGAAAATTCACATAGCCAGAAGTCATGATGCTGGTTCATGATACGGAAAGTGATGTCATCAGCAGCCTCCATGGTAAAACCCTGGTTAGTTTCATTAAACTGCTCGCGATTATGGAAGGTGGGCCCAAATTCCAATACCATCTCTTTATAAATGGGTTTGTCGAACCTCCAAGGTGTGAGTGAGATTTCCCCAGGAAATATCCATTTGAAGTTCCTCTGTAATGGCCATGGATTCAAGGTGAGCCTGGGAAAACTCATGGTGAGGACTGACCTCACAGTTCAATAGAGTGTGGTACCTCATAATTTCCTCTTTTTTTGTAAATTTTACCTCAGGTCCATGTGCGGAGCTTGAGCCGGATGCCTAGGCTCTTTTTGACGTTGACTTTAGAGGTTAGGGTTGGTATTCTTGGGAACCTACAGTAGAAAACCAACATACAACATATATACTATCACAACAAGTAGAGATTTAAATATCAAATTGCAAAATTGCAAAATGTAAAAATCCTAAGGCAAATCCCATTTAGGAAATTTAGGTTTTGAAAACACATGTTTTGTGAAAATCATTGTTGCACGTTTGTATGATGAAAAATCAGTGGAAAAAAAGAGAAGAGAGGGAGTGAAATACAAAGAACAAAAAAGAAGAAAAGAAAAGAAACTGGGAGTGGGGGAGGTTGCTTGGCCGAACCCTAGGGAAAGACAGGGGGAAAGAAATGAAAAGAAAAAGGAAAGGAAAGAAGAAAGGAAAGAGAAGAAAGATGAATACCTTGGAGGGAATCATGGAAAGAGAAGCTGGCTTGAGGAGAGGAGAAATAAGGGAGGAAGAGGTGGGAGGAATGCACGAGCAGAGAAGGGGTAGTGCACAGATAGAAGGGGGGGGGGAGAAATACGGGTTTTATAAAAAAAATCACAATTTAAGTGGCCACACGGTTTGGTAACATGCTTTTTCAAACTGTGAGCTAACCGTGTGGTAGCTACTAGAGTGAGGCGTTCAGGGCGCATCAGATACGCACGGTTTAACTTAACTGTGTGCCAACCCTATGCAAGACACTGTCTTGGGGGTCCAAAGAGCACGATCAGCGCACGATTTGGACAAACTATGCGCCCACCATGTTGTTGGTTCTATGTGAAGAAATTTCTGAAAGTTACCCACCTTTAAACCGAAAAAACACCCTTTTTATTAAAATATTAGTTCCCCTTTGTATGTTAAAAAACATTTTATGATTTTCCATAGAATGTGTAAGACTATCATTAATGACATTCCATATGATACCCCGACATGGAGTGAGAATCCCACACTATAACACACAATAATAGAAAATAACACCAGCATACAGTCCTAAGAACACTCAAGCAAAGAAATCATTAGAAAAGATTTTAAAAAAAAATTTCGGGTTACCTCCCAGTCATTGCTGCGTTTTAATTCTCAAGCTCTACATACCTGGTCCTTGAGCTACACCAATTTCATGGTGTAAACTATTCCTGCCATGTCTTCCATGCTAAAGTACGGTTTCAGGCACTACCCATTAACATTAAATGTTTGACCATCCACGCTAGCCACTTCCACCGCTCTGTGGCGAAAAATAGTTATCACCGTGAAGGGTCCCGACCAACAGGACTTCAACGTTTCTGGGAAAAACATCAGACGAGAGTTAAAAAGTAAGACTTTATCACCTGGATGGAAGTATTTCCGGAAGATCATTCAGTCATAGACAACCTTTGTTTTCTCTTTATATAGTGCCTCATTCTCATAGGCCTCCCTCCTTATCTCGCCATGCTCTATTAATTGGAATTTTCCCTTTTCTTCTGAAGCCTTGAGATCATATTTAAGGGCCATAACAGCCCAATAGGCTTTATTCTCCATCTCCACTAGTATGCTGTAGGGTTTTCCATAGATTAATCGAAAAGGTGACATACCCAAGGTTTTATTGAAAGCTGTCCAGTAAGACCATAATGCATCGTCCAATTTCTTGGACCAATCCTTTCTTGATGCGCTTACTTTTCTCTCCAGTATTTTCTTCAAATCTCGGTTTGACACCTCCACCTGACCACTAGATTGTGGTTGGTAGGGCATCCTTTGTTTGTTCTTGACCCCATACTTTAAGAGCACATTTCTCATAATTGTGTTGTCTAAATTAGTATCGTGGTCACTAATCAACACTAGTGGGGTCCCAAACCGACTGAAAATATTTTTCTTGAGAAATGTGACAACACCCTGAGCTGTATAATGAGTTTTTTCCACTGCTTCCACCCACTAGGATATGCAATCGACCCATACCAGAATGTACGTGTTCCCAAAGGATGGGGAAACCAGACCCATAAAGTCGATTACCCACACATAAAAAATTTCAACTTCAAGTATCGGGTGTTTTGGTATCTCGGCACGACGACCTACATTTCTCATCCACTAGCATCGATCACAGTAAGAGACAAATTGATGAGTTTTATTTTGCATGGTTATCTAGAAGAATCCTGATTGTATAACTTTTGAAGTTGTTTGATCCGGCCTATGATGTCCTCCTTCCGGAGAAGAGTGACAGAATTTTAAAATACATTGAATTTTTATATCATGGACATAACGGAAGATTATCCCATCACCGCATGAGTGGAAAAGTAGGGGCTCTTACCAGAAATACCTCTTTACCTTTGACAAAAAATTCTTCCACTATTGGAATGTTATGTCTCGGTTGAAAATTATTGTGGCTAAGTAGTTTGCATGATCAGCGAACCATGGCCGAGGTGACACTCCGATGGAAAATAGTTGCTCATAGGGAAAGTCTTCCATGATCTCTCGGTCTTATTCTCTCTCTAAGTGTGGCAGTTCCAGCCAGGAGAGGTGATCAACCACCACATTCTCGCTACCCTTTTTTTCATAGATATCCAAATCAAACTCTTGGAGGATCAACTCCCAATTGATGAGTCATGGTTTGGCATCCTTCTTGTTCAATAAATTGTTTAGTGAAACATGGTTTGTGTAGACCACAACTTTAGAAAGCACTAAGTATGAGCGGAATCTGTCGAATGAAAAAAACCACATCCAGCATCTCTTTCTCAATGGGGGTGTAATTCTGTTGCGCCTCATTTAATGCTCAGCTGGAATAATAGATCGATTTGAAAATATGATCCAGCTTCTCTCCAAGCACTACCCCCATAGCATAATTTCTCGTGTCGCACATAAGTTCGAACTACTCCTCCCAATTTGGAACGATCATGACTTGTGCGGTGACCAATTTTTCCTTCAGAATTTGGAAGGCTGACACACATCTATCATCAAACTAAAAAATTACATCTTTGGATAGCAGATTGGTTAAGGGATGAGTAATCTTAGAGAAGGCATAGAAGAATCTTCTATAAAAACCCGCATTCCCTTAAAAGCTCTGAATCACTCGGACTGATGTGGGAATGGGTAGCTGTGAGATAACTTTAATTTTAGATAGATCCACCTGAATTCCTTACATTGAGATCCTATGTCCTAAAATGATTCTGTGTTTCACCATAATGTGGCACTTCTCCTAAGTCAAAACCAGATTGGTATGCTCACATCACTCAAGCACCAACTCCAGATTCGTCAAATAGGTGTTAAATGACTTCTCATATACCGAGAAGTCTTCGATGAAGACATCTAGAATCTGCTCCACCATATCATGGAAGATAGATAACATGAACCTCTAAAAGTTGGCTGGTGCATTGCACATTCCGAACGACATTCAGCGGTAGGTGAATGTCCTATAAAGACAAGTAAAGGTACTCTTTTCCTGATCCTCAAGAGTGATAGAAATCTAGTTATATACCAAATAACCATATAAGAAATAGTAAAATTCACACCCCGACAATCTTTCAAGCATCTAATCCATAAATGGGAGAGGGAAATGATCCTTCTTAGTTGTATCATTTAACTTTCTATAATCCACACAAACCCACCATCCCATAACTGTATGAGTTGGGATGAGCTCATTTTTTTAATTGGTGATGACCGTGATGCCTCCCATTTTAGGCATCACCTAGAGAGGTCTCACCCACATGCTATCAGAGATGGGGTATATAATACCATCATCAAGTAATTTGATCACCACCTTCTTGACCACTTCTTTCATGGGGGGGGGGGGGTTCAGTCTTCTGTGTGGTTGGAGATATGCTTTTTCCCCTTCCTCTATAAGGACCTTGTGGGTGCAGATAGTGGGGCTTATACCCTTAAGGTCATCAACCATCCATCTGATGTCCTGTTTTCAACTTCGGAGGACTTGCAGAAGACCATCTTCTTGATCTTTTGAGAGTGATGCATTTAGGATCACGAGAAATGTATGTTCCTCTCCCAAATAACTATAAATCAATAAGGAAGGGATATGTTTCAACTCGAGCTAGGGAGCTTTGATAATAGACTGTACGATTGGTTGAAACTCGGCTCACTCTAATAAATCTGGAACAATTTCCCTTTTCCAGTAATGGCCACCATGGACTTTAATAAAGCTTACATCTTCCTGATTTCTTCTAGGTGGTCATCCACCAAAACTAATTCATTCCTGAAAGAATAAGATTTCATATCATCTTCATCTAGGCCAAAGAATGCAAATGTTGTTTTCAAAGAACAACAATCCTCTTTCTCCATTAGTGAAATTTTTTTACCACCTTTAGGACATTGTAGGAATCCTTCTCATCACCGAAACAGAAGATCATCTCTCCTTAGTGAACATCAATTAAAACCACACCATTTACTAGAAAGGGTCTTCCATGAATTAGGGATGCCTCTTGGCCTTCTTCTATATTGAGCATAATAAAATCTGATGGTAGAATCAACTTCCCCAATTTAACCAATACGTCTTACAATAGAACCTTGGGGTATTTAATTGAATGATCGACTAGTTGGAGTGGCACTAAGGTTGGATTGAGATCATTCAGCCCATGCTTCTTGAATACCCCAAAGGTAATTAGATTAACACTCTCCCCAAATCACAAAGTGCTTTTCCAAACTCACAAGGTATGATAGTACATGGGATAGTAAAGCTTCCCGGATCTTGGAGCATAGGAGGGAGAGTATATTGGACAACTGGTGAGCATTCCTCGGTATGGGTAATGGTGCCCAAGTATTCCATTTTCCTTTTGTTTGAAAGTATTTATTTCATGAACTTTGTGTAGGTGGGGATTTGAATAATGACCAAAAAAACGGGATGTTGATATGAAGCTTTCGGAAGACTTCCAAAAATTTAGTAAATTTCTGGTCCAACATCCATTGTTTCATTCCCCCTGGAAATGGAAAGGGCGGTTTATATGCCTTGATAACTTCATTTCCCTTATACTGTGGGACTTCCGGTTCTTTATCCATCGCATGTATTGGGAAGATTCCCTAGCTACAACTTCTCCACATGAGGACGTGGACTGCTTTGATGTTGGGGCACCCTGACAAATAATGACCTTTGGCGTCAGCTCCTTCCCGCTGCGTAGAGTAATAGCATTTCCCTCCTCCGATGGATTTTTCACTGTGTTTCCCGGTAGTGTATCAGGCTGTCTATGGGAAAGATGATTGGCAGCAGCCTAATCTAGTTCTCGTGGATTTGAATTGACGCATCTTGGTTTTGAATTCGTGTCTCAGCAGTTGTTATGAATTTGGACATCATTTCCTGCAGCCATGATGTAGGTTCCTGCTGAGTTTGATGGGCGACTTGTGGGGGAGGTGGTAGTCTCAATGGTTGCACAGGTTGAGGGTTTTGATACCCTTGTTTCTGATATGTTCCCTATTGAAATTGGTTACTCTGTTGCTACCTCAGGTAATGATTTTGGAACTTTTGTTACCCGTAACAAGGTGGTCATTGTGGTCGAGGTTGAGGATTTTGTTGTTGTTTCCCACAGCCTATATTATGATTTCCATACCACACCTAATTTTGGTATTGAGGGTTCTTGTTGGGTCCCCTATTCAGTGCAACATAATTTACCTCACTTGTTGAAGCTCCTGCGTTGGTCCTTGGGAACTCACCCATCGCATGGTTTTCACCACAATTTCAACACACTGGTGGACTGACAATTTTAACTTGAGATGGATACTTGAGATTCAAAGCATCGATCTTCTTTGAGATGGCATCGAGTTGCGCTGCAAGCATGGTGGTGGAATCAATATTATGCATGCCTCTTTTCTGAGTACCTCTTTCAGAATGCCACTGAAAGTTATTGGCTGACATGTCTTCTAATAATTCAAATAGATCTTCAGGGGACTTCCTCATGACTTTCCCTCCCGCAACTACATCTTCCATGAACTTTTTGTTAGTAGTGAGACCACTATAAAAGGTCTGGACTTGCATCCACAATGGAAGTCCATGTTGTGGGCACTTCCTCCACATCTCCTATAATCGTTCCCATGACTCATACAAAGATTCTGAGTCATGCTGCTGAATGTTATGAATTTTATTTCTTAAAGTGATCATCTTCGAGGAATGGAAATATTTGGATAAAAATTATTGGGTAAATACCTCACAAGTAAGAATGGATATATGAGGGATCCCCTTAATCCAGTCCTTTATCTTGTCCCTTAATGTGAAGGGAAACATCCTTAGGCAGATTGCATCCTCAGATACTCTATGATACCGGAAAGTGTCACAGATCTCCAAAAAGTTTGAAAGGTGATCATTGGGTTCTTCGCTTGACAAACCACCGAACTGCACGATATTTTGGTTTAACTGCATTATCGCCGACTTGATTTCAAAATGTTGGGCCTGCACCGGTGGTATGACTATTCCAGTGTCCGCTCCCTGAATGGTTGGTAGTCCATATTCCATAAGAGTCTGGTGTGGCGGCACCAATTCCTAAGGTTCCTTTGGAATAAACTGTTGTTGCTCCCGTGGACAGTAAACATGCAGGTTCTGAGGTATATAGAGAGTCTACTCCCGCAGAATATATTGCTTCTACAGTGGCTGCACGAACCCTGGCGCATATTGATCTAGTGGCCACTGTTGGTTCCTTAGCTGATATTCCATATAAGCCCCTAGTGGATTTAGATGCATCTTTTCCTCTTTAACCAGTGGTGGATTCCCTTCAAAAAAATGGTTGGCCAATGACTTGGACAACCCCATGTTCTTCCTCATGATACACCACAAGATCATATGTGTTGTTGTCACCCATAAGTGCACGATGTCACCTGGACAACATTCTTTAGATTTATGGGTCTATCAGGTGTAACTCTGATGACTCGACAATCTGGTAACGAGTGACTCATCCACTCATATACTACATGCCTTCACAACACAGACAAAAGACCCAGCATAAAAGGGGAAAAATAATGAAAAACCGAAATAAGATGAAGAAAATAATTTTTTTGTTTAGAAAATTTATAATTTTTATCTTTACTAAATAATTCCAATGAAATTGACAAAAACGACCACTGATTCCCCGGAAACAGCACCAAAATTTGGCCGGTGGTTTACCTGAAATATTGTTTTCAGCCAAATTAATTTTCTTAACTTGTACAAGTATAGAGAGAAAGTACGAGGTCGGTCCACAGGGAAGTAGTGGTGGCATTTTATGTTTCTTGAATAGAAGTCACTTTCTTGAAGATGATGAATTTAAATACAATTGGGTGGTTCATGGAACGGACCTCAAAAGGTAACTAGTTACTGGAGCTTTTCTAATTCGCTACCGATTAAAACTGAAACTGAAGATTACTTAAAACCAAATTTCAATGAATAATGATGAAAATGTGCTAGGGAAGGACATGTGTGTGTCGTTAAACCTTATTCCCTATTGTGTTGTATTTTTCATAATAACCCACATTTATGGGATTCATATGTGTCAGAACTCCCTTGGTCGAGTGATTTTTGATCAAGTCATTAGAAATCAATTCCTTGGTCAGGCAATTTATTTATACTGACTATAAATTTAGGAACCACCATATAGAAATGAAAAAGGTATCCAATGGTCATGGATATTCTTGTCGTAATTCTCCCAAAGATCACTGGAAACTCTATTATTTGTTCGATATGGGGTTTCCAGCAAAATAAGACATGAAGGTGTTGGGAGAATTAGGTGAGAGATTATGAACAAATACAAGAGTAGAGAAAATGGTTTTAGTGAAACCACATTTTTTCCAGCCCCAACACAAGGAGGGTTTATATACTCATGATTGAAAGAGTAAGAAACTCACTAAAATGTATCAGTGAATTCATTACAAAAAAAATAGAAGAATAGTCAGAATTACAATATTACAAAAACAAAAACAATTGCCCAGAGAAAATTTTCTCCTTCTTCCCCCTCCTCTCCCTTTTCCACAGCCTCTTCCTCCTCCTAGTTCTGTATCTTTCCCGAGGCTCACCCCCTAGGGTCTCCCCAGTAAAAAAGGGCCATTTCACAATTGTCCCAAAGCAATCATCAAAGGAAATCCATATTCAAGGTGTTGTTGGATAGTGGTAAAACAAAAGAATAAGACTGTAGTGATCTTCCCGGTTGGGTGCACAGTTTGGTAGACTGTGTTCCAGCCGTGCGGAAGCTTCTCTATCAAATTCTTCAGTTTCACCATTTGGCCACACGGTTTAGTAAACCATGTGACAACCATATGGAAGAATCTATCATGAATCTTTGAACCGCACAGTTTTCTTGGATGGCCCGCATAGTTTAGTTAATCTGTGTTCCAACCATGCATGCCTTTCTGTCTTTGGAATCTCCTCCCGCACAGTTTGCACACGGTTTGGATAATAGTGCGGCTACCATTCAAGTCATCTCTACCTTTTACATTCCTCAAATTTCCATCCTTTGTGTCAAGTGTTTGATCTGAGTGACTCACTTCGAGTATAATAAGGGGGAAATGGTCTTTATGCCTCCAATTCCCTTCTGAATCTCCAAAAATCATAGAATCCATGCTTTATCCTTTGGTGGCTGAAAAACCTATCAAGATACATTAAAATTGTAAAACTCATGTAAAACCCATCCACAAAACCATTTTTAAGATATTAGACCAAGTAGAAATACCTTATGCATAGCAGTGCATCATATATTATAGATGAACACTATGAAACTGGCCATAATAGTAAGAACAATGAAAAATTACTTCTCAAAAAATTATTTTAGGGTGTTGCAGAAAATAAAAACTTAAAAGGAGTCATGTGATGCTTACTTGAGTGTTGTGTGTCGACCTGGTAGAGCTTATGATAATAAAAATGAATAATGTTGTTGGAAAAACGAGGCTGGAGGGCACGACTTCGACGAATCATTTCTAGGTTTTCTATATGAGCGAGATGAGTCATAGGTAGCCCGATCGATGATAAATAAATGACTGAATACAGGGTCGATAAATAATTTAAAAGATTTTTCACGCCGTTTATTTAATAACCGACGTGGTAAACTATTTTTTTAATGTTTATAACATTGATTATTTAATAACTGATGTAGAAAACAATTTATCATTACGTTTATAAAATAACCTAAATTATATATGTAACTTTATACTGATGTGATAAATTTATGAGATTTACTTTATCACGTTAGTTTTCTTATAACCGACGTGGTAAAGTGCGAAGCAATCCTTTATCACGTCGGTTATAAAATAACCGACCTGATAAAGTGCGCCAGATTCAATTTTCACATCGGTTATTCAATAACTGACGTAAAAATATTATCTCTGTATATTTCACATTGGTTATAAAATAACCAACCTAAAAAATGGATCCTAATCGATATATCACATCAGTTATAAAATAATCGACCTGATACATCTATTATTAAATCTTTTCACGTTGGTTATATAGAACCGACGTGAAAAATTCCGACATGTTAAATGTTTTTTCCACTAGGGGTATAAACTAATACACTATTTTGTCGCTATCATCATAAAAACAAGGAGAAAAGGGAACCTATAGTGAATATGTCATCACTCTAACCATCTCCAAATTGATGTGACTCGTTGAATAAATCCCATTATAGTATCTTCCAAATGTATACAGAGATAATGTTGTTCCTCATCTGGTACTCTTTCATATTAATTCTCGACCATCATTTAAATCTCCATTTATTTATCTAAATATATAGATAGAGTTCTAATTTAATTATTTTACTCCAATAAATTCCAAATCCTTTAAATTTGAAATTCATTTGTCTCCTCGAATCAATTCATCATGATTTTCTCATATTGTGTACAGTGCTCCTAAAATATCATATTAATCAATACTAATGTAGTTATGGCCCTTTGCTTGTCTAAAAAATAAACCTCTTTTTGTGAGTCTTCACTAATGGTTGATGAGGTAATATCCATGGATGGTTCAATATATACTTGTACTGGTTGATCATGTTTCCTTTCAATTTGTTAAAGATTATTCATATACTTGACAACCTTTTTACCTCCAAAAGTATTTATAAAAAGTAAAACTCATTAAGAAACCATTAACATATAAAATATAAATATATAAATATATATTTTAAAAATTAATCTATTTTATCATATTAAGGTAAATAATAATGAAATGTGGTTAGAACAACCAAATCCTTCAACTGAAGACCGTATTATTACTATTACTACATTTAATTTTATTATTCATTAATCATTGTGATAACGTTTTCCACTAAAAATTGAATACATTCAATAATATCCAATAGTCACTAAGAATAATCTTATTATAGGGAATCCAACATTCATTAGTGTCAAACTGTGACGATTCCTCAATGATTTTACATCATTGAGTTTCTGGTCCATGAAACATCATTATAGTTACAAAAATACATTAATATTTCTAGGTGAGAGTAATCTACGACTAATTTGTGGATAAATCTATGGTTTCCCCCACGAATTTACACTAAAAACATCCTTTCATTGGTTTATATATAAACAATGTGAAGACATGATATATAGTGGAAAATAAAAAACATGATACATTGTTTTTTAAAATTTTCAATACCTATTTATATAATGGGGTTAAAGGATCATGAAAAATGGTTATAATAACACTATGAACATGATAATAACATTATAAATAAGAAAAAGAAATAGATAAGGAAGATAATCCATAATTATGATTGTATGTAGAATTGATATGAACATCAGTATGTAATTTAATATTTCTTTCCCAACGCAAGTACCATTAAACATTAGAAGAAGTGTTCAAATTTATCCTAGTCATTAATACTAAAAAAATATCCTTTAAATTCGACCTTATTTTTTTTCTTGTAAACCCAATATTGCATCACTCATCGCTCAGGCAGAATAACTACATATTTAAATACTTTTCGTAAATCATTTTTTCAGGACCACGATTATAGTTTTATTCCTATAACCACATTTCTCAGTTACTGTCTATCACAAGAACAATAAATTTTTATCTATTATAATGAGCGATAACTTAAAATAAATAATGATCTTTATATGTTATCATTTCTATAATAAGAATGCTTAGATGTAGGAAACTACTTTACCATGTGAGACACATAATTAAAAAATATGTGGGTGAAATTTTCAAGGTTTATCCTCCTTATGATGCAATCAAATAGTTTCAACCTATTGTTTCTATTTGAAGTGCTATAGGCATTAGCAACTTTAGATTACCTCACACACAAAAAAAATATAAAACTTAAAAATATGCTATAATTTTGACCAATAATCCACTTATAAAACACAAAAAAATATAATGATATTTTTATCATATGATTTCATGTATAAGAATGAAAACTTATTCTACTTCACTTCATTAATGTGTGACATCAAAATATGATCATATCAAAATTTAAATTTTTCTTCACCCTATTATTAATTTTTTAACTAAATTGACTTCAAATTCTATAAAATAAATATATATTTTACTTATTATTTCATTGATTTGATTAATATGAAATTATTTAAAAAATAGTAATTTTTTATGTTTCCATTACCTAAATAGGTGGTCTGGTGAGCCCCTGAAGTAATTTGTGTGAAATAGTTCAAACTATGAAAAATAAGAAACTTGTTGGTGGACTAATATTTCAATTCTCATAATTTTATCCATCAAAATTATAAATTATACTAGTAGGATCCCTCACTATACGAGATATTACTTTTTATATGAAATGGAATCCCAATTCATCATTTTGGTATATTAAATTGTGGTATTTGTTCTGAAAATTGAGACAATTTAGAGTCAAGATATGGTATTGTATTAAAAAACCCCCTTTCTAGAACTCAAATAATAAATAATAATAAAGAGTTTTTAAATTTTTCTTGAAACCACTACAGATATTTTTTAGTACATATATGTCCTTTTAAGATTGAACAGTCGATCATTAAATCATAATAAAAGATTATTGTGAAAACAACATGACCATGATTTTTCTATAATTAGAAACCATTTGTATCTCATTTGTAAGATTTTATAATGAGGAAAACATTATCTCTTTAGATAGGTAAAATGGTTATATTAATCCTCTTATGAATTCTAGATCTCTTTAACAACATAGGATATTCAGAAATGAACTAGGAGATTCACTCAACCATCTTCAACCTCCAAGTGGTGATTTATGATAAGGGTGATCATTTCAAGGGATCTTCAAACACTTAGATAGGGAGTTATCACACATAATTTTTTTTAGTTTAGTCAATTTTATTGTTTAATATATTTATTGAGGATATATATTTTGTAGTATATTATTTGAATATAATTATATGACATATTTTAAGGAATCAATTTTAATTTAATTATTGATCAGTTTGAGATTCTATATGCCTGTATTTTGTTCTGATTAGACCACACAAGAATCATTTTTCAGTTATATATATTAGATATTTCAATATTTTTTTATATTAATTATAATATAAATAATTTATAAATCATTAATACATTATTTTTATGTTATGGTTTTTCATATATTAATAATTTGAGAACCCCAGTATTGAGTACCGTCTCGTATTTCCCTTGGACATCAATTTATTTTATAAATTACCAATCTCTATTTACGATAATTTATTTATGTATCATAATTCGTATCATTATAATTTTATTTTATAAATATTAATTAAAACATATACTCTAGATTAAAAATTATCCTCTATTGATGAATTTTTACATACCCTGTCATGTATATTATTATTTCAAAAACAATTAATTTGACAATTCATGAAACCGTAGTAAAATTTTTGGAACACTGTAAAAGAGATCCAATGTTTGGTGTGTATTTTGTAGAATATATTTATGTATTTTATGAATATATTATTATTTTTCATTACAAAATTTTTATACAACTCCATGTATTGTAACTTCCATTCGGTATATGTTTTCTGTACGACAGGTTCTGGTTGTGGGATCTAATACTATTTAATCCTATATGAAATAGACTTATACATCATCAAAACAAAAACCCCCTAACAAAATAATTGAAGGGGGGAAAATAAGAACATTTCAAAACATAGAAACAATTATTATTCTAGAAGTAATGTAACAAATATTATATCATGGTTCTATATAAAAATACTATAGAGGAATTATCTTCGCACAATATATAGTATCAACCTATATACATTTTACGCCAATAGAAACACCTAATTTGGAGCTAAAGTAAACATTAATTATATTTTGACAAACATTACATGGGAATAAAAGTGGGTATTTACCTAAAAATTAGTGGGCATTCATAACATATAATCAACATTAAAATAAGTGGATGTGTCTGAGGAACATGTTACATTTGGAGTTTCTATTTTTTGACAAAAATTATACATAATTGAAGGAATTTAATATATATATAATAATTATAGGAATAATAGACATGAAATTTATTGTTTTTCAATAATACTTTCTAGAATTTTATATGAAACCA
This sequence comes from Viscum album, assembly GCA_963277665.1. NCBI lineage: Eukaryota > Viridiplantae > Streptophyta > Magnoliopsida > Santalales > Viscaceae > Viscum > Viscum album. Next base: position 938,464,172 of record OY728150.1, read on the forward strand.
TATGAAATTAATTAGATGGAGTAAAATAAATAAAAGGTGAAAAATTAACTGATTATTGGGAATGCTTTAAATGATTGAATTTAAGATTAACTAAAAACCAGATAATCGGTTGAATAATCATCTAATATCTCTATTAAGGACTAATACATAGGTATAATGGTAGAATATATCTTATTATAGGTGATTACCTAGTGGAAAATACTTTGGACTTGGTGGGTATTCTCAATACAAAAATGGAAGAAAATAATCCATAGTTTAGTAAAATGTCAATTATGGCCATTTGAGGATTCCATAGGGTATATATGTCTAATTTTTATAATGTATTGTAAATGATTTTTGAATATGTATGTACAATATTCTAAAAGTATACACATCCCTATGAGAAATCCCAATTTCTTTTTTCAATTCATTATGGTCTTTTTTTGGCTAACACCAACTATTTTGTCCCAATCTCTTAATAAAAAGACCATTCTAAGAGTTTTTGGTATTTATTCCATGGAAACACGTATATCTTATCAATAATTTTAGCATGATAAAATACTTCAAAATATGGACAGATGTATGTCCAATATTATAGGCAAGTGGGGAATTCCAACCAACCACAATAATCATGGAATCCCATAGGATGTGTTGTTATCCTATTCCATTTTGAAAATATATTCATCGATAAAAAAGACCATTACGAATCCCCTTGTTGATAGAATAATACCATCCTAGAGGTTTTAATGAAAAAAAATTGAATAATAATCTCATATTTTAATAAATAAACTATGCTATCATACAACACAAAAAATATATAAGATAACTCATCTTCTTAATGGGTGAAATACAAAGTGATGGGTAGGGTAAACATCCTTATAACCCTATAGTTAACCGATGAAGTAAAATAAAATTCAATTTCATTACACTTATAAGTTTTAAAATAAAGAAATCACAATTATAATTCAATTATATTCTCAACTCCCAGTAAGTTTAGCATTCCAAATATCCCTTCAAATTTGACGGTAAAAACATTTTATCCAAAATGTAGTCGAACTAATTGAAAAAAGTGTGGATTTTTATGAGACACATAGCCAAACCCTTTTTCACCCAATTCCCCAAAATAAAACCCTACCATGTAAACAAATATAAAATTATGTTGAAAAATAATAATTGGATCTTTTAGGGAATTTATTTTTATCATTACATTGATTGACATTATGATAAATATTCTGTGATATGAAAAGATTACAAATGATATATGAACCCATTGATAGAAACATATATAGAATGAAATGGTCCACCATGGGAAGGAATCTACATTGATCAAAATAAACACATTATACTAAATTAATGGATCCTAGAACTTTCTTGATTCTATATAATATATGGTAGTACTTTCTGGATGTCAAGATTGAATTGGGTGCCCTATTAATGTGGTGTATTAATATATTTTCAATTTTATGAGGATAGGTACTGAAATACAACTAAAGTTGTTAAAAAAATAATACAAATGATTACTACCCAGCCCACTGGTGATCTAGAGGATGATCATGAAAGGGTTAAAACCCTAATTTTTCCTCATGATTTACATATGCTAAAATACAAGGTGATTGGATAAAATGGAACGAACTAAGTATATTGGGTTAATAATTCTTGAAAACTAACATATAAATAATTTACATACATAATGGTACATTATATCAAGCTATAGGTGGTGTTATTTTCTAATTTAACATCCTTGATTCCATGAATCACCCCATAATTTTTTTTCTTCCCCAGTTCATTTAATTGATGTGCTCATTATCTCCATATAAAATAACATTATCCCTTTATCACCTTCCATTTTATTACTAAGTAATAGACATGATATTTAATTATTCATTTGTTTAATGGTTTATTTTTATTTAAAATTTCTTTCAATTTAATTAATAAATGATTTCTAATACACTGAGGTGTGAAAGATGGTAAATGATTCTAATAAGCTTGTAAAAGATCCTTCTTGATTTTTTATATCATAATTTTGTATTTAGATAAGATAATGTTACTATATATTTCATTTGACATCTCATTAATCAAAATTCATCTCGATGTGGAACTTAAATCGCAATTTCAATGATTAAAATATTCATATATTGAGAATGTTAACAAGTTACTGGTTATAATTTCTAGTTTACTACTACATAGTATGAAATGTTATTGTATAATCTTTGAGTGGGGGGGGGGGTGTAAATAATAATATGGTTAGAATCCTACTAAAATCCTCAGCATTTTACCAATATTATTTATGAATTATGTATTAATAAATGATGACACAAAACTAGTGAGTCGTGCACAAAAAATATTTTTCCCGAACATTATCGATATGTTTGAAAATTATATGATAACAATATAAGTATGTGGAATAATTTATAAAATATATGAATGTTAATGGGTAAGCCCAATAAATTATGTGCTAATTAAAATCAATATTGGTGAATATGAATATGTCTTTGGAACACACTATTTCAAAAACACTTCATCATTTAAATATCCACCCCTATTAGGGAAAAAACAACTACATTTCTACACAAAAAATACCCCTCCCTATTTTATTAGTCTATGATATTTGAGTTCAATTTTAATATATATATATATATATATCCATAATGTTATAGTTTAATAGTTATTTGGTAATCAATTTTTCCCACTATTTGGGTCCCAACATCTTTTTTCTTCATTCAAATTTTTGAATAATTTTAATAAAATGCACAAATTGTTTTACTCTGATGTTGAATGGATCAGTATATCTTATAAAATCCATAAACGAACAAAAATTTTGGAATTATAAGTTATAATGGATGTATCAATGTAATAGTGATCTATGTAATGATGGATCCAACCTGGATAATTAAAAAATCAGTACGTGACTATAGCCTAACACAATGAGATGATCTACATTGGATATACTAATCACTATAATGATGAAATGAAACTATTTTTAATTTTATAGTCTATTATCTATAATATGTTAATAATTCCCTATATAATTGAAATGGTTGATTTATAATGTTATGAATTGGAATGAAATGTTCTATGAGGACATAGGTAATACTAGTGGTACAAAAAGATGCATTCTACTAAGGGGCGGATCACATTACCGATGTTGAGGGGACACAATGAGAGATTCTATAAAAGAGATAAATTATATAGTGTTGTCAAGGATTGGAAATATAAATGGAAGAAATATTTATTTCAGAATGATAATGATATCTATGATGGAAATGGTATTTCACTACAAGGTAGAATCAATGACAAGCCATAGTGAGATGTTGGATCTATAATTTGGGGGTGGTAGTTGAATCAAATGGTGGATACCTATGATGAATGTGTTTTTCCACCATATATCTCTAGAATATCTGTAATACTGTATATCCCCCCATCATTAAAAACAACAAAAACAACATCAGGTATCTATTATAGAATTCATTCCACCCCAATCTATTTTTTAGGTGCAGTATCTTTTTAGTTTTATATTTTTTATTTATAATGAACATGTAGAAGTGTAATATTTTAATAGAAATAAATGTTTAACAACATGTGGGTCATTATGATATGTTTTTCATGCCATTATTTTCCCTCTAATATTTATTTACTTTTAACAAAGGAATATTATATTTTAGAAATAAAAATAATGAATTTTTATCAAACCATGATCATAAACATTAGAATTTCTATGTAGAATATTGTCGATGATTCAAACACATTATGACGGAATATTTACAAGTATTATTAATTGACTATATAATAGATTTATTTTTATGGAATTGCTAATATTTTTTTCTCGAATGTAAATCTATTTACTTTTAGATATATATTTCATATGAGTATTAGGAAGATAAAACCTTAACATTCCCCTTTGAATAATTTTCTCATGGATGGATTCCATTTTGATAGGGAAATATGTCATCTTCATTCTCATGATACATGGTTATTATTTTTTTGAGATTTTATTGAGAAATAAATGGATGTGTTTGTAGATGGTCTCACTATATATAGTTCCAATTTTTTTTTATGATTTTATGATTATTCTAGGTGTTTTGATTAATCATCATATTTAGAAAAATCCTGTATCAAATTATAATAAATTTTTCGTCCTAGTATGATATGGTATAGTACATGGGAATTTTATTTTATTGATTGTATCCAAGTTGGTTAATAAAAAATGGATGTCATTTCCTCCCTAACAGTCCCTGAAAATAAAAAATCCCCATCATGATTCCATAAATTATTGTATGTACCAACATTAACTGGGACCTCATGTGTTCCTCCTTATATACCACTGAATATCAACTAAAAGTATGGTTCTATGGTGATACCATGGGGAGACTATAACCCCATGTAAGAGTGCATAATAATAGAATAAAAATAAATAAATATCAACATGAGAATCATAATAGTGCACAAATAAACCCCATAATTATTTGTCCAATGAAATTTATATTTAATTAGTCATAGAGACTCATGGTAAGGCCAATGTACAAAAACTTATCTTCCAATGGGATGATCACATATAGAAATAAATAAAACTAATAAAATTTAATTTAAGGTATAATTCCATCCCTAAGACTCAATTATTCCCATTATGAAAATTACATTCAATCTATCATACCCAATAATCCAACTCTAGACCTCTTCCGAACCTAGACCACATAATAGTGATGTTATCTCAGGTACCCAATTTGTATGATGCTTGAGTAGGGTGTGAGTATGATTCAGTATATGATAGTTAACACTATTTCCATAATTAATATAAAATTAAGGTGTATATGTTCTTGTAAAATGATAAACTGCTTCACAAAATTAATTCATTGGAATAAAAATGATTAATTTTCATCCTTCATTTTCTAATTACACTTGAGATTGATTATACCTATTTTGGATACTCTGAGGGTATCTATAAGCACCTCACATTGTTGTGAAAATTATTACACGGCATAACTGACATATATTAGTATGTGTAAAAATAAAAATACTTTGATGTATCAATGGAATCCATATAGTATCTGACATAGTTTATGGATCCACAAGATAATTCCAAGGAATCCCATAGTAGCAGGTAGGTCAGTCACCAGGATGTGATCCCATGTGATCAATAATATCATGAATCATCACCAACACCTAACATGTAGTCCTATGAAATCCAATTGTTAACATGTCACATAATTATTCCATAAGAGGTAATACTATGTGATCCCATAATTATTAGTAATCACCATTGATTCCTAGGAAAATGATCTAAAACAATCCATAATTATCAGTAATCATCATATATTCTTTTGGGGATGATGCTAGGGAATCCATTTGTGATTATCCTCTAAGATGATCCCTAATAGGTAATATTAGGTTATTAAAAATAACATAAATCCATGTTGATACATTTGATGGAATACTAGGTGATTAATAGTCATAATGATCATTTTCAATCCTAATGAGGTAATCATATGCTATCCAATATCATCAGGCATCTCTACTCATTCATATGAGGTAACCAATAAATATGTGTGTTCAATGAGCTCCAATATGATTCCTAAGTGTCAATCCTAGGCTGTATAATAGAGAAAAACTTATTCTTTAATTCTTAAGTGGAATTCCTAGGTGATACATGGTAAAAGGAAAGAGGTCAGATCCAAGGAGAACATCCAAGGCATCCCATGTACATACATACATTTCATCGGGAGGTACGCTCCTCCCAAATCATTCAATAACATATTTATCATATCATTCTCAATATTATGTCATAGATCTAGGTATTATTGTTACACATATATTAATTAATAATAATTTCCTATATGTACCCACTAAAGGGTCAATATATCACTAGGTAATCAACTACGATCCCCAAGGTCTAATTGATATGTTGGGAGAGAGGGCTGACTAGAGATGACTTGGGAAGCAAGATGAGTACAATGACATTATATTTTACCCGTATCTTGAGTCAGAATATTCCACCCATATGGTTCATGATCAATTTATATATTCAGAATCATCTCATGGACTCAATGAACTCTTAATAAATTCATAAAGGCCTCATTATTAAGAGATATATTAATACATATCTTGCTTCAGAAGTTATCTCTAACCAATACCTTTAACTAACTTATCCAAAAAAAAACATTATAACATCCTAGGATTTTATATTTATTTTTTAAAATTATATTAAATATTTACATATATTTATTTATAAAACATATTATTTTTATCTTGAGTTACACAAAACAATGAGCTTCTACAATAACATTCATGACATGTGACTCTGAGCATCAGAGTACTATAAAATAACATTATATTAATTATTCAAATTATAAAATTTTCATTAAATATGTGGAAATAAATAATATTAAATAATTTTCAATCTATAAATATATATATACCTTAAAAAATCAATCAAAATTTACATATAAACTCTTATTAAATAATCCCTCAATTTTACTAAAGTAGTTATATTCATCAAAAACATTTTATCATGAAACTAGTTTTTTATTGATTTTTTTTAGAAATTATTAAAAGTAATTTATAGAGATTTTATAAAAATTATTTGATAAATTAACATCATTTTTTGATTCCTCATACCAAAATTATCTTATGGTGAAATTCAAATTTTTTTTGGTAAATAATTATTTTTTAGTGAATTTTGGAAATTCGATTTTTTTAAAATTATCAATTATTATAAGTAATTTATGTAATTTAAATGAAAAATTACGTTTTAAATAACACAAATTATTAATTATTTATTCTTAATTTACATAAATACTTTTTAATCAAATTCATATTGTATTTTAGTATACTTTTTCTTTTTTTTTAACAAGGGTTTTTTCAAAAAAATTGTTTTAAAGTACATTATGTTGATCTGTTACAATTAATTAAAATTACCTCTAATGATTATTGTCTGAAATAAAATTTAAATATTATATATCAATAAATTTTAATTTAGATTCATAATTTTATTATTATTATACATAGAGTTATTATAATGTCATCTTTTTCTTAAAAAAAATACACTTCTCGAAAACCCACTTTTTATTCACACGTGCAGGTTTTGTTTTAAAGTTAATTTTATAAAATTTTAGAAATATTATTTTAAAAATAAAATTGATTTTTTAAACGCTATTTTAAAAAATAAATTATGTTTAATCTTTTGGGAATTTCTAAAAATATAATTTTTTTTGATAAATAATGAAAATACAAAATTTTAATTGAAAACACTTTTTTGATTAAATTATTTATAAAGTAATATTACATTTAAAATTAGTCTTAAAAAATAAATATTCCAATTATATATATTTTCATAAATTATATTTCATTTTAATCAATTTTACATTGAAATTGGATGTAAAAGCTTTGTAAACGTTTTACTATTTTCTCATTGATAACCTGCTTTCCCTTTATGTTTGTGGAATTCATTTTAAACTAAAATTGTCCACATATGTGAAATGAATTTAGAAGAATGGATTAAATATTTGGAATAAAAATAATTTATATTTTATAATAAGTTTAATGTACTTTTTTACCAAGATTTATAAAGAAACAAATAAAATTTAATTATTGTGGTTAAGGTAACAACGTGTTTAACGGAGGATTAAACTAATAATATAAGGTTTTAAATGACTTAAAACCCTGTATAAAATATATTTTGAAGAAATATTTTGACTATATAATTTATATTGATATATAATAATCTATTTTTAGATCCCTTAATCATAATGAAAACTAGGGTCTAACATTTCCTTTTCAAACAATTATAAGTATTCCAGTCACCGTACATATAAAATTCCACCCACTCTCTTCCCTTAATTAGCCTTAAACCCATTTTAACTGATACAATACCTATCAAAAAAATTATAAAATTCCCTAATATCATAATATAACCCTTATTTTCTTTAATAAAACCATCTTTGGAATGATTTGTGTGCAATCCAATTGAGGTTATCTGTAGAAGATGTGACATTTTTAAACGAGAACTTTTATATTATTTCAATCTCCACCACATTAATTTAATATTAAAATAGTATTATTTAACTAAATCATTATATTCTATATAATGATATTTTTTATATTAGTTTCATGACCTACAACTATTTACAAATCTATCTATTAGTTTATTAAATCATTATTCATGTGTATGGTGGACAAGCACCTCATGGGTGATGTCATTCGTTTTTCCATTACCACCATTCATTGTTGGATATGATGATGGATATAAATTATATATATGATATTTAAAACAATATTATACCTATGGAGTAATAATATCCTATAGATCGTTTTTTACATTCAATTCTGTATGGGATATGATAACGTCATTCGTTTGTATGGTAGACTACCGCCTCACGAATCGATGAGATTTGTTTCCATCAATGATTTACATGGAAGTTAATAAGTATATTTTTAATAAATATATATTACATTGAAAACATAATTATGATAGTAATTACATATCTATAATTATTATAAAATAATATATCATTTTATTTATAACCTTTTCTCCCACTATAAGATTATAACATCATTCATTTAAGTGTGGACTACCGCCTACACGAAGTGATATAACTATCTCTTTTCATAGTTAGACCACATTTATGATATGTATAATTATATTAAATAAAATATTCAATTATTAATTATATTATTTAAATTATTTAAAGATAAAATATTAATTATTTGTATTTTATCATGATCATTTAAAAATGGAAATGTTACTCATGTGTTTGTATAGTCTACCGTCTTCATGATCGTGACATACATTATTTATCAAAAAACATTTCATGATTGGTCTTAAAATTATAATTGATATATAAATATTATAATTATTTGGGGATTATTTTTATAGATATTATGTAAACATGGTCATTTTAATAAGCCCCTAAATAATAATAATTATAACATATATAAAAAAAAGTAGTAATAACAGGAAATGTGATTTTAATAAAGAATAATTAATGAATGGGTAATAAAATGACATAATTAATTCATATAGGTTATGATAAATATAATTATGGTTATTTTATAGAATTATAATGAACTTATATTTATTATAAATGAGGATCATACTTGTTTTAAGTAATTTGAAACTTATGGTTAGTGATTTATGTCTCAATTTTATATTCTATGAGACACAAATGATATCTAGAATGTGTTCCTTTTATATGGTGTATATACTATTGATGAATGTATTTTATAATTATTATCCATATAATTATAGGTATTTCTATATCAACATGAATATTTTTCTTCCATGGGGTTTACGGTTCAAAAGTTACCGAAGCGCTAATGGATTTTGTTCTTAATTATCTTCTTTGAGACTTATGGTAATTTTATGAAACTATAATATTTTTTGAGGTGTATATAAATACCATTTGAATTTTAATATAATTAAATAATTTATCCTCAATATAATTTAGGTTTTTCTTACTAATATTTATTAATGAGGTATATGTTTGAATGTTACCAAAGTGGAAAAATCTTATGTTATAGTCTCATTATTTACATAGATTGTTTATGACTATGTTTCTCATGATCATGTATTAGGATCCAACTATTAATAAAATTATGTATTTTATTATCTTATATTTAATTAACTATAAAAAATTATTCAGTTTATTATCTTCATGAACTCATGAGTTCAAAAATAACATTTTTAAGAAAAATCATCTTTGTAGTCAAAAATCATTTCTCTTATAAAACCATGATTTCCCAAATATATCACATTTTTCAAACAATTTTAAAATTAGTCATTGAATACATTTTTAAACATTTTTTACTTTCAACAAAAATTTTTCTTTAATTTTCAAGTTGGGTCTTAATAATCCATTTTTATCTTTTACCAAAAAAGTAAAAGGAACATTTTTTTAATGTATATGGAATGAAATAAAATTCATACATTCATGAACATTATTTTCATTGATTAATAACTTATATGCTTTCAAGTTTATTTTCAAATAAAAGTATTATAAAAAAAATTATGTATTAAAAAGGGGTTTTCAAATAAGAAAGGATATTTTACTGAAGTAATTTTTTGAATGGATTTCAAATATTACTTTATATATTTTGAAAATTTTATTCAAATAAATGGATTATAAAAATGTTTTATGTGATAAAAATTTATTTTTAAATTAGAAATATTATTTTCCTAAATAGGTGTTTTAAATGACTTCTAATTATTCCTTTATAGGTGTCCGTGTTTATTTTCTATAAAAATTATTTCTAATGTATTTTATAATGTTTAATTTTAAAAGGTGATTTCCAAAAGGGATGTTATTTTAGTCCAGAAACATTCTAATTAACCTTTAATTCAAAATCATTCTCCATCTATGTTTACATCCATTGAAGTTACTACTTTATTATTGGGTATATGATGAATGGACACCATTCTTATTCTTTATCTGAATGGTATCTATTTTTGATGATGTGATGTTTACGTAACCCATTTCTATTCCATGATTTATAACATGATATATATTTAATGAAACCCACTTCTTTTCATGGATTATTCTATGATGATATGGTGAAATGATTATGAAACCTATCTCTTTTCTATAGATTATGATAATATTAGATTTTAATGAGACCAATTTCATTTTAATAGTAATGGAATAATTAATGCATTATGATATTATGGAAGATATATATATCAATATTATTTTGTGATGTATTATATATATATCTCTCTTTAATTCAATACATAAATATATACCTCAATGAATTTATATAGGAATAGAATGAGTAGAGAAGCCAGTTCAGTGACTGATTTTTTTCACTATAATTGTATTGCGAGTAAACTATCACTACTATGATTGATTGGGTATTTAAGCCATTATACTATAATAGACTTTAAAATGGTCCACGAATACTACAGAAATTATTTTCATTGAATATGTGTATTCAAAAAAATTATATCTTATACCAATGTTTTTCACTCATGGATCATGTTATTTTATCCACCTATGATGTATGTCTTAATAATTTACTATATTTATTACGTGACTTAATATTATGATCCTAGATATCGTGTGTATGGTTATAAAATTATATGAGCATGTTCTTATACCCTTATTTTCCTGTTAAACTAACATTTATCCATTTTTTACACTTTCTACGCATCTGATATGACCCTTTCTTATATATCTATTCCCTAGGTTATAAAGAAAGGTTCTAGGGAGGGTATTTTTAAGGATTATTAAAGGGGAAGGTATTAATGGTATATGTTTAAGATCATTCACTATATTGAAATATTGTGAACCTAGTCTCCAAATACTGTAAACAATTACGATCATTATGAGTGTGTTTGTGTAATGTATTTAATATTCATCTAAAAAAATGTAATATCTAGGTATGAAAATCCTATATTGTTTAGTTGGTATCTTATAAAAGTTTTATTTTACCATTGGAATATAGTGTTAGAAACATTTAGTGGTATCACTTGGGATATTTATAAGGATATTTCTAGGGATTTCTCTGAGCATATTTCAATTGATGGTTTAATGTATAGGAAAAAGTCATCATTTTTTAAAGGATTGAGAAACTTGTTTCAATGAAATTACATCCATGAATAGATACTATATGTGGATTCAGATCTAGTAAAGAGGTACCTAGGGTAATAACTCTGAAAATGGAACATTGAGATGAACTCGATCATCATCTGGTGCAAAAAAAACATGCCTTGTAGTACACCTCAGTTGATACTACTAGGGGATGTTATTTGTAAATTCACAAAATCATTATGAACCATTATAGAATAATTAAATAGTGACCATTCATGATTTTGGTTAAGCTTATGGTATTATTGATTGAAAATAAGGTGTCATGATTTATACATCATATAAGTTATTATTGGGATTATTTGTTTTCCCATTATTGTTATCATTTCCCCCACTATTCTTATTGGTTATGTTAGTTGGATGAAATAGAAGGAACTAGGTTAACAATTAAAGTTCTGTAAATTTTTTTGATGATAATCCCAATGGGACAATAAATGCAGTAAAAGATGTTTTGATTATGCAAAATTAGTTATCATTATAATGTAATAAAAACATGCACCTTAACCAACACTCAAAATCACATATGAATAAACTGATAGAGTTAATTGATAGTTACATTGATGTTCAACATATAAGAAATAAGATTCAGTTTCCTATATGTTGATAATGTGGGAAGATTCACTCTAGGGAATGCCTCAATGTTATGAGATGATGTTTTGAGTGTGTAAAATAAATACACAATGCACGTAAAAATAGATGAAAAATGAAAAGTATGTTTAATGGAATTTATGGGAATAATGGTCTCTGAAATATTTCCTTGATGGTTGGATGTTTAAAATATGTATTGTATATGAATTATGAAAATCAGTTTTGTATGGGAAAGATTATGAGGAGAATCATCTTGTTTTTATAATTAATGTCTGTCATTTGATGATGAAGAGACTAAGAATTCCATATAAATGGAAGGGGTGTTAATAAATAAGATGATGAATGTTATTTAATGGTTTGAGTAGGATTTGGTTTGATTAAAATATTTATTCATTGGAATTCATGAATTACGTCATATGAATAATGAATTATATAAGGACTTTATAGTGTAATTTTTTTTATTATTGATTGAAAAAATATGTTTAATGGTGATGATGACCAAGAAGAGTTATTTAAGGGAAATTTGTAATTATTATTAATGTATTATTAACCTTGATATGTTCCTCGGTTTGAGAAAATGGTGTTTGTTTTGTATAAACAGATGATAGATATTAATAAATTAAATAATACAGTATTGATGACCTTGGAACTAATTAATGATTTCTGGAATATGTGGTTTATGTTATCATTGAATGATTTTATAGATTTATTTGATTTATGGAATATATTCAGTAATATGTGGTTTCATTCAAAGAATATGTGAGCATGTATGTTTTCAATAAGTTTTTTTTGTTAATTCAGGTTATTATCATTTTTCAATAGAATACATAATGAATGTAATAACATGTTTGGGTTGTGAAAACTGAGACCTTCTTCAGGTTTTTTGGGGGATTAATTATAATTTCATTTTGTAAAATAAGTTATATTCTTTCTAAATATAGTGACATTAATCATTTCGTAGAGTAATAATGCTAACCATTTATGCTATTTTTTATATTATAATTTGGTCGAGCCTTGATATATTAATGCATTACTTTATTATATGATTATTTTATAATATTGTATTAGTTGTGATAACCAATTTTTTATGATCATAACTAAAGATAGATGAAAGTAATTATAATTATATTAATGTATATAAATATTTTTTAGTTTTTTAGGCATAACAAATTCCCTTTTATTTCATAGAGAAAAATATGAATTGTAAATTGATCAAGGAACAAAAAATGGGTGAGATTGGGATTTTGAAATAGATTGAAATCAAGTAAGTATAGATTCTCATTAAAATCATTCACTATTAGGAAAAGGATCATAAAAGAAAATGTTGGTCTATCATTATAATTTTTAATGATATCAATTTAGTTTTTATTCCCTCTTTTGTTTATGGTTTTGTTTTCATTAACCTTATCTATATCACTCACACTCTTGTTAACAATTATCTCTATCCCTCTATAATTATTTACTCTTTTCATAAATATCCAAATCTTTAAAATCCATCTATGACCTTCAATGTAAAAACCTAGATATGAGTTATAATAGGAAACTATTATTCTCTCATAATTTCCTTTTTAATGGAAGTTCTATTTTTCATTTGTATGATTTTGGTTTTTATGAATGAATTTTCAAATGTTAATCCTTTGATGAATGAGATGGATTTCAGGGAAGAAATTCATTTTAAGGGTGGGTATAATGTTACATCCCATGATATTATGAATTTTATTTGAAATTAATTTGAATTTTTAGATAGATATAATTATAGGAAACCCTGAGTTTAGCATTTATTACATGCATAAACGTGTTTCTTCAATATTTTGCATGACATGTGAAATCAAGCTTCAGCAAACCATGAAATAAAATTATTTTATGTACGACCATTATAACTCAGACAGTAAATATACAAGTATAAATATTATTAAACAATTAATGAAATGTAGATTTAAATATACTACTAAAAATAAATTAACATATAAATTATTTATAACTAAACCACCAATTTTAGTAATGTATTAATATCATAAAAAATATATTTTCTTCAAAATTAATTTTTATTTATTTCTATGAGAATATTTTTCAATTAATTTATAGATTTTTTATAAAATTTATTTTATAAAATTATCTTAAAAACTGAACTAATCATATCAATATTATCTTATGTTGTAATTTTGTTATTTTTTGGAAAATAATGATTCTTCAATGAATAGTGAAAAATGTAGATTTTTGTAAAACTGTCATTTCTATTAACTAAATTAAGTAATTTAATGTCCTATTTATGTTTTATATAAAACTAAGTATTATTCTATAATATTTAATCAACTTATTTACATTCAAAAATACTTTATAGTGGATTGTAGTATACATTTATTTTTTGTGTTTAAATTTTTTTTATGTTATTGTAAATTACATAATGTTTTCCATTTTTTAATTAAAGAAAATATTACCTAATGTGTAAATTTTTAAAAAATATTATATATTATTGGTTAATAAATGTTCATTTAATTTTTAAATGATATTTATTATATATTTAGGTAATTTAAAATCGTCATGTTCTTGAAAAAAAATACACTTCTGAAAAACATGCTATTTCGAAGCATTTTTTAGTTTTTTTAATTTTTTTCCCCTTTTAGAAATTTTATTTGAAAAAAATAATTTTTTAAAAAAATTATAAGTTCGAATTTTTATGATGCTTTTATTTTGAAATTTGCTTTAAAATATTAATTTTTTTATGAATAATGAAAATATGAAATTTTAATAGAAATATTCATTTTCATTTATATTATTTATAAAGCTAAATTTTATTTTAAAATAGTTTTAAAGTAAAATTAGTTAAACTGTATACATATTAATACAATTTAGATCATTTTTTCAATTTCATATTGAATATGGATATAAAAACAGTGTAATATTTTGAACATTTTCGCATTGAAAGCCTACTTTCTCATCGCTTCTTTATGATTAATTTTAAATTAATATTTACCCAATGTTTGAATTGTATTTAAAAATATTTATTAAATACTTGGAATTAGTTTAATTTATATTATACAATAATGAAAACATATTTTTTGACCGAAATAAATATTCAAAATAGTAAAAATTAATTACCATGGTTTCGGTAAAAATAAGTTTCTTGTGGGGTTAAACATAAAAGATAATGGTTATAATGAACAAAAAACCAATATAAAGTATATTTTACTAGCCAAATATAAAACCTATAATGTTTAATTATTCATTATACTCCATTTTTTTAATTATAAAAATGTCGATACCTGATTTACGTTTCAAAACACTAAAAGTGTGCCACTCACCTCAGTTATACAAGGCCACCCCCTCTAATCCATTATTCAAACATTAAAACCCTTTTGGATTTGTCAATACCAGCACAAATCATGTCCCAAAATCCTTAATTTCATCCTAGTGGATTTATTTTCGGCATAATTATAACCTTGGAAGGCCTTTGATGTAACCCTAAGGAGGTGACCCAAAGAATAGGTATTGTTATTCAATGAGAACTTTTATTATATTTCTTCCTCCGCCACACCCAATTATTATTAAACCATTATGATATAATAAAAATAGTCTATTAGTTAAACTAATATGTTTTTATGTTATTGTTTTTTATATAAGACCATATTAATTTCCATAAAATGGGTTACAGAATCATCATTCATGCGTACATCAGACTACCACCTCAAAAATTGATATCATTGATTTTCCATAACCACCTCTCATGGTTGGTTGTGATGATGAATATAATATATATATATATATATATATTTATTTATTTATTATTTATAACATTATAAAAGAAATTTATGGATAATATACTATATATTTTTCTACTTTCCATTCCATAAGAGATAGGATAACTTCGTTTGTGTGTACAGTGGGATACCACCTCTCTAAGGGATATGATTCGTTTTCTCTAAAGATTTACATTGAAAATAATAATGATATTTTTAATAAATATATCTTATAAAAATGAAATATTTTTGATAATAATTAAAATTTTTGAATACATAAAATATAATATATCAATTCATCTCTTATCTTTTCACTCATAGAAAAATGATAACATCATTCACGTACATGTGGACTACCACCTTCACGAAGTTATGTGAATCTCCTTTTTCATCACCACACAACATCAATGATATGTATAATTATATTTAAATAATTAATTTATTATTTATTATATTATCCTCATTATATAATGAAAAGATACTACTTAACAATTTTCCATAATGATCGTTGAAAATAGAAATTTTTCTCATGTGTTTGTATATCCTACCATCTCCATGATTGTCCCACAATTCATTTCCCCAAAAAATAGTTCATGTTTTTTTTAATTTTTTAATTAATGTATAAATATTATAATTATTTCATTATTATTATTCTTGATATTATGGAAGCATTCTCAATGTAAGCGGACCAAAAAAATAACAAATCAAAATATACACAACAAAACATAGTAGTTATTACACAAAACATGATTTTACCAAGGAATTGTTATTAAATGGTAATTTAAAGGAAATAAGTAAATAATATATGGTATGACATATTTATAAATATAATTATTCTTCACTAATATAAGTATAATAAAATTATATTTATTATAGAGGTGGTTTAAACATGTATAATGGAAGTCGAGACTTAAGGTAAGGGATTTCAATCTCACTTTTATTTTTTATGAGAAAAAAGCCATATTCACCAAATGTATCTTGTATGTAGTGTATATAATACCAATTATTTTATTTTATTAATATTATAATTAATATTATTCAGACTTAAATATCCATTTTAATATCTCTCTTTCATGGGGTTTATGGTTTAAAAGTTACCAAAGTGGTAAGGAATTTTTTCCTCATTTTCTATCATTAAGACACATAGTAATGTTAATCACATTTCTTATTTTATGAGATGTACATGCAGAAATTTTTTTATTTAATATCATGAATATATTTATCCTCATAATACTTCAAATTT
The DNA here is from genome assembly GCA_963277665.1 of Viscum album. Taxonomy (NCBI): domain Eukaryota; kingdom Viridiplantae; phylum Streptophyta; class Magnoliopsida; order Santalales; family Viscaceae; genus Viscum; species Viscum album. The sequence continues at coordinate 938,481,295 of OY728150.1, forward strand.
CATTGAATGATATTCGTTCACGCAGCTTACGTATCAAAGTTACCAAAGTGTTAATGATTTTATGTTACAGTCTCCTCGCTTAATGTGGTTGTCTGTGAATATGTTTCTGATGAACAAATATTATGATCTGTCTCTCAAAAAAATCCTTAATTTTATTATTATCTAGTGATGTAATGATAAGATATGTTTCCCTTAATTTTTTTCTCCTCGTGTACTTAATATTTCAATTACAATTTTTTTAAGAAAAATAATCATTTGGTTCAATTAACCTTTTTATTTCAAAAAACATGTCCTTATGAATATTTTATGAAAATATTTTAATCATTTGAAAATTATTTATTCAATAAATTTATAACCATGTTTTACTTTTAAAAAAGTTATTTTAAAATAATCATCATGTCATTTTCCAAAAAACATTCATTTGTCTTTTATCGAAAATGTGAAATGAATATTTATTTCAACATGTATGTCATGAATGAAATTTAGCATTATCTAAATAATTATCTACATTGAATTTTAAAAAAAATCATGATTATTTAAAAAGAAAAATATTTTTAAAATGATTTATGTTATAAAATGTGTTTTTTAAATCAAAAATTATTTTTTTTCATGAAATGTCTTAAATAAAATTTAAAGCATCATTTATTTTATTTCAAGGTTATTTTTAATGAAAATTGTTTCAAATATTTTATTTCAGAAAGAAAACTATCATAAATGAAGGGTTATTTTCCTCATAAAATTTTTTTAATTATTTTTAATCAATGCTTTATATGTTTGTACAATTCTTTTCAAGGAAAAGAATTTCCAAATATTTTTGGAAATTTAGTTTTAAAAAAGACATTTTTAAAGAAATATTATATTATAAAATAATTTTTCCATGTCATTTTTCATTAAATATAACTCTCTATCTAAGATAAAATCCTTTGAGGTTAATTATGCTTCACGGCTGATATAATCCAAGGATATCATTCTTAATCTATATAGGAATAATTTCAGTTAATGATGACCTGATATTTTTGAAACTCATTTCTCAACCATGGGTTATAAAATGAATGAAATATTATGAAACATGAATCATTTTATACGTTATGATATTATAAAATGATAAAATAATTATGAAATCTATCACTTTTCCCTAGGTTATGAAAAGATGAGGTGTTTGTGAAACCCATTTAATTTCACAAGTTATTATTTGATGAACGTTTTATGATATTATGGAACATATATATTTTATTTTAATTATTTGATGGGAGGGGTCTATATCTCCCTCTAATTCATTTGTTAATGATTTATATCCAATGATATTAAAAGGACTTGAATGTGGAGTGAACTTAGTTCAGTAAGGGGAATTTTCTACAATGATGTTTTTAGGAGTGAACCTTTACTACTAAGATTTTTTTGGGAGTGAACTCATTAAAAAATGACATCCTTGGAAGTGAGCCATGAATATTATGTAAATTATTGTTTATGCTTATGTGAATTCCACTATTCTATGTCTATTCTAATGTTATTCTCTCATAGATCATGTTATTGGATTTTATTATGATTCTTATCTTATGAACTACCGATATTAATGATATGACCCAAGATTATGATCTTTCATATGTATAGTATGGTGTTAAATATTATTATCAGGTTCTCATGCCCATATGTTCGTGGAATGCTTTTGTACCTCTATTTTTTATCGTTATTGAGCATATGATCTCACCCTTTCTTATAATTACATTCCCTAGGTTATGAATAAATGTTTTATGTTGGGTATATTTGTTAATAGAAATAAAGGGGAAGGTATTTATAAAATATATTTAAGATCATTTTCCAAATTTGATGATTGTCTACCTAGTCTCCAATGACACAAAATTATTTTGGTCTACAGAAATGTATTAATGTAATATAATGAATATTTATCTAATAGGATCAATATATATTTTTTATAATCCTAGGTCATTATTAAAATATATAAGTTCTACCCACCAAGATAATCTAATCTTATAGGGTGATTAATTATCTCCCTATTTCAACATAATTACCTCAATGGCTCTAATTCATCATAAGCATCACACATGGAATACATTGTCCAGAACTCTTAGTCCAACACTAGAATCTACTTGGATGAATCTATGAAACCTATATTAAGGGAAATTAAAATTATTATGTTAATTTATGTCTCACACCTCAGGTCTTGTATATCTTAAGGAATACATAAATTGTCAATGTCTTCACCAATAACTATTGGGGAATCATGCATGTACATAAGGTTCATATGTGGCCCAAGACACAATGTGAAATCCATTCATGGAAAATGTATTTTAATTAAAAATTTATGTAATTTAAGATTTTCAATTTCATAAAGTGGATATAAAATACACATCACATTAAAAAAACAATATTATACCATATATAAAGTTTATAATGACCACATATATGATATTCTGAAAATTAAATATTTTCTGGGTAAGAAATCAGTTTTAGGGGTCGAGAGTGAACCTGAAAATTGAACAAAAAAAATAAGAGAAAAGGTTAATAATAAATCACTATATTTATTGTAAAATAAATTAAAATATTAATAGAATAGAATGAAAAGCACTAGATCATTCATTTATTAAAGACATAATTCAAGATTTATACATGGGAACCATTTAATTTCCCAATTCAACAATCCACTGGTTTGAATAATCTTTCAAACTAAGTTATCTGAGTTTACAAGTACCATCATTCCATATTTCCCCCTTTGGGTTATAGGAGGGGAACTAGGGGTATTAAGGTTAAGGTTTTGTAATGGAGTTTTAAACACATTTCTAGAAACTATTCTATGAGAAGTAAAACATCCACACTATTATGAAGGAGCTATAAAAGATTTCATAATAGGACACACCGAAGGGATGTTAGAATGTGAGAACAAATCCACATTTCCTTAGGTTTTTAATGATGTCCTAGGTTAAGTTGTAACACTAACTCCTTCACTACCTTTCCTTCACTAAGTGTGACAGGTGATATTACATTCTCCAAGATCAACTAATCCAGCTATATAGGGAGAGGAAAATTTATTACAAATTTTTGGCTTCCATCTATGATTGAGAGAAAAACCATCTTCATCAACCATATACTATTTTATTTTAATCAAAATAGAGTTAAGGGGATATATTATAGTTTAAAAAATTAACAGATAATCTAGTGAGTGGAAAACAGGGCCCCCCCTCACTTGGAACATGCCTTGTAGAGACATTATGGAGAGGAAGACTAGAAATTTATTATGAGCAGGAACAGCTGGACACTATAATGATATCCCCATTGGAAATCATCCCAAAAGACCAGGGAGAATTGGGAGAATATAAAGAATACATTGGGAGACTGTTTCCCAAAATATTATCCTTTTTATTAGATTTAATCTCAATCAGACCTATAGTAGCATTCAGGGTGAAATATGGGTGGCCAAAGGACTTAATGAAAGGATTGTGGAAAGAGGAGGACGCTCTCACCAAAACAGAATATGGTGACTAAATAGAATCATTTTCCATAGTGTTTCAAACATCCACCGTAGAATATATATATATATATATGAGGAATTAACTATATGATGATGAACCTTACATCAATGAAATATAGATTTCCAATTCCCTTAGTGGATGAAAATGAAAAAAAACCAACAATATGCTTATATCTGATCTATTTCCCAAAGAATTCCTAACCACCAAGTGACATCCAACTGTAATGAGTAGGAACCATTGATAAATCCATCCCAATGCATACTCAGTCACACCAGGGGTGTAACATACAAGTGGTAATGTAATCATATAATAATAAAGACCCGTGACGGTAGCCAATCCCCTTTAAGATTCTATGGTAATTAAAATAATGAGGAAGAAATGGAAACCAGTGTTACGACCAAGTATATTTGTTGATAATAATAGAGTTTGGTTGGTCTTTTTTTCTTAATATGCACATGGATGGAAAGGGAGATTGTAATGAATGAGGTCATTCATTCAAGACTCAAATCATTGTTGAAGTTCACCACTTCTCCAGCTTTTCATCACATTAAAACTTTCATGAATGTAACACAAATCATACCAAAATATCTCTATTCTTAATAGGGTCTCAATGCCACAAATAGCTCATCAATCGGATGTGCAGTTTTCAAGATACATGCGTCTTTTGTAAATTGGGTGCTAGTTATGCAGAATGGTATGCGCAGACGGTAGGCAGTATGCAGAACGATATGTGGTGAAGGAATGTGGTATGCGGTGAAAGGCATGTGGTACGCGGAATGGTGTCGAAAATAGAACACATCGTAGTATGTGTTGAAGGTGTGTGGTATGCGGTGAAGGAATGATTTACGTAGAATGATGTCGAAACGGTTCATAGAAACGGTACGTGGTTAAGGCATACAGTACCCAGAACGGTGGACAGAACTAAAAACGTTTGGAAGCGATGGTACGCGGGGAAGTCGTGTGGTATGCGAAATGATTCTAAATTTTTTTCGCGGAGACGGTATGTGGTGATAAGTTGCAGTACACGGACCGACAGTCATATGGTAAATTTAATGTTAATGGTACATGATAACAGTTTGCAATCAAAAGGATTTAAGTAAGTATTATAGGATAACTAGATGGATTTTATTTTTTAGATTATCCCACATTGAAAATTTGGGTAAATTAGAATACTGAAATTTGTGAAGATATGAACCTATTTAAGGAGCTGTAATCCACTTTGTTAATTGTAGGGGATTGGATATTTAAATTTTGGGGAGAAATCCAGAGATGTATGATGAGGTTTGCAGAGGAGATGATGGTATGCAGAGAGACTCCACTATGTAAGGAAAATAGTCCACTGAAGAGTCTGTGGTTCATACAGGAATCTCTCGCAGTACGTGAGGGAGTAAGGATGTACGGGAAGCAAGACAGTTCCCGAGGTGTGAAGAAATGTGCGAAGTAGAGTAGAATGAGGAGTAGTGCGGTATGTAGAGGAGTTGGATGGTACGAGGAAGAGCTGGAGGGTACAAGAAATCAATTGTGGTACACAGAAACTACAGCAGCATGCAGAACACACAAGGAAGCCTAAAAAATGACCAAATGAGTTTTTGAAATTATTCTTCATAACATATCAGTGTCCAGGAAAATTATATATAGTTTTTCGTGATTTTTTAACTTCAACAGAGCATCCATTTGCAGTTGAGGATGCATGAATTAATGATAAACCATTGATGTGACCTTCAAGTCTTTAAAATGAGTGAAAATTATTCCATCACAGTGAACACGGGGGAGTCAGCAGAAGTGATCTTAGGGATGTAGTATGATATCCATGAACGTAGTAAGGGAAGTGCACCTAGCAGAGAGTGACTCTTCTAAAATCATGTATTCCATAACTTGTTAAGATTAGTGGTTTGGGTACTACTGACACATTGTCGGGGTATGCTCCTTGGATGTAGACCTCAGTGGCGAACCAAGTAAATTTGATTTTTCATTACTTTGCATGTGATTGTTTTTTTCTACACATGCACTTTAGACAGGTTTACCAGGTTCCTACCAATTTGGGAACCAGATCCATCATTTTAAATGAAAAATTTCACACCTTGATTCACCCCTCCCCTCTTAGGGTGTTTTAAGTGGTATTAGAACACAAAGGTTGCGGATGTTGAATTTGTATTCTGCTATCAAGGATAATATAGTCAACATTATGGGAGTTCCCCTATTCGATTGAAGTGATATTCAAATATGGAAAAATAGGATGAGATTGCACCTAAGATCTATTGGAATGTATGTCTTATTTTATACACCGCATGGAATACAAGTAACTGATCCTACGAGACTGTCAATGATAGATACAATTAGAAAATTGCTTGATGCTGATGCAAAATCACAAAATGATCTCACTTCAGCCCTTTCTGATCAAATTTATCATAAGGTAATGAGTTTTAAATCTTCCAAGTCAATTTGGGATATACTAGAGAATATTTATGAAGGAGATATAAAAGTTAAGGAGGAAAAACATCAAGTACTACACAACAGATTTGATGATATGAAGATGCACCGTGATGAGAATGCAGACTCCATTATCAATCGAATTACTAAAGTTTTATGAACAATTTGTGGATTGAGAAAAGAAATCAATGACATTTACATAGTAAAGAAAATATTGAGATTAATTCCACCTCTTTAAATTGAAAAGCTGTCAGCCGATGAGGAAAAAGATATCACCAAACACTCAGTGGATGATCATCTGAAAAATATATTAGCTTATGAAATGAGAATCAAACCATAAGAAGATATGACTTGTGCTTGCAAAGAAATGACATTCAAATCCACAGAAAGAAATAAAAGTTTCAAGAGATATCAGTGATGTAGATAATGTGTAAAATGAAAATCTCTCTCTCATTTCCAGAATCTCATGAAGTGAAGAGGTAAATCTGAAGGCAGGCTATCTCCCACTTGTTTTCTTTATGGAATATTTGGGCACATTTCCTATCATTGAAAAAGAATATTTGATGACGAAGAGTGCAAAGTTGAAAAACTAGATAATACTCAAAAAAAGATTTTTCAAAAGGGGAAACATTAAATTTGAAAAGAAAGTACAGAAGAAGAGTTTTTTCTTTGGGGAGAAAGATGATGATAATCAATTATATGACGAAGATGAACCATAATTTAAGACTAGAAACCAAGCTTCCATGATGGTTACAATCTAAAGGTCAGAACCATTTATAGGTAAATCTGGAGATAATTTGTTGACTACCAATGTCGATCCCAAGTTGAATTTAATTATGCTATCAATATGCTTGATTTCAAATGTAAGAGATGATATATTTTGACAGAAATTGTAGAAGAATCATCAAAATATATTGATTAGTTGGAAGTATAAATTGAACAACAGGAAGAACTGGTGAAATTTCAATCATCAATCCTTGAAAGCACGGATGATTTTGTGGAACTAAAACTCAGAATTGAAGAACATACAAAGGTCATCAATGACCTTACCTCTAGACTAGAGGGGAAGCCCAAGAATATTTAAGGACTCAAAGAATAAGTTTTTACTCTGAGAAGTAAACTCGAAAGTGAATCAATTTCAAAACAAGTAAAGAAGAAGAAAAAATTTGGAAGGTTCTAAGATTTTGAGCTGGTAGAGAGAGAAAAACATGGTTTTAATGGGGTTGAAAAAATATTTAGTGATCAAAGACCCACATTCATGGTAAATAGTGGAATTGGTTGTGATTTGGAAATGTCAAACTCTACAAATAAAGTGAACCATAATAAAGGAAAGATGAAAGATGAGCATGTTAAATAGCGAACAGAAGTGCTAAAAAATAATTCCTTAAATCAAACTGAAAGGATAAGTGAATATTATCCTGGAATTTAAAGAAGTGATAGGCAATCAAAAAAATTTCGTGAGGAGGAAGGCATGAAAATAATAGAAGTGACAAGGAATTTTCTTTTATGAAGTGTTAGTTTTGTGGCTATTTGGGACATACCATGTCATACTGCGAAGAGGCAAGGAGCTATATGAATGAGGAAGAGTTAGGAGTTTAGCAAAAGAGAATATATTCATATCTTACCTATTATAGAAGAAATAATTTCTATGGATTTTGTTTTTACTATTCTATCAATGTCCATAAAGTTATGTATTGTAGGTAGAGGTATGACAGGAGAAATTCATTCAATACTCAGACACGAGTACATACACATTAAAAAGACAATGTAGCTATTAAAAATTGGTTATCTCCTCTGGAAGAAGAAGTTTAATATGAAGAAACCATGTACATAGAAAAGGGAATTAAAAGCCATGACCATTCTACACACAATCAAATATTTCATGGAAGGAATAGAGGAAAATTGGAATGTCCAATTTTGATGAAGTGGCCCTAAAATATACAAAGAACAAAATCACCTGGATTCTTGATAGAGTATGTTCGTCCCACATTACGGTTACTGCAAACAAATTAAATAATTTAAAGAAAAAGGTTGATGGAACATTGAGGTTCAGTAAATACGGTCTTTAAAGTTAGAAGGCAGTGGAAGTACTGAGCTGGATAATAAAGATATGAAGAAAATTGAAGTCATTTTTGTGGATGGTCTATGTCACAATCATCTTTGTGTGATTCAAATCTATGACTCGAGTCTTATTGTGACATTCAATCATAATGGTTGTACTATTAGAAGAATTTCTAAGATATCACTCATTAATGTATGTAGAACATATAGAAACTTTTATCAAGTTAACAACAAAGAGAACATTGTCTACTTAACAGTTGAAGAGGAAAAAAACTTATGGAATCGATGATTGGGGAAAATTAATCAGCAATACATGGAAAATATATCTATGCTGCAAATATTCAGGGATATCCCTAATCTAAAGAGTGAATGAGAAAAGACATGTGATGCCTTCATGTGAGGGAAACTGGTCTGCAGTTCCTACCTTCCAAATATGAAAATATCATCAAATCTTCTTGACCTCATCCATTTAGATATATGTGGACCGATAAATGTTGATGGAACACATGTAGAAAGGTACCATGTTATTTTCATAGATGATTACAATAGAATTACATGTGTGATCATTATACAAAGGAAGTGACAAGTTTTTGATTTTGTAAAAACCTATAGTTGAATCACCAAGAATGATACTAGATGGAAGATCAAATTCATGTGGTCTGGAAATGATAGGGAATATACATCCTTTGAATTTAAAAATTAACTATAGAATTATGGGTTACAAAATGAGGTTTCTATTGTGAGAACTCCACAAAAAAATGGAGTTGCTGAATGCATGAATCGATAGGTAAGTAACATGGACAGAACTATTCTGATCAAGAGTCGTATTCCATGACATTACAGGAAAGAGGAATTACATATAGTAGTGTATATTCAAAATCAAATAGGTCTATATATGGGTGAGATAAATAAACCATACGAATTGTGGCATGAAAGGAAGCCCTATTTAAAATATTTTCTTGTTTTCAGAAGAAAATGTTTTATCCGAATCAAAGAAGGAAATCATGGGAAGTATGGAGACAATGTAGAGGAAGGAATATTTCATGTATACTCAATGAAAAACAAAATCTATAATTTTTTCAACAAGATCTAGGGAATAATTTGGAAAGTAGAAATGTAAAGATCATTGAAGAGAAAAACATGAATGCATCAAGTAATTCCTGTGCTAGTGTGATAGAAGATGAAGAAGGATGTTAACATGGAACAATTGCTAATATAGAGGTAGAGGAAGGTGTGAAAAACACTCTAGATTCATATCATGATGTTGAATATGAAGAAGAATCCAAAAAAGTAATCCATAGATGGAGATAATTTTATTGAACCGCAAAGGAGAAATCTAAGAGTAGAGACTGATCAATCCAATATTATCGAGGATCGAAATCCACTAACACAGAAAAAGAGAATAGGTAATATGCACATTGTTAATTTCTATCAGTTCTGGAACAATCTTCATTCGAAGAGGTTGCAAAGGTTGAGTCATTATTAGAAGAAATGAATGGAGAGTTTGATCATATTAACAAAACTCGGACATGAGATCTTGTTAAAATACATGAAGATCATAATGTGATTGGTTCGAAGTGGATTTTCTTGAACAAATTTGTTGAACATAGAAATGTGATCAGAAATATGGCGCTCTAAGTCTGTAAAGTATATTCAAAAATCGAAGGGGTTGATGTTGAGGAGCAATTTTCTCCTGTAGAAATATTGGAGTCAATCAGGATATTTCTTTCCATGGCAATCCAATGAGGTTATAAAGTGTATCAAATGGATGTCAAGACAGAATTATTAACTGGATTATTGGAATAAAAAGTCTACATTGAACAACCATTAGGGTTTTTGTTTGGTAATTATGATATGAAGGATTACAAATTAAAGAAAGCTCTTTATGGCCTAAAATAGGCACCACGAGCGTGGTACTCTTGTTTGGACTATTGTCTCAGAAAGAATGAGTTTAAAAGATAAAGATTGGGTCACAATATCTATGTTGAAAAATCTCAATAGTATTGGATCATGGTATTGATAAAAATGTATGATATTATTTTTTTTTGGAAGAAGACATGGATCAGTAGATGAATTTTCCAATCACAATAAATCAGAATTTGAAATGTCCCTGATTGGGGAACTCACATACTTTTTATGGTTTCAGATACATCAAAATAATGATAACACTTTCATTTATTGGGAAAAGTATGGAAGAGAGCTATTTAATAAATTCAATATTCATGATTACAAACCAATGAAGACACCATTGGAAGTTTTTTCAATGGTCAGAAAGCATGAGGAAGGGACATGTGTGGATCTCACCATGTATAAAATAATAATTGGAAGCCTACTCTACCTAATGGAGACCCATCCAGATATTGTCTTTGAAGCTTTTCTCTGAGATTTCTTTTAGAGTAATCCGATGGAAGAACATATGGAGTAAATGAAAATAATCATGAGATACATTCAAGGTACAAAATATTATGGGCTATACATTGCTGCAAGAAGATATAGTGAACTATCAATATTTTTTGATGCTGAAAAGGATGGAGATATAGTGGATAGAATGTATACCAGTGTTGAATCATTCAATACTGGGAAGAAATGTGTGGGTTGTTTAATAAAGAACATGAAATTACATCACCTAGTACTACTGAAGGTGAATATATATCTACTACCAAGGCCTGAACATAGTTACTCTAGATGAAGCAGCAACTGCGTGACATAAGTTACAAGGTGAAACAACCAACGGTTATTTACTGTGATAATAAAAGATCATTTGATATTACAAATAATCCTATTTCGCACTCTCCTATGAAGCATATTGATATTAGATATCACTTCATCAAAAAAAGATGAACAAGTCATGATCAAAATGGACCTTGTAGGAACTGATGAGCAAGTGTATGATATTATGATCAAGTCACTGATAGTGGCTATGTTTTAGAAACATCGGTTGAACCATGGTGTTCAGCCACCTCCTAGGGCACAAGGAGGTTACAAGATTCCCATATCCCTAGATATTTTAACTTTAAAATTTGTTTGTGGATGTTTTTCATGTTTATGGGAGAGATACGATCCAGGGGGAGTATGTTCTGAGCTCTACAATGTTAAACTATCAGTCCTCAGGTATATCTACAATAGAGGAGAATGGATGAATTCAAAGGAAAGAGATCTATTTTTTTTCTGAATATAGGAAAAATCCATAACTACAAAAATGAAGGTGAAGAAAAGAAAATAATGATAAATCAATTCATTTCCTCTCTCTTGTTTTGTACATGAAGAATTCCTCACATAGACTTAGAGTGATGGATGTGTTTTTTCATGATGATTTGGGTTTTGATCGTGGGTGGCGCATCAGTGAATTTATTTTAATATTTCTAACAAACAAAAAGGGGGATATAGTTCGAACCAAGGCTGATTTTGGTAATATTGAAGTTTGGATTTTTTTTTTTCAATCTACACACCGATGACTAGGGTGTTTCCAAGGAATGAGGTTATTCATTCGAGAATAAAAGTAGTATTGAAGTTCACTGCTCTTCAAGCTTTTCATCACATCAAAACTTTCATGAAAGTCACCACAAATAATACCCAAAGACCCATATTCTAAATAGGGTCCCAAATCCACAAACAGCTCATCCATCAGACATTCAATTTGAAAGATACATGCATTTTTATAAACCGGGGTCTAGTTACACAGAACGGTACATGCTGACGACATGCCATATGTGGAACAATATGTGGTGAAGTCATGTTGTATGTTGTGAATGACATTTTTTATGCAGAATGGTGTCGAAAATAGTTTACATCATGGTAAGAGGTGAAGGCACAAAGTGTGCGGTGAAGGTATGTGATACGCGGAATGATGTCGAAACATTTGGCAGCAACTGTACATGGTTAAGGCGTGTGGTATGTGGAACAATGAATAGAACATAAAAATGATCTCAGTGACAGTGTGTGGTGAAGGTGTTTGATACACAAAATGATGATTAAAATGGTTCGCAGATACGGTACGTGATGATGAGTTGTAGAATGCAGAATGACAGCCATACGGTATGTTGAAGGTTAATGGTAAGCGATAATTGTTCGTAGTTCAGTGGATTGAAGTACATGGTGGAGGCTAACAGTACCCATATGGAGTTTATTTTATAGATTTTCCCACATTGAAAATTTTATTAAATAGGATTACAATAATATTAGGAGATAAGTTCCTATTTAAAAAGTTTTAGTCCCCTTGGTTAATCGGAGGTGATTGGAAATTAACATTTCATTGAGAAATCCAGAGAATTCTGAAGTGGTTCATGGAGGAGAAGATAGTAAGTGGAAAGACTCATCCATATAAAGAAAATAATCCATAGAAGAGTGTGTGGATAGTGTAGGAATCTCTCGCAGTATGCGACGGGGCAAGGCAGTATGTGGAGCAAGACAGTTCACGTAGGTGAGAATAAATATGTGGAGTAGAGTAGAATGTGGAATAACGCAATAAATAGAGGAGATGGATGGTACATGGAGGAGCTATATGGTATAAGAAAATAGTTATGGTATGCGGAAATAGAAGCATTACGCAGAACACCCAAAGAAGCCTAAAAATTTACCAAATCAGTTTTAAAATTTAATCTTCATAACTTAAAATGTACAAGAAAATAAATTACATCTAAGTGTGATTTTGTGACTTCAACAGAGCATCTATTTTCAATTGAGGATTAATGAATTAATCTTAAACAATTTAAGAGACCTTTAACTCATTAAATTGAGTGAATATTCTCCCAACATAGTGATCAAGGGGGAGTCAGTGAAAGAGATCTAAGGGATGCAGTGTGCTATCTCTAAACATTGTAAAGGAAATGCACTTGGTACAAAGCGACTGTGCTAAAATCATGTATTCCAAAACTTGTGAACATTAGTGGTTTTGGTATGACAGACACAATGTCAGCGTATGCTCCTTGTATGCATCTCTTAGTGGTTAACCATGTAGCATTGTTGTGTCATTTGTTTGCATGTGATTATTTATTTTCTACACTTTCTATTTAGACAAGTTTAACAGGTTCCTACCAATGTGGGAGTAGGATTCATTAGTTTAAAAGAAAATGTGGACACTTTAATTCACCCCTCCCCTCTCAGGGTGTTCTGGGGTCCATCAACTAGATCCACATGGCCGTGTGATAACAATTACATCCCTTACAGTACATCAAAACATAATGAGAGGGTAATTGTTACACATCCATGACCCACAAAACCAGGCCTAGGAAAATAATAATAGTAATGAACATCAATATTGAAATGTAAATAATCAATGATCCCAACTACTTAGAGCCCCTACAACCCCAAATAAAAATTCACATGCATTTCAAAGATAACCAGCTTCGTCTAGTCCAGACCAAAATTTACCACCTACATCAATAATAGAGTTATCCCTGTTTGAACACAGCCTAAAAACTCTTCCCTATCCCATCTATGTATGACTATAAATCATCCATCCACCTAGGTAATTATATCATTACATGTGTCAAAAAATAATTATTAATAATAATTTATATCCAACTAAAATATTGATTTCAACTTATATTAAATAGGAACAAATTCTTTAAATTCATTCATCATTACCCACTCACCAAAACCTTGAGAAACAATTTGTGAACCACTATCAGCACACCATCTCCCCTAATTCATATTGGATACAAAATAAACTGGACTCAATCAATGAAAATTTTGATTCAATATCTCTATAAAGCCTAAATAATTACACTTAGTGACTTATGTTTTCAAAAATAATTAAAAATGACCTACAAATATCGCCTAGAAATGTCCTCAATCTATGAAAAAAATACCCAAAATTGTCAGAAAATTTCACAATACTGTATCCAAAACTAAACAAAAATCAATGGCTATTTAGTATGAATAAAAATGGGGACAAATATGGATAAAATAGACCTATTATTTCACATAATCACAGCCAAATGTATCCCAAATGAATGGGATACCATGTAGGGGAACATGAAAGAATAGGCTAACCAAATAGACTCTTTCCACCACCTACGAAGCCCAAACCCCCCAAAATCATGATAATGAAAAATATGAACATAGACACATATAAAAACAAAACCCAACACTATTCATGGCATGAAAATTATGTTCAACACCAAGAATCCATTTCACCCATTGTATTCACGGCTGTAATTTCCCATGGAAGACGGGACCTCCATTGTCCGAACAACATTCATAGTGGAAAAAATATTCAATCTATTAAATAATCATGATGGAGGACAAAAAAAACTATTTATCACCATTAATGATTTGAACCCCATGGTTCAATGTGTAAATTTTTCTCACTGCTAAAATGTTTTCTCCTAGGCTGATCAACCCTTCTAAGACAGTCACCCAAGCACCCATACCACCAACTTGGTCTCAATCCACATCAAAAGAAAATGTATATGATTCACCAATAATAATAATTGACATATAAATGAAAATTTTCATAACAAAAATTCAAATAATTAAAATTAATTCTGAATTTCAAAACCCTTTTGGACTCATAGTATTATAATATCCCCACCATAGCAGTTCTCATCCCTACGAAGTCTCAACGAATCATTAACCATTAATCTCGATCAATTATGATCCCTACATAATGATCATCTCATTTTTTTCTATCTTAAAATATTGAATGATCATATGTTACCAATCTATAAACATGTGGTTCACTATTCATCCACGGACTAAGTCATAGCTCCTCATAATCACTAAAACACCTTGAAAACACATGCCTAGTCCCATCTGACCCAATGCACCATAGTGTTAGTAATAAATTCATCCCTAAAATTATGGTTCTTATGACTATAAGAATCACCTCAACAATATTGATTCTCATGAAATGGTGTTATCCATTATCAGAATCATTTACTAAAACACATTTATAAAAATCTAATAACCATATTGATGTGGTTTACATCTCAACATAAATAATCATAGGAAAACAATTGGTTGTCCCTACTCTTGATTAATCATCAAGAGACCACTTATTCAAAACCACAAAAAAACTATCTCATCTCAAAATCATGATTACTTAACTCATTAAGTAATCTAGAGATCATTAAACTCATACACTAATGTTTAGAACATAAATATTTTTAATTTAATGTTTTGATAACAAACTAACCAAATAATTCACCATGATATCACTTAAGAACCATCACACCATCAGTTTGACTCCTGGTTGGAATTAATTCAAAGAACCATTCTCTTAGTTCCAATTCATAGAATCTATCTATCATCTCATCTAAATCCCATTTATAATATTTAATTTGGGACCATAAAAATCAGATCCACCAGGTCCCCAATATCAAAACACCACATTGTTTGTCAAACGACCAGTTATAGAATGCACGAACTTTCATAAACTTCATCATATCTCCATGTTCTATGCTCTATCCATCATATTAAAAAATAACTGTACATGACCACCCCATTTATACATGATCATGAAATTTCAACCACTACCCCTTTCTATATCACTAGAATTTTATCCATATTCTACTCCTAAATTCAATATAAGATGAGGGTCACAACCTTCTATGGACTATGGTTGTCTCCATACCATAAGGCCTTCCTCATAACACTAATCTAATGAAAACTCCATAGGATCCAATAGCATAAGTTTCACTAATATCAATTCATTCTCTTCCACTATCATCTTTGAAAACCATTCCATCCTACCAGAATCTGTCGAGGACCACACTCAGGTCGAGCATCCCATACCACATGAACCAACATCAATGTTAGCTCTCAATATAGAGGGACAATTCAAAATCTCCACAAATATTTGGGAAACTATTACAAAAAACATCTCATTGGATCCATCAATCATCGAATATTATATGAGTATGCACTAATTATAAATTCAAATTGTTCCACATTTAATTGATGTTCACTACCTTAGTATAATCTAAACCTAATAGTTAAATTCTCCCATGAATCTTACGAACCTAAACTAAACCATGATATAATTAGTCATACAATGAATTGAATAGGAACACTCACCTAAATCATTTTCCATTCTTATAATTATGTATATCCCATATACCTAGAATCGCCAATATAAACCCTCTTCAAAATTAGGTTATCAACCCTTTACAGTTTCTTTCACCCAATAAACTTAAAATATGTATTAATTTTAAAAATACAAAGAATTCATTCATTCTATCAAAAAAATCCAAAATTGATCAAGTATAGGCACTCACCAATATATCCTTCCAAATAAAAACATCAATACTAGTTCTGTAACACCCCAACACCAGATACCCCATCCTGGGGCTCACATTATTAATAGTATAGAACATACAATGCATATCATACCATTGTATTTATCATTTTTTCTATCTTGGAAAACACGATAGAGCCGAAATACCAACATTACATTATAATTTCAAAAAAAATACCATTAAAACTATTATTTCATCCATGAATAATTCGTAATATCCTAATTTATATTTTGGGGGAGGAAGAAAATAATTGTTGTGCTCATATGAATAGTAAGGGTTATGTTCATGAGAATATGCCATTAGTGAATAAAGTTAAATAAATATAGATGAGTGGATAATAAAAAACATGTTATTTTTTCAACTACTTCTGTTCAATGAGAATTCCAGGCTAATATCAATATAAAAACCACATTCCTCAATATCAAATGCATTTTTTGTATTTATTATAGGATTGATAAATTTTTTATTTTTTTGAGATAAACCCCTAAATTACTCATAGGCTTATAGGCATATGGAATAATACATGACCCAGGGGAGCAAGTGATTAATGCATAGAGAAACCACTACCTATCTACAATTTTTTTGGATGCTTCCATGATCTGCCTATAGAGATGCATGGATGGAATTTACCTATATATAACTGAATGACACCTAGTACTAATGGATAAATCAATAACCTTTAAAAATTCACATTCCAATTAGCACTGTATCAGGTTACTTATTACATTGAAATTCCACTTATAGGTCCTTCACAGTGGATCTATCTTCCTGTAGCCTTAATCTCGACCGTGGACCACACAAATCACCATAGTCATCAAGTACTGAATTTATATACCACATGCCCCATAATCCCATGTCTTCTACAATAAATCATTCATTTAGACTAACATGAAATTACCACCACTCTCCTGCCACTGTTGTTCCCTCATCGGTCTACAGACGTGCTTCCATTGAGGCTCTAACCATTTCACGGTAACTAACGACAATGTTAACATCCCATAATGCCACCTAGGATATCCTCCAATCATTATGGTAATCCACCTAGTTCTATTACTCCCCACTACTATCAAGGTACCCCATTCCGTGCACAGTGACATGCCCCACACCATCCTCTTCATTCAAACACTAAAAGTTTCTCGGTTCTAGTATTTAATCAGGGGATTTCATGAATGATTATGGGGTTCCTAGGTCAAAATTATAATCCACATATTTACATAAAAATTACATTGATAATGGAAAGTTATTTCTTGAAAATTCAAATTCATAATTATAGACACTAATTACCATGTACTATAAATAATTTAATCATGAGTCATTCTACCTGGATCTCTCAACCAAGACATCTTCCTAAATATATTAGTTGGTGTATAGTAGATACACATCTTATATGGTATAAAGACTCGGCCTTAAACATTACATAATATTTAATTAAATGAATAATTCACATTGAATATATTTTCAGGTGTATATTTTTATAGAATTAGGACAAAACTATTTCATCTCAAAAAATTACAAATTAGACACTTCTACAAAGTTTCCATTTTTTTTCATAAAATAAAAACTATTGAAAAAAAGAGTCATGTCTAGTTCAATGTTTTAGATATCATGACTTTTCCTTCATCCCATCCTTGACCCTATTCATCTTTAGGTCCTATGAAAACCTTTCAAAACTTGGGGTGAGCATAAAAATCTCAGTAAGGGTTATAAAAGAATGAAATAAAACATTTGTTCATAAATACATACAAAACATGAACTCTTTTACTTACCTCATGAAAAAATAAGATTTTATGAATAACACATAGAAATCATAAATTATAAAGGTAACTTGTGGCATCTATATCATACTTACATTGTAGCTATCACAACTACAAAGGGAGTTACTTTGGAATACCCGTAACAGTATATTCCCTAAATCTCTTAGGAGAAACATTCATGTTTACCTACATCATGTTACCCAATGCATTGGATAGCTATCTCAGACTCACAAGCCCTAGGTTGATCACAGAACCACCCATATACATAAAAAATTCCCAAGAACGATAACATGATCATAACACATAACATAAGCATAAAGGAAAGATAACATTTCCACATTGCAATAAAAAAATATCATTTCGAGATATTGAAATAATAAATCCATTATCAAAATCATTTTCAATACAAAAATACGTAAAAATGGTATATGGTATTTATTTTTCCTTTCGAAAACATTTTGGCTTGTTAAGGAAGCCAATGGTCAAATAATACTCTCGGCGGTGGAAAGGTCGTTGTCACTGCTTACGTTAAAAAAACATTACTTTTTGTTGTTTAGTAAAATGCTTCATATAGAAAGATTCACTTTAAATGAAATAAAAATTAAAAGGGGTTTATACACCATATAAAATAAATTCGTGTATAAAACTAAATATGCATCAATGAAAGGATATTGAGACGATGTCCCTTACCTCTTGTCCGACATGACCCGTATGTTATTTAATCTCCTAAATAATAAACTAAAGTTAATTTTTACTTTCTTAAGAACCTTTTCTATGTTTATTATTCCTTTTATATCACTTATTACCATGTTTTAATCATTATGTAATCATTCAAGTTAATGATGTTCATTTTGTCGATATTTGGTACTTGAGTCAAAAATGAACACCTTATATTTAAAAGTTGTCCATGTGGTAAATAGTCCATTATATCCAGAATGAGATTAATTATTTAGATATCATATATATCATATATATCCAGTATATATATATATATATTTATAATAGTACATGTCATTTGGAGGTAAGAAATGAAATGCACCGTTCATGGAGATGGTAAACCGTACGTACGCAAGAACGCTACTTTCATATATTTGTATTATTTTAATGGAATTAAAATATAATGGTACATAGTTATATTATAATTACAGTATAATATCATATATAATATCATTAACTCCATCCTTTGTACATCCCACATATGGAATTAACGAGTCATTTCACTTTGAGGGGCAGTAGTCTGCACTTCCTCAAATGAAACTATCGCATTTAACTATAATGGAAACCATAAAGGTATGATATAAATGGAAAATATAGAAGCATAAAGAAAACATAAAAATAATTTATATCATATATAAATATAGTTCAATCATAATGGCCACCATAATAGGCGGTTGGAGATAATCGAACAATCATCGTTTCATGAGGCGTTAGTTTGTCATCAACAGAAACATTATGTTCTTCATCCATAAGATGGAGGTGTGTGTAAGTGTAGTTCGAATACTTATCAAAAAAACATCCTAGTTTATTGAGGATACTGGTCTTGTTACAAAATAAAGGAATAAAAAGAGTTTAGGGGTTGGATAATTAAAATAAAAGAAAATAATTTAAGAGAAATCATTGACTTTAATTTGGGAAACATTCTTTGGTCTGAACCAAAAGGACTTCTTGAAGTGCCATCTCCCTATTTTAAGGCTTTTAGGGGGAGGAGGGGGATGTAGGGAGCTTAATTGAGTAGATTTTGGATGAGACAAAAGGCCTGAGAGGTGTGATGAATTGGTTTGAAGTGGTCTCCTTTTATAAGTGGCGAGGGGCTCTTTAGGAAAGTGTGCAAATATTATTTTATTATATAATGATATTCGGTTTCTAAAGGTCCAAAAATAGTTATAGTCACATATAAAATGACGCATGGTCGAAATAAAATTATCCAATAATAATTGGATAGGTTTTGGAAAATATTTTAATCAATATAATCTTATTTAATTAAATCATATATTAATTTGGTAAATGCTGCATCATTATTGTGTCATAAATAATTTAATTTATTCGATGTCTAAAAATTATAAAAAATACTATCATGTAGGAAATCTTTTTATATTTATAAAAATATTTATAGTTATAAAAATGACTTATATAACACCATATAAAAATTTATTTAGTAATATATTTTTGTTCTTGTCATTTCTTCCTTTACATTAAGTTAATTAATCAAAATTGTCATTATCACTCCCAAGTGGCTCAATTGGGTCCCAAAATCGACCCAAAGATGACCATGGTCGTACATGAATCAACCAATAATGTTTGGATAGGTTTTAATGTAATTTTGAGTTATTATAATATTCCTTTTAGCTTAGTTTACCTTATTTACCTTTAACCACGGTAAATAAAAGTCAAAAGTTACTATTCACCAAAAAATATTTATATTTTATCGAACCACATTTTACTTACTAAAAACAACCATGTATGTTTAATTTTTGAAATTAAATTCACAAAAGCGGGTGAAATTTCATTTAAATGAAAAAGTTAGTTTTTTTAACTACTACTAAGTGGTTTCACTATTCATCAAAAATTGAAGTTTATCAGAAAATTACCAAAAAATATGCCTATGGTATATTTGATATTCCGAATTAAAAATTATGTTTATTTTTCCAATTCAAAACATAAAAGGGTCATTAATTAATTTTAAAATTAATTTACATTGTTAAAACAAATAGTGTGTTTTTAAGAAACAATAACTATCAAAAGATTGACACCTATTTATGTCAAATTTCAAAGTGAAATTAATTCCAATGACCAACATTGGATTAAATGGTAAATATATATTCCAATTACACTTTATAACCCAATATAAAGATTATATAACAACATAAATAAATTATATTAAAAGGCACTTTTGAAATAAAATACAATTTTATCACTATTCATTAAAAAATCAACTTTATCGAAACAAATCCAAAAAATTTACACAAAGTAAATTTTGATGTCCCCATTCTAAAGAAGTATTTTATTTGGTCAATTAGAATTTATTAAAGTGATCAAAGCTATATTTAAAGAGGTTTCTCCATTAAAAGGAATTAAATCGACATTTTAATGTAAATTATGTTTCAAATTAGATTCATTCACATTTTAAGCCTCTAAATTTTTATTAGATAAATTTAAATACATTTAAAAAATTTATATAATCATATTTTAGTTTTTTTTCTCATTCCATCCAATAAAACGACTAGGAGTTAACTACCATTTTAAATATTAATATTATATTATTAGTGTGCAAGATAAGATTTCAAAGAAACCTGTTGTTGCGTATCGGGTACACTATCGAACATAGTAACCACTTTAAAGTAAAATTAATATTTAATTCACAAATATTAATAAATATAAAAATCTATTATTCTTCATCTAGCTATGATGTTACATTCTTCCCCCCTTTTGGATATTCTGTTCTCAGAATTTTTATTCACCTATTAAAATAAGTGGTGGTATTTATCCCTCATAGCAATTTCAAATTCCCATGTTTCCTCTTAAATCATATGGTGTTTCCACAAAACCATTACCTGGTGAAATACTTTATTCCGCAACACTTTCTCTCTACGGTTAGGAATCCAAACTGGTTGTTCTTCATAAGAGAGATTCTCTTCCAACTGAACTACCTCTGGGCTCAAAACATGAGATAGATCTGGAATTTACTTTATCAACATTGAAACATGAAAAACATTGTGTACCTGGGAAAAACATGGAGGTAAACCCACTCTATATGCAATTGATCTAACTTTTTCCAAGATTTCATAAGGTCCATTGAACCTCGGACTCAACTTTCCCTTCTTACCAAAACGCATCACACTTTTCCATGGACAAACTTTGAGAAAGACGTGATCACCTACCTCAATAGAAAGATCCTATCTTCGGTTATCTGAAAAACTTTTCTATCTGTTTTGATTTGTTCTCAAGTGCATCTGAATCAACTGAACTTTCTCTGCCATCTCGTCTACCAATTCTGGTCTCATCATCTTCCTTTCACCTACTTCATCCCAAAAATCTAGAGTTCAACAATGCTTTCCATATAATTACTCAAATGGATACATCTTTATACTGTAATGAAAACTGTAATTATATGAAAATTCAACCAAAGAAAGATGTTTATCCCAACTTCCCTGATAACCCAGTGAACAAGCACGTAGCATATCCTCCTAGGTCTAAATTGTTCATTCTGACTGCCCATCTGATTGAAGATGAAAAGCTATACTAAAATGTAATTCAGTACCCAATGACTCCTAAAGGCCTTTTTAAATTTTTGAAGTAAACCTGGGGTCATGATCATATACAATATATAGGGGAAGTCCATGCAACCTGACTATCTCTTTAACACACAACCGATAAAGTTGGTCTAGAGACAAAGTATCTCGAATAGGAAGGAAATGAGCAGATTTATTCAATCGATCAACTATAACCCAGATTTCATTATTACCTCGATATGTCTTTGGTAACCCCACAACGAAGTCCATGGATATATTTTCTCATTTCCACTCTGGCACCGGTATAGGCTGATGAATCCCTTTTGGTAACTGTCGCTCTACTTTAACCTTCTAACAAGTCAAACACTTCAAAGTAAAATCAGCAATATCTCTTTTCATTCCATCCCACCAGTAATACTCCTGAAGATATATGTACATCTTAGTACTACCAGGATAAATTGAAAACGGTGAACTATGAGCTTCACATAACAACTCATTATTCAACTGTGAATCACAAGGCACACATAATCTCTTCCCAAACCTCAAAACACAATAATTATCAATGTTAAAATCAGGTAACTTACCCATCTGAACCAACTCTAACTTTTTTGCAACTCACTATCTTCCTTCTGCGCTTGATTTATTCTATCTGATAGAGATGATTTCACAGACACCTAGAGAAAAACTGAAAATTTTCATGCACCAAAAACTTCTCTTCCAATGTTTATCAAATCAAAAACCAAAGGATCTCGTTGCAAACGTATCATGGTTAATAATACATTACTTTTTCGAATCAAATCATCAACCAATTTATTTTCTTTTCCTGGATGGTAATGGATCATGCAATAATATTCCTTGATTAATTCCAGCCATCTCCTATGTCTCATATTCAATTCTTTCTGAGTGAATATATATTTTAAACTTTCGTGGTTAGTATATATTTCATTTTTTACTCCATACAAATGATACCTCCAAATTTTTAAAGCAAAAAAAGCAGTTAATTCCAAATCATGTGTATTGTAATTTAACTCATGCGGTTTCAACTGATGTGAATCATATGCAATTACCTGGTCATTCTGCATAAGAAAACATCCATGTCCTTTCAACTAAGCATCACTGTAGATAAAAAACTCACCATTTCTAGATGGTAGTGCCAAAATTGGATCATTTACCAATCTTAATTTCAATTCCTCTGGTAATAACCTGAAACAACTGATCCATCACTACAACAAACTGTTCAATTCTGATTCTGACCATCTCAGGATGCTGATTTGGAAGGTCATTTCCCACTGTATGCCTTCCCAGAAAATCTACTCTATTTCCTCTATGAAAAACCAAAATTAACACAAAAATATCTTAAGTGAAGCAACATGGTAACCTGTAAATGCTATATCATTTAAAAATTGTGATAATTTAATTTATGGACATTTATTTAACAATAAACTAACTCCTAAAGTTGTCTAAACTGACCTCTAATACTAGCTATAAGGACCCGGCCTTAAACACTAAATAACATTGAATTAAATGAATAATTCACATTAAGGATCTTTTCACGTTTAGAGTTTTATATAATTAGGACATATCTATTACATCTCAAAAGATTACAAAGTAGACACTTCTACAGAGATTCCTTTTTTTCATAAAATATATACTCCTGAAAAAAAGAGTCATGTATAGTTCCATGTTTTAAATGACTTGACTTTTCCTTGATCCCATCCTTGACCCTATTCATATTTAGGTCTCTATGAAAACATTTCAAAACATGGGATTAGCATAAAAAGCTTAGTAAGGGTTATAAAACAAATAAAGAAAACATTTGTTCATAAATACATACAAAACATGAAGCCTTTTACATACCTCATGAAATCATAAGATTTTATAAATAACACATAGAAATCAAAAATCATAAACCAAACTTGTGGCATCCATATCATACATACATTATAGCTATCATAACTATAAAGGAACTTAATTTGGAATACCCATCACAGTATATTCCATAAATCACACAGGAGAAACATTCACGTTTACCTACGTCACGTTACCCAATTCATTGGAGAGCTATCTCGGGCTCACCCACCCTAGGTTTATCACGGAACCACCCATATACGTAAATAATTCCCACGAACTATAACATGATCCTAACACATAACATAAGCATAATGAAAAGATAAAATTTCCTCATTGCAATACCAAAATATCATTTCGAGATATAGAAATAATAAATCCATTATCAAAAACATTTTCAATACCAAAATATGTAAAAAGAGTATATGGTATTTATTTTACTTTTTAAAAACATTTCGGCTTGTTAAGGAAGCCAAAGATCAAATAATCATCTCGGTGGCGGAAAGGTCGTTGTCACCGCTTACAAAAAAAACATTCCTTTTTTGTCATTTAGTAAAATGAATCATATAAAAAGATTACCATTGAATTAAATAAAATTTCAATGGGGTTTATATACCGTATAAAATAAAGTCATGTATAAAACTAAATATTCCTCAATGAAAGGAGATTGAGACGAAGTCCCTTACCTCGTGTCCGACTTGACCCGTTTATTCTTTAATCTCATGAATAATCAAATAATATTAATGTATACATTCTTAAGAACCATTTTTATGTTTATTATTCTTTTTATATCACTTATTACCATGTTATAAACATTATGTAATCATTCAGGTTAATAATGTTCATTTTGTCGATATTTGGTACTTGATTAAAAAATGAACACCTTATATTTACAAGTTGTCCATGTGGTAAATGGTCCATTATATCCAAAATGACATTATTTATTTTGATATAATATATATAATATATATCCATTATATATATATATTTATTTATTTATAATAGTACATATCACTTGGAGGTAAGAAATGAAATTCCTCGTTCATGGAGACGGTAAATCGTACGTACGAATGAATTAAACTTTCATTTCTATTTCTTATTTTAATGGAATTAAAACATAATGATACATAGTTATATTGTAATTCCAGTATAATAACATATATAATATAATTAACTCCATCCTTTATATGTCCCACATATGGCATTAACGAGTCATATCACTTTGAGGGGGAGGTAGTCTGCACTTCCTCAAATGAAATGACCGTGTTTACCCATCATTGAAAACATAAAGGTATGATATAAATAAAAAGTATAGAAGCATAAAAAAAATATAAACATAATATATATCATATATAAATACATTTACATCATAATGGCCACCATGATAGGTTGTAGGAGATAATCGAACAATCCTCGTTTCGTGAGGCGTTAGTTTGTCATCCAAAGAAACATTATGTTCTTCATCCATTAGATAGAGGTGTGTGTAAGTGTAGTTCAAATACGTCCCATAACAACAGAATAGTATATTGAGGATAGTGGTGTTGTTACAAAATAAAGGAATAAAAAGAGTTTAAGGTTTGGATAAGTAAAATAAAAGGAAAAAATTTAAGAGAAATCATTACCTTTAATTTGGGTAACTTCCTTTGAATTAAACGAAAATGAATTCTTGAAGTGCCTTCTGCCTAAGTTAAGGATTCTAGGGGGAGGAGGGGGATGTAGAGAGAATAATTTAGAAGATTTTGGACGAGCCAAAAGGCTTTAGTGGTGTGAGGAATTGGTTAGAAGTGGTCTCCTTTTATAAGGGGGAGGATGGGCTTTTAAGAAAGTTTTAAAATATTATATTATTATATATGCTATTTAGATTCTAAAGGTCCAAAAATCATTATAGTATAAGATAATATGACTCGTGGTATAAATAAAATCTTCTAATAGTAATTGGACAGGTTTTGGATAATATTGTAATCATTATAATCTTATTTATTTAAATCATTTATTAATGAGGTAAATACTGCATCATTATTGTGTCATAAATAATTTATTTTATTAGATTTCTAAAAATTATAAAAAAATAATATCATGTATGAAACCCTTTTATTTTTCTAAATAATATATATAGTCATAAAAATGACTTATATAACACCATATAAAATTTCATTTACAAAAATATTTATGTTTTTGTCATTTTTCCCTTTACTTTAAGTTAATTAATCTAAATTGTCATTATCAATCTCAAGTGGATCAATGGGGTCCCGAAACAGACCCAAAGATTCTAATGGTCGTAAATGACTCATCCAATATTGTTTGGACATGTTTCAAGGTAATGTTTAGTTATTATAATATTCTTTTTACCTTGAATTACACTATTTACCTTCAACCGCGGTAAATAAAAGTCAAAAGATACTATTCACCAAAAATTATTTCCATCTTATTTAACCATATTTAACTTACTAATAACAACCATGTATGTCGTATTTTCGAAATTAAATTCACAGAAGCGGTAAATTTTCATTTAAATGAAAAATTCAGTTTTTTAACTACTACTAAGTGGTTTCACTATTCATCAAAAATTGATGTTTTTCAGAAAAATACCAAAAATTCAGCCTAATCTATATTTGATATTCCGAATTCAAAAATGAAGTTTATATTTCCACATTTAAAATATAAAAGTTTTATTAATTAATTTTATAATGAATTCCCATTGTTAAAATAAATATGTATTTTTAAGAAACAATAACTATCAAAAGATTGACACTTATTTATGTCCAATTTCAAAGTGAAATTAATTTCAATGACAAACATTGGATTAAATGGAGAAAAATATATTCTAATTAGACTTTAAAACTAAATAAAAAGATAATCTAAACATATAAATAAATTAGATTAAATGGAACATTTGAAATAAAATACAATATTTTAACTATTCATTAAAAAATGAAATTTATCCGAAAAATCCCAAAAATTTACACAAAGAAAATTTTAATGTCCCCATTCTAAAGAAGGATTTTATTTGGTCAATTATAATGTATTAAACTGTACAAAACTATATTTAAAGAGTGTTCTCCATTAAAAGGTGGTAAATCGACCTTTTAATGTAAATTATGCTTAAAATTAGATTCATTCACATTTTAAGGCTCTAACTTTTTATTAGATAAATGTAAATACATTTAAAAATCATGTATAATCATATTTTAGTTTTTTTTGTTCATTCCATCCAATAAAATGGCGATGAGTTAACTACCATTTAAAAAAAATAATATTATATTATTAGTGTGCAACGTAAGATTTCAAAGCAACCCGTTATTGCATATCGGGTACGCTATCGAACATAGCAACCCCTTTAAAGTAAAATTAATTTGTAATTCACAAATATTAATAAATATGAAAATCTATTATTCTTCCTTTACCTAGGATGTTAGATCCTTCCCCCTTTTGGAAATTGCGTGCTCGTAATTTTTATTCACTTATCAAAATAAGTGTGGGTATTTATCCCTCATAGAATTTTCCGACTCCCACATTGCCTCTTAATTCATATGGTTTTTCCAAAAAACCATTACCTGGTGAATTAATTTATTATGCAACACTTTCTCTCTACGGTCAAAAATCTAAACTGGTTGTTCTTCAAAAGAGATATTCTCATCCAACTGAACATCCTCTGGGATCAAAACATGAGATGGATCTGGCATATACTTTCTCAACATCGAATCTAGAAAAACATTGTGTACCTGGAACAAAATTGTAGGTAAAGCCACTCTTTACACAATGGATCCAACTTTGCCCAAGTTTTCAGAACGTCCAATGATCCTCGGACTCAACTTTCTCTTCTTACCAAAACACATCACACTTTTCCATGGAAAAACATAGAGAAATTCATTTCACCTACCTCAAAAGAAATATCCCTCCTATGGTTATCTGCATAACTTTTTTGTCTACTATGAGCTGTTATCATGTGCTTCTGAATCTACTGATATTTCTCTTCCAAATATTCTACCAATTCAGGTCCCATCATCTTTTTTTCAACTACTTCATCCCAAAAGCTGGAGTTCGACAATGCTTTCCATATAATGCCTCAAATAGATCCATCTGTGTACTGGATTGAAAAATTTTATTATATGAAAATTCAACCAAAGAATGATTTTGGTCCCAACTTCTCTGATAATCCCGTGAACAAGAACGTATCATATCTGCTATGGTCTGAATTTTTCGTTCTGACTACACATATAATTGAGGACGAAAAGATGTTCTAAAATTTAATTCAGTACCCAATGACTTCTGAAGGCCTTTTTAAAAGTTATAAGTAAACCTGGGATCATGATCAAATACAATATACAGGGGCGCTCCATGAAACCTGAATATCTCTTTAACATACAACCAAGCATGTTGATATAGAGACAAATTATCTCGAATAGGAAGGAAATGAGCATATTTAGTCAATTTATCAACTATAACCCAGATTTAATTATTACCTCGAGATGTCTTTGGTAACCCCATAATGAAGTCTGTGGATATATTTTCCCATTTCCACTCTGGAATTGGTAGAGGCTGAAGAATCCCTTTTGTTATGTGCTGCTTTACATTAACCTACTGACAAGTTAAACACGTCACAATAAAATCAGCAATATCTCTTTTCATTCCATCCTACCAGTAATACTCCCGAAGATCTCTGTACATCTTTGTACTACCAGGATAAACTGATAATGGAGAACTATGAGCTTCACATAACAACTCATTCTTCAAATGTGAACCACAAGCCACACATAATATCTTCCCAAACCTCAAAACTCAATCTTTATCAATGTTAAAATCAAGAAACTTACCCTTCTAATCCATCTCTACCTTTTTTTGCAACTCAATGTCTTCCTTATGCACTTGCTTTATTCTTTCTGATAGAGATGATTTCGCTCACACCTGAAACAAAACTGAAACTTTTTTAACACCAACAACTTCTATGCCAAAGTTCATCAAATCAAAATCCAAAGGATCTCGTTCCAAAAGTATCATGGTTAATGAGACATTAATTTTTCGAATCAAAGCATCTGCCACATTATTTTCTTTTCCCGAATGGTAATGGATCGTGCAATCATAATCCTTGATTAATTCTAGCCATCTCTTCTGTCTCATTTTCAATTCGTTCTGAGTGAATATATACTTTAAAATTTTGTGGTCAGCATATATTTCACATTTTACTCCATACAAATGATACCTCAAAATATTTAATGAAAAAAATAGCAGTTAATTCCAAATCATGTGTAGGGTAATTTAACTCATGTGGTTTCATGTGACGTGAAGCATATACAATTACCTGGTCATTTTGCATACGAAAACATCCAAGTCATTTCAAAGAAGCATCACTGTTGATAACAAACTTTCTATTTATGGATGGAAGTGCCAAAAATGGAGTATTCAAAAATATTCTTTTCAATTCCTCCGGTAATAACCTGAATTAACTGAGCCATCACTGTAACAAACTATTCAATTCTGATTCTGCCCATCTTAGGATGTTGATATGAAAGGTCGTTTCCCACTTTATGCCTTCCCTAAAAAGCAGCTCTGTTTCCTCTATGAAAAACCATTCTTAACAGATAAATATATTAGGTGAAGCAACATGGTAATCTGTTAATGCTATATCAATTCAATATTACCATAAATAAATTTTCGGACATTTATTTAACAATACACTAACTCCTAAAGTTGTCTAAACCGACCTGTAATACCAAATATAAGGACCCAGTGTTAAACATTGCATAATATTGAATTAAATGAATAATTCACATTGAGGATCTTTTCAGGTTTATAGTTTTAGAGAATTAGGACATAAATATTACATCTCAAAAGATTAAAAAGTAGACACTTCTACACAGTTTCCATTTTTTTCATAAAATAAAAACTCATGAAAAAAAGTCATGTCTAGTCCCATGTTTTAGATAGCATGACTTTTCCTTGATCCCATCCTTGACCCTATTCATCTTTAGGTCATGTGAAAACATTTCAAAAATTGGGATGAGCATAAAAAGCTCAGTAAGGGTTATAAAACAAAGAAAGAAAACATTTGTTCATAAATACATACAAAACATAAAATATTTTACTTACCTCTTGAATTCATAAGATTTTATGAATAACACATGGAAATCATAAATCATAAAGGTATCTTGTGGCATACATTTCATATTTACAATATATCTTTCACAGCTACAAAGGGAGTTACTTTGGAATACTCATCACAGTATATTCCCAAAATCTCTTAAGAGAATCATTCATGTTTAACTCCATCACGTTGACCAATGCATTAGAGAGCTATCTCAGGGTCACCCACCATAGGTTTATCACGGAACCACCCATATACGTAAATAATTCCCATGAACCATAACATGATCATAACACATAACATAAGAATAAAAGAAAGATAACATTTCCACATTGCAATAAAAAATATCATTTCAAGATATTGAAATAAAAAAGCCACTCTTAAAATCATTATCAATACCAAAATACGTAAAGAGAGTATATGGTATTTATTTTTGCTTTTAAAAACATTTTGGCTTTTTAAGGAAGCCAGAGATCAAATAATACTCTCGTTGGCTGAATGGTCGTTGACACCGCTTATGTTAGAAAAAACATTCCTTTTCTTCATTTAGTAAAACGCTTCATATTATAAGATTCCATTTGAATGAAATAAAAATTCAAAGGGGTTTATACGCCGTATAAAATAAAGTCATGTATAAAAATAAATATTCCTCAATGAAGGAGATTGAGAGGTTGTCCCTTACATTGTGTCCGACTTGACCCGTTCATTATTTAATCTCCTGAATAATGAACTAAAGTTAATATCTACTTGATTAAGATCAATTTTTAAGTTTATTATTCCTTTTATATCACTTATTACCATTTTATAACCATTATGTAATCATTCAAGTTAATAATGTTCATTTTGTCGATATTTGGTACTTGAGTAAAAAATAAACACCTTATATTTACAAGTTGTCCTCGTGGTCAATAGTCCATTATATCCAAAATGACCTTCATTATTTAGATATAATATATATAATATATATCCAATATATATATATATATATAATATTACATATCATTTGGAGGTAAGAAATGAAATGCACCGTTCAGGGAGACGGTAAGTTCTGTGTACGCATGAATGCTACTTTCATTTCTATTTATTATTTTAATGGAATTAAAACATAATGATACATAATTATATTATAATTACTGTATAATAAAATATATATTATCATTAAATTCATCCTTTATACATCCCACATATTGTATTAACAAGTCATATCACTTTGAGGGGGTGATACTCCGCACTTCCTCAAATAAAATTATCGCATTTACCCATAATGGAAACCATGAAGGTATGATATAAATGGAAAATACATAATAATAAAGAAAATATAAACATAATAAATATAATATATAAATATAGTTCCATCATAATGGCCACCATGAGAGGCAGTAGGAGATAATCAAACAATCATCGTTTCATGAGGCGTTAGTTTGTCATCTACAGAAACATTTTGTTCTTCATCCATTAGATGGAGGTGTGTGTATGTGTCGTTAAAATAATTATCATAAAAACATCCTAGTATATTGAGGATACTGTTTTTGTTACAAAATAAATGAATAAAAATATTTTAGGGGTTGGATAAGTAAAATAAAAGAAGTCAATTTAAGAGAAATTGTTACCTTTAATTTGGGTAACTTCCTCTGGATTGAACCAAAAGGACTTCTTGAAACACCTTATGCCTATGGTATGGCTTCTAGGGGGAGGATAGGGATGTAGGGAGATTAATTAGACAGATTTTGGATGAGACAAAAGGCTTTAGAGGTGTGAGGAATTGGATAGAAGTGGTCTCCATTTATAAGGTGGAGGAGTGTCTCTTAAGGAAAGTGTGAAAATATTATTTTATTATATAATGATATTCGGTTTCTAAAGGTCCAAAAATCATTATACATAAATATAAGATGACCCATGGTAAAAATTAATTCATCAAATTGGAATTGGGCCGGTTTTGGATAATATTATAATCATTATAATCTTATTTATTTAAATCATTTATTAATTAGGTAAAATACTGCATCATTATTGTGACATAATTAATTTAATTTATTCGATGTCTAAAAATTATAAAAAAATACTATCATGTAGGAAATATTTTTATATTTATAAATAATATATATAGTTGAAAAAATGACATATATAACACCATATAATAATTAATTTACTAAAATATTTTTGTTTTTGTCATTTTTGCCATTACTTTAAGTTAATTAATCTAAATTGTCATTATCACTCCCAAGTTTGTTAATAGGGTCCCAAAATAGTCCCAAAGATACCCATGGTCGTAAATGACTTATTCAATAAGTTTTGGAAAAGTTTTAAGGTAATTTGGAGTTATTATAATATTCTTTTTAACTTGAATTGCCCTATTTACCTTTAATCGCGGTAAATAAGAGTCAAAAGTTACTATTCACCGAAAATTATTTTTATCTTATTGAACCACATTTTACATACTAATAACAACCATGTATGTTGTATTTTCAAAATTCAATTCATATAAGCGGTAAATTTTCATTTAAATGAAATGGTCAGTTTTTTTTACTACTACTAAGTGGTTTCACTATTCATCAGAAATTGAAGTTTTTCAAAAAAAATACAAAATATTCAGCCTAAGATATATTTGATATTCTTAATTCAAAATTGATTTTTTTTTTCAAAATTCATAACATAAATGGGTCATTAATTAATTTTAAAATTTATTCCCATTGTTAAAACATATAGCGTGTTTTTAAGAAACAATAGCTATCAAAAGATTGACACTTGTTTATGTCCAATTTCAAAGTGATATTAATTCCAAAGACCAACATTGGATTAAATAGTAAAAATATATTCTAATTTTACTTTAAAACCAATTAAAAATATAATCTAACCATGTAAATAAATTAGATTAAAAGGCACTTTTGAAATAAAATACAATATTTTCACTATTCATTAAAAAATGAACTTTATCGGAAAAATCCCAAAAAATTACACAAAGTAAATTTTTATGTCCCCATTATAAATAAGGATTTAATTTGGTCAATTAGAATGTATTAATGTGAAGAAAACTATTTTTAAATAGGTTTCTCCATTAAAAGGCTGTAAATTGACCATTTAATGTAAATTATGCTTAAAATTAGATTCATTCACAGTTTAAGCCCCTAACATTTTATTAGATAAATGTTAATACATTTAACAATAATGTATAATTATATTGTATTTTTTTTATTCCCTAAAATACAATGGCTATTAGTTAACTACCATTTAAAATAATAATATTATATTTTTAGTGTGCAACGTAAGATTTCAAAGAAACCCGTTGTTGCGTATCAGGTATTCTATCGAACATAGTAACCACTCAGATGTAAAATTAATATTTAATTCACATATATTAATAAATATGAAAACCTCTTATTCTTCATTTACCGGGGATGTTACATATGTAATTCCATCTATTTTTCCTCATAAGGCATGCTGATACATTAATGTTTTACCTATAACAGGTCCCCACTCTACACTTGTGAATCCTATGCCTACCACATATTTTTATTTTAAATATATTTAATTCTAAAAATTATTAATATGTTGAAAATTATTAGTATTGATCAAATAATATAGAATTTAAATATTTCCCTACTTGATGACAATGCATTCTCAATAAGCATCTATCAACGAATACCATATATAGAAATGGTATATGGTTGAGACATTGTAAATGTAACAACCCCAGATCTAGTAACCAAATACAATGCTTACTTATTATATTAGTATATATACATAGTATCATATTCATAATTATATAATAGTTTAGTAGTCTTAGTGATCCAAATACATACATGATACCCATTATACAATGGGAATAAAATATAAAACATAAAAAAACAAATGTTCTACATCCATGAAAATCTTTCAATGAGTCCTTCATAACATTGGGAAAAAAATATGGGTGGGATCAAATTCCCAGTAAGGTTATGTATGTCTTAATATATCATTATTATAAAAGTAATAATCAATATTTCATGGTGAATAATTGAACATAGATTCCATTTAATCAATAAAATTAATAGTAAATGATTCCAAAGATAATATCAATTAAATATTATCATAGATAATAATAAATAAATTATCAAAGATTGAAGTTCCTAATATTAGATGTAATGATATAACAAATAATTATATCAATATAATCAAGAATTTTCACTAATAAAGTTTAATCTATTGGTATGTATACACCAATACCCCATTTAATTTGGCCAACACATTTTTTCCATGAGTCTTTGTGATGCATCAAGTGACTATCAATAACTGATACCCACTAATCACCACATATCACATGCATTAACCATAAAATAAATGATCGATTCAATTAATAAATAATATTATTTAATAATAAATTTTTTGTATTGTTTAAAGAATATGAATTTTCCAATATTTTTCCATGTCAATTAAATGGCATTCATAGTAAAACACTATATGTAAAAATGGTCCATGGTTTAGAAAATAATCATATCCATGATACAACAAATATGGATACTTATTAGAAATATAATTTTCTATGATCACAAGTAATTTAATTTGTTTTGAGAATGTTATAGACCAAATAATTTATAGGATATAATATTTGACCATAGATTCCATGAAAATACAAATTTTTAAATGAAGTCATATTCTTTAGAGAAAGAGATATAATGGAATAAAAATATAAAAATAAGCCATCATTTAATATTTTTATTTTTTAAACCCATTTATATCATTTAGAAAATTGTAGATATTGTAAAATGGTTATAGTGTAGGGAAATACATTTTACACCATATACATTAAATAAACACATTTTTACTTTTTGAAAATAAATTAAAAAATAACCCTTAGAAAAAATAATAGAAATATTCTTTTCATGAAATTTAAGAAATTAAGGATAACATAAAATTTACATAATAAATCCTTTCTCTATTAAAAATATATTTAATAAAATAATCTTGAAAATTAGGTATATCAAATAAATATTTATCCTATTAAAAGAGAAATAAAATAGATTTTTATTTTAAAATATTCTATTATAGATTCAAGTTACAATCAGAGGAAATGTTTCAAAACATATAGAAACTCCTTAAATATAAAGTGTATAATAATATGATGTGATATTATTAAGGAAAAATAATTATATTCTATTAATGAAAATATAATAAATCCCAAAGAACATGAGATTGTAAAATAAATTCATACCACCTTTTTATTATTTATATTATAATCCCTTAAAATAATAAACATGAATTATGACAGTAATAATCATAAATAAATATTTATTCATGTTAAATAAATAAAAGTTTCAGTATATGCACCACATAAAAGTGAATTGGTTAATAATAAAAAATATTCCTCAATGAAATGAAAATTGAGATGAAATCCATTACCTCACACGTTCCTTTTGGAGAAAATGATTTAACCTCTTGTATAATGATTTTAAACATGTTATTAATTAATATAATAACCATATTCATATTTATACTATCTTATATGATCCTTTTATATCATCTTATCACCCATTCATTAATAATATTTCATTGTTTTAATTTTTTATGGGTGTTAGCTGCTTCAATTTCACAAGCATGTTTTTTCAAAGAAGGTATGATTATTGTTAATAAGATATAGTTGCATAGTATTATGTGATATATTAAAGATATAAATATAATATTTTATCTTTTTATACCTTTTTATAATCATTATTGTAATTTTAACATTGAAAATGAATGGCATGGCTTTATGGAGATAGTAGGTCATACATTGGAATAAGTGAAATTGTTAATTTAATAATGTCGGAAAGGGTAGAGAAGTTTATGATATATTAATTTTTAGAATAAGTATTATTCCATAAGTTTCATATTTATTTAATTTTTCCATCATTATGGAAATCCATGTGATTCAGGGATGGGAAAAAATGACATTGGTTGGTGAGGCGGTAGACATCCGTACACATAAAAGATGATTTTGTTTCCCATTTAACATAGAGGAATATGGATAAATTTTATTACATGAACATAATAGAATCCAATTATTTTGTAGATATGGTTGTTTCTATATTTTTTATATTTATACATAATTGATTTTAGGAAGATATGAATCATAAAAGATTTATTTTGGGGAAGATGAATACCTTCACATAGAAACCCTATAATTAATATCTTACTAAGGACCCTAGGGTTTGTCTGTTGGGAAGAAAGAAATGGTATAAATAGTATAAGGTTGTGGGGTGAGATTTTTAAAGGGAATTTTGACATAAATTTACTGAGTGGTGAGAAAATTTGAAAATAGAAGGTGCCTTTTTAAAATTTAGGTGAGTGGGTCACTTTTAATATTAAAGGTTTTACAATAATATCATGTCACATTCTTAGAAATATTGCTATAAAATTTCTCATATTAAAATGGGATAAGTTTAAGGTAAAACTCCAGCTAACCATTGGGGTTTTAGAAAGTTTTTAGGCCATTTTTCCTTATAATTAATGATTACACGCCGATAAACATGTTTTAAACATAAAAAATTCATTCATCGTTTACTATTTTTAATATACATTATGGAAAATATTTATGTACAAAATATTACCTAATATTAAATATTATGATTCCTAAAAAGGAATATATTTTTAAAATTAAATTCATAGAAGTAGAAGAAATAAATTAAAAAATAAATCTGAAAATGGTGTAAAAAATGGGGTTTCAAGAAATTTTCTTTTCAATAATAAGAGGACATTACATTAACTATATGAATAGCGATGGTAATTATATGAAGTTAAGGTAATATATATATATAATATTCATTTAATTTAATTAATCTATAATAAAATATTATTTTTATTTAAATAAAATTTAGAGAAATTATAGCTTTTTAAAAAAAAAATAGTTTTCTAAAAAATATTTGTTTTTACCAACAAATGGTCTTATATTTACTAATATATAATTTATAGTCAATAAATTTTCAATTAAACATATTATTACACATTATTATAATAAAATGGGGAATAAGTAAATAATTCATTTTTAATCATTCGTTAGTTTCTTTTCTAAGGTAAAATTTAAAAAAATAATTCTTGGATTATTTTCACCTATTATGTCCAAAAATAAATATTTAACCAACTAAATAAGAAACATTGTGCCCTAAAATATTTAAATTTAGTTATTATTTTATATTTTATAAAATATAATGATCGCATACTATTATTGAATCTTAAGTGTTATATTATTTCTTCCTATAGAAATATCATCGTCAAAATTTTAATTGATGTTACTTTATAAACAAATGAAAGTGGTTTTTCTTAATAGAAACTACTATTTCCCACATTTTATACTCCATTTATTATTTATCAAAATTAAATTTATTAGTTTAGTAATTTTATTCCTCTGTACATGTTCTCTAGTTTTAGGAATCTGGATAGGTTCATCGCAGTAAAATAAAGCAGGTTGCAATTTGATTTTTTCATAGGTGAGAACATGTGTTGTGCCTATAATGTACTTCAATATAAATTATATATGGAATATATATTTTAATTTATAGAGTCTTAGTGTAATTTGAAAAATGTAATCCAAAACTCAGATTCATTCTACAATTTATAATGGTCTGGTGTACCTTTTGGTTATTTTTCCTTTCATAATCATCATTATAACACCCTTCCATAGATATACATCCATGAAAACCAGGTCTCACACTATAATTTAAAAATATTTCCATTGATTATAGAAATATCTATTTTTCGTCATTCCACTACATTAAGAAGAGTTTGAATAATATTTACTAATATCATTGCCCTCTTAACATGTTATTGTCATACATGTTTCCATTCACTAACTAAATCCCATCATGTTGAAGTATTATATCCCTTACTGTATAACGCTTTATTAAACAAAATTTTGGATACTTTATTAGAATCTACTGTTGTATGAAATCTATTCCAAAGCTAAATACTCATATAACATACCTATAAAATCAAGTGACCATTATTTAAATTTTTATTCTAATTTCATAAAAATTGTTTTAGATATTCCATCAGTTTATGTATAATAGGAAATGATCAATTAAAGGTTAGTATCATGTTCCATTATAATAATCTTCTAGAATTTTGATTTAAATTAGTGATCATGATCTGAAAATTTGAAAAATGTTAAACATTATGTCGAATAAAATCGTTAATATAGATCATTTTAAGTTTCCTAAGGGATAAATATTTTCTTATATAAATAAATATTGTGGATTTAGTAAGGTGATAAAAACTTCCAATATTATATCATTCTTTCACAAATGAAAAATTTAATTTTTCTGAAGGTTCATTTGTGAAACGAGGTTATTGCAAATGGTTTTTACATTGTAATTATAAGATTGAATTTTCAATGGGATTGAAGACCCATATCAACAAATTACTTGCAAGGAGGGTTTAGTCCCATATAAAATAATATAAAAAATAAAAAATAAGTAAAATTAAAAATTAGAATGATAAATAAAATTAAATAAAATGAAAAATAAAAAAAACATCCAAATAATATAAAAATTTAAAAAATTTAAAAAATATCTATATATATATATAATTAAATATATAAATAATATAAATAAAAGACCATATATAAAACAGTAAATATATGATTTAATTAATATATTAAAAAAATAAGTTTATTCAAATGGCTATCATAATAAATATGTCTATATATAAATATATTTATATATCACTAAAGGGATGAGGGTCATCAAGAGGAGAAGTGATGGGGGAACTCTGTCCCTATATCCTGCACCAAGTGTCCCATGAAATCCTTCATCTGATGATGTTTCTTTTCATGCACTTGATGAAAGTCCCCATGATCCTACTCATGCTATCAATGACACTATCCATGCACACCACAATGGGATTCTATAACCTCATCATTTTCATGAAATTTCTCCTTGTACTTAATAGCCAATGTTGAGGACTCTCCACAAGATCCTCTCAAATGATATGATGAAAACATAATAGTTCCATAATAAATGATATGTGTTAGTCGAGAATTGATATCAGGAAATCGACCTTTATCAAAAGCATACTAAGTCTCTTGCAACTATACTATGTCATCAAATAGTGCTACATTGGTGGCCAAACCCATAGTATCAGCCAAACTCTCATCATGTGTGTGATAATTCCTAGCCACTTATGACAACATCATATAAAATTAGTAATTATTATAGTAAAAATTTATTTTTAGTTTTTTTGAAAAAAATTACTTTCCATAATCTGATGTTGTCGACTACTAGAAATCTCACCAGTTACAGGGACAATGTTCATCCCATTGTAAACATCAAACTCTTTAATATCAACCATATCAACTACCTATAATATTATTAAAATAAATAATTTACAATAATATTTATAAAATTTATAAAATAAAATTACTTACCAGATATCGTCGATGAGTACTAAATGTATGAATACTAGCTCAAATGTGTGACATCATGTCTCCCCCGGTACTTCTAACCTAATGATGATCTCCTCATAAAATTTTCTGTTATCCATTATGATAGTAACCCATACCAAATCTGATAGGATATATAATCTGGTCGATGTATTTTATAGGACTGGTTAGAAATATTGAATCCATTATTTATCATTTATATCTTCCTCAAATTGTAAAAAAACTGACATCAACATTCGTTCATGCAGGCCTCCGAGATAGTGTTCTTCATTCTATCACTGAAGTGATATAATAAAACCTTTAAATAATTAGTAACTGAATGCTAACAACCAAAAAAACAATATAATGATAATATAATTACATACCATCTAGTGATCAGACATGAGCATCCAAGCATCAAGGGGTCTATAATCACATGTCACCGATGCTATTTTTTTTTTCAAAGAATAGAAATCCCATGTTCAGTAGATATATATGATAAATGTGGGAAAAGAGAATAGATAAAAAAACAATTAGTATATAAACAAATTAAAAAAATTAATGGTAATTAAAACCAACTATTTTACCAACTAATCATACCTCTACATGCATGTGTCAAAATCCTGATTTTGATGTCAGTTAAGAGTTGGTTTGGGAATTATCAATCTTGCAAGACCTCAACACCCCTCGAGTCAATGAACATCCTAGAACTATAAAATCAAAATATGTACTATCAGTATCATCACAGGATAGTATAGCCACCCCTAGGATACATAACATATCTTTATAAGTCTCACCAGTCACCTTAAATGAGAAATTAATGTTTTGTGAAAATAATTGAAGAAAATAGTTTCAATATTCCTAATATACATAAAAAATAGTTTCAATATTCATATTCATCCTAATATACATAAAAAATAGTTTCAATTTCTCCATATTCCTCCTTAGTATCATCAATTTCTGTAGGAGTTTTTTCTTTATCTTCTCTTATTTATTGAAACTCGTTTTTCACATCGTCAAATTCAATGTTACTATTGACCTGTAGCCATGGGCTGTCATCATCGATATTTTTTTATCTTTACTGAAATAATGTATTTCGAGTTTTATCTTGGAAATTAATAAATAGTTTTTACTTCAATAGAAAAAAAAATCACATTACGTAAACTGGTTTTCATGAGATTTTATTTTTATAATGGTCCACTAATAAATTATCTCCCTTA
The DNA here is from genome assembly GCA_963277665.1 of Viscum album. NCBI lineage: Eukaryota > Viridiplantae > Streptophyta > Magnoliopsida > Santalales > Viscaceae > Viscum > Viscum album. Next base: position 938,522,014 of record OY728150.1, read on the forward strand.
AAGAAGAACAATAATTTTAATTTAAAATTTTGTTTTCTTAATGATAAAATAAAAATGGTTAATTTACTACATAAATGATTTTACATTTAATTTTTATGATTCTATGTCACATATAGACATGGAATACCCTATCAGTATCTAACAAATTTAATTTAATCATCATTAAATAATTCTATCTCAGATAACATAGTTCAATTATTTCATCACAATGACAAAAAATGAAACTTCATTTTTTATATAATGACATAAACTCATCAAAACAAAATTTATTAATTTTTTTATTTCACATATGTGTGTACATGATATCGAAAACCATTCACCACATATGCATAAAAAGATTTATAAAATTTGGAATGTTGATAACTCGACATAGAATATCTATGATCAATTTTATCAGTATGTAGTGATACCTAGAAAATTGAAAAAAATATCAATATAATAAAAAATAAATATATTTAATACGTTAAAAAATAATGTATTTACTTTACCATTAATTCAAACTGGTTGGAATCATTATGTTGTTGATATTTTTCAAGTGTAGTTAGTGTAATTTAGGGAAACTGTTTCATTTTATGATCATTATATAATCTATAGATAAAATAATAATAAACTAATTTTATAAAAAAATTATAATTGGTGATAGTAGGAAACACATTAACAATATTTTTATTTCATAATAGTTGAGAAGAAAATATGAATGAGCCATATGATGTTCATCATCGGAAATCAATCAATCTTGAAGTCAACCAAAACTAGATTCAGAATGATTAAAAATTTATAATTGAATGTTCAGTGCATCTTTAGCATTTCCTTCATTATTTCTCATTCAGTAATGTTTTGATGTATATTCTTTTTGGAATTTATGGGAGTATAAAAATTTGCTCCTATAAATAATATTTTGTAATTGACCCTTTAACATATTATTTTTTATATAAATTCTTATTCACCTAATGAATGAATTTCTTATATGGGTACACCAATCAGAAATATACCGAACCTCCATATTTTTCATCATATGGTAAATTTAATATCAAGTATTCCAATGAATCAAAGAAATGAAAAAGAATTTTTTTCCCTAGATTACATAATATTTAAAAAATATATTCATGTAGTATTCTAAATTCATCATAGTCTATTGAAACTGAAAAAATGTCTTGGAAAAGATATGATTGTTCCATTATAACATCACAAATTATGGAATTAAAAAATATATTAAATCCGAACCGTAGAATCATTTCAAATACCACATGAAAATCATGACGTTTTAATATAAAAATATGACTCTGACATACACATCTATACAAATTAGAAATATAAACTTTTGGTAGTAAAAAATCAATCATCCACTGATAAAATAATAAATGGTAATATGTGGAATATGTATAATCTGATTTTGACATCATTAATAACTATGATCAATTATTCTCAAACAACATATCTTCTGGTCACCTGTAAATTTTGGGAAGATATAATTGTGTGTTTAGATTATTTTTAGACACACTAGGTCTGTTCAAAACTATAAAAAATATATTATCAAAAATAGTCCTTATCAATAAGAAAGAAATCCAACACGTGAAGGGCCAACAAATCTGACGAATATGGGGGATACTAAAAAAATAATTCATTGAATCCAATTGTGATCTTTCCCAAAGCCACAAATTTTTTGTTTGTTTAAAGACAATCCAAAGGTAGTGGAAGGTAATGAATATACAATAGATTTTAAATACATACCTAATATCATTGCTGGAAGTCCATCTCTTGCAATTGAATCAATTCTGAAATTATTTATGTTTCTTCAGAAATGATGATGAATAAGAAGAAAATCACGATGAAAGTTGATAAAACAAGGTCTTCGGCCATTGAAGAGCACAACCTCTTTAGTGTCACTCATACAGTATGTCCATGATTTTGGATATTATTCACACAATCCAGATAACATCCCATATTCTGTGATGTCTCTAATTGTCCACATTAATCCCACTTTCATTAGGATGTTTTGTTCACAATAACATCATATGTACTGACATAATTACTCCATAATATATTTATCTCATCAATCAATAGCTTCAAATAAACATTTATATTCATTTTTGGATGCCCTATAATTATTAATGATGTAATGATATATGGTTCATTCATCAATATCCCTGATGTGAAGTTGAAAAGGTTCAAAAATTTGGGATAATAATATTGTCTATCGTATGAAACAAATGGAAAAAATCCATCGGTAGAAATATCCAATCTAATATTAAGGGATCATATTGAAAAATAAGTATGTACGTGGTCAAAATGTTTCCATCAATCATCATCTAAATGCTTATTTTTGTTTTATCCAATTGAAATATTGTATTTTTTACCACAACATGAATGATGTTGTGCTCTGAGGCCTAAATTAAAGCTAACATGTAGGTGTACGAAAGAAATACATCAACTTCCTAATGGTTACCAATATAGACTACCCTTGTTTAGCCTCCTTGTACCTCAATTTTCTAGATGTATGATAACTAAATAATATCTAATTTTATCCAAAATATATGGTACAATATTTTAAACATGTAGGATTCTTTTTATAACCAATACCCAAATAATGAACCAACCTTTTACTCTATAAATTGGTAAGAAATACATTCCATTTAGGTAATAGTGATTTAAAAAAATGAATATATGATCAAAACTGATATTTGGCATTCCATTATTCGATTTAATAGACATAATGTTTTTAACATAATAAAAAAATTTATCATGAAATAAGGATAAAAGGAATCTTCAAAAGATATCATCAACTCATAAAATCAATATGGTTCTTACTATGGATATAAAATAACATCATTCTGAGTATCTATTTATTGAAAAAATATACCAGAAACCTCATTTACTATAGTTTGAAATTGTGATAGATCTGGAACAAAATTATTAGTATCATCTCAAGAACTGTTTTCCCCATGTAGATACTAAAAACATTATATTTCTAAAATGCGTAATATATAACCATCAATGTGGTTAAATGATTAAAAGGTACATAGATAAAATTTATTACATTGACAAAAAAATTTCACTTATGAAACATGTTCATTTTTAGATTGTAGAAATTATAAAAAATCATTAACATCGTCAATGTATGGAGGATTTGTACCCGAAACATTTATATTTCTATGATGATTTATGAAACCATGATATTCTAATAAGGACTGATGTGTACTTTCTTATTGTATATTTTACTAAAAATAGAGAATAAAATTTTTTCTTATTATTAGTCAAATATAAGGAAGTGACTATAAAAAAATTACAAAAAATAAAAGTAAAAAAATTACATTAGGATATTTTTAACTTTTTAAATTAACATTTGTTGTCATTAAAAGATATAGAAGTCAAACTTGGGGGAATAATGGGAGTATCTAGTAGAGGGGGTGAAGGTGAAGTCCAAGTAAAACAATTGCACTACCCCAATATTCAGATCGTATGGAGGACATGTAGTCATGGGTAAACCTATGAGATTACCCATGACACACTCTCCTCCAAATGGACAGAATGAATGGGCACTGCAATTCTTTAACTTCATGGTCACTTTAATCCCCTCAACTTTGTGCTTCCCTCAAGGGATGCAGTTATTAGAGTGGATGTTGGTGACCATAAAGAGAAATAATTTCAACACTATAATTTTTTCACCTTATCTTCCCCTTCATGCCCATTACTTCATGCTTCCATCACACCCCTTGGTCAACCTTCATTTACTAATTTTGGTTAATTGTGATTAATTTTGGTTAATTATGGTTAATTGTGGATAATTGTTTCTAATTGTGTTATTTTTTACAAAATACCATCAATTAATAGTATCTTTTACTAAATACAGCTCATTCCTGGTATTTTTTTTACTAATCACCATTCATTTCCAGAATTATTTTACTCAAAACTACTCATTGATAGTATTTTCCTCTAAATACCTCTCATTACTAGTATTTTTTACTAATTACTTATCATTGTCATTATTTGTTAATAATTAACACTAATTACTATTATTTTTTACTAATTACCACTCATAGATAGTATTTATTACCAATTACCACTCATTTTTTAAAATCATTACTAATTAATGCCCATTCACCTAATTTTAAGTAATTAATGCCCATTTATGAAAATTTTTCTTATTTACAACTTACTTTTTATATTAGTGAATAATTCATTCTCATTTCCGTGAATTATTAACAATTTCTTATCATTGTGGGATTTTTTTTGCAAATTACTACTAATTTATGGTTGTTTCTATTAATTACCACTCATTACCGATAAATTATAGTAATTTAAAGTAATTAACATTAATATTTAGTAATTATTAGGAATTATGGATAATTTTTACTAATTAATTCTCATTATTGGTGATGTTTACTAATGACCACACATTTAAGCTAACTTTTACTAATTACCTCTATTCATAGGTAATATTTTAGCGATTACTGGTCATTATGGAAAATTTTTACTCATTACCACCCATTACTGTTAATTATTTCTAATATCTTGTAATTGAAGATCATTTTTACTAATTCTACTCATTACTGGTGTTTTTTTACTAATTACTGCTCATTAGCTATATTTTTTACTAATTACCATTCATTGTCTGTAATTTTTATTAATTTCCGCTCATTTCTAATCTTTTTTCTAATTACCACTAAATAACAGTAATTTTTTCTAATTAGTGCACATTATTGATAAATTTTACTACTTATTAACCATTTTATCTTATTTTAATGAATTAATGATCCTTTATACTAATTTTAATTAATGGTAATTGTTAATATTTACAACTCATTGCATGAAATTTTTACTAATTACCTCCAATTACTAATAATTTAAACAAATTTCCACTCATTTGTACAAATTGTAACAAATTAACAATTATTTTATACTAATTTTATGTAATTATTGCTCATTTATTATATGTTTTAATAGTTTGATGTCATTTCTACTAATTTATAATAATTAGCACTCATTATCGGTTATTTTTTATAATTATCTCTCATTATAGGAATATTTCACTAATGACTGCTTATTAAGGGTAATATTTACTAACCACAACCCATTAACGATAATTGTTCCTAATAACCGATCACTAATGGAAATTTTTACTAATTACCATTTTTAAAGGTAATTTTTACTAATTACTACTCATTTCAGCAAATTTTAACTAATTAACGGTCATTTCCACTAATTTTTAATAAGTACCACTCATTACTAGTTATTTTTATTAATTACCACTTATTAATGGAAATATTTACTATTTACTGCTCAATAGTGTTAATTTTTATTAATTACCACTAATTACTAGTAATTTTAACTAATTACCACTCTTTTGTCAAAATTTTTACTAATTAAAACTCATTTGTTCCAACTTTTAATAATTAAAGCTCATTTCACTGAATTTTAATAATTTACTCTAATATCTACTAATTTCTAATAATTTCTGATCAATTTCCTTATTTTTTAATAATTACTCTACATTTCCACTAATTTATGATATTTAGATAAAATTTCCACTAATTACCAGTAATATTTGAAAATTACAGCTAATTTCTAATAATTACAAACAATTTCTAAGAATTACTGCTAATTTTACTGATTACTTCGAATTCATACTGATTACTGAAAATTTTTAGTATTTATTTTTAAATTATTAATAAATGGAATTCTTTATTAAAAATTACTTTTAATTAGTGTTAATTATTAACTATTCTTAATTGTTATAAATTACTATGTATTATTATTACTTATTAAGAAGATATTTAAATTATTACTAAATTCTATTAATTATTAGTATTTATTTATCAATTATAAGTAATTACTATTAATGAAAACTACTTTATGATAATTAAAACTAATTCCAAAATATTAAAACTAGGAAACTCCATGTAAAAATAATAAATAAATGAAAAATTAAAAAAATTAATTAAAAACCTCAAAATTGGAACTTTTATAAAATAACAATCTGAAAATGTTCATTCTTATAACAATTTAAACACTTCAACAAAGAAACAAAGGGGAGAAGAGATCATATGAGTAAAAAAATATACGATGATAAATGAATGGAAAAAAATCTGGTGGGGGAACATATATATATATATATATATATTACATTATTAGAAATAAGACTATTTGTGATGGGATGCATGTCTCAAATAGTAGCATTTGTGATGGGATCCATCGCAAATAGTACCCAATATAAATACACATGGTGATAAAAAAATTATTTGTGATGGGTCCTATCACAACTACTATACTACCGAAACATTATTTCCTATGGGTTATTAATCCTCATCATAGAAAACAACAATGAATAAAGGTATTTGTGACAGGAGTAAATAGTTGTTGAAAATAACATTTCCCTGAATTTTTAATGTAGGTTCACTAAAGGTATTTATGATGTGAATGGATTCATGACACAAATAAGTATTTATTAAGGATTATTTATGATGTTAATCATGCTTCATCTCAAATAGTCTCATGGTAAGGACTAATTGGGATGAGTGATGGTCCCGACACAAATAGTTCCTCGCAAAAAACCCTTTTTCCATTAGGGTTTCTAAGATTCATTGGTAATCTAGGAAAAAAAATCAATGTACTTTTATTCCATTTACACCTAAAAATTGGTAAATCTTTCCTGAATCCTCTAATAATTTTTCTATCATCATTCACCTATTGAAAAACCATGAATCTTGATACAAAATAAATAATTTTGCACTTCATATTATACCACCAAAAACAATCCTTCAAATCCATCTACATCTTGGGGATACCATGGATTATTAAGAATTTTGAGCTATGATAATCATCGAATAATTCCATTTCCTATTTCCAAATTTTATAATGCCATATTCAAATATTAAGTCTTCCAATTTCACATCATTCATGATTTTATTTTTCATCAAAAAATTCTCATCATCAATTTGAGATCATTTTATCTTTTCTAATAAATTCAATTTCAAAAGCATTTGAAAAATTAGTGATTTATACACTTAATCATTCCAATATCTATGTTTACAAAATTAATGAATATAAGATCCCTTTAAAAATTCATTTTGATCCAAATTCCATGACTCTTCCTACTCAATGCAAATGATACCTTATTTTTGATCTCTTTGTGCTATTGTTTTGAGGAATTATAATCCTTGAGTATCTCGATCCGTCAACATTACCTCATATTGATCTCTTTCTAGGAAGATATTTATTTTAGGCTATTATGATCTTTGAATATCTCCCATTTTTCATCATAGATATAATTTCCACATATACTCCAAGAAAATATTATAGCTATTAACTCAAGATCAGGAGTTGGATTATTCTATTCATGATTCTTCATTTTCCTTGATGTATAGGAAATATATTTCTCATTATGTATATGGATACAACCATGTACCTTCTTTGATGCATCACTATATATCATAAATCCTGAATTTCTTAATGAAATCATCAAAATTAGAGAATTTACATATCTCCTCTCTAATTCATAAAAACATTCATGAAATTCCATTTCCCATATGAGCTTAACCAATTTTTGTGTATTCTTAGTTAATAGGTTATCCAACCATGAAAATTATTCAATAAATCATCGATAGTATCCTAACAAAACCTTGATGTTATGTACCTCAATTATGTTCACTTTTGTAATCCATTCATTGACGTCCTTTCTATTCATAGGTTCAACTGAAATTCCTTCATTTGTGACAATATGTCCATGAAATGAATGTTTCGGAAGCCAAAATTCACACTTATAAATTTACCCTAAAACACATTTCTACTATGAATATCAATAATGATCATTAATTTATTCATAGGTTCCTCATATATTTTGAAATACACTATGATACCATCAATACAATAAACATTTTTTATGATATTACTTGAATTTAAAGTTCATTTGACCCAAAAAAATATATTTTTCATTAAAAAATCCAAATGGAATTACTATATACTCATAATGTCCATACATTTTTCAAAATCCTCTCTTTAGAATATTTTCTATCTTTTCAGGGAATTTAAGATACCCGAGATGATTGAAAACCATTAAAAAATATTGATCTCTTTTAATTTGATAGAATAATTCCACAATATGATGTATAAGTTACTTTTTATCTATAATAATTGCATCTATTTATCTATAGTAAAAGAATAACCTCATGGATCCATATTTCTTTTCTATTAAATGAATAAGTGATCCCAAATATTAAACAATAGGGGATACATATCTCTAATCACATAACTCTTCATCTTATTACCTCGACTCCAATAATGTCACCATGTAAATTATATAGGTATTAATTGATATAGGTATTCCATTAAGAATTAAATAAATTGAAACCAAGACATTAGGATTTAGGGATTGTCTAGGTAATTCCACTTGAAATACATCAATGTATTCCTATTCAATCAGTAAATCCTTAATTTAATGTTTTAATTCTCCATATATAGTTTTTATTCCCTCTTCTACCCAAAGAATCTCATTCTCAAGTGTTATTGGGCAAGGATCTAGACTTGACCTATATGATGAAGTCTCCAGTATAAAGATATGGAATGTCACATCCTCATCTTGAATATTTATTTCCTTGTCTTTGTATTATTTTTTCCGTCATATTTCGAATTCTATTCCCTACCAATTATTATATGAAATTAAATAGTATACATGAAAATAATGTTAGAAAATTGGGCAGGCATATGTGTCAAAATGGGATCTTCTTGATACATCCCTATCACATTGATACATCCACTAAGAGTTCTGACTAAAAACCCCATTCTTAATATTCTAGGAAAAATTAAAATTTTAAGGGAAAAAATTAAATATATAAAAGTGTTTGAGGATCCATAATCAAATAATGTGTCATATAAATTTGAAAATATGATTGTTGCACCTTCTACCCTATCTTTTGGATCATCAAATTTAGTTGTAGTGATTGTATAAGCTTATAAATCTCCACATGGCCTTTTATATGATAATTTAAACTAATTCATGAGAAATTAGATTGAATAATGACACATTTAATAAAATTTTAATCAAAAAAATAGTTATTTCATATTTTATTAACATTTATTTATGAACAAGATGACCACAATAACCACACTTATGATAAACCCCCATTCCCTTCATGTCTTTTATAAGTTATTTGTTTTTATAATTTTTACATAGTGGAAATTGATTAATTTTTTCTTATTCATTGAGGCATTAAATTTTTCTTGGTGTTCTTTTAACCTCTTATTCTCTAAACTCTCATTAAATATATTAGATCCAGAAAATCCCTTCTCTATTTTTATGGGGAAAAATAATATTTCATTATATGATGAACATTTTTGAGAAACTACTGACCATAAAATACTTGTATAATTTAATTGATAGAAATTTTATATATTTAATTTTATATTAAATATTTAATACATTACATACCTATAATTTCCTATAATGTTATCCTCATAATATGCAACCCATTATTCTCCCTTTTAAAATCATAGGAACATTCTCTTAATTTTAGATTTCTTCTCATGAGGTAAATATTTATCAAAAAAAATTATTTCAAACCTATAAGTTTCATGTGTTCAATTTATTACTACTCTATTGTATTATATACCAATTGACACCATTTATTGACATATCCTTTTAGTTAATATACATTGATTATAATTTTTTCCTTTTTACTGCATTCTAAGGTTATAAATATCAATTCAAGGGAATCAATCCATTGCTCAGATACCATAGGATTACATGTTACACTAAATTATGGGGGATATTAGTTGTAACCTTTTTCAGTATGCCTAGCATTACCTTCATTTACTAGGCTCAAACACTAGTCGTATTGGCGTAGCTAGTACAGAAATTTCTACATTATCCATGAGTATTGATACCATTAATTCTGTGATTGTCCATTTATAAAAAAATTAATATAATGGATTATATCATATCATTATTATTTTTAAATCACAATATAGAATTAAAAATATGATCCAACACATGAAATAAATTTAAAATTTATTCATTGTTAATCTCATAATCATAAACATGATTTCATTGGAGTTATCTTTAAATTATTAAAATATTTTTTAATAATTTATAATGGTTTGTAAAGAAAATGTGAATTATCCTTTGGATATAACATATATTTTGTAAACTAGGTGTTAAATATTGGTACACTCATAGTGTACTATAATGATGGTAAATATATACTAGACCAATATTTTTTTTGGTTATTACCCCAAGATGCATCTCTTCCAAAATCACATCCACCTGTAGTATTCTAAAAGGGGTGTACTGTTAATAAAAAAAATATTATTTACCATAAAAAATTTATTATATAATGCTAATATTAGACATTTTTAAATCTATATCATAGGGTTATGTTCCCTAATACATGTTTTCTTTAATCCAGTTCTATCCATTTTTACTAAACCTCTTTGAATTCCAATTATAACAACCATAACTCCAATAACCAGATCGAATGGTTTCATTAATACATTTACATGCATATATATGGTATCTGATACAAAAAATAATAATTTTAGTATTCTTTATATCTAGATAAAGACCTGATACCCATTTATAATTAAGAATAAAATTTAAAATATAACAACCATAATTGTTCTGTGTCCTTGAAGCTCACTCAAATAATTCTTCATCATAACTATTGGAAAGGAATCAAAATTATGGTGAGATAAAATTTTCATTAAGGTAATTATAATTATAATATATCATTTTTATATAAGGAATAAAATTTTTAGCACTATATATAACTAAAAACAAAATCTATTTAGCAAATTACTTAAGCATGAAAGGAATCCTCGGAAAATATCAATGAAATAATCTCATGGATAATAAAAACTGAATTCTCAATGATATAAATGATTAATATTTTATTTATTTATGTTCGATATCATAAAATCTAAATCTTCGATAAACTAAAGAAAAACAATTTAATCAAAGGGTAGATATACACAAAAACACCATTTAATTTGGAAAATTTATTTGCCTCAAGAGACCTATCGATGCAATAAGGGGATATCTAAAACTGACCACCACCCAAAACTTATATTAAAATTCATTCCTAATATATTTAATGAGGAATTAAATTCAAAAAAAATTACATATCCATAAATATATTTATTAACTAAATAATATAGATTTATTGAGATTTCCCCCAGTAAATCAAATAGCATTCATAGTAAAACACCGCTTGTAAAATATATTTATAGTTTTGGTAATAATAATATAAATGTTACAAATAATATAGATATTTTTAATAAATGTAATTTCTTATTATCCCATGATTTTGAATTTTCCAAGAGAAATTAAACGACCAAAAAATTAATAACAGATAAGAGTTGACTGTAGATTCAACGTCAATATAGACTTTGAAATAAAATCATGTACTTTAGAGAACCAAATAAAATGGAAGTGATATAAAATAATAATAATTTATGATTTTTCTTTGTAAAAATATTTAAATTTTTTATAAGAATAAAAATGTCATAAAATGGTATGACATTAGGAAAGTATGTTAACATCATAAACGTTAAACAAATTATACCTTTTTACATTTTTATAGTGAAATTAAAAAAGGACCAATTCCATAACACAGTAGACATTTTACTTTCATAAAATTTATGAATTAAAATATAATTTATAATATCCTTAAAAAACATTTGATTAATAAGAAAGACTTTTTTAATACAATCATGAATTGTAAGGTCATGTAAGTATAATATAACTGGTTTAAAATGAAATAAAATTACTTTTTCTTATAAACATGTATTTTCATGATTAAAGTTAAAATGAGAAGAAAATAGGAATAAATTATGAATAACAATACATGTCAAGATGATAATAAAATCAATTCATATTATTCTGGTTAAATGATATTATTACTTCAAATAAATTAAAATAAACCATAAAAATTGAGATTCAAAAATAAATTCTTAATTATTCGGTATCATTTAAATTGTAACCCCTTGAAATAATAAACATTAATTTAAAAATTAATAACAATAAATAAATATGATTTCAAGATAAATATATCAATTCGAATGTATATAAACCATATAAAATTGAATTGGAGCATAATAAAAAATATTTCTCAGTGGAATGGAAATTGAGAGGAAATCCATTACCACACAATTTTCTTTAGTTGAAAACGGTTCGACCTCATGGATACTAGTCTTAAACGTGTTATTAAATTAGACAATAACCATATTAATATTTTTAATATCAAATATGATCTTATAATATCATCTTGTCACCCGTTTGTTGCAGATATTTTGTTAGTACAACCATTACGGATGTTAACTGCTTCATTTTTTAAAGCTTGTTCTGTGATGGATGTTTCAGTTATTGAGAATAGGATATATTTACATCAATTAAAAAATTATATTATATTAATAAATTCCATATTTTCGATTAAATACATGTTTATAATCATTCATTAAATATGAGGATAGAAAATGAATCACATCTCTTTGTGGAGATAATAGGTTGTACGTATGCACGGGTAATGTTATCATTTCATTAATTAGTGAAAGGGTAAGAAATTTAATGATATATTTAATTTAAATAATAATTATTATGTCAAACGTATTATATTTATTCATTTTTTCAATCATTGTGTCTATCCATTTGTATTACTGGTGGAAAAAAAAAGTACACCGGTTTGTGAAGTGGAAATCTGCCATACATAGGAGTGATGGTTTCATTTCCCATTTGATGGATAAGGATATGGATATATATTATTACATCAACATAACAACTTATTAGTATAATTTATATAATATTTTATATTTTATATTTATTACAATATAATTGAAGGTGGAAAACTAAAAGGAAAAAAAATAAAGAGCTTGGTGAAGATGATTACCATCTGTCTGAAAACCATCAATTGGATCTTTTAATTATGGCCCTAGGGTTGGTATTTTTTGAAGAAAACACCCTATAAAGAGTTCATAAGGATCATAGAGAGAGATTTGGTACGATTTTTATTAAGTTAAATGGATTGATATGTGTGAATAAGCGATGGGGGGATGTGCCCGTTTATAATTAAGTTGAGTGACACATTTATGAATTGTCAGTGTTTTACAATAATTTCAAGCCACATTCATGGAAATGTGTCTCAAAAATGGATAATATTAGATGGGAATGAGGGTAAGGTAAAACCAATAAAACCTAAAATAGTTTTTTAGAATGTTTTAGATCATTTTTCTCTTATCTGTATAGTATAACATCCTTGTAGACCCATTTTAACATTACAATCAGTAATTAATGTTTATTTTATTTAATATTAATAATGAAAGAAGATTAATTACAATGTATAAAATAATATTAGTTATTTTGATTATAAATTTTTTATTCATTTTATAAAATTCAATTCAATGAATGGGAATAATTTAATTTAAAAATAAACCCACAAAACGTTTAAAAAAAAGGTTTTTCGAGAAATGCAGTTTTCAGGCATAAGATGATCTCACACTAACTATGTTTCTAGTAATCACAATAATGTGGATTGAAACTAATATATTTATATATATAATCTAATAATTTCATTAAAATAATTAACCATAAAATATTATTGTATGTAAATAATATTGACGGAAATTATAACATTATATTAAAAATATTTTGTTTTGGAAAATATCCATTTTTCCTCTAAATGGTATTATATTTATTATATAAAATTGATAATCAATCAATTGTTAATTATAAATATAATAAGTCAATATTTTATTTAAAATTAGGAATATTTCAATATTTCATTTCCATTTTTTCCTAAAATTTTATTTTTAAGGGAAAATTTCAGACATTTATTCTAGGATTATTGTGACATATTAAAAAAATAAATTTCCATCCAATAAAATTAGTATTTTTGTTCCTTGGAATATTAAAATTTTCATTTCATTATATATTTATTAATATTTAATGTTCATTTATGATTATTTAAGATCATTTATTTCAATAAAATCAATAGAAATGATTATTAATTCCTTGATGATTTTAAAAATATATACAATATTATGAAAAATAATTTCCAATTAATTATTGAGTAATAAATAAAATATGAAAATAAGGAGTTTAATGACATTAATATATGGTATAATCCATTTTTAGCAAAATAATAATATATATTCATCAAAAGTGAATATATTGTTTTATTAATATAAGTCATTTAGAAAATATAATAGAATAAGACAAAAAAAATAACTTCTGTGTATATCTATTTAAGAATGAATTTATAAATAACAATTCAAAATTCCCATAATTATATTATGATAATAATACTATTTTATTTTCATATCATTTTAAATAAAAAACCAAATATATTGACAAATAATTTTCTTTTAACATAAAAATCAAGATTTGTAAATGAGTCATTTAAATAAAGAGTAGTCATGATATCAGTAAAAGTTGTTCATGTGGTGTATCTCAAAATAAAAAAACTCTCTTATATATTTGATAAAAAATAACACATTTGAAAAAATAAAAATAATATTTTTTTAAAAAATATAGATATTCCGAAATGTGTAAAAATTATTTAATAATTCATTGAAAAATTGTAAAAAATTATTTAATACATTTTAAACATAATATATAGAGAGAATATAAAGATATGGAAGGAATACTATAAAAACTATTTTTAAAATAAAATATCTTACATATTACATTTTGAATCTTTATCCAATAATTTGAGAAATATAATTTAAAATTTTAAAGTAAATAATAACAAGAGTAAAATAAAATATATGTTCTTTATAGGATTATAATCAAAGAATTTTACGAATGTAAACATGAACATAGAAAATTCTATAATAAAATGTGATAATAAAAAAAATATATTACTTAGGGAATTCTATTAATCATACAAGTTTTACCATCATGTGTAATGAATCTAAATTCACTAAACACATTATTAATAAATATTATCATATTTATTAAATTTCATGGTCCTTTTGTTATAATTATATATCCATTCATTGAACAATTATTTATTATCATGAAAACATTATTGTTGTTCAGTCAATTTCTCTAAAATTAATTATGTTTACTTTCCATGGTTGAAGGTGTGATGAAATAATTCCATCATCAATATAATTTTATTAATTTAATGAATATAGTATTTATTCATTATATATCAATAGTGCTAAAACTATTTATTACGATGTAATTTTTATGTTGTTTATTTATATATGAAGCGAAAATCTTGGTATATTAGCTTCTCAGTTCAGTTTTTATAAAACCGACAAGAAAAAAGACCTTGTTATGTCGTTTTTATGAAAACCAATATGAAAATTGAATTTTTCATGTTGGATTTCATAAAACAGATAACAAAATGTGAGAATTATCCACTTCTCACATCAGTTCGGTAATTTAAAAGACATGAAATCCACTTTTCCCATCGGTTATTATATAAACAATGTAAAAATGAATTATAAATTAAGTACCACTTGAGGGTTCCATTACACGACATACCATTATTGCAAAGGATCTATCATCTCCCTCTCACTTAATCCCTTAAATTTTGGTTTCTTTGATCTGGTTGTCCAAATCTCAACATATGATCTTAATCGAGCTATAGGGTTTCATCATCCTCTGATTATGCATCGAAAATAGATCTCATGTATGCCTCAAAAATTTTCTTTTCCCCTTTTTAGACATTCATTGGATTCAAATATCTAGCCAAGGATTGTTCAACCAAGTGTTATTCATTCTCAAATTACAAACTTCATAAATTTATGGTTTTATAGGTTCATCATTTCACATTAATCCAGGTGTTCTTTTCAGTCATTCTCACATTGATAATTTATTTTCTTTTTCCATTTTTGTGAATTGAGCCCATTGTTACAACTATATACTAGAAAAAAATCAAAATCCTCCACAACAAAGTTTAATTTGATATAAAAATGGGGGTTTCACATGATTATGGTTTAGTTTTAATTTTGTTGAAAAATATGATGGTGTTTTTGTATTAATATTGAATGGAATTAATTTTTTGGCTAGGGAACTAGGAATTTCATGGAACTTCATTTTGTTAAACGAAAATGAGTTAATACCATCTACAAGGGTTCACTTCGTAATATTTATTTTCTTGTTATCCTATTTTATGAAACAAATAGACGAACAAATTTATTTTTATGTTGTTATAAAATAATTACCATATTTTTTTCTTTAATTTGGAAAATAAATCATGATAATACATTATAAATAAATATAGGTGAAAATTTATGATATTGGTTTTGGATCATAGGCTTTTGCTTTTTGAGAGCCTCAATGTTTCAGTATAATATTGTATCCCCTAAATTGATGATAGTGGAATATAAATTATATTTTAAATTATAATTCCCTTTATTGTTTTCCTAGTCAATTTATTCAATTATAATAAATTAACATAATATGAAAATAAAACGAAATAGATATTTTTTTAGGTATGGAGCTTGTTGGAAAATGTTAAAATCAAATACTCAGTGCACACCTCACATGATTTGGATTTTATATTTTACTTCTAGTTTGATAAATTGTAAATTATTTCTTGATTTTATTTAATATCACATTTTTTAAACTATGAATCATTTTATGATTAGTGTATTCTGTTTATTATTGTATAGAAAAAAAAATTTATTTTTATAAATAATCATCTATGAATTAGTTGTTCTCATTCTATAAATTTTTTATTTATATTGTTTTATAGATATCGTTGTACATTTTTCTTAATAATTTTATAAGTTATATTAAATTATTTTGACATGAGACATTTTTGTAAAGGATTTTATTTTTTAATTCCTTTCACCTGAATGAATTTTATCATCAAAAGTTTCTATTTTTCATCAAATATTTCCATTCTTGGTTTTCTATGTTATTCGATGTAATTTTTAATGTCAATATTTTATCAATTATTACCACTTTTTTGGATATATATTTTTTATATTTGTTATATATAATTAATTGATGTTGGATTAATGAACCATGAATAGTTTCCCAATATGAGGAATGGGTGTATGGTTTTTTGGTATTTGTGAAATTAATTATTAAAAATATTGTAATGTTTCTCTCTCCATGCATAAAATGATTTAATTTGATAAAGATGAAAATAACATAGATCAAATATCATTTTATTTTTATGGTTTTCATTCAAGTTATATCCCTTGAATTTGGCATGGTGAAACCGGGTTAAATTACATATTATTAATGATGGTTCACTGCAGGTTGATAAATTTAAAAAACATGATGAAATGATTCGTGATATAGAAGTAGAGGCAATTTGTAAACAAATAACAATTCAAAAATTATATGGTGATTTAGAAAAAACCCTTGTATATAGTTTTTATGGAATATAAATTTTATTGAATATGTTTACATTGATAAATATTAAAGAGAAACATGGGTGGATTGACTAGAGTTTTTCAGAACATTTACAATTGTTCAAAGTAATTATACCTAAAGACAATGATCTTCTATATTCATATTATAAGACCCAAAAAAATAATATTCCTGATAGGATTGGGGTAAAAGAAAATATATGCCTTCATGAAATAATTTGTGTTATATTGTAAAAAATGAGAATTTTTTTTCAGAGTTTCCTAAATGTGGGACATCATTATATAAGGTGAATGAAAAATTATTAGCTGATTTAGATGTTTTAGAGACCATTTCGAATAAAATTTCAAATCCTATTATAATTATTCATTTAAAACATTTATTTTATATTTCACATGATGCAAAAATGTTATTATGGCATACTAATGGGTAGATATGTGAGGGAACAATACATCATCCAACTTACTGTCCACAGTGGAAGAAAATTGTTCACAAGTTTCTTATATTTGGAAATAATGTTTGAAATCCTAGACATGGAATCTACATAGATGGAATGAATCCACCTTTAATACTTAGTATCATAAATAATTCATGGGTTAATTTATTGGTAATTTATAAAATATCTATTGAGTTTTGTATGAAGCGAAAATATGTCATGTTGAGTTTAATGATCTATAGACAAAAATATCCAATATATGACATTGACGTTTTCTGGTCTCCATTAATTAATTATTTGAAAATATTATTGGATGATGGTATAAGGTTGTTTTATTCTTATAAAAAGGAATATTTTCAACTACATGAAATGATTTTGTTAACTATTATTGAATTCCTAGTATATAGAAATTTTTCTGGACACAGTGTTAAGGGGAATAAATCTAGTCCAATTTGTGAATAATGGGAATCATATTATCAAATTCATTTTGGGAAAAAAATTATATACATGGTTTATTGAATGTTTTTTCCTATGTATTACTCTTATATAAGATTGAAAAGGATTTAAATGGAATAGATAAATTTGATATTTCTCCAAAACCTTAATCTATGGATCAGTATTTTGAGAGGTTGAAACACATTGATGTTGCCTTCGGAAAGACACATAAATCTGGTAATCATATAAACATTTGGAAGAAATGGTAAAAAAATTGAGCTAACTTATTAAAGATATCATGAGGTTAAACATAATGTATATTCCATGCAAACGAAGAAGAGTATCTATGATCATTTTATTATAGAAATTTTGGATATTAAAGTAAAGACTAGTGATGGGTTGAATGCAAGAATGGATTTACTCTTAATGGGAATACATTTAAAGATCGATCCCACTATTGATGGAATGATAACATTAATACCATAGAAATTTCATACCATATCCAAGAGGGTGAATACTATATTTTTCAAATTTCTTTATGATATCAAAGTTCCACTAAGTTATTCTTCAATTTTCAAAATTTTTGTTTCTTTAAACAATTTGATGTTTTCACGTACGAAATCTCATGACTGTCAGGCCATGATGTAACAAATCCTATCAGTAACACTACGTGGAATACTTCCCACCCATGTCAGAATGAGTATAATGAAAGTATTTTATTTTTTAATCAATTTTTAATAAGGTGATTGATTTGAATGCTTTGAAATTTTTTAGAACAATGTTGTTTTTAAACCTTTTAAAATTGATATGGATTTTCCTCTATCATTTTTTTATATCATGGTGCATTTAATGGACTATTTGGTGTTAGAATTAAATTTTTTAAGACCTATATATCTATGTTGGATGTATCCTTTTGTAATATATATAATTATATTGAATGGGTATGTCAAGAATCCATATCGACTTAATGCATCCATTATTGAGAAGAATGTTTTTGAGGAGGTTTAGAGTTTTGTGAAATCTATTTGTCTGATGTGGAGCACATCGGTTTTCCTATATCTCACCATGAAAGAGTAATTATAGTGGGAAAGGGGGTTCATGGCTTGAAATTAAAATCATTGAGAGGTGAACATATAAATATGGTATTGTTATAAATCATGAATAACATGAATTATTTTCATCCATATATTACATTTCATATTAAAGAGTTGAAATAAATTCATCCAAAATAGAATGATATGTGGATTCTGAATGATAATAATTTTTTTACCACAATTAAAAGAGACTATGAAACCAAATTCACAAGAAACGTTGAGATGGTTAGAGGTTATTCTGTGTTTAAATTTGATAACATGGTCTGGGTATCACATTAATGGATATAGATTTCATATGAATGATCAAGACAATAAAACTATGGTTTATAATAGTACTGTGTCAATATTCATAGAAGAAATGAATTTTTAATGTGTCGAAAACAAAAACCCAATATCCCTATAAACTGCATATTATAGGGTCATAGAAGACATATGAAAGTATTATTACATTAATTTTTTAAGTTTTTGTATTTATGTGTAAATACTGTATCAGTAACAACATTGACCTACATGATGAATTTGGAATGAGACTATTTTATTTGAAGAAATTAGAATAATCAAATGATCCTTTTATTAAATAAACTCATAAAGAAAAATCTTTTTGTGTTATTTATCTATCTGATATGTATTAGGCTAATGATTTTCTAGGAAAAAATAGTATGTTGGCATTGATAAACATGATGTAGATGATGATTTATGTGAGATCCCTATATCCATGGAACGATTAACAAATAATATTGATGAACATGTAGAAGACGTGGTTTGTGCCATAGGGAATGAACATGATGAAGTAATTTGGGAAAAAAGATTTTGTAATTTCCAAATATTATAGGTAACATATGATTAATTATGGTTTAACTTTTAAAATTTCAAAAGTTAGATATTGTATATTTTTTTTTATAAAACGTATTATAACTACTAAGTTAAATTATTTGTTTATAATAGTTTAGTTTTGTCTAGTTTTCCATGTTTACCCTTATGTAACTAATCTATTAAATGATTTTTTTGAAAACAAAATATTTTGAATTTATAATTTAAATAAAAATAAATTATATTGTCTAAGAGTATATTATAAATGAATTATTTTTTTTTGTAAAATTGATTTATCATGTTGGTGAATTGTTACATTCATTTCCTCTTATAATAATATTTCATGGTTCTCATTCATTTATGTCATTACATATCTCATTAATATTTTTATCCTTTTTGATAACTATAAAAAAAATATGAATAAAAATGTGTTATATTTATTTCACTTTTCTTTTTGTTTGATAATTGTTAATTTTTTGTTTACATTTGTATGCAATTGATGAGTTTGTATATTTTTATAATAATTTATGTTACATTGTTGGGTAGGATAATGACTGGTCAATCCTCTAATCTACCACATATTTCAAGAGATATCCATACTCATACCTCTGGGGAGGAACATACACATGCTCATGTTGATAAGCCTCCTCATCTTTCTTTACATGAGATATCTACTTCCACTGGGTAAAAAAGAGTTAGAGGGTTGGTAAATGGGGCACCACACATTTACCAAACTTGTTAGTTGCTTGTATGTAGGAATAATGGATACCATTGTACTTTGATGAGAATTATATTCCAATATGTACAACATCAAAACAATTCAAGACATTTGTTTTAGTAGAGGATAATTGAATAGTTTGTATTTAGTTTGAATATTTGTAAAGTGTTGACAAAGTGACATTATCACTATTGTAAAAGTCTATTTTGGTATGTTTTTTGGATATTATTTTTCTTGTCATGAAATGTTTATAGTAATATATTTTTCCCCTTATTGTTAGATGATATATGTTATACCTGACATTAAAGGAGTTGGGATGAAATTTTTATCATTGGCAGATAGGAGATGGAAGGATTTTAAATCATCCCTCGCATTATAGTTCATTTTAGGTATAAAAATCATGAAAATCCATGCGATAAATATCCATTTATAGATGAAGATACATGGAAATCATTTTATGAAAGTAGATAATTAGAATATTTTTTAGTAAGTGTAATGTTATCATTTTCGATGATTTTTTATTTTAATAACCAAGTCAATTATTTAAATATTTTTAATTATTAATTTATAGAAATCAAGGAGATATCATCAAGAGATTCATGCTAGAAATGTATACACTCGAACATTTTCTTATGGAGGGAAAATGTTATTGGAAGAACACATGATAAGAGAAAAACATAAAAGTATGAGATCTGATTCATCAAGATCTACAGAGGATACCACTCTCCCCTCTAGACATGAAAAATAAATGAGGGGTCTAGTTGGAAAAAGAGGTAAATAACTTATGGAAGATTAAATAGTTATATTTGATAATATTGGAAGATTCTTATTTATTTATTAAAGTTAAATAAACACTTTATATATTGTGATTCATTATATATTTTTTCAAATATTCCATACATGATTCTCTTGATGAGAAGAGAACCCATGGGTCTTAATTGTTGATGTTAGATAGGGTAATTTAAGTACAACATTGGGAAATACCAAACACCCAGGTCGTGTGTAGGGATATCTTAAAGGTGTATCAGTAAGAAAAGTGATTCCACATTTAGAACCCACTTCAAAGGATCATGTACATAAAAAATAGAATCTTTGGAATCCAATTTTCATGAAATTCAAGTAACGGTGTACAATAAGAACAAATCATAAGTAAAAGTGATGTTTTTAGACATGAAAGGATAGTTTCAGCCTACTGATACGACTCCTCTACCTCCCCCAGAAGATATCACTCCTCCTCCCTATCGTACTTACACATAGGGGTTTCTAGACCCCACTCCTTCTTATCCTACCCCAACACCCCTCCTCCACAGCTTCCATGTTACTGTTAGTTATATCATGATGATCCTAATTATATTATGGTATATGGGATGTTATATTATATTAGTGATATCATTCATCATCGCCAGATTTGGATATATTTTTATAACTTCACTTTATAAAATATTATATATTGATTAGGAAAAATACCAAGTCATATAGATTATGTGAGTATATTTGGATATGGTGTTGATAGTTTTTTCATTTTTCCATCTAGACTAATTCGACATACTACCATATAGGTATGAATATATGTTATATTTTATTTAATTTTTTTAGTAAATTTGTTTTCTAATTTTAAAGATAATATATTTCTCTACTTTTTTACAAGAATACTTTTAAGCTAAAGAAATAATGTATTTCCATCAAAATGTTCAAAGTTCCATGACTTAAGATTTATATTCTTCAGGTATTGATCGACTTTCAACATTTTAAAATTTGTTATTGTGAGTATATGAAATTCCCTTTGAGGCTTCTATTTATGATCGTGAGATTAATATGGGTAATTTGATAAATGATATCATAGTTCTTGTAGTTGGAGATCAATTAGGCATTAAAACGATGCATGGTTTTTCCATATAAGTCGATTAACAAAAAAATTTCCTCCATTTATTTACTTATATTTTTTAATTATATCTTCTGTGTATTAGTTATCTATATAAAATGTGTATAGAGAATGAAAATACTTATGTATATGAAAAATATACATAAGTATTTTCATGAGTCTTATGAATGTATATGAAAAATATATATAAGTATTCTCATTAGTGTGAGAAAGGTATGAATATCATCATTCATTGTTGGCTATCTCTGTATCTTGAAAGGTATGAAATATTTTTTCACACAATGGGTTATATATCACAAATCATATTAATAAATCATATTATATTTTATTTTATATTATTGTTCATTGGATATTGGGTGTTTATTACTTATGATATAAGACATTGTATTTGTTATACTCTATCCATTTTCAAGTTAAATAAAATTATATGAATGTATTGAACATGTATGTTTGATTATTTTAATAACTATTTATATTATAGTGAATAAAATTTATTATTTTCATATTATTTTCAAAAATGCGATGTAATTTCATTTAAATTCCACAAAATTTATTATTTAAAATTATATGGGATTATTTTTAGACCAGGCATTCATAAGACTCATGATTCTGAGGCCCTGTGAGCACGGAATAAGTGTTTGAACTTTTTTAAGATTATTTAAAATAGCGCAGATATATGGATTTAGAAACATCAAAATGGGTGATCGGATTAAAAATAAAATGTAAATGTTACGTTTGTAATGTCATCTTTGCCTAAATGAATACATAACCTCAGCCGGCACTGGTCGAAGGAAAAAAGTTATTTTCTGGACTTTTTAAGAAAAATATAAAAATTATTTTATTGAGGAAAAATACAATAAAAATTTATTTTAATCTATTCGAATTTCAAATTTTGTTTAAACATAATGATGTTGCAACCCGATCATAATAGAAATGATGTTTCATAAATTATACAACCTAACAAAAATGCTGAAATGGGTTTTCTCCAATTAATGGATTAAGCGAATTGGGGACTGTTTGTGATAATCTAGTATTTCTTTGAACCCTTGGATATTTGGCATTAGTGATCAATGATTGACAAATCCAAACCAACAACAGATCAAGAAATTAAGAACGAAAGTGGTTTGATCTTCTCCAATGAATGATCCAACCTCGAGGTAGGAATTTTATTCTATGTGAATTTCTTTTTTCCCCATTCATGGATTTGAGAGAAAAATGTGGGGCAACCCATGAAATGGTGACTCACGTATCAATCAATTTTGTGATAGGGTTTCTAAAATCGGGTTTTGAATCAAAGGTATCCACGTTAGATTCTTAAATCCCCTCCCAATTTTTTTTAAAATTCTAATGCAGAGGGATTGGGATGACACGAAAAAGGCATGGATCCCTCTGTTGTGGTCATTCTTGTGATCTTCATGACTGGTCCTCCAGATCGGTGTAGAGACAACACGGAGTACGTAGAAGTGTTGGAGATGACTTGAGGATCCTGAAGGCACTCATGGATTGAAAAATAGGAAACAAGAGTGGGTTTGTTGGCCCGTGGAAAGAATAGCTTGTGATCCACGATTGCGTATGTGGCCTATAGACAAGGCCATGGGTGGTGGGTCGAGGCTACCAAAAATGGATAGCGGTGCCATGAGTGGACGCATAGAGCTGCATCGACTCTCATTGCTGGAGGGATGTCGTCCAGCTGGATAGTGGTCACAGACTCTGTGGAGACTCGTTGGGTGGAGGGAGACTCGGTGGGCACTGTGTCTCAGGCGGAGCAAGCTGGCCCAGTCATGGAAAACCATGTGTGAGTAGGAAGGCCGCCCTGAGAGGCATAGTGGGATGGGTCAGACCCAGGTTGGTTCTATCCTACTGGGTTGGACCAGACACAGACCCAACCGACCCCATTTCAGTAAAATGGTTATATCTTCCAAACCTTACATATTATTTATGAACATCTTTTGGCGTTGGGTCCCTTGTAAAGATATAGTCCTTCACAAATACTAAAAATTAGTTTTTTGTTTATATCGGGATACAATTGATGGCTTTTGGAGTAGATTACACAGGAATAATGTTTTTTGCAAGAAGGAATCTTGTGGATTTATGTGATGAGAAATAATTTATGAGAGGACCTTAGTGGCCCAACATACCTAGTTAATGAGTTGAAATCAATGGCCTAGCAGAAGAGTGGACCACAGTGTCCCACCAGAAGAGCAGACCTCCATGGCCCATCAGACGAGCGGACATTAGGGGCCCAACCTACCTCATTGATGAGTAGACCTCAGTGGAATAGCTGAAATCATTGATGAGTAGACCTCGGTTTCCCAACATTACACCGTGAGTCATCGAGGATCCTTCTCATATCAGTACAATATGTTTAGGTTTACAGATTATGTCATTTCTTTTTATAATTTATTATCTACCTATGTGAACTATCCACTACTTTGTGTGTACTTTTTTTGTGGTCTTTTTAGTCTAGTATCAGGTCCCTACTGAGTATTGTGATACTCAACCTTGTACAAGCACTAATCGTACTTATTGTGTCCTCTTAAGAAATTTAATGATTTGACAGATACCTTGGAGAGCCAAGACAAGGCTATTACTAGTGTGTACAGACAGGTGAGGTGTACGCCTACAACATCAAGTAACTATACTTCAGGTAGGCTTTTATATGGATGAGTTTCTAGAGACTTTATGTACCCCCTTGTATACAAATTTCCTTTTGTTGGGTTTGTATTTTTTCTCCCTTTACATCCAAATTTTTACTATTTACTATAAGTGGTAGTCGTAGTAGAATTCATGTTTTCTATTTTTATCATTGTGGTATAGGGTTTTTAGTGGGAGTGTGAACAGGTAGTCATAAAATTCCTCCCACATGTAGGATAATACCTTTAGCACTTGTTTAGAACCCTTGGACTTTATGTGATGGGCAGGGGGTAGTCGTGGCACATGCCTCAGGGGAAGAGTCGTGAAAATGTTTATCAAAGCACAATAGTTCTACATTAAGGACCAAGAGTTTGTGGCTTTGTTTTGGGGAAACATTGTTAAATTTTTTGAGTTAGACATTCAGGCTCGGAGATTCTAGTGTTGTCGTGGTTGTCGATGTATCAATACACCAAGAACTTGAATTCTTATTTTTGACTTACTACATGACAAATATGGTTTAATGAATCAAATAAGAATTTAGGGTGTTCCCATGTACTTCTTGAGTCAGATTCAACTCACCAGGTATAACCTACTGACCGTGGTTCATCTAGACTTGTTTTAGGATACCACCAGGAATACACCCCGCCCAGATTCTCATGCATGTCCATGAGGATGGTATAACTATTGATGAGGCATCATTACATCAACCCATACTAGTGATTTCCCAACTCGGAGGTCCACCATTGTATCCACCACCCATTGATCAACTGTATATACTGACTCTACTTTTAGTGGATGAACGCAAGCTCAGTTCCTTACAAAAGTTCCAAAGGAAGAGACCTCATAGGATTAAGAGTTAGACTGAACCCCAGGTAGATGAGGATTGGATTGAGGTGGTTACACAAGTCTTTCATATAGTGAAGACACCTCTTGGAATGTTTTATGTCTTAATCGCAAGCCTTCTTCAGGGCTCGGTGGAGAGGTGTTATATCTTGATGATCTAGATGCATGATGAGGAAACCCTCACCTGGATGGACTTTCAGTGCCTCTTTAGGGAGTATTTATTTCTGTAAACATTGCGCTCAGTTTGAATACAATAGATACTTCACCTATATTAGCTTAGCATGGGAGTATCAGAGTACTCAGTGGGGTTCACTGAGCTTTCTCATTACTCCATGGGCATAGTGGAAGACCCGTTCTTTGAGGCTTAGGATATTTATCAGGGGATATGATGGTAGATCAAGGCGTTGATGGTATCTCATAGCATCCCTATCTAGGTTGTTGTTTTGGAGTGAGCTCTATTCATAGAGAACATTCTGGAGAAGCAGGTCCGAGTAGCCGGAGCAACCAATAGACACCATGTGGCGGAGTCTCCAGCCATGGGTTGTAGGAACCAAACACAGGGACCCTATAGGGTCATGCATTTCGGGGGATGACCCCAAGATGTAATATCAGCGGTAAAAATCTCCCAGAAAAGAGGGATTGATCAGATTTGTAGGGTGTACTACACATGTGGTGAGCATGGGAACATGGATCAGGATTTACCGACTAATCGTGTTGACTAACAAAAGATGATCAAGGGACTATTGAGGAAGATGTAGAGGTTATAGCACGGTGGTCTGAAAAGTGATGGATAAGGATGGGGGTAGGTAGAGATGTATGTGGTTAGCAGAGGATTGAGGTGCTACCACCACCAACCCCAGGTGGTCCACCATGGGCTTCGGGAGCTGGTGGACAGAGGTGAGGCCAGCTTCAGGTGATGGGGGCATAAGACCACAACACTCTAGAGATTATTCATGGTATGCTATGTGTATTATACAATTTAGTTGTAGTTCTTATGGAAAAAGGATATAGTCAACATTTCCTTTCCAAAACCCTTTTTTGGAGCTCATAGATTCTGGTGGAGCCATTGGCTCAATCCTTATGGTTGGAGACTCATATTGGAGTGGATTCGAAGATTAAAAACTAGTAATAGTAGTGTGATATTAGTCTTGGAGGTGAGAGAATTGACATGGATCTTCTAGAAGCAATGTTGATTCCTTACGATGACATTGTAGGTAGGGAATGGTTATCCAAAGTTCATGGTCAGATATACTGTATTAGGTGCAAGGTGTTCTGTGTCTATAGAGATGGGTCCATGTTTACCTTCACTGGAAATAAGGGAACACTTTCATCATAGGATTCACATTCTTAGAGAAGGGTGCAACTGATCAC
The DNA here is from genome assembly GCA_963277665.1 of Viscum album. Taxonomy (NCBI): domain Eukaryota; kingdom Viridiplantae; phylum Streptophyta; class Magnoliopsida; order Santalales; family Viscaceae; genus Viscum; species Viscum album. Next base: position 938,549,557 of record OY728150.1, read on the forward strand.
TCACAAGTTGTCTAGCCACAATATCAGTGTACTGGATGAGAAGAGTCCTCAAATTCTATAGGTGTGGATGAGTATAAATAAATCTTTAATGAGTATATTATAGGATTACCCCTCAGAAAGAGGTTCACTTATGCATTGATTTGTACCTCATAATGACATCGATATTTAAATTATCATACTATATGGCTCTCGTGGAGCTTATTGTGTTGAGGGTACAACTAGAGGATCTTTAGAGAAAGGGCTTCACGTCGACTAGTGTTTCACCATGGGTAGCCTCAGTATTTTTTTCCAAGAAGGATGACCATATATTGATGTTTTTCGTGGACTTACGGTTCTTGAATTAGTTGACTGTGAAGAAATATTATCCACTTCCAAGGATTTATGACCTCTTCAATCAGCTGATGTGAGCAAGATGGTACTCAATAATTGACCTCATGTTTTTCTATAATCAGCTTCTTGTATGAGATGAGGATATTCCAATGATATCCTTCATGTGTTGGTATTTCCACTATGAGTTGTTGGTGATGTCGTTTGGCATGAACATTTCTGAATCAGTGTTCATGGGAATAATGAATTGGATATTCCATCCTTACATTGATTGGTTCATTGTTGTGTTCATTGATGACATCCTAGTGTACTCAGCGTATGACGATGAGCACATAAAACACCTGTAGATAGTCCTAGATATACTCAGAGAGCACCAGCTTTATGGGAACATCTCAAAGATTTAGTTCTGGATTTTGGAGGTCAAATTTCTAGGATATGTTAGTTCAGATGCTGGATTTGGAGTGGATCCGAAAAAGATATAGGTGGTGCTTTCTAGGGAGACAACTAGGAGCATGACTGAGGTTGTGAGTTCTTTGGTTGTACCAGATATAACCAGAGGCTTGTGCCTTAATTTTCTATTATATAAGAACCCTTATAATATTTAACACGGGAAATAAAAACTGTCGCGTGTATAAAAAAGTTTCAGCAGAGTTTTCAGGTGCTGAGGTAGATACTGAAGAGTTCCACCATCCTGATACTACTAAAGGAGGTAATTGGGTAGGTTGTATTCTACAACGCATCAGGGATTATACTAGGTTTTTTTCTGATGTGAGAGTAGGCATTGATTCCAAAAAGTTAACATTAGTTGAGGCATCACAAGCATAATTATGCGACAAATGACTGGGAGCCTCTAGAAGCGGACTTTTCATTGAATATGTGGAAAAAATACTTTATGGGAGAGCATTTTACCATATACTCAGACCATATAAGCCTCTGGTATATCTTCTCCCATAAGAACCTGAACATTAGGTAGTGGTGGTAGCCAGAGTTCGATCTGCATTATGAAATTGAGATAGTCTATACTCATGGTAAGGGAAACGTGGTGGTAGACGTGCACATAAATAGTTCAAGTATATGACTTCTGAGGGAAGCATCAGTGTAGTTATTTGCGATGTGGATACCTTTTGTGTATGGTTATGTAGAATCTTATCTTCATTTGATGGTCATCACTCCCCCACTCTTACAAAACATTATAGAGGCACAACTTTTGGATGTTGATTGTAGGGCCTTACATGCTCAGTAATCCTCAAGACAAGTTCTTGATAGATATTCGGTAGGTGGGTAGAATGGAATCCTTTTCATAGGGAACACTATTGTACTAGTGGAGTCACATTAGGAGGTACTAGTAGAGTTTCACCCCCCCCCATTTGGCAGTACATCTAGGAGTGATAATGATGTAACTGGATCACCAATGTAAGTACTGGTGGTCGGGGATGAAAAAGAAAGTGAGAGAGTTCATATGGGGGTTCCTCACTTGTTATGAAGTGAATTGATAGAATCATGTTATACCAGGCTTGACTCAACCACTAGAGGTACTAGATAAGAAGTGGGATGGTATCTTGACAGACATCATAATGGGTTTACCCACACATCCAATGAGAACGATAACATATGGGTAATTTTTTACCGAATCAAAAAGTAGGCCCACTTCCTCTCCATCTGTGAGCAGGTTTTAGTTGAGAGCTTAGGATTTCTCTATATTCCTGATATAGTTCGAATCCATAGAGTCCCATTGAAAATATTCTTGAATTGAGACACACAAATTTCATCTCAGTTGTGGAAAGGAAAGAAGGAGGTGTTTTGGACTCATCTATGCTTGAGAACAACTTTCCACGCACATACATATGGTCATACGGAGAGGACTATCCATTTTTTAGAATACATGCTTGGTGATTGCATCTTGGAATTTGGTTGTAGTTGGGAGGATCATCTACCTCTGGAAGAGTTCATGTACAAAAATATCTACCACTCCACCAATGGTATGACACCATTCAAGGCACTATATGGGAGACCAATTATATCACTGTTATGATGGAAAGACCCAGGGGAGTCTGCACTCATGGGTCTAGAGTTGATACATGCTACCACTAAGAAGGTATAGGTCATCCATGAGTGGATTTCGACTTCATAGAGAAGGAATAAATCTTATACTGATAGGAGATGGAGGACCTTGGAGTTATAGGAGTAGGACCATGTGTTTCTTAGTGTCTCACCTCGATGGGGATTATAGATATTTGGTTGGGGCAGAAAGTTGTCTCGAAGATTTATCGGCCCATTTAGGTTTTTAGTAGTGTTTTCAAGGTTGTGTAGCACCTATATCTTCCCCCATAGATGCACTGGGTGCTTAATATATTTCTTGTATCATATTTTAGGACGTACACACATGATCCATCGCTCATCATTGACTATGGCGAGAAGGACATTGATGATGGGCCGATATTTACAGAGTTCCTAGTAGAGATTGATGATCGATAGGAGCAGGTACATCATGGACAATCAATTCCTTGAGTTCTCATTTGGTGGAAACATGGGAATATCTAGGATGGAAATTGGAAGTGAGAGGGCAGACCTTTTCTTAGTACTCCCATATTTTTTGTTTATCCTTTGTTTTGGCTAACGAGGATGTAGAGCCTTACAGTTGGGAGAATATAATGATCTAGAAATTTTGTGAATTTTTTTTAAAAAAATATATGGGATCATTTCATCACAAAGTGTTTAAAGGAAACCTAATTTCGAGGCCTAGTGATACCATAATATGTGTTTGGACTTTTTTATGTTTATTTAAAATAATGCACGTAGGCGGTTTTGGAATATTTTAAATGGGAGACCCAGATTAAAAATATGAGGGCATTGTTTTGTACAGAATGATGACTTTACCTAAAGAATGACTTAACCTTGACTAAAATAGGTTGAGGAAAAAAGTTATTTTTTAGACTTTTAATGAAAATTATAACAAAAATTTATTATGAAAAAAAATATACTTTTAGTTTATTTTACTCGAATTTCAAATTTCATTGCAACATAACGACATTGCAAATTGAGCATAAGAGAAATACTATTTCATAAATGAAACATCATAACGACACTATGAATCAAAGTAATAGAAATTCTTTAACACATTTTCTCTATTTAACAGGTTAAAAAAATACGAGATCGTTGGAAAAATCCAATATTGCTCTAAAACCTTAGTTATTTGGCATTGGGGAGTGACGATCGATTAACTGCCACTAATGAAAGATTGAGGAATGATGAAAAAAATGGTATGATATTCACCAATGAACGATCCAAAATCGTTGTAGGGATTTTATTCTATGTGAATATTTTTCTCGATTCATCGATATGAGTGATGAATGTGATTAAAACCATGAACAGGTGACCAGTGGATCGATGACTTTTGCATGAGGGTTTCTAATATCGGGGTTTGAATCAGTGTTATGCATGTTAGATTCTTAAATCTTCACCCAACTTGTTTCTAAATTCTAACACAGAGGGATCAAGTGGACATGAACAAGTCATGGATCCCTCCGTTGGGGGCATTATATTATTCTTCATGACTGGACGTCCGGATTGGCAGCGAGACAACTTAGAGCCTATAGTAGTGACAATGATGAACTGAGGATCCTAAAGGAACTAAATGAATGTAAAATGTACCACCATATTTTAGATGGTGGCCCAAAGAAGGAACCAAAGGTGTTGCGGTGATGGAAGTGACACTGATGACATGAAAATGGGGAAAGATGGTGGCAACCACGTGTGGGAGGTAGTGCATGTTGGCGGCGCGCATTGGTGGCAGTGCTCCTCAGTGGCGGCATGTCATGCTGGCAGTGTTCCATTGTGGCGGAATACCCTGATGGTGGTGCACCTTAGAGAAGGCGCACTATAGTGGCAGCATGATGCGGTGGTGTACGAGGCCCAAAACAACAGTCGTGACGGTGGATCGGGGCCACTGGCAACGTCCAGTGGTAGTATGAGTAAACATTACTGGAGGGCTATAGTCCATCTAGATAGTTATGACCTAGTAGGATGAGGGAAGCACAAAGGGAACCATGTCTCGTGTGCAGCATGTTGAACCACTAATTATGGACTTCACTCGAGGACCTGCTTTCCAGGACGGGCCCAACCGGTTCGTGATGGACCCAGACTAGGTCGGATCGGGGTCCAGTTGGACCCGATTCGGGTCAAAAAACTCGAGTCAGGTCGATGGACTTGGGTCAGGGTGAAGGACCCGAGTCAGGTTAGTGCACCCAAGTCAGGACATGGGACCCGGGTCAGGGGGTGACCTTGGTTGAATCGGTGGACCCAAGTCGAGTCAGTGGACCCGGGTCGGGTCAGTGGACCATGGTTGGGTTGGGTCGGTTGAACCTATGTTGGGCCGGGTCGAGTCGATCCAACAAGGTGAGACCGGACCCAGACCAACCCAACCCCATTTTAGTAAATTGAGAATAACATCCAAATCATACATCCGATTGATGAAATGTTTGAAGTGTTGGGATCATCACAACGAGATTATCATTTCGGCATACTCCAAGTGAGTTTTTGTGGATATTGGAATACAACTGATGGATTTAGGATTAGATACTCCCAAAATCTAGAATGTTGCGAGAGATAATCCTATGAATGGTTTCGATGAGAAGAAAGTGATGAGAAGATCTTTGTTTCCCAACATATCTATGTGATGAGAAGACATTAGTGGCCTAGTAAATGAGTGAACCATAGTGGCCCAGTAAAACTCAGTGACGAGAAGACCTCATTGGCCCAGTAAATGAGAAGACCTGAGTGGCCCAACAGATGAGAATATCTTAGTGGCCCAGCATACCATAGTGATGAGTAAACCTCAGTTGCCCATAGGAACTCATTGATGAACTGACCATAGTGGCCCAACATGCCACAGTGACTCATCAGTGATGAGTACATAAGTAGTACAAGATTTTTATCATTGTGACTAATAGTTTTTATTTTTTTATGTTAGGTTATACGTGTGGGAGTTGTCCAAAACTTTGTGTGTTCCTTTATTTTTGGTCTTCTCTTTATGGTTTTGTGTCCCTACTTACTATTTTTTTACTCACCCCTGTATAGGCTCCATCCACACATTTCATGTCATGTAAAGATGACCGACATTTTGAAAGATACCATAGTGGACCAAGACCAGCTAGTTCATAGTGAGGAATGACATGACTGGTGTACTTTTATAGCTTCAGGAACCTACTCTTCAGGTAGGGTTATCTACATATGGGTTTCTAGAGACTTTCATATCCCCTATTTTAAACGTTTTCATTTGTTGGTTTTGTATTCCGTCCCCCCTTTACTTCAGTATTTGTACTATTTACTCTTAGTGGTTGTCTTATTACCATGCATGTTTTCTCTTTTAGCATTATTGGCTAGGGTTGTGAGTGTGTGTTTGTGTGTGAAGGTACTTGAAATATTCCCCCCACTTGTAGGATAATGACGTGGACACTATTCTCCAGCCCCTAGCCTTAAGGAGGTGCACTTATGGTGGTCATGACATGGCCCCTGGGGGACAGGTCATGACAATTCGTGGAATTTATTTAGAGAGACGATACATAAGAATCTATTCAAGTTAAATATATAAATTCTAATGATAATTTTCATTTAAAATTAATAAAATGTTGATATATTTCTTAAAAATGTTAGTTTTCATTAAAATATCATTGAAACAGCGTCATAAAATTCAAGATGAAACTGAATGTAGATATTATTTTTGATTATTCATGTATGAAATAATTTCAACTTGGAAAATTACAAAGTTTCATAATGATAGATTTATCAATAATGTGTTTTATAATATTTAATATGTTTTATTCAAAATTCAGGTTAAATTATTTCTGTATTATCTTTGATTCTTTTTTATGAAGAACATTGATATACTATAGAAGATTTGAGACATTTACAAATTGAATGGGAAAATCCTTTTACATATATGATTTTTTTTATTTTATTTGAAATTTCAATTGTATGTGTATTTTTCTAGATTTTCTACATCATCTTATTCTATTTTTTTTTGGTTTTCTGGTTTCTACTATTGTTGATACTAAATGAATTTATTGTTTTGTCATAAAATTGTTTTGAACATCGGTAATTGGATAATTGACCTGGAAAAAAAATTACAAATTTTTTCACATTTGTTATATGATAATTGATGTGATAAATGGAACATAATTTTTTTGTGTAGGTTATTGGATAACCGATGTGAAAAACAAATTATGCATTGTTTTGAAATCATTTATTCAATAACTAACAAGAAAAATAGTTTATCACGTCTGTTATTTTAAATAACAAATGTGATAAATGGTGCGTAATTTTTTTCAAATATGTTATTAAATAACATATTTTAAAAAATTAACTATTTTCACATTGGTTATTGGATAATTGATGTGAAAAACCAATTGCAGATATTATTTATAATGTTATTTTTAATTAACAAATGTAAAAACAATATTTACTATATTTCCTATAATAAAGTCCCTTAAAACTAGACATAAAAATATTAAAAAACAACATGAAAACCCATTTATGAACTAGTGTATATTTTCATAATCATCCATTGCTTGTGGTAATATAAGGTTGAATCACAATGCATCGTTGCGATGGTAGTCCCCTTGTATGATTGAGTGATTTTATCATTCTCTAACTAATGGATGGGTAATGGGGTAGGTCATTGGATGAATTATAATTATGTCATAAATATCATATATATTTCATTAATTTAAGCTTCTTAACCATCCAAATAAATTAGTGATGGAAAATGAATTATGCCTCTACACCGAGAATGTAGTTTGTACATATGCATGAGCTATTGTTTTGTTTAACTTCTGTATGATGGAAAAGTGGAAAAAATTATTTCCAATAATAATACTAACATATAAGTATATTTATGACACCAGATTCATTATATTAGTATGGATATTACACATTTGTATGATATAGAAAAAGAAATAATTGTCGAACGAGTCAGGTAAGATGATTAACAATTATTTTAGATACAACCTTTATTATAAATTATATGGATTTATAGGATGTAATTAGGGTAATAGAAGAAGATAAATAATGAATTAGAGGAATATAATATTTTTTTCTTGTTCCTGGTGAAGATATAGGATTCAATGTATGTGAATAACTAAGTACAATATATTCCTTTCTATAATTGAGGGGCTAGACACACATGGAATTACTTAAAAACAATTTCATAATATCAAGTCTTTTTCTTATTCTTGTGGATACAAATTGAAATATATTTTATGATTACAATGGTATAGTTTATATACAACTATCCAACATGGTTTTAGAAGGAACGTTTTTTATTTTGACGTATTATCCCTTTATTATTAACACTTTTAACCCATTTTACCCTTAATTGAGTTCATTAAAATTTACTATATTTAGTAATCATTATAAAAAAAAATTTTGCTGGACTTATTAACTAATTATATAACACATTTATATATTATGAAGGATTTCTCTTTGAATAAATTTATTTTATTTTACTATTTTTTTACAAAACACTATGTTTATATGATCTATGATATATTAATGATATATTATTCTTTATTGTGATAGTAATTTTCAATCAATTGGATTGGGGGTCTAAGAATAAGGCAATCATAATAATAAAAAATTCTTTTTAAAATAAATATAAAATTAATGTATTGGTATCCAATTTGTTGTAAATTAAAATAAAATAATTTTATGTAACGATAGATATTTTTTAATCAAAAAATTTTATTTGTTCACACAATGTGTTATTATCATAATAAATTATATATATAGGAATTATTTTAATGAAATTTATATATTATATATTTATTAGAAAAATTAACATTCATCTAATATATTTTAATAGATGCGGAATAAGAATTAATCTAGTTTTATGCTTAAAAATGAATCATTCTTAAATTATATTCGTAAAAAATTTTCTCTTGTCCTAAAATGATTTCAAAACACTTTTATAAATTGAATATTTTAAAATTTATTTAATATTTGTAATCAAAATAATTAATATAATTTTATATGGTAAATTAAATTTTTAGTGGTAATGAATAGTAAGAATAGTAAAATATTTTCACAATGATTATAGTTAAAATGGGTTTACCCGGGGGTTATCATAATATATATAGTTTAAAATAATGCATAAAACAATATCTAATTTGGTTATTTGATGATATTTAAACCTTATTTTTTTTAAATTTTATTATTTTTAAATTTTTAGAAAATTAACTTAGTTAGTCAATAATATATTTCAATCTTTTCAAAACATCCATGTCTATCTCTTATCCCCTGTATAAAAGGATACAAATTATCCTCTTTTCCTCACACATCATGGTCCATATAGATCATAAATTCCCAACCATAATCATTCAATAACTAATTAAAAATTTCATATTATTATTTTATTGTTTAGAATACCTTCCACCCATTTTTTAATGTACTAGCCAATGGTGGTTTCTCTATGAAGACGTATAACTCTTAACTGAGTACTTTAAATTGTATTTATTATTCCATTATATTTAAAACTATTGTGTAAATTATAACATGAATAATCCATCATAATAAATATATGTATATGTTATTATTATTATTGAAAAAAATTACACCTCTGATTAATAAAATTGGAAAAGAAAGTATCGCTCATGCATACATGTGGACTAATAACTCCACCTAGTGATATGATCAATTTGAAAAATCAATCATTATTGGTTACTTATTATTATATATTTATGGTTTATACATGATAATTTTTGAATAATTATTCTTAAATAACAATAATATCTTACTTATCTCATTACCTTCACATTCATTGGAATACGAAAATGTTAGTCATGCGCACCTGTGGACTACCACTTCCTTGAAGTGATGTGATTCATTTTTAATTTATGTTTTTCAAGGATGAAAATAATTAATGATGTATTTAATATATATGATATTTATGATATAATAATGATTATTTAATGTAGAATAATTATTTTCATTTCTTCCATTCAAACATTTGAAAAGTGTAAACATGAATCGTGCGTATGTAAGTACTTTCGTCTCCACAATGAAATGTAATTAATTTTTCATCCTAATTTTTTAATAGAAATAGAAATAAATTTTATTATAAAGAATAAATTTATAATTAGTTGATGATTATTGTTTTGTATACAAAGATTCCATGACCAACGTGATTGTACCAGAGCCATTGAACTCAAACATGCATTGAAAAAAGAAATTGTATCCTTAATATTAATTTTAATGATTAAATATTCATTAAAATTGTAACGGTCAACTATAAAGGAATTATATAAATTATTTTATATATGAATATGTATTTGAAATATGTTACAAATAAATATATAGTTATTATAAATGATATTTGTTCATGTATAACGAAATTTGTTACTTGATGTAAGGGTTTATGTTACAATCCCAATTCATTTCATGATTATCAATTCTTAATTTTCATCAAGGGAAATTATATAGATATTATGATTCAAAAAAATCATTTCCTTTAGTCATTTGGATATTTTTTATTATTAATATCAATTGAATCTTTTAGTGCGTAAAATGATCGAATTCTCTTTAATGAAAATATGGACCTATATCTTATTTGGTAGAAGAAAATTTTCTTCCATGTACATGATCATCATAAAAAAATTTTGAACGTTCATAAATATAAATGAAATGATTTAAAATCTTCATTTTCAATGCCTCTGAATTTATTTTACAAGCATAAAAATGAAATCTTTTTAAATTCTTTTAGATGTGTAGTTTTTTTACTATTTATAAAGGTGTGAATTAAAATATTTTTTATTGTATATAGAATAAATAGATTCAATAGTAGTCAACATAGTTCTTTTTATGATGTTTATATTAAAATTTTAATCATTTATTTCAAATTAAAATTATTTTCATAACATTTTGAAAATTTTATTTAAAATTTTATTAAAATATAGGGATATTTTAGAATATTTATAACGAATGTTATAAATGATCATTAGATTTAATTTTTATTCTTTTTCAATATCCTTTATGGATTTTTAAGAATAAAGGGGGTTTTCATCATATGGTACCATCCAGGTTCATTCTCTGGATGACTTATAATGATGATGGTTTAAGGATGATTCTATAAAAAATGTTTCTTTCCTATTGGATAATTAAGTTTTGATGAAACCATTATGAAACTAATTTCTCTTTATGGGTTATTCTATGATGAAATATTCAAATATTTATGAATTTTTTTTAATTTAATGGGTTATGATATGATGATATGATGAATCTTCTATGCTCTTGTGGCACAAATATTTATGTTCTTCATAATGTGTTGGGTGCGTCTGAAATTTTATTTCTCTCAAATATATTGGGAGGCGCTGAAAGAGTTTGGAAAATCCTAATAGACAATAGTGTTTATAAAATCTTTTGAGATGATAGAGTTAATAAACTCGTAAGATATGATTGTTTTATATTAATATAAGTTACTACTATTGGGATATTAGATTTTTTTTGAATGAATTTCCATTATGGTACTTTATCCACAATGATAGTCTTTAGAGTGAACCATTATTAAGGAAAAGAATTTATATGCTTAAATGTATTCCAAAAAACATATGCCTTATCTGTATTATCTATTATCCAAGATCATGATTTATTTTTGGTGATTCTACAAAATTATAACTTCAGTATTTTTTATAAAAAACTTTATTAATCTTGGCATACTAGATACATGTAAACATTACACCTGAAAACCTATGATATGACATAAAAAATTATGAGAACATGATTATCCCTTAAATCATATCCCTAAAAATTATATTGATTCCCCCTTTTGGTTTTCTAGGGAAATGATAACAAATAAGGGAGTGATTAATTGTTGAGTAAGTGGTAACAAAAAACAAAACCTTACCCAAAATAAACATTGAATATGTGATATGGAATGAATAAATGATCTACCTGATTCTATAATCAAATAAAAACCAAGGGCATTCTACATAATAGTTAATAAGTGAAATCATGGATAAAAATAATCATTGATAACATACTAATTGAATGAATAATGAAGGGCATCACCAATATTCATTCATGGTCATATTCCTAGTAACATCCCAATCATAGGAAGATAAATACACAAAAAACATAGCATTTTTGGTCTCAAGTTACTTGTGGATTCATCAATTTGATATAAAATACTAGGATATACATGTCATCTAATTAATCCCAATGAATTCACTATAAGAGTCATCAATACCCATTCATATCATTCCCAAATGGACCTATTACTGAATAAAACAAGGAGATCTATATATTTTTAAATAAGGATATAATGTAAATACCCATTCAACATAATAAAGCTTATGTCTAGTAGATCAAACCATAATCAACATGTAATTCTTGGGGTATCATCCCAGTAAAATAAAGTGATCTTATTGAATAAATATAGTGGTGAGGGTACATAAAATATAATAGGTTATCCACATATGAAAGTAATTGGATTCAATATATTTGATTGTTTGGAGACCATGTAAATGGTAGAATAAATCCTTTATCTTGGATCATTAATGGTATGTGAATATTATTAATAATGTCCACGAAGAGAGTCTCATTGGGTGTATAGTCTTAGGAACCATATTCTCGAATAACAGTAATGATTGAATTAATACTCATCCCAAAACTTTGATAGGTATTAACCAATGGTGATCCTATTTCCCATTCACTTTTACTTTTGATAATCTAATGGTTTTAAAAAATTATAAACACTTTTACAAACCATATGATGGTTTTCCAACCATGTAAATGTTAAATATTTTATCAAAAAAAATTTAGATATGTTTAAAACTATAGGAATTGAAATAAATTATATATAGTGTGTAACATGTAAATAATTCCTCTATGGAAATTTATGCAGCAAAAAAATTATATAGATGGTTACTAAAATAGTACTCCTAAATAATTCCAATTTAGACTGACAACCCCCACTTATGGGTTGAGTTGAAATTAAAAAAATAACCTATTGAAATAGAGGGATTAGAATTGAGAATAATATTAAATTAATAAATAAATTTAATGAAATAATATTTCTTATAGAAATTATATACATCAGATGAGGTAAATTAGGATCATAATAAAAAATGTGTCCCAAAGTGAGGAATTTGATATGAAAACCCCTGACCTCTTTCCCTGACTTCTAAAAAAATACATAGACTATCTGTATATAAAATATATATCATAAAAAATTAATTTATAAAATTAATCAATTATATAATTATTCATACTCTTCATAAATATTTATTTCCTATATGAAATCTCCCAATTTTCGAAATCAATTTTATATATTTTTTAGGGTTTGTACTAGTTTCATAATAGCAGTATTCTTATTATTTATTTATAAAACATTCATCATAAGTTGGTATTTAATGATATTTTAGAGAATAATTTTAATAATTTGTGATTTTTCAATCCACTTTTATGTTTATTTTAGTCTTTCTTTTTGAAGACCAAATCAATATCTTTTTTTAGTGTTTCTTAATAATTATAGTTTTATTTCATAATGAATGAAATAAAAAATAATATAACATTCCTATAAAAAATGACTATATTTATAATTTTATATCAAATTATACTATTTATTATGTTCTTTTATTCATTCATTATATGAATTCATAGTATTGTTAATCTTGGGGGTTAAACCGACCCAAAAAGCACATACCCTAATATAATGAAGGACAATGAGGTGGTTTTCGTGTAATATCCTTATAAAAGAATAATAATAATCATTTTTAGTTTTTCTTAATATGATACATTCGAATTATATGGGGTTATAAGAATAATTCATGGATATGAAAACATTACTTAAATTGAATAATGGTTATCCTCTATGTACATTTTTCTAAATGATTAGATTAACGATGATCTTTTTCTGATCAAAATTTTAATAGGTTCACTAATTTTTCATACCATAAAATTGATAATTTAATAAAAATAATATTTTTTATTTAATTATACCCCTATATAAATCCTATTAATGAGGGAATGGAAACGAAACATGTCATTCCCAAGAGGTGGTAGTCCTCATAATGCACACAGAATCATTTTTTAACTATATGGGGTATATGAATTCATTAATAAAATTACATTAATGTAGTAATATTAAAGTATATAAATTATGATAATTTCATTACATAAATTATGATATAATAAATCCTAATTAATATAATTATGAAGAATACTTTGTCGTTGATTATATACACATTATGTAGTTGAATATTTCATACATATTTCCTTTAATTTGAAAGGATTATGGAAAATATGGGTGACTAGGAGCCTATTATTCTGGGATACTGTTCTTCGGAGAGTAAAATTTTATTTTATTACCTTGAATGGACTAAAGGAGTTATTTATTATTTATTTAAGATAATCCCCCTTTTAAGCGTTGAAGTGAAAACCATACTTGACTTGTAGTCCCAAGGCATAAAGCCCATGCACAACTCAATACATGATCTTAAAGACCCAAGACCTAACACACATGAAAAATCCCCACCCCAGCATATGTATCTTCAAGTCCCATATCTCCCCACCTCTCCTGGGTGGTCGGATAACATTTCCCTATATAGAGTTGCACCGTGAGCCTATTATTGTATTTTTTAAAGAGTTAAATATAAAAATAGTGAGTCTTTACGTAGTGAGTATTTAATAATTTCATATGTAAAGTGAGAGGTAGTTTTATGAGTCACCCTAAAATTTTCAATAATGTAATGTTAATATTCATGCGAAAATGGAAACAAATGGACAAAAGATTGTAGAAAAATGATTGTGTTTAGATAAGAACCAAAAATAATAATTCTTTAAAAAAGTTTGATTAATTTAGGGGTTTTTAAACATTTCACTTTTAACCTAATTTCAATTTACAATAGTAATTCATTTCTAACCCTAGAAATTATTTATAATGAAAAAGATTAAGGTTAACCTTTTACCTAATTCTATACCTCAATGATAATATTTTAATGTTATTTTATTAAATAAAATTTTCAAGGGTGTGGAAATTTAATTTTAAAATGAAAACGCATAACAGTGTAAAATCCTATGTTAGAGAAACACTATAATTTAATGTTTAGAATTATATATAAAAAAATAAATTAATTTGGTTAATTATTTTATAGACAAAAATTTATTTATTATGAAAATTTTAAACATTATGTAGATTTTATTTCAATACCAAACTAAATTTTCCTTTGAAATAAATTGATCAATAAAATGATTGAAAAATGATTTTATTATTAAAGGTACAGTTTGAATAGTTTTAAAATTTTTAACATAGGTTTTAAAATTTCAAATAAAATTCTAAAACTTATATGTTTATTACATTATTTATCATTTTATTACATAAAATGCTTTATAAAATTATATTTTATTCTTTTATGAAAGTAAATTGAGACAAATTAAAAGTCTCTTGAAAACCATATTATTCAACTAAATTAATAAATTGAAAAAAAAAATTCGTACTATGAAAATTTTATTATAATAAATTTAAAAATTAGTTTTGTTTAGTAAATTTGAAATTATTCAATTTTTATACAAAATAAATTCATTTAAAAAGTCTCTTTAAAGTGTTCATTTAATTATAGTTCATGATAAAACATTTACCTAACATAGTATCATCTCAGGTATTACATTCTATCCCATTAAAAAATTTCATCCTTAAAATTGCGGTACATATCAACTACTAAATAAATTTTGATACTAAATCTTTCTATATTCTTTATGATACCAATATTTTACCTCTAATATTTTATTTCTACAAAGGACTTTAACTATGGGAGTTGTTTGAATCTGCAATAATTTCTCTCCCATGTAAATAATCTTGACGGTATCTTAATTATAATATATGTCGTGATTCAACTCTATTCCGTAAAATGTTTATAAATACCATGGATACAACATGTATTTATTTAGTAATGAATCATGGTAGATGAATTTTACATTATAATGGTTTAAAGGAATATCCAATCAATAAGCTATAACACTAATTCATTATAATATTTTAAAAGTACTAATATAACTAG
This sequence comes from Viscum album, assembly GCA_963277665.1. Taxonomy (NCBI): domain Eukaryota; kingdom Viridiplantae; phylum Streptophyta; class Magnoliopsida; order Santalales; family Viscaceae; genus Viscum; species Viscum album. The sequence continues at coordinate 938,564,931 of OY728150.1, forward strand.
GGGATAACTTTCCTTTTCACCAAATATTACAACATCATTCAATGTTTAATCCAATGAGAATACATTATCCTAAACATGAAATTCTAGTAATTTCCTTTGATTATTCACATAACTATTTATTAGACTTTGTGATACTTTAATATGTTCTTTAATAGGTCATACAGGAACATTATTATCCTTTATGAGCTTTGGGCCAACAAATATTTTCCAACATCATCCCAAAAGAACGGAGTACAACACTTCTTTCCACATAATGCATCATATGGTTCCATCTAGGTGTAGAATGGAAAATTTTATTTTATAAAAATTTCACCAATGATAGATATTGATCCCACATAACCTTCATGAAATGATAATATAATCTGATTATATATTCTAATGTCTAGATGGATTTTTTATATTTCCCATCATCATACAGATTATAAGCGGTTTGTAAATGTATATCAATATTTAGATCCCTATAAATATTATTCCATATTTTCACTAAGAACCTAGGTTCATGTTCCATTATAATTTATATATGTTTCCTATTAATTCTTATTATTTCATTGATATAAATCCATGGAAGGTACTCAAGTGGTAGATATTTTCGTATCGCTAAGAAATTAGCTGACTTTGAAAGGTGATAAATGACCACCCATATTGTAACAAGCCTGTGTAAATTATATAAAGAGAACATTATATTATATTTAACTATAATAAAATCAAAATATTAATATTTTATGTCTAAAAAATTTAATTTTATATGATGAATATCAATTTTCATCATACTAGTCCAAAATAAGTGTAGAAAGAGTTTTCGAAATTTTCCCATAGAGATAACCTTATATGAATAATTGAAAATTATGTATTTAACTAGAAAACTTTTTGTTTATAATAGTGATTTTTAATATTTATATTTATAAACTTATTGTCAATCAATTTGATATAACTACAAATAGGATAATTCAAAGGTAAAAGGGATATTTTTCTAAATCTGTTTAAATAGATAATATCAATACATTTAAATTAATTAAAATAATTATTAATGATGAGTTTTTTAAAGGAAATTTATATATTATATTTCTATTTTTTTAATTAAAATCCATATAAATAATATTACTATTCATATAGTTAATATACTATCATTTTATGCTTGAAAATTGTAATAATTTAAAAAATAAATTAAGAATCTTTTTGGAAAATTATATTTAAATTAAATTATATGACTTGTATGAATTGAATTTGATAGAAATGATTCCAAATTATTAATATTATATTGAATATATGGTAATGATTCCATTTTTTGGTAATAATAAATATTAAAAACAGTACAAATTATCCCCACAGTTATGTTTAAGCTAGTTTACTAGGGGTTAACCTATAATGATCAGTGTTAAAATGGACTAATAAATATTCTTAAAACAAATTTATTTTTTTCAACTATAAAAATATAATATAATAAACTTTTACATTTTGGGACCATTTCTCCTTGAATGATATTTGATATTATTTTGAACATTGAAAAATTACAAGTGTACCACTCACCTCAACTATAAAAGGTAATGGCCTCTCCTAGATTCTTCACACCTGTAGAGACATTTATCAAAAAAACCCAAAAACTATCTTCCCAACATCCTTATAAATTTAATTGAGCTACTAGTTTTCCAAAAATATCAACCCTGGTGTTCTTAAAAAGAGATCCATATAAGGGTTTTCAAAGTGAAGGTAATCGTCTTCACAAAAATACTTCTTTTCTTAATTATTTAATTACCATGATTAATTATATCTTAATAATTCGAATATTATGGCACCATAATGTACCATATACTATTATTTTTTTATGTAATAATATTTACCCATATCCTTCTCCATAAAATTGGGAACAAAACCATTTATCATGTGTACAGAAGACTACCGCCTCACAAACCAATGTAATTTGTTTTCCATCAATAACTAAAATGTATAGTCATAAAGATTGAACTAATGAAAATATATTATACATATAAAATATTATTTATTATATAAAATTAATCTATCTTTCATTTCATTACCCTTTCACCAATTATTAAAATTATATTGTTCATCATGCGTAGGTATGACTAACCTTCTTCACGAAGCGATGTGATTCATTTTCCATGAAAAAATTTCAAGAGTGATTTTAAAAGTGTATATATTCAAGAAATATTTTATTTATAATATTAATATAATTTTTTATATGATAAAATAATCCTATAAAAAATAACTAAATCTTTCATGACAAAACATGCATGATAAATTGATGAAATTAAAAACTTAAACAATAGTAATAATAATATATTATTAGGGAATGGGTGATATGATGTTAAAATATGATCATATATTCTATTATAAATATTAATATTTTTATCATATAAATTATTATAGTATTCAAAACCACTATGTAGGAGGTTAAATCATGTTTAACTAAATGGAAGCATGAGGTAATGGAATGGGTCTCAATCTACATTCCATTGAGATAGATTTAGTATTATGATATTTTTTACTTTTTTGTGTTGTATATACATAGAATTTGATATATTTAACATGAATAACTATATCTACATAATGATTAATATTCCTATTCATGGTTATTATTTTAAGTGGAGACAATTTAAAAGATACCAAATATATAAGTATTTATTTTATAATATCACTATTTTAGTATTGATTTTATTTTAATAGAAGGAATATTATAACATATTATTCAAAAAAACACATATTTTTTATCCCCTAAATGAATAAATTGTTTCCTTATTTTCATCCAATTTTTTGAATATTTTCCACTTAAATCTAGAAAATAAATTATTAATGAAAAATGATCATATTTATCTTTTGATTAGATATAATTTACATTACATGTCTATATTTTTCAATTTTTTTCAAAAGTACCTCTTATTAATAAATTTTTTCATTATGAATTTTTTCAGTTATTCATGACTTTTTAAAATATTTTGATCAAATATTTATATTGTTTTTTATGTTTTTTGTTATTAATTTTTTTATAAAAAGTCAATAAAATGTATTTAACATATATGACATCAAAAAAATTTACCACCTTCATAACCATTTTATGATGTTTAGTTTTTCGTATACATTATAAAAGTATTTATAGGGAATAATATTTAATGGAATATTATTTTAAATGTTTCACATCCATTTTCATCTCTTCCATAAAATATTTGATTTCAGTTATCTAATGGTACTCTCTCATCTAATGATTTATTTTATAGTAATTATATTCATCATGAAACATTCACTTTTCCTTGATCATTTTTCCTTAGACATTAAATTTATATTAAATATTCAAATTCTTTATATCTTGGTTATGATTATTTTATAAACCATATACCATTTCTACATATAGTGTATTACATTGGAAGTTATCTGAATGACTAAGGAAATATTAATATTCTGGATTCCTTAAACAATAGAGATATTCCTCATCATGGTGTATTGTTATGAATTAAATTGATAATTAAATATATGTGGAATGAATTATAAAAACCATGATGGGTGGTTTTGGTAATTATATAGCCCCTCAATTCATCAAAAGGTCTCATGAGAGAAATTTGTTGGACAAAATAAATGGGTTTTGGTGTATACTTTCCCATAAATTAAATTGTACTAGCTTAAAGTATTGATGATATAGATATCATGATGTCTAAAATAAATATTTGAATTATAAATCATTTCAGTAAGTGAGAATTAATTTGTTATTATCAATGAGATTACTATATTTATATTATACATGTATCCATTTAATGATCAATTTATTGATAAACTGGCATCTTTTTTCAATTTTTTACCATTATATATTGATTATGCCCTACTAATCATAATATAATATTATCTACATAACCCTTAATAGGAATTTTATCACACCCCTATTTTGTTTCCATTCCCATGTATATGATGAATTATTATTTGAATGCATTCACGGATGCTGCATGTTTTCTATTACTAAATTTTTTTATTTCTAATATTAAACATAGGAATCATACATATAAAATGTTTTTAAATAATACTAAACTGATAGTTTATTTGGGATTATATCCCAAGTATCTATAATAATGTAATAAAATATTCACTACTTGTATGTTACTTAATTTGGGGTTCTTATATTTGGTATCACAGTAATTTTAGTAGAAATATTGAGAACCATATTTAGGAAAAATTAAATTAGTTAACATAACACTATGTTAGACATTTAATATCTCTCTAATTATAGGATAATAATATAAATTTATTTGTAAGATGAAAATTATTAATTATTCCAAAAAACACATAATTTTCTGGATACAAAAAGTTGACGTTGTTTTGGAATAGATTAATCTGGGGGTAAAAACCCCAAAAAGAGTTGGTTATGTATATCTCAATTTTTTTCATGTTGAGTATTACCATACTACACACCTCATTTGAAACTCTTAGTGGATATTATTTTCATAATTAAAAGTTTATCTACATGACATTATGAATGATTTGAAAATAGTTTTATGATTTAATGGTTTCCTCAAGGAAAAAATGTTTATGATTCGGATACAAATAATGCTTAAAATTTCAATTTATGTTCAGTGTCACCTAAATTTTATAATTATATATTATGATTTATAATTATTAATGTATTGAAATTATTCTATGTATACCATTGTCTAGAAATGGACCCTTGAATAAATAATGGTATCAATACTAGTGACCAATATTGAAATTTCAATGTCAAGCAAGATAAAACAAATCATGTTGGAGATAAGAAGATCATGGTCTTATTTTGACATTTTATGCATGTTCTAACTAATAACATAACATATATTGATAAAAATGATGTTCCATTTAATAATACAACAATATTAGATCATTTAATGTGATTAAATCCCCTATAATATTGGGGAACTACTAATCTATTGGCAGCTAAGTAATGGATTAAGACCCTTGAAAAGATATTTAAAGATATGGGGAGTGATAAAGTGAAAAGGTTGAACTTATAGTAATTTTTTGTTAATGTTATGTTGTTAAATGGTGTTAATTAATCCAAAATACTAGAGAGGAAGAATAAATAGAACACATGGAATGAAGATCTTTTAATGTAACAATATTTTAGAATTATTTCCCTCTTTAGAAACAAAGTGCGATAAAGAGAAAGCTCCCCAATATAATGAAAAAGTAATAAAAAAGAGTTTCAAAGAATGAGGGTACCTTTAAATGAGTTGTATGGTATAATATGGATTAAATATATAACAAAAATGAATGATAAACGATTTAATTGATGGGATTAATCCATGTCTCCCAATGATGATAGTCTATCAAAATTTATCAACGTATGATGAAATAGTCTTATGAATGATCAAAATAGTGAAGGAATTTCCAAGATCCTATATACTCAAGTTAAATATAGAGAAGAATTTGTCAAATTTATATCCAAAAAAAGGAATATGTCAAAGGATAAAAATAATAAGAAATTTATATCATGTGAATATTGTGGAATAATATATAGTAGAAAATTACTGAGGGGGATGTGATTTTATTATAAGTTTATAGATAACGGTCAAAAGGATAATGAGTGTATGGAAGATAAAGTTACCAATACTGTTTACATCATAAAACATATATATATGAGTAATTATTAAATCTAACCTCAAATGAATCAAGAAAACCAAACATAAGAGAGGATACAGGGAGAAGGATACGATTTTTTTATCACTATAGATATGGATAAATGTTATATGACTATGGAGGATAGTAATTTTGTCATATCATCAAATAAAATTGATTATTTATTCATTTCAAGATCCTCTCCCTATTTGATATTTTCAATATTTAATTAAGAAAATTAGATATATCCCTGGAACCTTGTAAAAAGTTTTATTAGTCAAAACTTATAGTTGAAATCCCAATAAAATAAGAATGTTTCATGATGTTCTAATTATTACATATAAACGTGTCCTATTTTTATAATTTACTATTATACCTATGGTTTAATTTTATATAATTATTGGTATATATATAATTTTAAAAAATGATGAAAAAAATTATTTCATAGATAATGAAATTATGATATGTTATGCAGATATGGAATTACTTATCATCAAAGGGTATACATCATCATATGGTTTATGTCTAAATTCATCCATTATATCTCTTATAAATGAGTTCCTTAGGGAAGAAGATAAAACACATCCTTCATTTGTAAAATTTAATCTTCAGATTGAGGATATGCCTACTGTAATTTAATAATTTCATGTATTTCCTATTGAATTTCTTGGATATCAACTAGTTTGTGAGGTTTGGGTTTCCATTAATTTAATTTTTGTTGAATAACCAATTTCAAAGACTCCATAGAGAATGGACAATATGGAATTAGTGGAATTGAAGTAACAACTTGTGGATTTGTAGAATATAAGATTCATTTTCCCAATATTTTCACCACGTGGAGTCCATGTTGTTTTCATTAATAATAATGGTGGATCTATGAGGCTATGTTTTTATTATAGAGAAATCGATGTTATTCCGATAACGAAAAAGTATCATCTTCATCACATTGATGACTTATTCGATCAACTTGATCGAGTTAAATATTTCCAAATATTAACCATAATTTAGTGTATCATCATTTCTGAGTATAGAAAAAAGATATTACAAATAATTCAGTTCAAATTAGGTATATAAATTACAATTTTATAGTAATTCTATTTCGAGTTACTAGTAAATCATATTTTTTTATGTAACTAATGAAGAGAGAATTCATCGAATATCTTGATTATTTATTATATTATTTATTTGTTATATCTAGATGTGTTTTAAAAGATATTAATACCATGTTAATACCTTCTATATAATTCTTGTGAATAATATAAGAAATTATATATATTGGAAATTTTGAAATTTTTAATTTTTACAAAAAATAATTATTTTTTTGTCTTATTATCTATATGGATGAAATCTAGGTTGATCCTATAAAGAAAATTTTAGTATAGAATATCATATAATGATAATCATAACTGAGGTACATATTTTTACTCGTTTTAAAGTTTACATAAAGTAGTTTATTAAAAAATCCTAATTGGATAACTTGTTAACCATTCAAAAATATAAAGTGGTTAATTTCATATGGTCAAGGGAAGGTGAAGAATGTTTTGATGATTTAATGTTGAGGTTGTTCTATAATATCCTCAACTATTAATGATAATAAAAAACCTCTTTTATAATAATTTATTAGTGTTCTAATGTAAAAATTTAATATTTCAATAAAAATGACTTAATAAATGTTTTGAAGGGTTTTCATAAGGGTAAATTTACTGTTAGCACCTTATAGTAATCTATGGGTTACTATTGAACTAGGAATTAATTTAGCATGATATTTTTTGGTCCAAAGATCCTTATAGATGATATAATAAAAATTTATATATATTATATCAATTGCATATGATTTTTTTAAAATAATGGAATATCACCCAAATCGTGTCTTGTATGCAAAATTTGATACCATAGTTTGGTTTGGGATATGGTATTTTCCATTGGTTCCACATATCACTTGTGTGCATCTGTGTTTTTGTTAAATTGCACATGAGAGTAATTTATATTATATTTTTGTTATATTTGTTATGAAAAAAATTATTTATATCACAAAAGGTGACCTATATGTGAAATTAGGGAACGATATTAGCTACTTAAAATGGATTTCACCTAAGGTTCAACATAGATTTTGTGAACATTGGGCATTTAGTTTCATCTCAAATAAGGGTAATAATAATTTTTACTTGAATATTTTTTAGAAATTTGAAAACAATAGTTATAATAAATGTATTATTATTCTAACTATTGATGAAAATGAATGGAAATTATATGTCTAATTTAATATTTAATTTCTTGTAATTAATGAGAACTGTTTAGCCATGGGTGAATATTTATTGGGGGTTAGGTAAAAATACTGATATTACTACTTATTCCACGTAAATAAAATTATGTGATTAATAAAAAATGAATATAATATTTTTTATATATAATGGGTGTTTTATTTAAAATGGAAATGGTGAAAATGATGTGAGGTATTTGTTAATAATTATTATTATTCTCGTTATTAATGTTATTATAATTATGTGAAAATATTTTTTTGTGTACTAATATAAATTATGTATATATGTATATGTGGGATAAATATTTATGTATTTATATATACATGTGTAGGTGAATATATATGTGTGTATGTCTATAACATTTATAAGGGTTAAATTTGTGTATATGTATATATATGTGTGTGTGTTGGGGGGTTGGATGGGGGTGGTAGTATGTATATATATTTATGGTTGATTTTTAATATAAATCCAATGAATTATTAAATGTGTATTTTAAAGAGGGTTTAAAAAATTTTGATAAATGATCGTATTAATAATACCTCACTATCTTCAATATGAAAATTAGGATTTGGCATCTGCTCAATGAGACCAACCCAATGGCACCAACATCCCTTAAATCCGATCAGTATTAGAGAATTTATCAAAGAGAGATTTTTTAAGATTAATAAAGTAAAATAATATATATATATATATATGTACGAGAGTGGATAAGATAGAGAGAGTGGTGATATTGTTTTTTTCTTCCTTTAATCCTCCCTTAGGTGCTTCTTTATTCCCATTTAATTTATATTTCCTCCATTATTTCATTAAATTTCCACCAATTTATTCATTTATTTATTTCATATATTTTTATTCTTTATTAAATCGTACATTACACCCCCATACATGTCCTCAGTTTTTATTTATTTAAAACTTTTATTAAATACACATTTAATTAGTCATTAAGTTAATATTATAAATGAACTATATATAGTAATCCCCAAACCCACACACACACATATACAAACACACAAACACACACACAGATTTATATATATATATATATAACGATGTACTCATTATATATATACACATCGATATATACACCTGCAAATTTATATATATACATATATATATTTATACCAAGTATATATAAACATAAAATTTATGTCACCAGAAACAAATATATTTTTACAAATTTAATAATAATAATAATAATAAATATTATTATCATTGCCATTAAATACATCAAATCAGTTCCAATATTAAAATTTTAAATATTACTTCCATAAAATGAAAATAATATTAAATTCAATTTTTAGCTATAAAATCGCATTATTGTCCCATAAGTAATAATATCACCATTTTTACCTACCCACATGTATGTACTCACTCATTGAAAAACATTAGTCACCAATTAAAATAATAAGAATATTTATTTAGACAAGTAATTTCAATTTTTTGTTCGAAAATAATAATAATAATACATTTATTATAATTATTAATTTTAAATACACAAAAAATATTAAAAGACCCATTATTATTAATATTATGTGTGAGGTATCCAATCTCTTGACACACACATATATTATATTTCGTCATGGATAAAATCTATATGTTTGACATAATGATGATCTCAAAGTTCTAAAACAATATACCATATGGGAGACACTTTTGTATGAAAAATATATAATATAAACATTAAATAAATTTCCATCACATGCGATTTAACCAGACACTTTGTGTAAAAAAATGTTATGTTTTAATTATGGTAAATCACATATCCTTGGCCTAAAAAAGTCTCAAATCTCCCATCCTAGACATGAATTAGGTGATATTTTATTATTTGGTAAAAACCATTTGTACTTGATAAATTTAATTTAATATTTTTATCCTATCATAAATGAGGCACTATCGAATGTAGAATATAATTCTATCTTAGAACCTATGTCAATACTAAAAAATATAATATTCCAAGGTGCTATCCTGACATTTATCATTAGGCAATGCCTTCAATTCGTTTATTAAGTGATTGTTATGGAAACATTTCATTTTGAAATACAAATATTCAAAAAAAATATCATAGAGGGTTATTGTTGTTATAAAAAATAGAAGATATTACATTTATCCCCTAATATTGATTTATTATCCATGAGAAGTAACTCTAATAGTCTTACTCGATCAAATTTTCCCATAAAGCTCAAACATAGGACCTGTGCGCCCATGTCTCCTCTAAGATCCATCAATACTGCCACCAAATTTGGATGAGTAGACTATATTTTATATATGGACTTTAATAATCCTTTCTAATATCTATATATTATTATCCTCATATGACTTATCTAGTTCCAACTCTATTTCATAATACTTTATAGAAAGAATAAAATTAGATGTGTACCTCTAATGCTGCGAAATGTGGAACACATCTTGCATGGCTCGATAACATTAATCAAATTCCAGATAGTACACAACATTCCCCACCCATTAAGTGATCTCGAAGGGTCACAAATGTGTTGTTCAATCATGAACTGCTTCTTAAAATGACAGTTCCCCAATCGAGGAGTCACTCACAAGAGTAACTTGATCACGCAAAGTTAACTCCAAATATCCCCTCTTATGATCAAGAAATGATTTTTTTATTGTGAGTGGTGATCAAAATCATTTGTATAATATACACTCTCTTGAAGGTATCTTAAACCAAATCGGTCCCCACAACTGATTCCTCGCATGCCTTATGTAATCAATCCATTGAATGACATAGACTCCCATTAAGAGACTCTTAAGGTTCTAATGATTATTGATCATGACACACTCCACCAATGTACATGATGTAAACATAATGCATATCCTATAGTATGTTTATAGTCTACTTCTACCTTTCTTATTTTTGAGGGTGGTATAATTTTCTCAATCATAATTTTCTCCATTGGTCCTTATGAATGTCTTACCAAAACCACAATGTAATGAATTATTGACTTCCAAAAACTATCCTCATGGAAACTCTTTGTCATCATACTATTTCTTAGATGAAAATATTTTCTACTTCGACAACAAGGTAATTATCTCTGATAAAAAAATAATGTTTCAAACATTTGTTTGCCAATAAAAAATCACACATACTACCACACAACTCCTCAGGTTCATGGGTTACCGTATCTCATTTTCCACCATGAAATACTACAACCTAGTGATATGGAGTTCACTCATGAGTCTCTCCTTTGTGGAATAAATCACTACTTCTCTATCATATACTAGGTATCCACATGATTTTCTAATAGGGTATTAAAGGAAAGTTTTGTTATAGAAAAAAATATACATTTCATTCAATATAGAAACAACTGAAATAGATATAAGAACACCTATATTATGTGAGGAGGAATACCAAAAACTTATTTTCAAGACTATACCTCATATAGTAACAATTTCTTCATTACCATCTATTAGATATTGATCCACTTCATAAACATATACCGACTCATATCTATGACCATATTCCTAAGTCATCATTATCAGGGATGTTTGCATCCTTTGATAAGGTTTCAAACTCTTAACCTCTAAAGGTCTTCCCGGAACACTCTAATAGACCTCTGGGAAAATCATTGAATATGACCTATATTTCTGTTAAAATGTAACTTCATATAATTCATTATGTATAAAATATTATAATTTCGCATTATCCCATATATGTACCACCATTCTCCCAGATAGGGTACTGAAATGGTTCTACTATCATCTAACTTCCTTCAACTCTTATGCTCATGTACTGCTATTATCATCCCACCACCAGTAGAAACTATCATGGTAGTGAGATAAAGAATATTAATAAGACCACTATAGGAAGGAAGTAATGTTGTTGATAATTTTTCCATAGTCTCTTCTCAAACATTAGGAAATTTCAATTAATTAGTGTGTATGTCATCAATTCGAAGCACCTTGCTTGAAATATGAGCCACTATAGAAGGAATATTTCCAAACTCAAATATTTTTAGACCATAATCACAACCAACAAGGGATAAAAGGTAATTAATTCCATAAAATGTGTAATGTATTTAGAGAGTGTAATATTAACGTTTTGTAACTTCATGAACTACAATTAGTATTCTAGTTTTATCATGTCATGGAAGTACTTCCCGAGAAATAGCTCTTTGATAGTCTCTCAAGTAAGACCCTCTCATATCCCAACCTAACTCTTGGTTTTCCACTATTCCCTTGTAGGTACCTAACACATAATGATTTGTAGAACAACTCATCCCTCTTCATGAGTCTGGACTATAATGAATATGCTCTTAATAAAATCATGCCAGTTGTCTACAAAATACGGTCCACTAGTACCCTAATATATTTGAGGATTATGGTGATGGAATTATTGATTATGGTTATTCATATACCTCTAAGTAGATACACTTTAGATAGGAACTATAACATCCCCAACCACATCCATTGTCATGGGATGATATAACATCCCACCTTTTTATAACATAAACTCTCATTACAAAAATCAAAACCGAGGATCTTTTAGGTTTAGTGTCTTGGAAACCAGGAACATAATATATGAAAACATAAAACATTCTTCTTAAACACTTGAAGGGATTCTCCTTATGTTCATCCTAAGTTCATTACTGAATCTCATAACCTGGGGACATACATCAAAAAAAATGGTGAGCAGAAGGCCCAGTAAGGTAAACAAGGGAAACATTTTACATGTGAACATCAGATACATCAAAAGTCATGAAAAATAACTTTAAGGCATGAGAAAGAGATCATTAGGAATATCATAATAAAAATAACGTGATTCATAACTTTTATATGTGGCTAAAAATTTTAACATAGACAATCATTTCCGTTTCACCAAGGTCCATCCCCAAGGTGTCATTAAAAATTACCAAGGTTATTCACCATGGTATCAGTCAAAATGGTCATCTCTAGATATTAAGTCTTTACCCAATGCATTGGAGCGCTATAGGGTGCACCCTTAAATTTTAATTTATTATCATGTGAGACAGATATATCATCATCAATCATTTCATAAAAAACCCCATATATAATAAAAGAAATTGGTTTCATTTCATAGTCATCACATTTTAAAAACAGCTTTAAAGACGTGATGTTTATGTCACTTTAAACCCACAGAAAAAGGAAAGCGGGTTTCATGTATGTAAATCCCAGAATTAAAATATTAAATTTTGATATATATGTGAATACCCCTATAGAATAATGATCTTTGAGTATTCATTTAATAAAATTAAAGAATTTGAGAGAAAGAGAGAGACATTTTGAGACAAAAATTCTGCAGCATAATGGCTACGTTATGGGGTTTTAGAAAACATTGAAAAGATAGGAGACATGGTTCACCCACTCATAAATGATCCATAAAACAGTAGGGGGAGAGAATATAAAGAAATTAAGATCATGGTAATGAAATTTTAATGATATACCATATGAAATGAAGAACATGAAATGAAGACAAAAATAAGATTTCTCTTATGAAAATTCGGCAGCCTAACAGTGTCACTTATGCATCAAAAAAATTAATTGACGAGATCAAATAGGGTCTCTCATCATATGAACATAAATGATAAGTATGATTGATATAGAGATAATACCCCAAAATAATAAAACGGAACTTGAAAGTCTTGACATGAAAATAGAACTTGAAAATGAGAAGGGTGGAAGAATCCCTTAAAAATTCGGCAGCCTAACGACGCCACTTAAACTTTATTAAAATGAATTGTTGACAAAAATATGGGGTCTATCATCATATGAACATGAATAGGGAAGTAGTATGAATATAAAATAACATCCCCAACATAATTACTTGGAGCATAAAATAAATGACATAAAAGAGAGTACTTGAATGAAACAGAGAGGTAGGATCCATTACCTTAAAACGTAACACTTAAAACTCAAAGGTTGGGACCTTGAGGGCTTGGGGGAACCTTGGGAGGACTACTTGGGAGGTTATGAGACCATATATTCGTTGGGGGAGAGTTGGGAGTAAAAACTAAAGGATGGAAGGGTGGGTATTTATAGGGAAAGTGAGGGGACAAGGCATTAATGGCCAAGGGACACCTCATTGGTGGTATTGGAAAAACCCTGGGGTTTCCCATGGTATTTGCCCATGGTATTGGCCACTTGAGACACCTCATACCTTACCTTACTATTCATAATTCGACAATATTTACTACATACTTAATACATCATTTAATGATGTCATTAAACACCCGTAACTTAAAAACTGTATTTTCACTATTCACCGAAAATTCCACTTTCTCAGAAAATTCCCAAAATTTCACCTTAACCAAATATCAATGCTCGGATTTCAAAAATGAACTCCATTTTATAAAAATAAGTTTCTAAATATTTTTAATTTAATTTTTAAATAAATACACTATTCACCGAGAATTCATTTTTTTCAGAAAAATCCCCAAAAATTACCTTAACACAATATTGATGCTCTGAGTTCAAAAATATCGTCCATTTTATAAAAATAATTTCTTAAATATTTTTAATTTAATTGTTAATTAAAAACCACTATTCATCTGAAAAAACTAATACTTGAGTAATAATTAATGAAACCATTATTTAATCATTTTATTGAATCACATTACTAAATCAAGGTTCCTAGATTATATTAATACTTTTTTTAAGTGAGATTACTAATCCATTTGGTCAGATTACAAATATTAAGCATAAAATCACTATTCATAATTTACTATTCATCAAAAATTAAGTTGATCTTATTAGACTCTAAATTTTATACTGAACATAATTGTAGAAGACCATTTTTTGAAAATCATTACACATTTTTAATTATATAAGGTTTACATAAACATTTTTAAAATATCCTTTTTCTAAAATTTATCAAAAATATGCATACTATATTTATCCGGAAATTTGAAAATTCACAAACTAGACCATAATAAGAGAGCACAATTTTATTTATAACAAAGGATTACACAACGTAGCTATGGTATCCTTACATAGCCCCTTATAACCCCAGAATAGGACCTAAGTATAAGGTGTGCTAAGGTGAGAGAATATGAGGGCGGCTCCGCCAACATCGCCCGAGTAGTAATTTCTATCAGTTTGAACTTCTCATGAAGTCGATTCCATTCTAGCTTCCCATGATGAATTTCGGAATTGGTTTGGTCCAGAGAAAAGCCCAGTGGTGATAAATACTTCCCAGGTTCTGTTAGATGGGCTTTGATTGGCCCGAGACTTCTGGATGAGGCCATCAAATCTTCTTTCTATATTAATTAACCAAGATCAGTTGTATTTAGAGACAGTAATCAAAACGTTTAGTTTCTAGTGGTCATATTGACCAATGGTCATGTAACATCGAAACCCAACAGTCTCATTTTAATTATACTCATGTTATCAAATGAGGCAGTTTTGTTGAGTATAAAAATAAAATAACACACAAAATTAGTAAATAAGATTTATTCAAAATTTCGGGTCGTTACAATCTTCCCCCCTTAAGAAATTGCATCCTCGCAATTTTTAGAATTGTTTTTGGAAGTCTCATTGAATGTACCACATCAGAAAATGAGTTAGTAAAACTATTACATAAAAAGAAATAAAAGGAAGTACAGAGGTTACCCGAGTTAACCCATACTAGGATTCCATGTAGGAAAACATGGACATGTAAGAGAATACAAAGGGTCTTGTTCTGATGGAGAGTGATAGAAAACATGATAAGGAGAAAGTTAATAGTAATAAAATCACCAACCTATGATGGATTAAATTTTATTTGATTTCCCAGTAGGAAACGTTAACAGACAACGTTTTTGTTTTACGTTCCTTTTCGTAGTTTTGATGAATTCATTTACTACTTAGAATAAAAACACAAGGAAATATATTTACCTTAAAGTAGAGTTTCATCCTTTAATATGTTTCTACCAAAACTAATATTTTCTCCAAATGATGAGCATTCAAAAACACTTGGTCTCATCAAAACATAAGAATAATCTTCTAGAGAGTCACATAATACACTAAAGATAAACTATCTATTTCTTCTATCTTTAAACATTATCCTAAAAACCGAAAGGGTAAAATAAAACAACTCTTCCAAATTAAAGAACCCCATAGGAACGGAAACTACTTTTAAATCATTCAAATTCCACGTTACTACCCAATGTTCATCATATACCATTCCATAAATAACTGTCCTTAAAAATCCTCAAAATAAACCAAACTAAGATTGTAACCCAAATACAAGAAGGACATTATAACATAGTCTTCCAAGGTAAACTTTATCATTCATCTCTAAACAACTTTAAACACTCCTAACATCTCATAAAAAAGTAACTAACCTAAGTATATTTATCCCAAGAGAGGTTAATCATTTTCATAAGTAACCTAAATTACTCTAATCCCACCTTAACTTCGTCAATTCTCAAAATATAAGTCACCCTTTATTCCTCAATGAAAATACCGTAGTAATCTATTTACCTCGATCATATAGGGTTCCCAAAATAGTGAACGTCTTCCAAAATAAAAAACATCATTTAATCCCCTAATCATCTCTGTCATATTAATACAGAAATCATCACATTTCCTATCACGTTGGTTGTTGGGAAATGTACTTCCATTTCCCACCATTAACTAAGAAAATAAAGTATAATTAGGGGCTTAAATACTTAACCAACAATCATGAAAAAGAACATAAAACATAGAAGGATAACTTGTAGAAGAAAATTATACCCTAACTTGTGATCCCCTAGGTTCCAAACTAGGTTATCCATGATCATATATTCTTATGTGAATCTTTATTTTATTTTATCTTTGTTCCTTTAATAATGGTTCATACTAAGCTTATGAATTTACCAAAGCATATCCCATGGGAGTGTCATAACCAAGAGTGCATCAAGGCCCGTTGTCATGTACTAGTTCCCGTTCGAGTCTAGCTCAAAGCGGTTTTTTTGTGTTTTACCCCTATGTACATTTGTGTCAGAGCCACCTCTACATGCTCGTATCCAGAAAGAGATGTATTTTCTTGGAAACCCCTTACTCAATACTCACCAAAAATCGAGGATGATTTCCTTTATTTAAAATTTTCTATAGGATTCTCCCTGGAGTTTTCATAACCAAATTTTTAAAAATAACTAAACCATCCTTTGATACCAACTATAACATCCCAACTTTTTATAACATAAACTCTCATTACAAAATACAAAACCGAGGATCTTTAAGGTTTAGTATCTTGGAAACCATGAACATAATAAATAAAAACCTAAAACATTATTCTTAAACACTTTAAAGGCTTATCCTTATGTTCATCCTAGGTTCATTACTGCATCTCAAAACAGAGGTACATACATCAAAATAAAGGGTGAGTATAAGGCCCAGTAAGGGAAACAAGGGAAACATTTTACATGTGAACTTAAGATTCATCAAAAGTCATGAAAAATAACTTTATGGCATGAGAAAGAGATCATGAGGCATGTCATAATAAAAATAACGTGTTTCATAACTTGAATATGTGGATACAACATTTAACATAGACAATCATTCCCGTTTCACCAAGGTCAATCTCCAAGGTGTCATTAAAAATAACCAAGGTTGTTCACCAAGGTATCAGTCAAAATGGTCATCTCTAGAGATTAAGTCTTTACCCAATGCATTGAAGCACTATCAGGGCGCACCCTTAAATTTTCCTTTATTATCATGTGAGCCACATATATCATCATCAATTATTTCATAAACAACCCATATATCATAAATGAAATGGGTTTCATTTCATAGTCATCACATTTTAAAAACAGCTTTAAAGACGTGATCTTTATGTCACATTAAACCCACAGAAAAAGGAAAGAGGGTTTCATGTATGTAAATCCCAGAATTAAAATATAAAATTTTGATATTTATGTGAATACCCCTGCATAATAAAGAGCATTGAGTATTCATATAATAAAATAAAATAATTTTAGAGAAAGAGAGAGACATTTTGAGATGAAAATTCTACTGCATAATGGCTACGTTACGGGGTTTTAGAAAACATTGAAAAGAGAGGGGACATGGGTCACCCACTCATAAATGATCCATAAAACAGTAGGGGGACAGAATATAAATGATTTAAGAACAAGGTAATGAAATTTGAAAGATATACCATATGAAATGAACAACATGAAAGGAAGACAAAAATATGATTTCTCTTATGAAAATTCGCCAGCCTTACGGCATCACATAAACTTCAAAAAAATGAATTGATGAGATCAAATAGGGTCTCTCATAATATGAACATAAAAGATAAGTATGATAGAAATATATATCAAACCCCAACATAATAAAAAAAATTGACAGACTTGACATGAAAATAGAACTTAAAAATTAGAAGGGTGGAAGAATCCCTTAAAAATTCGGCAGCCTAACGACCCCACTTAAACATTCTTAAAACGAATTCATGAGAGAAATAGGGGGTATATAATCATATTAAAATGAAAAGGGCAGTAGGATTAATATAAAATAACATCCCCAATATAAGAACATGGAGCATAAAAGAAAAGACATTAAAGCGAGTACTTTGAAAGAAACAGAGAGGTAGGATCCCTTACCTTAAAACGTAACTCTTAAAACTCAATGGTTGGGACCTTGAGGGCTTGGGGGAACCTTGGGAGGACTCCTTGGGAGGTAATGAGACCATGGATTCGTTGGGGGAGAGTTTCTAGTGAAAACTAAAGGAGGTAAGGGTTGGTATTTATAGGGAATGTTAGGGGACAAGGCATTAATGGCCAAGGGACACCTCATTAGTGGTATTGGCAATGCCATGAGCTTGCCCATGGTATTTTCCCATGGTATTGGAAACATGGGACACCTCATACCTTACCATACTATTCATAAGTCGACCATATTGATTATAGACTTAATACATCATTTAATGAAGACATTAAACACCCGTAACTTTAAAACAGTATTTTCACTATTCACCGGAAATTCATCTTTCTCAGAAAAATCCCAAAATTTCACCATAACCAAATATCGAGGCTCTGATTTCAAAAATAAACTCCATTTTAGAAAAAAAATTCTAAATATATTTAATTTAATTTTTAAATAAATACACTATTCATTGAAAATTAATTTTTTCCAGAAAAATCCCCAAAAAATTACATTCACACAATATCGATGCTCTGACGTCAAAAATAAAGTCCATTTTATAAAAATAATTTTCTAAATATTTTTATTTTAATTTTTAATTAAGAAACACTATTCATCCGAAAAAATTAATACTTGAATAATAATTTATGAAACCATTATTTAACCATTTTATTGAATCACATTACATAATCAAGGTGCCTAGATTATATTAATACTTTCATTAAGTGAGATTACTAATCCATTTGGTCACATTACAAATTCTAAGCATAAAATCACTATTCATAATTTACTATTCATAAAAAATTAATTTGATCTTATTAGACTCTAAATTTTGTACTGAACATAATTATAGAAGACCATTTTTTGAAAATCATTACACATTCTTAATTATCTAAGGTTTACATAAACATTTTTAAAATATCTTTTTTTCTAAAATTCATCAAAAATATGCATACTATATTTATCCATACATTTGAAAATTCACAAACTTCATCATAAGAAGAGAACACAGTTTTATTTATAACAAAGGATTACACAACGTAGCTATGTTCTCCTTACATAGCCCATTATAACCCCAGCATAAGACCTAAATGTAAGGTGTGCTAAGGTGATAGAATCTGAGGGCAGCTAGGTCAACATCACACGAGTAGTAATTTCTATCATTTTGAACTTCTTGCGAAGGTTATTCTGTTCTAACATCACACGATGATGTTCAGATTGGGTTTGTTCAAGAGTAAAGCCCAGTGGTGATACCTCCTTCCCAAGTTCTGTTAGATGGGCTTCAATTGGCCCGAGACTACTGGATGAGGCCATAAAATATTATTTCTATATTAACTAACCAAGATCACTTGTATTTAGAGACAGTAATCGAAACATTTAGTTTCTTGTGGTCATATAGACCAATGGTCATATAACGTCGAAACCCAACAGTCTCATTATAATTATACCCATGTTATCAAATAAAACAGTTTTGTTGAGTATAAAAATAAAATAACACACAAAATTAAGAAACAAGATTTATTCAAAATTCCGGGTCGTTACAGAAGAGACATAGAGCTACCGAGCCTTTGGTGATGTCCCCAAGACACCAATGGAAAAAAATAAATTCATAGGGAATCATAAATAATTAGCGGAAATATTTCCATTGAAAGCTAAAAATCCAAACCAATAAACAAAAAAAATCTACTATATGATGGATTAGTATAAAAATAAAACTCAAAAAAAAAACAAAACTAATCAACATATTAAGGTAAATGCTGAAACCAAATACAACATCAAAGGTAACGCAAATAAAAACAAAAACAAAAAGAGAAAACAGACATCAAGGTAGAAAATCTCAGTCTACTCCATGCTCCAACATGAAAAGACATGAAATGACATCAAGAAGAATCATTAATTATCTGAAATACCCTTCTTATACCTCTATCATGATAGATAAAATCAATAAGTTCAAAAACATATCTAATTATGGGGTGAGTCTAAACACAGTTGGAATTTCTAAATTACTTCCCAACTCACACCTCTATGACAATAAATGTTAGAAAATTTATATACATATGTATTAAAAAATTAAAAAAAAATTATATCAAAGCTAAAATAGTTTCCCATTGAAATAAATAAATAAAATCTTCTAAAAGATATATAATTTCCATTCATAATATTATTTTCCATGATTAAACACACACTCAATATTTGTGTTACTATAGATAGTGGATCTTCACATCCAGACTGTTTTCCATTAATTGTATTATTTCCAAAAAATTATCTATCCCATTTAACTCACAATAATCCATTTATGTGAACATCATTCCAAATCATTTCAATTTAACGATTTAATGTTTCAAATAATTTCAAATAAATACTTTACAAAAATAAAACCAAACCATTATTTTAAAACATCATTTTAAAACTATTATTAATTTTTTTTCCAAAAAGCAATCAAATTTCAATATTTTCGAATCCACTTTAAAAAAACTATTTCAATCAATATTAAACTAATAATTTCATCATAATTTCATGAAGAGAATTTAATTAAAGCTAAGAATTCGTGTTCTAAAAAATATGAATCAAAAGATAATCTACCTACCATATACACATACAAAAAATGAAAAACGACACAACAATTATCTAGATCCAATCAAGAACCACCCTTCCATACCTAGATCCAAACATTAAACATCATAAATACCATCAATAAACATGGATCTATCGAGAATGTAATAGATTAAATTTTACGAGATTTATAAACAGAATATATCTGTAAAGGCCCGTAAAATTCAAAGGAAATTTTTTCTTAATTTTCTTTTGAATTTTACAAGAACGCGGTTTCAGACAGAACTTGATTCCGAGGCCCGGTGTGCCTGGAATTTCTATCCGAAGTTTAGCTCGGGTACGTTCAGTGAACGAACGAGCGGGAATCACTAATTTTTGAATTGATGCCCAGAATCGAATTCTGAGGGCACCAATGGAACCGCATCGCCGATAATTTCTTAGGAACACCTATTCCGGAGTTGCGTTTTAACGAGAGTTGATGATAAAAATTGTGGAAGTTTATTTTATAATTACTCTACAATTTTTATTATTTTTACTCTAAGTGTGTAGTTCTTGATGGAAGTTGGGTAACCACCCAACCTCCCTTGGGAGGTTATTAGGGTGGTGGGGCCCACACGAACCCCACCCCTTCATATCCTCTAACCCCTCCCAACTCCCAATAAATGTTGATAACTTAAGTTTATTAAACTTATGGAATTAATGTGGTAAGTTTATTGTGAGTTTTTGAAATTCAAACTCTTGAATTTAAAATGGCTTGTTGTGTTAATAAAATAAGAAAGGAGCTTATTTTTTTTTTTGTTAGAGTTTTGTCGTTGAAAGGTTTTGGGAAGAAAATCTTCTTCTTCGATAAAGAACGTGAAGAACACCTCAGAATCCGATGAAGAACATCATTCTTCAATGAAGAACATCTACGCCGAAGAACACGGAGATCTTCTTCCATGACGTTCTTCTTCCGCGATGTTTCCTCTTCGGATGCACCTCAACGACAACGGAATCGACGTTCGTTCTCCGCGACATCGACCCGCGACGCGACGTCTCTTTCCGCAATGGTTCTTCCGCGACGTCGTTTCCGCGACACGACTTCCTCCTTCCAAGTCGCCTCTTTCTGCGACGGTTTTACCGCGACGTTTTCTCTTCGACGAACCTCCGAACAAGCTCCGCTCTTGAAACCAAGGTAGGGGTTTTATTTATTTATTTTTTGTTCGTGAATACCAACTTGACGATATTCATGGATTAAAACCAATAGTTATCGAATAACGCGAGGGGGGCCGGACCGCACAAACACGGCCGACCCTCCTCCTTATTTCATGATGGTTCCTTTTTTGTTTGGTACGGGAAGGCGTGGTGCCGTCGCACCACGCGGAATCTTGCAAAAGGAAATGTGGGCGCTGTCGCGCCGCACCGTGGAAAGAAGATCAATGACGCGACGTCGTCGCGCCGCGCCGCAAATTAATACAAGGACGCGACACCATCGCGCCGCGTCGGAGACACCCGAAAATACCGCGGTCGGTACCGGGGTCGCGGCGGAGCAAGGTGACCGGCGGCCGGACCGGGCCGCCGGCGTCGGAGCTAGAAGGGGACCGGTCATCGCCGGTCCCGTTGAGCAGGAACCCGCCAGCCAGGTCGGGCCGGCCGGATAGGGAGGAGCCGGGGGAATTAATTCCTCTGGCCGGACATCAATGCAGCCCCAATTAAGGGGCCGCGGTTACAGAAAACCGGGGGGGCAGCGCCCCCCCCCCCCCCCCCCGGGCGATCCAAAACGGATTGGCGGTTTTGGACGAGCAATGTCCAGTGCACCCAGCGCGCGGGTCGCTGGTCCGGGCCGCGACCCGGTTTGGGCCAACCGGGGGGTCTCGGGCCGGATCGGTCCGGGCCCGAAACCCCCATTTTCGGACCGTTTGGGTTCAATTGCCCATAACTCGGGCTACGGACCTCCGATCAACGTGTCATCAGTGGCGACACGATCCTTGGAATGAGATGGTCGTTTCGGTATATTGTACTCATGTTTTCGGAATACTTTGAGTTCGGCCGGGTTGGTTCGTACACGAAACCAACCAGGCCCTCGGAGCGGAAACACTCATATCTTGAGCTTCGGACGTCCGTTTGACTTGCCGTCAACTATGTTGGTTTTCTCTTAGTGAGACAGATCTTTTGGCTTACTCCACCAGAGGTTTGGATGCAGGTGGAGTACGGTCGAGTTGTTTTTGCCTTAAAAACCAACCGGGCCCCTGGGACGAAAAAGCCAATAACTCTCAGACCGGGCGTCCGATCGACTCGCCATCTGTGACGTTGAGTTCATGTTGACGATACGAAACTTTTGGATACATCAACTCTGGACTATGTGTCAGTTGATGTATCAGCCTCTTGGCTCGTGGAGCGGACCCTCCCGAACGAGCTTGCTATGTGCGGGAACCCTAGTGATGGCTGCGACTACTACTGTGATGACGACGACTGTACAAAGATCCTCTGTGGATTCGACGGTGACGACTACAACACTCAGCGATCCTATCTGGATCAGTGCTACCGATCCTGGGTGGGTCTGATCCTGTGTGGGTCAGCGCTAAACGGTTCTGTGTGAGCCAGCGCCTACAAATCCTGTGTGGGTCTGATCCTATGTGGGTCTTTGCGGGGGTTAGTACCTATCGATCCTTTGTGGGTCCGATGACTTAGATGGATCAGTGATCATCTCTATCATCTTTCGAAGAAGTATACCTGTGTGAGCTGAATCCTGATTGCTTTCCTGTGTGGATTATGTTGTGCTATCCTATATGGATTACGTTTTTCTTTCCTGTGTGGAATACGTATGCTTTCCTCTGTGTACTGGGTTGCACCTGAGCTTGGAGGTTGGAGCTTATTGGAATTGATGACTTAGGTATATGTATGGGCATATACCTAAGAAGTGTCGGTTGTTACTTCGTGATTGTATCTTTACTTTGTGGTTTATCCTTTGTGCATTTTGGGAGACCTTCGGGGGTCTCGGGGTCCCTACTGAGTAGCATATACTCACCCCTGCACGGGCTATGCCCGCACTACGTTGTGTTGGTTTCAGATGACGGACATCGTTGATCATGGTGGAGGCTTGTAGAGTAGGACAGTACCTCGAGGTGGACCACTGGGCATGACATACTCGGAGCGGACGGCGGGACCTGAGGAGCAGTGGAGCTATCTGTACCCACCCTTCAGGTGGGATTTCTAGAGGAAAGCTCGGCGTTGCGGCATTACTTTTCAGTTGATGTTTTACCTTTCCAATTGTACTTTACTTTCAGTTTGGGTTTGTATACTGGCCCATTTACTTTTCCACACTTACTTTTGTACTCAGTTTTCACTTAGTGTTTACTTCTTCTGTTGCTTACTCTGTAGTGTTTGTTTACTTTACAAAGGCAATTCCTTCCCTTTTTACCGGGATTTACGCCTTGGTGCTAGTCGCCAGCCCCTGGCCTATGGAAGGCGGGCTTGGGGTAGTCACGACACGGGCCCCAAGGACGGGTTGTGACAAATTGGTATCAGATGAGTTCGGTTCTACCGCAGAACTTGGGACTCTGATCTTTTCTATGTGAAGCAAAATTGATTAGTGTATTGGGTGTGGTTATCAGTCCAGGGAGTCCAGTGTTGGTGCGGCGGCCGACATATCCGTACACCAGGACCCTGACTTCTGATTTCTGACTTAATGCACGAAAAAATTGATTGCATGTGTGTGTTATGATTTCTTTGTGATTACTTTGTATCAGCTCACTAGGTATACTGTTCTGACCGTGGCACACCTGTTTCCTTTTCAGTATGGCCCCACGATGGCAGCCAGCTAGGGTTCCGAGAGTCGAGCGTGACGACAGCCCACCGAGCGACGAGGCCTCGGTGCAGGGCCCTTTGTCAGCAGTGGCACCGGCGGTAGCTCTACCCGCCGAGCCACTTATGCTTCCCGCACCAGCCGCTGACGATGCACATCGCCTCAGTGCACTGCATGAGTTCCAGCGCCAGTGACCGCCCAGGTTCTGTGGGGAGACGGACCCCCAGGCAGCCAAGGACTGGCTGGAGGCAATAGTGAGAGTTTTCAGGTTAGTGAGGACACCAGCAGACCTCATGGTGATCCTCGCAGCGAGCCTACTGCACGCAGAAGTAGGCAGATGGTGGAGCTTGATGCTCTAGGTACACGA
The DNA here is from genome assembly GCA_963277665.1 of Viscum album. NCBI lineage: Eukaryota > Viridiplantae > Streptophyta > Magnoliopsida > Santalales > Viscaceae > Viscum > Viscum album. Next base: position 938,590,054 of record OY728150.1, read on the forward strand.
TGAGGCATCTCTACTCTGGACAGACTTTGAGAGCCTCTTCCACTCAGAGTTTGTCCCAACCACCCTCCGTGCGGTGCGCATCCAGGAGCTTCTTCAGCTGCGGCAGGGCAGCATGACGGTCGCCCAGTACTCGGTGAGATTTACCGATCTCTCGCGCTACTCAACAGACATGGTATGAGACCCATTCTTTTGGGCCCGGACCTTTGATCAGGGATTGAGACACGATATCAGGGCATCGCTGCTCTCCCTCATCATTCTGACTCAGACAGGAGTACTGGAGCGAGCCCTTTTGATCGAGAGCTTTCTTGTTGTGGCTACAGCAGCGCCGAGACCCACCGCAGGGTGGCACGTGGAATAGTCTTCTGCAGCAGGCAGTCGACGGATGACTCTTGGGTCTAGGAAAACGACCTCAAGACACTAGCTCAGCAGTACGGGGCACACAGCGTGGAGCCAGTCTTTCGAGAGGTAGACAGTGCTACTCGTGCGGCGGGCAGGGCCACATGGCTCATGATTTCCCAACCCGCCGTGCCGAGGAGCAGCAGACGGTTGAGGGACCACCGAGGCAGAGGCAGAGGGTCGACTGTGGCGTTCCGCAGGGAGCAAGCAGACGAGGCAGAGGAGCTGGCCGAGTAGCAGGTGGTGGGCGACGCTTTGAGCCTTTACCACCACCACCACTAGGAGGTCCACCCCGACCACAGGGAGCTTGCGGGCAGAGAGATGCACAGCTCCAGGCATATGAGTCCTACGACCACGGCGCGCCTGAGATGATTCAAGGTACTATCTGTGTATATTCCACCCTTGATGCAGTACTTATAGACACAGGAGCGAGTCACTCTTTCATAGCCGCTGCCCTTGTTCAGAGCTCAGAGATTCTGACAGAGCCATTGGCTCGATCCTTACGGCTAGAGACTCCTACGGGAGCAGACACGAAGATTACGCACTGGTGCCGATAGTGTGAGCTTACTCTCGGAGGCAAGAGCTTCAGTTGGGATCTTCTTGTAGCGGCGTGGAGGCCTTACGACGTCATTTTGGGCATGGATTGGTTGTCTACGATCCATGCACAGATTGACTGTATTAGGCGCAAGGAGTGATGTGTACGCACCGAAGGGAGTAGGTTTACCTTCCCCGGTGAGAAGGGAGCCTTCTCAGCACAGGATGGACTTCCGCAGAGGAGAGGAATGCCCATTACTCATCAGTTGGCTAGCCTCATCCTAGGAGCATTTGACGTGAGGAGTCCTGGTTTTCCTGCAGTGGTGGATCAGTATGCGGATGTTTTCCCCGACGACGTTCCAGGGCTACCTCCTCGCAGAGAGGTAGACTTTTATATTGACCTGTACCCCGGGACTGCCCCGATATCGACTCCAGCATATCGGATGTCCCCCGCCGAGCTTTGAGAGCTGCGGGTACAGTTGGAGGACTTGCAGGGCAAGGGTTTCATCTGACCCAGTGTTTCACCCTGGGCTTCCCCGATATTGTTCACCAAGAAGGCGGACAGGAGCTTGCGACTTTGTGTCGACTATCGTCGCCTGAACCAGGTGACAGTGAGGAACAAGTATCCGCTACCGAGGATTGATGACCTCTTTGATCAGATCAAGGGAGCACAGTGGTTGTCGAAGTTAGACCTCAGGTCAGGCTATCATCAGCTCAGAGTTCGAGACGAGGACGTGCAGAAGACGGCCTTCAGATGTCGGTATGTCCACTATGAGTTCTTGGTTACACCTTTCGGCGTAACCAATGCTCCAGCAGTGTTCATAGCCCTCATGAACAGGATCTTCCAGCCATACCTCGATAGATTTGTCTTGGTCTTCATCGATAACATTTTGATATATTCAACGACTGAGGAGGAGAACACCTACCACTTGCAGGTTGTACTAGACACACTCTGAGAGCACCATATTTATGGTAAGCTCTCGAAGTGCTAGTTTTGGATACGTGAGGTCCACTTCTTGGGACACGTCATCTCTGAGGCGGGAGTTGCAGTGGATCCTGTGAAGATCGAGGCAGTGCTATCTTGGGAGCCACCCAGGAGCGTGACGGAGGTGGGGAGTTTCTTGGGACTAGCTGGATACTACCAGAGATTCGTACTATACTTCTCCAGAGTTGCAGCACCACTATCAGCTTTTACGAAGAAGGGGAAAGCCTTCGTGTGGTCAGACAGATGTCAGCAGAGCTTCCAGGAGATGAGACAGAGATTGACCAGCGCACCTATCTTGAGGTTGCCTGAGGAGGTAGTAGGGTACGTACTCTACTGCGATGCATTAGGGAATAGACTTGGTTGAGTCCTGATGCAGGAGTGGGCAGTGATAGCCTATGGATCACGTCAGTTGAGGCCGCATGAGCAGAACTACGCTACCCATGACCTGGAGTTAGCAGTAGTGGTCTTCGTTCTAAAGACATGGCGACACTATCTGATGGACGAGCACTTTACAGTCTTTTCTGACCATCAGATTCTCAGATACATCTTCTCCCAGAAGGATCTGAATCTGAGATAGCGGCGATGGCTCGAGTTCCTCCAGGACTATGACTTTGAGATATTCTATTCTCATGGGAAGGGGAACATGGTAGCCGATGCTCTTAGTAGGAGGACGGGCATTCAGCTACTTGAGGAGGAGACATAGCAGCTAGCCTCTTTGCAGATATCCTTCGTGGATAGAGATGGAGCAGCCTTCCTTCAGTCTCTCATAGTCACTCCTCCACTACTGTAGTGGGTCAGAGAGGCACAGCGTGGGGACACTGACTATGAGACGCGGCGTGCACAGATATCCTCAGGACAGACACCTGATGACTTCTCCTTTGGAGCAGAGCACTACATCCTTTTAAGAGGACGTACCTTGGTACAAGTTTCATTACGGGAGGAAGTGCTAAGAGAGTTTCACACTTCTCCCTTAGCGGTACATCCCGGAGTGGCGAAGATGTACCAGGATCTCAGACGACAACACCGGTGGCAAGGCATGAAGAAGGCTGTGGCAGAGTTCGTTTCTCGATGCCTCAACTACCAGCAGGTGAAGGCTGAGCACCAGGAACCAGCAGTCTTGGTACAGCCCTTGGAGGTTCTGGAGTGGAAGTGGGATGGCATATCTATGGACTTCGTGACTGGACTTCCACGCACTTCCAGAGGTCACGACTCTATTTGGGTGATTGTCGACCGACTCACCAAGTCGGCTCACCTTTTACCCATCAGAGAGCATGGCTCAGTGGAGATCTTGGGATGTCTTTACGTTCAGGATATTGTACGTCTTCACGGTGTGCCATCTTCTATCGTCTCCGATTGAGTTGCTCGCTTTACTTCACGGCTATGGAAGGGATTGCAGGAGGTGTTCGGGATGCAGCTACGTCTAAGCACAGCCTTTCACCCTCAGACGGATGGTCAGACGGAGGGAACCATTTCGACTCCCGAGGACATGCTCCGCGCATGCATCCTCGACTTTGGTCGCAGCTGGGAGGACCACCTACCCTTGGTGGAGTTCGCGTACAATAACAGATACCACTCCACCATCGGGATGACACCATACGAGGCGTTGTACGGCCGACCATGCAGATCTCCTTTGTGCTGGACAGACCCTGGGGAGTCAGCACTTGTGGGACCGGAGATGGTTCAGGCCATGACAGAGAAGGTCCAGGTCATCCAGGAGCGGATGAGGACAGCTCAGAGCCGGCAGAAGTCTTATGCTGACAGGAGGCGGAGGCCACTAGAGTTTGAGGATGGCGACCACGTCTTCTTGCGTGTCTCACCTCGACGTGGATTATGGAGATTTGGCCGAGGCGGCAAGGTTTCTCCACGCTTCATCGGACCCTTCCAGGTCCTCAGAAGGATTGGCGAGGTGGCTTATCGTCTGGCTCTACCACCTCAGTTGCACCGGGTGCACGACGTCTTCCACGTATCTCAGCTGAAGAGATACGTGACCGACCCGACGCATATCATTGACCATGGGGAGATTGACGTCGATGATGGGGCGACTTTTGCGGAGGTCCCAATGGAGATCGAGGATCGACAGGAGCGGGTCCTACGTGGACGGTTTATTCCTCTAGTGCGCATCAGATGGCAGAACAGGAACCTCCAGGAGAGCACTTGGGAGCGGGAGGCTCAGATGCGTGCTCAGTACCCTCTTTTGTTTCCCTAGTTTTCGATGTAACTTTATGGGGACGTAAAGCCCTGAGGTGGGAGTATTGTAAAGACTCGTAAAATTCAAGGGAAGTTTTTTCTTAATTTTCCTTGGAATTTTACAAGAACACGGTTTCAGACGGCACTTGTTTCCGAGGCCCGGTGTGCCCGGAATTTCTATCCGAAATTTAGCTCGGGTACGTTCAGTGAACGAACGAGCGGGAATTTATAACTTTTGAACTGGTGCCCAGAATTGAATTCTGAGGGCACCGATGGAACCGCAACGCTGGTAATTGCTTAGGAACACCTGTTCCGGAGTTGCGTTTTCACGGGAGTTGATGATAAAAATTGTGGAAGTTTATTTTATAATTATTCTACAATTTTTATTATTTTTACTCTAAGTATTTAGTTCTTGATGGAAGTTGGGTAACCACCCAACCTCCCTTGGGAGGTTATGAGGGTGGTGGGGCCCACACGAACCCCACCCCTTCATATCCTCTAACCCCTCTCAACTCCAAATAAATGTTGATAACTTATGTTTATTAAACTTATGGAATTAATGTAGTAAGTTTATTCTGAGTTTTTGAAATTCAAACTCCTGAATTTCAAAAGGCTTGTTGTGTTAATAAAATAAGAAAGGAGATTATTTTATTTTGTGGTTAGAGTTTTGTCGTTGAGAGGTTTTGGGAATAACTTCTTCTTCGTCGATGAAGAACGTGAAGAACACCTCAGACTCTGACAAAGAACATCGTTCTTCAACGAAGAACATCTCCACCAAAGAATGCGGAGAACTTCCTCCATGACGTTCTTCTTCCATGTCGTTTCCTCTTCGGACGCACCTCGACGACAACGAAATCGACGTTCGTTTTCCATGACATCGACCCGCGACGCGACGTCTCTTTCTGCAACGGTTCTTCCACGACGCCGTTTCCGCAACGCCACTTCCTCCTTCCAAGTAGCCTCTTTCTGCGACGGTTTTACCACGACGTTTTCTCTTCGACGAACCTCCGAACAAGCTCCGCTCTTGAAACAAAGGTAGGGGTTTTATTTATTTATTTTTTGTTCGTGAATACCAACTTGACAATCTTCGTGGATTAATACCAATAGTTATCGAATAACGCGAGGGGGGCCGCATCGCACAAACACGGCCGGCCCTCCTCCTTATTTCATGTTGGTTCCTTTGTGGTTTGGTACGGGAAGGCGTGGTGTCGTTGCACCATGTGGAATCATGTGAAAGGAAATGCGCGGCGCCGTCGCGCCGCACCGTGGAAAGAAGATCAAGGACGCGACGTCGTCGCGCCGCGCCACGAATTAATACAAGGACGCGACGCCATCGCGCCGCGTCGGAGACACCCGAAAATACCGCGGTCGGTACCGGGGTCACGGTGGAGGGGCGCGGCACCGTCGCGCCGTGCCGGACGACAGGGGTCGTGGCCGGTTCTGGGTCGTGGCGATGCAAGGTGACCAGCGGCCGGACCGGGCTGCTGGCGTCGGAGCTGGAAGGGGACCGGCCAGCACCGGTCCCGTTGAGCAGGAACCAGCCGGCCAGGTCGGGCATGAGAGATAGCGAGGAGCCGGGGGAAATAATTCCCCCGCCCGGACATCAAAGAGGCCCCAATTAAGGGGACGCGGTTACAGAAAACCAGGGGGGGCAGCGCCCCCCCCCCCCCCCCCCCCACCCCCCCGCGCGAGGCAAAACGGCTCGGCCGTTTTGGCCGAGCACCGACCAGGGCACCCAGCACGCGGGTCGCCGGGCCGGGCTGACCTGGACCCGGGGCGGGTCGACCCGGTTCGGGCCAACCGGGGGGGTCTCGGGCTGGGTCGGTCCGGGCCCGAAACCCCATTTTCGGACTTTTTGGGTTCAATTTCCCATAACTCGGGCTACGGACTTCCGATCGATGCGCCGTCAGCGGCGACACGATCCTTGGAACGAGACGGTAGTTTCGGTATTTCACACTCAAGGTTTCAGAATACTTTGAGTTCGGCCGGGTAGGTTCGTACAGGAAACCATCCAGGCCCTCGGAGCGGAAACGCTCATATCTTGAGCTTTGGACGTCTGTTTGACGTGCCGTCAACTATGTTGGGTTTCTCTTAGTGAGACAGATCTTTTCGCTTACTCCGCCCGAGGTTTGGACACAGGTTGAGCACGGTCATATTGGTTTTTCCATAAAAACCAACCAGGCCCCTTGGACGAAAAAGCTAATAACTCTCAGACCGGGCGTCCGATCGACGCGCCGTCTGCGACGTTGAGTTCCTGTTGACGATACAGAACTTTTGGATACATCAGCTTGGGACTATGTGTCAGTTGATATATCAGCCTCTCAGCTCGTGGAGCGGACCCTCCCGAACGAGCTTGCTGTGTGTGGGAACCCTAGTGCTGGCTGCGACAGCTACTGTGACGACGACGACTATACAGAGATCCTCATTGGATTCGACGGTGACGACTACAGCACTCAGCGATCCTATGTGGATCAGTACTACTGATCCTGTGTGGGTCCGATCCTGTGTGGGTCAGCACTCAGCGGTTCTGTGTGAGCCAGCGCCCACAGATCCTGTGTGGGTCTGATCCTGTGTGGGTCTTTGCGGGGGTTAGTACCTATCGACCCTTTGTGGGTCCGATGACTTAGATGGATCAGTGATCATCTCTATCGTCTTTCGAAGAAGTATACCTGTGTGAACTGCATCCTATTTGCCTTCCTGTGTGGATTGTGTTGTGCTATCCTGTGTGGATTACGTTTTTCTTTCCTGTGTGCAATACATATGCTTTCCTGTGTGGACTGGGTTGTACCTGAGCTCGGAGGTTGGAGCATATTGGAATTGATGACTTAGGTAAATGTATGGGAATATACCTAAGCAGTGTCGGTTGTTACTTCGTGATTGTATCTTTCCTTTGTGGTTTATCCTTTGTGGATTTTGGGAGACCTTCGGGGGTCTCGGGGTCCCTACTGAGTATCTTATACTCACCCCTGCACGGGCTATGCCCGCACTACGTTGTGTTGGTTGCAGACGACGGACAACATTGATCGTGGTGGAGACTTACAGAGCAGGACGATACCTGGAGGTTGACCAATCGGCAGGACATACTCGGAGCAGACAGCGGGACCCGAGGAGCAGTGGAGCTATCTGTACCCACCCTTCAGGTGGGATTTCCAGAGGACAGCTCGGCGTTGCAGCTTTACTTTTCAGTTGCTGTTTTCCCTTTCCAGTTATACTTTACTTTCAGTTTGGGTTGGTATACTGGCCCACTTACTTTTCCGCACTTACTGTTGTACTCAGTTTTCACTTAGTGCTTACTTCTTCTCTTTCTTACTCTGTGGTGTTTGTTTACTTTACAAAGTCAATTCCTTCCCTTTTTATCGGGATTTATGCCTTGGTGCTAGTCGCCAACCCCAGGCCTATGGAAGGTGGGCTTGGAGTCGTCACGGCACGTGCCTTGAGGACGGGTCGTGACAATATCAATGATGAATGAACAAGAACAAGAAATTAATGATGATATTGGGTCTCTAACAATATTTTTTGACCTAAAAATCACTACCAGATCAAACGGAAATGATTCTAACACATTTGATGAAAATTGATTTTTTTTATAAGAGAGTTAGGAGAAATATAATGCTTAAAGTATGAAATTCGAATTAGATCCCAACATTTCAGAGGGCTTCTTGTATGATGTGTGGGTAGGTTTAATGTTAAGGATATGATTTCACAAACCATGTATGTTCTACTAAATTATGACAACAACCCACATTGTTGGATCACATGGTTAGAAAAACAATGTTAAAACCATGCATGTGATACTCTCTAAATCCACCACTCACATGGTTGGCTAGCATGGTAATAAAAACCAAGAAAACATCCGGGATTTTCCCTTTATCCACCATTAAATGGTTTTTCTGGGTCATCAACATGGTTAGGTCAAACCATGAACCATCCTTATTCCAACATTGTGACAACTATTTTCCATTTCACAATTTATTAGTGGTGGTTCAAAGTTTCTACTAACCATTCTCAAAATGTGCATCTCCACAAAAGCTTCCAACAAGTGTCAAAAACCCTTATAACATTATAAAACATAACCCGACTATTATATGTAATTAAAATACATAAATTAAGGGCAATGTACTAAAACCAGGGATTTTAAATTCTTCCCAAAATTGGTATTTCCATCCATGAAAGGTAGAAAAACTAGAGTTGTCTTGGAAGATTTCTAGCCACTAATATGACATTTAGTTTTAATGATCTAATGTTTCCAGATAAATATGACCATGTTTCCTTAAAACCTACACTAAACCAATGATCCCCCCATTGTTTTCCTAATAAAATTCATACATTCACAAGAACCAACAGTGGATCCATATCTAAGTCAATATGTTCTAATTAAATAACATAGTGAGGATCAAGTTCATAACTCTTTAATTGAGATACAGAAGCCACATTATACAATGAACTGAACCTTGGAATTATATCCAGTTGATATTCAACCTCACTAACTATTTTTAGTATCTAAAAATGTCTACTATAATGAAGAGAAAATTTTCCGTATTTACCAAAACTTCAATGTAAATTTAATGGTGAGCTTCTGAAAAAACACATGATCACTCACCTGGAATTTGAACAACCATCTATAATGATCTTAATATGATTTATGATTACTATGCGCCTTCATCATTCTATTTATAATCTATTGAATCTTATTTTTTTTCTCTTTCACAAGGATTGGAATAACCTATTAATTCTCACATATTTACACACAATAAAGTGTGGAATGATAAAGATTCCTATAAAATTAATGAAAATGATTTATATTAATCATGGCTAGATAAATATTATTGTATAAGAACTCCACTAACTGTAAATGTTCCACCCATGACAAACCAAAATCCATTACACAATGATTATGTGAGTCTCCTAATATTTGTATCATCCTTTCTGATTGTTTATCCATTTGAGTATGACACATCATGCTAATAGTAAACTATATTCGAAGGACTTGTTGATTGAATTTCCATAAAATGATATGTAAACTTGGGGCCTTTTCAAATTCAATCGATGCTAGAACTACACATATTCTGAAATGATTCCTACCCATCATTGGAAACGTATATCAAAATATATAGATATCTACTCCCACTCCCACACTAGAATTTGTAAATACTAAAAGATGCATGTTATTTTCTGGTGTTCTTCCTTGACCTCTTGATAGGTGAGTCATCTCAAAACATAATATAACACTACCATTTTTATACCAACCCACCAAAACTATTCTTTCATCACTCTATGCATATTTTGAATTCCTGGATGTGCTACCCATTTTTAATGGTGGTAAGCATTGAGACGATTTTCTTGATAATAAAAATTTACCATGATATTATCTCTTAGTTGAAAATCTAAAATCTAATACAGCATACATTTCCTAATGGTTTCCCCACCATTGAGTTTTGACATCATCCTAAAACACTCGAAATTGGTTATCTAAGCCTTGCTAACGAGATTAACCAACTAATGAACAAAATAAACTATGAAGAAATATGTAACATCACCTTAATAAATATAATTTAGGTGCATGTTTATTCTTACTAACATTACCAACTATTTTTATGAATATTATTTCACAAACTGATTATAAAAAATCATGCTTAATGAAGCATGCACATAATTTCCTTTATGATGTGTATACATCATGTTGAAGTAAATAATTAGAAGGTATTAAATCTATATTATTTCCATTAAATTAAAATATATTTGTGATAATATTTGATTCAAAATCATATGATATATAAAAACCTTGAAGTTATCACAAAAAAGATAATACCACCATGTATTAAAAGTATATACTACATCATCTAATTCAAAATCATTATTTTTTAGTTATTGTCATGAAACCATAATTATCATGATCTATAATAAATATGATAATTTCCTTACAAGATAATACATCCAAACCCTTAAATGGATTCATTATAATAGACTACATTTCCATTAACAGACTCTAAAAACATAAGGATAATTGATAATGAAATTATATCCCTAATCTAATTAAAGGATTTCTAACATTCCTTATTAAATTAAGAAGGGACATATTTACTTGTAAATGCACTAAAAGGTTATTAAAAACAAGAAAATTCATGTGAAATATGTATATAATATCTTGGTATGATGAGAAAATCATTAATCTAAAATTCATTCATTGGTTGTTTCCAAGTTATAACATATTCTATCCTTTCAGGTTCTACAGAAACTCTTATTTAGAAATGAAATGGACAAGTAAATGTAATGTTTTTATCCATGTATCACACATTGATATCATTGAATACATAATACTCTCCCCCAATATACCAAATAATATAGCTAAGTGTCTCTCATGATCTACATTTTCCTTAGAATACACTAGTATATCATTCAAACACAACATAATGAAGGAATCCAGATACCTTTGAAATATCAAATTCATCAATTCAACAAAGACAGCTGGTGAATTGATAAGACCACATTAAACTCGTAATTTCTATATCTGAGTCTGAAATCCATATTTATAATAACTTATTTCAGAACAACTAGATGGTGATATCCTGAAAATAAGTCAGTTTTAGAGATCTACTATGCTACCCTCAATTGATCAAACATTCCATCAATGTATGGAATATGATACTGATTATATATCATAAAATGGATAATCATATGATAATGTACATAAACACAATGAGTTATATCTTAATTCATCAAAAAATAAATGTTTCTTCCCATAGATACTTACTATGTTAGATGAAACCTTTCATTTTCCAGCTCATCCATCTAATACTTCAATTCCCTTTGATTATGCCAGTTCCATCTGATAACATGTAATGTAAATAGTATTGTTCACCAGTAAGAGATCAATCAAAACTCCAATTCTCTTTTGGTTGGAAACCCTGAGAATGTTTCAAGAAATTCATCATAGAACTGGTCCAAAATGGTTGGAAAATTTATATTCTTGATCTCATATTCCAATGCCAAAGAATATATTCTCAAAAAATATGTGGTATTTCCAACAACAAGTACCAGGGGTCCTAATATGATTCTATCCACTTATCAATCACTTTTAAATAGATTTCTAACACCAAAAAATGATTTGAAACTCACAAGTCTTGCATAAGAATCGATATTAACCTCAATGTTTGTAGTCTAATACATTTATATAATCAAGTCGTACACATCCATATATTTCATAGATATATACCGTACCAAATTTTATCACAACATTTCTAATGAGAATACTACACATTTCATGGCTCGACGCTCTCATTGTCCGAAATTTGGTTGTATTTTCAAAACAGAAGGCATCATCTCAACATATACCCCTAGTAGATTAAAAATACAAGAAGAAAAAAATAAATGGGATTCACCGATATCAAAAAAATAGTTTATATGTGTATATGTAAAAATAATCATACCTCTCACCATCATGGTCATGACTGATCATACATGATAACTTTATTTTCTCCATACAATTACTTACTCAATGAAATTTTTTATTTGATACCCTATTGAGATTGGATTGGTTGAGGAGTCATGGTATTCAGAGTATAGCCATTTCATTCTCAGTTCTTCTGATGAGATATTTTTTTCTAAACACATCTTGTCAAATAATATGTTGCATAATAAGTATAATATATATCTCCAGAATCTTATTTTTTATCACTACAACAATATCATTGAATATTCCCCATCTAGTTTCAATTATGACATGCCCTAGGTGGAGTCCTATAATATTTCTTGATGTGATCTAGTTAACCACACAAAAATTTATGGACTTGCTCTTTTTCTGAGGAGGTAAGTTGAATGACCCCTTAGTATACTTTTTAGATATACCATAAAATTTAGAATATGTTTCCTTCCTCCTCTTATTCAAGAATTGGAGTTCCAACTTGTTTTTATAATTATAAACACTCTCCCTCCAACCATGTTTTTTGATATGTATATTTCTTCTATCATTTATCGATTTAGCATCTATATTTATTCCATTATAAAAAATAAGTAATTCTTTGAGATAATTTATATCCTTAAACCCCATTAAATATGTTTTATTTTATAGACACGCTTTTAGCGACTTCTAGTGAAATAATATACTAAATTCATAAATTGATGTCATACTATATTATCAAGAGATTCTCTAGATTCATAATGAAGAAGTCTATTTTTCTACAAATTATAAATGAGTGCAGATATAATTATTAATTGACCAATTACCCAAAATAATCTCATTCCATACATTGGTCTAATTTAACCTGAACTATTATGTCTCACCACAACAGTGATAGATCCTACAACATGTATGTTTACAACATCACATTTAGCTATGATAGTGTTCCAAATAAATTGAATATTTCATCCATCCTATTCATTCATAATTCAAAATTTTCTATTTTAGAATCCCCTCAAAAAATTTTATGGTTATGCTTCCAGAACTGAACTAAATGATCCACTCAAATTTGTTCATCGTTTCCGTTTCTTCATTTCATGTCCTAAAATCCAAGACAATTCTCATGAATTACTTTTGATTGATTTGTGGCTCAGGTTTAACCACATTCTAAAAAGCATATTCCTGTTGGTTCCTTTGATTTCTACCCAGTACCATTTTCTATAACAGAAACAAAACATTATTTTTTCTCACTCTCTATAAACTAAAGACTTATCAATTTCCAATTACCATTTTAATAAATTTAAACAATCATTCTTATCCACAATATTTTAAATATTTTCAAAATAACACTATCTTTCCCCTTCAAAATCTCACATTTGAAAACATTTTTCAACACTTTTCAAAAAGAATCCCAAATTAACATTTTAATAAAACCATAAATAAATAATTAACAATGATGTCAGAATGGAATATCATATTACAAATTCATTTCATGAAACTCTGATTGTATAAACTAATGACAATCAGGTGACAACCCACCTTGATGTTTCTAAAAAAATTATGTACCCAAACCCCAGGTAACATGAATTTTAGTATAAAATTATTAGCAATGCATTTCTATGCTCTTCATTTCATGTTCTGAAAATCCTACTCCTTGCTTCAATCCCATGTAATGAAAAACATATCAATACTTATACAATTTCCAACTCCAGGATTGAACACAAATGATACCCAAGGATTAAACCCTCTGATACCATTTGTATCATCATGTCCCTCAACCATTGGATTGTGAAGAGGTGGAGAGAAATTTTCCCTTAGGTGACTTCCTCAAGACACCAAAGTCATGAAACAAATGTCAACGAATTCATAAAAAATTAGGGGATGGTTTTCTATTTGAATTATAAACAACCTAACCATAGGAAATTAACCAAACAAACAATTATATGATTCATCAATACAAAAATACAACTCCAATCCAAACCAAACCATGCCAACAACCTGTAGAAGAGGAATCCAAATACAACATCCAAGGAAACCTAAAGACAATAAAGACTGAAAGACGAAAAATAAATCAAAAAAGAAAATCCCAACATTCTCCAATTTCAGTCCTGATAATCCATGACAAATAATCAAAAATCATCACTAAAGAACTAAGATTACATTCCATTACATGTGACTCGATAGATAAAATCTATAAATTCATAATAGTTCCCATAAAGGGGTGAGTCTAAACCTTGTAATAATTCTCCAATAAATTCCCAAATAATTCCTCTATGAATATTTTTTAATCATATTTATATAATATTCTTTAAAAAAATTTAAAATATTTTATATTGAATCATAAATAGTTCTCCATGGGAAAAAATCAAAACTTTACTTTAAAAAGTTCTCATTTAAATTTGGAATATAATTTTCTATGTCTACACAGACAACCAAAAACACACACACACACTCAATCATGGTGTTGCCCTTGATGGTGGAACTTCGCATTCATACTCCATCAGATTGATGATGGTAAATCCCAACCATTATCCATACCATTCAACTCATGTCCAACATTTTAACCCAATATCATTCCAAATAATTTCAATCAAACCATTAATATCTTTAATTCAACTCATAGAAAAAATTATGTATCAAACTAGTCCAAAATTTTAAAACATCATTGTAAAATTATGACCAAGTGGTTTTAAAGAAACCAACCAACATTCCTTAATATCCATGATAATTCGAAAAATGATTTCTATCATGATTCACCCAATAATTTCACCAAAATATAACGAAAATAATTTAATTAAATATATTACATTCTATTTTTACAAAGGTGGAATCAAGAGAGAATCCACTCACCCTCCCCCCATAAAAATTGGATAAAACGAATAACACCACAATAATTATATATATTCGATCACAAACAACCCTTCTATAACTAGATAAAACCATAAAACATCATAATTCCTATCAAGTAGCAAGTATATATACAAAATATTATAATTCACTAATAGGTATTTCCCAGATCGATGTAAAATAACTATAAATACTTGGAAGGAAAAGGAAATGTTATTATAGAAGAATTCCGGAAAATGGGGCATAATGGATGAAATTCAAATTATATCCAAAAATTAATATGATATGACTTTATTCAATAAGGTTAGTCTACATGTTTATGAGAATAATTTTTTAACCACATGATTTCTACTAACATAATCAAATACCCTACATGGTTGGCTCTCACAGTTAGACAAATAGTGCACCAACCATGCATAATACACGTTTTAAATCCACCCCTCATACATATGGATCACATAGTTATAAAAACCACGCACCAAAAATTCCATTCCCTTTCTCCATCATTACACTATTTCTCATGGGAATTCGTTTGAATTGGACAAATCGTGCACTAACAGGGTGCCTTCCCAGTGACCACTATTTTCCCTTTCAATGTTTTTATAGGTGCTTCAGCTTTCTAATAAACATTATCAGATTTTTAACCTCTAGAAAATCCTCCGTGAATTGTCAAAAAAACATATCATAACCTACCCAAACATAACCCAATAATTATATATATAAATTAAATAAAAATAGTAAATCAATAAATGGTAAATAATAAGAAACCCAGGGTGCTGGAAAATTGCCAGGGATGAATGGTCTCTACATCCTAAATTAGGTATACCAATGAATGAGTGTTCTAGTTTACACCCCTTTATACTATTGGTGGTGGCATGGGATCATCCTAGGATTCTATAGTTGGAGGTCCTATCAATTGTTTTTAGGTGGAATATATACAACACGAAACACCATAGGAACACAAAAAATCCCGGTAGTCTCTGGGATCACATAATGATCTCCATGGAGTTTACCATTAGCATATAGGTAAAACTTTGTAACACTAACCTTGTTAGCTTCCAAGCACATTAGTCATAGTCTTCATATATATATATATATATATATATTAACAAAACAGAATGGTTAGTTACACTATTTAATTCTAATAAATATAAATCACACAAATATAACATTTCCCCAATAGATATCAGAAATCTAGAAATTTAATTAACGAACTAATATACTATAATAATATAGGAATATATATATATATATGACATGTGAAACTATATGACTTGTCAGGAAGCATGATTTCAACCAAAATCACACAAGTCACATATAAACATGATGTCAATCAACCAAGATGGATTTAATCAAGAGTTACAAAAAAATATAATTTAACCCACTTTATGGAAACTCAGATGTCGACTATGTAGTGTTGGCAAGGATTTATCATATTTCAGCTGACCAAGTCCCAATTGTCCTATATCACATCTATCAATCCCCAACCAAAGACAGAAAGAAATGTGTTCGTAAATTACAGGGTCTCTGATACAATTTTTCAAGCCATGTCCAACCCTAGTCTATGAATCTATTGAATTGAACTCATTCATATTCTATGATACTTTGGTTTCCTTCCTAGTAAACCTCATTATATTAACCACTCAGATCACTTATCAAAATAATGAATTTCTCCATAGGTCGAAACATATTAATTTAGTGAATTTCATTCTCACTGATACAACCTATAAAACATCATAGATGGTTACCCATCCCGATCACTACTATAGGACAAACACATTTATCTACAGAGTTTTAATTAGTGAGGCACCAGAAAATAAAGGTGTGTCTTGATGAAATGTGTAGTGTAATTTAGTATTTTATTTATCACTTTTCTAGAGTTGTTTCACTCTTTAACAATTTTAAATAATAATTCATCAACTGTGTAGCCCAAAATAATACTAATTGAAAAATAATTTTAAAAAATATCAGACGATAATTATACAAATATTCCTATTATTGATGTGAAAATTGTTAATGCTTGAGTTGGCCTAAAATGAAAACTCATAAATAATCACATAGAGAGAAATTATAATCACAAATAATATTTTATTTATTCGGGAAATAAAACAAAAGGTTTTGGTTCTAGTATTCCATTGAATTCAATTATATTATGGTTTAGGAGTGAATGTTGTTAAGGTGATGACACATTCAATGGAATTATTGTTCCCATTAATTAATTTTTGGATGGAGGATCCTTACTGTATTGGACAATATATATATATATGGATGATTCCATGATATATGATATTATTGATTAACTAATTATTGATATGGTAAGTATTTGGCTATGTGAGTGGATATGGGCATGTTTGATTAAGAATATGGACCGTTGTGTGGCTCCTAACATGGATCATGGTGAGCCTTATCATTGATTTCTATGAAATGTTCTTGTTATTGTGTTTCATAGCCTATGGAATAAAGACTTTGGGATGAAGATATTCATGTGTATCCTTGATATAGAATCCCTCCTTTTTATCACATTAACTTTCATTACATTATACAAAACTGAGGATATTTAAGGTTTAGTGTATTGGAAACCAGGAACTTATCACATGAGACAAAAAATATTCTTCTTAAACAATTGAAAGGCTTACTGATTTATTCATCTTAAGTTTATTATAGCATATCATAACATGGGAGCATAAATCAAAGGAAATGGTGAGCAGAAGGCCCAGTAAGAGAAACAAGGAAAACATTTTACACGATAACTAGAGACATATCAAAAGTGATGAAAAATAACTTTAAGGTATGAGAAATAGATCATGAGGCATATCATAATAAAAATAACATGTTTCATAAAATGATGATGTGGCTACAACATTTAACATAGAAAATCATTTCCATTTCACCAAGGTCCATCCCCAAGGTGTCATTAAAAATTACCAAGGTTATTCACCAAGGCGTCGTTAAAAATGGTCATCTCTAGAGATTAAGTCTTTACCCAATGCATTGGAGCGCTATCAGGGCGCACCCTTCAATTTTCTTTTATTATCATGTGATAAATATATATCATCATAAATAATTTCATAAACAACCCATATATTATAAAATAAATGGGTTTCATTTCGTAGTCATCACATTTTTAAAACTGCTTTAAAGACGTGATCTTTATGTCACTTTAAACCCACGGAAAGAGGAAAGCGGGTTTCATGTATGTAAGTCCCAGAATTAAAATAGAAAATTTTTATCTATATGTGAATACCCCTATATAATAAATATCTTTGAGTATTTACTTAATAAAATTAATTAATTTGAGATAAATATAGATACATTTTGAGACGAAAAATCTGCAGCATAACTACTATGTTATAGGGTTTTAGAAAATACTGAAAATAGAGGGGACACGGGTAACCCACTCATAATTGATCCATAAAATAGTAGAAGGAAATGATATAAAGGATATATGACCATGTTAATGAAATTTCAAATACATACCATATGAAATGAAAATCATGGAAGGAAGACAAAAATAAGATTTCCCTTATGAAAATTCGGCAGACTAACGACGTCACTTAAAACGTCAAAAAAATGAATTGACGAGAGAAAGAGGGGGTTTATCATAATATGAATATAAAATATCAGTATGATAGATATAGATATCATACCCAAACATAATAAAAGGAACTTGAAATACTTGAAATGAAAATAGAACATGAAAATGAGAAGGGTGAAAGAATCCCTTAAAAATTTGCAGCCAAACGGCGCCACTTAAACATTCTTAAAATGATTTGATGAGAGAAAGAGGGGGTCTCTCATCAAATTAACATGAAAAGATACGTATTATAGATATAGATGTCATTCCCCAACATAATAAAAGGAACTTTAAATACTTGACATGAAAATAGAACTTGAAAATGAGAAGGATGAATGAATCCCTTAAAAATTCGGCAGCCTAACAGCGCCACTTAAACATTCTTAAAATGAATTGATGAGAGAAAGAGGGGGTATCTCATAATATGAACATGAAAATATCAGTATGATAGATATATATATCATACCCAGACATAATAAAAGGATATTTAAATACATGACATGAAAATAGAACTTGAAAATGTGATGGGAGAAAGAATCCCTTAAAAATTCGGCAGCCTAACGGCGCCACATAAAAATTCGTAAAATGAATTGATGAGAGAAAGAGTGGGTGTATCATCATATTAACATGAAAAGGACAGTAGTATGAATATAAAAGAACATCCCCAACATAATAACATGGAGCATAAAATAAATGACATAGAAGAGAGTACATGGAGAGAAAGAGAGAGGTATGATCCCTTACGTTAAAACGTATCTCTTAAAACTCGAAGGTCGGGACCTTGAGAGCTTGGGGCACCTTAGGAAGACTCTTTGTGAATTAATGAGACCAGAGCTTCGTTGGGGGAGAGTTGGTAGTGAAAAATAAAGGGGTAAAGGGTGGGTATTTATAGGGAATGTGAGGGGACAAGGCATTAATGGCCAAGGGACACCTCATTGGTGGTATTGGCAAAACCATGGGCTTGCCCGCGGTATTTTCCCATGGTATTGGCCCCTTAGGACACCTCATAACTTATCTTACAATTCATAAGTCGACCATATTTATTACATACTTAATACATTATTTAATGATGTCATTAAACACCCGTAACTTAAAAACTGTATTTTCACTATTCATCGGAAATTCTACTTTCTCAGAAAAATGCCAAAATTTTACCTTAACCAATTATAGATGCTATGATTTCAAAAATGAACTCCATTTTATAATAATAATTTTCTATATATTTTTAATCTAATTTTAAATAAATACACTATTCACTGAAAATTCATTTCTTTCAGAAAAATCCCCAAAAATTACCTTAACATAATATTGATGCTCTGAGTTCGAAAATGAAATCTATTTTATAAAAATATTTTTCTAAATATTTTAAATTTAATTTTTAATGAAAAAACACTATTCACCTGAAAAAACTAATACTTGACTAATAATTTCTGAAATAGTTATTTATATATTTTATTGAATCACATTACTTAATCATGGTGCCTATATTATATTAATACTTTCTTTAAGTGAGATTACTAATCCATTTAGTCACATTACTAATCCTAAGCATAACATCACGATTCATAATTTACTTTTCATCAAAAATTAAGTTGATCGTATTAGACTCTAAATTTCGTACTGAACATAATTGTAGAAGACCGTTTTTTGAAAATCATTACACATAATTAATTATCTTAGGTTTACATATATATTTTCAAATATCCTTTTTCTAGAATTCATGAAAAATATGCATACTATATTTATCCAGACATTTGAAAATTCACAAACTTCATCATAAGACGATATCACAATTTTTATCTAAATCAAAGGATTACACAAGGCTGTTACGGTCTCATTACATAGCCCTTTATAACACTATCATAGGACCTAAGAGTAAGGTGTGCTAGGGTGATAGATTCTTGGGGCGGCTCGACCAACATTGAACGAGTAGTAATTTCTATCAGTTTGAACTTCTCACGAAGGAAATTCCGTTCATGCTTCACATGATGATGTTCGTCCTGGGTTTGGTTCAGAGCAAAGCCCAGTGGTGCTACCTCCTTCCCAAGTTTCGTTAGATGGGCTTTGATTGGCCCGATACTACTTGATGAGGCCATCAAATCTTCTTTCTATATTAATTAAACAAGATCACTTGTATTTAGAGATAATAATCGAAAATTTTAGTTTCTAGCTATCATATTGAACATCGGTCATATAACAGTCAAAACCCAACGGTCTCATTTTAATTAAACTCATGTTATCAAATGAAACAGTTTTGTTGAGTATAAAATAAAATAACACAAAAAATTATGAAACAAGATTTAATCAATATTTTGGGACGTTACATTCTTCACCCCTTATGAAATTGTGTACTCGTAATTTCTTAAAATTGGGTTTGGAAATTTCATTCAAAGTCCCACATTGGAAAAAAAGTCAACAAAACTATTACTTTAAAAGAAAGAAAGGGAAGTACAAAGGTCACCCGAGTTAACCCACACTAGGATTCCCTGTAAGAAAATATGGACATGGAAGAGAAAACAAAGGGTCATGTTCTAAGGGTGGGTGATAGAAAATATGATTATGAGAAAGTTAACCACACTAAAATCACAAACTGATGATGTGTGTAAACGGTCTTTGATTACCCAGTAGGAAACCTAAACCAACAACTTTTTTTTACGTTCCTTTTCATAATTTTGAGGAATTCCTTTAGAACATAGAATAAAAACAAAAGGAAATATACCTACCTTCACGTAGAGGTTCATCTGTTAATAAGTTTCTACCAAAACTAATCTTTTCTCCAAATGATAAGCAGTGAAAACTACTTGGTGTCATCAAAGCACAAGAATCATCTTCTAGAGAATCGCATAATCCACAAAATATTAACTATCTATTTCTTCTATCATTAAATATTATCCCAAAAACAGAAGGGGTAAGATAAAACAATTTTTCAAAAATAATGAATCCTATAGGAAGGGAAACTTCTTTAAATCTTCAAAATCTCACGGTACTACCCAAAGATAATCAAAGACCATTCCATAAATAACTGTCCTTAAAATTCCTCAAAATAAAACAAACTATGATTGAAACCCAATTATAAGAACGATCTCATAATATAGTCTTCCAAGATAGACTTTATCATTCACCTCCAAACAACATCAACCACTCTTATCATCTTATAACAAAAGTAGCTAACCTAATCACATTTTCCCCAAGATAGGTTAGTCATTTCCATAAGTAACCTAAATTACCATAAGTTCACCTAAAATTAATCGATTCTTCCAAATATAAGTCAAGCTTTACTCCTCAAAAAAATACCATAGTAATCTATTTACCTCGATCATATAGGGTTCCCAAAATAGTGAACGTCTTCCAAAATAATAATCATCTTTTAATCCCCTAACCACCTTTTTTAAGAAGAACAGCTTCACTACATCAACATGTGGTACATAACATTAGATGTTTTCCTTAATGATATAAAACCATCTTAGGTTGTGACTTGATGATCTTAGAAAACATAAAATATATGCTCATAGAGCATGAAATAAATACCACATGATATAGAAAATTATTGTGAAGAAGTTACATGTACTTCAGTCATCATGATCCATCTCAGCATAGAACTTTCATTGTTCCCTTGTCCTTGAAGATTGTTGATGCTCATCATGCTTCTCATCCCTTCCAAGAGAGCATTTCCATGGATAATTTCCAACTTCTCCAAATTTACGATATTGAAAAGTATAAGGTACATAAGATCAAACCTTATATCTATTCATCACATTATAATTTTTTTAAAATTAATTGGCTATATTATGCTCTATCTTCCCACACTTAAAACATCTCCTATTTCCTTTTTGACATTACCCTTGGTGACTCTTCCCACACTTTTTACAAAAAGGAAATTGGGTCTTCATTCCCTTATCAACTTTATCATATGAACATCCATGAGACTTTGCCTTCTTCTCCCTTGATGAATTTGGGCATTCAACTATGTAACAATTATTAATTGTAATTTTTGATAGCTAGTTTGGCAAAATCAGAATATGTTCAACTTGATCTCTCGTCATATCTGTCACATTAATTGGGAAATTGTCACATTTCCTATCACATTGGTTGTTGGGACATGTTATTCCATTTCCCTCCATTAACTAAGAAAAGAAAGTATAATTTGGGGCTTAAATACTTTGCCAATAATCATTAAAAGGAAACTTTAAGCATAGAAGGATAAACTTGTAGAAGGAAAGTATACCCTAACTGGTGATCCCCTAGGTTCCAATCTTGGTTATCCATGATCATATATTCTTATGTGAATCTTTATTTTATTTTATATTTCTTCCTTTAATAATATTTCATACTAAGATTATGAATTTACCAAAGCATATCCCCCGAGAGGGTCGTAACCAAGAGTGCAGCAAGGCCCATTGTCGTGTACCAGTTCCCGTTCGAGTCTAGCTCAATGTGGTGTTTTCGGATTTTACCCCTATGTACATCTGTGCCAGAGCCACCTCTACCTCCTCCTATCTAGACATGGTTGTATTTTTCGTGGAAACCCTTTACTCAATACTCACCAAAATACCAGGAAGATTTCCTATATTTAATCATTTCTATAGGGTTTTTCCTAAAGTTTTCATACCCTAATTTCCAAAAATAACTAAACAATCCTTTGATACCAACTATATCATCCTGCCATACCATTCTTGAGTCTCTCCCGCTTGAGAGCATCTTCTCCTAGGATATCCTAGGTTTTTGAGTTCCTCCGGCCTATCGTCTTTAGCAGTGTCATCTTCTTCTGTGCATCCCGCCTCAGCTCTCATTTTCCTAACCTACTTCGAATCTGGAGAAAGGGGCTTGGCTTCCTGTTTTTTTCCGTTTCCCGACTCTCCCGTGGTTTGTAAACTTGGATCCTTTGTCCTCTGTTCTTCCTCGCCAGTTACTGGACCCCGTTACATGCGTTTCAATGGGTCTTAGGATCCTTCTTCTCGAATTCGTCTTCACCCGTTGATCCTGGTCCTCAACGTCACCCAAATCTTTTCCCATCATCGTTTCCCTATGCCTGTGCCAGATCTGGGATAGTGACGGCGGCCAGGGTCCCAAATCTCAAACCCCCATTCAGCACTCAGTGTCGAGCACTCTTCGTTTCATTACAAATCCCAGAGTTCTAGGAAACATCTTTCCCCCTTCGGCGAACTCTCCCTGTTTTGTGAAGATTGGTGGCGACCTATGGGCGGCGGGATTCACCTTCCCTATGGGATAGTGGTTTTTTCAGGGGGATCGGGGCCAGTTTTTTCCTGGCTTTTGAACCCATCACCTCCTTCCATCGATCTTTGTCACGAAGTGTTCCGGATTTAGTTGACCGTTTGGAATCCCGGATCTCGATGGCTCGGACCGGTTCTCATTTCTGCTTCATGAAGAACGACATTTGATTTACTGAGCAGGGAATTGGTGTGTTATTTTTTGGATCGTTGTGTTTCTGGTTTCAATTGCATTTCCTCCGGTGAGTGTGGTGACCGAACCGCGAAGACCCATCCAAGACGGAAGGATCCGAAGATTCCACCGACTGAACTCCTCGTGGCGGCCGAAGTGCTTCACAGAGAGTGGTGTGAAGAATTATGGTTCACGGTGGCCATTTGTGCTTTGCGGAGAGAGGTGTGAAGGAAACTGGTTCGCAGTGGCCGAAGTGCTTCGTGGAGAGCGGTGTGTTGAAATCTGGGTTCGCTGTGGCCCTGGGAACAAAGGCGTTCTTCTTCCACAAAGGTTGCGACTGTCTCGCGAAGAGAAACCGTGAGACCCCTTCACGGTGTACCATTATGCATAGGCATTTTTTTCTTCACGGAGTTCTCATGCGAAGTGTGAGGGGTTTGCAGAGACTTTACCATGCAGCCTATTAGCATAAGACTCTCCACCAAGGTTTCTACCCACATTGCCACTTCACGGAAAGAGGTGCGGAGTGGGGTGCTTTGCCCGTTCATTTGTGGAAATAGATTTTTATGTGTTAACCCAAGGAGTGCGGATCACTGGGCCTATTTGGAGATCTTCAACATTCGACTTGCACTTAACAATGGAGGCGGATATTGTGAATCTCTGGAAGAGGATTTCCCTGGCGGATAAAGAGAAATAGATTATCGAAACTCGGAGAAATGAAGATACACTCTTAGAAAAAATGCATTTCCCTACTGGTTGTTGGATGGTTTGTGGAAAACATTTCTGTCAATCCGGGGGAACATAAAAAAAACCCTCCAGAATCTTTGGAAATTGGAAGCTGGTGTGGTCAGTTGAGAAGTGGGGAACAATCACATTTACTTCGAGTTCTTCAACGAAAGGTATAGAGATAAAATCCTCAGAAGTAGGTCGTGGTCCTTTGACAAACAACTTCTCATCATGGAAGAATTCATAGGGGGGGATGAGATACAGAACACTAAGCTTACCCACTCCACTTTCTGGATACGCATCAAAGGAATTCCTCTCCACGCATGAACGGAACATGTTATGAGAGAAATTGGGGCCAGCATTGGCCAATTCATTGAATGGGACAGCTCAGATCCTATCCAATGGGGACCTGAGGTTAGGATTAGATCCTAATTCGAAGTTTCAGAGCCACTGATAAGGGGAATATTCTTGAAAATCGATGACACAGACAACTGGATTTCATTTGAATTTGAGAAACTCCCAATACTTTGCTTCTATTGCGGTCACCTCGGCCATCTGGAAAGAGAGTGTGTCTTAAAAAAAGTGCCAAGATCCGGAAAAATCATTCTACAATATAGCCCATGGCTCCAGGACAAAATGTCTAGATATGTCTTCATCCTTGAATCATAAAAACAAAGGGATCACGAACGTATCACGGTGGACCACTCAAGACCCGCGGGAACCGAACATGGAAAGACCATCATTCTTGGACCTCCAAGAATTCCCTAAAGAGGGCTCAACCAATCAGAGGAAAAATAGAATATTTCCCTCCCCCCCAAAGGTTACCACCTCAACACTTACAGAGCCGGAAAAGTCACCAAAATATCTTGCAGAACAAAGAGCGTGACCAAAGCAGTTGCACACTGAACCACCAGACCCTGACCCTAACCCAGAAATGAACATGGAATACACCCTAACACAGGATAAAGATGGAAAGACAGGAGCTTCACCACCAAGCCTAATCATAGGTCGATCCTGGAAAAGGGTGCAACATGAAGTTAATGATGGTAAAATAGAGGAACCTAAACCTGAGGATATGAAAAGATGAAGTGAAACATGACAGACAATGGGGAACTCCCCAAAGAGAGGAAAAATGACTGACGGAAAAACAAGTTCGGAGAACTCAATGGTGAAGGCGGGTGCGACCCAGCCCCACCTAGATCAATGATTGTCTTGTGATGGAACTGTCGTGGGCTTGGAAACCTACGATCAGTTCGCATGCTCCAGCGCAATTGCGCCCAATGTCTCCCTGATATGGTTTTCCTGTCCGAAACCATACTGGAAAACAAGGACACCACTAGCATTTCTCGGAAATGGGCTTCTATGGCTGTCTCCTGGTCTCCAGATAAGGCCACTCTAGGGGACTCTGTCTCCTATGGAAGGATCATTTTGATGTCATGATTTTTTCCCTCTCCTCACACCACGTGGATGAAACTATTCTGGTGGACCACACCCCGCTATAGACCTTTGTGGGATTCTATGGCTGGAAGTCCCACAATCAGAAGGGGAAATCCTGGGACCTTCTCTGCATGATTTGTCACGAGCTCCCAAGACCTATTCTCTTCGGTGGGGAATTCAATGAGATCATGTACCACAGGGAAAGAGGAGGAAACATCCGACATCCTGGGTCAATGTCAAATTTTAAGGACACGGTCACTAGGGAAGACCTGGTCTATTTGGGATACACGGGCAACCCATTCACATGGTTCCGAGGTAACACGAAGGGCACACGTATTGCTGAATGACTTGACAGATTTCGGGGATCAACAGATTGGGTAAACCTCTTTAGCATGCTCCACATCGGCCACATGACACTCAACTACTCAGACCACTTCCCAATCTTTATTGACTGTACTCAAGGTGACCGCAACAAACCGCCCGGTAGATCTTTCAGATTTGAAAGCTTCTGGTTAAAGGACCAGGAATGTGAAGAGGTTATCCGATCAAGCTGGAACAGTAATCACGAAGATGTTGGCCTTAATCTCCAACAGGTCGCCTCCGACCTGAGGTCTTGGAGCAACAAGAAATTCCATCATCCGGAGAGGCACTGTGATTTCCTTGAAAATAAACTTCACAATATTCTCAAGTAACCACAATCTAGTTGCAATCATGCCTTGATTGGCGCCATGTAAAGAGAGCTGGACACGGCCCTGTGCATTAAGTAAAGCTTCTGGGCTATGCGGTCGCGGGAATCCCACATTATAGAAGGGGATGCAAATACCCGGTACTTTCACCAGAAATCTTCTACGAGGCACTGCAAGAAATCTATCAATTGCATCGCACAACCAGATGGGACCATAGTCTCTAACACTTAAGGAATTCACGAAACCTTGACATGCTACTTCAAGAACCTATTCAATACAGGAATCCCTATTATTTCTACCGACTTGGAAGATTCTATCCGACTAGTGATCACCGATGAGATCAATCGACAGCTCACCAAAGATGTGACAGATGAAGAGATTCACATGGATCTGAAACAGATTTACCCCACTAAAGCCCTAGAACCAGACGGGTTCCACGCCCTTTTTTAAGCAATACTGGCACATTTTCGGCCCCGACATATGAAAATTGATAAGGAATATTTGGTCTAGGAGAACAAGCATTTCCGCCATCAATGAAACTGTCCACGTCCTCATTCCCAAACTCAGGAAACCCATGACGGTCCCTGAGTTCAGGCCTATCAGCCTCTCCAATGTCTCCTACAAGATTTTTTCAAAGATCCTTGTTAACCGAATGCGACCGTGGTTATCTGACATTATCTCAAAAAACCAGAGTGCCTTCGTGGCCAAGAGGCTAATCACTGATAACACTCTTTTTCCCCATGAAGTGTTCCACTCTATGAAAACACTCTCCACCATGAGAAGAGGAACCATGGCCTGGAAACTGGATATGTCCATGGCCTATGATAGGGTGGAATGGCACTTCCTAAAAGTTGTGATGCTGAAAATGGGTTTCTGCACCCAGTGGATAGATATGGTCATGCAATGCATCTCGTCCATCTCCTTAAGAATCCGGGTCAATGTGGACCCCACTCGTAGAATCGTTCCATCCCAAGGCCATCGTCAGGGAGATCCCCTATCCCCTTTCCTCTTCAACTTGGTGGTTGATGTTTTTTCTAACCTTATTTACAGGGATGCATCTGCTAAATCTATTCATGGGGAAAAGGTCTGCCATGTAAGTCCATCAGTGTCGCATCTCTTTTTCGCCAACGACTACCTCCTCTTCTCCAAAGCAACTATTATGAATGTCAGGTGATCAGACAAGCTATCCACTGGTATGAGAGGGCGTCGGGTTAGTTAATCAATTACGGGAAATCAAAAATCTCCTTCAGTAAATGGGTACCCCGTTCAAGGAGAGATGAACTATGCGCAACAGTTGGCATAAATTTGGTTGAAAAACACCTAACGTACCCCGGGCTACCCACAGAGATAGGCCGGTCCAAAAAAGAAATATTCGCATCTCTGGTGGACTGGATTGAGAAGAAAATTCAAGGCTGGACCCCAAAAATAATTTCATAAGCTGTCATAGAGACCCTCATTAAAGCTATCATCCGGTCTATCCCTTGCTATTTTATGTCCATGTTTAAGCTCCCAGTGACCATTTTCAACCAGATCCACACACGTACGAGAAACTTCTAGTGGGGGAAAGTGATGGAAGGAATAGACCCCACTGGATGGCCTAGGAGAAACTCTGCATACCCAAGTTGGAGGGAGGGATGGGATTCTGAAATCTTCTTCTATTCAATGACGCACTATTGGCGAAGCAAGGATGGACCCTTATTAACCGTACCCATCATATCTCTGTGCGCTGGTTATATGAGCTAAGTACTTTCCCCAAACAGACTTCCATGTTTCCACTCTTGGCCCTCATCCTAGCTTCCTTTGGAGAAGAATTTGGGGGGCCCGAAAGCTCATGGAAAAAGGGATGGGCTGGAGGATTGGGGATGGATCATCTGTCAATATCTGGATTGATCTCAGGCTTATAGATTCAAAAGGTATGCAACCTACTTCCCAGACCCAACTAGGCTTTGAAAATGAAAATTTCAGGTGACTTCATTCTGACCAAGGGACGGGGTGGTGTTTGGAAAGATCCATGAATAGTTTAACGAAAGAGACCAAAGACTTATCTTGAGCATCTCATGCATCCCAGACGCAGGACCCGACCACCTCTTCTAGAGAAATGATTTATCAGGTGAGTACATGGTGAAATTAAGATACAGACTTGCTCTTGGAAGCCACCTAGTCGACTGAAATGAGGGTTCATGGAAATCACTCTGGAAGCTCAACGTCGCCACAAAATTATGCCACTTCTGGTGGCAGGTGTGCACAGACACCCTCCCTACCACGTTCCTTCTCGTCTACTAACATATGTCCAATGTCGTTGCCTACCCTTTCTGCCGAAATAGCTCTGAGACCCCATTGCACGTTGTCATTCAATGCCTTGGAGCTATGTAAGTTTGGAACCAATGGGGCCTGGCTCCATTTGCATCTCTGGCCATGGTTTCAAACCTCCCCACTCTCCTGATGCGCTGGTGCTCCTCCCTATCTTTGGATAATGCAGGCTCACTCTGCACCCTGGCCTGGATCAATGGGTCCGGCATAATGATGTTGTTTTCCATCATGTTCATAAACCTCTGAATTCTGGATCGAACTAGCTATGTCCTGGATTCAGGGCTGTAACCACCACAACGGACATCATAGGATAGATTTTCCTCCCTCCGGTCCTCCTTGGTGGAACCCCCAAACGGTAAAAACTCTTAAGATCAATGTTGACGTGTATCTCCCCAAGGATGGACTTGTCTCCCTCGGTCTCCTGGCCCGAAATCATCTGAGGAAAATCATTGCTGCAAAATATGAATCACATCAGGTCTTTTGGGAACTTGTTGTGGCTGAGGCTTACATTATCCCGGCAGGTATGATGCTGGAAAGGGATCATGGATGGCTTTCTATCAACATTGAGTCCGACTGCCTCATGGTGATCGATGCCATTAACCATAATGATGGAGGACTCCAGTCATTTGGCCTCATCAAAAGGAGAATTTTCTCGCTCTGCCAATGCTTTTCATTCTGCACTTTCTCCTTCACCAAAAGATAATGAAACAATGCGGCCCACCAGTTGGCGGCATCAGGCCCCTTCGATGCCAACCAGCTCTAGTTGGATAATTTCCCTCAGTGGATTTACATATGTACGTCTGATGATCTTCATCATTAATGATATATGTCTTTTCTCTCAAAAAAAACTATAGCATCCCACCTTTTTATCACATAAACATTCATTATATTATACAAAACTGAGGATCTTTAAGGTTTAGTGTCTTGGAAACCATGAACTTATTAAATGAGACAAAAAAACATTCTTCATAAACACTTGAAAGGCTTCTTCATTTGTTTATCCTATGTTCATTACAGCATCTCATAACCTGGGAGCATTCATCAATGGAAAGGGTGAGCAGAAGGCCCAGTAAGGGAAATAAGGAAAACATTTTACATGAGAACTTGAGACACATCAATAGTCATGAAAAATAACTTTAAGGCATGAGAAAGATATCATGAGGCATATCATAATAAAAATAATGTGTTTGATAACATGAAGGTGTGGATACAACATTTAACATATACAATCATTTCCGTTTCACCAAGGACCATCCCCAAGGTGTCATTAAAAATTACCAAGGTTATTCACCAAGGCATCGTTAAAAATGGTCATCTCTAGAGATTTAGTCTTTACCCAATGCATTGGAGCACTATCAAGAAGCACCCTTAAATTTTCCTTTATTATAATGTGAGACACATATATCATCATCAATCATTTCATAAACAACCCATATAGAATAAAAGAAATGGGTTTCATTTCATAGTCATCACATTTTAAAAACTACTTTAAAGACGTGATCTTTATGTCACTTTAAACCCATGGAAAAAAGGAAAAAGGATTTCATGTTTGTAAGTCCTAGAATTAAAATAGAAAATTTTGATATATATTTTAATACAACTATATAATAAAGAGCATTGAGTATTCACTTAATAAAATAAAATAATTTGAGATAAAGCGAGAGACATTTTGAGACGGAAATCCTGCAGCATAACTGCTATGTTATAGGGTTTTAGAAAATACTAAAAATAGAGGGGACACGGGTAACCCACTCATAAATGATCCATAAAACAGTATAATGATAGGATATAAAGGATATATGAACAATTTAATGAAATTTGAAATACATACCATATGAAATGAAAAACATGGAAGAAAGACAAAAATAAGATTTCTCTTATGAAAATTCGGCAACATAACGGCTTCACTTAAAATTTCAAAAAAATGAATTGACAACAGAAAGAGGGGGTCTCCCATAATATGAACATAAACGATCTGTATCATAGATATATATATCATTCCCCAACATAATAAAGGTATCTTTAAAGAATTTCCATGAAAATAGAACTTGAAAATGAGAAGGGTGAAATAATCCCTTAAAACTTCTGCAGCCTAACGGTGCCACTTAAACATTCTTAAAATGAATTGATGAGAGAAAGAGGGGGTATCTCATCGTATGAACATGAAAAGATAAGTATTATAGATATATATATCATACCCCAACATAATAAAAGTATCTTGAAAGACTTTACATGAAAATAGAACTTGAAATTGAGAAGGGTGAAAGAATCCCCTAAAAATTCGGCAGCCTAACGACGCCACTTAAACATTATTCAAATGAATTGATGAGAGAAATATGGGGTCTCTAATCATATGAAAATCATAATATCAGTATGATATATATATAAATCATACCCCAAAATAATAAAAAGAACTTTAAAGACTTGACATGAAAATAGAACTTGAAAATGAGAAGGGTGAAAGAGTCCCTTAAAAATTCAGCAGTCTAATTACGCCACATAAACATTATTAAAATGAATTGATGAGAGAAAGAGTGTGTGTCTCATCATATGAACATGAAAAGGATAGTAGGATGAATATAAAATAACATCCATAACATAATAACATGGAGAATAAAATAAATGACACAGAAGAGGGTACATGGAAAGGAAGAGAGAGGTAGGATCCCTTACCTTAAAACGTATCTCTTAACACTCGAAGGTCGGGACCTTGAGGGCTTGGGGGCACCTTGAGAGGACTCATTGGGAGGAAATGAGACCATATCATTGTGGGGGAGATTTGGGAGTGAAAACTAAAGATGGAAAGGGTGGGTATTTATAGGGAAAGTGAGGGGACAAGGCATTAATGGTCAAGGGACACCTCATTGGTGGTATTGACAAAACCAAGGGCTTACCCATGGTATTTGACCATGGTATTGGACACTTGGGACACCTCCTACCTTATCTTACTATTCATAAGTCTAATATATTGATTACATACTTAATAAATTATTTAATGATGTCATTAAACACCTGTAACTTAAAAACTATATTTTCACTATTCATCGAAAATTCAACTTTCTCAAAAAAATCCCAAAATTTTCACTTTAACCAAATATCGATGCTCTGATTTCAAAAATAAACCCCATTTATAAAAAATATTTTTCTAAATATTTTTAATTTAATTTTTAAATAAATACACTATTTAGCGAAAATTCATTTTTTTATAAAAGTCCCCAAAAATTACCTTAACATAATATTGATTCGTGGAGTTCAAAAATGAAATCCATTTTATAAAAATAATTTTGTAAATATTTTTATTTTAATTTTTAATGAAAAAAACTATTCTCCTGAAAAAACTAATACTTGACTAATAATTTCTGAAACTTTTATTTACCTATTTTATTGAATCACATTACTTAATCAAGGTCCCAAGATTATATTAAAACTTTTTTAAGTGAGATTAATAATCTATTTGGTCACATTACTAATCCTAAGCATAAAATCACTATTCATAATTTACTATTCACAAAAATTAAGTTGATCTTATTAGACTCTAAATTTCGTACTGAATATAATTGTAGAAGACCATTTTTTGAAAATCATTACACATAATTAATTATCATAGGTTTACATAAATATTTTAAAATATCCTTTTTCTAGAATTCATCAAAAATATGCATACTATATTTATCCGGAAAATTGAAAATTCACAAACTTCATCGTAAGATGAAATAAAAAAATTTATCTAGATAATAGGATTACACAAGGCTGTTACGGTCTCGTTACATAGCCCCTTATAACACCAGCATAGGAACTAATAGTAAGGTGTGCTAGGGTGATAGAATCTTGGGGAGGCTCGACAAACATTGCATGAGTAGTAATTTCTATCATTTTGAACTTCTCGCGAAGTCGATTCCGTTCTAGCTTCACACGATGAATTTCATCTTGGGTTTGGTCTAGAGAAAGGCCCAGTGGTGCTACCACCTTCCCATGTTCTGTTAGATGGGCTTCGATTAGCCCGAGACTACTGGTTGGGGCCATCGAATCTTATTTATATATTAATTAACCAAGATCACTTGTATTTAGAGGCTATAATCAAAACGTTTAGTTTCCATCTGTCATATTGAATAACGGTCATATAACAGTCAAAACCCAACGGTCTCGTTTTAATTATACTCATGTTATCAAATGAAATAGTTTTGTTGAGAATAAAATAAAATAACACACAAAATTAGGAAACAAGATTTATTCAAAATTTCGGGTCGATACACTTGAGGTTGGGAGTTATGTGGTTAGGAAATCTTTAAGGGTGGGCATGGAAGTCATGTAGAGTGAAAAGAATCAGTCGGTGTTAACCCAACATGATGCATTCCTAATAGTATCAAATGAAGGAATGGATATACAGGGAGAGGGAAAATCACTTTTGAATGAATGAATACACTGGTATAGGATTCAAATGTACATGTTTTTAGGTGATTAAAATGATATGATAGACATGGATTGACCTGAAAAAATGTTTGAAATTCCTAAGAGAACCACAATTTGGGTGGGGTGAGTCATTGACATGGTGGAACATGCAGTGTTCCTATAACAATCACTAACTGGGTGGGGTGTGCAATATTCCCTTTGTCATGGTATTTAGGTTCTTGAAATATTCACTAGAAATGAGTCCATGCATGTTGGGTCAGTGGTTATGTAATCTTCGTCAGCACATAGTGACTTGACACATGTATGGTTGTATTTTTTTTTGAGCATCTACTTATGTCATGAAATAAATTTTTATATTTAATTGGAACAAATTTTAAGGATTTAATGGTGGTGTCCTATTGAGTCTTTCAATCACATCCAACTCATAAATTTGGTTCTCTTATAGATTTCATGGCCAATGATCCAGCCAAGGGAAAGACCCCTATGGTGGATAGTTGATCATTGGAGCATGAAGGTTGGGAATCCAAGGAAAAACTCAAAGGAACCCATGGATTTATATTTATTATTCAAATGTATATATTCACATGTTTATTTTTTTTGGGCTTCCACTTTGTGAGACCATTTATTTTTATGGAATTTATGCTATTTGTTTAGTTTCTACATGTCTACTATGATGATTTATTATATTTTATAAATTTTACTATCAATCTCATGACATGATAAGGAGGGTATATTATCCCTGCAAAGGAACATAGACCATCTTCACTAGATTAATGCCTCTTTTTTATGGGGAGGGATGCATGTAGTCATATGGACTCTGGTACATACATGGTGGTTTGTGTTTGGATGATACATGTTAATGATATAATTTCGAATCTACCATAAGGAAATTATTGTTTTTGATATATATAGTTTCATCAATGAAGGGACTTAGTTTTATCATTATTTTGAATGATACATTTGTTTCCAAAAAATCAAATTGGTTAATTTATCCTGATCAGAACTATCTAACTCATAATATTGAGTTAGAAGCTGTAATCTTTTCATTTAAAAGATGGATAAATTATATCTATAGTGAAATATATGAGATATAAATAGACTATAAGAGCCTAAAATAAGAATTTTCACAGATTTATATGAATATAAGGGAATGTTGATGGCTCAAGCTACTCAAGGGTTATGATTTCTCATGACATTTCTAAAGAGGGAAATAAAATAATTTAGCACATAATTTGACAAGGAATGATCATGGATCCCTAACCAAAACGAGGATTGAAAGGGATATTCTTTTCATGTATTTAGTAAGGAAGGATATGGGATTTATTAATGAAGGTAAAATATCAGCCCTTTTTTATATGATTTCCAAACCATCATTATTAGAAAAAAAAATGTTTGTAGCCTAATGATGAGAATTTTAAAAAGAAAAATAACGTTGGGAATGATTTGAAATTAGAAAATATCATATATGAAGATGGAGTTCTGAAATTTGTAAAGAGTATATATGTACCATCTATAAATAATCTAAAAATTTAATTATTGGTTGATTCTAATAGATTGAATTTATATATAGACCATGGTAGCACCGTGATTTATAGGGATTTTAAGGAACATTTTTAGTAGGATAATATGATGAAAGAAATTTTTGATTATGTATCAAGATGCATGGTTTTTAAACATTAAAATGTTGAGATAAAACATGATAGACTATTCAAAAAACCTCTACATATTCCTATATGTAAAATGGATGACAATACTAGGGATTTTTTCAATAGATTACCGAATACACAGAGAAACAATGTTGCAACGTGGGTTATTTTTTATCACCTGAAAAAATAAACAAATTTCATTTCTATAAGAGACTATTAACCTATTTAAAACCTTGATAAACTCTATATTAATATGTTTTAATTCTTCATGGTGAACCTATTTCAACATTTTCTTATCTTCATCCAAAATTTACATTAAAATTCCAGACTGGTATTGATAATTATCTTGATTCCGAGCTTCATTTTAGAAACACATATCACCATTAGACTAATGGAATTACCAAAATGACTAATAAAACAATATAAAACATGTTGATATTGTTCACACATAAATATTGAGGTATTTGGGATCAGAATTAACCTTTGTTGTAGTTTTACTATAAAATTAGATTCAATTTAAGTATTCAAATAGCATCGTACGAATCATTATATCATAATAGATGTTGTACTCTAACTTGAAGGGATGAACTTAGTGTAAATAAAACTTGTAGGATGAAAACCTATTGAGGAGACAATGATAATGTTACAGAATATTCAAACTAATATTAAAGAAACTAAATGTTTTCAAAATAGCAATGTCAATAACTAATGTAATGATTTGGAATTTCAAGTGGGGGATATATTTTTCTTAAAATTATCACCAAGGAAGGGTGTTATAAGGTTTTTTAAGAAGAGAAAAATAATACCTAGGTACAACAAACCCACTGAAATTTTGGAATGAATTGTTGTTGGTGATTATCAAATTCAAATGTGACAAATTCTATCTAAAGAACATGATGTCTTCTTTATATCATTGTTAAGTACATTATTGACCCAACACATGTGCTCACCGTTAATGAAAGATATTTAAAACCCTCTCTATCTTACAATAAAGAGTATATCAAAATTCATTACACTAGAGATGAATTATTGGGGAATTATATGACTAGAATTGACATGGTACATTGTCGAAATCATAAAATGGTGGAAACAACATGGGAAATAGAGTATGTCATGATGTAGATGAACCCTCATTTTTTTAGAACTTAATATCCTTGAAAATTTTGAGGATGAAAGTTTTTATTGGAGGAAAGAATGTAACACCTGAGATTCAATTATAGTTAGTGATCATTAAATGTTAGTACAATTATAATAAAGTTCATAAATAAATATTTAAGGACACTAAAATTATAATTTTATAGGACCATATCAATTTTAAATATACTAGGTCGAAATAAACCTAGTAAGGGGTTTTTAAACTTTCCCATAAAAATAAAGATCTGTGAATAAAGAAAAAAGATGTATTTAGTTATTCATATTTTAATTTATAATGATTTTTTATTATATTTATATTTAAATATTAATTTACTATCAATTTTTTTAAATAATGATAAGATCATTTGGAGGTAAAAAGGTATAGTTTTCAAAAAGTTGTTTATAAATGCATAATATCAATCCACTTTAGTTAATAAAAATAATATTTACTAATGAATTATTTAATGTAAATTTATAGTTTATATATATAACTGTGGGAATTTAAATATATACAATTATAATTACTAGTCATATATTTAACGTAATATTATATTATGCTTAAAAAATGTGTTTATTTAGAAAACTACTTTCAACACGTCTTACAAGTATATTTTTATATTTTATTATTCCACTTTTATGAATAAAAGTTGATAAAATTTAATCCTTATTAGAATAATAATTTTTAAATTTTATAATGATTCAACTTTCATTTTTAAACAAAATGAATAGAAAAATAAGAAAAACCTTATCATGGTAGTTATGATTAAAATGGTTCTATTTGGGGTTAAACTAAAAATGATTGGGTAAAAATGACATTTTTTTTTAAAAACCCAATCATTGATTTTATTTCAAACATAAACTTATAAACATTTAATATGTTCCATTTTGTAGTTATTGGTACCAAAAATTGATTGTTTATTATTTTAAAACATTAAAAGACTCCAAGTGGTTCACTCACCTCAATTATAAAAGAGATTTTTCTCCTCTCCCTTCTTTACAACTATTTAACAATATAAATCAACCAAAACATACAAAAATATCTCCATAATATCCTTATTAATTTTATAGAGTTATGTTTCTTTTAATAAGATCAAACCTATGGTCATAATAAGATATCTGAAAGATATTTTTCCCTGTAAAGGCAATCATCTTCACCGAGATCTTACATTTTCACTTATTCCATTACCACATTCCATTACTTATAAATAATTTAAATATAATAACATGATTACCTAAAATATTATTATATGATATTTTATTTAGGGAATAATATGTATCAATCACCTTCCCCCTCATATTAAAAACCAATCCATCTCTTGTGTGTACGGTGAAATGCAACCTCGTGAACTGATGTAAATTGTTTCCCATCACCGACCCACATGGATAGTCCTTATGGTGGAAAAAGTGAATATATATGATAATTATGAGAAAAAGTTGACTCTCGAAAGTTATTATATCATAAAATTATATACGCTATCACCTATTGGGGAAATTATAATGTCTCTCATGAATACATACAAAAAACCACCTCTATGATGCGATTAGAATCATTTTCCAGTTCCAAATTTAAAGAATAATTATAAAAATTTATATGAATAATAGATATTCAATTAATTAAAATAAAATCATTATATATTTGATTTTAATATATCCAATGAAAATGAACTATTACTTGAATGAAAAAATATGGATGATAAAACGATGTTTTTAACACCAAAAACAATAGAAATAGTAAAATATTATTAGTTAATGAGTGATGAGATGTTATTAGAGGATTATATATGATACTAAAAATATTATTTTTTTGTATTTTAATAATAGATTTAAAACCATTAAATATGAATTTATGTAATTTTAAAAAAAATGACAGTATGAGGTAAGGAATTTAGAATCAATTTCAACTTCATCGATTTATATTCATTATTATTATCTTATATCCTTTTATAGGGTGTATATTCTCCCTCTTTGATATATTTTATATGAATAACTCTCTATTAAATATGATTAATTTTTCAATAAATTTTTATTCTTTCATGCGGTTATAATTTAAAAGATAATGAAGAGGTAAGTAATTATTTTTCAATAACCTTTTTTGGATTTCATTTATTTTCATTTAAGCAATAATATAATAAATTATTCATAATATACATATAATTTATTATTCCATGTATTTTTAAGTTGTTTCAATTTTTTCCTAATAAATGTCATTTCATTCAACCTAGAATTAAATAATTAAATGTTTTAAAGAAAAACTGATATTATTATTCTTTACATTAGATATATTTTTCTTCCATGTCTATAATTTTCCTAAAAAATTTAAAAAATAATTTTTCTTACATAAAATATTTATTAATTTCATTTTATATTAAACATGAATTTTAAATGTTTTTGAAAATAATATTTATAATGGGTGCCTAAAAGGTTAATTTTCTACATTATGTACAAAAAACATATGGAATGTGTTCTAAATATAAATAATTAACAAAATTTCATGACACCATAACTGTTTTATGATATTTAGATTCATCAACATGTTTTCAATGATTTTATAATAAAAATTATTTAATTAAAAATTATTTTAAGTGTTTCACTTCCATTTTTATCTATTCTGATGGTAATATATCATCCCTTTATTAATTTTCTGGTCTTTCACATTCTCTTGAAACATTCACATTCTTGTGATCATTATTAATTGGACATTACATTTCTCTTAAATATCACCATTCATTATAGCAGGGATATAATTATTTCATAAATGGTAGCCCATATCTTCATATGGTGTTTTATTTTGAATGATATCTTATTGGATGGGTATGTATTGGTAGTATAATTTATTTACTCAATATATATAATTGTTCATAAGTAATATTTTTATGATTTAAACTGATAAATATAAATATGAGGAATGCAATGGACATGCAGTGACAGATGGCGAAAAAATTATATATATCATCATTGCACTGACAGGTCTCACAAATTAATTCTTCTGTCCTAATTAAATGTATTTTTGGCCTATACATATAAATTAATTAAAATATTGTGGCACAAGGTCTTATGATTACATATGTCATGATATCTGAGATCATGATGTCCAGTATTAATCATTCCCTTAATTGAGAATCTAGTTATTGTTATCCCTGATATTATTGCAGTTTTATTATCCATGGATGCATTTCGTTCTCATGTTACTAATTAAATGTAATTTTTTTCAATTATATACCTTGAAATATTGATTATGGGTTATTTACTCGTGATAGATTCAAAATTACATAGCCCTTGTTAAGAATATGAGCTCACCCTTATTTTTATTCCTTTCTCTATGATATGAATGATAAATATATTAAGGCATTCTTGGATCCAAAATTTTTTCTATTACCATGTTTAGTGTTTTATTTCCAATTTAAAAAATTCAGATCATATGTACATCTAGGTATTTAAGACTAGTAAACTGATCAGTCTTTCTGGAATAAACCCCTTATATCTTTTTCAATGTAATGATGTAGCCTCCAAATCTAGGTTACTATACTTGAAATAGTGGAACATATAACATCATTCTTTATTATATTCATTGAGAGTCCTGTGAAAATTACCATTTTAATATTGTCCAAATTCCATATAGGTATATGAAATGGTTGCATAAATCTTCTAAGATGTTTTCCTTAATCCTTTATATACAGGAATACAACGAATATGGAAACATACTCTGTAGTTTCCCACTATATATCATCTCTCAAAAAGTGTTCTCTTAATTGCCCATCATTATTTTTACTACCATGGTATATAGATAAATTAAACCTTTGTGATTCACCTTGCAATTTATTTTTAAACTTTGTTATTCATAGAATAAAGGACATATTTCCAAACATCAACACTCCATCTCTATATTTAATGTTCTTATATTTCCCATTATTCACTTATTTAATCTTCCTTTTAAAAATATCATCATCCTTCCAGGAGTTCCTTATCCATTCTAGTAAATATTGATTAAAAATTTCATAGAAATGGAATGACGGATCCCCTTGCCAAAACAATATCTATATCCATATTTTATAGATCTCAATATATGAGATCCTTGTTAATCCTTATAATGGCTATAACCCCATGGAATCTCATATTCAAATCATTTTGCACCATTTTCCATCCCAAGGTGGTAGTGTTTTGAGAAATCATAGCCATTGAGTAGTTCCAACCATCTTATTTTTCACATTTTGAGCACCTTCAGGGAGAATATATGCTTCAAACTATTGTGCTCCATATATATATATATATATACATATATATCACATATATCACCAAAAAGGTAGTGTCTCGACATTTTGAAAGAAAATATTACATATTCCTAATCATTTTCATGGGTTGGACTATTCTATTCATGGATTTTCAACTTCCTTGATATACAGGAAATCACACTGTCATTCTACAAAATGACTCATCCTAGTCATTTATTTTATGGATCGCTATAAATTAAAAATAATTTTTTAGCTTATGATAATGATAATATATGAGAATTTATAATCATCCTCTTTAACTATTAAAAACATTCAATATGTTCCCTTAAACATGTGAATTTTACCCTTTATATGTGAATTTGTTTAAAAAGAGGGCCCCTAAAACCTAGAAAACAACAATATTTAATGGAAATATCTTTTCCCTTCTTATATCTACATTTGTTTAGCTTATACATGTTTTGGTAAGGTATTGATGTATTTAAAAATAAGTGGAAATTATTTAATTCCATTTTTGGTATCTTTTTAATTAAGTCATTGGTGGTTATGCCATAATAGTCATGACCACTCCATCGAGGAGTCAGCTACACCATAATGATATAGTTCCATCATTGTGGTCCATTATAAAGAAAACACAAAAAATATAAAGGTGAATCTATAGTGATTTTAGATGACATTATTTTCACCATAGTATATACCATGGAGGTATGAGGCTATTCTATAAAACATTGGACACACCATAGAGGCTTATTATTGTTGGTTATATATGGTAATCCATCATATTTTTTCTTTGGGAGTTTTTTTAAAAGATCCATTTTGAAATTGATCCATGGAATAAATTTTGATATTTAATATGGGAATTTATGGGGTATATGTTAAGGGTTTATTTTAAGTAATGAACCACAAATATTCTATTTCCAGTATTACCTTCAACATTATTTCATTGATCAGAAGGAAAACATAAATTTCTCTGCATTATAGTTCTCAACAATACACCACAATATTAAATATTTTTAAGTAGTTATTTGGAATTTTCATTATCTTTTCACAGTGGAGATAATTTTCTAGGTTTCTCTGCACCATAGTTTCTTGTCACTATTTCGTGGTAATTTATTTTGGGGTACCTCTATGTTATGGTGGAAAACTCTACACCATAGTGGTTAATCCATCGTGGAAACCCAACATTATGATGGTGTAAGTTTTAACATTTACATGTTATAGTGGATTTTTTTCATCTTGAATCCTTCTAAACATCTAAAAGACCTTCAAAAACATACTTGAAAACTTCCATTAACAATATCAAAACATGTTTATGAATTGGTTCTATAAATTTTCTTGTATTTCCTTAAATTAATCTAGACTATGTGTCATATTGGATTAGAACTAGTTATAGGGGTCCTTATATTGTAATCAAATTCTGGTTGGTGTGAGAACCTGGATAAGGTGATGATTCCCTAAAAAGAATTAATGTTTATATTTGAAATATGTGATGTATAAATACCCATCAAAATTTAGTCCTCGAATATGATTTTGGAAGGATATGTTTTTTATGACATATTAACAAATATTTTGGTCAGATTGAGTATATCACGAAGTGGGAATGAGGTACCAAATAATATTTCTGTCAAAATAATATTTAAATAAAATCCCCTAGTTAAATTACAATATACTGGTTAATCCAAATAATAGATAAATACAAGTTCTAATCTTTTAAAGGATTTATCAAATATTGATTAAGTTCGAGGTAGAAATATTTTAAAAACTATATTTGATTTTGAAAAAGGATTTAATAAATAAAAATCATTATCAGACCTATTGTTTTTATAGTTTAGACAAATTCAATTTAATGTAATGAAATAAGACAAGGCAAAACAAAACACACAGTATAATAAAAAAAATTGGTATGGTCTAAATTTGAGACCTAATCCTCTCCCCTTGGGAATCACGTGATTCCAAGAAGATTATATAAAATAATCTTTGATCTAAAACCTAAATTGGGTATACAATAGTAGACTATAACTTTAAGACACACAAGGACATCATCCATAATAATCATGTGAGAATTATAATCACAGATCACACAAGAATCTCTTCCACAAAATGTGTGGAAAACAGGAGTGAAAAGATTTTAGAAGATATTTAGTAACATCAAGTTATAGTATAAGAGATAGTGTTCTTGTTTAGAATATAGAGTAAAACAAACACTTCTCATAATGTAAATATAATAAAAATATAGTGAAAAAAAGTATCTATTCAGTATACTTTTTCTCGGTATGATGTTCTATGAAGCTTGTGACTCCTTGGATGTAGCTTAAGTATAAGCTCGAGTTGTGTTTTGAAAAATTGTATTAAAAAAGAGTGTAATGAACACTTTTCTCTGAGTACAGGATGGAACTATATGTTTTATGACCATACAATATCCATATAAAATCACTATTAATAATTATTTATGTATTTAACACTTCAATTCACTATATTATTCTTTCATTTAAGTTATAGATCTATTATCATATGCATGTATGTCTCCCTCTATAACATGTATTCTCTCTATGTATCCACATGATCAAGTCTTCTAATTATTTTAATAGCATCATGTATGGATAATCTCCCAAATCCATTATAAATTCTACTAGAAGATAAAAACATACATTATTGTATCTCTATAATAGTTTAAGGACAATCATTAAAATAACTCTTAGTATTATCTTTAATAATATAGTCATTAGAGAAATTTAACTAAATAAAAATTGGTGGTGACTCTTTTGAATGGTGATACAACTCTGGTGGTGACTAAGGCTAATAGTGACTTATGTCAATAGTTACTCATCTCAATTGTAGGTCATTCCAACACCATTTCAAATTTCTATTCTAACAAAGGGTCATCTTTAATGATCAATCTTCTATAATTGTATGATTTTTCAAAACATATCCAAATTTTCATTCTCACGGTGACTCATTCCGGATGGTAGGTCATTTCAACACTTAGCCAAAAAAAAATTCTTGTGGTCAGTCGTTCCCATAAATTGCTAAAAAAGCCATTCTGATGGTGAATCATTTCTAATGGTGGGTCTTTCCAATACTTAACAAACAATCTATTCTAGAAAGTGACTAATTTATAATGGATGGCATTCCCCATACATAGGAAATATCTATTCATGATGGTGAGTCATCCCTAGAGGCGACTTCTTTCAACACATAGCCAAATTCCTCACAAATATGTCTTATATTATAAAAAGATGTATTAACACGTAAAACTCAATAATAGCATAAGAAACATTATTTGGTTATCATTTGAAAATGGGTTCCAACTATATCCCAATTTTTTATGATAAAACCTCATGGGATTTTATTCACATTTTATCATAGGTAAGTAGATAACAAACAATACAAGAGGTTATTAGAAAAAGATAGAATCATTGATAATATGGTATCAAAAAAAGAATTATAAATATGTGGTAAACATTTTAAAACACTATAAATAATGGTATAAAAAACTCACTAAAAATGACTAAATAAATTCTATAGATTCATTATCAAAATTTGGGGATTATAAAAATGTGATGATAAAATAAGAAATGTATAGAAATAGAATATGAATAGTAAGATAATTTTCAATGAAAAATCAAAAAAGTACATCCAGAAGGACATAAGAATAATTCTATAAAAATATCCCTATGAAATAATAAAAAAAATATCTCAATGTTTTTTGGAATTAGATGAAGGATCTTTTTGTGATTTTCCCTTCCCTTTTTCAATAGTAAATTTTACACTAGTTGAGGAAGATGTAATTGAAGGGATGGTTTTTGGGATATTAGGTAGGGAAGGAGTCTATTTGATAATGATTGGCATGATATTTTGGTCTAATTATCTAGTATTGAGGATAAATGGATGAAAATGGTATAGTATGGGTGCATTTGGATATCTAGATACATTAGGCCTAAATAACTCAAGATCAGAACATTTATGGGAGAGATGATTCGTAATAAGAATAATTTCCTAAGCCACCATTATTTTTCTAGAAACATGGAAAAATGGTTTCCTCAAATTTATGAAGTCCATAATAATGATTCCTACCCTATCCACACCAATGAAAAAATCTTTTTTTATTCCATAAATAACATACAAAATTAATTCATCCCCTTCATCCAATTTACATTCTATTTAAAATCAGTGGAGAATAGTGGCATTATTATATCTTGATCCCAGAAGATTAAATGATCATTTAGATCAAGCTTATTATAAATCTGAGGAAGATAATACTTCCTAGATT
Organism: Viscum album; assembly: GCA_963277665.1. Taxonomy (NCBI): domain Eukaryota; kingdom Viridiplantae; phylum Streptophyta; class Magnoliopsida; order Santalales; family Viscaceae; genus Viscum; species Viscum album. Next base: position 938,634,215 of record OY728150.1, read on the forward strand.
TTGTGATTTTATCTCTAATAGATTTCATATCTTTCATATACTTTATAACTATCATATGGACATTATCATTTTAATAATGGATTTTTCTCATACTTTCTTGGGGAATGCTAGATACATCCCTTGAAACACGATGATGATCTTCTCTTACAACTATGCTAATAAAATCTGTATCAAGAGTATGAGTTAGATCATGTGATGTAGAATCCAAAAAAGATATATTCTCCACCCACTCTAGAAATGTGTTCATGGAGTCTTCAAATGAATAACACATCTCATCCACCATTGAACTTAAAGAATCCAAATAATTGGATAATGTCATATTCTCAATTTATACTTCTTCAATGTGATTCATCACCATTGGCTAAATATGATATATCATAAGCTAAAACATATACCTTCACCCATTACACTCAACTTAGTGACATAAGGTTATTGATTTCTTAACCAAAAACTAAACTTCAAAGAGAACTTTTCTCTGAAGGATTCTAAATAAAAAATGAAAACCACTTCTATATACACTGATGCAATGGTAGGTGCACGAACATTATAAGTAAACCTCTATAAATACCATACAACATAAATATTTTCTGCTAATGATCCCTTAGTATCCACCTCTTCTTGAAAAATAGGTACCTTATCATCCTAATCATAGATTTCAAGACCACATATGAAATAACCGATGAAATTATAATATTCCAAAAGAAAATGGATCATCCGTATGATAGAATACATCCCATAGGTTGTACCAATAACATGCTCTGTACTATAGAGTCAACAACAGTATGTACGACATATAAATACTCATCAGATCTCTGCAAAACCATTGTATTCTCTAGAAAACTAGGCTCAACAACTTTTTAAATATCAACCAAAGGTTTGACTACAATTTTATCAAAAATATCTATACATGATCTATAGGAACATATTGATCTCCATTAATAGAAGGGTCAATAGGAAGACTATCAGGACTTGGGGATCCCTCCCCCTCTATTTATTCTATCTTCTCATACATATCAGATCTATCAGTATCATTAACTAAACATGGTCACACTTATAATATAAACATAGCTGATAGTCCTTGAGAATTGATTATTTCATAAGGCATCTTAGCATCCTTAGCTCAAATGCATCCATCAAGACCATCATGGTCTAAAACACCATAATTTTCATCCTCATCTCCATATCTATTTTCCTCATCTTTATTTACTTGTCCATTTCTCTCATCTTATTATTATTATTTATCATCATTCTGACCAAATACATGTTCTTCATAGGACATAGAGGTTATCTTGAATTTCTCATCACCCAAATCTTTAGTTTCTTCTTCCTCACATCCTTCATTCAAGAGAGTCTCTCGAATTGCGATAGATCTAGGTGAACTAGGAGAATCAAAAGTAATGGTTGGAGAACTATGAAGAAGGTCTGGATCACTAAATTCATCCACAGAAAACAACACCTCTTAATCTCATGAGACAACATCATCCTCTACTTACTCATCTGAATACTCAACCACATCGTAAGGTTCAAACTACGCCCCACAAGATTCCTTAATCTAGATTGACAATCATCTGGTTTGATTTCAAAATATAACATGTCAGCAACATCAATCCACTATTTCATCCAAGGTTTCAAACTGAATTAAATCTATTTGGAAATAAATATTGTAATGGAAAAACATCAACACATTACAACTATTTCTTATTCTCCCTCAAATATCCCCCTATCCTTTTACATGGCCGAGATTAGATTTGGGTAATTGAGAAAATTTTACCTCAAAGATGTATTTCACATTTCTATAATTTGAGTTATTAAATATCTTCATAGATTTTTTTTCAATTTTCATATGAAACAAAAGATAAAAAATATGATAACTAATGATGGAAAATACCTTTCCTCAAACATGTAATATGTAGGATAAACATGAAAATATGGATACATTTTTCAACTAGCTTAGAAGAAGCTAGTATTCTCACTATCCCATATCATATTAATTTACCCATGGAACCTTAATACATAAATTTATAACTATCATCCTTAACAGTTACTTGATAGTCATTTGAGATAGCTTGATGATGTACTCTAAAAAACCATTCCCGTTATCTTGAAGTGAAAATATTGTTTTGGCCATTGATTCTTCCTATTACCTAGTTTTCATACTCTTCAATTATAAACTTGTTATATTGTTATAATTGTTGAACTGACATATGATAGAAGGGTATCTCGTTAAAAGAAATCCATTCCACCTTTATCCGGTCCTGTAGAACTTTGAGAACAGTCATCTTTTTTGAAATTAACCATTCAATATGAAATTATTTTTTAGGTATCAAAAACTTATTTTCATGCTATAGGTTCTTTGCCTTGACATTATCTAAATGAGGTAATTCCCCCATTCTGCTTATTTGAAGGACATTATCTATGGAGAAGATTACATAGATATCTTCACTATAACCATGGTGTTTAGTTTTGAATGATTTGAAAAATTAGATAGAATTCCATTAGAGGAGAGAAAAATGGATAGAGGCGAGGAATGAGAGAAATGACCTGATGGAGTGAGAGCATTGAAAATATATCGGTGGATGATTATATATAATATATGGATTTATGAAAATTGAAAATTTAAAGGAAGAATAAAATTTAAATCATATAGTAAATAAATAAATAAACCATAAAAAGAAATCAAATAAAAGGATTAAAAACTAATGGATAAAAATTGACAGAGGCAGATAGATTCAAACAATGGGTAACTCCACCATTGGGTAAAACTCAATAGTGGGTAAAAGTCAATGATGGGTAAAACTAAATGGTGTGTAAAACTCAACATTGGTTAAAAATCAATGGTTGGTAAAACTCAATGGTGGGTAAAAATAAATGTCGGTTCAAAAAAATTAGACTTAACAAAATTAATCATACAAAACAAATTCTGGGTATAGTTAAATCTCTCAGAATTTAAAGGAATAATGAATATATAACTAAGTTAAAGTTTAATACCAATGTATTGAAGAGTTATATTAGTAATTTGAAAATTCTATCTAAAAAAGTGATTTCTTACATCAATTTGTTATGTCCTAGAGTATGATATAGTGTTCTTAGAAAATTTTAACGAACTTTTATTGTCAAAATTTATAGGTACATGTAAAAATTGATATTCATAATCTAGTAATGTGTGTTACATTAGAAAAATTTGATTACATAAGCTACCTACAAGTATGTATTCAACTTCAAAATTATATAGTACAATAAATTTTTGTTTTTTAATACACCAAGAAACTAAAGAATTTTCAAAAAAGGGATATGTTCTATAGGTTTGTTCTCTATCTAACTTGAAACCAACAAAATCATCATCTGAATAACTAACTATGCCAAATTCTTATCCTCTTGGATACAAGAAGTTTAAATTTTTATTATATTCGAGGTATTTAAGAGTACTTTAAACAACACTTATGTGCATCTCTTTGGGGATTCCATGAAAATGATCACACATACACACACAACAAAAAATGTCAGGTCGGCTAGTAGTTAAATATTGAAGACTTCCAATCATACCTTTGTAACTAGTTTCATCCACTAATTTTCTAGATTAATGTTACATGTGATACTTATAATAGTATCACTAATCATAGTGCTATCAAATCAAGAATTTTTACAAATATATTTATTATATTAACATTAATTTAAAATAATTCCTCATTTATTTTGACAAATTTGAAAACTATGACACTTTTTCTGTTCACCCGTTAAATTAATTTCAAATTCATTTTTTATCAATTTTGAAAATTTAGTACCTATATAATTTTTTAATTATCTAATAAAATATCAACCATATAATTTTGAAAAACTAAAACATATTTTGAAATTATTTTTATAAATAGTTTATGATCAGTTATACCTTTTCAAAATCCATTTGAAATATGAAAAGAGTTGATCCAATCAGATAAAGTTCCAAGACCTTATTTATAACCATATAATTCTACCATTAACTTTAATACATGATTCTGAAAATGATAATTATTAAATATAGGGGTTTTTTCAACAAAAAAAAACCTCAACTATATACACATTTAGGAATGAACTTTTGACATCCATTTAAAATTTTATTAAATATAGATGTTATGCATCGTCTATAATTATTTTAATGGTTTCAAGGTTTGATACATGTGGAATGGTTTCTTTATAGTCTATACCATATTCTTGACTATAACCTTGTGAAACTAGTCTATCATTATTCTTTATTATTGTGACAAATTCATCAACCTGGTCTCTAAACACCCATTTAGCTCTTTTTGTTCAAGTTTCTTTGGGTATATCAACAATTTCCAAAACATTAATTATTTCAAATTTATTATGTTCTTATATCATATCAATTACCTATAATTCATCATTGATGTTTTTAGGTTCATATTCTGGAAAAAAATCATGATCTTCAACCAGGTTTCTTAGTGAATCTATAATTTGTTTTAATGTATCTATATCTCCAACTAAAGCATCTAATGGATGGAATTTAAGAGTCCTAATAGCTTAATAAAAATATGGGTTGGTCACCTCAGGATCTTCTACAGGTTCAGGTTTTGGAAGTTCCCTTGAATTGAATTATTTTTCTGTTTGTTTTACTATAGAATTATAATGTTTGGAATCTATGTTCAAATTGGATAAATCATCCCCTGGTTTTTTAAAAAGGTTGTATTCTTTAGAAGATATGTCTCATCAAATTTGATATGAATGGACTCTTCCACAGTATTTTTTATTTTGTACAAACTACTATAGGTTTTACTAGAATTTGAATAACCAAAGAACATTACGTCATCTATAATGGAGGAAAACATGTCATGATTATCCTCATCATTAAGAAAAATGAATTTGAAACCAAGAAAACTAAGGCAATTAACCATTTGATTTCTACTGTTCAAATGTTCATAAGGTGTTTTCGTCAATATAGGTTAAATTAGAACTCTATTTAGTAAATATTAGGATGTATTATACCCTCAACCAAAAGGTAGATAGATAAGTCATATTAATTAAGTATTGTATAGACTTTCTAATGATGTGTTCTATTTCTTCTTTCTAAAACTCCATTCTGTTGAGGTGTCCAAGGAGTATATAAGTTATCACTATCCATATTTTGTGAGAAAAAGGATTCAATGTCTTGGTTTTAAACTCACGACAACATTCACTTCTTAATGTCTTAATTCTATGTCTGGAAAATTTTGTTATAGATTTATCATAGATGGTAAAATAAGAAAAAACATCAATTTTTCAGTTAAAATTATTGCCTGAGTTTAACTAGAAAAATAATCTACAGGTACATAGTCATAGTTCTGCCCATTTAAATAATAAACTATGGATGGTCCAAACAAATACATGTGAACCAACTCAAGAGGTTGAGAAGTTTAAACTTTATTCATTAATTTAAAAGAAATCCTATATTGTTTCTCTTTTTGATATTGGTCGCAAAACATCAAATTTAGGGATTCAAGTTCAGTTAGATCCCATACGAACCATTTCCTCATAATCTTTCTAATTGAGTTAATGTTATAGTGTCCTAGTATCCTATTCCAATTCCATGATTCACTATGAAAGTAACTCAAGAAATGAGCATTTCGATAAATCAAAGAATCAATATTAACATCATACACATTTTCATTTATATAAATAGTAAATACTAAATCATTTTTGGAATTAAAAAAATCACAACCATTGTAATAAAAAATCACATGAAAACCATTATTAGATAATTGTGAAATGTTAATAAAATTATATTTTAAACCATAATAAATAGAATTTTAAAAATTAAAAATTAGTGAATGTTATGCTTTGGACAAGGTAAATGATATTTATTTTATAATTCTCACCAAAGGTGGCATGTCCACTCTCAACCATTTTCAGGTTCATCGAGATTCAGTAATTTCTTATCATATTTTTGGAACATCTGTTCTGTATGTAGCACAAACATTTACAAGATATATTTAAGAAGCATTCCTAAAAAAATTTGTACGAAGAATTATTTTGGTACCCAGGCTTTCATAGGTCTAGATATGTTAGTAATTAGATATTTTGAAACAAATATTTTATAAATAGGATTTACAAAATCATATTGTAATATTTTTAATATAAAAACATTATTCAGTGCACATGATTAAAAAATAGTTGTATAATTACCAAAATTAGACTTAGGAACAAAATTATTCTTAACAACTCTTCTTTGTCTAGGTTGGTAACCTAGACCAATGATGTACAATGAATTAATTTGTTATCTTAATATTTGGGTGGGAGTTTCTATTCTCTTAGTGACTCTCCCTAATCCTTTCATTAGTTTCTAATTTGAAAATTAATGTTAAATATTTTCTTTCAAAAACTAATAATTTTTTTATTTTTCAACATTGAGGTTTATTATATCACTAACAGATAAAACATATTGTTTCTTTATGAAATTATATTTTTGTTTCATTTCATTAAAAGTATCATCAATCATATTGTAGTATTAAAAAAAATTTTCCATTTACATATCATCATCATTTACATTTTTAGTGATCCTAATTATGTATATGATATATAGTAGGTACCTCAAATATATTTTTCATGAAGAACATGTTTTTCTCTATCAGGATTTTGTTAATTAGTAGAGTTTTATTTACTAGAGATGTCGTTAAAGTTACTCCACATGGCATTCAAGGATTTATTATACTTTATATCCTTTTCCTTATAATGTTTTATGTATTTAAACATAGGATAGTCTTCCGTTTTCTCTTACACTCACATTAGGTAATATAATTTATATTTTCATCCCTTTTAGAGCCATTTTTTCAACACATTATACTATTATAAATTCCCTTATATATTAGTTTCTACAATATTTTTTATTCCTATAAAATTTAAAACGGATTCTAGATAGATAGTCCATCTTCTCATCATTGTTAACCGTTGATTCATCATCAATAGTTATTTTAACATGTACATGTTTCTTTTTGTTCTATTTGGATGCATTAGTCTTGAAATAAACTAATTTCCGATTCAGTTCATCATCATCTTCATGGTTGAATTAAAGATCTTCCTCACACATCATCCACTTTTCAACCAATTAATTGACATGTTGTTTACTAATGTCATAATATTTTCTTATTGAAATTGATTTCCCTCTCCATATCTCTAGACAACATCTCAATATTTTTAAAATTTTATATTTCTATGACATTGTATTCCCAAGGAGATCATTTTATTTACTATCTCATTGAACCGGAGATAAAAGACAGAAATCAAGTCATAAAGTATCACTTTAATTATATCATATTTAATTTTATAAGTGTTCAATATCATTTCATTAACATTAGTAGTTTCATCAGGAGATGTATCATGTGTATATTATATATGAAAACCTAATTTACTAGCATATATCGTATTGAATTTTTTATCTCATAAGTAATAGTAAAAAACGATTCATGGATTTTCAGTTCTAATTATATGAAAGTCTAGTTTCATCATCATAATAGTTTTTAAGAGTCTTAGGAAACTCATATTTATCCTCTATAGCATACCAAATCTTAATCCATATACATTTAATATGATTTTTCATTTCAATTCTTCATTGAGGATAGTTATTTCCATTAAGGAAAAGTGTTCCATTAATAGTTGACCCTTTTATCAATTATCCTTTTAAAGAAGAAAATCTAAATATGAAATATATTTAATATATTTAAATCACAACTAAAATAAAAGTTGAAAATATTTTTAAAACCATTAATATCAAATGAATTTCAGAGTGTGTGTCTTAATAGGGGTGAATGAAGTAGCCAATATAATTTTAGAAAAAAAATAGGTTTATATAAAATCCCCTACATAAATTAAAACAAACCAATTAATCAAAATAACGTACTGACATAAGTTATAATATTTTAAAATATTTCTCGAAGATTTAGTATGTCCAAGTTAAAAAAAATTTAAAACTAATATAACTTTTGAAATCGATTTACATAATAATAATTTATATAAACACTAATTAATATGAACTATCAAAGTAGTGGTTTTTTATAGTTTAAAACAAATGAAGTTTAGAGAATAGAAATAAATCAAAACAAAACAGAACACAAAACTACATTAAATCATGTGGTTTTGTCTCAAGAAGGGACTTAATACTATCAACATGGAAATCACCAACTACTTTGAAGATTATATAAAAAAATAATTGATCCACTAAATGAATCGAGTACAAAAAATTAGACTAGCTATCCTGGCCACACTAGGACCTCTTCGACAAAAACTATGGGAAAATAATAAACACTTGTCACACATTGACCTATTCAACCACACATAGAAAAAAATAGGTTTAATGGGAGTTGAGAAGACATCGAGTATCTTCTAGTTAACATTTAAAATATAGTTTTAAATTTTAAAATATAATGTAAAACACACAATGCTGTTAATTTAATGATAAAAAATAGACAAAGAAAAAAATGATGTAAATAAGATATTGTTGATCGGTCTCATGTGTTCTAAATCACGTGACTCATTGGAAATATCTTTAGTAGAATCTTGGCTTCTGTTTCTTAAAAATGTAGTAGAATAGAGTTTTGAAAACTCTATTTTTCTGACTGTAGAAAGGAAATTTATGTTATTTGAGATTCAAACATCCCCAAATGATCACTAGTAAGAGTTTTTTTGTGTAAGGAACACTTCATTATAATCTATTTTTCCTGAAAAAAGGTATAAATCTCCTTGACTGTGTGATTATGTCTCCCTAAATCACTTTTATTCTCTTTGTGTATCCACACAAGGGAGTGTGTTACTTCTTTTAAAATGTACATGCAAGAAGGACAAAAAAGATCCTCTATAACTCATACAATATGACTGACGAAAACATTAATGTATATTTTAAATAGTTTAAGAAATATAATTAAAATAACTCTTAGTATAAAATTAAATAATAAAGATAATAGAGATATTTAATATAAAATAAAAAAATAGTGGAAGTTATTAGGGCTATAAGTGAGTCATAAAAACAATGACACGTCTCTATAGTAGGTCATTCCAATACTTTTTGTAAATTTATATTCTGATGGAAAGTCATCCTCAATGGTGTCTCTTCTCTGATAGTTGGTCATTTCTACAGAAATAAAATTTTACATTCTGTTGGTGATTCACTTCCATACTTTTCCTAAAAATGTGGTATGACGGTGACTCATTGCTAATGGTGCCTCATTCCCCTATGTAGACAAAAATACTTTCTATTAGGTGTTTTTTTTCTAATGGTGGGTCTTTCCTATACCTAGAAAAATTTCTATTCTCTATGGTGAGTCATCCATGGTGAGGATTTTTTTCAAAACATATCCAAATTTAACACCAATCTAACAATGATTATAAAAAACTATCCGAACATATAAAACTAATTAATAAAAAATTCAACATGTTTTGGTGATCATTAAATTAAATGTGACTACATCATTGTTATTTCTAGTTTTGTGTGGGTGTGTCAGTGGCCATGAGGCTAAATTTTTAATACAATGAGATTATGTGTGGCTCTTGAAATTTGATCATCGTGTGAATTATTATTCCTTTCTATGATATGTATTTAATGTTTTGTTTTAAATCATGTGGAACTATGTTTTAGGTGTTGAGATTATTATATGGATCCATGATGTTAGTGTGTCGTGGTCCAAATTTACTTAAAGGAAGACATGGCTATCCCATTAGAGGAATGTGCATAATTGGAGAGTTAACCAACCACATACAGTCCATACTTCTCTAAATGGGAGTATGGATATCCCAATATAAGGATATGAAAAAGTGGATGACTAGAAGATACCAGTATGGGCTTCCAATAGACTTGGGCTATTAGAGGAAAAATACAATAGTTGATCAGGTATCATAATTGTGGAACCTGAAACATTCCCAATAATTATCACCATCTACGTTGGGTGATATATATCACCTTAATAGTGATATTTTTTGACTTATCTTACATACATACCCTCAATGAGCCAAAGTGGGTTGGTCAGTTTTTTTGTGACTCCGATAAAACATGATGACTCATCACATGTATGTCTGTAAATTTACTAATATTTTATATATTTAATGACACATATTTTTATATATCATTTGAACATATGAAAATGATACATTGGTGGCATCGTACGGTACCTTGTAATCAAAACCTACTCAACAATTTCAGTGTTATTGTAGATTTCATGATTATAGACTCAATGAAGGACACATTACCCATGGTGGAGGGCTATATAGAGAAGTATGGAGTTGGTATTGGACCAATATAGGCTCTGGTAACTCTTTATTTATTTATTTATTACCTTCTATTTCTATTACTTTGTTTATCATTCCACTTTTGGAGCTCATTTTATCATGTATGACTTCTACACCATATTTATATTTATATATGATTACATTTGTTATTTATTATATCGATTATTATTTTTATTATTATGTGATCAATGTTTTATGACATGATAATGAGGGTATATGCTCCCTCTTAGAGGATGTAGTCCCTCACATCTAGTTGACAACCTCTTTCTTATCGAGAGGTGTCTATGAGGTCATGTTGAATTCTAGTTGACAAATTTTTTTTATTTATTCATTATCTTATTCTTATGTAACTTAGTTTTGATTTTCACATTTGAGCCTATTACCTCTTTCATGAATTTCATTATATATTTCTATTTCCACATGATTACTTCGATTATTTTTTATAATTTGTTTCATTATCATTTTATTATTGCATGTTGACATGATTATAAGGTTATTGTCACCCAACTGGTGTACATAGGCCCTCCCTTCTAGTCATCAGCATCTTACCTATGTGGAGGTGTGTATTAGGTCATATGGGATTCAAGCTCAAACCCTAGGGTTTGGTCTAGGATTTTATAAAAATGATATCATTGGGACATGAATAAATAACATTTTTCTCATATTTACCTTGAATTGGTATAAGGTAAATAAATGATAAGACATTTGGAACATAAGAAGGATGTTCCTAACCATCACATGTGTAACAAACTTCAAAGTTACTTTGTATAGGATATCTATTTACCCTATTTAAATCCACCTTAGGTGATGCATATGATTTTGATATGTGATTTATGATATTTCATGTATATTCATGGATAATGACAAGGAACAAAGGTTCACATTCTAGGTATATACATGTTTTTCTGGTTCATATTAGTTATTTAATTAAATACATTTTTTCTTCAATATGTTCGGGGAAGTTCCTCTAATTCTGTGTTATATCTTTATTGTCATGTTATAATGATTTATATTTGGGGTGACCCATAGGCTAGTTAGAAAATGCTTATATTCTTATTATTCTTTTATGATGTAGATATGTTTCCTCAAAAACACATGATAGGACCTATAGCTATGTAATCCCATGATGTACCCCTGCATGCTCCTAAACCAGCAGATTTCATATATGATAAAATGATCGTTCTTTCATGAACATTTTGAATAGTGCACTTCCAGGTTGTGTCTTTTCATAGAACCAATATTTACAGCTCTAACATCTACCGGTGATCCAGTGTAGTGATGGACAACATGATATAGAATAATGTTTGGACTTTATCGATAGAAATTTCAATCCATTACAAACTCATGAGGAGGGGTGAATGACTCTCAAAAAATTTATATTAGTAATTCGAACCATGAGATGTTGTACTACCATGGGTGAGTATGAGATATAATATGGTCTTACATTGGATACAATCGAGGAGTTGTTTTTCAAGAAATACATTCCTTAAATGATGATGTTAGACTATTCCCAGTAGTTCAAGGAGATATAACTGGGTTCTATGAAAATCTCTACATACATTTCTTATTTAAAAGATTTACTTATCCTTTTATTATTTAGAATGAGTCATATAAGGATTTAAAGTTCATGATACACCTTCAACTAGATCATAGAAATTAGATTTGTGGGTTTGACTGGATGGCATACCCACATGGGATTTGCTTGGCTGTGACCATTAAAATGTTAATAGAGGAGGTTAGTGCATAAGCATAACATCTTGATCAAAATGGTATAATAAATTATCTTTCTATCACTACCTCGGAATTATATACTTGTAGTTGGAATAGAATGGATATCCATGATTTAAGGGGTAGAATATTGTTGGGTCAGAGATGGAATTCTTCGGTATCATGTACAAGAGATGATTCCTATATGTTCTACAATTGTGGGATAAGGGGGAATTATAGCAGTGCTTGTAAGAATCCAACTATGGAGTTCCACCATTATGTAAAGGCAGGTCCTATTTAATGCTTTTACTCAAAGGTCTCTCATTGGGGTACTAGGTGATATCGGTCTTTTGGGAGTAGAGGACTATAATAGAGGATATAGAATTCCCAAACACCGATAACATAGAGAAAAGGATATTTAATTAAGACATGGTAATTTCATGAATGGGACCAAGTTACACAAAATGATAGAGAGATACCATCTTCAATTAATGGGACAATCCTAATAACCATAAAATTGTCTATATCATTGTTCAATAGTGATGATTCATATTCCTTTATTTCTACCCAATTTGTTGTTTTACTTGATATACTAGTAAAATTATCTTTCATGTTAGCCTCTCTTGATATAATATTTTTACAAAAAGTTTACAATCTCTAATAATTCCAAGACTTTCACATATTCATCACATTCTATTAATATATAATGGATTTCAAGAGTCTAGAGATGAATACCTTTTTTATTATTATTAGAATGGATTTTTTATCCATTCTATGATCTCTCATAGATTAAAATCATATACTCTATTAATTCAATTCACCAAAAAGAATGTTTTTTGGGGTATATAAAGTGGGAACTATGATCAAGAATAGTTGGAATATACAAGATATATCATGACAGGATCTCAAAATAGATGGAATGTTTATCCTCCTTGGTAGGATCAGTTGCATCCTCCTATACTTCACACAAAATGTGGATCTCTATTAATAAGTATTCATAGATGAATCTATTGGACTTCCTCTAGAAACATTATTTAACCATGCGATTGATATCATTTTGAGTGAACAACACTTTTTTATACCCCCTATAATATTGAACCATCTGATTTTAAAGAGCTCAAGATACAACTCAATAACATGGATGAAAAATGGATATATCATTCCAAGAACATCTCTATTGAGTAAACCTATATTTTACTCTATGAAGGTAGACGATATTATATGACTCAACATTGACTACTAGAATGTGAACTAGGTAATGGTAAAGAAATGATATCCATTTCCTATGATAAATGACCTTTTTGATTAGTTACAGGGTGCCCAATTTTTATCCATGATTGATCTTCAATAAAACTATCACCAGTTGTGAGTTTCATATGAGGAAATTTCAAAGATATAATTCTACAATCGGAATGGATTTTATAGAACTTTTTGATGTCATTCAGGCTGATGAATTCACCAAAAGTGTTCATGGATCTCATGAAAAATATTATCCACCCATATCTGGACCCATTCAACATATAATTAATTGAATAAATCCTCATCTATTCACCGACTCAAGAGAAATATTCATGACCCCTTGATATAGTTTTTATTTTTCTTCTGGATAATGAAATTTACTCCATGATGTCGAAGTGTGACTTATGGATATAAAATGTGAGATTCATAGGGAATATGGATTCCAAGACATGTATTCTCATTGACCCATAGAAAGTGGAGGTTGTGATTTAATGGAAATATCCCTATAATATGTTTGATATAAGAATCTTTTGGATCCTTGAGGGATACTACTAATTATTTTTCCACGAATTCCCCTTATTATCAGCACCCCTGGCCACATTGATTGAGAAGATAGTGATGTTCCAATGGTGAGACTAGTTTGAATAATTTTTTATTATGTTGAAGAGTTGGTTGATGATAGATCTAGTGTTTACACCCCCATATACCGAACTAACCTACTAATGAACTACAATCAGTGGTTGTGTTTCATGCTCTGAAGTGTTTGTGAAACTATCTCTTCATCAAAAAAATGTTATTTATATGGGAAGAAATAGCCTTCACTATATATTCACATAGAGAGACCTAAATGTGAGATAGATGTGTTGGTTTGATTATCTATATGATTTCTACATTGAGTTGTATTATACATCATGGAAATGAATTTTTTTATAGATGATCATACCTGCAAGTTACAGGTTGTATAAGATCTTGGTGGAAGGATTTCTGTGGAGTTGTGGTTCTTGATGAGCCAATTGGCAGATTAGTGGGTGGATACATAAAATTATTATTTATTTATTAGTTTTAAACATTTCATGATTGTATCCTCAATTTTGGATCATGTGATGACGGGTCTGGAGTTGTACCCAGAGTGTTCTATGATGAGGGAAGGCTAGCTGAAGATGACTTGATACCTGAATGGATAATTAATAGAACCAATATGATTGAGGTACATATGAGATTATTCATCTTTAATTAAATAAAAGAGGAGTTAATGAGGGATTAAGAAAATTATGGATGGGTGATATATCTTGAAGAAATGAAAATATATAATTAATTAAAGAAAAACTTCTCGTGGTTAGGGATGAAGATGGACATTTCAGGTTCACCTCTCAATGTTATAATTGTCGGAGAGTGATGGTTGTGTGTCATAATAATATTCATTTTCTCCCAACATTTCTAGTATTCATATGGATGTTGGAGGAAATCATGATGTAATTTGTGATGACTTTACCAAGGACCCTAAAAATTGATGAAATTTTCTATTTGATTGTCAATCATCTGAAGAAAGTTTCATAGTTTTTACAAATCTAAGAGACTCACTCAATGGATGAGATACAAAGGATTTACATCCATGGGGTAATCCAGTTACATGGAATAGTCTTGATTGTTTTTAAAAAAACACACAATTTATATTGTGAATAAGAAAAGTCTTTCAAAAATTTCTAAGGACTCAACTGATATTGAGCATAGTGTACCATCCTCACACAAACAGAGAGTCTAAGAGGATTGTCCATATATTAGAGGATATGATAAAAGATAGAATTTGAGACTTCGATGGAGAATTATATGATTATGAAATAATTATTTATCTTAAAAAAATGAAATTTACTAGAAGTTGACACAAATAGAACCTTATGTGATTTAGTATGTGAGGTCATTGTAGGAACTGATTTATACATTGCATGGGGATAATCGAGGAATCAATCCCTATTTTTGAATAAGGGGCCCATAATCCCTAAAAATTTGAATGTTTTGTGAAGCTACGATCCTTCAAAATGATCTAGAGCACATGAAGATACTCGTAATATCATTTTATTCACGAATTTGGAAAGGCATGGTTGTAAAACTTCGTGCAATGAGTTTCAAAGTTACCAAGTGCTTCACGATCCCTCTAATAATTCACTATTTCTTCAAGAGTCTGAAAAATCTATGCCCATTAGTGCAACCCAAAACATATTCACAAAATACCTCTGAGTTTCATGAAACCCCATTCCAATAAAAAAATTTCTCATTCTGATATTTTGAAAATAGTTTCCCAACCTTTCTGCTTCCAAATAACACCCAATTTGAGAACCTCCTTAGCGTTATGAACCGAAGACAAATAGATCACCCATGTTATATAGATTTCACAAAACCCATTTCCATGTGTTATTAATAGAGTCCACCATAAGGGGAGATTCCTTTCTAGATTCCTGATTTCCTTTATCAAAGAAGAAGGACCCATGGGGAACATGAGGCTCGGTGAAGACACCATCCTTCAAAAATTACTCATTTTCTAATTCAGGACTCAATACTGATGTAGTGTCACTATTTCATGAAGACTCCTCATTCATAAACCCCTTGAACTCTGAAAAACACATGATACTCCTGAACCACCACTTAGTGAGGATTTAATCTTCATGAAAGTACTCTCTCGGTCCTCTCTATAGTGTCTCCCTTCTTCAAGCCCTCCTTCATGATGGTTTATTTTTCTAGGGCCCCCAAACCAATCCAGGACCCATCCAGCTACACCTAGAGTCTCCATGTGACCTATGACACCCATTCATATTTCCACCCACACCACTTTTGGTGTAGCTCGAGCATACCACCTAACATTTTCTTTTCATCATACTTACCACAATCCCTACCAATTCTCACCATTGAGACCATAATGTTAACCTAGTGAGTGTCCAATCCTCATATTGTTTCACCATTGATGTCCCAAATCCATGACCCTTCTAGAGGCGCATGATAATTGGTCATGTACACCCTATGGATATGGTGAGTGACACCTATGGCTGATATTCTTGAAATAAAACATCCAAGTTCCATATCCTTGTCATACAATGTTAAACTGCATTGCAACGTCTTCGGAACAAGGAATAACATCATAGCCTTTTGCTATGTGATGAACACAAAATTCCCCAGGTATGGAAATCATGGGATACCACCTCCTTCCACCATGGTACATAGACAATATATATAGGGGAGAATTTATTTGTAACCTCCATTTACCTTATGCCACAAGAACAATATGTTCCATGTATGAATCACGTGGAATGAGATCCTCTAGGAATCCCTTCGTAACGATTCCCATTAATTCTTGTGGGATGTGGAACTCTTACCCCTATAAACCTACCCATGTCGTAGATTGATATATCATCATATTTAGATATCCTATTTACCAAAATAAAAAATGATACAATCACTGAAACTAACCCTCTCCCATTCCCTTAGGGATTCACCTGACATCAACTAGTGGAAAAAGTGGATCATCTGATCTTTAGATATATTTCTTCCTCTTGTTTCTTGCATCGAGCGTGACTCAAGTGGTCATAACAAATATTGGTGGTTATTAAATCATCATGATCTTAAACATTCTATAGGAATCATCGGTAGATATAAGCCCCAACCCTTCCGAATAGAATGGGATTTTTTCCTTACTAACTAGGATACGTAGGAGGCATCCGTGAGGTCTAATCCCAACACTCAATTCACCCCAATGTTATCAAATATATATCACCAGTATGTTTATGAATCTACATGGATACCTAATAACCTCTATTTCCATTAGTCCACCTTATCATAAGTCACAAACTAAACCATGACCCGGACATTTTTTCCTGGGCATCCTTACCTCATGATGTTCAACTTCATGGTTCAGTCCAATAACATGAACATAAAGTATGGCATCACACTATGTGGCTACTAATACCTTCCCTATAAAATGGTATGTATAATTCCTCTATAAGGATCAATCCAATCCATAGTAAACTCATGATGTTTTTTCCAAGGATTCCCATCTGAGATCCACCCCCACGGGTGTTCTGATCTATCCATCCTAGATTTTCCTCAAGGGTAATTTTTTGTCACACTTCTCTAATCCACCTTAAGGGGTGTTCTGATCAACATTCAAGATTTATTTCAAGGGATTTTTTCATCCATCTATCCTAGGTCCACCTCTATGAGGAGTTCCCATCCATTGGTAAACCATTCAGCCATGACAAAACCCCTCCTATAGATACACCTTCTTGATCCTCCTATAGAAGGAGTTTTGATCAATATCATCCCATTTATGTAATACATAAAACTCTATCTATGATCTATCAAAACTATACATACTTATCCATATTCAATGTATTTTAAACATTTGACCTAACCTCGAATACATTTCTCATGAAAATCATGATATGAGTGATGTGAAAGCCTTGTATGATATACACTCATAGTTTCATCTAACTCATGAAAAACATGGGATGCTTGAGGTATGTAGCCTTAGAGGATATAAGAATCTAGAATTTTTAACTCACGATAGGAACATGATGTTTTCATTTCCACTCATATGATTACTCATTTGAGATTCCCTCCTAAGAGGAAGAATATATGTGACAAATGCTCTTAGTGACCAGACATGCTAGTGATACCCAATGTGGATATTCACCTGAACAACGGTTGGACCCCTATTGAGATGGAATGAGAATTTCTAAATAGAAGGAGTGTCCTTATATAGTGTCCACCAATAGATAGAATCATGAACAAGTCCCACAAACAAGACATAACACTATAATGGAGACCTAGACTAGAAGATGAGTTCCAAGGAGGAATCCATGGAATGAGGAACTCATATATAATAAATCTATTTTGATCAAGGATCATACATCATCATTGAATGTGATGATATATTCTCACCTTTAAAAACATGAATGTAGGGAAACAAAGAATCTAGTGTGTGAATCCATGTGTGGATGCACAAGAACACCTGATGAATGATTTGGTAACAAAAATGGTGAACCCAAAATTAATCTCTTATCCTCAACATGGGTACTAGTAGAGTTCTATAAATCATGAAATTTTCATGTCCCTAGAATAATACATCTTATTACAGGAACAAAAATTAAAACAATGGGCCCAGTATGGAACTCACAGTAAATTTGGGCAGTTATCTATAGGGAATCCTTCATCTACAACATTGTTAGCATGGAAACCCCACTCCATCCAATGGTGATTGGATGATGTTGGAAAATTAGATATATATTTCCTTAAAAATGTTCTAATAGATGAATCCACCAACATTAAAACACCCAAGAAATAGTAAATCAACTTCCCAACTCCTATATGTATAGGGGTAGGATAAATGTTAATTCATCCACATTGACTTCTTCCATGACCTTAGATATCAGGAGCCTACAACTTTTATCACCCTTAGAAGTTATCCATAGGAAGGATATGGACACCCTTATACATAAGTATGAGTAAGAGATGGTCATTTAAACAAGAGAAAAGGGACTCCCAAACCTATAAGATTTATGACCTCACTTAATCTGCTTCCCCCAAGGGACGCACAGGGAGATACGGCTCCCCATTTCAATGGAAATCCAATTTGGGAGTCTCTCCATAGAACAATCATATGACTATTTAAACTAAGCAAGGGAGGTGGGGTATTCTTGAGTCACCTGGGTCATGACTACCACATGGGAGCTACTAAGGAGGGATCAGACCATGCCCTATTAGTTCCAGAAACAACTAATCTTCTTGGTTATGAAGAGGAGTAAATTACCCTTGCTCTGTCAGCCCAATCGGAACCACCAAACACCAACGCCGAGGAAATGTTCTGGGAGAATGATTTATAAGGGGAATCATATTCCGCAATACTTGAATCCCTTTCCACAATAATCTCATTCCCCACGATCTCTATGATAGAAGAGCACAGATCTATCTTCACCCAGTTGGGATAAATACCCGAGTCACATCTCATGTAGGCTAGGTTGACTCTATCAATTTCTGGCACTATCGTCAACCAGTACAGACTGACACTTGATGTTCAGTTTCTAGGCATAGATCCTCCCAACACCATTCCCAACCAAAGAAATGTTCCCCCACCCCAGCACTCACAATATGTGTAAAGGTCCTCCCCATGTCATTCCTTTCTTAGGAAGAGGTCCTAACCACTCTATCATTGATTAATGAAGAGGCCCTCCCCCACTTCATCAAAAAAAAAGTATAGAGGTCCTCCCCGTCCTATCACTGTGATCCAAAAAATCATTCCTCCCCATTTTATAGAAAATCAGAGTGTATGTCCTCCCCACTCCTACAAAAGTTAACATAGAGGTCATCATCAGGCTTCCAAAGATCAAATAAGAGGTCCTTCACACTTCATAGATAACAATTATGGAGGTCGGCCACATGCTATCATTGCTATCCAAAAAGGAGGAACTCCCCAAGTCACATCCAATCAAAGTGGAGGTTGTCCCCAATACTTCAAAAATAAACAAGGACAACCTCCCCCTATTTCCACTAATCAAAGGATTGGTCCTCCTCAGTCTTGAACCAACCACTATATAGGTCCTCCCTATTCTATTACTACCATTCAACAGGGAGATCATCTCAGTGTCACATTTAATAAAATATGAGGTCTTCCTCACTCCAATAATAACCAAAAGGAAGGCCCTCCCTAATCCAATGACATACGCTTGCCTAATGATTCATTCCAATAAAGAAGGGAGAAAAACCACCTCTAAAAATGAAAAACTATTAAACATCGGTTTTTCTTCAACCTTTAAGATCATTTAGTGTTTGAGGACATAGAATAATTGGTGATGCTGATTCCACCATGGCAGCCGTAGATTAGGGTATGATCCTGACAAGTGAATTTATCTATCCCAAAATCTAAAATCCACAAGATCCATATATCCGAATATAGGTACATTCTAGAGGAAGAATTTCTATATCCTTTATAGGGGTTTCTGTTGGATCCATCCCCATCATCACTGATCTCTCTCTATCACTAGCCAAAATAATGGAGAGATTTTGTATTCTTGGATGGGTCTTTCATATGTTGAGAAACCACAATACCCTTTGATGAGAAACTATTCCCTAGATCATGAGGTAGTTTTTAGTAATCTTTTTTTATAAGAATGAGATGATGTGGTTGGTACCGCCCCCATGAGACTGCCCAACAAGTAGGGAATATGCCACTCACACAGTGGATCCTCTTCCATCCAAAAATCCTCCACACCTATCCAAATCAATGAATCAACAAATATATCATCTATTTCTGATCAAATCATGGGATGGCCAAGATCAGGTCTCATCCTTTAATCAAGAAACCCTATGGGAGACTCTGGTTATTAACCAATTTTTAGAGGCATTTTCCCTAATGAAAAATTAAACATTGAATTACAAAAGTCCCTCAATGAGGTTCAGAGTATGTGTTTCTACTACACTATATGGGAAACACTTCACCACCTCCATGACCATCAGTTGACTTACCCATGTATCCAAGGTAACCATGACGCTATTGATCAACAATGTTAAATGGTTGAGTTTATGTCACTCCTTGTGGCTAAGTACCTTGAATCTCGTGGTTTCTACAATAACCTCCAAAGTGATGTGTCAAGACATTCACAATCTTGAAAAAAAATCAAGGAATAAACATCCACACTTATGTAGATCATGGATTGGTGATAATATCTTATGATCCACATCAGACCAATCTAGTGATAGCCTAACATACCAGTTGATATTAAGGATTTGTATCCTGGTATAGTTACAGAGAACATGTTTTTCCATAAGCTACATGAGAACACCGACATCAATGAAGATCTTTATAGGGATTATCTTACCCCAAGGGAATTTTAGTACCCAATAGACCCTAATATAGTTGTATGTATATACTGGTAAAAGTAAGCACTCAGCCTTATAGATCCCTCTAACACATTATCATTTCATCGTAATGTTTATAGAGTAAAATATAATTTTGAGACCTCTAATCCACATAATATCACACTAAAAACAGAGGCCATCCCCATTGTTTCCACCTTGCTATAGCAGGTTGCATATTAAGAAAGTATCATCAGTGATCCCATTCCTGATTGGCGCCCGAATTACCGCATTGCCTAAAGAGATCTAATTTATCCTCTAGTGGGGCAGCACCAAGTCATTTGTGGCTAGTTTCCCCTATCTGGGATTGGTAATCCCATGAATTCTGATAGATTAAAGAAAGATGTGTATACAAATTTACCATGGTATGGGCTATGAATCCTTCTTGAGCAGTGTGATTGCCCTCCCCGGGATCATGTTCATGGCACTCCACAAGCCTTTGATCTCTCTTACCAAGTTGATGAGACTATCAATGCACTAGGGGTTAGAAATCATTCTCAAGGAAGCGATCCCCACCAAAATAATTTTATAGCTACTGTCACTATTCACCTCAATGCAATGAGGATGCAATAAGTGGAAATATAACCTAATGGGAAGTCATACCCATCATGGGTAGATAACATGTGAACACCCCCATATTATGGAAAATCTAAATATTCCACACTCAACAAGATGGGTGACCAATTTTACAATTTTTTCCACTTCTTATGAAGGTGTGGTCCCATGTTGGGAACACTGGAACAGTATGAGGTTTCTAGTATCCGATGTTTCACCAATACATTGGATGGACCTACGTTTGTCTAGTTCATCTAGTTGCCAATAGGTTCCATCACTGGTTGGGAAGATTTTCATAGTTAGTCCCTCTACCATTTTAACTCCACCATGTTCTATAAAATATCTATATACTTCTTCATGTGAATGAAAAATCCTGGTGAGAAAATTGTACATTTTGTATTAATGTGGAAAGGTCTCACGTATTCACTTAACATGCCATCTACTCAATATCAAAAGCTAATTATGTGTGTGGGGAACATAAAAAATAAGTTTGTACCTACCCTTATCAGTCATAAATTCCCTGGATGGTTTCAAATATTTTTTTACAAGGCCTGGAATTTGTAGGAAGCATTATTGCAGTCTAAAACAATGTGAATGTTTCCTCATATAGCTCACTCAAGAAGGTCTATCAAAATAGAGACTATCGATGCAGGAATAGTGGAGGACCTCAAGCCATTATAGTTGTTGGAACCGTTT
Source organism: Viscum album (assembly GCA_963277665.1). Taxonomy (NCBI): domain Eukaryota; kingdom Viridiplantae; phylum Streptophyta; class Magnoliopsida; order Santalales; family Viscaceae; genus Viscum; species Viscum album. The sequence goes on from OY728150.1 coordinate 938,656,553, forward strand.
TTAGTAGGGACTCTCCAAGGTATGTATTATCATCAATATCATCCTCACTAAGTGAAAAAATCAACAGGCACCACCTCCCTAAGAATAGCCGCCTAGATGAGAGAATGTAGTTATGGCCTTTCATCGGGATTTATCCCCTCATTAGGGTGAAGACCCCATAGTTCCCTTACTAGATGGAAAAAATAATACCTCTCCTTTAAAGGATTTTTAGTTTCCAAGATATTTCCGCAGTACCGTAGAGTAGGGAATATTTAATCTTCTATAGTGCAAGATACCCCATGAAGCCCAATGTACTGACCGCCCTGATCACTACCCTTATAACAGGATCCAAGGACATAACATCAAAGACTATTATTTTTCCAAGGAATCGCTCTAAGGATAAGTGGATAATAGTATTATCATTTTGGGAAATGTCTCGGTGTATGTAGCACATATCTGCACCGAGCCAGACAATAAGAGTGAGGGTCTGGATGAATGGCAGTAGGTTTCCAACTATAGGAATCAAAATTGTGATGAATGGTTGGATCATAGAGTAGTGTCACACACCCATGGTGTCATATGTGACTAGATAAGCCGGGCCATACCTCCTAAGGTCACTGAAACATCCCCATATGACGGTTTTTCATCTACAACACAGTCCTCCAAATCCCAGAAAGATTAGGCACTAACATCACAATAGAAAACATAGTCTTCTTTTTGTGTCAAATATATCCCAAATTGTTGGTGATTTCATGCCTCTAGAGCATTGAATCATACCTAGGGTTAAAAAAAACCATATAACACAACTCTAATGGTGAGAAATAGTATTCCCCTGTGAATATCTTCATATGGGTAGAACTCTTCACATTACCTGATGATGATAAATATCAGGCAATCCCCCGGACCTCTTCAAACTGATACCACCAAACAGAATGTCAAGGACATGAAAATATCCAGAAATTCATGAAAATGAATCAAATTGAGCTACACATACATAAATGTCTATAAAATAGGTGTTTTACTGATATTATCAAGAAAATCACTTTCAGACTGCCCCATCGATCAAGACACCAAATCTATCCTTGTTAACTAATCATGAAGAGATGTTGCGACTACGTCGCGATCAATAGAAACTTTTCAAATTCATACCTAATTCATACGATAGTCAAATGTTATTGGTTCTATGTGATTTATTTGGTTAGTAGTGGGATATTTGAAACACTATCAAGAACCAAGTGGTATAGTCATTAACACCGGTTATGCCCCTCATAAAATAGATACCCCCTGTGGGAATAAATGTTAATCTACTGTAGAAGTATGATGTTCTAAAGAACCTAGATATAATACCTTCATGGTTCTCAATCTATAAGGACCTCATATTGTCAATGAAAATTTTTAAGGCCCTTGTAGTATCATTTAATATACCCCTATAGTTTGAATAAAAATTAGTAGTCATTGAGAAATTCATTGCAGAAGAGGTTGATTAAGAATAATTCAGGGATTTCATCTCATTCTATATAGAAGATGAGTACTCTATAATGATGGGGGTCATTTTCCCATTATAAATCAAAGGATAGATCAATGGTGAGGATATCCAAACCTATCTAGTTGATTTATTTTCTAGGATCAACCTCATACCAACTTGTACACTCCATAAATTGGGACTAAATGAAGTATATTTTATCCCTCTGACCAAAATATTTATGGTTTTGAGTGACAAACAAAACTATGTATCCATATTTAGCTAAAGACTCAGATATGAATCTTGATTGAAAATAAATAATTCAAGGTAGTATCACAAGATACCATATACTATGTGTTTATTGGTAGGCCATAACTTCGGCTGCATATAGTTCTTCCACCATTATATCAACAATACCTCAGGTTCACCCTGATTGGTTGAGTAGGTGTACTTCAAGGGGATGTTTCCACCTTCTACACATGTCATGCCTACTATTTGGATGGTGAATATTAAAATGGGTTAGGGTTCACATTCAATCTAATGAGGTTGATCACATAGTCATCACAGTCAGCACATGGTTAGCCATTGATGCTGCCTTTATTCTCCAGATCCCCTGATTGGAGGCCACAACACGATACATAGGAATTTTCTTTTTCATTTCCAATAGAAAGAGAGTTTTCATCCCTAAAGTGGATAAAAACCGAATTATTTCATTGCTATATAACATAGGAAAACCTTGGGTGATACGAAAATCCCAAATCCTGGTGAAATATCAAGATTTTATCCCAAACGACACAATTTTTCATCATTATTTCCTATTCTACATAGTAGGGTTAAATCTAAAGACACATACTCATCACCTTTTCCATGTAATAACAAGTTGATATCATGGTCGAAAACCTCATGGAATTTTCTCAATAGTATGTGTCCTCTTAGTTTCATTATGTTTGGATTCCCATTGTGAGGATTCAGTATCCATATAGAAAGGGAAAAGTATTCCCCAAGAATCAGCTGGTATGGGTGAAGATCATCATACTGATTCTACAACCTAAGATGATGAATATTATTTAGAAGACTCTCACCCGATATTTGAATAGGGTGTCTCCATCAACATTGAGGTGTTGATTCAGGTGAGCCTCGGTACTGAGGTGGACACAAGGTCAATGCTAATCTGTGTATCCATTCCTACATAGGATGAGTAACCGTATGTGTCTTACAAAATTAATGATCTTGATGTATTTTTATGGATTTATTAAGAGAATATATGACTAGATCCTTAGTTTGATGTTCACCATCTTGGTCTCTCATCGAGTCTTCATGGGATTAAGAAGTTTCCCTGTAAAATTCACCCTTGTCATGGTTCTAGGGTAGAGGATGATCTTGATAATATTATCAAATACAACTTCACCATGGAATTTTAGTACCCAAAATGGCTATCCAACATCATCCCAATTAGAAAGAAGAATATGAAGATCAGTTTCTATATCATCTTTTCTGTCCTCGTCCACCATTTTCTGAAGGGTGGTTTTCCCCTTCCAAGTATGTAGTCATTTATTGATGCTAAAACTAGGTTCATGGATCTATTTTTCATGGAAAGATACTCTAAGTACAACCATATTTGGATTTCACCCAAGGATGCAGAGTCTAATAAATTTATGGAACTACAAGGGACCTTTTTCTTTTTGGCGATTCCTTTCAGCCTAATGAATGCAGGAGGCACATAACTATGTTCTATCCACCACATCTTTAAACTAATTCCCAGTATCCTAGTGGAATGATACGTGGATGAGTTGGTGTTCAGTTTTTTCAAGCACTAGGACTATCTCAAAGACCCTATGAAATTTTTCATCTTCTTTCACTACTCAAATTTGATGATGAACCCCTTGATGTTTTCATTATGTGTTACTTATGGAAATATTCTCATCCTCATCGTTAGATATAGTGTCATCATAATCGACCTATATAAGTTCAAATCCATCATCTATATGCCTCCCCTGAGTAAGCTCGAGGCCTAGTCTATGATCTAATTATTGATATTCCACATCATTTATTGCTTTTTATTTTCTAAAAAAATGCATACCAATAATGGTACCATTGTTTGGGAAAATATGCTAAAAATATTTAATTCCAATTACAATATCATGTCCAACCATACTTCCCACTATCACATGGAATGGAATTGGAATATTGAGGCATTGAATATGACTGTCATTAACATTTTGAAGAATATTATGGGAAACTACAAGACTATTTGATCGGAGAAGCTCCCCAACACCCTATGGTCTTATTAGACGGAAACATGCAATTCTACCTAGGTGACCCCATATTCTATGGTGTATGAAATAGAGGTAGTCCTTCTAATTGTGAATTAGTTTCCCCCTCTCCACATTGTTTTCTATGACCATGATATTTCAAATAGATTGGTTGAATACCATCTATCCAATTTGTAGTCCCTCAATGTGATAAAGCTCCACACCCTGAAAAATACAAGGAGGCACCATAACAAGATAAAGATAGAATTCAATAAGAATTTTCACCTCCTCTCTTTCCTCCAGGGTGTCATAGTATTGGCGCTCATAATTCCAATGACATATAGAATGAATCCACCAAATTTGGGTCCAAAATGGGGAAGTCCATATATATACACAAGGTATATAATAATGGTGAACACTCTTTGATATATAGGGATTGAAAGATTATCAATCCTACTAAGAACTTCATGTTACTCAGGTAGTAATTCACATGAAGGGGAGAGGAAGTTCAAAACATCAAGACTTTAAAAATTGATTCTACTTCCCAACATCATGACATAAAATTGTGTTCGAGTCTTCCGGAGAATGAATTTTTGGGTGTGGGCCTCTTTGTTAATCATTCATGTCATGTTATTTCATTCATTCTATTCACATACATTTTAATTGAGATACTCCTTTCAATGGTATGAGCTCTATGACCATAAAGTAGGAGTCCAAGTCTAAGAATCATGACTTTGAAATGTATGTGAGTCCTTTTTAGATTATGGTGTGGTGTTGGATCTAATTAGACCTCATTCACATTGGTATTTTCTTGACACTTCAGTACACATATCTTCATGATAAGCATCACCCCATGGTCCAAACTCCATGACCATAAACTAATAGCCTCATTGGCCTATAAATTAATTCCATAAACTAATATCCATTGTATAGTCTAGGATATGTGAACATAAAATACCAGTAACAGGTCCCAAAATTATGACCATAAACTATTTGAATCCCCAATAGTCTGATTTGTAAGACTTCAAACTGCAAATCCTGACGTCCCTAACGCACGATGTTAAACTAAAATTTTATACCATACAAAATCAGCATGCCTCATTGTAATATATGATTTCCCCTTATGAATTCGAGATTCCCCCCACAATAAGTGTGGGATGATATAAAACCTTACCACATATCCTAGAATTAGTATTCCCAATAAAAACCGTGGGATTCCTTGAATCCCCTATCAAGAGAGGATCACCCCTACCAATGTCGGTCTCTTACCACATTGTGTTTCAGAACTACTTATGGCATGATTACCATCATCATGGGGTATGTAATGATGTTATGAATTATCATCTATGAGGCTAACCAAAAACCAATCTACCCTTTCGACATCTAGAACCATTTTTGGTGTTTTATCCCCTTTGTACTGATTCCCATGGGGTATTTACTTTCTCCATACAACATAGGTTACCAAAGGATTATCATCGGTTTATGAAACATTATTTTAAATTTTTTTTATCCATTTTTATGGTCCAAACATTATGACCTTAAACAATGTGATTTTTTCACCTAATACATGTGTGGAAAATCCCTCCTATGCTTCATTATGTCATGTTTTTCCTCTTTTATTCCACATAATCATTCTCATATCAAACTACCTTTAAAGTACATACATCACAACATTAAAATTATTTCACTTAGTCACAAAAACATGACTCTAAATAGTTTCCCATGGTCCAAACCATACAACCATCAACTGTGTACAACTAGATTTAGGATTTCATCATGTGGTGTAGGGCCTCCCTAGTTAATACACATCATGTTTTGACACTTTCACTACAAAACATCCTTAAATTTCCCTCTTCCCATAGATCAGACCATATGTCCTTCAAATGTGTTGATTCACATTCATAACTACATGTTCCTTGATTCTAGTCCTCATGGAATACATGATACACTGAAACTTATAATCTCAAATCCCAACAACAAATTCAATGAAAACCCATCCATCCACTATTTTTTCATCACCCTAAAATGTCAACATTCAATTACCTTTACACATCAGTTGGTCGGTATCCTCTCATATCCTGATTTGATGAAGGAATTTCCTTAGTGCATGTTGATAAACAACATCCTTACCCTGGACAACATTGTAATGACTTTGAATAAGAGATGGTCTTACCTTGTATTAATTTATCGTTCCCCATATGATAAAAATTGGATAAAAACATGTCCTAAAAACATGAAATTAAATTGTATATCTACCTCATGTAAAAATAGGATTCATAATATCTCAGTATGAGAAGATTCAATACTCTCATTCAAGATAGTTACCCCTTACTTGTAGTGGTCTTCTAACAGGCCATGTTTTAAGTCTAAACATCACAACTCTAAACAGTATGAAAATACACTAAGTGTGTAGTTTGTTACGATTTGTTTGGGAGAGGGTCTCTTAGACCCTCTATTCACCTAGGGTTATCACTCTTTATTCAACACAAACATCATTCCAGACACACTGTACCAATTACATTATATGATGAAAGACCATAAACTATTTCCGACCTAACCCATTCATTTTTCAAGAAATGCGAGCCTTCCATGGATCATTCACCTCTAGATAATTCTCTGTTGTGCCATTTTAAATGTTTAGTGTACCCCTTAGTCTGAGTTATATGACATGAAACTAAGATAAGAGCCCATGTAAAACATCATTACTATAAACTATGTGTTATTTGTTTCAAGGATATTTTACATCGAATCAGGTGGCCTCCTTTGAATCACCATTCATTTCGGTTAACCATTCATCGATGTATCATATACCCCTTTGAGATAATTTTTAATTTAGTCTATGAAACATGACATCAAACTTTTTCCCAAGGTCCAGGCTATTAAACCTCAATTTGTGTAATATGTTAAATCCATATGAAATTATACAATGAGGTAAATCGTGATTACATAATGATAAATTGTATGATACCCCATCCACACTGTATGATGAGAACATATGTATTAAATTTCCTCACCGTATGACGCTAAAATATGTGTCTATCATCATCATTTCATGATGTAAAACTGTAAGGAATACATGGCCTTTTCCCGAGAATCACATTCCTTCAATGATTATCATCCACTACATCGTTCATATTCATTTACTATCAATCAAATCTGAGACGACAGTGCCCTAGATGATGAGTTTTTATTTTAATCAGATTAATATGCCCACAACAATGTGCTCTGATCCACAATGGCATAATTATGAGTGTACTAGAATCCATTGAACATTCCATCAATTAATTTCCATGTTTCAGGTTCCCCTTATATAGATAATCAAATTCCTCTACATCAAAAGGGACCCCTACTAATTTAATGGTGTCTAGAAAATAATTACATGTCATCCTAGTTACAAACCCTAGAAGACATTGGAGTTGTTTTGTTAGAGGTCCCACATTTCGAATATAGCCAGTGGTTGTCCCTAAATTTGTTTTCCCCCACACAATTGATAAGTGGTATAGATGTTGTGTTTAGATCATGGTCAAACGTTATCCTATATTGTGAAACCACTCTCATTGTGTTCTATATTTTGGACATTGTGATTCAACCTCCACATACCCCTCATTATTTGGAGAGAATTAATATCCCATGGAATTACCCCCTTTACAAAATAGAGCATATTAGAAAATAAAGTCAGCTATTCAGAGGACCCCATTCTCAAGCCATATCCTCTCTTTATCCATTAGATATCATTATCTAAATTCCTCTGAATATTAATCACATAAATTGAGTGATCGATCTTATCCAGCTATACAATATAGCCTCTAGGTACTGTTGTCACGCCGCTAAGACATAATTATCTTATATAGATGTTGGGTGAAGATCTTAAACATTGATCCTCTATCAGTTATACTCATCCTAACAATCTGCTTCTAAATTATTGGACTTAGATACTTCATGTTGATCCCTCATATGGCTAATGATCTCATCCTTATTAGTTCCTACTATTGTGTGCTTTTATTACAGTCCCACCAGGTGGAAAACTATCTCCTCAACATTCTGAAGCAACTGAGATCCCTCAACATTGTTCCTCCACTAGGGATGACTGATCTCCTAATATTTTTTATATTCCCACTCGATGATGAAATCTTGGTCCATCACATGAAGGTTTACGAAGTTCACCTTTTCAGTCCCCAATCTTACTCTCTTGTGGTGGAGAGATCCCACCTTTTGTGGTAGTTTATCAATCTGGGTGTGGTTGATGGAATTCCTACCATTCAACCATTCTATACAGAACATGATCTGGTTCTCCTCAACAAAATATACATTAGACTCTTCAAGGTCCTCAACCAGTGATGGATCATATGGGGGAAATATTTCCAATATATTATAAACTAGATCCTCCAAGTGAATGTCTTCAAAAGAGAGTAGAGGGAGAACTATTACTGTTGATTATGTGTGTAGTTGGAGAACTATCCCGAGGAATTTTTCATCACCATACTCTTCATCAATAGAATACGTTTCCACTCCACATTGGGTAAAAAATGATGTGGTCACAACTTTACCAACTCCATCAGTTTCCCATATAGGTGGAACAACCCTCTGAGGCATTCACAACTTCTGGGGCAGGTGAATCCCATGAATCTTCTCCAACCACCTCATCTATTGGAATAGTTTTTTAATCTTCCTTTAAAAATTCAGATTCTTTATCCAATCATAGGGGTTCCTCTATGATCAGTTCATCCATAATGACTCCATTAGATTGCCCTATTGGGAGCCTAGACTCACCACCCTTTATCGAGGTATTGGCCTCAGTAGTCCCCTCATGTGGAACATCCGCAGTTTTCTCAACCGCAACGATTTACTTAGACATTATATCTAGCAGTGAAGAATATTCCATGACCACTCCAGCCTTAGTCATAGATAAATATAGTGTTGGCTCTAGTGGTTGTGTCTCGAGCATCATTCAAACCTACTTCCAAAAAATGCCTCATTCAAGCATAGGATGGGAAATAAAATGATTAAAGGGTGTGAGAAAGGAAGATAATTATATGAATAGTGTACTCTAATGAGGGACTCTTGAGGTTAATAGGTGAAACCCTAGGGATGGTTCTTTTAATAGCCACATTCCCAGTTGTGGGTGTTGATGGTTGACTGGTTGCACATACAACATCAGGAAGGGAACCCATATTCAACCCTTCATGGGGTGAGGCCCTATATCCCTATTTTTAAAATCCATTTATGACCACCATATATTCTATTATTTATTACTATTTATGTGGAGGAAAAATTTATTAAATGGTTCTATGAACATGTTATATCAAAGACATGTGAGATCTGTGTATTTACCTGGTCAGAAGTAGTGCACCACCCATGGAAAATGTGTGATAAGTCCCACTTTTACATGAGTAATCTGAATCCTTAGGAAGAGGTGTGTACATATCCAGGTTAGGTAATAAAAACATTGGGGGAGACATTATATTCAGTATCACACTCACTCGATCAGATAGAGGGCGCGTAGTGATATGGGAATAGATCATGCCTACCAAATCCAACACATATTTCTATACCTCATATAAATATATGAGGTAGTAGGCCTTGGAATGAAAAAATCATAGTGAGACTCATCACATTCCTATTGAGATGATGCCACATCCCACAAAAATAAGATAACTACATGAAGACATACAAGACGTCCTAGACCTTGAGGAAGATGGAGTCATTGGGATTGCCCATGTGGGGTTACTGCTTCCATGGAGCTCGGATGAATGTCCCCAGGAAATATTTAGATGGATCCCCTTATTAACATGAACACATACCAAAGAGAGTTGTTCTTGGTACTGTTGATCCTCTCCATATGCCTATCACCAATCTCATCCCTTGAACAATTGGTCCTGCTGCTGCTGAACCGCCCACATGTACATATTCTCTGATGCAACACACTCTAATAACCATTCATCCATGGAACTAAGATTGAGGTACCACCCATTCATTAGATTTTCTGACCTTCCACCTCATTATTTCCCCTAGATATACGCTGCCCTAACTTAGTGATATGTCAGGGGTATGCTCATATTAAACAATGGGTGGTGGATAATCATTTCACATCTTTCCTTCCTTATGTTTTGACATGATCTATAACTAAATAAACACTAATGGATGGAATTAATGCCTCACCATTGAGTATAATATATATTTTAGCCTTTGTAGACACCTGAATTGTCTCACAAATAATTTTGTACTGTAAAATTCTAAGATAATGTCAAAAATCATCTCTGTCCACTAGTACCCCACCTCAGACGATCAAGAGTTTTGATCTATGATTCATGATACATGTTTAGTCATTAGTCACAACTCTTATTGGTGGCTGGAATATGTGAAATATGAAATTCAATCATAGTAAAACCTTCTCCAACACATACATAAACTCAAATGGAATGTATTCATCTCCACAATATTTTGGATTGTTGGCCATAAAGATGATATAGGAGGATAAATTGGGTTCAGATAAACATAACCCCAAAGTGTGTGTCTATGCTATTGTAAAACAAATGTAGAGGCCCTCACATACGCAACAACATATTCAATTTTTTATGTGGATAAACACATAAACCATTTCTCGAGCACCAAAACATCCCAATTTACACGATAACATGTCACATCATCACAACCATTATGAAGTTTCTTATCCGCACCCCCATGTGAACATACATCACTAAGAGAATACATCAACAGATGGGTACCACGATGAACCCCTATATTTTGACCACAGGTTGAACATCTATCTTCACATTGTATCTCGAAAAAAACAATGGATTACCTCTTGGATATGCATGTAGGAGACCTCCATACCCATTTTCTTCCCCATGGACATTTTCATGGCCTCATCAATAGTTTTCTTGATGGATATTCACCTTTGTTCACCTCCTCCATTGGTATATCATTCATGAAATAGTTGAACCACTATTGAAATCAACACCCATCATCCCTATCTTCTCCATGTTGGTTCCCCATACCAAAACAAGCATCACCTTATCCAAGGAAAAATAATTCTCTTGATCTTACCACACATTATCTTTCTAGAGTAACTCTTCATACATCACCCCAAAAATTTGAATTACAGTGATATGATGAAGGTCCCATAGGCTGATGTCGACCTCGACATGGTGCGGATGAAATGTTTTGGTTCTTGGTGACCATCTTCTCGGTAGAACCAACATGATCTCCTATGGATAATAAACATTAAATGGCTATGTCCGTGATAATTTATAGAGTCCTACTAAATTTAGATCCCATTAAAAATCACTACAAGATACACATGCATAGTACGATTAGTCCCACTAATCTATGATGTTTCTAACCTCTCATAAATCTCAGTTATCATTCCATCCCTTGAGATGATCAACCAAACCATCCTTGATTATAGTATGATACTGTGGTGTGGAAACATTTTCTTCAAGCTTCTCCCCATCAATGTTTTTGACATGTTTGTAGAGATGTTTTGATGAATGTGGCACATCGTCTTCCCATATATGACACATAAAATGCATATGCCACAAGTATTACCTCAGTACACCTCAGAACCAGTAAGAGGGTTCATCCCTACTCACTTCTGGGATGAATACATCATCTATCAACCTAAATATATAGAGAAACAGTAGATTTCATAGAGGATATTCCATCTAATCCTCAGTGAGTAGTTTGAGAAATTGTTTTTGGTCTTTTGAACATCAATTTCACTCCCCAATCATGATATTACCATCCAATTTTTCTCTCTGAGTAGCAGAAGCATTGAATCCTTGAGCAACCTTTTGATTCAGAATTTATTTTATTCTAAGCTTATTTTTTTATAGAGCATTGATGAAGGTATATTTCAATGGTTTAATAAATAGTTGTATCAAAAATCGTTCATTTAATTAAGATTCAATTTTTTGGGTCTAGTTCATTAAGAAGAGTTCACATGGTAAATTTTCATATGTCTGATTCACAAAATAAGCATTCATGAGTGTAGTTCACAAAAATGAAGACCATCACAAAAAAGATAAAAAACCATTTCTTTACACAAATTCAAGTGTCTTTGAGGGGTCCACAATAAATTTTTATAATCATAAGATTTGTTGGGGCTTCGTGATGGCCTTTTCTCCATAATCCATTATGAATGTGTATCACGAGTATGAATCACGTATAATATTCACAAAAGGTATTTAATGGGTAATTTTAAAATATTCCCCCATTTAATTAAACTCTGTCTTTCCCATATTCACCCATTCTAATTGGGGTGGAATTTTTTAGCACAAACAGGTGCATGACATAGGGATAATCGCGGAAGGAACAGATGGATCCGAATGAATCTGAGAATAAATGGCCCAAAATCCCTCAAAATAGTTTGTTTCTCAAATCCCAAATCCTTCACAAGTGGAAAAAGTTCACCAAGCTCTCTAGAAAAGTTTTTCCTTCGTGAATGCATGAGTTTGTGATGCTAAAACTCTGAAAAATGAGTTTTGGAGTTGTAGAGTACTTCACAAACTCGTGAATCCATGAAGGTGTCTTCATGAGTCCAATTTAGTTGTTCCCATTCATGAAGACCACCAATTCTTTATGACCCACCTCCTAGAATATTGAAACGTCTTTCCTATATATACCTCCTCATTTTGATATTTTTGAGATGGTAACCATACCATATGGCTTCAAAATTTCTCCCAATTCACAATCATCATGATCATCATGAACCAAAGATAAATGGATCATGCAAGGTATCCGGGCTTCAGAAAACCCATTTTCATGTGTTCGTAAGAGACTCCACCATTGGTGAGACGAATATTGAAAATTTGTACACCATTTATGAAGGAATAGGTCTCTTTGGGATAATCGGGGCTTTGTGAAGAATTCTTCCTTTGCGAGGAACTCCTATTTCAATCAAGGACTTCATCATGAGGTGGGACCACAAAATTTCATGAAGAGTACTCATACATGACACCCCTAACCTTTTTAAAACACATGAGCATCATGGATAACCTCTAATTGAGGCTGTATAATTTATGAAACATATTTCAAAGACCTATTCATGGGGCCTCCTTTATATTGGCCCTTCTTCGCAAAGGCTGATTGTCCAGGGCCCCAACACGAGTCTAGGACTGGTCTAGTTTGACCTTGAGTCCCCATGTGTCCCCTTCCACCCATTCTTGTGTATGCCCACTACACTATAGGTGTGGATATATCCTACCACTTACATTCTTATTATCATCATATGTATCACAATTCGTCTTACTTATCATCATAGGGAGCATAGTGTGGACCCTAGGAGTTACCAATCCTCCCGTCATTACAACCTAGCAGTGCCAAATCCTTGCTCGACTAGAGGAACATTAGAATTTTTCATGTAATAAATTGGGGTATGAAGTGTATCCACCTACGCAAGGGAATCAAGACATAAAGAAATATATTTCAACATCCATGTCATATGACATTAAACATCATGAAAAAATACTCATTAAATGACGTAAAATTGTAGACTTACCATATGTGATGAACAAGGATTCCCCAAACGTGTTCATAATGGGATACCACATCCCCCAACCATGGTACACATAACTTCCATATTATGAATATTCCATTCCTAGTACCCACATTCCCAATGTCACAAGCAACTAATTATCCATTTATGTCTCCCATTGAATGAGATACTCTAGGAATCCCTCTAAGGTGAAGCTTAGTGTTTCCAATAGGATGGGGAACTCTTTCTTCACCCTATCTACTCGGTTCATAGATATATATATATATATATATATGTATATATATATATATATATCATAAGATGAAACTATATAGTTTAGAGAAAAAAAATAGGAAACAAGAACTAGAACTCACCCTCTCCCTTCCCCTTTAGGCTTCATCATCCGTCCACTAGAAAACAATGTGGATCATTTGATCTTCAAATAAAATTCTTCCTATGATTTCTCACACTATTAATAACCCAACTTTACTTAGAGTTTATCATTGATCCTTAAATCCACATGATCCAAAAACATATATGGGCCTACTCCATTTGTATAAGAACCAACCGTTTCGAACTACATGGAATTTGATTACCAACTAAGTAGGATACATAGGAATCATCCCTTTGGTCCAAACCCAACACTCAATTCAGAGTAATTTCCTTTGGGACACATATATGGAAAGATCATGCCCCTATGTATAGATCACATCACCTCCAGTTCCATTGGAACACCTTCCCATAAGTCCCACAAAAAACCATGACCACGTATTTTCTACCTGGGAATCCATACCACATGATGTTAGACAAAATGGACCAGCCCTGTCACATGGCATTAAACCACGACATACAACTATGTAGGTTTTGACCACTATAATCTAAAAAAGGTGTGTATGATACCTCTCCAAGGATCAATCACAACCATGGTAAACTCATGGTGTTCGATCCAAGGGAAAACCTACTGGATCTACATCAACGGGTGTTCTGATCCATCCATCCATGATTTTCCTCAAGGGGAATTCTGGTTCAAACTCCATAGTCCACCTCAAGGGGAATTCTGATCAAACATCTGGATGCATATCATGGGATTATGTAATCCATCCATCCTAGGTCCTCCTTCATAATGCATTAATATCCATTATTAATCCATTTATGTGTGACATATTCTCTCCTAGGTACACAACTCCTTGATCCTTCTAAACGAGGCATTATTATATATCACATATTGTGTCCACATGATGTTAAACATGTTCTATAATCATTATCAACTAGATGTTTTGTTCCATATTCAAAATATATTAAATGTGAATCTTGACCATGAATACATACCTCATTCCAAACAAGTGATTCTGAAGGTGAAATTCTTGGAAGATATATTCCCTTGGTTTCAGTTACCTAATGAAAAACATGATATTACTAAGGTAATAGGACTTATAGTGCATAATCCATTAGAATCATTACCTCATGATTGAAATGGAATTCTATGTTCTTCTCACCTATGATTACTCATTGTGATACCCTAGAATGAGATAAAATTTAGGTGATGAATGCTCCTCGCATCCAAAAATGCCAGTGATTCCCAACAGGACTATTCTCTAGACCGATGTTTTTTCCTCTGTCCAGAAGAAATAATAATTTATAGAAATAAGTAATGTAATTATCTAGTGTCCACAAAGATATGGAACTGATAATGAGTTCCATGAACATGATTAACATTTTTAGGAGGACTTAAACTAAGTGAAATGTTTTGATTAGGAATCCATGTAAGGTGGAACTGACATCCCATAATCTCATTTTGATCAAGGAGAAGACATCACCATTATAAGTGATGATAGTACTGCCTTTGGAATGAGGAATGTGGGGAAATAAGAAATCCATCATGTGAAACCATGTGGGGTTGTGTGTGCACACCCGAGAAGAAACATTGGAATCAGTCAGGTCATTTAACATTTTATTATTTCGTTTTGTGTGAGGCAGTAGTTGTGGGGACCAATTTGGTTCAAGGGAGCTCCAATGGACTGGAGTTGATTTTGAAGAAGTCGATTTTCATATAGAGTAGGAATACAATATATTCCAACCGAAATATAATATCTTTTTTTTTTCACTGTTGGTGATTGTGTTTTCATGATTGTGACTACTAGGTCAGGTCGCTGGTGTATGGGAAATCAAGGAAAGCAAGCACCATATTTTTCAGAATTCTTTTATATCACTGATTATATTTTAATATTACCTTAAAACTTGTATATTCATCTATATTATTGATCCCTACGTGATGTGTTCTTTGTTTCTCATATTTAATTGTACCCACATGATCTTAAAGAAGTTATAGACCATGAAGGGATTTTATTTTGAACTAGATTAATATTTTGAGGACTATCCGTTGTAGATTATAGAAGAGTGTGAGAATTTCCTTCATGGTAATATGGTACCACTTATCCCAATTTTGAGGAATTATGGGAAGATCCAGGAGGAGACTTTGGAGAAGAATACTAATATTTGATCTTAGTGGCCTATTTTTTTGAGTAAGAACCCTGGAAATGATTGTAGATGGTGAGGGGTCATTAGAGTGGGGAAATTATAACACAAATATAACATTATTATTTAATTTATGTACTTTTTTACCTCTTTTCTCCCTTGTTTTGAAATTGAGAAATGTTGGGGAAAAGGAATGAGGAATTTAAAAATATGGAGGAATCATTATTCCACTTTTTCAAACATTAAATCCAAATCAGTGGTGGTTCCACAGTAACACTTATGCACATGCCACAGACATGTATATTGCACCATAGTGTTATGGTTTCAGCATACCGATATGGTGGAATAGAAATATTTTATTCAGATACAAGGGATGTACTGTGGTGAAATAATTTTATAGATTTTACACTGTATTATTCACCATGGATTGATGAGGCTACGCCATGTGACACTAACTATGACAAAATGCCTTTTCATAATTATTTATAGATGATTTTCCATAATTTATATCTTCAAGATTTTTAGTTTTAAATACACCATTTGGGAATTCATTTAGGGAAGACATTTCAGAATTTAGGATGGGAATTCATGAGTCTCAAATGAGTGTTTACCACCTAAAATAAACCCTACAAATAACATTTCCCTTCATCCATTAATATATTTTCCATAGTAATTAAAGTAATCAATAAATACTCCATCCCACATTACTCATCCATATTCTATAATTGTGAAAACATTTATGTGATTCTACACCATAGTCTTCTTATTTGTGTCTTGGAACTAATGTTTATTTATTTATTCTTATCTTACAACCCATATCGATAACATGGTAATTTCTTTTAGTGTACCTCTACAACGTGTTGTATGTTTATTATATGTGGTGATTAATTCCATCACTCCTTTACACCATGGTGGCCAGCATTGTTCCATAGTGGTGTATTTCAGTACACCCCCATGTCGTTGTGGATTTCTTATGTTGTTCATCTTACCAGTAATCAGGGACTCCTTTTATACCAAGCATGAATACTACTACTGATGATTTTCTTCCTCATGTAATAATTATTTATACCCTTTTACCAATTACTCTATTCCATACACTATAATATTTATCATGTTTCATTTGAACAAATTTTAGGAGTCCTTCACTTGATATCATGTTCCAATTAGTGTTAGAACATGGTTTGGATGATGATTCCTTTAATGGGCCTTAAGGTTGATGTTACAAAATATGTGTTCTGAAGTTCCATTATATATTGGAAAATGTGAATATTATTTTCATGACATGATTTTTATTCCTGATTAACCCATGATTTTTGTGAGATGCAAGTGGGTGCGTGAGTGGCCACATTTCTTTCCAGATTATGACCATGCGATTATGTGTGTCTCTGAACATTTGATCATTGTGTGACTTGTTGTTACTCTATATAATTTTTGTTTCTTCTTATGTTACATAAAATTTGTAACTATTTATTAAGTATCGAGATGATTATTTCATGCCCTGAGGTTAGTGAGACGAAGTCCAGACAACCTAAAAGGTTTGTGTGGCTATATATATAGAGGGTTGTGAATACGTGGTTAGTTAACCAACATGATGTAATGAAAATATAATTTATGGTGGGTGTGGAAATCAATATAGGTTAATGTGAATAAGTGTATGATTAGAAGATACTTTTATGGGATTTCTAAAGACATGGTATTTGATTGATAAAAGGGATTGTTTACTACAGATCAACATGATGGATCATATGACATTCTTGATGAAAACCACCATCAGTCTAGGGTGAGATGTGTAACCTTCAAGGTGATACTTGTTTAAATTATCTAATATCCTTACCAATGAAAAAATTAAGTAGGTGGGCCTGTGGTTTATGGAGTCTTTTTCAATTCATGATGCATGTACACATTTATGGTTGTATGTTTACTTATTGATGAAATATTTCATAGAACTCATTATTATAAATTATGTGTACTTATGTTAAGGATTAATTTGTGGTGTCTTACCATGTCCTATTCTCAGACCCAACTCTGAAATTTTATTGAGCTTTTGGATATCATGAATATAAAAAGGATGAAGGGAAATGTCCCCATGGCGGGTTGCTGAAAAAATGAGTTTGGAGTTGGTAGCCGACCAGTATAGTCTATGGAGGACATACTATTTATTTATTTCTTACATATTGTTTATTTTATATATTTTGGATTACCACATTTCTATCATGTTATCTCCTGTATTTATTGTATGCCATATTTATTTTCCCTATTATAACTCAAATTATATATTATCTTGATTATTATTATCATTTTCCTAATGCATGATTTCATGAAACTGAGGGAATAGTCTACCCACTATAGGATTTATACCCTCACTAGTAGTCAGTAGTCTCTCTTGTATGGGGAGGTGTATTTATGGTCATGTGGAATTTCCACTCGGAGTTGGTGGTTTGTGTTTGGATATTACATGGTCAAACAAGAAAAATCACGAACATACCACTGATTGTAGCCTTTTAAGCACATGAATCTTTATATAATATTTATTTTCATCCATGTAAGACATTATTTAACTGCCTTGGGATTTGGACAGTCAATGTATATTCCATAATAATAGATCATATGACAAATAAAGGAAACATCATCGAGCCAAAATTTACTCTTACTATGCATCCCATATAATTCATTTTCATTGGGCCTCAAAAATTATTTATATTTGAATATCATTCTGTTCATAAATCTTATACCATATTATGTATCCATCAATGAATACAACTAAACATTTATCAAATTACTCCTTTAATACTATAATCATAATATCTATAAGGATATAAGGTTCATTTTTTAATCTAAAAGGCATTATTATAAATTCATAATGTCCATACCTTATTCAAAATGTAACCTTTAGTATATCATCCTTCTTCATCCATTGATGATCATAACTAGAGTGAAGATAAATCTTGGAAAAGTATTGGTGACTTTAATTTTAGATAACAATTCATTAATTCAAGGAAAGGGTTACTTATTATTTGTAGAAATGGAATTAATATCCCTATAATTGATTCACAATCTGATAGACACATCATTCTTTTTTATGAATAAAATAGGTAATGCCCAAGGTAAAACACTAGGGCCAAAAAACTCCTTATCACTCAAGCCTTATAGGTATTTCTTCAACTACCCCAACTCCAATAGTTTCATTTCATATAGAGATTTAGAATTCAACCTTGAATCGTGATTGAGTTCAATGTAGAACTCATATTCACTCTATAGTGGATGACCGAGTCAATATTTTAGAAAAACATTAATGGAATTTTGTACCAAGGGTACATAATCTTTTATTAGGATACCTTGATCATCTTTAATTTCACTTTATTTCCCCCTCTATATATAATTCCATTAAGGAATTATCATTTGATATGATACATACAAGATATAAATCATGAATTTTACCATCTAAATAAAATATATTCCTCCTCACCTTCATGAATATTAATCACCTTCTCTGGGTAATAATTTATTATTATTATACCTTGAACGAATATACATACCAAATATCATATCAAAATAAAACATAGTTATAATAACCCAGTTTTTATAGAGGGTATGCCCATGCATCATAATTGGAACAACCTAACACATCTTTTTTCCATAATACTCCCACTTATTATCATCATTGATAACTCACTTTCTCTATTTCGAGAGAAATATACTATGTTTTTAGAAAACATGTATGTTATAAATTAGTTTGAAGATCTATAATCAAATTAAACATTATATAACAAATAGATAATGATCAAAGTACCTTCCAACGCATCATTAAGAACATCAACTTCTGTTATGGTAATAAAATTTCACTGGCCTTTCTCCCAATACATTTTCAAATGTAAATTCACACGATGTTAGGGGAATTGGTTTATATAATGTCCCTTATCCATACTATTCAATAATTAAAGAACAATATATCATCCCTTTACCTTTAATTGATGATATTTATGGCCTTTTATCCTTGCTTTTAACAAACATAAGTTCCCTTTATGAAATCCTTTGGGTGTTTCTTCCCACAATTACAACATATGAGAAATACCATCCTTCTTTTCTTCCTCATATCTGCTTTGTTCTTCCAATGAAAACATCCACCCTTTTATTCACCTAATTTCACTTGAATACATATGTATTTTAGTAATCAAAATATGTTATAATTGTTATTGAATCTATATCATCATATGATTAAATGGTCTAATAGACCAACTCCCTTCGAAGGCTTGATTTTAACCCATTAATAATATGATAAATCTTATATTTTATTCATTGAAAATATTCAACAATATGTTAATATTTCATTGTAATGTTATCCTCATAAAAATAAATATTATCCTCCTTCTTTTGTCTAAGTATGCATAATTTACCATAAATTTATACTATATATTCATAAGAGAAGTATTTCTCATAGAATATGCCCTTGAATATTCCCTATTCATGAATGTTTTATTACCTTCGTCTTTATTGTTTGGAAGTAATTTCCACCATTGGTTTACATATCCCTTCAAAAAATAGACCACCACGACACCTTTTTCCTTTTCAATACTTACCCATGATAGATTTATATTCTCTAAGTACTTGTTCAATTTTTCATCAATGAATGGATTAGTATTTCTACATAATTGTAGAGGTTATTAATGCATGAAACAATCCATCATTGATACATGAGGATGCAGATCTAATGGTTTCTCTATAGGGGTGAGATTATTTCTCAAAACTAGAGTCAACTACCCCAAAATTATTATAAACCAATTATCCTCAACATCATATTCATTAAATTGTTCTATGGGAATATCCTTCCATTGAATATTGGTGTTGATAGAGTTCCCATTAATGTAATTATTCTCCATCTATAAATAATAGAATAAATATAATTTTATAATAATATTTAATTGTAAAATAAAATTTCTACTTTGTTTTCCTGAGTGTTCCATCTAAATATTGATGGATTCTTATTATAACACCCCAGGTAAATAAAGAATATGACATTTTTATATTTATCCCTATTTGTGAATAAAATATTAATATTACTTTAAAGGGGACGCTATGCTCGATGGCGTACCCAATACGCAACGACGAGTTTCTTGGGAATCTTACGTTGCACTCTAATAATAAAATAATATTATTTTAAATGGTAGTTAATGCCTAGCCGTTGTAATGGTGGGAATTAACAGAACTAACTACAAAATTATTATATATGTTTGACAAATATTTTTTACTTTTTAAAATAAATGTTAAAATGTGAGTGAATCCTATTTTAAGCGTAAATATTCTAATATTTTTTAAAAGGTCGATCAACTGCCTTTTGATGGAGAACCCCTTTTAAATCCATTTTATGACAATATTATATGTTATATTTGACAAAATAAAATTCTTTTTAGAATCAGGACATCAAAATTTACTTTGTATAAAATTTGGTATTTTTCCGATAAAGTTCATTTTTTAATGAATACTGTAAATTCTGAATTTTAATTATAAACCTCTTTTTAATATAATTTATTTATATGATTAGATCATCTTTTGAATTGGTTTTAAAGTTCAATTAGAATATATTTTTACCATTTAATCCAATGTTGGTCATTGGAATTAATTTCAATTTGAAATTGGACTTAAACTAGTGTCAATCTTTTAATAGATATTATTTCTTAAAAACACGAGATTTGTTTTGACAGCAGGAATTAATTATTAAATTAATAAATCCAACATATATTTTTTAAATTTTGTAAAATATACATCAATTTTGAATTCGGAATATCAAATATATCTTATGGTGATTTTTTTTGTATTTTTCCGAAAAACATCAATTTTTTATGAATAGTGGAACCACTAAGTGGTAGTTAAAAAACTGATTTTTCGTTTAAATGAAACTTTACCACTTCTGTGATTTTATTTTCAAAAATCCGACATAAATGGTTATCATTAGGAAGTAAAATTTGGTTCAATGGGATTAAAATAATTTTTTATGAATAGTAACTTTTAAGTTTATTAACCGCGATTAGAGGTAATTAATGTAGTTTAAGGTAAAAATAATGTTTTAATAATATGAAATGACCTTGAAAAATGTCCTAAACTTATTGGATGTGTCATGGCAGACCAAGAAAATCCATGGGTCAACTTGGGGTCCCCTTGGAGCCACTTTGGTAGGAAAATGACATTAATAACTTATTATTTAATGTTAAAATAAAAATGTCACAAACATGTGTTGTTTTACTAAAACATTTTTTACATGGGGTTATTCAAGTCATAATTTTGACTATAAATATTAATTGGAAATCTAAAACGATTTCCTATATCATAGTAGTTTTTTTTATTATTTTTAGACATTAAATAAATTAAATTATTTATGACACCATGATGATGCAGCGATTACCTCATTATTTAACGATTTAAATAAAATGATAAGATAATGTAAAATATTAGGCATACACTTTTAAAAAACCTATTGGATGGGTTTATTTCGAAATATTATCACATTATCCTATAAATATATTATAATGGGTCCTTTAGAATCCGAAAATCATTTTATAATAAAGTAACCTTTTATAACTTTCCAAGAGTGCCCCTCCTCTCCTCTTATAAAATGCCCCCACCTCTACCACCTTACCCACACCTCTAAAGCCTTAGTATCGGCCAAAACCTTCTCATTTTGTCTCTAAACATCCCTCTATTACACCTAGAATCCTCACTTTGGAATAATTCTTTCCAAGAATCCTTTGAGCTCAAATCAAAAAGAGTTATCCGATTTAAAGGTAATGTCTTCCCTAGTGTTCTTTTGATTTATTTTTCTTCTCCAACCCCATAAACTCTTTTTATTTATTTCTTTTGTAAAAAAACCAGTATCTAATATATACTATGATGTTTTTATGAGTAGGATTAGAGCTTCACTAACACTATCATCTGAATAATGGTTAAAGAACATACTGTTTCTGTGGATGGCGAATTACTGCCTCACGAAACGATGATTGTTCTATCTTCTCATACCACCTCTCATGGTGGCCATTATGATGGCACTATATTAATTTATGGTATATATTATTTTTATTTCCTCTATATGAATCTGTATTTTATATTTAATACATACCTGTATGCTTTTCATGTTGTGAAATTGCGATAATTTCATTTTAGGAAGTGTGGACTACCGCCCCCTCAAGTGATGTGACTCGTTCATGCAATACATGGAATGTATAAAGAATGAAATTGATGAACTTATGTGATATATATAACATATATATTATAATGTAATTATAATATATATATATATCTCATCTTTTTTAATTCCATTAATGTTCCAAAGAAATGAAAGTAGCGTTCATGAGTACGTACGACTTACCGTCTCCATGAACGGTACATTTCATTTCTTATCTCCAAATGTTATGTACTATTATAAGTACATATATATAATGGATATATATGTCATATATTAAATATAAATTATGGATATAATTATGGAATTTTAATATATATATATCTCTTTTTTAGCTTTAATTCCATTAATATGACAAAAAAATTAAAGTAGCGTCCATGCGTACGTACGGACTACCATCTCCATGAACGGTGCGTTTAATTTTTTTAACTCAAAATGTAATGGAATAGTAAAAAATGAATATATTATGTATATATATGATATTTAAAACATTAATACTATTCTGGAGATGATGTACCTATAACTACATGGAAAATTCTTTTCCAAAAAGTTCAATTTTTACTCATGTACTGAACATCGACAAAAACATCTCATATGAACTCACTTTATTAATGAATTATTATAACATTATAATATGTGATATGAACTGAATAATAATATTTAAAAGAGGTAATTAAACAATTATAAATTGACCAATTTTTAGTATTCAGGAGATTAACGAACGATTGAGTCATGTCAGACACGAGGTAAGGGATCTGACCTCTCTCTTTCTTTTCAAGTACCCTCTTTATGTATTTTTATTTATGCTCTATGTTCTTATGTTGGAGGATGTTCTTTAATATTAACCATACTGTAATCAATTTTTTCATAAGATGAGATACCCCCTCTTACTCTCATCAATTCATTTTTATAACATTTAAGTGGCGTTGTTAGGCTGCCGAATTTTCGTAAGGGATCCTACCTCTCTCTTTCTTTTTTATGTACTCTCTTTTATGTCATTTCTTTTAAGCTCATCTTTCTTATATTTGGGGATGTTCTTTTATATTCCTCATTTGTACTTTTTATGTTCATATTATGAGAGACCCTATTTTATCTCATAAACCCATTTTTGGAAGTTTTAATTGGTGTCGTTAGGCTGACGAAATTTCCTAAGGGACTTTTTATCTCATTTTGTGTTTTCGTGAGATTCATGCTACATTTGAAAATATTTTCTTTTGAGTTGTGTATTTACTGTCCATTATTATACCCTTTGTGTAATATACTTTAGTTTATGACTATTCACATCAATGTTGTATAGTCCTTCTTTCATGGGGTGTATGTTTCGAATGTTACCCAAATCGGTAAGGGAACCTTTCACCCTCCTCTTTTTAAAATACTTCTTTTGTAATGTATTTTAATTTTCATATTATTATTTGAGGATATGTTCTTATATATCCTTATTTCTGTAAATTTTATGTCCAAGTGATGAGAAACCCTTTATCTCTCTCATCAACTCTTTTTCTAAAATTTGATGTGATGCCTTTAGGCTGTCGAATTTTACCAAGGGAACTTCTTAACCCAATTTCGATTTCTTTGGGTTCAACATGTAGTTTTTGAATATGTCATTTTTTGAATATGTGTTAATGAACTTTGATTGTTTTACACTTAATATACACTTATATTGGGTGTATTTATATTTTTCACACATAATTATGAGATTGATATATCCTTAATTTAAGGATACCTTCTTTATAATTGATTTCATCTCATTTCACATTTCTATTGAGACATCATTGTTGTTATGCAGTAGTTCACTCTTATATGGTGTATATACAGTCCTTTGGAATATTATATCATGAATCCATTTATTCTCATTATATTATAAAGTTCTGATTAAATGTTATTCCTCAATTATTGTATTCAAGTGTCTCTAATTTTGTTAAAAACTCTTTAACTAAAATATCGTTTTAAATGTTTTAATGATTTATTCTTATAAATATTTCTCACTAATATCCATGTTTTCAAAATGGTTTTAAGGATTTATTTATATGGGTATTAATGGTTTAAAATGTTAAAATCTTCAATGTGGTATGGGACACATTGATTCAAAAATATCTTTATTAAATGTTTTAAATGGTTTTGAAAATGGTTTTTAGAATGGATTCATTATTTCAATATCTTAAAATGTTATATTGTTAATGTAGTGTTGGAATGTTATCTTTCCTTTATCCTTAAGTTATGTGTTATGATTATGTTATGGTTCATGGGCATTGTTTATGTAGACAGGTGGTTCCGTGATAAATTAAGGGCGGGTGAGCCCGATATAGCTCTCCAATGCATTGGGTAACACGAAGGAGTTAAACATTATGGTTTCTCCGACTAGATTTAGAGAATATACTTTGATAGGTATTCCAAACATAACCATGAGTGTTACTCCCTACGTAATAATGTTATTAATGCCTCAAGTTACCTTTATGCATTATGATTTCTATTGAGTTATGCATAAATCTTATGATTTCATGAGATATGTTAAATTTCTTATGTTTTATGATTAAAGTAATATTTCATTGATTCTTATGTATACATGGACTGATGTTTTCTTTCTATAATATTATAACCCTTACTGAGATTTTTATGCTCATCCCAAGTTTTTCAAATGTTTTCAAAGGACATAAAGTTGAATAGGGTCAAGGATGGTATCAAGGAAATGTTAGGCTATCTAAAACAAGGAACTAGACATGACTCATTTGTTCAAGAGTTTTTATTTTTGTGAAAAAAATGGAAGCTGAGTAGATGCGTCTTCTATGTAATCTTTGATATGTAATAGTTATTTCCTAATTCTCTAAAACTCTAAACCTGAAAAATCCTCAATGTGTTTTCTTGAAATTACTCACGATTAAGTAAGGTTTAAGGCTGGGGCCTTATAGTTGGTATCAGATATCGGTTTAGATAACTTTCGAGGTTAGGTTATTCTCTAAGCATAAGTGACATTACAATAATAGCTAGGATTTCAGAAAGAGTCATAGTTTTTAGATAAAGTGAATGAGTAAGTATATCTTTGTTTTTATCTTCCTCATTAGTACATGATAATTTTGTTGATATACTCACACTTGCATTTCTTATTTTAGTAAATGGATGGATCTAGCAGGCACCAAAGTGACAATGGGTTTGATGGAAACTGTGGTGGTTCTCTGATTAATAGACTGGATGAAATGGGGGATTCAATGAGGAAACTTGTGATTGTTCTAAACCAACTATCAAGGAGTCATGATCAACCACTTGAACCTTGGTAAGTTCTCTAATGCATCATGTACGAGATTGTGCAATCAATGTGGATGTTCAGGTAATAATTATAAAGCTAACCATTAGGGTTTATATGATCCATAATTTTGAGGTAATTATGGGTTACTATATGTTATGATGGAAAATGAAAGGCATGAGATAAAATTGAGGTTACAATATTTTATGATTATTTTTCAAGATTTTATCTCGTTTTGGGGACTGTTTTATGAATTATGTAATTTTAAAAAAAAGGACAACACATAGACTATGTGACAACCTGCCGCGTCATACAAAGATGTGGGAATCGAACCCACAACCAAAATGCGACTGGTATTTATCTCCTACCGCAAGACTACGTGAAGTCCCTAGTTAGTTTGACTAATTCTTTTTAGTTAGATGATTTTAGGAATCAAGAGTAAGTTTATTTGGGGTTATATATGGAAATGATTAACCTAACATGGAGGATATGTGAATAGGTTAATTACTTTTCAATATGATACTTTAAGAGAAACTAATGTTATTTAGAGATAAGTGTTAATTTTTACCTTGTAAGACTATGTGATAAAATCCTTCAAATATTTGGGTTTCAAAATTAGTTTGGTTTACTTTGAAGAATTTTATGGAAAAATTGTTTATTGAATGGTATTTGTTTAACTTTGGGTATTGTTTGACAAATTTTTGAGATTAAGAATACTTTTTTTATAAAGGATAATTTTTTTGGGTATTATCTGATCTCTTACTAACCTTTTTGGTTTTTGTTTTGGTTAAGGTTTAAATACATGTGAAGTATATAGTTCTCTTTTTTTTATTAGGTGATTCTCTAGAAGTTGATTATAGCTCTCTTAATGTAAACAAGTCATTCTAAATACTCATCTTTAGGAGAAAATATGAGTTCATGTAAAAAATATAGTAAAACTTTGAAAGACAACATGACAAGTAATTATATTTCCTTATGTTTTATTTATGCTCATAAATAAATTCCTCAATGAAAAGTAACTTAAAACAAAAAAATCTGTGAATTTTTCCTACTGGGGAATCAGATACCATTTAACCCATTATAAGTTTGTGATTTTCTGGTGGTTAACTTTCTCTTAAACATTTTTTCTATCAGTCTTCATCAAAAAATGAACCTTTTCTTTTCTTCCATATCCAGGTTTTCCTACATGGAATCCTAGTATTTGTTAACTCGAGTGACTTTTGTGCTTCTCTTTCTTTCTTTTAAACTGAATGTTTTACCGACTCTTGTTCTGATGTGGGACTTTCAATGAAGTTTTTGAGCCCAATTTTAAAATTGTGAGGACGCAATTACCAAAATGGGTGAAGGATGTAACACCCCAGGTAAATAAAGAGTATGAAATTTTTATATTTATCACTATTTGTGAATAAAATATTAATATTACTTTAAAGAGGACTCTATGCTTGATGGCGTACCCAATACGCAACAACGAGTTTCTTGGTAATCTTACGTTGCTCACTAATAATAAAATAATATTATTTTAAATGGTAGTTAACGCCTAACCATTGTAATGGCTGGAATGAACAGAACTAACTAAAAAATGATTATATATGTTTTTCAAATATTTTTTTCTTTTTAAAATAAATGTTAAAATGTGAATGAATCCTATTTTAAGCGTAAATATTCTAATATTTTTTTAAAAGGTCGATTAACCACCTTATGATGGAGAACCCCTTTTAAATCCATTTTTTACAATTTTATATGTTATATTTGACAAAATAAAATTCTTTTTAGAATCAGGACATCAAAATTTACTTTGTATAAAATTTCGTATTTTTCCGATAAAGTTCATTTTTTAATGAATACTGTAAAATGTTGTATTTTAATTCAAAACATCCTTTTAATATAATTTATTTATATGATTATATCATCTTTTGAATTGGTTTTAAAGTGAAATTAGAATATATTTTTACCCTTTAATCCAATGGTTGTCATTGGAATGAATTTCAATTTGAAATTGGACTTAAACTAGTGTCAATCTTTTAATAGATATTGTTTCTTAAAAACAGGCTATTTGTTTTGACAGTGGGAATTAAATATTAAATTAATTAATGCAACTTATATTTTTTTAATTTTGTAAAATAGACATCATTTTTGAATTCAGAATATCAAATATATCTTATAGTGAATTTTTGGTATTTTTCTGAAAAACATCAATTTTTGATGAATAGTGAGACCACTAAGTGGTAGTTAAAGAAACTGATTTTTCATTTAAATGATTCTTTACCACTTCTATGATTTTATTTTCAAAAATCTGACATACATGGTTGTCATTAGGAATTAAAATGTGGTTCAATAAGATTAAAATAATTTTTGGTGAATATTAACTTTTAAGTTTATTAATCACGATTAGAGGTAATTAGTGTAGTTTAAGGTAAAAATAATGTTTTAATAATATGAAATGACCTTAACACATGTCCTACCTTTATTGTATGTGTCATGTAAGACCAAGGAAATCCATGGGTCAACTTTGGGACCCCATGGAGCCACTTTGGTAGGAAAATGACATCAATAACTTTTTATTTAATGCTAAAATAAAAATGTCACAAACATGTGTTGTTTTACTACAACAATTATTAAATGGGGTTATAAAAGTAATAATTTTGACTATAAATATTCATTAGAAATATAAAACAATTTTTAACATCATAGTTTTTTTTTTAATTTTTAGACATTAAATAAATTAAATTATTTATGACACCATGATGATGCAGCGATTACATCATTATTTAACAATTTAAATAAAATTAAAAGATAATGTAAAATCTAAGACCTAAACTGGTCAAAACCTATTTTATGGGTGTATATAGAACTATTATCACCTTATACTAGAAATATATAATTTTGGGACCTTTAAAATCCGAATATCATTTTATAAAAAAGTAACCTTTTATAACTTTCCAATAGTGCCCCTCCTCTCCTCTTATAAAAGGCCCCCACCTCTACCACCTTACCCACACCTCTTAAGCATTTGTATCTGCCAAAACCAACCCATTTTGCCTCTCCACATCCCTATCTTAATCCTATAAGCCTAACCTTGGGCATAATCCTTTCCAATGAATCCTTTGAGCTCAAATCAAAAAGAGTTACCCGATTTAAAGGTAATGTCTTCCCTAGTGTTCTTTTGTTCTATTTTGCTTCTCCAACCCCATAAACTCTTTTTATTTATTTCTTTTGTAACAAAACCAGTATATTCAACAAAAAATGATGTTTTTATGGGGATTATTAGAGATACACTAACATACACCTCCAAATAATGGTTAAAGAACATACTGTTTCCGTGGATGGCGAATTACTGCCTCACGAAACAATGATTGTTCTATCTTCTCATACCACCTCTCATGGTGGCCATTATAATGGAACTATATTTATTTAGGATATATATTATTTTTATTTCCTCTCTATTCTTATGTATTTTATATTTAATACATAACTTTATGCTTTGCATGTTTTGCAAATGTGATAATTTCATTTGTGGAAGTGTGGACAACCGCCCCCTCAAGTGATGTGACTCGTTCATACAATACATGGAATATATAATGAATAAAATTGATGAACTTATGTGATGTATATAACATATATATTATAATGGAATTATAATATATATATATATATATCTCATCTAGATTAATTCCATTAATGTTCCATAGAAATGAAAGTAGCGTTCATGCCTAAGTACGGCTTACCGTCTCCATGAACGGTACATTTCATTTCTTATCTCCAAATGTTATGTACTATTATAAGTACATATATATATTGTATACATATGTCATATATTACATATAAATTATGGATACCATTCTCGAATTATAATATATATATCTCTCTCTTTTAACTTTAATTCCATTAATATGACAAAAAAATTAAAGTAGTGTTCATCCGTACGTACGGCCTACCATCTCAATGAACAATGCTTTTAATTTTTTATCTCCAAATGTAATGGAATGGTATAAAATGAATATATACTATATATATATATGATATTTAAAACATTAATACTATTCTGGAGATGATGTACCTATAACTACATGGGAAATTCTTTTCTAACAAGTACAATTTTTACTCATGTACCGAACATCGACAAAAACATCTGATATGAACTCACTTTATTAATGAATTATTATAACATTATATTATTTGATATTAAATGAATAATAATATTTAAAGGAGGTCCTTAAAAAATGATAAATTGACGAAATTTTATTATTCCGGAGATTAAAGAACGGTCAAGTCAGGTCAGACACGAGGTAAGGGATCTGACCTCTCTCTTTCTTCTCAAGTACTCTCTTTATGTCATTTAATTTATGCTCCATATTCTTATGTTGGAGGATGTTATTTTATATTAACCATACTATAATCTATATTTTCATATGATGAGATACCCCTCTTACTCTCATCAATTCATTTATAGAATTTTTATGTGGCATTGTTAGGCTGCCGATGATTCTTAAGGGATCCTACCTCTCTCTTTCTTTTTTAAGTAATCTCTTTTATGTCATTTATTTTAAGGTCATATTTCTTATGTCTGGGGATGTTATTTTATATTCCAAATTCTGTACTTTTTATGTTCATATTATATGATACCCTATTTGATCTCATAAATCCATTTTTGGAAGTTTTAATTGGCGTCGTTAGGCTGTCGTAAGGGACTTTTTATCTCACTTTGTGTTTTCGTGAGATTCATGATACATTTTCCAATATTTACATTTTAGTGGTGTATGTACTGTCCATTATTCTACTCTTTGTGTAATATACTTTCGTTTATGAGTATTCCCATCAATGTTGTATAGTCCTTCTTTCATGGGGTGTACATTTCGAAAGTTACGCAAATCGGTAAGGGAACCATTCAACCTCCGCTTTTTAAAAGACTTCTTTTGTTATGTCTTTTAATTTTCAGATTATTATGTGGGGATATGTTCTTATATATCCTTATTGCTGTAAATTGTATGTCCAAATGATGAGATACCCTTTATCTCTCTCATAAACTCTTTTTCTAAAATTTGATGTGACGTCGTTGGGCTGTCGAATTTTACCGAGGGAACTTCTTAACCCAATTTTGATTTCCTTGGGTTCAACATGTAGTTATTGAATATGTCATCCTTTGAATATGTGTGAATGACCATTGATTTTTTTACACATAATATCCACCTATATTGGCAGTATTTATATTTTTCACACATAATTATGTGATTGATTTATCCTAAATTTAAGGATACCTTCTTTATAATAGATTTTATCTCATTTTACATTTCTATTGAGACTTCATTGTTGTTATGCAATAGTTCACTCTTATATGGTGTATATACTTTCCTTTGGAATATTATGTCATGAATCCCTTTATTCTCATGATATTATAATGTTTTGATTAAATGTTATTCCTCAATTATTGTATTCAAGTGTCTCTAATTTTTTTAAAAACCCTTTTACTAAAATATCGTTTTAAATGTTTTAATGATTTATTCTTATAAATATTTCTCATTAATATCTATGTTTTCAAAATGGTTTTAAGGATTTATTTATATGGATATTAATGGTTTAAAATGTTAAAAGCATCAGTGTGGTGTGGGACACTTTGATTCAAAAATCTCTTTATTAAATGTTCTAAATGGTTTTGAAAATTGTTTTTAGAATGGATTCATTATTTCAATATCTTAAAATGTTATATTGTTATTGTAGTGTTATAATGTTATCTTTCTTTTATCCTTAAGTTGTGTTCTATTATTATGTTATGGTTATTGGGCATTGTTTATGAAGACGGGTGGTTCCGTGATAAACTAAGGGCGGGTGAGCCCGATATAGCTCTCCAATGCATTGGGTAACGCGATGGAGTTAAACATTAAGGTTTCTCCAAAGAGATTTAGGGAATTTATTGTGATGGGTATTCCAAACGTAACCATGAGGGTTACTCCCTATATAAGAATGTTATGAATGCATCAAGTTACCTTTATGCCTTATGATGTATATTGAGTTATGCATAAATCTAATGATTTAATGAGGTATGTTAAATTTCTTATGTTTTATGATTAAAGTAAGATTTCATTGATTCTTATGTATACATGGACTGATGTTTTCTTTCCATACTGTTATAACCCTTACTGATCTTTTTATGCTCATCCCAAGTTTTTGAAATGTTTTCACATGACATAAAGTTGAATAGGGTCAAGGATGGGATCAAGGAAATGTCAGGCTGTCAAAAACAAGGAACTAGAAATGACTCTTTTGTTCCAGAGTATTTATCTTTGTGAAAAAATGGAAGCTGAGTAGATGCGCCTTCTTTGTAATCTTTGATATGTAATCGTTATGTCCTACTTCTCTAAAACTCTAAACCTGAAAAGATCCCCAATGTTTATTCTTGAAATGACTCAAGATTATGTGAGGTTTAAGGATAGGGCCTTATACTTATAATACATGATCTATCATACCTGGTTCATATGAAAATAATCCCAAATTTATTGACTAAACATCATTTGATACCAACTATAATATATTGAACTTCATTTACCCATATCTAGTAGTTATATCACATTATTGGTGCAATGTACTAGTATTCCTAAAGGCTCAAATAGATTATTACTCTTCAAATTCAAGATACACATATACATTACACATCAAAACAAATTATATAACATGAACATATTACAATAAAATGGTTATATCTTCTATCATATCCCTGAAAATTACACATAGTCCTCCTCTAGGATTCTTGGTGAAAGGAAAACAAATAATGGTGATATTAGATTATTATTATTGGGTAATATAAAATTGGATCATGAATAATATAAACATAGAATATGTTATATAGATAAAATAAATGAGAAACATTTTGATTACACAGTCCTTGTTTTATAATATGCAACTAAACACGGATAGATATATGGGATCAAGAGAACCTCCCCATGTTCCATATATTGTTGAATAGATATAAGGGTCTATGGAGGTGATGTGTGGATACTATAACCTCTTAATCATATTGGAGAAAAAATGTCTCAATTATAAATAAAATAGTTGAAACCATATAATACAGTTTTGGAATAAGATAGGGCACTAGAAATAACATCCATATAATAATAAAGAGTATGAATATGAAGGGAATATCATATATATATGATGTCATGGCTATACCAAATGAAAATAAATACATAGAATTTATCATACATAAAATACATGTATAAAAGATAATCCTAAAAAAGAAAAAACTATCCCTATGAGAGTCCCACTAACTAGCTCATTATTATTCAACTAATCACATAGAAAATTATGAATCCATGATTGGTAGCTTTCCTTCATCCCTACATATATTAATGAAGAATTTCTGGGTTCCCAATGGTGTCCCAAGAAGTGTGTGGGTAGAACTCAATTGGGAACCACATAATATTCTAATTAAAATATAAGATGTGAATATAAAATATAATTGTGTGTATGTATATTATAAAATCCTTGAATAAACAGTAACTGCATAAAGATCAACTTTCTCAATGGAAACATTCTCACCATACCTATAACATCTAAAGATAGATGTATCTAACTATGTGATTATTCTATTTTAGTCTTGGAACAAATAAGAATATCTAATAGCTATAAAAATATAATTATATATGATCCAAGATGAAAACAAGTCATCCTTGACCATAATAGGTTGAACCATCTCATATTAATTAACCTCGCATCTTGTCATTAGAGTAAGAGTGTGATTCATGGTATGAACACTTGGCATTCCTCAATGAATTTTTCTAACAGTGTCTATGGAAAAAGTCAAAGGTGTGAATTCACATGAATTGATTTGGATAGAAATGAGGTAAGCTATTGAATATCATGTTTGAGGAAATCAAGTTGAATCCAAGGAGATCATCCAATACTTATATTTTCTATAGTTGAAGGTGAATAATTAGTATGACACTACGGGATTCACTAATATAAACCATTTATTGAACCATAGTGTGGTATATCACTTATGATTCATGTAAATGAGCTCGATGGAATCATATGAGTTCAACCAGGGAATTCTAGGCTGGGGATCGATGTCTTTCTTAAGGCGAGTCCCATATTTATATTGATATAAATCCATATACATTGGTTCCCTTACATATAATAGTTAAACATGGTCCATTAAAAAAATAAATGCTAACATAAACATCATTATTATTATTTTAATTAGTCGATTTGAATACCGGTGATCAAGAGGGTTAAAGATGTATGTATATCATTTATCAATTAAATTAATTCATTAATGGCTTCCTCTTGCAAGTAAAAAGTTCATCACACCCATGGATTTATTTATTCATGAGTATAGAATGGTTGTCACTGTAATTTAATCAAAACAAACTAAAATTGGTGGTTTGGGTTCTGTTCATTAACCTCTAACCATCTTAAAGGTGATAAGTTGAATCCTGTTTTTTCTCTAATTAATGAATTTTATGTATTACTAATCTAATCATCATTGAGTGAAAATTTTGATGTGAAACACACCATTTAAAAATTAAAAACAAGTGATAAATTTCAAGGAAACATAGTATACAACCTACCGTAATGTAGTTGTATAATCCTCATCCATTACCAGCCTCTATATGGTGATGTAATGAAGGAAAATACATAAACTAGAAAAACACCATGAAAATATGGTATATAAGGTATCATGGAAGTAAAATCCAAGACAATGATTGAAACTGAGAAACTAATCATGATATTTGATATATTAACCAAATAGGATCCAATTTGAAGAAATTCATCTGAATCAGATATTAGAAAGAGGAAATTTCTCAAAGAAAATTAGAGGTAATAATTGGAAGAGATCTATGGGTTGTTTTGTAAAAATTGGTGGAAAATAAAGAGGAGGAAGTGTAAATAGAAGGAGGATGAAGTGGAAAAATACTCCTTTTAAAGGGTTTCATGGCTTTTATTTTTCTTCTCTAGCCATGTGAGGAACACTTTAATTCCAGTGTTTCTCATAATATTCATTCACTAGGTTAGACAAACCATGCATAGACCATTTGGTTGGCACTATCCAAAGCTCTATACCCCACATGGTATATGTGCATGATTCGGAAAACTCAATGTTGTTCCTATATAATTAATTTTTATGTTTTTATGACCTTCAAACCAAGTTTCATGGTTTAAACAATGGGTCTTTGACCTTATTAGAATGCATAGTTGGGGTGCATGGTTAGCACTAAATGTGCACCTCCCCGTTTCTTTAGAAAATCCTAACTCTTGGAATCGTACTAAGATCGAACTCTCCATAGAACACTATGACCTCTTTATAAACTTAATTTATGTTAGAATGAATGTTTTAGAATGATAATTAATTTTTTTTATTCCAATTAATGTAGATATCTTATAATGTCCACTCTTTTTAACACTCCCCCCCCGAGTTTTCATTAAAAGTGCGGTCAAGGAGTATGCAAGAATAACTCTGGGGAATACACATATTTATCATCATCTCACTTCCATATTTTGTATTATACATTAAGATCCATCCATACTCCCATAACATAGGAAACAAACCTAACATGAAGATCCTTCATCTTGAGATAAATTATATGATCTTTGTACCCATCAAAATAAGAATCAACATCCAACTCAAATTCCTCAAAATTGAAGGCATGAGACATTTTGGGAAAATGAAAATGATGTTGAGAAACGTAGAAGATGTTGTGAATCACTCAGTACCTGCTATCTGAATGGATAATGGACCAACTCTCTCAAAAATCTTGAATGAACCCATGAATCTAGGTTTTAGATTCCTTGATCTATAAATCCAATGATGACCCCATCTAGTAGAAACACACAATAATACACAATCTCCATCATCAAACTATACAATTCAATTATGATGATCTCCATATGACTTCTTCATAGACTGAAATGTCACCAAACATTTCTTGATAAGATATACTTGATTTTATGTCTCCTAAAAGATATGAGGTAATATTATCATTCTCTCCCCTACGTCTAACAAGTACGATGAAAAATGGTATGGAATGCTATAGAGTTACATCTAAGGATCCATTTAGATATTCTATTTGAAACTGTTATTATACTGGAACTTGAAAAAATGGTAAGTATCTTTCCCAAGAACCTTACAAATCATGGACGACGGCTCTATAAAATTTCATGAAATTTTCTACAGTATGCTCAGAATGACCATCTATATTCATGTGTTTTTCTATAATCGAAAGTACCATTAAAACAATATCCATCTAAACCCCCATCCATAACTAATTCTCCATAACTGATATTATATAATGTGGAACACCATGAGGTTGTATAATCTCTTAGACATGAATCCTTCCAAGTTTATCCACAGATAATGTCTCCATGATAGGCATTAAGTGTATGTATTTCATTAGTTTATCCACCATCATCCATATTGAATCACATAAATGAGGTGATTTTAGAATTACCATCATAATATCCACATAGGTTTTATCCATTTCCACTATTGGATATGTATTAACAGTAAGCATCTAGTAGGTCACATGTTTTCTACATTCACTAACTACATAGTTGAACACCTAGTTACAAATCCTTCAATTTTATTTTTTTATCTTATTCTACAAATATTAGTGGAATATATCATAATACATCATGGTGTATATATAATGTACTACCCATTTTAAAGAATGATATTATTATATCTTTTCCTATTACATGTTTTCAAAAATATGGAAATGAAAATGAATATTCCAGATATAATCATCACCAACAACCAAACGATGAGTTGATTCCCCTCTAGAAACACATTCCATTAGGACTATGTTTTTGGAAAACATGTATGTTATAAATTAGTTTGAAGATCTAGAATAAAATTAAACATTATATAACAAATAGATAATGATCAAAGTACCTTCCAACGCATCATTAAGAACATCAACTTCTGTTATGGTAATAAAATTTCACTGGCCTTTCTCCCAATACATTTTCAAATGTAAATTCACACGATGTTAGGGGAATTGGTTTATATAATGTCCCTTATCCATACTATTCAATAATTAAAGAACAATATATCATCCCTTTACCTTTAATTGGTGAGATTTATGGCCTTTTATCCTTGCTTTTAACAAACATAAGTTCCCTTTATGAAATCCTTTGGGTGTTTCTTCCCACAATTACAACATATGAGAAATACCATCCTTCTTTTCTTCCTCATATCTGCTTTGTTCTTCCAATGAAAACATCCACCCTTTTATTCACCTAATTTCACTTGAATACATATGTATTTTAGTAATCAAAATATGTCATAATTGTTATTGAATCTATATCATCATATGATTAAATGGTCTAATAGACCAACTCCCTTCGAAGGCTTGATTTTAACCCATTAATGATATGATAAATCTTATATTTTATTCAATGAAAATATTGAACAATATGTTAATATTTCATTGTAATGTTATCCTCATAAAAATAAATATTATCCTCCTTCTTTTGTCTAAGTATGCATAATTTACCATAAATTTATACTATATATTCATAAGAAAAGTATTTCTCATAGAATATTCCCTTGAATATTCCCCATTCATGAATGTTTTATTACCTTCGTCTTTATTGTTTGGAAGTAATTTCCACCATTGGTTTACATATCCCTTCAAAAAATAGACCACCACGACACCTTTTTCCTTTTCAATACTTACCCATGATAGATTTATATTCTCAAAGTACTTGTTCAATTTTTCATCAATGAATGGATTAGTATTTCTACTTAATTGTAGAGGTTATTAATGCATGAAACAATCCATCATTGATACATGAGGATGCGGATCTAAAGGTTTCTCTATAGGGGTGAGATTATTTCTCAAAACTAGAGTCAACTACCCCAAAATTATTATAAACCAATTATCCTCAACATCATATTCATTAAATTGTTCTATGTGAATATCATTTCATTGAATATTGGTGTTGATAGAGTTCCCATTAATGTAATTATTCTCCATCTATAAATAATGGAATAAACATAATTTTATAATAATATTTAATTGTAAAATAAACTTTCTACTTTGTTTTCCTGAGTGTTCCATATAAATATTGATGTATTCTTATTATAACACCCCAGGTAAATAAAGAATATGACATTTTTATATTTATCCCTATTTGTGAATAAAATATTAATATTACTTTAAAGGGGACGCTATGCTCGATGGCGTTCCCAATACGCAACAACGAGTTTCTTGGGAATATTACGTTGCACTCTAATAATAAAATAATATTATTTTAAATGGTAGTTAATGCCTAGCCGTTGTAATGGTGGTAATGAACAGAACTAAATACAAAATTATTATATATGTTTGACAAATATTTTTTACTTTTTAAAATAAATGTTAAAATGTTAATGAATCCTATTTTAAGCGTAAATATTCTAATATTTTTTAAAAGGTCGATCAACTGCCTTTTGATGGAGAACCCCTTTTAAATCCATTTTATGACAATATTATATGTTATATTTGACAAAATAAAATTCTTTTTAGAATCGGGACATCAAAATTTACTTTGTATAAAATTTGGTATTTTTCCGATAAAGTTCATTTTTTAATGAATACTGTAAATTCTGAATTTTAATTAAAAACCTCCTTTTAATCTAATTTATTTATATGATTAGATCATCTTTTGAATTGGTTTTAAAGTTCAATTAGAATATATTTTTACCATTTAATCCAATGTTGGTCATTGGAATTAATTTCAATTTGAAATTGGACTTAAACTAGTGTCAATCTTTTAATAGATATTATTTCTTAAAAACACGAGATTTGTTTTGATAGCGGTAATTAATTATTAAATTAATAAATCCAACTTATATATTTTAAATTTTGTAAAATATACATCAATTTTGAATTCGGAATATCAAATATAACTTATGGTAATTTTTTTTGTATTTTTCTGAAAAACATCAATTTTTGATGAATAGTGGAACCACTAAGTGGTAGTTAAAAAACTGATTTTTCGTTTAAATGAAACTTTACCACTTCTGTGATTTTATTTTCAAAAATCCGACATAAATGGTTATCATTAGGAAGTAAAATTTGGTTCAATGGGATTAAAATAATTTTTTATGAATAGTAACTTTTAAGTTTATTAACCGCGATTAGAGGTAATTAATGTAGTTTAAGGTAAAAATAATGTTTTAATAATATGAAATGACCTTGAAAAATGTCCTAAACTTATTGGATGTGTCATGGCAGACCAAGAAAATCCATGGGTCAACTTGGGGACCCCTTGGAGCCACTTTGGTAGGAAAATGACATTAATAACTTATTATTTAATGTTAAAATAAAAATGTCACAAACATGTGTTGTTTTACTAAAACATTTTTTACATGGGGTTATTCAAGTCATAATTTTGTCTATAAATATTAATTGGAAATCTAAAATGATTTCCTATATCATAGTAGTTTTTTTATTATTTTTAGACATTAAATAAATTAAATTATTTATGACACCATGATGATGCAGCGATTACCTCATTA
Source organism: Viscum album (assembly GCA_963277665.1). Lineage (NCBI taxonomy): Eukaryota > Viridiplantae > Streptophyta > Magnoliopsida > Santalales > Viscaceae > Viscum > Viscum album. The sequence goes on from OY728150.1 coordinate 938,696,100, forward strand.
TTTAACGATTTAAATAAAATGATAAGATAATGTAAAATATTAGACATAAACTTTTAAAAAACCTATTGGATGGGTTTATTTCGAAATCTTATCACATTATCCGATAAATATATTATATTGGGTCCTTTAGAATCCTAAAATCATTTTATATTAAAGTAACCTTTTATAACTTTCCAAGAGTGCCCCTCCTCTCCTCTTATAAAATGCCCCCACCTCTACCACCTTACCCACACCTCTAAAGCCTTAGTATCGGCCAAAACCTTCTCATTTTGTCTCTAAACATCCCTTTATTACACCTAGAATCCTCACTTTGGGAATAATCCTTTCCAAGAATCCTTTGAGCTCAAATCAAAAAGAGTTATCCGATTTAAAGGTAATGTCTTCCCTAGTGTTCTTTTGTTTTATTATTCTTCTCCAACCCCATAAACGCTTTTTTTTTATTTCTTTTGTAAAAAAACCAGTATCTTATATATACTATGATGTTTTTATGAGTAGGATTCGAGCTTCACTAACACTATCATCCGAATAATGGTTAAAGAACATACTGTTTCTGTGGATGGCGAATTACTGCCTCACGAAACGATGATTGTTCTATCTTCTCATACCACCTCTCATGGTGGCCATTATGATGGAACTATATTAATTTATGATATATATTATTTTTATTTCCTCTATATGAATCTGTATTTTATATTTAATACATACCTGTATGCTTTGCATGTTGTGAAAATGCGATAATTTCATTTTAGGAAGTGTGGACTACCGCCCCCTCAAGTGATGTGACTCGTTCATGCAATACATGGAATATATAAAGAATGAAATTGATGAACTTATGTGATATATATAACATATATATTATAATGTAATTATAATATATATATATATCTCATCTTTTTTAATTCCATTAATGTTCCAAAGAAATGAAAGTAGCGTTCATGAGTACGTACGGCTTACCGTCTCCATGAACGGTACATTTCATTTCTTATCTCCAAATGTTATGTACTATTATAAGTACATATATATAATGGATATATATGTCATATATTAAATATAAATTATGGATATAATTCTGGAATTATAATATATATATCTCTCTTTTTTAGCTTTAATTACATTAATATGACAAAAAAATTAAAGTAGCGTCCATGCATACGTACGGACTACCGTCTCCATGAACGGTGCTTTTAATTTTTTTATCTCAAAATGTAATGGAATAGTAAAAAATGAATATATTCTGTATATATATGATATTTAAAACATTAATACTATTCTGGAGATGATTTACCTATAACTACATGGAAAATTCTTTTCCAACAAGTTCAATTTTTACTCATGTACTGAACATCGACAAAAACATCTGATATGAACTCACTTTATTAACGAATTATTATAACATTATAATATGTGATATGAACTGAATAATAATATTTAAAAGAGGTAATTAAACAATTATAAATTGACCAATTTTTAGTATTCATGAGATTAACGAACGATTGAGTCATGTTAGACACGAGGTAAGGGATCTGACCTCTCTCTTTCTTTTCAAGTACCCTCTTTATGTATTTTTATTTATGCTCCATATTCTTATGTTGGAGTATGTTATTTAATATTAACCATACTGTAATCAATTTTTTCATATGATGATATACCCCCTCTTACTCTCATCAATTCATTTTTATAACATTTAAGTGGCATTGTTAGGCTGCCGAATTTTCGTAAGGGATCCTACCTCTCTCTTTCTTTTTTAAGTACTCTCTTTTATGTCATTTCTTTTAAGCTCATCTTTCTTATATTTGGGGATGTTCTTTTATATTCCTCATTCTGTACTTTTTATGTTCATATTATGAGAGACCCTATTTTATCTCATAAATCCATTTTTGGAAGTTTTAATTGGTGTCGTTAGGCTGACGAAATTTCCTAAGGGACTTTTTATCTCATTTTGTGTTTTCGTGAGATTCATGCTACATTTCACAATATTTTATTTTGAGTGGTGAATGTACTGTCCATTATTATACTCTTTGTGTAATATACTTTAGTTTATGACTATTCACATCAATGTTGTATAGTCCTTCTTTCATGGGGTGTATGTTTCGAATGTTACCCAAATCGGTAAGGGAACCTTTCACCCTCCTCTTTTTAAAATACTTCTTTTGTAATGTATTTTAATTTTCATCTTATTATTTGAGGATATGTTCTTATATATCCTTATTTCTGTAAATTTTATGTCCGAGTGATGAGAAACCCTTTATCTCTCTCATCAACTCTTTTTCTAAAATTTGATGTGATGCCTTTAGGCTGTCGAATTTTACCAAGGGAACTTCTTAACCCAATTTCGATTTCTTTGGGTTCAACATGTAGTTATTGAATATGTCATTTTTTGAATATGTGTTAATGAACTTTGATTGTTTTACACTTAATATACACTTATATTGGGTGTATTTATATTTTTCACACATAATTATGAGATTGATATATCCATAATTTAAGGATACCTTCTTTATAATTGATTTCATCTAATTTCACATTTCTATTGAGACATCATTGTTTTCATGCAGTAGTTCACTCTTATATGGTGTATATACAGTACTTTGGAATATTATATCATGAATCCATTTATTCTCATTATATTATAAAGTTCTGATTAAATGTTATTCCTCAATTATTGTATTCAAGTGTCTCTAATTTTGTTAAAAACTCTTTAACTAAAATATCGTTTTAAATGTTTTAATGATTTATTCTTATAAATATTTCTCACTAATATCCATGTTTTCAAAATGGTTTTAAGGATTTATTTATATGGGTATTAATGGTTTAAAATGTTAAAATCTTCAATGTGGTATGGGACACATTGATTCAAAAATCTCTTTATTAAATGTTTTAAATGGTTTTGAAAATGGTTTTTAGAATGGATTCATTATTTCAATATCTTAAAATGTTATATTGTTAATGTAGTGTTGGAATGTTATCTTTCCTTTATCCTTAAGATATGTGTTATGATTATGTTATGGTTCTTGGGCATTGTTTATGTAGACAGGTGGTTCCTTGATAAACTAAGGGCGGGTGAGCCCGATATAGCTCTCCAATGCATTGGGAAAGGCGAAGGAGTTAAACATTATGGTTTCTCCGAATAGATTTAGAGAATATACTTTGATAGGTATTCCAAACATAACCATGAGTGTTACTACCTATGTAAGAATGTTATGAATGCCTCAAGTTACCTTTATGCATTATCATTTCTATTGAGTTATGCATAAATCTTATGATTTAATGAGATATGTTAAATTTCTTATGTTTTATGATTAATGTAATATTTCATTGATTCTTATGTATACATGGACTGATGTTTTCTTTCTATAATATTATAACCCTTACTGAAATTTTTATGCTTATCCCAAGTTTTTCAAATGTTTTCAAAGGACATAAAGTTGAATAGGGTCAAGGATGGGATCAAGGAAATGTTAGGCTATCTAAAACAAGGAACTAGACATGACTCATTTGTTCAAGAGTTTTTATTTTTGTGAAAAAAATGGATGCTGAGTAGATGTGTCTTCTATGTAATCTTTGATATGTAATAGTTATGTCCTAATTCTCTAAAACTCTAAACCTGAAAAATCCTCAATGTGTTTTCTTGAAATTACTCACGATTAAGTAAGGTTTAAGGCTGGGGCCTTATAGTTGGTATCAGATGTCGGTTTAGATAACTTTCGAGGTTAGGTTATTCTCTAAGCATAAGTGACATTACAATAATAGCTTGGATTTCAGAAAGAGTCATAGTTTTTAGATAAAGTGAATGAGTAAGTATATCTTTGTGTTTATCTTCCTCATTAGTACATGATAATTTTGTTGATATACTCACACTAACATTTCTTGTTTTAGTAAATGGATGGATCTAGCAGGCACCAAAGTGACAATGGGTTTGAAGGAAACTGTGGTGGTTCTCTGATTAAGAGACTGGATGAAATGGGGGATTCAATGAGGAAACTTGTGATTGTTCTAAACCAACTATCAAGGAGTCATGATCATCCACTTGAACCTTGGTGAGTTCTCTAATGCATCTTGTACGAGATTGCGCAATCGATGTGGATGTTCAGGTAATAATTATAAAGCTAACCATTAGGGTTTATATGATCCATAATTTTGAGGTAATTATGGGTTACTATATGTTATGATGGAAAATGAAAGGCATGAGATAAAATTGAGGTTACAATATTTTATGATTATTTTTGAAGATTTTATCTCGTTTTGGGGACTATTTTATGAATTGTGTAATTTTAAAAAAAAGGACAACACATAGACCATGTGACAACCCGTCGCGTCATACAAAGCTATGGGAATCGAACCCACAACCAAAATGCGACTGGTATTTATCTCCTACCGCAATACTACGTGAAGTCCCTAGTTAGTTTGACTAATTCTTTTTAGTTAGATGATTTTAGGAATCAAGAGTAAGTTTATTTGGGGTTATATATGGAAATGATTAACCTAACATGGAGGATATGTGAAGAGGTTAATTACTTTTCAATATGAGACTTTAAGAGAAACTAATGTTATTTAGAGAGAAGTGTTAATTTTTACCTTGTAAGACTATGTGATAAAATCCTTCAAATATTTGGGTTTCAAAATTAGTTTGGTTTACTTTGAAGAATTTTATGGACAAATTGTTTATTGAATGGTATTTGTTGAACTTTGGGTATTGTTTGACAAATTTTTGAGATTAAGAATACTTTTTTTATAAAGGATAATTTTTTTGGGTATTATCTGATCTCTTACTAACCTTTTTGGTTTTTGTTTTGGTTAAGGTTTAAATACATGTGAAGTATATAGTTCTCTTTTTTTATTAGGTGATTCTCTAGAAGTTGATTATAGCTCTCTTAATGTAAACAAGTCATTCTAAATACTCATCTTTAGGAGAAAATATGAGTTCATGTAAAAAATATAGTAAAAAGTTGAAAGAAAACATGACAAGTAATTATATTTTCTTATGTTTTATTTATGCTCATAAATAAATTCCTCAATGAAAAGTAACTTAAAACAAAAAAAAATCTGTTAATTTTTCCTACTGGGGAATCAGATACCATTTAACCCATTATAAGTTTGTGTTTTTCTGGTGGTTAACTTTCTCTTAAACATGTTTTCTATCAGTCTTCATCAGAAAATGAACCTTTTCTTTTCTTCCATATCCAGGTTTTCCTACATGGAATCCAAGTATGTGTTAACTCGAGTGACTTATGTGCTTCTCTTTCTTTCTTTTAAACTGAATGTTTTACCGACTCTTGTTCCGATGTGGGACTTTCAATGAAGATTCTGAGCCCAATTTTAAAATTGTGAGGACGCAATTACCAAAATGGGTGAAGGATGTAACACCCCAGGTAAATAAAGAGTATGAAATTTTTATATTTATCACTATTTGTGAATAAAATATTAATATTACTTTAAAGAGGACTCTATGCTTGATGGCGTACCCAATACGCAACAACGAGTTTCTTGGTAATCATACGTTGCTCACTAATAATAAAATAATATTATTTTAAATGGTAGTTAACGCCTAACCATTGTAATGGCAGGAATGAACAGAACTAACTAAAAAATGATTATATATGTTTTTCAAATATTTTTTTCTTTTTAAAATAAATGTTAAAATGTGAATGAATCCTATTTTAAGCGTAAATATTCTAATATTTTTTTAAAAGGTCGATTAACCACCTTATGATGGAGAACCCCTTTTAAATCCATTTTTGACAATTTTATATGTTATATTTGACAAAATAAAATTCTTTTTAGAATCGGGACATCAAAATTTACTTTGTATAAAATTTGGTATTTTTCCGATAAAGTTCATTTTTTAATGAATACTGTAAAATGTTGTATTTTAATTCAAAACATCCTTTTAATATAATTTATTTATATGATTATATCATCTTTTTAATTGTTTTTAAAGTGAAATTAGAATATATTTTTACCATTTAATCCAATGGTTGTCATTGGAATTAATTTCAATTTGAAATTGGACTTAAACTAGTGTCAATCTTTTAATAGATATTGTTTCTTAAAAACAGGCTATTTGTTTTGACAGTGGGAATTAATTATTAAATTAATTAACGCAACTTATATGTTTTTAATTTTGTAAAATAGACATCATTTTTGAATTCAGAATATCAAATATAGCTTATAGTGAATTTTTGGTATTTTTCTGAAAAACATCAATTTTTGATGAATAGTGAGACCACTAAGTGGTAGTTAAAGAAACTAATTTTTCATTTAAATGATTCTTTACCACTTCTATGATTTTATTTTCAAAAATCTGACATACATGGTTGTCATTAGGAATTAAAATGTGGTTCAATGGGATTAAAATAATTTTTGGTGAATATTAACTTTTAAGTTTATTAATCACGATTAGAGGTAATTAGTGTAGTTTAAGGTAAAAATAATGTTTTAATAATATGAAATGACCTTAACACATGTCCTACCTTTATTGTATGTGTCATGGAAGACCAAGGCAATCCATGGGTCAACTTTGGGACCCCATGGAGCCACTTTGGTAGGAAAATGACATCAATAACTTTTTATTTAATGCTAAAATAAAAATGTCACAAACATGTGTTGTTTTACTACAACAATTATTAAATGGGGTTATAAAAGTTATAATTTTGACTATAAATATTCATTGGAAATATAAAACAATTTCCAACATCATAGTTTTTTTTTTAATTTTTAGACATTAAATAAATTAAATTATTTATGACACCATGATGATGCAGCGATTACATCATTATTTAACAATTTAAATAAAATTAAAAGATAATGTAAAATCTAAGACCTAAACTGGTCAGAACCTATTTTATGGGTGTATATAGAACTATTATCACCTTATACTAGAAATATATAATTTTGGGACCTTTAAAATCCGAATATCATTTTATAAAAAAGTAACCTTTTATAACATTCCAATAGTGCCCCTCCTCTCCTCTTATAAAAGGCCCCCACCTCTACCACCTTACCCACACCTCTCAAGCATTTGTATCAGCCAAAACCAACCCATTTTTCCTCTACATATCTCTATCTTAATCCTAGAAGCCTAACCTTGGGAATAATCCTTTCCAAGGAATCCTTTGAGCTCAAATCAAAAAGAGTTACCCGATTTAAAGGTAATGTCTTCCCTAGTGTTCTTTTTTTTCTATTTTGATTCTCCAACCCCATAAACTCTTTTTATTTATTTCTTTTGTAACAACACCAGTATATTCAACATAAAATGATGTTTTTATGGGGATGATTTGAGATACACTAACATACACCTCCAAATAATGGTTAAAGAACATACTGTTTCCGTGGATGGCGAATTACTGCCTCACGAAACGATGATTGTTCTATCTTCTCATACCACCTCTCATGGTGGCCATTATAATGGCACTATATTTATTTAGGATATATATTATTTTTATTTACTCTATATGCTTATGTATTTAATATTTAATACATAACTATATGCTTTGCATGTTTTGCAAATGTGATAATTTCATTTGTGGAAGTGTGGACAACCGCCCCCTCAAGTGATGTGACTCGTTCATACAATACATGGAATGTATAAAGAATAAAATTGATGAACATATGTGATATATATAACATATATATTATAATGGAATTATAATATATATGTATATATATATCTCATCTAGATTAATTCCATTAATGTTCCATAGAAATGAAAGTAGCGTTCATGCCTAAGTACGGCTTACCGTCTCCATGAACGGTACATTTCATTTCTTATCTCCAAATGTAATGTACTATTATAAGTACTTATATATATTGTATACATATGTCATATATTACATATAAATTATGGATACCATTCTAGAATTATAATATATATATCTCTCTCTTTTAACTTTAATTCCATTAATATGACAAAAAATTAAAGTAGCGTTCATGCGTACGTACGACCTACCATCTCAATGAACAGTGCTTTTAATTTTTTATCTCCAAATGTAATGGAATGGTATAAAATGAATATATACTATATATATATGATATTTAAAACATTAATACTATTCTGGAGATGATGTACCTATAACTACATGGGAAATTCTTTTCCAACAAGTACAATTTTTACTCATGTACCGAACATCGACAAAAACATCTGATATGAACTCACATTATTAACAAATTATTATAACATTATAATATGTGATATTAAATGAATAATAATATTTAAAGGAGGTCCTTAAAAAATGATAAATTGACGAAATTTTATTATTCAGGAGATTAAAGAACGGTCAAGTCAGGTCAGATACGAGGTAAGGGATCTAACCTCTCTCTTTCTTCTCAAGTACTCTCTTTATGTCATTTAATTTATGCTCCATATTCTTATGTTGGAGGATGTTATTTTATATTAACCATACTATAATCTATATTTTCATATTATGAGATACTCCTCTTACTCTAATCAATTCATTTATAGAATTTTTATGTGGTGCTGTTAGGCTGCCGATGTTTCGTAAGGGATCCTACCTCTCTCTTTCTTTTTTAAGTAATCTCTTTTATGTCATTTATTTTAAGCTCATATTTATTATGTATGGGGATGTTATTTTATATTCCAAATTCTGTACTTTTTATGTTCATATTATATGATACCCTATTTGATCTCATAAATCCATTTTTGGAAGTAATATTGGAGTCATTAGGCTGTCGTAAGGGACTTTTTATCTCACTTTGTGTTTTCATGAGATTCATGATACATTTTCCAATATTTACATTTTAGTGGTGTATGTACTGTCCATTATTCTACTCTTTGTGTAATATACTTTCGTTTATGAGTATTCCCATAAATGTTGTATAGTCTTTCTTTCATGGGGTGTACGTTTCGAAAGTTACGCAAATCGGTAAGGGAACCATTCACCCTCCGCTTTTTAAAAGACTTCTTTTGTTATGTCTTTTAATTTTCAGATTATTATGTGGGGATATGTTCTTATATATCCTTATTTCTGTAAATTTTATGTCCAAATGAGGAGATACCCTTTATCTCTCTCATAAACTCTTTTTCTAAAATTTGATGTGACGTCGTTGGGCTGTCGAATTTTACCAAGGGAACTTCTTAACCAAATTTTGATTTCCTTGGGTTCAACATGTAGTTATTGAATATGTCATCCTTTGAATATGTGTGAATGACCATTGATTTTTTTACACATAATATCCACCTATATTGGCAGTATTTATATTTTTCACACATAATTATGTGATTGATTTATCCTAAATTTAAGGATACCTTCTTTATAATAGATTTTATCTCATTTTACATTTCTATTGAGACTTCATTGTTGTTATGAAATAGTTCACTCTTATATGGTGTATATACTGTCCTTTGGAATATTATGTCATGAATCCCTTTATTCTCATGATATTATAAAGTTTTGATTAAATGTTATTCCTCAATTATTGTATTCAAGTGTCTCTAATTTTTTTAAAAACCCTTTAACTAAAATATCATTTTAAATGTTTTAATGATTTATTCTTATAAATATTTCTCATTAATATCTATGTTTTCAAAATGGTTTTAAGGATTTATTTACATGGATATTAATGGTTTAAAATTTTAAAAGCTTCAATGTGGTGTGGGACACTTTGATTCAAAAATCACTTTATTAAATGTTCTAAATGGTTTTGAAAATTGTTTTTAGAATGGATTCATTATTTCAATATCTTAAAATGTTATATTGTTATTGTAGTGTTATAATGTTATCTTTCTTTTATCCTTAAGTTATGTTCTATTATTATGTTATGGTTATTGGGCATTGTTTATGAAGACGGGTGGTTCCGTGATAAACTAAGGGCGGGTGAGCCCGATATAGCTCTCCAATGCATTGGGTAACGCGATGGAGTTAAACATTAAGGTTTCTCCAAAGAGATTTAGGGAATTTATTGTGATGGGTATTCCAAACTTAACCATGAGGGTTACTCCCTATATAAGAATGTTATGAATGCATCAAGTTACCTTTATGCCTTATGATTTATATTGAGTTATGCATAAATCTTATGATTTAATGAGGTATGTTAAATTTCTTATGTTTTATGATTAAAGTAAGATTTCATTGATTTTTATGTATACATGGACTGATGTTTTCTTTCCGTACTATTATAACCCTTACTGATCTTTTTATGCTCATCCAAAGTTTTTGAAATGTTTTCACAGGACATAAAGTTGAATAGGGTCAAGGATGGGATCAAGGAAATTTCAGGCAGTCAAAAACAAGGAACTAGAAATGACTCTTTTGTTCCAGAGTTTTTATTTTTGTGAAAAAATGGAAGCTGAGTAGATGCGTCTTCTTTGTAATCTTTGATATGTAATCGTTATGTCCTAATTCTCTAAAACTCTAAACCTGAAAAGATCCCCAATGTGTATTCTTGAAATGACTCAAGATTATGTGAGGTTTAATTATAGGGCCTTATACTTATAATACATGATCTATCATACCTGGTTCATATGAAAATAATCCCAAATTTATTGACTAAACATCATTTGATACCAACTATAATATATTGAACTTCATTTACCCATATCTAGTAGTTATATCACATTATTGGTGCAATGTACTAGTATTCCTAAAGGCTCAAATAGATTATTACTCATCAAATTCAAGATACACATATACGTTACACATCAAAACAAATTATATAACATGAACATATTACAATAAAATGGTTATATCTTCTATCATATCCCTGAAAATTACACATAGTCCTCCTCTAGGATTCTTGGTGAAAGGAAAACAAATAATGGTGATATTAGATTATTATTATTGGGTAATATAAAATTGGATCATGAATAATATAAACATAGAATATGTTATATAGATAAAATAAATGAGAAACATTTTGATTACACAGTCCTTGTTTTATAATATGCAACTAAACACGGATAGATATATGGGATCAAGATAACCTCCCCATGTTCCATATATTGTTGAATAGATATAAGGGTTTATGGAGGTGATGTGTGGATACTATAACCTCTTAATCATATTGGAGAAAAAATTTCTCAATTATAAATAAAATAGTTGAAACCATATAATACAGTTTTGGAATAAGATAGGGAACGAGAAATAACATCCATATAATAATAAAGAGTATGAATATGAAGGGAATATCATATATATATATATTATGTCATGTCTATACCAAATGAAAATAAATACATAGAATTTATCATACATAAAATACATGTATAAAAGATAATCCTAAAAAAGAAAAAACTATCCCTATGAGAGTCCCACTAACTAGCTCATTATTATTCAACTAATCACATAGAAAATTATGAATCCATGATTGGTAGCTTTCCTTCATCCCTACATATATTAATGAAGAATTTCTGGGTTCCCAATGGTGGCCCAAGAAGTGTGTGGGTAGAACTCAGTTGGGAACCACATAATATTCTAATTAAAAAATAAGATGTGAATATAAAATATAATTGTGTGTATGTATATTATAAAATCCTTGAATAAACAGTAGCTGCATAAAGATCAACTTTCTCAACGGAAACATTCTCACCATACCTATAACATCTAAAGATAGATGTATCTAACTATGTGATTATTCTATTTTAGTCTTGGAACAAATAAAAATATTCAAAATCTATAAAAATATAATTATATATGATCCAAGATGAAAACAAGTCATCCTTGACCATAATAGGTTGAACCATCTCATATTAATTAACCTCGCATCTTGTCATTAGAGTAAGAGTGTGATTCATGGTATGAACACTTGGCATTCCTCAATGAATTTTTCTAACAGTGTCTATGGAACAAGTCAAAGGTATGAATTCACATGAATTGATTTGGAGAGCAGTGAGGTAAGCTATTGAATATCATGTTTGAGGAAATCAAGTTGAATCCAAGGAGATCATCCAATACTTATATTTTCTATAGTTGAAGGTGAATAATTAGTATGACACTACGGGATTCACTAATATAAACCATTTATTGAACCATAGTGTGGTATATCACTTATGATTCATGTAAATGAACTGGATGGAATCATATGAGTTCAACCAGGGCATTCTAGGCTAGGGATCGATGTCTTTCTCAAGGCGAGTCCCATATTTGTATTGATATAAATCCATATACATTGGTTCCCTTACATATAATAGTTAAACGTGGTCCATTAAAAAAATAAATGCTAACATAAACATCATTATTATTATTTTAATTAGTCGATTTGAATACCAGTGATCAAGATGGTTAAAGATGTATGTATATCATTTATCAATTAAATTAATTCATTAATGGCTTCCTCTTGCAAGTAAAAAGTTCATCACACCCATGGATTTATTTATTCATGAGTATAGAATGGTTGTCACTGTAATTTAATCAAAACAAACTAAAATTGGTGGTTTGGGTTCTGTTCATTAACCTCTAACCATCTTAAAGGTGACAAGTTGAATCACGTTTTTTCTCTAATTAATTAATTTTATGTATTACTAATCTAATCAGCATTGAGTGGAAATTTTGATGTGAAACACACCATTTAAAAATTAAAAACAAGTGATAAATTTCAAGGAAACATAGTATACAACATACCGTAATGTAGTTGTATAATCCCCATCCATTACCAGCCTCTATATGGTGATGGAATGAAGGAAAATACATAAACTAGAAAAACACCATGAAAATATGGTATATAAGGTATCATGGAAGTAAAATCCAAGACAATGATTGAAACTGAGAAACTAATCAAGATATTTGATATATTAACCAAATAGGATCCAATTTGAAGAAATTCATCTGAATCAGATATTAGAAAGAGGAAATTTCTCAAAGAAAATTAGAGGTAATAATTGGAAGAGATCTATGGGTTGTTTTGTGAAAATTGGTGGAAAATAAAGAGGAGGAAGTGTAAATAGAAGGAGGATGAAGTGGAAAAATACTCCTTTTAAAGGGTTTAATGGCTTTTATTTTTCTTCTCTAGCCATGTGAGGAACACTTTAATTCCAGTGTTTCTCATAATATTCATTCACTAGGTTAGACAAACCATTCATAGACCATTTGGTTGGCACTATCCAAAGCTCTATACCCCACATGGTATATGTGCATGATTCGGAAAACTCAATGTTGTTCCTATATAATTAATTGTATGTTTTTATGACACTTCAAACCAAGTTTCATGGTTTAAACAATGGGTCTTTGACCTTATTAGAATGCATAGTTGGGGTGCATGGTTAGCACTAAATGTGCACCTCCCCGTTTCGTTAGAAAATCCTAACTCTTGGAATCGTACTAACATCGAACTCTCCATAGAACACTATGACCTCTTTATAAACTTAATTTATGTTAGAATTAATGTTTTAGAATGATAATTAATTTTTTATTATTCCAATTAATGTAGATATCTTATAATGTCCACTCTTTTTAACACTCCCCCCCCCGAGTTTTCATTAAAAGTGCGGTCAATGAGTATGCAAGAATAACTCTGGGGAATACACATATTTACCATCATCTCACTTCCATATTTTGTACTATACATTAAGATCCATCCATACTCCCATACCTTAGGAAACAAACCTAACTTGAAGATCCTTTATCTTGTGATAAATTATATGATCTTTGTACCCATCAAAATAAGAATCAACATCCAACTCAAATTCCTCAAAATTGAAGGCATGAGACATTTTGGGAAAATGAAAATGATGTTGAGAAACGTAGAAGATGTTGTGAATCACTCAGTACCTTCTATCTGAATGGATAATGGACCAACTCTCTCAAAAATCTTGAATGAACCCATGAATCTAGGTTTTAGATTCCTTGATCTATAAATCCAATGATGACCCCATCTCGTAGAAACACACAATAATACACAATCTCCATCATCAAACTATACAATTCAATTATGATGATCTCCATATGATTTCTTCATAGACTGAAATGTCACCAAACATTTCTTGATAAGATATACCTGATCTGATGTCTCCTAAAAGAGATGAGGTAATATTATCATTCTCTCCCCTACGTCTAACAAGTACGATGAAAAATGGTATGGAATGCTATAGAATTACATCTAAGGATCCATTTAGATATTCTATTTGAAACTGTTATTATACTAGAACTTGGAAAAATGGTAAGTATCTTTCCCAAGAACCTTACAAATCATGGATGACGGCTCTATAAAATTTCATGAAATTTTCTACAGTATGCTCAGAATGACCATCTATATTCATGTGTTTTTCTATAATCGAATGTACCATTAAAACAAGATCCATCTAAACCCCCATCCATAACTAATTCTCCATAACTGATATAATATAATGTGGAACACCATGAGGTTGTATAATCTCTTAGACATGAATCCTTCCAAGTTTATCCACATATAATGTCTCCATGATAGGCATTAAGTGTATGTATTTCATTAGTTTATCCACCATCATCCATATTGAATCACATAAATGAGGTGATTTTATAATTACCATCATAATATCCACATAGGTTTTATCCATTTCCACTATTGGATATGTATTAACAGTAAGCATCTAGTAGGTCACTAGTTTTCTACATTCACTAACTAAATAGTTGAACACCTAGTTACAAATCCTTCAATTTTATTTTTTTATCTTATTTTACAAATATTTGTGGAATATATCATAATACATCATGGTGTATATAGAATGTACTACCCATTTTAAAGAATGATATTATTATATCGTTTCCTATTACATGTTTTCAAAAATATGGAAATGAAAATGAATATTCTAGATATAATCATCACCAACAACCCAACGATGAGTTGATTCCCCTCTAGAAACACATTCCATTAGGACTATGTTTTTGGGAAATGAATTTTTTCTCCTCTTAAAAAAGTCTATAAACTATGATTTCATGGCTAAAGCCATGAAAACGGCATGTTGTGAAAATCCAAAATTACATGATGCATCTCATAAAAAAGGGAAATTAGATTATATTTACTATTATATTTCTAAAAAAATTGATTATGGGTATTTCAACATAAATTATTAGAAACTTCATTTCCCTTTACTGGTATTTAAGAATTATCAATTTCAAAAGACTGAAGATTTTCAAAACATATTCACTATCAAAAGTTCTAGTATCATTGAGTGAATAAGTATTTAGGTCTTCTATGGTATTTATATACCACAAACTTATCCCCTAATAGATAATGTCTCAAAAAATATAAGGCATAAACAATGACATCCAACTGAAATGCCAGGTTTTAAGTATATATCATTATGATGCCTTAATTAATTGGAACTGTATGATAAGAATCACTACCCAATCCTCAAAATGGATCATATCTTAACTATTGATGAGCCCAAATAATTGTTTTTTTTCTACGATCAGGTAAAACTAGGATTGAATATGATGGTATCCTTCCTTTCAACTCCTGAATGGTTTTTTCACAAGCTGCATACCATATAAATTTAACACCCTTCTTGTATAATATTGTTAATGGTGTTTTAAGGTGTCAAAAATGTATTAATTAAATAAGTATAGTAATATAAATTCCCCAAAAACCCTGATATATTAAAACTTTTCTTGTAATTATCATAGTAAACAACTACCCTCAACTTCTTTGGATCCGCAGATACCCCAACATCTGATATAATGTGGCCTAGGAGGAGAAATTTATAAATATAAAAGTGAAATTTTATAATCATCGAATTGAACAGATTCCATCATTGTGTATTCAAAATCATTTCATGTTTCATGGAATGGTGTTATTTTTTCTGACAATAAACTTTTATTACATTCACAAAAAATACCACAAACCAAGACAAATATATGTGGAAAACCAAATTCATCACGACTATAAAAATGGTGGGTATGTTTGTTAGACCTAATTGAATAAAAAAAATTCATACAATATATAAATAAATAAAAACATATGTCCATGATATAATAAAAGGCCTAAATCACATCAGTTGATATCCCTATATCAAATCCATTTTCGAGAGGATGGTATCTCATTATAGTTTTTTAAGAGATCATGAAAACAATGGCGTGGGTACCATTTCATAATGGTAATATGATTCAAATGTCATTAATCCACACATATATGTAGGTTCCCACCATCCCTATAGGAAAAAAGAATTGGTGAACCCCAAGGATAAGTATTGGGTAAAATAAACCCATATATTCCATGTCCTCTAACTATCTCTTCAGTTCTTAAATATTAGTAAGAGTTATCCTGTATGGAGGAAAATACATTAGTTCTACTCTTGGAATAAGATAAATAGTAAACTCTAACTCTATCTTGGGAGGAATCCTAGAACAATACTTTGAGAAAACATATCAAAATTAGTCCACAACTAGAGTAAAAATATCATTTTGTACTCCTCGATCATCCAATAATAGAAAAACAATATGGGAAAAATCTCCTTATCCCATGATGATTAGGTCTATCTTAATTTACCTAGACATACCATTCTCTCTTATGAATATGGTTATCACCCTTAAGGGAAACAAAAGAGACCCTATAATGATAACATTCAATATAGTTATGATAAGTAACTAATTAGTCCATCATAAGTATCGTGTCATAGTCTATCATATTAATTATAATGACATTCCATAAAAAATGGTAACAACCTATATCAAGGGAAATATACTTGTATCAGTGAACTCTTTCTTACTATGCTTAAAAAGGGTTATCAAGAGTCATTCCCACACAAAATTACACATTCCAAAGTCCAAGATTCTAGTTTACAACCATATATATAAATGAATGTGAATAACTTATGTGAAAAAAAATTAAGATGAAAGATTTAAAAGATATTAAGATCATACATTTAATTGTAGATGGAATGAAACTCTGATCCTTAGGATTACACCACATATAATGTAACATGACATAAAATCCTCAATATACTACCTAACCTCCCTAAGAAGTTATACTGTATCGATTCTAGAAATCATAAGTCCGGATTCCTCGACCACATACACATATTCATCTTGTATGACCTATGTTACCCATGATCTCTGACTAGCATGATGAAATTGATCATACTCCAAATTTGAATCTATGTAAAAGACACTACTATTATGTACTAGTTGATACTTTAAGAAAACATTTTATTGATGGTCCATTCCGCCACAATATTTTAACTCAAATGGGTTTATATCACAATGAATTTTTTGTGTTTATTCCTTAAAAAATAATGGCATACAGTATATTTTTAGTTCATACACTCTAACTACTACATAAATCATTAGAAACAATAAGGTGATTATTCCTACCACATGAAAAATCACTTCCCATCCATGGGTTTCTACCACTATATTGGGTACCATTAGCTTACCTCATATTTTACATTGAGAATATGGTGTGATTTATTATTTATAAAATTGTATAATTTCATAGATGTTCACCAATGAGATATGTAATCCCTTATATAATCCTAAAAGAATAAGTTTATGTCAAACTCATCACCATTATGATTTAGTGAAAAAACCCAGGAGTACTATGAATTGATTTAAGTTTTCCATGACAGACATAGAACCCTACTTTAGGAGTAAAAATTCCAAATATTGAGAAAATCTTTGCATTTTTGGAAAACATCAATCATAGAATGTGGTATAGAAGTCATATTATAGAAATCCCCAATGTTGATCAGAGTGTTTTTTAAAATCAAACAGTATCTTGGAGAATCCATGAATTACATATGATATGATCTTAACCCTGTTCTATTGAGGAATCTCTAAATGATAAAAAAATCAATAAAATAAACTCCAGACATGATTTAGAAGCTTAGTGGGGCACCATACCCCAAACTGTAGGTGGGTGCCACTTTTGTAACTCCTTCATCATCTCTAACAAAGATAGTTCATGTCTCAAATCTCCCTCCATGTATTAAACTAGTCTAGAAAACCCTCTCAAATCTGAGTGTCAATGCCTAAACTCGGGATGATGGGAGGTACTATATGAGTTACAATAGGTGAAACTATAGGAGGCACCAAATGTGACACTATATGTGGTCTGGGTATTACCACACAAATGGAAAAATATGTAGTTAGGGTATAGTTAGGATTCCATGTTTCACTTATATAGGTTCCTTTATATTGAGTTTTAATTCCATGTTATATAGTAAAATTACCTTTAAATTGTCATTATAATCCCCATTTAATGGAATCCATTTCCTAAAAAACATAAATTTATATGTTTATATATGGATAGGTCATATTATATATTCTATTTTTTCCTATATATAAAGTCATAATATTTTTAAGCATCAATTAGAATACTATGTAATTGAAACCCACCTTTACACTAGGTCTTAGGATGTAACAATGCCACATATAGTGAGTCGATTATATAGACCACCATTCCAATTTTATAGAAATATAAACTTTATAAATTAAAATTATAATCCATTTATTCCTAACCAATAGATGTTTCATTCGATATTACATTTTTCAGATGGATTAAACATATCATAATTGGCTGGTTAAATTTCCACCATTAATCTAAATGAGAATTCTCCATTTAGGGTGACATGGAAACATTAATATCCAATTTTTATCAGTTTTCTACCAAAAACAATATTAATAATATAGGTATTAAAATCAAGGAACACCTGATAAGCAATAAGAAATAAAATAAACATGTAATGTTATATATATATAAAATAAATTCATATGTTCCTATAATGATTCATGAAGAATTATTCCCTTCCTATATTGACAGAGGTTTAATTCCATAAAATAGAACATTCATAAGAATGTGTGTCTCCCAATGGTGAAAGTAGAACAAATGTAATTTTGAAAATATATAACAATAGGTCCCATCCCCCAAAATGTGGATTTTCCCTAACATATGAGTTAGTTAATCCCATACCATGGCTCTTTACCATATTTTGGAACATCTTAGTCTCTTGTATACCAACCAAAAATAGTATTTCAAATGAAAATAAACCTCACATATAACATTTTTACATTTTTGGCATGGTTCAATAATATGTTGCAAAACCTCATTAGATACCTAACATCGTGTGCAACTCCCAATATTCAAGATGTTGCTGAATAGTATTGAGGGTCTATAGTGGTATAATGGGGAAACTATACACTCTATATCAATGTACAGAACATTAGTTGTCATAATAAATAAAACATTAGAATCTATATAATGTAATAGTGGAATATGATATGGAAGTGGAAATAACATCCAAAAAATAATAAATTGTCAAAATCCAAAGGCAGTGTCATAAAAAAGGAATCAATTTCTATACATAATGAGTATGAATACATGGTAGAATCCCTATAAAAATATAATTATAAAAGAGAAAAAAAATTACAAAAACTATCTCCATGACTATCCTGATAACTAGCTGAGTCATCTTCTACCAAGTGCATAGAACTCCAAGAATGCATGACTGAGAGATTACATTTATTCCTACCTACATCCATGATGTTTTTTGGGTACCCAGTGGTGTATGAAACATGATGTGAGTAAAACTTAGTAGATCAGAACCAATAGTGTTTAATTCAAATCTTGTATATGAATAGAAATATAAATTTTTGTAAGTATAATAGAAAATTAATGTATAAAATGTAACCGCTTCAAGATCTACGTCATCATGGGAGTTATCCAACCATAACTGCTTGGTTATATTCTATAAGTCTTTATTTATAATTGAATTTTAGTTTCATATTAAATCAAAATAATTTAGTAAATATTTCTATAAATATAATCATATTGTATTCATGAATAACACATTACATATTTAACCATAAGAGGCTTAACTAAATCATTTTAATAAAACATGCTACATTTTAATAGGGTTTTAAGTCCAATATTAAGGATTAAGCCTTCTAATTCTACCATGAATTTTTCTAATCGAGTCTTAGGAATTAGTCCCTATTAAGCATGGTCTAGACATTATTTGGATTCCAAGGAGATAATCAATGAAATCCCATTTCTAAAAATATTATGTAGAATCCAATGGGATAATTTTAAAGTTATAGTTTCTTATGATGATAGTAAATCATCAGTTATATGACACATAATTCACTAATGTAGGATATAGACCGAACCCTAGCGTAGTATCTCACCTAGAGGTCATGTAAATGAATTAGATAGAATATTATTTGTTTCCCCAAGGAAATATAGGCTATAAATCCATGTTTAAATTAATGTAGGTCACACTTTTAATGTAATATTGGTATAAAATAATTTGTAACCTTACATATAAAAATTAAACATAGTCTATGATAAACATCAATGCAAACCTACATTTCATCATGATTCATTTCATTAGTGAATTCGCATACATGTGATCAAGAGTTTGTAGTGTTGAATGTATATCATCTCTTAATTAAATTAATTCCTTTATGGATTCCACAAGCAAGTAGAAATCTTAACACAATAATGGGGTGGCTTAGTCAAAAGAAAAGAATGGTAGTTCCTATAATTTAGCCAAATCCACCTAAAAGTGGTGGTTTTGGTTGAGTTAATAAACCTACAAAAATATTAAAGGGGAATGGGGTCATATATGTTATTTTATAAATAATTAAGTTGAGGTATTACTTATTTAAGGAGTAACACATGGAAAGTCAAATATTCATAATAACAATAAAAAATTATAAACATGTGATATATTTATGGGAAAGTATTATACCAGAAGCCTTAAATTATTTATAGAATCCTAATCTATATTGGCCTATAAATTTGGCTAGAATTATATTAAATTTAGAAAATATAAAAACACTCTAAAATTTGGGTATATAAGTTTGTATTGATTTGTCATCCAAGATGGATCGAGAAAAGAAGAAAAGAAGTTAGAGGATTGATAGAATAATCGAGGGATATCTGACATGATCGATGATGTTTGACTCAAATATTTTATGGAAGATATATCTCACTGCATAGTAGAAGGATGAATGGGAAGTGATCCATAGAATGTTATTCAAAATGGGGGGAAATTAAGGGAAAAGAAGGGTTAATAGAATTTGGGGGACAAAATTAAAGTCCCCCTAATTAAAAGGGTCACGTTGTTTTGTTTCATGGATTTTATAACAATGTTCCAACCATGAAAGACACACTACCCATTCCTAATTCATTGAAAAAGTTAATTGGCATGGTTAGATAAACAATTTTCAAAATGATTGTTGGGAACTATACTAAGGTCCACACCATTCATAGTTTTAGTGATTAAGAAGAAAACCCGTATAAAAACTGTGAGTGGTTCTAATCTAATTAATTGCTGGATTTTCATTTTCATGTGAACCATGTTTCACTGTATAAAGAATTGTGATCCATATTTATAGGGTACATGGTTGACGTGTATGATTATTACATTTTTTTATGTAACTATGTGCCTCTAGCTTTCATTCAAAAACTGGATATACATGCCATGAACCAATATCAAACACTCCTCATACCTCCATGAACTCTTTAGAAACGTCACTTGAGGATGAATGAAAATGTTATACTCGAGATTAAAGGATCTATAACATTACATAATATCTGGATATTACAAACAAGAATCCATAATCAATTAAAACCCCATGGCATGCAGTATCCTTGAAAATAAATGAAAACACGGGTAATAATAATAATTTATATAATATTGATGTAATACATAATGTATTTTCAATGCATTATTCGATGAAATGTTTTATCATGGTAATATGCATACACAAACACAAAACTATTTTTTCTCTTTAGATCAATCATTCCATCATGGGGTCATACAATATCAAGGCCCACCCATTAACAAATTTAATACAATACATTCACCAAAAGAGTCATCAAGACCTTTAATACTATTCCATGAAGAACCTCTTACTAAAAAAATATTTCTACACCTATATAATTAATTACCTCAAATAATTCACCATTGAAAATAATAATATGGATGTATTAAAGAACATCGTTTAATTAATTTAGAAGACATGGAGTTTCATTAATGTAATATGGTGTTCTCTTATGATGAAAATATATTTGAAAGGTTACTTAAAATGTGACGGGTTATCAATGGATAAATGTAGTTGGATTGAATTTGTTTCCTTTTTTAGTACAGCAAGACAATGATAGGAAAATATCATTATCATTATTCATTCATATCATGTGAATATTTCAAAAAATATCCCCCATTAGTGTCACACTAGGTATAATAGAGTAAACTAAGATTTTTATATATAGATATTACATATTTTTATATTCATATTCATTAAATTACCCAAAACCATTCAGGATTATTAAAAATATACAGTGCCTTTGGAAGCATGGAAACATACAAAACTGGTTCAAAATATTTATATATCATCTCCTACTTATTTCCTCATAACTATCATCCTTCTTGGAAATATCACATGCTATATATATCATCTTAACAGGGGTAAAAAAACTAATGAATGGGTTAGATAATATTCATTGAAAGTGTAAGAAATAGAGATATTAATATAAAATAAGAATATTTGTGTATGAAAATGGAAATAACATTTTTAAACCATACACAATATGTCATAGATCATAAACACAATTCATGGAATAAATCATGGAAGTTCATCAGATAAGAATCATATTGAAATCAAAGAACACGATCCACAGGAACATATCATTCAAACATGACATAGTTTATTGGCATACACATAAGCATATAAAAAATTATGTTCGGGTTTTCCACCATGAAATTCATAACAAGTCAGTCTTGGGATAAACACTTTTGTAACTGCTTTGATCATGGGATAACCACCTATGTACCATATTTCATGCATGATATGACACCTTTTTTTACCCTCCATCAGGAGTGGGATAACATTTAAATAAAAATAGGATTTGAAAACTAAACATTTATAAAATAAATTGGAAATTATTTTCTTTGAAAATAATCATTGAAATTTATAAACTAATCATTAAAATAATGACTTTTCAAGACAGAAGAAAATTTTGTACATGCAAAAATAATGAAATATTTCAAATTTTCAATAAAATATAAAGGGAAATTATTTTAAAAACGACATGAATATTAATATAGAAACATTTTCTAAAAAATAATATTGGGGTAAATATGACTTCAAAAAATATTATAGGAGCATTAAATAGTTTTTATAACATTTGTTTTATAAAACAAGGATATGGAAGAAAAAATTTGTCGAATGAAGAGAAACATAAATTAATATTTCATTAAAAACATTATTTTAAAATAATTAGTAAATAAAAAGAGTTAAAGTGATGGAATAATTTATTCTAATGAAATAATAGTTGGAGAATAAAATTCATAAGTTTAATGAGTGATAGTACATAATATTTCATCATCAAAAGCATAATCACAAATATTCTCGATAAGTGGTGAGATTGTATAATAAAAATCTTTAAACATTTATGATATTCTATAATAATACCCATGATGAATAAAATTAAATTTATTTAAAAATATAATGAGATTAGAATAATCATGTCATTAATTGTTAATGGGGTTATATATACACCTCATGAAATAAGATAGGTTCATAATATAACATATGTCCCAAAGAGGATAAATTAATACCCAAATCCCTTACCAATTTAGATATATTTTTGAATAATAAGGACCAAAAAATCATAAAATCAATTAAAACATTAAATATCATAAAAATAAGATGATAAATAATAAAATATGTCATAGGGGTAGTATATACAACAAAAAACAAAAATCAAGTGGTGGATTTTCATTCGTCACCAAGAAAAAGTTGTGAGGCCATAAATCTATTACCTTCAATATATAGTTTCTTTATACACATTATAACCTCATATTATTCTTAAATAATATTTAATATTACACTTAAATCATTTTTGAAAGGGATTCCTATAACCATATCCCCCCCATAACATGGCCATCTAGTCCTTGCCCGAGAGGCACGAGCACTTGCTCTGCAAACATGTGATCCCGTACCTGGTGCCCGCCCAGATGCCCGAATAGGTCATCAGACCAATAAATGTCCCCATAGGTCAAAAATTATTATTTATTGTTTTTTATTTCCCCACATACAAAAATTCATACAAACTTCTTAGGATGTCACTACTCTTGATCATTACCCCAAGCCAAGTATTCTTAACTATGCAGTTCTAATCTAATAGGATTCAAAAAATAATGTTTAAACTTATTTAACTATGTCATAGTTTTTTAGTTATTTACACGTTTATCATTCAATGGTGTAACATTCATTACCTCCTTAGAGAAACACATCCCCATTGTTGACCTTAAAACTCAATACATACAGTGCCACCACACTTAAGGTTAGGTTCCTACTCTGATTCCAATGTAACAAGTGGCCACCATTTATTAGATAGAAACCCTTCATTAACATGGATATTATTTCCTAGCAGTCTAGTAATCACCAGTTTCCCTGAAGACCCATTGTCCCCAGCCTGGGGCCCATCCACATGCCTGAATGGATCTTCCAATTATTGAATTTCATCCCATGCCAACACATATTTTTTCAAGAGTTATTTTTCCTCACTCACACACACCCAGTTAAAAATACATAGAGGTCACCAGTCTTGATCACTACTGTTTACTTGTTATATGCTTTTTTATGATGCCAAGCATTGATTAGCGGGGAGTATGGGCCCCCACAGATCAAAATTTGGCACCTTAACTCTTGTTTTTGGTGTTTTCTGGGCTTCGGAGCAGTTTCTGAGCTACTGCCCAGAAATACCCAAAATACACGATGTGTATTTTATTAATACACGTTGTGTAGTTTTTAAACCATGTCACTGACTGTGTGAGAAGAAACAAGGGGTCCTGAAAAATCATGTAGGAACACACCGTGTACTAGTTTATCACGTTGTGTAGTATGAAATAGGTACCCCGACCATTTCATGAACAACAGGGGTCATGTTATCCTTTCACAAACACATCGTGTCTGAATCCTACATGCCATGTAGTCTGATCTAGTACCCGGTTGTGTCACGAACAACACGGGTAAGTGTTACCCTTCCTCGTACATGTTGTGTCCATATGGAACACGTCGTGTAGTGTCAGATGTGTGTAAGGCCGTGTCGCTAATAACACGGGCCAGGTAAGGCATGTCTAGTACATGTCATGTCTTCCTTGAACACACCATGTAGTTTTGTCTTAGTGGAGCTGTGTGGCTTAGCCGTATAGATGGACTCAGGAAGGGATGAGGATTCAAGTACACGTCGTGTGTTAGGACAACACGCTGTGTATTTGGGGTGTTACACGACCAGTTTAGGTAGAATTACACACCCATGTGAATGCCCTAAGGGAACACGCCATGTAGGGATAGAACACACCATGTAGTCATGATTTTCATAACTTTAATGACTTATTTTCCATTTTCCTTCATGTCCCTTAAATTTTTCTGTATTTGTTAATACTGAATCAGAGGTGTTCATTGACCTTTTAGAGCTATGGCACTGAGACGTCCTCCGATTGTCCGTCAGTTGCAAGGTAGTGACCGTACGCCTGATATGGCAGATCAGGGACTACCAGTAGTTCCACATATAATTCTGGAAATGGAACCTGCAGTGATTCCATACACTGGTGCCGATTCTCAGTTTAGAGAGGGTTTCATGAGATTCATGTAGACCTTCTAGGGAGCACAGAACCCTACCCTATCTATGGCAGATCTGCTGCGGGTTTTTCCGCAGCAGAATCCTCCCACGTTCATAGGGAATGGAGGACCACAGGATGTAGAGTCATGGATAGAAGCCATGCTATCGATCTTTGAGCACCTAGAGACACCTCTGGAGAGTAGAGGGAAGCTAGAGACTTATATGCTGTGAGATTCCACCAAGAGATGGTGGGATGTGGTTTCGCAGGCAGGGTGCCACCATACTATGGCTTGGGATGAGTTTCAGCGTACATTCTATGACGACTTCTACTCAGCGACACTGTGGGTTGAGAGGGCTAGAGAGATCATGAACCTATAGCAGGGAGCTCTCACAGTTATAGAGTATTCCTCTCGCTTCATATAGTTATAATGCTTCACTCCAGTTATAAGGAATGACAAGATGTTTTTAGTGAGGAAGTTTGAGGAAGGAC
The DNA here is from genome assembly GCA_963277665.1 of Viscum album. Classification (NCBI taxonomy): domain Eukaryota; kingdom Viridiplantae; phylum Streptophyta; class Magnoliopsida; order Santalales; family Viscaceae; genus Viscum; species Viscum album. Next base: position 938,722,087 of record OY728150.1, read on the forward strand.
TTAGACCGGACATTCGATCACATGCGAACATCTTTAAGTTGACTTCTATTACTCTGATAGTCAACCAGGAGCTTATCACATAGAAAAATCTAAGTGAGACTGGAGCTGTGGACCAAGGTGGTTTAGCATCCAAGGCTGATTACCGATAGTCTACACGAGGTGACTCGAGGAAGTGAGGTATTCCTTTTGGTAGATGGGATCTTCCTTCTGGTAACGAAGTGGTGTGATATCAGTGTGGTAAAATTGGCCATAAGAATCCCCAGTGCCCGAGAGACCCAGTGGAGTTCCAATCTTGTGGCAAGATGGGTCATCTGCAGCGGTTCTGCAAGGTTCTCCTTCCAACGGCTAGTGAAGGAGAATCAGTTTCAACATCGTGTACAAGAGAAGGAATATCAATTCTACAGCAGACTGGGGGCTAGAGTACTTCAGGCCGTTCAGGCCAGGTTAAAGGTCGCGGATGCAATGGTCAGGCTCAGGGAGAGTCAGCTCAGGGATCTCAGGCTGCTACAGAGGGCCGCGGTGCAGGCCAGAATTTTGTGGTAGAGCAGATTCATCAGGAGCAGGATCCTGAACCTTCTACAGTTCGAGGTATGATTTTAGTAGCCTCAGTTTTATCGTCTAAACTTTTTGATACAGGAGATTCTCATAGCTTTATTTATGTTCATATTGTGGAAAGACTTAGACTTACTGTTTATAGTTCTGAGGATATGATGACGCTAGACACTCCCTTGGGAATTAAAACTGCTAGCATGCATCCATTCTTAGACTTCCCCCTTGAGGTTGGTGGGTGTCGTTTTTCTTGGAATATCTATGTTTTGGAGATGACAGGCTATGATTTCATTCTCGGGATGGACTGTTTAGTTCCCTTCTAGGACTTTGTCTATTGCAATTATTGTATGGTGAGTTTCACATCACCGGAGGGAGGATCTTTTCGTCACAAGGGTGAATGGGATGTCCAAGCGAGTAGAGTTGGACCAGAGAATCATGGGTTGGGTGGTGTTACTGTCCAAATTTCTAGCTTATATCTTGATGACCAGGGGACTTCTCTGATAGATTTTTCTCCAGTGGTTGATCTCTTTTCAGATTTCTTTCCACAAGACTTTTTAGGTATTCTTCCGGAGCGAGAGGTATACTTCTCTATTGATATTGTTCCAGGAGTAGAAACAGTGTCCATTACTCATTATAGGATGGCTACACCTGAGTTGCAGGAGCTCACAAAGCAGTTGGAGGAATTACAAGCCAAGGGTTTCATCAGACCCAGTACTTCTCCTTGGGGTTCGTCGGTCCTATTTGCGAAGAAGGAAGATGACACCATTAGGCTTCGTGTGGATTACCAAAATCTGAACAAGTTGATGGTCAAGAACCGATATCCCTTTCCTAGGATTGAAGACCTCTTTGATTAGCTTCAAGGATCCTGGGTTTTCTCGAAGATCTATTCGAGGTCCGGTTATCATCAGTTCCATGTTAGACCATCTGATATACCCCTTACAGCCTTCAGAAGCAGGTACTGTTTGTATGATTATTTGGTTATGTTATACGGTCTCATGAATGCGCCAGCATTTTTCGTGGTGCTAATGAACATAGTTTTCCATCCTTACTTGGATTCTTTCTTGGTGGTTTTCGTGGATGATATCATGGCGTAGTCTCACAATCGACATGACCATGCTACCCATCTTGAGATCGTTTTGAGTACACTGAAGGAGAATCAGTTATATGCTATGCTCTCAAAGTGCCACTTTTGGATGGACAAGATTCACTTACTGGGTCATTCCATCTCATAGACATGAGTATTAGTAGACCCAGAAAAGGTGAGAGAAGTAGTTACCTAGGAGAAGCTGAAGAATGTCTTCGAGGTATGAAGTTTCTTAGGGCTGGATGGTTACTACATGTGGTTTATAAATGAATTCTCACGATTAGAAGCTCCGTTGATGGGCTTGACTATGAAGCGGTGAAGTATGTTTGGACAGAATCCTGTGATTCATCCTTTCAGGAGTTGAAGGGGAGATTGACTTCAGCACTGATTCTAGTTTTGTCGGAGCCAGCCAAAAGTTATACAGTTTTCTGTGATGCATCTGGCATCGGTCTTGGAGAATTGCTTCTGCGGGAGGATTGTGTTGTTGTATATGGATCTAGGTAGTTGAGGCCACATGGGAGGAACTATCCAATGCATGACCTGCAGTTGGCTATTCATGATTTGCGTTGTTGGAGACATTGTCTTCTCGGAGTGCATTCTGTGGTATATACTGACAACAAGAGCCTCAAGTATATCTTCATGTAGCATGACATGATTTTGAGACAGCATAGGTGGGTTGAGTACCTACAGTATTTCGATTTAGATCTTTCTTATACACCTGGGAAAGTCAACGTTGTGGTAGACGCACTGAGCAGGGGGACATAGATATAGGCAGTTCAAGAGGCCAGCAGCGAGTACCAGCTTATGGCTATGTTCTCTGAGATGCATTTGGCAGTGCTTGATAGACAGTTAAAGACTTTTCTTTCTTCTGTAGCTGTTACCTCTACCATTCTTGACCGAGTTCGAATAAGGTAGCTATCAGATTTTGAAGTCGTAGTCCTACAAGAAAGCTTGTCAGGAGAGGACCCTCTTCCCGGATGGACTATAGGAGGGGGTGACATCTTGTGATTCCAGGGACGTATATGGGTGCCAGTAGATATACATGAGGAGATGATGCGAGACTTTCATTCTTTAGTTTGGGAAATTAATCCTGGCATCACCAAGATGTATCGTGATCTACACCGCCAGTATTGGTGGACAGGTATGAAGAGAGTTGTTGCTGGTTTTATCATGAGGTGTTCCACCTATCAGCCAGTGAAGGCAGAGCACCATCAACCAGCAGGGCTTTTACAGCAACTACCCATCCCCGAGTGGAATTGGAATGATGTCGCAATGGACTTTGTGATAGGGTTATCGAGATCGCCTTGAGGGAATGACGCGGTATGGGTTGTCATTGATAGGCTCATGAAGGTTTCTCACATATTGCTAATTAAGGAGACCTTTGGTGTTGATGATCATGGACAGTTGTACATCTGTGAGATTGTACGCTTGCATGGGGTTCCAAGTACTATAATTTCAGATAGGTACTCCCGCTTCAAGTCGCATTTCTTGAAAGGGCTACAGAGGGCTTTGGGTACACAGGTACATCTGAGTACAGCTTACCATTCCCAAACAGATGGCCAGTCAGAGCGCACAATTTAGGTTCTATAGGACATGCTACGAGCATGCGTCCATGATTTTGGAGGTTCATGGGTGAGACATATACCTCTAGTGGAGTTTTCCTACAATAATAGTTTTCAAGCAACAATTCAGATGGAACCTTTGGAGGCTTTGTACGGTAGGTCATGTCGATCACCCTTATGTTGGCTGGAGGCAGGGGAGGCAACTATGTTGGGACCTTGTCTTGTTCGGGAGACCACATAAAAGGTGGAATTGATTCAGAGGAGGATGGATACTGCACAGTCTCGCTAGAAATGTAATGCTGATCAGCGGAGACGACCTTTGGAGTTCAAGGTCGGAGATCCGGGTTTCTTACGTGTTACCCCAAGGTTGGGACACAAGAGGATCAGGAGATAGGTTATGATTTCACCAAGATAAATCAGGTTGTTTGAGGTTTTGGAGAGAGTCGGGCTGGTTTCTTATAGGTTACAGTTACCTTAGAGGCACTAGGATATGCACGACGTCTTCCATGTTTCTCGGCTTCGACACAATTTCTCAGACTCATCTCATTTTTTTCAACCCGATGAGTTTGATCTGGAGTAGGATGCATCATTCGAGGAGCATCCTATCAGGATTGTTGATCATAGTGCAAAGGTACTCCATGGCTGGTCTTTTCCTCTGGTACGAGTGCTACGGCATCACGGCGGTGTACAAGACGAGACTTGGGAGATGGAGGCCGATATGCTATCACAGTGTCCAGAGTTGTTCGAGGTTTCTTCTTCGCCACTTTGTTAGGGAAATTCGGGAAAAAATTTCTTTAAGGTGTGAAGTTTGTAAGAACCCAAATCTTCTTTTCAGGTATGTTCTCCCTTTTTTTGGAGTTTTTGAGAAAAGAGGAGTTTCTGGAAATTTTTTAAGTACACGTCGTGTACTTTATAAGTACGAACTGTGTACATTTATGCTGCTTGAGGCCATGTGCTGGCTGTGTCATGGCCACACACACAGCCATGTAGAGGTGATGTGGAGGCTGCTTAATGCAGAGTATGGAAAAGCCTAGTACACACCGTGTACTCCAAAAGTACACACCGTGTACTCCAAAAGTACACACCGTGTACTTTCTTTTTTTTTGTTAAACAGATCGGGGTCGCGTCTTAACCATAGAAACGTCTTCTTCTCCAGCTTCTTCGACCGAGAGCGATGGTACGGCCGCGAATCTTCTCCTAGTTGTCGATCCTTCACCGGTTATCCGAATCAAACACCGACGGTTGCAATAGAATCACAACTGTGAGTTCTTGGTTCTTCTTTTGCCAAATTTCCTGATTCATTCTCTTATAAGAGTAATAGTAGGTTGAACATTTCAGAAGTTTTTGGAGATCTACTCCATTATAGGCCAATTCATGGGCCGAGGTTCATGTATACTGATCTCTTAGGATCGAGGTAGGTGTTTCGTAGCCTTACATTGAATGACTTTGAGTTTTTTGTGAAAAAGTGTCTGATTCCCATGTTTCGGGTATCCCGGGTTAGGGATTTCGGTCCTATTGTTTAATTACCTTAGATTTCTTGTTAGCTTATGGTTGATTGATAATAAAATATGCTTGTTTTCATGATTGAGGATCACCCCATGAGTGTTATCCCTATTTTTCTGTTTATCGTCGTTTGGAACAGTTTGCCTGCATGGAAAACCCAATTTCAATTTCTAGTTTGCTTGTTATAACTGATTGCATGTGTTGCCTACTATTTTAATGCTTTTGATGCATTGTATCTTTTAACCAAGTAGTTTCTAAACTTACATAGGGTTCCTTACAGTCGATTACGCACAACTGGACTGCTCAGGGCTGTGAGAACCTGGTGCGAGGAGACCAAAGGGGGAATAAACAATAAGTGCTTCCCTAGGGGTCTGTTGGAATTAGTTTTGTATGTAGAAACTATTTGAATTGGAATTTGTGATTCTTAAGAGTGTCCATAGTTTACGTATGTATATATACCACAAGAGGAATTAGACGTAAGAGCTTCCCCAGAGAGTCTGTAGCAATCGTTGCAAGATCATAGGGGAATCGACGTGAGTGCTTCCCATAGTGTTTGTCCATTTTTATGTTTACTTGACTATAGGGGTCTGCTAGTTTGAGCCACCCAGAGAGTCAGTGTGAATGTGGATTGTTTGGTTGGTTTAGATGAGTCTACCAATCCAAATCACAAGTTTGGATCTTTTGGAATGCTTGTTTGTTTAGGTAGTTTTTTATGCCTATTGTGTTATGTGTTTATATTGGAATAGAGAGATTTTCTAGATTCCATGGTTTTTTATTAAAATGAATGAATTAATTGTAAAATGAATGTGAATGGTAATTGGTAGGATTGTTTACTTTTGTACTCCGAGTTCATTACTACATTTATTTTCATTACTTATTCTATATTACTGACTGATAGTATGGCACAAATCTTGTGGTGGTTGCCTATTGGGATTAGTCTCACACCCTTTTTGGGTCCTGATTTTCAGCCCAAATAGGTTATATGGTTGCAGGTGTTGATAGGGATTTTGGCCCTTCTACTTTAGGTACATGATTTCTGGTTGGAGTTGGAGAGAATAGGACCGAGCATAGGCTTACGATGCTGCTAGAGTTTTTGTTTACTTTTATTACTTGTTTCCCAGTTGTATTTCAGTACGTTGTTGTGTTTGATGCATTCCTTAGATACTTGTACCTACTACATCATTATCATCATTACTATATATTCCTTGCTTCTGTGGTTTATTTTCAGTTATTTTATGTTCTTTACAGCTTCCGCTGTTGACTGTTATTTCCTTTCCCTAGTGTACCTTAGCAAATGCGGGCATAGTTTTCTCAATGAATCACCAAGGCGCTCACTGCTCATCAGCAGCCTCTGGCGTTTGGGGAAATATGTTTGAGGTCATGTGGATAATCAGGTACAGGGCACCAGTTGAGTGGCTCCGAATTCAGGTCATTACACACATGATGTTTTGGAAGCCAAAAAAAATTAAATTTTAATTATTTTGAAAAGTGGGAATCATTCTGGCCTCAATACCATAGATGGATTTTAAATCCCAAAAATATTGCTCAATATGTGTCCATCGAATGTTTAATATCAGATTTGATTTTTTTTCATTAACTCCTTTTTCTTGGTTATTAGTGGTCGGTCGGAATAATTTTCTCAAGATGACCAATATTGTAAATGTATAAAATTGATTATTTTTACAAAAAAAATTATTTGGATTACAACTATACTTAAGTTAAATGAGGGGTGTCGAAAAAATTAGTATCATGCATAATCCATTTTAATATGTACAAAAAAATAAAATAAGGAATAACCATGTTGGGCCGAAAGATTGATGTTTAATAAATAAAATACACCTGGAGGGCCCCTTCTTCCCAGCAGAGCCTCATCACATCAGTGCACGAAACCTGGCTAACCAAACTGCACGGGAGCCACCCTCTATTATCCACCACAATTTTTCCTTTCTTTTGGTGTGGGTTTCCCAATCGGGACACATACACCACCTTGTAGGAGACTACCTCACTCCCTTGGCTTTTGTAGCTAGCCAACTGAGAGGTCCCAACCACATGGTTTTGCGTGTCTCCCCTTCGGCTTTGCCTCCCAATATGTGAACGAGACTCCCAGACTAGACTAGTTCCTATCCTCTATGACTCCATAGCCCTATATCCCTTGATTTTCCAAATAGTTTCTATCATCCTGAACTGAACCCCATACCGGTACACCCCACTCCTCCACCTTGAGCAGTCTCCCCTCCTACGTGGAAGTGACTGGTGGTCCACCCTGTCTACTCTGTCCTCATGAATGATACCACCAACCACCTTCGTCTACAACCGACCTACCATGCCCCTCTCACGGAGGCGAGCTCCGTCTTGAAGCCCCTATATCACATCTCCTTCACTGGATGGATCATGCAGCACGACCACCTTACATGGATTCGATAATCTCTTTTAGAGAACCCGACTGATGTGTAGATATTTATCGAAAAATTTAGCAGCAGGGTTTTTTTAAATTTAAAGGGGCAGGGTTTGTTTTAATTGAGGATGTGAATTGGTCCAGCGCCGATCAAAAAGGGGGCAAAGCGCCACTTCAAGTGGCACTTTGACCGGTCCCACACCACCCACTATATATATATATATATAACAAATTTATTTTAATAAATATAATTAATAAAATAAAATAAATACAATTACAAAAATATAAATATACTAACCTTATATATATGTTAATTACAAATTATATATATATCTAATATAATTATAAATTTGTAATTAGTAATAAATATGTATATTTAATAAATAAATATAATGAATTTATATAATTATATATATAATTAAGTAATTATATAATAAATTCATTTATATATATAATTATAAATATATATATAAATATATAATTAAAATTATAATATATTAAATATAATAAATTTATTTATTATAATAAATAACATCAATATAATTAATAAAATATAATATTATAAATAAATAATAAATTATAAATATAATTTATTTCTATAATAAATTATAAATATAATAATTATTCTATATTTACAAATATAATAAATATAAATATAATAATTATATAAAAAATTTAGTTATATATTTAAAATTATAATAATTATATGAATATTAATATAATTATAATTTTTTAAATATAAATAGAATAAGAATTATATAATTATTATAATTTTAAATATTATAATAATTATAAATATAGTAAAAATTATATAATAAATTATAAATATATTAATAATTATATAATAAATTATAAATATAATTATTATTATATAATTATAAATATAATAAATATAAATATAATAATTATATAATAAATATAATTATATATTAAAAATGATAATTATATATTTAAATTCATAATAATTATATAATTATATAATTATAAATATAATAATTATATAATTATATTGTATTTATTATATTTATTATATATATTAATTATAATTAATAAATATATAATTATAAATATAATTATTAGATAATTATAAATATAATAAATATTAATATTAATATAATAATTATATAATTATAAATACAACAAATATAAATATCATTATGTATTTATTGTATATAATTATTAGATAATTATAAATATAATAAATATAAATATAATAATTATATAATTATAAATATAAAAAATATAAATATAATTATGTATTTATTGTATTTCTTTTTTTATTATATTTATAATTATATAATAAATATATTAAATTTATTATATTAGATAAATTTATTTTAATTTATTATGTATTTATAAATTATTATATAATAAATTATTAATATAATTTTTATTATATAATAAATTATAAATATAATAATTATATATTTAAATATTTATTATATTTATTGTTATACATTTATTATAATTATATATTTATTATATTTATATATTTATGATATTTATAATTATATAATTATTATAATTAGAATCATATAATTGAAATAAATTTATAATTATAAATATAATAATTATAATAAATATATAATTGTGATAAACATATAATAATAATAATAAATATAAAATTATAATTATTATATAATAATAATAAATATATAAATATATAAATATAAAATTATAATTATTTATTATTTATTATAATAAATATCTAATTAATGTATAATAAAAACTATTATAATAAATATTATAATAAATTCACAATAACTTATAATAAACGTATAATAAATATTGTTATAATAAATATACATTTATAATATTTATTATAATAAATATATAATAAACGTATAATAAATATTATTATAATAAATATTATAATAGATATTATAATAAATGTATAGTAAATGTATAGTAAATGTATAATAAATATTTGAAATAAATTTATTATTAATGTATATTTATTATAATAAATATTATAATATTTATTTATAATAAATTTATATTTATATTTATATTTATAATAAATATTATTTATTCATTATAATAAATCTACATTTATTTTATACATTTATTAAAATAAATATGTATAATAATTATTATAATACATTTATTTTATAATTATAATATAATAAATGTAATATGTAATTATTTATATATATTATATATTTACCATATCTATATTTATTATATTTATAATTATATAATAATAATTATTATATTTATAATTTATTATATAATTATATTTATTATATAATTATATTAATTTTATAATTTATTATATTTATTATGTTTAGAATTTATTATGTATGTATTATTTTTTATTAATTATATATATTATATTTAATCATATTCTATTTATAATTTATTATAATATATTTATTATACATATATATGGGGTTGGGGGTGGTGTGGGGCCTGTCAAAGCACCACTTCAAGTGGCAGATGTTATATTAAATTATATTAAATTATATTATTTTAAATTTATTTTAATGTATAATAATTTATTATAATAAATTTATTTTATTATTTATTATATTATATTTATTATATATTATTATATTATATTTAATTTATATTTTATTATATTTTGTTATATTTATTTTAATAATAAGGTTTATAATAATAAATAAATTTATTCTAAATATATTTAATATATATATATAATTGTGTATTTTTTTATATTTATAATTATATAATTATTATAATTTTATATTTATTATATTTATATATTTATTTTATTATAAATTTATTATAATTAAATATTTTTTATAATTGAATATTTATTATATTTATATATTTATTACTATTATATATTTATCATAATTATATATTCATTATAATTAGTATTTTTATAATTATAAATTTATTATAAATTCTTCAATTCTAATTATAATAATTATATAATTAAAAATTTAATAAATATAGAATTATAATAAATGTATAATTATAAATATAATAAATATATAATTATAACAAATATATTATAATTAATGTATGTATTATATTCATAATAAAGATAAACAAATAAATTTATTATAATTAATATAATCTATCATAATTATATATTTATTATAAAAAATATAATTATGTATTTATTGTATTTATTTTTTCATTTTATTTATTATAATTATTTTATTTATTTTAGTAATTAAATTTATAAAAATAAATAAGTTTATTATAAATAAATTATATAAATATAAAAATATATCTGTGGGGTTGGGGTGTGGGGCCGAACTGGTCAAAGCGCCACTTCAAGTGGTGCTTTGTCACTTTTTTGTCCAGTGCCACTTCATTTGGCGCTGGACAACCCCATTTCCCAAATAATCTAAACCCTACCCCAAAAAACTAAAAAAATACCCCTTCTACTAAAATTGCCCATATTTATCCCTAGAACCCCTTGCACCGGAGCCGTGTCAGGTCTGTCGGCCCGGAGCTCCAGTTGGAGAATAACCCACCCCCTGTCCTAGATCTGAATAGATCCACCCCTAACCACTACCCAGTCCTCCTAGTGGATAGGTAACCCTTGATGATTTGCTCCGCACTGAAATGGACATTGACGGGATCTGTACAACATGGAATGGATATTCACTGGTTCTCCCCAACCCTCAAAATCACTATCATGTGTTTCTAGGTTCCAATTTATTTTATTTTAATACAAAATTAAATAATTAATTTAATTTAATTTTGATTGTAAATTAAATTAATTAAATATTAATTTTTGCTGACACGGGTTAAAATTAAATTTATATTGTTGCTAAGTTAAATTAATTTGAAAATTTAAATTTTTTTAGAATGAAATTAATTAATGGGACTGAACGACAAGATTTGTTGAATTAAATCATGATTGAATTTTAATACAATAAAATGTCTTCATAGAATTTGTAATTTTATTATTTAAATAATATACACAAGATTAATGTGCATATGGAAGATCATGAGCCATGGACCGACCTTTTCATGTTTGTTTCTTTTTTTTATTTAATTTATTTAATTATTACAATGATTATTTGTAATGATTATTTTTAATTAAAAGGATAACAATGTGTCATATCATTGTCATTTTATGTATAAGGGCATGTATGCCCACTTTATAATTGAATTTTATAGTCCCTAGTTTCCCTTGTCTGTGTGAAAGTATTTTTGAAAAATGATCAGACGACAAGTGATGCACTTCATGCCGAGTTAAGGAGAAACACAAGATAGGATCGTGATGGAATGGATAGGAATGTTCTGCAGCTTGAATCACAAGAAATGCCACTCAATGTATATCCCCTACAGTATTGGTTGATCCGTTATTCACTCAATGGATCAACCGTTGGGATCAGATCATGATCTGGTATTCATTTTATATTTTCATGGTTTAGTATTTTTTTGTGTAGTGAATGTGCGAACACATGGAATAATAAAATAGCATGTAGAGATAAAATGATATTGTTACGCGATGACTTTTTTATTTTTTCATGGTTAAGTGTGAGTGAGATCAGATCATACCTTCTAATAAGATAGAAAATTATTTCTTTTATAACATTAATAATTAAAAAATCCATCAATGTAATATTATGTCTAAACTACATTACATCATTTAGATTTCGAAAAAAAAATCTATTTGGGGTTTCGATCACGCCATTACTAAGGGTTACTCTTACTACCAGGGAGTTCTATGAGAGTGATTGGTTGAATTTACTAAAGTTGTTTTATGTATTTTCCATAGATAACATGATTTCATTTTATATCCAATTTTCATGTAAATAATGTAATGATTTTAGAAGATAGGACTTAACTCAACAGATCAAGGAACCATGAGTTAATGTGGTTGGCTAGTAAATAGACAACCCTTTACCCTCCACGTAGTGGTGTAGCCATAGCTTGTAGAGAATAAGGGGAGATTCAGGGATCCTTTCCACTCGAATACTAAAGCAAAAGAGTCTTATTATTCTGGCACTGATGGTTCCAATAATTTTTTAAAATAGTTTGGAACATTTAATTATATAATCAAAATGTCTAAAATAGTAATCAGATAAATAGTACTGGTCTACTAAACTATAGTTAAATATGAAATAGAAATTTATACCGCAATAAATAATTATGATAAAAATTTGAAAAATTAAATTTCCCCACTATCTCGTGTCTCCAAGAATAGTATAGGCGGTTTCACATAGTACTACAATATAGGAAACACAAAGTTCCATTTTTCCCAACACCTATTAAGTCACCTCAAAAAAAAAGGGTGGGAAATTGCTTATAGGAGACACATGTATAGATAACATAATGGCTATGTCATTTTTGAATCATCAATGTATGATTCTAGTTGTGGTCTCTTCATCATGATGTGTATGGTCTAACAAGTATTCTCATATATGAGACGGACTCAAGGATAAAGTGAACCAATAAATGAGTCAGGTGGTGGTTACATCAGTATGTGTAAATTAAAAGATTAATCATGATCATTCAATGGATCTCCTTGTCATATCATTTTCACCTATTTATTCTAGTTTATCTTTAGGATACAAAATGAATAGTATTGAGTAAACACTTCATTACCTATTCAGTTAAAGGTTCACATAGTGAATAAGAATATAAAATAAATATTCCTCTCTAATTATTATGGCGACAAAATTGGATGATAGGGAAAATGGCCTATGAAAAGTAATTTCAAAAGCACATTTGTAATGTCCTTCATTGAATGTGTTAATAACAGAGGTTAATTACTTTTCACGTCATAAAATAAAGTAATGGAAGTTAAATTTTATTTACTAAATTAAAGGATAATGTTTCCACTTCATGTTTAGGTTTATTCATCAAAGTAAAATATAATGTTTCTGTTTTTATTCTTGGGTAATTAATATTCTATGCCTATCACAAATTTGTATAAAAATAAAGTAGACATGTATAGAAACATTACAATATGTCATTTTTATTCTTCAATCAACTGAGAATTGGTTATTCATATGTCACTAGTGAGAAGTACATGATTTCAAATTTTCAAGTAAACAATTAAAATTGAAAATTCATTGAGTATTAAAAAAACATTTATATTATGTGTCCTTTAGAAACAAGGATACATAAATCTTTGTTCCAGAATAAATTTTTTTGTAGTGAGGAATAATCAAGTAATAGTTTAGTGGTACTTTAATCCTAGGAAATATCTTTTTAAATATACAATGTAATAATTTATTTACCTAGTTGTAGTAATGTAAATATTTTTATAGATAAACATGAAGTATATGTCATGAATATTCCTAGTTTGGTATTTTTCCTTAGTACAATTAATCACCTTTGGTATTGTTGACATATAAAATTATTCTTTCAAAAAGGACCTGTTAAAATTAATGGTAATCCAAAAAGTTATTGGAATTATTTTAACAAGTGAGAGTGAAATATCCTCAAGGGTATGTTAATGGTAAATATACTTCATTAGATTCATTTAAGTAATTATGCAATGGTATAATGATGTAAATACGGGGTCGAAATATATTATTTTCTTTGGGCCATCATAAAACAAAATATCATGACCAAGAATTCATCTTTAATGATAATGAATCATGGAGAAATTTTTAAATGAACATTACCTTATCTATATCAGAACATTGATGTTAATGAGGAGGATCAATGATGAATTCATACATGACAACATTGAGAAGAAATATATTGAGTGGAGTAATTCCTAAATGCACATTTTTTACATCATAGTTACTATGTATGGAATATAATGTTACATATTGTTGAAGATTCCATTATATTTCATGAAGGTCTTTACAAATAATGACGATATATCATAACCATATTCCAACTATCATGAAAAATGGATATCATTTGTGCCAAATAATGATGTAAATTTATTATGTCACAAGGAAATGTGTTTGGATGAATATTTTTTTGTTGAGGACATAAAGTAACATGAATTAAGTACAAAAAATGGTGCATCTATTATAATTATCATAACAATTTATTAGTATATTAAAAAAATCCCTATGACATAAAATTAACATTCATTTGATTGAATACATTTATATAAGTGTTCATGCATGTTTAGAGATAGTGGGTACTGGATTGGAAAGGATTTACTCAATTCTTGAGATGCACATGTAGTTGTATTATTAACTAGTTCCACAAGAGAATGTGTAATAGAGTATGTTCTAGAGACACATACTGCATAGGAAGGATAAAACCATGGGTATGGTTTTTGTATTCATTATGGCAAGTGATTTATTATATGTTGTCAATAGTATTTCATAAAAGTAAGAAGTATATGGAAAATATATAATATTTGAAAGACTAATTAAAATTCAATAATGGTTTTTATGTATCAAATTGAAAAGTGTCTTATTATTTTGAATATTGTGGTGGTTATTCAATTGAAATGATATGTGGATGGTACCAACGTAGTACCAATAATGATCAATTGGTTAGAACAGATCATTATTATTAAATACATTAAAATTTTACTTTTCATAGATATATTATATGATCATATTGTATTGATAATTTAATGTCATGACCACTGAACATGGATAGTCTCTATACGGTGTAACCAGTAAAGGGTGGTCATGTCACATTATTCAAATAATGGTTGCAAGTTAATTATATTTCATTTAGTATTGTAGTAAGAAATATGTTCTATAATATTCATTTGGAATGAATTATTTACTTGTGTCTACTAAAGGTTAGTGATAACGGAAATATTTTCCAAGTAAAATATGTTCGAAAAAATATCGAAGAAAATATTGGTCTTCTAATTAGTTAAGAATGGGATGAAATTTACTCCCAAGTGATTGACTTAAAGTAGAGACATAAGTTCTAGGGAACAAAATCTAATGACGTGGATCTTAATATTACCTGGACCTAGTCAACCATACATATAGAGACATGGTATCGAAAGATAAATGTTTTAATATTTCATGTGTGAATTGTTACCAATGTCACATGGAAAATGTCTCTTTTGGTTGACATGTTAGGGGAATGAGAGGAGATTAACTTGGTGAGTTGACATCCATACACTTATGAAATGGACCAATCACGTATTCCATTATACGTAAACCAATTGATATTTCAAAAATATAATTTATAGTATATAATTATACATTATGTCTAGGAACCTGTCATGTGAAGTAGTCTGTACCATTTTATTGTACTTTGGAAAGTACAAAAGTTATGTACCTGTTAAGAGGAGAACAAAGGATACTAGTTTCAAGGGAACACAAATTAGAATTCCTTATATCCATGTGATCATATATCAATGTTAAGATATGGTGATAAGTGAAATAAGATCATATAAGAATGTGGTATCCACACTTACAAATAAAAAGTAGGATGTAGATTTTGAGGTAGCTATGAAGCAATTAAACACAATGATTTTTCCAGTTCATGGAATCACACCTAATAACTAAAGAATCATACTAATGTAATTTATGATATTCCTACTATAAAATAAGTCAGGTTATGAAAGTGTAAATTGGGATATAAATTGGGATACAAACTCTTGAGAAGTTTTACTGAAGGAGATGGGGTTTCTTCTAGTAGAATTGCCACATAGAGGAATTTTTGCTGACCTCGAATCTAAAGTCTTGACTCAACAGAAACATGATTTTAATCATGGGAGAGATAATAAGTATGGGTAGAATGTTGTCACTAGTGAAAGTGTGAGTGTTGTAATAGTGGGTTCCCTAGACCCAACTATTAATTAATTTGGATTACCATACCATGAATACACGTTAGATATACATGATGATTACTTACCATTATAGAGTAGATATTTCTATATCCACTATTTGACGGTAATGTCCATAAATTTATTATAATGTAAAAAGGTTATAGTATATCATAGACTATAATGAGAAACTTTAGATACCATGACATTAATCTTAAATAATTTTAATATGGTCTATTTACATCTTACCGATTGGAAACAATTGATGTTTTACTATTAGGTGTTCGGGGATCATAAGCACTGATACTTCTTCTAATGAAGTCCGTACCTTATGATCTCAAGTACATAGATAATGAGGATGTACCTACAAATATGAACATGAAATTGTTTGGGTTTCATCATATGTTCCAATCTATAGACATCTATAATGGTGTTCTGATTTGAGATCATTACCAATATGTTACATTTGATTTAACATTTTGATGCATGGGAAAACCCATGATAACTAAATTGAGGAATTGAAGTTTGTGTTCCGTTTATAGTTGGTGGTGGGACATTGGTTTAATGGTCAATAAAGGATTTTTCTCTTATAGGTTAAGGATTTTATATATCTCAGGACACGTTAATCTGTATGGTAGTGCCTTTATAAGGACATAGAAATAACATTCAAGGGTAATTCCGTCTAGTTAGATCAGCATTAAATAAAGGAATATAATGGTGATTACATGGCCATATATCTAGCTTTATAAGACATTAAAGACAAAGAGATTATATTAAATAGTGTGTGTTCATAGGTCTGTTATCATTGATGTGACTGTCCTTATATTTTTAGGGGACAAGGTTGATTTCTAGATCCCGCACTTGGTCTATGAATAGTATTCATTATTATTGAGATAAGGTCCTAGAGGGCTACACACAATATAATATTCAATAATCTTCTCTATTCAGTTGAATTGGAGCTTTGGACATGGTGGGCCACACCATTAGTTTCGTGTTTTTTCCTCAGAGATATGATCTCCAAGGCAATAAATAAATTTAAAATTTTCATGTTAAGAATAATGATCATTGAATTAATTTATTAAATTTGTTTATACGATTCAATTTAAATACTTGAAAATATTAATTTAATGAATATTTGTATTCAAGGTTCATTTTGTATTTTAGGGAATGGAAAGTCGAGTTAATGTCTCAATTATTATAACATAATATATTTATTATATTACAAGAAAGTGATAATAATAATAATAATAATAATAATAATAATAATATTTATTCCATAGTTTAGTAGTGAAAAATTTGTTTATATTGAATGTTAATTATTCGGAGGAAAGGAATGCATTACCGGGTATTTTCTTACCACAATATAAATTGAAGAAGAAAGGATTTCACTTGGGACTATTCCTAGATTTTGTCACACTTATTCTCACTATCATGTTCTAGAGAGAGAGAGAGTCTCTAGATCCATGGATTTAAAATTGACCTCCCTCTATTAAATCACAAGAAAGGACATGTTGCGATCATCCGAGCATCGAAAGTGTCGTCTTAAATCCGTAATAGCATCCAAATTTCTACCATCGATGATCCCAGAGATTGTTGACGAATGTGTGTATTATATAGAGGAATTATGATTCAGATTCATTGAACCATGATCGCCAATGGTGTGTAGATTTCAACCTAATCATCAAATCTAAACCAGATATTTTATGGTTTTTATTTTGTTCTTAATCTTCTTCACGATAGGTGCTCAAAATAACTTGGGCATCAATTCATTGTTGTTGATGATTTTATTCCATGTTTTGGTGATTTTTTTTAAAATATCATATTTCAAGGCATTCTCTATTTATTTGGTACCTTTAGTGGCCTACATATAATTAGAGTTCCTAAAACAACACACTTAACTAGACACATCCAGGGATATTATCAGACTGATTTAATTTTTCTTTATGAACTATAATTAGGGATTCAAATAGATGAAGTCCATGAATGAACTAGTTTAAATATATGGTGTTATATATTTAAAATAATGTTTCAGTGATTTAGATATCTTATGAATGTTTTTTGATGACTAAATTATTACTCAATAAGATTATTATTTACCACATTATTTGTTTTTTCTCTTATTAAATGGTTATACCCAGGGGTGCTATAAATGATGAATGTTACGGGCAATATAGTGACCATCCTCATAGGAAACCAAATGAAATGAGAGTTAGGGTTAAAATCCATCAGGCTATACTAACCCAAAATTTTTAAGATCTGAATGGTAATATGAACTATGTATATTTTATAAATAGAAAAGTCATGGAACAACTTTCGATTGAGTTTTTTATATAGTAATGCCCATCTTCCTTTCAGGGATCCTCTAATCCACTCACTACTAATAAATGGATCAGTACCACTAAAACCATTATCCATAGTTCAAAACATGTAAATTTTATTCAGGTAGTATATCATTTGGATGTTAAATCATATCAATAGTGGATTCTTGTAAAAAGTGTGAGGTAAGAGGAAGAAATTAACACCATGAGACAAGAGGTTTTTAGTAAGGTATTTTTCAGTAAGTATTTTCCCTTAAATCTTCACAAAAATATTGAAAGGAAATTACTAGATCTAATATAGAAAGATAACAAATCCATTTGTACATATGAGTAAAATTTCACCAGATATGGATGATATAATTATTGTTTTATCGTCAATTATAAAAGAAAAGTTTAATGATTATTTTATGACATTATACCTAGACTATGAAAAGAATTAAATATAATATAATTTTTTATCTATGATTAAATCATTTTATTTCCTATAATGATAGAAATGAAAATTGGTGTCTATAGATGTTCTAATGCTTTTGAGGTCAAAAAGAGAAAGATGAAATTTTAAGTAAATTCTAATACTAAAACCCGTACAGGAAAGAAAATTCATTTTACTTCATGTCATTTGTATGGAATGAGTAATGGGGAGAATTTCCATATGGGGTCTAGTAAATATATTTAGTTTTGAAAATAAGTCCATAAAGTAAAATAATTCACATGCGATGTGAATAGGTCAGTTGATGATAGGAATAGTGAAAAATCTCAAGTGAATATTCCACCCACAATCTAGAGCAATAATTTTTTTAGTATATAAATTATTCAGTTTAGTTCGTGAATATTAGGTTTAATAATGATAGTTGTGTCCATCAACCTATGAATACATGAAAAAAAGGGAATGATATTATTATAATATCTACAAAATACTGTCATGAGAACAAATTGGTCTAACATACACTTACTATCCACTCCAGAACTGATAATATTTTTTTAGATCTACCAACTCTTTTATATCTGAATAATTCTCTTTGGGTATCAAATAAGAAACTCAATGATTATATATTGACTTATTTTAAAAAATTCATAATGCTATTATGATAATATCTAAAGAACATATCTCCTCCCCGATTGAATTTTGTTGGAATATACTTCCTATAAATATTTTTATTTTTCCTCTGGTTGAATTTGATGAGATTTTTGGAATGGATAGGATCTTCTAATATAGATATATATCAATTTATGAGGAATGGAAATGAAATATGATGTTTTTAACTAACAATAATTCATATTTTGGTTCAAAAATGCATATGAACTTCCAAGGGAAGTTTATTTCATTTTATGTATCTTAATATCTATTTGTTAATGAAATTTATCTCAAATGATATGGTAGAAACTCAACATTGATGATATGACTATTTTTTAATATTATAATGATAGAGTTATGGAATAATTTAATATTATTAATATGATCCTTGATGTTTATTTTTCAATTGAATTCATTCATAGTAATAAAAATATTTTATAGAATCCATATATAATGTACCATATTATGTTTTTGAAATTGAAGATGTAACTCCCAGAGAATCTTGATAAGGGATTCATATACCCTATTGAATCATTATAGGCTATACCAGTTCATTATATTAGTAATAAATATGGTTAAATGAATCAATTAATTTATTATCAATAACTCAACAAGATCACTTTCAAGAACAGGTATCATCCACACCATATTAATGATATCTTTGATCAATTATGAGGAGCCCAATATTATTCCTTGAATGACCTACAATTTGGATATCAAAATTTGAGTTCTAATAAGAAGGATATACCAAAAAAAAACTTATCATATGAGGTGTAGTCATTATGAATTTATATTTATTCTATTTGTACATTCCAATTCTCCATCATCTTTGTGGATTTAATTAATAGATTCATTATATATTATCATGATCATTTTTTGGAAGTCATTATAAATTATATTCTAATATATTTAATGTGAAAGTATGAAAATGAAGAACATTTTGTGATTTTTTAAAATACTATGATGAAGAAGAGACATTATGATAAATTTACCATCTGTTTTTTATGGAATTTTTCATTATTGAGTCTTATAATCTCAAGTGATGATACTTAGCAGAATCCTTCCATGATATATGTTATTGAACTATGTCCTAGACCAACCACAATAAGTGAATATTTTAGTTTTCTTTGGTTGGAAAGAGACTTCTAAATCAATATGATTGATTTCACATGGCTATTTATTCAAATAACCATGTTTACATATTAGGGATCCCATTTTCTTTGGGATATAAAAATTGAGGAAAATTTAATGGAGTTGTATAAAAATATTGTGAGTGGATATGTTCTTAATATACACATAATTGAAGAAGGTTTTAGGACATTTATTGATGCATAAATTAAGGTATTGGGATGTATCCTGATGCGTTATCACATGTTGATAACTTCTTCCTCATGAAAATTGAAAATTCATGAGAAAAAATACCCATATCATGATTTGTAGTTGGGTGTATAAATTCATTCATTTAGAATATGAAGGAATTATAATTATGGTGGAATATGTGATATATATAATTATCCTAAAGTATTTATGTATAGTTTAATGTATAAATAGTTAAATACACTCAAAAGGAAGAGTTTGGAGTTGATTTAATATTATTAATTCTCATGAAACTAACACCCTAAGAAGGTAAACAAGATGGTTGATTCACTGAGTTGAAATGTCCAAGATTGTTTATTCATGATGATGATCATAATAGATCTAATATTTATTAATTTTCATAATATGTATCTTGAAATCATGAGGAATGGAGAAATATCACATCTTTTTTAGATGATTGTTGGACCATCCGTCCATGTGAGGATTAAGGAGGAAAAAATGATAATGTGAAACCATATAAAAAGGTGAAAATCATTCTCGAGTAAATACATGATGTTGATGGAATGATAAGGTTCCATATCTATCTATGTGTCCCATCAAAAGCATAATTGAATAAGAATATCTTGTATGAAGCTCACAGTTCATCATTCCATATTCATTCTATATGTATTAATACTTTTTTAGTTCTACATGTGTATTTATGTTGGGATAAAAAAGGGATATAACAAAGTATGTTTTTTGATTACTAGTATGTCAGAAATTTAATATTGAGAGATATAATTCTATGCTTATGTTACATCCATTACCCATACAAAAATTTAAATTAGAAAATAGTAGCATTTATTTTTAAACTGTACTCCCAAAATAATCATAAGGGAATAATGTTATTTGGGTTATTTTCAATAAAATTAATAAATAACAATATTTCATTAACATTTGAAAATATTTATATCTTGGTAATCATTCCATGATAAATATTAATAAATTTCTAAGGTTTTAGGCAGTACCACATTCTATTGTATCTTATCGGGATCTAAGGGTTACCTTGAAGTTATGTTGAAGTGTTTCAAATGGTTTGAATATGGAGTTGAACATTATCATTATAAATTATCCTCTGAAAAATGATCAGTATATATGATCCATTAAAACTCTAGAAGGCATGTGAATATATTGATCTATAGATTTTAATGGTTTTTGGCATAACATCTTTCCATTTGTATAATTTTTTTACAAAAATAAGTTTCATTGAAGAATATAGACAGGTCCTTATAAAACCCTTTATGAAAGGAAGTGAATAACACAAACATGATGGGATGATATTGTGGAAATAAATTTATTGGGACCTGATCTAGTTGAGGAAATAAAATATAATTTTAGGGAAATTAATCATCACCTTAAGAAAGCTTTAACTAATAAAAGTTATCTTGATAATCATTGGTGTGATCTAGAGTTTTATTTTGGTGAGAAGAAATTTCTATGAATATCTAATTGGAATAATTTCATTATATTTTTAAATAAGGGAAAATTGGTCCCTAGAAATATCATTCTATTAAAAATTATAATTCTTATTAGGACTTTTTTTATCAAATAAAACATTGACAGAATATCTCTCATGTTCACAATGTATTCCATATATCTCTCCTAATGAATTACATACATGATCATTCATATGTCATAATCATAGAGGTCATAACAATGAAACATGATCTATCTTTTGATTAAAAATTATTTTGATTCAATTTCAAAGGGAGAAGTTGTTTTGACATAAGACCAATCACAGAGTAAATGTTTTGTGGTGGAGCTATAAATTTGAGAATGCTATGTGGAAACCTGAAGATGTGAGGAGGCATAAATTCCTTATATTGTATCAGAGTGACATAATTTGAATGGAATTTTTTTATAAGGGTTTATAATGTAACTCCCAATTATTTTATGACATATTTCTCCTTAAATTCATTTAGTTTCATTATTACATTTTGTTCCACACAATGTTGATTTTAAATGAACTATAATATATTATTAATAAATTATTATTTAATGGGATAGTTATCATGTAGAAAATAGATTGGAGGGTATTAATAAGCCTAAATAAATTATAAAATTTACTCTTTACATATGTATATTATGATATTATTTTTTATCATTTGGATAAAAGTGAAAATTATATAATTTGTTGGTAAAGAGGGTCTTTTTTCAGAGAACACTTTTAAGGGAAAATGACTTTTTAACATAATAGAAAATATTAATCTATATTAATGAGTGATTATAATGGAATATATAGACTATATATTAAATAAATAATTTTAACATTAATAAAATATTTTTCACTAAGAATATAATAAGATTATATCTTATTTTATGATTAACAATGTTTTTTCCAAAAAATGGTTTCATTGATTTTGGAGAGAGATTTTTAAATTAAATTTAAATGGAATATAGAAGTAGAATATTTTAATATAGATTAAATATTATTAATCATAATAGTATATATAATTTAATGGTTACAACTTAATTTTTTGTCATAATAAATAGTTGAAACAGCAAAATAATTACCACAGTTAGGGTTAAAAAGTGTTTACTTGCGTTTAACTAATGAGGTAAGTTTTAATATATCCCAGAAAAATAATAATTAATTAGAATTTTTTATTTTAATTACAATTTAATAATTAGTATATTCTATCATATCTAATTTTTGATCCACATTACTTGAGTAAGTCATTAATATATTTTAATCATTTCAAAAAAAATCCATGTGTGTCATCCCCTACCATATAAATTAATTCCACTTATACCCTCTTCCTTACCCTTCATGAGCATTATATAATAAAAATTAAAAATCCTAAAACCTTCATAGAATCCATAAAACCATACTACAGGTCCTTTTTTGGTCATAATACCATCCTTTCAATGAATGATTTGTATTATAGAAGAGTTTTCTCAATGAATATGTTAAATTCTTAACCAAGTACATTCAATTATATTTCACATTACACATTCTCTAATACTATTGTAACCATAATAACATGATAATTTAAATATAATCAATTAACCTATATGTTATTATGATCAAGTGAAAAATATTTTATTTAACAACCCAAGTACTTATAAAATAATTTTTTTCATTCTAGAATTAAATAGTTAAATTTATTATAAATGTATAATAAATAAGTGGTATTTATAGAAATTAAAGAATATATAAAAATAGAATAGTAATATCACCTATGAAAGTGCAACTAAAATATATGTATCTTATAAGTGAAAATATGATACAATTAAATAACGGAGTAAGTAAATAACTGTTTTAAAAATGATAAATTAAGTATTTGTATTTTTTATGAAAGAGAATTATGTATTTTCAATTTTATAATATTATAATGATTTAAAAGAAAAAATATTTTCATAAAATAAAATCATAATTTCATATTTTGTTTTCTTGATATTATAAGATAATTTTATGATACCTTAATGAATTTTTCAAAGTCTTATAAAATCAGTTATAATTTTGAAAGTGGGGTTTTCTAATAAATGATGATTTTAATTAAATATTAATTTTCTAATATTTAGAAATTTATTTTCATAAATTTGAGTCTTGTTTGAAAAGTACATGTTAAAAAAATGTTGGGGATAATTTCTTTTACATTTCTAAAATAGTTGAATTTATGATGAATAGTGAATTACTGTAATTTACTGTATATAAAAAATATTGAATTGTTGAGTCATAGATTATGTATGGATAAGGTAATCCAATAATAGTAAAAAATACTTCTACCATAACTGTATTAAGACTAAATTATAAAAACTATTCAAATTTTTGAGCTTAAATAATAAACTAATGAATAAAATAATCAAAAAACACTCATCTCCTCCACTATAAATACAACCATCACCACCTCTTCTCCTCACACGTCAAATCCTTGTATCATATTTAATTTCTCCCCAATAGTCTTCCCAAGCCTCTTAACTACTTACAATACCATCTTGTCTCACAAAAAGGCAAAAACCAATATCCTTAAGAGGTTCTCAAGTAGGAGAATTCAAGAGGTAAAATCCTCCTTATTTTTCTTTTATTTTATTTTAATTTTTTTTTCATATTCTCTACTCACCTCCCATCATCAATGAGACATGATAAATCCATAATATTAAATATAATGTAATATAATTGTGTTAATTAAATATCCATAATCATACATCTTCTATTCTACTCATATTCTATAAAATGAACACATTGTCTGTGATGTGTCAATTTACTATTATTGTGGACGATGTGTTTTCATTTTCTTTTACCAACTTCAATGATGGTCATAAATATATTATTATTTTTGAAATCATAATTTATTATAAATATTATATGTTATGTAATGTTATGTAACCCATATATAAACATGATATTGAATAATATGATATATGTTTTTGATGGTCGTAAAAACCGCCAAAATAAATTAAATCATTTTCACAAATGTTTTATCTAGTGAATAATCATCATATCGATAAAAAATGATATACGATATTATTAAAAATTATGGAAACATATTAATATAAATTATTTCCACTTCATGAGTTTTTTATTCCATTCAAAAATAAAACCAACAATAAAATAATTGTGGAAACCCTGAAATAAATTCACCAAAAACAACAAAATATTAAAATATTTTCAATAAATGGGTGGAAGAATTTTTTAAAAAGACCATGTAAGGTATTGTAAATATCAATAATGGTATTTACTAAATAAATAACATTTTTTAAACCATTATATAAGTTTTTTGAACATATTTTATGGAAGGTGAGCCTAAGGTAAGAGACTTTTTCTAAAATTCAACTTATAAATTCTATATTTTATGATTAAAAATTGAATATTTTTAGCATAAATGGAATGGTATACCTTTTCAAATTTCATGATTCCATAATTTTTTGATATATTTTTCAAAATATTAAATTTTTATTATCAAATAATACTTTTTCCATTGTATGTGTACAATATTCCTTTAATAAGTTATTTTTTCTCAATGAATAAATTTTATGAAGGAGGTAATTATATTTTATAATTATGTTCTAGTTCATGGATATTATTTATGTTGAAGGGTGGGACCAATTTTTACCTCCAATTCATTTTTTATGATTATGTTGAAAGTTGATAGAAAGTGTTATTCTAAGTGTAACTCTGATGGTTATACTATAAGGTACCCTTGAGGGTTACATCATAAAGTAGCCGCGAGGGTTACATTATAAGGTACTGGTGAGGGTTAAAAATAATATACTAGCTGCTAGGGTTAAAATAATATGTATGTATTTACTAGATTACCTGAATGGTTTATTTATGTTTTATATTTTCTATGTAAATCTATTATTTTCAAAAACTATATGATACATTATGGATGGGAAGTATGTCTTTGTGAAAAAGATTACATATGTTTATAGGTTGTCATGGATTAAAATTTTCTTACCATATTTTTATTACCCTTATTGAGATTTTTGTGCTTATCCCATGTTTTTTAATTTTTTTCATAGGTTTTATGTAGTGGTAATAGAAATAAATAAGCCTTCTTAAATTTTGTGAAAATGATTCATGAAAAGAACAAAAGTTTTATTAAAAAAATTTGTATTATGGATGAAATGGATATTATTTAAGTAGAATTTATTTTTTATTCTTGTGGGTTGATATGTATGAATTATTTCCAAATTATTTAAAAAACTGAACCAATCAGATATTTTGGAATGTAATAAAGTGAATTCTTGTTGACTTAACTAGATTATATAATATTTAAGGCTAGGTACTTATACATGATATCAAAGTATGGTTTAGATAACCTTAGCTGTTATGATACTGTTAATAGAATATCATAAATAATTTTTACAATATTTTAATGTTGAAATGATATATAATTTAATGATTAAAATATTTCTTCATAAAAGATATATTTGTTCATAATGTATTTCTATATAAATAATAGGAAACCTGAAGTAGAAAGGCACTGAGAGGATGATATCCTTCTGAATATGCAACCTTGAATGGTGGAAATTGGAAATGACTTGTTTATGATAATAATGGTTCATTTTAAAAAGATCATATATGGTTGTGGAATATACGAAAGAGAACAACCATGGATACCACAAAAGAACATGAATATAGTGGAGCATTTTATAAGGAAAGACCCTACAACTTTCAGTGGATCCTCTGACCCAATAGTGGATGAAGGGTGGATTAAATCCCTTGACAAGATATTCAATGTCATCAGGTGTTCATATAATCAAAATTTTAGTCATTATATTTATCATTTTGAAGATGATACTAACCAGTTGTGGTTAATGGTCAAGAATATCAGGGATGTCGAGTATATTGATGCCCTGGAATGTGGGGAATTTATGAATATTGTACTTGAAAAACATTTTCTTGAGGTTTTTCGACTTAATATGGAAAATTAATTCCAATAATTGAAGAAACTATATTGAATGGAATTGGTTTCCCATGAATTATAAAATCATGAGAATCTTTTTTGATGTGCTGAGAGGTTATAAATAGTGTTTTATGATCATGTGTACATTAATAATAAGTAGAATAAAAGTTCTAGATGAAATAAAATGGGTAAGAATAAATCGAATAATTATGAATGTAATAAATTCTAGATTATAGTATGTAGTAAGTGTGTTAAAAATTTCCTTGGTTAATGGATTACCAAATGTGAAATGTGTTTACAATGTGGATATTTTTGACATACAACCATAGATTACAATGAAAAAGACCTTGGTGATGATATGTTGGATTCTGATAAGAAAACTGTAAAGTGTTACAAATGTGGTGAGATGGGGAATTATGAAAGTAGCTTCAAAACAAATTATATTAATGGTATAAATATGTCAAATGATAAGAAGAAAGGCGCAACAAAATCCTTTTTGATTAATTCTACATATGTTGGGCAATCCCCTAAAGTGGTATGTGGTACTTTTTTTGTTTAATAAGAATATTTTAATCTCTTACCTGATTTGTGGTCTAAAAATTCATTTATTTATGAGAAATGTTATGGTAAATTGGAAATTTCACCATAATAAACGAGACAATAGATTATGTTTAAAACACTAAGGGGAAATATTAAAGAAAATTAATTGTTAAGAATAATCATGTTGTTTTCTGTGGAACGAAATTACCTTCAAAACTTTTTTATCTTCCATTAGTTGAGTCTAATGTTATTATGGGTATAGAATGTCATTATTTTTATCATAATAAAATTTATTTTATATGTAATGATGTTTTTTTCATAAAGAGATTCAATTTGAATACAAGAATGAATTCATGTCATTGATAACATATCAAAAAGAATATAAACTATTAAAAGAAGGAAATGAAATATATCTTGAACATATTGTTGAAAACAAGGAAACTCTTTTGATTAATGATGTGTATGTGGTAAATGAATACCTAAATGCTTTTCTTTATGAGATTACAAATGTTATACCTGATCAGGAATTTGAATTTACCATTGAGCTAGTTCGTGGTTCTAAGATAATCTCAAACCCCATAATTAAATGGCTGAAGTGGAACGTATTGAATTGAAAATTTTATTTCTAGAGTTTCTTGATAAAGGATTAATTCATCCTATAACATCACCATGGGGTTCTCTTGTTTTTTATTTTAAAATAAATATGCTTCAATTAGACCTTTCATTGATTATATATCTTTGAAAAACATTGTTGTAAATAATAATTATCTATCAGCTCATATCAAACACTTGTTTGATGATCTCCTGGGACCTTAGTATTTTTCCAATATTAAATTGAGATACATGTACCATAAACTGATTTCAAAGGAGGATGAAATTCCTAAAGATATGTTTTAAACTAGATGTGGTTATTATGATATTGTTTTCATGCCCTTTGGCTTGAAAAATTACCTTATTTTATTTATATATCATGTAAATATAATGTTACATTTGTATTTGGATATGTTTTTAGTTTTTTTATTATTGATATTTTTAATTTTAAAAAATTTATGAAAATCATGAAAAATATTTAACTATTTTAATGAAAACACTCACAGAAAGGAATATATATGGGAAATTTAGAAAATTTGATTTTTTTTTGAAACATATTTATTTTCTAGGGAATATTGTAAATAAGGAATTCATAACAGTTGATCCCTCAAAAAAAAGTAAATAATGAATGCAAAATACCTAAACATTTTCCAAATATGTGTAGTTTTATTGGATTAAAAGGTTATTATGGATAGGTTTTTAAAATATTATCATGGTTATCAATATGGACAACAAAGTTAACACAAAAAGGTGTAAAATTTATTTAGATAGAAGATTATTATGTTTGTTTTCATGAATTTAAGTGAATATTGTTGGATACTCTAGTTTTGGCTCTTCCTTCCAGAAATGGTGATTTTTTCATCTATAGTCATGCTTTGTGGAAGGTAAATTATTGTGTTATGATATAGAATGATCATATAATTGCTAATATTTCCAAACAATTGAATCCTCGTGAGTTAAATAATACCACAAATGATTTGTAATTAAAATCTATGATTTTATTATTTAATAATGTTAAGGCATCATTTATATAGAGAAAAATTTGAAATATAAAATGGCTATAAATTTTTGAACTATATATTTACATAGAAGGAATTGAACATCATCAGTGAAAATGGAGGGAACTGATAAAGAACTTTTATTTCACGATCAATTACCATAATAGATATGAAAACAATGTGTTTAATTCCATGAGTCAAATAAGATAATGCTACATTAACCATGTTGTGATTTGAATATGACCCCTTGATTAATGACTTGTTTAATTTTGTCTTGGATTTTGTTGGTGTAGGAAATTACTTTGTTTTTCTAGGCGTCAGTGCAGTTGTCTCTCTTAGAAAGAACTAAGCAAGTGCATAAAGAAGAGAGGGAGTTAAAAAATGTAAAAGTTGTTATGAAAGGTAAATTTACAGAATTTAATTTTGAAAAATATTATTTTTTTATATTTTCAATGTGTATTTGTTTGCCCTGTGATTCATGGATGAATAAATAATTGTTAATTGAAGCTCAAAGTTCTCCATTTTCAGTTCATCTTGGAAATAATAAGATGTACATTGGCCTTAAAAAGTATTACTAGGGGTGGAGTAAAATGATATATTTTTTATTTTACCATGAAATGGTTGAATTTTCAATGGGTAATTTAATAGAGAAAGCATCCAAAGGAGATGCTTCAAACTTTTCTAGTACTCGAGTTGAAATAGAAAAATATATCTATGGAGTTCATGTTAGGGGTCTACGAATGTCTTCTAAAGGTGGAAATGAGATTTGGGTTATTGTTGATCAAGATACCAAATCTACTAATTTTCTTCATATTAGAGATATAATGCCATTAGATAAACTTTCTCAACTGCACCTCAAAGTAATAATCAAGTTATATGGATTTCATCTCTCTATTTTATTTGACCATGATCCCATGTTCACTTATAACTTTTAGAAAGGCCTTCCAAATTTTTTGGGAACTGAATAAAATTTTTGAAAATACATTCATCCTAAATTTTATGGATAGTTAATCTGAACTCTTTGGACATTAGAGGATATCATTCAATCTTGTTCAATAGACTACCATGGAAGTTGGGATCAATATATTTCTTTAGTATATTTTTATTATGATAACTATTTTCAATACAATATAAATATGACACCTTCTGAGTCATTTTATGGAATGAAATGTCGAAATCCAACATTTTCAGATAATGTGTATTGGCCTGAACCTTTCTATTCCATTGCTTTGTGAGAAATAACGTGTCTAGGGTGTCTTTGGATGGCATGGAGACTTGTTTCAATGATATTCAAAAATTCCCAGTTTTTTTGGATTTCCAATTGTGTCTCGCACCAATGGTGTCAAAATTTTGATGTCACCCGAATGGTGTAACCCTTTTTTGTCACCCTTGAGTTGTCACCCCGGAGGTGTCACCTGGGAGATTCTATCTCTAGTGGTTCCTTGAACAGTGGTTCCTCATGCATAGCGATAGGTCACCCTAGTGGTGACTTATCTAGTGGTGTCCTGCTTAATGGTTTCCCACTAATGGTGGAAGGTAGTTCATCCTGAATATTCCTCTTTTATTGGGGCCTCATCTAGTGGTGAATCTTTTTGTGATGCCTCATCTGGTGGTGCCTAGATTTGCGATGCCTCGCTGGCGGTGCATCGTATAGTGGAGTCTCATGAATGTAGATCCCATTTCTTCTAGTTTTTCTCTTTTGACATCCTATTTGACATAAAATGAGTATAATTCCACATTTTAAAGGATTCAGGACCGATTAAAATCCCTTAAATTGTATCATTAATTTCCTAATATTTTGGGGTCTTTTAAACGGTCAAAACCCCATAGTCTTTTTCAGATCCACCATTAATGGATGATTTAATCTTTATCAAATATGTGACTTGGATCAAATCTTCCTTAGATAGAAATATATTTCCTCTTGTTTTTCTCTTCTTCCATTCTCATATGGTTGGATGTACCCAAATCCTTATTCTAAAGAATGATTTTTCGGTTTTGGTTCAGGATTACCTGGGGAGTCACATACTGTAAGTGCGCCCATATTTTTGGCACAACCAACATGTTCTAATAATTCTTCTTCCAAGAAGGATTTTCTTTTATCTATCTTCTTTGGGAATCATTCAGGTTGGGTATATAGATGTTTAAATTTATTAAGCCAGTATATTCTGGATTAATAAAGATAATTGATCCATTTTAAAATCAATATAGAGGGGGCTGTGAAAATTGATACTGGATCTTCCTATGTTTTTAAAGTGCATATTATGATTTGTACATTATAACTAAATAATGAAAATCATGGTTTTTGGGGGTCCTTTTTTCACATATAATCATTTATACATTTCATGTTGGTTGGTTTTTTTTTGAATGGTTATATATAATGATTTTTAGCCATGTATATTCAGCTAATAAATAGACCCATAGGGTCAAATTGTTCTTGTGATAACCACTAATTTAATAAGTGGAATTAAATAGGGGATTCATTATAAAATCAGAAAATATGTTTTCTTTTTTTTGGTGAGATGGTTTAATAGAAGAAATGGTTTTATAGTGGGGTTGTAATGGGCATGATATGATGATGTAGCAGGGTAGCGAAACGAGCTATGTTGTTGTGTGTTGTTAGATGTGGTTGTGATTTGGGGGTTGGTTATGATGATATAGTATTTTGTATAGATTAATTTGAAGAAGACAAATAGGTATTAGTATGGGTTTTTTTTACATTAATGACACAAGGAATGCTTAACCATGTATCTATAGGTTGTGTTGTGTTATATCTTAAATATGAATTGAATTAATTTACCATGACTGTTACTATGTTTCTTAGTTTCCCCGAGTAGTGATGGAACGAATAAATAATTGTATAATAAATTTTGGAATGTCTTGGGTTAGCTCAGTTAATGGATTAGAAATGGCTAAATGAATTGGTTGGGAATGTGGAATGGGATTTATGGATTGATGTGTGGTGTTGCACATTTAGAGGTAGTTGCAAAAGGTGACATTTTTTTCAGTTTATTTGTCTAAAAACCCATAGGTGGAGATTCAATTTTTTGTATTATTTATATATAATTTTACTTAATATTATTTTCTATATGCACCCACCCTAGTTGAGAACTATGTGCCAAACACTCCCAATAGTTATGGGGGAGGGTGTCTTTCCCAACATCCTGGTGCAAGGATGGATGGTTGGACACCCATTCTTCCCTACTCCCTCTTCCAGGCAAGGACAACCATGTTAATTCAGCCAGGATGTGATGATATGTGGTGTCCCATGTGTCTTTTGAATGAGTTGTGACATTGTGTCTCGTGTGTCTTTGGGATGATTTGTGACATGGTGACCCATGTGTCTTAAGGATTTGTTATGATGTTCTTTCCTAGGAGCATATGGGATGATAATGGGTGTGTTTTGGGGACCATGCGTGTTTGAGAAAGATCTGTTGTGAGGCCCAGGTTTGTGGGGGAGGGATTTGTTGTGAGGCCCAAGTGTGTGGGGGAAGGTTGTGTAGTGAGGTCCAAGTGTGTGTGGGCAGAATGTGATGTTGTATATTCAGAAATGGTGGGAGCTCCAAGACATTTTTTGTTAGGGTGTGAGAGCGATTAATTAGTTCGAATGAGGTGTGGGGTACCCTATCATCAATGTGATTTATATTATATTACTAGAATTTTATTACTTGGTGAGTGTTCATTGGTGAGGCTGGGCTTGGTTAGTGTACATGTTTAGGTGTTGTTTGGTTATACTTTTTCTTAGGATATTATTAGCATGCTTCTTTCACATGGGAATTGGAGACATTTTTTTCATTATGATTATACTTCTATGCCCGCCCTACCTATATAAAACTATTTTTATGTTTAAAATATGATTTTATAGATCGTGACATACCTTACTAGCTTATATTATTAGTAGTTGTTATGTTTCATCTTAGAGTTACTTTTGTGAATTAACTTTGGGTACTTCTGTATTTTCCCCAGTTCTATATTACATATACATGTTGTATAGTTTTGAAATTATTTTAATTATGTGATGGAGTTTCATTTTTTATGATCTAGAATATCTCTCGATCTTGTTTCTTAAAAATGGTTATGCCTCCCATATTGTGAGATTTTCACACCCTTGGTGCTAGTCTCCAATCATGGGCATACTGGATGTGGGATTCAGGGGGTTATTAGATTCCTTTAATCATTTACAACCTAGGAAAGGTATATTTGGTGGTAGGGTTTCATGAAAGAGTGTTATATGAGGTAATGGTTGAGAGATAGCATATAGTTTTGAGTTAGTAATAGTGAGAATTGCATGGGTTGGTATGTGAATAGTTCTAGATGACCTTGGTACGTCACAAATGCCAGGGAGACCGAATATGAAATGGGGTTTTGGGGGCCCTAATTATCAATTGCATGAAATATATGCTTATCAAAAAACCAATTGATATGGTCCTTCTTATAGTTTAGAGACATAGTAATGGTACATGCATCATAATGACTTGTGTTTTTTGTTTGAATTGGGTTTTATAGGGAATGTAAAAATGGATAAAATGAATGAGATGAATTAAAATAAATCCTAATAAAGTTATGTACTACTTTAGATTAGGAAATATTTGTTTTTCGTTCACTTATGGATCCTGGATATTGTCTGTGTGTGGTTCAAGTAGTGGAGGTTCAGCAGGATGACCCTGTTGATTGTCATAGTGTTGGTCCAGTCAAGGAAGATGAAATAGTGGTAGAGGATGTTTTAGGACTTCTAGTGGATGTTATTGAAGAAATAATAGGGAAATGTATCTAATGTGGAGACAGAATGTTTTCTAGAGGATCTATAGATTTCATTTTGTTTGATCCAGGCCCTAACAGAGTATAAGGTCACATTAGAAGTTTTCCAGATGTGGAGTGTTGTGAATCAGTGGTGGATATTTTATCTGGTAGAGCAGAAGGAGGTAGAAATCTTATGGGATGAATTCTATAAGGGGTTTCATGAATAATTAATTAAATTGACCATGATGGAGGAGAAGAGGAAGGAGTTAATATGCCTTCAGTATGGGGGTATGTTAGTGTGGAAGCTAGGAATAATTCTCAAGAACCATCGGGGTTTTTTCCCAGATCATTTTCTAGATGAGTAGTCTCTTGAGAGACGTCTTGAGGAGGAAATCCACCATTCTAAATAGTATGAAGTTACTACATTTACATTTCTAATGTATTTGGTGGTTCAAAATAAATAATAGGTGATTGAGAAGATGTAATCACAAGGAGGACTACTGATAGAGGGGATCAAGTATAGTTCTTTGATAGGAAGATTTCTATATGGAAGATCTAAAGAGCAAGGACCTTCAAGATTTCTACTATCTAGGAGCTGACCATGGTAGATTCTGTTTCGAGCTTATAGTCTCTCTACCATTCATGTGGGGTTAAGTATAATGTGTTTCTTCTATTGGTTTCAATTCTATCTTTAAAATTAGTATCACATGGAAACTCGAGCTCAGTTTGGTGGAGGTGGACATATTCAGTGACAACCTCAACAACAATTTCTAGTGAGACTATTTCAGTAGAAGGGGTAGTATGATTTTTCTCTGTTGATGGGATATAGATTTGGTGGAGGATGATATTAGGATGTCCCTCAGGTTCAGGGACTATGACTTGAGAATTTCCATGGTGGTGGTTACCAGAGAGTTAGAGGAGATGGGCATGATTAGTTTCATGTGGTAGAGGAAACATTTCCTATATGTCCGTAGATCGTCAGAGGTACAATCAGTTTATTTACCACCCATTTTTGTGACATGTTTTATTTATGAGCTTCACAATATATTGTTACAAAAACTCTATACCATGCTCTGGGACTATATATAGAGTGTCTTCTCGGTCCCTTGGTGTTGAGTATACAAGTAAGAGGCCCGAAAAACATGTTTTATGGTGTCCAAGGGTTTAGAATAACGATGGGACCAGATCAGTCCTAAGGGGATATCTTTTTCCTACAAATGCATTCATACGATGTTATAATCATAATCGATTGGTTATATTCCATATATTCTATTATTAACTACTTTCGGAGAATAGTAGTGTTTTCGGATGTGGGTGGCCAACGTGTGGTTTTTGTTGCGAGCGGGGTTTTCAAGTGGGAATTCAGCCTTTGGATCCCCTTATTTAATTATTGATGATTTGATAGTGTAATTAATATATGGTGAAATTTTGGGAGTTTCTAGGGTCATTGTGGAGTTCCTTGATGTTTTCCCGAAGTAGGATACGACGCTACTGCCTTGAAGTGATGTAGAGTTTGGGATTGAAATTAATCCGAGAACTTCTATAATTTCAATGGATCCTTACCAGCTAAAACCTTATTTGTTTTAGGATTTGGGGATTCAAATAGATGATTTCATGAATTAGGGGTTTATTAGGACTTATTGTGTTGTCACAGGGAGCTCCAGTGTTGTTCAAAAAGAAGGCAGATGGTGGTCCGAGGTTTTGTATAGGCTATTGAAGGTTTAATCAGGTGATGGTCAGAACTGTTACCCTCTTCCAAGTATAGAAAAATAATTTTGACCAGATGAGATGGAATATTTTTCTTTCTATGATCAATCTGCGGTCTGTATATCACTAGTTTAGGGTGAGGATGTGATATAACATAACGAATTTCCTCGGATGCAGGTATGGGATCTTCAAATTTTTAGTCATGTTGTTCAGTATTATTAACTCCCCATCTTTGTTCATAGGACTTCTGAAATCTGTCTATAATGAGTTCCTAGACTAATAAATCATCATATTAGTCGACGATATCTTAATCCACTCAATTTCAAAGGGAGATAATGTAGAGCGTCTCCAAATTGTCTTGCATGTTATTCGACGCCACCATCTATTTGGAAAGTTTTACTAGTGTATGTTTTGGAAACAGGATGTGCATTTCCTTTGGCATGTTATGTCTCAGCGGGCAGTGGAATTTTACCCAAAAAGGTTGAGGCATTTATTTCTTGTGAAGAACCAAATAATCTGGCATAGTTTCGTAGATTCCATGGTATCGTGAGCTATTATAGGAGGGTTTTATTACCCAATTTCTCTCAATTTTCATCACCATTAATTTTCTTGACTAGGAAGGACAAAGAATTTGTGTAGAGACATCAGTGCTACGAATTTTTTGGTTTTCTAATGGGAAAGTTGGTCAATACCCTTTTTCACGAGCTTCCTAAGGATGGGGTAATGTTTTAGGTATTTTGTGATGCTTCCCATATGGGTTTTGGTTTAATGTTGATTCAGTAGTGAGTGGTGATCTCTTATGCGTCTGTGAAGTTACATCCCCATGAACATAACTATTCCACCCATGATCCGGGGTTAGCCGTGGTGGTGTTTGTAGTGAATTTGGGGAATCATTATCTTATTGGGAAGTTCTTTTTGGTTGTCACTGATTATAAGATATTGAGTTATATCATTTCCTAGTTTGATCAAAACTTTCAGCAGTTAATGTGGAAGGATTTTCTTCATGATTATGATTTTTATATCTTTTACACCTTAGTAAGGGGAATGTTTTGGCAGCTCACTTGTGAAAACATTCAAGGAAGAAGGTTGTTTGGGAATCTATGGACACTTGGAGGGTGATAGTGGAGTTCTAAACCTTTCACATAGATAAAAGGGTGGACGATGGTAGAGGCTATCTATTTCAAATAACAATGTAGTCTTTTTTGATTTTTTAGGAGTATGAGTCTTAGTGGGGTTACTCGGAGGCATAAGTAATGCATGATCATGTTGGATAATATGATGTTCTAAAGGGTTGGTGACTGGATGGTTGGAACCATATGTTGTTTCATGGGAGGTTTTTTGTTCTAATTGTAATGAACAGTGGATTCCTTAGTGAGTTTCATAAATCACATTTGGTGGTACACATAGAAGTATCCATGATTTACCATGTCTTGGGGATATAGTTTTTGTTTCCTCTGATGAAATTGGAAGTGGAAAAGATAATGGAAAAGTTCTTGCTTTTCCAGCAGGCAATGGATATACACTATATTATTGGTGGTTTTTTCCATCACTTGGATGTTTCTAAGTGGAAATGGGATGAAGTATTGATCAATTTAGTTATAGGGTTACCAGATCATAGGGTGGTTGTGATGTTATCTGGGTGATAGTTTATCATTTTATGAAATCATTCCTCTTATTAGTAATCATGGACTTAGGCTTAGTGGATCCTTTGGATAATAAGTACATTGATGAAGTGGTGTGGTTTTATTGAGTTATGTAGTCCATTATATCAGATCGGTAAACACAATTTACCTCAGGATTTTGGAGGGTATTTCAACATTCTTTTGGAACTAATTTACACCACATTACTTCTATCTACCCTCAAAGATATAGGAATATGTAACAACTATTCCAAATGTTGGAGCATATGTTGCAAGCATGCATCTTGGTCTTTGGCGGATCTTGTTCACAGCACATTATCATGGTGGAATTTTCTTATAAAAATAAATATCACTCTTCCATTGGAACTTCCACATTTTCAGCTTTGAATGGGAGACTTTGTTATTCTCCATTGTGGTAGACTAAGTTCGAGGAGATATTTTTTATTCGTCCTGATGTGGTGAAAAGAATGAAAAAGAATGTTCAGCTCATTCAATAGAGTAAGAAAGCAACACAAGACTAGAATAATTCTTATTCTAATCCTAGAAGGAGTCCCTTAGAGTTTGATCTTTGGGACCATGTGTCTCTGATGGTTTCCCCTTGATGTGGTTAGTGGTGGTTTGGTATAGGGAGTATGCTTTATCTTATGTTTATAAGGCCCTTAGAGGTTTTTGGGTGAGTAGGCAAGGTGGTATACTAGTTAGAATTGTCACCTCAGTTAGAAGGAATCCAAATCATATTTCATGACTCTCAACTTCTTTACTATATTCATGATGACTCTCATTTCATTGACTATGGAGATTTAGATATCAAGGATGATGTGACATTTGTGGAGCGACCAATAGAGATCCAGGATCGTAGAGGAAAGTTTCCACATGGAAAAACCATTACTTTGGTTTGTGTGTTCTGGAGGCATGGTGTCTAGTAGGAGAGTACTTGAGAATGAGAGACGTAGTTGATTGATAAATACCCAGAGATGTTTTTAGTATTTCCTTGTTCTATTATTCTATGTGATGTTATTATTAAACCTTGTTGTATATGAGATGCGATGTTTTACATTGGTTTTGGATGTGTGTTGTGTAATGTGTGATAATGTACTAATATAATAAAATGAGAGGAGATGATTTTTATTTGAGACATATTGCCTATGATTCGATTAAACTGATGCGGGTGAGTCAGTGCCACCTAGAACAGATGGTATATTGACATGGTGGATGGAATTACTCGATTTGTGTGTTTGGACTATGTGGATTTTTATGGTTTTGCACTATGTTTTTTTGTCATTTGGTTTCATGTTTCAACATCCAAGATGATAAGTCCTAGTTAGCAGAATTCATAGGCGGTGTTCTTAGTTGTAGAGTTTTCCACTCCAGCTTTCGAACAACACAATGTGGATTAAAATTGATGTGTTTATTTGGTATCATGTTTCAAGTGTGATATTATCCTTATGAGTAATCTTAATGGATTGTTGTTAGGACCCATCCTCTCTTTTCTTAGGGGATGGTTTTGAATTATTGAGGGAAATAATTATTTGAGAGGTTTATGATGTAATGGTCTAGACTTATGTAGTCCATTACATTGTGGTAAATCTAGTGTTTTGGGTTTTTGGGAAATCCAAGGTGAATGAACTCAAAACCTTGAAAAATTACCAGTTTTTCAAGTTCTCAAATGTTTTCTCTCACCAGTGGTGTCAACTAGGTAGTGTCACCCTGTCGGTGTCACCCTGGAGGTGTCACCTCGGTGGTCTCACTCCAGCATTGTCACCCTGGAGGTGTCTCACCTGGGAGGTCACTCACTAGTGGTGGCACACCGATAGTCTCTCATCTAGTATTGTTTCTTACAAAGGTTCCATAACAAGTGGTGCATCATTCTTGGTGGTAGGTCTCCCAGGTGGTTACTCACCTGGTGGTGTCTCACCCGATGGTGTCGTAGTGATGGTGGAGGTGGTTCAACCTGATATTGCCTTTTCTAGTGGTGCCTCATCCAACGATGGCTCATCCAATGATGCCTCGACCTGTAGTGCCTCACTGTCAGTGAGTCGTTTGGTGGTGTCTTGTGAACATTTTTCCTAGTTCTTCTAGTTTTTTCATTTAACGTCCTATTTTATGTAAAATGAGTATAATTCCATATTTTAAGTGAATTGAGATAGATTCAAATCCCATAAATTCTATCTTTAATTTACTAAGAGTTTGATGTATTTTAAATAATAAAAACCATGTATTATGGGAAATATCAACATTTAATTAAAAATTAAAACTGTATCTAACCCATGACTCAGACTAGATCATTATCATGTCAGAATATAATTCCCCTTATTTGTTCCTTCTTTTTTTATATTGAGACTATAATTCCACAAATCCATCTTTTATAGATATTTTTCCTCAGTTTTCTTCAGGATTCCCTAGAGAGTTACCTTCTCTATGAACTCCCTAGTTTTTGGAGAAACCAAGAAGTAATGATCGTTCTTCTTCCAAGTATGTATTCTTTTGTCTTTATTATTAGTGCATAATGTGGGATGGGTATATAGATTTTTACCTTTGTCAAGATATTTTATACATAATTAATAAAGATAAATGATCCGGTGTTAAATCAATATACAGGGGTCTCAGAAAAGAGACTCATTATATTTCTTTGACTTTTAGTTGATATTGTGATTTATACGGGCTAAATACCCACAAAAAAATCATTGGGATTGGGGGAGTACTTTTTTGTGCATTGAATCATTTATTTCTTTTCTTTAGTTTGGTTCTTGTTCAACGGTTATATATATATTTCTGTTAACCATGTATATTCATCTAATAAATGGATACCTCGAGATCAAATAGTTTCTATGATAACCCTTGAATTAACAAGTGGAATTAAATTATAGATTCCTTATAAAATCTGAAAATATAATTTTCTTTGGTTGGTGTGGTAATGTGGTTGTGGTATTGGTGGTGCCATGGGGTTGTGATAGTCATCATATGACGATGCATCAGCTTTGTGAAACTGGTTATGTTGTTGTGTGTGGTTGGATGTGGTTGTGAGTTGGGATTTGGTTCTTTTGATATTGTATTCTGGATGGATGATTTTGAAATATGAAAGTACTGATTGTTATGGGTTTTCCCATTAATAACATGCATAATGCCTCACCTCGTATCTAGATTTTATTGTATGATGTGTTATTTAATGTGATGTGCATTAATTTACAATGACTGAAACTATGTTGTTTAGTTTCTGCATGTATTGAATGAGTGAATGAATAATTTCATAATAATTTTTGGAATGTCTCGTATTGGTTTTGTTAATGGAGTGTAAAGGGTTAAATTAATTTTTGGAGAATGTGTAATAGAGTTTATGGATTGATGTGTGTTGTTGTTCATTGAGAGGGAGCAACAAAAGGTGATAGTTTTCTGAGTTGGGTATTTTTCTAAGAAATGATATGTGGGACTTGGGTGTTTTGTATTATTTATATATACTTTTAATTTCTTTTGTTTTCTATATTCACCCCACCATAGTAGAACACTATGTTTATAACACCCCTTTAGTCACCAGGGAGGGTGTATTTCCCAACATCCTGGTGGGAGGATGCATGGTTGGCCACCAACTATTCCTTGCTCCCTCTTCCAGCTGATGATGGCCCAAGTTTCATCAACCAGGATGTGATGAGATGTGTTTTCCCATTTATCTTTTGGATGAGTTGTAAAATGGTGTCCAAGTGTCTTTGGGATGAGTTTTGGTGTGCTTTCCCC
The DNA here is from genome assembly GCA_963277665.1 of Viscum album. NCBI lineage: Eukaryota > Viridiplantae > Streptophyta > Magnoliopsida > Santalales > Viscaceae > Viscum > Viscum album. The sequence goes on from OY728150.1 coordinate 938,762,868, forward strand.
ACTATATATTTGATGAGATGGGATGTGTTGTGAGGCCCAGGAGTGTGAGTGTTGGATGTATTGTGAGGCCCGGGTGTATGCAAGTGGGATGTGTTGTGAGTCCCAGTTGTGTGATGTAATGATGTTTTGAGAGGCCCAGGTATGTTCAAGAGGTATGTGATGTGGTATATTCGGAAGATGTGGGAGCGCTACGACATTTTCCATTTGGGAGTGAGACAGAGTCTAAAAAGTGGGAAAGTAGTATAGGGTACCCTATCATCGATGAGATTTATATTATATAAGCATACTTAAGTTACATAGAGAGAGTTACTTGATAAGGTTGGGTATGGTTACTATACCTATTTTTTTGTGGCTTGGTTATGTTGTTTTCTCACATAAGTATTAGAATAATTCTTCCACATGTGCACAAGAGACTTTGGTTTTCTTGATAAGTATACTTATATGGCCACCCTATGTATATAAAACTATTTTTAGGTTTATAGACAGATTTTAGGGGTATTTCTAGACCTTACTAGCTTAGATTCCTGATACTTACTACATCTCTTATTAGCATTAATTTTGGGTATTTACATTGGAGAATGTGGTATTCATACTAGTTCTATTTTATACATTCATGCGGGATGTTATTCTCTTTATTTATATTATGTCTTCAAGTTTCTTTTTGGATGATCCATCATATATACAATTTATTTTTTATAAATAGATTAATTCCTCTCATATTGTCAGATTTTTACACCCTTGGTGTGAGTCCCCGACATGGGGCCAACTGGATACGGGACTCAGGGGTAATTATCTCCCATTAATCACTACTGTCTGGGGAGGGGTATGTTTGGAGTAATGGGTCATGGCATGAATTGTGGGATAAGATGTTTACAGGACCAGAATTAGTAAAGGATGTTGATAATAAAGTGAGGTTCATCTAGCAACACATGGGGATATATCAGAGCATGTAGAAAAGTTATGTGAATAATTAAAGGAAGGATCTATCTTTCGAGGTAGGTGATCAGGTAATTATCATTGTTTATTCAAGGATATGTTTGAATCCTTTTGGTATGAAAGGGTATCTAGGTCTGCCGTTCATTGGACCTTATGAAATCCTGGAGAATGTTAAACCATTTTCTTACCGAGTATCTTTTCCTCCAAGTTTTTTATGGTATATAAGGTAATTGATATACCAAATACATCTCGTGTTTTGAGCCCACAAGTAGTTCATATAAAATAGAACCTTTTGTTTGAAGATAAAACTAATTTGAATCTTGATTGTAGATAGTAGGTATTACTGAACAATGTAATTCAATATGTTAATGTTTTATTGAGAAACCAAATAGTTGAAAAATCAATATGGGAGTTGTGGAATTCAATGAAATAAAGGTATCCTCACTTGTTTAATAAGTGAATAAAAATTGTGAGGACAGAATTTACATATTGGTGGGGTGAATGTGACAACCTAGGTACTTATAAAATAATTTATTTTAATTCTAGAATTAGATAGTATAATTAATTTTAAATATATAATTAAATTAGTTGTATTTATAGGAATTATGGAATCTATATAAATAGATTAGTAACATCACCTATGAATGTAAAAAAAATTATTTATCTTATCAGTGATGTTATGAAATAATTATATCATGGAATGTGTAAATAAATGTTTTCAAAATAACAAATTTAGTAATAGTATTTTTGTGAAACCAAAGGTTTTTATTTTGAATTTTATAGTTAATATAATTATTTAAAAGAAAATTTATTATCATAAAATATAATCATAAATTAATTTGTTTTTTTATTATGATTAAAATATAATTTTACTATATCTTATTTAATTTTTCAAAATGTCATAAATTGAGTTATAATTTTTTTAATTTGTATTTTTTGAATAATTGATGATTTTAATTAAAAAATTTATCATATTTTGAAATTTATTTTAATAAAATAAAGACCATTTCATAATTCTACACATTAAAAATTATTAGGCTGAATTTTTGGGATTTATCTAAAATAGTTGAATTTTTGTGAGTAGTGAAATACTGTAATTTATAATATTTATCATAAACACGAATTATTGAGTCATAGATGATTCATGGATAATGTAATCCTTCAATCTCACAAAATCCTTCTCCCTTGGTCTTATTTAGTCTTTTGAATTAAATATATTCATAGTCTTGATCCAAAATAATAACTAATTAATAAAATTTAAAAAAACACCTCTCTCCTCTACTATAAATAACCCCCACCTCTTCTCTTAAAACCTCAAATCCTTGTATATTGTTTAATTTATCCCCAATTACCTTTCCAAGCATCTTCCCACCTCTGGGGCCATTTGGAATCCCTAAAAGGTGAAAACCAAGTTCCTTAAAGAGGTTCTCAGTGATAATACATCAAGAGGTAAAATACTCTTTATTTTTCTATTATTTTCTATTCAATTTTTTTCATTTCTTATTCTCTCCTATCCTAATCTTATCCATGTGACATGATAACTCCATAATCATGCATATAATGTAATTATATAATATAAAAATAATATCCATCAGCAAACCTCTCCTATTCTACTCTTATTCTAAAAAATGAAAACACTATCTGTGATGTGTCGGTTTACCATCATCCTGGACGATGTGTTTTAATTTTCTTACCACATTCACGGATCGTCATAAAACATTTATATACATAAATCATATTTTATTATACATATTATAATTTAAATACTTTTTTGGAACCAATATATAATCATGATATTAAAAAATATTATATAAGTTCGTGATGGCCTTAAAAGCCACCAAAATAAATAAAATATTTTTCTTTAATGTTTTATCTAACGAATCATACTCATAATCGAAAAAATGATATATGGTATCATTAAAAATTCTGGTAAAATATTAATATTATTTATTTATACTTTTATAGTTTTTATTCAGTTCGATAAGAAAACCCATAATGAACCAACCATTGGAACCATGAAATAAACACACCTAAATAAATAAAATAACAAAATATTATCAATAAATGGATGGAAATATTTTATAATAAGATCATATAAGGTATTATAAATATTAATATAGATCTATAATAAATTAAAAACACTATTTAAAATATTATACCAGATGTTTTATCACATTTTATGGATTTCAGACCTGAGGTAAGATAATTTTCTTAAAAAGTATACTTTTATTTTCTATTTTTATAAAATCCAGAAGGATTATTTTTTAACATATATGGTATGAGAAGAATTTACCGAATTAATTATTCTTAAATGTTTTTAAGCTTTCTTTACAATATTATATGTTTATTATCAATGAAAACATTTTCTATTATATGTGTGCAGTATTCTTTTAGTAAGTGATTTTTCTCAGGGAATGATTTTTATAATGAAAGCAATCATGTTATATGATTATATTTTGGTTATTTGGAATTTTTTATGATGGAGGGTGGGACATATATCTCCCTATAATAAATTTTTTATGTTTACGTTAGAATTTAACCATAAGGGTTATTCCTTGTGTAACTGTGATGGTTACACCATATGGTTGCATTGAGGGTTACATTAGAAGATATTCATGAGGTTCACATTGTAAGGTAGTTTTGAGGGTAACACATAATATAGAAGTCATTAGGGTTATATTCTTAATTATTTATTTCTCGAAGTACATAAATGGTTTTTTTTATTTTTTCTATTTTTTATAGAAATCAACATTTTTCAAAAATTAACTATATGATACTTTATGGACGAGAAATTTGTGTTTGTGAAAATGAATTCATATTTTAATAAGTATTCATGGACTACTCATGTCTTTCCTTTTTTATTCCCCTTTCTAATATTTTTTTCACATCCCATTTTTCTAAATGTTTTTCACATTGTTAAAGGAGTTATAACAAAAAAAGAATTATCCAAGATGAAGGAAGTGAAAAATTTTCATTAAATGAAATCATGTTTTATTAAAAACTATTAAATTAGGAAAAAAGTGGATTTTGTTTTATTATTATCAAATTCTTATTCTTTTGGTTTGATATGTATGTCTTATTACCCAATTATATAAATCTCTAAACCAAATAGATCATTTTAAATATAATAAAGTGAATTCCAGATGAATTAACTAGATTATGTAATGTTTAATTCCAGTTCCTTTTATGTTTTACAGAATTTATAAAAAATAGGAAGCGAATATTTCACTTATGCATATGTGTGGACTACCTTCCCCATTTAGTGATATGACTAATTTTTCATCATTGTTTTTCATTGTTGTTTACTATGATAAATTTAATGTTTATAAAATAATTATGAAATAATTAGGCTTCTATAATTATAATATATTATAAAAAATTTACGTTTCTATTTTTGTGAAAATGATAATGTCGCCCGTGCATATATGTGGACCACCACGTCCTTGACATGCTGTGATTCCATTTTCATTTATCTTTTACATAGACTGTATTAAATGATAAATATTGTTAATAAATATGTTATTTATGATATAATTATAAAAGAGAATATGGAGAATAAATATGATATAAATGTATTGATTATGATTTTGGATATTATAAAGCCATTACTAAGGTGAACATACCATAACCATCAAATGGAAACAAACATAGAAAATAGATATATTTTATCCAAAATGATTATTTTAATCAGGAAATTTTTAATAAATAGAAAAATTGGAAACTATAATGGAATGATACATACTATCTTATGTTTGAATAATGTTGTTTAATAAATTTATAATAAATATATACATATTATATATAGGACCCTAGAACACTCTAATATGGGAGTGGTGAATCATGGTGTCAAATATTTCTTTTAAGGTGATGTATATGTTCCCACAACGACAGAAACATGTAAAAACATCCTAATAAAATTGTGGAGTTATTAAACATTCATAGGCATTGATAAAACATATAATTTTTACACGGTTCACCACTAAGGGATAGTAAAATGTGTATACATTGATGGTGTGTTCGTTATACCTAAATCCACTAAGCATCACTAGTTTTTTGTGGAGTACAGAAGGTAAGAAAGTGTTAATTTTTGGTAAGAAAATACCTCTATAAGAATTTTAACCATATTACACTAACTCCCTTTAAAAAATTCATTGAATCACCCTATTTCACTTACATGGGTGTCTTATTTCATAGTTAAAGGACATGAAGGTCACCTGAATAGATTTGGATTTTATGTCTCTGTCTCTGACAAGAACGACACTCTTCTTTCACCAGAGTCAAGAATTGAATCTCGTGTAAGCACTATTAATGAAAATAATATGTTAAAAAATAAATTTCATGAATATATAGGACTTTATTAACCACATTATTGTTTCAAATAAATATCATCATTCACAAACATACAAACTTTTGTGAATCTCCCCGTATTTGTGAAGCTCTCATCTTTGAGAGAACTCTTATGTCTTCATGAAACTCCCTTTTCTAAAAATACATAGAATCCATTAAGTCTTAACCATAATTTTAATGTTGATTTTTCTCATGAATATTTTCTAATTCAGAAAGCTTCGTGTCTTTAAAAATTCAGATTGATTCACCATTTTCTCAAATTATCTCCTCTTAGAAATAATGTGTGTGGCCGCCTCTTTATAAGAATTTTATTTTTTGATGATTTAAAGATCACAACAACATTTTCATTAACCTCTACCTTAATTTTCATGAATCTCAGTATATTTTCAGATATCCTGTAAAATTTAACCTATAACAAGAGCTTCTTATAGTTACATGGATTACCGTCACTCAATTGTTCATTAACGAACCATAAAATATTCATGACACTGGATTCCTTCTTGAATATACTTACCATCACAAAACTCCAATATTCACAAAATCCATGACTTGACTATATATTTGAATATTAATTACTTTAAAAGACATTTATTGAAACATGATTATTCGTCCTAATATTGTGCAGTAAAAAAATGAAAAACATTGGGATGGATTTCACTTTCAACACTAAAGCCTCATGTACCATAAGATCACTTACCTTGAAAACACACTGATCAACCAAGTTTGGATAAAAAATATATATATATAATCCACTTCTAGGTGTGAATATACTTTGTTCCAACATTTATAGAATATTTTTTTTGTGTATATGAAAATACATGAATTTTGGTAATAGTTTTTGTTTGATTCTCAATGATTTTAGGGATTGTCTATGCTATATTTTCATTGAGATAAAATACATGGATATTATGATTTAAATTCCATATATATTCTTATCTTATGTTTATTCCAAGAATTATAAAGTATTTATACAATTTTTCACTCTTTGGTAATTTAAATGATCGTGATGATTCATTTAGATAATAGATGACCATATTTCCAGTAGTTGTGGAAAATTTTCTTTCATGTCCATTGTATTCAAAAAAAATATAACTTTTAAAAAATATACATTAAATTTTTTAAATGTTTAATTTTCATCAGCCTTAAAATTATTTATAATTTATTAGAAAATAATGTTTCTAAATGTTTTCCAAACAAGTCATTTTTTTATAAAATTGGGAGTGGAGTGTTTTTTAACATATATGGAATGAATATATTATTTATACATCATTATTATTCATTTATTTTATTATTTTGATTAATTAATTTTTTAAAAGAAAACTATTTTATCAATATTATACGAATTTCATGTTCAAATTTTATCAGAATAAAATTATATTATATCATGTTTTCAAAGAATGGTTTCAATGAAAATTTAAATATATTTTTCGTCGATGTCGAAATAATTTATGTATTTTTATTCTTCACTTGGGATATGATATTGTGATACTATCTACTTTATTTCTTTCAATGTCTTATGATGATGATGATTTAAGGCTCACTCTAGGAAACCAATTAATTTCCCATAGATTAACAATGTTATGACGAATCCTTTATGAAACCCATTTATCATCTATGGGTTAAACTAAAATAAAATGATGAAATATTAATGAATCTTTTTTCCCTTATATGGGTAATGACATGAAAATATTATGATATTATGAATATTTAATATTCTTGTGGGACACATATTAATATATTTCTTTTTATCATGGGTGAAACAATAATTATATATCCCACCAATGATCTGGGTAGTGATGATGGAGTTGAGAAACTACAAAGAGATGAAAGAGTTAATAAACTCTTAAGAGATAAAAGGTTTAGTTAAATACTTATAGATGATGTATTTAACTGATTTTATATTACTCTTAAGAGAATATTGGAAATGATCCGGTAGGAATTCCATTATGTAACTTTTTCCACAAAATTTGTCATATTAGTGAACCGTGACTAAAAACTGATTTTATATAGTTATTTGATTGAAAAATACTTTATTATATTATTTTCACAAGGATCATGATTGATTATTAACTATTTTGTACCCTTATGAACTATGTTGTTTATTATAACAAATCATTATTCAATTATTTGTTGTCAATGATCTTTGACACATTATGATTGATTGTTATAAGTTACAATCATACCTTATGTTTATATTACACCCACTTATAATCATTGATTAATATATTTTATATTTATCCTTAATTATAAAATGACTCTACCCTTTATTATTTTCTCTTTTCAAAGGTTATTAAGAAATATTTGGTGTAGGGAATGCGTATGAAGTGTAAATGTGAGAAAATATTTAGGGGATATGTTCAGGATTTTTTAGGAAAAAAAGAGACTATGTGTCTATTTTCCAAAGAATATGATAATTTATAGTTATTTGGAATGAATATCTATAATATGTATTGAATACACATCTAAAATTTAAAGAAAACATTTCCCATAAGCCCTTTAAATTCTATTTATTGGGTGTTGGAGGCACTGGAGAATGTTCTACGGATTTTTAGGGTAAATGGGGAATGTGGGTGGGGGGGTTATACTACCATTTTTTGAAATTTTGTGGTGTGGTTCCATAATATGCACCCCAATACTAGCTAAAATGGTGTATAGGTTAATGTGGTGGTGATGGTGGGATCGTGTTAGAAACCGGTAGTAATTAATTTTTAATCATTGTTATTTCATAGCGAATATAATTCCACATAGAATAGCTGGGTTTTATGCAGTGGAGTGGGATTGTTGAATAGGAAAATTGAGTTGCTACTTCATAGTGGACCAAGGTACAAAAAGTCCATTTAGGGGTGATCTACTAATATTGGGGTAGCTACGGTGTGGAGGATAGGCTATGTTGTACCCTCTATTTTGTATAAGGTCTCATCTGGGTGGTGGATTTTTCTACGCTATAGTATATCCCTCTGGTTATAAGAGATGCATCATATATTTATTTATGGATATTGGAAAGAGTATGACTTTGTAGGCTGCATCATAGTCCTTTGTACTACACTGTATAATTCCATAAGTCAATGATTTTGGAATTTTCATCTGCGAGGCTGTCAGGTAGTCTTTTTTTAAGTGGGCCTAAAAATATCTGAAGCCCTGTTCGAACTCTATTTCCCCATATTTTCCTCTCAAACCCTATGTTCCTTGAGTTCTTTTTGAAGGAATTTAATGACCCTTTCAATCAATAATAACCAAAGACTTCTAAGGATCAAACCACGGTGATATAATGATAGTTATACATAATTTTGTTGTAGATTCTATCAATTTGATCAATTTTTTCACCCATTTACCATACCCTTATTTGGAATTATATCTCTTTCAATATAATAGAGTTTATTTTTATTTTATTGGAATGGTTTTATTGTAACATCCTTGTAGTGATGTTGTTTTATTATGAGATTGGGGATAAGATATCCTCTTTGGAATTCCATTTTCATTTCTAGAACATCATAAGATTGTGGTATTGGACTTTTTGTTGTAGTGTAATTAACATAATATAGATTAAACTAGATTACATATAGACAAGGTTTCTGGTTAGAGATCACATTTCATTATTGTTTCCACTGTGATAATGGGATTTCTCTTGATTTTATATATATTTTTCGACCTATTTTATGTTATTAAACATGTTTATTTTGTTTTGACTAAAAAATATTTCATGATGAAATTTATAAATAATGCAAAGAAGGATAATTGGTTGTTTGGATAATAAGGTAAATAGTCATGTTTCATTAATACATAGTATATTTTAATTTCATGGTAATAAAATTGAATCTAAATGAATTCTTAATTAAAGAACATTCTTCCATGTGCGAATGGAATTGGTTAAAAAACATAAATAAAAAAAAATTATTGTGGATATTAATGAAAGGTGTATTATAGGTAGTTTTTATTTAATGTTTTATCAAAAATGAATCAATACTAGAGATAATATTTTTATAAATGATATATCATTATAGCTGATGTATTAGGTTACCCAAAGATATAACATGTAATAGTTGAATATGTTAATTCAATCTAGATTAAGACCCATTTGTTTGGTACAAATAAATGTTTGGGGCGATTGTTTCTCAATTTATTATGATTGATACATTTCTTTTGATTGGTCCATGATAGTTCATTTTCATGTGAAGGATTAATACATTTTTTTCAACATTTTTCCTGTCGAAAATGTATGTTTTTTGTTTAATTTTGTATGCTATTGATGTGAGTCTTTCTATGCAGTGTGATGTGATTCTAGGATGGATGGTGAGATATAGGTGGGGGGATAGGGTTTATGACAGTATTTGATTCTTGTGATGTCAAGATACGTGGGGATTTTTTAAGGGTGTCTGGAAAGGAACTGAAGTTTTTCAAATGCATCAAAAATGGGATTACCCTTTTCTACAATGAAAATGGATTCTTTATTATAAATCTACATAATGAGTAGATTTTATGGTTCATTTATTTTCTTAATTATATTCCCCACTATTTTAGGTATTTGTTTGTTCTTGTTTATGCACATATTTTTTGGTATCCTTCAATGATTTCCTTATGTAACTATAATTATGTAATGTTAAATTATTAGAAAATGTTTTATCCCTTGGGGTTGGTTCATACTAGAATGGAAATTTTACTGTTAATATTATGAAACTATGGACTCTTTTTGATTTCTCTAGGATGGTATGTAATTCACTTGAGGATAAAAAATTGTGGATAAATAAATTTTTTATTATGGTTAATGAAACACACTATTTATTGAGGTTAATTAATATATAATGAATTAATTAATGTAAAGTGAAAATAAAAAATGTAATTTTGTTAAAGCTATTTTAAATGATTATATGATTATATGGAACCTAGTCCTTATAAATGACAACCAAGTGTCATTGTGATTATTGCTATAGTTCAACATCTAAATTAGTATTTTTCATAGTGTGGTTGTGAGTTATATTATATTCTACATTTTATTTTATTTCATTATCTACCCCAACCATGTTTTTAGGGGGAGGAAAACAAGTGGACTATGGTATTGTGTCTTCCCCAAAATCTAGATGGTGAGGAGAGTTGGATGACTACCCCCACTGACCCAATTCTCTTATCTTTATAGTGTTATATACTGGTATGTATGCTGGTTAATTTAAAAATATTTGTTTCTAGAGATATATGATGGATTGTTGTTATTTTAAACACATTTATCTACATATAAAATATCCAAATAGTAATTATAGGCATGATGTTTATGAGTTTTGATGGATGAAGGTACATAATTGGTGTATTGGATATAATGGATCAAGATAAACACCAAGTGGATTGGCTATGGTGGATTGATATACAATACATGAAATATTATATATAGAATTTGGGTTATGTTATATCCTAGAAAATAATCGATTTCTGTATGCTAATGATTCATGGTATGTTGAGATGATGAGATTCATGAATGGAATGTTGTGATACATACCATATGTGTCTTAAGGCAATATTCTTTGTGGAGATATGGATCAGGGCATACGTTGTTGGTCTAGAGTGGAAACCAAATGGGGAAGTGGTAGTTGTGTACCCTTGATGTTTTATTACTATAATATATTATACCTTGTATTTGATACATAGGGAGAGTTAGCCATGGTGAGGCAAGGAACATAGTATTCATATTTGGGTGATGAGTTAGTTTTACTTATTTTTCACATGGCTTTAGTATTATTTCTTTATCTTTTTATGAGATTATCTGGGGATGATATTACAGATTATTCCTATCATTCTAACCTTTAATATCTTTTTATTTATTTATAGTTTTGCATAATTTGGTTTTATATAAGGATTTATATTACTAGGTCATGGTTTTCTAGATCTTTTTGGGCTGTTTGGTCACTCCTGAGTTTACATTTTTGGTAAGTTGAGTTTTATTTTCTAATATTTCTAGATTTTTATTACATTAGATGTATGTTCTTGGGTTATTCTACCTTTATGAGATTTGTTGGTCATCATCTCCCTTACCCCACTATCATCCTAGGAAGGGTAATCTTTGGGGGAGGGGGTCATTACATGGATAGGATTTAGTTTAGAGCTTGGCATAGGGGAGACTGCATGGGTTGGTTGAGAAATGATATTAGATAAGTTTTATAAGAAATGAAAATAAGGGAGACTAGTTGAGACATTGGTATTTTGGGCCCCCAATGATCGGATGCAAGAACCTTTAAATTTAGTGAGTCTATAAAATAATTTGATAATAGTAATGGGGTAGAAGCCTATGAAATGGACATGCATCTGTATTCATTTCTCATGTGTTTTAAATGTGTAGAACATTGGATGGGATAAACCATAATATAAATCAAATGACTGATTAATTATTCGTAATTATTGCATATTCCTAGTTTTGGATTTACTAACCATTTTTTATTCCTATAAACATGGATCTAGGTTTACTTCTTCATTAAGATAAAATCAAATATGTTCATCATGATATTCAAATAGATCGTCATTGATTAGTGGTCAGTGATGATTACACTTGGAGGAGGACACTCTAGGTGTTTCAGTACCATAGTATAAATAGGTATGAGAAATTAGTTTAAGACTTAGTGATAGATGATTGGTTGGAGGTGGTTAAAAAATCTTTATGCACGATTTGTGGTCATATATAGAACTATGTTTCATTATTTTTGATGATGTTGTGAGGAGTATATATGTAGTTACGGATATTTTTACTCTGGGATCATGAGGAGTCAAAGGTCTTATGAGAGATGTTAATGGTCCAATTATTAGAACTATTTATTTCATTGACAATGAAGGAAGTCTGTCTCTAGGGGATGATTACCCTTGATCAAGGGATTTATAATGTGCTAGTAATCAAGATCTCTTTCAAGACCATTCTACTATTTTATTCTCAACTATTTCATGTTGAGGAAGATAGGGAATAAAATTTAATGGATTCTTTGTTTCAATAGGTCTACAACAAATTCATATTTTCCTCAAAATATATATCTTGAGGTGTTTTTGAGAGAAGAGTTTATGGAGAGAATACTAGAAAAAACCAGATTATCAATTGATTAAATTTTTTAGGATTTTCCATGATGTAGAGTTGGGATTTGGGTTTCCATGTTTCCTAGATATAAATTTTTTTGTCAGTTAGGGGTTTATACCATCACCCAATATATCATTCCTCTAGTTATGGTTACTCTAAAGCCTTTTTAAATGAATCATACATGTATTTTTCATGTGTAAGATGAGTTCATCATTAGGTACAGTGAATGACCATTCTAGATAGGTAGTGTTCACCAGATGTACCACTACATGTTCCTCAATTGAGGCTATTTTAGCCAAGGAAACGATCGGATGATCTGTATTGGGGACAACATATATGAAACAATGCATGTATGGGGTATCCCTGAGATGCTCCTTATACTCAGAGAGTAATGTGGGATCATGGAGGTGCTCATAATCGGGGTTATAGAGGATATGGATTCAAGTCTAGTCAGCTTCATTCTTTTCTGTTGTCACCATCATCTATCATTTAATGTAACCTTTTCTTTTTTCTATATGGGATCATGATTTTTTTGTTCTAGATACATGATACTATATAACACCTTTACACAGTCTATACTTTGGTACTATATATATATAATCTTTTAGTTCCACTGGTTTTGACTACACTAGTTGCATGTCGATATTTTCTGTATGATGTTTGTAGATATTTTTAGATAGTTATGGGGTATTATTGGCCTCTGGGATATTTCCTATGTTTAAAGGTACATAAATATGACATTATAATTTTTATGGATTTACTATATTTGGTATAGGATGTTTTGGTTGTCTTTTAGAAGGTTTTATTTCATTATACTAATTAGATTCTACCATGTTCATTAGTGACAGAGACTCCCAAATGGGTCAAAGAAGTAATCTTTCCTTGACATCATTTATGGTTGAGATGATGCTGAGTTTGTAATACAATTTGATGATACTGTTTATCGAGGTTTTGTAAGAGTACCATGATGTATTACATACGGATGTTGTAGAGTTTCACCCATAATGGGATATGGAGTTTGGGATTCATCTATAACTTGGTTTTTCTCCTATCATGATATCTCCCTATAAGAATAATCCTTTTATGTTCAGAGAGTTATGAGTACAGATTAGTGATCCAGTGTAGTTGGGTTTTTACAACCAACTATGTCACATTGGGGTGCACAAGTTTTTTGAAACATTTTGAGGGTAGTTTTCATATTTTTATCGACTGTCATGACTAGAACTGTGTGACAGTGAATAACTTCCATAATCGTCCTTATATTAATGATTTATTTGATCATTTTATGGGACCTAGTTGGTTCTCAATGACCAATATATGTCCAGGGTATTATCATATATAGGTGAAGGATGAGGATATTCTAAAATACACTTTTGAATGTTGTCATGGGAATTATGAATTCATTCAGGTTCTATTATATGTTAAGAGAAACAATAATCATGTTCATCAGTTTAATTAACGTAGTGTATATATAATTCATGAACCATTTCATGGTCGTTTTCATTGCAAACATTCTTGTGTACACCACTTATTAGGTTGATCATTCAGTGCATGTACGTTTTGTTTTGGGGATTATTCATCATCAATAGTTGTTTAGGAAGTTATCTATGTTTTACTTATAGTCTAATGATGTTTTTTTCTTAAGAAGTATCTTTTCTAATAAAGTAGTATATTTTGATCCCTTGAAGATCGAAATAATTGTTTCTTAGGTAGCCTCAAGATAGTTATAGAGTTGTGAAGTTTCCTTGGTATGAATGCCTATTATTAGAGGTTCAAAACTGAATTCAATTATGTTATGACACTTATGATATCCTTGAAAAGGAATGATCATGCATTTTTAAGTCTTAAGAGTTTTGGGTAGCCTTTTAGTTCCTCAATTAGATGTTTTTTTGTGGTCCAGATATTTTTTCCAATATGGGAGTTCATCTTGAGGTCTTATATGACAATTTATGCCTTCAGTTTTGTTTTGTTATTATGTATTAGAGATCAATTATTTCTTATATGTATTTTAATTTATGTTCCCACTATCTTAACTATGACACCCATGACTCAAGTTGGTGTTCATTGTGGTTTATTTGATGTTATAGCAACATTACCTTATCACTGAACATTTTGTGGTTCCCTCCAATCATTAGAGTTAGTGGAGTGTCTTGTCCACGTTTGACATGAACATTCTATATTGATGGAGGATGTAATTATTTGATTAATCTAAAATTTGGATTCAATATAAACCAAAAAAACGTAATTTTACTGTTGATATGTTAATAGAGAAGTCATACAGTAATTCTTTATGTGAATATGTCGACTCTAGGATAGGGACCGATGAACTTCTGGTGATCTATATAGATATGGGAGATGATGGAGGTAGAGGTTTTCTTTTTCATATGATAGGTAAATTTTCCTTGGTATAGTATGTAGAGGAGTATCAATAGGTAACTTATTAGGTTGTGTTTTGGAGAGACCCCTATGACTTTGGTGGTTCCCCAACTAGATGGTCTAGAGATGAGAATCATTGTTTGTTGTACCGGGTGAGGATTTTTGTCCCTTTGTCGATGCATGAGGTTCTTCTCCATGATTTTTTCAAATCACCCTTTATGGAACATCATGGCATGAAATAGTTGTATCGAGATATTAGAATTAATTTTAGTGTTAGAAATTGAATCATGTATTCAGAGTTTGTCTCCCAACCATTGTTCATCCATAATGTGAATTCCATTAACCATATTCCTAATAGTTTTCTCTTGTCATCAGATATTCACTATTGGATGAGAGAGGGAATCTCGATATAAATTCGTTATAGTTTACCTAAAGATCATGGATAATTTGACACTATATGGGGGATATCGAATAATTTTTTGAAACTATCATACTTTATAGTGGTTATGGATTAAAGCATATTGTAGGATTTTTTTAAGGTGGAATCTGGAGGAGTTAGTGAGAATCAATGGATCCCTGAGGATTACCATTTCATATCATGATCCTCATTTTACCTATTGGGTGTAGTGAGGTATCCAGTAGAAGTTTTCTCTTAGATATGCCACAAAAATTATTTTTATTTATAAAAGGATTCTCATATATATTACAACATCCCTAAATTTTAAGACATGTTGAGTTCTTGTGTCATTGATTTTGGAAGTTCATGGATAATTCACCTAACCTTGGAATAGTTTTCTTATAGAAATAGTTTTCACCCAACCATTAGCATGGTTCCATTTGAATATTTTTATGGACAATATTTCCATTCTTTATTGTTCTAGACTAGGGTTTGAGACAATACAATTCACATTCTAGAGCTATTGTATAGATCAACAGAGATGGTTCAAGGAATTCATGAGAGGATGAACGAAGTGTCAGATCATTTGATATCTTCTATTTCCCATAATAGGATTCCAATGGAGTTCAATATTGAATTTCATGTGTTCTTGAAGGTGACTCATATTTGTGGGTAGTGAAGGTTTCATCATGGGAGTATGATTTCTCCATAGTTTTTAGGACTTTTGAGGTGTCAAATAATGTTAGAGACATCACATATTGGAAAAACACTGTCTAAAAGTTTAGTTGGATACATGATATATTCCATGTTTCGCAACACCACAATTACCATAATGTTGACACTCACATCAATTATTTATGAGATATTGATGTTGACGATGATGTGACCATTAAAAGGTGAACATTAGTGATATATGATTAAAAGGATATGGTGTTCCATGGGCATATTATTCCTTTGGATGATGTCTTATGGTGGTAAACAAATATTGAGAAGAGAACATAGGAATGTGATTTGTAGAAAAATGTTTAGTAACCTGAAATATTTTTTGATTAGATATTCAATTGTAGTGTATCTAATTTTTTTGGTTGTTGAAATTTTCTTCTTTATTAGATTTTGTATGATGCTCATTTTTTCCTTTCTCTTGTTTGAGAGGTATCATCCCCGAAATAGTTATTAAGAGCTTCTATTTTTGTTTTCTATCTCTAAAATTGTTTCTTCTTTAATATGTTTTTGAGATCTATTGATAGTGATAATCATGATATGTATCTTTCTGGTTGGTTATTCGAATGCCCCTTTTTTCATTCACTCTATTTAGGGTTGGTTTTAAATTTTCATGGATGAGAATGTTTTTATATTAATCTGATGTATGTTATTTGATACTATATGGCCTTTAATTTTTGTTTTTTGAGTGTTGGAATCACCTAGAGGATGTTTAAATTAGTTTTGAGTTAAAACGTGGAAAAGGGGTGCCTCTATAATTTTTTTCATGGCTATGACGTGGGGTCCTTTTACTATGTACCAAGAGAATATTATATGATGTGTAAGATCATTCTATGACATAGGAGAACCCATATAAGAATCTACGGATACTGAGTTATTAGGAATGACTGACCCATGGAGGTTATATTGCAGCGTAACCTAGTCGATCATTATGTCATGGCGTCAGATTACGGTGAAAGCCAGTCATGTTTCTACTACATAGAGGATCAAGCTGCAAAATAGTGATCTGAGAATTTTTCATCCAAATTGTGGGTAAATATGGGTTAGAGGATAAGTTTATGAATATCCTTCAATATGGAGAATGGGTCTTGTGGTGTGGTGGATTGGGCTACACTATTGTATATCCCTTTGTTTATAGGAAATGTTCCACGGCACTAGTTATTGATCTCAGACGTGGATTGATAGGGTAGGCTATACTGTGTTTCTTTTCACTATAACATATAATTCCTTATGTCATCCTATTTTGTGTCATGGTATGGGAGTCTTTTTTAGGGTATTAGTTTTTTAGTACCGTATAAATACCCAAACACCCCATTAAAACCCAATTTCTACCCAATTTTTCATCTCGACCACTAGGTTCCCTGGAGTTTTTTTGAAATCCCTTAAATCCCATTTCGATTAGGATTAGCCATCACCTTCTAAGGATTAATCTGTGTTGATCACAGTTGATTTATGACTCACTTTATCGTGGATTCTCTCTAGTTGATCCTATTTTCCTCCAATTATTCTTTCCATTTGTTGGTGGTTCATCTCCATTATTCTAATGGAGTTTATTTTGATGTTGTTAGTGTAGTTGTGGAACTATATCCTTAGAGTTTTGCATTTTCCTTATGGGAGGGTTGATTGGATATCTCTATTGTCATTCAATTTCAATTTCAATAACATCATATGTTTTTTCTTATTAGTTTATTTACATTTAAATATAAATTGATCATAGTTTATCCATTTTGGGGCCAAGGGGATTTCACTGTTAATATTAAATTTTATTAAATATGATATTGGTTTATGGTCAGTGGTCACATGTTGTTTTTGTTTCTACCATGATAACAATTTTCCTCTTAAAAAATAGATAATGTGTTATCTTTTTTATGTTATTTAGAATGTATTATATTCTATTATTAGAATGGGTTTCTTTATAAAATTTATGAATAACATAAACACAGTAAATTTTTTAGTCGGGTAATAAAGTAAAGTTCCATGTTCAATAAATCTTTAGCTTCTTCTAATTTGAAGGCAATAAAATTTCTTCTAAATTAATGATTAATTAAAAAAAGGTCATCCATGTGATAATAAAATTCTTTATGGAACATAGATATATATTTCTTGTTGTGGACAATAGTGGAAGGAATGATATGAGTTATTCTTCCCTAATGTTTTATAAAATAAGAATTTATGCTTGACATAATTTTCTAATAAATGATATCTTATTATATATGTTGATTTAGGTTACCCATAGACATAACCTATAATACATGAATTAATTAATTCAAAATGGAACAAGAATATTTTTTTTGGAATAGATAATTGTTTGGGGAAAATTTTCCCAATTCATAAGAAGGATAAGTTTCATATATTGGGGTTGTGAGAGTAAATGTTAATATGATAGTTTAATTATTTTTTAAGGATAGGTTTCCTTATCCACTATGTGTATTTATCAATGTACTCTTTGTAGTCTAGATGTGAGACATTCAATGTGATGAGTTGTGAGCGTTGAATGGTTGATGATATATATATATATAGGGAGGCCTTAGTTTTTTGAAAAAGATGATTCTTGTGATTGTGTCATGCAAAGTAATATTCATGAGGGTGTTATGGATAACACAATAGTGGGTTTAATGGGATGAATACTGAATTACACATCGTTATTGGTAAAAATGAATTAATTATTGTTGAAAAAAAATTTAATGGCTAGATGTTTGGGTTTATTATTTCCTTTATTCCATTACCCAATGTTGGATATATCTGATTGTTCATGGTTATGAAACTTAATTGTTTAAGATATGTATTTTATCATAGAGTACATGGAATTATGTAAAGGAAAATGATTAATAAATTTTATAAACCATAAATTTTATTCTTACGAGAACGAATAAGATACTTTTAATCCTATAAAACCATGCAATCAGTTAGATTATTCATGGAGGACATAGAATTTTCTTGAGGATAATAAAGTGCGGTTCAACCAATTTTGATTGATGGTTAATAAAACTAAATTAAGAGTGACTTTTATTAATGTATAATTTATTAATTAACATAATGTGAAATGATAAAAAATTTAAATAACTCATTTAATGAAAGTCTTCATTAATGATTCTGTGTTTATAGGGTATCTAGTCCATAATAGTGATAAATATCTGTTTGAGTGATGATAGATTCAATTTATCCTAGGAATAGATTATTTCCATATTTTGGTTTTGAAATATATTATATATGGTATGTTTATATATTTAATATGCTACCCCACCCATTTCAGTAAGACTGTTGACACCCTGTGGACTTTAGGAGGGCCTTTTCCCCATCATCTTAATGGTGTTGATGGATTGTTGACTACACCCTCATTATTTTCTCTTTTATATTCATAGTATTTTTTGATTGTATGAATGGGGGTTATTTTCCCAATATATTTTATATATGGATGTAATTCCATGTGGTTATTTAAAAAACTTGTATCTATAGTTTTATTATCCAAGTGGTTGTTAATGGTCTAATGTATATGGGATATGATTTCCTGAAGAACAATCTTGAGGTATGTTCAATAATAGCTTGAGGTATGATAATCGACATATTATACATGGAATATGAGTTATGGTGGAAACAAGAAACTACTAAATTTCTATATGGATATATGGCATGGGATAATTAGATCATGTGACACATTAGGTTCAGGTTCAGATATCTTGCCTATCTATTTTTAGGATAGATTATTTAGAGATAAATAGATTATAATGTTAAATGTTGGGGCAGAGTAGAAAACCAGTCACAAAGCAGTATAAGGGTTCCCTTAATTTTTTATTACTATAATATATGATCCCTTATATGTGATACTAGGGAAGATATGGCCATGGAAAGGCTAGGATATTAGTATACATGTCTAGGTAATGAGTTATTTTCACTAGTAGTTCACTAGTATTTAGTATCATTTATTTATCTCTTGTACAATAGTCTATAAGATGGATCCTACCGATAACACCTATTATGATCAACCTACAATGATATAACCTGTTATTCAGGTCACTAGAAGCTTATTGGATATTGAGTTAGGTATTTCTAGATCATTTTTTCAGGTGTTTTTTGGGATTTTAGGTTTCTATTGAGATTACCTTTTTGTTACTTGTAGTTTTTTTTATTCCTTTAGTTTTGTATGAAATTACATTTATTCACCTGGGTTGTCTTTTACATTTATGAATAGGAATTGATTGGTGTATCATTATTATCTCTCTCCTCTGCATGTTCCCCTAGATTATAATGATTCCCAATTTTATTTTTAGTTTACACTTGGTTCTTATTGATAACTCAAGGAATATTGGAGTTAGGGTTTGTATTGTTATCATCTCCCTTAGCTCTTTGTTGGCCCATGATGGGGACTCCATATGGAGGATGTAATAATGAGAGAAATGATAAAACAAATAATTTACATATTATCCTCTAATATTATTTATGGTGATTCCAAATATGGAATCTATTCTATATGATTCGTCTACTAGAAGTGTAATAAATTACTTTAAATATACGTTCATAAAATCCAATAAATACAATTTTTAGAATATTAATTGTTAAGATTCAAAATTATTTTATATAAAAATAAAGTTAATGGTTGATTCCAATTTAATTAATTGGATTATGATAAATCAAAGGGAACTTATTTTGCTTTCAAACAAAACCAAACTAAAAATGAAACTTATAGATAATTTACTGAATGAAAAGAACTAAAAACAATTTAAATATTCAAAAAATAAATAGTTAGATTCTCAAAAAAGAAAATGATATTTTTCAAATATTAATGTTATATTTTATTTGAATTATGTTATTTATTATAAATATATTTTCTATAGAAAAAATGTTTCATAAAAATTCCTATTATTATATAATCATTATAATATCAATAATGTCAGAATTTGGTAAAACTGGTATTTTTCACAATCAACTATTTATAAAAAATAAAAATCATTCATCCTAAACTAATTTTACATTCTGTATTTAAAAATAAAATCTATTTCATCAAACTCATTTTATAAAATTTGAGATATTATCGTTTAATAACATTCTTGAATAAATCTGAGTGAATTATGCTATAAATTATTTTGAAAGAAAGTCTTAATTCTTATATCTAAATCTCATGTGTTACATTATTCCTTACCTCAAAAAAATCTTCATCAAACTTTATATTATTTCACCTCTTGAATATATATGGTTATTTATTCATAATTACTTTTTAATATACCCATATTCATTCTTATATTTTATAATTTCTCTAAAGTATGTTCACTAATCGAGTTTTATGATTTCACAACACTTATTATCTAGTTTTTAAAAATCAGGATGTGATCTTTAAAGTATGATAAATCATGCTAAAATGTTATTTCCTTATAGTTGATCACATAAATTGGGTTTGGAATGTACTTTCTAAAAACATATAAGGAACACATCCATAATATTAGAGTTTTAAGGATTCGTATACAAATGATAAGAAGAAACTATAAATCATTCAATGATATTAAATGTTCTG
The DNA here is from genome assembly GCA_963277665.1 of Viscum album. NCBI lineage: Eukaryota > Viridiplantae > Streptophyta > Magnoliopsida > Santalales > Viscaceae > Viscum > Viscum album. The sequence continues at coordinate 938,784,192 of OY728150.1, forward strand.
AGGTGAATGGTACTTATTTTACCTTTTATATCAAACCATATAACACCCCTAAATTAAATACCTTCAAGAAAAAATAATATCCCACATGAGATTCTAAATACATCCTTCAATAATCAAGATTTACCTTTTTAGTTCTCTCATCTATCTTGATATGAATATGAATATCTACCACTTTAATCATTGCCTCCTCAACATGTTTTATTCCTAAAATCATCCTTTTAATAACATCATCTTAAAAATATGGTTTTTGAAACATTTTCCTAGGAAATACTTAATATGGTTACATTTTAATACTTGAATGGAATATAATATTATATTCAAATTACATCAAAGGTAAATATTTATCCCACAAAAATTTCTACTCATGTGTAGAAAAACTCAACATGTCTTCTAAAGATTATGTAGTCCTTTTAGACAATACATCTTCCATAGGATCATATGATGTTCCCAAATATTTCTCTGTGTCAATAGCCTTTGGAATATCTTTTTTGAATTATGATGTAAATCATGGGTCATGATCAGATACAATTAAAAGAAGTTCACCATGAATCCTCATAACATCATTAATATAAAGTCATGCATGGAACTAAAGGGGTATATTTTCCATAATATATATGAAATGTGTGGGCTTGGTATGGATACATGCCTTTTTATTTCATAATTTCTTCATTACATGCTAGAAAAATTTTAAAAATATAATCTTTTTGGTTTAGTGTTTTGGAAATAAGAAGATAACACATAAAAGAGAAAATGAACATTATTATACTCCACTTGATAGACATACTCATATTTTTGTTATAATATAATTATATTATGTCTCTTATCCAAGGAAGATACATCAAATAAAGGTGTGTGAATAAATCCTAGAAAGGGAATAAAAAATAAATTATTTACTTGTGAAAAAGGCATATTAATAAAGAATAGTCATTTTAAAATGAGGAATATCATAATATAAATAACATGATTCATAATAAGTAACTATGTCGAAAACATAAAAATGATTCTTTCATATGAATATCACCAAGGATTATCACTAGGGTTTCATAAATCATATTTTCCAAGGTTATTCACCAACGTATCGTAAAATATGTCATCCCTAGAGATTAATTACTTTGAAACTAAATGAGAGTAATATTATGTTACAAAAATTATATTTCATAATTCATGTGGTCCACAATTATCATAATAAATCATTTTTTAATAACATGAGTAGAATAAAGAACATGTTTAATATATAATCATTAATTGTATAAATGACTAAAACATCCAATTTAGTACATTTTTAACCTTTGATAATTAATAAGGGTTTAATAAATGTAAATCCTTGATCAACAAGTCATTTTTATCTCTACTTTAATACCCACCAAAACGGAAGCGGTTTGTATATTCATAATATTGTAATTTCTCACTTAAAAGATATAAATTCATGAAATTAATTTGGAAACATGATTGTATACAACATTGATTAAAGGGAGGGAATAATGAGATATAATGGATGTATCTGTGTTTTTCAAATCTATTTTCATGGTAATGGGAAGAAAAAAGTGCATGAAAATGAATAATCTTTTCCATGGGGAAGATTCATGAAAATGGGGTACTTTAATGGAAGGGAAGAAGATGCTAATTCTCTAGCCTTGAAGATTTTCTTCCTAAAACATGATGATGGAACCTTTAGTTCACCTTGGAGGGACTATTTCAAAGGTTAAATGACCAAAAAATCATTCTTAAGACATTTATTAGATATTTGGGGTTGGAAGGGGGTATTTATACTTGAGGAGGGGTGGCATTAAGTGATTAAATGATGATTATTACGTATATAATTCCAACTAGTATTGGGTTGAATTAATTAAAATTATTTTGGTTGAAAATTATTATTGTAATGAATTTTTAAAGTAATTAAATATATCAATAACCCATTTAATGTTGTATTTATTTGTTATTTTATGATTTTGTCATTTATCTGTAACTCTTTACATTATTTTACTTATACTATGGTAACACTTTTTTTACCACAGAAAAATTTTTATTTCTAAAAATAAAATTAACCTTATTACAAAATTTGTAGCTTATAATTACAAAATTTTAATCCATTTGGAATTATTAAATTTATAGTAATAAAAAAAATTAATTCCAAGTACGATAAGAGTACAACGCTTAAAAATGGTTTTTAAGAGAAGAAAGTTTAATTTTCTAAATGATAAACATCTATTTATTAATGTAACACAATATGTAGGATGTTGTAACCTAAATAATTTTTCAAAAAATATAAGGATTATTAATTTTTAAATCATGATAATATCCTAATTATATCACAATTGTGATCATTATTAAAAAAACACTATATTTTCTTTTTTACCTTAAAATCAACTTTTTTAGAAAATTCAGAATAGAATTAACTAAATATAATTTTTATTTAAAGAATATAAAAATGTTGTTTTATTTTACCAAAATAATTATCCAAATATTATAGTTTCATATTTTAAATAAATATACTTTTTATTGAAATTTATATGTTTTAGAGAAAAATATGTATTCTGACCATTATAAATTTTATTTGCGCATCATTAAAATTTATTATATTTTAAAAAAATTAATATTATTTCATGAAATTAACAACTATATAAAATTTATACATTTCTTATAAACCAAATTTTTTATATAATATGTTTATATCCTCAAGAAAAATAAAAATTTTATTGTTTCAATAAATAATCACATTACTATTTTTAGTTATTGTTGTTAATGATGTGTAAAGTTATTAGAAAACTTTAATGTATTTAAATATCCCCATAATTAAATAATTATTATAAAATAATAGTTATATTAATAACATAGATTAATTTAATGAGTGTTACATTAATCCCCCTTAAATAAATTTATTCTTTATAATTTTACCTTGTTGTTTGAAAACATGTAATTTATTTAAAAAGATAATAGTTTTCCTTAACATTGTTCATATTTAATTTATCCTTCAATCAAATTTCATAATACAAATATAAAAATCATCAATCCCATGGTGGTGTTTTCCATTTCAATAAATATGATAGAATTGGTCATTTTTAATCAATTCATAAATCCACCAAGATCCATAGAAATTTTTGAAAAATGAAAAGGTATTGTATAGATCAAATAATTTCTTGTAGGTGAGTTAAATATTTGAAAAAAAATTGAACTGATTCAAACTATATATTATGATAATATTTATTATTATATTCTATAAAAGGGATACTAATTATGTCTATGATTTATTTACATCAATATGATAAGTGAACTGTTTAAATGAAAATATTAAAACAAAAAATTATTTACTTTTAAATAAATTACAACATGCTTAAATGCATCATATTTCCATCTAATGACTAAATATAAAAACTTTAAAAAGAATAATGGTACATATATAAAAACTATTACTAAGGAGATATAATATCTGTAAAAAAATTATATTCCCATATACATTCATAAGTGATAACATATTTAAAAAATATTTCCCCTTGATATAATCAATTGATTTCAGGTTATAAGTAAATAGTTTTAGAAAACATACCACATAAACTAGAACTGAAAAAAAAACAAAAAAAAAACCATGGATTAGAGGATCATATTAATAATATGGTAATACATACCTATTTACCATTTCATGATATTACATGTGATTATAATCCATATTAACCATCAGATTAGGGAATTAACATGTATAATTCCCAAGTTCCCCACACCTATAACATTTAACTGTAACTGGTGCCTCAAGTTAAACATTTTCCTCCTCCATCGATTAAAATGAACACTCCATTTTAACTTTTGAATTAGATAAATTATTTCATCATATTTCACACATAAATCATCTTCTACTTCTATTGAGTCATTATATATGGTGACTCATCCCACATTTTTAACATGTAGGAAATTGAATTTTGTTTTCATTGTTATCATTATCTCTTTAATTTCAATGTGATGTTTTCATTCAATTATTTTTTATGTTTTTAAACCCATATATATTTTAGTTTTTAATCATATTAATTTATAACTGTTTTGGCATAAATACATGATTCCTTTCTTCATATCAACCCATATTGTGACGATCTCTATCACATTGTCTGTTCTATCCATTTTTGGCATGAGTCATTATATTTCCTAAATAAAAATAGAAGAAAAAAATATATGGGAGAAATTTTTTATAACTGGAAATTTTATAATAATAATTATAAAGGAAGAATTTATCCTAAAAAACTCTATAATCAGTCTTCTAGGATGATATACATTAATCTTAATCAATGGTTTACATTATCTTTATATTATTCATAATAGTTTGTACATGTATACTATTAACCAAATGTTATTCCATTTGGAGTGTCAAACTTGGTGCATAGTAAGGAATATTTTCATGCACTAGTACCAAACAAATTCTATCTTAATATGTAATTTCTGGGTTTTTACTTCCATATACATATATTCTAGATCCACATACCCATTTTAATAACTGAATAGGGTTTATTTTCGTAGAAACCACATGATGAATAATTCCCCAAAATAAAATGACATTTTACTATTTTTAGAGTCATACTTATGGTTTTTACTAATGATTATAATCCTAAATTCCATAAATAACTAAACCATCCATTCATACCAATAATTTGAACCTACCTTTTTATTTCACATACCCTTCAATACACGGTTCATCATTTAACAAAACATATGATATTTCGAGGTTCATTGTCATAGAAATATGAATATAATACATAAAATAAATCATTCATATTATTCTAATCAACTTGATATCAATATTAATGGGTTGTTATTAATTTAGTTTTACTATGTCTCTTATCCTGAGGACATACATGGAAGAAAGTGGAAGTATAAAGGTAGGTTGGGGAATAAACACTGGTAATACATATCATGTGATAAAGGGGAATATCAATAAATAATAACAATAAGGACCTGAATAATATCATAATATAAGTAACACGAATAATAAAATAGAAATGTTTTTACAATATATAAATGAGTTAATCATAATCATATCACCATGATTTATTACCAGGTTGTCATAAATCATAATTACCAAGTTTATTCTTTAATGTGTCATAAAACATTTCATATATACATATTAATAATTTACTAATTGAATTGCAGTTATATTATGGATAATCCTTCACGTGTGTAAATTAATGTTATCCACAATAATCATAAAAAATAATTTTACCCATAACCAAAGGTGAATAACAAATGAGTTTCATATGATATCATTAAGTGTTTAAATGATTAAAAATGAATAATTATTCATTTTTAACCCTTAATCATGTAATTTTGGTTTAATACATGTAAATTCCCAATAAATAAGTTATTTATTCACCTACATTAATACACATGGAAAATGAAAGCTGTTTTGGTATTTTCAATATTTTAATTTCTCTTGTAAAGAGAAAAATTCATGAAGTGAATTCAGTAGCATGATGATATGAAAAATGGATAAAATTTTGGGAATAATGCCAGATAAGGGAGTTATTACACTCATAAAAAATTGGTAATTAAGGGAAAGACCATGATTTCACGAAAATGAATAATCTTTTACATTAAGAAGACTCATGACAATGAGTTAATTGAATGTAATGGTAGAAGACGAGAATTTCCATACATTGTTTATTTTCTTCCTAAAAAATGAGAATTTAACCGTAACACCTTGAGGGAACATTTGAGGGAAAATTTTGGAGATTAAATTATAGTAACATTGTGCTTATGAGATTTTTAGTGGAGATTATGGTGGGAAGGGTGTATAAATACATGAGTAGGGTTGGATATATGCGATTAAAAATTATTATTTAGTATTTAAGTTCCACCACTATTAGATGGAATTAATTCAAATGTTTTTATTGAAAATTAATTTTTTAAAGGATTTAAATGGTATTTCAACACATCAACCACTGATTTAATTTTTTTATGGTTTTACAATTTAATATTAACCTTCTACAATATTTTACTTATTCTTCGATAAATATTTTTTGTAACTTTGTACATTTTTTCAATATACAAATGAAATTAAAATTATTAACTAATTAAACTACACAATTACAAATATTTAATATTTTTTAATTAATTAAATTTACTAAATTGATGAAAAATTATTTCTAAATATTATACAAGTAAAACTCATAAATACTTTTTTAGCTGATAAGATTTTGGTTTTTAAAATGATAAGAATGTGGTTATAAATGTCACAAATTATGAACTATTTTGTATCTTAATTAATTTTATTCTTTATGAATAAGTACTAATAAGTATGAATTATTGATCAAATTTTAATTATATTATAAGAGTTATCATATTTATTATAATCATTATTTTCACTTTTTAACCCAAATACCAACTATATAAAAAATTACAATAAATTACCCTTACCTAATTTCAATATACTGAATCAAAAAACAATGTTTATTATTTAAAAATAATTATATAAATATTATAATATAATGTTTTTATTGAATATATTTATTTTATTAAATTTATAAATTTCATATAATAATAAATGTTGTGATTATTATAAAATTTTCAAAGTGATTCGTTGAAATATTTTACCAATTAAATAGTTTTCTATAATATTATTTCATGAATTTAAAAGTTATATAAAACATAAAAAATTATTATATGAGAAATTTTTCATCGAATATTTTTATAACATCCAGAAAAATAATACAATTTAGATTTATCAGTAAATAATCTCATTACTTTTATTCGTTGTGGTTGTCCATGATATGTAAAGTAATTAGGAAATATAAACATATTTCTTTGTGATTATAATATAACATTAATTATTGAATAATTGTTATATCAATAACATAAAGTAATTATTGGGGTGTTACACTAGTTATGGTTCCCAATAAATAACCATATATAATCTATCTTTTTATGAGTCTCTATCAATCCTATGAAAAATATATTGAAATATATTCCCATTTACAGAAACGAATAAATAGGGTTTCATGACTCCATTATCATGTAGTCTATCAGCCTTCACATGTTGAAATAATATGAATATTAATTCCAAATCTACAATTTCCCATTTCATATTATCCATCCAAAAATGTTCCTTCAAATCTTGAAACATTTTATTTCTAATCGGGTGTATAGGGGAATTTGAGTAATGAGAATAATATAATAATTCTATTTTTATCTCATTCATGGATGAATCACATGGAATTATTACAAAATTATATATAAAATATTCATAGGTGATGTCTACCAAGTTCACATCATTCAGGATGTTGAATTTGATTTTAAAATTATAATCATCATTTATAGAAAATTTAATTCCATATAATAAGGATTTTTTGGTAATGATTAAGAGTTGATATGTTTTTTCACCTTCCTTAAATGATTATAATATCCAACTTTACAAAATCCATGAATATTCGAACCTTTTCAATCATCTATTAAATTGAAATCTAATGATATTTCCTACTTAATGAATAACTCAGAAAACATTCCATTTTAGGGTCGTAATGTAATGTTAAATCATAATCATTTCATAATTCTATCAATCACCTTCCATCAAGTTGAGTAGTTTCTATGAGAATATGTATTTCACACTTTTTTGATCCATATATATTTCACATTTTTTACTATAAAGGTAATTCTTCTGTATCATTAATGAAATTATTATTTCTACCAAGTACAGATCATGGGTTATATTTTTATATCCATTTATCATCAATATCCTTGAATCGTAGAAAATAATTCATTAATTTTATATAAGTGTATATCCAAGACCCCTTTCTAATGCATCTATATAAATGAATAAATTATCCCAACTAGATGCAGATGTTAATACTAGTGAATTGAAGACATATTCATTAATTAATCTAAAAATTAATTACATTCTTCTGAAATTGTAAACATAAACCCTTTACATTTCATTAGAGTAACTTCTTAGCTAATTGTGAATTTTTTTGGACAAATCAATGAGAGCAACCTGATAATCCAATGAAAGTACATATATCATTTATTTTTGTTGATGCTCGAAATTCTTTCTTTGTATTTTTCTTCCAATAATAAAATTATATTACATAATTAATGATAATTTAGAAATGAATGGAATATAACTAAAGACATAATTTTCATTTTCTAAATTTCCCATATTATTCATTTTCTTTATGTGTCTTAAGAATGATTCTAAAATAACTCACATGCTCACAATATCTTAATGAATGTATATGGATATCAAAAAATAAATACAATAATAAAATTATCAAGATAATAATTAAATACTTTTTTCATCATGGACATATAAAAAGAGGGTTCATTATCAATACAAAGGTAATTGTAATATATTGGTAATGTATTTACCTCATTTGAAATGATATCTTTATAATATCTATCTTATCTTATTGCAACTGATAACACTAAGAATGATGATAAATCTTTGAGTAATATTGAGATCATTGAAGTTAATCAAACAAGTCATCAATATGGGGTAGAGGATAATTATTCATTTAAGTAATGGAAATCAATTACCTAAAATCTATGCACAACCATATGGACACATATTTATTATTAGAAAAATTATTGAGGCTTCTAATGGTGACACATTATGGAATATAAATATCTTATCACATAAATCCAACATTTGATTAATTAAGTGCACTAATTATAATATTGAAATCATATAGGGGGTATTATATATAGGTTTTCTTTTTGATATATAATCATTATAATACTCAAATTTTCACTATTTTGGATGTCCATGTAGTTTCTTATGAAAAAAAATCAATGTATTCCCACACAATTAGTAAATCCACTTTTATAGGGGTAAATATACCATTAATATTTTTCATCTGATCTTCTTATCTAATAAGTTCTTAAAAGAGTGATACTTGAGTTGGATCCAAACGTGATTCTGATGATGTAGTCTTCACTATAAGGATAAGGGATTCTACATCTCCATGAAGAATTGTATTATATTTCTCTTTGAAAAACTTTTCTACACTATGTTTTGAAATTCTATTCCTAAAAAAGATTATATAAAATTCATCCACAGGAATATTAATCATGTTTTCATATAGGGTGTGTTTATTTTTAATAATTTTTATTTACGGACACATATTTTTTGTAATAATATATCCCCTTAGAGTCTTGATTGAATAATAACTTCATATAGTGCCAGGGAAATATCTAATTTTCATGAAACACATCGATGATATAAAATTGTTTGATGATATAGAATAAAATAAATAATTATATCAATTTTTTGATACAATAAATGGTCCAACCACCACATCTTTGGAAACTAAAACCTTAGTTGTAGTAATTAAAAACGATTGGACACTTCAGAAAGAGGATCCCTTGATGTTTGAGAAATTGGTTTGAATAATTCCCCATGTAATAAATGAATAATACCTGGATAATTTATTTTTAATTATTTTAATTTCATTCATGATCTTTATGATGCATTTCTCCACACAATAAATATATTAGTACTCCAATTAAGCAATTTTCTAGTTGTTACAACCACAATCTATCACGTGTTTGAAATATTGTCCTGCCTTTCGTATTATTTAACCAAATTCGTCTATATTGGTTCAAAACCAAACTATTATTTTCTATATTTACATTGAAAATATAATTCCTATAAAATTCATTCTCTATCTTGATGGAACTATATATTTTATCATCATATGATAAAAAGGTATCATAAACCAATTCCCTTTGGAGACAAAATATAATACCACAAAAAAACAATCAATATTACTTTATACATTGTTTATGTGTTCTACTAAATTTTTGGATAGTCTTTTAAAATATTCCTCATACTCTACAAAAACTCTTATCCCTTCTTCTTTATTGTTAGGAACATACCCTTGATTTTATCTTTCTACTATCAATGGAATTATTTCTCAAATAATATCATTTTCAATGTTTTCAATTCCATACATTCTATCTCATCAACATAATTAGTGTTATGGATATGTAACCACCATTAAACAATATCTCCCTTCAAACAATATAATTTTAGAATAACCTTTTCCAGTTCATTACTTTCCAAATCCAAGAATATCATTTTGGGTGACATAATCTATTATTCATATAATAATAGATTAGTATATTAATTTAAATATGGAAGAGTATATTTCATTAAGGTATCCAACATATTTGAATCAAAGTTTATAATAATAGGTTTCTACTTATGATCATGGTTATTCAATATAACCCAATTCAATGGATCTAATATGGCCATTACCATCTCATCTCTAACAACAAAAATATTAAATTCATTAGTTGGGAAATCCATACATTGACTATCAGTGTTGATTCTACTCAGTCAACTATGATACATCTATATACATTTCAACACACTAATTTTTATCATAATAATCATTAATACTGATCCAAAAAAATACCTATAACTGTAGATCATCACAAATACCCTAAGGGGTTTTCATAATTCTCGTGTCAGTTATGATTATTTAAAACCTAGCCCCCAATGTTCCTACTAAACATGATACGGTACCCAATATAACACCTTAACTCTAGAAATCAAGAGCTATATTTTTTTTATTAGAACAAGATAAAAATGATCTCATCATAATAAATATATTAGTTTTGATGACTTAGAAAACTACATACAAAATTCTGATATTTCAATGTAAAAACAAAAACATATCATAAGAAATATTATTCCATTATAGAAATCATACATTATATCCATCTTTATATATTGGGAAAAGGAAATGAAATGAAGGGTGAGCTCAAATTCATTTTAAGGGGTATATATAGAGGAATAAATCATTTTTACATAAGGCACAATCAATTTATCTTATTGAATAATCAAAACAAATTTCATTCAATCAACAACATGATTTTAATTAACATCCAAGACTAATATCAGCATATAATTAAAATGGAAAATGTAAAAATGATTCATAGGAAATGAAATGCATAATTATATACATTTATGATAAATTCCATTCAATTAAGATATCATGAATAATATTATCAATGTATGTCAACCAATAGATCATTTCTAATAAATAGGTAGTTGTAAACAAGAAACCAAAAAAATATGGCATGACTTATGTTCTTCTCCTGAGTCATGTCAATGCCTCGATGAGCTCTCTATAACCAGGTCTGGCCCAAAACATTCACATCCTAAAAGTTTCTCATATTTTAAATGATCAATATTATTTATTTCAAAAATTACTTATAAGTCAATAATTATCTATATTGATACAATAATATGGAACATCAATATTTTTCATGTAAATGAAATAACTTATTTAAAATTATTAATTCAAATAATGCCATACATTAAAAATGCATACTATTGAAACATTATTAATGTAATAGAAATTATTCTTAATTCAACCATGATATTAAAAATATGTAAATGAAAGAGAAAAATAATGTCCATTGAATAATGGAGAGTGATATAGAACTTGATCACAATAATATGAAAGACCTCAAGATAAGGTATAATTTATTATCAACAAATAATTACTATAGATTTGACAAAAATTAATGTTTTGTAGTAAAATAATTATTTTATAAAAATAGGGGTTAATACACGAAAAATAACATTATTATAAATTATTAATATAATTGAGTTAATATCAATTTTAAATAAAATCATTCCTTTAATAAAAAAATACTCTTTTAGTTTGATATAATTTTATAGAAAAATTACTAAAATAATTAGAAAAAATATTCTTTGAAACTAAATATGTAAACTCCTAAATGAATATTTAATTAAAGTTGCAGTCATGATAGTGTAAAAATTCATTCGTGAGGTTCATATTAAAATAAATATTTCATTCACACCATTGGTAAAAATTTTCTTATTTGGTGAATGACAAGATGATTACTTTTAAAAAAATTCAATGTAATCCATAGTTTAAAATGAATTAAATGCACATTTTTAAAATATATAAAACATTATTTAAATCATTTTAAACAAAATATTTATTTGTAAAAAAATATTTGGAAGGAAAATATCAAACAAATATTTCAAAAAAAGTCCCTAAAATTTAACTTAAATGTGTATTCTTGATCCGAAAAGAGAAAAATAGAATGTAAAAATGTATGAACCAAAATTACTAGAGTTAAATGAAATATATGGGGTTTTAAATATTAGGATTATCTAATTTTACGAATTTAATCCCAAATATAAATAGGTCTAAAATAAAATGAAATTGTACCATAAATCCCTTACCTTGGGTCTCTACATAGTTGTACATGTGTGATCATCCTATAAAATGAATCTAAATTTATTAAATAATTATTTAAGAAACTTTTTCATCATTAATTGACATTTAAGGTTCTTTTATAATTATTTCAAATCCATTCATTTTATATTTCTTGCTTACATCTGCCACTTTAATTTTTTTATTCAATTTATCCAAAATAACTTCAGTATATTGTAATTTGATAACGGTTTCATGAAATGTTTCCAAAATATATATAATGTTAATAATTTCATGAATATAATTTTTATTCATTATGTACAATTTTATAATAATCTATGAATGGTGGTAATATAAGAATTAATCGCATCACATTGTGGTTGTGGTAGTCAATATGATCACACAAGGGGCGTTATCATTTTCTAATTGATGGAAGTAAAAAGTTGTAACTTCTATATTATATTTCTATAATAGTAATTATTTCATAAATAAAATGTATTTTTTATCAATTTAACAATTAAAATAATCCAATTAATATTTTTAGGGAAAAAACAACACTGTTATGTGGTCACAATAGGTTGTATGAATGCCCCAGCAATGTTTTTATTTTTCATTGTATAGAAAGGATGTGGAAATGGTTATACCAAAATCAAAATAATATCTCAATATATTAGTGATTATATATTTATTATAAAAGGATTTATTAAATATATTTATACGAATACAATGATGTTATAGTGTTTGAAAAAGTTAGATAAGGTGATTAACAATTTTTTAGAGATGTCCATTTCCATAAAATTTAAGACTTCTTAGGATAGTGATAGTGTATGAACGAGATCTCAATAATGAGGGAAAAGAATCTATAATGGTTTTGAGTAATTATTTATTGATATATAAGGATTAAATTTTGTGAATAATAAAGGATAAGAATACCGCTTTTATAAGGGAGGGGAGGGAAACAAATAGAACTACAAAATATAATTTAATAATATAAATTCATTTTCTTTTGAAACTGCCTCAAAATTTCTAAATATTCAATTAAAATAAGTGTAATATTGAAATTAAGGTATCGAATAGTTTTTAAGAATGATTTTTGTTTTATATAAGAATAAAATCCATTCATTTTAAACCTTTTAAGCCATTTTACCCTTAATAGAAGTGATAAATATTTACCACTCTTACTAATCATTATGTCAAAAAAATAGTTATTTTTATTACATAAAAATATTTTTTATTATTATAAAAATAAAATCAATTTTATATGATTAAACTAATAGAATTTATATAAATTAATACTAATATAATCCACCAAACAAAATCTAAACTATTTTTTGAAATATATGTGTTTTAAGAATAAAAATTTATTTAATGTAAAGTAATGTATAATGCTAATTTTAATAGAATTAATTAGACTATATTAAATTAATAGATAATTATTTTTCTTGAAGACGCAACAAAATTTTTAGGGGCCTTGTAAATAATTTATTGAAATACAAGAATGAAAAACAATTTCAATTTGAAAAAAATTAATTATATTTCAAAAATTCTATAGTTGTATTTATATTTTTAACATTACATTTTTTAGGAATTATGTTACTTATTTGATATATAATTATTCTAAAAATAATTTTTAATACTATTTAATGTTATTATTCCAAAATTATAATTTCATAAATTTGATAGTTTTTTAAAATCGATATTTTTCACTATTCTTCAAAAAAAATTATTTTTACAAAATAAGACAACTATTACTAATATAATTTTGACATGTTGAATTAAAAAATGGTGTTTATTTCTTCAAATTAAATTTATGATATTTTCTAATTAATATTTAATTACATTTTTGAATAATATTTTGTGTATTTTGTTATAGTTAATTTATAAATGGAAAATTATTTACTATAATTGAATATCAGGTTTTACAAAAGCACTATCAGTTAGGGTTGTTTCCTTGTGAAATACCAATAAATCACCATGATAATAACATATACTTTGTATAACCTTTTCTACACCAATCTCATAACCCAATGTATCGACCCTTACTTTCCACCATTAATGAACGCACAATATTAGGAAATCACCTCTCTCTTAGCTTGTACTCATGTCTCACATCTCATATCATCCACAATATCATGATCATCAGTATCCTAAGCCCCATATCAAAGAACTAGACTTTCCCACCTAATCTATTGGTCACGACTCATAAAATAAAATTGTTCGTGGGAATCCATTCATTTCCCATTTTAAAATTCACATGGAAACTCATGTTCCAAAACAACAACTCCAGGGTTTTCACATATAAATATGGCAACACATGCCATGTCATCACCTACTCAATTCCACTAATACTCATTAGGAATCACCATGAATGACTACCACCTCAAAAATCATGATTTAATTTCCATAGACACACACACACTCAAACACACACACACACACACACACACACATATATATATATATATTTCTGTGTGTGTGTGTGTGTGTGTCTATATGTATATATATATATCAGTTTGAAATAATAAATCATCTGTTTACTAATTGCATTGATTCACACCAGGCCTTTGCAGATGGAATCCACCACTATTACGATCACACTCTCATTTCTTAGCACCTATGAAAATACCAGTATTTCCCTAGATAATCATTGATAAGAAAGCTATAGTCATGTGGTATGGATGACTAGAATAACCAAATGTTGTTTATCAAAAAATACTATATAGGTTGTTGTTAACACTATAAATATATGTTCCCATTTTTTTGAACCATTATCATAAGCACTGATTATGGGTTCATGAATATGTCATTACATGCTCATACTATACTACTAGGGTCAATATGCGTCCCTTACAAAAAGGGAATATAAATTCATCATCATCAACATGAATATCATTGTATGATCCTCATTATTTTTCATGATAATAAATAATTATCATGATCAAGCTAAGTTTGGTGCCACTACATTCTTATATGGGAAAACATCATATACACTTTCAATGAAACATTAAATAATGGGACCTTGTAATTAGTTATATCCGTCACACACAACACACGAATTAAATTTGAATCATATATGTAGGAAAAGATACAAGAATACCAACCATTTTGGAATGGTCCAAGATCCAAAAATAGTAAATTATAAATGAAAAAATTCAATTGAATCACAGTTACTGACATTATCCTACCATAAAATAAAAAACAAGAACAAAAATCCCATGACCCAAGTAACCTAGATATCCCATCATAAAAACTATTCATTATAAAACCTTAGAATTAAATGATTTTTATTTTAAAATTAAATGGGATTATTTCGAGACCATGCTCTGATAAGGCACGTAATTCTAAGGCCCAGAGTGGCTGGAACATATTTTTTTATTTTTGTTTTGTAGTTTCTTTAAATAATCATGAAATTGGGGATTTATAAATTTTAAAATAGTTTCCAGATGAAAAATATTAGGGATCTATTGAACTCAGAGAATCAGAATTCACCATGAAAGGGCCTAACATTGGCTCCTGTAGGTCAACAGTGGAATTTAGTTTTTGGCCAAAAATAAAATAATTAAGTATCCATTATTTTATATTTAAATCATACTAACTCCTAAAAGGTAACATAGATTGGTAATCCGAGAGTACCATTGATCTCTTGAGGGAATTTTCCATTAAGAGTAGCATAACCTCAACTAGTGCGGGTCAAGGGTGAAAGATCATTTTTGAACATTTATTAAGTGAATTAAAATGGGACACATGCGCAGTTTTGGAAACTTCTAAATGGGTGCTCCGATTGAATACATGAGGGCACAATTGCATCCGGAATAATGAAATTACCTATGAATGGGCCTAACCTCGACCGACGCAGGTCAAGGGAAAATGTTATTTTTTAGACTTTTTATGAAAAATAAAATGAATCTAAAAAGATTATTTTATTCAATAAATTTTTTCACTGCAACTCAGCAATGAGATGACTGTTCCATTCCATTAATGAAAATAAAATAAGGAAACTTTAACTAATGCTTAATAGAAACATTGTTTCATAAATGAAATAGTGTAATGACGTGATTACTAATTCTAATAGAAATGATGTAATGCCTTTCTCTATTAATGACATAACTGGGTTGGAGAAACAAATCTAGATCTCAAATTCCTCTGAAGAATGATGAATTAATCCTCTTCAATGAAAAATTTCGGTGAAACAGAAAGTGGAAATGACACCCTTGAAGAATGGATCCAAGACCAAAGATCGACGGACACCAATGGCTTCAAACAAATCGTGAATCCCCACGGATGTATCACCACTAGAACTGATCCTTCCCTAAAATTGAAGATTTTCCAGGTAGGGGTTGTTATTTAAATTATAGCATCCCCCATTCTTTATTTTAAAATTAAAACAATTTGATAAAAACATGAATAGGATTACCCACAGTTTGGTCATTAATGTAGGATGATATTGGTTTTCATTCTTGATCCTTCTAACGGAAGCGGATTAACTCCATGTCGAACAATGTTTGGGGTTTGTTCCTTGATTTAATTTTTGATTTTTCTCTCCACATTAAGGCATGTCATTCTCCATATTTGAGGGTCAACGAACTACCAGTCATTGCAAAACCATTTTTTTTTGCAATGATGACGAAGGTGCAATGATGATGGTGAAAATCGAATCGAGGTGGCGCAGGAAATACCATCGATCAAGAACATCCTGACAGAAGGGATGTAAATAGATATTTTAATACCATTTGATGAATTACATGAACTGAGGACAATATAAAACCCTCAGGATCTAATAAAGAACCACTTGAGCGCATGAGGTGGTCCATAGAGGTATCTTTTAGTGGCACACAGTGGCGACCACATGCCGGACAACGGGGTAGCGCACCACGGTGGGGGCGGGGGTAGCCCTGCTATGCAGCTTCCTGTGTGGAGGATCCATGGATCTAACCTGGAGTGACCTGGACCTATGGAAACCCACAGGTTGCACTGAAAAACCCATTCTGCATGAGTGAACTAGTTCAGTAGAGAGATGGAACCAGCTAGCTCCACGCGGTGCAAGACGAATGCAGTAGAGCATCATCTAGGTTGGAGAAATCAAGATACCTTGGTGTGTCAGGATGGTGCTGGCGGTTTGGGCTAGCATCATGCTGGACCATTGGACTAGAAGACTGGGCTAGACTAAATGGCCCGGTTCGGACCCTGGTTGGGTCAAGTTTGACTGACCTAGTTGATCCGGAATCGGACCCTACTATACCATATTTTGATTAAATTCTCATAACAACTAAAGGGAGCTTTTGTTTCATGAGCCATCTATGGATTTATGACCCTTGTTATGAGATGGTACTTTTGAGATATTGTAAGTGTGTTTTTGATGATTTTTGAGGGAAACCTATTGATTTTAAGAGTACACCCTCATGATAAAAGGAGATATTTATATGATTTTGGGTATTTCTCTTGAAGAGATTCTAGGATGGTTCTCCCTTGATTACTCAGGGAGCATGTCATTTTTATCCCATTTCTTAGGTAGATACGAGGGCTTCCCTCATCATCGTTATGGGTTTGTTTAATTTGGGTATTTTTTTCTAGGGGTGTTACTCCCCTTAAGGATGATGGAATGAGTTCTCAGAGATGTTCATAAAGGAAGAGTAGAAACTCCACTGTAGGAAAAGAGAGCATGTTTACTAACTTTAGAGTCGTTACTCTCCTACCTTTCTAGGGTACGGGTCCTCCTTACGCATTATTCCAGCTGAGTCGGTACTCCCCTTTCATTCTAGAGAGTGGGTCCTCTATCCAAGGGTTGTACTCCACTAACATACTATGGTTCGGGTCCCACATAGTGAATAAACTGATAGATTCAGTACTCCCCTAGTACCAGGGTGTAGAACCTCAAGTCACTGAGTATTACTCCCCTACAGGGTAGGGTGTGGGTCTTTAATATATGATGTAGTACTCCCTAGTCATAATAGTGTTCGGGTCCCTCATTAGTAGTGCTTTCATGTTGGAACGAGGGTGTGGGTCCTCACATACGGAGTAGTAATCCCCCGTCTCTGAGTAGCGATGGGGAGTGGTTCCTCTATATGATTTGGATATCCCTCAACTATAGAACACAACTACAATGAGTGGGCCCTTCCACTTGAAGAGATCAATACCTAATAGGATCATGTTCTTTCATGACAAGACCAAGGTGCAGCCCACTCACTACAAGAGAAAATATGGTATCATAGGTTAGTTTGGAGCAATGCTCCCTCAACTGAGCATAATGGTGAAGAGTGGACCTCTTCACTTGGATATCCTTATACTTTCAATAGGCTCAGGATGGTGATGAATATATCTACAGTGCTGAGCACTATAGCTGAACCTAGTTGAATGTTCCTGATGGATCATGTTCTCTTAGACGTACCATTATAAATGGTACAATTTTACTTGATAGAGTGTATATCTCAGACAGTTCCATCAGGGATGGATAAGCCCATGGACCTTCAGTGAGAATTCTATTGTTGGTTATAATGATGGGACCTTATGTTTCTTAGTGTCTGAGACTAGTATATCTAGACGTTATTAGAATATCAGTGGGCAAATACTTGAGCATATTTGACCATTCATTTCTTTGTGGTTTTTCTCTTATGTTTTATCATTGTGATTTTTGGGTCCACTATTAAGTATTGTTTTAATCACCCATATATGGGATTTTCCTTCACATTTCATGTCTTCTGTAGATGACCAATGCTTTGATGGAGTATAAAGTGGACCAGGACCAGGTTGTGTTCAGTGATAGGAGATGGACGAGGGGTACTCCTGTGGGTTCGGGCAAATACGATCCACCTACCCTTCAGGTAGGGTTCTCGGATGATGAGTTTCAGAGACTTGGAGAATTACTTGTGTTCTATATTTCTTTTGGTTGACTTGTATATTAGACATGTTTTCTACCATGTACATTCTCTTCTGGTGTACTCTAGTTGTGGTTTACTTAGTGATTGCAAGCATTGTTTACTTATTCTTTACTTTTCATCTTTTTGGGATGGGGTTGTGAGAGTGTTTGTGTATAATGGTACTTGGAAAATTCATCCCATTTGTAGTACAATGCCTTTAGAGTGAGTTGCCTGTCTCAAGGCTTTGGGAGGTGGGCTTAGGGTAGTCATAGCACGGGCCTTAGGGGACGGGTCTTGGTAGTAATGATTCCACATTATAAGTCCACCAAAAGTTCCGAAAAATTCCTATTCTACCTATATTCAATCACCAAAAATAGTAATCAAAAGTAAAACCTTTAAACATGCAATGATATCAGTCATATAAAATCACCATTATAACCTTATAGCATCCCAATAATATAAAAACTCATCAATATTGGCACTAGAGATTCATTATACCTAAAACATACCTTATTGTATGGAGAAGTATGTTGACTAATAGTGTGGATATATGGTGATATTGTGGGGCAGAAAATACCCTTATATAATAGTGAAAAATAACATAAAATAACCAGACACCAATATCACCCTGATAATATTAATTTATGAATATTCAATAAAAATCATTATATATCTTTTGAAATATGGAAACATGTAGTAATATATACTCATTATCATTCTATTTTATCACAACTGATCACCCACCGAGCTGATCAAAAATACAAATAAATAAAAGAATAGTATTAAAATTAAATTTTACTTCCATCCCTAAACCATTTCTCACCCCAATAATTGAATTTTATTTGATTTATCTCTATTGATAAAGCTACCCAAGGCCTATACCTAACCAATACCAATGAATATTTTTGTTTTCTCAGGTGACCAAGGGTAAGGTCTCTCTGGGAAGGGTGTGAATACACCTTCTTAGGGAACCACTAAAATGGTACCAACTAGGTCTATTTAATAAAAGTTCTATTTCAATGTAAAATTCTCATTTGAATAATGAAAAATTGGGAAAGCATAAATAAATGATCACTGTCAATCCTTATATTTTTACATAGAACCATAGATTAACTATAACTATTTTAGCCAAACCGGAGTGTCTTCGAGAACATCACATAACTGTACCAACTAATACTAGGAAGAAATTAAATGTATAATTAGGTAAAAATTCCAAACACTCTGAAATATCCTAGGAATAATCATAATATAATATATAACTACCAGATTAAAGGAGCATGTCAAAGGAATTATATAGTAGAAGGATAGAATTCAATCTATTTGAGGTAATCCTAGGTGATAAATAGTATCATACATCATCATAACCCCATAATAGGAACTCCTTGGTGATCTAGAGTTCATAATATGACGTCACTGGTCATAGTGAGGTGATCCTATGTGATCCCATAATTATTAGGAATCAATGTCACTCTTAGAGGGATAAACCAAGCCTATACATAAACATAAGGTGTCTTCGTAGTTTAATATTGGGATTGACCATTGAAATCCAATACTCATCCGGCTCAAGTCCAAGACTTAAGAGGTAATCCTGAGTGATTAATAGTAATCATACTCCAAGGCATTTCTTATAAGGTAATTCTATGAAGTCAATAGTCATTAGGCATTATCACCAATCAATTGGAGGTAATCGTTGGAGATATAATATCATTATGCACCGTCACATTTCGTGACAAGGAAATAAAAATAAGTGAATGATAATTAAAAATATAATATAATAAATTAAATATAATACTAGGATATGAAATATAATAAATCATCATCTCTAATCCCTATGTGGTAATCCTAGAAAATTTATGGTACTATCAATCATTTTCAGATCCATAGAAAATATACAGAGAATCCCATTTATATACATAAATCGTAGAGCATTATACCCTCCTCAAGAATCATCCCATAATATATTTACCATAGAAACTTTTGGTTGAAATTATTAGTATGGTTTCTAAAGAAACATCTATGATCATTACTGCACCCTCTCTAGGGTTAATATCTCACTAGGGAACGCACATGGATCCCCTAGGTGCCATCGTCACACAGAAACCCTTACATTGATTCATTTATCCCATCCACGTATCTCTTTTCAAAACCCACTAATAATATGGTTAAAAAATACCTCAACTTAGTCAGAATTATATCAAGGCCTCATGGTCTCCTAGTAAATCGTTAATGACATCGATTTCAAGAGATTGAACAGTTTCCATTTCTCTTCCCAGGTCAAATTTCATACAACATCTCACCTTACCCATCCATAAATCTCCATAAGGTGTACCAAACCCGATAATATAATTTATAGGGGGATTAATTCTCACCCTTCATCCCCAAAACTAGCCAACTATCTCTAATGAA
Source organism: Viscum album (assembly GCA_963277665.1). Classification (NCBI taxonomy): domain Eukaryota; kingdom Viridiplantae; phylum Streptophyta; class Magnoliopsida; order Santalales; family Viscaceae; genus Viscum; species Viscum album. The sequence goes on from OY728150.1 coordinate 938,805,619, forward strand.
TTTCAAGGTTCACAAATAGACAAGATTTGTCACCACACTAAGTCCAGTGTTAGACTATACTAGTTGAAATCTATGAAATCTATGATATGAGACACTATAATCCCACAGTTCATTTAAATCTAACCCATATGGGTTCGTATAACTTAATTCACACACACCCAAACACATTAATGCACACACAAATATATATATACTCATGGCCTCTATCATTGATGGTCGATGCATCAATCTAGTGAACAAGGGTCCTTAGTGGCATGTGTCACATTGTACAACACATTCTTTGGATTCCATTTTAATAAAAAAAATTAATTTAATCATTGAAATCAATCAAAGTGGTGACACAATACATATCACATATCACATAAAATATAAATAATACCATATGAAAAATGCATAAGTGAGGCACCACATAACCCTTGTCCCGGATCTTATGGTAAAAACACTATCTTGAAATAATAAATTAAATAAAATGTGAACTGAAATAGTTCTTATTTTATATCTTTTTCAATAGTTAATCATTATGTATCATAGTCAAACATACAATCCCTGGAAGAGAAGGTTTATTTTCCTTAAGGACCAGTTACATAAGAAATATATTTTACTAATATTGTTAACATATCTCTATAATCGAACCACATTAAAATCTATTCATGGCTTATTATAAGATATACTCATATTCATAAACTAGGGAATAGAAGTATAAAAATACATGAGATCATATTCTTAATGGGGAAAAAACTAATCAATGTGTCTTCAAGGGTTAGATCAAAATAATGGGAGAAAATAGGATCACGGTTGAAATACATTTTTAAAAACAACAAGTAATAATGACTATTATCAATATATTATGATAGAAGGATATATAAAATTAAATGAACATACATATACCCTGGAAAATGTTTTTGAAATTATCAAATAATAAATTTGATCCACGTAAGAGATTCATTGTAACAAGATTAATTCATAAGGCATATGCATAATAATCGAAATAATATGTCATGGATACACTAAAATATATTCCTCACATGGTACTCCTAGCCAAATAACCTATGTATCTTCTTTGTCCTAGGATATTCAACTCGTATAAATTTGGTCTTGGGATAACCCTCTTATGTACACCTAGTCTTGGGATAATCTTTGTGTGTACCCCTTTTCATGATATAATCCTCTTATGTAACCTTTTACTTTGGATATTCCTCCATTATACCCATTGGCTTGGGATATTCCTCCAATATACCCTTGGGATTAGAATAATCTACATTTATACCCTTTTAGCTCATTAGATAAAAAATTTACAAATGCATTGATGGGAGATGTATAACAACAACCATAATTCATCACTAACTACATTTGAAACAAAATAAATATAATATAATTTAGATCAAATGGAATTAATAATGGGATTCATAACATTTCCAATTGGTATCACAAAAAATGGAACTTAGGAATATAAATGATCGATAAAAAATTATATTACCTAAATAGAGTGTTTCATAAGAAATTTTGGAAGGAGACTCATGAAAAATAATTTCTGAGCAAAAACTCTCTTATGGATAAAGAAAAAAATATAATTGAAAAAAAAAAATTTGAAAACTATTTTATCTATGGTAGAACAGATAAATCAATGATCATTTTTAAGAGTCAATTTCAGAAATATGAAATTTTATAAATTGAAATGAATACATTATAAAAATAAATATTTTGAAGTAAATCTCAATAATGATACCTCAAAAAGGAATAAAGGTTTCAAAATAATGAAGTCAAAACACTTTCAAAACTTTTACTTTTAAAAATAATATTCAGCAATATAGTCGTGAAAACTACATAATGGTTTCAAAAATGTGAACTGAAGAATTTTGATGAAATTTTATTTTCAAAAAATAACATCAATAAAATATTTTTGAAATGATATAATGGTTATCAAATGAAATGTGGAGTGGAAGATAAAAATTTTATTTTTAAAGGATAAATATTTTTTATATTTTAAAATATTATCATTGAAAACCCAAATAATAAAAACAGTAAAATGTCATTATTTAAATTGGATATGAGAAACATAAATTTCATATTAGATAACACATATTATGGTTCCGAAATATAAATTTGAACATTGGAGGTAGAGTAAAATATGGACAAGGTGGGAAAACATTCATCAAAGAGTATGACAATTATTCTCAAACATGATATTCTTTTTATGTGGAAGAAATTCATTGAGGATAAGGATTTGAATCGAAAGTTATATTTTTTATAGGCATAAATATAACATAGTAGGAAATAAAATCTTAGTTTAGAAGAATCCAATATATGAATAAAGATGTTCTAGAAGGCTCATTATAACTCAATGAAGGTAGTCGAGTTTACAAAAATAGTTACAACACTAGAATCATTTGATTGTAAATAAATTTAAAAAAATTACATGATATGGATCTTAAAACCATAGTAATTTTATAAATATATAAAACTAAATTATTTACTTATTAATAAAAACATATAAAAATATCATGGTGAATAAAAATTTCTATGTCTTAATGAATTAAATTGAAGACAATGAACCCCCTACTTTGTCTTCATTCTTACTCAAATATTATATAACATAATGTATAGTAAAAATAATTATATTAATAAATTATACAATAACCATATTAATATATATATTCCTATTTATAAACTAAATTTATAACCATTAATTAAAAATATATTTTTTGGTTACTGTTTATTTTCATTATCGGAAGCTAGAAACAATAATTTTGTGTTTCATTCTAGTTTTAAAATGGAATTTCCTTTTATTTTTTTATTAAAATAAATTTCTTCATTTCTAGATTTTCTAATATTAGTTAATGGTGGTTTTTTAATGATTCATCAAATGACATTTTCATTTGGTGAATGATAATGTTATGGTTGTTGAAAATGGAACTTGGGAAGAACAAGTTTTGGCATGTTTAATAACCAAAAGGTGATATATTAATTAATATATCAAAATATCTATAAAAATTCATTTATAATGAAAAAATTAAAATTAGTTAACATTAAATTAAATTTTTATTATATATTATCCCTTTATCATTCATGGTATATATATTGTAACATCATTCATATAGGTGGTAAAAACAGCCCAAACAGGGTCGTATTATAATGATTTACTGAGTAAGAACGTGTTTTTATATAATTTTAATATAACTATTAAATAAGTTTAAACATGTCATATATATCATTTAAAATCATTAAATTATTTTTATGAACCATCCATGTGGGGTGCTTATGAAAAATAAAATTCATCATTCGCAGAGGTAGAAGTCTATACGTATGCATGATTAACGATTCCATTTCTTAATGAATTTGATGGAGTAAAGTTGTGTTCCAATTTATCACATCAAAATAATAATTTAAAAATATTAAACATATTAATTTCTCTTATATATCCTTTTTACCAAACATGGTAGGTCATGATGAAAAAATAAATATATAGATTTTTGATAGGGGTAGTCTACACATATGGATGATTGAAGTGGTCTTTTTATATGACATATAGGATTTATTAACTGTTAAAAAATAATAATAAAACACTAAAATATATTAATATTATTTGTTTCATTATTAGGGAATTTATAACGTTTTTTAATGTGTAAAAATAATAATACAAGACTAATAATTAATAAATAATCACGTTATTAACATGATATTTATATTAGAAATATCATTGTAAATTGAGGACTTAAGAAATAAAACCGAGACCATAAAAATATGATGTTTTAATTAGATTATATTATTATTAAAATTAAATATTATCAATATTTAATTATAAGGTATAGGTGATGTATTGGGTGGAGGAATCCAACTCCTTTAATAAGTGAAGAAAATGGCACTTTTATAAATACAAATTATTTTTAAATAATGGAATCAAACTATTTAAGAGTCAGATATTCAAAATTTTTGTAATAATGGATTTTTTTTCTCTAATAATTTTTATAAATACTATAGAATTATTTTTATGACATGTTTTAAATAACATTCAACCATTTTACCTTTTTAATTTTAAAATTCCATCATTTTGGTTTTTATCTTCAAAACAAGTTTTTATACAAGTAAACCATTATTTATCTAAAATATAATTCATGCATTTATTCAAAATATTAATGTTTTTATCCGAAATTTATGCATTTTAGTGTCAAATTTATCCTATAAATAATAATCAAAATTTTGTTTTCAATGAAAACATTTAATATAGGAAAATTATTTTGTAAAAAGTATTGTTTAAAAAAAGCATTATTAGTATTATTTAGTATTGATTACTAGTTGAATGAGTTTTAATATATATTTATAAATTTTATAAATAATATAAAATCCATGATAAAAATATAAAAATTTAGTTTATTTTAAAAAAATACACAACTTTAATAAATCTATTCTATTAAAATAACCCTTTCACCGGTATCGTGGGTGTTAACTTTAATCATAGTAATCATAACTTTATGCCTAAAAATAATTTTACCTTATAACATAAAATGAAAAAATTATATATAATATTAAATATTCTATATATATATATATATATATTCTACCATTAATTAAAACCACTGTTAATATATGAAAATAAAAAATGTTTTTGAGTAAAATATTATTTAGGTTTTCAGAATGTTAGAATTTATTTTTGTAAATTCAACAAAGTATTTTTGAATGATATACTTCAGTTTTTAAATATATTTTTTTATATAAAAATAGTTTTAACTCCATTAAATGCATTCTTATTTTATGAAAATGTCATAAAAGGAACGGATTTAGAAAATCAAATATTTTCTTACCAATCACCTAAAAATATATTATTTTAAAAAAACTGAAAAAATAAAATTAGACTTATTTTGATTTATAAAATTCAAAAACAATGTTAATTATGTTAAATTAAAATTATATAACTAATAAATTTTTATTTTAAATCAAAATTTTATATAAACATTTTATTGAAAAAATCAATTTTAAAACTCTATGTGGATGCTCTTATTTTTTATAAATTTTTATTTGATTAAAATATTAATTTTAACATGGAAAAGTTTTTATTATAGTTTAATTTTATTGAAAATAAATATGTCATGGTAATTTTTTGTTTTATGTTTTATGCAAATCCATCTATGAAAAATATAATTAATATAATGAATATATATATTAAAAAATATCAAAGTGTTACATTATCTCCAACATTTAATAAATGATGTCTTTACAATTTTAATTCTTACATACTAGTGAAACTAACTATGTGTGTATAGTATATACACATGACTCAAGACATAATTTAAAGAGGGATGCAAATTAGAAAAATGAAATATAAATTTTTCCTTCTAAATAAGCCATTTATAATATTGATATCTTCAAAATTTATTTGAGCTAATCATTCCTCGTGATTAAATATAATAACTTGTATAATGGATTTCGTTTTCTAATTGATCATTAATAAACCATCAACTAGTATCTGATGATATATTTCCTTAAAATATGAAATATAATTTATCTACTATGTTTATTAAAGTGTATTCTAGGTGTTGATAAATAATATATTTTTAAAATCACATTTATATGATAAATGTTGTGATAATAAAATAGTAATTAATTAGAATTCATAAAACACACCATGGGATACAATAATAATAGATTCTTTCCTAAATAATAATCAATTATTATGGTTTTAATTTCATTATTTTAGGAAACATATTTGATATACTATAGTATCAAGAATTATAATCCTATAAGGCATAAACTAATATAAAGTAAAGGATAAGTATTCATTAATTATCATGATCTAGTTTCTTATAAAAATATACTTTATTTGTGGTGATTACATAGGGTCTTCCATTTTCCTTTGGATTAAGAGGATTTTTATGTTGATTGTTTCCAATAACCCTGGATTTGGTTCAATTGTTTTCATAATTCCCATAATTCATACAATTTAATCATTGGACATTCATTTTTTCATTAATCTAGGCATTCCATCCATAAATTTCACTAGTTTTCTTTTAAATATCTCTTCAATGTTCCTATAATAAATGGTATTTTCTTCAACACTTGAAGTAATTATTTTTTATTTTTATAATTTCCCACTATGAATCATCCCATAATTTATGAATGTCAAATGATGAATTTTCTTTCATATATTGTTTTTATCACTTTCATTTACATAGAAATATTTTATTATTATTCTTCCCCAAAAACCATGAAAATAGTGATCATCTCTTGATTATATTTCCACCTTATGTTTAAAATAAATAGAAAATATTTATAACTTAAAAATTCCCTCATAGATAATGATTTTTAGAGACTCATATTTAAAAAAATAATTAAACGGTCAACCCTTCTTTCTTAGTAAATGAAAAAACTATATTCATACCTTGAAATTCAAATGGTGTTTTCATCATATGTACAAATGGATTCAAAATTCATTTTTTTGACTCAAGTAATTATCTTTGTATTTTAATAAGATGGGTTTAGGTAAACTATTTAATGTATAATTCCACATTATTATGAACCATTTTCATAATATCTAACTCTTTTTTCATCCTCGTGTTCTTCATTAGGGTCCATCATTGATTATATTCACCTTCAAAAAAATATACAAATAAAATAATCTTTAATGATTTGAGCTCTAAAAAATAGAATTTTTTTTACTATATTGATTTAATTCATTGAAATTATTTGTCTAAGAGACCCACTAAAGGTTGGTGGTCGATGGTGCATGAAAAACTCAATACTATGTTTTTCTATAGTGCATTTGGAAGATTCACATGGTTTGATTTATTTTTCATAGACATGAATAGAATTGTGATGCATAATTTTATTCAATTTTTCATTCCATTATTTTTTATTAGAAATAATATATATATTTTATAATACAAAAATCTTTGACGTGATGCATCTGGGTTTGTCCATTACATTAAATATTGGAATGTTTGGAATGAGACATTATTAAATTAATATAAAGAAAACTATAAACCAAAAATAAATGATACATAAATAAAATTTATATCCTAATTTATGAATATAAATGTTTCAATCAATTTTATATATGTACATTACCCTAATATTTTAGATAAATAAACTAATTATATATTTAAATTATTCTTAATGGTTCAAAACTTGCATGTGGATTTGTCAAAGAATAATCCACAAGTGTTTCTAGCTAGGTTTGTAGTCTTAGGACCACTTATAATGCAAAAATTGAAGATAGATTAGATACTCAAAATTACAATTTCAGTTTGATAACCCCTAGGTACATCTTTTCAACATCTTCATCCACATTATAGTATCTATAAATGGATGCAATTTATTGGAAAACAATACTAAAAACACTAAAATTTTAGGATGTTATCCTATATTTATACAAATCCTTAATACATTTCCCTATGGTTTTCATAAATTTTATCATCTCCTAACCTCTAAAAAAATTAACTAATATTTAAAAATATTTTAAATATTATATGGCTCCATTTGAGGCACCAATACCTAGACTATATGATATGATTTGAAAAAAATGTTCTTTAAACAATTAATTTCATGATAAGTGTGACATACATATCTTAATTCACATAATTTATAAAATAGAAAAATTTATGTCTCCTAAAATAATCACAGAATCCCAAGAATAGTAAGTTTATTGTCTTTGAGGACTAGTTAAATATGAAAATTATTTTACAAAAATTTTAAACATTTCTTCATAATAGAATAACGTTATATTTCATTATATAATTTTCAAATTTTATACTCATTTTTATAACTAATGGAATGGAAATATAATAAATTTGAGAATTTAAATGATTGCTAATGGAAAAATCATCAACATGTATTCAAGGGTAAGATGAGAATCGTGTGATAAAACATGATCATAGAAGAAATATCATACTCAAAAGAACAAAGAACCATAATAGTTTTCCATAATTTAAGATAGAAGGGCATATAATCTCAAATGAACAAGATTATACTATAGATAATGTGTGTGGAATCAGGAGACACTAAACATGATTCATGTAGTATAATCATCAGAACAAGTTTATGGTATAAGAGTATTGTATTAACATAGGCCTAGAAATCATATATCAATGCTACCAAAAAAGACAACCATCACATGGTAGGCTTGAACTAATCACTTATATACATTCATAGGGTTGGTATAATCCTCCCATGTACCCTTTGTATTTAGATAAAACTAATGTATACTCCTAGGATTGGGATAATTCTCTTATATACCGATTTTCATGGGATAATCTTCTTGTGTACCCTTTGGTCTAAGAAAATTCTTGTATTTATACTTGGGCTTGAGATAATCCCCCCATAAGCCATATTGTTCTCATAAGATATAAGAATTTCCATTGTATTAAAGGGAAATATAGGACCCCACCCATTATTCATCTATATATATGTGTTCCACTTAATTATAATAATTCTTAACATCATTAATAACCCATGAAAAGAGAACTGGGTTTTGTGACATTTCAAGATGGTTTCAAAAAATAGAACTCAACAATGTGAATGGTTGATATCAAAAATAAGATCAACCAAAAATATTAATTTATAAGATTGTTTAGAGGCTGAATCATGAAAAATAATTTTCATGTAAATAAATCTTTTACATATGAATATAAGAATAGATTTGAAATCATATAATAGTTTATCTAGAAAAGACAATTAGATTTTGTGTAAAATACGAACATACAATCACATTAAAAATTCATTTTAACAATGTAGAATTTCTGTAAATTGAGTATAATTCATTTTAAAAATCAATATTTAGAACTAAATATAAATAATTAATCCTTAAAAATATAGAAATGTTTCCAAAATGAGAATTTGAAACACCATTATAACTTTTAATTAAAAAAACGTCAATCATGGATCCTTGAAAAAATACATAAAGGATTCAGAAAGTTGAAGAGAATACTTTATAAAACCATTATTTATGAAAAATATTCTTCAATAGTAAATCATTGAAATTAAATAATGGTTATCAATGTAAAAATTTATTTTAATAAAAAAATGTTTATTTTGAATGTATGGAAAACTTTTTTATCATTTTAAAATACCATCGTTGAATACTCGCATCATAAAAATAATATCAAAGAAGAAAATTTAAAATATTACAAGGGGAATATAAATGTCAAATGAGAACATAGATAATTAGTTCTCCATATTTAAAGGAAAGAATTGGTGGTAAATTAAAATATAGATAAGCAAAGAAAACCTTGATTAAAGACTTTGTGAATTATTTTCATTAATGATGTAATTTTTATAAGGAAAAAATTAATTGATGAGGAATATTTAGATAAAATGGGTTATTTTAATTAGACATAAAGATAAATTTCCAAAAAACAAAATCTTATATATGTGTAATCCAATATTGTATGAGTAATGTTTAAGATGATGCATTATAACTCAACATAGTGGATTGAGTTATAAAAAACCCTTATAGATTTAGTGTATTTTGATTCAAAATCCATTTAAAGAATGTAAATGATGTGTGTATTAAAACACCATGAATTTCATTAATATTTAATAATACATTAAATACTCATTAATCCTACCAAATTGAAGATATCATGGTTTATAAAAAGAATAATGTCTCAATGAATTAAATTTGAGATAAATATCCCCTTTTTTGAATTCCAACTTACTCAGATACATGTAATCATCATGTATAATAGATTTAACTATCTTATTAAATTTTTATATAACCATATTCAATTATATTTTCCTTTATAAACTTCTTTTATAACCATATATTAAAAATATGTTACTTGGTTACAATTTATTTTCATCCACTAAGGCAATAGACTCTGATTTCATTTCCTATAATAGTTTTGTAGTGGTTTCTTATATTATTTTTTATGAACAAAAACATCATAATTCAAATATTATCAATCATACATGAATAATAGTGTATTAGTGACTCATCATATCGTAATTGCATTTGCTGAATGAAAAATGAATGATTTTCTTGAAATGGAAATTTTGAAGAACCAATTTCGTCGTGTTTAACTTTAAAATTTTTATATATTAATATATATATATTATTTATCTATAACAACTTTATAGAATGATTAAAAGATATTAAAAAAATTATTATTAAATTCTATTATCACTATGTAATATTACTTAATCATTCACGATATATATACTATAACTTTTTCTACTATGATGGTCTTAGAAATGAGCCCTGAATAATAAGAAATTATTTTCTATAATTATGTGTATTTTTTAATACATCATGTCTTATGTTATAAAATTTTGTATTATGTTCATCAATTCCTAAGATGTTTTATGATTTATCGTATGGCATGATAACATGATCTTTCATATAGAGAATAATATTTTCAAATGTTATGTTCTTATGTGTTATTATTATGATATAATTGTTATCTCCCTTGTTTACCCTTTCTGATCATCTGAGATCACCCTTTAATATGTTTCTTTTCCCCAAGTCATGAAGAAGGGTATTAAGTAAGATATGTCAAAAAGGGACCCATTAATGATAAAATAAGTGGGAGACAATAATGATGTCTTATGAACCAATTGTTTATGTTTCCACATTTCAAAAGAAACTATACATATACGGTCCTTTCATGGATTAGTTATATTTTTAATGAATATTTGTCAAATTTTATGTAAAATCAATTTAAGTAAGGTAATTGTTATTATATTAAATCTTCTCAAGTACCTAATGGCGGCCTGAGCATGGTGTGAGTAGAACTTATTAGTCCACCACTTGTAGTCTTTACAAAATATCCTATCTAAATAGATAGTGTATGCTTGTACTAAAAGAATTAAAAGTTAAATCGGGTAACACTAGTTAAAAATATTCTTTTAATCTACATACAAAATTTAATCCATGGGTTATAGAATTCATTTATAATACAATTTTCGATGTCGGTAAACTATTATGAAAAGGAGGATAGGTCATGCTACCTATCTCACTAAGGAAAAATATTTCATAACTATTTTGTCACAATTACCTTGGATGCCCACCCTACGTTTTCTAATCCAATGAAATCATTAGTGGCGTATTGCCTCATTCTGACTCCCTACCACCAGCATTCATGTGGTGGGGTTTAGAGCCTTAGTCCAACCCAACCTAAGGGCATAGAACCTTAGTCAATACACCACATACCACCTAACCATGTTCACCTGTTTGATAAACATTCCCACAAATAACATTACCCAAACCATACTCAATCAAAGCACATACCATTAAAAACATAGGTTTTTCAATACATCAATCATATTCTTGCCTTTAACCATTTACACATTCTTATATACATGACTTTACAAATATATGCATTTCATTTACATCCTATACGTCAATTAACAAATCCCTTTTCATTCATAGCCACCATTCACATTATCCCAAATAACCCCTTATTCAACATCAATAACTATATAGAACTACCATTAATTCAATTTCATAATTCATGATAACAATCCACCAAATTTATCATTATCTAAACTTCATCACATTAAATTCAATACTAATCATTGCAATTTTCCATGTCTGGGGTGATGGTACACCCCATGGTGGCCTTTTAACCAATCTAATAAACCTCAATTCATCCCATGAGGATCATGAGAATTTAAAATCATCCTTTACCCAACTAATTTATAAAATATTACTAAAGGAATCAAATGGACAATAGGAAGGTACCAAATAATGACCACATACACATAAACCAAACATCAAGACTATGTGAAATAACCTGTAGACCACCTACCTTGATTTTGAAGATGAAAGATCACATATCCTAATCCCTAGACTCAGACTCAATCACCCTTCAAATACCCAACCGATGAACCATTGGAAAAATAGGGTTTTAGGTACTAGGAATAATAATGATAATAACACATGTCATAATCTGAAAATGATAAGGAGCAAGATTGTTAGACTCACCTAGAGCTTTGATTCGCAACTAGTACCTCTTCAAATGGATTCAAATATAATGATATTGACCCATGGGATGTCTATAGAATATTGGATCATCACTAGGTCTATAGGAGGAAGAATGGGTGTAAATACAGAGTTAGATAACTTAACTTCATCGAGGGAAAATAATGTGGAGTGTCTTGTGTTTATGGGATCAATGAAATTATAAGGGAATTTGAAAATTTATCATCTTGTGGATGGTATGATTTGAAAAATAATATTTGGAATAGAATACCATGAGTGTTAAAACAATTATCTGTTGTTTTATACTAGGTTTAAGGACCATGTAATCCCTTGGGTGTCTCTCTGAGTTTCAGAAGTGTCGGACACTGTAATTATCATATTTGTATGGTCTGCACAGGGCACACAGTTTGTATGAAACCATGCAGATCCCAGCAGAAAACTATACATATTACAGTAGTGAGAAAATGTGAGGCACATTGGATATGCATGATCTACCCAAACGGTGCACCTATCCCAAATGGGTAATGCCACATAAGAGTACCTATGCATTGTTCATTGCACAGTTGGTTCACGGTTTGGATAACCTAGTGACCCAAACCATGTGCAATGTTTATAATAAAATTAAATTAAAAAAATGAAAATTAAAATAAAACAAAACATACTAATATACCCCTTTACCCCCTACATACTCACATGACACCCCCCAACCTCTTGGTTGTGCATGAGACACACCTCCTCGGTCTCCTCTATTCATACTGATTTCACAATGATTCTTTGGGTTTCACATTACATTCGTCAATGTAAGATTACTCTCCCTCCTCATCCCTTGGTTCAATGATTTTAACTTCACCCATCCCCTCTCTTATTAAGACAAACTATAGGGATAGGTTTAATCCATATTTCTTGTTTTTCTCCCTTTTTGTGGCATATGGTGGGACTCTGAGGCTGTCTGCATGTGTGTTTCAGCATCCTCTACAAAAGGCGAATCATTTCTTACCACCCCACCATCAATTTCAGTTATTGTTTCCTCCATTAATTAATAATACTCAATTTCTAATTGTGGATATTGTAGTTTCTGAGTTTATAGAATTTTTCTTTACTATGTTGGACCTTACCGCAATGGTTATGGATTTACATTGTCATAAGATACTCACGTGTGTATGCATTGGTATTCATGTACCTATATAAGTTCTCCATTTATATATATACACCCAAGATAAGATGAATATATATAATTGGGATTGGTTTTATTAAATGGGTATACTAAAATGCATACATCAGTAAGTAAAAAATTGAAATATTCATGCATAATAATATATGTAAGGATACCCATGTACATATTTGGAAATGAAAATATCTACATAGGGGTCTGGTTTCCTATCATATAAAAGAAGTTTCATATGTGTGAAAGTGTTAAATGTAAGGTTCAGGTTTCCATTGTCAAAGTCATCATGTTCTAAAGTGTTCATCTTGGTTCTCTCCCCTTGAGGTTGGTGGTTAAGTTTCCCTCTAGTAGTTTTCTTGACTTTTATATGGTGCACTATTATGCTATGCACCAGTACCTTCTAGTGATGCTTCTATTTTTCAAAATAAATTATACTGAATGTGATACCATGTTTGGTTTGTTCCCAGTGTATGGTGTCTCACCACCATGGGTGATCACCATGACTTTATCTACCTTATGGGTGTGGTTACTTTTGGGAAGCATAATTCCATGAGCCTAAATTTATTTAACACCATTAATGTGTTTTAACCCTTTTTGAAAGACCTAAATTAATAATTTAATGAATATAAATTATTTTCCATGATTTAGGCACTTGAACTCAAAATGTGATGCTTTATATTTCATTTTCCAGGATTTAGGCATTTCAGTTGATGTCTTGTGCTTATTCCATTTTGTTTATTTTTTTTAATATTCATTATATCATAAGCCACCTATCTTTTCCAAGTTTTTAAATTTTCATGTGTGTTTCTCCTTGATCTTATATCTTTCTTTCCACTCTTACATTTGTCGTATGATATATACTATATGAAGTGCGATGAAATTGAACTCTTTAAGTAGGATGAAATGAATTATTGAAGAACAATGTCCTATTTTTTAATAAAATCCCACAACTATGTGCACTATATTCAATTAGAAAATACCATATGTTCTTTCTTTCATCCAATTGGTTATGTTTATGCCTCGTGAAATAGTTCTTTAGTTATATGCCATCGTTGCATGGATTTTCTGAAATGATGGGACAAGCATGTTAATCATGTGTTATTCTTAACATAATTTATGTGATTTTATGGTAAATACTATTCCATGTTGATATATATATTCAGTTGACATGAATTGACTATTATGGTCTAGGAAAGAACATGTGTCCTGATTTAAGGATGAAGTGGATAGACTCACTATAGTCGGTTTAGTTCTATGTGATGCACTAGGATCAATACATTGGATTTCCAGGTATGGGTTCTTAAGTAATATTATTATACACATGATTTACACTAGTTCCTTAGGTTGGGAAATTTGAAAAGAATCAGTGGGAATATAGCTCTACCATGCCATAGGTGATTCTCGATCCCCATTGTGAAATACTTGGTATGGACTCAGAGTCTACCATACTATTACTGATATTAGGGAAATCATTATGTGTCACATTGGAAAAACATAGTGGTAATTTATATATAGAGGTCACCTATAAATACCCTTGGGATTCCATTATGGATTACCTAAGATAATACATAGTTTTTATTACATGATTTGATGGATTCCTTGTATGGTTTTACTTGTGGTTCATTATTATTATCCTTATTATTATGATTACAATGTGGAATTTAAATTCATCTATGATGTACTAGAGGTGTGACTTCTAAGATAAAGCACAAACTTGGGGTTGAACAACTTTATTTTATTCTCTTATGTTTCCTTGAATATATAATATCATTTGTATATGTTCTCTTGGTTCAGATATTTGGCATAGACTGAAGTAGGTAGAATTGACTATGTATCCATTTAGGTACCTAGATAGAATTTTGTTTCTTCATTTAATTATCATCATATAATTATTCTTGGTGAAATAATCTTCACATTTATATAGCACAAACTTTATCATCCTGGACACTGTGGATAGTGGCCTATTAAGATTATTTCAAACAACAAGCGCGGACCTCCATTGCACTGGGGTACCCAATCAGATATTCTGATTCACCAATCTATGGATTTATTGCTTCTGTTGTGCTTTGTAATTAGGATTTAGGGAGCAGTGGACTACGCTGGTACTCAGTATGCTCCTGGAGTTAGATTTTTTACTTTTTATTCTCATATTGTTTTGTATTATCTGTTGTACTTCCCTTTTATATTTCAGCCTCATCTGAAATGAATTCAAGCTTGTAAATTATTTTTTTGGAAGATTATACTTAGTTATTATATTATTTATAAAATATTTGGAATTTTATTATTATTTACTTTTTTTTATTGATTTTCACTGCTTATTCCATCATTTGACTCTTATCATGAGGGTATACACTTTAGAACATACCACAATTGGATTCATACTTCTTGTAGACATCCTATAGTGTACAAATAGGAACTATTGAGGCCATGTGGTGACTGGTTTGTCTATATGTTTAGTGGTTAATCAGGCTGGGACATTACGAAGTGGTATCAAGGACTTTCATTTTTCCTTTATCTTACTATTTGGGCTAGTAGAGAAGAGACTTGTAATGAGTCTGTTCTTGGAAAATAGTCATTCATGGGATTTATTACCCAATATATGTGGAAATGTATATGTGTATGGGGATTTTACTCTTGTTCATGTTTTTTCATTATTACCATTGATTTGATTTCACCTTGAGTGATTCGATTATTTCTACTACTTACTAATTTATGGGGTTTAACAATTACCCTTGGTCTAGTACGACAAGAAGGAATCATTACATGCATTATTATAGACACATAATATTTCACATTCCATGTAATATAGTTTTAATTTTTTGGCTATTTTGAATTTGATGATGTGCCTTGTGTGTTATTTCCTTTCTTGTAAGCAATTTTTGAGTTCTCTCTAAGATAAGTGAATTATTAATGTGATTTGTTTAAATTGACATGCTTCTATTATTGTTTAGAATTGACTAAAACATGTTGGTAGTGATTAAATGGGAGTAAATTCACAATAGTTACGGTGTATGGGAACCTTCTAAAATAGGAACTTACATCCCATATAGTAAACCCATTATTAACCCATTTTATATAATTACATATTATTGTACAAATGTTAAGGAAATTTAATTTCTCATTTATTCTAATCAAAATATTTATGGATAGATGTGACCCACTATCAATTGGTATGGTGTTTGGATGCTTAAAAAATTGAGTTGGTAACCCATAAAACTGATCCACCTATTGTGATTATTTTACTTAAAGAATCTATAAATATAGATTTTGTTAAATATTTACCTTATAATCTTCGATTACCTTCATAAGGGTTTTATATTCTTTTATTAATTTTTAATTACCATATAATAAAATTTAATAAATGTATTAATGGACCCAAGTTGGCCATTTGGTGAATTTTGTTAATAAAATGGAACCGCTACTGGTGTTTTTAAAACTAAATGCAAAAAAATGTTTGGGTGATTTATAGATAAAATAGAAATCGCTAAATGGGACCCTATAAGGTTCCTTGTACAATTAATTTTTTTCCCTTTTTTATATGATTGAATTTTTTAGTGTTGTGAATTATAAACAAAGGTAAGATCATTAAAATGTAGTTTATAAAAGTAATGATCTATTGGTAACAAGATTGTACTGAATAATAATGCATTAAAGGGAAGTTTGAAATTAATTTCTAAATCTAATTATTTTTAGAGTTTATTTTTCTTTAAAACTAACATTGAGAATTTTACACAAGTTTTGGTTTAATCTCATAAAATATACCTAAATTGGAGTTTTAGCCTGACCCTCGGGTAAGGGTAATCTAAATCTTTTCTAGGTGTTTCATTGAGTAGCTCCTTCAGAAATGGAAACATGGGGATTTTTTGTAAATTTTTTATTCTTTAACTCAAATATAAATGATAGGAATATATTTCTAGTGACCATTCCTAAGTGCAACCACATTTTGGGTGAGTTCTTTCTGTTTCAGTTAAGTTATATCCCATTATAGGTAGAACCCTTAGATATTTTGAACCCTTTATTATTGGTTGAGAGGTTTTCCTCCTAGGTGGTACTATTTGGGTTCCATATTCCCATATAGTAATCTTGGATTCTAAAATGAAACCCTTTGTTCCGATGGGTGGTTATGTGTTGTTTGATCTTTTCTCTGACTATGAGGATCATAAAATTCATAGTTCTAGTGGGATAAGAATTCATATGCAAGGACAACCACATTATAGGTTATGTGACCCTTTTTCCTCCTCTCTAGTGATTGATGAATTGATACTTCATCTATCAGGTTAATAGTCATATATATTATTATGAATTCAGTTCACTATTTTTCAGAGCATAAGATACATGATTGTATATGGGCGTTTCCTCCAATGGATGCTGTCAGAGATGTGTTTTTCTCCTTCTGCAACCTTAGCATAGTATGCATCGATATATGTGGTACCCATCACCTTATTATGTTATGTACTATACCATTTAAACTAGTGTTACTCGATCAAACAATGATCTATTACACCTTAAAATCTGGTCAAGTCTAGATTACAGTGACATGGGCCATGATAAAGGTAATGTTTTGTCCTACTGTTCGGGATGATGTTTTAAGGGGAATAAAGTGTTTTATACACTAGTCAATTGTTTTGGATTTTATTCCTAATTCAATGATGTTTGGTAAGATGACTCGGAAAGGCATCTAATGTCTGTCATGGTATGAATCTAATATAACATGATTGAGTAGCTGGTTATCTCTATCTCTTCTGTTAAATACTTGTTATAGCGTGATGGAAACCTCTAGGACCATCGTTCAGTGGTTTATGTAGTGTTCGTCATGGGATGAGATCTATTTCTCTATTAAATTTTATGTTGAGGACACTCCTATAGTGGGGAATTTCAGGACGAATCTGGTTAAATGTGTACTTCCAAGAAGTGGGAGAACAACCAAGAGGACCCTTTCAAAATTTGTCAGAATCACTCATTTCCCTATGTCTATTAATACTTTAATAAATTTAGTAGTTTCATTATAGAATGATGGTGATATTTTTGGGATGTTCAAGAAACTTGTGAAGACACCATTATTTAGGAATGGTCCATGGTGGTTGTTCTTGGGTAAAATCGTGATTCCTTGGGTGGTGAAGGTATTGTGGTCGGGTTGTTGATGCATTACTGGATGTAGCCAAGCTCTTTTGAGGAAGTTGACTATTAATGGTTCAATGGTACTTCCATTTGTTTTTGGTAGGGTTAGTTTAAAAATGTATGAAGCAATTCATCCTCTTTTTGGAACACGTTTCTCATATCCTTTTGGGAAATCATTTAAACCTCTCTGTGTACTCTCGGTTTTAAGGTGCCCGTATATCGCATATTGGTATCATCTGGGTACACTAGGAGAGAATTAGTCTTTCTACATGCTAATGTTTTCGAACACCATTGGGTTTTTTCAGGTGGCTTCTGTCAGAGTGCACTCCAAAAGTATAGATGTTTAAATAAGGTATGGTAGATCCTAATTGGTACATGATTTTAGCAAGACAGAATTTATGGGACGGGTTCATAGACACTGGCTATTTCAATCAACTTGATTTACCAATGTTTGAAGACATTGGGTTGGTCTATTTTCTTTTTTATGTTGAAGATAGTAATGTAAAGGCATCACACTCATAAGTGCTGAATATGGTTTTCCTTTCATGGAATCCTTGGATTCTAGTTTTTGACTCTAAGGTTAACCTAGTTTCAAGTCCGGCTCCGAGGGGGTGTTTTTCTGGGATGATCCAAATTTATTGGATCAATAAATATTTTTATTATTGTGTTGAGTCATGTCATCTGAAGTGGTATTTTGTCTATAGTTGTCCCCAGAAGCTGATTACAAGCTTCTATGAATGTGCCCTGAGCAAACCTAGTTTCCCTTCATTTAAATGCTTCTATTTCATCCTTTTAAGATGTCGACCATCTAATCCTAGCATTTTGAGAATGATTAAGTAGTATTTGTTTGACATTTCATCCTCTAGTTTGTTTCATAATATTTTTTGGAATCTTACTTTCAATAGAATGATGTCTCTTTTTATGAGAACTGTTGAAATGCTATGGCCAAGTTTGGGAAAAATTGATGATAAAGATACCGTTATTTGAAGATGGAACATAAATTGTCGAATTAATGGTAAAAGAACCATAGTCCGGTTGTTTGAAGGGATGATGAAGTGATTTTATATCAGGTTGTATGGGCTTGGTTATGCGTATTCTAGTGGTTTTATCTCATAAAAAAGTGTTGGAAAGTGTTTCTATGGTTTATGTTATGTGTGATAAGGTTGTTCTTGAAGGTACTTTAGGCATTTTCAAATGCAACACAATCATTTTAATGATACTTTACAACCCGAATAGTTATATTGTTTTTCTATTTATTTCCCAAATGACTCTTGGAGAAGATAAGTTATAAGGTGGGAAGATTTTTTCTCTCATGTTCTTAGACTAGATGAAATTCCAAGGTAATTAGAATTTTATCATTTGCTGGATGGTTCATTTTGAAAACTCAGATTCAGAATGGAATTCTGAGAGATATGGAACACATTTATGTGATTTTTAGACTTGGGTAAAGGATTGAGGGATCCCTCATGTGTATCATTTACTTTTGGGGGAATTAGACCCCAGAAATATCAATTTTGTAGGGCCTGCATAAGGCACATGATTTTTGTGAAACCATACAGACCCCAAAAGAATAATTGGTGTCTTGTGGTAATGAGAAGATGTGAAGAACACGATATTAACATGGTCTGCCCAAAACATGCACCTAGCTCGCATGATTAGTTTCACTTAGGAAGTAACTATTCACTATTCGTTGCACAGTTAGTTCACGGTTTGGATGACCATGCAAACCAAATCATTCATAATGTTTTTCTATAAAAATAATTAAATTCTTTAAATTAAAATTATAATATAATAAAAACAAATAATCTAACCCATTCCGCCCACCATACTCATGTGACGAACCCCCCTGGGCTTCTCGAACATGCACACAACATCTCATCCTCTTCTATTCATGATGATTTAACCAGGATTATTTGGGTTTTTTGGTATATTCTGTGAGGTAGGATCCCTCTCCATCTTCTTCCCTTGGTTTTGTGATTTTTCCTTCAATACCACCCCTATTGTTCAGCAGAACCCTAAGGTTGGTGTTAATATGTATTTTGGGGATTTAATCTATTGTTTGGGCATTCATTGGGAGTCTCGGGTAGCCTTCAGGCAGGTTTTGGTATACTTCACCAAAGGTGGAGCATTCTGGACTACTATCTATCAATTTTACGTCATTTTTTCTCCATTCCTAAATAATACTCAATTTCTAATTGGGTATATGGTAGTTTCTAAGTTAATAGTAGTTTTTTTACTACGTTGGACCTTGATGAAGGGTTTTTATTTTTTTTGGTTTCATAAGAGGCTGATATAAGGCCCCAGCCTTAAACCTTACTTAATCTTGAGTTATTACAAGATTACACATTGAGGATCTTTTCGGGTTTAGTGTTTTAGAGAATTAGATCATAAAACTTGCATTAAATTCCACATATAAACAAAGTGGTTACATAAAGATAGTATTCTTCATTCCCATCAATGGAAACACATTTAAAATAAAACATGGATTATTTCTTCACACATCCTTGACTCTATCATCTTATCATGTACCTTTCCCTTGACCTGTGAAAAACATTTCAAAAACATGGGATGAGCATAAAAACTCAGTATGGGTTATAAAAAAACATGGAATGGAAACATGAGTTCATATATACATAAGAATGAAATCATACTTTACCCATAAAACATAGGCACTTTAACATACCTCATAAAATCATGAATAAATCATAGAAATCATAAGACATAAAGGTAACTTGAGGCATTCATAACATTCTTACGTAGGGAGTAACCCTCTTGGTTACGTTTGGAATACCCATCACAGTATATTCCCTAAAATCTCTTCGGAGAAACCTTAACGTCTCACTCCTTCACGTTACCCAATGCATTGGAGAGCTATATCGGGCTCACCCGCCCTTAGTTTATCACGGAACCACCCGTTATCATAATAATGCCCAAGAACCTCAACATAATCATATCACATAAAACATGCATAAAGGAAACATAACATTCCCACCTTTCAATAACAAGATATCAATACAACACATTGATATAAAAACATTATGAAAACCATTATCAATACCAAAATAAACATGGTATTTATTTTTCGTTTTAAAAAAATGTATGGCTTGTAGAGGAAGCCGAAACTCAAATAACGATCACGGCGGCGGAGAAGTCGTTGTCGCCGCATACGTACGACAAAAACATTCCCTTTTGTCGTTTAGTAAACGCTTCGTATAAAAAATATTCCTTTTGAATAAACGTAAAAGTCAAAGGGGTTTATACACCGTATAAAAGAAAGTTGTGTATAAAATAAAATATGCCTCAATGAAAGGAGATTGGGACGAAGTCCCATACCTCGTATCCGACTTGACCCGACCGTTCTTTAATCTCCTGAATAATAAACTTGAGTTAATCTCTACTTGCTTATGAATCCTTTTCAAGTTCATTATTCCTTTTATACCATGTTATGAACATCATGTAATCAGTTAAGTTAATAATGTTCATTTTGTCGGTATTTTGTTCTTAAGTCAAAAATAGTCTTCTTACACATACATGTTGTTAATTTGGTCAAAGGTTCATTATATCCAGAATGGTATTCATGATGTAGATATCATATATGTCATATATATCCAGTACATACATGCATTTATAATATTACATAATCATTTAGAGGTAAGAAATGAAATGCACCGTTCATGGAGACGGTAAGCCGTACGTACGCATGACCGCTACTTTCATTTCTATTTCGTATTTTATAGAATGGAATCATTATGATATAAAGGTATATTATAATTCCAGTATAATATCATATATAATATCATAGTTCCATCCTTTATATGTCCCACATATGGTATTTAACGAATCAAATCACTTTGAGGGGGCGGTAGTCCGCACTTCCTAAAATGAAGATATCGTGTTTACCCATAATGGGAACCATAAAGGTATGACCAAAATTAAAAAAAACAGAAGCTTAAGGAAAACATAAACATATTATATATCATATATAAAAATAGTGACATCATAATGGCCACCTTTGAAGGTGTTAAATGAGTATTGAACAATCATCGTTTCGGGAGGCAGAATTTCGTCATCCATGGAAACCGTATGTTCTTTAACCATTTGATGTACTTGTGTGATATTTTAGCTCAAATAAATCTTATAACAGAATCCTAGTATATTTTAGATACTGGTTTTGTTACAAAGGAAGTAAATAAAAAGAGTTTAGGGGGTTGGAGAAGCAAAATAAAACAAATGAACATGAGAGAATGAATTACCTTAAAAGTGTAACACCTTTTGATTTGAGCCTAATGGCTTCCATTGAAAGGATTCTTCCCAAAGGTAATCCTCTAGGATGAGGAGAGGGATGTGGAGAGAGTAAATGGTCAGGGGTTGGCCGATCCAAAGGCTTGAGTAGTGTGTGAAATGAGGTAGAGGTGGGGGCCTTTTATAAGAGGAGAGGAGGGGCACTTTTGGAAAGTAAAGAAATATTACTTTATTTGAAAATGTGTATCGGTTTAAAAAGGTCCCACATTTATATAATTCGTGGATAAGGTGATAAGGCTTCTAAATCCACTCATACAATAAGTTTTGGACATGTGTAGTTCATAGATTTTACATTATCCTTCCATTTTATTTAAATCGTCAAATAATGATGTCATCGCTGCATCATTATTATGTCATAAATAATTTAATTTATTTAATGTCTAAAAATCATAAAAAAACTACCATGATGTAGGAAACCTTTTTATCTTGCCAATTAATATTTATAATCAAAAATCGGATCTTTATAACCCCATGTAAAAATTGTTTTCGTAAAACATCTCTTGTTTGTGTCATTTTTACTTTAACATTTAATAAAAAGTTATTTATGTCATTTCCAAACCAAAGTGTCTCCATGGGGTCCCCAAGTTGACCCATGGCTTGTCTTGGTCGGCCATGACACAACCAATAAGGTTGGGACATGTTTCTAGGTCATTTCCTATTATTAAAACATTATTTATACCTTAAACTACCCTAATTACCACTAATCGCGATTAAGAACTTAATAAGTTACTATTCACCAAAAATTATTATAATCTCATTGAACCACATTTTACTTCTTAATGAGAACCATGTATGTCGGATTTTCAAAATTCAATACACATTAGTGGTAAACTTTCATTTAACTGAAAAATCAGTTTGCTTGATTACCACTTAGTGGTTTCACTATTCATCAAAAATTGAAGTTTTTCAGAAAATTACCAAAAATTCACCCTAAGCTATATTTGATATTCTGAATTCAAAAATGAAGTCTATTTTACAAAATTCAAATCATATAAGTCACATTAATTAATTTAATAATTAATTCCCGCTGCCAGAGCAAATAGCGTGTTTTTACAAAACAATAAGTATCAAAAGATTGATACTAGTTTAAGTCCAATTTCAAAGTGAAATTGATTCCAATGACCACCATTGGATTAAATGGTAAAAATATATTCATATTACACATTAATAACAACTCAAAAGATAATCTAATCATATAAATAAATTAGATTAAAAAGCAGTTTTGATGTAAAATGCAGTATTTTTCACTATTCATTAAAAAATGAACATTGTCAGAAAAATACCAAAAAATCACACAAAGTAAATTTTGATGTCCCAATCATAAAGAATAAGTTTAGTTTGACAAAAATAGTTTATAAAATTGTCAAAATATAGATTCAAAAATGGTTTGCCATCAAAAGGCACTAAAACAATCTTTTAAGAATATTAGTGTATTCCATGCATAAGATTGTATTTATTTTCATTTTAAGCCTCTATAACACTATCTTAATCATTAATAGACATAGATAAAAATATCTATTATTCATTACTTACTTGGGATGTTACAGCTGATATGTGTATTCATAGATAGACATTTATCTGTATAAGTTTCCCATTTATATATATTCTCCCTTTGAAGGATGAATATATGTAATAGGGAAATGTGTTCTTATATGTGTATATCAAAATGCATACATGTGTAAGAAAAAGGAGTGTATGAGCATATAAGAATATACTTATGGATCCCCTTGTAAATATTTTTCTAGGAAAATATGTTCATAGGTTCTAGGTGTCCTTCCATGTAAGAGAATGTGCATTTTCATGAAAGTGGTAATTGGAAGGTTTGAGCATCCATTGTCATAGTCTTCAATTTACAAAGTGTTCGTCTTTCTTCTCTCCACTTGGGATAGTTGGTCTAGCTTCCTTCTTGTAGTTTCATTTCCTTTTATATCAGGCTTATTTGTTCCATGTTCCAAAACCTTCAAGTGATGCTTCACATTTTCTAAATTAATTAAATTGAATATGTTACCATGTTCGGTTTGACCCTAGTGTGTGTTGAATAACCACCTTGGGTGATCATCATGACATTACCTATCCCGATGGTCATGGTTCCTTATGGGAATCCTAATTATATTGTGTTAAATATCATTAACACCCTTAATGGTTTTTTCACCCTAAATAAAATCCCTACATTAATAAATTGAATTGAGATAAATGGTTGGACCTGAGTTAGGACATTGTTCTCAATGACTAATACTTTATATTTTATTGCCTATGCTTTAGGCTTTACAATTGATGTATTGTTAATTTACCCTTTTTATGTCTTTGAGTATTTTGTATATCATGTTCTTAATATCTTTTTAATGTTATTAAGTCTTTATAAATCATCCACCTTACTCTTATATCTTTCTGTGCACTCTTACTTTGTGTTTTATTGTATATACATTACACTTAATGATGAAATTAAACTCTCCAAATTGAATGGAATGATTCATTGAATAAAAATGTCATGTTTTCTAATAAAACTCCTCGATAAGGAGTATTACCATCAATTGGGGAAGGCCCTATGAGCTTTCCTATAGCCTACTGATTACATTTATTCTTAGTGAAAGGTTTCTTTAGCTATATTCCATATTTTCTGGGATTGTTTGAATTTATTGGACAAGCTCATTAATCATGTGTTATTACTCACCTCATTGATGAGATGTTATGTTACATAATATTCCCTATTCATATATATCTTTGGTATATATGCCTCGACTTCTATAGGCTGGGAGAGAACATGGTTCCCGGTTTATGGACACCTCGGCTAGACTCATAGTGTTCGATTTGGATCTACCTGATTCGCCTGGAGAAATATGTTGGCCTATCGAGTACAGGCTCTCCAAGAAGTTTATTATACTCATGAGTGAAACTCATTCCCTATGGGAGAAATTGTGGATAGGATCATTAGTAATATGGCTACACCATTCCCTGAGTGATACTTGGTCCCATATGGGAGACACTTGGTACATACATAGAGCCTACCATACCATGGGTGATACGTGAGATTCCATTACGGGTCTCCTTGGAAGGACTCAATGGTAATGGTTATATCAAGGGTGTATATAGCATCCTTAGGTATTCCATTAGGGATTGGATAGGATGGGCACTAGTAAACATTAAATGATTTGACAGATTACTTGTATTGTTTTGCATGTTGTTCATTATTATTATCCATCTTATTATGAATATATTTGGAATTTAAATGTTTGTATGATGTACTATGGTTGTGGACACCATGATGAAGCACAATATTGCGGTTGAAACATTTTAATATACCATATCACTTTTATGGATTCTATTGGTTTAGACATACAACATAGGATGAAGAATGTAGAATCGATCATGTATCAATTTAGGTTCTCAGACCGAATTGTTTTTTTATTTAATTGTCATGTGGAAATAATTCATAATGGACCATTTTTCACATTTACATTCCACGAACTTGATCGTCCTAGACACTGTGGGTGGAGACCAACTAAAATTATATCTCACAACCTTCTTGTGTCTTCATTTCATTGGTGTACCTGAGAAGATGTTATTTTTCATATGTATAAGGATTTTTTTTCTTATGATGTATTGTGAACTTGGGACATAGTGAGTATAGGAATTTCATGGCGCTTAGGATTCTCATTGAGTTATCCTGTGAAATGTTACTCTTTTGTTGTTTTTATTGTCTTTTATAATTCCATGTTATATTTTAGAATCATCTCACATGCATGTATGGATGTACATTATTGGATATGGATACTTTTACTCAATTATTATATTATTATTATTATGTTTTTTCTGTTATTATTATTTCATTTTCAATTCTTTATTTACTTACACCACTTATACTATTTTGAAACTGTGAACATTATGGTATAGTCTCCCCACCGTACCACAATTGGACCCTCACAAATATTCAGTAGCATCTGGTGTATGGGGAGGTATATTTAAGGCCATGGGTTTACTTGTTCAGCTATTGGTTTAGTGGTTAGTCAGGTTGGTATGTTACATAGTAAATTCTCCCTTTTTAAGGGGGCCACGGTTTGGCTACATGGTTGTACAAATTGTGTTCCAACCATATGCCACCCTCTATCCAATAGAGGGATGGGATACACTGTTATATAGGGATCCCACATATATTGAAAAATCACGTGTTGACCATGTGGGATGGAAATGTTCAATACAACATGGTTTTTCATTCCTCTTTGCACAGTTTATTCAAACTGTGAACCCCTACTCTTGGAATGCATGGTTAGGGATCACAATTACTACTAACCTTGTGACAACTTTGTGAATTGTCGTAGATGGCCCCATTTTCTTTTATTCTCATCCTGAACTAATGAGACACCTTATACAGTCGGGAAAATTTCTTTTAACCAAAATAATGATACATAAAATGAAAAATATGAATGAACTTAACTCAAATGAAGTTAGCGATAATACATCCTTAATAAAAATTTCTACTAAAAAACACTTATAAATTTTCAATTCCTTAATTCCAAAAAATTAACACTTTATTTATTCAAATCCATTCTCAAACCATTATTTATGATTCATCATCTTATACATTAATACCTATTTCCTTTCACATGTCTTTGGTTGCCTCTTCATTATCAGTTATATAACTATTACTCACGCCACCTTTTCAATTATGTTTATGATATTTCTACTAAGGACAATGATTTTCATAATACTCATTCATTCCACATTAAAAATTTTCAATAATCTAGGATACCTAAGAGGTTCCATTATTCTCGCCCATTTCGATAACTAAAATTTCCATTTTGTATTTGAAGTTATTTTCATTGTGTCCTTATTTTACATAGTCAGAACATATTACTATTACACTACGACATCCACTAGGGTGTTACGTCCCACATTCTCTACAGAAAGAATACTGAATCTTCTTTCCTATATGGTATCCATTACTGAATTATCAGTGAACTATTTACTTATCATCTTTGGTGAGTCTAAGATTTTATTAAGGTACAAATTTTCAATCATATTAGTGAAAACTAATTAGGTATGTTCATAAAATCATTTACTTTAGTCATCATACCCTTTGGTTGATCATCAAGAAATCATCTGTCACATTATATTTTATCCTCATTCCTTATAGTTTCCACTCTTGACTAAAACTAGAAATAATTGTGTGAGAAACACTATTAATAGTGGGAATGAAAATAAACAAGAAAATCACATATAGGATGTATAAATAATGATACTTATTTTTTAATATATGATAACATAAATTTATCTTAGGTTATTCATTTTCATATTCTATTTAAATTATTTTTGATGGTTTGTAATGATATTTTAAATTTAAAAATCATATCCATCAGGATGGATGAACAAGGTGTGTAACAAGGATCGGTGTTGTGAACCAATTCATGATCGAGTCTTGCATAATATTTTGTTTTATGGGTTGTTATTGTAACATCCCAACTTGAACAACCATGTTTGATCTGGGATTCCATATAACCTCATGCACTCCACCCCGTGAGGAAGAGGCTTCCTACTAGCAGTGAGGGTCTAAGTCCATCAAAGGGGAGATTATACCCTTGGTATCACATCACATGATCACTAATAAATAAAGACAAAATAATAAACAATCTGAGTAGTAATGCAGATAGTAAATGGCATACATGTCATGAAATGAAATGTATCCCCTGATGTAGAAATCCTAGTTAGAATGAGTATAAAAGATGATAAATTACAGGACAGAAGGGTCCTATGGTGATTGTCCTACTTCTCCCAAGCTCTATGCTCCACCTTATTATCCATTCACCACATAACTCGTGCTCTTCACCGGGTCTCTCATGAAATCTATAAGTGCATCGAAATGGATTCTTAGGGTGTGAGTAAAAGAATCATTATTATACCACCATTTCATCCTTAACATGTTTTGCTCATGTTTACAAGTTTATTCTATAATGTTAATAAATACATGAAGCACATAAAAACACAATACAAAACCAATGGGTTGTTCACTATCAAGCTACCACAACTCCCGAACATACCAGCTTTAGCATCATGCTAGAAGATTTATGTATGTTGTATGAGTCAGAAGAAACAAACCAGCCCTAATACGGTGTCCTCGCGATATCGTGGTAGTGATACCTAGTGTCTTCTATCCCTCAAGAGGACCATGTCACCAAGATAATATAGACGAGAATAACAAGTTCTCACATCGACTAGGCTATCTCTTGGTGAATGGAACTTTTTATCAAGGCTACCTTGAGCACACCATTGAAATGATTTCGTGGCTACCTCATACATCCACTGAGTGCTCAAGTCCCTCATCGTTATCATTGCAATCAAGCATTCTCACCCACTGGGGATTAAACATGTCACAATGGTAAACCTTCCTCAAAGTCCACGAACAACCAACAAGGAATGGTAATACATATATAGGGGGAGAACATAGGTAGGCATAATATATCAACATGTGAATATAGCAGTATACATAGCAACATGTGATCAGAATCAAACATGGATAAAATATACACTAATATCACCCACTTTATAACAAATAGTTTTTATGGTATTCCTACAAACACATGATCACATGTGATCAAAATCAATCATATTCATTCGAAATTCCAACAAATATAATCATTAAGACAAAATTTTTAAATGCAATCCCAATAAGGCAATAAACTTCCTACATAAAAAGATGTTGATGTAAAAAGGCACGGATAACCAGTCATGATCACCTATCCATGACCTTTATACATATATGTTGAGACATTATGATCCTCAATGTTTTTTATCACCAAAATAGAAATTTTATTTAAAAAATAAATAAATTATCATTTGTAAAGATACATTCTCTCTCATAGATAATTTTAGAATTATCATTAAAATAACACATTGGATGATATTTTATCCCTCAAGGATAATTATAAAATTATTATCTAACTAATCATATGTGATGATAATTTATCTTTCCTGGATTATTTTGAAAATATTATTTAAATTATCACATGCGATGATAATCAATCTATCTTGGATAATTTTAAAATTATTAACTAAATTTTAAAATGAGATAATAATTTATCTTTCTTGGATAATTTTAAAATTATTAACGAAATTAAAATTGTGTTTGAAATTATCCTTCAATAATTGTACTATTGAAATTTTACAAAAAATATAATTTTTCAATTTATCGTAATAACATGACATTAAAATTTTATGTAATCCATAATTTTACCAAATGATAATTACCAAATAAATTTTTTTAAAAGATTGAATAGTATTTTCTTTGATAAATTCATGCAATTTTTTATTGATAATTCAATTTATTTATTTCATGATAAATCTTCATTACTACCCTTCTATAATTCCATGGAATTATATTTTTTAAAATTATAATAACTCATCATTTGATAATTTTATTTAAAATTATCATTTTATATTATGGTGTAATTATCATTCATAATTTGATAAAATTAATATTAATTAATTATAATAATTATCATTAAATAAATTGTGAAATATTATCATTGATAATGATTTTTTTGATGAACATCAGCTGATATTTTATTTTAATTATACGTTTAAAAAAATATATTTAATTGAAAACACCTCACTACCTTCAAAATCAAAGATAATATTTAGGTTCTGATCATTGATAAAAATCCAAGTACACTGATGATGTGTACTATCAATCAATAATGTATAATATATTTCAATTAGAATATTGGAATAATAATGACAAACATAATTAATTTTAAAAGGAAAAGAAAACTCATCTTAAACTTTGTGGTTACACGCCATGAGGGACTCGGTGCACCTACTAGTTCTAGGTAATGGTAATCAATAATATTTTCTTATCTCACATAGTGTGCATTTGGGGTCTATCAGAATCACTAAGATCAATCAACCACGATGCATTAGAAAGATTTGTGTATTTAAACCCAAAATCACAACACACCAAAAGCCTAATATAAACAACTGTTTTAATATGAAATTAAACCAAAAATTCCTTATGATTTCATTAATTCTACACCATTAAGGCATTTCTATTAAAATGGATCAAAACCATTATGATTCAGGGGGTATTTAAATCTTATGTGTGTATCAATAGAGTATTTGTTGTGCATTGAAGAATATGAACATTTACCATTTTTTATTAAATTATTAATATTAATTATTTATTTTGAATATTAAATAAAATAAATTAATAATAAACCTAACCAAAAACCTTGCACGTACAAAATTTATGCCCATCCAATATTAATACCCACATTCCATACATAACAGTGTCATTAAATTTCTCATACAATGCACTATTTGAGAGATATTAATTATTTATTATTTAGAAAATGGAATAAATAATTAAATAAATATAAAAGTGTTTTTTCATGAGAAAGGAATCAAAAGGTCTTTCACTTACAAATTTTATACCCTAGAGAGGGTAAACAACACATCTCAAACCTAACAGTGGTCTCATATTTGTCATATGAAACACTGTTTGGGATATATTAAATTATCTACAAAAATAATATAAAAAAGTATTAAATAAATTATTTTCATGATCAAGGAATTAAAACGTGCATCATTTAAAACTTGTATCACCCTCTAAGGGTATTACTTTC
Organism: Viscum album; assembly: GCA_963277665.1. NCBI lineage: Eukaryota > Viridiplantae > Streptophyta > Magnoliopsida > Santalales > Viscaceae > Viscum > Viscum album. The sequence continues at coordinate 938,836,727 of OY728150.1, forward strand.
ATATCAAACCTAACAGTGTTATCTGATTTCTCAAACAATGAACCATTTTATATTTATTCTGTTATTTTGAATAAATTTATCCCGCTTAATATAATGTATTTAATATTTTTATCCAATCTCTTCCAAGGCCTTATAACCCTCAAAAACTTGTACCAACTCAGCAGTTGACTTTGAAAACATTCGATCGAATATTCTAAAGAGTTAACTAGGCTTTTACTATTTTTAAAATACAATAACACATTTATTAATTAATTTTAAGAGATAAATTATTTCATTATCATAAGACACTTATAATTTATCAACAAGAGGGTTTTTATTATCTTTATAAAAGATATGATATTATAATTCTCTCCTCTATCGACTTCTCATTCTCGAGATATATCTCTAGGGGTATTTCTTGAACAACATAGTTATTAATATTGAAAATCAAACACACGCTCTCACATTGGTTCCAAGATCAGTCCAGGCATCCTCTAAATCTGGATTAGTGGTACCATCTTTCTCCACAACACCATATCGATTTGATATATAATCCACACCATATGATCCTTATAATATGTGTCCGTCTCTAAATCAATGTCCTCCTAATCAAATACATGATCAGGGTTGGGTATAAACCTATGAAGGTGTGACACATGGAACATGTTTTTCATACCCCAACAGTGAGAAGGGAGGTTGAGGCATTACATCACAACCCATATCCACTCAGTGATCGAAAAGGTTCCAATAATACATGGTGATAACTTTCCCAACATTCCCAGACAATTGTGCCCAAACCACGGAGTATCTCTTAGAAAAACCTGATCTCCCACAGCAAACACCAAGGTGTCCTCCTAAGGTTGTCATATAATCTCTATCTACTCTATGATGTGATCATCCTCTTACATATCAGTTGAAATCTCTTTGATGTCTCCTAAATCATACTAGTGTAAGCAACCACTACCTCATCCACCGCATGGAAACATAGTGGCGAGTGACATGACCTCCCATAAAGACTCCCCTAATTTTCCCTTGTAATTGAAGCCTGGTATATTTTACTATATGTGATATCAATTAATTATAGTTGGGCATCCCATTATCCACAAAAATCAAGAACCAAGCCCGAAGAATATCCTCTAATATGTTAATATAATGGACATACTCTCTGTCGGTCTACGGTTGGAACGTCGGGCACAATATTAGCTAATTCCCTTGGGATTATACAAACCCTACTGAAATCATGATGTAAAACATGAATATCTATATGGAACAATGAAAAAATGGACTCCATGACGGAACATGATCTCTCAGACATAGATCATTCATAGATCCTCCTTAGAGTGAGTCTCTGTAATGACCCAACAATTTATTAATAAAAATTCCTCTTGGTATATTTAAATGGATTCTAATGGTTATGTAAAATGTATTCACTTATTTGGTTTTATGTTTTGGATTTTAAAATAATGTTAACAATTGTGACCATTACTAATATAGTTATTGAAGAGTGATCACATGAATATTATAAATATAGGGCTTTAAAATATCCAATTTACTCCGAAAAAGGAAGTGATGGCCTCATCCGGTATACTTGCCTCGTACGAAGCCCATTGGTCAGAGCTCGTAAAGGAGGTGGTGTCATTTGGATTTACTCTTCACCTATTCCAATCCAAGCTTAAACACGTTAATCTTGAACGGAACTACCTGTGGGAGAAGTAGAAGTTGATAGAGATTACCACTCGAGCGATGTTATCCGAGTCACTCGAAGAGTCTGTCACCATCGCACACCTTACCCTTCGGTCGTATGTAGGTGTTTTAAGGGGTTACATAACAAGACCTTAGCACTATTAATATGTCCATTATTATTGTATATAATATTGAATGTACATTCATTTTATTAATGTTACATTGTAAATAGTTTTTAATGTGCAAATAGTACTTTTTGTTAATATTCAACTAAGAAATATATTTTGATGAATTAATGGATTTTTTAATTAAATAATATTTTATTAAAATATTATTATTATTATTATTATTATAAAATTAATTTTTATAAAATATAAATGATCAAATAATTTTATGTATACAATTGTAATTTTTATTAAGGTTATAATGTTGCTTTGGTCAAAACCCACAAATTTTCGATAAATGTCATTTTTTATTTTAAAAGTATAAATCCAAATATTTAGAAAATTATTCAGATAAAATGAATATTATTTTGAGAATCAGGATGTCTAAATTATCCAACGGTGATTTTTTCATTATTTTATGATGTAGTCAATTTTTTTGGTAAAAACTAAATAACGTTTAGAAATATAATGTGTTTTATGACATCTTAATGACACAATAGTGATGTAATAAATTACTGTAATTGAAATTTTTGGCCAGTATATGTTTTATCCTTAAAATAATGTGATTTTGGATTTATTTTATTAATTTTATGATGCCTTAGTGGACCCTCCATGACTTATAAAATATTTTGTCTTTTTAAATTGTTTTCCTAGAGAGTGTGACTCACCTCCACATAAGCAACCCTATTCTTTTAAGATGTTCGGACATTGGTATTTTAAAATATTGGTTTCTATTCCCCTTTTCAGAAACCATGGGCAATAACCAATGTATGGTTTGTGGTTTGGATTAGTTTAATGTGAGGTGTCCCAAACCTAAATATTAAAGAATTCCCTCTTGTTTCCTATATAAACCCACAGAAACTTCCATTTTCTCTTCACTAAAAGCCTTTTGAGTTCATCCACCATCTTCCATAATATCTCTAGAGTCCTTCCAAGGCTCAAAATTCTCCCACAAATCCTCTCCCAAGCCTCTCCCATGACTTTGGGATCACACTTCCTTGTAAGGGATTCCTTACCTCCTCTTTTTATTCATGTTTCTTAATATTGGTATGCCCTTTTATTTTCGATAACAAATGTTGGGGTATGATTTCTCAACTCCCCCCTACTGATCAATTCATGTTTTAATGATGAGAAACTCCATTTATCTCTCATTAATTCCTTCCATGTATACCCGTTACCATGCGAAAATATTGTAAGGAATTTCTCCCTCCTAATTTACATTCAATTAATTCTTTTGTATCATGAATCTAAATTCCATTGAAATTGTTGGTAAATGTATCTATATTACCCCTTACTGTTCATTTCCTATAACTATGATGAGACATCCCTTTATCTCTCATCAACATTTTTTATGTGTTCTTTTGTCACATCGTTACGCTGCCGAAATTGCACTACAATTTTCCAAGCCAAAGTCATTGTGTAGTGAATACCATGCCCATTTCTCTATAATGTGTATTCATCTTTGTGCACATTTACTTATTGTATAAATAGATTCATGTATGAATTCCAAACTCCTTTATCATGGAATAAATGATGATGTTTAATGAATCCATGTTTTATGATCCATGGGGCACACTTATGCATGAAATGAAATGACTACGAAGGGTTCTCCCTAATAGCACTTCTATGCATTGGTTAAAGTATAGTATCATGATATATCATGTGCAATGGGATTTGACTCATGATAATTCCAGTGCAATGAGGGTTTAATTGTGATTCATGTGAAATGAGGGTTTACTCATGATCCATGTTCAATGATCCTTGGCTCATTCTAATTCCATGTTATGTTTTGTTTCCACATCTTCATGTTATGATTATCATGATTTATCATGCCTTTATGTTCATGTTTCTCTTGTGCTCCATTGATATTACTATTGTCTATAATGTATTTTATTACTCATTTTATTCCATGTTTACTCCCTTACTAGGCTTTATAGCTCACCCTTTTCTTATGCATGTCCTTAGTTTATCCCATGCAATGATAAGTATGGGAGAATGTAGTTGTCATATAAAATAAGTTTTCAATAAAGATTGTATATTTCATGTTTTAGGTTGTTGTGTATTGATTCTAATACTCAAAGACAATAGAAATATCAATCTTATATATTGTATCAAGTGAATTTTAGGTAATAAGTAATGGTTAAGTGTGTAATAAACAGCAGGGTTGTCATTGTTTGTATCAGAGGATAGGTTTAGTTATATTTGGGATTAGGATTAGAAAACCCAAGTGAAATCCTATGGGATAAGACTAAGTATAATCAATACATCCCTAAAATTTTTTGAGTATTGAGTAAGTGGTTTATCAAGAAAATACATCCCTATCTGGATATGAGAAGGTAGAGGTGGCTCTAGCACAGATGTACCTGGGAGTGAAAACTCAGGCAAGGATATTCGGACTTGCCCCTGGGTATCCTGGTATAAGGCAATGGGCCTTGCTGCACTCTAGGATACGACACTCTCGGGGGATATTCTTTGGTAAATTAACATTCTCAGTAAGAATCATTATTAAGGGAATTTATAAAAATACCCCTAGGAATATATGTTAGAAAGTAGATAATGGATAACTTAGATTGAAGCCTATAGATTAGTAAGTTAAGGAAATAAAAGTTATTTATAAGTCATCCGTTTTTACTTGGATTACCCTTTATGTGTTACCCCTAATTTTTCATTTATTCCATCCAATGACCGGTAATAGGAAGAATATGGATAGAAATTGATGTGATGGGCAACATGATGAATGTCCCAATGAGATTCCCAATCAAATGGGTGATCATGTAGGACATATCATGATTATACCAAGCCAGCTATCAAAAATAATGATTTCCAATTGGAACTTTTTTGGATGCCCAGGGACATAAAGGAAGATGAATATGACATATCATGAAAGTCCATCTTCCAATGGTGTCAACGGAAAGAAGACCCAATTTCTTTTGTGAAGCAAATGTGGAAAGAGGCACCAAGGAAAATGTCACAAAGGGACTAGGAGATTCCTTAAGTGTGGAGAGAAGGTAACAAGGTATCCAATTTCCATGAAATAATGGATAATGTGATTCATTGAAACAAATCTATGTCTAAGGAATCTTACATTGTTCTATGTAATAAATGTAGAGATGTGTGGAATTATCCAAGACGATGCTCTATTACATGTGCTGAAAAGCATGTTGAGAATCAACAATCTCCTTGATCAAGGAAGAACAAAAAGTTCTATGCTTAGATGCATAATGATGAATGAATTACATGTAACCACTACATCCAAGCAGTGTATGTCATAATGTATTTAAATCCATTTCCTATTAGTATATATTTTATGTATTCTAAGAACCTTGAGTCCCCATAAAAAATGATATTAAATCATTAGCATAAAAAAATTCTGTAAGTGTAGTATCACATATTGATGTTTGTGGGAATGTTCTTTAAATTTTATAATAATCCCATTCACAGAATTTGACGCATGATGGAAAAAGTCATTGTCTATGCCTCAACAAAGTCCCACATGTGATCTGGATTTAGAGAAAGTGATCTTTGAATTAGAAATTTGTTGACATTACCTCTTTGGGGAGAAGTGTGAAATATACATAGACCAAAAAAGTCTCAAGTATAAATTCACATAGAAAGAGTTGAATATTCACTAAAGAATATTGTAAGAGCTAATCAAAGTCTTTGAATGCGCAATCCATTACCACCATAGGAAATGAAATAATGTGGCGGATTCTCTAAGTAGAAAGGATCCTGTATATTTATCAATGAGGGGAATTTAAAAGGATCCAACATTATTAGATTTTCATAGGATGGACTTGGGAATCATTATGGGAGGAACATCATCAATACATTCTAAAATGATTGATCAACCGTCCCTCATGGAGAAAATAAAGGACGCTTAAAGAATGGATGTGGAAATTTTGAAAAGGTTTGAAGCTATCTGAAATGGGAAATCCTCTGAGTTCATGGTTGACATGGATGGAATTTTGAGATTTGGGTCACGATTATTTGTACCATCCAATCCAAGGATAAAGAATAAGCTTCTGAATGATGCACATAGCTCAACCTTTTTTATTCACTCGAGGAGAACTAAGATGAATCGAGATCTCCAAGAAAACTTTTGGTGGTATAATATGAAAAGGGAGATTGATGAATATACATCAAAGTGCCTGGTACATCAATAAGTGATGGTTGATAGGAAAAAGTCTAAGCAGATGATGCAACCACTACCCATACCAACATGTATGTGGTAAAACATTACCATGGACTTTGTCATTGGACTTCCAAGGAAATCCAAAGGAAACAATGTTATATGGGTTATTGTGGATCGTCTTATGAAGACAACTCACATTATTGTGACTCGAGAGGACTTCTCATTCGATCAAAATGCACGAATTTACATCAAATAAGTGGTAAAGATGCATGGAGTACCACTATCTATTGAATCTCATTGTCATCTAAGATTCACCTTGATGTTCCAGAAAATTCTCCAACATGCTCTAAGCACTGAACTAAAATTATGTATGTCCTATCATCCTCAAATTGATGGCCAATCTGATCGAACTATTCCGACACTGTAAGAAATGTTATGATCAAGTTCTATGTACATCAAAGGAGTATGGGACCAGCATCTTCCACTGGTTTATTTCTCCTACAATAACAGTTTCCACTCGAGCATCCGAATGGCACCATATGAAGCCCTTTATGGGAAAATTTGTACAACATCAGTGTTTTGGGATGAAGTTGGTGAGTGTAAGCTTCTAGGACTTGAAATGGTCGAAGAATTGTTGTAGAAGGTGAAAACCATTCAACAACATATCATGGCATCCCAAATTCGACAGAAGAGTTATGCAGATAACCATCGGTGATACCTTGAGTTCAAAGTTGGATACATGGTTTTTCTATGCATATCTCTATGGAATAAGGTCATGAGTTTTGGAATGAAATGTATGTTAAGTCCAAGGTACATTGGCCCCTTCATGATTCTTGATCGTGTCAGGGATGTGGCCTATTGACTTGAACTTCAACCTACCATGGCCAATTTAAATGATGTATTTCATGTATCCCTCTTAAGTAAGTACATATCAGACCCCTCACATGTACTTTGTTCAGAGTTAGTACAATTAAAGGATGATCTTTCTTATGAGGAGAAACAAGTGAAGACCTTTGATCATAGAGAAATGGTTCTATGGAATAAGTCAATGCCCCTTATCGAGGTGTTGGGGAAAACCATAAGTTTGAAGAAGCGATGTGGGAATCAGAAGAAGTGATGAAGTATAGTTATCGACATCTATTTTAGTGTCGGAAAAGGAAATTTTTAGGGAGAAACTTTTTAATGGGGAAAGATTGTGATGAACCAAAAAAATTATTAATGATAATTCCTCTTGGTCTATTTAAATGTATTCTTAGGGTTATGTAAAATGTATTCACTTATTTGGTTTTATGTAATGGATTTTAAAATACCGTAAAGAATTGTGACTTTTTATAATATAGACAATGAATAGGGATTACATGATTAGAATAAATATTGGGCTATAACAAATCCAATTTACTCAGAAAAAGGAAGCGATGACCTCATGCAGTAGACTTGCCCTGTACGAAGACCATTTGTCAGAGCTCATAAAAGAGGTAATGTCATTGGACTTCTCTCTTGACCAAGCCCAAGTCGAGCTTCAAAACTTTAAGCTTTAATGGAACTTCCAATAGAAGAAGTGGAAGTTGATAGAGATTACTACTCGAGTGTTGCTATCTGAGCCACCCCAATAGTCTGTGACCATCACAAACCATACCCTTCGGTCTTATGCCGGTGTTATAAGGGGTTACATAACAATACCATATCACTATAAATATGTGCATTATTTTTGTATATAATAATGAATATGCATTCATTTTATTATTGTTTCTTTGTAAATAGTTTTTAAAGTGAAAATATAATTTTTAGGTAACATTAAAATAAGAAATATTTTTTTTTGAATTAATGTATTTTTGAATTAAAAAATATTTACTTAAAATATAATTATTATTACTAAATTAAATTTTAATAAATATAAATGATCTTATAATTTTATGAATGCAATTGTAATTTTTATTATAGTTTTAAAGATGTTTTTGTCAAAACCCAGGAATTTTTTAAAAATTTCTGTTTTTATTTTAAAATTAAAAATCAAATATTTATAAATTTATTTAGATAAAATGAATATTATTTTTGTAATCTGGATTTTGAAATTAACCAATGATGAATTTTTCATTACTTTTTGAGACAGTCAAATTTTTCTGTAAAAATTAAATACCGTTTAAATATATAATGTGTTTTATGACATTATAAGGACCTAATAGTGATGTAATAAAATACTATAAATGGTATGATCAGACAATATATGTTTTATAATTTAAATAATGTTATTTTATATTTGTTTTATTAATTTTATGATTCCTTAGTGGACCCTCCATGACTTATAAAACATTTTATATTCTTAAATTTTTTTCCTTGAGAGTGTGACTCACCTCCACATAAGCAACCCTATTATTTTAAGATTTTAGGCCATTGGAATTATAAAATATTTTTTTAAACTTCCCTTTTTCAAAAACCATGGTATGGTTTTTTGTTTTGATTAGTTTAATTTGAGGTGTCCCAAACCTAAATAATAAAGACTTATTTCTCATTTCATATATAAACCCACCCAAGATCCCACTTCCTCTTCACTCAAAGACCTTGAATTTATTCCAACATCTTCCCCCCTCTAACTTTAAACCACCCAAGGATCCCCAAACTCCCAATAAGCCTTTCTAAATCCCCTCCCAAGCCTTTAGGATCACACTTCCATGTAAGGGATTCCTTCCTTTCTCATTTTATCCTAGTTTCTTAATATTGTTGTTCTCATTTTTTTTTTGAATTATAAATGTTGGGGTGTGATTTAGAACCTCCCATATACAATAATATTTATTTTTTTATTGATTCTATACCCCTTTATCTCTCATCGATGCCTTTCATGTGTACCTGTTACCATGCCAAAATTCGTAAGGAATTTCTCTCTCCTCCTTTACATTCAAATAGTTCTTTTGTATCATGAATCTAAATTCTATTATATTTGTTTGGACATGTATCTATATGACCTCCTTACTGTAAATTTACTATAAATATGATGAGACACCCCTTTCTCTCTCATCAATCTTTTTTATGAGTTCTTATGTCACGCTGTTACGCTACCGAAATTGCACTGTGATTTTCCAAACCAAAGTCATTATGTAGTGAATACCACACAAATTTCTATATCAATTGTATTAACCTTTATGCACATTTAGTTATTTTTTAAATAGATTCATGTATTAATTCCACACTCCTTTATTGTGGAATAAATTATGATGTTTAATGAATCCATATTTTATGATCCATGTGGCACACTAATTCCTGGAATGAAACGACTACGAAGGGTGCTCCCTAATAGTGCTACAATGCATTGGGTAAGTATAGTATCATGATACGGCATGTGCAATGGGTTTTGACTCATGATAATTCAAGTTCAATGATGGTTTAATCGTGCTTCATGTGTAATGAGGGTTTACTCATGCTCCATATGTTATGAGCCTTGGATCATGCTAATTCCATGTTAAGTGTTGTTGCCACATCTCCATGTTATGATTTTCTTGTGTTATCATGCCTTGATGTTCATGTTTCTCTTGTGCTCCATTTATATGATTATTGTATAATATCTATTGTATTCCTCATGTTATTCCATGTTTATTCACTTACTACTCTTTATAGCTCACCCTTTTCTTATGCATGTCCTCAGGTTATCCCATGCAATGCTAAATACAAGGTAATTTAGTGGTCATATAAATGAAGTTTAAATAAAGATGTTGTATTACAAGTTTTAAGTTGTTATGTAATGATACTAACCCTCAAAGACACAAGAACTCTCGGTCTATTATGTTGTATAAAGTGATTTTTATGTAATAAATCATGGTTAATTGTGTAATAAAGAGAAGTGTTGTCATAGTCTCTCTTATCTATACATATAGAGAAGACTTAATTAATTGATCAAAAATCAACCAGAATATTCCACGATGCCTCGAGGTCCTAAGTAACCCCCCCAAAAAAGACAATTTTTATGTCTTCACACTTACAAAGAGGTATTATGAGTGGATAAAATAACCCTCCTAGACGCTGGTGATCGACATTCACCCACTGATAATTAAGGAATTGGGAGATGAACTAGCAATGTCAATCTTCAACCCAAGCCACCAGGACTGCCTCTTGAAGTCATGGTACATCATGGAAACACCATTTTTTACTTCCCATATATATTTATAATAATATCACATCATCTCCTCTTTGATAAAAGTTGGTACTATGAGTCTCTAATGTACAATGATCATAATGTTATCACCCAAAGACCATATCTGTATCGGGTCACCCCCAGCCTGCTGCTCCCTCATGACAATAGAATCCTTATATAACTTTTTACCAGTCCTCAGTTGGTCCATAATAGAACAGATAATCAACAATGGGGAAATTCCATATATCTCAAATCCTGTGAAGCATCGACCCACCATTCATCTTGTAAGCACATCATGTTCTCCAAATCCTCTGAAGGCCTCTCACAAATATCTTTCTCATCCTATATCTTATGGATAAGATCATCTAAAACTGCATTACCCTTCTTGGGTGAATACGCCATCTCAAAGTTGAACATCTGTAGATACTCAACCTAGTGCCTATCTCTTAGGTTTCATTCCCTCTTGGTGAAGATATAAATAAGGCTATTATGGTCCATGAGAAAAATAAAATCTCTCACCAAAGAGATAGCGTCTTCATCATTTCATTACGTGGACCACTACTTCTAGCTCCAAATAATTGGAGAAAGTAATAAATGTACTCAAAACAATGTCATTATATACTTTTATTTTCATTGTGGTAATCACATAATTTTTTCCTTCCTCCCTTGGCCTTTTTTGTGGTAATTTTATTTCATTTGTGAAATTGTATTACATAATATCCCTTCTACTTTCTATTAAATAATTGAACATAAAAAGATTATACCATACCCTTGCGTTGGTGATCGTGATGGGAATTTTCTTTGCACTTATAATAAACTTTATTTTAACCCGGAAAGTCTGTCAGAGGATGAAATCCTCTGACCATTTATTAAATAATATAAAAAGTACATAAATGCAAAACAAAGGACATAGGAGAGAAACTTGCCCGCATCCATACATCAGTACAAAAAAAAGACAATTACATATCATAATAATCATAACCTTCACCACCGCCATAGTCAAGGATTTCCTATGTAGTAGTTGATTCCCATTCTGAGTTCGTTTTATATTTATTCAAGAGGTTGGCATACTGCTCTCTGAGCATCAACTGTTCCAATGATAAATCCTCTTTGTTGGAATGTGCACGAAATTTCATAGACATAGACACAACTCCTATTTCTTTATTAGATGAATAATTAGTGTTTACCGACATTGGAAGGTATGAGTAATCCTTCCTTGCTTTCCTCATTGGTGGCACGGACTTAATTCCATCACTTTCAGATGCCCTGCTTCGCCCGCCTTGAACAATGTCACTATAAGAAGGTCTGACCATTCCATTTTTTTCTTTGTCGCTATCCGAGCATCTTCCCCAGTTTATGATTCTCTTCATAGAGGAAGAATTATTGACTCCATCATCCTTCCTCACCGTGACATTTTCTATAGCAGCCAGTATCCCTCTCACTCCAGAGTTATTTTTATGCTCAATCAATGCAATAGATTTCCCTGCCACAACACCATAGCCATCAAGAAAATCCATCTCAGATTCAGTCATGCAAGAATCAACATTATTATTGGGAGTGATCTGCATTATTTCATATAGTTAGGGTCCCTCTATCACAGCAGGAACATTCTCAGTTTCTAAGTATGGAAACCTATTGCCTGTTACATAGCAGCCTTGCACCTCATTCCTATTATCTGAATCAAATAGAGAGCAATCAACACCACTAACCATCGCGGACCACTTCCTAAACCCAAGGTCACTCGCCAACCGCTCAAATACATGCTCCACCTATGGGTTAGCAGACACTTGCATCTCTTTCAGTCCACTGCCATTCATAGGATCCTCTGTTGGGTTCCCCTATCACATTCCCTGCACCTCCACCTCATCCAACACATCTTCATCCACTACTACAACCAGAGATTCATTAACCACTACAGCCAATGATTCATTATCCACAATAGCTCCATTTTGATCACATCTATCACAAGTACCCTCATTGCTACCCTCCATCGCCATTTGCAACAGCCTAGGATCCTCGCGTCCAGTTTTTGGTTCGACAAAACCAAATCAAACCTCTCCAGCACAAACACCCTCACTGCTACCTTCCACTGCCAGATACACCAGCCCTGAATCCTCAATCCTATAAATTTCTTTCCTTACCATCAATGAGTGACTTTATCATGTCTTCCCCTTACGGAAAACCAACTCCGTGTGTCCAAATCGTAAACAAGACAAGCTTTATCGCATACAGGATTCAAAAACGACTTCATGTTTCCACTAGAACTCCTAGCCATAAGTTATCCAAACGTAGTTCACCAGATCCCTCGCAAAATCCACCTCAACGTAGATCTGCGGATAAATTGGAGGACACACCACCTTAGTGCAGAGATCTGAGCACATGTAACACCCCACCATATTCCCTATAACACACAGAATGGACGTATTCTGAAAAGAAAGGGGTAAACCTGGGAGACTTACCCACGTCGTGATCGTTGAAGGTTCTCCCCTCATGTGAAAGTCTAAGCTCCAATGGCACAGGTAGAATGAAGAGTCCTTTCATTGCTGGGGATCCCTTGACCAGGCCTCAATCAAATCCTCCTCCGAACAAAACCAGATCATGAAGTGCTTTCAGTCAATCAAGACAAAGACTGCGCGCTTTTGCAGATTCCAAGCTTTAGAAAAAAACTGATCAAACACATCCACCGAATGACGATTAATCTTGAAGCATTAAATCAGGGTGAGACAACATAGATCTGATGCACTATCTAACTCCGATGGAAGCAGAGTCAGAATGGGCGCCTCGCTAAAAAAACCAGGAACCTTTGGAGACAGTCAGATTCGTGGGAATGGGGAAAGGGGATCTATCGCAGCTGGGAGTTCCCTAACCTTCCCAGGCGAAGGAGGATTCAAAAATACCCCCTACGATGGGGAGGGGGGAGAAAACCCAAGCGGCATGCGGCTAGGTCATCTGTCGTAGGAGAGAATCGTGAGAAGCGAGCTCCAAAAAGTGATCTTCAGCAATTATCATAAACTATATTTTATTTCTCACAATAACTGATAAGTTTCTTTACATTATTATCACATGTGGTAAACAACAACCTTCTTTTCATCCCATTTTCAACATTATTCATCCCATAATGATTAGGAAGCCCTTTTTACTAATCTCTCTTAAATATAAGTTCTCTAGAGAATTTATTTTATGTATTAATGGTTTATGTGTCTAGATACCCATATGATTTAATGTACTAAAACACCAATGTATTTCAATATATTTATTTTTACCCATAAATGAAATGATTAATATTTCGTCACTAAAAACATACATAGGGTGCACTGTGCCTGGATAATGTTCTAATTGTTTCCTCAAAATCTGTATCATTTTCTTCCTAATTGGGTATAATATTAAGGAATTGCCTTTCCATTTTCACTATCTATTCATGAGTGTATAATATTTCATTAAATTCATCCTTGAAAGTTCCTCAGTCCATGAACTTGATCTATTATTCATCTTTAGATTTTGTAATTAGCAACCACCATTGGTCTGCATCTCCCATCGGAAGAGATAATTCCAAGGTGAATTATTCATTTCTACTACTTCACAATGAAATAATGATCTTCTCTAGGGTGTTAATATATTTTTTATATACAAATTGAATCACTATTCCACTAAATACTAATGGGGTTTTTCACAAAATAGTCCAACATAGTTACAAAATTTTGTAGATCAACTATTCACTCTATGCATGAATGGTTAATTTTCATAACCTTTGTAAACTACCCTGAAACTGTTATAAATTTATGAGCCTCAAATGTAGACTCATTAACTTTTTAAGGGGTAATATTCTTGCATTAACTATGGGTGTTGATATGGTACCCATTCCTCCATTTAGTTTATATCATTCTATAATGGAATACAAAAAATTACCTCATTATATTGATTGGAAGAATTAAATTTCTACCATGCTTTCTATGTTATTATCGAGAAATTTTGAGAAATTTTCATTTTAATTGTGATACCTTCCCTGGTTCATGTAAACATAATTTCTATGGATTCTACTAATCATTAGTTGTTACCTACTAGAAGAACCCAAAAATTTGATACCTCAAGTCAATAGTTATATTATATTATTAGTACGTTGTACCAAATTTCCCAAAGGACTGAAACATTTAGTATTCTCAGAAGAATATATACATACAAACATTAAACATGATAAAATAAGATGCATCATTAATGTATTTTGAGAACATGATTATCCCTTTAATAATATCCCTTAAATGTACACATAATCCTAATTTATGACTCTTGTGGAAATGAAAGGAATAAGGTTGAGCCAAGATACCTCTATGGGGTATGATAAAATAGAATTTTATGTAAGGTAAAAATTTAATAAATTATAAGGAAATAATAAATGAGAAAAATTAATCCATAATCAACTAAAAATTGAGGTCATGATATATCCATGACAATAAAAAAATGGATAAAAATAATCATTGATCTCATACAGATGGAATGCATAATGTCATGAATTGTAAACAAGATGTCAATAAATTTTTCCAAGGAACATTACTTTCATGGGAAGATGCATGCACAAAAATGAATCCAATTTTTATCATGAATCCAATCGATGCATCAAGGGGATATATAATATCGGGCCCAAAAAAATACCAGATTATGTGAAATTCATTCACCATAAGAGTCATGATGATAATTTATACCATTATATGAGGAACCACTTCATCAATAAAACATAGTTATCTAAATATTAAAAAAATAAGTACCTAAAATAGTTCCTCATTCAATATAATATTTTGAGTTTCTAGGTGAACCACCCTTAATAAAGGTGGAATTACGAGGGTATCATCAAAACAAAATAAAGTACCCTTATCTAAGAAATATAGTGGAAATGGTTCTTATAATTTGTTAGGTTATCCATAGAACATAGTATTGAGGTTTAAAATATTTCTTTGGTTGGATTCCAAGTAAATTGTAGAAAAATTCTTTTATCATGTTTAATTAAGTGAATATGAATATCCCAAATCTTGTCCCTTATGAGAGTCTCTCTAGATGTGTATTATTTGGCCTAATAACTGTGAATAATGGTGATAATTGAGTAAATTCCCAACCCACCATTTTCAAGGTGATTATCACTAGGTTCATATATCCCCGGACCACATCCACTTTCCAATATTAAAATAGAGATGTATTTTCTTGGAAATTATTGAGACTTTCATTTTACCAATTATCATGATGGTTTTTAAAACAAGGAAAAGGTATCTATTTGGTAAAAAATGTGAGAAAGGTAAAAAATATTGATGTTTAGACTTCATAAATACCATGAGTAACATATAAAAAGTCCTTCAATGGAAATATATATACCACATAAAAGAATATATATTTTTATTATAACATCAGTCCCAAATAATGTGAATTGATATGGAAAACCCCCAATTATTGATTTAGTAGAATTTTAAACATCATGAATTGAATGATAATGATTTAAAATTGTTCATTAATTTTTTTCATAATTTAAAATCAGAAATATGTATTACATATACCAAAAAATTGAAATTAGGTTTGTAATTCGAAATACGTCTCAAAGAGAGGAATTTTTGATGGAACACCCTTACATATTGCATTGAAATAATCAAACATAATTTATCATATTGTATCATTAACATATTATTCTAAAAAAATTAACTCTGAACCATTATCATATCCATTCTCATTTATATTCTTCATAAATAGTAATTATCAATATGAATTTTCTGGATTTTCCACATAATATGGTAACAGTTTTGAGCATTAGTGTTAGTTTCTTAATAGCGGTGTTTGCATTATTCTATCATCAAAATTTAATCACTACTAGGTCATTAAAGATAATTCTAGGTATGAATTATAATACGTTTTTATTTTCCCAATCCATTTCCTGAATATTTTATTAATTAACCTTAAAGATGAAATTGTTAATCATGTTTCAGTGATTCTTGATTATTAGAGTGTGTTTTCTTAATTATTGAATTGAATATTGATATAATATTTATATAACCAAAAACAACCTATATTAAAATATTTATATCATATTATAAATTTTATTATTTTCAAAAAATTATTCATGATTTAAAATCATTTTATTTTTCATTTAGGTGGTTAAACCGTCCCAAACAAGAACACATGCTGATTTAATCAATGATTTTGATGTTGTTTTGTTATAATATCAATATAATAGGATAATATTTCTATTTTTTAAATATTTTTTAGTTTGACACTAAATATTTATAGTAAAATATTTGTATATTAAAGGGATATGAAAATATTACATATATGACTTAATATTTATCCTCTTTGTATGCTTGTTTTAAAGGGTTAGATTAATGAAGATTCTTCAACGATCATATCATTAATAGGTTCTCTAATTTGTCATAATAGAACCTTAATCATGTAATAAAAACAATATTTATTCTTTAGTTCAGTCCTCATGTATATTATTTTATTACAGTGAAGAGAAAAGGAAACATGGTATGTTGTGGAGGTGGTAGTTAGCACAATGTACAAACAATGATTTTATTTTTCTTAATGGACGGGGTATCTTAATAAAGAATTATAATTAAATTAATATAATAAAATTAAAATATAAATATGATAATAATAAAATTTTAATAATGTGGATATAATAATCTTAAATGGTGATTATTAAGAATAATACTAAATATTTGATAATATTCCTTCTGAGGTATTGAATTTTCTATCTAAGCCTCCATAAATTTGAAGACATTCGATAACTATGAGTGGTTATAGTGTTACGTTCTTATGAGAGGGTTTTGGGGAAAATAAAATGGATTATTTTCAATAGTTAATACTAAATATATGTAATTATTAAAATGATGAAGGTGTTTCCCCTTTATAAGTAATTATAAGGGTGGTTTTTTGAGTAACCCTTAATGACTGACTGAAAATTATTTTTTAATTATGCAGACACTTTTATGCAAAAATTGGGAAACCATACATGACCTCGCCACATCACCAATTCACCGCATCACCACTTTAAAACATACATTCACAATGGTTAAAATCCATTCAAGATTTCAAACTGACATACCATAAAGCTGGAGCCGAAGAAACCACTCCGTAAACCCTTTTCTAGCGACTCTGAAGCAGAAAGAGAATGCAGTAAATCCAAATCATCCCAAACAAAACCAACACACCATGGAAACAAACACACCTCATTTTCCCTGCCAAAAAACACAACACGCAAAACATTCGACTCCCACAAACATCGCAGCATCACCCGTCGCTGCCCTCATCCCTACACACAGAGACCACAACAAGCAACTAAGGACCCCAACCTGTACACGATGCAACTAGTGGAGCAACCCCTTTGATGTGGAACTGGAATGACCCCTTGCTGTGAAGCAGAACAATTCCACACCATAGAAGTTTCCCCCACTGCCACGGAAGAAGAATAAATTTCTTGAAAGGTCGGTGCGAGACCCCAAAGCCACAACAAATCGACGTCGCCCCAGATCGCCCGAAAGACGCACAGAATCACAAACCCAGAAGAGCACCAGAGCTTGACCCCAACACCATAGAGAAGCCAGATCTCGATCCTGTTGCTACAGAACAAGTCCCCAACACCACGTAGAATAGAAACAACCCTGTCACCGCAACGGGTCTTGACCCTGACACACCAGACCCGGACCCCGTCACCGTAGAGAAGGACCAAGACCCCGATGTCACCCTAGACTGCGACCCCACAACGCGGAGAAACTGGAAGTCGATGTCGAGCCCACCGAAGCACATCCATCCTCGCCACACACCTGCGAGACCACCCTTCACCGAACATATGCATCGTGAACTAGGGATATTGAGTAAGGAAGCACAGCCCAGCTGAGGAGAGGGGCGGCGGCGAGAAAACCCTAAATCGCCATTGTGCCACTTACGGGCTCATCCCGTGTTTCTTTGAATAACCCTTTCATTTACAATAATGTAAGTTTACTATTAAATTAAAAAACATAACACAATGGAAACAATAGGATATGTAAATAATATTTGGGACTATAACCACCTTAACCATTACATTTAAATACATATTTGAGTGATTTAGGTGTTATTGGACATTTAAATTTTACCCAAATTTAATTTTACCTTGGAAGATAATTTCTCACCATAGAAATTTATATTAATGAAAAAGGTTATGAATAACCTTTTTATAATTTTATACATATAATTTAATATTATAAAATTTATTTACTAAATAAAATTTCCAAATATGTGAATTATTATTTTTAAATAAATATGCTTAATTGAGTAATAACCTATTTTAGAGAAATAATGTTTTTAAGCATTATATTTTATATATATATAATTATATATTGTTTTAAATAATGAATTTGATAGAATAAGTTTATTAATTGTAAAATAAATAAAAGATATCAGGCTTTCAAATTTAGCAAAAATTGGTTCTTCCTTGAAAATCATTGCTTCAATGAAAAGATAAAAGAAATATTATCTATATTAAGGTGACATGATAATTTGTTCTAATAATGTTTTTGATAGTTTTTATTTGTTAAAATAATATTGTAACACATATTTTTTTAACTAAAAATGTTTTTAAACTTCTAGTTAGTTTTTATATAATAGTATTGTCAAATAAAAATTACAAGATTCAGGAAAATAGTATTTTTCGACTAAATATTGTCCTTTTTAGAAAAATATCAAAAATTCCTTATCATCTATTTTTTATACGGTGGATTAAAAACAATTATTTCGGTAAAATTAATATTATTTAATTAATATACTAAATATATTTATTAATAAATTATATTTCAATGGACTATTATGTCATAGTTTTGGATACATCATTTAGTGTCTATAATAGTGTCTAAGCTATTACATAATCCCACCTCATTCACCCTTTTAACATTTTCCATACTGGAAAACTTTTCCCATGTTATATACCGATTATGAATAAATGTTAATTTTATCAAATTTAGAAATTTATAAATGATTATTATAAATATTGAATAAATTTTATAATATTAAATTTATATAATTTTAAATATTTCATTAAATATAAGTTCATAAAACATAATGATTTTTTTTACAAACAACAGTTTTTTATCCATAAATAAAATTTTAAATTGAAATAAAATATTTTTTTGTCAATGAATTAAATGGGTTAAGTTAAAAAAATATATATTTTTATTTTATATAAACATAAAATAATATAATCTTTATGTATACATGATTAAAATAGATGATCCCAACACAGATTTATTTGAACAAAAACATTACTTAGATGTCTAAAATATCAAAAGTTGATTTATAAGTTCATCATTGTAATTTCTAATGAATCCCATTACAACATAAATATATATTTTATCTAGTATAAATGTATTTTAAAAATTCAAGTCATTTGTTATATTATAATAATGTATTAAAATATATTATATTTTTAAAATAGGTATTTTTCACTATTCACCCAACAATAAAATATTTCTAAAAAAATAACACAAATTCCTATTAATATTAATTTTTAAAGTATTATGAATAAAATTAAGATTATTTTATCATTCACCATTTATAAAATTTAACCTTAAAATTAAAACAAAAAAGAAAACCGTCATTTAGTAAAAAATGACCTTTCTAATGTTTAAGTGTTCTTACCATTATATCATATCAATTATAAATTTGTATTAATTTATTTTAGTGAATATTATATATTCAAAATTTATTTATAATTACTTTTATTTTTAATAAAGTACATCATTATTTAGATTGGTTTTATGTATATCAAAATTTATTTACCTAGATATTTACTTAGATTAATGTATAAAAAAATCTCAAGGTGTTACAACCGACCAAACTAAATTTATTCCTCACAATTTTTAATTTCATGTATGATGGATAAGGATTTAAAACCTTTTCAAACAATATACAATAAATTGAATATGAATTTTATGACCATTAGATAGAAAGGATCCCTAATAATGGATCCTAAAAATGAAGGAGATATTAAGGAATATATAGTTTAAAAGAGATAAACATAAGTGGAATGAAATACATTTTATTCTTCATGAATTAAATTTCCATTTTAAAATAACATTGATGTTAATTTTTAGTTCAGGAAAATTATAACCACTTATATTTTTGAAAAAAATATATGCAATTACCATTATGTGACTCATAATTGTGAAGAGGTTTTCAAAATAATACCTTCGATATCGAAGGATAATTTTCACATAAGACATGAAAAATTAATCTTCCACTTACTTCAGTCTAACAAAATATTTTTCCATTAATAAATAGGATAATATAAAATATTATTTCCTGATTTATTTCAACTATATAAGTCTAATTTCATCCAATTGTTATGTTTCAATATATAAGCCTCCTCTTCTTCATTTGATATTCTAAATAATATTTAACCATGATGATTGTTTCATTCCTACTGCACTAAAATTATCTTCTAACCTATACTAAGATCCATAAAATCATGGAAATTTATTACTCTTATTTATATCCAATAACCAAAATGAAATTGGGTATTAAAAGTTAAGATAAAATCTAGTATGAAAAAACAACCACATACACAATTTATATATTAATATCTGAGACATCAATGATAATACCTTGATTGAAACTCAAATTCCGGCAAAAATCAAACACCCTTAAACTCTCCTAAAAATTCATGTCCAAGTATTAAACTTAAATATTATATTGAATCGATTACAAATTCTTCCAAGATCAAATTAACATTTATAATCAAAATAACTTAAACACTCATACAGTCACATAAAAAAGTACATTCCCATCTCATATAATCTTTATAATATACTAATATTTTATATAAATAACAACAATCACCTTAAAACCATAGTAAAATAATAAATGCATCAAAAAATGTAATCAATATTTATTAATCAATTAATATAAAAAACATTGACATAAAATCGCACATTAGACAAAAGATTCTTATTTAACTTTATTCTTATATTGTTCCCAAAAATATAGTGGACTTATTCTATAATAAATATAAATACCTAATAACTAAATTACTTTCTAAATCCAATGGTTATCTATACTAAAAAATATATTATATGAAAAATATAATAACAATTTATCCCAATTAAAAATAACTACCTCAACATAAAATATATTATTAACACTAAATGTTCTCTTTACATTATAGATTTATCCCCCATATTAACAAATAATTTTCCCATATAACCTTTATATTAATTTTGATGATAAACTTAAGGCTTACATATTCTTAAATAATTCCATGAAACAGAATAAATTACTCCTTAAATATCATTAATCACTTATGAATACAATCACATAAGTCCTCAAAATGTTATAAATACTATTGAACATATGATCATTCTTGAAGATTATAATTCATTATATAAAATACCACTAGATCATAACTCTTGAAATGCTATATGTAGTCCCTTAAATAATTATAACTCCAATTTAAACCATTAACTAAAATTTCCATATTATTCATTAACACATTATTCCTATATTAAAAAAAATGAATCAAGTATTAATACTCATAAATCATAATAAAATTAGGCTTTCTTACATTAAACATATCAAAAACTATTAAAATAATCCATTCCATTTATATGTTATTCACATTTTCTTCATCATCAAAGGAATAGTACACAGCTTTGAAAAATATTTATTCATACGATCTTGTTTATCTCTTTTATTTTTTTCCACCAAAAACATTAATTTAGATAATTATTATTCTTACTACATTTAAAACATTTACTTGATATATTAAGAATAACTTTATTCCCTTCTATTTTGATCGTGGAACTCTACATTTTTTCTCAAAATATAATTTACCTATTACCTCATTTACTAAATATGAAACATATTCATGTTCATTAGATACATGTTCCTAATTTTTTCTACTCTTATTCATGAAACAAATGAAATTGAATAGTTTTACCTTCATCAGATTTATCACCTAAAATTGGTGGAATTGCAAACAAAAACCACATGTCAAAGCTGCCCGCATTGTTTCCTCTTGCTTCATTTATTACTTTCACATTTTTTTCTTTCATGGGTCCACCTCCATTTATTTTTGTTTGAATGAATTTAATGTTTCATATTTAATATTTTGGTATTTTTCATACAGTCATAAATTATTTGCATTTAATGTTTTGGTCTTTCCTTGTATCGTCATAAATGCTCTGAATTTAATGTTTTGGTCTTTCTTTGTACCAATATAAATGCTTTTCATTTAATGTTGTAGGTCTATAAATTGATGTAATTTTAGTATGAAATTATTATGAAATAAAAATCTTGAAATATCCTTTGTATTGTGTTCCAATTCTATTCTTTTAAAATTTATTGGCTTGTATAGCCAACAAACTGGTATCAAAGGTGGTTACCAAGATCCTCCAATTTTTTAAGATGGTTGTAATCCAGCCGGAAGTTCAGAAGCTATCTAAGGACAACTATGAAAGGTGGTGCATCCAAATGAAGGCGTTATTTGGGTCACAAGAATTACGAGAGATCGTCACTGACGGGTATATTGTACCCTCTACGGAGGAAGAAGCCGCCTTCACGAATAATGAAAAGACAGGCCTCAAAAATCAATGAAATAAAGACAACAAGGCATTGTTCCTCCTATATCAATGGTTGGATGGATCAAGATTCAAAAAAATTGTCGAAGCAACATCAAGAAAGCAAGCATGGGATACCCTTTCCACCACCTTCAAAGGTGTTGATCGAGTGAATCAGGTACGTCTTCAAACATTAAGAGCAGAATTTGAAGCGGCGCACATGAAAGAAGGCGAGAGTATCTCTGATTCTTTCTCAAGATTCATTGTTCTTTTTAACAATTTGAAAATGAATGGTGAAAAATTGTAGGACATTTGAGTTATCTAAAAATCACTTCATCTCTCACAACTAAGTTTGTGCATGTGGTTGTGGCAATCGAAGAATCGAAGGATTTAGAGAAACATTCCATTGAAGAACTGATGGGGTCATTGCAAGTGCATGAGAAACAGATGAAAAAGAAGACCGGTTCAATAATAGATCATGCCTTAGAGTCCAAGTTGACTCTACACGAACAAAAGAATGGCCACACGCAATGAGGCAGTCATCGTGAAAGAGGACGCGAGTGTGGATATTATCCAATACATCAACAAAAGAAACAATATCTGACCATATTTTGTGGAAGAGGGAATGGTGGAGGACGATTCACGCATGGTTGTGGAAACCCAAAGAACATTCAATGCCACAAATGTAAGAAATTTATCTATAATGCTTCTGATTGTTCGAGAAAAGTATATCACAATGAACGATGAAACTATGCTGAAACATCTCATCATGAAGAAGAAGGTACCACACTCCTCCTCGCACAAGAAAAGTCATGTGAACGCCTCGATGTGTGGTATCTCGACACGGGTGCAAGAAACCACATGAGTGGTAACAAAGAACTGTTCGAGGAACTCATAGAAGAATTTCATGGTGACATGAGCTTTGGCGACTCATTAAAGGTACTCATGATTGGAAAAGGTAAAATCAAAATCTATCAGAAGAATGGTGAGCCAAATTACATATATAATATGTATTATGTACCAAACATGAAAAACAATCTCATTAGTCTCATCCAAATCCTTGAGAAGGGGTATGTTATACACATGAATAATTCTTTATTTTCTATAAGGGAAGCTCACAGGAGACTTGTTGCTCAAGTCAAAATGGTGAATAATTGCATGTTTCTGCTATGTATAAACACAAAGGTCGAGGAGTGTCTCTTGAGACTCATGAAGAATGACTCATAGAGGAGGCATCTGCAATTTGGACATCTGCATTTTATCAGGCTTAAACTTATATCCTCATCAAGCATGGTGTGTGTATTGTCAATGATTGAAGTTCAAAATCATGTGTTTGAGGTTTGTACAATCGGAAATCAACAAAGGAACTCCTTCCCAAGTGGAGTGTCTAGAATAGAAAATGAACCATTTCAGTTAGTTCACACTGATATCTGCGGACTTCTTGAAACACCCTCACATGGAGGTAATAAGTATTTTATTACCTTCATTGACGATTTTAGCAGGAAACTCTGGGTGTATTTCATCAAAGAAAAATCTTCTACATTTGCGATCTTTAAAATGTTCAAAGCTCGTGTTGAAGATGAAAGTGGTTATAGAATCAATGTTCTCAAATTTTACAGAGTTGGAGAATACACTTCAAGTTCATTTCAAGATTATTGCAGGGAACAATGCATCATGCAACAATATACTACTTCCTATATGCCACAATAGAATGACATTGCAGAAATGAAGAACTGCACCATCATCGACAGGACGAGGACCATGCTGAAGGAGAAAGGCTTGCCAATGAACTTCTAGGAAGAAGCAGTGGCATGTACTGCCTATCTGCTCAATCGATGCCCAACCAAGAGCATCAGAAACATAACTCCACAAGAGGCATGGAGTGGCTAAAAACTGAGCGTACCACACCTAAGAATCTTCGAGTGTGTTGTCTACGCTCAAGTTTGAGAAGTGAGAATAATGAAGCTTGATGATCGTGGTGAAAAGTGCATCTTCATCGGCTAAAGTGAAAAGTCTAAAGCCTATAAGCTCTAAAATCCACTAACCAATAAATTAGTGGTGAGTAGAGATGTGGTATTTAGTGAGGAAGAAGCTTGGAAATGGAATGATGAAGAGCCAAACAAAGATATTCCAGTCGAAACAGAAGATCCAGAAGAAAGGCATGATCATAAAGAGAAAACGCCAACAACACCTTCCCTAGGCACATCGTCAGTACGCAGGAGTCCTAGAGGACATTCTATCACTCTTGAAAGGACTCCATCAAGTCAAAATTTGGAGAGCTCATCCTCACCAATGGGACCCATAAAAATGAAAATCTTAAGTCAAGTTTATGAGAAAACTGAAGAGGTAAATCTTTTTTTCCTATATGCAGATCATGAGCCTCTGGCGTTTTAGGAAGTCACGCGGGAAGAATGTTGGAGAATGGATATGGGAGAAGAAATTTGTGCCATAGAGAAAAATGACACATGGGGGCTGACCATACTTCCTAATATCCAAAAAACCATTGGTGTCAAATGGGTGTACAAGATCAAGTGAAATGATGATGGTAAAATCAATCACTACAAGGCAAGGCTCGTAGCAAAGGGGTAGAAACAAAAGTATGGGGTGGACAATGAAGAAATATTCGCTCATGTTTCTCGACTTGACACTATGATAATGATTATCTCCCTTGTTGTTCATCACAGTTGAATGATCGACCAATTGGATGTGAAGTCTGCATTCCTAAATGGAATTCTAGAGGAAGAGGTCTATGTAGACCAGCCTGAAGGCTTTGTTATGCAAGGGGAGGAAGACAAAGTGTATCGACTGAAGAAAGCTCTCTATGGGTTGAAGTAGGCTCCTAGAGCTTGGAATGCACGCATTGACAACTATCTTTGAGAGAACAGCCTCACCAAATTTCCATATGAACATGAATTTTACATCAATAAGAATGATCGTGGCGATATACTCACTGCATGCTTGTATGTTGATGATTTGTTGTTTATAGGGAATAGTTGATAGATGTTCGTTGATTTCAAGGAGGCTATGTTCAAGGAGATCAAGATGACTGACGGAGGACTCATGTCCTTCTTTCTGGGCATAGAAGTAAAGCAACAACATGGAGGCATCTATATTTCTCAGAAGAGGTATGCTAATGAGTTGCTTGAAAAAATTGAGATGACTAATTTCAATGCTGTAAACACACCTCTGGCAATGAGGGTAAAACTAACAAAAGATGGAGAAGGAAGAAGTGTTGACTCGACTCTATTCAAGAGTCTAATTGGAAGCTTGAGGTATCTCACAATCACAAGGCCTGATATTATCTATAGTGTTGGGCTTCTAAGCAGGTACATGGAAGCACCAAAAGAGTCACATTGGCTGGCGGCAAAACGTATCTTCAGGTACGTTAAAGGAACAATGGATTTTGGTCTTTTTTTATCCATAAAATGAAGAATCAAATCATCATGGATACTCATACAGTGACTGAGGAGGCATCCAAGATTAACGAAAAAACACCACTGGGTATGTATTTTTTCTTGGATCCACTGCTTTCGCGTGGAATTCGAGGAAGCAAAGTGTGGTCGTCTTGTCTAAATGTGAAGCAGAGTACGTGGTAGCATCATCCACTGTTTGTGAAGAAATTTGGTTGAGAAATATGTTGAAGGAGATGAATCATCCACAAGATGGATCCACAATGATATATGTCGAAAACACGTCGGCAATTGAACTTGCCAAAAATCCGGTGTAGCATGGAAGAAGCAAACATATTGATACCCGATTCCATTTTCTGAGAGATCATGTGAAGCAGAAAACGATAAAATTGGAGTATTGTTATACTACAGAACATGTAGATGATATTTTCACAAAGGCATTACTGACAGATGTATTCAAAAAACTCAGAACGATGCTCGGAATGAAGTTGGTTTTGGTTTGAAGGGGAGTGTTGGAATTGAAAACAAAAACCACGAGTCAAAGCTTCCCGCATTGTTTCCTCTAGCGTCATTTATTACATGCACATTTTTTTCTTCCATGGGTCCACCTCCATTTATTTTTCTTTGAATGAATTTAATGTTCTATATTTAATATTTTTGTATTTTTCGTACAGTCATAAATTCTGTGCATTTAATGCTTTGGTCTTTCCTCGTATCGTCATAAATGTTTGGCATTTAATGTTTTGGCCTTTCTTTGTTCCAACATAAATGATGTGCATTTAATGTTGTGGGTCTATAAATTGATTTAATTGTAGTCTGAAATTATTGTGAAATACAAATCATGAAAGTTCCTTTGTGTTGTGCACCAATTCTATTCCTCTAAAACTTATCGGCTTGTATAGCCAACAAAAATTTCATGACACTTTGTCTTTCACTTATTTCAAGTGTTAGGAAACTCTCATAGGTTCATGTTGTTAATCATAATTCATGATATATTTTAACTCCCCAAAAGATTAGTTTTAGAAAATAATAATCATGACAGATTTCATGACATGTAACACCATGATTTATGTGAATTTAGATATAATATGAAATATCATTTTCTAAATTGGTCATTACGAATTATTTGTAGATTGTGGCGTTAGGGGTAGTTTATTTGTTTCATGGCAGTCAGCAATAGATTTGTGTGATGATAAAGAGGATTCATTAAAGGGGACTTCTATGGATGGGGGCATGATTACAGGTGTTTGCGCCTAGAAATCGGCAGTGGGAGCAGCTACGGCTCGCGATGTGGTGGTCGTTGTTAGCGCACCGAAGTCATGGGATTGAGGATCTTGCAGGTTCTCGGCATATGAGGGATTTGGACCCAGTGATGGAGCGGTGACGCTGGGCGGTGTCGGTGGATATAGGATCCTAGTGGGATACGGTGTCAGCTGTGTATGGATGAAGGTTGTTTGGTGTGATGATGCAGGTCAGATTTGGTGTGTCGCGATGGATGGTCGTCGAATTTGGCGAGACAGAGGGGTTAGCTGGTGGATCTGGGGAGACGCAGGGGCTGGCTGGCGAATCTGAGATCACGGTGGTCAGCTGTTACAGGGTGTTCTTGGCTGGAGATGACGTCTGATCAATGGCGGAGACAGGTAGGCCGGTGTGCTTGCAGGCTAGTGGTGTGACATCTTATGACGGGGTGAATATGAGGTGCATGAATCTTGTGTTGGACCAAGTGGCCTTGGTTCCGGTGGTGGTGGTGCACTGTTGTTGTACACTGTTCCAGAGACCATGGGCATGGTGGGATCATTATTGGAAGCTAGTGAAAGCTAGATATTTTGAATATAGGAAAGGGAGGTCGTGGCCTTTGCATGGGTACAAGGTGTGTTCTCAGTGAGTGCAAGATAGCCTTAGCTGCATGCACATGCGATGGCGGATGGAATTTCTTGCAATTATCGGTGAAGCTGAGGGCATGTGACTAATTTTTTTGGTCTAGTATGACCTTGTGTTTTATGGTCTCTAAGACAAATAAATTTATCATGGTCTTGTGGTGTGTGGAGTCTTTGTGGACTTCATTTTTTAGGGATTTACAGCCCATGTTTTTTGCATTTGTATGGTACCATTAGTTTTTTTCAATAAATTTCTGGAGTCCTAGTTTTGGGTTAAAAAACCATTATCAGAACCATTTTAGTAATATGGTCCTACACAATTTAAAAATAATTATAATTTTTTTTGAAATAAGAACTCAATTTATAAATAACTCATCTCATCCTTTAAATGTACATTTTATTCAAAAATGGATTACTGCATTTTTTGTGAGAAAATTATAATTAATTTATTACCCTTTAATAAATATTTTATTATAAAACGATATTCATTTTTGAAATTATCATATCAGAATTATCTTAGGGTCTATTTATTATATTTTTTTAAATAATTTTTTTTTCATTGAACAGTGACAAATATAGATTTATCAAATAGCCTCATTTATTTTCATTAAGTAATTTAATTTAAAAGTATCATTATAATTTGTATTTTCTATTAACGATTCATATGATAAATTTTATTTATAATAATATAAATATTTCCATTTTAATCATAAATATTCATGATTTTGATAAATTTTAATTTTTAGGCTTCAAACACATTTTTCTATAAAAAAAAATTTCACTACGATTATATTATAATTGATTTATCAAACTTATAGGAATTTAATATATAAAAATGGAATTAAATTTTGGATTCATTAATTCATATTTATACTAGGATTACTGTTTGATATTTCTTTGATGAAGATTTGTTTTTAGTGAATAATAATAAAATATAGTTTTAATGAACTACATCATCTTTTATAATATCACCATGACACTAATATGAAATAAAAGTTTATAAAATTGAATTCATAAATAATATTTTATAAAAAAAAATTATTATCATACAAAATTATTTCAAACTATATAAATTATAATGTATTTCATGATACAAATGAAAAACATTTTCACTGTCAACACTTTGTTCGTGTAGTATTGGAAAAGTAAAATTTGGTGTCCTAATAAAATGTTTTAGTAAGAGGAAGACTATGATAGAATTGGTTATTAAATGTGGATTATTTTATATTATGTATATGATTGTATACTAGTTTTGGATTTATAAATCATGTGGCATATCCAAATGCATGTGTAATGGTTTTTCAAGCCTATAAAATTCAAAATGTCATATTAAATAATTTGGTAGGATATATATGTGAGTCAATGTGAAATTTGAATTAAAAAAATTATTTTTAAATTTATTTAGTTATTTTTGTTATTTTAGTTTAAATAAATTTTAGTTATGAAATAATTATCTTAAAATCTTAGGCATCGTCGATACGGTGCTTCTGCAAGGAGTAGAAAATTCAATAAATGGTTTTAAAAACAGTAAATGTAATATTTTTTAGATAATTTAACATGCCCCATAAATTTTTAAGATGAATATAACATATTTATGATTTTTAAAGGTTTAAATTTAAATTCAATTATTTTCATGCTGTTTTTAAAGCCCAATTATGTGAATAATTATTAAAATGACATTAATGATATTTGATGTTAAATTTATTTTTGTTATGTTATATAAAAATGATAAAATATTGAAATAAAGAAATTTTAGATTTTAAATGGTCTAAAAGATCAACTTACATATATTTATGAGGGGCCATTTACCTTATATGTAAAATTAAAATCCATTAATAGAAAAACATCATTACCATTCATAATGTTAAAATTGGTTAAATGAGGGGTCAAACAAAATGATAAGGTTTAAAATAATATGTAAAACTATGAAATTTTTTGTAATGATTATATTAAGGTTATAAATTCCTTACATTTTAATTCGTGTCATTTTGAAACCATTCTACATGAGTAAGACGCATATTATATTATAATATTTCATTTATTTCCCAAAAAAACATTAATGATATTTTATAACAAATTAAATGATCTTAAATCCATAAATGTCTTATCTTCTACCAAGAAAATGATATAAAATCGATATTATAAACCATATTACATTTATGTGAAAATTTTAATTTTATAGTAACTTTCCTTACCCCTACGAAGTAAAACGAATTGTTATTAAGGTAAACATCAAAACCGTTAGCGGGTGGTTAAAACTAAAAGATAATGGCAAAAAAATAAAAAAACATGTAAAAATATTTTTTAAGATAATTTTTTAAATTATATTCATACTATTTTTAAAATATGTCAATTATAATCTACTTTATTACAAAAATTATTTTATATTAATTTAATACTTTATGTAATTCTATGGGTTGCTCTCCCCTCACTTGTAAGAGGAAGCCTCCTCTACTTAATTTTTTGCAATGTTTTAGACTTATAGATCCTCAAAAACCTAACAAGGTATCATCTTATCTTATATAAAAACATATTATATCTTCTTTAATTTCCAGATTATCATTTTCTCAAGGATTATGTTTTAATCCAAACATTGTTTCTCAATGAAGAGGTAAAACTATTAACTGAGAATTCTAAATTTTATTTCCTTTTATACTTGAAATAAATCCATAATATCCATTATAAAATAATAATTTTATCTTATTAAATATTTGTAATTTTTATTTTGTGAATATAACACCCATTATACTCCTCATTTCCATTACATGGGAAAAGAAAACATTGTTCTTATATACGTGTGAACAAACACCTCAATGAAGTGATTGTTTCATTTTTCTTCTCCACTTAAAATTTATGGTAGAAATGATTTAATTACTAATTATATAAGATATATATATGATATTAGTATTGTTTTGGAAGGTTTAATTATTTTTTTTCTTTCTCTCTTTACATCCTTTGTTGTGTGAAAACAATGTTCATGAAATCATAGGGCCTACCATCTCCATGAATGGTGCGAATCATTTTTTTTCTAAAAATTTAAATAATTATTCTGAAAATATATATATTTAAAACTATAATATTAATAAAATTAAGAAAAGTATATATTTTTAGAGACAGTAACATATTCAAAATAACTGGAACATCAATTTTGATTCATACATGCAAAAACAATGTAGTTTACACCAGAAATATGGATGAAAATGAAAGATTGTTGATGAATGGGTGGTAAGATGTTATAAGTGTATGGTATATGATATTATAAATATAAATATTATTCTTATATAAATTAATAACATGTCTGTTATCATTATAATGGAGGTTAAATCATGTTCATCAAAGTGGAAACATGACGTAAATAGTTTCTTAAATGAATTTCCCTTCATTGGGTTATACTTCTACTATAATAAAAATGTTTTTCAACAATTATGTGAGAAATGAACTCTACTTTCCTTATGTTTTATTTCCAACCATTTTTTGTGGATATATGATTATTATAAATAATCTATTCATTGATTAATTTTAACTTCAATGATATGATATTTTAAGGTAATTTCTTCTCAATTTCCACTCAGTTGATACATATTTTGTATTATAAATCAGTTATATTTAATGATTTGTATATATTTCCCATTTAATGCATTTTAAATTAATATATATTT
Organism: Viscum album; assembly: GCA_963277665.1. NCBI lineage: Eukaryota > Viridiplantae > Streptophyta > Magnoliopsida > Santalales > Viscaceae > Viscum > Viscum album. The sequence continues at coordinate 938,868,314 of OY728150.1, forward strand.
ATTCATTATTATTAATTTTTAAATTCAAGTTTACTCTTTCAAGGGGGTATAATGTATTAGTTACCTAAGAGGTACAAATTTATTCAACAATATTATACATCTAGGATTGATTATATTTTTCATTGATGGAATATAATAATATCTCTTTCTTAAAGATGACCTTTTTTATAATCCTATAGATATTTATGGTGTATTACATGTTTTATTTCAACATTAACACTCTTAGTCATATTAATTGAAAAAATAATCATTTTAAAAAATGTTTGATCTTATTACTCTTTTCTATTGGGTATTTGTTTCCATGTCAATATTTTTTCAAATTTCTTTCAGAAACCTTTTTTTTGTTTTATTAAATTGATTTTTTGTAGAGAAATTTTATGTTATCTAGGAATTTTTAAATTTTTTGAATATATTCAGTAAAATATATTATAAAAGGTACATTTTAAACTTACATAACAAAAATTCAAAATAAATGTTTCTTTTTAACATATACAACGTTAACAGACTCTTCTTTCGCCATTAATATTTTAGAATATTTATATTCTTATACATGATTTAATAGATTCTAAAAATAAAACTATTTTTTATAAAAAAAAATTGTTTTTTCTTAAATTTTTATTTTATTCTTTGAAATACATGAACATATTACAAAACCCATATTTCTGATGAATTGATAATCATATTTATATTTCGTATCATACACTAAATATAGATACCATTAATTAGACACAATATTCACTAATTAATTTGATTTTTATATATACAAGAAATGCATTGGAAAAATATGTGATAGAATGGTACCGTTATAGCCCATTTATAAATCATTATGTCTCAAAAGACATAATCGTTTGGGTACTTCGCATACACCATACCCATTTATTTATGATTTACTAGCATGAGGCCTTGGAAGAATATTTTTGAATTCTAGGTACAAGGACACTATGGTAAGTTTACGATGTCCAATATTATGCATTCCATCATTATAAAAATATTTTTTGATATCCATGTGATTATTTTAATAGTTATGATATCCATGAATACGTTTCATGTTCATGTGATTATTTATATAGGATTCTTTTATTATCATTTTTTCTTCTTATATTAATCTTAATGATCAAGTTATATATTAAATGCAATGATTTTTAAATTGTTTACCTGTCCAAATTTTTATTCATTATTTACTCCAGATATCATCTGATGTATGTAACTCATTATGAGAATTTAAGCTCTCCATTAAATTTTCCCAAGGGTATCAATAAGGAATCTTTGATTGTGTTCAAAGATACACAATATTAACCTTCACTAGGTTTTTTATAATTTATCACCAATATAAAATGAGATTATATTATGTATCTAGTATAATAAGACCACTTCATTATCCATCCCTTTTGGATATGACTTCTTTTACCTAGTGCCAATAAAAACAATGTTACCAATGAATATGGGTCACTATACTTGGGATCTTTATAATTGGTATTAGATAGAGTTTATTATAAAACATGGGAAAAAATTTAGTAAACCAATAGACTAAGAAACAAAAACCTATTAACAAATTTGATGTTATGATGAACTGTAGAATAATATCATAATGTTTTTGATAAGCTATATATTATGCGGTTCTTCTAGAAATACGTTGAGTTCTGAAAACAACATATTATGTGGTTTTGGAATAGATTCATTTAGGGGTAATGACCCTTAAAGGAGTTGTTCATGTATATATCATCCATCATTCCAGTTCACAGTGAATGGGACCTTACTAGACACTTGTTTTGACACTCTTGGTGTATATGATTTTGTTAATTCTCATTTTATTAACGAACCATTATGATTAATAAGAGAATATAACCTATAGAAAAATTTTATAGCCATAATGATATGGGGTAACCATAATGTTTCTTAGGTTAATAAGTATAAGGTTGATCATTTTTTTAAAAGAATACATACCCATTTTGAGGTTTTATGTCAGGAGAGTTTAAGATGATTAATAGTATTTTAGGATAAAATTATTGTTATATATCCCTTTGGTTCAACATATGTTTTATTGAAAAGTTAATTAATAAAATAATTATTTTATATTTTTTGGATAAAAGTATAATGATACTGTTAACCTTTAGTATTAATATGATCACTAATTATGAAGAAATTCTGTTTTATTTGGATAAATGAGTTAGTAGATTTTGGGATATATTTTTATTTTATATTTAACCATGGGATTAAAAATTTATTTTGTGACTAAGTGATTATTTTTATTTTTAAATAAGTGATACATATTGGGACTATTATATGATTAAGGTTAAAATAATTTGTGGAATGAATATATAGTTTTTTATGAAAGTGTATATGATTTTATTATGGATTTATAGAGCCTTAGTGGCCCGAAGGCATTCATTATTTATTTATTTTTGATAATCCACCCTTTTAAGGGTTGATTGGAATCCCTTAAATAGATTATAGGCATATTGAATATTACATGGCCCAAAGGCCTTAGAGGAATTAATACCAAATAGATAATATAAAATTGCGCCTAGATAGCATATATTTTGATGTCATATCTCTACCTTTGCAAGGATGGTCGGCTTACTATCCTGTGCATTGATGAGCATGCCTAGTACTGATGGTAGTGCCATAATCTCTCTTTCACTAAATTGTAGATAGCTCTACTTTGGTAAATGTGCATACTCTGAATCCTCATCTGGAGCCTTGTTCCTTGGAAATCTATTTGGTTGCATCTTAATTTATTATGGCCTGAATTCTTTGAGGAGGCCTGAAAACATTGAGGTGGACTGAAGGCCTTTTTGGTGGCCCAAAAGCCTCACTGGCCCGAAGAACTTGGGTAGACCAAAGGCCATAAAGGACATGAGGGCCAAACCTGTGAAACAGGTGAATCGTTCTACCTTTTACAGTATTGAACTGTACCTCCTAAAATTCTACTATAGTAAATCTGAAATATGCCTCCACCAGAATTTGATCTCAGGTCTCTTACATGCACCTAAAGAGTCCTCACCACCTAGGTTGAGGAGTATATGATTACATATATAAATTTTCTTTATATGAACTTATGAGTGATTCATATTATATGGAAATAATATTTATGTTTATATTTATAAGAAATTGGGTAAATCTTATTGTTTTTTTTGTTTCTAAATTTGGTCATATGTAATTTCTTAGGAGTCTTAAGTTTAACTATTTATTAATGGATTCATTTGAACAACATGTTTTAGATTTTAAGTTTTAGTGAATAATGTGTTAAATTAGATAAATTATTATACTATTTTTGGTTTTTTTAAATATTTAGAAAAATATTGAATAAATTATAGATACAATTATTCGTTAAATATTAGTTTTAGTGTTTCAAGCATGAGAACATGACAGCTCTAATATTCATTTCTTGCAATAAGGGATAGAGATGATATTAACAAAATCACAACCAAACGACAAAATTATACTTAGGAAATGGAATGAAATCAAATAAATATATTTTCTAATGTTCAATAGATTCCTAGTAAAATAATCTCTAAACAATTATAAAGGATCTTGGGATATGAAAATTAACCCTTTTATCCTCATTCCCGATGAAATAATGGTCTTTTCATCCCTCATTGATTTATGGGTTTCTTGTCATGAACATTCCCATAAACATGTTCTCTATCACTTTCTATTATACCTTGGTTGTTATTTTTCTCACATAAGTATATAATTTGTCCTCCCACTAATGTTCTCCTTATCCTCAAACCTGATTATGTGAAATTTATTTAACCTTTATCGATCCCACTACTTTTTTAAAATAATTTTTTTATTTTCCCTAAGTATGATGTGAGTTTTCAATAAAAGTATTTTCAAATATTGATGTGTTTTTGGTCAAGATCAAATTTTTAGAGAACAATTTATTTAATTTGGGGGAGAATATAATACCGAGATTTTTTTTATTTAAATAATAATATGTTTGATAAATTTCATAACATGCAACGCCAATCATTATTAGAATTGATGTATAATATAAAAATTTGATTTTGTAAATATGACATAGACATTAAATTGGTGATTATGAGTATGAGTAAAATATTTATGAATTATATTTATAATGGTCCAACTCAATTAAAATATATTAATTAATTCTTATGAAATATTCAAGCATTTTTTAATTTTTATCAAAAATGATTTTCAAGCATTTAATACATGAAAATTATAATTAACATCCTAAATTTTATGAAATTTTATTTGATGAAAATAATTTATTATTTTACATTATCGTATTAAACTTAAATTAGGGTGAAATTTCCATTTTTTCTAAAAAGATGTACTTTTCAATGAATTGTGAAAACACTAATATTTCAAATACTCTCATTTCTATTCATTTAATAAAATAATTTAAAAGTAAGAATATATTTTGGTTTTGGTCTAAAAGTTATATATGTTAATTTTATTTATAATAATATAATTATTTCAATTTTGATTAGAAATATTTAATATTTTGATATTATATTATTTTTTTTCTCAAAACACATTCTTCTAAAAAACCATTTTTTATTTATTTTACGTTAAAATTTATTTCTAAAAATTATCGAAATTTCATTTTATGAATTTTTTTAATATTTTAATTCGTTAATTCAAATTTATCTTGTTATTATTTTTTAATATTTTTTTGAATAATATAACTTTATGGTGAATAATAAAAAAATATTGTTGTAATGAAATACAGTATATTTTATGAAATCTCCTCGATATACGTATGATATAAAAAATTATGACACCTATGGAAAGAGTAATTTATGATAATATACTATAAATATCACAAAAAATAATTCAAAAAATCTATATTCTAATTTATTACATGACACAAAATTAAAATAATTTTTATTGATAATGTCTAGTTTGTACAACACTATAAAAGTAAATGCTAGTGTCCTAAATATACTATTTAGGAATGACGAATCCATTTAATTTTTTTTATTTAATATGATTTTTTTATTAATTTTTTGAGTATAATAATTTTTTTATTTATATTTCCAGTGAAATATCCAAATTCCCATGAAATGCTTGAGTATGGATTGGAATGTAAAATTATCATATTGAATAATTTTTCATGAAATACATTTGAGTAATTATAAAATATAAAAAATATATAAATTTGTTTAAGTTTATTTATTTATGTTTATGATGTATTTTCTTAATTTTTAGTGATGAAATTATGACCTTAAAGTATTACGCAAAACAGGTACAATGCTTGTGCAAGGTGTAAAAAAATCAAGTTAATGATTTTAAGAACACTAAAGGTAATGTTTTTTGGGTGAGTTAGAGTTTAACATTAATATTCAAGATAAATATAACTTATTTGAGATTTTTGAATGCTTTAAATTTTAATTCCATTACTATAATGGGTTTTTCAATGTAATATTATGTGAATTGTTCATAAAATGATATTAATAGTATTTTATGTTTAATATATTTTATTAAATTGTTGAAAAAGAATAAAATCGAAAATTTTCAAGAGAAAAGATTTAAATATCCACACTTTTCAATTTATGATCAAATTTTTACCCTTAATATAATATTTTGAATCATTCATGTCGTTAAATTGATTACTACAGTTATATTTGAAATATGTTATCATAGGGGTTAAACCCAGAATAAGGTTTTAAATGATATCTAAAAAAGAAAAAATCTTATTGGATGATTATATAAAGATTATATATACATTGTATTAAGATAAATATCATTTTAGAACCATTGAACATGAGTTTTACTTGTATTATTTTATAACATTTCAAGTATTTCCAAAAAAAATTACTAATATTTTATCATTTTAAATTCATTAAAAATTATATTTAGCCAATTTAATGGGATACATTTTATAATAACAAAAAATGAATTTATGGGACACTTTTCCTTTTATTTAAACATTTCAGACCCTTAAACAGTAAAAACAGTGATATTGTGGTAATCATCAAAAGGATTATTTAGGGGTTAAAACTGAATAAAAAAGGGTTAAAACATATATAAAACATGTACAAATTTAATCGGATGAATAAATTTATACTCATACTCATTATATATGTTACATATGTCAATTGGGTTCCACTTTATTAAAAAACTGATTGAAAATTAATTTTTTTTAAAAACAATTTACTAAAAAAACAATGCATGAAAAAACCACTCAAGAAGGACAGAAATGATGAAGGCCAAGAGCATCACCTTTAAAAATAATTTATGATAATCTAGTAGAGACCCTACCCCATAAAAAATCATGATATTATTATCTAGGATTCCCTTGTTAGCAATCTCATCCACCGTAAAATTTCTTTCTCTTTACATGTGTTACATGAATAAAATAGATCATTTCCATTAATTTAATAAATTATGATATTCCATGGGGCCCCATAACTCAAATATAAAATAGAACCTCATTTACATAATTATTAACAATTATTTAATAGTAATGATCATAAAAAACCTACCCTTATATCATCCCATCTTCCTTCATAACAACCTAGATATTTTGGTTTTCCCAAAAGGCCACCCTATTAAAGCTTAATGTAAAAATAAAAAAGAATTATCATGGAATAGGTATAACACTTAACTGAGAATTTTCAATTTTATTTCTTCTTCTACCTATTATAAATCCTTGTTATCCATAATAAAATATTTAATTAGGTATATTAAATGTTTTTAAATTTTATTAGGAGAATTTAAAACCCATTAGTCCCCACCATTCCATCATATAGGGAAATAAAAAATCACTCGTGCATACCTATGCAATAACACATCCACGAAGCATTGTGTTTTTTAAAAAACTCCTAAAATTGATCTTTATGATGATATACATTATAAATATAAATGATATATTATATAATAATTTATTTTAAAGATGTATTATTATTTACCATTCTTACATTCCATCTGTCAAAATGTGAGTACAGTGTTAACACGTATGTATGACCTACTGTCTCCTTAAATGGTGTAATTCATTTTTTATCTATATCTTTAAATAATGATTAAAAAAATTATATAAAAGATTAAAATGTAATTTATAAAATTATTATCATTATAGATATTCTTAAACTATATAGTATTAATAAGAACCAAAACATATGTGATGAAACATACATCACAAAATTGTGTAGTTATCAACAGAAATAATCAGAATAATGAAATATTGTCGATTAATGGGGGAAAAGGTATTATAAGTGGATAATATCTAATATTAAAAAAATTAACATGGTTTTGGTTTTAGAATATTCTAAAGAATGTTTTGAAAAGTAGAAGCTTGAGGTAAGGGGTTTCTTAACTCATTTTCCATTCATTCGGTTGTACTTGTTATTCATTGTCTATGTTGTATCATGATAATTTGTGAATTGTCTTATAACTGTAATATTTTTTATTTCCATTTTATTTAGATTAAAATTTTCTACCCAAAATCAATCAATTAATTAATTTTAACTTCAATCATATGATCCTTATATGGGAATTTCATCTCAATTTCCACTCCATTGAGACATATTTTGTATTATGTAACTATATTGTTTTCTTTGGTGTATATACTTTACCATTTATATATTTAATATGTATTTATATTTAATATATGTGTCTATTATTTTTATTCATGTATACTCATTCAAAGGGTTAAAATTTAAGAGTTACCAAATATGTAATAATATATTTTACAATTTCATTTTATCGGATTGATTATCTTATTTATTGAAAGAATCTCATAATATAACCTTTATAAACAACATATATTTAATCATCCTATGAATATATAATTAGGTTCCAAGTTGTATTCTACGTTTTCAAATTTATTCTATTGAACCATGAGAATAAATTTTTTAAAAAATATCAAGCATATTTCTATTTTTGATTTAGCATATATTTCTTCTATGACCATATTTGTACGATTTGTTCTACATAATAAATTTTTGAAACTATTTTTAAGGGAAATTATAAGTTATCCATGACATTTTACAGGGTTTTAAAGGAATGCTGATAATTTTTTCTAAAAATTTCATTATCAATGATCTTTAAAAAATAAAAACTAATGTTTGTTTTTAATGTATATAAAATTAATGGACTTTTCTTCAACCCTAAATATTTTATGTTATTTTTCATCTAATAAAAGTTTTCAATTTATTATAAAATAAAATACTTTCATGAAAAAATTATTTAAATTATTTTCTTCCATTTTATTTTATATTCCAAAATTCATTAATTTATTCATAACACTATATTTATGAAGAAATTATTATCAAATTTTATCTCTTATTAACATTGTGTTAATTAACTTTCTCTTGAAACAATCACTATCATGAGATTATATTTTTTAGAATTCACATTTCTTTACATATCTTTATTCTTTGTATCATTTTTATTCTTATTTCATAAACCATATACCTTTTTTAAATATGGTGTTTCACTATGAATATTATTTTAATTATTGGGGAAATCATAATATTATGTATCCTTCAATTAACATAATTATTTTTGACAAGAAATATTTTTTACACATTGGATTTATCTTTAAATATATGAGGAATGCATTGAACTTAGTGTATGATGGCCACGGCCCATTATATCACCTCAATGCATCAATATATTTCATGAGGTGAATTATTTTGAGTATTTGGTGAATTGGTTACCCATTTATTTATGATTACTTAACAAAAATTATTGATGGTATGATTATGATGTATTGGAACTATGCATATATTTTATGTTAAATATTTATGTAATTATGAATTATATCATTATGAAATTAGTTAATAATATTAATGTAATTATTTTAATAGTCACGATATCCATGGATAATCTTAAAACTTATTTGACTATTTATATGTAATTATTTGAACATCATTTATTACATCATATTTTTCTTCATTATCATTTTTTTATTAAATTATTATTTTTTTCAGTTTTTTACATTCCGATGTTGTTTAATCATTATATACTAAATATATATTCCACTAAAAATATACTTTAATAAGTATTTTATCTCACTATTATTTTGATTATTTTCCATAGGATTTGAAGATAGAATATTTTAATGGGTTCTAGGATTTGAATTTTTTACTTTTTCTGTGTTTTCATATATTATATCTAATGAAAATTTTGAATAAAGTATATATATAGTTTATTATGACTACAAAACTAATAGTCTTTTGGGATGAAATAACTTATATCTTGATCCAATATAATTAGGTAACCATTGGCTCTGTATTACTATAGTTGAATTAATTAAACTGATGGTTAGTAAAAACCACCATAGTTTTTACTAGATCACTTATTCCATCTAATTTATCATTTACATAACCCCTAAATTTCATTCACATTAATTTTTAACATTATTCCCAACTGTTCCATACATTTACAAAAACAAAAAATGTTATGTATGAGTATATAAAAAATAATAGTATAAAGATTAAGAATACTAATATAACATTAACCTATCATATTTTATTTAAATATTTAAATTCTTTCAAAAACCCCATATTTATCCTTAATAAACAAAAATTTATTATTATTGAATAATGATAGATTATGGTTAAATAACATCCTAACCTATAAAGTTAACTAAAATCATTCATTGATTCACACTATTGGGCCCCATATATTAATAGACCCATAATTACAATATTTATAAAAAGGGTTGAACATTAATACATTTCCAGGATCTATTAGGTTTACAGTATTACATAACATAGAAAACCATTACATAAAAATATATACATTTCTCAATAGTGTTAATTTTTTCCAAAAAAGTTTTGTTCTTCCATTGACACTCATGTTCATTCCTAAAAATTATAATTCATTAAATATTTATAAAAACTACCCTTTATAAAATTGATAAAATGTCCTAGTACCTTTGAAAAGCATTTAAATGCATGGGGTGGAAAAAATATAGCTTATTAAGGGATATAAAGATAATTTAAACCCATTTTCCCATTTGAAAACAAAGAAAATCCTTAAGTAAGTATTCATTTTTATAAACTTAAATTTTATCTCAAATAATGATTCAATTAATCTTGAAATAATATTTAAATCCCAATTTTTTAATAAATTTTTTTTTATCAAGGATAATTGAAGAATAATAACCATGATATTTTCTTTAGAAAACATATGAACTCATGAAAAAAATTTTCCTTGAAAAACAAAACTTTCACCTTTATATGGTTAAAAACTATCATAAAACAGTATATTTACCATATGAAAAAACAAGATTTTTATTAAAAACACATATAAATAAATGAAACGTTTATTATAAAAATCTGTATGTTATCTTTATATTCACCCTTTCAAGAACTCGTACATGAACCTGTGCAATGAATAACATTCATGATTAGTTCCACATGCATCATAATGAATATAAATCATTTTCCAATGCAATGGAAGTCTCTAACTAAGATACCCATCATCATATATAATGTACAGGTGCCATAACATTAATGAAACATAAAATAGCTTACATTTGAAAAATAAAACTCATAAGAACTGTCCTTTGAGCCAAAAAACCAAATATCTTTTAGTTATGTTACACAAATGAGATGACATTTACTCTTCCCTTGAGAAAATTAAAAAATTAAAAATTAGTAGGATAATTAGAAAGGGATGTGATTTTAAAACCAATGGAATCTTGTAGAATAATATTTATAATGAATAAATACTACAATTTTTGGAAAATGTGGAAATTCTCTAAACATTAAAAAAAATTCACTATTAGAAAGAAGGTGGAAATACCATATAATATAAACATTAAAATGATTCTATTTTTGAACATTTCTAAATATGGTAAGAAAAATTAACAAATGAACATTAATAATAATATATTTATAAATAATTTTATTCTTGAAATATTTATGTAACATTTATTTATAAGATAATTATTTTTAATAGAGAACATTAGTATAAGGTTTTTAATAAAATCCCTTACCTCATTTCCTGACTCAGTACACAAATATTTAATATTTATAAATAATTTTTTTATTGGTTATATATATTATTATGATACATTTTAATATTTATTCCTTTATTATTATTCCATTTATTTTGTTTACTATCTTGTTTTAATTGAATAATAATTCAATTATGTTTAAGTCAGATGTTCTGAGGTCCTTTGGTTCATAATATCTAAATTAACTTTAGTTTGTTAACCAAGGTCAATGGGTTATTTTTAAAATCATCCCCAAAATCATAAAATATTTATAATTATGTTTAATATACCTTAAATATACGTTAAGAACCATCCTTGTAAGCTATTCATGAAAAATGAAATGCCATCATTTCATGTTAGTAGTAGACCACACATAAACATGAGAGATGTTTAAATTTTTATAATGGTTGGAAAGAAAATTATATTGATAAATGTTTAAAATTAAATAATTATAATAAAATATAAATATCATATTTATTCAATAAATAATTCCTTATAAAAAACTATGTGAGTCGCAATTGAACAATGAATTACATCACTTCATGAAGGTGGTAGTCCACACGTAAACATGAGTAACATTATCTTTCTCCAACAGATCTGAGGATAAAATGATTCATAATATATTACCATTCCATAATCATATTTATATTATAAATATCATATATTTAAATTAAAACCAAATTTATTACCATATATGTGTGGTGATAATGAAAAAATAAATGCATTGCTTCATAGAGGTGGTATTCTTCACATAAGGATGAATGATGATTTCATTTCCTTTAGGTTGGAATGGTGGTAAAAACATTTGACCAATAAACCTAATAAAATTTTATTATATGAAATATACTAATGTGATTATTTTATTAATTTTATAATTTATTTGATACAGAAATAAGAATAAATAAATAAGAAATAATTTGGTTAGTACTGATACATCCTCCTTGGATATGTTCCATTGTATTAAACCTAAAGCCTTAAAAGATCAATAATTTTGTCATAAAAGTAACTCTAAGAGGTAGATAATATAGTTTAAGATGGATTTGGGTATATCATGGTGCTAATAGGGTTCCTAATATGTATATAGGGGTGAGAATAATAGTTTCCATTTTATAAGTGAGAGGAGTAGAACCCTTGTAAATTTTATGAATATTAAAATATAATAAATTTAATAATCAATGAATGTGGCTAGATGAAAACCAAATTATTAATATTAGATATGTTAATGAATTGATATTTTATGAAACTAAAATGTTGACATTTTTTAGAGATATTTTATGCTTTATCTCATAGTTCACCCCCAATGTTTACCCTTTTAACTTTTACTATGGTGAAAAACTATTACTATGGTAATTTTGTTTTGAAAATGTTGTGGGTCATGACCCCTAATATTGACCACAAAATAAAGGAAAACCAATTTTTAAATTGGGTATAAGAGGCAACCCATTACATAAAAATGACATGGAGTCCAAAAATAATCATGACCCTGTGGATTGAAATGGTACCAAGAGTCCACTAAGAAACAAAAACAAGGGTAAGCAATAAAAAGAGTATCATCACCCCCATCGGAAAATAAAACTCAAAAATTAGTCATAGAAAATTTCTCTCCCCACTCACACTTCTAAGAAGTTGGTACGTTCTAGTCAAACAAAACATAGAAGTGAAATCCTCCTACTCAACGAATGTGTGGTGGGAAGGGGTTGTTGTTTCCATAAAACCTATCTCTTTTTCGAGCTTCAAACCTTAAAATGCATGTGAGAAAATCATTTCACTATCAATATGACGCAACAAATATCAAGAAGGAAAACACATTGCAAGTAGAAAATAGGTTTCATAAACTTCCAATGAGAAAAAATGGTTGAATAATGGGTTTTAACACACCCATAACTCTTTGAAGGGCTCCCACCTAGTGATACCTGCAAGAAGCTGCACCTCCATCCAAATACAATAAGAGAATATCTAACTCTCACCAATACATTTGAGTCCCAATCAAACACACATTCCACAAAAAAAAAGTGCAAAAAAACTAAATCAATCCATAATAATAAGACCAAAATTCCATTGGAACCTCCCAGATACCAAACAAGAGACCGTTAATATCCCTTTCTGAAGTGAAAACATGCTTAGCCTAGAGCTGGGGTTTTTCTGGTTGACGTTTGATCTCAATTGGGAGAGGTACGTTTCATGATGCTTTTCCATCGAAGGAATTGCAAAATGAAGCCTGGAGGTTTGGATCGGTTTCGATGAAACCTCGTTATATAATGGTTCACCAGTGGGATCCATTAGCAAATCCTCTGGCAATTAAGAACTCTTCCACTCAAACATGGATTCGAATTAGGGGTTTAAACTAGTTTTTTTGGCATCCATCGGTTTTATGGGAGGTTGATTCTACTGTTGGTTGTCCGATAAAGGTTGATAAGGGAACAGAACAACCTAGATATGGTCATTTTTATCGTGTCTTGGTAGAAATTTATTTAGCACAGGTTCTTATTGACACTGTCTTCCTTGTTGTTGGTGAGTCTATGTTAGAACTTTATATTCAATATGAGCATTTTCCTAATTTTTGAAAGTCTTGTTTATGTATTGGTCATACTATTGTGCAATGTTGTAGGAATAATAAATGTACACTTTGTAAATATTTGGGTCATACTTCTGATCAGTGTAAGAAGAAACCGGTTGTGCAAACTGGTAATAAGTTTGTTTCCAGGGGAAAGGATCCTCAAAATGTTGGTACTTACACTTTTGTTGAGGCTCTCCAGCATGGTTTGTCTAAGCCTGCTGAAATTTAGCCACCTACTGCTGCTGCAATACCAGTGGATAAAGTATTGGAGCCAGCTGCTATTGGAATCACTAGGGGTGTTGATAATAGGTCATGGGGTGATATATCTGAAGAGGAGGAAGGGTTACATCTAGAGCATGAGGCTGTTATTATTACAAAGCCTGATGAAGTTCAGCAAGATATTGCTACTGTAGTCCATCATGGTTCTTGTATGCTTGTTGAGGAGGAGGAAGAGTATCAATCGGAGTATGAGGCTACTGTTTAGAATGATGTAAATGTAGAGTTTGATCATGCTGCACTAGCCTCAGCTTGTAGGAAGGGTACGATGAAGGTCTTTTATGAGGATGGTTTCCAGTTGGTGATGCCAAAGAAGTCGAGGGCATGCCCATTTCAGTTTCCTAATGTCGGAGCTCAGATGGAAGATGATGTGCTGGTGGACAGTGCTAATGTAGGAGAGGCCGCGACACAACATGTTGCTATTTTGGAGGAAAGAACATCTCCAATGGCTTTGGATCAGAGGGGGACTAAACTGGATGTTTCTCCAATGGTTGCTTTGAGTTATGAGGCATTGTAAACACCTCCAAAACTAGTTTTCAGTTTCCTTTCCATGTTGGGGTCTATTAATACTCTTGAGTTTGATCTGCTTAATCTTGGAGGGCTCAAGAATGCAGGATGCAGCAATCGAAGAGACTCTTCTTTGATACCTGCTTCTGTTGACGGGTTGGAGACCTCAAAGGTGCTGGAGTGTCCAGTCCATAGTTCTGCACTTTCTATTAATGATGTGCATGATCCTAAGTTTGTACAAGAGGCTCATCAGGATATGCATGAGGATTTTTCTACTGATTTTGACCATCAAGATAGCACTACCTCCATGGAAGCCGGGATGCATGGGGAAGCTACTCCTATAGAAATTGAATTACTTAATATTGAGGTTCTACCGGTGGAGATAGAAGATTGAATGAAAAGGGGGAGAGGGCTTCATCCTACCAATCGTGGAGGGTCCAAGGGTCGAGGTCGGCCTAGTAAAAGGTATTGTTTAGATGTTTTTTAGATTTTTTTCTTGATGTGGTCTGCTGCATGGTAGCATTTCCTATTGTATCATGCACCTTTAAACCATTTTTAATAAATTTTGGTGTCATGGGTCTCCGAAACCATGACTGAGCCTCTACTAGTATTTAATAGAGGATGCACATATAGGGAATAAGGGATAATTGAGGATGATTATTAACAAAATCAAGCAAAAGAGGTTACAAGATTATTATTTAATAGAGATTTATGGATGGATCGGCCACACGATCTATCACAAGAAGCCTCCACCAAATCTCCTCTAATAAATATGTGTGAAGTAAGAGAATAAACAACACAATAGAGGAATTTAGAAAATCCTATGAGAAGGGTTCACATCTCTAGGAGAGTGAGACGTCATCTTTTTCCATGGTAGCTCTTCATTATGATTAAAATTCACATTTTTTATTCCATAAATTATAATTATTATTCTAAATATCTAATTAGTTTTATATGATTCAATATAGTTTAGTAAAATTTTATTTTAATATATGATCTCAAAACGCAATGAATTTTCATTTTTAGAAGAAATACATTTATGTATAAAGATTTTTTTTGCCAAAAAATCAATTGTATTTTTTATTAAAATGGAATTAAATAGATTCCTTTAAATTAAAGGAGGATTATTTAAATTTCATTGTAATCAAATACTTAACATGACCTTGTGAATTGTTTATTAAAATATATGCTCCCAAAATAGTATATAATTGTAGAAAAACATTACATAGATCTCAAAAATGTTAAACATGGAGTTTTAAGATCATCATTGAACACTAAAATTCTATAATTTAAATCATAAATATATATTTTTGCAGATAAAAATGGTACCATAAACATTCAAGCCATTTTTTATATCATTATAATGTCCTAAAAGTGACTATATTTTAAAAACCATCAATTTTCACTACTCACTAAAAAATAAAATTTTTCCTATAATCAAAATAATCATTCATAAAATAATATTTTACATGATATGGTCAAAAATATGTAGATTTAATCAATTTTTACTTATAAAATTTTGGAATTTATATTTCAAAAAAAGTTCACAATAAAAATAAAACATGCTTTTATGAAAAAAACAACACTTTAGACATTATGTTTTCTATAAATTATATTGTATCAATTTATGATGTGGGGAAATTAATTTTAATTCATAATTTATACTCGTAATTTATGGATTCTTAAATAAAATTTTAATAATTTATTACATAATAAAGTTTATTTTTACACATATTACATATTATTGAATAAGATGCTATTTAAAGCAATGCATACAAAATTTTAGTGTGTTACGGTCACACTCCGAATATCACGCTACATAAAATTTAACACCTGGATATTGTAAAATAAATTTCTCTTCAAATAGTGTTTAAGGGTTCTATAGATATCATGGCATGTAACACAGATATTAATTTTAGGGTTTCAGGTAGGAAAAATTTATCTTTAAAATAAATTTATTAGACTAAGAGGCGAGATATAAGTAGAATTGATCGAAGCACAACATAATGAAGGAATTGTGCTTATAAAATGGAAATAAAATAAGTTATTATATTTTCTTATTTACTCCCATGATTGTAAAATAATCCCTTAAACATAGGAAAATGATATTGAAATAAAATTTTATTCTTTTATGTTCATTTTAGATAAATTGAAGGAATTTTCACCCCTCATTGATTTATAATTTTTTATCATTAACATTCCCATGACCACATTATATGTATCTATATTTTGGTTCGTTCATTTTATAATTCTCCACCATGTTTATATTTAAAACATCAATCAATTTTATCCTTCTTCGATAACCTGATTTATTGTATTTTGGGTAACTTTTATATTCCCACATCCCATTTTCAAATGATGCATAACTATCCATTTGTATGATGTTGGGTTTCAATGAATGTGTTTAAAAATTATGAACCTTTGTTTAACAAGATAAAAAAATTTGTGTTTAACTTATTTAAGGTGGGTATAAAGCAACACCTCAATATTTCAGAATATATTTATCCTTAAATAAATTGTAAGTGTTTGATATCCTTCTTAACATGCATTGTCAAACATTAAAGGAACTATGATTTATTGTAAAATGACTATAAATTTTATGAGTATGAATAGGATTAAGAAAATTATATATATAATTATTAATTAATTCAAATTTATTATTTAATAGATAATATATTAGTAATCCATTTTTAGTAAAGTAATTTTATGTTTCAAAAAAAATCTTCAAAAATGGATTTTAATATATTTTATGTGAGAAAATTATAATTAATCTATTGAACTTTTAGAAATATTATTTGATAAAAATGATAACATTTTTGAAATCATAATTTCTTAAATATATTTGGGTAATGTTTTGGGATTTTTCTGAAAAATTGATTTTTTATTGAATAGTGAAAATACCGATTTTTGTAAAACATATATATCATTTCATTAAGAGGTCACATTATTCATTGAATTAGATATTAATTCAACATATCAAAATTTAAAATTTATATAATCTAATTAATTACAAATTAATCATCCGTGAACTTGATTTTGGCATATGTTTATCTTTTGGCTTTATACCACCTTTTTTAAACTACCTTTCTGTGTGGAATGATTTTTTATCTTATAAAATAAAATTAATCACTATTTGTTAATGATTACAGTATAATTTAAATATATTATATATTCAATAAAATGTTTCAAAATTCATTTAGTTTTTCTTACAATCATGGAATAAGAATAATCTAGTTTAATGCTTAAAATTTATTTATAAAAAAAACTATTTTTGTCACCTTTTGGGTGCTTATTATAAAATGAATTTCTTCCAATCATATAAGTATATTCCTTAATAATAGGATAAATTTTTTAATTAGTAGGATACAATATCCTAAAAAAATTATATTTTATCCATTATGAATAGTAATCATTGTAAATATTTATCACCTGGTAATGGTGAAAGTAATTAAATAGGGTAAATGTATTAAAATATGGATTTAAAATTTCTCTAAAAATTTTATTTATCCTATATTATAAGTGTAGTTCAGCCATTTTCATAATTTTTTTAATATATGAAAACCTGTTACAATTTCTCTTTCATTATGATCGTTATATTATTTAAGGAAAATTATTAATATAAAGTTTCACACTCTTGACTTTAATATCTATACTATTATTCCATAATGATAAAAAGATGATATGTTTTGTTAAAAAAGTTTATTTGATATATTAAATATATTTTTTATGGATATTTGTTTTTAATTTTTATTGAGTCAAAAATTACCTTCAATGCTTATACAAAGATGATATAGTATTTATTCAATTAATAAAAACTATAATCAATGATAAACAAAATAATCAAATTAATACAATTTGGGAAAATTATTAGGTTCTGAAATATTTGATGATAAATATAACATATTTTGGATGTTTGAAAGGTTTATATTTAAATTCCATTAGTATCATGATGAAGTTAATGACTAATTTAATGAATTGTTTGTAAAATTAGATTTATTATATTTTACAATAAAATGAATTTTATTAAATGATAAAAATTGAATAAAAGTATAATAATAAGAAAATTGAATTTTTTATGGTTGAAAATATCAACCTTGGACCATTTATGGGTCATTATGCCTTTTATGTTAACATTATTGACCCTTAATTAGTAAATAACATTTATATTGTGGTAATTTTCATGAGGGTTAATAGAGGGTGGGTTACAAAAAAAATATAAGAGTGAAAAAATTGGCTAAAATTGTACAAATATTATTATTTTAGTGGATTTATACACACCCTCATCCTATCTTAGAAATATTGAATATTTTTCCACTTATCGCTAAAAATTAATTTATATTAATATAAAAATCTAAATAATTATGAGCGAGCCCTTCCGATATCTTATAAATTATTTCCTGTATTATTTAAAATATTTCAGCATTATAGATCTTCCAAGACCTTCCCTAAAATTATCATATATTCCTTCACCACATCTAAGATCTTCTAGTATTTTTAAAAGATTATCATATCATGACCGAGCATTTTCAATTTTATTTCTCTTATACCTCTTTTTAATCAATGTAATCCCTTATAAAATAATAAATTTAGCATCTTAAATATATTTTATTCTTATTATGATGATGTACCAACCAGTATCCACCTTCTTTCAATCCTATGGAATGTGAAAATATTGTTCGTGTGTACGCATGACTTACCTTATCCAGTTAGTGGTATAATTTGTTTTTCATCCCCAATTTAATTGGATGATTATAATTATGTATTTAATATATTTACATTTTATTTATCTGATTGTTATGGTTATAGAAATGTAAATTATTATTTCCCTTTCTATCATTAAATCCATTGAAAAACAGAATGATTCATCATGCGGTCGTATGAACTACCATCCCCATAAGTGGTGCAATTCATTTTCCCCCACTACTTTATATGAATTGTTATAAAACAATATATGTAATTATTAAATATTAAAATAATTTCATGATTAAATTTATGGATATTATTGAACCATTATCAAAATATAAGGATCGAGACATCCAAACTATCACATGCATACATAATGAAGAAGTTATCACCCGAAACATGGATTTTATAATGAAGTTTTAATATACATGCCATAATATGTTACGAATAAATCATATATAGTATCATATATATGATTATTTTTGAATAATAAATGTAAAATAAATTTTTCTTTATTATAAATTAGGTTTGAAATCATATTAAAAAAGACGAGACATGGGGTAAGGATTTAATGTTTCAATCCCATTCTTATCATCATTTTTTATACTTGAATTTCCATGGATGAAATTATATGATCCGTATATGGTAAATACCTTCAATTTTTAATATCCTCTAGTTATTTCTTAAAATATTATATTTTGTTACCTTCTTCCTCTCTTTGGTACTCAAAATGGTTTAAATTGTTTTTATGAAAAATTGGCCTTATTTCTCCTCTCTTAGTTAGAAAAACGTTTTCTTCTATGTCCATGTTTTCAAAAAAAAATTATTAGATATAATATTATTATTTTTTAAATTAATTTCATTTTTTTACATTTAACAAATGTTTTTAAAATAATATTCTATTAATTTTATGAATGAGGAACATTTTATTTGAAGTAGCAATGAAAATAATTATTTTAATTATTACGGTATCAAAAAAAATTCCACTGTCATGGTTTTCCAACACATTGAAGATTACTGTACATGTTTCCATGGATAATTTAAAAAAATCAATAAATATTTATAAATATTTGGTTTCTAAATATGTGATTCAAATATGGAAGTGGTATTTTCCTCAAAACAATTCCAGTTATATATTAATGGAATATTAATCTATGGTAATATCATTTGATGTTAATTATGTTATACTGTGGATATGATCCTAATATACCATTATTATTTATTGTATGGATGTTTTATTACTATGATGTTGAGATTTTTAAGAATCCCATTTATTTTACATTGTTTACGATATGATGGAATGTTTATCCAACCTGTTTCATTTCCACATGTTTTGTTATGATGGTATGATGAATGTTTTATGATCTTATGGAACATATATCTATGGTTTTCGTTATGTGATTGGAGGGACTGGAATTTTACATCCCTATATTTTATTGGGTTAATAATTATATCTCATGAGATAATTGTGGGAAATGAGTTGATGTGATCGATCTACTATTGTAAATAGTTAGGGAGGACTGGTCCAATATGGGAAATAGGTGTCAATGGTTGATCCGTTTTGATATTAGAAATATGTTTTGATGTCTTATCCACTATTGGAAATAGGTGGTGATTCATAATCTGTTATGATATGGTAAATATGTGTTGATTATTAATCTAATATCATTTGATGGTCTTAGAAGTTAACCCTGACATATGAAATGGTTTCAATGCCTTTGGTGGTTACACACTCTTTTGACATGTTTTTTTTCTTATAATCTGAACTATTGCCTATTGATTTATTTATTATGATTCTTAATTCTTAATTTATGATTTTTAAAATGATAAAAAGGTATCCCATGACCCAATATTATGATCCTTTCTATATTCAGGATGAACTTTGTATGTTATGATCTTAAACTCGTACCTTTGTACTTTTTTATGCTTTCAAATTATCATTAATTGATATCTAATATGTTTAAACTTAATAATAACTGAGCTAACCCTTTATTATTTCTCCATTACATAGGTTATAAATAAGGGGTTTGAGTAGGGTATGTCAAAATGGGTATAATGAGAGAAGAATATTACTGTAGATTATTCAAATATTTTATCTCCTAGTAGATTATATATCCTAGTTTTTAAATACATGAAACCATTATGGTTTTGGAATAGATCATAATTCTTTATATTGATTATTCATGTAATTACATTTCATATTAATGAACATAAATATATGGTTTACATCTAAAAACTCCAACAAATAGAACTCTTCCAATGGATAATTTAATTAAATCTCACCAAAAACCATAAATAAATTCATATGGTGATGCTCCATCATTGTAAGGATGATAATATATGTGTATAACCCATATCAGGGTGTACTATATCTATGAAACCAAAAATACTCATCAATATCAGATAATTTCACCATTCTTTGGTGAAATATTCTCCAATATCTACCCCAAAATAGAAGCGAAATCAATGTCTAGCAATGAAGAACAATAATAAAAATGAAAATGGATGAAATATAACTTTGATGTAGTTAGATTTCATCAATAATCATCCCAAATTGAAGGGATGTGAAAGGGTGATCTCCAAAGAAGAAGCTGGATTAATGTCCTTCTCTCAGCGCTTATAATCTCAAAAAAATCCCAATTAAAAAATATCCAAAAAATACAACATCAACCACATCTAAAAACACCACCCAAAACGATTTCTTATATAGCTAATAGTATTCACACCATGAATCCCATTTTCACTATTCATTCACAACATAAATGTCCCAGTAGTGGGGTGAATTCGATTAGGCATACCACATTTATACTATAAACCATAGTCCATTCCAGAATATATTTATGATAGTGGCCCACACCCTCAACAATACCTATAAACAATGTGAACCCCATGGTCTGTGACATGAATGGATGTAGATGCTCTAAATGTGTCTCTCAGGACATCTATTCTATAACACCTTCTCAAGTACACATACCACCAACGTGATCATGAAACATTTTACATATAAACCTCTTATTATTTTACAATAATTGTAATTGAAATTCATTTCTCAATATTAATGTCTAGAATATTGGAAAATGAAAAAAATGAAATACATCTAAATTCCATAACTCATTCATACATAGGAAATTAAAATAAATTTTGTGAATGAAATTTTTTTCAGGTTAAATAGGATTATATCTCTATGTTATCAATTAATTTCGAAATATTTCACTACCACTCTCCCAATTACACCAAAAATATTAATTTTTTTGGGTTCCATAAAAACTATAAAGATGATTTAAATAAGTTAAAATAGAAATTCATGTAACCATGGATAATTCCACAAACTTAGTGGGACTTACCATCTATGCTCATAAATTTTGCTTCTGACCGTGTAGTTGGGAATATATTATTAAAATGTGTCAATTAAGATCAATATAATATTTAATATTACTCACACACAATGGAACCTTTCAAATAAACACTATAATTGAAAAATAACATCATATAATTATGTTTTCATTTGATAAAATAATTCCATGATTTTTATGGTCTAATTTTACTATGTAATTTATCCTTATAGAACTCCAATATTTATTGATGAAACTAAAATACGAACCATGTGTCATTAATTGGATACTCTACCTTCAATAATATCATATAAAAATTAGGGATAATGAAGGAGAAAAAAATATGATGGTAGACCATAAAAGTAGGATCCTTCTATCCTAATACATTTACACATAACCCTATATTCTAATAAATGAAATGATTTTAAATAAGAAATTGTATAATTACCCATGCCTCACAGGTTGTGAAAATAAGAATAAATTCGAATTTTTTCTAGTGTAATGGATGTTTTGATAATTTGGTTTCATATTTTAATTATAGAATTAGAATATGTTTAAATGGATTTTTAATATGTGTTTTAAGGCATGGGATGTTTCTTTATTGATCGATATTATTGTGAGGCATGTTCAGGGTGGCCCTACTTTAGAGTTTTTATTTTAGGTTGATCATCATGTCATGATGAGTGAGGGAAATGTTGTATCAAGGGGTTGATTGTTGTGTTATTAAAAATCCATATAGGGAGCCATGATGTGAGGGAAACAGTTTCCACTATAACTAGTGGCTAATATAAATTTCCATATATTTTTATTTAGATTTTTCACATTGGAAGATCTTACATATAAAGATCAATTCAAAGGAAATGGTCTCACATCGTGATTGTGATCCTTGGGTACTAAACCCCTGTGTTTTCATTTGTAAAATTTCTTGTGGGAATGACTGGTCACACCATAGTGAATTGTTTCATTCTATGGATTTAAGACTTATGATTAATTTTGTATAATATTATATATTTATTTTGTGAAACTTCATATTGATCATTGGTCATGTTGTGACAAGTAGGGTCATACCTTGGAGGATGTTCATGGTGGAATTACATGCAATGGATACCTATCCATATGAATTTTTATTCTAACTAGGGGTAGGGTACTATTACATGATCAGAAAGGAGACTCCGTAAAGGCTTGGATGACATGATATTTGTTATTCCTGGGGTGTGATAATATAAAGTAACATTTTTGTGATCATTCTATAGAGGGTGGCTCTGTGTGTGGTTTTAGGTAGTAACCCCTTGGGTTATGTCATTACCAGAACCATGGTTGGTGAAATAAACTATGACACACACTTTGATTTTGTGAAATGACAAATTCCTAGTTTGTAATGCAACGGTATATCTTTAATTTCAATATTTGTGCCTTAATGATTTTTAGAAAATTATGTATCAGGATAGGGATATTCAACCATATCTTCCCATACATCTTCTTCATTTAATTTGACATTCTGTAGTTATTGTTGTTTGTAATTTTATATAGTGATTCAAGGTATAATTTCTTATTCATTCCAAATTTCATCATCCCCTTAATTTCCCCCTAAATTTTGTTGATTTGATTTTTGGGGTTGAGTAAAAATTTCACCACTTCATGATGAAATCATTAATGAAAATTGGGATTTATTATGTTTTTGATAAATTTTTTCAATTACATTATAGTTATGTTTTCGAGTTGTTTTTTTCAGGTTTCGGTTGTTTGGAAAATGATTTTTGTATAATTGGATGTAATGTGATTGTGATTTGGTTTGAAAGGGTACTAAGTGAAAGTCATTGGATGTTTTCATGCCATTTTTCATGGATACAGTGAGTAGATTATATATAATGGGACTTTGAAATTTATAAATCATTAATTTAAATTAAATAAATATTTATAAATTATAAAAATTAATTAATTGAATTTTATGGATTGAGATATTCACTCTGTCCTTGGCATGAGCATGGAAATTTCTTGAACTAGCATAGTTTGGGTTTAATGGGGAATAGATAAATATAGTCACTCCATGATTGATCTGGGTGATCCCTAAACTTAAACTTATAGTTTATATGTTTATTTATATATCATGTAATATTTGGACACTTCTCTTCTTTGAGACCGACCAAAAATTTAATATGGATCGACTTTTTTGAACTCACATGAGTGGATTGTAAAAAAAAATTCCACTGTGGAGATTCGAATAATTTCTTAATCCCTTGTCCATCGATAGTAATATTTTTACTATAAATATATGATATTTCATATATGAACCAAATAGTTTTATAAATTTAATGAATAAATAGTGTTTAACAAATAATATCTACCTTTATATGCATTTTATTATGTTATAGAATAATGGATTCGAAAATTTTGGCCTTGGGGTAGTCCATATGGAACATTGTGTAACTATTTAGTATTTGAGAAATATAATTAGAGTGTGGGACAAGTGTTCCTCCCCCATTTATATTTTTTCCCATGACTGTATTCCATGGAAATAATTTTTTGTGCGTTATATATAACAGGGTTGAATTAGAATAACATTATAAGTGATATGAACCTTATTCAATCCCTTTTATGAGTTTCCATTATTTTTTATGTGTTTTAATAGTTTATCATGTGAGTGTTTATATCTTATGAAATTTTATTCCATTTGAGTAAATGGCTTTGATCCCCATGTATGGAAATGAGATTATGGAACCCCCACAGCGTGTATGGATAATGACGTGACCTAGGGGACCACATTGGGTTCTCCATTAATGTGTTAAATTTGGAAATATGATTATAAAGAATGTGATAATGAGGTTATATACTAGTTTTAATATTATTATGATAATATTGTGCCACCTTATGAAGTCATTCTAGGAATTTTTTTTTCAGGTTTTTCTAGTGGATTTTTCTTTGTGGCATATATTTTGATGAGTATTATTAGGTGGGATCTATTCCCCTTGATGATATGTGATAGAATTTCATGGTGGGAAATCATTCAACAAATTATGTTACTAAATTATTGTTTCAGGGAGGTATTACACTTGGTTTATTCTATATGATGGTTTTAGGGGGATTCCACTAATTCTATTCTACATTATGGTTTAGGGGAGTTATTTCATAAGGTGTAAGATATTTGATTGTTTCTGGGAGGGATAGACCTTTGTGTATTCCATATTATTGTTTTTGAGTTGTATACCCATCGATGTATACTATATTATAGTTAAAGGGAGGGATATCCTAACGGTATGTTAAATGAAAGTTCAATTAAGGGGTTCCTCCTTAAATATGATGTCATGTGACATTGTTCTGGGGTGGGATATTTTTACCCTTGAGTGATAAAATTCAGGTAATGGTTTTCTAGTTCCATGTTATTCACAAGAGAGATGATATTCTTTGAAAGGTTATGGTGAGTGGCGTTATTTTACATTGGATGTTGATGTATCATATCCTTATAGATCTAGATTTGAATGAAGTTGTTATGGTCGATCATTGGTTTCACCATATTAATTGAGGAGTGAAAATTATTTCTTTTATAGTGAATAGTTATTACTGGTTATTTTGAGCATGTCATATTGTATATAAATTGTCCCTAATAGTTTAATTTTGGAAAAGCATTGGTGATTTCATACTAAGTTATACTCATACCATTCACAAGTATATCTAGAAAATTAGTACCAAAGAAATCCAAATGATAATGGAAATAGGTAAGGGATATGAGTTGACCCAAGAAAAATAAACACATTTATTTAATTAATCTATATGATTAATCATTCCTCCCAAAAGTTTTCACACAAAATAGAGAACCAAAGGTTAAGTTACTTGAATTATTTTCAACATAAAAAACATATTTTACCATACTCTTCAATAATTATCCATAACAGCTCAACTTTAAATTTATTTCAAATCATCTCGCATGGAATATTAATCAACATAAACTGGGGAATCGAAAAATCATAAGAGATGGTTAATCATGAATTCTCCATAAGATTAAACATGGGAATAAAGGTCAAAGAACATAATTGAACATAAGATGATAAATAAGTGGTATGAGAACATATTAGGAAGAAATAATAAAATTGTATTGAATCCTACCAAAAAAATCATAGATCAAAAGAGCTTAATGGCATAAAACTATGATATTACATGACAAATTAATTAAAATAGAGTAGAAATTCAATACAATAATCATAGTACATTTAAAAAATATTAAATAAACAAGTTTCATAACATATGAAAATATTACGGAAATTCCTCATATCATTGGAAGAATGAATACTAAAGAATTATGGAATGCCATAGGTTTAGGGAAACATAAACATCATGTTACACAGACATTCTCCATCAATTTCATGTAAAAAAATTATCCATACAAATACATTTTTCTTGGGATATAAACTTTTAACCAATCCATTGAAGTGTGAGATAGGACCCCACCAATCATTCATCCATACTTATGCATGGAACTTGAAAATAATTAAATTATCTCAATACAAAATACCCATAACAATAAAAAAGGTTTCATTAAAATTTTAAATGAAAATCAGTCAATAATATTAAATAAAACATGGAAATAAAAGTGGAATTCATAAAATTCTTAAATAGTATAAAATAAATCCATAAATTAAATTGATTGAAAATTACTATCGGGTCACAAAAAAATAATATCTTAGTAAAATTAAATTGTATGATCAAACTTGAATCATAACTCTATCATAGTATGAAATTTTTAAATATATAGATTAAAATGGAAACCAAAACACAAAAGGATATTTCTATAATTTTTTTAATCATCGATATAAAATTCATAGTCATGAGTCTCTTTTCAAAAAGTGTCATTTCTTTATTTTAAAATATAAAAATAAAAATAAAACTATTGATGGAAGTTTAATTGAATTAAATACTATATTTCTCAATATATATATAATAGATATCATAATTCAAAATGGAAAATCAATAATTATACATAATAAATGGGAAATAAGATAAAGTTGAATTCATATTCTAAAAAGAAGAATTTTGAGTTTCGAACTCCCTTAACCAGACTCTTAATTTGCAAGGAATTGATTTTAACTCTTTTTTGAAGATATAATAGTCTTAATTAGCTATTTTATATTCAAAAAATTTCCTTTAATAATTTAAATTCATTATATATACCTTTATGTATATTAGTTCATTATTTACTATTTTCAACATTGGTTGTTTATAAATTGATCATTGTACTAGTCTCACGGTACTGGTGTTGATATACCTTCATCTAAAAAATTATCTTTATAAAAATAATAAAGTTACTTGTGTTTATTTTTTATTATGACATAAAATTTCTTAATTCTCATTATATATTTATTAGTTTAATGAAGAAGATTTCTTTAATGGCCTCATTTTAGGTTATCTATTGGTATATATGGATTCCTTATAATGATCATTAATTTTTGTGTTATCCATAAATAAATATAATTATTATAATTATTACACTTTTTAATGTATATACATATATATATTATAATTTAAAACCATCCATGAGGGGTTTATTGAACAATAGAATGCATTATTCCGTGGAAGCAGTTGTACGCATGTACGTAGAGATGATACTTTCATTTTTCATTGAATGAGAGAAATTTGTAATATGATTCATTTTTCATAATGATAAAGATTTATTATATATAATTCATATTTATTAAATTCACATTTTATATCATCCATGTGTGCTGATTAAGGAAAAACAAAACATGATGTTTCATGGAGGTGATAATCCACACATACACACGAATTTCATTCTAGTTTTCTTTAAGGATAAATGGAATGGTTAGTGATGAATAATCCCATAAAAATTTTAAAAAGTTATTATATATTTAATAATTTTGTTAACATGTTAAAATTGGTTTGATAATTTTTTATGATAACGATATATAATTGAAAAAGATATAGAAATAAAACTACTTACTTTGAGAACTAAATTTTCTCTTCAAGTTATTCTTTAAAATATGGAAATTTGACCAATCTTATGTGGCTAAAAGAAAAAGGATATGGAAGAGCATTCTAATGAACTGAAAATGGGTTTGGTTTAAATTATAAAATGAATTCTTTGAGAGGTCCTAAATAGGTGTTGAGAGAACACTTTTTTAATTGATGGAAAGAGCATTTTTGTGAATACCAATTAACTTTTAATGATATTTTTTAAAATAATCAATGGTAAGTAACCTAAAAATATAAAAAATAGGGTTTGGGGTGATATTCAGTTGATAAATCCTCAAAATAATAATTAACACAATTGTTTGAATTCATTTACACTTATATTTTTGACATTTATGTATTTTTTGTTTTTACTCGGGTTTACTTTTTTTTAACCAAGTATATTGTGTTTTATTAAAAAAATTAAAAAAAATATTTTACGAAATATGGGTGTTTAGACCTAAATTTAAATTATATATATTATAATTAAATTTCTAAATATGATAATATGATCCTCTAAATTAAGACATTTTATATATATAAAGAAAATTACAAACACTTTTGGTTTAATAATTTTGTGTTCTGAATCATATTTATCATTGAATGCCAATTAAATTTTTGTTAATATAATTATATATGTGTTTAAAAATAATAATTCAGTAATTTTTTTAAATATATTACTTTAATTAATTAGATAAAAATTACACAATATTAATAAAACAAATCATTCAAAATAATAGGTTCACCAATATTAGTGTTATTATCTTTAATTATAGTAAAAATGATTTTATTACTAAAAAATATGATTGGTGTTTTCATATAATTTAGACCCATATATTCTATATATACAAACAATTTTACCAAATAAAATTTATAAAGGTGATAAAATAGCATTTTCATATTAGATCACTTAATGAATAATTTTTTTTATAGAAAATGTGTATCTCCATGAATAAAACAACCTTTTTTTATAATTCCAGTTTATATAGTTTTAATATAGTAGTTTGTTCAAATTTTACACTCTAACTTATAATATATAATATAATTTTAATATTTATTAATTTTATTAATTTAATGAAATTTTCAATGTATTCGATTGTTTTATGTAAGATAAGATTCTCACACTATATAATTATGGAAAAGTATATACTAATATAATGGGTCCTGACATTCTACCCCCATTAAAATAGTTGCATCCTCAAAATTTTATTACTGAAATTAAAATAAGTTATGTATCTTTAGTCTCATTTCATCCTCAGATTATGATATAGAATCCTCCAAATTATGATTCCTTTATATAAAATTGACAAGATGAGTGGTCTTACTCTGGATCACTTTATCTATGTGATCGAAGATATCTATTGGTTTTTCCCCACATGAGGAATCATATTCTAATATCATGGATTCTATGTTCAGTACTTGTGAAGGTTTTCATATGTAATTCACCAAAAGTTATGAATGAATCAAATAAATTACATGGGGAGGTCTAGAGGGAGTTCTAAGAGATTAGATATTGCCCCAACCTGATCAATAATCTCAAAGAGAGATAAACCTAGGGCTTAGATTATATTTCATGGAAAATATCATAACCTTATTCCATAGAGATATTAATAGTACCACCATTTCACAAATATTAATCACTATATCCCATCTATAATAAATCGTATATCTCTTTTTTGGATTTTTTCAATATTCATGTACAACATAATTATTTGAACCATATCCAAAATTTCTTAGAAAATGTTATGACTTATGTGTATACACCCTCCAATTTCATCCCTCCATATTGGAGTCCTATATATCTTCCCATACATAGCCTCATATGATATTATATAAATTCAGTAATGTAATATATTAATATATGAGATCACTATCAAGAGAGATATTTATGTGAACCCCTATGGAATATTATAAAACAAGATCTCATTATATACTCCAGAGTTATAATATTCTTCTCTGAATGATAATCAAAATGATTATAATAATCCGTGTTGAAACTCAAATCTATGTTCAAAGATTTCTAAAACATCTATAGAGACTTGTGGTAAAACTAATATCTAGATTACATACAATTTTGAATGATAATCTATGAAACCATACCAATTACCTTTTCAATATCATCGTTAGTTATTCAAGAGAGAATCCTTCTTTGATAGTAATAAAATACATTAACTTAGTATGGATGTTGACCATAAACCAAATAAAATTATGCCACTTGGACATTTTGGTGAGTCCTATGAAAAAATCCATGGTAATGTTTTCCCATTTCCATGTTGGTATGGGTAATGGTTGAAACATACAAATAGTGTTCTTCCATTCATCCTTAACTTGTTCTCATATCAATAATTGAGATATATATTTGTTTCGCACGAAATCCGGGGATGACCTCCTGGATGGGAGATTCAAATGTTCCGATCGGTTTCTAACGGGTTTATTCGTAGAACCGGAAACATCCAATGATTCCACATCCGTTTGGACCTACTTTCCAAAGGTAGGTGCTCATTAGCTTGTGGGCTAATGAGGCTTAGGAATTTTCATTGGTCGAGAGAATGGGAGGTCGGACTCATCACACCTTTTTGAGGGGAATTATTGTCTACTCCGGGACTCTCTTTATAGATTTAAGTTATGTTCGTGAATCCTTATTACATTGCCAAGTATAAAATGAGCTTTCCTTCAGTTTAACAATCAATGATTAAATATGTAAGAAATTTATAGATTCTTTTATATGTATTCTAGGTTCTTCATCAATAGAGAATCATCTGTATCTATTTAGAGATTCTTGGTCAATGTTATCCTTCAAAACATTTATATAAAAGTCTCTTGGTCATTATGATGACCAGGCTGGTTTTAAAGCCACTGAGTGGGGCACTTGAAGTTTATCGTCATTCATAAGGACAATGAATTACTTAAGAGTTGGTATCGAACCCATAGATGGGCTACCTACGTATCATTTGTTTTGAAAATGGAATCAGAACCCACGTAGTTCGTATAAGGGTATGATGTTTATGATTGATGGTTCAAAGCAGGATGTCACAATTACTTTTACACTCTAAGCTCACGTGGGTCATTCTCGGTGTGAGAAACAAGAGGTATTAGTAATACTTAGACAATTGTCCCATGAAAGATGCAATCATAAGAAATGGTTTGGGGCTTATGTATGTATGACTGCCCAGATAAATGAAGATTTAGGATTCACTTTTAGGGAGAAAATCCATGAACAGGGTCCATAAAGGTATATGTGCTTGATGGAGATTTTGAATACTCTAATCTTGGGGCTTACTCCTAAGGAGGATGCCCAGGTTAGGAGGGGACTTATGATTGGGTTTTACTCGTGAAAAGGAAACCCAAATCAAGGGTAAATTAGGACTGGTTAAAGAGAAATTAGGGGACTTGGGGCTTATTCCTGAAAAGGAAGCCCAAGATTATAAATGGGTTTTATACTTGAAAACGGAGACCCAGGTTAGGGATTAAGGTTTGGGGCTTACTCCTGAGAAGGATGCCCATATTTGAGGTCGGGGATTACTCCTAAGAAGGATGCCCATATTTGAGGTTGGGGATTACTCATAAGAAGGATGCCCAAATTAAGGGACTAAGGTTTGGGGCTTACTCCTGAGGAGGATGCCCAAGTTTGGGAACTTTAAGAATTTGGGGCTTACTCCTAAAAAAGATGCCCAGATTAAAGGACTTATAACTGGGGATTATTCCCAAAAAAGGATACCCAAGTTAAGGATTCTCTCATCTTAAAGGATGAGGTTGAATGAATGAACTCTCCATATTTAGTGACATAAGGATATTTAAATCACTAGGTTTTGAGAGATATTCCACAGAATTCCTTTCAGATAAGGAATTCAAATCAAGAAACCATGCCATAAATGGCTTTGAAGAGTGTCTTGAAGACTGAATCTTGAAAAAAAAAGGTGTAATGGCTTAAGAAGGGTAAAATGGGAAAGATGGGCACCAAAAAAGGTAGGGTTGTGCAAGTATTACGGCGTCACGCAAGTATTGGTCGCGCAAGTATACTTGCGCGACATGAGGGGTACTTGCGCGATTCTCAAACATCATTAGAATATTTGAGCGACTCTTTATAAATCCCTTTAGAATCCTCTTGAGGTACTTCCAGAAAAGGGACGCGCGAGTTCTATTGATGGAATAAGGAGGCGTGCAAGTGTTGATGAGTTTCAACACTTAGGCCTTCCTTCTTCTCATTAAATCTTCCGTTCTAGGTAAGAAATTACCTTTAGAAGTGTTCCGGAAGCTTTGAGAAGAGACTTGGGCGTCTGGAGCTCCAATCCGAGTTTCGGGAAAAAGATCCTCTCGAATGGGGGGCCCACAGGGTCTATTTATAGGCAGGAGAAGACCCCGGGCAGTTACCGGGCGGTTATCACTTAGGTCGCGCAAGTGACTTGCGCGACCAAGGGCGTCGCGCAAGTGTACTTGCGCGACAGTGATATAACTTGCACGGTGCAGTTGCTTTTGATCCTTTGTTCATGCCTTTGTCGATTTTTGATGTTTTCTTCAAAGGATGAATCACTTGGAGCTCAGATATTCCCCTTTTCCGATCTTTAGATTCTGTGATGAAAGGAGCGTCAACAAAAGTCCCCCCTCAGATTTGGATCTGGAGAGAAATGAGGATTTGACTCTGAGGAAATCGAATCCATCCAAAGGAAAAGGGGCACGCAAGTCTTCAGGGCATAGAGGACGGCGTGCAAGTTCTCTCCGCGCAGGCCTTGAGCGCACTGGGTATGGCGTGCAGATAGGCCTCCTGGCCTATAAATACATGGCCTCACCTTCGTACAAGCATCCGGATTTCCGGACTTCATACCTTCTCGAGCTCTCGTCGTGAAGGTTATCTTAGCCGCGCAAGGTGCTCTCTTTTCCAACGTTTTCCTCGATGTCGCTCTATTGTAAAGGTATTTGTACTTGCGCGGTTTACACTTGCGCGTCAAAAACAAGCGCGGCACATGAATACTTGCGCGCCATGTTTTAGACTTGCGCTCCTTAATTCCTTAGCCACTTTTTTCGAAATCTTTCACAAATTTTATGAAAAATAAACCCATTTAAGAGTTTAATTTATTCAACTTTTGGGCAGATTCAATGGCTACTAATGGAATTAAAACGTCTGATGAACTGTCTAGCAAGCGGATTGATGACATGATGAACATCATTGGCCATGATTATTATGATATCTGCAACATCACTCTCTCAGATTTGGCTAGGCACTTGAAGAAATATCATCCTAATTTTCCACAGAGCATCCATCTGCCTCTGTGTGGTCATGGTCATCTGCAAGGAGTCAATGTTCCAAATGCAAACAATTATACACCTGAGATGCAGCTGCACTGCTACTCCTCTATTTCAGTTATGATGTGCATTAAGAGCAACAACAATGGTGTGAACTTTCAAGTTCTCCTTCCATGCCATTTCTCTACAGATATGAAGATGGAAAACCCATGGGCTGAAATGTTTTCCACTGCCGGTTGGTGGAGAGAAGACAAACATGGTATTAGAGCAATATCTGAAAAGAGTAATCTCTCCAAATGTCTCTTTACTTCCAATGCTCAATTCTCAAATCCATGTATCGTCTTCCATGTCTCCTGGACAGAAAGTGAGTCACTGTTTGATCAGCAGAAAATTTTCTCAAACTGCACTCAAGAACATCCTTTTACAATTGTTCCAAGAAGAGCTAGTATCACTACATCTCTTATTGTATCCAGTTGAATGAATGAATTCCATGTGGTTGCTGATGAAGCTAGGGATTCCGTAAATCAGATGAAGTGTTACGTTGAAAGCCTCTTGTAATTCTTGAAAAAGAGAAGAGACTCGAGTCTGTGGATGTCCTTCTAACTCTTCTGTATCAATGAAAAACACTTTCGTCTTCAATCATTTGTACCTGAATTCTTTCACTACCTGCTTCAAATTTACTTAAGCCAATGGGCATAATAAGCATAGTTTGATTTTTACTAGGATTATTACAAATAACCCTACAAACATTGAATCTTTTAATTGCACAATATTACCTAAATCATACAAAAAATGTATATTTAGTGAGCTGGAACTTGACTTTTATTCAGAGTTCCTTTGTCTTTTGTGGGCAGTTTAAAATCATGCATACCAGACATAAAGGGGCTAATGTTTATGGTCGAAATAGCTTTGACCAAAAATGGATTAAAATTGATTCAATTCCTTGACAATTTATCTGAACACATATTACCATACTCAAGTATGAGAGAAAATATTTAAATTATGGCTTAAGAATATTTGAATATGAGGAATGATATGAAAAAGAGCTAAAAGGCATTAGAAGAAGTAGTTTCCAAGAATGAAGTTACTATTATTTAACAAAACCCATTAGGGGGTTGAAATATGCAGGGCCACCTATGGGCATTGGCTGCATGGTCAAATAAATAGTATCTTTCGGCTGACAAGTCTGTTATGTGGACTGTTTATGCAAGGCCACCTATGGTCACGTGCTGCATAGTCAGGCGAAAAGAACTCTCAAAAATTTACTTTCCTAGTGCTAAAAGCCAGTGAATGTTTATGGAGATTCAAATTTTCTAATGTATAGTGTTTATTGTATGGAAAGAGGTACTTGAATATGGAGAAGATATTTACGAACAAGAATATCGAAGAACTGGATGAATATCACTCCTACGAAAGTTTGACCCAAATGTAGGGAAGAAGAATAAACCATAGACTTGAATACATTCAGATCATGAAAAATGATATGGGACAAATATGTTAAGGATGGCTATTTTTTTTCGGATCCCTACATACTGTTGTTTAAGACAACTAAGGACAAAAGAGGCATTCATCCCAAGAATGAAGTTACCATTCTTTAACAAACCCGTTAGGGGGTTGAATTATGCAGGGCCACCTAAGGGAATTGGTTGCATAGTTAAATAAAATAGTATCTTTTGGCTAACAATTCTGTTATGTGAACTGTTTATGCAAGGCCACCTATGGGCACATGCTGCATAGTTAGGCAAAAGAATTCTCAGAATTTTGACATTTTTGTGACAAGAAGTCATGAAAAGGGTTATGATGATCTGAAAATATTTAAGGTTAGGATTATAACACATAAAGATGGATATTGTCTAATGTATATAGAGATACATAGGTCAATGATAACCATAATCATGTTGTGGCTGGGTCCTGAATTGAAATTTTGGACTTCACTACGTATCTCATAAGAATGAGAATCAAGCCATACATAGTTCTTGAAATGCAGTTTAAC
Organism: Viscum album; assembly: GCA_963277665.1. Lineage (NCBI taxonomy): Eukaryota > Viridiplantae > Streptophyta > Magnoliopsida > Santalales > Viscaceae > Viscum > Viscum album. The sequence continues at coordinate 938,903,779 of OY728150.1, forward strand.
GTCGTGCAGGACGAAATTATGCATGATCTTAGTTTAGGGTCATAGAATTCAGACCATAATAATGAATACACAGTGTGTGTTTTCATGAGGACTTTTCATCCAAGGGACTGAAAGTGAAATTTGGGGTTAGGCCCAAAAGACTTGGGACTGGATTCAAGGGATACTCGAATGTTCTTACGTATCCCATAGGGATGGGAATCAAGTCCACGTAGTTCTAGAACTACCCTTTGTACAAATTTGGTTCGTACATGAGAAGGGTGAAAGGGGACCTTAGTGCAATGATGGTTTAACCTAAGATAAAATGTTTAGGCATTACCTTGTATGCACGTAGTCTTTTGAAAATGAAAACCATGATTGAAAAATCAATGTCAATAATAGTTCTCTCTCAAATGAGGAAATCAAAGAATATTGTAGTTTATTGTCGTACCGGACAAAAAAGTGTTGCATAGTTTAACATCATATAACAAGGACGAAAGTGAATCAATGTAAATATATTGATTCTAGGTGCGGTTTCACGAATCAACATCATATGAGATGGTGGCGAACCGATGTGAAGAGATTTTTTTCGGGCTTGAACCCTGGGAGGTTGCCTACATACCCAGCCTGGAGGGCAAGGATCAATGTCCGTGTAGTTCAATTAAAGAATAAATTAATGATCAAGTTGTTCTTGGGGACAATGATCAAATAATAAAAAAAAATGTAGTTGGGACTTACACATGGTTAGGGGCCCAAACAGAGTGTTATGGTTGAGTTTTTCTCTAAGCTCATGTGATTCATACTCGTTGTGAGAAACAAGAGATAACAACAACCTTAACGATGCACAGTTTAATGTCATGTAGGGCATATCAAGGGACTATGCAGTTTAAAGTCTTGTAGTTAGGACTATTTGTGCTGCACAGTTTAGTGTCATGTAGCAGGGACAAAATAACCGTTTAATGTAATGTAAGACATATCAAGGATTTTTTTGTACAGTTTAGCGTCATGTTGTTAGGACGATGGGGACAATACATTTTAACGTCATATTGGACGAAAGGGGGATTGTGCAGTTTAATGTCATGCAGTAAGGACAAAATAACACACCATTTATGTCATGTTGAACAAAAGTGTGAATAGTTTAAGGTCATATGCATGGACCAAGGATGATGCAGTTTAAGTTCATGCTGGACGGTTTAGGGAACTTTTTCACAGTTTAACGTCGTGTGGGACAATGTTTCAGTTTTAAGGTCATACTGGACCATTGATGTATAGTTTAATGTCATATAGCAAGGACAAACTGGTGCTGCACAGTTTAGTGTCATGTTGCGGGGAAATCTTCTTTTCTACAGTTTAACGTCATGTTGGACGAAAGTGAGAATAGTTTAAGGTCATATGCATGGACCGTGAAAGGTGTAGTTTAATGTCATACTGGACTATTAAGTGCTTATGTAGTTTAACGTCTTTCCAGACGTAAGGGACTTTCCTACAGTTTAACGTCATGTTGGACGTTGTTGCAGTTTAAGGTCATACTGGACCATTGCTGTATAGTTTAACGTCATATAGCAAGGACGAACTGGTGCCACACAGTTTAGTGTCATGTTGCGGGGACATCTTCGTGCTTTTATACAGTTTAACGTCATATTGGACGTAGTTGCAGTTTAAGGTCATACTGGACCATAGATGATGATGCAGTTTAAAGTCATGCTAGACTATCCGATGTATGAACCAATTGTAAGAGTCTTGGTTCTGGGGACCATATTTTGTGTTTATACAAAATATTTCTTCAGAAATCTGGCATTGGTTGGAGTCGTGATGAGTTCTCCATACATTGAGATTAATGAATAAGCTCTATTGGAGTAGACCCTATGTATTGAATAAGGTCCTTCCCATTTTGGCTCAAGCTTGGGAGGTTTCTTTCCTGGTATCATTGGAGTTCTGAGAACTATTACCAATTCTCCCTGAATGAATGAACGAAGACAAACTTTTTTGTTAAAAGATCGTGCTATTCGATTCTGATAGATTTCCAAGTGGTGCAAAGTGCACAATCTTTTCTCATCTAACTGTTCCAATTCATTCAATCGCTTTTGGGATTTCTCATCTATAGATAACTGATCACAAATGGCTACTCTAAGGGAGGGAAATTGAACTTCAATTGGCAAGACTGCTTCTGTTCCATATACCAACGAATATGGAGTTGACCGCGTTGCATTGCGGGTGGTAGTCCGATAAGCCCATAAAGCATGAAAGAGTTTATCAGGCCATGACCTCTTATCTTTATCCACCATCGTTTGTAGTATATTTGAAAGAGTCTTGTTAAAGGCTTCTATTTGGCCATTGGCTGCCGCATGTTACCTAGATGAATGGTTGGATTTAATGTTGTATTCTTGATACAATTTCTTCATCTCAGAAGAACAAAAGTTGGTGTCGTTGTCCGTCAATATGGTATGAGGGACACCGAATCTAGTAATAATGTTAGACTTGATGAAGCTAACAATGCATTTAGAACTGACTTCTTTGAGAGGTATTGCTTCTGCCCATTTGGAAAAGAAATCAGTAGCAGTAAGAATGTACTTAAACTGCTTGGTCATAGCTGAAGGGTAAGGTCCCACCCCATCCATTCCCCATGTGGAAAATGGCCATGAGTATTTAGCTGTATGAAGGAACTCTGGAGGTTGATGAATGAATTTGGCATATACTTGACATGAATGAAACTTCTTTGTGAAATCAACACAATCTTGTATCATTGAAGACCAAAAGTATCCAAGCCTTCGAATTTGATCAGACAATCTATGTCCAGACTGGTGGGCACCACATACTCCTGCATGCACTTCTTTCATGACAGCCATTGTCTCTTCGCCATCAATGCATCTGAAGAGAACTCCATCAAAAACACGTTTGTAGATAATTTTCTGTAGGTGGTTTGGGCTATCATAAAGAGTAAAATTGACCACACGTCGCCGGATTTGTTCTTTCTCAGCTCTATCAGGTGGAAGTGTTCTATTTTGAAGGTATTCCCTGATAGGTGTCATCCATCCTGTAGTATGACCATACGATTCAGGAATGGGACTAATTTCATTAATTTCCTCTGTTCTGGCTTGAACATAAGGTGAAATTGCACGACGGTGGGCAATACTGATGGTTGTCTCATCCCGATTTGGATCTCCTAGAGGTGTGGCTATATTAGCCAGTGCATCAGCTTGAGAATTTTGTGATCTTGGGACATAAGAAAATGTTGGTTCTGAAGGGAATTCCTCCATTAACTCTCTGACGTAATCATACAAAGAGATTTATTCTTCTTTTATGATGGCATAATCCCCATTGACTTTTTTGATTACCAGGTCTGAATCACCTTTCACCTTTAAGTGATTCACTTGTGATTGGAGCGCTAACTCCAAGCCTGTAATGAGAGATTGGTATTCGGCTTCATTATTAGTACCACCTTCCCACAATAGAAAGGAATAAGGTAACAATGCCTTATCTGGAGAAATGAGTACAATTCCTAAACCAACTTTGTTGAATTTTGGATTTTCCATTTTCTTCCCTGTTGGACTTTTGGAAGCACCATCAAAATACATTTCCCATGTTTGAGGATTCTCTTGAATAGAGAAGACTTCCTCATCAGGGAGTTCAATATCTGAAGACGTGTCTTCCATGAAAGGATGTTCAGCCAGAAAATCAGCCAGATCTTGACCCTTTATTGCCTTTTGAGACACATACTGAATGTCGAACTGTTGCAAAATAACTGCCCACCTTGCTAGACGTCCTGTAAGCATTGGATGACTAAGGATGAATTTGAGTGGATTATTGCGAGATACCAATTAGACCTCGTGATGTTGCAAGTAGTGTCTCAGTTTCTGAACTGCAAAGATCAATGCCAGGCAGCACTTCTCAATACTTGAATACTGGGTTTCTGTTTCAAGCATAGTTCTATTGAGATAGTAGAGGCTATTTTCATTCCCAGCGTCATTCTTTTGAGCAAGAAAGGCCCCCAATGATCGCTCTAGAGATGTCACATAGAGGATAAGTGGTCTACCTTCAACAGGTGGCATGATTACTGGTGGACTCAAGAGTTATTTCTTGAGAACATCAAATGCTTCTTGACATTCTTCAGTGCACTGGTAAGTGACTCCTTTTTTCGATAATTTGGTAAAGGGTAATCATTTGCCTGCCAAATTGGCGATGAAACGTCGAATATTGGCTAAGTGTCCTTGAAGTCCTCTTAATTCTTTCAAATTCTGAGGAGGTGACATACCAAGGATTGATTTGGTCTTCTCAGGATCGACTTCAATACCACGATGGCGTACAACAAACCTGAGGAATTTTCCTGAGGTTACCCCAAAATAACATTTTAAGGGGTTCATCTTCAAATTATGTTGTCGAAGCTTGTGGAATATGACTTCCAAATCAGCCAAGTGATTAGAACATTGTTTGGATTTAACCACCAAATTGTCTACATATCATTCAACAAATTTCTCTAAGAAAAGTTTGAAGATACGATGCATGGCGCGTTGATATGTTGCACCTGCATTCTTTAAACCAAAGGGCATCACCCGGTAACAAAACACACCTTGAGGGGCTTTGAAGGCTGTATATTCCTCATCTTTTGGGGCCATTCGGATCTGATTATATCTGGAATATCCATCCATGAAGGAAAGTACTTCATAACCAGCCGTCGCATCAATTAAGAGTTCTGTAATCGAAACTGGGAAATCATCTTTAGGACAATACCTATTAAGATCTCTGAAATGGATGCAAACCCTAATTTGTCTGTTCTTTTTCTTTACAGGGACAATATTAGCCAACCACTTGGGATATTGAACTTCTTTGACGAAGTTAGATTTGATCATCTTATCCACTTCAGCTTCAATTTTGGAAGCATAGGTTGGGTGTGTTCTTCTCGCGGCTTGCTTAAATCCTCGATGTTCTTTTGGTAAACCCAACTGATGAGTAGCAATATCAGGATCAAGCCCAGGCATTTTTGTATAATTCCAAGCAAAAATATCTTTATTTTTCTTTAGAAAAGAAATATACATCTCTTGCTCTTCATGGGTCATGGTCGTACTAATTAAAGTGCGGCGTGGATCTTTCTCTGTACCTAGATTTATTTCTCTGAGTTCATCCACAGTGGTAGAGATACCCTCTTCAAATGCTGGAGGAGAATCTCTAAGATATTCCTCTTCCTCTTCATCATGTGCTATTTCTTCCGTTTCTACTTGCATAGTAGATGACAAAACGAAATTTTCATGATCATAAGAGATATCAAAATTTTCACATTTTGAAGAAGAAGCTTCCATTTCCGACCCTATTGATGATAAAGGGCCTTCATTGGGAAATAAAGAGGAGATGATGGATTGAGAATCGACATCATTATTCGCCTATGGTGTTTCTATAACTTCTTTTGGACTGATTGGAGAAGTATAGACTTGTTGGACTTCAACAGATGAAATGAAAACGTCACCACTTAGGCTTTCATCACTGTTTGGTAGGTTACCAATTTCTCCCATGTTGTCTAGATCGACTGCTGTAACTGACATTATGGATCTTTCCATAAGAGTATTTTGATTTGGGCCTATTTTGTCAATTTGACTGATAGGTAACACATAATCTGCACTCACATGTGTAAATGGATTTATTGGAATTTTCTCCAAACCATATGGAGCATTAACTTTGGTAATTTCCTTCATTGTAGATTTTTCTCTTCCCTTCATGTGATAAAATTCTGCCTCAATGTATTGAGACTCACATGTCTTGAATGGGGCCTTATCACCATACAATGTTCCAACTTGACCATTGAAATAGAATTTGAGACATTGATGGTATGATGAAAAAATAGCTGCATGTTGATGTAGCCAGGGTCTTCCAAGAAAGACATTGAAAGCTGAGTCTTGATCAACAATCATGAAATCCGAATTGGATACAAGATCTCGAAACTGGGTTCTGAGTGTAACTTCGCCCAATGGTTCTTGTTCATTTTTATCATATCCTTGTAACATCATGGTAGAAGAAGATAAATCAGATTCTGTGAGGCCCAATCGACGAAGTGTATGAATGGTCACGAGGTTGACTCCTGAACCATTGTCAATGAAAACTCTTCGGATATCTACACCATTGACTTTGCCAGATAAGTAGAGAGGTTTTATGTGCCCAAGCACAACATCATATTCATCATTATCAGTAAAAGATATCACTGCATGGAATTCTGCAGGATTATTCTCTATGTGATAGACTTCAGCTGCAGCACGTTTAGCTTCAAACTCCTGAGGACTTGACAAAGCTTCGATGAATGCTTCCCGAAGATCTTTTGACAGATTCAAAGAATCCAAAATTGATAACTTGGCTGGTACTTGGGCCAAGTGTTTCAATATATCATACTTTTGATCTAGTGGTCTGTGTTTCCCAACAGGAATATGAGGTTTAGCAGGTACCTTGGAAGAAGATGCTTTGGAAGCTGATGCATCTTGTATTGGGATATAAGTTGGCAACATCCTTGGTTTTGGAAGATTAGACTGATTAGATCCATTAACATGCTGAGATAAAGAAGATGGAACCTTTAATCGGTCTTCCAAAATGACTGTGCCAAAACTGAGTTGGCCATTGGCAGAAGAACTTGATTGTTCTTTTTGAGCTCGCTGAAGGGCTCTACCACGAGTTTCTGCTGCATACACAGTGCTAGCAGGGGTAGAATTGGAGTAGTGGCTTCGGAATGATCCATGTCTTCCTCTGTATCCTAATCCTCTGGAACTTCCTCGGATTCCCTTATTTGATACAGGGAATTCAGGCTCATCAAGACTGGAATATGGATCTGTTAATTGAATCATATTAACAGAACCGAAGATTAACTCTTCGTCTGATAAAGACCCTGCCTGACTAGCCTGTTTAGGCTGTGCCGTTTGATGGGGCGGTGCCCGTGGCTTTGAAGTAGATGGCATTAAATCTGCCAGAGTCAAAGACAACTTAGGCCTTGATACATACTCATCTTCTTCTGATTCCTCTTTCTTCTTTGAATCGCGCTGCCCTTTTGAGGATTTGTCTTTTGATGGAGGCTTCACTGTAGCTTTTGTAGGAGACACAACTGGCTTCTTAAATTGTGTTCGCAAAATGGCATGGGTCTAATTGATTGTCTTTCTGACCATCCAATCATCATATTTTTGTGCAGTTTTGCTTCTGACTTCCTGCCACTTGCCTCCTTCCTCTGGATCTGTAGCGGTAACACACGCTACATGAGCTGAAGAACCCTTCAATTTTACTTGTCCCAAGTCGACCATCTTTTGAAGGAGGTCTTTAAAGACAAAACACTCCTTGATGGGATGCCCCAACATTTGATGAAAGGGACAATAATTGGGACGGTTTTCATCTCCTTCCTTGTTTGGCCTCTTGGGCACTGGTAATTGAACCAAATTATTTTCAAGAGCTGAAATGAAGTAACCAGGAACTTTCTCATTTCGTAAAGAGTATGTTTTACTCTTCATATCCTCAAATTGTTTTCGTCGTTGATCTCTTTGATCATTTGGACGAAACGGCCTCGGTTGTTGGCGTTCAGGAGGTGGAGTCCTTCAAGAAGATGAAGGTTTTGAAGTAGATATAGGTACAGGTGCTTGTTTGAGCATAACTGTAGCAGTTTCTGCTTTACCCATTCCTCTTCCTGGAGCTGATGGAATTACACGAGATTTAACCTTAGCCTGTATAAGGGAATCTTTAATCTGCTGAGCGATTTAAGTAAGGTGTCGAAACCCTCCTGTGTATTTCACAGGAATCAATGGCGTGCGTAATTCGTCAAGAAAATTTGCCACACAGATTGGCAACAGCTCTTCCTGAGGGAGTGCTATACTCAGGGAATTCATTAATCCTTTCCAGCAAGCAATGAAATCAGAGACTCTTTCATTCTCCCTTTGCTTGCAGTTTGTAAGATCGAAAACTGTCGTTTTTGGCAAAGTTGAGCTGAACTGAAGAAGTAATTTTTGACGAAGATCCTCTCATTCGATGATTGACCGGGATTCCAAGCTTGTATACCAAACAAAAGCTGGTCCTTGCAAAGTTCGCACGAAGAATCTGAGTTTCACTGCTTCTTGCTACTCTGGAGTTCCCATCATAGGATCACAACAAGACACGTAATGCGTCAAATGTTGTTCAGGGTCCCCTGATCCATTGAAAGTAGGGAAAACAGGGTTTCCAAAACTGGATGGAGGAGAAATTGAATCTACCCATTCAGTGTAAACTTTCTTTTCAGGTTGAACATACGCATGTTTCCCTTCCATAGTTTCTAAACGAGCTGTTAATGACTCAATAGTAGTTATTAACTTTTGAGAAACATCAGGTTGAACTTGGTTTTGGGTAGGTGCAATGAATGGAGCTTGGAAAGACGTGGTGGTTGGTGCTGCAACTGATGGTAGCACTGCCAACTGTTGTTGCGCTTGACCCGTAAGATTAGACCTCTGAGGGTGTACTGATAAAGGAGGATATTCTTGATCCATCTCAGTAACTGCAACAAATTCCTTCGGCTGTCGGACTTCAGAATTCTTAAGAAGAAGACTACTCTGAAGTAGTTCTACATTCAACCTTCTTAATTCTTTCATTTCTTCCTCTTGTTGTGCAAACCATTGCTCTAATGAGAGAAATTGACCTTCTCCAGAGGAAGGATATGTAACCTGATTCTTTCCCTTCCCTTTGTTGGATACCTTTTGGAGGGAGGGAAGTGGATTACCTAGGTTCTGAGTAATCCTTTGACTTCGTGTACGTACACCTTCTTCATTTGTATCGGTGCGTACATTTTCTTAAGTAGGACGCTCTTCATCTGAGTCTCCTGAGTGAGTCTCTTCTGGTGGATTAACAACAACGGCATTGATGACATTGATTGATGCATAATGCATCACATCCCTTCTATCAACATTTCTATGATATTGTCTTCTTTCATATCTTTGATGAGACATTTCTGTTTGTTGATTCAATCTTTTAGGAACTTCTTGACGAGCTATAGCTTGGAGGGAATCTCCTGATAATTTGGATCTTCGTTCCCCTTGGGGCTTCTTCCCCAATCGAGAAAAGACAGACATTCTCTGAGAAGGGGATTGATGATTTGAAAGAGTCCCAAGTCTCGTGAACTGGGGATGTTCCTGCTGATTCCACTCAACTCCTCGAATCCCATTTGATGACTCTGAGGGTTGGGTTAGAGAAGTCCCCAGTCTGACAAGATGGGGTGGCTCTTGACATGCTACGTCTGAGATCTTCTTAAAAGATCTCTTGATCTTGCAAATCTTAGTTCGGAAATTAGCTGGATGCATTAAACTGTATCCACTTTTATCACCTGGTTCAACAGACCGTTGGATGATTTTCGAGACTTCTGTCATTTCATGACGTGTTTTCTCCATACGAGAGGCTTGTGCAATATTCTTGCCTGCTTGATGTAGGATCAATTCAACAACTTCTTCTCTATATGCTTGATTTTGAGAGGAACTAGTTGAAGCCTGTTCTTGAGAAAGCTTTTGATTATGAACAAAGCCCATTGACTGTGGCCGGCCATGGGCAATAACATTGCATGAGACCATTTTCGGCGGGCTTTGCTGACTGGAAAGCACTGTGAAATGTAGTGCTCCATGAACACCCCATCCTCTAATATGAACCTCAGATGGAGCATTGTCAATTAACTGACGCAATTTTCTTAGTGCGCCAAGGCATTAACGTTGAAGGGTTCTCTGTTGTTTTTCATACTTCGGATACCGAGAGACTGATAGAGATGCTAAATCAATCTGACGTTGTAGCCCTTCTATTATCTTAAGATGATTTTCATATTCATCATAAGATAATACCTTCTTCTTTAATTGAAAAAGAGTTTTCCATATGTTGAGATGAATATCATGGATTCCATCATCCATTAACATCTTTGGAATGTCGTATTGGGAGTCAGCCAAAGGCCAAAACATGACTGGTACATCACCTTTTGCCAGTTTTTTCCTCATGTTCAGCATTTCCTCTTTATCATTAAATGAAGATTCTTCTACCTGTTTTGACCAGAGTTGGTGTTTCCTTGTTGCTTCATCGGATTCAACAAGATTAGTAGAGAGATGATTGATCAAACTAGAAGATGCATGACTTAGGGGTGGTTCGGAGAATGACCTACACCCTGGGCTATCTTCTGATTGAGAAAGTATTTCACTTATTACCAATAAAGCATTAGACATGACTGGTTTCGCATTTGCAAGTGCCTCAAGATAAGAGGGCTTTCTCAGCACTACATTGTCCACTAGAGTATTTTCCAGGCAATGTGAATCACTACTATGGAGAGGACTTTCGCAGCGAAATTCATCATCATGGGGAGGACCACCATAATGGGTTACAGAAAAAGATGAGATCTCTTGCTCCTTGGTCTTCTGACCACACAGAGGGTTCCTGTGGCTCTCATCTGAAGAAGAAACTTCAAGATTGACTGAATTTTCATGAAGAAAGTCTTCATGAGGAAGTGTCTGTTGAAGACCTTCAGAATTAATGTTCCCATTATTGGGAACTGAGGGAGTAGAATCTTGAATTCCGACAGATAAATGTCTGAGGGCTTCAAGAAATCCATCATCGAGCAAGGACTTGTTATATATTAGCCTTTGATCTACTGACTGTGATGGGTGGATCTTTTTCTTAGATGCCTTATTACTCACTTTAGAAACCACTTGTTGACGAAAGTGGTTACTCTGAGCAGGTGTATATGCCTGATCAGGAAAGATGGTCAGGTTAGGCTGACGATCTTCACTCAAATCAGGTGTATGTGCCTGACTTGGTTGTCTGTATGATATGGGGGAGTATGCCCCATAACCCTCTTGGACTGGAACAGATGTGTGTGTCTATTCCGGAGTGAATCGTTGATGTGTCACTCCACTGCTAGGGATAGATTTATGTGTCTGTCCCTGAGATGATGCTGAAGCTGTTATGATATCCTAGAAAGCATCCAGAATATGAGCAGGAATTTGTTTCTGCTCTTTCACCATTGATAAAATATGCTTGGTGACTTCAACCGCCGGAATGGGGATATACGTCCATTCCGGGTTTGGAGTAGGTGTATGATCCTGCTCCTTTCCTCCTTTTCCTATCAGTGAATCCTGACATTACTCAAGTGTGGAGTCAGAGAGTTGAGTCTGCCTCCTGTTTGTCATCAGGGCTTTCCGACTGACTTCTTCGTGCGCTACCAAGCGATACTGTTTGTAGGCTTGATTAGTATTAGCAGGTGTATGTCCCTGCTGATTACACTTCGCCAAATGCGGTTGACGAGATCCATCATATGTAGTCAGACAAGCCTGCTGACTAACTGGTGATGCATAAGCAGGTGCATGTTCCTGCCTATAGTACTCCACCGGATTTGCCTGGCGGGATTGGCTTAATGCTGCCAGACGAGTCTGCTGGACAGCGGAATTAAAACGGACAGGTGTGTGTGCCTTCTCGTTGATTGCCACCAAGTTAGGTTGGTGGACTTCTCCGGAGATGTCAGGGATGACAACATGCTTATTGTTAACCAGATTCTGTCTCTGGCGGTTCATCTTGCCTGCTCGGGTTCGAGGAACCTGAGCTGAATGCCTGGAGTCGGTACCCTCATCATGTTGAGGGTGCACTACCGCACGAGTCTGGTGGTGATTATTTATGGGAGCCCTTGGGAAGGGCTCCTGTCTTTTTGAATTAAGGCCCTGCGGGACCTGCTCATTCACTTCCTCAGAGTAAGGGAGTGAATGGAAATTGCGTTCTGGGGATAACGACCCGAAACGGTTGGAGACGGTAGTCAGCACCGTCTACTACTTGATCGTTGGCCGCTGTTGTCCGGATGACCAGGTAGAGTTGTTAACTTGGAGGGCTTGACGAGCGGCCTCCAGAGTTAGGATAGTACCATTGCGACGGTACTCCTTAACCAGTGTATTAGAAACCCAGCATTGAAAACGCTGAGTTGGTGATGTCATCCTCAGAGCGGACGACGTTCCAGCAGGAGTAGCAGCATTGGTTTTCACAGCAGTAGACCTCACAGTAGAGGTGTTTATAGCAGTAGTATTCACAGGGGTGAATTTAAGGAAAGCCATTTTGCAGAAGATCTTGAGAAAAGAGTGCATGTTCCATATAACAGACATAATCAAGATGAATCCGGCCACTGCATCTTTTGGATGAGCACATGTCAATGATTGCTTTGTTGGCCCAAGGGGCCTAACAAATAAGAAGAACATCACTTTAACTTGGTTAAGGATTCACGTCGGTTTCACCATTTTTTGTTTCGCATGGAATCCGGGGATGACCTCCTGGATGGGAGATTCAAACGTTCTGATCGGTTTCTAACGGGTTTGTTCGTAGAACCGGAAACATCCAATGATTCCACATCCGTTTGGACCTACTTTCCAAAGGTAGGAGCTCATTATCTTGTGGGCCAATGAGGCTTAGGAATTTTCATTGGTCGAGAGGATGGGAGGTCGGACTCATCACACCTTTTTAGGGGAATTATTGTCTACTCCGGGACTCTCTTTATAGATTTAAGTTATGTTCGTGAATCCTTATTACATTACCAAGTATAAAATGAGTTTTCCTTCAGTTTAACAATCAGTGATAAAATATGTAATAAATTTAGAGAATATATTATATGTATTCGAGGTTCTTCATCAATAGAGAATCATCTGTATCTATTTAGAGATTCTTGGTCAATGACATCCTTCAAAACATTTATATAAAAGTCTCTTGTTCATTATGATGACCATGCTGGTTTTAAAGCCACTCAGTGGGGCACTTGAAGTTTATCGTCATTCAGAAGGACAATGAATTACTTCAGAGTTGGGATCGAACCCATAGATGGGCTAACTACGTATCCTTTGTTTTGAAAAAGGAATCAGAACCCACGTAGTTCGTATAAGGGTATGATGTTTATGATTGATGGTTCAAAGCAGGATGTCACAATTACTTTTACACTCTAAGCTCACGTGAGTCATGCTCGGTGTGAGAAACAATAGGTATTAGTAAAACTTAGACAATTGTGCCCTGAAAGATGCAATCATAAGAAATGGTTTGGGGCTTATGTATGTATGAATGCCCAGATAGATGAAGATTTAGGATTCACTTTTAGGGAGAAAATCCATGAACAGGGTCCATAAAGGTATATGTGCTTCATGGAGATTTTGAATACTCTAATCTTGGGGCTTACTCCTAAGGAGGATGCCCAAGTTAGGAGGGGACTTATGATTGGGTTTTACTCCTGAAAAGGAAACCCAAATCAAGGGTAAATTAGGACTGGTTAAAGAGAAATTAGGGGACTTGGGGCTTATTCCTAAAAAGGAAGCCCAAGATTATAACTGGGTTTTATACTTGAAAAAGGAGACCCAGGTTAGGGATTAAGGTTTGGGGCTTACTCCTGAGGAGGATGCCCATATTTGAGGTTGGGGATTACTCCTAAGAAGGATGCCCATATTTGAGGTTGGGGCTTACTCCTAAGAAGGATGCCCAAATTAAGGGACGAAGGTTTGGGGCTTACTCCTGAGGAGGATGCCCAAGTTTGGGAACTTTAAGAATTTGGGGCTTACTCCTAAGGAAGATGCCCAGATTAAAGGACTTATAACTGGGGATTATTCCTAAAAAAGGAGACCCAAGTTAAGGATTCTCTCATCTTAAAGGATGGGGTTGAATGAATGAACTCTCCATATTTAGTGACATAAGGATATTTAAATCACTAGGTTTTGAGAGATATTCCACAGAATTCCTTTCAGATAAGGAAGTCAAATAAAGAAATCATGCCATAAATGGCTTTGAAGTGTGTCTTGAAGACTGAATCTTGAAAATGAAAGGTGTAATGGCTTAAGAGGGAAAAAATGGGCAAGATGGGCACCCAAAAAGGTAGGGGCGCGCATGTCTTGGAAGGCGCGCAAGTATTGCGGTGGCGCGCAAGTATTGGTCGCGCAAGTATACTTGCGCGACATGAGGGGTACTTGTGCAATTCTCAAACATCATTAGAATATTTGAGCGACTCTTTATAAATACCTTTAGAATCCTCTTGAGATTCTTCTAGGAAAGGGACGCGCAAGTTCTATTGAAGGAATAAGGCGGCACGCAAGTGTTGATGAGTTTCAACACTTAGGCCTTCCTTCTTCTCTTTTAATCTTCCGTTCTAGGTAAGAAATTACCTTTAGAAGTGTTCCGGAAGCTTTGAGAAGAGACTTGGGCGTCGGGAGCTCCAATCCGAGTTTCTGGAAAAAGATCCTCTAGAATGGGGGGCCCACAGGGTCTATTTATAGGCAGGAGAAGACCCCGGGCGGTTACCGGGCGGTTATCACTTAGGTCGCGCAAGTGACTTGCGCGACCAAGGGCGTCGCGCAAGTGTACTTGCGCGACAGTTATATAACTTGCGTGGTGCAGTTTCTTTTGATCCTTTGTTCATTCCTTTGTCGATTTTTGATGTTTTCTTCAAAGGTTGAATCACTTTGAGCTCAGATATTCCCCTTTTCCGATCTTTAGATTCTGTGACGAAAGGAGCGTCAACAATATTCTTTGATCACCCTCTTCTTGTTATCCCATAAGAGGTCTTTCATAATATAAATATAAATCTTTAAGCTTTCTAGATGAATAATATAGGATGATCGGTGATCATAATAATAAATTTTCTAATTTAGATTAGTTATTAATGGGACATATATATTTTCTATAAACCATATCAATAAATTTTTACCATATTTGAACTTTAGAATACTCACTACATTTTTCTGTAGCTTTCCTACAACATTATTGTCTTCTATGATCTTTATATTAATGGATGGTAGTGAAGTCATTTGGGTAAGAAAATAATTCTCTCATTTATAATGATTTCCAAATTCATCCATTAAAAATAACATTGTATTCAACCTTCTTCAATCCTACTCTTTGATAAGATAAATTTATCTTTCCTACTCATTACATCATCCACCTTACGTTCCTTCCTTGGTGTGTAACAAATTGATTGTTCATAATATTTTATAATATCCCAACATATAATTTCGTGAATGGTAAAATTCATATCAAAAAATATTGATTTAAAACTCTTATATTCATTATGTATATAACATTATTCACCACAAACAAAATATCATTAAATATTTAATGTAATTATGGATTCTACGAACTCCAAATATTTTGTTGGGTAATATTAAAAATGAGTCTTCAATTTCTGTAAGGTATAAGAACTTACATTATCATTTTTCTGAGGAGACATTCTAAGACCCTTTTAGATGAATCACAATATATTAAAAACCCTTCGCCGCTATAATTTATTGAAATTAACGGTGTGTTGACCGACAATGTTTTTAATTCCATGAAATATTATACTCTTTCTGTTATCTGACGGAAAAAAATCCCCTCAATATAAACATGGTCAATAGATTTTATAGCCATAATAAAATACTCTAAAAGTATATGTAGTATCCGGATAACCTAATAAAAATATACATATGTCAGTTACTCTGGTCTTTTTGATCTATTTTTCTATAGCTACCATCATTTAAGGATTTAATGATATTCCCTTTTTAGTGATTACATGACCCATGAATGATACATTATATAGAAAAACCCCACATTATGAACATGGAATACATTTTTTCCTTTCTTAAGGATCACAACACAATCCAAAAATGATCTTCATTCTCTTCATTAATATTTATGTATTTTATAATATAATCTATAAATACATTAAAAAGTCATTAATGTAGTATCTAAACACTCAATTCGTTTTATACATAAATATATCTTGATAATTCATAAATAAAAATTACATACATATATATTTATAGTTTTCATGCCTCATACAGAAATTTTTTTTTAAATTATTCTCCATTTTAACCATTGACTATTAATATATAGATAAAATATCAATCATTGAGAGGAACTGAGATGCTCTGAGTTAATCGAATAGAATATTGGTACACATTATTGGATAATTTTTCTTGGATCTGATTTTTTTTGATATCATTATAATCAATACAAATATTCATTAATCCATCCTTTGTTCACAAATAGGATTGGCACAAATCCTTATGAAGTACTCTGGCACATAAATCCTTTATATAGATTTTTTCAAACATTATTATTTAGTTACTCTAGTTCAATTTGGTTTATTCTATATATACTCTTTGATATAGGCATGTATAGAGCTATTAATCCTAAGGAAAACTCAACATAACTCTCTAGGGGAAGACCAAACAAATTCTGAAAATATTTCTATATATTCATGTAAAATATTAATTCCGTATATTTTGTTTTATTACCTAATAATTTGAACTATATATCCAAAATAAATTGATATCATGACCCACATCATTTAATTTTATTAGAAATGGAGATCATGATCATCCTTAAATTTTGCTTTGATCAAAGCATTATTTGGGAAATGAAATGATATTTATTTATCCTAGCAGATGATGTGTGATATATTTAGGGAAAAGGAATATATACCCAAATATCATGTCAGATTATTCAAAGGGTAGATGAATTAGATTTTCAATAAATACCTTCCATCAAATCTTGGTCGGAGAAGGGTTAAATTTCATAGACATAGTCATCATGGTACTTAGTGTTTTCATAAATAGTTTATTATCCAATGAATGAGGTTAAGAATTAATATTAATTAGAAGCTTATGTAATATAAAATAATATAAATAACTTGAATCATTTAATTCATGTTTAGATACTGATTATAGATTGATTCTACCTTTCACCACTTCTTTACCATGCTCCACCTTATATGTAGTGATATCATATGTTCTTCTTTACTCGCTTAGTTTAGGAGGCTACTAGTGTATATTATCATTAATAGATCTAGGGTCATAAAATTCATTTTCTAAATTCCCAAAAACATTTTACATGATGCACTGATGTATGGGTCAAACATTAGACAAGGGATTATTCTTCTCTTCTGTTATATTTGTCTTTCTTTATTTTCACTAATAGTTTGGAGATTAGTGGATAGGTTTAAGACACAAAAAACACATCCCATATCCCTTAAGGTAATTACCCAAAAGCATTCTCCCACAATTGTTACATGTTGGTAGTTTTGATTTATTTCCCATACATGTATCACCATCATAACTTCTTTGATACTCAAATTTTCTTTTATTGTTCCTAGAATAATTATAGTCCCCAGTCTCTATCTACACTATTATCACATGGTGGAGAATATTTTGGTAGCTTCCAAAGATTCTTGGAGATAATTCCCTAAAAAGACACATTTTTAATCTATAAAATAAATGTTCAAACTTACTTTTATTGTTACATATATTAACAAAGTCTTACCTTTCATGCCTCCTAAATTTATCTTTATATGTTCCAATATAATCACCCTCCTTTTTTATCTCTAGGAATTCTTGCTCCATATTTTTTTGAAGATTAGGGCGATTGTTTTTTATGAAGAAAACAATATTTAACACATCCCATTAAATACATTATATTTACTCAATTTAATTTCTATCATTAATGACAGTCATCCATTTGTCACGATATCCTTCTAAACGAAAGATGGAAAAATGAACTTCTTGTGATTTAATCATCAAAGGATAGAAAGTATTTTCACATTGAATTGATCATTTCCTCTTAAATAATTGGATTTAAGTTTCAACTGAATTATGGTGTAAATTATCACCTGAAATTCTCAATATCAATCTTCTCTATCCTTAGTATGTTTGAGAGCTCAAGCGTTTCACGTTATTAATCCTGGATTATGATATATGGGTGAACAATGTTACAAGGTTACATACACCAGCTGCCATCCCATTAGGCAGTTCACTGGGAAAATAATCGTATTTACTAGTGTACCCTTTGTTAAACATGTTTTTCATCACTCTATCCATTTCATGATTAATGTAAAGATGAAGATAATAATATTTAATCTAAAAATAAAATTATTAACATGGAAGGGAGGATTTATAATTAAAATGTGTTCCTTAACTATTATATTTTAAATCATGAATTTTGGTAATACATTTTATACTTGTTATTAGGATCCAAAACATTACCATAATATATATTTTCAAATCCTTCATAATGGTCTAGAAAAATAATGTGATTTAATCAAGGAATAATCCTTAGGAGTATCTATCATGGTGTGTAGACATAATCCAACTAATTGTATACTCGATTTAAGATTTAATTGATACTCCATAAGCATTTTTATAGGTGATTAACTATGGTTACATCTATTCCATAGCCACATCTACTTTACAGTTTCCAGGAAGGAAACTATTTTCATTGAAAATCACATAATATCTACATTACCAAATTATCATGATGCTATACTATACTTATACTTATTCCTTAAATTATCACTAATAAAATCTAACAAAATTTCCCAAATTACATAATAGTCTTCTGATACCAACTATGGTGACCCTAACTAAATAAATAGACTAATTTCATTATTTTACATGAAAATCATATCATTGAAACATACTAACTCCAACCAAAGAACCAAAGTTTCAGTTTCAGTGAATATTTGCAACCAAATAAAAATATTTTGAAATTATCTGCAACATTTCTCGGAAAATTCATAACTATAAACATCCTTATAAAATCCTCACTTAAAATGAATTTCTTTATAATTTGGTTAGTGGGAAAATAATAACAAATATTTGAACATGAATGATCAATAATGGAAAAACTGTGAAATAACAACCATAGAACATTAGTGAACATAAGATGAGAAAAGGGGCATGAGAACATAATAAGAATAGATGAAAATATATAATAGAACCATTACCAAAAAAATAAATCATAAAATATTCAAGGCATAAATACTTAATATAACTTGAAGAGTAAATAACAAGGGAGTAAAAACATAAACCTGTAATCATGGGTTAAAAATAAACAAAACATAGGCATGTGTCATAACATTGGAATATATCATGGAAATGTTTTATAACATAGTACTATGTAAAACTATATAATTGTGTAAAAAAGATAGATATATTAAGACACCACCTTCATGTGTAACACAGATTCACCCATGCATGCGAGAAAACTAAAATATTTATTCATATAAATGTATCATGATATATAATTTTTTAACCAATTCATTGGATGGGGATATAGGACCCTTATTTCTAGTCATCCATACATGCATGTGCCATATTAAAATAAATCACTCAACACATCATAATAAACCCATATAAATATAATGGGTTTCATAAAATGTTTTTTTAAAATAAATCATCTTTCATAAATAAACCATGGAAATAAAAATTGTTTTCATAATATTTCTAAATGGTATTAGAGAACTCCTAGAATTAAATTGATTGGAATAAAAAATAAATCACTAGAAAATTATCATATAATAAAAGAAAAATGGTGGGTGAAACCTGAAACATATCTATATTGGTGATAGAAATTTTTTATGATATAGAGGAAAATGAAAACTAAAATAATGGATTTCATGACAAACATTTTATAATCATAAATGTAAAATTCATAGTCATGAGGATATTTTAAAAAAGTCTCATATATTTTTCTTTAAAAAAACTATAAGAATCTTTTTCATGAAAGTCCATTTTAATTAAAAACCTCTTCCCCTGGTTATATAAGATATACGACAATTTAAAATGAAAAATAAATGAACTTAGTCAACATAGAAAAAATAATTTCAAGAAGAAATAATATAACTCATTGAAATAAGTTTGAGTTTAGAAATCCCACAACATTGATATTAGTTTCCATAGATGTTATTTTACCATAAGTATCATGAAAAAACCCATATTATTTACCTATTTTAGAACATTATTCATAAAAATTTACATTTTTTTATATTAGTTTGTTTTAACTTATATACAACACTTGGTGTTTATAATTTGATTATAGTAGTAGTTTAATAATTATGGTTTCGATCAAAAGTCTTCTCCCATTGTTCTGTTTACCAAACCATTCATGGTACGAAAATTTATGGGTTTTTAGTATTTAATATTTAATTTTAATATTTTATCACTTATAATTTTTTTTTGATAAATTAATCATTATTTATATTTTAATAAATTCTCAAATATTTTAATCTTATGAGAGTATTAATTTAATATTATTTTAATTATATTTCAAAATATAGTTCTTTAATTTATATTTAAATGTTATTTGTTATACATTAATTCTTCATGTTATATTTTTTATTTACAAAGTATTATTCTTTATTTAAGTAAATATTATGTCATCCTTATGAGGTAACTTGGTTGTCCAGTCAACCACATAGGGTACGCCTTTATAGTCAACCCCATGAGAAGGCATACTGTAGGAACCCCCACATGAGGCTGGGATTTAGCATATAATGCATAGATCATGAATTCAGTGTATGTGGCCCATGTTAAAGGAATAAATGACCGAACATGTAAGGAAATTTGAATGGTCTAGGAATCCTATATTGGAAGATTCCCCATGCAGATGAGTGTCATGGTTCATTCTGAAATAAATCTAATCACACCTTGAATTTTATATAGCTCAGCCTCCCTACTTCCAATTTGATGTGGTGTAAAATATTAAAATCTCAAATAAGTTCTTTCATGTCTGATCTATTCTTTCTATTCTCATCCATTTGATCATTTTTAATATCCTACGTGTACATATTTATAAAATTAGATATATTTATGTTCTCCATCTATCAATCTTCTCCATCGATAGTACATCCATAAATATCTAATAGCTCTAATGATCTATGAAGTACCATCAATGTTTATTTTTCATTTATCCAATATTTTATGTGGTGGTCTGGAATTTTTTCTTATATCTCATTCTAGATCGAAAAATCCGGACAAGTTCTGTTTGACATCTTCTTTATCAAGGCAGTGTTTGACTCTAGTTATATTCATTGTCTTCCATAATTTTTTTCTTCTATATAGATTTTTCATCTCCCTATTGGTTCTCTATATAATCTCTATTGGAATGTACCAATGGTGGGTAATTCATCTCATTTTTGGAAGTACCAATTGTTGGTAATATATTAAAAATTATAAAATTATCAATGGAATGTAATTTAACCCAATGTTGGAACCTAGTGGTTGGTCAGTGACCCACCTACAAACATTAATGGTTGGTGATTTTAACCAAAATTAGACCTCCATGGTGGGGGATTTTACCCACCATTGGATATCAAGGGTGGGTAATTTTCAACCCACCATTTACTTCTTCCCTTTGCTATAAAGGCCTTTTTCGAGTGTTCTTCAAGATCCAACATGACCTTTTTTATTCTCATTCATTTGTATCTTTCTACTTATGTATATATTTCATTCTATTTAAGTATTTTTAATAATATATTTAATATTTTTTCACTTTTCTGTTGAGATATTATGATAAGATTTTATTCCCTCGTTTGATTATATTGTTCTGGTATCTTTATTTTATGGTATTAATAAGTTCATTATATTTCTAATTGATTTTTTTCTTCTTCTAGCTGATAATGTTTTATTTTTATTTCTTATATATCTTGAAGTAGATTTATTATAACTACTTGAAGTTATTTTATTTGTTTTATGTTATTCATTGTACTGGAATAAGCTTCTTCAAGATCCAACTCCCTTATTTATTTGGATTTGAATAATTTTTATTCTCATTGTATGATGTTTTTTTAGTTTTGTATTATTATTCATATTATATTATTCTTGATGTTGAGAAAACATTTCCAGTGGTCCATATTTGTAGTTTTCCAATGGTTGTTCGGGGGTCACCATTGGACTTCAAATAGTGATAAATATTTTATTGCTTCATAACAAGCCTTTGACATCCTAGATGATTTGAATGAATTTAGTTTTTTTAATTATTTTTATATTTTATTAAAATATTACTGGTCAGTCATAATCTATTTATCTACCATTGGAACCCAATGGGGATCATGAGTCACCATTATTTGTTTTTTTCTAAGATTGTTTTAATTATTTTCAATTATTATTATTAAAATAAATATTTCAATAAAATTATTATTAACGTATGATGAAATTGATTTAGATAGTGTTAAAAATAATTGTAAAATTATTTTATATACCTTTTTACATGTATATTTAAATGAAATACGCAACTATATTTTACTATAATTTTATAGCATGTATAATCAAAAATATTTTATTTTTATTTTAATTATTTTATAAGTATAAATTATTTAAAAATGATTTACTCAATATAGTAAATGTATTATTTTAAAATTTTTTGATGAAATATAAATCTGGATTTTAATTTTATATTAATCCAGTGAGGCTTTAAGAAACTAAAAGTTAAAGTCATTTTATTATATTGGTATGGATTAATACGTTTTATGGAAATATTTGACATCTTGAAGCTCCCCGTAGATATTTTTTTACGTTCTTAGGGGACCCTTCATGATATAAATCATAACACTATGCATATCATTCTCAAATATTACTGGTGATACATCTTTGAGATTCTACTACTCTCAAAAATGGTTCACGATATTTTTCCGACATCGGAAATCTTGTTATGATCACCAAAGGACTCCATCTTCAACATTTTTTCCTCTAATTGATCAATGTTCATAATGCATAAACTTTATCAAAATTTTGAACGTCTATTATATTTATTGTATTTGTTTAATTCATGTAATATTGTTAATTTCTATCCATAATTTCTCATGTCTGGTTTATTCATTCACCCTTAATATAACATCACTCTAAATCTATTCTTGTTTTAAATTCTAAAAGGATGTTAGGTTATTTACTCCCAATTAAAATATAGGTATAAAATATGAGTTTGGTCTTCTTTTTCAATACTAAGTTATGCCTCTTGGTTTTTAAAAATGAGGGGTCAATAAACAATGTTCTCACACCTTTATAAGTGAGTTTAATTGTGTGTACCACCATACATGAGGAGTACAAAAGATTTTGGAGTGGACTATGATATTTTTTATCCAAACCAATATAAAACATATATTCTTGGATTTTTATGTCCACATCAACTAAGTTCATTGTCACTACACTCACTATAGTTTAATATTTTATAAACTCTAATTTTTTTGTCATTACATTTTCAAAGATATTATTAAACCCACTCATGTCATATTTTCTATAAATAATGATCCAAAATTGATATAAGAGGGTATGTATCTGATAGGTTAGTATTTCTAATGATTATTATTTTTATTTATATGTTAACTTGTGCCTTATACATAATAGTCTAATGAGAAAAATAAAATAAATATTTTAGGATGGAAGGTCTCAATTATAATGATGGTTGGATTCCACAAAACCCCCCATTATTTTATCGGAGTGGCTATTGATACAAGAACGATAGAATGCATTATTACATGAAACAACTGAGTGCGGATCACATGACCATTATAGAAAAGAAAAAATAGTCACATAAAGTGGATCCAAAGACTCTGGTTGGTAATGACTTGGTAAAATATAGTTTGAATTATAATGTTAAAAATATATTATCCTTTTATATATGTTTATGTGGATATATCAAAGTTTAAGATTGTAAGATATCCTATGACATAAAGAGAATATTATAAGAGACTCATTATTGAACAAAAAATTTGAATATGACCAAACCTAGGCTGATTGTATAAGAATACAAAGACTTCATGATTGGAGAAGAAGAATTGGTAAACCATATATTCCATCAAGTCAATAGTATCACCAATGTTATGAGTGATCATAGAGGGGTCTGAGGAAAAACTACTCAATTTTAAGGTGTACTAAGAGATTGTCCAAAAATATTTGTTGCCAGTATTTTTTATATTTATGAAATTGATAGATTAAATGAGTATATTATAATAGAACTTATAAGCTATCTGCTACATTATAATATAGAGATACAGAATATTGCTGATAATGAGTCTACTAAAAGAAAAGTAATTTCATTTAAATATATTATTGATGATAACACTAATGGATATGAATATTAGTGTTATAAAATTGAAAAGTAGGTGGTCCACATTTTTAATAAGTTTTACAATTTCATGAAAAACAATGATGGTAAGATGTAGTTCAAGAGGAAGATGAGAATGGAATATAAAAAATGCAATGCTACTTACAATAATTATGTTTTGAAATTAACCTGTTATAAGAGTATGAATAAGTTTCACATAAATAAAGACCCCCTAAACTAAAAAATCCAAATAAAGAAAAAAGATATAAAAAGAAATGAAGAACAATATTTATTTGAAGGTTGGGACTGCTCAGACTATTTTGACTCAAGTAGTGATTCTATGAGATTATAGGGTATAAGTAATCTTATTCTTGTTGGTATTAAAGGTGAGGTAAATGAATCCCACTTTTCTTAGTTAATAAATCCTTTAAATTTTGATTATAATTACAGATCTATAAATGAATTTGATATTGTTTCTGAATCATGTTCTGACTCTGATTTTGAAAATTTTAATGTTATTTAAGTTTATAATGGAAATAAAGAATTAAATAATGATGGATCTAGAATAATTGAAAATTATACTGAATTGAAAATAAATAATAATTTTTTAAAATAACATTATAAATTTATAATGTAATTAGATAATCTAAAAATCTGTATTCCTCAGAATAATAAATTTAACGAGGATTATAATTCTGAATTTCGAAAACTAAAAGTTGATAATAAATAGATTAAAAGACTTCTAGATATAAATGATATAGATAATGAGAGTATATTTAACAAAGGTTTTTATTATTTTTCTAAATTATGAACATAATTTAATAAATTAATACAATAATTAAAATAAAATTATTAACATTCCTTCTAGAACTAATTAAAAATTCTTTACATATTTAGAAACATCTCAAAAAGAGAATGTAGATTAAAAAAATCAATCATAAAGATGAATAATCTAATTTTAAAAAGTGAAAAAAATATATATTATAATATTTTGTCTATAATGCGATTAAACACTAATAAAAATAGGTTTTGTTATAAAAATACCACACCTTATTTAAAAAAATTAACTTTGTAAAAAGAAAAAATGGAAACATTTCAAGTTTAACATGTTTTAAATACATAATGAAAGAGCATTATGCTAATGAATTGTCACATAGATTAACAAAATTTTGTATGAAAATAATAACTTTTATTACTAATTATTTACTTTCAAATAATCCTGCTATTAAATACTATAATACCATATGGGTCCCAAATTTTTCTGCTACTAATCTCGTTGGGCCTTAGTTGGCATGTGTTCAAAAATAATCTACCTGATTTTTTAATTTTAGGAAATTTTTCATAGAAGTCTCAATGACTCGTGGTAATTTGATAGTGGATTCTCCATGGACATGAAAGGTGAAAATTAAATGTTTTTATCATTTAACTCATGTGATGGAAACATTTTCACAGTTGGTGGCCTTGTCTCACTTGGTGATGTTAGAATCTCTAAAACAGTTATAATTTCGAAAGTATTATATGTACTTTGTTTAAAAAATACTAATAAGTATATCGTAGTAATTTTTTAATAGATTAAATTTTTTATTCTAAGATGATAAATATTTTTTTCTAAAAAATAAATTAGTGATATTTTCAGAAAAAATTAAAATAAAATGTATATATTATTGATTTTTCTAATTTAATCAATCTAAATAATTTGTGTCTTAGTGTTGTAGAAGATGATTAAATTATATGGAATTTTAGGCTTAGGCATGCAATATTTAGGTTGTTGAATAAAATATCAATGCATAAACAGGTTTTAAAAATTCCCAGGTTGCATATAAGTAAGTACATCAGGTGTGACTCTAGTTTAAAAGGTAAAAAAAGAGAATGATTTAAATCTTTAAATGATGCAATTATTACAAGATGCATAGAATTAAATCATATTTACCTTTTTAAACCAATTAAACCAACTAGTTTTGATGGTAAAAGATATTTGTTTTTATTTTATATGATTACATTATATTTATATGGATTTATTTCATTTATCATAAAATAGAACTTTATCAAAAAAATATTTCTATAAAATTATTCAAAATTTAATAAATTATTCAATAATATCTATCAAAAGCGATATAGGTGGAAGTTGTTTGAATTTAGACTCGGATAATTTATTGGAATCAAATTTTTATAAATATTATTTCTCAGTCCCTATGAAACCACTACAGAATGGTGTGCTAGAAGAAAAAGAACAGTTTTATTCATGAAATGGAGAGTTCAATGTTAATGGAATATAGTATACCAAAATATTTATGGGTTGTAGATCTAAATACATATTTCCTTGTTTTAGATATAATTTCAATTATAATTTTCTAAATAATGCCCCTTATTATCTTTTAATAAGATATAAACCTAAAGTTGGTTATTTCATGGTCTTTGGTTGTAAAGTGTTCTTATTAACAACAAAATATAATTTTGAAAAATTTCACTACAAATAAAATAAAGAGCGATTTATAGGATGTTCTAATTCTGGTAAAGCATATAAATTTTTCAACAAGAAAAATTAAGTTGTTGAAGAATATGTAAATGATAATATTATTGAAAAAAATCTAATAAATAGGATTCTAAATATTTTGAATATATTGGTGAGTTTATAGAGTTTAACTTTGGTGATAATAATGAAAAAGATAAACATAATGTATCAGTTATGGGGGAGGATATTTCTTCACATACATATCCAATGTATAAGAAAACTCTTAATGATAACCATATTTAAAAAGGAATTAGTAGTAATTAATCAATAATTTAGAAAGGAAAATATATTTGTCTTTACTATGTAAATTTTGTATTTGTAGCTAAATTCATTCCTTTCAATGTTGAAAATGATTTAATTGATAAAAATTGGATTAATTACATTCATGATGAATTTAATACATGTTAATGAAATAAATTATGGGATTTTGTATATTTTACAAAAGGTAAACCTGTTATGGGAACTAAATGGAATTTTCATAATAAACCTGCTGAAGCTAGAATCATAGTTAAAAATAAATAAATATCAATAGCTCAAGGTTATTCGTATGAAAAGGGAATTGAATTTGAAGATTATTTTTCTCCATTTTCATAGGATGGGATCAATTATTAATTTTTTCCTTACGAGTTTAAAAACATAAAATTACATCAAATGGATGTAAAAAGATCCTTTATAAATGGAATTATTTGATAGGAATTCTAGGTAAGACAACCCCCAGAATTTGAAAATGATAATTTTTTGGATCATGTTTTTAAAATTAATAAATCGTTATATGGTCTTAAAAAACACTAAAATAAAGTTATGATATAATTATAATGTTTTTATTCCAAAATAATTTTCTGAAAGTTACGGTTGATTCATCCTTTTTTATATAAAGGGTTTAAAATGATATACTGATTACATAGATATATGTTGATCACATATTTTTTAGATCAATAAATGTTTCTATTTTTAATTACTTTTCTATGCTTATGATATGTGATTTTGAAATAGGATTAATGGGAGAACTAAAATTTTTCCTTGGTTTACAAATTAATCCATGAAATATGGGATTTCTTGAATAAATCCATGTATGAAAAAGAACTTGTAAAAGTATTTGGACTTCATGATAATAAAATTATTAAAACACATATGAGTACGAATTATAAATTAGAAAAGTGGAAACTAGTATATTAGTTGATACTTAAAAAATATAGAGTCCTAAAAGGATTCCTTTTGTATCTCACTACATCTAGACCAGATATCATGTTTTCAGTTTTATTTTGTGATAAGATTAAGTCAAACCAAAATTAATGTAATCATAAATATGTCAAAAAGAGTAATAAAATTTATCAAGGGTAATTGTTTTACTATACTATTTTATTCTAATTAGATTTATTTTGATTTTTTTCATACTCTTATTATGAATTAAGAGGTTTCAAACATTACTTAAAAAGCACAACTGGTATGTGTAACCTCTTAGAAAAAAGTCTAATTTCAAGGAGCACTAAGAAGAAATTATCAGTAGTATAATCATTAATTGAGGGTGAATATGTTGATACTTCATGTTTTTATTCACATATTATACGTATAAAAAACATTCCATGATTTCAATTTTATTTTTGTTAAATTTCCTATTTACTTTGATAACTCAAGTTATATTTTAATTTCCAAAAACCATTTTCAACACTCTAAACTAAACACATAGATGTACTATTTTACTTTATAAGGGATTATGTGAACAAAGGTGAGATTTACTTGGAATTTTCTCATACTAAGAAATAATCAAATTACATGTTTATAAACCATAAGATTTAATTAAATTTGAAAAGTTAAAATTTTGAAAGGTTAAGTTAGAAGCATACTAACTTTGTTAGTATAATAACATTCCTTAAATATGGTATATATATGTTCTATAGTTGAATAATTTTATTTTCTTCTTAAATTAAATAATAATTAAATCAATTTGTTTGAATGTTATTTTCAATACAATAACACTGTGTTATTTCTACTTTCTTAAAATTTTGTTTCTATATGTTCCCTCTAATGAAAATAAATATGCACTCTATTAAATTTACAATAGAATTTTATGTTTAGAAAACCTATCTTTTATATATTATCTCTCTTTCATGTAATAATTTCAATGAAATTTTTGATAAATTTCAAAACATCAGAGATTTTTTGATGAGAATTTAATAAATGTTTTGTTTTTTAATTTAAAAAAATAAGATACATTCTAGTATTTAAAAGTTATTTAAATATTTTATCACATTTTTTTGAAAAATTACACTTTATTTACATTTTGTTAAATTCATAAATAATTTAATATTTATGTTTTTTAATTAAATAATAATGTGGTTATATTTATTAAAGTAGTTTTTTAATATATTTTAAAATGTTATTTTTAATTCATAACTCCTTCATGTTATATTTTTTATTCACAAAAGATTCCTCTTTTTTTATGTTAAAATTATGCAATCTGTGTGAGAAACCTTAAATAGCCTATCAACCTCATAGGGGACCCCTTACGGATAGCCTCCTGGGAATTCCATTCATTAGAACCCCCATGAAGAGGTTGGGCTTAAACATGCAATGCATATTGAACGCCTTCAACATGGGGGGATGTGTTTAAGGGCCCATGGTGTATGCTTGTAGAGAACGTGAAATGGGATAGGACATCCTCATGGGATTCTTCCCAATGACTATGAGTGTTTTGTTTTAATCTAAACTAAAACTAAGAACACATTGACTTTTATACCACTAGACCTCCTTACATTGGATTCTATATGGGATCAAATATTAAAATATCAGATACTTTCTTATCCATATAAATTAATTTTTATAATATTATCCATCTGATCATTTTTAATATCCCGCACGTACAAACTCCCATTCATTTATCTCCTTCTTCTTCATTTATTCTTCCATGATAGTCCATTTTTCATTATCCAATAACTCTGGAGATCAATGAATTATCAATAAAGTTACATTTTTTGTTTCTTAAATCCATTTCATGGTTATCTAAAAGTTTTACATCTACCTTATTATAGACCAAATAATCAGAACATGTTCTTTTCAATGTAATCTATATAAAGGTGGTGTTCAACTACACTTATCTTTATCTTATCCCTCATTTTTGTTATTTTGGTTGGATGTTTCAACTCCCTGTTGGTTTGTTGTCAACTCACCATTGGAACATACCAAGGGTGGGTATGTACACCCACCATTGGAAAATACTAATGTCGGGTAAAGAACTCAACACAGGAAAATAATATATGGTAGGTAGTTTTACCCAATGTTGGAACCCAATGGTGGGTCAGTAATCTACCACAAGAAATCAATGGTGGATGATTTATCCCACTATTGGATCTCAACGATGGGTGATTTTACTCACCTTGGGACATTAATGGTGGGTTATTTTTAACCCAATGTTTACTTCTTCCCTTTTCTGTATGATCCTCGTCCAAGTGTACTTCAACCTCTAATATGACCTTTTCTATTCCCTTATATTTGAATCTTCCATATACTATATAAATTACATTAAATTTATTTTATTATAATATTATATTTTATTTAGTTTGTGGTTTTTTATATAGAGGGCTTAGAAGAATATTTTCGTCACTCATTTGAGTATCTGATGTAGTTTTATTAGTTTTATTATATTATAGAGTTCTTCATCATTATGATTGTAGTTTTTTATGGATAATTTATTTTTATTTTTATTTTATATTTAACTTTTTTTATATTTATTCTTACTACTTAAAGGTAAATTATTTTGTGGTTTCTATACTCTATGCTGGCATACACATCTTCAAGCTTCAAGTCCCTTATTTATTTTGTTTGAAATTATATTTATTCTGACTATATGAAGTATTTTGGATTGATTTATTATTTCTATTTTTTTATTATTTTTTATGTATAGAACATATTTTTAGTGATCCATTATTTTAATTTTCCAACGGTAGGTCATGAGTCACCATTGGACTTCCAACGGGGAGAAATTTGTTTTCTTCATTGGAATACTTTGACTGATTAGATTCATGGAATGAATTTAGCCATGTTTAATTTTTTTATTTTTTATTAAAACAAGTAGGTCATAATATTTGTTTCCACCATTTGAACCCAATGATGGGTCATGAGTCACCATTAGTTAAAAATATATATTCCTAAAATTTTATTTCTTAATTTCAATTGTTTTTATTAAATAATTATTATGATAAAATTATTATTATTTTATATTGGAATAAATTTGTAGAGTATTAAAAATCATTGTAGCATTATTTTATATACAATTTGTTGGTCAGAGTGGATACCCAAGAGGGGGGTTAATTGAGTTCCAATGAAAATTTTTGTTAAAAAAAATTAGAATAAAAATCTCCCAAATTAAAATAGCCCTATTAATTATGGCAGTAGAGATATAAAGGATTTATTGTTCAACAGGTTTCTCACAGGTTGATTAATCCTCAACTGAGTTAGTGTGAAAACTAATTCAACTTTTTAAAAATGTTTACTAAATTAATCACATATACACACTAACCAAAACTAACTATCACAATTATTAGAAAAACATATTTTTTTCTTTGTAAACATAAGCATCAGAGAAATGAAAAATACAGTTCTTAAAATATAAGCACAACAATTAAAACAAGAGGTTAAGTCGTAAGTCAAGACCTAATCCTCTCCACTTGGTGATCACCTGCCACCAAGCAGTTTATATAAAAACTTGATACACAACCTGTATCGAGCAGTACAACAATTTTCACAAACTGTCTTGGTTTTGCAACCTCTACCACATTTTTAAGTGGGAAAACAAACACCCAAGCCATACTAGTCCTCTTCTATAGTTATGTGTTGGAAACACTAGTAAATAGAGTTCGGTATGAGAATTTTTAGGATCCCACAGTTATAGAACAAGAGACAATGTGTGTAAAATAGACACACTTCTCACAAATGTAAAATACTAAAAAATGTAGAGCTAAGGATGTTAGGAAAGAGTTTATAATGCTCTGTGTGTTGGAAGATCAGATCTGGACTCATTGGAATGAAGGAAATGAAGTTCTGGTCCTTCTCTGCAAGTTGCCTCTAAAACAGTGTTTCACAACTTCTAGGTTCTGACTTCAAGGTGTAAAGAGGGTCAGCTTTTTGGATCAGAAGCTCTTTGTAGCACAACACCACAACATTGATGATGTTCTTCCAACAGACCGTTGTGAAGCTCTAGGATCTTCAGAATTAGTGATCGAGTGTTCTTCTTCTTGTTTAGTATATCAGGTATTGTATGTGTCTCCCTTATGTGTGTACCTCAATATCTTGATGATTGCATCTGTATATGTCTATATGTATGGATATATATTTATATATATATATATATCCACCTTTTCTATGGGTCTATATATACATATATACGTTTTCCAGCTCAGCTTTCCCTTATTTAATTCAGTAAGGGCAGACAAGAGGAATGATCTACCCATGCGTGGTCATCCTCATACTGCATACGTTTTCCTGATATGCCTGCAAATATCATTAAATAATGTCAGGTTCATTAAATTGTCCTAACATGACCATTATGATAATATTAAGAAAATTAGTAAAGTAAATAATAGGTTACCATTAGACTTGAAGTAGATTCCTGTCAAGCGGTGGACTTCAAGAGTAAGCTCCTCAATAGTAGAATTATTTGGTAGGCTCAATAGTAGACCATTCTAGCAGTAGAATGCCTCAACAGTTGACTTCACCAATGGTGGAGTTTTCTAGCAGTAGACTTCCACTAACGGTGGACTTGTCCTGTGGTAGACTTGAACTTAGAACCATATAACAGTAGACCTTAGATGGTGAGTCTGACAGTAGACTTCTAACAGAAGCCTTGATAACAATGACCTTGTCACAATAGTGACCTGTAATAGTGACTCTTCATCTGTAATCTTTGGTAATTACTCTAATGGTAGTCTTGTAACAGTGAACATTGACAGACAACTTCCAATAGATACTAGATATCTTCAACGGTGACCTTTAGCAACCTTCAACAGAAGTGTTCTCAATGGTTAACTTTATCAAACATAAACAGAAGTGTTCTCCATGGTGACCTTTAGTAACCTTTAATAGAAGTGTTCTCAATGGTGACCTTTAATAAACTTCAACAGAAGTGTTCTTACCAGTAGCCTTTAACTGTGAACTTTTATTTAGGGAAATGTAAACTATAAGCTGATGTAATATAGTCATGAGACTAAAAATATATAGATTGTTCAGGATAAATAATATTAAGATAGATTAAAATATATTATCAAATAACTTAATATATTATGATCATTATTAAACATGATTTGGGATTATCAAAACAGGTGAGTCCAAAACTCTCCCCCCTTTTGATAATCACAAATTATGCCAGTATGTATTAATTATAGGTATCACAGATAAGCATATATTATAGTTATTAAATAGTGATCAATGCGAACCTTAGTTTAGTTGTTATATCATAGGTATCAGAGATCAATTATAGTGTAATATCAGATGATATTGGTACATGGTATTAGAGGAAAAAGCAGAAAAGGTCCAATAGAGAGTATTGAAATCATAGGATCATATTAGTGATAATATTAGCACAACATTTTTCTGGATCATATTAGTGATCATATTAACACAACATTTCTCCCCCTTTGTGATTATAAAAAAGAAACAAAAATAGAGATAACATAGAGTTCTTGTATTAATTGAATGACATTACATGACCCAAAAAGAATACAAAGACCCTATAAAAAGACAAAAACAAACTCAATCCACATCAGCCTCAGGCAATTGTTATTATCCTTTGGAAGAAGAAGTTGGAGGATGAGGAATTGGATCATTAGGTTTGGGAATTGCTGCAGGGATAACTAGACGGGAAGCAACAAAGGCTCCGATGTTCCTGTAGTGAGTAGATCTCTAAGGTATCAAGGGATTGATGCTTCTGATGGCCTCAACAGAAGACATCATGGAAGAAACACTGGTTTGGGATGCAGGTAAGTCAAGAGGGACTATAACATGAGTACAATCTACATGAATAAAGGGTAGGAGAAGATTTATGAAATCCATAATAATACTTCCTCCTCTTTCCATAGGTGATATGAAATCATCCTTGTTCTCCATGAATTTTTCTAAGGTAGGAGTCAGCTGTCCCAGCTTGCTGACTTGATCATTGAAGGCTCGGGTGACTAGTGGAATTTCTATATTTTCCAAAATTGATTGAAGTGAGCATCCATCTGATGCTTAGAGTAAATCCTCTTCTAGTAATGATCAATCTACTCCTTTATACTTTTTTGATCTTGGGAAGCTTCTCTCATGACGTCACTGACTGATTTTTGCACATCCCTAGTAGTAGTGATAATCTGAGTCACTGATTGAGAGTCAGATGCACTGACACAATACAACTTAGCTAATTATTCATTGACCACTATTCTGAATGCTGACAAGTCCACAGGTGGTGCGGTTGAGGTTGAAGCAGTTACAGAAGCATCCAAAGGTGTTATGGTGAAAGCAACAGTTTCTTTGAAGGACTTGGTCAACCCACTAATGAGCTTTTTCACATCATCATCTTGATTCTGCACATGATTTTTCATTTGGTCCTTAAATCTCTCAAAAAACAGTGACCATATACTGAACAACTCCTCTAACATATTGAATTTCCTTATCTTCTTGAGTCTTAGATGGTGTAAGAGTAGTGAAGCTCACCATAGATTTCCTTAGAAGCTGTACAGACTGAGTCAACTCCCTGAGCTGATTCTAGCATAGTGATATTTCCTGGGTCAGATTAGTTTGAATGGAACACTGAAATCTGGCCATCTCAGCTGCAGTAAGCTCTTGAATCAAGGATAATGTATTATCCATTTCAGAAGACCTATCATCAAAAATTATTTGCAAATCTTCCTTCAGAGATTCAAGATATGATTTTCTAACATTATCTTCAGGAACTGTAGTCACTGGAGGTACTGTAGAAGGCTCTGAAATAGTATGCACGGATTGCCTTCTGTTGGGCATTTCACCATCAGAATCATCATAATCCAGCCCTAACACCAGATACTCTGGGACATCAGACCACTCCTTAATGTCATGGATGATAGATACAGATCCTCTTGCAACAAGATGCTCCCCCTCACTTGGAGTTACCTACTGACTAATCTACTCTGTTGGTTCTACTCTTGGAACATCCACAGCTACTGCTTCAACTCAAGCATCTACTGTTACAGACTCTCTCTGATCCATCGATTCACGAGGGGGCAACCTACTACCTCCACATAATCATCAATTTCCTCTAATTATATGGTAAGAGGTTACATTTATACACCCTAGTCAGACACTTTCCTTTCTGATTCACCTATCAGAGGACTCGGACTAAGCTCCTATTCTTTATTGTACTCATCTTCAGCTCCCTCCTTATCTTAATATCCATCACCTACCTCCTGTTTCTCCTGATCAGAATGATCTGACTCTGCAGCATCATCCTCTTCTGAGGTGTCTCTGACAATAGTCTGAGATACTTCTCCTTATTCACTGGTCTCATTATCATTGTCCCTTAGAACATGTTCTCTCATGGGCAGTTCTGTTGGAGAACTAAGTGCTCCAATGGCTTCCCCTACAACTGGACTGGCTGGAAAATCAGGATCACTCCCATCATCAATGGCGGTGTCCCCTCGTTCAGGCTCCACATTTCTTTCAACTTACTCATCTGAATAGATAGGTTCTGGATCATCAGGATTTAAGAATAGACCCCTCTAGTCTTTTGTCCTAGATAGATGAGTGACATGATCAAATTTTTCATATATTTTTCTTTCATCATTCACCCATTCCTTCTTCCAAGTATTCCAGCTAATTTTCATAAACTTACAGATGACCTTGGAGATACAAATACAGTTTCTGGCCACTATAATTTCTTCTTTTCCTCATGCCACACATTTCACATTTATCATTATTGAAATTAACTTGGCATGAAAAGGGGAATTTGATTTTGAGCTTGGCTTGGTCATATCCTCCAACTATGCCATCCATAGCCTACCCAAATTGGTTTTCTTCCCATTCTTCAATAGGTACATCAGGAATATGTCCTAATACTTTAGTACTATAAAGTCACCACTCCTGGGACTGATCACATGCAGGATGAATTTAAATAATAGCTTATCTCCCCATTCATCTCAGCAGCTATGATTTTCCATGGAGTCTTATCTTCAGTCAGTTCTTCTAGAGCTCTCTCATACCAAAAAATCTCACTATCTGGAGGAGAAACTCTAGAATAGTAGTTAAAAACTCCTTCATGAGGGACTCTCAAACAAGAAACCCACTCAGAAGATGTAAAGCTAACTTCATTTCCATTCACTCTAGACCCCAGCCTGTGCACATCATCTTCCTTTTTGAACATCAGGCATTCATATAATTCCTTAACAAGATTCGGGTAGTACAGACCATTGTTGGTGGTGAAGTATTCTGTCCATCCTTGAATTTCTAAGGCTTCCATCACTAAACCATTGAACGACATAAATCATTATTCACTCAATTCCTTCTCATCCACTATAGTCCTCTTTGACAGTTGCGAATTAACATGCCTTGTTGGCGCACTACTACCACTACTGGGCTCAGCTTGGGTCCTCATTGGCCTTGGCGCATCCTCATTGACTTTCGGGGGACACTTGGTTCTAGAAATGATGATTGAAAGTGGTTTGAGGGTTCAATCAGAGAGTTAGGGTTTAGGGATTTCGAGAGCAAGGTTTGAGAGTGAGGGAGAGTGGATTGAGATATGTTTGAAGTATAATTTTTATCACTTAGGTATTGAGAATAATATGAATTGAATAACAATAAATGTTTAGATTCTTGCATAAAATAAATGGTAAAATCAAACAGTGAGGTATCCAACCGTGAGGTATCAAAAAGTGAGGTTCCTAATGGTGAAGTTCTTAGCAGTGAGGTTCCTAATGGTGAGGTACACCAGTGTGGTGCAATGGTGAGGTACACCAGTGAGGTCCAACGGTGAGGTACACCAGTGAGGTCCAACGGTGAGGTACACCAGTGTGGTTCAATGGTGAGGTACACCAGTAAGGTGCCTAACAGTGAGGTTCGAATTTGAGGTTTCTTATACTAAAGTTAATCATACCTAACTCCCGTTTGATTTAATTTAATCTCTCATAATTCAAAGGCTTTGTGAATATATCATCCAATTGATGTTCAGTGCCAATGAATTCAAGGGTGATATCACCTGTTTTATAATGATCCCTCAAAAAGTGATGTCTCACATCCACATTCTCTATCCTAGCATGAGATACTGGATTTTTTTGAAATTTTTATAGAGCTTTTATTGTCACTCTTTATAGATACATGTCTGAATTGATATCCAGAGTCTAGTAAAGTGTGTTTCATCCACATAATTTGAGAACAACAACTACCAGTAGCTATGTATTCAGCTTCAGCAGCTGGTAATGCAACATAATTCTTTTTCTTACTACTCAATGATACTAGTGACATGCCCAAAATGTGACATGTCCTAGAGGTGATTTTTCTATCTAACTTGCAATCGGAAAAATCAGCATCAGAATAACTCAACAAATCAAATGACTGTCCTTTTGGATAAAATAGTCTTAAGTTGGAGTATATTTGAGGTATTTAAAAATCCTTTTAACAGCAGTTAAATGACACTCTTTTAGATTGGCTTGAAAGCGAGCACACATACATACACTGAATATAATTTCAGGTCAGCTAGCTGTAAGATAGAGTAGACTCTTTTTCATACATCTGTAGTTGGTTTGATCCACTGGTTCTCCAGCATCATCAGCATGCAACATACAAGTGGTACTCATAGGTGTGTCACTACCTTTACTACCATCCAAAGAAAAATGTTTTAAAAGATCCTTAATATATTACATTTATTCAAAACAATTCTATTTTTATTTTTAAAGATCTGAAATCCAAGGAAAAAATTGAGTTCTCCCATTAAAGAAATTTCAAATTCATTTTGCATAATTTTTTAAAAATCAATACATAACGAATTTTTAGATGATCCAAAAATAACATCATCTACATAAATTTATAGTATAAAAACATCTTTGGAAATACTTTTAATAAAAATAGTTGGATCAACTATCCCTTTGGTAAAACGCTTTCAAATAAGAAAAGAGCTGATCTTATCATACCATGCTCTTGGAGCATGTTTTAAGCCATATAAAGCTTTAGAAAGTTTAAAAACATGATTTGAAAAATGGGGATTTG
This sequence comes from Viscum album, assembly GCA_963277665.1. Taxonomy (NCBI): domain Eukaryota; kingdom Viridiplantae; phylum Streptophyta; class Magnoliopsida; order Santalales; family Viscaceae; genus Viscum; species Viscum album. Next base: position 938,941,274 of record OY728150.1, read on the forward strand.
TAAAGCTAGGGGGTTGTTCAACAAACACATCCTCAACTATATACCAATTCAAAAATGCACTTTTAACATCTATTTGATAATGTTTAAAATTCAGATAAGTTGCATATGCAAGTAGTATTCTAATGGCTTCTAATCTAGTTACAGGTGCAAAGGTATCCTCATAGTCTATTCTTTCCTCTTGACTATATCCTTGTGAAACTAACCTAGCCTTATTTCTAACTATATTTCCAAACTCATCAAATTTGTTTCTAAAATCCCATTTTATGCCTATTGTTAAAGTGTCCTTTGGTATCTCCACTAATTCCTAGACATTGTTTCTTTCGAACTGATTTAATTCTTCTTGCATATCCATGACCCAAAATTCATCATTGATAGCATCATTAATATTTTTGGGTTCAAGCTGTAAAAGAAAAGATTGATGTTCAACCTGGTTTATCAGGGAAGATCTTGTTTGTGTTCCACTATTTAAATCACCTACAACAATATCTAGAGGATGATTCTTAAGAGTCCTAGTGCCTCTAGGAAGGGTTGAACTAGATTCCTCATGGTTGTCTGTTGGTTCAGACTCAACAGGTGCAGATTCTGGAAAATTCCCAGAAATGTTCACTTTTAAAGGGGATTCACTATCTTTAACATTAAGGTCCCGAATTGACATATCTTCCTCAAGATGTTCAAGAGAGGTTTTAGGCTCATGTAGATAAGTCTCATCAAATTTGACATGAACTGATTCTTCCACGCATTTGGTTTTCTTATTGAACTCTATATTGGATTTACTAGAGATAGTGTAACCTAGGAAATTCCTTCATCACTTTTGGGAGCAAATTTGTAAAGATTATCTTCAGTATTACGGATAAATACTTTGCAACCAAAAACGCTAAATTAATTAACCTTAGGATTCCTATTGTTCCAAAACTCATAATGGGTCTTCTTAAGAATAGGTCTGATCAAAACTCTATTGATGATTTACCAAATGTATTTACAGCTTCATCCCAGAAATAGATTGGTAAATCATAATCATTGAGCATTGTTCTAGAAATTTCTGGAAGGGTCTTATTTCTTCTATCTACAACTCCATTTTTATGTGTTCTAGGAGTAGAGAAATTGTGATTATATCCATTATGTGAGAAAAAATATTCAAACTCATTATTTTCAAACTCGCAGCCATGTTCACTTCTCAATGTCTTGATTCTAAGTCCACAAATATTTTCCTTAGACTATGAATATTTGATAAAATAGGAACAAGATTCAATTTTGTGACCTAGAAAGTATACCCAAGTCTACCTAGTAATGTCATCTACAAGAACATAAACATAGTGCTTCCCATTTATACATGAAACTCTTTATGGTCCAAAAAAATCAATGTGAACCAACTCAAGTGGTTGAGAAGTTGAAACTTATTTATTTGGTTTGAAAGAGACTTTGTGTTGTTTTCTCTTTTTATAGGGATTACACACTTTGTCAAGTGGGAATTATAATATAGGTAAGTTTCTAACAAGACCTTTCTTAGATAGCTTCCTAAGTGAGTTCACTTTGAAGTGTCCTAACCTTTTTTGCCATAACCATTATTCCTTATGTAAAGAATTTAAGTAAGAAACATTTTTCTTGGATAAATAATTTAGATCAATAGCATATACATTTTCATTTCTACATACAGTGAAAAATAAATCATTTTTAGAATTGAAAACATTGCATGCATCATTCTCAAATTTAACATCAGTACCATCCTCACAAAACTGAGAGATGCTAAGTAAATTGTACAATAGTCTATCAACAAAGAGTACTTTAGAAATTACTATTGTATTAGGGTTATCAATTTGATCTAAGCTGAAAATTTTTCCCTATTCATTGTCACCAAAAGTGACATGTCCACGATCAACTTTAATTAAGATTTTGAAGAAAGGGTAGTCTTCTATCATATGTCTTGAAAATCCACTTTCCAAGTACCATAAAGATTTATAGGACTTTTTAAGCAACTTCCCTACAAAACAGATTAAACATGGATTCTAGAGAGGTTAGCAAGTAAAACTTTGGAACACATATTTTCATTATAGGTATCCTAAAATTAGAAAACATATTTTGAGACATAAATACTTTGTTTAGTCCTTTAGAAATTTTTTTCTCAAATTATGGTCTAGAACTAGAACTAGCAGTGAGCTATCCAGATTTTGGAAAAAAATTTGTTTTGCTAAATTTTCTCTGTCCGGGTTGATATCCTAGCCTAGTTATATATTTTGGAGTAATCTATTTTCCTATCAACTATGACAGGGTATCACTACCATCATCGAACTTCTCAAGATCCTTTTTTAATTTCACATTAGACAATTTTAACTCTGTATTTATTTTAGCATCTTGGAAAATTTCACTTTTTCAATATCCATATTTGACTTGTAATTTTAATTTAAGGCATGCTGTCTTTTCAGTGATTTAAATTTATCCTTGAGTTCTTTAAAGATGTCATCAAGCATCTCACAATAATCAAAAATTTCATCTTTAGTCATGTATTAATCATTATGAGAGCCAGTTTTATTCCCAAAATAATAAGTATTAAGCATAAGGGAATTAAGTGTTACCTCAGATGTTTCTATCATGAAACATAAGTTATCTTGTTTGTTCTGTTCACTATCAGAGACTTCAGATTCACTTGAGCTATCTTCTGAAGCACTCCAAGTATCTTTCATAGCCTTTTTGTAACCTTTTCTTTTATCCTCATATTTTCTCTTGAATTTCAGGTTTGGGTAGTCTTCCTTCACATGAACTTTTCATTTACATTCATAGCATATTATTTTACTTGTATTATCATTCCACATGCGGTCTTTCTTTCATTGTCCTTTATGATCATACTTTCCTTTGAAGTTTGACGTTCTAGATATTTTCTTCTTTCGGTAGAACCTTTTAAATCTTCTAAAAATTTGTGCCATCTCCTCACCACTGTCTGAATTTGACTCTTCACTTGTTGAACTGTCTACAGGTACTTGAACTTTTTCTTTATCTTTTCTCTTTGTGGCAGAAGTCTTGAATGCTACTAACATATTTCTTGGTTCTTCTTCTATTTCTTGATTCACCTTAATCTCTTCTTCATACACCTTTACCTTTCTAATTATCTCCTTTACTGGTATATTGCTGATGTCACATGATTCTCAGATTGATACAGAAGTGCCTCTCCATCTGTCAGGTAGGCATCTAAACAGCCTCATGATTTGGTCTTTATTGTCCACTGGTTTCCCAAGCAGACTCATGGTGTTCACTACTTCATTTAACCTGAGATACAATTCAGATATTTGTTCATCATGATTCATCTTAAAATTATCATATTTAATAGTATAGGTATTTAATCTTATTTCTTTAAAATTGGTCATTCATTCACGAGAAATAGCCAAAGTATCAAAAATTTCATAAGCAGTCTTATAGGCAGATATTCTATTGAATTCTTCATCACCTAAATCACAATACAAGGAATTCATTGCTTTAAAATTATTATTATAATCAGCTTTAGTCAATTGAGACCATATATCCCTAGCATTATCAGGTAATGCATGTTGTTCTTCAATTGCCTCCCAGATTTCAGGTCCTAGGATTTCTAGATGCATTTTCATTTTCATTTTCCACTGACCATAATTATTTCCATTAAAGAATGGAGTCCTGTTAGTAGAAACACCCTCAACTCTATTATCCATAGAAAACTAAAAGTTTAAAGAACAAATTTTTTTTGATATTATAGAAATTTTAAAATCTTTGAGGTGCAACTAAAATCACAGTTGAAAAGAAATTAAACCGCATGACAAGCTGGTTTGATGGTATGAATGAATAACACCTATGATACCAAATGTTGGTCAGAGTGGATAGTCAAGAGGGGGGTGAATTGAGTTCCAATTAAAATTTCTATTAAAAAAATTAGTATAAAAATCTCCCAAATTAAAACATCCCAGTTAATTAAGGCAATAAGGATATAAATGATTTATTGTTCAATATGTTTCTCACAGGTTGATTAATCATCAGCTGAATTAGTTTGAAAACTATTTCAACTTTTGAAACAAGTTTACTAAACTAATCACAAATACACACTAACCAAAACTAACTATTAGAGTGATTATAAAAACAGATTTCTATCTTTGAAAACATAAGCAACAGATAAATGAAAAACAGAGTACTTGAAAGATAAGAACAAGAATTCAAACAAGAGGTTCAGTCATAAGTCAAGACCTAATCCTCTCCACTTGGTGATCACCTGCCACCAAGAAGTTTATATAAAAACTTGATACAGAGCCTGTATCAGGCGGTACAATGGTTTTCACAAACTGTCCAGGTTTTGCAACCTCTACCACAGTTTTACAAGGAAAAACAAACACCCAAGTCACACTAGTCTTATTACATAGTTATGTGTCGGAAACAAGATAAGAGAGAGTTTAGTATGAGGATTTTTAGGATCCCCTAGTTCAAGCACAAGAGACAATGTGTGTAAAAAAGACACACTGCTAAAAAATGTAAAATACTAAACACAATAGAGCTAAAGATGTTAGTAAAGAGTTTGTAATTCTTTATGTGTTGGTAGATCAGATCTGGACTTCTTGGAATGAAGTAAATGAAGTTTTTCTCCTTCTCTGCTAGTTGCCTCTAAAACCGAGGGTCAAAACATCCAAGATCTGACTTCCAGGTGTAAAGATGATCAAAATCTTAGATCAGAATCACTTTTTAGAACAGCACCACAGGACTTTATATGTTCTTCCAACAGATATTTGTGAAGCTCTGGGATCTTCAGAATTAGTGATCGAGTGTTCTTCTTCTTGCTTAGTATATTGGGTATTGGATGTGTCTCCCTTATATGTGTACCTCAATATCTTGATGATTGCATCCGTATATGTCTATATGTATGGATATATATATATAAACCTTTTCATTGGGTCTATATATATATATATATATACTTTTTTCATTCCAGCATACCATTATGTAATTCAGCAGGAGCCAACAAGAGGAATGATCCACCCTTGTGTGGTATTCGTCGTACTACGTACAATTTCCTGATATGCCTGCAAATATCATTAAATAATGTCATGTTCCTTAAATTGTCCAAACATGACCGTTATGATAATATTAAGGAAATTAGTAAAGTAAAGAATAGGTTATCATTAGACAGGCAGTAGATGCTTGTCATGCGGTGGACTTCAACAGTAAGCTCCTCAACACTAGACTTCTTCGGTAGGCTCAACAGTATACCTTTCCAGTGGTAGACTGTCTCAATAGTTGACTTCACCAATGGTGGAGTTGTCTAGTAGTATACTTCCACTAATGGTATAATTTTTCCATGGTAGACATGAACTGAGAACCATATAACAGTAGACCTTCGATGGTGAGTCTGACAGTAGACTTCTAACAGAAGCCTTGATAATAGTGACCTTGTCACAATAGTGACATGTAATAGTGACTCTTCATCTGCAAGATTTGGTAAGTACTCAAACTTTAGTCTTGTAATAGTGACCTTTGATAAACAACTTCCAAAAGTAACTAGATATCTTCAATGGTGACCTTTAGCAACCATCAACAGAAGTGTTCTCAACGGTGACCTTTAGCAACCTTCAACAAAAGTGTTCTCAACGGTGACGTTTAGCAACCTTCAACAGAAGTGTTCTCAATGGTGAACTTTAGCAACCTTCAAAATAAGTTTTCTCAACGGTGACCTTTAGCAACCTTCAAAATAAGTGTTCTTACCATTAGCCTTTAACTGTGAACATTTACTTAGGGAAATGTAAACTATAAGCTGATGCAACAAAGTCATGAGACTAAGAATATATAGATTTATCATGATAAATAATAAAAAGATAGAATAAAATTAATTATCAAAAGACTTAATATATTATGATCAGTATTAAACATGATTTGGGATTATCAAAATAGGTGAGTCCAACACAATTGTACTTGTATATTTAAAGACCATTTTATGCTCTGTTTTAATACATTTTTTCAGCACGTATAATCTGAATGATTATATTATTATTTAAATTATTTTATCATTATAAATTTTTTAAATATTATTTATGAACTCTTTGAAATGTTTTATTTTAATATTTCATGGAGAAATATTAAAATGAAATATAATTTTATATTAATCCAGTGTGGCTTTAACAAGCTACAGGTAACATCTATATTATAATATTGTTATGCATTAACAAGTGTCGTTTAGGTATTGGACTCATTCATGCTCCTCATAGATCTTGTTTTAATGTTTCAATAGATTTATTCAAGATATAAAGCATACACCGGTGATGATCAATCACAGAGAATACTGGTGATACATCTTTGACATTCTACTGCTCTCAAAAATTGTTCATGGACTTTTATGACTTCTTCACTCTCATTTTGTTCCCTAAAGTACCACATATTTGACATTTTTCTATTAAATTGATCAATAATCAATGTCATTAAGCTACATTAACATTATAATTATCTATAGAATTTAAATTATTTGTAGTATTCAGGTAATCATGTAAATTTTTATTTATAATTTCCCATTTATGGCTTATTATTTTCCCTTTAAAAGAATGTATTTCTGTATCTCTAATTATTAAACCTCTGATAAGGCCTTCTAGTTTATGACTCCTGGTCAAAATTTAGATATAATATACCAGGTTGGTTTCCTATATTAAGACTAGATTTTTCCTCTGGATTGTTCAAAAGGCAGGGTCTATGAACAAGGTTCTCAAACCATTAAAAGTGAGTTTCTAAGTGGGTACCACTCTCCTTGATAATTTTAGTATATTATATTTTAATGATCACTAATTTTTGTGTTATCTATAATGAAACATATTCATAATATTCATTTAATAGATATTAAAAAATATTTATTAATTATATTTTATAATAACCCAGCAATGTTTTATTGAAAAATGAAATATAGTGTTCCATGGATGTAGTCTTTTCCAAGTACACATGGACAATGATGTATTTTTTAAAGGAACGAGAGAAAGGAATAATATGGTTAAATATTTAAAATTAACAGACATGAAATTTATATTATAATTTTTTCTCAATTATATATTTATACCATTTATTATAGGTGTTTAAGTAAAAGAAACACATGGAATTTGGTCAAGGAGGTAGTCAGAAAATACGCATGAATTTTATTATAGTTTTACTTAAGTATAAAGGGAAAGGTGGATAATTATTTATCCCATAAACATAAAAACACTATAGTATATAGTTAATTTTTATATTATTATATTATAATGGGGTGATAAGATTCAATGAGAAAAATAAATAATTGAAAAATGTTTAGAGAAATATATGTACAATCTTTGTTATTTGAACTTTCTCTTGAAGTTGATCTAAAAAATTGGGCAATTTGGAAAATATATTGTGAACATAATCCCATGAATGTGTATATTTATTTTAAAGGAATTAAAATTTGTAGAGTTTTTGGTGGAAACAGAATTTTATGAGTGGTTTTCAATGGGTGGTCAGAGGACTCTTTTTTATGTGAATAAAATAAATATTTTCTGAATACCCTTTATTTTTCAAATATATCACCACACATTTCTAGTGTAAGTGAATTAAAAAGTTAGAAATAATTATTTTTTGAGTGATCATGGGGTATTAAATCCTCATAAAATAATTATCTCATAGTTTTTATACATATTTTTAGTCATGTACTCATATATATATTTTTACTTTTACGCTTTTACTTTTCACATGGTCAACTAGTTTTTCCCCAATTAACATATGTTTTTTAATTTATAATTACCCATTTTACCTAATTTTGGAGTCCTAAAACTAAATATAAACTCTATATAATATAATATAGTTTATAATTAAAATTAAATTATCTTCTATATTAAAACATTTTATATATAGAAAACTATTGAAGATTTAACAATTATGAGTTCTTAATTTAATATAGTATTGATTACAAATTAAATGTGTGTTAATATAATTATATATTTTAAAAAATTAATATTATATTAATTATTTAAAATAAATTAGTTTAATATATTAGATAAAACATTCATAATATTAATAAAATAAGTCATTGAATATAATATTATCACCATTATCAATGAAATTTACATTACTTTTAAAAATATTATTTTATTCCTAAAATTAAAATGCCCTTTTTTCTTAATTAAGATATAATATTTCTAAATATAGAATCCATTTTATAATATATTATTTCTAAATGTAGAAAAAAAATTAAACTTTCATATTATCATATAGAATGCGTAAAACCCGTTTTTAAATAATTGTATCTCTAATCATAAAATAAAAAAAAAATTAAATTTTTATATATTTTATTAAAAAATTGTTACAAATATTTATACTCTCCATTTTAATTGCTAAAATGTAATAGTAATTTTTAATAATTTATAAAGGTAACACTGTTTTAATGTAAGTTCAATATTTCATGAAATATACGATACTCAAGCGATATTTAAATAAAAAAATCTATTTACTAAAATTTTGGGACATCAAAAAAAATTCAAAGAATTGAATTGTTTGTGAAGATATAATAGACATATTTATGAGATGTGACTATGAAAATACTTTCAACTACATGGTTTTTGTCCAATAGTTTTTTTGATCTAAGTCATATATAATCTACCTGAGGGGGATATGGTCGGTGTCTTCCTATCTCATGTGACATTTTATGTTGTTAATTTAGTTATAGTATGGGAACTATATTTATCTCTGGATGATCTACATATGATCTTTTTTTATTTTTTCTTTATTATAATGAATTATTTAGTGTTATTTTTATTCTTTGTTTAACTATGGTATGAGGGTATTGTCTTCCCATGGTTTTACCTTACATCCTAATTTCTAGTTGATAAATTATGGCATATAGGGATTTTTTTGGAGTTCCTAAAGTATTCGAATCTGTTCATTGTAGAGTAAATAATGTTGATATATTATAATGTGGTATCAAATATGTTTTTTTATTTTTATTACTATATGGGATATGCTTGATAGAATATTAAGTTGGCGATGGGTTGGTATGGATTCTATTTTATATGTCTAGGCATTACCTACATAAGTTTATGTCCATGTTTCTAGTGAGTTAGGATTATTGAGCATTATTTTGATGTTATAAATTAATTAATTATTCTTAAAAATTGATTTTAAATATTTATTTGTTTTTTGTATTCTATCTTTTCTTTTTGAGTATAAAGACATTATTTTATGAATAATATCAATAACATGGGTAAATATGACATGTAAATATTTTTGAGTGATTATGATACCAGTTTTGGAAGAGAAAATAGTTTTCAATTATTAAAAGTATCAAAAATTAATTATTTTTTGTTCTCCCAAATAACTTATAGATTTAATTATATATAACGAAACTATAGGACTTTGTATTTCTTGTTATTGTTCATTATAGGGTTCTGTTGTTTATATAAACATGGATGTTACCTAAGTCCTCATGGGGTAGTCTAGTAAGTCATTTCCTAGTGAGGATTCACATCCTTGAGTTTATAGTTTTCTAGAGTATGAGATTCTCTATTAGTAAATAAATTAATATAATAACCCTATAGTATGTGTATTAGAATTTTAATGAATATATATATCTAAGATAAATGTTTGGATGTTAATCTATTGGATGTGAACTATGTTCTAGGTGGGAGAGTACTTTTCAGTTCATATTTTACTTCAAGTATTAGAGATTTGGGTTTTATAATATATTAACAGTATACCATCCTATTATTTTAGATGAGTTGTGATATATAAGGGTAGCCTAAAAGAGGTGTTATCCCATGTTTCTGAGTTCCTTTAGAGATGAGAAGAATAGGTAGATTTTTTTTGTATTGATATTGATGAATGCGAGTTTCAGTTATGTAAGTGATATAGTCAGGGGAATGATTTTGGTGATTTGGATATTAAAGAATGTTTAGTTATTGTGTCATGATATGTATGACATGAAAAAGATACATGACCATCTAGTTAATTTGTTTAATTATCCATGAATTAATATATTAAAGTTGTGTGTTATGTTTGGTAAGATAGTTTATTAGAAAGCTTAGCCTAGGAGTGAAGGGATACATCTCAAGGTTTCATGATTTAAATGGTATGTCAATATTGAATTGATGTTTTCACTAGAATCGGTATGAATTGTTTTGTAAAAAATGGTTGATTAGAATTTATTAACTATTTAATTGATGAATACTCTCTTACCATGGGTTAATAGATTGTGAATTTGTCTCTATTATGTGGTAGGTGGATTGCTACAACCAATTAATAGCCTATGGTAGAGAATACTTGTGTTTTGTTATGGTTTATTATACATGGAAGGCATGTGAGACATGAAAATAGGTGCATTTTTAGAAATCTCTTGGATATGGAGATTTAGTGTGGATTTCACATGGTTCTTGGTGAGGAAGTCCTTGGGACATATTAAAATGCACTATAGTTTCATTTGATACCATCCTAGTACGTGGATATGATGGCTTGGGATGTTATGTGTTTGGTCCCCTGAGAATTTTATGAGGTGTATTCCCTAAAAAAATACCAATATTTCATGATGAAACCTATGAAAAATAGGTTACTTGACTATATATAGATTTGAAATAATTTTTCAATGGTTTCAGTAGACAATCATGCATGGATGGTGATTGGATGTAACATAATATGAAAATATATGAGACAACATATTACATATAATAAATACAGTAAAAGGTGGTTTCGATCCTATATATGATTTTGTGTGGTGAAATAATAAGGGGTTGTTATGGAAAATAATAAGGTTTGATTAACCTATGGAAATAAGTGCCTCAAGATAAGACTAGTGAGTGATATGAGATCTCTACAATATGATAGTGAATTGACTTAGTGTTCATGAGATGGTTGACATGCCTAGAAATAAATATAATATTGTTGATGAGTTGCAAACATTTTTTAGATGAAAAATATGGATCGATTACTATTCGGTACTAAAAACTTCATTGGGTAGAGTGTCTCTGTGTGATGGATATATAATTTAGAGAGTTTCATAGCATTGATGGGCTGGAAAATGATCTGTTATGTGTTTCTAGTGAGACAAGGGAGGTAATCCTATAGGATATAACACAAGAGTTTTGTGATTGTTATAAAGGACATGGACCTTAATAGAGATCCATTATTACATAGGGTATGTTGTTATATTATCAGAAGTATTGGATAACAGTTTTATAGGGAATTGTAGTATCATTAGACAGTTGAGTAGAAAAAGGGATATGAACCTATATGAGTATAATTAGTATTCTATAATAGTATTAGTGTTTGGATATAGAAGGATATTGATCAGTATCATCCATGTGGATTCATGATATAAAATTTTTAATAGTGTGAACCACACCATAGAGCATCTAACTTTGTGGTTCTCATTTTTGATAGTTTTAAATAAAAATTATGATCAATTTGTAAATGGAACCAATATGCTGTAGGGGTCATGGTTTTGTGATGGATCTAGTCAAAAAAATTATATTATCCATCTAGTTTTTTGTGATAGTACATCTCTTTCCTGAGACAATATGTATACCACAAGGCACCACTTTTTTTCAAATGTTGTAATTTTTTACAGAAGCATTTACATTATTCAGACATGTCCACATAACCAACCAATTTAAAAAAACACACACCTTTTTCTACCTCTTGAATATAATTCCATATCTAGTGGCTAATAGCTAAACTTTTTTGGGCTCAACTTGATTCCCATTGAATAATATTAGGAGTGGGGAATTGTTCTTGTTTTTTATAAATTATTAGAACTATGATGCGTGAGGCAGACGACTTTGAGGACTTTTCAGTGATGTGGGGTATCATGTAGGGTATTCATTTTCAACTGAATATATTGAATTTGTTATGGTATAAACACATCATCCAATGAATAAGTAGTTTTTTAATGGCTTTGGGTGATATGATCTCATAGTTTTGAGAAATAGAGATTTTTTATGTGTATTTTCAAAATGAATATAATAAATAGAATACATTGAAATTCGGTTGTGCATAAAGGTTTGTGATAAAAAAAATTTACAGAGAGGTAAATTATTATTAATATGCAGCATTATATTATGGAAATTATAATGAACTATATTATAAATTGTTGGTAAAAATATTAGTATTTTTTTTGGTCTCAATGTGGAGGATGTTTTAAGAATTTGGTTTCTAATTAGAAAAATATGTGTTAAAAATTCTCTTGGAAGTGTTTCGGGATGTGATTCAATGCCTTTGAAATGTCTTCAATGATTTAAAGAGTTATAATGTGGGCTTGGGGTGGCCCTATTGATGAGTTTTTTCTAAAGGTGTATTTTTACATCAGGGGGAGTTAGGGTCACACCGATATGTTTGGTTGAGTGAGGGTTCACACCTTATCCATGTAGATAACCATAGAGTGAGGGTCAATGTTCACAACATGATTACTATTTCTCATATCATGGTGGAGTTTTTTGGGTTTCTATAAAGGAAAGATCCTTATGTATGTAGTTCATTCCATGAAAGAGTGTCTCACATCCCAATTATGACCGTTAAATATTGAACCCCTATGTATTCAATAAATAAATTTTATAGAAGAAATGTTGGACATTCCATGAAATAAAGAATTATACTATAGTGGTAACAATTATAACATATTTTGGAAAATATTAAATATTTTCTTTGTGAAAAATCATGGGGATGTCTGGTCACGTTGTGAACCCTTGGGTCACATTGTGGATCCTATTGAGGGGGAAGGTCATTCCACATAAGCATGTACAATTGAATTTTTTATCTTCTTAGAGATACAGTGCCACCCCAATACCAAAAAGTTCATTCCATGATTTATTGGAGCATAAGATACTGGTTCTTCCCTGTATAGTTGTAGCTCATCATGACTAGGCAGGTTCATGTCAAGGAGTGATCCAAGGTGTTGTTCCATTAAGTGACCAATTCCAAAGTTGTGTAATGACACTATGAAAATTATCTTCACATAACATTGTGGTATTTCCTATTTTTTGTTAAAGGTACATACCTTCCATTTCCATGTTATACCCTTCAAGATTAAGTGAAAAGGGGGTATCTAAAGAGGGACATTAAAAAAAATCTTCAACACCTTATCACTAATTTAAAATACACTTTAATAGGGGTGGTTGATTGGAGTTTTTATAAATATTTTATTTATTATTTTCCCCCTCCTTCCTCTGTTATTTACTCCCATTGTTTACATTAAATTTCTTGTGATTTTAGGCTAGGATATTATTAATACTTTACTACATCAATATTAAAGTTCCCTAGAAAATGGGTCTCTAACATATAGTGTATAATGGATTTTCTAATATGATGATAACACATAATTAATGAATATAAAATTTGATTTATATTTTATAATGTATTTTCTAGTGTTTCAGTGATTTTTATTGGAATTGGGGACTGATTTGACATCACTTAATTTGGATTTTGTTCTTAGGGTTACTAAGGAAATTCTATGAGATATTGGCATTTTATTGCACAATGTTGTGTTGACTATATTCTTTTTTTTTTGTGTTTGGCCATTAGGACTCATATGTTTATATTAAATATTAGATTTTAAATTCTTATAACATATTATATGGATGTGATGGATTTAAATAGGGACTTGGGCATTGGTAAAAGATTTTTCAAGGCATGGAAGTTCTTATACGTGAATTAGTATAGTTGGGATATGTATGGAATTTTTTTTGCATGTTTATTAATTTTTTACATGTAATGAAATATATTGTCTCACAACATCTATATGGAAAAAAATAAATTGAATCTAAAAATCATTTTTAACTCCAATGAGTATAAAGTAAATTTCCTAGTCTAGGGAAGACCATTGAATACTAGCATGATACCTCAATTGTCACTGGATGTAGGTTTGTCTGTAAATTTTTTTATTTATAAAATATTAATCCTATAGTTTTATAAATTCAAGGAATAAATATATTGGACCTTTTAAATGGTTCCATTAATTTCTTCTATATATAGGGGGTGTGATATAATTCTAATGGTTTGTCTAAGGGTAGTTTGTATGGGACCCTAAGTTGCCTTGTGGAATTTAGTATAGTTGATTAGAGAGTTGGGAGTGTGTTCCTCTGCTAATAATGTGTGGTTTTTCAGTTGGGTATGATGTGGAAAAAACTATGTGTACTTTAGATGTCAAAGGACCAACCCATATTAACAATATAACTGTGATGTAAATTTCGACATCCTTTTTGTGTGATTACTATATTGGTTTTTCTATGTCGATAATTAGACCATGACTATAGTATGTTTATATTTTTTGGAACTATTCCCATTATGTGATGGTCATGGATACAATTGTCTTGAAATGAGATAAAGAAACACTCATAGGGCTTGAAGACCAATATTTGATATAAGATACTATATAAGGTACCCCAAACATACATTAACTCAAGAGAAATAATTAGACTATATGTCACAACATGATTTTAGAGTATTATAAATGAATTATGGGAATAGATGGTGTGATTTTGACATTTTTTCATCACATGGATGAAAAGGATGCAAGGGGGAATACCATTGGGAGAAGAGAAGAAGGGAAATGATGTATGCTGAGGATCACAAAATCCTCCATAGGCCATTCACCCAGGTACTCCAAAGCACTGAAATCACAAAAGATACCTGTGTGCCAACCATTATGATCATCTTGATTGCTAGCCTATGTGAGATTATTTGGAGAGACACCAATGTGATATGGAAACTTCTTCCATGGTCTTATATTTTCCTATAAATAAGAACCCATGGTCTTTATTTGTCTAAAAAAATCCTGAAGGCCAACCAAATCATGGTTCACTATAGTACTTATCTCATGCACTATATTAACATATATTTAACATTCTGAAACCTATTGAATATTGATTTAAATGGGGATAATGAAACTATAGTTATCACATGGTTTGAAATAATCAATGCCTTTATGAGTCACTCTCTCACCCTATGATTAACAAAAACTAGAACAATGTGACATTCCTCAACCAAAGAAATATGTGTGTCACATTATTGAACTCCTATGGAAGCCATTGAAGGCTTGATAAAGTTCTTCCCCAACTTTAGTCACCCAAGTGGTCTGTCGCCAAATGTTCCACCAGTTCTCCGAATCCTACCTATGTGAAGCACCCCCTACGTGACCCTCCTTGGTTGTCCCTAATATATAGCCTATGCAATCCACTCATCAGGCATTCTTTAAATACATACATGGATGGAACTCTCCTTGTTTGGATATATTTTCTATGAGGGATCATGTTGAAGCCTCCCCAAATACCTCCATAGATGAAAAACCATGGAAAGAGGAACATCAGTGTGTCCCCCATTTGGGTGTGTCTTTCATCGGTCCAAGTTTTAATAAACATGTCTGATTGGCTAATTAGGGTTATCAATGTGCATGTGAGTGTGTATAACTATGATCATGAGGAATCCTACCCCCAGTATAGTGTTACAGAGTTTCCATCCTCTGATATTAGGGTTAGTATCATGTCCTCCCCTTCATTTATCTATGAACTAGAGTCTTGTGTTTCAGGCAGGGATGGTAAGGATTACACATTATTTTATATTCATCATGGAATGAGATCCTCCTCCCTCACTATGAGACCCATTTTAAGGAATACATCCTAGAGTAATCCCCTGTCCTTTCTGGAAGTAAGTTTCACTCTTTCAAATCTCCACCTCATGAGAACTATGTCAGGTAAGGGATGTGAACCAGAACCCTCTACCACTCTCCTGCTTCCTTCCTTCCTCACTTTCCATACTATAGACACATTCCTTGATAGAGTTAATAGATATAAGTTTCATATCCCCAGCCCATTACATTGGTAAAATAGGTATCAAAGGAGATGGGAATACTTTATTCCCTATTCCTCTCTCTATTGGCCTTATCACCACATCAACATGCCAACAAGGGAAGATTGTGTGGCATCTTAGATCATCTTTTTTCTCCTGTTTCTCAAACTGAGAATGACTCATGTGATCTTAGAAGTTAACGGTGATCATGAAATCTATACGACTCATTCCATCTCTAGAACTGTGAGAACTATGATTTCAATTATATATAGGATACATTGGATTCCCTCTTGTGGCCTGAGCTCAATGGGAATATTCCTCATGTGTTAGACAAAATCAAAATTCCCTTAATCTGGAAATCATCCTCTGGATTAAACTCGAAATCAAGCATCAAAATCTCCATGATTTTACAACCCTCATGGTCCATTTTTTGGGAATCCCCTTTAATAGTAATCCCCAAGTTAATCATCTCAAAGGGTTTTACTCCCTTTTGAGATAAACCTACAGCAACACCATAGGCACAGGTCCTTATAACCAAATTATGTGGGTTTTGATATCCCACCAAATATGATATATAGGAAGCCTTCATGATGACCATACCCAACACTCCAAATTAACCTTGTTCTCTCTGGGACACATTCCCAGCAGGGTATAATTCATCCCAAGAAAACATATTCCTCCTGTGGTGCATGGGATGCTTAATCATAAGTCCCATATATTATTTGACTAATAACCCTCCACTTGGACCTCCTTGCCACATGATGTTAAACAGTACTACTATGTCCTTATCACATGAACTATAAATGTATGATGTGTCCTAGTAAGTGGAATCGAACAACATGGGTTCTGATTCCATTCAAAAGGAAATTGAGGAATCCAATTTACGGGTTTAATCTTGACATAAAAATAACCCTTGTATCCCTGGATGACGATACACACTAGATTTCTCCCACTGAGTTTCTAGGGAACCTACATACTCATAATATTGACCAAATAATCTCTTTGGGGGTATTTAAGAGTGTAACATCAATTTATGACCTCATATACATATCAATTGATGAAGAACCTCAAATACATATAGATGATTCTAAGATTTATAAATGCTAATAATTTATTTTTAAATATAGGATGTCCCACATCAGAAAAGGGAATAAATAAAGGATTTATGAGAATTTATTAAATCTATAAGAGTGTCCCACAGTGGGAAATAATTTCCCCCAAAAGGGTGTGATAAGCCCGAACTCCCATACTCATTACCAATGTGACTTCTTAATAATCATTATACAAAACCACTAATGATGCATGCCTTTTGAAATAAGGTACCTTTTTATATATAAAAAATGGGTGTTTTTGATTCCATGAACAAACCCATTAGAAACCATTCAGAAATGGAAAAAATCACGAGGCACAAATTCTGAGGGAAATAAAAAATAGTGAACCTAACATGAATCCTCAACCAAGATGATTGTATCACCCATGTATTAGGATTCATTCACATGATAAAATAGGGCTGAAAAATATAATGAACCATGCATGTGTTCATTCAGATGATTTTTTTTATTTTTAGGGTTTTTTATTTTTGGTTGTCACCTTCTAGGAACATACTCTCAGAGATCCCTTTAATCCAATGATGTAATTCTATCTTTCACTAATGAATACCCAGGTCACTACTCAGGCTAGATCATCATCCATGCTAAGGATGCAATCACCAAGCCAGTATCATAAATGTTTGGTCTCAATCTTACTGGTCTGATAATACTGTCAAAATATTACAATCCCAACCCTAGAGGCCGCACGAAAAGCCCTCCACTTCGCAATGCCCCATCGATCATCCGGACAATAATGATCGGTGGTCTTGATAGAGATGGTTCCAATCATTGTCTTATTACATTTCAAGAACATATACCCAAAATTTTATAACTAGTACCTATTGTATCTTAGGGAGATAGATCAAGGGGCCAAATATGACCTCAACCTGATATACCAGGGTCCTTCTCAAGGGCTCTTTCCAGCAATAACCAAAAACAAAACCATGAAATAGTTAAACCTCATCATGATGAGGGTGTTCTCTGCAGTTGTTGTCCTGGGTACTTTAAACCCAAACATGAAAGATGGCCTTCCAAGGATGAAAATTGGTCAGCAGTGAGCAATGTATCACTTCTACCCCCTATGGAAAAGTCCTTCAATCAATTTTTTTTTTTGGAAAATTGTGATTAGATATATACAATTATCCAAAAAATTCCATCCATCTAGAGGAATAGACTGGAGGTAACCATGGAAAACAAATGTAACAATATGGTGGAATAATATGAGTAGAAACTTACACCTACATGAACCCATAAATCCTACCAGCAGCCTTGTCTTGTAGCACCTAGAGAAGTCTGTCAGAAAGTACTAACAAAAAGAAGTTGGAAGAATAAATTATCTACCCCCACCTATGCATACTCTTAGTATCTAATTATAGGAAAGTGAGGATAGGAGAAGGCACGTACACCTACTCTAGATACGGAATGGGCATATATTCTTATTCTAGTCACTGAAGTCACCAACCATGTCTTGTAAATTATGGAAGGTTGGATTAAAATACCTGGACACATCCTACAGACATGTCAAGACATCATAATGGTGGTCACAATAGTGCCCAAGGTATGGACCTATAACTATATCCCCATAAACTGGGTGTCTCATCAATATGACACCCCCGACTAGATACACACATCTACTCCTATCCAGGAGAGCCATGGGGAATGTCCCCCAAATTATATGGACAACTATATCGGGAACATACACCCTCTCCAACTGAAGGTAATAGGCTTATCCTAGTAGCCACTTCAAGGTAGGCACAAACACATTCCCATGAAAACCACTTCTTCAAGAATGTGGACCCAATCACTTATAATAAAGAATCCCATAAAAAAGGCTCTTTCGACATAATTGAAAAATCAAGATATGATCGAGGATATGGCTCCGCTTATTTTTAGAATTTATGAAGACCTTATATGCTTATGTTTGGAATATCAAGATCCTACCAACTATTTAACAAATTACAGGATTAGTAGCAGTAATTCCAAATGTCCTCTTAGAACAATAAACCATAAAAGATTGCTTCATGACTGCAATCTGGTCGATCTTGAGATCCAATCTCATAATGAGAGTCGTGAAAGCCCTCCATGTGGCCAAAATGTTAATAATCAAGAGGGTCTTCCCCTTGCTATAATCCACCATGGTGTTCCTCCTGATGATGACATTCACTATGAAATTTCTCTATTCAGTATTTGTTTCCATTGTTAATCAAATTATCTAATTGGAAATGCAGTGAAAAGAATGCTCTCTTATCCTAAGGTACTTGTGAAAGAAAGTCCAGTAATGTCTAATACCATGTCATAGTATGGTGAAATCCTTTATCATCTGAAAGATAGCCCAAGGTGATGGTGATTCTCCCAACCAACCCTAGTCAGTTACATTTTATTATAGAGTATGTTTTTACTGATCATGTTTCCTACAATAAGGTAGTAGGAAAGCGTCCACTCTGGTCAGGACATGTAGAGGAACCTTTGGAGAAATATGAAGAAGACATTCTAAACACGAGGAAAGAACTAGAAAACTTTGACATACCTTTCATGGAATGGACTCTTTCCACCGGTAAATATATAATTACACAGGTGTTGTCGGAATATTGCATTCATGAAATCCACCTTAACATGTTGAAAAATATTTATCACTAAAAAGTAAAGGTATTACCCTATGTTTAGTATCGAAGTCATGTTAAGGTAATATAAGAGTTTTATTGCCAAATTGACTTAGAAGCTCTCATAAATTCTAGAAATCAAATAATCATGAAGCAGCAAGGATACCTTCAATGTGAAAGACTCATTTCATTAATGATATTGTGATATCTAATTGTAGATACACCATCTGGAATTAATATTAGAGGATGGGGTGAAAATGGAGAATTACATTTCACTGCAATCCCCAACTAGAAAATCCTGTGGAAGGTGGTATCATGAAATTTACTACCCCCATACCAGATCTAATTAACAGAATCTGTTCATAACCAAAGACATTATCTGTAAAGAAAAGGCCCCAAACAAATCTCACCCATGTTGGTATAAAAGAGAGCATGTTTTTTAAATGATCATGTGAAAGTAATTTGATTATATTGTGAAAGCCTCGTATATGAGGTAATGTTTTCATCAGATAATGAAAATTTAAAATATAACACAATAGTCTTCATAAAGGGGATATAAAGTGTGGGCCGAATGATGCACCCAAACCACATTCAAAAAAACTTTTTAGAATTAGAATAGATGATATGGTACTATCATCCATAATAGTTCGATAGAAACCCCATCCCATAAGGCTGGGGTCTTTTTTAACCCAACCATCAAGGTCATCCAACCAGACCTGAGGGGTTGTGAAATCAAATCAGGAATAACCCAAACCCCCAGGTTCTGAGTCATTTCCCCCACAACAAACACCTCTTCAGTGGGAAGAAATTTTATCCCAATCTGGGAAAATACACATAATAAATCCTGCCTATTCATCCAATCCCATGATTCGGTACATTCAACTAAAACAAGAACGACTGATCTATATAAAGATTTCCATAGGGTTACATTCCATAAAATAGTTCCCAGAGAATTGGAAAAGTAGACTAAAAGATCTCATGGAGGGAGAAAAAGAAGTCAGTCTCACAAATAAATTTATAGAATACCCATAATTTGTTTTTCATTAGTTATATTCCTCAACACTTCCCTCACGGATCCTCTAAAACTTGAGACTAATTCCTAGGATTTAGAAGAATAATTTCTGGTTCACAATGGGGTCTACACTAACACAAATAAATGTGGTGTGTGTACATGAAATAGGAAGCTTCCGTTGAATTTAGTCATTACCTCAAAAAAATCCTTCATTACCTCAACAAAAGTCACCCAACAAGGAAAAGGTAAGGTTAAAATAATGTATCACATGCCTCCAAGAGAGGATATTCATTATTCACTAGAGTAATGATTTTCTCATCAAGGGGAGGAGGTGAAATAATTTAGGAGAGTCAATGAAGAATTTAATTAAGGTTTCTTTATTGTTAGGAATGTTATTTAAGTAGATCCTCAACCTAAACATCACGTTGGAACACCTCAACAAAAAGAGTTTTCCATAAAAACTGGAGAAGATCTGGAACATCTTCTATATGTAGGATACCAACAAACCAATATATTTGGGTCATGTAGTAGAAGATGATGAAGACACTATGTTTCATGTGAAACTATAGTAGGGTTAGGAACATCCTTATAGGCCTTCTGTTATTGGTTACCCATGATAGGTTCCAGCAGTTCCCCCACCTATTTCTCCACCCGTAGCTCCTCCTTTAAAGTCTCCAGCTCATCCAGACATTCCTCAAATGCATATTAACACTATTGAATCACCAACAGATCAATTGGAATACATTGAGGAATGATGTATTCCAATATATTAGGAAAATATATCTTAGCATGAATGGGTATATCTGAATCTTCACCCAGAAAACTTTTGGAATCCCACATTACCCATTTCCAACAACCCAGGAGATCCAGAGTAGCTCTTGATGCATCTAATATCTCACTGTTATCCCATGATGGGTATACCTAAACAACATAAAGTGTTGAAAGTGAAGTTCTTCATGAAATCACTGTAAAGACCATAATTATTGTGGTAAAATAGTTTGTAGTCTTGGTTAATTACTGGGTAAGAAGGCCTCCATATAAAGTTTCTCTTCCAATTGAGTTCAATGCTGCAGAATAAAATATTCTTAGAACTAAAAAACTACAATCAATGTGAGAATGAAAGGATATCATATTTTATTTCTCAATGGAAAATATTTACATAAACCATAAACCTACAACTCACTTAAGAATAGTTTTTTCTGATCAGTTTATCAAATCTTTGTTATGAGTTTCACATGTTTTTAATCGCATTTAAATATCTAGGAGTGT
This sequence comes from Viscum album, assembly GCA_963277665.1. Lineage (NCBI taxonomy): Eukaryota > Viridiplantae > Streptophyta > Magnoliopsida > Santalales > Viscaceae > Viscum > Viscum album. The sequence goes on from OY728150.1 coordinate 938,962,999, forward strand.
TTCTGGTTCTTTCCATTGTTTCTGAAAAAATTGAAAATAGCATCGCTGAGACGAAATCCAAATCCCATGTAATTCCATAAACTTGTGGAAGGAGAACATGAAAATCATAGGCCACTATAGTTACAAATATGAAAGCCCATGTACCCACTATGACGTAAAATCTCACACCATATCATATGTATTAACCTCCCAATGATCAGCAATAATGACCGCCTCATCTGGAAGATCAAATAGATCAGAGAAAGAATCAATTTTAGGTAGTGAAAAAAGTTCTATTCTTTTGGAAATGACCAAGTCCCTTGCTACTACCCCTCAGTGTTAGAAAAGTACTTATTCTTGTTTCGAAAACCCAAGAATCCCAGAATAGAAGGTGAAAAATATTTCCCAAATTATTTCACCTTCCATCAATTGTGGGGGAAACAAATCTAGGATTTTTTTTGTTTTCAATGACCTCTTACAAAAAAAAGGTGAACTCAAGCAATTGAAATGAAAAAGTCACCATCCCATGTAGCATGTGTTTTTTCCACAATTCTAGAGGAGGATAATGAATGGAAATAATTCAATAGATGAGGTACATAAAAGTTCAATAACTGTATGTTGATAAATATGATTAAATAAACCCATTCTATCCTAAAAATGTAGTTGAACTAGATAAAAATTTGTTTGACCACTTTTTCTAAAACACATCGAATTCCATTGGATGATCAGTCATCTAAAAGTCATTCCTCCAAAAAGATACATAGTCAAAAGAGTTAGGTAAACTAATAGGAAGATGAGCCTTTTCCAAAGCTTAAATCGACTTTGAGTATAGAAAGTTTCGTGCCTATAGTCCCAACACATGGGGCTCCTCCCTGCCAAAAGGAATACCATAATCAACCCATAATCCATATTATTTATCATATGAGGATTTTTTCTTTAGTTCCATTAAAGTAATTAGGTTAATGGATCCCTTCTCAAATGACGACTGTGTTTATGAATCGAAACCCAAACTTGGTTGGGGAACTATGGGAATAAGGCATTAGATTCAAATATATTTATATATATAGTATGATATAGTCGTTCCTAGAGTAACTAGTTTAACCATGCCTCTGATAGAACTGTCTATACAACCAAAAATCATGGAAGAGTGCTCCATCAAGATCCGCATGAACAATGAAATTACCCCATGGATTATAGGATTTTCCCTGACATAGTCATCCTACAAGATTGACTAGAGGATATTACATCCCATGATGAACCCCAACGTGTGGGTAGACCCAAACAACATAACTCGCTAAGGGTGGAATCACTTCCAGATCATATCCCAAGGGATGAACCATCCACATCAAGAACATCATCCCCCAAATGACTTGATATTGAACATACTCATGCTGTAAAGCGAAAACCTCTATATTAGAATTGGGATTTTTTGATGTAATTTTCCCAATTACTAGTTAATCAATCTTGGATTCCCTGATCCTATCAAAATATCTCAGGGAAGTACTCATCGAGGTTTTTTCAAAATCCCAGGAGTTTGAAGTCTAGATTTCTACTGTTGATGTATATCGTGTAGAGAATGATCCTAAATAATGTGATGTTTTTGTCTCATTCATTGGACCAGATGTGGATTTTTTTCATATAAGGACATGTCAAACCATAGTATATATCCAATAAGAAAAATAAAATTGATATATAAAGAGCCTTCATTGATAATAGATCATGAGTCATCCTCATTCCACTCTGAGAAATTCAATAATTTGGTCTCAATAAATCTCATTTACTCCTCCACTCGGATGTTATATTGTTATGATAAGAATGAAAAAGTACCTATTAGTGATATCACACTCAGCACTCAATTTAGGGATCTGGTGTGCGACTCATAATTCATATTTTTTCAATATGATACATATTTTAATGTTCTATTGGGAAGATCGTGGCTATATCAACATTAAACTATTCCTTCATCATAACACAAGTGTCTCGAATAATATATTAATAGTCAAATTTGGACATTGTGTTGTGGCAAGGCCCCATTAAAATCCTGTGAATCACAATACATTGAGCTCCTAATGGACTGGGGATTATCTAAGATAACACATTCAAGAGGCTCAATGTAGATTATTTGTTACCCGTTAATCAAATAAAAGGGAGCATTAATTCAGGAACTCATTCCCCAATTTCTATAATATAATTTGTAACAACTGAACATAACAATGTAAGTGAAATTATCATCTATCTGAGAAGTAATAAAATTTTGGATGGAAATGTCCAAATTCAATCGCCTAAGATATAAAAAATATATGTTTCATCAGATAAGATATAATATTTTGTCAAATAAATGAAAATAAATAGACATGCTCATTCTTAGTCCCTCTTCATCCTTTCAGATCTCCAAAATGGACTCATCCCATTAACTAAGCACAAAATTATTTATTTCACTTCGGGATTCCCAAATAACAATTCCTCATATAGAGTATTGCTATATCACATAACTCTTGGGAGGAGGATAAATAAGTAAATCATAAGGAAGATAAATAAGAGGAACACCTCATGGATTCCCATACAACATTTAAGGAAGGAGTCTCCACCACTATAGATGAGATCGATGAAATAAATCATGGTACAGAAGAAGATCTGTGACCTACTCTAATTAGTGAATCCATGAATTCAGAAGAATAAGAGGTACACACTACCTTTATGAAGAAACATAGGGATAGGTTTTCCTATAAATACATCGAGACATCGAGACATGACCCTGAGGTGGTCACCCATCACTTGGGTTTTATAGAAGATCGTCGGGGATACAAGCATTCATCTAAAAGGACATACCCGAGTCACGCCTCCAAAATTGGGTCTAAAGTGGAAAATATCATCAAGTATGACTTCATCGAAGAGGTATGGTATCCAAAATGGATATCCAAAATTGTCCCATTAAATAATATGACTAAGAAAAATCAAATTTTCCATTTAGATTGTATATAACAATCGGAGTTGTCCAAAAGATGACCTCTCAGCTCCAATCAAAGAAAATATAATTGATCCAATGGTTGGTTATTAGGATCTCTCCTTCATGGGTGGATATTAGGGTTACCACCAAATCTGAAAGGTACTGGAATATGAAGCATCCAAAGCTTTCAGATACCCCAAGGGAATTTTTTTTCTATAGAGTCATTCCCTCTGGCTAGAAGAATGTTGGAACGAAGAACCAATGTTTCATGCATCACATCTTCATATCCTTCTTGGATAATTTGGTTGAATTTTGTGTTATTTATTTAGTTTTTAAGTTCCAAAAAGGTTCTAACAACTTGGATGACATGGAAATAATCTTCAAAAATCTTCTACAACATAGCATAAATATGAACCCCTTGAAATTCCCTTTTGAGATGACCTCAGGGTAATTTCCCAACTTTTTGGTACACCATCGCATCATAGAAGTTGATCTTGAGAAAACTATATATAAACTTAGAATTTATCCTTCTTAAACCTAAAATATTTTAGGGTAATTCAAGGAAACTTGTCATACATCTATTTATTTAGAAGAAACCTTGCAGGAATGTCTCTTTAATTTACAAAACTAATGATGAAAGGGTCCATGAATCTGTAAACCGGTGAATTTCGTGATGTTTTTGATAACATTAAGAAATAACTCTTGATTATACCAGTATTAATGAAACTCGTTGATGGGAATACAACCATCATACATGTGACAACCTTTGAGTGTTAATTGGGTTCCTTCCTTGCACAAATGAATGATGTTGGGAATAAATAAAGCCTTTATTATATTAGTCAATGCATTTTTTATTCTAAGACTATTTTATCTAGATATTGAGTAGAGAGTAGCCTGACATTAATCTTCACGGTTCAGAAATTGAGGAATGACCTACAACATCACAATATCTAGTATCTCTATAGAAATAACCATCTCACATTTATCCTTAGAAATCCTATGCTAATAGGATGTCGGGCATGGTGGGTGGTTATTATGTTGTAGTTTTACATAATGTTCCTACCTTAGAAATCAGTGAAAGGTTAGGCATTGGTAGATATCCATTATGATCACCCATCTTCAAGAGAAATCATTAGATACTTATCTTCATGATGAAGAAATATTCTCTATTCATGGAGGCTCCAAAACATGGGAAATGTATTTTTATAGTGCATTTATAATCCCAACATATAATAGAATGGAATAAGGTAGTTTTAAAAATGTTGGGTTAGGAGTTATGAATATCTACCCATAAAAGTTAGAGCTTTTATAATCGTTCATACTATCATATAATTGTACTAATAGTGAGTAAGAATATCATGCGATCATTATAGGCCTGAATTGGTACTCCATGTATCAGTGAACAACCTGGAGGTGAAAGGTGAAACAAAGTTGGTAATCAAACATATCAACAAGGATTAAACAATCTGAAAAGATGAGATAATTCCCTTTTGTGATTATTCCTAAGAGTTAATGGTACAATTCCCCTCATTAAAAACACTAAATCAGGTCCTTTGATCATAGAATGCTCAGGTTGATGGGAGTAAAAATGTAGCCATAGTCTTCGAAGATCCAAATATGGATGAAAATATCATCATCATGGCCCATCGCCACATGGTCTCACCTTTTATTCAAGACATAATGGAATAGATTAATGAATTAAACCCCATCCCTGAGCCACATGGTCCTAAGGATAAATTCTGGTGATGAGTGGTCAATTTCACTCTTTATGATGGCCCAAATCACAACAATTTCCTCTAAAAAGGGGGATTTGAGGGAATACTTTTTATATGTGTCAATAGAGATGTGATTGTGAATATTATGGAATAAGTACATGATATATCAGGTGGTTCCCACTAGTCCGGGTACCAAATTTATGATCAAATATGAAGGCTTGGATACTTCTAGCCTTCGATAATGCAAGATGGAATAGAATTCACCATGAGATGTCTTTATTTCCATGTGAATTCCAACTTCATATATCAACCCCATTGTTTCTATATACATAAAAATACACATGGCCATTTTCTACATCGGTAATGTATGTTGTGGGACCATACCCCCCACCTATATCCAAGAAGATTAAATACAACTCAAATTCAACTAATTTTATCTCTTAATGGGATGAGGAATATACATCAATGAAGTCAGGTCCAAAAGCATTGTCAAATTCTGGAAATTTAGAATCATTATAATATTGGTGTCTATCACACCATACTAATGAAAAATGGCACCAATTTCTATTCTGTTGAGGTAGAAACCCTATATTAGGTATAAAATATAAAATACATCCACTTGTACTACTATTATGAAACATCTAATGAATAGATATAAACATTCAAGAAGACCATTTAAATAATAAATTTAAAGATTGTTTCTAATTAAATTAATTCTCATCCTAACAAGAACTTGGATGCCATTTGAGATTACCAAAATATGAGCTGTACTAGTACACAAGTAAACATGTATTCAATGGTATATGGGACAGAATCAATCCTGCCAATTGAGGATCAATTAATAGTGGTGCGTGTTGAAATCTATGATCAGATATCTATATATGAACAATCCCAGAAATGACTAGATGAATTGGATTGGCTGGATGAAAAGATCATACAAATATTTATTCACTTGGAAGTCTATCAAAATCGGATTGAAAAAGCCTTTAACTAGAAGGTAGTCCTCTGTTCATTCATCTAAGGAGAATTGGTAGTCCTTAGGGCTCTAATGACACCTGGAATAAAGCCTCCAAATCCTGAGCCGAAGTGGGAGGGTCCTTACTCTATACACAAGGTCCACTCTAACAGAGCTTATTCCTTGAACTCAATGGGTGGAGATCTTACCATGAACCCAACTAGTGCGGGGTTCCAAAAGAAATATTTCATGTGATCACACGACATTGAACCTACGTGAATGACATTAAACTACATAGCACCACTTATATCCAGGCTATATGATGTTATATTATATATTATGTCTTTTTCATAAGAACATAAATTGAATGACATAAATATAGAACTCACATGACACTAAACTATTTGGAATCATTGTCGTTATTGCATGAAAATAAACTACATGGCATATGGTCCTAGTCATATGACATAAAACAACAAGACAATACTTTTCCTCACCCCATTGATATTAAACTACATGTTTAGTATCTCTCTCGTTAGATGTTAGGACCCCCCCCCCCTCCGAGTACCTTGATTTGAGATATTCATCATTGACTCTTAATAATGGGCCTCTATCTCATCTGTAGGTCCCAATGACATCTCTATAACCACTCAGTTGATCAAGATGCCATCTGGGAAAGACATGAGGAATAAAATCCTAGAAACTCCCCTGTATAAGAAAACCATATATCATTTCCACCCCATAATGGCATTTTAGCCCCCTTTTACAGGTATATTCCCAGACACTTTCACTTATTTATAACAAGACGATAAATTGTGCAGGAAAATTCCTCATTGTTTGATGATAAATTGATTGATCTATTCTAGAACTATCCGTGGATCCATTGTCCTTTATAAATAGATATATAGTGATACCTGATATTCAATCCTCATAACTAAACATGAAGAAAAAGATATATATCCCTCCATTCCATATGTACAAACTAGATCAACATAGGGATCTTTTCCTGAACATGTAGCTCAATTTTCATCACAACAAGAAGAATGGTGAAACCTAGACCTCATATTTGGAGCCTAACCATCATTATGGAAAAAATTGAATCCCCTTTCCCCATGTCAAAACACAAATTTTTTTTGTGAGGAAAACCTACTCAAGAACTAGATGTGGCTTAATTATTACATCAGTAAGATATATAGTGATGCCCAGATGCCCAATCTAAGGCCTAACTGTTATCCAAAAAAATCCCCCATTCTATCTATATGAATCATAATTGCACTGGGTAAATCATCCAAACTATGTGCATCTTTATTCATACTTATGAAAGATATGTAGTGACACCTAGGTCTTATACCTTATCCCAAAAACAATATTTACCCTCTTCTTCAAATCGGTTTATCTTTTTCTGATCGCATAATGTTAAACTAGATGGGATATCAAAAACTAAATATAGATTGATTCTCATCTTGATGAGATAAGTAGTGATGCTTGGATTATATCTCATGACCGGACCACTATAAAATAAAAATACTCTAATATTTCACCTGTGTTAACATTGAACTATAGAAGAAACCATTACCATTCCTCCTTTATAGCACTGGGAATAGCTCACTTGGGCTTTGGAGTTTGATAAATGAGTTTTCTACGTATATAAGGTACATAAATTCACATTGGTACTATCTTGTTCCTAGAATTCAAACACTAAAATACACACCATATGTCTTTATCACATGAAAATAAACTGCATGATTGTCTAAAAACTATATGTGGATGAATTTTTCTACAGTATGATACATAGTGACAATTGGGTCTTCCACTATAGTATAGTCACAACATTTCTTTTCACATTATAATCACTCGCATATTTACCGCATGATGAAAAACTACATAGTTCTTCCATAACTATCTGTGGCTTGATTATCATCCAATTGAGATACATAGAGCTGAGTAGGATTTCAATTCCATGTCCAAACCATGGTGTAAATAAAAAATTCCCATCTTCTATATACAAACAACGGTCCATGAATGATATCTTATTTTGGGTCTTATCACTAATATCTCCCATGAAGGAAAAAGAAATAAACCGCTTGTATATATTAGTTAGATCTATAAAATGGACTTACATCTTAGGGAAAACATAAATCCAAGGAAATAATTTTTTCTTATACATATCCTTTCTACCCATCAGACACCTAATCAAAGGAAATTTTGGATCAAAATTATCTTATCATTCTCTCGGTGATAGAATCTATGATACCTAAGGACTTTTTTAGATGACTATATTATAATAAAAAGAAGATGGATTCGAATAATCATTTCACAAATTCAGGGTCATTCATCTAAGGGATGACATTATTGACTATGAAGTATGTTCCCTAGTTGGCCTTGCATAAAATATCCTGTAAAATGGGTTTTTCAATCTGTGGTAACTTTGTCATTCGGAGAAGCCTCTTTTGTCTCTCTCATCTTTGACGATGTTATGATAAATCCCACGATTGGAATTTGGTATACAATAATCTCCTACATAATTGTCCCATATCCTTTCTCTTTTTCTAATAACCACGTAGATAAGGGTTTAGGATTTCTTCCCTCTTGCCTGAAGCATGCTAGAACAACCTTGGTCTAATAGGAAACATGAAACTAGTTGTTTCCATGATGTTATGGAACTATTCATGTGACCTAAAACTATAGAAAATACACTTAATGCACTATGGCCCGACCTGCATAGAGATCATAATCCCTCGATTCTATGGAAATGTTGACTTGGATATCCCCATTACTATTCATGTACTTTCCCCTATAAACCAAAATCATTTCTTGGGGAGATCCAAATCTCCATAAACATTCATCATATTTTAGCGATATAATATTGGAACTCTTGAAGAATTCCTTTCCTAATGATGTTATAATATGACCTAGTTGGCTTTTCATATGTTGCTCAAAAATTTAAGAGCATTTTTGACAAAGGATTCCACTATTGACTATACAGTACATGCCCTAGATTTACTTGCATAAAAATACCACAAAACAGGTTTGTAAATTGGTGGAAACTTCGTCCTCAGGATATAACTAGTCTAATGACCCAATCCCTTTTATCCATACCACTCTTCAGATCAAGGAATACCCAAATCACATCTTATAACATTCCAATATCACATTTGAATATGGAATCACTTTTCCAGACAAATTAAAAACAATGAGAGAATAATAAAGAATTTTGTAAATGCTAAACACCATAAATTATATCCCCCTAACATCCTTATTGTACAATATTAAAATACACACCATAATTCATTGTTGTATTAATTTAAACTCCATATCATAATTTCCATATTTTATGAATTTAAAATCCATAGAATAATGTTATTTTTGTATGATTTTAAAAATCATTTCATGAATCCCTAGTCGCAATATGATAAACTACATAGGTAATGTCCTAATCACTTGAAGTTAAACTGTATGATACTTTAACGCTTTTCAAGAAGTATGTCATTCCCTCCTGATATAAACCATATAACAAAATATACCCTCCCTCATATGATCCCAATTTAGGTAGGATAGGTTTAACACTTATTGCCAATTCTAATTCAGATATTCCCTTCATTCTTAGACACCACTCTTTGGAAAACCCACTTATTGTGGTCTTGAGAAGTTTGAATAAAAAAATTCAACCATTATCAATAGGTTTTTGGAATTACTGAGACTTTATTTTTTTTACTATGTTTTAATATACCATAGTTTAATTTTCACAATTTTCTCATAAATTTTAGATAATGTCATCCAAAATATACCACTATTGACAATACATTACGTTCCCTAGTTGGTCTTGCATAAAACAACCCACACAATTTGTTTGTTAATTAGTAGTAACTTTTTCCTTAAAATTTACCTCATGTATTCCCTAATATCATTTATTTAGATTTAAGGATGACACAATTTTGGGTCAATATTTCCTAATAATTATTTGAATAATGTTAGAACATTTTCATCCCATAAGCCTTTTTGGGTTACTATTTCAAAATATATGGTAACAAATATTCGACCTTAAACGCTAGACTTATTAGTATGACTTGTTGAACAATAATCATACCATTAAAAGAGAGGAAGTACCCACCAGATTAAAAACCCATAAAGGTAAATTTAGAAAAACGATGAGTCATAGCTCCCTAGATCTTCACTTTCTACGGTTTAGGAAATATCGAGCCATAAAAAGATAAAAGGCATAAAACATGTTATGCTAAAAACCCAAAAAATGTGTGAAATGAAAAAATCATGTCTTGTCCACTATGTTTCATTCATATTTATCTTAGGAAAAAAATAGGGCGATGACACGAAACACATAAAGTTTTCAGGGCTACCCATAAGACCATAGAAATAGTTAAAATACGCTAGTTGAGCCTCATATAATAGGAAAAAATTAGATCATTTTTTCAATCTTGTCATCATGGTTATAACTAGCTAATGAAAATAATTTTACTATGAAATTTAGTGTCAAGGTTACGTTATGATTGAAGGAAAATATATGGATGGAGGAATAAATTATTGGAAATACAATCCTTTTCATTTACGGGAAAAAAACAAAACTGGAGGAGGATCAACAAGATAGAGTCTCACTATCACAATTTATAAGTGAAAGTAATCATAACTATTGATTTTTTAAATGGACTTCTGAGTGTGATCAGCCTCCTGTTGAAGTCTTGTTAACCGAATAGCTTCTTCATACTTATACTGGAAAAGTGCTTCCAATATAGCCACAATGGAAATATACCCTTTAGTAATGGATTATTCTAATTATTGGTGGAATTGTATAAGCTCCCCATAGGTGGAATAAAATTACTCTTAAAGATGGGATACATGAATGGTTTTCTCATTAGTCAACAATCTATATTCCACCAGCTTTATGTTATAGTTGTCCTCTGTCTAAGACAATTCATCATCGAGATCTTCTACATTGACGAGAAACTTCTCCTTTATATGTTCCAATTGAAACGCATTATCTTGATCATTTTTATGAATGATATTATTCATAGTGGAGCGAATCATGTGGTAGTCAAATCCATTATATCCCAGCATGAAAAATAGGAATGAATATCGATGTATTTTCAAAGGTATGTCTTCAATAGTTTTATCAGATATTAGCCTCTATATATCCCACCAAGCCTTATGTAATTGATGCATAGAGAATTATGTTAGTCAAAATCCAACTCAAATATTATGTGATAGAAGAGATTTACTCTAGGATTAGTGAACATATTGAAGCTCCATGCCCCCATTATTTTATGATGAATAATGTATTCATGAATGGGTACTAACTTCCATGTCACAGAAACATGAACTTCAAACCTAATCACATAATTTTATGGAATTGAATGATGATAAAGATTCATAATTAGCTTCAGAAAGGATAATGTTTAAAATAAATAGATGAAGATTCATTTCCAATAACACTCAAAAATTAACTAGTAAATAGCTGAGGATGATTTCTCTATCGAAAACCGGACATCAATAGACTGAATTTGGACCTATTTATGAGGGCCACCCTCCTATTTCTACCCACGTTTTCAAAATTAGTCTTAGAAATACTTCCCTTTTCAAGGTCCCCCTGAGACTTCCCCCTTAAGAAATGGGACTAATTTGAAATTCAATGTATTGTTCATGCATCTTCATTGCGACAACCATGGATGGAGCTATGTGTTCCAATCAGTAGTGATCATAGAATCATCTATATAATGAATGGTGACAAAAAAATTAGACACTCACATCCATTCAATTCCCTATTAAGTGCCATAAATTATGAAAAAGTAGGCGGTAAGTTTATTATGTTCTAATATTTCATCAATATCGATGAAAATATTTCTCCTAGAATCTACTAATATACTGATCCCCATGGTAATATCACTTGTTGAGATGCTTGAAATATTTGGCTCCTGACCCTACACATCACCCTCTGATGATGACTTGAGACACTGAGAAGCTTCCTCAGTGACAGATGGAGGGTAGGCATCAGTTATCGCAGCATCCTCTGCTATAAGTGTTTAACCTGAAATATTACAGATATAGATCCTAACCATTAGAATATGAAATCTTATGATGTACCGTTTACATTAATAGATTATCCCTCCCTTTCTACAATAGTGATAAGAGAAGTGAGAGGAGAATATGATGCATCCTCATCCCTCGACACTCCATCTTCATTGGAGTTGATTCATTAGAAGTTATCCCCACATGGTCTAAAATTATCTCCTTATTCCTTGTATGATCATTTGTAATTCCTTTTAGAGATCAAATGAAATAATATCATGAAATATACTGAGGTTTAAAAACTTTTTCTAGATAAAGAAGAGATTAATGGTGCTAGAGTGACTTGCCACTACTGGGGAGGCATTAAGAAAAAGATTTAACCCTCAAGAATTCCTTATTATTTTTCCTTTTCAATGGAGAAGAGATATCATAATTCTCTCAAAGACTTTTATCGGATGATTAAATCATGTTTTCCCCACCATCCCAATCTCTATTTCTTATTTCACTCTGAATAGTTATCCCGATCCATGGGGCGATTCATCATCCCCATACAGGGTACCAGTTTTTCAAACATTGGTGACGAAGCCTTAGTCGATTTCCACTTATCTCGATGTAAATCAAAATAACCATCCCCTCAGTATAAAATTTTTTTCTAGATAAAATCATGGAAGAAAAAAATTATTGATGAGAAAATTAGATCATACATTTTCATGATTGGCATCATTAGGCCAATCGTCAAAAGATGGGTGGTTAACCCCATTTGCAGCACCATATTTCACCATATCCTCCACCCGTCCTCTTGAAGGAATTTTTTCATCAATTACATAAATAAGTATCTATACCTCATGAATATAAATCCTCGACTAAGTGGGATTTTCCTCAAATCTGATATCGGGTTGGGCTCGGGCATATCTAATCTGAGGAATCCATAGTATAACGTTATGAAGAGACCATAGGATTTCAACATTGGAATACATGTCCTACCAAAATTGGACTACCATTGGTCATATGAATTCTAAGAATATATCAGTTTTTTAGAGATTATTCAACATATTTGGATTTCACGGGTTTACTGGCCCTATCCATCACTGGTGATGGATGAAAAAATGGAACCGGAGCCTCTTCATAGAGGAGATGATTGGACCACCTAGATGAAATATCAGTTTTCGTATCCCTTTTTACTATATAAAATTGAATAAACATTTCATGCGGTTGTATGAATGATAATGGGATTTCATCACCCACATCCTCCAAATTTCATGCAGCATCCCTCGTGGGAGAAGAATAACCATCTGTTGGAGTGAAAATATTTTCTTCTAATTTTTTATGCTTAGCAGATAGTGTATCCATGACACGAGGAATACCACACATTGAAACCCCTTATAAGTATGATGAAATTCAGGAATCATCATACCAGGAGGGTAATTAATTGACCACATCCTTTTGTGTCAGGTTGATCACCACTTGAGTCAACTCCATGGCTGTAAGAACCTATATCTGTTGGGATACAATATGATTCTTTTAAAATTGGACACACTGGAGTAGATATGATTATTTTTTCAAGCCACCAGAATTGGAATGAAATAATATTTAAATCATAAGCCTCTCATATAACCTCACAATCAATAAAACATTCAAGATCACTATCCCCAAAGGCCAATATATATGATCTTATCACATCTCTATCCTTATCCTCATCATTGAATCTCCCATTATCTGCTTCCCCAAATAGGGAGGTATTAAAATCCTTGAATATGATCATCCTCAACAGAGTCTCACTAGGTTTTTGGGATTGAAGTAGAATACAAGAAACATCCTAATCATATGGTTGGAATAGGATCCTAGAGATCTCGACCCTACTCATCATAGCATAAGGTCTAAAGGGGTTGGAAACCTATCCCCACAACACAGAAAATGGTCCTTCAATTATGAATGGATAATTCCCTTTATGAATATGAAGTAGGATTTGGTATATTTTCCCCATGATGGGGATTTCTAACCCCACAAACTTCTTATCCACTTGCTTGGACACCATGAAAAACATCACTGACCTTATTCCAACATTAGAATCACAAACATGTAGTAGGTATGTTATTATAAACATTGATAGAAATCTAGTGAGAAGTGTCTTCAATGAAATGATGGACCTAGTCTTATACCCCCATTTTTTATACTCCCCCTTTCCCAAAGTTGTCTATAATGTATCAAGAGAGCTTCACATGGCCATCAGGGGGTAAAAAGTTGTATGTTTTTGAGTGGGGCCTTTCCCCTCAGGTTACATTAATGTTCTTGTCCAAACATCAGGGTGGATTTCCCCCATCCAGATGGGATCATCAATTGAATTTTCACAATATATCTTCAGTATCTCATGCACAAGAGGTTGTGTCCATTCATCTTCATCCTACATCTCCTCAGGAGGAACGAATTATTCATACATAGATCCATGAAATGGAACCCCATTGATCTTGTGAATGTCCCACAAGATAATACCAACATCTCCATACATCATGTGAAAAGTGTTTTTTTGTGGGATCCATAACCTTTTCATCTCAGGAATGAATTCTGAATTCTTATACACAATAGTTTTCTCTTATCACATGACCTCATAAATTAAAACAACTTCGAGCTCATTCAAATATTTTCATGTTTGGTGAACCCAGTACACCCACATCCAAGAAGGATTAATGACCCCTCCTTGGTAAAAATATCAATCCTTATTCAAAACCATTGAATGATCCGTATGTGAATCAGGGATGATAGATGAATAGATATGAAGCTTCAATTCAGGTGTATGTGGCTATTGATATAAGTCACATTGTATATTATTCATGACACATGATGTGGATGACGTCCCGACATTAATATGAAAACCCATGCTAGAAACAATGGTATTATTATAATTCTTGCTGTTTTGGAAGAAATATAGTGGAGTGAAATTATTCGAATTAATTATTAATAACTCCTTCAGATGATTTTATCCTTATAGTAGCAGATATCTACTCCTAGGTAAGTAATGATGGTATTTCATCAAAAAAAATTCCATATCAGGTAGATTTGTATCGCAAGCATAATAGTAATCGTTCCTTCAAATTTTCACCATCTCCTCTATGTGATTTCAATCTTGTTCATTAGAAACAATAGTTTTCTAGTATCCATTTAACCTGAAAAGAGTTATTATTTTTTCATTATTAATATGTTCATGGAAAAGAGTGAAAAAATGGAGAAAATTTGGTAAAGTAATGAACTTGTGCAAGTGCGTTACGCAAGTGACTCACTCAGGGACATCGCTCATGGTCCTCACGCAAGTCATCCTGTAAGGAATTTGAATCACGTAGGTAGGTACAAAAGTTTTCCTAAAAAATGAATCCTTTATTGTACAGAGCTTTAGCATAGGATCTGTGCATGAGAGTAGAGTGGTGAGACCTAAATGTACAGAGTTACGAAAGTAAGCCACTAAAATAAAGACCATGTTTGAAGATAAGGAAGCCTCCCTATGTAGACAACATATGGGATCCTCTTATGAGGCATACCGAATTGGACTACCTGTGTGAATGAACTATGTGGATTACCTATGTTAATTACATACTCCAACCATCCATCTTATTCATGCCTTAACATTAGGATCCCCCCTCTTCTTGCGATCATATCTAATACTAGGGGGTCTTACACTTTGTTTTATCACATGGTTAAAATGGTGAAAAAGTGAAATACCTTAGGGAGGAGAGATGAAGGGAAATAAAATAGTATAAGGATTAATAAAGCCTCCAATTTCTACTATCTTAGGTACCTCAAAGTACATCCATCCTGTAGGGTATTAGCACATTAGCTTACATGATCAGCTTGCACACAAGCCTGTGTGATCAACCTATGTGAGACACCTAATAAATATAAACACTTGGATAGGGTTTTATATTTGATTATAAATATGAACCCATAGGTCTTCATTTGTAAGGATGAAAATTCTTGAAGGCCAACCAATGATACGTTCACCCTAGGAATTCACTCATGCCCTCAATAACCTACTAGGTATGTTTATAAAACCTAAATAAAAGAATATTAAAGGGGGATAGTGAACTTAATGTCCTACTAAGGTTTTAAATTAAAAAATAAATTCAAGATACACTTTTGCTACGTCTCAGACCTGGCCAGCCACCCGAACAGTTCCAAATGGGTCGGGTGTCACTACCTTAGGCGCACCTCCCCAAATGCCAAAGGCTGTCGACTAGCAGCGAGGGTCTGTTAGGTATAGTGGGGAGTCTATACCCTCTCTGAGGATCATAGTAAGGGTATTGGTCCGAGTATAACAGTAAAGATGCAGGGGAAAGAAACACTCAGTAGACTCGAACCAGACCCGCAGAGCAGAAGCGTATCCAATATCAACAAATAGTGGAAGCAATAATTATAACAACAGCAGCAGAAATGATCACAACAGCATGCTGATAACATATAACTACTACTGAACAGTAAAACATGCATCCAAAGCAGGTCATCATACAAAAGGGCGCCAATGGCTAACCAACAGTAGCTACAATAAGTAATCTTGCTGATACAGAAAAGTAAACAAAACAAGTAAACCCCAGATAGGCATGACTTCAAGGTCTGTACCATCTCCTTGCAACAACTAATGTAACTCAGCTCCTGAAGTTGGACCCTTTACTACACGTAAATCGATGAAGTCTGCACGCGCCCCAAAGGGCCCGTGCAGGGTGTGAGACAAATCTCAGCAAGATACCACCCAATGGTGCGTACCAAATATATGTGTTTAAGCAGTCATCCATTTACAAGGAAAGCAGTAATCAGTCGAATGAAAAAATAAATACAAACTCCATTGGTGCTCAACAGCCACCATGGAGTGTCACCTGCTTCGGCCAACACTGGAATATCTATCATGTAACCTGACATCGTGTGCCACCTGACACCTCATGTCCCAAGTACCGACGTCCCGAAGGCACTCCCCATATAGTAACCCGGCACCAAGTGCCTCCTGACACCCCGTGTCTGAAGTACCGACGTCTCGAAGGCACACCCACAAATAGTAATCCGGCACCATGTGCCTCCTGACACCTCGTGTCTCAAGTACCGACATCCCAAAGGCACGCCCATTTCCTGAAGGCTCCTCACCTCCCACATGGCTTTCTATGGAAAGCACCCCCAACCAAAATACCTAACCGCAACAACGGGGGCCTCTACCCACACGAGTGGTCAAAACCACCTCATCACGGAGTATCTCTGTGTGCACACTACTCAAGTCCCGGTGAGCGGTAATCACAAAAATAGTCCTAAGCCACCAAAACATCTGACACCTCGTGCCCCTGCGACCATGTCGCTCAAGTCTGATGGCATCGCTGCCCAAATATCTCGGGCCATGCCCAACGTGACAGTCGTACTGCCTCCAACCGACGTCCATGACGCCCAATCCCGTGGTCAAAACCACCCAAAGTAACTCGGGAAAATCCCCAACCCGTGATTAGCATCACCCAAGCATAACCGGGCCAAGCCCAACACAACCCAAAGGGTCCAGCAGATGCAATTCAGCAATTGCATATAACATGTTTAGACAGAAAAAACATAAACCAGCAAAGCAAACTAAACAGTTGAATTGCAGTATACCGGGTGATGTCCAATACCAGCACTGAGGTCTTAAATGCCTCCAATAATTATAATAGGCTTAAATAATTTAAACTAACAGTTTAACAAAATAATATTGCAATTAAAACCATTTTGGTGTTCCTCGGCCCAAATGCCCCGATGAGCCACAACCCCTCACCTGGCCCCGCTCACGCAAACTGGTAACTGGGCCTACCCAAAGGCATACTAGTGGTCCCATAAACAATACAGTATGAAAACGCAGATAAAACAGGCCCCGCTCAGAAATACCTGAAAACGCACTGAAGCCGCGTCCCCCAAACAACCACAAAAACACAAAAATGAGGTATGCACCACCTACCTGAGACTCTCACAATGCTACTCCTCCGGTAACACCCGCCAATTCGGTCTAAAATGCAGTAAATCTACAAAAGATTCAAATCCGCTCAAAGGGATATAACTCGTTCTAGAACGAAAATCAAACCAAACAGCAAAATAGGAATAGAGGTGTTACCAAGGGGGTTCCAACGCACTAATCAGTGATCGAAACGGACTTCGGACGAAGAATCGAAAAGCAAATGAAGATCTAGATGGCTTGGTTCGTGTATCCGGGCAGAGGGCATGAGGTTCTGCCTTAATAAGAGGCTACTGCCCGATTTAAGTGAAAAAAGAAATTACACGGCATGTCCTTTTGGACCACACACCGTGTATATTTCATTTAACTGTTAAAAAGACGGCTGATTCTGCCGACTTACTTTCTAAACATGCCGACACGAGTACACGGCGTGTACCTCTGGGTACACAGTGTGTACCTCTGGGTACATGGCTTGTACTGGGTTCCTCTTCTCTTCCTCGCTGATATACCCACACGCCATGTATATCCCTCATACATGGCTAGACTACATGGCGTGCCCAAAGGGAACATCGCGTGTCCCTGGTTCTTACCCGGCCAACGGCCTACACGCCATGTATGGCTTAAAATGGTCGAGGGTCTACCAGGCATGTTCAAAACTACACGCCGTGTAGTAAGAAAACTATACACGGTCACCCCCATGGCATGTACTCGGCGAGTACATGGCCAGACACTCACCTACACATACACGGCGTGTACTCAAAGTACACGGAGTGTAGTCTGGAAATTTCCAGAAACTTTGCATTTTCTCCAGTTTCCTCAGAAACCAGTCAAAAATTCAAACAGGGTCTGGATTTTGACTCGTTCTGAAAACCCGGGTTCTTACAAGCTCGCCACCTTAACGTAGCTCGTCCTCGAGCTACCAAACGAAACCAGGAGATGGCACCGAACACTCCCATCACAGTTAAACAACCCAGACTACCCCGGTCTCAATGGTTCCAGCCAAATTCCTCAAGGGGCTCCCCACATTAGGAATTGCCTCACTCGGTCTCAACCCAACAAAATTTAAAACAAACAGGGTTTACTAACCTGTTTTCTGGAAGCAAAATCCTCTCATGACGCATCTTCAATCCTGCACCTCATTGGTGCTCCTGTGTCGCATCTGACACCCAAAGTATCATGCACCGCATCGGTGTCTGCCTCCATGAGGTCCTAGTGTCTAGCACCTCAAGTAACTCGCATCCACGATGCCCCGATGCCAACAGAACCTCAAGTAACCCACATCCACAATGCCCCGATACCCACAGAACCTCAAGTAACCCGCATCTACGATGCCCCGATGCCATGCATCTCATACAAACATATATATATATATGTCATGCACCCAAGATAGTGCCAACCCACTGACTAGCATCTAGTCTGTCCACAAGATCATGTGCACCTCGTGCACTCAAAACAGACATACCTCTACAGGTCATGCCAAAAAGGAAACATGGAGATCACGGTCACACCGCGGTGCACCTCTAACTGTCATCGGCTCACCAGCCTACTCATCCTCTGGCAGCTCCACGGCATTCACCTGTCCCAAAACACGGCTACCTGACTCCTGACCTCCCTACGGTGCTGCTCCAGTCACCAGACACTGACCCCTGAGTTGGGTCCCACTGTCTCTGTAACGGCCTCCGCACACAGCAGAACCTCGACTACCCTCTCCGGGTACCCAACCCGAACCAACTCTAGACGCTGCAGTCTGTGCTGCTCCCTGCCTGCTGGCTATCTGAGAAGGCTGCCTGCAAAACCTCTCTAGATGCCCGTCCTGTCCACATGCCCGGCACTCCTTCGGAGGCCTGTCGCACTGCGCCCGAACATGTCCCGGTTGTCCCCACTGGAAGCAAATCACTGAATGAATACCACGAGGTGGTCTAGCTGAATCCCTAGCCTGACTGCCCCGTTGGAACTCATATCGTCCTTGCTTCCTGCTGTCTGAACTGTCATCTGAAGCTGTTGTCCTACCCAAGCGAGATTTTTCCCTCTCGTTGCCCTCTGCTATAAGCGCCTGATTCACCGCCGCTGAGAAAGATCCCAGCCTGAAAATATTCACCTGGACCCGAATGGTGTATCGCAATCCATCCTCAAAGCACCTCACCCTAGCTACATCATCACTCACCATACCAGGTGCAAAGAGAGACAACTCTGTGAAAGTAGCTGCATAGTCCATGACAGAAATGTCCCCCTGCTGAAGACTCAAGAACTACCAAGCTCTCTCTGCCCTCAGTGTCTCCGGGAAAAAGTGCTCAATGAACCTACCCTCGAAGTACTTCCATGCTAGTCCCTCATGTCTATGAGCCTGAACCTGTACGTCCCACCAACGCTTTGTCGGTCCTCTCAGCATGTTCGTCGCCAGCATGACCCTCCGCCCTGGAGGTGTGTCGAGCTGCTCGAATATCATCTTCATACTCTCTATCTAGTTTTCAGCCGCTTGTGGACCACCCTCTCCCTGAAAAAGCGGCGGGTGCTGCGACTAGAACTCCCGCGTCAGATACGCCATAGAAGGCTCTGCACCCTGAACGCCACTGTCAATCCCCTGCAAGACGCATACCAGGCTTGCCTAGAGCTGCTCGTCGAGCCACTGCCCGAATGATGCCAAACCCGACTGATGTCCTGCCCGCACTGGATCCTGAACTTGATACTGTCCCTGAGCCTGTACCTGTGGCTCGTGCTCTGCCTGTACCGAATTCTGACCCTAATCCTACGACATTGTACCATCTTCTTCCTGAGGCTCCATCGATCCGTGAAGGAGTAACCCATTGAATACCATAAATTGTCAGACAACCCACACATATATATAACAATATATTCTACGCAGATAAGGAAAGCAGTAAAAGGCAGTGCATAACAACTACCCTTACTTCCCCTCACCGCAACCCATGCCCCACGGCATCCAGACCTCATGGCCTCCTTACCTGCTCAACAGAGCCAAGTATCGATAGTACCTCGGGCCATGCCCATCCCAACAACTCACGTTGCCTCAAACCGATGACCGAGTTTCCCAATCCTGACAGTTACACTGCCTCATTCATAGTACCTGCCTGTTCTCATAAGATTCAGACCCAAAACCCTGCCACATGCAATTCTAAAAAAAAGCATGGCATACACAATGAAACAACTAGAAATTCTATCAGGAATTTCCCCATTTTACATTTCAAAGCAGATAAAGCATGGAAATTGATTTCTTTATTCACATGGTATTATCACTTCACAAAGCATATGTTCAATTATGAAATCGAACTACCCTAAAAATGTGCCTATCAAAAGCCAAGCAACAAGCCTTGCCATACTGGGCCAAGGTCCAATTCTCCATTACCACACCAGGTCAAGGTTCATATATCACAATGCATAACATCACACACCAAGTGAGCCACCGAGGTGGAATTCGTATAAACTGTAATCTGAGAAAAAGCAAACAGCAATTCCCACCCATGGAAACTACGTCCATCCCTCGTACCTGGGGCTGCAGGCACCTAAGCACTAGTTAAAAAACCCAGTCCCAGTAACCATAACTTATCTCCATTCTACCATATCCCAAATAGTAAAACCATTAGAAATAAAAAGAGAAGTCTCAATCTCATTAGTAGCCAGAAAACACTACTACTAAATCCTTGTCAAGAACTCTTCTAATACCTCTTTGTAACGTCCCAGACCCGGCCAGCCACCCGAACAGTGCCAAACGGGTCAGGTTTCACTACCTTAGGCGCACCTCCCCGAACTCCAAAGGCTGCCGACTAGCAGCGTAGGTCTGTTAGGTATTGTGGGGAGGTTATACCCTCTCGAAGGATCATAGTAAGGTTACTGGTCTGAGTATAACAGTAAATATGCAGCGGAAAGAAAGACTCAGCAGACTCGAACCAGACCCATAGAGCGGAAGCATATCCAATATCAACAAACAGTGGAAGCAATAATTATTACAACAGCAGCAAAAATAAACACAACAGCATGATGATAACATATAACTACTACTGAACTGTAAAACATGCATCCAAAGTAGGTCAACATACAAAAGGGCGCCAATGGCTAACCAACAGTAGCTTCAATAAGTAAGCATGCTGATACAGAAAAGTAAACACAACAAGTAAACCCCAGCTAGGCATGACCTCAAGTACTATACCATCTCCATGAAATAACTAACGTAACCCAGCTTTTGAAGCTGGCCCCTTTCCTACACTTAAATCCATGAAGTCTGCACACGTCCCAAAGGGCCCGTGCAGGGTGTGAGAAAAATCACAGTAGGATACCACCCAACGGTGCGTACCAAATATATGTGTTTAAGCAGTCATGCATTTACTAGGAAAGCATTAATCAATACAATGAAAAAATAAATACAAACTCCACTAGTGCTCAACAGCCACCATGGAGTGTCACCTGCTTTAGCCAACACCGGAATCTCTGTTGTGTAACCCTGCACCGTGTGCCACCTGACACCTCGTTTCCCAAGTACCGACGTCCCGAATGCATGCCTCAAATAGTAACCCAGCACCAAGTGCCTCCTGACACCTCGTGTCTCAAGTACCAACGTCTCGAAGGCACTCCCACAAATAGTAACTCGGCACCATGTGCCTCCTGACACCTCGTGTCTCAAGTACCGATGTCCCGAAGGCACGCCCATTTCCTGAAGGCTCCTCACCTCCCACATGGCTTTCTACGGCAAGCACCCCCATCCAAAATACCTAACCGCAACTACAGGGGCCTCTACCCACACAAGTGGTCAAAACCACCTCATCACGGAGTATCTCTGTGTGCACACTACTCAAGTCCGGGTGAGCGGTAATCACCAAAATAGTCCTATGCCACCAAAACATCGGACACCTCGTGCCCCTGTGACCATGTCGCTCAAGTCCGATGGCATCGCCACCCTAGTATCCCGAGCCATGCCCAACCTGATAGTCGTACTGCCTCAAACCAACGTCCATGACGCCCAATCCCATGGTCAAAACCACCCAAAGTAACCCGGAAAAATCCCCAACCCATGATCAGCATCACTCAAGCGTAACTGGGCCAAGCCCAACACGACCCAAAGGGTCCAGCAGATGCAATTCAGCAGTGTCATATAACATGTTTAAATAGAAAAAACATAAACCAGAAAAACAAACTAAATAGTTGAATTGCACTATACTGAGTGTTGTCCCATACCAGCACTGAGGAATTAAATGCCTCCAATAATTATAACAGGCTTAAATTATTTAAACTAACAGTTTGACAGAATAATATTGATATTAAAACCATTTTGGTGTTCCCCATCCAAAATGCCCTGATGAGCCATGACCCCTCACCCGGCTCCGCTCACGCAAACTGGTAACCAGGCATACCCAAAGGCATCCCAGAGGTACCATAAACAATACAGTATGAAAAAGCAGATAAAATGGGTCTCGCTAAAAAATAACCAAAAACGTGCTGAAGCCGCATCACCCAAACATCCACAAAAACACAAAATGAGGTATGCACCACCTACCTTAGACTCGCACGATGATACTCCTCCGATAACACCCCCCAATTCAGTCTAAAACATGGTAAATATACAAAAGATTCAAAACCACTCAAAGGGATATAACTCATTCTAGAACGAAAATCAAACAAAACGGCCAAAGAGGAATCTAGGCCATATCGAGGGGGTTCCAACTCACTAATCAGCGATCGAAACGGACTTCGAACGAAGAACCGGGAAGAAAATGAAGATCATGCTGGCTTGGTTCGCGTATCCGGGCAGAGGGCATGAGGTTCTGCCTCAATACGAGGCTACTTCCTGATTTAAGTGAAAAAAATAAAGTACACCACATGTACTTTTGGACCACACGCCGTGTATATTTCATTTAACTGTTCAAAATATGGATGATTCCGCCAACTTACTTTCCGAACCTGCCGACATGAGTACACGGCGTGTACCTCTGGGTACACGGCGTGTACTGGGTTCCTCTTCTCTTCGTCGCTGACATACCCACATACCATGTATATCCCCCATACACGGCTAGACTACACGTCGCATCTAAAGGGAACATGGCTTGTCCCTTGATCTTACCCGGCCAATGGTCTACATGCCATGTATGGCCTAACATGGTCGGGGGTCTACACGGCGTGTTCAAAACTACACGCCGTATAGTAAGAAAACTCTACAAGGTCACCCGCACAACATGTACTCGGCGAGTACACAGCCGACCACTCGCCTACACATACACGACGTGTACTCAAAGTACACGGCGTGTAGTCTAGAAATGTCCAGAAACTCTGCATTTTCTTAGTTTCCTCAAAAACCAGTAAAAATTTCAAACAGGGTTGGTATTTTGACCCGTTCTAAAAACTCGGGTTCTTACAACTTTCTCATCCCATGATTAATGAAGAATGGTGTGAGTTACCCTTTCTCTGATGGGAACCTATGAATGTCACTTTCAGAAAAGAATATTTGGAGACCCTTTAAGGCTTGAGTAGGGTCTCCCCCAAATGTTTTCACCCAGGTGGTCCATCACCCAAGGTTCCACCAGTTTTCCCATGCCAACCTTTGGGAAGAACCCACAATAAGAACCTTCTTGGTTCTCCATAATCCCTAGCCTATGTAATCCACTCATCAGGCCTTCTTCAAATCCATCAGTGGAAGACCCTCTCCTCCATTGGATCAGATGTCTAATAGGGATCAAGTTGAAACCTCCACCGGGATCTCTAAACATTCACAACCATGTAATGTGCCATATTATCATTTCCCCCCCTTGTGAGTGTATTCCTATGGTCATACGTTTCCCACACATCTCAAAATTTCTTGTTAGGGTCCTCAGGGTTCATATGAGTGTGTATCCCTTTTGTCACAAAGACCCCCTACCCAAGGAATAGTGATAGGGATATCCATGTCTCAGATAATAGGATAAGGATCGTGTCCTCCCCGAATCGTCAATATGATCCAGAGCCTCCATTTACTAGAAAAGAGTGTAAATATTTCACTTTATTTGACATTCAACATGGAATGAGATCCTCATACCTCTATATAGGAAACATTTTAAGGAATCCTTCTGAATTATGGGCATGTCCAGTATTTCAGACTGTTTCACTCTATCTCTACTCTTCCTCCCAGCTACTATGTTAGAGAAGGGATGAGTTATCGATCCCTCTCCCCTCTCTTTTTCTTACTCCCTTCATCGTTTTCTATTCCCTGGACTAATTCCAGGAAAAATAAATGATAGGGATGTTTCAAAGCCCAAACCACTTCCATTAGTGGAATAGGGATCATAGGAGATTGGAACACTCAATGCCACATCCCTCTCCATTTGGGTTTTCTCAACATATTCACTAGCAGACAAAATCAGATTATGTGGTATGTTAGATCATCTGTTTCCTCTAGTTTCTCATACTAAACATGAATCATGTGATCCTTGAGGATATTGGTGATCATTAAATCTATGTGACTCATTCCATCCATTGAATTTTAAGAACTTCGATTCCTGGTAAAATCAGGATATGTAGGACACCCACAAAGGGCCCAAATTCAATGGGAATTCTCCCTAGGAGTAATCCCCAATCATAATTATTATAATCTGGGAATCATCCTTTAGAGTAATCACTAAAACAATCCTCCAAATCACCATGGGTTGAAATCCCTAATGGTTCCTTTTCACAGCATCCCCCTCCGGAGTAATCCCCAACATAATAATTTCAAATTTCCATACTCCCCAATGATAAAATCCTTTAGATAATCTATAGAAGTAGGTTATCATGAACCAATTATGTGGTATTTGACTCCCCTCCAAATGGGACACATAGGAAGCCTCCATGATGTCTAGAACCAACACCTTAAATAAACCCAATTCTCTATGGTCCACATTCCTAGAAGGGACTATTTCAATCTGATAAACCATAATCATCCTAGGTTCCCTAGGATACTTCAACATGAGTCCCACACCAAACATTGGTTAAGAACCTTCCACTTGGATGTCATTTTCATATGACATTAAAATGTATTGTTTGGAACTTATCACATGACCTTAAAATGAATGAAGTTCCCCATTAAGCTTAAAAGAACTATATGGGTTCTGATTCCTTTGTGTATTCGTTACAGACATAAAAAAACTATGATATACTTGGATGATGATACACTATAGAGTTTCACCACTATGTTTCTAGGAAACTAGCATCATTTTAATAATGACCAAAGAATCTATAAGTAGTACATAAGAGGATACCATCAATGGGAACCATTGATACATAGATATATCTACATTTATTAAGAACCTTAGATATATTGAAATTCATATAAGATACATACAAGATAATAAGTGATTGTTAACTCTTGTATGAACCATATAATAGATGAGAATCCATAAAGGATTCATGAAAATTTTATAAACGTACACGAGATTCCTAGAGTATGAAATAATTCCCCCCAAAAGGGTGTGATGAGCTAGATGACCCATCCTATTAACAAATATGAGTTCTCAATAATTGTTGGACAAATTACATAACTAGAGCTTGCCTTTGGAAAGAAGTTCTCATTGGATATATAACTATTTAATGTTTTTTGTTCCACGAAAAATCTAATTTAAAACAATTTGGAAATAAATTTTTTTTATGAGGTGTGAATTCTGAGGAAAAAATGTTATTATGAAAAAAATGTGAAATGGGTATCGAGATTAAGAATGTGTCAAATTATTGTGATTGTGATATATGTATTGGTAGGAATTTTGGGGTGGTTGTTATTCTTTCTGATGGTATGTAATGGAATCTCAATGTTTGTTGATCTTTCCCACTAATAATATTATAATTAGATTGTTCTATAGAGTGATAAAATTAGATGTATTAAATATGATGGTTTCATGGATGAATTACCCAATGTTTATGCTATATTATGGTTTTGAGGAGGGATTCACCAAGGTTTATACTACATGAAAAATTCAAGGAGGGATCCCCTTGGGTTTATTTTATATGATGGATTTGGGGGGTGTCCATGGGTGTATGTTATATGATGGATTTGGGGTGGGATATCTCTAGGTTTATTCTATGTGATTATTTTTTGGAGGTATACTCAGATGGTATGATATATAGTGGTTGTGGGGAGGGATTCCCATAGGAAGTGTTATTATATGAGACGATTATAGGGTGGGATGTTATTTCCATCATGTGATAGAATTTTGATGAAGGTTTGGGGTGGGATGTTTCTCTATCATGTGATTATAGAATGGGAAACGATCCAAGTAATGTTGTTATTTCCCACTGTCTTGTGATGTAGTAGGCTCTAAGACATTTGGTACAAGTCTAAGAAGGTATGGTCTATCTTAGTTGTCACTATAGTACTAAAGGATTGATGACGACATATTTTCTAGTGATATATTATTATTGATTATTCTATGTATATAACATTTTATATATATTGTATTTATTTATTACATAGTGGGTATCATTCTTCATGGTCTATTGGGTTATACTCACACACTATTTGGGTGACCCAGTCACATTTTTAAATAATATGACCTCATGATCAAGGGAACATATAGTGTAGAAGCCCAATATTGGATGTTTGGGATATATAAATTGTATAGAATTCAAATTTTGGGCCATGTTATGACTCATAACTTGGTATTAATTTTATTTGTCCTATTTAATCAGATTTCAGTCATACATGTTCTTCCCATTGTGGATGTTTTTGATGTATTCCCAATTATTTTTAAATATGATGATTTTTTTTACAGAATGTGAATACTATTTATTTATGGTAGAATTTTTTTGTGGTTGTTTTTTTATTATTTGATTATTTTTCTGATTTAATATATGTTACTTACACTATTTTTTATAATTTTATATGAGGGTATAGTATAAATTTGGTTCCACCTTGTACCCCTTATATTAGTCGATAGCCTTTGGTGTATAGTGTAGAAAAAATTCGGTCATGTGGAACCCAAATCAGGTTATTAGAGTAAATCATCCTAAGATGTCAAAAATTGAATTCTGTTCAAGATGTTAATCTATTATAAGGTGACGTTGTAAATTATTTGATTTCATTTTTATTTCTTGTTTATATTGAGAAAAACTATGATGACATTCCAAACATGATTCTTATTGTCACATTTGGTATGACACTTACATTTACCAAACAAGTATTAATGAATTAATTGAGTATTCTATTACAAATTGAAATTTTCAATCCATCCTAATTTTTTGTATGCCCTAACATGTCAGGTAAAAAATGATCAGCCAAATACTAATGTCCATGTTCTTGATTTTGGGATAATATGGAAATCCAATTTTTATTATTCCCATTATTTTTTATATATATTTTCCTCAATTTATAATTATAGGTATTGTCTTACACTAATTAAAATAACAAAAAACCCTAACTATTCCATATCATTTTTTATTTCTAGGGTATTTACTTTATATATAAATTTTGAAATAATTTTTTATCCTTATACATTCTTCTTTTGGTACATTATGGGGATAAATGGGTAATATCCTGATCCATAATGATTTATGACTCTATGCTAGTTGTATATTTTTTTGAAACCCTATATATTTTGTAGAAATATATTACATTATTTTATTATTTTTGGGTTCTTTTTAAAAAATCAAAAAATTAATAAACTTTTATATCAATATGGTGTTATACATCGAGTTCTGCATCTTGTTATCCCCATACAACAAACATTTGTGGTTTAAAATAGAGGGATAAACAAAGTCCATGAAAAAATATTCCAAACGAGTAAAAAAATATTAGATTCTTTATAGTATACACAACGAATTTAAGAATAACAATTATTATGTCACCTTATTGTACCATATTTGGAAATAACTACCACCTAACTCTAAAAATAAATTAATTTTCTTATTGGATCATAATATAATTTAATTCTAATATTATAGATATAGGTGATCCAAAGAAATGAATGATTTATGAGTTAGAGAAAATATGATGAGATGCATATAATAACACTTTATTCTCTAAGGAAATAATAAATTGTTCCCATAACTACCACATCCTTCACAACTAGTTTCAAATTGGTGGTAATTCTATTAATGAATTCTTATTCTCTAATTAAACTATCATCTTCTTCTCCTGTTTTCACTTATTGCATGGAATTATTATGTTTCCTTTATCCTTCCTCTATTTCTAATTTTTTTCTCAATGTATGGTATTTTTCCCATTATGTTTCTCTATTTTTGATACTTTTAATCTTGAGTAATAATATTAATTATATATTGCATTATGGAATTTACTTTCAATGCATTACAATGTTTCCAATTGTAGTGTGTTTTAACATTTTACAAAAAAATATTTCAATGACGGTGAGGACGAGAAGGGAAATAACACTAATGGTTGGTTAAAAATAAAACATTATAAATTAAATGATATAAAAGGATATTTATTTATGAAACTTTTGAGATCTAACACCATCTAGGTGACATGTTTATTGTTTAATTATGTTATGTAATATCTATAATCATCACTAAAAATAATTAATTGTGAAGCTATCTAATATAATTTATGGTAAATGTATGTCAGTTGAATTTTAGTAATCTTTCAAAAACATATTTTTATATATATTAATTTCTTAAACAACAGATATCAGATCTGTATTAGATTAACCAATTTTTTATGCCAAATATTTGTTTTCCAAAAAAACATAATAAAAACAAAATAATTTATTAAAATTAAAATTAATAAATTCAAAAACAAAATATGTGATTTTTTACTTTATAAAAATTATTTCCCTAAATTGAATTACGAGTTCAATATAAATATTATTTTTATAGAGAATTACTTCATGTATCATTATTTAATATAATTTAATATTTCATAGGATCATAATCGTTTTAGTGTGGGAGTGTCGTCACATCATTATTAAAAAAATTCACCATATTATTTATGTTTTTAACTACTATGATTTATAATATCAAAATAAAAAATTAAATTTGTATCCTAATTTTTATAATTATATTAATATAAAAGTCTTTTAAAAATAGAAATTCCAATTTTGTATGATTACATTTTTTGGGTGGTGATTTAGAGATCCCATGAAGAAATTAGTGAAAAAAAGCCAAAATATGGAGAAGGTCAAACACATCAATGGATTTCAATTATTCTCTTAAGATTCTATCCCTAAAATGGGTTAAAATATACTTAGTGGATCCCTCATGAAGTCGGATAAAACTATTTAGAATAAATATGATCCACATTTATCTATTTGGAGTCCCAAATAGTGGGGTCTCTTAAGAAACATGATGATATTTCCATTTAAGAGTGAAAATAGTTATTTTAATAGTATCTCATTTTATAAAAATCGAATGGTTTCAAAATTTTATAGGGATACATACATTATCATGAAAATATAATTTAATTACATTATATGTGAATTATTTTCACTTTCCTAAAATGGATCCATATGTGATATTATTAAATCTATATGTACAAACAATTGCCTCTAATTTCCTATAAATACATTCATTAGGTACCTCATATGTATATTCATCCAAGGGGGGGAATATAGCACATAATAGAAGAAAAAATGGTTCCTTGTAACACACTTTATGTTCTAGACCTCCCTATCATCAAATGAAGAGATGAAATAATGAATTAAGAACACTAAATCCTCCTCCTCCTCTCGTTAATGAGCTATGATAATGGTAATCAATGAGAGGGAGCTATAAAATTATAGAGAGAGTTATAACACATAATAAGATAATAATTTTGTATAATTTGTTATTTGAAATATTTATTAAAGATTATATTTACTTTTGAATTTTTTGAATACAATGTTGTTATGAATTATTCTGAAAAAAATATTATTTCATTAATTTTTGGTTTTAGATTTTAAGTGTGTGACTTTGTTTTTTTGTTAGGAAATACAAGAATCATTTTCATTCCCGTAACCATCAATACCCTTGGGAGAAAAATTATGTTATTACCTATAACATATATTATTATTTAATACATTTTATGCATAGTAATATATTGGTCAAAAAATTCACATTGGGATTTATTTTTAGTCATGAAATCTCCCTTCCTTTGCATCAGTTCAACTCCAATGTGATTCCAACTCATCCTTACACATATTTTTTAGATATCAGGGTTCATACCATGAATTTCTATTTTAAAATTCATAATTAATCTTTATTTTTGATTTAATTATATATATGAAAGTAAATAAATTTCAAATGTTTCAGTCTGATTCAATTGTTTGGCACAACAAGAAATTGTAATGGTATATTTAGTAAATTTTCCCCTCATGTTTGATGACGGTAAAATAGTAATTTATTGTTGGAAGGAGTATTGTACTAGGAAAAAAAATACTATAGTAGTGGTTAAAAATATTTTTTTCCTTTTTTTGAAATATTATATAATATCTAATTTCATTTAACTTTTACGAGTCATGACATATTTTTAATATGATATAATTAATTTATTTAATACGCCATGTTAACCAAAATTATCATTATTAATAATTATTGTGAATTTTTATGACCCTAGACTCTCAGAAAAATGTATTTTTTACTATTTATCTAGTGCATACCATAAATATTAGATTTACATTAGATCATTCGTGCTGATTGAATTGAATTCACCGTGGAATTAGAATTTATCATTTGGGTGAAATACTATAAAGTAGAATTATTCTACTTTTTCTCCTATGGTATTGATTATTCATGATTTTGATTCCATCTGAATAATATTCAAATTAGTCACACTATAATATATGTAACATACCATCCATGACTAGTTGTCATGTACCAATCTGGAAATCCATTAACCTTTGGTGAATCCGTTAGACATAAAATGTTATGAATAAATGCAATGGGAACCACCCGATCATGGGTGTCAAATTTCTCTTATATATAGAAAACTTCTAAGAGTCAAATATAAGAAAAAATATGTATATATATAATTAATGAGTAAATATATTTCCAATACTAGTAGAAATATTATCTTCTAAGAACATGTTTTAACATCGGTTTTCTAGAAACTGATGTTAAAAGAGATTTTGGAAATATTTAATGGAAGTTTTTTATAAAACTGATGTTAATTGTAATTAAAAAAAACATTTAATTTTGGTTTCCTAAAAACCAATGTTAAATGTTTTCAAAGTTATTATTTTTTATTTATAAAAAAAAATTTAAACGTGTTTTAAAAAAAATGGGGACCCTAAAAACCTCATTTCCTTTTTGTTTAAAATGAAACATCACAATCAACAAAGGGCCCCGATAGCTCCTAATGTTCTTTGATGACCCGCTATAATATATTATAGTTTATTTTAATCACCTTTTCACATAATTTCTTCCCAATATTCCACCCTTCATTTATTTCCATGATCCTTGAGATTTCTTGATAAAGCTACAACCACGGTTTAGTGTTTTTTTTGGGTTTTTATGTTTTCTTGCACTACTTATTCTTTATTATTGTCACATTCACCTTGTTCCCATTGAAATTGAATGATTTGATTATAATTTATGATATATTTTCCTTAATGTTTCTAGATTTTTTATGTTATTTTAGTTTTTTAAGATAAATTAATTATCTTTTATTAATAAACTTGACTAATCTATTCCTTTCACTACTCCATTTTTTTATAAATTATAATTTTGTTTTGAATTTTTTAATATTAAACGGTTTCTATTATTATAATATTTTTTCATATTTTTTTTTCTAGAATGGTTTGTATCTATATATTTTTGTACTTATAAATTTCAAATATAATAATTTTTTTTTTGAAATTGTATCTTTTTACTCAAATTTTTTGATATATAATGTTTTTCTAGCATGTCTTTCATTATTAAATTTTTATTAAGAAAAATTATTTGTTAAAAAATTTAAGAATTTTAAAATTATCTATTTTAATATTTTTTTAATCACTTATAATTTTCCTTTTAGATGATACCAAGAAGATTCTTCCATGGGTTCTAAACCGAGGCCCCAAATTTATTTGAAAGAAAGATAGTAAAGATACAGCATATAAAGGGGGTTCTTACATGCATAGAACTACACCATAATCCAACACAAATGCACACCACATGGTTACCTCTTCCTAGGCCGGCCACGGCCCCTAGATCCTCCCCTATTATGACGCCCTCTTCCCCTTTGCATTCTTTCATTATCCATCCTATTCGAATCAGAATCCTCATGACAGGGATCCCTATCCTGTCCAGGATCGTTAGGATGTACAGAGGGGTGGTCATGCTATTCATCCCCTTGCACTAAATTAGTAGCCTGCACTGAAATGGGAGCCTGCTCTTGCAATACATCCATATGAGGCACCTCTGTGATCTGCACTGTTTGAACATCAAACTGAGAAGTAAACTCCTTCTCCTTGGATCCCTCCACATCTTCTTCAGCAGTAGGAATGAATCTGTTGTTACAACCTGCATTCCTCGGACCATCAAGATTTAGAAAATCAAACTCAGGGGTGTTAATAGTTTCTAACATAGAAAAAAATTGGCAGCGTGTTTTATTGGCAGCTCCTCTTTATTTTCTGCCAGCCTTGCCTTATCAGCATCTCTACTCTCCATTTGATCCAAGGGAGAGTAGACAGGGGAATTTTCAATTCCCTACTTCACGAGGGACATTTCAGCTTCTAGATTTTCTGCCTTGTGAGCAAGAGATTCAGGTGGACAAGCCACCCCTGGATCACATTGAGAATTTCCAGATTGATGGACCAAAGGCAGATTTTATACCTCATCATCAATCTGCACTTTTTCATGGGAATGTTTTCCAGCCCTCACCTTTTTGTGCATCCCCAACTGAAAGCCCTCATTATCAACAATCTTCTGCTTGCCCTTACCAGAGATAGAGGCCATTGCAGCACAGTCAAGTTCATGATTAACATGATCTTGAACAGCAGCCTCATGCTCTGATATATTCTATTCCTCTGCAATATCAGCCCATGCCTTTTTCTCAGTTCCAACCTTAATTCTAGATGAGTCCAGACTTAATAAATTATCAGTCTCCATAGAGGAATCAATAGTGGCATGCTGTAAATCATCAGACTTGGGAAATCCATGTTGACCAGCCTCAGCAAAATATGGGGTTTCCTTTGGAGGGTCATTTATCTTGGAGTCATCCTTATTAAGCTTCTTCTTGCACTGATCATAGGTGTGACCCAGTGATTTAAAGAGGGACCATTTAGAACTTCTACGACATTGTGAATAGATGTGACCAATGCATAAACAGGATTTACAAAAGTTAGGAAGCCATTCATATTGAATGGAGAGCTCTAGCTTAGTTTCACCCGCAACAAGAAAAACAATATCAATGGGAACATTAGCCAAATCAATCTCAACAAGGACTCGGACAAAATGGCCATACCTAGGATGCTCGGTCTCCTTGTCAACCTTAATGGGACAACCAACAGCAGATGCAATTTCCCAAATAACAGATCGATGCCAGAAAAACCAGTTTAGCCCCCTGATTCGTATCGATGTCTGGGTACAAGAGTTCTTGATAGCAAGAGGGCTCTTCAAAGGATCCCACTGTTGGACCATGATGTAACCAAGCTTCATCGGTATAGGTCCAAAACTCCATGCCACATTTTGCAATTAATTAGAGGGAAAGGCAATGTGAAATGTACCTCTTCCAATTGAGATCAAATTCCAGTCAGCGAAACCCCAGCTCTGGGATAGGCGAGCTCGCACTTCATCAATCCTGACTGGAACATCTCTCCGGGTTCCCGACAATCTGGCCAGAAGGGAGAATCGACATTCCTGCAGCCATTCTTCCAAAATCTTCGGGCTCGCTTCAATGAAAGCAATCGAACCATTTTTGGTGATTCGTTTGCTGAGAGAGGCTGATTCATGGCTAGAATCCGAGAAAAACTTATTCAGAGAGGCCAACTCATCCGATTTCTTCTTAGGGTTCATCACCGGCTTCGTTCCATAATTCTTCAACACATCCATAGGAAAACCAATCCCACCAAGCGCATCCACCAGCTTTGAAGGAGGGATGAAGACATCCCTCGGATCGAAGTAACAATCCAATAATTTACTATTATTATCATATATTTATCAATAATTGATTTTTTTATTATCTGTTTTAATGTTTAAAATTTACCAATACATTTATATTTTTAAATATTTTTTTTAATATAGTCAACTTTTATATTTTTTATCATCAGTAATTAATGGAACATAATTTGATAAATTTATGAAGAACCGCAAATGAATAAGAAAAAGGAGTTGATGATTTTTTGAACTTTTCTAAAAAAATATTAAAAACAAGGATGTTATTTTCTCTCCATGTGTAAAATGTTTGAATAAAATATAGATAAATGATAAAGGAATCAAGGAAAGTCACTTTTTCAATGGTTTTATCTATAATTATAAATGTTGGATCTATCATGGTGAAATAAAAGAAAATTCAACATCTAATTTTGATTCAAATATTCAGCATATGTTAGAAGATTATATTGGAAAATTATTTCATGTTGTAGAAATTTAATAATAGAAAAAACAACAATTTTTGAACAATTGTATGGATATTTTGAGAAAACACTATTATCCTGTTTCAAAAAATATTATAGTGTTTCCAACATTATTAATATTAGATAACTTGAATGCATGAAAGTGGTGGAGTGATAAATGTTTCCTTAAATTTACTAACCTTTAAAAGAGATAATTTATAAAGTATACAAGCTTATAGATTATAATTATGATGAAAATATAATATTATACCAAATGGTATTGTGTTATAAAAATATACATTCGTATCCCAATGACAATGTGTTGTATAGTAAAAAATGTGAATATTTTTTAAAGTGTCTTAAATATGGGACATCAGGATATAATATGGATTTTGATTTAAACTATTATTTATTCTTAATTACATACATCAAACCTCCTATGAATGAAATTTAATACCTTTTTATAATTCCTTGTTTTAAACGTCCAATTGAAAGATAAATGATGGAAAAAAATTTGATGGAACAATAAGGAGCTAATCTCTAATAGAAACTTATGCCACCCTGCTAATTCACCACATCAGAAGAGATTTGATTTAAAAATACTATATTTTGACAATGAATCTAGAAATATCATAATGGGAATATGAATATAGGGAATGAATCCAAATCATATCCTTAGTAGAAAAAAGAGTTCATGGCTGATTATTTTGATAATTTTCAACCTCTGAACACATATATGTATGATGAAAAAACCTTTTATGATGATATGGAAGATTTCTAGACCAAAAAATCAATGAAATGTTATTGATGATTATCTTTCAACATCGATTGATGGTTTGAAATTTTTATGGGAGACACTTGTTTCCATTTTTTTTTTCCTTCAAGAAAGCGTATTTTATTTTACATGCTATGATAATGGTCACTATAAAATAATTTACTATATATGAAAACATATCATGAAAGAGTGATAAGGGACATAAATAATGTATAATTTATGAACAAGAGACTTTATATTATCAATTGCATAATGGAATAAATACTGCTTAAATGGGACATCAAAGTGTTTTTAGTAATGATCATCCTTAACATATATTAGAAAAAAAATAACATTATAAAGGAACATAATCTTCACTATAACCATTTTTAGGTGAATTATATTATGATAGGGTGAAAATTATGGATTTCACATTTGGGATGAAAGGAATTTTTAGTCATCCAAAATATATGTAAAAGAAAAATTATATCTTTTTTGAATTACATTATATTATATTTTTAATGATAAAATAGAACATTGATTTTATGCTTGTTGATAAAAAAAATTTGTGATAGTTTGATTGAATTTTTTTTTAGAAAAAAAGCACAAGAAAAAAAGATGGATTTCATTCTATATTGGATTTGAGATCCATGGAAATAAGTTTGGATTTAGCTCCAACTATGATAGGATACATATCCAATTTTCATCTAGATTATCACACATTCATCAAGATAGAGAAGATTAGTTTTTTAGTGGATTCATTACATTACTATACCCAGTGGATATTCATAAAATGTAAATACATTTGGTGTCATTGAAGGATTTAAAATTAATAGTTATGGAATCTCATTAATTTCATGCATTGATGAAAAAACTGCTACATGTTACACTCTTGGGTATATTTCATATATGTTTCAAAAAGACTATAATATGGTTAGGTTATTTTTTTTCAAGAAACAAATAGCGGGGTACTTCATCCAAATTTGTTATATGTGTTCGAGAATGAAGTTGTGATTATATTATTTCGAAGAAAAATGCATTTTCCACAAATATTTATTGATATAATTGTATATATAGTGATTTATTTGGTAAATGAGATTAGAATATACTAGTTTATATATTTATTTTATATATATCCTTATAAAATATATTTGAAAATTTTGGAGGCATATGTTAATAATTATCATTGACTATAGGCCTCTATATTTAAAAATTATATATTATAATAGGATATTAAGTTATGTACTCATTATTTTTATGATTTGGAGCATATTGGTCTCACTATATATCCCAAAATATGACGGTTTATAGTAAATGTAGAGGGATTACTAACTTAATAGTAACGTTTTTTCCATGAAACGAAGTGTTGTAGGAAAATTTAGACATTTTGAACAACGCAGACAAGGTTTAACCAAATATATCATCACATATTATCGGATTAAAGGTAATAAATTTTAATAAAATTAAAAGTGGTTTATGATTAAGAATAATAGTCATTTCTTATTGGTTAAATATAAATTCAAAATAGATTTATATTCATAAAATAAATTGAAATGGTTTGTAGGGGGACTGAATCATAATATGATCATGTGGTCTGGTTATAATATTAATGTTTATAGATTTATCATAAAATAAATTCATAATAGGAAAGTACTATTCGAAATAGTTGGCTAATGGTCATTGCTAAAGGATGGTATTTTTCATGTTCAAATGATTAAAACAGAATTTTTGTATCAACAATATATTTTTGTGTCCCTGAGGATATATGGGAAATTTATTATACTAAATTTGAGAAATAAATTTTAAGTGTAACATGGATGATAGTAATAGGGGTGAGAAACATGTAGATTTTGGATTTACACTAATTTATTTGAAAATATTTAGTTGCAATGATAAAATATTTATCATGGTTAAAAATTAAAATAAAATATGTAATGTTATTGTTCCATCAAATAATTAGTGGTCTGTCATTTTTCAAGGTAAAATAATTCATTTGGGTGATGTGGATGATGATGATGTTATGGATTTATGTGAGATTTTTTCATTTATTACATTATTTTTGGATAATAATAATAATGTCTTTATTACAATCATATTCCATGTTTTATGAAATTTTCTTGAGGAAGAGATATGGGAAGCATCAAATTACTCTCTTAATTATTTAGGTAAATATTTACAATATATTTTTCATTATCGAACTCCAAATTTAGTATGTTTTTTCCTTAAAATTTTTTCATTTACAATTTTTTCTTACAATGAATTTTTATTAAAAAAAATGTATTGTACTTTTATTCATTATTTACTAATTTTTATATAATTTATTTGCCTAAAATTTATGAATGTTTAAATTATTAATTTTTATTTTTTTTCTTATAGGTTTCTCTTCAATCACATAGTGTTTTCCCAATTTACACCACCTTCAAGACAGTTCAAATACATTCAAGATCTGTTTATGTCCAAACATTTTATGTCATTTTTAATTTCTGAAGATAAATACATAAATTTTTTAAAAAATGTATTAAACAAATAAATTGTTTGTATACATTTTATTAAAAATTATTATTTTTTCTATAATATTTTTATTGATATATATTTTTTATGAATAGAAATTTTTTGTGATCTTAATTTAAATTATTATAACTATTTATATTTATAATTAATTATTATTATACATTTCTTCATTAAAATATTTTTGTGGTTGAATTATTTTTTCTTAATTTTTAATTATATACATTTTTTATCACCTATGAACAATCAATTTTTTATTTATTTGAATTTTTAATTTTCAATCTAATATAGGTACACATACTTATGTTGTGTTATCATACATATTTAAATATTATAGACACTATGTTATGGGAACCTAGGTATGTATATCTATTCATTTAAATATATATTTATATTAATTTAATTATTCGATAAAATTAAACTTATATTTATTAATATTTTTTAACTCTTATTATTATTTGGAAAGGATGGTACCTAAATATGATAGAAATGTGATTAAATATTTTCTAGATAATATATTCACACATTAAGAGAAAATGGTGAGAATTAACTTTGATTATAATGACTTGAAAACTGGACCAAATTCCCAATAGTTTAGGACCTACCTAGTTATACATAGCCATTGTACGATAATTATTTATTACCCTTTTTGGAGGAGCATTGAACATTCGGTGAAATATATTTTATGGCTGTTCCTAATGGTAAAATATCTAAACATATTTATTTATTTTTCCATAGGTATAAATATTATACATTTATTAATATTTTATTAAATATAATACCGAAGAAATTTTACAATGAGGAGACAAAAATAATTGAAATAAAGAGTTTATCCTTTATGGAATTTTTTTTTGGATATATTTAAAGAAATTATTTATTTCTAATTTTATTTTTTTTTAATAAAAGATAAATATCCTCTCTTTATGTATCATTCCATATATAGAGGTATATGAATGAAGTTTTTCTCTTGTCGACTGGAATAATATTTTAAGGTATGTTTTCTTTTTTGTAAAATTAATTTGTTTAATAAATTTTCATTACATTAATTGTTATTAGTTTTTTCTTAAGTAATCGGGTACAAAGAAATATTACAGAGATATATAGTCTCAAATTTTGTACCCTCACAAGATTAAATGTGGTGATCCTACTTTATTAGGGGATAAAATTATTGGTAAAAAATATAAAAAATTAAGAGCCAAGTCAAGTAGTGGAACTGAAGAGGTTCCTCTCAACCTTCCATCTCCTCTCAATAATCGGTAAAAATGGAAAAGGGGTATAGTTTCAAAAAATAGAATGTATATTTATGATCAAAAAAGGAATTAGCTGATAAAATTGTAACTATATAATTGTTACTTTTCAACAATATTATTATTTAGTAAATTTATATTACTATTATCATATTTGAAAATATTACTTTAGGATCCCCCCCCCAAGAGGAAATGACATAAGGTGAATTTATCCGTAAGGTTTAGAGGATATTATTACTATTTATTTAAGAAATTTAGAACACATCAATCTTATAAGAGGGTATATAGAGGGTTTTATATTAAAATAAATTGGTCTCACACCTAGTGTGGCATCGATGGGGGAAGAATATAGAAAAGAAATAAGGTTTTTGAAGGATGAGAAGAGAAACATGAATAAGTTGAGATAGGATAGTATTAAATCATTTATATTGGATATTCTTGTAAAAGTAATATGATAAACTCATCTAGCATAACCTATGCATCATGTGAATCATGCATAGCCTTCTTACCCATATTTTTTACCTCATTATTCAGACCCAACCATGTACTATGAGTGTCAATTTGAGGATCCCTATGTATATACTATAGCATATAGAATTATAAATCACATGGGATATTATATCCATCATTATATTATGCAGAAGGTACATGTATATTTATTATTATATGATATTTTTCATCCATCTTCTATTGTACCTTCTAAGGAGGTTTCTGTAGTTGGGAAGGTTATTAGGCATTTGAAACTTTTTCCACCTGGTCATTGTCATCAGTTGAAATATGATTTATGCTTTTCATTTCAATTATTATTTATAATCAAATTAAAATTTTCTTATAATTTTATAAAAAATAACTTATGTATGAGTATCTAATATCGATTCAATCACTAAAATGATTAAAAATTTCCAGATTCCACTACCTTCAAATATTCCTCATGAAGCTGATCATGTAACAAAATAGTCCCATTTTTTCATAATTAGATAATTATTATACTATTTTGATAAGTACTGATATGTTTGGAATATATTATGAACAAAATATTTGTAATACTAATATCATGGATGTTGTATAGGGTGATCAACTCCCTATATATGTGCTGTAGTAGTTTTTCATGTAAGTAAATTTCAATTATTAATTTAGTTTAATTTAAGTAAAATTTCATTATATTAATATAATTAATTTATTTTCTAATCAGTTATCTCCATATTATTTTCATAAAATATTAATACACTTCATATTATGGATTTATCATTCCATATTCCATTCCAATATAAATAATCTTTTTGGTACATGAAACTATTACTGAATATGTATCTAAAAGATTCCAGAGCACATATATCATATGTTGGTTTTTTCATTCCTTGATGGTAAAGAACAAATATAAAATCATCATTCAAAATCAATTATACAAGTATATATAAAAAAAATTTTATTTTATTCTTTTCATCGGAACTAATGTGTATTTTTCCAAAATAGAGTAATGAATATTGCTTATGTGAATCATTGTGTAGTGTTTGATGAAAATTTTAAAAAATAACTATGTTTTGTTTCATTTCTTATGTTCCTAAATCAGAATTTTTTCAATTTACACCATTTTTTATAAGTAATTCATGAAATTATAATAGTTCATGGAAATTTCAACATGGATTTCGGTCCAATAGTTGAGTATAAAAATATGAATATTTAAATGTTTTGTTAAATAACATTTATATCTCTTAATACCTGGGTTTTCTTACATATCTAAAGTTTTTGTTTTAAAAAATATGTTTTTAAAATATAGTTTCATTTAAAATAATGGAATATTTTAAGTGAAAATTAAGTTTAATAATTAATTTAGTATACTATCTCAACAAAGACAATAATAGATTTTAGAATGGTTATTTTCTTGAAAAAACTATTTATTTAAACAAATATGTAATTTTTTTAAATTTCTAAAATATTATTTTATAGGATTTTATGTTGTTTCATAGTATAAATCTCATAACCTAAAATATATTAAAAATTTATTTCAACAATATTTCATAATATTATGTTATTATTATATTTAGTTTCATTTAGTTTTGTTTTTTAAAAAAATTGATATAAAAGTTCTCAATGAGTTTTTTTACTTTTATGTTGTATCTACTATATATTTGTGGTTTTTGGTTCTTCAATAAAATTCCAGGTTTGGGGATTATGTAATTTTCAATAATTTATTTTAAAAAAATAATCGTTCAAATGATTTTTATAAAAAAACATACACTGAATTCCCATAAAAATATTTCTATGATATTTTTTACAAAAAACTGATGTTCAAAGTGATTTTTATGGGTTTTTTATAAAACCAACATTGGAATCCATTTGGAAACATCATGATTTAAATGTAGATATTCTGTATAACTAACATTTAATGCTTCACTTATGTTATTTAGGCATTAGTTTTATAAACAAATGATAATGAACAACCACATGATAGTCATCCCATGTCAGTTTTATGACAAATAACAATTAAATTCCTTAGTAATTCTTTTTCTGGACGGATAATCAAGACAGATGGAGGAGGATGCTAAGTACATGGTGTTTTTAAATTCCTATTGGGTTGGTATTGTGTATTTTCTGATTTATATATAGTTAGTGATTACATTAATGATTAAAAAGTTGATAACCCTTCAGTAGAACAACACAACACAAGAATTCGAATTGAAATTTTTGGTATTTACATTAATATGTGGAAGGATTATCTTATGGGTGGGTGGTTATTATTTTATTAATACCACAAAAATCATAGGTACATATTTTTCTAGAGATACCTCATCCTAATAATAAAATGTTAGAGAGACTTATTTTAGGAATATGACTTTAAGATAGAATATAGTATAGGAAATCAAAACATAT
The DNA here is from genome assembly GCA_963277665.1 of Viscum album. Classification (NCBI taxonomy): domain Eukaryota; kingdom Viridiplantae; phylum Streptophyta; class Magnoliopsida; order Santalales; family Viscaceae; genus Viscum; species Viscum album. The sequence goes on from OY728150.1 coordinate 939,005,342, forward strand.
TGGTAGATTACCCATTCAAGAAATCATGTTCTTCCTTGGTAAAGTACGTGCCATACTAGTTGGCCTTGTTATACCTAACCCTAGTGGAAGAGAGATGATTATATTATCTTTAGTCGATGGGAGTGACTCCACTACATCTTATACGTGTGAGTGAGGCTTGGTTGAGAGACATTGATTTTGGAATTCTACATGACAATATATATTCAAGAAATGACCCTAATGCATTTTATTAATGTAGGGAGCACATCATCCTTCTCTAAGGATGAAAATTCCTTCCAATTTCATTGTTTGAGGATCTGTTGAGAGAATTTCATACCTTCTACATGGAGATAAATCTTTATGTAGTTAAGATGTACAAGGACCTTTAGTAGTAGTTTTTGAGTGAATTCATGATGTGAAGTGTTGTTGAGTTGGTTTTATGAATAATCACCTATAAATATATAAAGAAATCGTATCAATTTCAACCATGAATATCTCAACCACTTGAAATTATATTGTCTAAGTGGGATGTTATATGAAATCAGTTTTTGATGAATATTCTATAGACTGTGAGAGGCCACAATTCTATCTAGGGGTTTTTTGATCAACGTACCATGTTAAAACACTTGTTTTTTATCTAGTAGAAGAGTTTGTTAGAGAGTTTGATGTGATTTTAAAAATGAGGTATTTTCTAGCTTCATTTGATAAACTAAATGATAATATATAACCATGATGTGGGGTTCACATCATGGTTGTGGAGTAGTTTTTAGAAGGATTTGATGAGCCATTCATGGATGAGCATGACATTCCATCCCTAGAAAGATAGCAAGACTAAATGAAGATGTTTTGAAGGACATGTTGAGAGATTATGAGTTAGGATTCAGTTAGAGATATGAGGAATTTTTACAATTAGTGGAGTTTACATATAATAATATTTATCACTCTATTTTATATAAATTACCATTGAAGGCTTTGTATGTGTGACATTTTCGATCACCCTTTTGCATGATAGAGATACAAAAGTTATCACATATGATTCCATAACTAGTGGAAAGGACAAAGAATAATGTATAGGTGATTTTGGAGTGAATTATAATCCAATAGTGTCAAAATAAATCTTATATGTGTCAAATTTATAGGACCATGGAGTTCAAAAATGGATATCTTATATTCTTAAGATTCATGCCATGAAAAGGATTATAAAGGTCTGGTCAGTGAGTCAAGTTATCCTTGAGATTTATCATATAGTTCCATATTATATACATGAGTGGAAAAGATTCTTACATCTTGTATTTTACCCCCATAGTTGGATTGAGTGCATAAACTCTTCCACTTGTCACATATGAGGAGATATGTTCATGACCTATCACATGTGATTGAATGGGGTGTGATGGACATAGAGGATGAAGCCTCCTGTTTGGAGTACCCTATGGTTATCAAGGATCACAAGAATAGGATCCTTCATGGGTGAGTTGTTCCAATGGTTAATATTATATGGAAACATGAAAACCTCTAAAAGATTTTTTGGGAGTGTGAGGGATTGATAAGGATCAGTACCCTCTCCTTTTCGAGTAGCTTTTACTTTTTGGGGTGAAAATTTTGGAATGTTGGGAGAATTTAATAACCATTTTTTATGTTTGAACACTTTGAATATTTATATATATTATTCTTGGTTTCTTCTTTGAGAAGGAATGGAATTTTAGGTGTTCAGAATCCTTGATATTGATATATTAAAAATATTAAATATATTAAACCATGTACATGCATCATTTTGGTTATAATGGATTTTTAATTGAATCTGGTATCAGATGGGGAAATTGGGAACTCTATTGATTTAAGAAGCATTGTTTAATCCTAGGCATGATATATGGTTTGTTCATATCATACCTCTAGAAAATGAATAGTAATGCATGGAAATTAGATGAAATAAATTTATTAAATTAAATTATTAATATAATAGTATAATTTGAAATTTAACCATTGAAACAATATATTTAAACCCATATATGGGGATTCTCTAAGGTTAACTAGATGACCGTAGAGATTGAGATATATCAACTACAGATAGATATTTTGATGAGTTATTATGGTGAATTTCTAGATGTATGGTCAGATTCAATGGAATTCATCATCGAAATCTATGCTAAACCATTCTTCACTAGAGATCAATCCAATGAAAAGGAATGGATTTGTAATTTATGGATTCATTCCCTATTTATTTATAATCATGGAATGTGAATTCTAAATTTAATCCATAGATAGTTTAATATTTCAATGTAACAATCAAAATATTAGTTTTCATTTGACCCTGGAATATTCATTGTGTAATATTTTCTATCATCATTTGGTCTCCATGACTGAAATTAATGGATGAGTTCACAAAAATCATTGATGAAATAATTTTATTTATTATAGATTTCTCCCCTCATTCTTAATGTGTTAGTTGTTATCATATGGTAAGACTATGATTAAACTATTGATATGATTTAATATGTGATTTAATCCTATTTTTATAGTTTGTATCATGATAAATACAAAAGATATTGATTTATATTGGAAATGTGGAATGATGGTGGATTTCATTTGGAGTAATAGATGGGATGAACCCTTAGAATATGATAAAATGAATGGAAGGATTTGTGTCAGTTGATAAAAATATTTATTTTCAGCCATCAAAGATTATAAATCAATAACTGAAGAATTTCCCTTCATGATCGTGGCCTTGGATAAAGCATCAGGCATGAACAATAGTGGGATCGTTAATATTTTCTATAGAAAAAATAGTGTGGTGGTTATTTGAGAGAAATACATAACATTATATGAAATTACTAACTACATGTTATGTAGTCTTTATGATGTGACAAATAGGGTTTCATAATAAGTTTAATATCACATGGTCGTGTGGCTGGGCCACACATTGTTTGACTCTAGTTGTCCAACAGATCATGTTTTGGAAGTTCACACCTAGGTCCTTGAGTGGTCTCATACACTGTGTTCCTTGGACTACATGTTGTGTACATAGAATTTTATGCAACATTCATGGTGAAAATACATGAACATGGCTTGGCTTGGGATAACACCTCATGTACCCCTATTATACACATCATGTACTTTCTCTAGTGTGTTATACCTCTCGTATCTCCTTTATTGGGATCATAATTGGACTTGTGATTATACCTTACTGAGTATAATGGTATGTAGGACATGACAATGGACTTTTTTTATCATCATAGATACGATGTGAGGTCGTTCTAGTATGATACTTCTTCTGTCATAGGTTACAAACATAAGGACTCAAGTGCTTTCTCTAGAGTGAAATCAAGGTCAATACCCCCATAAAACATGTATATTTCAGGGAATTAGTCCCCCAATTTCTTATTAAATGCATGGAAAATATCCTACCATTACCACTCAAGACGTGGGTATTCTATCTGTATAGTTGATACCCCCATCTCTATGATAATATGTAGGGTGTGGTTCCTCCTTTTGGGGTCAGTATCCCCTTGACTATGATATGTCATTAGTGAGACCAGGATTACATATAGTGTATCTGACAAGATTATATTAGGCTAATATAATTGGGATAACATTTACTATTAGAGAAATTGGAAAACTCATCATTCAAAGATGGAAGTGAGGATCAAGAGTTCCATATATCTCTTGTACATGGTTTCTTATATGAACACGTCAATTTATAATTTTATTTTTCTCCTCTTTGTCTTGTGGGTTGAGATGGTTATTTTACTTAACTAATTACCTTATGGTTTTTGGGGAATCCTACTAGGTATGTATATATTCACCCCAACATGAGATTTTCCATCATGTTTTATGACTTATACAAATGATTGGGAATTAAAAAGTGCCCTTCCTTGACCTAGTGTTGGTGGATCTTAGTATTACTCAATGATAGTGAACATGGGTGGTGTTCAAATTTAGTTTTCATGAGTAGAAATATTCTCCATCATTTTTTGTGAAGTTGGGACTTTTTTTCAAGTTGGAAATTTATTTTTCCCATTCATGATTTTGATATTTTTATAGTAATATATTGTGATTATATTTATAGGTTATTACATGAATTTTTTCCCTCTTTGATTACTACAGATTTATGTATCTTGAATGGTTGTGTTGTATTTGGAGGTTTGTGAATGTGTCTCTACATGTTAATTCATCTAAGGCCTCACATTTGAGTGATATGAATTATCGATTCTTGTTTAAAATCCCCGGTCTATTGGAGGTGATGTTGGGGTGTCACACTTGGCTTACCACTGGTTTAGGTAGGCCCATAGTGGGTTAGTTCATGACATGTGATAAGTCTAAGTGACTCAAGAAAGTTGTAGTTAACAATGAAGGAAGAAATGGATACTTCCCATGTGCCCAAAAAATGTGAGCTGATAGAAATTATTTTTGGGAAACACTATAGAACAAGTGGGTATACCGATTGAAGTAAGAAGTTTATGGAATGAAACTATACCATTAAATTCTTGTTGTGATGGAATTTTAAAAAATAAAATGTATATAATTCTAATAAATAATTTATTTATCTATAACGAATTCAACAATTCTAAGTGTGATCAAAACGGTTACCTTGTTTCATATTCATGTTGATCAGCTATATGTAAAAACCACATTAATTCATTGTTAATTGGATAAATAATTATTCATGGTATAGAGGAAAGGTTTTATAAAAAATGGAATTGAAGGTATGGTTTGTTAACTAAAATAAAATTTATATTTTTAGAAATAGTAACCTATAAATTATAATGGCATTTCCAATGTCATTATAGTGAAGAATTCATTCATTTAGTGAAATTTTTATCTTTATTATTACCTAATGGTGTCTAGTTATGAGATACTCATCAAACCTTATCTCTATGTGGATGATATACACCATGAATGTTTGATAATATATCATATTGAGGAGATAAAAATTGAGTTTTATGCTAATTTTAAGATGAAATATCTTGTTTCTACAAATTAGATGTTGTGAAAATGAATCATAAGAGACATAAGGTTAATAATCATGTTTCTATCATAGTAGGTATACATACATACAGTAGTGGAAGTATTTTAAATGGGTCATTCTTAGAATATAACAACTCCCTTAGATATATACATTAAGTAATCTAAATATAAGACACTAGAAATGAAAATAGAGGTTTATTTTAGGGTAGAGGTTCCATATAAATAAGTGGTTAGATGATTGATTTATTCCATGGTCTGTATGAGGCAGGACAAAAATTATGTAGTTGGAATCATCAGTAGGTTCATGGTGAATTTTGGAAAGGAGTACTGGTAAGTAGTGAAGTGGATACTCTGGTTTCTCAAAGGTTTAATAGACATGTCACTCTATTTTAAAATGGATAACCTATTACAGGGGATTTTGTATTTAGTCTTTATAGGAGATAAAAACAAACAATGAAGTACTCATTGGTATATATTCACTTTAGGGGGAATGTATATGATTTGGACATCCAAAAGTTAACCAATAGTTTTGATATCTTTAAGAGAAGACAAGAATATATAAATCATAGATTATAGGAAGGAGTTAATCCTACTAAAGGATATGTTTCATGATCTTAGATGAATAATAGAAAAATGGAATTTTGTATTATAATAGTTAATGTGTGATTTATCTTTCATATACTATCATATTTCTCTCTATGAAAAATAATAGTCCATCAATGTATAATTTCATCCAATTTTTTTTGAGGATGGAGTCTTAGAGCTATGGAAGGTTGAAATATGTTTCATTCTGATAGACATATTGATGATAGTCATAGTTTGAGAAATATTTTATAAGTGTTGTTATTTAGTTGGGATATAATACAAACAATCATGGTGGAGTACCACTGTATCTCTACACAAGGTAGGAATAGAGAATGAAAGGAAGTGATCTAGAGGAATTTTTAAATCCAAGAAAATAGACTTCATGTTGGAAATTTTTTAGCATAGTTTTGTTAAACTGTTTTCATCTATGTTTTGGGATTTTGGAAAGAGTGGTTCTAAAACAGTAATCATTGAACTAAATGGTGTAGGGATGTGGATTTTAGAGAGAATAGTTACAAAAATGAAGGAAAATTTTAAAAATCATTGATGAAATTAATTAATGATTTCTATAATGAGTATTTTTCACTGGAACTTATAGGTCGAGTTAGTGGAATCAGTGGGATATTGGAGAATGCCTTGACTGAGACATGGTTGACTAAATATATTGAATGTAAATAGAATAACATAGGATCATCTATAAAAGGTTGCATGTGGTAACCTTTATAACACAAGAAGTTTCCATAATAATTATTCTCTTTTTTATTAGAGTTCTTCTATTTAAGGATCTTGAAACTTGAAGGATTTATCACTTAATACAGTTGTTATAGTAGTAACAACCTGTCCGAGGTCACTCAACAGTAACTAAACATGAGTGATACTAGACCTTAGGTGAGCCTTCAAGTATTTCCAATACTATTGGTTATTAGTGAAGATGTATTGGGTGATAGTGACAACACTATACCATTTGGAGATGAATAAAAACAACAACAGAAGTTTTAATCAACAATAGAATAATAATATAAATTTATAGACTTGATATAATACATGATGAAAAATATGATGAAATATATGTATAATTCACTTATAAATATAAATATTTTCTATAGGATGATCAAACATGTAATCATACTAAATTGGATAAAAAATGTACCATCCCATCATTAAAGAACAACCTAACCCGTATGTGAAACAAACATCCAGCATGTTCACTATCTACACATCCCTTTATTGTACACTCTTAATGTTGTTCCCTTTACCTTACTTGTTACATTAGATATAAAGTAGATATGTGTCTGGGAGGTCCCTAGCATGGTGTGAGTATGAACTCAATAAGACATCACCAATGGTGTCCTTACCTTATATCAAACCAGATATCAGGTTGTTCAATGCATAAAAAAATAACTTAAATTCACTAAAACACCCACCAACCTTATTCTTGACCATATCTAAGTTATATTTTCCTACTTAAGTCAATGATCGAGTAGAATAATACAACCATAGTCTATTATACCAGAATTTCCCTCGACCTTCCAATTAATCATATAAAACTATGTTTGTACATCATAAATATCCAAAATAACCATCTCAAATTAACCATGATTCCAAACAACACATACACAACCATATCATAACACATCTCACACTTTAATTGAGCTCCCAACTCCCATGTGATGATCTCTATCACCTTCTTTGGCTATTTATCATATACACCTCCTTCATAATGATTGAAAAAATCATCCCCCAAATCCTCCAACTATGGAGGGTACCACCCACAATGAGGGGAATAAACAATCACAAGGAACATATCTTCTGCACACAAAACCCCAAAAGGATCAGTCCCATTGTGATCATCTAACATCAACAACCTAGACAACACTATCAGTGAAAAACTTTCACCACCCGATTCAATGTTCAACACCACCCACATAACAATAGAAGACCAAAACAACATGAAATCTCAAGAATTCCCATTCCTTAACATGAGGCCTCGTTACCATCAAAAACTAAAACATCACAACAAATATATACTATTGTGAACACATAATTTCCCACAATACACTACCCCTAGGTATCTCCAATGAATAATGTAAACCATAAGAGGTTATGTTCATAGTCACATATAGACATCCCATCCCTAAATTATTTACCATGAATCATATAACACACGTAGAACACAGAAAAAATATTGGTACTAATCACATAGAGTTTTGTGAACCAAACTAAGTCATCCATCCATAAGATTCCCAAATAGACGGTAACCCTCCTATAACACATTCCTAGTTCCCTAGAATGTTGAAATAACCAATGGTATTATATTTTAAAAAAGTGGGAATGATTTGACTCATAAAATAATGTTAACAAGTAGTGTAAAAAATGATCATGACCACTCTATACAACATAGGTCCATGAACTAGTAGAAAGAAGAAAAAATAAAATATAAATTTAATTATAAAATTTAATTAAAGTATATAAATTCCATCAACCTATACTTTAACACCCTCTCATGAAACAAAACCTTGTTTCCCTATAAACTCATTAGATATAATTTGATCCAAACATATAAATATATATATAATAAAGCATGAAAAGTCCTATTTGCTTGATGTGATAAAGAAATATATAAATAAACACTGACATACATTTTTGTGACCATAAGTCTTTATCCAACGCCAAACCAAACCTGCTACACGAGAAAGCAAGAGCAGTAAAACAAAACCTTACATTTGAATAGGCGTGAGCATGAAGGCCTTATTGGTATTCCAAAGGAAAACCATACCCCATGCACAACCTTTAATGAAAATATACATTTCATGATAATTTTAAATATGTCATTTAAAGTAATATTTAACTTTTGAAGGGAAAAAACCAAATAACATACTTTAACATGATAGTTTAAAACTGTTTTAAAGGAAAAAATGATTTTAAAATGTTTAATAAATGAAGAAATAATTAAAATTAATAAATCCAAAAAAACACATAATTGAAAACCCTATGGAAACTGAGGTTAGTCCATGTCATCCCAGGATCCACATAATATTTGGTCATCAATCCATATAATATCATTTTCATTCATGATTTGTTAGGGAGGATCAATCAAAATACATATCGGTAACTATATCCAAGCCCTATAATGTTTAGTTTGTGATGTACTATTCTTCAAATGATAGGGAGGGAAGATCACTACTACCTCTATCTAGATTACATTTTATAGTCATCCTACCTAAGTATATGGGGTTCCCATGTGTTTTCCCCATTTAAAATAAATAAATTGATAAAGTGAACTTGAAAATTTAAACTATTTTCTCATCAAAAGCTTGAGAACTATATCAAAACAACCATAAAATACATAGTTTAACCTTAAAAACTATTACACCGTGTATTTAATAAATCAAAACTACTTTTATAAATTATAGTAGATTAAGTAAAACATGATAAAAGATACTTTATAATTTATTTTCTAAATCCACCCAAACACTCATTTGAAGACCATTTTTCAAACCAAATTTATATTCTTAAGGGCTTCCTCTCATTATTCCCATATACAATGACACATTTATATATTTTTATTATTGTACAACTTCAAATATTCTCATGTGAATATATATATTTATATATTCATACATATGTATATGTTTATATCCACCAAACACATAAAAGGGTACTTAAAAATATCATATTTTTAATAAAATTCCAATTTTTAACACTTTTACCAATACATCGAATTTCAAGTAATCACTTTAAATTCTAGGTAAAAATCAAGATCCATTTGAGAACATACATTGAAGACCAAAATACCTTTTAAAATATAATAAATCATTTAAAAATTCCATTCATGATTTTAATCATCTAATATTTTCATGCTGTTGGGTAAATCCCACTTAAATACTTCAATGTCACATTATTAAAATCATTCGGGAATTTATACAACACATAGGGTGTATGGTTTTATAAAGCAGTGTTTTCATTTACATAAAATTTGAAAATGTATTATATTGAAATAGAAATTTAGTGAAACATGATTTTACTTTCAACCACCACTTAAACATATTTAATAATAACATTTGGAATCTAAAAAATTAAATAAAAACATAAGAAATTATGGATGCTGGATTTAATGATCCATCACATGGGAAAATATACCTTAAATCATGTAGAACTCATTTCCTTCAACAAATTTCTCTAGAATAGTTATTAAATTGAATCATAAAATATACAGAAATAAAAAAATAAATAAGAGAAACACCACACCTCATATAGGTTTCGATCAACGGGTTCGTACAATGATTGCGGAAGAGGAAATAATGGGGAATGGAGAAATAGAAGGGAAAGGAGGTCCAACAAGGATGAAACAGACTCAAATCATTGAAACTCACATGGAATCACCATGAGAGGGAGAAGAATGAATAAGGGAGGTGAAAATGACCTCCCCTGGGTGGTGCATGATACATGATTGAGGAAATAGGGGTGAGGTTTGAATTAAAACAAAAAAGAGAGGGAGTCATTAGGTAATTTCCATTTAAACAAAATTGACATTGTGTATTGTTTGGATGCGTAGTTGAAACAATCACACACCAACCATGCATCCACTACTATAATTGTTGAAACACCCTACAATTTCAAGATGCATGGATAGATAAAAAAACTCCAACCAAGAATTTAATATTTTTAAAAATTCATACTGAAATGTGCAATTTCTACATAGTTTCTACTAATCCTCGGCCAACTACATGCAGGTAAAAAAATATTAAAATAAAATATTTTATTTAATTGAGAACTGAATTTGGTGAATAACTCAAAAATATTAAATAAATAAAATATTAAATAATGAAAATGGTTGGTGTGAGACAAAATCCCCGTTATAAATCTTTATGTCCCCAAAAATACTTAAGCGGATACTTTTTTCAATTGAATGTGAAAGTCAAAACCCACGTAAACACCACTTGATTATCCAAAAACCAGGATCACCCTGACCACCACCAAAATAATATTCATTATTTTAACTAAATTATGCCATAATAAACCCATGATATCAATTATAAATCTAAATACCTCTAAAACCATGAACCACTATCAGACACATTCTTACTGAAATGAGCATCTCTAAGGTACTTCAAAATGGACAACCAATGTTAGAAATTATCAAATAGTGGTGGTGGTATCCCACCATTTCAGAATACTTCTAAACACTCATCCACATTATCCCCGAGTCTCATTACCCAATATGATCTAAACACATATCCCAAAACCAAGGATGACCAAAAGTCCTAATTCATAACTAGAATCAATGCGTGGTGGCTTTCAACCTTAGATTATAATTAAATTAAAACTGATATTAATACAGGGTCCTCCAAACATAAAGATTCCACCAAAATAAAATGTTAATAGAACCATAAAACATCCAAAGGTAAAATTAAATGACTGAAAAAGAATTTGAAAAAAGGTAACTCAACCAGAACACTCCATTGAGGTCACATCTATAATTTTAGTCACATCAACCATATTTTTTTCTAAATCATGAATTCCAGAGTATCCCACCTACAAAAAATCAATTAAATATTAGGAACATGAAAATAAAGGGACAAGGAGAACCACTTTAAATAGGTTCACTCGAACCATTACCTAACTCAAAATATGACACTCCCAAGTAACAAATATCTCAGAACAACCCAACCATCCTTGTTGACAACATGGTTTTTGAACGTAGAAGATATGGACTCAAACTACCAGATCCCTTTACACTGGGGAATACAAGAGAGATACTTCTCATAGGATATGGGATCTTCACCAAGATAATAAGAAGTAGGGTCAATACCCATTCTAGGATGGACCCTCAACAATTGACTCTCTTCCACAACCCCACCAATCATATCTTTAGATGGATCCTGGTCAAAAGAGAGTACTTTCAAACTAATATTTATATGAATTCCTCTTTCAAAAAATAAATAACTCATTAAAACAATCCAATCATTAGAAGGAAAATGTGAACCGACTATGGATTCTCGTAAAAAATCATCATCCAAAGGATTACACTCCCCTACCATATGATAGAAAACATGGGGACATACTAAAAAATGAATATCCCTTAGCATACTGGATTTTGGAGGATCAATAAAACAACATAAAATTTAAATCACATCATATCAGAATTCAATTCACCTGAAACTAGGAAAATTATCAGAAAAAGGAATGCATAAAAAACAAATCACAGTCACCACTATTTTAAAAAATAAAAAACATAACAAAATAAATGCCCAATTAAATTACCAAAATTACCTTTTAAAATATATCTTAAAAAACCTTCCAAAACCATGATAATTTTCCCAAAACAATGATTTAAATATTTGAGTTTATTTTAATTTTTTTTTTACTATTTTAAATTTAAAATACATGTCATTGATTTAGAATCATCAAATTTTATTTGAAAATCAGTAAATAAATCCAAAACTCAAACTTTACTAATATATCCACATACAAATTTCATTTAATTTTTATATCAAATATATTTATTAATTTGTATTCACACATTAAATCATTTTTAATTTTCATAAATTCCATCATGAAACTATTCCAAAATATGAATCCTTGAACGTATATCAAATCATTTAAAAATAATCATTTATTACTATAAAATAAAAACTTTATTTTAGGACATATACCATTAAAGTTTAGATTTATATATTTTGATTTTTGAAATTTCAATGCATTATTTTAAAATCAATTTCAAGAGAACAAAACCCCTTTATTAATTTTCCAAATATTAATAATTATTTTTTTTAAAATCATCACATACCAACAAAAATCCAATCAACAACATTACATAGTAGAAAATAATTTATAAGAGAGTCTAATTTTTGTGCATGAATTGAACACATGTTTTAGTGGACCATGTTACGATCATGATACCAATCTTGGAAGTTATATTGAACTATAAACTCAGGCACCACATGGGTTTCAAGGGAATGTTGGATTATCACATGATGAAATTTCACTCCCATTATCACCCCTAAAACATAGAAATTCATTAAAAAATTATACAATTCTAATATAAATAAAAAATAACTAGAAACCACAAAAACAACTCATATCAACACATTCCATGGAACCTTGTGGAATTATATGATTAAGAGATCATGGAACTCTTCATGCACTTACCTCTGAAGTTATGATATTATTTTTTTCCATCTATCACAAAACCCAAATAAAAAAGGGAAATTTCAAATCCTATTATACCTAATGAACAATGGATATGATAAATTTTTTTATAAACTAGCCCAAGCATTCCATCTATTAGACCACCAAGTCGGTCCATGAAATCTTGAAGGATCATTACTAATCAATCAAAATAATCCATAGGTTCCAAGGGAATCATATTTAAATTAGTGGTAGAAATTTATCCCATAAAATAATTTAAACACACTGAAAAAGGGCATTTCTACTCTTTTTTCGGAGATCCATCTACCGTCATGAAACAAATAAAGGTATTATAAAATAAATTAAATAATTTAAAAAAAGAAGATAAATTCCATCATCTCACCCACCAACACCCTCATAATAAAATACACCTTGTTTCACTATAACCTATATAAATATAGTGAGAACCATAAATAACAATAACTAAAATAAGTAAAACTAATGTTTTTTAACATGATAAATAAGGATACAAATAAACATTATCTTACCGTCATGTGACCCTATGACACCATCCAATACTAAACCAATCATTATTCCTGAGAAATCAAGAGGGTGAAACCATAACCAAAAATGTTAATATGTTTTATCATTAATTCCTAATAGCTATGCACAAGGAAAACAAGATCTCATACATAGTATTTAAATAAAAGATACATTTCATTCTAGCATTAAATATAATATTTATTTTAATAATTTAACTTTTTTATGGTATAAAATAAAACTACATACATTAAAATGATAGTTTAAAACACTTTTAAAGGAAAAAAATCTTTTAAAAATTTTAATAAAGAAAGAAAGAAAAAAAGTATGAAAGAAAAAGGCCCACACCATAGGGAACCCTAAAGAAACTCATGCTCAGAGTTCTCATACCAGGATCCACATACTCTCTATGATCAAACCATATAATTTTATTCCCATGAAATATCTACTAGGTTGGAAGAAAAAATATATTAGCAGTAACCAAAATTTATGTCACATAATGTTTATATAGTGTTATATCATTGTACAAGGATAGGGAGGGAATACCTCTACTAATTCTACCAGGATTAATTTTCTTATTCATAACATCTATGTACACTAGGTTCCCATGTTTTCTTCCAATTTAAAAAAAATCATGTGAATAAAACCACACATGACGCTTTAAACCATTTTCTCATTAAAACCAAGGAAACCATTTATGAACAACCATTACATACATAATTAATCGTCCAAAATTAACATACCCTGGATTTAATAATTAAAAACACTTTTTATAAATCATATAAATCCATATAAAACATACTATCCTATAATTTATAATTAATTATATAAATCCATCCAAAAAAACTCGTAATAAGGACTATTTCTAATCCAAATTTAGATTATTAAGGTTTCCCTCTCATTATGTACATATTCAACCACACAAATATATATTTATATTATTTTAAAAATATAAATATTCACATGTGGATTTGTGTATATATACAAATACCTATGTATTTTTGGACAACCACAAATAATATAAAAATCCATTCAAAAACCATGAACCTTTATTTAAAATCAAATTTTAATCCTTTTTTAATTATTATCATTTCATGTCAACAACTGGAATTACATGAAAAACTAAATATCCATTTAAAAACCTACATTTAAGGTTAAACAACATTTGAAATATAAAAAATAATTTTTAAAGGATATTTGGGAGTTTTTTAAAAATTAATATGCATAGTTGGGTAAAACCCACTTAAATTATTCAAATAAACTTTATTAAAATCATTTAGGTAATTGAGTAAACACTGGAGGTTTATTGTTTGATAATGAAAAGTTTTCCTTTACTTTCAAACTAATAAATATATTAAATTGAAATGAAAACTAATTTGAAACATTATTTTCTGTTAAAATATAATTAATACTACCAATAGGTATCCAAAAAAGTAATTGAAAACACAGGAAATTATGGTCATTGAAAATAAATCCCCATTATATGGGCCTACCTACCGTAAACTAAGTATAAGTTGTTTCCTTAAATAGAAATTACTAGAATATTTCTTACTTAAAGTCTCACAGGCTTTGGTAATAAAAATATAGAAATTATAAAGACACCAATACATATATCCTTTGGAAAAGGGGAACACACATTTATCTGTGAAAGGGATCCAAGGGGTAATGGGAAAATAAATGAGAAAGTAGAGCATACCATGAAGACCCAGACTTGAATCATGGAGAAACTCAACAAAATCACTATGAGAAAGTATAGCATAACCATGTGTTTTTTACCTATTAAATTATAAATTCAAATGCATGGTTAGTACTAATTTTTAACTAACCATGCACCTATGATGAAATTATAAAAACAATATTTAAACTATTTCATATTGATATTCAAGGATAAGCCCAAAAATTATTAAATAAAAACAATAATAAAAAATATAAGGTTTAGGGTGTGCTATAGAGTATTTTGGACTCTAATTTCCTAGAATATTTA
Organism: Viscum album; assembly: GCA_963277665.1. Classification (NCBI taxonomy): domain Eukaryota; kingdom Viridiplantae; phylum Streptophyta; class Magnoliopsida; order Santalales; family Viscaceae; genus Viscum; species Viscum album. The sequence goes on from OY728150.1 coordinate 939,020,523, forward strand.
TCTAGTTTCATTCAAACCATAAGATTCAAATTATTCTGAAAAAAGACTTAAAATTGGGAAATTTAAATGAAATACAAAAAACCAATGAGAAAATTGAGTATCTGATGAACATGAACTTCTATCCATACCAATTACTTTTCCTTTCTTCAAACCACATGATAATTGACAAAAGTTTATTAAGAACTCCCTAGGATAAGATAAGAGTGAAATCTATGGTATAGGTCTTTTACACTGATCGAAATACCCCATCACTCTAATTTTAGAAGAATTTTTTTATTTAATTTATCATTTTAAACTTATTTGAAAAAATATGAAATGTGGTAAAAATGTCAACTTTTTTGGAAAAATATATAATTCAAAAAAAAAACCTTATATATTTTCCCTTAAGATAATCATATGTAATATATTTATAAAAATTTTAAATATCAGCATGTGGTTCAAAACATTAAAAAATTTCCAATAAGAAAATATATTGCACATCTGCATACATAATATATTCTCCATACATAACATATTTTCTTTAGGAATAATTTCATATTTAACATTAAATTTTTCTGTATAATATTTTATTCCTCATAAATAATATATTGTTTTATAATAATTTCACATACATATGATCTTTGCTTAATAAATAATTTTTTATTCTATGTGTTACTGTTTAGCCTTAGCAAAAAACATTTATGTTATATATTCTCCTCTACTGAATATAGTTTAATTATACAAAAATATCACATGGAATATATATTTTGTACATAATATGTCGTCCCTCACATAAGTTTTTTTAGTTATACTTTAAAACCATTACATAACATTTTCACTATATATATAATATAATCCTACCCAATCATATGTTTTTTGACTTAGATGCATTTCAGTAGGCCCTCGGTAAAAACATTACACTTCAACACATAGTTGGTTTTTCTTATTCCAGAATCAAATATATTATGCATGCCACGCCTTAGCTAAATAATTAATCATGACATTTTTATTCATCTATAACATGTTTATTTCTCCACTATAACATGTAAAATACATGTTTTTTTAAGAAATATCCGAATTTTCATTAAATAATGATAACTTTTAAATAGAAAAAAAATCAATCCACTATAATTCTAGATTCTAATTATTGAAAATTCATTCCAAAAACACCCAAAAAAAAATAAATACCACTTTAAAAATAAGACCATTAATGAAAATTAAACAAACATTAATCCCCTCACACAATTAAAGGGTCTAAAATCACAAGGTCAAACCAAATCACTATTTCAAATACATGATACCTTACAATATTGTTCTTCTCATATAGTAAGGTAATTACCAAACCATGTTAATCAATTTGTTATTATTCTGTTTGTATATTTTTTTCTTTCTATTAAATTACATTTATATGTTTTTTATGGTTTGGAAGGGATTCAATATAGTGATTTTGGATCCTAGGTAACATCAAGTGTCATATATTTGATATGTTCTGAACCATTTCCCATTATTTAAGGATTATTGATAATAACTTTGGTATAAGTGGGTTTTAGTACAAAACAATTTATATACAATTATACATAATTTAGAAATTGAATTTTTTCAGATCTCTGTGATGAAATAAATTAAACCAAAACATTGAAATTTATTTCATTTATGAGTAAAAATAAATTTCACAAATAATTACCCAAATTATAAAAAATAAAATTTATATCATGTATCATATAAGGTTTGTGTATGATGATACATATTTTTACAAAATGAAATTTATCACATTTATCAAAAGAATCACAGACAATAATCTTGTGTTTAAATCAAATTTATCTCATATATGGGATGGTATGAATTTCACTTATAATGATAAATATTTTAAAAATGAAATTTATATCATGTATGGGATTACATTAATTTCATGTATGGTTATATATATTTAAAAAAATTACCTCATGTATGATCTCAGATTAACATTGGTTAGAAATTAGAAAATATAATATATTTCATTTAAAGAAAATTATTTGATTGAATGGATTTATATTTTAATAAATATTTTTTTTCATTTTTGAGATAATATAAAATTCAAGTACCATGATACATATTAAAAAAAGAAATTTATCTTATGTGTTAGATGAGAAAAATTTCATGTACCGATGATGAAATTTTAAATCAATGAGATTTTAAACATATATAAGATGATAGATATTATAGAAATAATCATATACGTTTTAAAATATAAAATTTATCTCATATATGAAAAGAAATAAATTTCTACATAGTGATATATATATTTTACAAAATGAAATTCATCTCAAGTATTTCAAGAGATAAGTTTTTCATGCAATTTAATTCATTAAATTGATTACAATTAAAATATGGAACAATTTGAGATAGAATGATATATGTAATAAAACAATAATAAACTATTTTATTTACGAGAAAAAAAAACCATGTTTGATGATACATAATTTATAAAAATGAAATTTATCGTATTTATAGATGAGATAAATTTCATGTTTTGATTCAAAAATTTTTTAAAAAATAAAATTTATTGCATGTATATCTTGTAATGATTTTTTTATAATGATATATCTTTTAAAATAATTAATATTTTTTCATATATAATGTAGAATAAACTTCATGTATAGTGAATGTTTTCAAAAAAATTATATTTACCTCATATATGATATTAGGAAAATGTTTCATTCAATAATTCATATATTTTAAGAATGAAATTCATCTCATGTATCAGATGAGAAAAATTACAAATATTATAAAAAATATTTTATTAATGTAGTATTTTACCTATGAAATCATATAATAATGTATATTAAATAAAAATAGATAAATTATAAAAAAAATCAAGTTTATTGGATTCATATGTTGTATTGATGGATTTTTTATCAATAATAGTAAATGGAGTTTGTAATATGAATTTTGTTTGTGATCATGGGAAGTTAGAGATGTTTGTTGAAGATTTGGATGTTTTTTTGTTCAAGAATATACAACATGATGTAACCATGTTGACCATTATATTAAAGTATTCTATTAATGAATAAAGATAGAAGGATATAGTTATTCATGTTGTTGTGGTTGAAGTCACGCCGTAAGTTATAGACTTTGGGGTTTTATGAAGAAACAATTCTCATGCCTTGAAAGTTTGGATCAATTATTTTTGGTGAATAAAATTTACATCATGGAAGAATGAATATCATCTTACCATAACAGTTCAAATAGTTATAGGTGACCAGCATGGAATCCCGTCCATTACACTATAATATAAACAGTCATTCCATGATTATTAAAGAAATATTGAATTTTATGAGAATTGATGACTTTTCTACCTTATATCTGTTTAAATGTTATTAATTAATCTTCATCTGTTAAGATGGTGTTTAATAGTAGATATTTACATAAAGATAATCCAATATATGGGTTTAGAATATAGGAATTTAAAGGTGGTTTCATGTTTAAATTTGAATTTTAGGGATAATGTTCTTTTGATAGGAGGAAAAAAGGGAAGTATGTATAATGATAATGAGTTATATAGAGACATTTGATTAGTTTTAGGGGGAAAATACTTCTATTCATTTCCCTCTTCTGTTTCCAAATAATTGGGTTATTGGGGGAATATTGGTGTATGTTCGATGATGTTTAGGAGATGAAACCTGGAATAATGATATAATGGTTTATCATTATTTATATGGTGAAAATGGATAAATAATGTAAAGATAGTAATGGTTGATGACTAAATAAATAAATATGCATATTAAAATGTTAAACGATTGAAATTCTGGATGGATACATTTACAAAGTGCCATGTTTAAATGAAATTTAAATCATTTTAGTGTAGAGAATATGGATGTTATTCTTGAAATAATTCTTAAATAATTCATAGGTTTTTATAGTTCATTCATTACATTTCATGTGGTTCTAAATAATCAGTTGTTTGATAAAATCAATTATTTGAAGCCGACAAAGCCCATTTTCCTATGAACTGTAGATGCCTTGGTATTAGGGACTACCTTACATATTATCTTTTTCCTTGTTGCCTTGTGTAATTTCTCTAGATGTGAACCTTGTGATGTCAAATGATGTGATCCTTGGATGTATTATGGTTTGGAAATATATGGGTTGGGAGTCTTTGGTTTTATGGATATAGTTGAATCATGAGATGGTGGGATGCATGGTGATATGTATGGTGGTATTGGGGATGGTACATAGACTTATGAAATGGGTTAAATTAGGGTTTTCCCATTTGTGTACCGAAATATTGGATGCCTATTTATTTATTAGTCAATTTTAATGTCAGATGACCAAGTTTTTGTTTTCTACATCATTTCCCCACTACTTGATAAAGCTAGTTTTCAGGGTTTGTGAATCTCTTCTATGATAGAATAGGAAATGTCCCATATTTCCTATAAATATAGAATTATATTCAATAATAAATTGTTTAGTCTATCAGTTTATTCCTTAAATGAAATGTTAAATGATGATAACACAAGAGGAACCGTGGAATCGGTCCGATTATGACTAGAGGGCATGAAATTTGGTAGATAATTAATTTAAAATGTAACTTGAACAATAATTAATTATTGGTAATTAACATAATTTATGTTATTTTTAATGTATAAATTAAATTAAACTATTGTTTTGTGAATGTATTGTGTGATTATAGGGTATCCAGTCCTTAAAAATTGTAGTTTAGTGTCTAGGATAAGATAGTTACAATTAGGGTTGAGGCTAGGTATTTTCCCATAGTGTGGTTGGGATCTATATGTATATTCCTAGTTTATGTGATTTCATACGCCACCCCACTCATGTAGGTAGGTATACTAACACCAAATGGATTGAGGGAGGGTGTTTTTACTAACATTTAGGTTGGTGGGGAATGGATGGATAACTACCCCCTCTTGACTTTCTCTCTTCACCTGATATATTATATTTTGGTATGAACAATGAATATATTCCTTATTTATATTTGTATATATTTATATAATGGATTGTGGTAATTTCATATACATGTATCTCTAGAAATAGTATCCTATGGATTATATATTTATATTATGTATGGTCTATGATGACATGGGGTATAATACAAAATGCACAGGTAGTATAGGATCTCAAAAACTACTTATATAATGTATTATGATTTGGATGATGTGATGTATGGTTTTCTTTAATTATTGTGATGGTGAGATGTTTTAATTCATGGGATTCATTATATGATACAATTTCCTAGGTTTCTTCGAGCAACCTTATTTTTGGAGGGGGTGGCAAAGTACATGAAACATTGGGTAAAAGAGGAAAACAAATGTAGAAATGGTAGTGGGATACCCTCTTTACATATGTTTTAGATTATATTATTCTTGTACTAGATTCTTGGTGATAGTGCCTTGTTGAGAATGGGGAATTAGTGCACCAACTGAGGTAATGAGTTAGTTTCACATGTTATTCACTAGGCTTTAGTATTATTTCTTTATCTTTTACACATGAGGCTCTACAGAATATCCTACAATGTATAATTGTTAATATCACCCTATATGTATATAACTATTTTCAAGATCACAAGAGTTGGTTGGAGATCGGGATGTAAATTACTATCATGTGGAATTTTATGGGAGTTTCTAAGGCTTTGAGGTAACTATCGAGTTTTTTCATTTGGTACTTGCAGTTTCTTATATAGTTTTTTGAATTTTATGAAATTATATGAATATATTTGATATTTTTTATATTGTGTTGTATTTTCTTGGTTTTTTTCCTATCTTTCATTCCACGTTTTTTCTTAGTAGATAATACCTCTCATTTTTTATATATGATATACCCTATGTTCTTTTTTCTAACCCATGTCTTATTGGGGGAGGGATTGGGGAATCATTATCTCTCTTATCTAATTGTCAAACTAGGAGTGGTTCCATTGTGGGAGGGGGTCCTGATGGTGTGGTATTGAAGGTTTAGGTTAATGGAAATGATGGATTTTGGAGGATTTTACTAGAGAGGACTGCATTGGTTGGTAGAGAAATTATATCAGCTGAACTTAGTAGGTGATGAAAATAGAGTAGACAAACTAGAACATAGGTATTTAGGCCACCCATGATATGATTCATGGATATTTAATATTACATAGACTTCTAGGTAATGTGACTCATGTTTTAGGGTAGATACAGAGGAAATTATCATGCATTATTCTAATTTACACGTTTGATTGAAATAGTTAGACCATGGGATTAGGCTGAGACTTAAATAAATAATTAATTAATATTATATATTCCATATTCCAAAATTATGAGGTCGTAACAATTATTCCTTCTGAAAATATATCTCCAAGTTGATGTTCTCATGGTGTTCATAAAAAATATGTTTAGAAAGATGTGTCATAATATCATCACGCCGTTGAGTTGATTATGACAACCCTTTAAGGGGGAAACTCTGAGTGTTTCAGCACACTAGTCTATAGATGTATAATAACTCTATTTTATAGTCATTGATAGAGGACTACTTAGGAGAGTTAGAGATAACCTTCAGTTCTATACATAATCAAAATGACCATTAGGTTTCATTAGAAGTTGCGATGTTTCATGGAGCACACATGTAGTGGTGGTTCTTGTTCCTTATAGACTGTGAGGAGTAAATTGTCAAATGGGAGATGTTTTGAGACCATTTACAATCATATTTTATTTCTTTATCCATGAAGGGGGTTTTTTCTTGGTGCTTCTTACCATTCGATTGGGGATATCCAACGTGTGAGAGGTTGGGATTCTTTTCAGGATCCTTCTATATTATACTTCAGACCTATTTCTTGGTGAGGAGGCCTAGGTGAGGAATTTTGAAGAGGTGTTTCTTATAGAGATCCATAATTAGGATTCCCTATTTATATTACTTACATGTCTTTATTTAATATAGAGATTTTATGTGGTGAAGAGGATGATATCCAAAACCGAATCATCATAAGAGGGGATTCATTGAGATTCCCCACATAGTAGAGTTATGGTTGTGGGTTTCCAGTTTCATTAAAAAGAGGGTTTTTAGACAATTCGGGCATGTAAAATCCCTCATCATCTCGTTTCTTTGTGGTTTTCAACTCATAGGCCTCAGGTAAGGGATTCGATATATGTTTTTCTTATAGAGGATATTTTCATCAACAGTAAGAGTCACCAACCATTATAAGTAGGATGGATTTAGAAGGTGTTCCTTTTTAGGTTCTTTTGTTGTGGTAGATTTATCCAATTCAGTAATATCATTGAGATCCAACTTTAGACTAGTAGAGGGGATATGGGGTAGGTAGAGGATAACATTGTGATTCTCCTCAAAGAACATTCATGGAGGTGGTCATAATTAGGGTTAAATTTGTTGTGGAGTAGTACATGGTTAGAATCATGCTGTATATTTTCCATAAATAGAAGATCTAGACATTTTTTGACTTTCCCGTTTCTTATTTTCTATTTGGTTTCATGCTTTTTTATTCTAGATCTATGCATAATTTCTTATCACCTACCCGAGTATGTGCTTTGGGACTTGAGGTGGAGAGGCTTCCAATTCTCCTGGAATTTACTATGATACATGTAGGGTAAGTTTATCAATATGATGTTTTCGAAGTCTGTGAACTAGTGTTGGGGTAAAACTACTCTTGGGGTTACATTCTATATTTTATAATACAGCTATAGGAAATCATCCCTATTATGGAATGGATATATTTTGTGTAAGATATGATGAATTTATTTAAGAGGGAGATTTTTTTCTATGATGTAGATAAACATTATATCTTGTTTTTTTCAGGGTGATAACCTCAAATGGGTTTTATGAAATTTTAATCCTTGTATTCCTTGAAGGATTATTTGATAATTAGTTCATTAGAGGTTCAATTGATGATGTTTTCCAGGGTTTTGGAAGAATACCCTAATTTATTTCTTGAGAAGGTTATGGGTTACCCCCTTGATTATAGATCATGTATGGGATAGAGCTATAGTTATGAACTTTTTCAATCTTATTATCTTCTTATAATATGGCTTCTTATGAGTTTAAAAAGATATGGGTATTGATCGATGATTTTTTTAGGTTTTGTTTAACCAAGTGTGTTAACTTGGGTTGATTTGGTTCGAGGTGTAAGGAAGGTCAATGATACTATGAATATATTTTTAGATCATTATCACTTGAAATATGTGTTAGTGAATAAAATAAATCCTCTTCCATGTATTAAATATCTATTCAATCAGATGAAAGTAGATAGTTTATTCTCAAATATTGATTTGTGATTGGGATGTCATCATATGTGAGTGAAGGATGAGGACATTATGAATACTGCTTTACGATGTCATTATGGGAATTGTGAGTTTATTATGATATCATTTAGTGTCACAAATTATTTTGTTGTGTTCACAAGTTTGATGAACACAATGTTTTGGAATTTCATGGATTTCTTTATGGGGGCTTTCAACCACAAAATCCTTGCGTACTCCATGTTTTAGGAGGATCTTGAAAAGATTATGTTGGAATTTTTGGGATTTCTTCATCACTAGAAGCTTTTCATGAAGATTTATTGTTATGATTTATGGGATCATGTGGTTTTTTTCTTATGGAATTTCATGTACAAACATGGTGTAATTGTGGATCCTTTGAAGATCAAGGTGGTTGTTTCATGGGAACACCCGAATAATATTATAGAGGTGTAGAATTTCCTCGGTCTTGCATGTTTTAATAAAATTTTCAAACCAAAATTATCTCATATTATAACTCCAATGGAAGCCTTGAATGGAACTGATTATCCTTTCAAGTGGACTGCCCAGTGTTAGGTATCTTTAGAGTACCTAAAAGGGAAGTTATTCCATGCTCTAATCCTTTTATTTCCAGAAATACATTAGTTAATGGATTTCAATGGGGCTTCATGTCTGGGATTGGGAAATGTCTTGAGGTATAAAAATCAGATTTTTTATGGGTATAAATAGTTAAATACCTATGAATTTAACTATTCCACCATTGATCTCGTGTTTGTAATAGTTTCATTTTTCTTAACGTTATGGTGATATTACCTCAGTGATGAGTGCTTTATGATTTTCACTGATCATAAGAGCTTGAGGTATGTATTTTCCAAGTGTAACATAAACATGATATAGTGATGGTGGATTGAATTAATTTAGACTAATTACTTTCAGATTTAATATACATCAGGAAAGGAATATTTTATAGTTGATGCATTGAGATGGAAGTCACACAATGTTGTTGTATATGAATATGGAGATTCCTCAAGAGTGATAGAAGAGTTCTCAGTGATGAATCTTGATATGAGAGAGATTGGTTGTAGAGGATGGATGTTTAATGTGAAAGTTCAGTAACCTTTGGTGCATTGGGTGGAGGAGTCCCAGTTTTGGGATTCTAAGATAAATATTTCGTAGGATTGAGTTTTCTATAGTGATTCCCATAATAGATGGATTGAGGATTATTAGCATCAGGTATTGTTCCATAGAGGGAATTATCATTCATTTGGTGATGTATGATGTGGTTACTTATGAGTTCCATAGATTACCCATAATAGTACATCCTAGAATAACACAGATACACTATGCTATGTGAGTTCTGTTTTGGTGGCCTGAGTTAAAGGAAGCAGTTTCAGAGTTTGTGTCCCGATGATTATTATTCCCAAAGGTGAACATCGGAAACCATGTTATTATTGTTTTTCTCTATCAATTAGATTATCCTCGGTTGAAGTGTGAGAATAGTTTTATGTACTTTCCTATCACTTTAACTTAATCATAGAGGTTCTATGATTCTAGATAGGTGTCCGTGCCACATTTGATGAAATCAGATCACAAATTAGTAATGAAAGAGTCAAGCTCAGTTGATGTTTTATTAGGTCAATATATAGAGGAGGTAGTGTGTCTCCATAAATTTATAAGGATGATTATATCTGATCATGATCCTCATTTCACCTATAGTGTTTGGCTACGTCTCTAGAATGATTTTGGATCTTACTTATGCCTTAAAAATACTTTTCCTTTTTAGAATGATGGGTAGACAAAGTAGGAAATCTAAACTCTTGAGGATATTATGATCACTTGGTTCCTATATTTTAGAAATTTGTGGATGTGGAAGTTGAATTTGGACAAGTTTACTTACAATAATTATGTTCACTCCAATATTGGAATTAAAGTTTTTGAAGATTAGTATGGTTGAAATTTTGATTCTCTAATTTTCTAGACCAGGGTTGGAGTGTAAGTAATTCTTATTTCATAACTAGTAAAAAGTACAATAGATATGGAATAGATGATTATAATGAGTATAAAGGCATGAAAAGATCATAATAAGTTCTATGTAGACCATAGTAGGAGACATCTGGATTTCAAAAAATAGATCCAGTGTTCCTAAATGTGAATTGTGTAACACCCTGAGATTTTATGAAAAATATTCTTTTTATTTTCATTAATGTCTTGTGTTGTACGCTACACCAAAAGGAGCTTTCACAACATGCATCATTGACTTTCCTTACATTACACGCAATCGCGACCTTCCTCGATAGCGTGTGTAGTACGTAATACCGAGTTTCACTAAACAACGACATGCTATTAAAATATTATTAAAACTAGCCGTTATGAATAGTAATAACCACTTTTTGAAATTTTTTAATTTTTATTTTTTAAAATGGACTTCATTTCTGGATTCGGAATATCTAAATTAGCTTAGGGTGAAATTTTGGAACATTTCGGATAACTTTCATTTTCTGATGAATAGTGAAAATTACTAAATTTTAATTAAAAACAACCTTTTTAATCAAAATAATTAATAGTGATAAATTATTAATATGAGTGGTTTTAAAGTATATTTAGAATATATTTTTACAATTTAATACAATTTTGGTCATTGGGTGTAATTTCACATTTAAACCAGACATAAACAAATGTCAATCTTTTGGTAGTTATTATCTCTTAAAAACACGCTATTAGTTTTGACGACGGGAATTAATTTTTAAATTAATTAATGAAACTGATATGTTTTTAATTTGGTAAAATAGACACCATTTTTGAGTTCATAATATAAAATATAGCTTAGGCCTAATTTTTGGTATTTTTCTGGAAACTTTCATTTTTTGATGAACAGTGAAACCACTAAGTGGTAGTTAAAAAAATGAATTTTTCATAAAACATAATTTTACCGCTTCTGTGAGTGGAATTTTAAAAATTCGAGAGACCCGGTTGATGTTAGTAAGTAAAATGTGGTTCAATGAGATGAAAATAATTTTTTCTGAACAGTAACTTTTTACTTTTTTTTACCACGGTTAAAAGTAAATAGGGTAATTAAGGTTAAAAATGATATTATTATTACCCTAACACATGACCTAATTCTATTGGAAAAGTTTAATTCAAACAAAAACAACCTTAAGAATAATATATGACCATTTAGGCCCACGTGGATTAGATTAGGACATTTATTATTAATTTATTTAAAGAAGGGTTAAAATAGTTAAAATCAAAGCTTAATAACTAAATAATTTTTAATATGAGGATATACATAATATAAATTCGACCATAAATATTAATTAGAAAGATAAAAAGATTTCCTACATAATGGTATTTTATTTGTAATTTTTAGACCTTAAATGATTTAATTTATTTATGACACAATGATGATGCAGTAATTATCTTATTAATGAAATATTGACATAATTGATGTTATAAATACCAAAATAAATGTAATTTGAAACTTTTTATGACTTAAACTAATTTTATAGGTTAATATGACATGTTATTGTAGATTTAAGTAACTTGGTTTGAACTTATCGTTCTGTTATGAATTTCTTAAAAATCATGTACCAAATAGTGTCAAAATTGACATAAATTAGTTTTTAAAAAAAATATTATATTATTAATTGTTATTTTATTCCTAAAAATCTAAGGTCCGGCCAAATGACATAGATAAGGTTATATATATTAATAATAATCAACTTGGGGTTCGTTTGGCTTGATATAGTAAGTTTATTAACCATATAGTGTAAGAAAACAAAAAGTCACGATAAAAGTTAAATTATTTAACTTAGAGTTAACTCTCATTGATAAGGTTAAAATAATAACCTAAACTTGTATAAATCCTATTGGATGAGAGGATTTCGACCCATCCCCAATTTATCTTAGATATAAGACCCTTTGGAACCATTATAAACCGAATTTGACCTAAAAATAAAATAATATTTTGAGATTTTCCTAAGGTGCCCCTCTCCTCCATTATAAAAGGGAACCTCCTCCCTCTCCTCCTCACACAAATTTGAGCATTCAAGCTCGGCCAACCCCTGCCAAAATCTCTTATCCACTTCCCTAGTATCATCCTAGAGGTCCTGGTCTTATTCACAGACCATCCTTAGTTCTTTAAGTGGAGGTTAAGTGAAGCCGCGTCAAAAAGAGGTAATATCCATTAACGATCTTTTTCAATTTCTTTCTTCTTCAACTTCTTCTTCTTTAGTTGTTTCGTGATAAAGTAATCACATAAGTATTTCTTATATACTGATATGTTATTATAAATATGAAACAACTCTAATTAACCTTCTATCCATCCTACGGAAAAAGGAAATCACCGCGCGTGCGTACGTACGGAATACCGTCTCCACGCCGTGGTGTAATCTATTTTCCACCACCACCTTACATGGATGGGTATAATGGTGTAAATAATAACTATATATGATTAATTTAAAGTGATATTGATTCTGAAATAGTATACATACACTCTAATACAGTCCCACAATCATGAGAATGATATCATCGCTCGTGCGTACGTACGGACTACCGTCTCCACGATGCGATGAGATTCATTCTCCACTTTATCCATTCATGAATGATTATAAAGTACATATAATAAGTAATAATGATATATATGACATAATAATGATACTGGATTTATTTGTATATATATGTATGTCATCTACTTAATTCCATTCAACTCAATAAGGAAACGAAAACAGCGTTCATGCGTACGTACGGCCTACCGTCTCCATGAACGGTGTATTTATTTCCATTTACTGATTTATTATATATATGTATATTATGAATATATATTGTATATAAATCATGTTTTATATTCTGAAATTAAGTAATCATGATCTAAGTAATCATATGAATAATTACAAGTCAAAACACGGACGACAAATGAAACAATTTTACCCAAAATGCTCTTTAAAATGGAATTTACAAATGAACCTGTAATATAAAGTCATAAGTGAACCATATATGATATCATAAAAATGAGTATGATTCTAGAATAAGTAAATGACATTATTTAAATCATTATACAGGAGGTTTGGACACTTACGAAGAAAATCGGACCTAAGGTAAGGGAAAGATCACAATCTCATTTTTATCCGAGATTGTTTATACTTTTGTATTTACTGGGGTGTATTTTATCATCCACATCCATGTTTCCTAAATATTTAATATTTATATCCTTCTAAAATAGTTTATATCCAATTTTACCCTTCGGTGAGTTTTTAGTAAAGGATATGAAAGGAATCTTTTGTCGTTTTTCGTACGAGGTACTTTTTGACGTTTCCGAAAAAAGTACGAAGAATGTTTTTTTTAACTTATACGGCATGAATGGATTTTTAAAACATTATTTCCAAGATACTTTCTTTACAAGTTTTCAAGTTTATTTTTAATCAACTTCTTTTAGTTTAGAATTGTACGACATGTTAACAAAGGAAAATGTTTTTGAAGTAGAAAGGATATTTTCCTCAAAAATGGAGTTCAAGTGTTTTATCAAAATTATTTTCCATCTATGATAATATACTGTTCTGTTTCTATCCCTATTATTACATTGATTTGATTATGTTGTGGTGGAATTATTTTTATGAATTTCTATATCTTATATGAATTGTTTTATGATGTCATGTTGTTTTAGAATCCCATTTTTATTACATGGGTTATGCAATGATGTATGATTTATGATTTTGTGGCACACATAAGAATGGTATCATTATGAGATGGATGGGACCTATATCTCCCTGAAATGCATTGGGTAAAGATTTTATATCTCATGAGATAGACATGGATGGAACGGTAGGTTATACCGGTTCAGTGAAACAGGACTGAAATGAGGGTGAATCGGTTAAAAAATGGACTTTGTCCACTAAGATAGTCTTGACAATGAGTCTTGACTAATAAGATATGATTCTATATGATTATTTGTGTATGCCACAAAGCTTCGTGTTTTATGTTATGATTATTCGGATTTCATTTCACTACTATGATTTATCCCATGTTATGAAATTATTCTCTCTTTTGCAGGTTAAGATTTCCAAAATGTTATGTTCTTATGAATATGATGTGATTGATATTTCTTTTGTTTACCCTTATTGAGAATTTGAGCTCACAATTTTATGTTTTATTTTCCCTAGGATATAAAGAAAGGTTTTAGGTATTAAAAAAAGGAAGATCTTTATGGGAGATGTTGAAGATCTTTCACCAAGATTAGAAGATTATATTCCGAGTTTCCAAAGACACTAAACTATTACAATCCTTGTGTGTGTGTTTTTGTTATGTACTAAGTATTCCACAGATGTAATGTAATGTCCATGTACATAAAGCATCAAGTCTCTACAGTTGGTATCAGAGGAAAGGTTTAGTCAACCTTTGGAAACTAGGATGTAAGAACGTTTGTGAGATCCCTAGAGATATTTCTAAGGTATGTCTAGGGATGTCTCTAAGGATAAGTATACGTATAGGATATAGTCCTATAACTATTGTAACGATCATAGAATTTAACATAAGATGTTAGATATAAAGGGTACTATCCCTTTATTATGTTTTTTTCCCTAGCATGATTTTTTTCTCTCGCACTATTTTTTTTGGGTTTTAGACGATGGCTGGAACCCAAAGGAACCGTGTTGATCACTGTAATGGGCAATGCAATGATTTTCCTCCTGAACAAACAAATGTTTTGGGAGATGGAGTGAAAAATCTTATTGCTATACTTATACAAGATATGAATCATTCTGGAATTCCAAATGAGCAGAAAAGGGAACAATATTCTATTGAGTCCTTCATGAGGCAACGTCCACCTTGTTTCAGTGGGCCTTCTGATCCACTTGTTGATGAACAATGGATCAGTACCACTGAAAAGATATTTTTAGTTCTTCAACGTTCTGAACATGATAAAGTCATCTTAGCAGTATACCGTTTGGAAGGTGAAGCTGATCAATGGTGGAATCTTATCAAGAATACGAGTCCAAGAGATGAAATTGAGTCCATGGAATGGGACGAGTTCAAGAACATGTTTTTCAGTAAGTACTTCCCTCGTATTCTTCGAACAATGATGGAAAAGGAATTTCTTGAGCTGAAGCAGAAGGATGATAAATCTGTTGGTATATACGAAGTGAATTTTACAAGACTTGCAAGGTATGCATCTGGCATTATCATCCAACCTGAAAGTAAAGTTGATCTATTTTTCAGTGGCTTAAAACCAAGTCTTCGAAGGGCATTAGCTATAAGAGACTTCAGTAGCTATGAATAAATTGTGCATTGTGTTATCAAGGTAGAAATGGATGTTGGTGTTACATATCCATCTCATGGTTTTGACAAGAAAAGAAAGATGGAGTTCAAGGATAAATCTCATAATAATGGTGAAAAGAAGATGAATGTTTCCTTATGCACAAAGTGTGGAAAGAAGCATGGTGGAGATTGTCTTAAAGGGACTAGAAAATGTTTTATGTGTGTAAAAGAATGTCATCGAGCAGCTGCGTGTCGAAGTAATAGAAAAAGGGTTTCTAATGATGTGAATAAAGCAAACACTGCAGAGAACGCACCACCAACGCTTCAATGCTTCAAGTGCAAGGAAATGGGGAATTATGCTAATAAATTTTCTAATCCAAGGGTTAGTGATGATCGACATGAGCAAACTATTAAGGCAAACGACAAGGGGAAGTCACATGCGATCACTATTGGCGATGTTGAATATGACAACGATGTGGTGGAATGATTAAGTGTTTATGTAATGGGATTTCAAAATAGTATCATGGAATCTCATTTATGGTATTGTGGAATTTTGGAATATCTATCTATTGGTTTTCAATATTTATATGATACTGGTAACCATGAAAAAAAAGTGATTGAAATATTTTTGGAAAGTAGATGATATGCGCATAATGAAGGGACAAGAAGATAATGAGATGTTTGATTGTATTCATGAGCTCATGATTGATATAAGGACTAAGTATATAGAATTTTGAGGATTTTGGTATATGGAAAGAGTTATCTTTTGACAGCACTCATGTTTTCACTAAGATTCAATGGGTATTCATTTTTCAAGAGATTTCATGATTATGGTATTCACATGACTGGAATTTGACGAACAAGATATATGAGGGATAAATGATGGAATTCACGCGATCATTTTCTCTATACTATGATCTTGGACCGAAGTATTTAAGATAAGCCTAAATATTGGAATGGATTATGTTGTACATAAGTTAGTATTGTTTAAGGATAAATCTTTTTTTTGATATTGTTGATGGGATGTTATAATAATGTAGTTTTAGAAAAAGGACAACCTGCATGATGTGCGACAACCCATCGCGTCGGCCAAGGCTATGGGAATCGAACCCACAACTAAAGTGCGACGGGCCTTTATCGCATACCACTGGCCTAGAGAAAGTCCCTGGTTAGTAGAAACTATTTTTATTTTATTAAGAGGTATGATATGTGAAGTATAAGTTCATTTTTGGAATCGTATATGATTAACCTCACCAAAGACGAACTTATGTATATTTGATAACTATTTCTAAACTTTTTATTGAAACAGATGGAATGACCCATCATTCTATCACATGATCTGTTAACAATTCATGAATAACAAATTCAACTTCATTTCTTTAAGAAATGAAGTGGAAATTGTTCAAAGCACGAACAACAGTGAGATTGTACCAAAATCAAGTAAGTATTTCTTCTAATTCAAAATTTTCAACTTTAGGGAAATGATATTGAAAACCAAAAATGTTGTCCTTGTGATCTTATATCTGATGAATCAGATGGTACCCTAGATCATCACAAATTTATGGCTTTTCCATTGTTGTCTTTTTCATAGCCATGTTCTCTACCACTCTCCATCAGAACATGATGGTTAGATTTCTCTTCCATATCCATATTTTCACCTATGTGGAAACCCAGTGATTAGTTTATTTGGGTAATCATTACATTTCATACTTTTGTTTTTAAAGATTGGTTTTGGTATTCCTTTTTACGATTTGGGTTTCTATTAAAGAAACTTTCGAATAGTAAACCATTTATAACCCCGACGAATTTCGAGGGCGAAATTCATTTTAAGGGGGGTAGAATGTAACACCCTGAGATTTTATGAAAAATATTTTTTTTAATTTCATTAATGTCTTGTGTTGTACGCTACACCAAAAGGAGCTTTCACAACACGCATCTTTTACTTGCCTTTCATTACACGCAATCGCGACCTTCCTCGACAGCGTGTGTAGTACGCAATACTGAGTTTCACTAAACAATGATATGCTGTTAAAATATTATTAAAACTAACCGTTATGAATAGTAATAACCAATTTTTGAAATTTTGTAATTTTTATTTTTCAAAATGGACTTCATTTCTGGATTCGGAATATCGAAATTAGCTTAGGGTGAAATTTTGGTACATTTTGGATAACTTTCATTTTCTGATGAATAGTGAAAATTACTAAATTTTAATTAAAAACAACCATTTTAATCGAAATAATTAATAGTGATAAATTATTAATTTGAGTGGTTTTAAAGTATATTTAGAATATATTTTTACAATTTAATACAATGTTGGTCATTGGGTGTAATTTCACATTTAAACCTGACATAAACAAGTGTCAATCTTTTGGTAGTTATTATCTCTTAAAAACACGCTATTTGTTTTGACGACGGTAATTAATTTTTAAATTAATTAATGCAACTGATATGTTTTGAATTTGGTAAAATAGACATCATTTTTGAGTTCATAATATCAAATATAGCTTAGGCCTAATTTTTGGTATTTTACTGGAAACTTTCATTTTTTGATGAATAGTGAAACCACTAAGTGGTAGTTAAAAAAATGAATTTTTCATAAAACATAATTTTACCAATTCTGTAAGTGGAATTTCAAAAATCATAGAGACATGGTTGATTTCAGTAATTAATATTTGGTTCAATGAGATGAACATAATTTTTGGTGAATAATAACTTTTTACTTTTTTTACCACGGTTAAAAGTAAATAGGGTAATTAAGGGTAAAAATGATATTATTATTACCCTAAAACATGTCCTAATTCTATTGGACAAGTGTAATTCGAACAAAAACAACCTTATGAATATAATATGACCATTTAGTCCCACTTGGATTAGATTAGGACATTTATTATTAATTTATTTAAAGAAGGGTTAAAATAGTTAAAATCAAAGTTTAATAACTAAATAATTTTTAATATGAGGTTATACATAAGATAAATTCGACTATGAATATTAATTAGAAATATAAAAAGATTTCCTACATAGTGGTATTTTATTTGTAATTTTCAGACATTAAATAATTTAATTTATTTATGACACAACGATGATGCAATAATTATATTATTAATGAAATATTGACATAATTGATGTTATAAATACCCAAATAAATGAAATTTGAAACTTTTTATGACTTAAAATAATTTTCTAGGTTACTATGACATTTTATTGTTGATTTAAGTAACTTGGTTCGAACTTATCATTCTGTTATAATTTTCATAAAAATCATGTACCAAATAGTGTCAAAATTGACATAAATTAGTTTTTAAAACAAATATTATATTATCAATTTTTATTTTATTCCAAAAAATATAAGGTTCGGCCAAATGACTTATATAAGGTTATATATATTAATAATAAACAACTTGGGGTTCGTTTGGATTGATATAGTATGCTTATTAACCATATCGTGTAAGAAAACAAAAAAGACACGGTAAAAGTTAAATTATTTAACATAGAGTTAAATCTACTTGATAAGGTTAAAATAATAACCTAAACTTGTCTAAATCCTATTGTATTAGAGGATTTCGACACATCCCCACTTTATCTTTTAAATAAGACCCTTTGGAAACATTATAAACCGAATTTGACCTTAATATAAAATAATATTTTGAGATTTTCCTAAGGTGCCCCTCTCCTCCCTTATAAAAGGGCACCTCCTCCCTCTCCTCCTCACACCAATTTGAGCATTAAAGCTCGTCCAAACCCTGCAAAAATCTCTTCCCCACTTCCCTAGTATCATCCTAGAGGTCCTGGTCCTCTTTAAATACCATCCTTAGTTCATTAAGTGGAGGTTAAGTAAAGGCACGTCAAAAAGAGGTAATATCCATTACCGATCTTTTTCAATTTCATTCTTCTTCAACTTATTCTTCTTTAGTTGTTTCATGATAAAGTAATAACATCATTATTTCTTATATACTGATATGTTATTATAAATATGAAACAACTCTAATTAACCTTCTATCCATCCTACGGAAAAAAGGAAATCATCGCGCGTGCGTACGTACGGAATACCGTCTCCATGCTGTGGTGTAATCTATTTTCCACCACCACCTTACTTGGATGGGTATAATGGTGTAAATAATAACTATATATGATTAATTTAAAGTGATATTGATTCTGAAATAGTATACATACACTCCAATACAGTCCCACGATCATGAGAATGATATCATCGCTCGTGCGTACGTACGGACTACCGTCTCCACGACGCGATGAGATTCATTCTCCACTTTAACCATTCATGAATGATTATAAAGTACATATAAAAAGTAATCATGAAATATATGACATAATAATTATAATGTATTTATCTATATATATATGTATGTCATCTACTTAATTCCATTCAACTCAATAAGGAAATGAAAACAGCGTTCATGTGTACGTACGGCCTACCGTCTCCATGAACGGTGTATTTCTTTCCATTTACTGATTTAATATATATATGTATATTATAAATATATATTATATATAAATCATGTTTTATATTCAGTAATTATGTAATCATGATCTAAGTAATCATATGAATAATTACAAGTCAAAACACAGACGACAAATGAAACTATTTTACCCAGAATGCTCTTTAACATGGAATTTACAAATGAACGGGTAATATAAACTCATAAGTGAACCATATATGATATCATAACAATGAGTATGATTCTGGAATAAGTCAATGACATTATTTAAATCATTATACAGGAGGTTTGGACACATACGAAGCAAATCGGACCTAAGGTAAGGGAAAGATCACAATCTCATTTTTATCCGAGATTGTTTATACTTTTGTATTTACTGGGGTGTATTTTATCATCCAAATCCATGTTTCCTCAATATTTAATATTTATATCCTTCTAAAATAGTTTATATCCAATTTTACCCTTCGTTGAGATTTTAGTAAAGGATATGAAAGGAATCTTTTGTCATTTTTCGTACGAGGTACTTTTTGACTTTTCCGACAAAAGTACGAAGAATGTTTTTTATCTTATACGACATGAATGGATTTTTAAAACATTATTTCCAAGATGATTACTTTACAAGTTTTCAAGTTTATTTTTAATCAACTTCTTTTAGTTTATAATTGTACGACATGTTAAGAAAGGAAAATGTTTTTTAAGTAGAAAGGATATTTTCCTCAGGAATGGAGTTCAAGTGTTTTATCAAAATTATTTTCCATCTATGATAATATAGGGTTCTGTTTCTATCCCTATTATTACATTTATTTGATTATGTTGTGGTGGAATTATTTTTATGAATTCCTTTATCTTATATGAATTGTTTTATGATGTCATGTTGTTTAAGAATCCCATTTTTATTACATGGGTTATGCAATGATGTATTATTTATGATTTTGTGGCACACATAAGAATGGTATCATTATGAGATTGGTGGGACATATATCTCCCTCCAACGCATTGGGTAAAGATTTTATATCTCATGAGATAGACATCGCTGAAACGGTAGGTTATACTGGTTCAGTGAAACAGGACTGAAACGAGGGTGAATCGGTTCAGAAATGGACTTTGTACACTAAGATAGTCTTGGAAATGAGTCTTGACTAATAAGATATGATTCTCTATTATTATGTGTGTATGCCACAAAGCTTCATGTTTTAAGTTATGATTATTGGGATTTCATTTCACTTCTATGATTTATCCCATTTTATGAAATTATTCTCTCTTTTGTAGGTTAAGATTTCCAAAATGTTATGTTCTTATAAATATGATGTGATTGATATTTCTTTTGTTTACCCTTAATGAGAATTTGAGATCACCCTTTTATGTTTTCTTTTCCCCAGGATATAAATAAAGGTTTTAGGCATTAAAAAAAGGAAGATCTTTATGGTAGATGTTGAAGATCTTTCACCACGATTAGAAGATTATATTCCGAGTTTCCAAAGACACTAAACTATTATGATCCTTGTGTGTGTTTTTTTGTTATGTACTAAGTATTCCGCAAAAGTAATGTAATGTACATGTACATAAAGCTTTTAGTCTCTACAAATTGTCATCTAGTTAAAGGTTTGGCCATGGTAATAAGATTTCTCTTTTGTTTTTGAGACTTTTTTAGGGTTTTTATCATGTTGGAGTCATTTTATATCATATATCACATCCCTTTTGGATAATCTAGATTCATTATGTCTTCTACGTGTCCCAAATTCACCACTATCTTCATTAAAACTCTCACATCATTTATTTGTGTGGGATAAATTATGACTGTAATAAATCCTTAAAGGATTCTCTTGTGGACATCTAGACCTTCATAAGAAGGTATTTTATGATTGGTTTAGCCCCCTTTTCTTCTTACTTTAGTAGCAAAATGGCTTGGAGGAGACTACCTAGGAATGTGAGCGACATATACATGCTAGGTATCTTGAGTTTTTTTATTTGTTCTATTTTAATGATTTTTTATGGAATTGATAACCTTTAATTGTATTTTGAGATGGTTTTATCATCTTCAGTTATTTTTTTGTGTCCTTGATCTTTTTGGATAGGTATCTACCTTGGGAGAGTGTTTGTAAGAAGGTTTTTTGTGTTGTGTAGATTTATACCCAGTTAATTTAAGTGAGGTGGTTGGAATCTTATGATGGTGAGATTGTTGAGAGGTATCACATGGGGTGGATATTTGGATGACCATTTTTTCATCTTTTTTCTCTAGTTTTCGTTTTAAATTCTCAAGAGTGAGAATTGTTTGAGAGTTGTCTCATGCGAGATCATGGATTTTTCTAGCATGCCCACCTATGTGTTTTTTAATTCCATGGTGCACTGAATAATCATGGTGTAAGTTTGGTGGAGTGTGTGAGCTAAAATCTGGAGGAAAGAGTAATTCATAAGATGAAGAGTTATACAAAATTTGATAGAATAATTTATAAGACAAATTATGATTCACGACTTGAGTAAAAGAAGTTTTCTAGGGGTGATTTATGAAATGTAAATTAATATTCACAATTTCAAATAATGGGGACCAGATTTATTGAATCTATCCTTGAAAACTCATGAATGGAAAATTAATTTTATGATGTTAATTGTTTTAGTTTTATTGGATCTAAGTGATCCATTTTTCAGTGAGTCTTAAAACTCGGTCTATTAATGACATGAATGACATATTCACGTTGTATAAGTGTGTATTTTAATGTACCTATAAATCTAATTGCACTCATTTATTTTCCCCAAAACCTGAGAATTATCTCCTAAAACCACGTTACCATAAGTGCTTCTTCATGGTGTTTCTTATCCCTTTCAGATGGGATTGATCAACAACTTCCATGTTCAATTTGTCACCATGTGAGGTTATTTTTCCCTCTACCCCCTGGTTTGTTTTCTCAATTTTTCTTTTTCTCTCCCTTTTTAATACTTCCATTATTTATAATATGTTCTTCTTTGTTTTATTGGATTTATTTTCATGTTTTTTTGGTGTGGTCGTGATAAGAAATTTGTAGAGGGGTATGGATTCCTCGGGAGAGAGGTTATTAGAGAACTACATTTTTTTCTGTTCTCAGTCAATGAATGATGAAATACTTATAGCAAAAGTTTTTTTCTTCTCATTTTTTTATCTTTAATAATAAATTATTATTTTTTATCACTTTTGTTAATGATGAATATAACCTTAAATAGATTAAACTTAATCAAATATTTTTTTCATTTATGGTTGTTGAAATTTCTTGTGTTATGTTTAGGATAATAGTTTTCCAGTTTTTTTCTAGATAGAGTGATATATATATTTATCCTTTGGATTATCATGTGTTTTAATGTTATGTTTTAATTTTTTTTATACAATGAAATTGGATAAGGAATTTTATGCTAGGATTTCTTGATTTCTAATTAAATAAATAAGTCTCTTAAACTATTTAAAGAGGCTAGTTCTTGGTGGAAAAATTAACAAAGTGGCATGTTCATATGAAATGGACTTTCTTATAGTTTAATGAAATTGGTGGTTATGCTTGAAATAATTTTTAAATAATTCTTAGCTGTTAATAGTTAATTTCTTACATTGTATAGGGTTATAACATGTAAACAAATGAATCGGTTAATTCTAGATTCTAAACAATTGGTTGTTTGATAAAGATATATGTTTGGGGATGAGAATGACCATTTTAGTATGAAGGATAGAGTCATTGGTTTTAGGGCCTAGATTCCCAGTTGAATTTTTTTTGTTTACATTTAGTCATGTTTTATTAATATAGATGTGATCCTTGCAATGTGATGTGGTGCCAGCATATGGTGGCCGATGGTTTCGTGAAAAAAATGGGATGGGAGGCTCAAAATTTATGAAGGCAGTCTATACATAGTATGGAGGGATACATGGTGATATACATGTTGGTTTAATAGATGGAATAAAGACTTGTGTAATGTGTTGAAGCAGTTATTTCCTAAAGTTATGATAAAATCTAGGATTCTTTCTTATTTATTAATCTGTTCAAAGGTAGGATGGCTATGTTGTTTATTTTTGTATTAATTCCCCCACATATTACTGCTGTTAGTTGTGGATGGTTTGGGAATATCAATTGTGGTATCTTAGTATGTGTCCTATAGTAAACTAAATTATTGAATAATAATGAAAAATTAATATTTTAAGCCAAGGGATTCGTGCTTTAATGGATTGCTTAATGATGATTACTCCTTTAGAACCATGAAGTCAATTGGATTATGCCTTGAGGGAATGGTATTTTGTTAATAATTAATGTAAAATAGAATAATTAATTTCTGGTAGTTAATATAATTTAAGAAATATTTAACGTACCAATTAAATTAAATAAAAATATTTTATAAGGCTTGTGTGCTTATAGGATATCTAGTCATTAACAGTGGTAGTTGAGTATCCGAGAGGCAATAATTATAGTTGAGGTTAAGGTTATGTAGTTTTACATTATGTGGTTTTAAACTATATGTGTATTCCTATGTTATGTGATTTCATATTATAAAACACCCATATCAGTAGGGTAACAAACACCCAATGGACTCTATGATCGGTTTCCCCCGATAACTTGGTTTTCTAGGAACGGATGCCTGGATACCTTATATTTCCCCACTCTCCTCTCATGGTAGTTTATGTGTTGGTCTGCATGGTGGTTAACTTTTTTATATATATATTTTTATAGGGAAGTAATGGCTTGTCGTGATTTCATGAACATGAATCTACAAATATAATATCCCATGGAATATTATAGTAATGTTGTGTATGTGTTGCGATGGATTGAGGTATAATAAATTATGAATGGGATGTAGTGGGATCCAGAAACTACTCAATTAAAATATAGAGATATGGATAAGGTCATGTATGGAATAAATAATTTATGGAGATAGGGATATGTGGTGATACACGGGATTCATGATATGATATAGTTTCCATGGTGTCTTCGGGAAGGATTTAATTTGGAGAGAGATGTTTAAGATTTTCACCATTAGGGTAGACTGGAAAAGCAATGTGGATGTAATAGAGGGGTACCTTATTGGTATATGAAATATATTATATTATTCTTTTATGAAATACTCGGTGAGGATGGGATCTTTGTATACATGCTTAGGTGAGGAGTTTGTTTCCCATGTTGTTCACTAGAATTTTGTTTTCTTTTATTATCTTTTTGAAAAGAGGCTTCAGGGAGGATCATTTTGAGTATAACTCTTATACTCAACCTATGTATATATAAAATTATTTTAGGACCATAGTTCCTAGTTAGAGATTGGTGTATATATTTATTTCTCACTGTGTTTGTAAAGGATCTGTTTGGGCATCGAGGTCGATAAAAACATGAAATGTTATAATTGAAATTACCTTCTTAATGAATACATGCCTTATAAAAATGACATACACCCAATTCTTAATCTGTGATAGTTATAAAATATATCTATAATTATCCTGCTGTAAATAAAGTTATATTAAAAATCATACTCATTGAAAATATAGTTTTTATATAGTGACCATTATTATTAGTATATGTTAAGGGTTATAATAATATCTAGTTAACATGAAAGGAAGAGAAGATAGACTTGACCATTTGGATTAGAACCTTTATAGACAATTTATCATAGACTTTGACGGATATGGAATCACTGAGTGTTTCCCTTGACTAATCCAGAGGAGAAATTCAATAACTGATACTTGATTAAAACCGTTTATGAGAGACTTTCAAGCATTTTTATATCATCTCCCCAAACGTATTCATCAAACCACACTATGAAAGTAATACCATCTCACACCTTACACTTATGGAGCACAATGGTTTAATAAGGGGTTATGTATCTAGACCGTTGTTCTATGTATTTTATTATTTTATTTTTAATAAAATAATTATTATATTTATCCCTTTTCATTATTACTTTTTACACATGATTATATAATTAGTTGAATAAATACTATATTTTGATATCAAGAAACCGGAATTATATTTTTGGAAAATATATAGTTTTATTTAAAACACACTTTTTGATAAAATAATGATTTTGAGATAAATTATATTTTCATGTAATATTATGATAAACTAATATTTCTTTAATATATAAATGATAATTAAATCTATTGTATTCCATCATAATTTTCTTATGGTTCAGAAAGATGTTATTATCATAAAAACTAGAATTTTATGGTAAACAAATATATTTATTTAAAAATGTAAATTATTATGTTTATAAAAAAAATTAGTAACATAAATATAATTTTTTGAATTAGTAAATTTAAATTAGGTGATTCTAAATGTTTCTTAATTTTCTGAGATAATTGAATTATAGGGGAAAATTAAATATGTTATAAATATAAGGTGTGTATTAAACACCATAATAGAGAAAAGTGATGAAATAAATACTATAAAAGGAATATTTGACCTAAAACTATATTTCCTCTTTTAGATAATGTATTATTAAATTTATTTGAATAATTTCACAAACCTATAATGAATCCGCTAAAACATAGATTAACTTTTTATGGTTTAAAAATAATTATTTATGAACATGTGACACGTCCATATAATGGGTGTTATTTTATTTATTTCCATTTACATAATAATAAACATAAAAATTAAACCTTATTTGGAAAAACATGTGAGGAAAGTAAAAAGGTTTTTGGTTTTTATTATTTTTATCACTTAGAGTCCAAAACCTATGTTTATAAATTAAAAAAAAATTCCTCTCTCCTTATTTGAAAATACCAATAAAACCTCCCATTACTCTTCACTAAAAACCCATTGATCTTGAATTTTATCTCCCTATCAATCTCTGAATACATCCTAAGGCATTCTCAAACTCTTAGGAAGCTCCTCCCATGATTTTAGAAGCACCCTCCCATGGTAAGGGATTCTCTCCTCTTCCTTTTAAATAATGTAATTTCTATGTATTTATCCCTTTGATATTCAATTGTTAATGTTTTAATTTTTTTAAACAGCATTTATATTCCTTATGATTCTCAAGTAATTATAGACAACCTTTAACTCTCCTTAAACCCTTCCACGAACCTAAATGTAAACTCGTTATGCTGCTAAAATTTCATGTGATTTTACATGCTGATCATTTATATTGTTTATACACATCCGTATTTCCACCCAAGGGTATTTACCTTGATACAATTATCATTAATTTATTTTTAAATTCCACGCGTGTAACCTATAATCCTCAATCTTGGGATTAAAATTAATTAAATATGTTCTTACGTTTTATGATTTTTGTGGAACACAAATTCCTATACATAATATGAATGTGATGGGTGGGCATGAAATTATATTTCCCTATAATGCATTAGATAATATTTTTATATCATTAGATACCATGTATGGTTCATAGGTTATTAACCTAATCACACTATGTTATGATGTCTGAGTGGTGAATTACGGTTAAGATGTCATGTTTAATGTTGTTTAAACATTCCTATGATTCCTTGATGCTATCATCTTATGTCATGGATCGATAATCTTGTTTATGATTCTCATCATTTTATACCATCATGATATTCCTCTTGGTTCACATGTATAACTTTCTACATGTTATTATTTCATTATTCCCTTACTAGGATTGTAGATTACCCATTTCTCATGCACGTCCCTAGGTTATCCCATGCAGTATTACAAGATCGACAGAATATAAGGGAATATATTTATGTTTTTAAATTATATTATTGTCTCCATATTTCAATTTATTTTTATATGTATTTAATTTCCCAAATAAATGCAGCCTCTTAATCTTTTGGGATTTTTTATGTTCTTCTTAATCTAATAATCCATGAAATAAATTATATAAAAATTTGGGTTGACGGTGTTGATATCAGATATATGCCTTGTTATTTTTGGCGATCAAGATTAGAAAACATTAGTGAATACCATATGTATAATACCAAACATTGTAAATAAAGAAATATTTTGGTAATTAATAGAGCTAGTTGTATCCATGAAATTAAATCCATGTCAAGATAATATGAGTGGGGTGGCTTAGAAATAGTTCATCATAGAGGTAATAAGACAGAAAAGGGTCGATTTGGAAGTAACCTGATCATCACCTAATGCACAATAAATAGGCCGTGCTACACACATGGTTTGAAAATCCCATGGGATATTATTTAGTAAATTCACATGATCATTATGAACCATTGTTAATGGAATAAAATCCCTATGATATTTAATAATAGACCATGGATAACTTAAATTAAAACTGATAAATTCATAGGTTATAGATTTTATGTCTTTTATGACTTATCCCTTCAATATTAATAGTTTTCCATTTATATATTTAATAGTTTTAAAATTTCTATCCTATGTATATTTTGGATGAAGTTGATGATTAGAATTAAAATTAAATAGTGAAATTTATGCTTATCATCGATTCATGAACATCAAATATCTTATGTGACTATGATTCAATGCATTATTTCTTATCATACAAGTTTAGAAGAACTATTCAAACACAACCCCCCAAAACATAGAAGTCAATTTATTAGTGAAATTGGAAAAAGGTACAATTATTTAGTACCATGTATACAACTTCTACCTATTCAATACTTGTGAGATGAGTTTCCCAAAAATAACTTGTGATACTCAATTTATTGGAATTCGATTTCATTCTGGGTGTGGATTGTCTTTCCTTGTATAAAGACAACTTACATTTATAAGTGATAGAAATCACCCTCCATATCATGAATCACCTTTAAATTATATTCAAGTTTAAGGTGTATGTTGGATCCACTTTGGAATTTTCATCTCAAGTACAGACGTTGTTGCCTTATGATAAAATCTATCTATCTCAAATGATTGATATTGATGAAAATATCATCTTTGATGACATGTTCATTTTAATAGAATA
Organism: Viscum album; assembly: GCA_963277665.1. Taxonomy (NCBI): domain Eukaryota; kingdom Viridiplantae; phylum Streptophyta; class Magnoliopsida; order Santalales; family Viscaceae; genus Viscum; species Viscum album. Next base: position 939,049,273 of record OY728150.1, read on the forward strand.
TACATACGTGTTCCCCAAAGAATTTATGTCTTACTCCTAAACAATAGTTTGATTTCTCAATAAAAATTATTTCTTTATATTCCCCAATATATGCTACTCTATATAGAATGGACACTGTTGAAATTGAAGAGATAAAGAATAAACTATAGTAGAATCTGCATAAAATTTTTATATGCCTAAGCACTTTACCATGGGGTGCACCGATCCATTTAATTATGAAGGATGTATCAATGTGACTCTACATTTATTTTTATGAGATAAATAATATCATGATAAAGAATAAGTATCATCAACCATGGATTGATGACTTTTTCAATCAACTATATGGATCACATTACTTTAGTAAGGTGGAACTTCAGATTGGATATTATTAAGTAAATAAGAATAAGGAGGAAATATAAAAGACTATTTTTCAGACATGGTGTGATTACAAAAAATTTATTGTGATAGAATTTGGACAAACTAATCATCTATCTATATTCAAGGACATAATTAACATAGTATTTTGGCACTGTATCATCAAATTTATAGTATTATTTATAGATGATATTCATAACTACTCTAAAAACAAGGAGGAACATGATGATTATTTATATGGTGTTTTTAAGTCCTTGAGAAAGGAAAATTTATATGAAAATTATAGTAAGTGAGATTTTTGGTAAGAGTAAGTAACGTTCCTAGGATATGTTACAACTTGTAATGGTATATATGTGGATCCTTTGAAGGAAAAGTCATTTGAATGATGGCCCAAACCAACATCTATGATGGAGTTCCATGGTATCCTTGGATTATATTGGTACTACCATAAAATTGTGAGAAACTTATCCTTATTTTCAATCCCACTAACTAAGATAACCCAGAAGGGAGGATGTTTTTAAGACTGATGAATGTTAGGATAGATCTCAAGAGTTAAAGAAGTTGCCTATCATTTCTATGGTGCTCAAATTTCTTACAAGTGGGGAAGGATTTGTGATCTATAATTATTCACCATTAAAATATTGTGTTTTATACTCATGAAATATGAAAAGGTCATACCCTATGCCTCTCTCGAGTTCATGATACCTGAGTATAACTACCTAATTCATGATCTAGAATTGGATGTACTAATTTTTCCATTGATGATTTGGTGAAATTATCATTATAGGGATAAGTGTGACATATATATGAACCATAAAAGACTCAAGTAAATATTAACACAAAAGGAGTGAAGTATGGACCTATGATGGTGGTTATATCTGGTCATGGAATATGATTTTCAATCCATTATCATGTTGGGAAGGTGAGTAAAGTGGTAGATTCTATGATTATAAAGGATCTGTTAACCCTATCCATGGTGAGGATTGAAAAGATCAAATCATTTTTATATGATAATGATGGACATGGGAATCATAAAAGTAACTTCATTTAATATTTTCCAAATAAATAATCAACCATCCATTATTGAGAGGATCAGGGAGACCCATAAAGATGATAATGATCTTTATAAAATGGTAAAAATTATTCCAGAGTTCAAATTTGAAGAAGATGCAGTAATATGGTTTGGAACCCTGATTTATGTCCCATTAAAGCTAGAACTGACGAGTGAACCTCCATATGATTATAATATCCCATACTTATCTATTTATCTAGTAATAAATTAGAATAATATATATCTCATAAAAACATCTAGTGTAATAACATGAAGAGAAATATTGTTGAATTGGTAACTCGAGGATTGATATCCCAACAAGTCTAGGCTTTAAAAAAATTTCTAAGGGTATGATGAATCCATTTTTCATGACAACATTAAAATGGGAAAAAATAACTATGAATTTCAACATAGGTCTCCCTAGGATATCTATATCTAATAACACTATTTGGGTGACATTCAGTCACCATAGAAAGTCAGTTCATTTCATTTCTATCAATAATGAATTCTATCCTCAAGAACTTGCTAAGATATACATAAGAGAAGTTAGAAGACAAAATTGGGATCCTCTATCCGTTATATTTGATCAAGTTCCAAGGTTTACCCTAAAGTTATGGAGAATCCTTCAAGAAGCATTGGATAAAGGGATCAGTTTTATTACAACTTATCACAATCATATGGATGATCAGTGTGAAAAAATATTTCTGACTCAATTAGAAATGTTGAGATTATTTTTAATGGATTTAAAAGGAGATTAGGACCAATTACTTACCATAGTGGAGTTATCATATAATAATATTGTCCATTCTATCATTCAAATGGATCCTTATAAGGATTTTTATTGGAAGAGGTGTCAAGCATCAACATACAGAGACGAAGTTGGGGAATGGAAGCTGATGGGACCTGATCTTGAATAATATATGACAAAGAAGGTCCAAATTATTTAGAATCAAATGAAATCCATGAAAATATGATATAAATATATGTTCAAAATTCTTGATGAGACCTGGAGTTTGAGGATGGAGATAAGTTATTCCTTCTTATATCATCATGGAATAAATTTATGAGGTTTGGGAGGAAGGGAAATCTTAATCTACAATACATCTGCCCATTTGAGATCCTTGTTCATATCAGAGTGGGGGCCTATCGATTAGAACTCCCACCTAACCTATCTCAAGTACATTATGTGTTCTATTTATCCTTTTAAAGGGAGTATATACCAGAACCCTCAAACATAATAAATGTAGATGTGATACCTTTGGTGAACGATATTCTAGATGAGGATAAATAGATGATGATCAAAGATCATAGAGACAATGTTCTATGAAATAAGACAACTCACCCGGCCAAATTAATATAGGAGAACAACATGTTTGAAAAGGTAACATGGGAACCAAAAGAAGTGATAAAACAAAATACCCTCATTTTTTTAGTCTATGAAATTAAATTTTTACTGAGAAATTTCTAAATGAGAGAATAATTTAATGAACAATAATTTTTAAAGATAAATTCAATTATGAATAAATAAATTCCCTGTATAAAACACATGGGATATATTATTTATTTTCAACCATTATAAAAATAACCCTAATTATCCCGTAAAACATAAAATATCATTAAGTATCATAACCATTGATAATATATCCATTCTATAATAAACATTAATGTTAGTATATATTATGGTATATAATACTATCTAATTGATATTGAATGAAAAATTGATGGCCAAGAATAGTATGATAATACACCTATAATGCCCATTTATTGGACCTTCCAAGGGAGATGACATCACTATGATTTCCCCTAACTAATCCCAAGCCTAGATTCAACAATTGAAACATGATTGAAACTTATCATAGGAGAAGTTCAATATTATCAAGATCACCACCCAAACCTTGTTCACTGAACCACCCTATGAAAGTACCAACATCACACACATTACCCTTAGGGAGTACGCTGGTGTAATAATTAGTTATTTATCTAGACCCTAGTAGTATAGATTTTTATAATTTATTATAAAAAAATAATTATTATAGTTATCCATTTAATTATTACCTTATACACATTATTATATAATTATTTTAAAAATTTATATTTTGATCCGAAGAAACAAAAATTTTATTTTCGGGAAATATATATTTTCAATAAAAACCTATTTTTTATAAATTCAAGAAATTTTTGATAAATGATATTTTTATGAAATATTATTATTAAATAATTTTAATTTATATATAAATGAAAATATGATTTAATTATTTCCAATATAAATTTTATAAGAGTCATAAAGTTCTTAGTGCCATAAAAACTATTATTTTATAATAATTACTGATTCTTATTTAAAAAATAAAATTATAATATTTTAAAAAATAATTTTTTAAAATATATATTATTATTGAAATAATCACATTAAAATTATATAATAATAATTTTTTCATAATTTACTGAGATAGTGGTTTTTTAGGTTGAAAATAAATATGTTGTAAATATACATTATGTATTTTGATATCATAATTGCCCAAAAGTGATGTGATAATTACTATAAAAGGAATCAATGACCATAAATAGATTTATAATTTTTAATAATTCATTTTTAAATTTATTTTATTAATTTTAAAAACCTATAATGAATCTTCCAGAACTTATATTGTATTTTTAATGTTTTAAAAGTAATTATTTATGAACATGAATCACTTCTACGTCATGAATGTCATTATTTTAAGGGATTAAATTATTTGACTAATAAAATATTTAAAAACTTCTATTTATAATATACCTTGAGAAAAAACTATGGGAATGTTTATGGTTTTTATTATTTTATCACTTAGAGTCAAAAACCTATGTTTAAAAATTAATACAGAATACCCCTATATTTTGCAATAAATTTCCACCAAACCTCCCATTAATCTTCCCTAAAAACCCATTTAGAACACCTTTCTTCTCCCCTACCTCTATAAATCCCTCCCATGTTGTACCCATGCTCTTAAGAATCACCTCATGAGCATTTATAGCCACCCTATTGAGAAAATGGATTCTCGCATATTCCCTTTTAGTCAAGTTATTTTTTTGTACTAAGACTTTTTATTTCAAAATGTTCTTGTTGAGATTTTTTTTAAGATACATTTTCATTCCCTCTGATGAAAAATTAATTACAGGAACCTTTCTCTCTCATTAAACCCTTTCATTATCCTTTTGGTACACTCGTTATGCTACTAAAATTATGTTATGATTTTCCATGACAAACTATTGTACTTTAAAAACCCATCCCAATTTCCACCCAATAATAATATCCTAGATGTACCTATCCATAATATATTGTGGACATACATGTGTGTAACCTATACTCCTAAATAATGGGATTAAAATTGATTAAATATGTTCTTATAATCTATGATCTACGTGTCACAAAAATATATGTGCATAATATGAATGTGATGGGTGGGTCTAGAATTATATATCACTCTAATATATTGGAAAATGTTTTTATCTCATGGGATACCATGAATGGTGAATTTTTTGTTAGCCTAAGAACACTGTGTAATGATTTATCTGCAGTTATCATTGAGTTATTCTTATGATTTAATTCTTTATATTGTTTCAACATTCTTATGATGCATTGATGCTATCATCTTATGTCATTCTTTGATACTCATGTTTATGATTATCGTACTTTTATGTCACCATGATATGACTATTAATTCACATGTATTACTTTCATCAAGTTAATCATTTGTTATTCCCTTATTTGGATTTAAATCTCACCCCTTTCTTATGTACTTCTCTATGTTATCCTATAAATTTATGTTTTTGAATCCCTATTTCATGTTATAGTGATATGTATCTAATTACCCAAAGATAGTATGCCTATCAATATTTTGGTATTGTTTTATATGTGTCTTAATGTAACAAATTATGAAATAGATTGTATGAAAGATATGTGTTTTCATAAGGTCTTTGTCAAGGTTTTCATTTTGGTACTTTCAGTTTCTTTTACAATTGTTTAGTATATATGAAATTACATGCATGTATTTGGGATCTTTTATTTTATCTTAAGAAAGAGTTTATTTTTTGTTTGGTGTTATCCCTTATTCTTCATGTTTACATATAGTGTAATGCCTCCCATTTGTGTATATGATAAACCCTCAATGCTTCTCTCAAACCTATGGATTATTTGCAATGATCTTCGGGTGTCATTGTCTCCCTTATCTCATTTTAGACCCAATGTAACATCCCAAACCGGGTGACACACACCGGTTCCTAGAGCCGATCACTCACATGACCTCATGTGTGCCTCACCATACACAAGAAGCTTCCAACTATAAGTGAGGGTCTGATATAGTCCTTAGGGAGATTATACCCTATTTATCAAAGAAATACACCAGCATAAATAAATAAACAATAAAAAAAAGGTATAATCATAACCATTGATACCAATACCATATATTGACTAAATAAGGAAATACAATATCAAACTGAAATAATAGATATTCCATGCTAAAGTACGTGAAATGTTTAAAAATGAAACTCAAATGTAAGGACACTGAAAACTCCCAAACATGTCAATAACCATGTCTACTTCTCTAATCCATTCTCAATCCCAACTCAACTATCTAACACTTTGATTTTTTCCTTTTCATATCCTGAAACCATGAAATCTATTCAGGAACCAATCATGCATCCCAAGTAGGGTGTTAGTACAACACATTTTCCACCACCAATGGCGTATAAAACTATATCTATTCAATAAAAATGTATGTAGTGGTACAAATAAATAATTAAAATGAATAGGTAAATAGTTATTAGATTATCAAATATTCTTTATTTAACCACATAAACTCATTGGGTTCCTGAGGACACCAAAATAATACCGTATGTTTGAATTTCATTGATTTAATTCATAAATTATAATTGTATGACTCTGTTACTATTCATAATTTCATTATTAAATGACCATGTTACCATTCATCATTTTACAATTGAATGGTCATGTTATCATTCATAATTTCCCAATTAGATGACCATGTTATTCTTCACCATTTTATAATAGAATGACAATGTTAACATTCAAACTTTTAAAAGACAACAAACTTGTAACCATTCAAGATTTTATAATAGAACGACCATGTCATGATTCACCATTTCAAAATTGATTCTAAAATTAATTATCCACATAGATTTCATTTCTAATTCAACAATTAGTTAATCATACCAATCCCAATAATTAATTAATAATCATAATTTCATTAATATTTCAACAATTATTTCATCACATAATTCCCCTTAATTAATTCCCCAATTAATTAATCACATAAGTCCTATTAATTAATTAACCAGATAATTACTCACTTCATATCATTGTTCATTCAATCATTAGTTTATCACATATATCCCATTAATTAATTCATAAATTAATTAAGAACATCAATCAAATTAATTAGTTAATCAATTAAGTAATCATCTCAGTCAATTTTTTAATCACAAAAATCTTAAATATTTAACTCAACAATTAATTATCTCAATTTAGCAATCTCTATTTACAAAATTAATTCAATAATTAATTATAAAATTCTATCAATTCAATATCCCCAATTTCACAATTCCCTCAATTAGTAAATTCACCAAATTAATTATATAAATAAATAAATAAATTTATAAATATCTTATAGAAATAATAAAATTTATTACACATATTTTAAATTAAGACTTTTAGATTTTAATTATAGACCACTGACCTCATTTTGTTAAAGAGAAATTTCTAAAAAAATAACCAATTTTTGTAGAATAACAATATAGAATGAGATCTGAATATAAAACCCAAAATAAATATTAAAAAAATAATGATCTATAAAATATAGATATAGGTCTAAAATACTAGATCTAGATCCATAAAAATATAGTCTATATCTAACCAAAACACTTAATAAATGCCCTTAATGAAAGGGAGAAGAATGGAAGAAGAATGAGAACCCCACCATGATGATATCCTCTTACTGGTAGGAGTATATATATTCAACACAAGATTTAAATAATCAATAATATAGGTTATAAAGGATTGTAATCGATCTGGGAAGCTCTAAAATCATGAAGTTTCTTCAGGGGTTAAATGGAGTTCGATTTGGGTGAGTTTCAGGGGTCTAGGTTATTTTAAAGATAGTTTTTGGGTGAATTAAAATGTCACACACTATTTGTTGGGAAAAGGAACATGATTTTCCATAACAAATAAACTATTTTATAGGGATTCCTGGTTACATCTAATAGGGTTAACGGTTTAAAAAACTATTCTTTAACTTTAAAATCCCCCTTTGTCAAGGGTTGCATGCTTTACTGGGAGAGGGCGCACAGTTTAGGAAACCTATTCACCAACCATCCACATTACCCCCTCCTTGAAAATTTATCAATTTTCACCCAAAAACACTCCAAGGTAAAACTCAATCATAGTATTCTCAAATGAAGTAAAAAATTAATACATTAATACAAGACTAAAACATCTCTTGAAATGGTATTGATTTTAAAATCTCCCCACCTTATAAAACTCATCATGGGGTTGTACTCATAAACATTTCTTAGATTTTGAGTAAATGTGTGGGGCTACTGATCGCTCATATTAACTTTCTTCTCCCATTTTTCTTCCTAAAAAGTACCATGTTTACACAATACATGAACTATCTATATGGTATTTCCCCTCAACACTTTCTCACTATGATGTAGCTCATGTATTTGATTCTCCTAAAAAAACACATCAATATAAATCTCAATTTCATCAAAAGAATTCGCATGAAAAGGGTTAGGGGTGATACCATTGATGTTGTGACACATGGAAAACATCATGCATATCTCTATATCTCTATAGAAGATCCAATCAGTACTCCATCACCCCTATTCTCTCCATAACCTCAAATGGTCAAATGTACTTGGGTGCCAGCTTTCCCAATCACTATATCCCATGGTGAACCAACCTACAAGACACATAATGGAATAAATGATCACCCACTAAAAAATCTAGGGTTCATCGATGTCTGTCAACATATGAATTTTGTCTAGTTAAAGATGAATACAAATTCTTCTGAATTAGATATAAATACTTTGATGACTCATATACAAGACTTAGTCCCAATAGGTAAGACTTACCTACCTCTATCTAGCATAAAGGTGATCTGATTTTCCTATCCTAAAAATCCTCTTATGGTGCCTCCCGTATAGTATCCTAATAAATGATGTCATAAAAAACATAACTAGTCTCAGTTGCTTCTCCCAAGGTCCACAAAAGTCAAGAACAAAAGCTTAAAGCATATCCTAATGAACTTTTATAGTATCCTATAACTAACCATATATATGTTGGTGTAAAGTCATTCTCAACAAAACTTGTGTACCATGTGAATTATGAAAACCCTACCTGAAGCACGAAGTAAAATGTGAGTCGTGGTCTGAAATAATAGTCCCTGGCACCCCGTGCTGAAAGAATGTTTTTTGAATATATAGTTCTCCCAACTTATCCACTAAGAACATTTCCTATATTGGTAAGAAATGTGTCACCTTCATTGTTTAGTCCACAATTTCCCTGATAGAGTCATTATTATGAGGTTACCTTGGGTTAACCACCATAATTTCCACTCTCACATCATCCCACTTTCACTCTAGGATGGACAACAATTGTAGTAAACCACCAAGTCATTGATGCATGTACTTCACCTAATGATAGGTGTAGCATCGGGTCACATACCCTTCTATCTCTACTTTCAGTCCTAGACACCAAAACAATCATCATATGTCATGGTACGTTTTTTTCACACCTGATGTACATACCACTTCGAGGTATGAAAATCACTTATCAGATCCTCCCACATACTCGTTAGAACAAAGTCCATATTCCTAACATAGATGATATCATCCTCAAATATGGACCAATCAGACGGTGAATCCCCACCTTCAATGATTTCTCTCAAGTTTAAGCACTCTGGATCCTCATATGGTTCATTCCTGATCCATCTCAAATGTCTAGACTCCACTCAAACTGATATGTGCATCATTTATTTCTTACTCTTTTTAACTAAAACATATATATTATCCAGTAATTTCATCATTTTCCATTCAGTAATAGACTCGTGAACCAAAAAAAATTGAGTTTTAATGATCAAATCATTAGCCACACTTTTCCATTACTGGGCATATATTCTAGATCAAACTCAAATGATTTCATAAAATCAACCCATCAGTACTCCTAAAGACTCAAATCCCATTATGAAAAGATATAATTGAAGATCTTGTTCATTGTATACATAGTAAAAATTTCCCAATAGATAATTTCACAATCACATTAAATCAAAAACCACTACAACTAACTCGAGGTCATGTGTAGGGTAGTTCTATTCCTGAGGCCTCAACTACCGAGACAAACCTTCCATAACTAGATCTCCCTACTTCGAAACATCTCCATGCCTGATCTCAAAAGTATCACAAAACACTATATAGTCCTCACCAGTCTTAGGTAGGATAAATATTTTTGTTGATGTAAACTTCTTCTTCAACACCTAGAAGGCCTTATCTTATGATCCCAACCATTCAAACCATACTTCCCTTTTTTGGTTAAGACATAAAGTGGTGATTACAAATGATAAAATACCTTAACAAACCTATGATAATATACTGCTAACCCCAAAAATCTTAGGATATTGAATACATTATTGGGATGCTCCCAAGAATCCACTTCTGGAACCATCTTTGGTACCACTAAAAAACATTCTTCTGAGATGATGTGACCTAATAATTTTACCAGATCAATCCAAAACTAAAACATTTATAGATTGGAATATAGTTCAATTTATGTCAGTGTACTCATCGTGATTTCAATATATTGGGTATGATCATCATGGGTTTTGAAGTAAACCAATATGTCATCCACAAAAAAAAAACAAACTGATCTAGGTATAGATAGAATATTCTCTTCATCAATTCCATAAATACTGATTGTACATTCATCAACCCAAATGACATTTTGCTGAACTCGTGTAGTCCATAATTCTAAAAACATTCCTTGGTATAAAATAAGTTTAATCTCTTAACTGTTGATACCTCTATCTCATTTCTATCTTTGAAAACACAAAATCCCCTCTCAACCAGTAAAATAGGTCATTGATACATGGAAGAGGATACCATTTCTTAAATTTCATTCAGTTTAACTTTTTGTTATCAACACATAAGTGATAACTCCCATCAAACATTTTGGAAAAAAATGGGAGAACCCCAAGGCAAGGTTCTCATAAGGATAAATCACCTATCCTCCAACTCCTTCAATTGAGTCTTGATCTCTTGAATATTTATTGGTTCCATTCTGTATGGAGGAATAGAAACCATATCATCCCCCAACATGATCTCAATAGTAAATTATACATCTCTCTTAGGTGTATATCTTGATAATTGTTTATGAAACACATCCTATAACCGTCCCACTATAGGTTGAATGACATCCTACACTACACCTTCATCAACTAGATTTAAAATTGTAATCTGGGCTCTGATCTCACCTAGTTTTTGAGTAATTGGCTCTTCTCATCCTACATGGAAATCCCACTATCCACTGTGAATATACATTTCACCCTTAGTAGGTGTAAAAGTAAACCTCCTATAATATTAATAAATGTGGAATTAGAATAATACTAACCAGTCCATACCCATAATTAGGGTGAATCTTGAAATTTCAAGGATGTATAGATCATATAGAAATTCATACTCTCTAGCCTTAAGAAACACCCCTAGAATAAGAAGATATCTCTCCTTCATACTCCCAGTGGTGTATCTATTGTCAACACCCCAATAAAAAACTACACCACCAGGGTAAAAATATTTAGAAATTGTGCAAAAATAAGGGAATTAGAATAAGTAGTATAAAATAAGGAACTATATAATGTAGTAGCTACAATAATAATACATCTCATTGTCGATGGTTAAGCCTCCCATTCCACATATTTAGGGTTCATTACATACAACTGTTTTACCCCTATTACCTATGATGCAGTCTGATTCCCCTAAGTTCCACTTCTCTTTTGATATGGTTGCTCTTTCCATGAAGCTCCACATCCACTATCTCTACCACCAATTCTAGTAGAACTCCAACTTTCAGCCTGATATGGTGTATAAGATCCCCTTATTAAACTCTAGATCTAACAAGATACACCCTCACTAACTATCGATCACTGGGTCTTGAAAACCTTGTATAGAAGTCACGTCTTTGCATAAGACTCAAACTCCACCAGTGGTAATAGGAAATATCTCTTGATGTGTCCCAACCTACAACATTAGTGAAAAATCATAAGGAAAAGACCCTATTTACCTTACCCTCCCCCTTTCTACTCCTCTTACTATAACACTAAATAAAATTCTTGTAGTGATGCTTCCAGCTCTAATAAGTCTTACCTCTTGATTGTTTAGTGGAAACTATTTTTCCTACACTTTAATCCTCCTTCAGGTTCCCCTCATCCATATGAGCTTGATCCACTACCTTAGAATACTTCATTAACAAAAAAAAATTATGCTAGGACTTAATCCCACATTTATTTCTATTCAAGAAAAATATCACCATAGTTGTCTCATTATCTGCCAAAACTAGATAAAATTTATAAAAATAAGAAAAATGTCCAGCATTTTCTATCACAAACATACTCTCTTGATTCAGTGTCCCACTAGTGCTTCATTGATTCTCATAGAATATAAGTAGCTAACTAGGCCCACTTATTATCTAGTCTCTAAATGGTCAATTATTGTCTCAATATTACCATCTCGGAACTCATCACCCTCAGGTCCACAATATTCAGTAAAATGTGGAGGGTAATGCAACTAAAACTCCCATATCATATCATACATAATCTTCACAACTTACCTTGGGTCTATTTCCATGAATTTCATGAAGTAAGAAAATTTCTCTCAAATCTTCTCCACTGCTTCCTCTCCCTGAACAAATAGTTCCTCAGGTTCTATTACTGGTATATCTCATCCAACCATATCCCCTATCATCCTCCCAACAAGAATATTTGGGGAACAATATCTCTACAATTACAAACAATTACCTTAAGGAATATTTCACAACATTAATAAATTTTTAGGAAACACAATAAGTCACCCAAAAAATATTTTCCCAAAACCCTGCCGCGTGGTTAAAACAGAGGTCATATCACTACCCTTAACATTCCGACAATGATGTCACAGTTAAAAAAGTTAAAAACATTCTCATTATTAACATATATCATTTTATACCCATTTATGAAAATCTTGCATCATTTTACCATGTTTCTCAAATTTCATATTAGGCACCATTTTCAGTTCATTTTCACAAGAAAGGAAAAAAACAGTTCAAGTTTAACAACTTACCCAAACCATTTTTTCCCATGCATGGCTAAAATGATGCTTGTCACAAAATAATCATGAGTGCCTGAATGATTCATGAATACTTATCTCTTATTCCATACTGGGACCTGAGTAAATTCTCAGAAAATATTAGAAACAAAAATTACATCACACAACAAGGGTATCACCAAAGGTAATATAATATTAAACTATAACAACAAACAACAATAACAACAATTCCCACCCTGGGTATGTGGGTTCTCCCCCTTATTTGGGTTAGCTACATCTAGGAATGAGCTCATAAACATGGTCTAAATCATCCTAGTCTCATTTATAGATTTACCAAATGGTAACATAAAATAAATATAAAAGAAAATTGGGCCTTGATACCACTTTGAAATTTCATGTCATGGGTTCCACACACTATTGCCCTAAGGTGGTCACTCACATGACCTCAAGCGTACCTCTCCATATGCCAGAGGATGATAACTGGTAGAGAGGGTCTAATATAAGACATTGGGAGACTATAACCTCTTTATCAAAGAAATAAACTAGTAGAAATAAATAAAAAATAAATAAAATTTATTATCATAACTAGGGATACCGGTATCCCGTGATGACCCAAGGAGGAAATACAATATCAAACTGAAATAATAGATATGTCATGCTAATGTACGTTCTAAGTGACAAAATGAAAGTCAAAATTAAAGAGAATGAAAAATCCCAAGAGGGTCATCAACCATGTATTGTTCCCCCATCCATGCTCTCTCCAAACTCATCCATATAATTTAAGACCTTTTTTATTATCCTATCTCGCAAACATTAAATCTATTTTAGTACTGATTAGGCTGTCAGAGTAGGGTGTGAGTAACACTAAGTATGCCACCACCAATGACATCTAAAACAATATCCATTCAATAAAAATGTATTCAGTTTTCTAAATCAATAAGTAGAATTCATATGTAAACAATTATCACATTATCAAATATTATTCATTTAACTACATAAACACCCCGAGTTCCTGAGGGCACCTAAATAATACCTTATGTCTGAATGTCTTTATTACCATTCATAACTCATAATTGAATTAATGTGTTACAATAAATAATTTTATTTTTAAATAACCATGTTACCATTCATCATCTTACAATTCAATGACCATGTTACCATTCATAAATTCATAATTAAATAATCGTGTTACCATTCACCATTTCACAATAGAACGAACATGTTACCATTCACCCTTTCAAAAGAGAATAACCATCTTACCAGTCACCTTTTCATAACATTATGACTATTTTACAATTCAATATGTCCTAATAGATTCTACAATTAATTGTCTACATAGATTTCATCATTAATTAAATAATTAATTAATCATACTAATCCCATTAATTAATTCAATATAAAATTAATCATCTAAATATCATTACTAATTCAATAATTAGTTCATCACATAATACTACTTAATTAATTTCTCAATTAATTATGCACATTAATCACATAAATTAATTAATAACTTCATGTTATTACTAATTCAACAATCGTTTTATCTCTTAAATCCCCTTAATTAATTAACCAATTAATTAATCACAACATTCACATTAATTAATTAATCGATTAATTAATCATCTCAATCAATTTCATAATCCAAAAAATATTCAATAATTAACTCAACAGTTAACTTTCTCAATTTAATAATATATATATATCAAAATTTTATTCAATAAATAATTATATAATTATATCAATTCAATGTCCCCAATTTCATAATTACATCAATTAGTCAATTCAAAAAATTAATTAATTAATTAATTAACTCAAGTTCTAAATATATAATATCAATTCTACAATTATATACACATATTATCAATTACGACTTTGGGATTTGAAGTATATAAAACCTTCCAAAATTTGTTGATGTGTGATTACCCAATGGAAATACCCAATTTTTTTGGAATAACAATGTATAATGAGATTCAGATCAAAAACCCTAAATTTATATTAAAAAAATATTGTTATCTTAAATATAGATCTTGATCCAAAATCCTAGATCTAGATTAATAATACTAGGTCAATATCTAAATAAAATAGATTAGAACTTCACTTAAATAAAGGGATAAGAATGGAATTAGAATGGGAACCAACTGGGATGAGATCCTCTTACCAGGAAGAGTGCATATCTTCAATCTTGGATTCAAATTACCAATAATTATAGTTAATAGGGATTTTGATCTATTGGAGAGGCTCTATAATCATGAAAAGATTTCATGGATCAAACATGGTTTGATTTGGGTGATTTTGGGGCGTTTAGGTAATTTTGAAACTAATTTTCAAGTGAATTAAAGAGACACAAATAGTTTTCAGGGAATGGGTGCATGGTTTTCCCTAACCGTTCACCTAAACCATGCACCTCATTTATATGGGTTCATTGTTGCTCTTAATAGGGTGTACAATATGAAAAAATGTGCTCCAAACATGAAATACCACTCTATCTGGGGTGGCACAGTATGCTAGGTCAGGGTGCACGGTTTGGGAAAACCATGTTCCAACCATGCACATTATCTCCATTCAAAATATTCAATTTTTACCCAAACACTCCCCAAGGAAAAACCAAATCATGGTATGTTGAAAAAAATAAAAACAAAAACCTGAAATAAATTCTAGGACATCTCCTGCAAATTTTGGGATCTTACAGCCAATATGGGTACCTATTGGGGGAGGGTCATCAAAATAGGAAGAATATGATAAAAATGACAAATTTTATTTCATTAAACAATCATGGATTGAAGAAGTAAGTTATAATTGTATTGAATATTTTTGAAGATCTAGATTTAAAGAAGAATTTGTTTTATAAACTTGTGGAGTTCAGTAGGTAAATATAAATGTATCATAATCAACAACCATTTCATATGGTGTTATTTTATTTACCAATATACTCTTAAGTTTGAATTTAATGTTGATACAATGATTTCATAAATACTTATTTAAAAATTGTGAGTGGAAGAGAGGATTAGGCTTTTGTCCTTGGACTAGTAGTAACATTTTCCTAAGGATTATAATCAGGAAAAGTGATTTAGTGATTATTAACCATATTAATACATCCTTGATATGTGTTCCTTGGATATATCCTAGTTCATTTAAACCATGTAAAATATCAGTGTCTGTGTTTCTATTATTTATTCATTTTAGCTGTGTGGTTATGAAATTTCATGTGAGAAGTTTTGAAAAAACTTTCCAACATAAAGACAAGATCCTATTGAGTTTGAAATAAGAAACAATTTTGTAACACACTAATTCACCCCCTATTAGTGTATATATCAGGACCTCAAGTTTCAATAAATTAAGTTATATCCACTTGAAAATTAATGTTGACTCAATCAAGTGAAATATATTATCATAGAGAATATTATGAAAACAAAGGGAGAACTATTATTTTATGGTTTCAATAATCAGGTTTGGTAGAATAGAATGAGGAAAAAATTTCAATATCTTATGCTTGTCTTCTTCTTAAAAATAAATCATATAATACATGTTAGTGTTCCTATGGAATTATCAACGATAGAATATACCAAGAAAATGTTAAATACTATTGATAAAGCCTCAAATGCTTTATCTAGGGAATTTCCAAACAAATTACATGACGTTAATGAGATATACATTAGTAAAAAGTATTTGGGACAAACTTTCCATAATTTATTAAGGTGATAAAATGTGAATGAGGTGAATCTAGAGGTTCTTCTTATCAAATTTGATAATATAAGGATGAAATCTAGAGAATATATTGATGGTTTCTTCCAGAATATTATTATGGTTTTGGAGTTGCTCAAAAACATGGTGATGAGATGAAAAATTTTGATTTGAAGAATGTTATTATACTAACATTTCCACCAATATATTATTGTCCTAGTAAAGGTAGGTAAAAACACTTGAATATGGGGTGAATTGAAGCCTAAATTTTACTTTTAGTTTTTCATCCCACTTGAAGAATTATATTATATATAACATATAATGATAAAAAAATAGAGTATCAAAGTATTCAATATAACCATGAAATAAGAAAATCGTAATTAAAAAATTATAATTGTGGAATTTATATTAAAATTAATTATTAGAATGGAAATAAAATTAAAAAAATAAAAGAAAAATAGTGATCATAGTTTCAGATAATAATCCCAAAACCCCTAGAGGATATTATTACCATCACCTTCCAATCAATATAAGTATTTTAATTTATCAAAATATAAAATAGGATCTATATAACTGAGCTTATAATTCCATATTCAAAGCATGGAAAATCCTTGAATTAAAACCCATTAGATTGTATCCTTCCTACAAATCCCTAAAATCCCTCAATAACACTGATCTGTATCAGTAAGCAAAATCACCTTAAGTTTCATTTACTATAAACCTATCATAAGGGATATTCATTCATATCCACATAATCTTCAATCACACACATCATAATAATCTTCTTACTCACATGGAATCTCATCGAACATAAAGAACCAGACAAGGAAAATTTACAAAAATAAATATTAAGAGCACTATAATAAAAACCTCAAAGAATATTACTATTAGTGAAATCAAAAAATATTACTAGTGAGACCATTTTAATGTTACAATATGATTTCACATCATTACCCCTAATATTTCAGCTACACGTAATTTACTTATTTTCCATGAAGTATAGGATCAAATTTATTGACATTTTTACTAACATACTTCGATAGTCGGATTTTCAGTTCTTTGGGTTTAGATGAAAAAACATTGGTCACATCGTTCCATCATTTAATGGATATAATTAAATATGTATCCTCTAATGTGTTCAACGACACCAAAACACTCTGCATTCTAATAGAATAATTTTGCTTAACTACACAATATACCAGACCAAAGGTTTCAATACATTAAAGTTTCAGAAAATAAATATATAGAACAAAAAACACTAAACAACGAACTCAAGTTAATCATTAGAAAGCATGATTTTATTGTAAGTTTCAAATTCAAGGACAAAAAATATTCATTTGAATTAATATATAAAATATTGAGGTTTCAACACATTAATAGTTAAATATTAGTAAATTATCAATGGATTATTTACATAGAGAGATGGTCATATATATGAAATTCAAGTAAATCTGAAATGTTATTCAAAATATTCATAAAAATAAGTTTTATTTAAAATTAATTAGATGATTGATATTCAAGAGAATATAAATAATGAAGAATATGTTAGGTATGTGTTCTCATCACTTGTAAAAATTCATTTTAATAGTTTTAATGGAGTTTTGGGTGGTGAATTTCCTCTATATTAATTTCATTATTTAAAAGATGGAAACTTTACTACTACATGTCATAAGATATTTGACAGAGAGAATAGAGATATTAAACAAACCTAAAAAATAGGAAATATTTCTTCTCATATAATGATTTTCAATTTTGGAAATGAATGTGGAATTTAATTTCGAAAAATAATGGTATGTAATGGAGATTATGTCTCTAAATATGATCCATTATAAGGAATTGAAGCTATTTATCTTAGAAATGAAATAATTTTTCATTTTTATAACGAAGAAAAAAATTTAAGTTAAAATGGATGATCAACTGGAGGCATTTATTGATCTCATGATAGAGTTTCATATCGATCCGGAGGAAGTTTACCTATAAAAAATAAGATAATAGGTTTTTAGAAAAAATAAAAAAGATGTGTTGATGATATTGAAGTATAAATTGATAATATGGATAAATTTTTATATTAATATGAAAATTCTCATGTGAAACATAAAGAAATAGTGAAGTTTAGTTAAAAAGTATAAGATAAATCTATGATTATTGATTATAATAATATGTATATCAAGTATAAATCAAATTATATTGATATTATTGAAGAGGAAGTTGTATATTTCAAGAATAATATTGAGAATAAATTTTTTTTTTCAAAGAATAATCTTAACATTGGAATTTTTTTAGATAAATAATTAAAAGAAATATAAGAATAAGGAACATGAAGGGTTTAGTGCTCAAATTCCAAATTTCATGTGTAAAAATAGCCTTGGATTTGAAGCTAAAACGTCAAAAAATGAGATAAAAATAATTAATAGAAAAGGATATAAGAGTAGAAGAGAAATTTATCAATAATTTAGAGCTGATCAATAATCAATGATATATTCAAAATATTGGGATATATAATGTGATAACAAAAAAATATATTTTTTGTTGTTCCAATTAAGTGGCTTCATAATCAACATGATGTCATATTGAAAAAAATTAAAATCTATTTGATAGGTGAATCAATTATAAGTCAAAAAAGATAACTGAAATATATAATTTTTCTAAAAAAAAATACATTATATAGAAATTTTATTAATTGATCTAATATTGGGTATAAATTCCTTGACTAAAAAGATAAAAGAAGTCTTATGTTTCTCTATGGACATTAAATAAATATGGATGTGAGAAAAAAAATAATTTATTTGTGGGAAAATTTAACCTTTGAAAAAATAATAATAGTATGACTTGGGGTCTAGAGTAAAATAAAATAATAGTATATCAGAATATGTCTCAACTCATCCATGGATTTCATGGAAATAAAATCAGTTGAAGATGAATAAGAAGTCTATGCTTCCTAAGAAAACCTTAAAAACTATGAATAATAGTAGCAAGTGGATAACTAATTGTTGTATTTCATCCCACATGATGGTAAACATTAATCTTATAAAATTTTTGAAAAAAAAGTTGATAAAATATTTTGGTTATTAAATGATTTTTGCGGTGAAGATGAATTGAAAAATACTAATGTTATCAATGTAAAAGTTCTATGAAAAAAAATTTAGAGAGTGAGTTAGTTAAGTGTCTTGGTATTAGAAGATACATTCAACCAGAAAGGCTATTATATAAATGGAATGTATTTATATACTCTAATGTAGGTTTTGATGATGATATGAACTTTGTACTAGGTGGATAGTAAGGAGAACACTTTACTATTTATATTATAAGAGGCAAATAATTTCTATCATTGGAGTCTTGATACATCCATCAAAAAAGTGTGGAAAATATAATAAAATTAATATAAATAGTGGATATACCAAATTTAATGAGAAATATATAAAATGTGTGTGATTTTTGGTGGAGGGTAAATATGGTGAGAAACCCATATGATTAAAACAAAAATTGAGCTTCAAACCTGTTGGATTTCTCACAAACCAATCTATGTAGACCAGAAATCAATCTGAAAATCAAGGTGAAAAATATTTTATCATATTTTCTGATGACAATAGTGGGATAGAATTTTCTATATTTATACTATCTATTAAATAATTCTTGGAATGTATCAAAATATTTTATATGAAAGTGGATGAAACAAGAAGAACGCTAAAAAATATTTGATTATATAATATAACATAATATACATCAACTAAAGTAGAAATTTATTTATTGAATCATGGAATAAGGAATGAGGTGTCTTCTATAAAGACTCATCAATTGAAAAAAAAAATAATAGTAGAAAATATTTAGTTAATAATATGGATAATACTTTTATTATTGATATTGGTATTTCTCAGCATTTGGCGAAAGTTGTATTGCAAGAGGTCATGTATATTAAAAATTGAGAATTTCTTCAACCTTGGAGAAAAGAAGATATCATATGAAATTTTTCATTTTAGAAAACATTTTTTTATGAATTTCCATTTTCTGGATGTAATTTTTTCATATAAAATAAAGAAGAAAATCAGGGCCACAATGCATATATGGCATATGAAGGAATATTTTTTGGCTGCGCATCTAAGATTAAACATATAAATTCTTCAATAAAATGATTAGATAAATTATTGAAATAGTTGATATGAATGTGATCTAAAATAAAGCTTGGAATTTGTTTTTATATTTTATATTTTAATAAATGTGTGAATAATAACATGTTGTTGAGGATTCTATAGAATTTAAAAATCTACAAAAAATTATGATTTTTAATTTTAATCATAGGATACACATGGTGCTGAAGGAACTCCACCTGTGACTCAGAAAAGAAGAATAATAATTGAAATTAATCCAAACAATGATATTAGAGATAAAATTTTTCCCACATTGATCCAGTGAATGAGGAGTATAGACTGAAATGATATATTATCACATGTGAAACCAAATACATTTTTAGAGGTGATAAAGGATAAATCAAGGGTGATATCCATGGATAAATAATTGGACCAAATTAATAAAAAATATGTCATCAAAACTAGGGGATACGCCTAAAAAATGTTTATAATACAAAATGTGTTTCCAAAAATGAAAAAATTTAACATATAAGAGTGGTCCAGAACATGGAGGGCCCGATATGTAAAAGGTATACTTAGAATGAAGGATTTGATATTAAGGAAGCTTTATCATAAGTGGAAAGTTTGGAATCAATCTTAATTATCTAAGTGTTTTCTATTTAAAGGAAATTTAAATTCTAACTAATGGATGTAAAGATAAAATATATTGATATAGTTCTGAATGAAAAATACTACATCGAATAACCAGTAGGATATTTTATTATAGATAATGATTCAAAAAAATTATTCATTAAAAGGCTTTATAAACTTGAGAAATGAACCTATAATGACCCATACTTAACATACATTGTTATTACTTTAGAATTGAAGCACACTTATTACAACATATAACAAAACTAAGAAAGGACCGTATAGGTATAGTGTCTTTAGAAACTAGGAAACATAAACAACTGGTTCATAAATCATCTACTTTTCCTCCCATTTATTTCATCATATCTAGAGTCCCTTTTTGGCATATTCTACTTAATAACCTTCTTCCTGACCTGGGGAAATAAAACATACAAAATGGTGAGGTCAAATGCTCAGTAAGGGTAAACAAAAGAAATATCAATCACATCATATACATAAGCACATAACTTTTGAAAATCTTAACCTGCAAAAGAGATCATAATTTCATAACATGGGATAAATCATAGTATTGAAATGTAATCCCAATAAACATAACTTAAAACATGAAACTTTGTGGAATACACACATAATCATAGAGAATCATTTCTTATTAGTCAAGACTCATTTTCAATACTATCTTAGTGGAAGAAGTCCATTTCTGAACCGAGTTCACTCCTCGTTTCAGTCCTGTTTCACTGAACCGGTATAACCTACCATTCCAGCCATGTCTATCTCATGAGATATAAAATCTTTACCCAATGCATTGGAGGTAGATATAGGTCCCACCCATCTCATAATGATACCATTCTTATGTGTGACACAAAATCATAAATCATACTTCATTGCATAACCCATGTAATAAAAATGGGATTCTTAAACAACATGACATCATAAAACAATTCATATAAGATAATGGAATTCATAAAAAAAATTCCATCACAAAATAATCAAATCAATGTAATAATAGGGATAGAAACAGAATCCTATATTATCTTAGATGGAAAGTAATTTTGATAAAATACTTGCACTTCATTCTTGAGGAAAATATCATTTCTACTTCAAAAACATTTTCCTTTCTTAACATGCCATTCAATTTTAACTAAAAGAATTTGATTAAAAATAAACTTGAAAACTTGTAAAGGAACCTTCTTGGGAATAATGTTTTAAAAATCCATTCATGCCGTTTATGTTAAAAAAACATTCTTCTCGTACATTTGTCGGAAAAGTCAAAAAGTACCCCGAACGAAAAATGACAAAAGATTCCTTTCATATCTTTTTCTAAAAACTCACCGAAGGGTAAAATTGGATTTAAACAATTTTAGGTGGAAGTAACAATATTACATATTGAGGAAACATGGATGTGGATGATAAAATACACCCTAGTGAATTTCAAAGTATAAACAATCTCGGATAAAAATGAGATTGTGATATTTCCCTTACCTTAGGTCTGGTATGAATTGTACGTGTCCGAACCTCCTTTATAATGATTTAAATAATGTTATTGACTTATTACAGAATCATACTTATTTCTATGATATCATATATGGTCATATTCTTATCTTCTTAGTAGTAATATTTCATTGCTACTTGTTATTCGGGTGTTTATAACTTTTTGTTCTTATGTGTGTTTTGTCGAATAAATTCTTATTCTTCTCTTTAGGTTATAGATAACTCATTTCCAGAATGGTATTAGTGTTATATATATCATATTTATTCATTCAATTCATTTATATAATCATTATGAAATGAAGATCATGTATAACGAGTCGCATCACATCGTGGAGACGGTATTCCGTACGTACGCACGAGTGATGATATCATTCCTATGGTCGTGGAATCGTATTGGAGTGTATGTATACTATTTTATAATCCATATCAATTTATAATAGTCATATGTAGTCATTATTTACACCATTGTACCCATCCAAGTAAGGTGGTGGTGGAAAATATATTACACCACGGCGTGGAGACGGTATTCCGTACGTACGCACGCGGGATGGCTTCTTTTTCCGTAGGATGGATAGATGGTGAAATAGGGTTGTTTCATACTTTAATAACATATCAGTATATGATTTATACTTATGTTATTACTTCATAACAAAACAACTAAAGAATAATAGGTGAAAGAAGAAATAAAGATGAATGAATCGGTAACGGACATTACCTCTTCTTTGAAGTGCTTCTTTGATACCTCCTTTTAGGGCACTAAAATAGGTCTTTGAAGAAGACCAGAACCTCTAGGATGTTTCTACGGAAGTGGAGAGGATAAATTGGAAGGGTTTGTCCGAGCTTAAAGGCTCAAAGTGGTGTGAGGAAGAGGGGGAGGAGGTGCCCTTTTATAGGGGAGGAGAGGGGCTCCTTTGGAAAAACTAAAAAATATTATTTTATTATAAAGTCATGTTCGGATTTAAATAGCTCAAAATTGATTTATTTTGAATCTAAGGTGGGGATGGGTCGAAATCCTCTCATCCAATAGAATTTAGACAATTTTAGGTTCCTATTTCAACCTCATCATTTAGATTTAACATTAAGTTAAATAATTTTACTTTTACCGTGTCTTCTTGTGTTCTTATACTATAAGGTTAATAAACTTACTATAAGCAGCCAAACTAACCACAAGTTGTTTATTATTAATATATATAACCTTATCTAAGTCATTTTGCCGAACCTTAGAATTTTAGGAATAAAATAACAATTACTAATATAATATTTTTTTAAACTATTTTATGTCAATTTTGACATTATATAGTAATTAATTTTTGTGAAAATCATAACAGAATGATTAGTTCGAATAAAGTTAATTAAATCAATACTAACATGTCATATTAATCTATAAAATTATTGTAATTCATAAAAAGTCTCAAATTACATTTATTTTGGTGTTTATAACATCAATTTTGTCAATATTTCATTAATAAGATAATTACTGCATCATCTTTGTGTCATAAATAAATTAAATTATTTAACGTCTAAAAATTACAAATAAAATACCATTATGTAGGAAATCTTTTTATATTTCTAATGAATAATTATAGTCGAATTTATCTTATGTATAACCCCATATTAAAAATGATTTACTTATTAAACTTTGATTTTAACTATTTTAACCCTTCTTTAAATAAATTAATAATAAATGTCCTAATCTAATCCAAGTGGGCCTAAATGGTCATATCTTATTCAAAGGTTGTTTTTGGTCGAATTAAACTTGTCCAATAGAATTTGGACATGTTTTAGGGTAATAATAATATCATTTTTACCCCTAATTACCCTATTTACTTTTAACCGTGGTAAATAAAAGTAAAAAGTTACTATTCACCAAAAATTATTTTCATCTCATTGAACCACATATTACTTACTGACATCAACCGTGTCTCTCAGATTTTTGAAATTCCACTCACAGAAGCGGTAACATTAAGTTTTATGAAAAAATCAGTTTTTTAACTACCACTTAGTGGTTTCACTATTCATCAAAAATTGAAAGTTTTCAGAAAAATACCAAAATTTCACCCTAGGCTAATTTCGATATTCCGAATGCAAAAATGAAGTCCATTTTGAAAAATGAAATTTATAAAATTTCAAAAAGTGGTTATTACTATTCATAACGGCTAGTTTTAATAATATTTTAATAGCATATCATTGTTTAGTGAAACTCGGTATTGCGTACGATGCACGCTATCGAGGAAAGTCGTGATTGCGTTTAAAGCAAGCCAAGAAAGTGTTGTGTGTAGAAAAAGATTCATTTGATGATTTATATAACATAAAAGTCTCGGGTGTTACATTCTACCCCCCTTAAAATAAATTTCGCCCTCGAAATTCGTCACTTTGTAACAAACAGATGAGGATACCTCTCCCTCATCATATCCTCAAGCTCCCATGCAGCTTCTTCTAATTGGTGGTTCCTCCATAAAACTTTCACCAATCGAGTGGTCTTTTTTTGTAGGACTTTTTCGCTACGATCCAGAATCTCTATCGGTTGTTCTTCATAAGAAAGATCTTGCTCCAGCGGTACAACTTCTGAGTTGAGTACATGTGAAGGATCAGGTATGTACTTTCTCAGGACGGATACATAGAACACATTGTGAACTTGAAAGCGATTCGGTGGAAGCGCCAATCGGTAATATACCTTCCCAACACGATCTAGTATTTCAAAAGGACCGATATATCTAGGGCTCAACTTCCCCTTATTTCCAAATCTCATAACCCTCTTCGAGGGAGATATTCGTAAGAACACTTTATCACCCACTTCAAACTCTAGGTCTTTTCTTTGGTTGTCGACATAACTTTTCTGTCGACTCTGAGCTGCTCTTATGTGTTGTTGAATAGATCTGACCTTTTCTTCCATTTCATCAACGAGATCGGGTCCTAATAGGTTTCTTTCCCCAACTTCATCCTAGCAAGTTGGAGTCCTGCATTTCTTTCCATAGAGAGCTTCATAAGGTGCCATCTGAATACTGGAGTGAAATCTATAATTATAAGAAAATTCCACCAAAGGTAGGTTTTGATCCCAACCACCTTTGAAATCCATAGAGCAAGCTCTCAACATATCTTCTAGAGTTTTAATTGTTCTCTCAGACTGACCGTCTGTCTGAGGATGATAAGCAGTGCTGAAACTCAACTCTGTATTCAGAGTATGCTGAAGACTTTTCCAGAACTTTGAGGTAAATCTTGGATCCCGATCAGATATAATAGAAAGTAGTACTCCATGCAATCTTACCACTTCCTTTACATATATCCTAGCAATCTGATCCAAAGTGAAATCCTCTCTAATAGCAATGAAGTGTGCAGACTTTGTAAGATGATCAACTATGACCCAGATAGCATTATTGCCTTTGGATGTTTTAGGAAGTCCTGTGACAAAGTCCATAGTGATGTTTTCCCATTTCCGTTCGGGTATGGGTAATGGTTGTAACATACCCTTAGACTTCTGTCTCTCATCTTTAACTTGCTGACAAACCAAGCATCAAGAGACATATTCAGCAACATCTCTTTTCATGCCATCCCACCAGAAGTACTCTTTTAGGTCCCTATACATCTTCGTGCTTCCCGGATGAATAGAGAATGAAGAACTATGAGCCTCATATAGAAGCTCTTTCTTTAATTCCGGTATGGGAAGAACACAAAACCAATTCCTAAACTTTATTATCCCATCACAATCAAGGTTGAATTTAGGAACATTTCTCACCTTCTTTTGTAACTCGACATCTTATTTCTGTGCCTCTTTAATCTTCACATGTATAGATGGTTGAACATTCATTAGAGAAAGATAAGATTTTTCCCCTTCCATTATAATTCCAAGATCCATCCTTTGTGAATCCATAAATATTAGATCTTTTGTGATCCTCGACATGGATAAACTGTCATGGCCTTGTCGACTTAATGCATCTGCCACCTTGTTTTCTTTCCTAGGGTGGTAATGGATTGAGCAGTCATAATCCTTAATCAGCTTCAACCATCTTCTTTGACGCATATTCAGCTCCTTTTCTGTGAAAATATACTTTAAACTTTTATGATCAGTATAAATGTCACACCTTTCTCCATACAGATAATGCCTCCAAATATTTAATGCAAAGATTACCGTAGTTAACTCCAAATCATGTGTTGGGTAATTTTTCTCATGGATTTTCAACTGTCGTGAGGCATAAGCTATCACCATATCATTTTGCATAAGAACACATCCCAATCCCTTCTTGGATGCATCACTATATATCACAAACCATTCTTCACTACAAGGCAGTGTGAGCACAAGTGTACTGGATAACCTTCTTTTCAACTCCTTGAAATTCTCTTCACATTCTTCCGTCCAAACAAACATAACTCCTTTCCGAGTCAACTTGGTGAGTGGATTAGATAATCATGAAAAATATTTCACAAAACGTCGATAATATCCATCCAAACCAAGAAAACTTCGGATCTCAGTTACTGTTGTTGGTCTCGACCATCTTTCGATAACCTCTATTTTTGCTGGATCCACAGATATCCCCTATTTTGAGATTATGTGACCGAAAAATGAAACTTTTTGAAGCCAAAATTCAGACTTGGTACATTTGGCATAAAGCTTATCCTTTATCAGGGTCTTCAATATATTTCTCAAGTGATCTTCATGTTCTTCCTTGCTCTTTGAATAGACAAGAATATCATCTATAAAGACTACCACAAACTGATCAAGATAGTCTCTAAATACTCTATTCATTAGATCCATGAAGATAGCAGGGGAATTAGTAAGACCAAATGGCATCACTATAAATTCATAGTGTCCATACCTTTTACGTAAATTTGTCTTTGGTATATCCTCTCTTTTGACCCTTAATTGATGATACCCTGAACGAAGATCAATCTTGGAAAAGTATTGAGCTCCGCGTAGTTGGTCAAATAGGTCATAAATCCACGGGAGAGGATATTTGTTCTTGATAGTGATATTGTTAAGTTCTCTATAATCAATGCAGAGTCTCATTGATCCATATTTCTTCTTAACAAGCAGAACAGGTGCTCCCCAAGGTGACACACTAGGGCGTATGAACCCCTTGTCAAGATTCTCTTGGAGTTGCTTCTTCAATTCCTGCAACTCAATTGGGTCCATTCTATATGGTGTCTTTGAAATAGGCAAAGAACCCAGTACGAGTTCTATTGAAAACTCAACTTCATGATTCGGTGGAAGACCCGGTAATTCCTCCGGAAAGACATCATCAAACTCCCGTACAATGGGCATATTCTTAATCATGAGTTTCTCACCAACCATTTGAGATAAATAACCTTCTTTTAGTGGAATCAATACCCATAAAATGGAAGAAATTTCCACTGGAATGTTATGTTCATCCTTGAATCAATAGACGATCATAGATTGATCTAGAATATGAAATGTGACTTCCCTTCTTTGGCAATTGATATGATCTCCATGTAGATAAAGCCAATCCATGCCAAGAATCACATCAAATTCCACTATAGGAAGGATCACAAGATTTGCAGGAAGCACTTCCCCACAAACTTCGATCGGAGAATAATTATAAACTTTTGATGCGACTGTTGTGCCATTAGGTGTTGTCACAGCTAACTCAACATCTAATTGTTGAGGTAATATGATGATACCCTTAGAAATTTCTTCAGAAATAAAAGTGTGGGTGGATCCATAATCAAATAAAACATTTTCTACTTTAGATTGGATAGTAAGTGTACCTTTCACCACATCATTATCATACTCCACATCGCTGATAGAAATTGCATGTGACTATCCTTTTTCTTTAGCCTTAAGAGTTTGTTGACGTCGACCATCATCATCAACCATTGGATTAGGGCATTTATTGGCATAATTTCCCATCTCCTTGCACTTTAAACATTGAAGTGTAGTAGGTTCATTCTGTGTATCCCTTCCTTTGTTTGCATCATTAGACATCTTCTTCCCATCATCGCGGCATTCAAATTCCCGATGACCTTCATTTCCACATTTGAAACATTTACTTGTCCATTTAAGACAACTCCCTCCATGTTTCATTCCACCCTTTGAGAATAAGGGAAAGCACATCTTCTTTTCAGTGTGCTCTTTAGATTTTCTTTTGAATTCCATTTTCCTCTTCTTATCAAACTCATATGACTGATGGGTTACTCCAATCTCCATCTCAACATTGAGAGCACATCGAACGATTTCCTCGTAGCTATTGAAGTCCCTTATGGCTAAGGCCCTTCGAAGACTTGGTATTAATCCACTAAATAATCGATCGATATTACTCTCAGGTTGGATAATAATACCAGAAGCGTACCTTGCAAGTCTTGTAAAATTTGCTTCATAGGTACTAACAGATTCATCATCCTTTTGTTTCAGTTCAAGAAACTCTTTCTCCATCTTTTTTTGGAGAATACGAGGGAAGTACTTATTGAAAAATAAGTTCTTGAACTCGTCCCATTCCATGCACTCAATTTCATCCCTTTTCCTCATATTCTTAATAATATTCCACCATTTATCAGCATCACCTTCCAAACGATACACTACTAAGATGACTTTCTCATGCTCAGAACTTTGAAGAACTGAAATTATCTTTTCAGTAGTACTAATCCATTGTTCAGTAACTAATGGATCAGTAGACCCGCTAAATGAAGGTGGACGTTGTCTCATGAAGGATTAAATAGAATGTTCCTCCTTCCTTTGCTCGTTTGTAAGTCCTATATGATTCATATCTTGAGAAAGTTGTGTGAGCATGGCTACAAGATTTTTCATTCCATCTCCCATAACATTTTGTTGCTCAGGGGGGAAATCATTGCATTTCTCGTCGCATTCCGCATTAACACGGTTCCTTCGGGTTCCATCCATTGACTAAAAACAAGAAGAATAGTGTGAGAAACACTAATTATAATAGGAAAACCACATAATCAAGAATAAAATTTCACACTTAAGGTCTTATCCTAGGTTATTCATGGCCATTTCTAAAACACTAATATTGTGTTCTATTCTTAGAGTTATCCTTAGGGTTTTTACTAAGGCTTTCACATCCTAGTTTCCAAAGGTTGACTATACCTTTCCTCTCATACCAACTATAATGACCCATACTTTACATAAATTGTTATTACTTCATAATTGAAGCACACTTATTACAACATATAACAAAACCAAGAAAGGACCGTATAGGTATAGTGCCTTTAGAAACTGGGAAACATAAAAAACTGGTTTATAAAGCATCTACTTTCCCTCCCATTTATTTCATCATATCTAGAGTCCGTTTTTGGCATATTATACTTAATAACATTCTTCCTGACCTGGGGAAATAAAACATACAAAAGGGTGAGCTCAAATGCTCAGTAAGGGTAAACAAAAGAAATATCAATCACATCATATACATAAGCACATAACTTTTGTAAATCTTAACCTGCAAAAGAGATCATAATTTCATAACATGGGATAAATCATATTAGTGAAATTTATTCCCAATAATCATAACTTAAAACATGAAACTTTGTGGCATACACACATAATCATAGAGAATCATTTCTTATTAGTCAAGACTCATTTCCAAGACTATCTTAGTGGACAAAGTCCATTTCTGAGCCGAGTTCACTCCTCGTTTCAGTCCTGTTTCACAGAACCGGTATAACCTAACGTTCCAGCCATTTATATCTCATGAGATATAAAATATTTACCCAATGCATTGGAGGGAGATATAGGTCTCACACATCTCATAATGATACCATTCTTATGTGTGCCACAAAATCATAAATCATACATCATTGCATAACCCATGTAATAAATATGGGATTCTTAAACAACATGACATCATAAAACAATTCATATAAGATAAAGGAATTCATAAAAATAATTCCATCACAAAATAATCAAATCAATGTAATAATATCTATAGAAACATAATCCTATATTATCTTAAATGGAAACTAATTTTGATAAAATACTTGCACTTCATTCTTGAGGAAAATATCCTTTCTACTTCAAATTTTTTTTCCTTTCTTAACATGCCTTACAATTTTAACTAAAAGAAGTTGATTAAAAATAAACTTGAAAACTTGTAAAGGAATCTTCTTGGAAATAATGTTTTAGAAATCCATTCATGCCGTATAAGTTAAAAAAACATTCTTCTCGTACTTTTGTCGGAAAAGTCAAAAAGTACCTCGTACGAAAAACGACAAAAGATTCCTTTCATATCTTTTTCTAAAAACTCACCGAAGGGTAAAATTGGATTTAAACAATTTTAGGTGGATGGAACAATATTAAATATTGAGGAAACATGGATGTGGATGATAAAATACACCCCAGTGAATTTCAAAGTTTAAACAATCTCGGATAAAAATGAGATTGTGATATTTCCCTTACCTTAGGTCTGATATGCTTTGTACGTGTCCGAACCTCCTGTATAATGATTTAAATAATGTTATTGACTTATTAAAGAATCATAATTATTTTTATGATATCATATATGGTCATATTCTTAGCTTCTTAGTAGTAATATTTCATTGCTACTTGTTATTCGGGTGTTTATAACTTTTTGTTCTTATGCGTGTTTTGTCGAATAAATTCTTATTATTCTCTTTAGGTTATAGATACCTCATTTCCATAATTCTATTAGTGTAATATATATCATATTCATTCATTCAATTCATTTATATAATCATTATGAAATGAAGATCATGTAGAACGAGTCGCATCACATCGTGGAGACGGTATTCCGTACGTACGCACGAGTGATCATATCGTTCCTATGATCGTGGAATTGTATTGGAGTGTATGTAGACTATTTAAGAATCAGTATCACATTATAATAGTCATATATAGTCATTATTTACACCATTATACCTATCCAAGTAAGGTGGTGGTTGAAAATATATTACACCACGGCGTGGAGACAGTATTCCGTACGTACGCACGCGCGGTGACTTCTTTTTCCGTAGGATGGATAGATGGTGAAATAGGGTTGTTTCATACTTATAATAAAATATTAGTATATGAGTGATAATGATGTTATTTCTTCATAATGAAACAACTAAAGAAGAAGAAGTGGAATAATAAATAAAGATGAAAGAATCGGTAACGGCCATTACCTCTTCTTTGAAGTGCTACTTTGAGACCTCCTTTTAGGGCACTAAAATAGATCTTTGAAGAAGAACAAAACCTCTAGGATGTTTCTAGTGAAGTGGAGAGGAGAAATTTTCAGGGTTTGTCCGAGATTTAAGGCTCAAAGTGGTGTAAGGAAGAGGGGGAGGAGGTGCCCTTTTATAGGGGAGGAGAGGGGCTCCTTTGGAAAAACTAAAAAAAATTATTTTATTATAAAGTCAAGTTCGGATTTCCAAATTGATTTATTTCAAAGCTAAGGTGGGGATGGGTCTAAATCCTCTCATACAATAGAATTTAGACAAGTTTAGGTTCCTATTTCAACCTTATCATTTTGATTTAACATTATGTTAAATAATTTTACTTTTACCGTGTCTTCTTGTGTTCTTATACTATAAGGTTAATAAACTTACTATAACCAGCCAAACGAACCACAAGTTGTTTATTATTAATATATATAGCCTTATCTAATTCATTTGGCCTAACCTTAGATTTTTAGGAATAAAATAACAATTACTAATATAATATTTGTTTTAAAAACTATTTTTTGTCAATTTTGGCACTATATAGTAATTAATTTTTGTGAAAATAATAACAGAATGATTAGTTCCTAAAAAGTTAATTAAATCAATACTAACATGTAATATTAATCTAGAAAATTAGTGTAATTCATAAAAAGTCTCAAATTACATTTATTTCGGTGTTTATAACATCAATTATGTCAATATTTCATTAATAATATAATTACTGCATCATCATTGTATCATAAATAAATTAAATTATTTAATGCCTAAAAATTACAAATAAAACACCATTATGTAGGAAATTTTATTAGAATTCTAATGAATAATTACAGTCGAATTTATCTTATATATAACCCCATATTAAAAATTATTTACTTATTAAACTTTGATTTTAACTATTTTAACCCTTCTTTAAATAAATTAATAATAAATGTCCTAATCTAATCCAAGTGGGCCTAAATGGTCATATTTTATTCCTAAGGTTGTTTTTGGTCGAATTAAACTTGCCAAATAGAATTAGGACATGTTTTAGGGTAATAATAATATCATTTTTACCCTTAATTACCCAATTTACTTTTAACCGTGGTAAATAAAAGTAAAAAGTTACTATTCACCAAAAATTATTTTCATCTCATTGAACCACATTTTACTTACTAACATCAACCGTGTCTCTCGGACTTTTGAAATTCCACTCACTGAAGCTGTAAAATATGGTTTTATGAAAAATTCAGTTTTTTAACTACTACTTAGTGGTTTCACTATTCATCAAAAATTGAAAGTTTTCAGAAAAATACCAAAATTTCACCCTAGGCTAATTTCGATATTCCGAATCCAAAAATGAAGTCCATTTTGAAAAATAAAATTTATAAAATTTCAAAAAGTGGTTATTACTATACATAACGTCTACTTTTAATAATATTTTAATAACATATCATTGTTTAGTGAAACACGGTATTGCGTACGATGAAAGCTATCGAGGAAGGTAGTGATTGCATGTAAAGGAATCCAAGAAAGTGTTGTGTGTAGAAAAAGATTCCTATGATGATTTATATAACATAAAAGTCTCGGGTGTTATAGAACCTCATTCCTGGTATGCATGACTGGAAACATATATGAGAATGGTAGAGTTTAAAAGATGAAGGGTTTATCACAACCTCCCTGGAAAATATTATATGGAGCGAATATTATGGAGATGTTGTTTGTGGATGACATCATATTATTAGGGAAAAAGAATAATTCATTAGAGTGTTTTACAAATTTAAGGATACAAATTTTGATATTTCAATTATTTGATAAATAATCTGCTTTCTTAGGCTAATGTAAATCAAAGGAAAAGAAACATATTCATCTAAAAAGTGAATTATACAAGAGAACTATTAATGATGTTTGGAATATAAGGGGAAAACCCTATTTAAAATACAAAAAATATTTGAACTAAACATGGAATGTATGATAATAACAAGGAAGTGGATTCAAATTTGAACAAAATAGTTATTGGGAGTCTATTGTATCTCATAGTAACAAAGATAAGTATATTTTATGCTTCATGTTTGGAATAATTATTCTAGAGTTGTTAAAAGAATGAGTATCTCTTAGAGATAAATAAAATAATTTGGTATATTAGGGGGATATTAAATTGTGGATTGAATTTCATGGAAGTAGAATAATGAGATTTGGTTTCCCAATCTGAGGTATACTATGTTGGATATTTCATGGAATGAAAATTCATGAGTGGTGGAGGATTCTTCCTTGTAATAAATTATATTTTGTGCCTAAGTTAAAAGTGAGGAATATAGATCCTTGAGAATAAAAGTTTTAGAGTTTATTTTATTCAACAATTCCTAACACGGTTGATGTGGATGAACTTTTAGTTAGAAGATCTAGGAGAAGAGTTATGACAACCAATGTTGATCTCGTGTGAAAACAGGAGTGTAATTGAGTTACCAAAGAACCTTATACATTCTTCATATGAAAAAAATATCAATTTTTTTATCACTTTTTAAATGATATGATTGGGATGATGATTTTGAGATTGGATTTCATTATTACTCACCATCAATTGGATGATATTTTTTTTGTCATTGGGGGCACAAGTATTTGATAAGTATTTGTTAAATATCATTGCTCAAAGAATATCCTAAAACTAATAAGGTTTGTAAAACCATTCTCCCTGATGAAAATATTTATATATTTGACTATTATGACTTTTTTCAGGGATTATCATAGAAGTTTGAACGAAGAAGAGGGGATAAACAATATATATGGACTTGAATGAGGAAGAGTAAAACATAGTGTTTGAATAAAATGAAATCAATAATTGGTGTTTTAGATGCTTTAATAAATTTAAAAGAGATAAGATCTAGAAATATAAACAACAATGTAGGAATTATCATATTCTCATTTTTCTTACACTGATATGTGACTAATGAAGGATTAGAGAATTTGTTAATGAATCTCTACTCTATTTTAGAAAATTTTAACTGGATTTTTTAAATTATCTATTAAAGGATGAATTTCATGGATGTTCAATAATGATCAAATATATAAATGGATATCCATTTACATTTATTATCAAATTATATGAATAGATGAACCAAAAAGTCTCAAATTCATTCAATATGGTGATGGATTTATGAAAGAATTGACACAAAAAATATGAAGGGGAGTGAATATTAAAATAAAGGTTGTAATTTTGGATTTTTTTTCAACCATAGTAAATTAGAGTTTGTTATTTAAATGGGTTCCTATGAATAAATATTGTTGTAGAATCTTATTGATGATTTGAAGTTATTTTTTTAGGCTGAAGGAAACACACAATGGTGAAAAGATGTTGATCATTTGGTGAAAGGATGTTATGAGTGTTGAAATATTGAAGGAGGAGGTTTGTCTTGTCATAGTGGTTGATGTCATGCTGTAAGGTTTAGATTATGGGGAGAGATCATTATGTAATTATTATTCTTTTAATTTTGGGGTCAAATATATTTGGAGACACAATAAAAATAATTTCATGGATGAGATTACATACCACAATGGGTATGGTAGTAAAAATTAAGTAGGGTGAAAATTAATTCTTAACATTGTAATATAAGAGGTTACACCATGATTGTTTTAGAAATAAAAAATTTTATGAGAAATAATGAATTTAACTACTTATATGTTTTTATCATCTATTATATTACCTTTATCAGTTAAAATAGAGTTTAATGTGGGATATTTACCTAGAGAATATCCAATAGATCAGTTTGAAGTACAATAATTTAAAGTTGGTTAGATGTTTAAATTTGAATTTGATGATTAATATTCTTTTGATAGTATAATTATGGGAAGGTTATGTAGTGATAAATGTTGATAGTGGTATAGATAAGATCCGGGAGAATATAATAGAATTGAGTAGCTTGGATTTAATTAGAAAATTTGTGATTGACAACATGAGTTATTGTTAGATTGGATATCATTAATGATCATTCTCAAAAGAGGAGTTTCTTCCCTAAACTACTAAATATCGTGGGGTAAAAATTAGATAATCATGGAAAACATGTTGAATTGTAAGAGTTTACTATGGATATTATTGGGCGTGAATTTTAGTAAAATTTTTAAACTAATATAAAACTCAAACCACTTAAAGTGATTAGACTCATAATTTGTCCAGTGATTAGTGTAATTGTATTGGAATCATAAGTTCACCGATAAATAAGAGTTTTTAATCAAGGTCATATATAGTCTGATAAAATATATATTATAAATATTTTAGTCAAAAAATTTCTAATATAAATTCCAAAGTGGAATATAAACTTGTTGAAACATGTAATATGAAGACTAATAATAAATTAAGAGTGTATTACAATATTTATGAAAGATATTATAATCCTTAACTATAAGAGATAAAGAATTCATAAATCCTGACATAAGATATCCACATTTTTCATCCTAATTGTAAAGGTCTCTCATTCTTGACTAGGAAGTCCCTTAGTATGATGATTAGACGTTCGAAGCCCCAGGAATACCTTGATATGATGATCAGTGTCAGCTCTATCTTCGAATACCCTGGAGTCCCTTAATCACATTGATTTGTATCACCGATCTTCCTATCATCGGAAGCCCTCATTTTAATCCTTGATTGGAATAAGAAAATACAAAACAAAATTTTTTCTTAGGATTTTCAAATTTATCACTCAGATTCTTTAAAGCATAAATCTCTAAAAGATTACAAAGCATAAGAATGAGATGTTCAGAAAGAGAGATATATAGATGTGTTGAGATAAAACATACATCGACCTATAACTCCTAAAATGAACTCATATTTACAAGAATTGATCCAATGGTCATATTTCCAAGAATCCCAGAGTTGTTTGCAATGTCCTTAGATGATATTCACGAAAAATATCATTAAAACATCTCCATCTAATGTTGTTTTAATATCCCCAATACAATTCAGTTAAAAAATTCCATCCGAAAAACATAATTCCAATTTTCTAATTATAAACTTACTTTCTTTTGATGGACTTCCATATTTTTATTCTGATAAACTAAAATATAGTTATTTTTATGGATATGAATTTGGTTTGTTTGATGGACAGAACATTAGTCATGCTGATGGACAATCCACTAGCCAATCTGATGGGCGAGACTCTTACTCGTTCCAATTTATAGAAATATAATAATACAAATTTTATATTATTTTATATAAGAACTATTTCGATATTCATTAGAAAATAATGTTTTCTATATAAAATAAAAAACATTTCATATATTAAAATTTTAACACACCCAACATTCATTTTTTATTAAATGGATAAAATCAAAAGTTCCTAGATAGATCAAGGATGATCCCCGCAAGAATGATACATAGATAACAAATCAGGGGGTTCAAAAGTAGTTGAGACTAAGACTATTTCCTCTAAATATTTTCACACACATTGTGGGAAGGGACCCCCAAACTAGAGAGGGAAATGAACTCAACGTCTTGAGTATACCTTGATGCGAGAAAATAATCAACCTTGTTTCCCTCACACCAAGTTTGATGTAAGCATGTTTGGTTATTGATGAGAGATCTGCATCATCAAATATGATATGAGATGGAATAGGGTGTGGTGTTGTGTTTTTCAAGAGATTTGTAGATAATATTGGAATAATTTTCAATTTTTATGATAGTAAATTTCTTAGAAATGAAGAATTGTATTCCATTGAATAAATCCCAATCATCTACCT
The DNA here is from genome assembly GCA_963277665.1 of Viscum album. Lineage (NCBI taxonomy): Eukaryota > Viridiplantae > Streptophyta > Magnoliopsida > Santalales > Viscaceae > Viscum > Viscum album. Next base: position 939,086,734 of record OY728150.1, read on the forward strand.
AAAGGGAATCCCCTCTCCCAATGTTTCCACTAAAATCAGTGACCACATATTCTCTTAGTTCTTGGACTACACCACTGCCCCCATCATTGCACCTATGATACATGAATAATCAGTATTGAAATTCCTCCCATCAGGGGGAGGGTTCCATTAAATCCACCGACCCTGGGAGATTACTCTTTGCCTAGTATAATGTGGGTTTTTTTACTTCTACAAGTGTCTTTGTGAGGGATCTTATTCCCATTTTAAGAATAACTCTTAGGTTAGATATTATCCACCTAGTTATAGTGAATAGATCCATCTTTGAGCATGAGATACCCTATATATGAGCTATATTTGTTTCCTAAAAAATACACCAGCTTCTGGCTGATAGAATATGGGCTCTCACCTTATTCTTCATGTTGTTTCTACCCACCCCTTAGAACCAACATTGGATGAAGTTATATCCTTGAAAATTTGAGTAAGGTAAGCATGTGAAATCATCCACTACATTATACATTGTGCTATCTCATTCAACCATAAATAATAAGTGATATCTTGACTCAATGTTAGGATGCTTGAACCAAAGGAATTTTGAAATAATAAAAACCATCATTATATCACTCCCTTGTTAGTTGGAATCATGTGGTTACATAAACTCCCTATGAGGAAATTATAATTTGGTGGTAATTCATTTCCCCAGATGAGTTTGGTACATATGTCTCAAACATGGGTAACCAATAGCACTGATTTGTATGACTTGACTGAGAAGGAACCAAAAGATAAATCCTTGAAATAACACCTTTCCTTCTTATCAGAATGTTTTATAAGATGGAATATATCATTATTATCCTTCTTTAACAGATCCAGGGTAAATATTTGATGATCATATGCCTATATGAATGGGATATCTGGGACCAAGCATCTAAAAATATTAGCATGAAACCCTCCTAGTTATCATACTAGAAGCTCATATAACCCTATTTGATTATACTAAATGCCTGGAATTATAGATAGGGAATATGAATTTTTATATATATCCATATATTAGATTATTTTATTTTCTAGATTCCAATATTATTCTCATTCATATCTTTTATTATATTTTCCCACATCGTACTTCATTCCACAAACTCTCAAGATAACTTTTCATGTAGGATGTACATCATATCAGGGATTATTCCCAGTCAAATACCACAATCATTCATTGGTAGGTCCATTCTCGACCAAGATTCCCAGTGGTACCTTCACTTTGAATGTCAATCCCAAATAAATGAGGTCAAGAGTTTCAAAATACTCTTGATAATTTTATTTTGATCCTTTATAACTGAAAGTGCGTGCATGGGAATTGAGTTAAGCATAATGTTATCAAGTGTGATTATCCATCCGAAAGAAAGGAAATTGTTTTTGAGTTATTAATATGATAAGAGATCATTCCAACACCTTTATATAGATGATTAATATGATTCCTCCTAGATGTCATTAGGAAACCTAAGTGTTCCACGGGTAAAATCCTTTTGTATACCTATACTAGTTTTTTTACTATACACACACCGCTTCAATCATCAACTAAAGGTATAAATACTACTTTTGTCATGATTTATGATTTTCCCACTCCACATACAATACTCATCAAGGATTTTATTAAAGCCTATGATAAAAATTGAGCTTCTACTAAGAAAAATTATTATTTCATCTATAAACATGAGATGGGAAAAACTCTGGATGTTTGATATGAAATGAGAAATAAATATGATCCTTACCTTCATTTTTCTTTTAATTAATCTACTAATGTAATCTTGTGACTTGATAATTAAACTTGGAGGAAACAGTTCCCCTTGTCTCAACTCGCACACAAATATTAAAAAACCCATCACCTTCCCATGAAATGGATAGAAAACAACAGTGAAATTATACATCTAAAAAGTATATATATAGCCTAAGAAGAAAGGCCTATAAATTTTAGGACCATTATGAAAAAACCCCACTCAATACTATAATACAATTTCACTATATCCACATTAAAGATAATGTTTGATCCTTGATATTTCTTAATGATATCATCAATCATATCTTTTTCAATCCAAATATAACCCTAAATAGACCTACCTCTAAAAAAGTCACGATGTTCCTCAGAGACCCATACTAGGAGGCGGTGGGATAATATTCTATTGAGAACATTTTCTAGAACATTATAGGTAATGTTTCAAATACCAATAGGCATAAATTTCCTAATTGATGGAAGATCCTTAAATATCAAGATAATGATGAGTGTAGTAGCACTTTCCATCATGATGAGGATTCCACCATGAAACAATGTATAGCCACAAGAAGGCCATTCCTCATAATTTCCTAGAAATCTACATAGAAGGAACCAGGAAAGCCTTTCATCCTAGGAGAGCTATTTGGATTTAGACATAACACTACCTCTCATAACTCTTCCTCCACAGGAATGGATTCTATGTGGATATTCTTTTTCCCTATCACTACATTGGGAATGGATTCAAAAATAGAAGCACTTCCTTATGGGAACTCATCCTACATGGAAATGTTAGGTCCTACAAAGATAGATTTAAAAAGAGTTTTGGACAAACCATAAACAACATCAATTTAAATTGAAAAAGACCCATATTCAAGGGGAATATTTATATTACTAATAAATCTTATTTATTTAAAAGACTCGGGAAAATATCAAATGTTCCGGAATCATTCACCTATCCATATTGCTTTGGAATTTTAACTTAACAATCCCTCTTGAGATAAATGCATTTCTTTTAGGATGATCTTCTTATGAAGAAAGGCACTAAAAATGTATTCCTTACAACCATCTTCAATTCGATATTCCATCTACACAATTTCCATCTTGAAGATGTCAAATATTTATTGAAAAGGGGTGTTCATGTCACTACAGAATTTCAATTATTTCTTCAACCATATTAACTTATTATGAAGACTATTCCAATGGTTCTAATGTGTTGGTTTGGATCAGGAGTTCAACACCTATTGTTGGAAGTCAGGGCCAGATGTCCAGCTTGATGAGAATAAAAGCCATATATTCCCCTCATTACTACTTTCCAAATTCACTTGAATGAGAGAGTGATATGATAGATCATGAATGATGTGGGTGATTATTGCCTTATGGTAGGTGTAGATCACATACAGGTTAGAAAAACACTGGTCAAGAAGGAACTAGGTGATCCTAGATCCCTTTTGGTTTCTACCCTGAGTAATTTTTTCTCCCATTCATCCCATATCCATCAATCCATTATGAGACATGAAGAAGGGAAAATAAAAACTCAACTTCCTACATAAGGTTCCTCCACCTTTATTTTATGAGGGATCTAAATTCGAATTTAAGTCACCTCCTACAAACCATGTTGAAGTTTCTAGGTCGAATGAACTAAGGCTTTTCCATAGAGACTCCCTACCCAGTAATTTAGATTTGTCATATATAAATGATACAAAGCAATGATGCATACCAGATGTTTTCTTGGTGGTAAGGAACTAATTGGAAGCTTCCGCATTCTCCAATAAAATAATAGAGTTCCACAATATCCATTAATGTTCGTTTTTGGATGGTCATACATAAAATGATAAAACCTCATTCTATTGTAAAAGGTATAATCTTGTACTATCTTGTTTTGGGTTCTAAGATAGCCACTAAAAATAGTTTGTTATTAAGAATCTCATTAATGATAAAATTTGATTTCACCTAGCTAGGAAAACTAGTGGGAGGGGAAATAAGTGTATCTTTACCTTTTTTTGGGATCCTTGATGAGCTTATGTGATTGAACCTCCAAGATAGGTCAGGTTGGACTAAAAACTAAAAAGGTGAGGCTCTAGGGGGAATGAGGCGAGCGAGAAAAATATGGAACCAAGGTAGAAAGAATACTAGATGAAAATGGCACAAGATGGTCCTTATAAATAGAAGGATAAACCATCATAAGCATGGGGAAGAGGAACATTTGACCTAGGAGGATCTCTTTTGTGACGGAACGGGATGATTATGATCGGATCCCTCCACTGGTTATGTTGATCCAATATGATTCTTTATAAACATTGAAAATGAGTGGAATTCAAGGATTCTTGTCGGAAAAAATAACACCATAGAATCATAAATGATTTTTTACACCATGAAAAGGATTCATCGGGTTAGAAAAATATGTTGTTACAGAGATCCTTGGAGGGATCCATTTCAAAAAAAATTGATTCATTGATAAATCGTGAAGCTGAAGAGACATTTCATCTGAATAAATATAATATCCATGAACATCTTTACTGTATCATATAAAAAGTTTGTTAATAAAAGGATGAAAATCCCTAGAAATTTGATCCAAACCACTTGCTAAGGGGAGTACACCCGACATGAACCCCAAGAGACCACATGAAAAAGGTTAAAATTCCACTTGTTTCAAGATCACGAATGATGATACCATACTTTCATGAAGTCTTACTTGGAAGAAATAACCTCCAAAAAATTATTATGGTTGAGAATATACACCTTTTCTAATATTTTTATCCCCAAGAACTAACACAGACCTAAAAAATGGAGAGTGGGGGGTTTTCACTGCCAGAATGGGCCACCATAGTCCATTTTTTATAGTCCGAATTAGCCATGAATCCCACTTTAGGGATGGAAAGCACAAGGAAACCTTCCACCATTGATATATTAGGGTTTGAGAGTAATTTCCAAGATAGTTATAAGGGAATCGACAATGGCTAATGAAACTCCATGAAAAACATCATTTGCAGAGAAACAGACCTTAGCAACATCTTTAGTAGGATAGGGAGGGGATGAAGCCTAGGGAATAGGAGAATCCACAAGTAGATGAAGCAAGTAGGAAAAAGAATCTTCTCATGATGGAGAGAAGAATGTAGAATCTTGGGACAGGTGGGGTGGAGAATTCTTAATAATCAATTTTTTTGAAAAAGATATTGTGTGTGGGGTGCATTCTTACTTGAGGAGGCCATTTCAGGATTGGGAAAACTATGATATAAAAATTTAGTAATATAAGGTTTTAAGAAAGTTTTTTTTATTTTTAAAACTATTTAAAGGGAAATTGTAATGTATAAACATTCGACAGAATAATATCCCCCATTTTGGAAACCTCAAACCATAGTACTTAAAATGAAAAACTATTCAATTTGAAAATCTTATAACCCTTTATATGTTTAATAACTTTAATGAAATTCTACATAATAAAATATCTCACATCTTCTAATATTAACTCCTATATATCTTGATAACTTCATTTTGTTCAACATTGTTCACCCAATAAGAAATATTATTACTTTGAAATCTCCCCCTAAAAAAGTTGCCTCCCTTAGACAGTTTCAACTTCTTTAATAATTATTCCCCCATTGATAATTTATCCCCCTACATGGTTTTCAAAAAAATAGAATGTAACATATTATCTTATAATTTAAGAAAATATAATGTGAAAAAATTGTTTTTTTAAATAATATTAATCCAAGGTAAAAAGAAAGAAATATCATCCATGTGAAATTGGAAAACATTCATGAAAAGGTATATTTGGATAATAATTCATTCAAACAGAAAGTCATTCATAAATTTTAAATTAAAAATAAGTGATCATAAAAAAATATTGATTATGTTTTTTGCAGCATCTTGATAATAGCTTTTATCATCTGAAATTCTTATTGATTCTTCTTGGATTCTATCTTTTTAGACTCATGCTTGGCTATGTTTTCCTCTGTGACTCCGAAGTTATGATTCTATACTTTCAAACTAATAACTTCATCTTTAATTAAACTATTATTTTCTTCCCTTAGTATCAGAAAATCATCTTAAAAATTTCTATTTATAGAATTATCATATTTCAACTATTTAATCTCTTCTATGAGTTTAGATATTTCTTGGTTCTGGGAGTTCAACAAATATTTCATTTTATCAACAAAAATAAACTTATCATAGACTTATGATGATAAATTCTCAAAGGAATCATCTATATTAAAAGATACGTTCTTAACCACCACAAACTGATAATAATGTTTTTCAGAATTCCATCTACTTGTCTTGAACATTTTACTATATTGATTAAATAACCCTTTCTGTTCCATATATTTATCTTTGAAACACTTTATCTCATCTTACTTCAGAAAAATTGATTTAGTCAAAAAGTTCAAAGATATTTATTTTTCATTAAAAACATTCTATATATTCTTATAGTAGGACTAAATGTTTTCTAGATAAGGAATTGATTCTGTTCTTTGATTCATATTTTGAAAAATATAATCAATCCAATTTTGAGATTTAGTTACTAATTTATCTAATTAATCTAATTCAGCTTCTGAAATATGTTGGTGAGATAGTCCAATATATTTCTTTACTTTTCCCTTGATATGTCCATCATCTTAATTGTTCATTATATCAACCACCCTATCAGTTTATTCCTTTTATGATAATTTGGTATGGTAATGTTGTGATTCCTCTTCCTCATGATATGATGATTATTAATTCACTAAAACATCTAACAATTGATTTTTATAAGACTGAGTCCATAAATAAGTAAAGGAAAATGAAGACAGTGATGAGCAGTCTTCTTATTTTCCTTTTTCTTCTTATTATTCTATTACAAAAACCATAATTGTTTTTCCGAAAAAAAATTTAGTTTAAGTGTGACCCCTATAAAAATTCAAATCATGTGAAAAACAAGGAGACTATATTCAACTAAAACTACCACCAAAACAAAAACCATCATTCCCCTCCTCATGAAATTAAGTATATTAAAATCACCATACAGAGATCATCATGAACCTCTTCATTGTCTACTAAATCCAACAAAAATTCAAAATTCAAAATTCAAACCAATCTTTTCCTAGAATAACACAACACAAAATCCTCAGTAATTAAACATTGGATCACCCATGCCCCTAGGGTCGCGCCCTGAAATTCATGATCAATCATTAATTATCGACATTGAGACTACACCCCTAACACATAGAAGCATGCACATTAAACTAGTACGACCATCGAAAAACCTACTTACTGGTGATTTTAAATTAAATCAAAATTCATCAACAAAATTGAAATACCATTGTAACCACCATGTCTAGGCATTGCAAAACATCACAACCAAATGAAACACCCGATGAAAAACTCGAGAAAACCAAACATGGAAATTGGATCCACCATCATCATAAATGATGAAGCACGTCGAAATTTAGATGTCAATCCAACCAGAGCATATGGAAGGAGATACTTTCATAAAACCAAAGGAACCCGAAGAAGGTCGCACCACCTAGTAGGTCATTGACCTCCTAAATAGAAAATCCCAAAACCTTAGAAGTATTCCCTGCATCAAACTGAACTGAGTTGGAGTGATATATCAGGAATCCAGATAAGAGGTTGTGATGATCTATGGACTTAACAGAGAACCAAAATATTTTCCATGAACATGTTTATTCCAAAATACCTATTGGATCGGATGCACAAACTATCAACACTAGAGGATAACTAAAATATAAAGGAGGCATGAGACAAATTATAGGTCATTCTCCTAGGAAACCAATGAATACACAACTAGAAAAACCCAAACCGCCCCTATGAATCCAACACACCATACCCTGATGGGGTCATAAACATGGTAATCATTCAATAATAGTAGAGTAGGAACCAAAAAATTCATTAACAGATAGTAGTAACTGTAGAAGAGATCCAACAGAAACAATAGGAATGACCGAGCCACCAATACTCTTGGGGGCATTCGAAAACAAATCAAGAAACAAAAATGGATAAGAAAATTAAAAAAATAGAATGATGAGATCCAAATAAATTTGATGCCATGGGGAGAAAATCCACATTGAAGAAGGAGAAGAAACATGTTTAGATTGAAGGAAAGTTGGAGAGGACTCATAGACCACCATGTGGATGGGGAGGTTCTGTAGGATATGAAGAAGCAAGAAAAATCATGGAAGTTGAAAAGATCAAGGAGGGTGAGGGAGGGAAGAATATAAATGAAAATAATGGGGAGATAAAGACAACGCCAGAAAGGAATTATACAAGCCTCCCACTCAAATCTTCCAATGATGGGAAACCCTAGTTGAGAGAGAGAGGGGTGATGGATCAAGTCTTCCTCTTCTTCTTCTTCAAGAACATTTTATAACTACCTCACAATTCATAAAACCACATTTTCTAACTTATGAATATTTTTTTGAACATTATTCTACTCTGACTTCTTAACTGATCTTTGAGTTAGTTTCTCAACTAGTTTTACAAAATGTGTTTTATCTTAAAATTTATTACCCTTTCCTCTTCCTATAATAACTGGAAAAACTGATGTTTCAACAAAATATAAATTGATATAAGAATTTGTTTTGTTACATAGAATATGTTGAAATACTAATAACGATGAAATTGATATAGGGTTATTGACCAAATCTTGTCCTATACCTTCTATAAAATTTCCCATCATCATCACTTCATCAGGTATTTTTTTGGATTTTTTTGTTCTCTATCTCATTCTTTGTAGAATATTTTTTATCTTCCAATATAAAACCTCATATTTATCAAGTCTGAAAGACGAATCACATGCCTTTTTCTGGGCCTTTTGTGCCATAAACGTTTTGCAATCCTCATAAGACATAGTATTCTGTTTCTTATGGATATTTGGAGTAGAGGATTATGCTTTTCTTTTCTCTTTGACTAATTCGTTCCCTTTAACTACTTCGGCGTTAGATATCAGTTTTTCTGATTTATCTACAAATATTTGTAGCTTCATATTGAAGAACAATTTCATCATTTCCATGGTTCAATATCCAATAATTGAAACCTTTCTTCAAACTACATAATACCAATTCTTAATTGGAAACACATTCATAAAATTTACCAAAAACTTCTTTACAATACATGAAAAAATACGGATTTTTTTATTTCATGTTTTTTTAGTTACCTCAATTCATAGAAACACAAAATTTACTTTGTTTATCTACCTCAGATTTATAAGGATGTCTAATATGAATATTTTTTTAACATTCAGTGCATCCTTATCTCCTTTCCTCATAATCTGATACCCTTTCATCCATAAAGAAACTACTTTATCATTAAAAGTGAGATGAAAAACATTTCTAACCTTATAATTGAAGGGAATAATAAGGATTCACCTTTTGAAATTTCAAAAATACCGTGATAATTTGGGATCTTATTTGATGGTAGGTAGCCTCTCCATCTAATGGTACTTCAACTAAATAAATCACATTTTGAGTCTATAATTAACAACCCACCCCAAACATGTTGAATACTAGTATATCTAAATCATCATATTTGTTTAATTAAACCATAGAATAGAATTATATATCTATTTCAGGATAATGAAAATCAAAGACAACTTTTTTTATCCCCATATTTTTCCCATCCTTAAAATAATATAACTTTTTTCAAAGGGAATTGTATTTATCATATCCTAATTTCACTATAAATATTTCGTTAAAAACATCTCAAATTGTTTAATCATCAGAATATACCATCATAAAAAGACTAATGCTGAGAATAAAAGTGAATAAATAATCAGATGAATAGAAAACATCCAGACCCAACAATAAATGGATAACAAATGGTCAATAGAAAGTCAGGATATTCAATATGCGAGAGGGTGACCCTTCGTATTACCAATATCTAAAATCTTATATTGAATAAATAATAATTATTTTATTATTGATATTAATCTTTAAATGATTTAATAAATATTCTAAACTCTAAAAAAAATTAAAAATATTCATTAGACTAAAGTATTTTTATATTACATAAACTTAAGTTTTTTCTAACAAATTGAAAGATCATATAATGTAAAAAAATAAGTAAAAAGTTAGAAAAAAAGTATTAGGTAATTACAAATACTAAAATATTTGAAGAATACCTCTGAAAAAAATTAATTTTGATATGCAAGTTTTATCTCGTAACATGTTGATCTTGATTTTTCTAAAATACATTAAATCCGATAAAATTTTTAACAATTATATTGTATGAAATTATTTTAAGTAAGATTTTTATTCCAAAAAAAATTAGGAAAAATATTATTCAAAAACCATTTAGTAAAGATTTTACTATGAAAACATTCAATAAACATTTTGATTCTGATAATTTTAATGAAATGAAAAAAAAATGGGAAACTAACAAAAAATTAGAAAGAAAACATTTTTGGTAAACCATATCATATGTACCAACCCCATTTGAGAAGTATTTCACTAATGTAAGGATATTAGAAAACCAAAGGTAGATATGAATGATCACTTAATATTGACAATTCCGATATTTTTTATATTATATTCAAATCTATTGAAACTAAGGGTATAACACCTTGAGCTCAGAAGCTAATAGTTAGTGAAATATTTTAATAAATTGGAATGATTATGAAGAATCATGTCTTAAAGAATCGATCAGTTTATAAATCATGAAAAATAGATTACATACATGAAAGTTACATTACACATTCAAACACAATATAAATACTCTATTGTTAATTCCATTATTCCCCTAGATTAACCATGCATATCAATCATAATACACATCTTGGAATCCTTGGAAAACAAAAAATTATAACGGGGTGATCTTAGAAGATCAATAAGAGTAAATAATTTAGTTGAAGCTACACACATTTAAGGAAAGATGTGTAATAATAAACCAACTTTTAATCATAAACTTGGACAGAATATGGGAAAGCTAAATCAAACACCACCATATAAACATGCACATGGTTATTCTACTAGTCGAATAATCCAATTTAATAACTAATTTCATAATGAGGGAATGCATAATGCCGGACAACATAACCACATAGTCAAGACCTCATGGAATGACTACAAATAAATTTATTTTCAAGGCCTTGTGCCAAGAAAATAATTTTTCCCATGAGACCTACTAATGCATCGAGGAGATATAGCAGGCCCCGTCCATCACATATTAAGTCCAATGAATTTCACATAATAAAAAGGGTGAAACATAACATAAACATCCGTACTAAAACTAGCATACGAAATTTCAATATTATAACCATAAAACCATGAATTTCCAAAAAAATAGAACATCTACAGGAAAATATATCATAACCCATTCAATATAATATATATGATTGTATTATAACAAATCAACCACAATCAAGAATAAAATCCAATTAATGTAGTCGACAAAGTTGAATATAATCAATAAAACTATTTGAGATAAATACACATTTTCATGAAATCATTTAAAAGTCGCACAATTTATACATGAAGTCATATAAAAGATATTTTTGAATCAAATTGTCCCATACCACTTTGAATCTTTTGAAAGAAATTAATACTTTAAAACAATCATTTCCATGTAAATAAATCCTTAAAATCATTATTGAAAACATAGACATTAATTAAAAATATTTATAAAAATAAAACATTAAAAAAATAAAATAATGATCTAGTTAAACATTTCCCTATATAAAAGCATAAAATATTAATTTTTAAAACATTTTAAGGAAACATGTACATATATTCTAAATATTTTCCAGTAGATACATACAGATAAACAATCTCAGATAATAATGAGATTGATGAAATAACCATTACCTTGAACTTTCCTTTGGTTGAGGGCATGTTTAATCTCTTAAATAATGACCATTGTATGTTATTAAATTTTACCAAAACCATATTAATATTTATTAAATAATACTTGATTCATTTATGACTTTATACCACCAATTTAATAGTAATTTCAATGTTAAAATAACATTTCAGGTAATAATTGCTTTATTTATCTTACGTGTTTTAACTCTTTATTCTTGATTGTAACACTTATATCACAATTTAATCGATTCCATAATATAAAACATTACTTATTTATTATATATATTCAAAATATAAATATTTATAATAGATATATATATGAAATGGAAAACATCGTTTATAGAGACCGTAGGCCATATGTACGCATAAACGTTGTTTCCGTTTTCATATCGTATTGAACAGAAGTAAGTGAATAAGATATAGGTAATTACATATATTTATATATATATATATATATATATATTCTTCCAATAGAATTATTTTGTCATATATTACATAATTATTAATAATATATATTTTTATAATCATCATTGAATGGTGAACGTGAAAATGAATCTCATCGCGTCGTGGATATGGAAAGTCGTACCTACGTACGAGCGGTGATATCATTTTATTGATAGTGAAAAAGCATTTAATTGGATGATATATTTTATATACAGAATAATTAACATGGTATATTTATTATTTATATTAGTTATACTCATTATTATACACATCCAAATAATGAAGTGTTGAATAACAAACTACACGACGTTGTGGAGACGGTAAGTCATACGTATGCATGTATGGTGACATTGTCTTTCATAGGATAGATAGAATAATAAATATAGTTGTTTCATATTTATAATAACATATCATTATGTATATGGTATTGGAGTTATTATTTTAGTATGGAAACAACAAAGAAAGAGGAAGTGGAAGAAGAAAATAACTTTGAAAGACATGATGAAGTAATCATATCTTCATCAGGTTCTTCCTTTTGATTTGAACAAAAGGCCTCATTAGGTTGGATTTATGATCAATTTAAGGAGTATAGGTTCATGTACTAGGGTTTATCTGAGCCAAAAATCTTTGGAGGTGTGATGTTAAAAGAATGGGAAATACCCTTCTATAACAGAGGTGAGGGGCACATTAGGAAAAGCTTGAAATATTATATTATTATAAAATCATATTCGGTCTCTAATTTCTCAAAATTGATTTATTTATAGGATAAGGTGGTATGGGTCTAAATAATCTCAACCAATTGGTTTTATACAATTTTAGGTCTCCATATTAACATTATCTTTTTGGTTTAACCCTTAGTCAAATAGTTTAACTTTTACCAGGTCGTCTTGTATTATTATAACACATAGTTAATAAACTTACTATAAAATTCAAATCGAACGTAAATAGGTTAATAAATTACATACATATCATTATATATGTCCTTTTTCTTAACCATATATTTTTACGAATATTATATAATTTAATAAAATAGTATTTGTTTTCAAAATTCAATTATGTCAATTTTGACACTATTTAGTATTTGGTTTTTTGAAAGTCATAACAACATGATTAATTTGAAAAAAAATCATTTAAGAAACCCTAAAATTTCATATTAATCAATAAAATTTGTGGAATCCATCAAAAGTCTCAATTTATATTTATTTTAACATTTATAGTATCAATTATTTTAATCTTTGTTTAATAAGGTAATGATTGCACCATCATTGTGTCCAAAATAAATTTTAATATTTAATATCTTAAAATTATAGATAAAATACCATTATGTAGTAAATGTTTTTTATATTTTTATTGAATATTTATAGTCGAATTTATCTTATGTATAACCTAATATTAAATATGTTTTAGTTATTAAATTTGGAATTTAAAACTTTTAACTCTTCTTTAAATAAAATATAATTTTTTTAATCTAATCCATGTGGATCAAAAATGATCATATTCTTTTCATAAGGTTTATTTTGGTAGAAATACACTTATCTAATAAAATTAGGAAATCTTTTAGGTTAATTATAATATATGATTTACCTTTAATTATCCTATTTACTTTTAACCGTGGTCAATAAAATTCAAAAATTACTATTCATCAAAATTGTTTTCATCTTATTAAACCAAAATATATTTATTTATGGCATCCATGTCTCTTGTATTTTTTTAATTCAATTCACAAAAGTGGTAAAGAAAATTTGTGCAAATTTTTAAATGTTTCTATTAGGTGGGTAAATGACATTAAAAAGTTCAATAAAATTCTATATATATAATCTTATTATAAAATGAATCCAATGAATTAAATTGGAATAATATATGTATTATGTATCTCTTTTGAAATTAATATAAATTAAAAATAAATATTTAAATGATAAGTCAGTTTTTATCTACAACATAGTGTTTTTCACTATTCATCAAAATTTGAATGTTTTCAGAAAAATTCAAAACATTCAGCCTAAGATAATTTTGATATTCCAAATTCAAACATTATTTCTATTTTACCAAATTTAAACCATTGAAGTTTCACTAATTAATTTAAAATTAATTCCCATTGTCAAAACCATAAAGTGGGTTTTTTAGAAGTAAAAACTATCAATAGAATGATATATGTTTATGTCCAATCTAAATGTAAAATTAAATCCAATGATCAATATTGGATTTAATGATAAAAATATAATATAATTATACTTTAAAATTATTCAAATTTATAATTTAAAACTAATAAAAAGTTTTGATTAAAAATGGTGTTTTCAATTAAAACATAGTATTTTCACTATTCATCAAAATATGAAAGTTATCAAAAAAACACCAAAAAATTATCCAAACTAAATTATTATGTCCTTATTCTAAATAATAAATTTATTTTGTAGAATTTAATATTTAAAAGTCTCAAATATTGGATTTAAAATGTGTTCACCATTAAAAGGCTGTAAAATTAAATTTTTTGAAGAATACTTCTTTTAACTGAAAAATTGAATTTGTTCTAATATTATGTCATAATATTGAAGTTAAAATTATATGGAGTATATAAAATTCAAAATGGATTTAATACTAATCATAAACACTTTTTGAACAGAATGTTTGGTAAGTCGTGGTGAGCTTGAACTCGATGTTGTGTGTGGCACAAGCTATTGAATTACATTAAAAAGATAACATTCTATGAAATCCTAGGCTTTTACATTCTACCCTCCTTCAATAAATTGCACCCTCACACTTTTAAATTGTTATTCGAAAATAAATGTTCGAAAATTAAAAATACATTTGTGGAAAACCCACATCAGAAATAGGGTTAATAAAATTTCCTCCAAATAAGAGAGAAATGGAAATGAAAGACTCACCACTAAATTAGGGTTTAAAATAAGATACCTTTAGGACCCCGGGACACCTTGAGAGGGTAGGGGTGAATCAGGGTGGCAACTTTTTCTTCTTTTATTTGAGGATCTTGTTCCCACGTTGGTAGGAACTACATAAACCTGTATGACGGATATAAACAGCAATTAAACATTCACATGCAGAGAGATGACACAACTATTTTTACTTGGTTCACCACTAAGGGCTACGTCCAAGGAGCATACGCCGATAGGTTGTCGGTCGTACCTAAATCCACTATGCTTCACTAGCTGTAGATTACAAAGGTTCGGGTACAGTCACTCTGTCCCAGGCTCACTGCCTTTACAATTGTTCAGGGATAGCTCACTGCGTCCCTCGGGTCACTCCCGTTGACTCCCCCTGGCTCACTACCGTTGGTGAAGTCCCACTCAGTTTATAGACGTGAAGGTCTCTTCAATAAATGTGCATTGATGTTCTTTGTCTCCTGTTCAGCATGAGACTTTTCTTGCATCAGGGTTCAGAGTTGATGCTCTTTATAGTTCAATCTTTCTTCTTTAGTGCAATGACTGAATGCACTAGATCCTCTTGTCTTCATTTGCCTGAATCACAATCACTTATGTGATTGCTCAATAAATGATGTTCAGCTTACTCGGAATTCGTGAGAATCAATTCACCATGTATGCATGAGATCATTCATGTATCATTTAGATTTCTTCTTCAATCTTGCTTTGCACCGAATGTATCAGGCAATATTTAGCTCTTGTGCAGCTCCAGGAAGGCGGGCGTGCATCAACAATAATTGGCTCTCCTCTTCAAGCCCGGCACGCAAGTCTCCATCTGGCGCGCAAGTCTTAGGCGCGCAAGTATAACCTGTCGCGCAAGTGTCTCCAAAGCACCTGCGCGACTCTGCCTTCTTGAACTTCAAACCTGCGCGACTCACTTCTTTCCTTGCCCAAATCACCTGGGGCGCTCAACCATCAGTCGGTGCAGAACCTCTACTTGCGCGACCCAACTACCACATGTGCGGTTCAACCACCTGAGCGACGAGAGCTTGAACAATCTCAATGTCTTGACCTCTTTGTGAAATGAGGAGGGGTTGTCTAGTATTTATAGGCAAACTGGACCCCCTGCGCGGTGGCGCGCAAGTCGTCCATCGGCGCGCAAGTCTCGGCCCCTACTAGGAACTTGCGCGATCAACATCCAAACTTTCGTGAACATCTTGACTTTTCCAAATTTGGATCTTCTGATCTCAAAAAACCATAGGTGTGCAAGTTATAATGCATTCAAGGCGTCGGCGCGCAAGTCTCTTCCCGGCACATAATTCACCTGCACGACCTCTCCAAAACTTGCGCGACCCTTATCCCTTTTCCATATTTTGATGCTCTGATCTTCAAAAACATATGGCGCGCAAGTTCCCTATCCTCCAAGAGTATGGCGCGCAAGTCCCTTTTCCAAAATCACACTTCTTCATTTGTTGATTTTGAGGCCCTGAAATTTGGTAAACACTGGAAAACGGCGCCACCTTGTATCTGCTCTTTTTGTACCACCTCCAGATCATCCATTCCTCTATCGATGTTCTTGAATAAAACATAGATCGTTGACCACAAATCTTGAACTCGACATGTCACCATGGAATCTCCTTTGTCAAAAAATTTGTATGTCGTTTGTTTGCTTTGTCGACAAGCACGATCACCTCAACATCACTTCTTCTTGGTGATCTGTATCATTCAGCAACTCTTTTTCTTTTATCACAAACTCCACTATTGTGATATGTATTCTTTGAAGGAACAGCTTTAGTACCATCATCTTCTATGACAATGTGATGTGCATTGTCATTTCATAAGTCAACTCATTGGCACATTGCCTCCTTCATCAACCGTCATGATCAACTTCATGCAAACCATGTGATTCAATCCATCAAGAAGTCTCTAGCATGGTTCTCACCCAATCATGAGTAATTGAATGGTCTTCATCAAAACCCATTGTTCTCATGCAATATTGAGGAATTGCATGGTCTTCATCAAATCCCATGGTTCTCATGCAATAAGGAGGAATTGCATGGTATTCATCCAAAAACACCATCCTTCTTTAATCATCCATAGATGGATTACACCTCACATTCTTCATTGTTGTAAACAATGTATCCCCTTTGACACATGTTCTTTGAACTTACGATCCGCACAACAATCGTCTGAATCACTACTCCTCTACTTCATTGGAGTACTTCATGATCTCCTTCATTGTGAGCTTCAATTCCTCCATTTTATTGGAGTACTTCTTGATCTCTTTCATTTTGATATTCCAATGACAACTATTGACAACAAATACAAACCTATACACAAAGTGGTTCCAACAATCTCCCCCTTTGTTTTTTGTTGTCAATACCTTATACATCTTCTGAAATGAATTTTTCAATGTCAAAATGAGAATTTTCTATTCAATCAACTTTTATTTTCAAACGTTCATTTCACTTTCTCTCCCCCTTATTGACAAGAAATACAAAGCACATAGTAGGGAGGGTATCAATCCACACTAAAGCAATGTTTCATTAATCATTTCACTCTAAGTCTACTTGAGCAATGCTCGATGTAGAAAACAAGAGGATTTGATTAAGTCAACAAGGTTGTCCATTATACACAGATCATGATACCAACATGAGATGATAACTCATGTATCTTGTCTTCATGGGTTTACCACTTTAATTCCAGGTAGAAGAAGATCATATATGATAGAGAATAATCAATCAGAAACTTCTGCACTCACATCAGCAAATGGATCAAAAACATTCAAGTGCAATCGGCAGGATAAGTGACCTTGGGGCACTTCCATTCTCTTTATGTCACTGATCAGTTCAGTTACTCCCCCTTTGTAAACTAATCATTGATCTGAGTAACCAAGGGATAGTGATTGAGAAATGAAATATCTTCTCCATTGGCGTGTTCTTCAAGAAATTCACAGAGTAACTGCTTTTGAGTCCAGCTGGAGTTGATATTGATTGAAACAGTGATTATGGAAGCTTCTTCATTCTTCTCCCCCTCAAGGGAAACACTCCTCATCATCTTCATCAAGAGTGATCCTTCATCATCATAATCATTGAATATCAATTGAAGAATCTACTAAGGATGGAAACTTCTTTATCTTGGCTATCATGAGTTGATAGCATTCACTACTTCTCAGGTTCTCCCCCTGAGAGCATGCTTCACCTTCATTTCCCTGCATTATTAGCACAAATACAATACACAAATGATTACGGGAATAAGGTGGTTCCTTATTGCTTCATCAAGAATACTTTCTTGGTTGAGGTTCTTTTCTCAACCAAGTTCCTCTGTTCACCACGGTCTTCATGCCTCCACATTCGAACATATGTTCTGACATCTGTCGGTGTAGCATGGCTCTGTTCACATTCTCTTCTGCTTTGTGTGGAGAATGGTTCTGCTTAGTAGCCATCATGAATGATACATTCTTACTCCTCTTAAGGACTGCTTCTTTCTCTGGTATTAAGGTTAGGCAACCTTTTGCAATGTGACCAGATTTCTTGCATCTCTCACACAAAACTTCTTTGACACGTGTGTTTCTCTTTGATTGCAAACTCTCCTGCACTATGTCTTCATCATGTGAAAGTTTTCCTTTTCCTTTGTCACCAGCCTTGGCCTTCTCATCTTCAAGTTTCCTTATTCTTTTAAAATCTTCTGGCCAGATGACCAATATGTAATTTGGATCTTTTTCAGCTGGTTTAGGTCTTCCACATGGGTTCATCCGAGATTCATCCCACTTAGTCTTTATTTTGGATGAATGACCCTTCAATTTCATGGATCTAAAATCCTGGGTCTTCTCAGCTTCCCTACTTGATATCTTCTTGGGGAAATGTGTGTTCACAACATTCTTCTGATTTCACCCCAAGGTAGCTGCTTCATTCTTTGATGGCATCAGAGGTATTCTTTTCTTTTCAACAGTGAAGGCATGTTGATATGGACATGTTCCTGCATTGTGACCGCTGCCGTTGCATACATCACATATGTTATCAAGAATTCCAAATCTGTTTGCAGTAAACAGATGCTTCTGGACCTGCTGATGTTGCTTCTTTTTCTCTGGCTTCCTTGTCTTTGATATAGGCATTCTCTGTGCTTTTCCATGTAAGGGATTATAAAGACAATCCAGTGCACAGTGCCCAAATCTGTTGCAGCACCAACATTGACCCACAAATCTTTTCTTCTTTGTGTCTTCTGTATTAAGTTGTTGGGTCATCTGCTTAATCTTTGGTGCTCTATTTGAGGAACCCACTTCCTCCTTTTTCTTCCCATCCACCCTAGCCATGGTGGTAGGTTTCTTCTTCTCACATTTCCTCATCCATACTTGTTTAGAACTTTTCATCCCACATGCACATATTGTAGGAGTGTATTTTGAAATATGAGTACAAGATGGTTTGGACGGTACCTTCACTTTCTCAGTTGCTTGTGATAGATCAAGGAGTGAATTCATGATCTTCTTATCACATGTTGGAGGTCTTTTGACAACAGATTTTTCCAGCGAGCATTGAGTTCCAGCAGCAACTGATTCTTGATGTGGATAATCAAGATTTGTCATAATCTTCTTATCACATGTTGGAGGCATTTCAGCTTTAGACTCCTCCAACGAACATTGAGTGAAAACATCACTCATTTCATTCTTTTGTGAAGTCTCAATATGTGTGTTCTCAATCTTGGTCAACTGAGCTTCCAATCTTTGACCCACAATATTGAGGATGATCTTCTGATCTTCAATCGTGATCATCTTCTCTTCACAAGTCTTCTTCAACCTTTCAACCTCATCTTCATGCATCTTAAATTTGTTTTGTAACAAAGAGTCAAGTTCCATGAATTTAATGGAAGTTTCTTCCAAACAAAAATTCTTCACTTCATTTCCCTTCTTCAGCTCAGCTTCAAGTGCATGGATCCTTTCTTTTAAAGTCTTATTGACTTCCTCTTCGTCTTCAAAGACTTTCACCCGTTTGATGAGCTTCATACTTTCCATAACTTTTCTTTCCAACCCCTTTTCCATATTTTCAGATTCCCTTTCTAATAGATTGATCTCAACCTGCATATATTGGAATAGTCTACAAATAATAGCAACCCTTTCTTTTGGAATATCATGCAGATATGTTCTGAGTTTTTCCTGAAAGCTTGAATTAGGGGTATCATCCTTTCCTCCGGATGAGTTCTAAGCCACCTGCTTGATACTTTCCAAGCCTAATGTTTCTTCATTATTGGAATGGCATGGAGAACAAGACACTGCATCTTCTTTGGATGTGGGGGACTTCTTCATATTCTTCTTCTCTTTCTTTTTCCTATTTGTCAACGTCTTGGTGGATATAGATTTCTTCTCGGAAATTACTGCGTCATTATCAAGACTGCTCTTCATTGTTGACTCTAGGAATGAAACTCAAATCCTCTTCTCAATAGAATTACTGGAGAATATCCAACATACGTCAACCTCCCTCTGATACCACTTGTAGGACCCCGTGACACCCTGAGAGGGGAGGGGTGAATCAGGGTGGCAAAATTTTCTTCTATTAGTTGAGGATCTTGTTCCCACGTTGGTAGGAACTACATAAACCTATATGATGGATATAAACAGCAATTAAACATTCACATGCAGAGAGATGACACATCTATTTTTACTTGGTTCGCCACTAAGGGCTACGTCCAAGGAGCATACGCCGACAGGTTGTCGGTCATACCTAAATCCACTATGCTTACTAGATGTAGATTACAAAGGTTCGGGTACAGTCACTCTGTCCCAGGCTCACTGCATTTACAATTGTTCAGGGATAGCTCACTGCGTCCCTCGAGTCACTCCCGTTGACTCCCCCTAGCTCACTATCGTTGGTGAAGTCCCACTCAGTTTATATACGTGAAGGTCTCTTCAATAAATGTGCATTGATGTTCTTTCTCTCCTGTTCAGCATGAGACATTGCTTGCATCAGTGTTCAGAGTTGATGCTATTTATAGTTCAATATTTCTTCTTTAGTGCAATGACTGAATGCACTAGATCCCCTTGTCTTCATTTTCCTGAATCACAATCACTTATGTGATTGCTCAATAAATGATGTTCAGCTTACTCGGCATTCGTGAGAATCAATTCACCATGTATGCATGAGATCATGCATGTATCATTTATATTTCTTCTTCAATCTCGCTTTGCACCAAAAGTATTAGGCAATATTTCTCTCTTGTGCAGCTCCAGAAAGGCGGGCATGCTTCAACAATATTTGGCACTCCTCTTCAAGCCCAGCGCGCAAGTCTCCATCTGGCGCGCAAGTCTTAGGCGCGCAAGTATAACCTGGCGTGCAAGTGTCTCCAAAGCACCTGCGCGACTCTTCCTTCTTGAACTTCAAACATGTGCGACTCACTTCCTTCCTTGCCCAAATCACCTGGGGCGCTCAACCATCAGTCGGCGCGCAACGTCTACTTGCACGACCCAATTACCACATGCGCGGTTCAACCACCTGCGCGACAAGAGCTCGAACAATCTCAAAGTCTTGAGATCTGTTTGAAATGAGGAGGGTTGCTCTAGTATTTATAGGCAAACTGGACCCCCAGCGCGGCGGCGCACAAGTCATCCATCGGCGCGCAAGTCTCGGCCCCTGCTAGGCACTTGCGCGATCAACATCCAAACCTGCGCGAACATCTTGACATTTCCAAATTTGGATCTTCTGATCTCGAAAAACCATATGCGCATAAGTTATAATGCATTCAAGGTGTCGGCGCGCAAGTCTCTTCCCGGCACATAATTCACCTGCACGACCTCACTAAAACATGCGCGACCCTTATCCCTTTGCCATATTTTGATGCTCTGATCTTCAAAAACATATGGCGCGCAAGTTCCCTATCCTACAAGAGTATGGCGCGCAAGTCCCTTTTCCAAAATCACTCTTCTTCATTTGTTGATTTTGAGGCCCTGAAATTTGGTAAACACTGGAAAACGACGCCACCTTGTATCTTCTCTTTTTGTACCGCCTCCAGATCATCCATTCCTCTGTCGATGTTCTTGAATAAAACATAGATCGTTGACCACAACTCTTGAACTCGACATGTCACCATGGAATCTCCTTTGTCAAAAAATTTGTATGTCGTTTGTTTGCTTTGTTGACAAGCACGATCACCTCAACAGCACTTCTTCATGGTGATCTGTATCCTTCAGCAACTCTTTTGCTTTTATCACAAACCCCACTATTGTGATATGTATTATTTGAAGGAACATCTTTAGTACCATCATCTTCTATGACAATGTGATGTGCATGGTCATTTCATAAGTCAACTCATTGGCACATTGCCTCCTTCATCAACCGTCATGATCAACTTCATGCAAACCATGTGATTCAATCCGTCAAGAAGTCTCTAGCATGGTTCTCACGCAATCATGAGTAATTGCATGGTCTTCATCAAAACCCATTGTTCTCATGCAATAATGAGGAATTGCATGGTCTTCATCAAAGCCCATGGTTCTTATGCAATAAAGAGGAATTGCATGGTCTTCATCCAAAAACACCATCCTTCTTTAATCATCCTTGGATGGATTACTCCTCACATTATTCATTGTTGTAAAAAATGTATCACCTTTGACAAATGTTCTTTGAACTTACGATCAGCACAACAATCGTCTAAATCACTACTCATCTACTTCATCGGAGTACTTCATGATCTCCTTCATTGTCAGCTTCCATTCCTCCATTTTATTGGAGTACTTCTTGATCTCTTTCATTTTGATATTCCATTGACAACCATTGACAACAAATACAAACCTATACACAAAGTGGTTCCAACAATACCATTGTTGGAAATTATAGTCACAAAATTAGAGAAAAAATGTGTATATTTATATAGAGTGATTGAGGTCATCGATCACATACAAGTGAACAATATATTCAATATTGAGGGCCTCAAAGCCAGAAATCTATGATGATTTAAAATATCATTTGTTCAAAAAAACATTAGTTTTTAGGATATCACATTTTTTGTTTTAAGACCCTCTTCCAAAATTTTAAGAAAAAAAGAATACTTGACAGGTAGAGTTATATTCATTAACTAGTTTCTACCACCCACTCATCTTTCACTCCAAAAGATAATAGAACTCAAAAATATTCTATTTAAACTTGTTGAATAGGGTTCCAAAAAAATTATTTTTTAATTCATATGTTAGAACATTTTAGAAATAAAACTACATAATAAAAACCAGGACATCACGTAGGTCAGTGGTAGGTGATTTTTCCTTGTCGCCCTTTGATTGTGAGTTCAGGTCTCGCGGCATTGTTGGATGTGATGATTTGTCACCCGACCTCTGAGTTATCCTTTTTATAACAATCCAAAAAAAAATCTTATGAAATGATTTATCCTTAAAAAATATTATCCAATGTCAAACTTAATCCATTCCAACCTTTAGACTTATCCACCACACTTCTTTCCAAACTCACAGTCCAAAATTTATAAGGAATGTCACATAATATACATGCGAATACCTTCATCGTGTATTCTATTAAAACATGGTAATAAACTGAATTACTAGAAAACTATATTGAATACGTTCATTCTTCCTCATTACATATATAAAACATAGAATACTGGATATACACCTTAAATTAAAAAATGCTGAACAATCCAACAATGATAGAATAAAAAAACCATTAATTAGATACAAGGTAGTCAATAATATCCAATATACTTTATCCAACTCAATTATCTCTTATTCAAAAATCATTACCTCATACTCATGAATATTTTAAGGTTTATCTTTCTATCAACCATATATTTTCAAAAAATATTAACCTACAATTGAGTCACTTTTCTTGGTTCCACAAAATCTTAAATCCTTAACGAAATAGTTCTGGAGTACAATCCTTATATAATTTATAATTCTTATAACTTGTACATCATTAATAAAATACTCAAATGAAATAATTCCTTAATAAAAACATAAGAACACTAATCATTCCTCTTCATCTGTGGCAGAATCATAACTTGATTATTATCTAATATTTTCATTTTGGGTATACTCTGATTATTGGGGAATTGATTTGTGTAATGTCCCAACTTCTTGTATAAGAATAATTGTACATTTGAAACCTTTTTCTTTCCCTAGAAATCACAAACTTTGTGTCCTTTTTTCACAATTTTACAAAATCCCATTCCCTTCAAGAATTTAATAAAGTGATTCATTCCACAGTTATCACGTGTGAGAAAATCCTTCTTTCTCTTCTTCCCTTTATCCATCTTTTTCTCTGCCATCCTCTTCTTCCCTTTCTTCCTTTCAAATCCATAGGACTCAGAGAATTCATTAATTATCTTATTAACCACATGATATTATTTCTTCAAATTATGAGAATTCGTGGGAGACTATTTCCCTTATAAATGTTTTCTAATGATCATAAAATATATTACCCTTATTACTCTATGGATCTTGCGTATTATTGGAGTTCCCATTCCTTCTACTTGGTGCCATATCTAAATGATTACATACACTAGGTTAGATCATATCATAATTTATAATAAAAAATATTAAAATTCTCAACATTAATTGAATATTTTCACACATATAGTTTCATAATAATTAAAATGGTTTCTTGGCAGAAATATTTACTCATAAATCCTTCATAATGGTTTTGAAAATAAAATGTGAATTATCCTAAAAAATCCCTTGGTAATGTCAAGCCAGGTCCGCAGTAAGGCCCGTTGTTGTGTACTAGGATATCCCGGGTCTGGCCCGATACTCCTTGTCAGATATTTCTGTAACAACCTGAGATTTTATGAGAATTATTATTGATGTCTTGTGTTGTATGCTACACCAAAATTAGCTTGTTAATTACGCAACACCATATTAGCATGTAGTATACGCAACACTATTCTTGGCCCGTGTTAAACACAATTTCAAGTTCATTTTGTTGAAATTATTTTATACAAAATTAAGTATAGATTTGGTTTAATGTATAAATTAAATAAGTTTTGATTATGTTATACGCAACACCAAAGGAAGCTTTCACTACACGCATCCCTGACTTGGCTTCCATTACATGCAATCACGACCTTCCTCGATAGCGTGTGTAGTACACAATACTGAGTTTCACTAAACAATGATATATTATTCTAATATTATGAACTATGCGTTATGAATAGTATTAACTACATTTTTAATTTTATAACATTATAATTCATCATAAACATTTTATAGAACATGGTATGGGAACAAAATAAATTTTTTGGGTAAAATAAGTACTTTTCAAAAAATGGAGTTTTGCCGCATTTTGACGGCGCATCCACATTAAATCTAGTTTTTGGCATATTTATAAGTTCAATTTGACAAAATAAAATTCTTCTTTGGAATCAGGATATAAAAATTTAATTTGGATAAATTTTTCATATTATTCTGATAACTTTTATATTTAAATGAATAGTAAAAACATGCTATATTTTAATTAAAAACAACTTTTTCATTGTAATAATTAATATAGATAAATAAAAATATTTAATGGTTTTAAAGAATAAATATAATATATTTTTACCATTTAATATAATTTATGTCATTAGCATTTATTTTACATTGAACTCATAGGTAAAATCATTTCAATCTTTTGCAATGTTTAAACTTTTAATACTCGTTTTGTTAACAATGAGATTAATTTTAAATTAATTTATGAAACATATGTGATTTGAATTTCTAAAAATCGATTCCATTTTTGGAATAAGTAGGTCGAAATTATGTCAATAAGCTACTTTTTATTTTTACTCATTATGAATAGTACAACAGTAAATTTTATTTACCATAGTTAAAGGAAAATCGGGCAATTGAGGTTAAATATAATATTATAAAATTACCCTAACACTTGTCCTAATATAATTGGATGATTTCATTTTACCCTAAATCATTCTTGGGTCGAAATTGAATCTAATGGAACCCACTTGTATTTGATTAAGACCTTTTATTTAGTTTATTTAAAGGAAAGTGAAATGTCTCACTCAAACATTAATGATTAGATTAATTTTAATATAAGGTTATATATAATATAGTTTCGATTATAAATACTCATTTTAAAGCTAAAAGGATTTTATTTATCATGGTAATTTATTTGTAATTTTTAATAAATATTTTATTACCTTAAAATCTTATAAATTAATGATGTAGAAATTATTTATTTAGTGAAACATCCATAATATAGTTTTTATTAAAATAATAATACCGATCAAAAAGACCAGAAACATGAAAAAACATTATTGGTTGAGTATATCTATACCATAACAATCCAAGGGTAGATATTTGGACCATTTGGAGTCTTATAAAACTGATTAGGACATTTATATTATTTTATTTTAAATGATGTCAAAGATGTCACCTTCATAAGATAATAAATATAAAAATTTAAATGTTGTGATTTTAAGATGATAAATTAGATTAAAAACATTATTATGAAAGGTATTATGTTATTATGAATTATAGGATTTTATTTTTCATTTCTTATTCAAAAAATAATTATATTAAATGATTATACAAAAATAATGTACTAATTGTTTTATTAAGAGAAATACCAAATAACTGGTTTTATAAATATTAAAATAAACATTATATGAACTAATTAATGTTCTAAAAAAATTTCTAGATGAATATGACATGTTAAGAATCTATTAAACATTTTGTTTCGAATATATCCTCTGTTTGGATTTTATTTAAATTCAAATAAATGAATAGTGTCAAAATGAACACCATTGTTATTTTATAAAAATTACATATTATTAAATTGTTTAAAAATCACATAAATATTTAAAAATTATAAATGGAAATTAATATGTTCTAAAATTTCATAAGGTACCCAATTATTGTTAATTCACAAAAAATAAGTAATTATTTATAACAATTTAAAATTTATAATATTATTACCACAAATAATATTAAATAAATTAAATAAGGGTAAATCAAGTTGATATGGTTTAAAATAAATTTCCAAAATGTCTAGATTTTATTGGTTGATTAGATTTAAACCCTATCTAATATAATATTAGAATATGATTCATTTGTGGTGGTTTTTAGGTGGGGTTTGATTTATTATAAATTAATATTTTTGAGGTTTCCAAAGGTTCCCCTCTCATCCCTTATAAAAGGGCACCTCCTCCCTCTATTCTTCACAACACATTGAGACTTCAAGCTAAGAAGAAACCTGACCATTTATCTTATCCACATCCCTAGAAACATTATGGAGGTTCTGTTATTCTCAAAATACCATCTCTAGTTCCTTAAGAATAAGATTAAAAGAGGTGCGTCGAAGAAGAGGTAATCTCTTCTACCGATTCTTTCAAGTTTATTTCTTTCTAAACATCTTATTATTTAGTTGTTTCATTATAATGTAATAACATCATTATCAATAATATACTTATATGTTATTATAAATATGAAACAACCCCATTTCACCTTCTATCAATCCTTCGGAAAACGAAATCTTCGTGCGTGCGTACCTACTGAATACCGTCTCCACGCCGTGGTATAATTTGTTTTCCACCACCACCTTAATTGGATGGGTATAATGGTGTAAATAAACAACTATATATGATTATTTCAAACAGATATTGATTCTAAAATATTATACATACACTTCAATACAATTCCACGATCATGGGAAAGATATCATCGCTCGTGTGTACGTACGGACTACTGTCTCCACGAACGCGATGAGATTTATTTTCCATGATTAACCATTAAAGTATGATTATAAAGTATATATATAAAAAATGATCATGAAAGATATTATATAATAATTATACAATATTTATTTACATATATGTTTCATTTACTTAATTCCATTCAATTCAATAAGGAAACGAAAACAGCGTTCATGCGTACGTAAGGCCTACCGTCTCCATGAACGGTGTATTTCATTCTATTTATCGATCTATCATATATATTTATAAACTGAATATATATTATAAATAAATCATGTTTTACATTCTTAAATTAATTAAATCATTATATGAGTAATAATATCAAAAACAACAAATCAAAACACGTATGATAAATAAAACGATTTTACCCAAAACACTGCTTTATCATCGAATTTACAAAAGAACAGGTAATATAAAGTCATAAGTGAACCATATATGATATCATAACAATGAATATGATTCTGTAATAATTCAATGAAATTATTTAAATCATTATATATGAGGTTCAGATACATACAAAGCATATCAGACCTGAGGTAAGGGATAACTTTTCCAATCTCATTTTTATCCGATATTTTTTATTCGTAAGTATTTACTGGGGTTATATTTATGATTCATGTCCCTATTTTATAAAAATGGTTTAATGTATGTTTGAAATCCTTTTTACCCATTATTTACTTTTACTACATGGTATGTAAAGAATCTTTCTTTTATTTATGTTACGAGGTACTTTTTTGACTTTTCTGTTAAAAGTACAAGGAGAATGTTTTTTTTAACTTATACAGCATGAACAGATTTTTACAGTTTCATGAAACCTTATTTTCATGAAGCTTACTCTATAATATTTCATGACTATTTTCAAAAAAATCCTTTTAATTTTAAAATTGAATGGCATTTTCTGAAAAGAAAACGATTTTAAAGAATAAAGGATATTTTCCTCAAGAATTCATTTCAAGTGTTTTATCGAAACCATTTTCCATCTAAGATGACATTATTTAATATGTGTATGTTTCATGTTTAATTTCCCCATGATTTACATGGTTTAAATTTTATTTTGATCAAATGATATCCATTTGTTTTATATGTATTATGTTATGATGGGATGATGTTTATGAAACCCATTTTATTCTTTGGGTTATAATGAATGATTTCTGTTTATTTTGTGGCACACAAAAGAATGATTTAATTATGAGATGGGTGGGACACTTTGGGTAAAGATTTATATCTCATGAGATATACATGGTTGGAATGGAAATTTAATCCAGTTCAGTTATACAGGACTGGAACGAGGAGTGAACTTGATTCAGTAAGGGACTTTGTCACATATGATGGTCTTGGCAGCAATTCCTTGGCTACTATGGAAATAATATCAAGTGCTTAATGGTTTTCCAAAATTACATGTTTTATTCCCATGATATTTTATCATGATTGATGTTTCATTATGATCTATGCCTTACGTACTTCCATGTTTTATGTCATTGCTCATGATTTTGATGTTTAAACATTATGTTCATGTTTTTAAGTTCAAATGTATATGGTTTGTTTTATTTTCTCCAATATTACCCTTACTGAGAAATTGAGCTCACCCTTTATATGTTATCTTTTCCCCAGGATTTAAATAAAGGTTATAGGTAAGAAAACAAAAGGGGAAGATCATTATGGAAGATGTTGAAGATCTTTCACCACGATTAGAAGATTATATTCCGAGTTTTCAAAGTCACTAAACTATTACAGTCCTTGTGTGTCTATTTTTGTTAAGTATTAATTATTTAGAAAAATTAATGTAATTTCCATGTACGTCAGGCTTTGGTTCTCTACAGTTGGTATCATAGGGAAGGTTTAATCAACCTTTGGAAACTAGGAATCGAAAACTTTAGTGAAATCCCTAATGATATTTCTATGGTATATCATGGGATGTCTCAAAGGTTAATTATATGTATAGGTTATAGTCTTATAATTACGGTAACGATATTAGAATTAAACCTAAGATGTTAGATATTGAAGGTACTCCCCCTTGATATTGATTTTTTTTCCTCTTACACTATTTATTTTGGGTTTTAGAAAATGGGTGGAAATAAAAGGATTCACGATAATGGAGGATATGATGGACAATGGAATGATTTTATTCATGAGAAACCAAATGAAATTGGATCTGGAGGTCCACATATCGTTATTATTCCTAATCATAAATCTCATAATATGATCAATAATCTCAACTTTTGTAAGTTTCCCGACTCAGCTAATAATAGAAAGATGGGGTTTCATGATGATCATAGAGGAACGAAAGTTCAATTTCCCTCATGTAAATCATGTGGTAAGAGGCATCAGGGAGAATGTTTCAAAGGAACTGGAAGATGATTTGGGTGTGGAAAAGAAGGACAAAAAGCCAGTAATTGTAAAGGAAAAGGTTCAGTTAACACCGTGGACAAGGATAATGGTATTTCTAAGACATCAAAAATGGTTAAATGTTTTAAATGTGGAATGTATGGGAATTATGCAATCCAATTCCCAAAGGGAAAGTCTCATGAAGAGAATCAGCATGGTCATATGGGTAGTATTTATGTTAATGACGATGAAGAGACTACAAATGATATGTGAGATGAAAGAATTGTTCAAGATCGGTCAATGGTTTAAGAAGGTAGTGGGATGATTACATGCTTATCAAGAGTAATGTTGTATAAGTAATCTCATGGTACAATGGAATAAGGATACATCTAAGGATTGTTACACTATTGCTTTTACTTATGTTTTTAAAATTATACATTGAATGGTACTGGTAACCATGAAAGGTTGTTCAGTAATTTTTGGAAAGAACCTAATATGCGCATAAATAAGGGATAAAGAGATAATGAAATGTTTGATAGTATTAATGAGCTCATGACTGATATAAGGACAAAGTGATATCATGGTTTGAGTATATAGAATTTATGGGATTTTGGTATGTGGAATGATTTACCTTTTGACATCATTCATGTTTTCACTATGGTTCTATGATAATTTATGTTTCAAGAGAATACATGATTAAGGTATTCACATGTTTGGAATGTGATCAACAAGATATATCTTATGATATATGGGGGGTAAATGATGGTATTCACTTGCTTATGATGTGAACTTTTTAGTAGTCATTTTCTTTATACTATGATCTTGGACTGAAGTATTTTGGATAAGCTTAATGACTGGAATGAATTATTTTATACATAAGATAGTATTGTTTAAGGCTAGAACTTTTTTTCGATATTATATCTGTAATGTTATAATAGTGTAGTTTTAGAAAAAGGACAACCTGCAGGACGGGCGACAACCCATCATGTTGGACAAGGCTATGGGACTCGAACCCACAACCAAAGTGCGACATGCCTTTATCGCCTACAACTGGCCTACAGGAAGTCCCTGGTTAGTAGAAACATTTTTTATTTTATTAAGAGGTATGATAGATGAAGTATAAGTCCATTTTTTGAATCAAATATGATTTATATCACCATATATGGAATTATGTATTTTTAATAATTTTTTCTAACCATTTGTTTGAGACAGATGGAATGACCCATCATTTTATCACAAGATTTTCTAACACTTAAGGAATGAAAAATTCAACTCTGTTTATTTAAGAGATGAAGTGAAAATTGTTCAAGGCACAAACAACAGTGAGATAGTACCAAAATCAAGTAAGTATTTCTTCTAATTCAAAATTTTCATCTTTAGGGAAATTATATTGAAAACCAAAAATGTTGTCTTAGTGCTCTTATATCTAATGAATCAGATGTTACCTTAGATCATCACAAATTTATGGCTTCGTGATTGTTGTCTTTCTCATAGCCATCTTCTCCACCACTCTCCATCAGAACTTGATGGTTAGATCTATCTTCCATATCCATATTTTCACCTATGTTCTCCTATGTGGAAACCCAATGATGAGTTAATTTGGATAACCATTATTCTTCATACATCAATTTTTAAAATTAAGTTTTAGTATTCCTTTTTACGATGTGGGTTTCTATGAACGAAACTTTCAAGTAGTAAACTATTTATAACCCCGAAGAATTTCGAGGGCGAAAATCATTTTAAGGGGGTTAGAATGTAACAACCCAAGATTTTATGAGAATTATTATTGATGTCTTGTGTTGTACGCTGCAACAAAATTAGCTTGTGCTATACGCAACACCATATTAGCTTGTAGTATACGCAATACTATTCTTGGCTCGTGTTACACACAATTTCAAGTTCATTTTATAGAAATTATTTTACGCAACATTAAGTATAGATTTTTTTTATTTATAAATAAAATAATTTTTGATTATGTTATACACAACACCAAAGTGAGTTTGCACTACATGCATCGCTGACTTGTCTTGCATTACCCGCAATCGCGACCTTCCTTGATAGCGTGTGTATTACGCAATACCGAGTTTCAATAAACAATGATATATTATTATAATATTATGAACTAGCCGTTATGAATAGTATTAACTACATTTTTAATTTTATAACATTATAATTCATCTTAGACATTATATAGAACATGGTATGAGAACAAAATAAATTTTTCGGGTAAAATAAGTATTTTTCAAAAAATGGAGTTTTGCCACCTTCTGATGGCGCACCCACATAAAATCTAGTTTTGGACATGTTTATAAGTTCAATATGACAAAAAAAATTCTTCTTTGGAATCAGGATATAAAAATTTACTTTGGATAAATTTTTCATATTATTCTGATAACTTTTATATTTTAATGAATAGTAAAAACATGCTATATTTTAATTAAAAACAACTTTTTTCATTGTAATAATTCATATGGTTAAATTATAATATTTAATGGTTTTTATGTATAAATAGAAAATATTTTTACCATTTGATATAGTGTATTTCATTAGAATTGATTTTACATTGAATTCATAGGTAAAATCATTTCAATCTTTTGCAATGTTTGAAATTTTAAAACTCATTTTCTTAACAACAGGATTAATTTTAAATTAGTTTCTGAAACTTCTTTGATTGGAATTTTTAAAAATGGATTCTAGTTTTTAGAATCATTAGGTCCAAATTTGGTTAATAAGCTAGTATTTATTTTTAGTCATTATGAATAGTAACTACAGTAAATTTTATTTACCATTGTTAAAGGTAAATCGGGCAATTAAGGGTAAATATAATATTATAAAATTACCCTAACACTTATCTTAATATAATTGGATGATTATATTTTACCCTAAATCATACTTGGGTCGAAATGGAATATAATGGAACCCACTTGTATTTGATTAAGACCTTTTATTTAGTTTATTTAAAGGAAAGTGAAATGTCTCACGCAAACTTTAATGATTACATTATTTTTAATATAAGGTTATACAGAATATAATTTCGATTATAAATACTCATTTTAAATATAATTTTTTTTGTTTATCATGGTAATTTATTTGAAATTTTTATTAAATATTTTGTTAACTTAAAATCTTATACATTAATGATGTAGAAATTATTTATTTAGTGAAAAATCAATAATATAGTATTTATTAAAATAATAATACCTATAAAAAGGACCAGGAACTTGACCAAACTTTATTGGTCGAGTATTTCTATACCCTAATCATCCAAGGGTAGATATTTTTACAATTTTCAGTCTTATTAAACCGATTAGGGAATTTATATTATTTTATTTTAAATGATGTCAAAGATGTCACCTTCACAATTTAATAAATACAACAATTTAAATGTTGTGATTTTAAGATGATAAATTCATGTAAAAATATTATTATTAAAGGTATTATATTTATCTGAATCATAAAATTTGATTTTTAATTTCTATGCAACTAATAATTATATTAAATGATTATAAAAAAATGATGCAGTAATTAATTTATTAAGAGAAATACCAAATAAATGGTTTTATAAATATTAAAATAAAAATTATATGAACTACTTTATGTTCTACACAAATTTTATGGATGAATATTAAATGTTAGGAATCTATTAATTTTTTTTTGGAATATACCCTCTGTATGGATTTTATTTAAATTCTAATAAATGAATAGTGTCAAAATGAACACTATTGTTATTTTATAAAAATAACATATTTTTAAATTTTTCAAAAATCACATAAATATTTCAAAATTATAAATAGAAATTTATATTCTCTGATATTTCATAATGTACCCAATTATTGGTAATTCACAACAAATAAGTAATTATTTATAATAATTTAAAATTTAGAATATTATTACAACAAATAAGATTAAATAAATTAAATAAGGGTAAATCAAGTTGATATGGTTTAAAATAAATTTCTAAAATGTCTATATTTTTTTGGTTGATGGGATTACAAACCTATATCATCTAATATTATAATATGATTCATTTTTGGTGGTTTTTAAGTGGGGTTTGATTTATTATAAATTAATATTTTTGTGGTTTACAAAGGTGCCCCTCTCCTCCCTTATAAAAGGGCACCTCCTCCCTCTCCTCTTCACAACACATTGATCCTTCAATCTCGTCCAAAAACTACACATTTCACTTCTCCACTTTCCTATAAATATTATGGAGGTTCTGGTATTCTAAAAATACCAACTCTAGTGCCTTAAGAAGAAGCTTAAAAGAGATGCGTCGAAGAAGAGGTAATCTCTTCTACCGATTCATTCAAGTTTCTTTCTCCTTCAACATATTATTCTTTATTTTTTAAATTATAAAGTAATAACATAAGTATCAATAATATTCTGATATGTTATTATAAATATTAAACAATCCCATTTCACATTCTATCCATCCTACGGAAAACGAAATCACCGCATGTGTGTACGTACAGAATACCGTCTCCACGCTGTGGTGTAATCTGTTTTCCACCACCACCTTACTTGAATGGGTATAATGGTGTAAATAAATAACTATATATGATTATTTTAAAGTTATATTCATTCTGAAATATTACACATACAATTAAATACAATACCACGATCATGGGAATGATATCATTGCTCGTGCGTACCTACGGACTATCGTCTCCACGAACGCGATGAGATTCATTTTCCATGATTAACCATTCAAGTATGACTATAAATTATATATATAATAAATTATCATGAATGATATTACATAATAATGATTTTGTATTTATGTACATATATGGTTCATTTACTTAATTACATTCAATTCAATAAGAAAATGAAAATAGCATTCATGCGTACGTACGGCCTACCGTCTCCATGAACGGCGTATTTCATTCCATTTATCGATCTATAATATATATTTATATAATGAATATATATTATTTATATATCATGTTTTACATTATGTATTTATGTAAATTAGTATATGAGTAATAATATCAAGAACAACAAATCGAAACACGTACGATAAATAAAACGATTTTACCCAAAACGCTGCTTTAACATGGAATTTACAAAAGAACGTGTAATATAAAGTCATAAGTGAACCATATATGATATCATAAAAATTAATATGATTCTATAAAAATTCAATGAAATTATTTAAATCATTATACAGTAGTTTCAGATATGTACAAATCATATCGGACCTAAGGTAAGGGATAACTTTTCCAATCTCGTTTTTATCCGAGATTGATTATTCGTATGTATTTACTAGGGTTATATTTATCATTCATGTCCCCATTTTATAAAAATGGTTTCATGTATGTTTAAATTCCTTTTTACCGATTTTTGACTTTTACTACATGGTATGTAAGGAATATTTCTTTTGTTTATGTTACGAGGTACTTTTTTTACTTTTCCGTTAAATGTACGAGGAGAATGCTATTTTTAACTTATACTGCATGAAGAGATTTTTACGGTTTCATGACACTTTATTTTCATGAAGCTTATTATAAAATATTTCATAACTATTTTAAACAAAGTCCTTTTTCTATTAAAATTTCATGGCATTTTCTAAAAAGAAAATGATTTTTAAGAATAAATGATATTTTACTCAAGAATTTATTTCAAGTGTTTTATCAAAACCATTTTACATCTAAGATGGAATTATTTCATATGTGTATGTTTCAAGTTTAATGTCTCTATGATTTACATGGCTTCACTTTTCTTTTGATGAAGTAATATCCATTTTTATTATATAGATTATGTTATGTTGGGATGATGTTTATGAAACCCATTTTATTCTTTGGGTTAGGATGAATGATTTATGTTTATTTTTTGTCCCAAGAAAGAATGTTTTCATTATTAGATGTATGGGACCTATATCTCCCTACAATTCATTGGGTAAAGATTTATATCTCATGAGATAGACATGGCTGGAATGAAAAGTTAATATGATTCAAAGATACAGGACTGGAATGAGGAGTGAACTCGATTCAATAAGGGACTTTGTCCACTATGATGGTCTTGGAAAAAATTCCTTGGTTACTATGGAAATCATATCAAGTGATTAATAGTTTTCCAAAATTAAATGTTTTATTACCATGTTATTTTATCATGATTGATGTTCCATTGTGATCTATTCCTTACGTACTGCCATGTTTTATGTCGTTTCTCAATATTTTTATGTTTGAAGATTATGTTCATGTTTTCAAGTTCAAATGTATATGGTTTGTTTTATTTTCTCTATGCTTACCCTTACTGATCATTTGAGCTCACACTTTATATTTTTTCTTTTCCCCAGGATTTAAATAAAGGTTTTAGGTAAGAAAACAAAAGGGGAAGATCTTTATGGGAGATGTTGAAGACCTTTCACTATGATTTTAAAATTATATTCCGAGTTTCCAAAGACACTAAACTATTATAGTCCTTGTGTGTCTGTTTTTGTTATATATTAAGTATTCCGCAAAAGTAATGTAATGTCCATGTACGTCAGTCTTTAGGTCTCTACAATTTCACTCCTATGTACATTTGTGCCAAAACCATTTCCAATTGTAGTATCTAAATAGGGATGTATTTATTAGAAAACCCTCATAATATCTTTATTAGCAAAATTTATGGATGGTCTTCTATACTAATCCTCCTTTCCTATCATAGATTAATGTTTCCTAGTTATAGTTTATCGAAATATAGTTTTCAAGGGTATTACTAACCTTCCATTGATACCAAATATTACACCCCATCTCGATAATCCTGAAGCTGATTCATTATTTTAATACATCGGTATGATTACAAGGAATCAAATCCTGAAGAACCGATCAATTTAGTAGTCTTGGAAAATAGATTATATACATGAGCATTACAACACACATTCAAAAACAAAATAAATAATACTTTTAGAATTCCATTATTCCCCTAGATTAACCCTGTATATCAATCATAATACAAGCCTTGTAATCCTGAAAAAAAACATAAGAAATAGGTGAGCACAGATGCTCAATAAGGGTAAAAAATTTAGCGTCATCTATAAACCTTTAAGGGAATATTTGTAATAAAAACAGAAGCCTTTTAAACATAAACATGAACACAAAATGGGAAAAATAAATCAAACATTACCATATAAACATGCATATGTATATTCTTCTAGTCGAATAATCACATGTAATAATTGATTTTATAACGAGGGAATGCATAATTCCAAACATCACATCCACATAGTCAAGGCCTCATGCGAAGTCCAAAAATAACAATTTTTTCAAGGCCTTATCCCAGGATACTAATTTTACTCATGATACATATCGATGCATCGAGGGGCTTTAACGGGCCCTTCCCATCACTTATTAAGTCCAACGCATTCCTCTTATGAAAAAGGGTGAAACATAACCTAAACATTTGTACTAAAACTAGCATACGAAATGTCAATACTATAACCATAAAATATGAATGGTATAAAAATTGCACATCCACAATCCAACTTATCATAACACATTCAATACAATATAGAATATTTTATTATAGTAAATCAACCTCAATCAAGAATAATATCCAATAAAATATGCTTACATAGTTGAAAATAATCAATAAAACTCTTTGAGAGAAATACCCATTTCTGTTAAATCTTTTAAAAGGCGTACAACATTTAAAGGAATTCATATAAAAGATATTTTTGAATCACAGTTTCCCATATCACTTTGAATATTTTGAAATAAATTAACACCCTAATAAACAATCATGTCCACATAAATAAATCCTTAAATTCATTTTTAAAACAAGGACATTAACTAAAAATATTTAGAAAAATAAATTATTAAAAACATTTAAAATTAAGATATAGTTAATGAGTCCCTTCCATAAAAACTAAAAATAATCCTTTTTAAAACATTTTAATGAAACAGGGACATAGTAGATAAATATTTCCCAATATATACTTGCATATAAACAGTCTCGAATAATAATGAGATTGAGTAAATAACCCTTTCCTTGTACATTACTTTGCTCAAGGGTACATTTAACCTCTTCTATAATGACTATAGTATGTTATTAAATTATACCAGAACCATATTCATATTTATGATATCAGAATTGATTCAATTATGAATTTATACTACAAATTTAATAATAATTTCCATGTTAAAATAACATTTCATCTAATCATCGATTTCTTTATCGTAATGTATTAACTTGTTATTCTTGATCGTATCACTTATATCATGATTTAATTACATCTAGATTATAAAATATTATTTATTTATCATATATGTTCCAAATAAAAATATGTATAATGTAGAGACCCGAATCTTAACATACATGGACATTACATTACTTTTTCAAAATACATAGTACATAACAAAAATACACACACAAGGACCGTAATAGTTTAGTGACTTTGAAAACTCGGAATATAATATTCTAATCATGGCGAAAGATCTTCAACATCTCCCATAAAGAACTTCCCCTTTTGT
Source organism: Viscum album (assembly GCA_963277665.1). Taxonomy (NCBI): domain Eukaryota; kingdom Viridiplantae; phylum Streptophyta; class Magnoliopsida; order Santalales; family Viscaceae; genus Viscum; species Viscum album. The sequence goes on from OY728150.1 coordinate 939,125,039, forward strand.
TTTCTTACCTAAAACCTTTCTTTTAATCATGGGGGAAAAGAAAACATAAAATTGGTGAGCTAAAATGCTTAGTAAGGGTAAGCATGGATAAAATAAAACATACCATATACATTTGAACTTAAAAAAACATGAATATTAAAAATCTTGAGCAACGACATAAAACATGGAAGTACATAAGGCATAGATCATAATGGAACATAAATCATGATAAAATAGCATGGGAATAAAACATGTAATTGTGTCATCCATTAAGCACATGTAATTATTTCCATATTATCCAAGGTATTGATGCCAAGACCATCTTAGTGAACAAAGTCCCTTTCTGAATCGAGTTCACTCCTCGTTCCAGTCCTGTATTACTGAACCGGTTTAACTTGCCATTCCAGCCATGTCTATCTCATGAGAGATAAATCTTTACCCAATGCATTGGAGGGAGATATAGGTCCCACCGATCTCATAATTAAATCATTTTTACTTGTGCCACAAAATAAACTTAAAACATTCATCATAACCCAAATAATAAAATGGGTTTCATAAACATCATTCCACCATAACATAATCCATATAAAACAAATGGATATAATTTCATCATAAGAAAAGTGAAAACATGTAAATCATAGAGACATTATACTTGAAACATACACATATGAAATAATTTCATCTTAGATGGAAAATGGTTTTGATAAAACACTTGAAATGAATTCTTGAGGAAAATATCCTTTATTCATCAAAATCATTCTCTTTTTACAAAATGTCATTCAATTTTAAAAGAATGGGATTTTTTTGAAAATAGTCCTGAAATATTTTGGAGGAGGCTTCATAAAAATAAGGCTTTATAAAACCGTAAAAATCCATTCGTGCCGTATAAGTTAAAAAAACATTCTTCTCGTACTTTTGCCGGAAAAGTCAAAAAGTACCTCGTAATGTAAACAAAAGAAATATTCCTTACATACCATGTAGTAAAAGTCAAAAATGGCTAAAAATGACTTTAAACATACATGAAAACACTTTTACACAACATGGACAGGGATGATAGAAATAACCCCAGTAAATACTTACGAATAAGCAATCTCGGATAAAAATGAGATTTGCAAAATTATCTCTTACCTTAGGTCTGATATACTTCGTACGTATCCAAACCCCCTGTATAATGATTTAAATAATGTTATTGACTTATTACAGAATCATATTAATTGTTATGATATCATATATGGTTTACTTATGACTTTATTTTACCCGTTCTCTTGTAAATTCCATGTTAAAGAGCGTTTTGGAAAAAATCGTTTCAATTGTCGTCCGTGTTTTGACTTGTAATTATTCATATGATTACTTAGATCATGTTTAAATACATCCTGAATGTAAAACATGATTTATATATAATATATATTCAGAATATACATACATATAATAGATCGATAAGTGGAATGAAATACACAGTTCATGGAGATGGTAGGCCGTACGTACGCATGAACGCTGTTTTCGTTTCCTTATTGAATTGAATGGAATTAAGTAGATGAAATACATATATACATAAATCCAGTATCATTATTATTTCATATATTTCATGATTAGTTATTATATATACTTTATAATCATTCATGAATGGTTAATCATTGAGAATGAATCTCATCGCGTCGTGGAGACGGTAGTCCGTACGTACGCACGACTAATGATATCATTCCCATGATCGTGGAATTGTATTGAAGTGTATGTATAATATTTAAGAATAATTATCACTTTAAAATAATCATATATAGTCATTATTTACACCATTATACCCATCCAAGTAAGGTGGGGGTGGAAAATAGATTACACCGCGGCGTGGAGACGGTATTCCATACGTACGCACGCGCGGTGATTTTGTTTTCCGTACGATCGTTACATGGTGAAATAGGGTTTTTTCATACTTATAATAACATATCAGTATATTATTGATACTAATTTTAATACTTCATAATGAAACAACTAAAAAATAAGAAGTAGAATAAGAAATAAAGTTGAAAGAATCGGTAGCAGATATTACCTTTTCTTTCGACACGCCTTTTTGAAACCTCCTCTTAGGGCACTAATATTGGTCTTTGAAGAATATCAGAACCTCTAGGATGTTTCTAGGGAAGTGGAGAAGTGAAATGGGCAGGGGTTTTCCGATCTTGAAGGCTCAAAATGGTTTTAGGAAGAGAGGGAGGAGGTGCCCTTTTATAAGGGAGGAGAGGGGCACCTTTGGAATTCTTAAAAATATTAATTTATAATAAATCTAACCCCACTTAAAAACCTTCGAAAATGACTCATATTCGAATATTAGATGATATAGGGTTTTAATCTCATCAACCAACAATATTTAGACGTGTTAGGAAATTATTTTAAACATTATCAACTTGATTTATCCTTACTTAATCAATTTCATTTTATTTGTGGTAATAACATTCTAAATTTTAAATTATAACAAATAATAACTTATTTTTTGTGAATTATCTATAATTGGATACTTTATAATTTTTTAGACCATATAAATTTAAATTTGTAATTTTTATATATTTTTGTGATTTTTTTAAAAAAATTATAATATGTTATTTTTATAAAATAACAATAGTGTCAATTTTGACACTATTCATTTATTTGAATTTAAATAAAATATAAACAGAAGATATGTTCGAACTATAAGCTATAATAGATTCATAAAAGGTCATATGTATCTAAAAAATTAGTGGAGAACTTTAAATAGTTCATATAATATTTATTTTATTATTTTTCAAACCATTTATTTGGTTTATCTCTTAATAAAATAATTACTACAACATTTTTGTATAATTATTTAATATACTTATTTTCTGCATCAAATTAAAAATAAAATCCTATGAAGAAGATAAATCTATTAACTTTCACAATAATACTTTTACTCGAACTTATCATCTTAAAATAATAATATTTAAATTGTTATATTTATTAAATTATGAAGGTGACAACTTTGGCATCATTTAAAATAAAATAATATAAGTGTCGTAATCACTTTTATAAGACTTCAAACGGTTATATATTTTGTATTTGGATGCTTAAGGTGTATATATATACTACCAATAAGTTTTTGTCAGGTTTTTCTGCCTTTTAGTGGGTATTATTATTTCAATAAAAACTATATTACTGATTTTGCACTTAATAAATAATTTCTACATCATTAATGTATCGCCATTAATAACAATTATTTAATCCCTAAAAATTCTCAATAAATTATCATGATGTAGATAATTTTATTATATTTCGGGAGACTATTCATGATCTAAGTTTTATGATGTTTATCACTAAATTAAGATTATTATACTTATAAGATTTTAGAGAGTGACATGTTGTCACTTTCTTTGGTATTAATAATAATTAAATTATTTTCATGGTCAAAAGTCCATAAAATGAATCTAATCCGACCCATAGGTGATATGGGTCTACTTTTAGCCATCAAATAGAATTTTGGCACGTGGTAGGATAGTTTTATAATATTATATTTACCCTTAATTAACAGATTTACCTTTAACTATGGTAAATAAAATTTACCGTAGTTACTATTCATAATTTCCAAAAAATAAAAATTAGCTTATTAACATAATTTTGACCCACTGATTCCAAATATGGAATCCATTTTTCCAAATTCAATACACAAAAGATGCAGAAATTAAATTAAAATTAATCCCGTTGTCGAAGGAAAACGGGTTTTTCTTTAAAACATTGCAAAATATTGAATTGATTTAACCTATGAATTCAAGGTAAAAGCAATTATAATGACATAAATTATATTAAATGGTAAAAATATATTCTATTTATATTTTAAAACCATTAAATATTATAATTTAACCACATAATTCATTACGATGAAAAAAGTTGTTTTTAATTAAAATATAGCATGTTTTTACTATTCATTAAAATATGAAAGTTATCAGAATAATATGAAAAATTTATCCAAGGTAAAATTTTATATCCTCATTACAAAGAATAACTTTATTTTGTAAAATTGAACTTTGAAAAATGTCAAAAACTAGATTTAATATGGGTGCGCCATCAAAAGGGGGCAAAACTGCATTTTTTGAAAAATACTTATTTTACCCAAAAAAATTATTTTGTTTTTATACCAAGTTCTAGAAAATATGTAAGATGAATAATAATTTTATAAATTTCAAAATTTAGTTAATACTATTCATAAAATCTAGTTCATAATAATATTATAATCACATATCATTGTTTAGTAAAACCCGGTATTGCGTACAACACACACTATCGAAGAAGGTCACGATTGCGTGTAATGGAAGCCAAGTCAGGGTTGCGTATAGTGCAAGACTCCATTTTTGTTTCTTTGTAATAGAATCCAACAATTTTTTATTTATACATTGAATATATATATATATATACACTCAATGTTTCATAGAATAACTTCTATCAAAAGAACTTGAAATTATGTATAACATGATCCAGGAATTGTGTTGCGTATACTGCAAGTTAATACGGTGTTGTGTATAGCACAATATAATCTTGGTGTAGCATAAAACATAAGATATATAAGAAATCAAAACAAATATATCTTATAAAATCTCGGGTTGTTACATATAATATAAAGATACATGAAATGGAAAACACCGTTTATGGAGATGGTAGGTTGTACGTACACATAAACGATGTTTCTGTTTTTATTTCGTATTGAACAGATGTAAGTGAATAAGATATATGTAAATACATATATATATATACCTATAGTGGAATTACTATGTCATATATTACTTACTTATTAATAATATATATTTTATAATCACCATTGAATGATGAACGTGGAAATGAATCACATCGTGTCGTGGAGATGGTAAGTAGTACATACACACGAGCAACAATATCATTTTATTTATAGTGAAATAGTATGTAATTAGATGGTATATTATATATATATATAATCATTAACATGGTATATTTATTATCTATATCAGTTATACTAATTATTATACCCATCCATATAATGAAGTGTTGAATAACAAACTACATCATGACATGAAGATGGTAAGTTGTACGTACGCATGTATGGTGACTTTTTCATTAATATGATGGATAGAATAATGAATATGGTTGTAAAAAATTTATAATAACATCCCATTATGTAGAAGGTATAGTATTTATTATTATATTTTGTAAATAACAACTAAATAGAATGTGGAAGTAGAAATAAACATTGAAAGTGGTGATGATGTAATTACCTCTTCTTCGGGTTCTTCCTTTTAATTTGAACAAAACGGCTCTATGGGTAGAATTTATGATCAAATTAAGGCATCTATATTGAATTTAGTTTAGTTGGGAGGATATTTGAGTAGGGGTGGGCCGATCCAAAAGGCTTTGGAGGTCTAATGTTAAGAGAAGGGGAGTACCCTTTTATAAGAGAGGTGAGGGGAACTTTAGAAAAAAGATGAGATGTTAATTTATTATTAAATATTTTTATGTTTCTATAGCTCCAAATTGATTTATTTCTAGGATAAGGTGGGTATGGGTCGAAATCCACTCAACCAATATGTTTTAGAAAAGTTTAGTTCACCATATTAACCTTATCGTTTCTGTTTAAACCTTAGAAAAATAGTTTAACTTTTACCACGTCTTCTTGTATTATTGTAATACATGGTTAATAAACTTACATTAATACTCCAAGAGAACCTAAATAGGTTCCTAAATAACATATATATCATTATAAAATTCCTTTTCAAGAACCTTATATTTTTAGGACTATTGTATAATTTAATAAAATAGTTTTTTTAAACTCATTTATGTCAATTGTGACACTATTTAGTATTTGGTTTTTTTGAAAGTCATAAAAACATGATTACTTCGAAAACAATTCATTGAATCAACCCTAACATGTAATATTAACCTATAAATTTCTTGGAATGCCTCAAAAGTCTCATTTTACATTTATTTTATTTTTTATAATATCAATTATTTTAATCATTCATTAATAAATTAATTACTGCATCATCATTGTGTCATAAATAAATTTAATTATTTTATTTATAAAAAATATAAATAAAATACCATGATTTAAAATAATTAAAGAATTACTTATACCAAATGTTTTAAACCATTGTTATAGGTCCCCAAACCATTGGTATAGGTAAATTAAAAAAAAGTTATAGTGGAAGATTTAACCCACAACTTGTTTGTTATATATCAAAGACTTTACCACAATCCTACAATTACCTTTGTGAAAATAATTAGATAAATATATATATATGTGCGTAATTTATATATTGATTTACTTTATAATATTCGACAAAATAATTCATTAAAAATAAGGGTACTAATCTTAATGGATTTGACAAACCGTTTGGAAAAGTTGTATAAAAATGGGATTTTCCTAACCGTTTGGTAAAACCATTAGGAAATCCATACGCTTTCCCAATGGTTATTCCAAAACGCTGGGAAACGTGGTGTTAATGTTGGATTTTACCAATGGTTGGGCAAAAATGTTAGGATATGTAGTCTTATTGTGGGATTTTTCCAATGGTTTGGAAAAATTGTTTTGAAATGGTATATATTTCCCAATGATTTTTCCAAACTGTTGGGAAAAGTGCGGTTAATGTAGGGTTTTCACAACAGTTTGGAAGAATGGTTGGAAAGCCATAACCTTTACCAACAGTTTGGTAAAACTGTTGGTAAAAGTGGTCTAAAAGAGGGCTTTTCCCAAAGGTTTGGAAAAACTGTTGGGAAATCTATGCCCTTTCCCAATGGTTTCCTCAAACCATTGGGAGTGGGATTGCCCTACGGTTCGGAAAAACCATTGGCAAAGCCATAAATTTTACCAATGGTATTTCCAAACTGTTGGGAAAGGCTACCTATACCAACATTATTTACAAACCATTGGAATAGATTTGTTGGTATAGGTAGGATTTCTAGTTGTGGTAGGAAATATTTTTATCTTTCTAACTAATATTTAAAGCCGATTTTATCATCTGTATAACCCTATGTTAAATGTGTTTTAGTTATTAACATTTGAATTTAACACTTTTAACTCTTCTTTAAATAAAATATAAAAACACTCCTAACCTAATCCCAGTGGATCGAAAAGTATCATATTTTTGTTAAAAGGTTTATTTTGGTCGAAATACACCTATCCAATATAATTAGGACATGTTTTAGGGTAATTATAATATAATTTCTACCATTAATTACAATATTTAATTTTAACCGTGGTAAAAAAATTCAAATGATACTATTCACCAAAAATTATTTTCACCTTATTTAATAACATTTTACTTAAAGATTTCAACCATATCTCTTGGGTTTTTTAAATTAAATTTTATAGAAGCAGTAAAATTACCTTTTATGCAAATTTCCAAATGTGCCGAGAAGGTGGGTAAAAGATGTTAAAATGTTCAATAAAATTCTATAAATCTAATCTTATTATAAAGTGACTCTAATGAATTTAATTGGACTAATATATGTATTATGTATCTATTTTGACTTTAAGATAAATTGAAAAATATAACTAAATGAAAAATTTGGTTTTTATCTACAATGTAGTGTTTTTCACTAATCATCAAAATTTAAATGTTTTTAGAAAAATACCAAAATTTAATCCTAAGATATTTTTGATATTCTCAACTAAAAAATGATGTCTATTTTACCGGATTGAAAACATAGAATTTTCATTAATTAATTTAAAATAAATTTCCGTTGTCAAAACCAGAAAGTGAGTTTTTGAGAAGTAAAAACTACCAAAATATTGATATACTTTTATGTCAAATTTATATTTAAAATTACTATAAATGACCAAAATTGGATTAAATGATAAAAATAAAATGTAATTATACATTAAAACAATTCAAATGTATAATTTAACACTAAAAATTATTTTGATTTAATTTTTTTTTTCAATTAAAACTTAGTATTTTCACTATTCAGCAAAATATGAAAGTTATCAGAAAAACCCCAAAAAATTATCCAAACTAAATTTTTATGTCCCACTTCTAAATAAGAAGTTAATTTTGTCAAATTTTATATAAAAAAGTGTCACATATTGGATTTAAAAAGTGTTCTCCATTAAATAGTAGCAAAAATGAATTTTTTGAAAAATACTTCTTTTATGTGAAAAATTGAATTTGTTGTCATATTGTGTCATAATATTGGTATTGAAATTATATGGAGTATATAAAATTCAAAATTAAGTTAATATTATTAATAACCATTCTTTGAATGGCTAGTTTGGTATGTCGTGGTGTGCTCGAACTCGGTGTTGCGTGTGGAACAAGCTATTGAATTAATTTAACAAGATAAGGTACTATGAAATCTTGGGGTGTTACAAAGGGGATTAAAAACAATATCTGAAAATTTTCATTTAATTTTGATAAATTGTAATGTTATATATACTTTTTTTGCTTTGTCTTGATGGAAATTGTGTCTTATATCTATTTACATAGGTCTTGAGTGATTTAATGGATCATTACTTAATGTAACAGAACTTGTGTTATCTAAAAATATTTTAGTTTCACTAAAATTCATGCCATTGTCTATGAGTGTGTTTGGCATTCCCAAAACGTGAACATGAAAGCATCCAGTTTGTATATATATATCTTAAATAGTGGAATGTTCTATTAAGAATTATTTCTTATAATACCAAGACACTAAAGCTTTTCATAATGAAGGAAAAGTTCTGAAAGTACATTTTCAATCCATTTTACACCAATTAAAATTATAATTTAGAAAAACATTATAAAATTTATTCTACTATCTTCCCTTAAGAGTTATGGAAGTCATAAATACAGACTTAATATATCTATAATTTTCAAACTAATTATAAATTACTTTCTTTTCTTACCATTAAATTCCTCAATGGGATGAGTAGAATAACTCAGTATTCCAAAACCATGGAATCTCTCTACACGATGATCGATGTGTGCTCTATCTTCCAATACACTAGAATCCCTCATTCAACCTAATAGGTGTCACATATCTTCCAATCCCTATAATCCCCTGATATAAACCTCAATCCGAATAATTGAATACAAAAGAAATATTTTTCTAAGGATTTTACAATTCCTCACTCATAATCCTTAGAACATAACTCTCTGAAAGATTATAAAGAATAAGAATGATATGATTAGCCATAGCGGTGTTCAGAAATGTTGAGTTGCACAATTCATCAACCTATAGATCCTTGAATGCACTTCCATTTATAGGAATTACTCCAATTGTCATATTTCCAGGTATCTTGTTGTTTTATACAATATACATAGATGCTCATCACGAGAAAGCTCTGTAAAACATATTCATCCCATATTGTTTTGATATCACCATTACATTGTTGTTATAAATTACATTCGATTAAAATAATTCTATTGGTTTGATTATACAATTTTTTCAGTCTGATGGGATTTAATATTATTAATATAATTAAATGATCATTGGTCTATATGATGAACTAAACTATGTTTTGTTTGATGGATATGAATTTGGTTAGTTTGAGATGAAGAACATTAGTCAATTTGATAGAGAACACAGTATTTATTTCGATGTAAAAGACTATTAGTCAGTCCAATGTATAGGAATTTATGAATATAAATTTTATATTCTCTTATATAAGAACTATTTCTACATTCGATAGAATGTCTTTTTTAAAAATCATTCTAAAATACTTTGCATATGAAAATATTTTAAAATATGGATTTAATAATGTGTCAATGATTTTCAAAATAAAGGAAAAAAATTAGAATTTATAAACTTTCGAATCAATAAAACACCCATGTCATGTAGTGTGAAAGAGGAGTTTTCTATATAAAATTATAAAGATCAGTGGTTAAAGGCCAAATCATCATAGATAACACCCATGTTATATGATGTAATTTCATTTATTAGAATACATTTAAGATTGAAATATACGTCGATACAAATATTTAAGGAATACCTCTTAAAAAGCTATGAGGAAAAGATAGGAATATATCATGGAACTTGAATGAATTGTGATATTTTACTAAAGATTATAATCACTAATAATTTAAAAAGTTATTATTAGGCATATCAACACATAATTGATACTGGCTCCTTAAATGTATCTCTCTGGAGTTTAATAAAGTAAAATATCACTTTTTTTTCTTCTCTTATTTATGTATTTTTTTGGTGTGGATGTGAAACAATAAGAGTTAGGTTCCAAGTGTCCTTCCAAATGTGAATAAAATATCCAATTAAGTATTATATTTCAGAATAATTTAAAGGGAAAATTATTTGGAATTGAAAATAAAAAAGGGAATTTTTATATCGCTAGAGATGGATTTATATTATAGAGTTGAAAAATAAAATAAAATAAATTTTGGGAAATATGATATTAAAATATTGTATTTCACTTTAAAAAAATTAAATAATCATGGATGTATTATTTTCGTAAAAAATAAAAAAGGAAAAATTGTGAAAATATTATTGTATATTCAAATAAATTAAAAAAGATGAGATTAACACCATTCTATTAAAAAGTTAAAAATTTATTATAATATATTGGAAAAAATTATAAGTAAATATGTAAACAAAATATATTTAAAAAGTATTATTTTCATATATAATATGAAATAAACTTCATGTACAATGATCCATCTTTAAAAAATTGAGATTTATCTTATATATGATAGGAAATAAATTTCACATGTAATGACACATCTTTTCAAAAATGAAATTTATTTCATGTATGAGTTGAGATTAATATTAGATAATATTAAAAAATTGATATTTATCTTTTATATAAGATAAAATAATTATTTTTATATACAATAATATATTTTTATTAAATAAAATTATTTCATATATCGGATGGGATAAATTTAATATGTAATTATAAACTGTTTAAGCATGTAAATTTATGACATTTGTGATATGAAATATATTTCAAATTTTATTGCATGAATTTTCAAAATGAATTGTATCTCATGCATGGGATAAATTTATTTCTATATTAAATGATATAACCCTCAAGAAATTAAATTTATCTGGTGTATGTTATGATATAAAAATCAATTGTAATGTAATATTATTTAAAAAATGAAATTTATCTCACGTATAAAATTATATAACATTAATTTATAATGATAGATCATTTAAAATATTAAATTTATCTATTGTATTAAGTGGAATTAATTTTACATATGATGTTCCATATTTTAATAAATGTATTTATTTCTCATGTGTAAGATGATATAAATTGAAAATAAAATGATACATTTTCAAAAAAAAATATCATTTCTTTTGTGAAATTAAATTAATGTGTAGTGGTACAGCATTTAAAAAATGAAATTTACCTTATGTATGAGATGATATAAAATTAATGTATAATGGTATATATTATGATGTGAAATTTATGTCATGTATTATTAAAATATAAAATATATATCTTGGTATTCAATAGATTAATTTTATATAGAAATACATCTTTCAAAAAAATCACATGTATGCAATTAAATATTTTTTTATATTTTTTTAAACATAAATGTAGTTGATATGGGAAATTAAATTAATATCACATAATTAATTTTTTAAATAAATTAGGTTTTTGTATAAAATGAAATAAATTTAATATATAGTGATAAAACCTTTAAAATTTACATTTATACCATATATCATTCATGATAAATTTAATTTATAATTCAAAACCCCACGAAGCTTCTATGAAATCCTAGCCATGGCGTCCCTCATGCCAAAGGAAAACCCCAAAAAAATTTCATGAATCACCAGAACTTCCTTCTATGGAATGTTGTTCCTGTCCATTTCTTACTGGAGGACCCAAAGAAAAAATGACAACCACTATAGGTGTTTCAGACATCATGGTACATTGTTCCTCCCAAAATGGCTAATCTCCATGATCATCCTATAAAGTTCCCAATAACTTCACCATAACACTTCAAATGGACACTACTACAACTATCACTAGGGTTTGGTGTGCCTGAGGGTGGCCAAAATTCATATATAACCTATAGAATGCCTCCAAAACCAGACAAATTAATGGAACAAGGAGGGAGGGTATGAAACATTACATAATATACCTATCAAACTATTCTCATCCTTAATAAAAATAAAACTCAATAAATAAGACAAGGGAATGTTAAAACAATAACTTAGTAAGACACCTCTCATATATCATGTTATAATGAAAACACAACCACCGAATTATAAGGACACCCACTTAAAACATGCGACATCAACACCCAAAATCAAACACCCAAGGAAGATGCCTCTAAAATAGGTAAGACACAATTAATATTCTACCATAATGAAGAAGAAATATATATTTCATGAATCAAGTTCAATCAATCACAACATTAATAAATCATCTTAACACAACCAATCAATAAAAAAATTAAGATACTAAGAGTTCATCCATGAATAATTCTCCGATGTAAATTCCTCCAAACTATGTTACCTAAACAGGACATGAAAAAAGGATTAACATACCCATGAGACACCTACTCCTAATAGTCCTAAATCTCAACAATCCACTTCTCAAAGGTTTCATCATAATCAACATTCAACTCACTCCTATTGATAATGTATGAATTATCATGAAACTTTCAATGAATAAGTGACACATCACAGGCATCATGGATCGAAATCATCTATAGTTGAAGTTCTAACTGATCATAAATAGCTCTAATATGTGCCAACACGTCAAAATGTACACGAATACTAGGAGATAACTTACTACCACAACCAATCCTTTGCATCCCTTGATCACGAGAAACCATAACAAATACATGATCCCCAATATGAAACTCTAAAAGGTGTCCTACTTCAATCAATATAATACTTATTATTGTTTTTTATTTCCTTCATCTAATCCCAAATCACCTATACCTTCTTGTAATGGTAGAAAACAAGTATATACCAATGATTTTTTCCAACATTTTGGCTATAGGTCACCCTTATATCCATGTGAAAAAATTGGGAAGGAACTACAACCACGATTCTCTAAAAACCAAGGGTATAGGTCACCCTTATTCCCACGGTTTTTGTAAACGGTGGGAATATGTCTTCTAGGGTTAAATAATGTTTCATGGTAAGGCAGCGGGAAAACCTATAACCATGGTTTGACCAAACTGTGGGTATATGTAATGTTTCTAGAAACCTATACCAATGAATTGAGTGAACTATTGGTATATGTCACCTATACCAATGGGTTGGTTCATTATTTTTCCATAATAATAATAATAATAATAATAATAAATACATTAATATAAATAAATTATATATATATATATATATAGATATTTGAATATGAGAACAAAAAATGTGTTATATTATAGTGGTAAAGTCATTAGATTATAAGTGGAAGGTGCTGGGATCAATTTCGAGTGGAGTGTTTTTTCAATAAAGAACCTACACCCATGGTCAAACCATGGGTATAGGTTCTCCAATTATTTTTTCATAATAATAATAGTTTTAATGAGTACTTTAATGTAAATAAATTTATATATATATTTACACATATATATATGTATGTATTTGGATATATAAACACAAAATGTGTCATATGATAGTGGAAAAGCAATGGGAGTATGGGAAGAAGGTGTTGGAATCTATTCCCAACATTGTATTTTTTTTAAAAATGACCTATAACCATGTTTAGACCATATAGTGGGTATAGGTATTTCCATTGAAATTGTCTATATCAATGGCTTTGAAATGTGGGCATAGGTAAAGACTATAGTAGTGTTGGCCATGAACCAAACTATGTATGGTCCATAGACAGTTGTCTCTCCAATATCAGTACAACATAATACATATCGACTAGGTCTCATATACAAAGCCTCAAAAGGAGTCATGTTGATATATAAGTGATAACAATTTTTGTATGTTAACTCAACTAACAAAAAGTTTTTCACCCTTGATCTATCAAAATCCAAGATACAATCTATCAATATATCTTCCGTGTTCTTGATAGTACTCCCCAAGTTCCCATTTTTTTGTTAGTGTAAAATTGTTCCAAGTAATAAATGGGAATCAAAATCGTACTAAAGACCACCCAAGACACATGAGGTTAAAAGTGGATCCCTATTAGAGATGATAGTCATTGGTACCCCATGCAGCGATGTTATATTATCCATACACTACCTTGGTAGATGATCCACTTTACCTATTTCTTTAATATCTATGAAATGGTATTATTTCACCATTTAGTCCATAATCTCTTAAATAGTATCACTTCCTCATTTGGGTCATGGAAAACTACTAGAAAAGATCAACAAAATATATTCCCACTCTTAATCGGGGACTTCCAATGAATTCAATATCCCTCCAAGAACACATCACTTTTCTTTCACTTGTATACATGTCAAGCATCATGCTATATCTCAGAAATAATTCTCTTCATCCTAGGACACCATACATTCCTCCTAGATGTATTCCATTGAAGTCATGAAAGAGAGCCTCATTTATCACTGATGAAACAAAAAATATTACTTGTAAAAACATATGATGTTACTCATCCTTTGACCAACCTTCCAAGGGATCAATGAGGATAATATAGTCTCACATCACCTCTACCATTTTGTCTCTCTATAGAGACTCGTCAACACTCTATAACATAGATTATTTCACTTAAATCTTATATAAACATCCTTTATTTTCGACCTCCTATACATCAAGGTGCATAGTTTTTATCTCCTAAATTCCTCTCCAAGCATCCTCAAATTCTTGAACAACAACTATCTATGAAATTTTTATTAGCGCATTAGTAATCAAATTTAATTTCCCTAATGTTTTATAGATCATTTTATAATAGTTCAATAGAAACTCCACCCACCATTGATGATGTAGATTTTGGTCTCACTGAGACAACACATATATCAACCTCTTATTTTTTTAAATACCATAAAGTGAACTCCAATGAGGTAATGTATCGACAAAATCAATATAGAAACCATAGCTAATAACTCAAGGACATGGGTGGTATATTATCATGGGAATATGACTACCTAGACCTATAAGAAATCAAATCTCTCTATTTCATTATATATCATCCCAAACTAAAATAGGAATCATCATAGAAGACATATAGCATCACTCATTCCCATGGTAGTCATAGAATGAGAGAACTAATAAAATACTTCTATAGGTAGTCTGAGGCCCATAAACATTGATAAATCCATAAGAAATCCTGAAATTTCAATTTTTGGGATGTCATTGGGGTTCTAACTTTAGACAATTCAAACATGAACTCCAATAATAGTCTGCAAGACTAAGGAAACTAAAACCCTATACAACATTCTTGAGTGAATCCAAATAAAAAATCACCTCAGCTTTAAAAAGATCCACCGCTTATCATCACTAAGATACCACATGTATAAGGAATCTCACCACATGTATCCATAACTTTTACTTGTATGACATAACATAGAAATGGTGGAGTAAAAGATTCTACAAGTTAGATTTCATGTTCTCCACTTGATCCTCTTCTAACATTTAGTATATGCTAATTATATAGATAAAACCAACTAAAAAGTTATCTAGGATCACATGAAACATGGAGTTCCTATGTCCCAGAAACACAATGAGTGCATTCATGACATCAAATGATATGAACAAGAACTTGAAGTTCCCATATAGATTTCAAAAAGTTCTCCTAAGGTTTCCTCCATCTTAACACTCATTTTATGATATTAATACATCTAATAGATATTTTAAAATAATTTGGATACTTTAAATGATCATAAAATTCATATATCCTTATAAGGGGATAAATGTTTGTGATCATCACCTAGGTCAATCATTTATAATCATTACATAGCCTCGTACTACCATATTTCTTCCTGGAAAACAGTACTAAAGCACTTAAAGGAGATACATTAGGCAAGATGAATACTGTGTGCGTCAAATTATATTCCTAGATCCACAATTCTCATAGATCATATGGGGACATCTTGTAAAGATTCATCAAAATTGGTAAAACACTCAGCTGCATGACTATCATGAACTTAATATCACATTACGGGAGTAGGGTCACAACTTAATTAATGGAAAGAATAATAATAATACTCATCAACCTTAGAAAAATACACTTCCTAATCATCTATCAAGTCCAAGATCAATGATTCTAGCTGTTACAAATATAGCTCCAAACACTTATGACCCATTCAATAATCTTTCTCACAAATAAACACCACACAAAGGCCCTCCATGCTAGATAATAAAATCATACACTTAATGTAATATATAACCATGAATAGAAAATGAAATTATGCCATGCTAATTATAACATTATATAGTCTAATATTTTGTAAAAATAATTCCCCATTTGATCGATTCTACCCAAACAATAGTTCACAAACTAGACACTTATCAAACAAGCTTGAGGGACCTCTGACGGATGTATTCAACACCAGAATCTCTATAAGCCTCTACACATTTATTCCCATAACATAGAATGTGGTACATGAAATTAATGGGTAAAATCAACCCAAATCATATAATGAATAATCTAATTTATATCATAGTAAAATCATGCCTCATATGATCTTTCAACCCTCTGGGTTTTCCCCCTTATATGGAATGAAATATTCAATGCTTGACTTCTCAGCCACACTAGCCTAGCTATTATCCCACTCTATGACCATTATATACTATAGTTCTAGGGGAAAGTGAAATCATGAGGCTGACCCCTACCATATTTTTCACCACTTAGAGTAACATAATCTTGGTTTCCTTGTTGTTGAATATACATTTATGGCCCTGACTGTAGAAACTACCTCTAAGGAAGCCGCTATTCGGACTAATTTGGAATCCAACTGACCATATTGAACTGACTCCCTTGGATGGATGAGAACTGCCTCTATTGATGTACATGGAATCTATAACAGAAGCACACAAGCATTGGTCTCCAGGTGGATATGTTGGAACTTTTGGATCTTGAAAATAGGGAGGTAGGGCACTTAGATAATAAATTTGTCGGTCGTAACCTCAATTATACTAAAATATAAGGCCATTCATATAAATATTTATCTCTCAATATCCACATCCTTAATCTACAACTTTGATCATATGTGAAATATAAATGTATAGATTATGTATCTAATAGTTTGGAACAATACTTCCTCAAGGTGTTGTGCTCTGGAATCCTCAACGGTAAATAGGTTGGCTTGAAATGAATAAGGTCCTTAATACCAATCCTGAGATATCAAAGAGTCAAGATCTTCTATTAGAAGGGGAGAAACGCTTTTTGTTTCACTACCAACATCATTCAATGTAGAAAATATAATGATAAATACCTGTGAAAATTAGTCTAGGATACTCCAATTCCATCCACTCTCTAAGATACAACATCCACCACTGATGGGTTGGTCCTCTATTCCTCATAACCACTTGCGTAAACTAATAATTAGCCTATGAATGAATCAAACTGAATGTAATCCCCATCTCTAATAACCATTGCTCAATCTGTGAATCAAATATTCTCCCCTCATACTTTCCTAAACTCTAAAATTGTAATCCATGCAACATCCTCTGCCACAAGTCACCTTTCTCAACTGGGTTGACCTTCTGATGGTCAACTAGATCATCCTACTAAACATCAACAATACACAACATGTGTAGATGATGACCAGATGATACCCCTATAAAAAAGAGAAACTCATTTTCCTGATGGTATGAAATTTATTTAAATTAATTTAATGTATTCATTAAACCATTCCCCGTGATCACCCCAAATTTAAAAATGATCAAAGATAATTATAATGTATGAACCACTCCTAGATCTCTACCTTGAAATAAATTTCACTTCACTTAGTATATTTGGTATGATTAAGATCATTGTGTCAGATCACAATGGGGACCTAAAATGTCATTCCCTAATTGATCTCCCATGAATATGTGACATAGTAGGTTCAAATGATGTTGTTTCCCTTCCAAACCATGTAGTTTTTCCTAGCTCTTATTCCACAGCTCCATCTTATCACTCAACCATCATCTCTAATACAACTTTATCATGAATCCTCTCCTATGGTACCCCTTTAGTGCCAGAAATGAAGAGAGGTAGTGACCCTTGAAGCCTACCTTCAACAGTGTCTGTCTTGATGATAGCATAGAGGGTATAAAACACACAATGAGATGAATTTCCCTCAATATACGAATTCATGGACAAGAAATAAGATGAAACCACCAATGAACACCATGTCATATAAAAATAAACCAGAATAATAAAAGAAATAAAATCTCATAATTGATGATATAAAATACATATAAGTATCTAAATTAAAGTACCAAAAGACTCCTAGGAAACAACACCTTCAACAACTATCCACTCTAAGCTAGTACGGTCTAGCTCGATCACCAAATCCCTATTATCCATCTAAAATGTAGTTTATATGTACAAGGGTGAGCATAATATGTAAACTAATTAGGATCCACCTAAAGACCTCTCTTGAAAATGTGTAAAGGGAACACTGATTCTCTGGTGAAAAAAATACAAGAACTAATAAGAACGTATAAGGGAAACTTCCCACTCCCAGCCTCACTAAGTCTCACCATAAAGTATCACACACAATGTGAAAAAAAAACATCAAATAATATAATCATAGGTTCCCCACAACCACTTCCACACTAGTTTTCCACTATCATTCCCCAACGCTAAATGTCATGTGCTCACATCCATTCTATATCATCATTTTCATCATAACGGGAAAGCCCACATCTCAACCTATGTTGATCACCATATCATCATTATGTGTAATCTCATCTCTCTAATATTTCCAACCTCATCGCATATGCATCTATCAAATCATAAGCCTATAGTATTACGGTATTAAGAACATATAGGGAATCATCCTCATTCCTTCCTACAACCACGTGTGACCTCCAATAAAGGACATTACACCAGTCATCACCACCAGTTGTTCCACATAATATTACCAAACGGAGAACGGGTAAGAGGGGGAGATCATTCATTAGTTCCCTCACCAACCTAGATGTTTGGGAAAACAATTTGAATAAATAACATTTTTGTGTCCTTAAAAGATACTCCACTCATGTGGGTACATATAAACATTATAAGAAAATTATTGTATAGATAGATATGCACAAATACTAGCCTAATTATGTACACAAAATAGCCCTATAACAAATAATTCACTTCGCCATTACTTTACCACATCCCATCAACAACCATCCTCGCCTCTACAACACATCTACCCATGAACCACATGACGGTAGCCATAAAACATTCCAAATCATCACATTTAAAATTCTATTAGGAAAATTCCATATTTTCCATTATCATTCCACATCATCTTAATTGGTTTTTCATTTCCCATATTTAAAAACAATCCAATCACAGGATAACAATCATATTATTCTAGTTCCATATATCAATTTATCAAAGTTCAATTCATAGACATTTACCACCTCTTGAGTTTCAGCTAAACAATCCAATTTAATGTTCATTATTAATCCATATCACAAGTATCACTTGATAGGACCCAAATAATATATCCAAAACCTCAAAATTCAATTCCAAACTGCAGAGAAATCCACATTACCATCCACTTCGATTTCACCACCCCGTGTTGAATCATCTGACTCTACTATTAAAACTTTTCCTACAATGCACAAACCAGGCATACCATACCAATATGGGAATCAAAGCAAACCCATACCTTTCTCAACCAACCACATCACCAGTTCCCTAATATTTCTAGACACACATGTACAACTCAACCAAACCATTGTACATATTCCCAACCATACACACACTACATGTCATAGCCATAGCCACACAACAATGCTAACTATCCAAGAATATAACAAATCAGTTGTCACAAATATCATTTTCATTATAGATTAATAAACCAAATATTTTTATTTTCTAGCTTTCATTATCACTACATTATTTAAGGTGATTTTAGCACATCAATAAGTAATGCATTCAGAAGTAATTAATACACAATGATAAATGAGTTCACAAAAACATGAAAACAGGCAGAAGATCATCAATTTAACTGGGTTTCATGTTTTATAAAATAATAAAGTTCGAACTAAATGTCACTATCATAGATTATCTATTTATTTTATCATCTCATTCTTATTTAATTATTATTTTCTTTCCATACCAAATAATTAAGAATAATATCATCACACACAATAACACTGAAACATTAATGAAATACATACATATCACCTAGATTTTTTTATATATACTTTTTAAAAATAATTATTAAAATTAGTATAGGGTTAAAATATCATTAAAACTAGGACATACGGCTGATAAGGGATATGCCTCATTTATCCATCTTTCTCCTGGGACAAATGCGGTATGGCCATTGCCGCCTTTCCTAGAAAGTTTGGATAAAGGGGTCGTGGCCCTTATCTCCTTTTCCTAAATAAAAAATATATTTTGAATATACATGTATGTATATTGAGAATGTTTTTTTTATTTTTTTGTTTATATATATATATATAACAAAAAATTTCAGAGAAATTTAACTACTATTTAAAATTAATTGTTACTATCCTTAAAGTAGTCTGAAAATCTCATAGAAACCCTCTCTCATGACTCCCTTTTATAAGGGGGTTTTCCCTGAAAATCATTCTTGATTTCCAATGTGTGATCTTGGTCCACCCTTTCCTGTAAAGAATTAGTAATATATTATTATCAAAAAATAATAATTAATTAATAATAAGTGTTAATAATGAATAAATAATAATAGTAATACCTAAATAATAATGAACTATTAACATTTTAAAATTAAATATTAATAATTATATAATTAGTATTAATAAAATTTTAAACGATATTAATTAATAACTAATTAGTTATTAGTACATTAATAATAATAATAATACACTAAAAAGTTACGAATTAATTATTAATAATTAATAAGTTTTGATTAATAGTAAATAAATAAATACATAATTAGTACTAAATAATATTACAAATAACTAAACAAAAAATAATAAATAAATAAATATATAATTATTATTATTAATAATTATTAATTAATAAATAATTTCATATATTTATTAGTAATTAGTATTAATTAGAAAACATTATTTAATGAAATAAAAATAGTTACATAATAATCAATTAATCTTTAGTATTATAATAATTTAATCATTATTACAAATATTTAGTAATAAAATATTATTTTTTAATTTTTATTATAAATTATATATAAATAATTATTCATATATATTAATTACAAAATATTTTATTGGTTAATATTTACGTAGTATTATTAACAAGTAATTAAACATTATGTAATTACTAAATAATTAATAACAAATAATTAGGTTATTATTTTAAATATTTAGTTACTAAATAATAATTTGAAATATTTATTACAAATTAATATTAATAACTTTTAAATCATGTTGTTTAATAATTATTTATTACAAATTAAAATTAATTAGAAACAGTTGGTTAATTAATTAAATCTTATTTAGTAATAATTAATTATTAATTATTAATTTATAATTTAATCATTATTATTAATATTTTTTAAACACTATTAATTTTAAATATTTATTAGCGAACATGTAATAAAAAATTCTTAATATTACTTAAATTAATTAATAATAAATTAGTTAATTTTTAATTATTATTATTAAAAAGTATTTATATATTGCCTAATTACTAATTAATTAATTAATATTAAATATCAATAATTTATTAGTAATTAGTTAGTAATTAATTAATTATTAATCAATATGTTTTAAAATATTATTTATATTAGTTACTTAATTATGAATGTTTAATAGTTAGTTATTATTTAGTTATTATTATTATTTATTCATTATTAATATTTAATATTAATTAATTACTAATTGGTATTATAATATAGCATTAATTATTTTCCTGAATGTTTTGTCCTCGATCCCACATTGAAAATCCAAAAGGATTTCTAGGGAAAGCCCCCTTATAAAACAGAGGCTTGGGAGAGAGTTTTGTTTAGAATTATAAATTATTTTAATGGTAGTAATGTTGGATATTAAATAGCTATTAAATTCTATTAGAAATTTATATATATATATATATAAAGATAAAAAATTTAAATATACAAACATGTATATTTAAAATATTTTGTTTATTTGGTAAAAGGTGGTAAGGGCATTGCCGACTTTGGCCCGGAGAAAAACAGGTCAATGGAAAAAAAGGAATCTTCCACCTTTCTACGATAGTTTTCAAAATATTTATAACCCAAAGTCATTTAAATAAAGAAATTTAAAATCATATTAAAAAAACTCTAACACCTCCATTTTAATTTATCCATATTCTTAGTTAGTTATCTTCTTTGGTAAATTAGAGAGTCTTGAATCCCCTACCTCGATTCCAATGACGAAATACCATACAAGAGTAAAATAAATGAGGATCAACCACAACCAAATTCAATGGGAAGCTCATGGAAACCGAACCATAGTAATTTTCCATCAGTGTATACTCAAAACATGTCTCCAAAATAGAGGACCATTGCAAAATGATCCTCTATAAGAAAAGATAAAAATTAGAGTATATGGGGATTGAAGAACCTTAAATCAAGAGGGGTTGATTCTAATCATCCATAGAGCTAAAAATCTATAAATTAAATGATTGGTGGGTAGTGAGAGGGCTAAGGATCAACTTGGGTTTAAAGGGAAAGATAGAAAATCAAAGAACAATTTGGAAATCTATTTATAGAGGATGTTTTACTAGCCTCCACCATGATTTAGTGACTCTGACTGTGATTGTTTTTCCTCTCTTTCAAAGGAGAACCATGTTTTCAACATTTGAACCATAAAATCTCACAAGAATTCAAAACCATCTTAAATGGTGTCATGTACAACAACATGGTACAAGATGGTTCAGATGTACTGTGGACCACCATGAATCCTCTCCATAATATAAGGATAAATTCCTAATTGTTTTGACCCATCGAGCCAAGGATGTTGGCTTAGAAAGCTCTAGGTCACTATTTCCTTCTCCCTCATGTTGTATCCTTCTCCACAAAATTTCATGCCTCTATGCCATAGCACTGGGTGTTTGAAGGTCCCTATAACAAGTATAGAAATACCTCTAAAGCCCGGGGATTAGTGTTCCTCATACCAATGGAAGCCCTCACCATCTTCCCATACAACACTTTGTCTTCCTCCTATTTTGTGGTTCTCCTACTCGTTTCTCATAGGATGAACATAGATATAAAATTCCAACCACAAAATAAGTTTCAGAACATGTGGTGCACCATTCCCTAATAAATAATTGATCTCCACATTTTTCCTTTAGATTCACTAAAAACCATGCCATACCACTTCAAAAAGGCCACCACCATGCCTTGTACTACGACATGGTTTTCCCAAGGGTGACCAAAACTCTCCTATAATCTCTGGAACGCCTCCAAACACCCATAAAAGAAAAGGCATTGGTCAGAAGGATCTGGATAGTCATCTTAGACATGGTATAAACGTTATTTTAAAATACATATATAATTTCAAATTATATTTATTTCATCTCTTTCATACAAGTGATAAAGATCAATTTTCAAATTTAATTGTACTATTTTTCCTAAATTATTTAGTTTTTGTGTTAAATTTATCTTATCTCATGGGAGGAATAAAATTAATATTTACAAGTAATTTATTGTAATTTTTCATATTATTTTAAAAAAATTAATTTTTTTAAGTAAATTTAATTTAATATTTTATGTAGTATAGAAAAAATAATCAAACTATTTAGAGTAAATATAAAAGTGTTTTTTAATTAAAATTTATTTGAGAAGAACGTGATGTGGCATTATACTAAAAAATTTCTTATTTAGAATTTAAAATTTTAAGAAGAATGAGAGATATTTAATGTTATGCGTGATATTATAGAATAACAGAAACTAGTATTTTCTAGTACATTAGCACATTATAATCATTTTACTGTAATACCAAATTAACGTGATGTGAATTTTGAGTTATAAAAATAATGCATTCATAAAATGGAAGGACTGAATTGGAATACAATTTTTTTTGAATTTGATATACATATACAAGAGTGTTTAACCCTTATAGTGTTTGCATGGTATAGTCAATTGGTGGCAATGTTAGTGTGGAAACGTGTTTCTGTTCACAGCTTGAAGAAGTTCGCAGCCTGAGGAGTTGACATGTAAATTTGTTTGATTTTGAATTTATCAGAATTCGTATCGGGACTAACATCGTATCCAGTTACACATGATTATAGGAATATCCAGTACAATTTAGATGATGATTAATGTTAAAAAAATTAAAGTCATTCGATTTTAAAATTAAAAAAAACCACGTTGTCAGAATTTTTACAAAAACCCATTTTTACCTTATGATTTTGTTAATGTCATGCAACTGTAATACATCATAAAAAAATTAAAACATTAATAAAACATTTAGAAACATATTAAATAACATTTAGAAATATAAAATAATAAAATTATATTTAAAATTATTTAAAAACAATAAATTAAAAAACAAATTACATATAAAAACATTGATATAAAAAACATAAAAATCACTGATAAAAAACATAAACACATCAAAAAAAATTGGATATAAAAAACATTGATATAAAATAATAATTAATAAATATCAATTTATAAAAAATAATAACACTGAAAAATATAAATTTCCTATAAATTACTATTTTTTAAAACATATTAATTTTTTATTTCATAAATAATGATGTATACAACTATTAATATTTAAAAATTTTAAAAATAATTTTATGAAATAAAATAAAACATGTACTTAGAAAAAAAAATACATTATTAAATATAAAATTTTATAAAAATATTTTTCGGAAATAATAAAATTTTCTCCAATAAAGCGAAACTCAATATTTTATAAATGGATAATCATTTGTATGCTCTAATTTTTTAATGGTGTAAAAGTATTATATTTTACAGTGGTACTAAAAATAAAAAATACCAATTTTAATTAAAAATAAAATTTTTATTTAAAGGGTTAAATTTCAATGAATGATTTCAATTATAAACAATAAAATAAAAAAAATTAAGGGGAAGTTTTAAATTAAATTTAAATAAATTTATTTATATTAAATGAAATTGTATATAATATAAATTTCATATTTGACATCAATTTTATAAAAATATAATAATTTAACATATAAAAATATATATAATAGAAGAATAAAAATGTAAATAAAATGTATATATTTAGGAAAATTCATAATAAATGCACTTATAAGTTATATGAAATATATTATTTTATAAGAGTTATGTAAATAAACATTATAAATCCAATAAGAGTTCCACTAGAGGTTATAGTGGAAGTTCCTATATATGTTCTAGTGAAACTTCCATAATAAAATAAAAGTTTATATTTATAAAACTAGTAAATATATTAATAAAAATTAAATTTTAGCCAATATATTTATATTAAATGAAATTAAATAAAATATATATTAAATTATTTTGCAAATATTTTATAAAAATATTACAATTTTACATTTAAAAATATATATAATACACGAATAAAAATGTAACTAAAATTTATATATTTTGGAAAATTCCTAATAAATGCACTTATAACTTTTATTTAATATATTTTTTAAAAATCATTATAAATAAAAATTATAAATCCATTAATTTACCATTTAAAATTTTTTATAATACATGAATAAAAATGTAAATAAAATGTATATATTTAGAAAAAATTATAATAACTATACTTAAGAAGATATATTAAATATTTTTTTACAAAATTTTTATAAATAACAATTACAAATCCATTAAGAGTTCTAATAGAAGTTCCAATGGTCGTTACAGTAGAAGTTCCAGTGGATGTTACATAATAAAAAAATATATATTTATAAAAATATAAAATATATTAATAAAAATTAACTACTAATAAATATATTTATATAAAATTTATTTATATAAAATATGTATTTCCTTTTTTATATAAATTTTTTAAAAATAATACAATTTACCATTTAAAAATGCATATAATATATAAATAAAAATGTAGAAAAATGTAAATATTTTATAAAATTTATGATAAATGTTTTTATAAGATATATCTTTTTCCAAAAAAAATATAAATTAAAATTATAAATCCAATAAGAATTTGAATGGGAGTTCCTATGGATGTTCTAATGAAATTTACTATTGATGTTCTCATGGATTTTCCACAAGTCAAAAAAAGTATAAATTTATAAAACTAAAGAACATATAAATAAAAAATAAATTCTAATAAATAAATAAATATTAAATGTGACTACATAAAATATATATTACATTTTTGACATAAATTTAATAAAAACAGTGTGATTTACCATATAAAATTTTATATAATACATGAATAAAAATGTAATATATCTATGAAAATTTATAATAAATTAACTTAGAATATATAATAATTATATTTCTTAGAAAATTTGTATAAATAAAAATTATAAATCCATTAAGAGTATGATTGGAAGTTCCAGTGGATGTTATAGTGCAAGTTCTAGTGGGGGTTCCAATTGAAGTTCCAATTCAAGTTCCACTATATAAAAAATGTATATATTTATAAAACTATAGATTATATTAATAAAAATTAATTTTTGATAAATATATTTATATTAAAAGCAATTATATAAAATATGAATAACAATTTTTAAATAAATTATAGAAAAAAATATACTTTACCATTTAAATATATATATATATGATGAAAACAGCGTATTTAAATATCTGCTGCAACCAAATTACAATGCTCTAGGTGGAAAGAAGAGAACCAGTATGTATCCCACCGACAACCCTTTGTGGATTCCAAAAAATGGATGGCACAATTTCTCTATCTCCCAACAGATGAAAAGACACCAGAAGAGAAAAGAGGAACCAAATATTGGATACAATAAATAATAGACCTGAAGGGGTGATGGCTATTATCAACCTCCTATAAATTATTTATGATAACTATGTAGTCAAAGTCAACCATGATATTCCTCCAGCCTTGAGAAGAGGTAAACTACAACCCATCGGAAATGGCCATGGCTTCGACCACAATATGAACCCCACATGAATCAGTCGAAGAATTTTTTTCTATAATGATCGATCCTGAATGATCACAGATGATAGCAGCAATCCCCACAAAACTATCTCCTTGAAGCACCACATTAATATTAATTTTGAAAATTACCAGTGGGGGAGGAAGCCGACTAGCTGGGTGGGCCTGGACGAGTGAAGGAAGGCATAACTCCCACTCATCAATCCACTAGGAACTCAAAAATTGGGATCACGTAAGCTAAATCATATTATCCAATGAAATAATTTCCAAAAAAAGGCATTGTGGCAGAACCAAATATTCCACACCAGTATGCATAATCAAAAAATAGTATGAGCTGTCAATGATCTGAAACATTCTTTCACAACTAGTGTAGTCTCCCCAAGGATTCTCTAGAGTGAAAAATCATGTACAAAAAATTCCGACCACAACCCGCCCACCTGGGAGAAAGTAAAAATAGAATGAAACTCATATTCATCATTGTATCCCAAAAGAGGGCATCATGTGATCTCAGGAAAGTGGTGGGAAATAAGGCAGAAAAAAGGTAGTAAGGATGACTTGATAAATTTTTTGATAGAGATGTCTTGCCTTAGGTGGGGCCTCCAATTTCCAAAGAGACTTCCACATAGAAGTCCCAATAGAAGTCCCACACCCGACACAGATCTTATAGCCCATGCAGACAAAGTATCAACTTGATTAATCTGAAAACCAAGGTAGCATGTCTCGACTAGAACTATATCCTATGAGAATATGAAAATTAGATTTTCATTTTTCCTCATAAAACAAAAGATTATTATTTGGAGATTACCAACCACTAAGATCATGAAATAGGTTTGAAACGATTGAGACCAGGAAACCAAGGGTCATTCCAAAAAATAACTAAATCCCCCTTATAAATTATCCAGTAATGTTGGCGGTTTAGGACACATTTGGAACCCAAAAAACACCTTTAGAATAAGCTCATCTGAGGTCCCAGAAAAGAAGGAAAAAGGTCAAAATGGGGGAAGTACTTAGATTTTATTACATTTTCACACAAACTATCAGGATTCTATAAAAGGATCCAACCTTGTTTTTCTTTAAGGGAGTGATTAAAAAAATTCAGTCCCCTAAACCCCATACCCCTAGATGCATTTGGTTCACAAGGATTCCCCCGAGATACATAATGTAATTCGTTATAAAAGTATAATCCTGGGATCAAACAAAATTCCATAGAATCATTTATTACATCAAAAACAAAGAAATGTTTCCTGATGAAAATACTATCATCTTACTTGATTTTCAATAGTTATGTGTACATAGATACCAAATCCAAAACATCTTATATCACTGAAGTTCCTCTGTAGTATCTTATACTCCATGTGACCGATCAAGAATGTTCTCACAGTGTATCAAGATACTCATCACAAAAAACAAATTCACAAAAGAACATGAATAATCCATTCTCAGATCAGGAAATAAAAAAACTATTTCAATAGTTGAAATATACATGATTAAATCATTCCTTCTAGGAAGACAGGGAACTAATAACTCGATTTCTCTAGAAACTAGAAATAGATAACTAGTTGAATAAGAACTAGATATATTGAAAATGACAGTGCTGAGGGTTGGATTCAGGAATAACACATTCACTGCCCTAGTTCGATGATATATGATATCACCTACCGAGACATTGAGGTAAAGCATTTGAACATTGATTTCGAACATTGGGTTGGAGAGATTATTCCCAACGTTAATTAATGAAAACCAATAGTCTGAAAAAACCAAAAAAATAGAGAAACATACATTCAAATGTAATAAACATAAAGAGGGGCCGACCATGGGGAACTAGCTGTTTGGGTGCAGTTTGGAGAGGAGTGGTGCGATTAAGTAGGGAAGTGGGGCTCAGTAGCGATGAGATCTGGCGGGTCATGATGACAGTCTGAGGACATGTGCACAACAATGTATTTTTGGTTCAGTAGGGGGTCATTTTTCAAAGGGGGAAGAGGCGGAGAGCCCAGCTATAGGGGCGAGAGCAACCAATGTTGGATGAGGTAGTGTTCGGTGCATGGATGAGGGAGCTTCCAATACACAGGATGAGAACAGAGTACCTATTTTTTGTGGGAGGAGGGAGTGGCTGGTGTGTTTATTTGGTAGAAGGATCGACCGATGAGCGTAGAGGAGGGACCGTCCGATGCATCGAAGGTAATATGTATAGAAGGAGGGAGCAGTTCTAGGGGAATCAGCCTGAGTGAGGGAGGAGGAAGCATCCCATTGAAGGGGAAGGATATGGAATGATGAGATGAAAATGACTTCCAATTTCCACTGTATTTCAATTCCACCACATGTAAAATCAAATACATGTCAACATACCATGATATCACTGGAATATTATATAAAATAGGGTACATGAGAAAATAAAATCTGGTTTGTATCGGATATGATTTCCTCTCATAACATGTATGGCTATCAATCAATAATGAGTGGTTATTTTTAAAAATATAAAAAAATGGAATTTGGATAGATACATAATATCCCCCAAAATTTACCGTTTTTTTTAATATATGTATTTATATAATGATAATTGTTTCAGTAGTGTTGGAAGGGAATTAAACATAATTTATATAGAAATTAATTTATATAATGATTATAATATAGAAATGAAACTATATTAAAAATATAGTATTTATTATAAAAAAAACATTTTTAGAGCTGTGGTAAGTTATTCTCTTTTTACACCTTATTGTATTAGGAAAATGTATTTAGGGAAATAAACTGGTTTCCATGTTCCCTGGATAAGAAAGTGGGAGGTTATTCCAGTATTTTTTTCAATATATTGGGAATCTATATGGTGTAATAACAATCATAATAGACTCTTTAATATCTTCATTGCATGAAAATGATCCTTTTGTTTATTGAATATTTTCCTACTTTGAAATCATATAGATTTCGAGAACGCACTTCCATAGGGGGTGTGAGGTTAATGAATTTCAATGGAGTGGATTTGTATGCACTAAAATGTATGAATTGAACTGAAATTTTTAAAAAATTTATTTATACAACTAAACTATATGAATTAAAAATCTCTATGAATTGTTGTATGTACTAAACAGCTTGAGTTAAAAACAAGGTTTTTAGGTGTGTTTTTTTGAAATAAAATATAAATAGTAATATGTTTTTTCACTTTAAAAAAGTGGTTTACAATTTGTCGAAAAATTTATTTGTGGCTTTAATGTCTTTGATCACAAGCCAGAACAGTGGGCATTAAATCCTAATGCCTCAACTAAAAAATAAACTTTTTGAGCTTATATATTTTATAATTATGAAATAATTAGTACTTATTAGTAAAATATAGTAGTCAAATAATAATTATTAATTATTATTAAAAAATTTACTAATAAAGTATTAATTATATTTAAATAATTACTAGTTATTATTACAATTAATTAATTGTTTGCTAATAAAGATTTGATTATTTCCTTGCTAACTATTATTTATTAATACCAGTTATTATTAATTAATACTAATTGTTGATAATTAATTATAAATATTATTAATTATATTTAACTAATTTATTATTTTTAATTAAATATCATGAATTATAATTAGCATTTAATTAGTATGTATTTAATTATTAATTATTTAGTCACTAAATTTTATTAATTATAATTAATTATTAATAAATAATTACAAATTTCTAATTAACTGTTTGTTAATTTCAAATTAAATAAATCCAGATTAATAACAATATTTATTAAATAATTACTAATGTTTATATATTATCATTAATTATTTAAAATTTATTTAAAGTTATTATAAATAATTAATAATTAGTAATTTTTGATTAATTAGTAAACACATAATTAATAACTAATATTAATTAATTAATTAATTACTTATTATTATAAAATATTTTTACTTAATTCCTAATTATTAATTATTTATTTTATAATTTGAATTTAAATAATATCTCATTAATAAGTGTTATTAATAAATAATTACATTTAATTAGTTGAATAATGTTTCCATAATAATTTTAACATTATCATTGATATAGGTTGAGATCATCAAAATTCATGATATGGTGAAGTTTGATGCACTAGAGGTTGTCTTCTTCATGTATAGTAGCATCGAGTGTCAATTTCTCATATGCATGTGATTCATTCTGTGGAGGTGTATATGTTGCCACTTGGAATTTGAGATGTGATAATGGTCCACCTAAACATTCTACCACTACATAAGTGGAAGAACATACAATCCCATAATAAATCAACAGGTTTTGTGAAAGCACCATCATAAAGGATGATGAAATAGGAAATGGTGTCTCATATGTGCTCAATTTTTCTATAATAGATGAATAATGTGGGAATTCTGCTAAAAGAAATGGATCTCATGGTTGTTAGTACACATAAAAGAATTCTTGAGTCTCACCTACCTAATGTGCTTCCTTTTTTTTCACAAACTAACCCTAGAAATCCATTCAATAGACTCTATAATTATCCTAGAACATGACTGAGTCACGTTTCTAATCTTCCCATGTAGACAACTAGTACCCAGGTCACAGAACACAGCCACTAGGAACAATTTCACATTTGAATAAAAAACAATAATAGTAAAATAACATTCACACCAAAGTAAGAAACATAAATAAAAGTAAGTGACTATAGAATAAATAATAAATAAGGCTACATCGCCTATATAAACACTAGGTACATCAACGAGTAAACACCAACTCCTAATAAGCATATAGGCTATGATAAAGATGATACATAAGAAACCCTAAAAGGGGGGAATAAACCCGATACCATCAATCTCTGAGAAACCCATGGTCATATTCAATATCCCATGCCAAACATACAGCACAACCCACATCCCAAATCAATGGAGTCCTAGGTAGAGGCACCAAAAATGAATCCATAAGAACTGCATATACCCAGCGGTATATACAGGGTGTGAGTGAAACCAAGCCCAGTAGGAAAGAACCACATTTTTTCCAATTATCTTAAAGTACAATCCATTTAAGTGTAGTTTGAATTTATAAATGAAAACATGTTTACAATACATAGGTGTCTAAAAACCAAATCATACACACCCATTTCAAAAAAAATTAACTTAAATGAAGACAAACACTTGAAACCCAATTTTACAATACCTTAGAACTCCTTTATAAAACACCCCCTTCTCTTCAAAGAAAGAAGGGAATAGTCAAATCATTTTACCAAACACCTTTAATTCTATTAATGATAACCATTTTTAGAAACAATTAACAACGTAAAACCCCATATTTTCCCACTTTGATAATATTTCACAAAAAAGATCCATTTTCAAAAGCGGATCATTTAGCTTTCCAAAATCAATTTCTAAATCATTTTCCCACGTCAATTTGAAAGTGAACAAAACCACCACTCATGAAAGAGTAAGAAACATGGTACCTAAAATAATACAAACAATCCAAATATTCCAAATATAAATAAATATATCAAAACTACTCAACAATAGGGGATAAAAAAGGATTAAACACTAGAATACCCTAAATCATCCAATAGAGTATATCTAAGTATCACAGGAAACTTCCTATGAGTCCAATATAATGGTTTAAATTAGAGAAAAGAAACCTAGTATTGAATAAATAAACCTTTCTCTTCCCCAGTATCCCCATAGAACTATCCATAAAGAAGATTTCCTGTAACTCCTTCGTTCACAGGATCAAAGAAAGAATATAGCTCACAAGGCCCACTACCCATAGATCTAAACTATCCTGGAGTAGCCAGGTAACATTCCATAGTAAATTTACAATCTATATTAGGTTTTTCACTTTTATGGACCTCTACATATTCCCCTAGGACTCCAATTAACAATATCAAATAGAGGTGAGAAATCACATGCATCAATATATCAAAGAAATGACTCACACCACACATCCACACCCTCACAATCAACAACCCCCATCACAAATCAATCATATCACATGAAATATACAACATTCCCCATAGACCATATTACACATTATGAAATAAAAAATCACCCCTATGGGGTCATAATATAACAAAGGGTATCAAGAGGGTGTCACTCTTACACATACACCATTTAGAAAATAACCAACGTGTAAAATTTTCTTTTATCCAAAGTCTTTGAGTACTAATACACCTTTCAATGGTTTGGAATCCCAATCCAAAATAATATCTATAAAAACCATGGTATTAAAATATTCTTATAATAACCATCCAAGTTAAATCACTCAAAACCATTTGGAAGATCCTTTTTAAGTATCAATGAATTTCTCTTTAACATTCCCAAAGAGCTTAAAAACTCATCCAAAATTTGATTCATAAGGAAAAAAGGGTAAAAGCGTTTCAAAATAACACAAACTCCATTATGAAATGTTTCTCTAAAAATATCAAACATTTATCAATTTAAATAATTCTTAAATTCTAAAGAAAAATCTATTGAATTCAAAAACCAAACATCTATTTCCCTTCATGACTTAAATGAGGTCGAAACCATTTTTAAATCTAATATTCAACTTAAAATCATCTTTTAACAATTATAACTTCTTTTAATTTCAATCCCTTCTTGAAATAAAAATTGAAAGGAATTTTTATGAAGATTGAAACCACCTTGATAACATTTAAAATATAAAAAAACAGTCAAACATGGATTAAATTTAACAAATAGGGAACTTTAAATTACAAAGAACTCAATGTATTGTAAATTTAATAAAAATCACAGGACCCCTTACTCTTTTCAATAAAAACCATGCCAAAATGAATCTCCTATGAAAGTTAGCGCTCAAACTAGACGAAAGGGACCTCGAAAATTCATAGTTAAAAAATTCCATTAATCAATCACTAAAAACAATAATATAAAACCCAACACCCCCTGGGGTTTTCAAGAGGGAAAAACCACAAAATTAGGGAAGGGAAAAGATAAAAAACAATAATGATGGTATTCCCTTGAATGAATATTTAAGAAAAGTGGTTTGGGGTCATAAAAATGCAATGGAAGGGATATAGAATCCTGTTTGGGTGCAGATTAGCTTTAATGAATGAGAGGAAGCATAAATAATCCCCCTGGGATCATTAAATTGAGAGAGGGAAAACCAGAATTTCATTTTTATTTGAATCTAGGTAACATACAGGGTTAGGCTGCATGATTTGGTAAATTGTGACTTAATCATGTAGTTGACATTGTATTAATAAAACTCATCCATGTGGTTTTCCTCATTGACTCACATGATCCATCAACCCATGTTCCAACCATGTCGAATGGACCTTCCCAAACACAGATCCACACCGCACACTTGCTGCATGGGTTGCCTAATCAAGCATAAGCAATGTGAAAGATAACTAAAATAAAGCAATATCCACATAGTTACAAGTAAGAGTCAACCCATCCATGTGATACCTATGTAGGTTAAACCATTCATATTAGAAAACATCTAGAAACTTCCCTATATAAGTGTACCCGAATGGTTTCTCCTAAATCATGCCCCCAAGCTTTGCATAGAAGAAAAAATTCAAGAAAATTTTAACTCAAATACAAAACCATTAAAATATTTAAAACTCCTCCAAAATTTATTATAATAATTATTTGGAAACCATTTTATCGTGACATAGGGCATTAAAATCTCCCCATTATTCCACTTTATTCCCACATAAAGAACATTTTCAAGACAAAAGTAACTTGGATGAGCCATAACTATATCCTCGAGAATGAGGTGAAATGGATGAACAACCACTATATAGGATATTAGTATGTAAACATTATAATATTTATGATTACTCCATACCAAACTATTGATTCTAAAAAACTAACATACTTTTCTAACAAAAACACTACCATAGTCACTTGTGTATGATCCAAAGGAGACAATGGCCAAGCATAGATCTCCCCACCATTTATAATTCTCTTAAATATTTCATCAAAGGAGTAAACACTTGAATAAAAACATACACTATGATAATGAATCCCCAATAATTCCAAGGAACACTTAAGAATCATTAAGCCATTGACCCCCTTCAAAATCACATGAATCCATCAGACACAAAAGATCTCTAAACAACCTTCCCTAACCCCAAAGGGGAACCCATACCAAGGTAAACTCAAACTCAAAGGACTCAACAATCAAA
This sequence comes from Viscum album, assembly GCA_963277665.1. NCBI lineage: Eukaryota > Viridiplantae > Streptophyta > Magnoliopsida > Santalales > Viscaceae > Viscum > Viscum album. The sequence continues at coordinate 939,160,111 of OY728150.1, forward strand.
ATGATCAAGAAATAATTAATACTAACACACATCACATCCACATGGGACCAATCAAAATTATTTCATAAGAATAAATAATAAGGGATCCCTATCCAGGTCACTATACATTATGGGTAAACTATGACCTCAATCTCAGAACACCACCTCTTGGTGAACCCCATAAATCTAGCATTACAGAGTTCTCAGTCGACCAAATGAAACATTAGTCCTAATTACCAATGTACTAAAAAAATGTTCACCCATGCCTAACTCAATGAGAAACTAACATCAAAATAGTCACAACATAATAGAACCCTAAAATCCATGAAGGAAGGAACTTGAAACAACAAGGCACATATCCAAGACAAAAATACCAAAGGAATTCACATAATTTGAAAGGTATACACATTTACTCATAATACATTACCTGTCACAAGAGAATGACCCAAGCATCCTCGATATATACCAAAATAAGTTTCTCAAAGAAACAACCATTTAAGGAAAACAAATGAGAGTTATCAAATCATCTACAAGGCTTTAGTACTAATAAAATTTCTCAATGGAAACCACAAGAATAAAACACCAAACATTCTCAACTAATCAATCACAATGTGGGTAAAACCATTATCCCAAGAACCCCTTAAACAAAAAACAGGCTATGGATTACCAAAATAAATATAGAGTCTAAGAAAAGGCAAGAACAAAAAAGGTCAAATCTAGAAAAATAGAAGAAAACACGTAAGTATCATGTATAGTAATATCATAATATCTTCCAAAAAGACCTTTCTATTAATATCTTGGCCACCATCATGATAAATGAAACTCACTTCTCTCATTACTCAAACCAAACAATTTACACCATTCCAAATCCCTAAAAAGAATTACCATTTAAAAACATATTATGAAAATCAATTTCCAAATAAATTTTAAAATATCATTTAGAAACCTAACCATTTTTTATAAACCCATTTATCAAAAAATTTATACCATTACTAAGACCCAACAGTCGAAAAATTCATTTAACCCAAGGGAAAACCATCTTCTTTTTCAGGAATATACTAATATTTTTAGAAAAGATAAAAGCTCAAACCCATTTCCAAAATAAATCATGATCTATTTCAAAATAATCAATATTTAAACACTTCTATTACCCTTAGCTAAAACTATAAAATCTAATGATCATCAAGCCCCATTTTCTTTTCAAAAATAGTTTCATAATTCTTTTGAAATCATTTACTCTTGGAAAAAATTAAAAATAATCATTTCTTAAAGAACCCCCTTAATAAATTAAATTTATCACACAATTCCACCATTTAGAGACAAATTTTAAAATAAAACACACATTTTTGTGATAAGAAAAACTAAATATCTTTCTCAAAATAACTAAGAAATGGTTTTCAAATAAATCACGTCGTAGGATCTCTTTTATTGAATTCTGAAAACCATTTTCCATAACATAACACAATGTAACCAAGTGAAAACAACTAAAAACCTGATCATAATTACCAAATCCAACAACATTAAACCAAATAATATTCCATTATAACCCCATTAAAAATATCCTATCTTAAAAAACTCCAACAGAAATATCTATTTGAACTAATCAAGGGAGGAGGGGATGAAATAGAAAATATATGGAGGGAAAACATCACTATGCATGGTATGGCCACATGAACTGGTAAACTATGGGCTAATTATGAAAATATAATTGTCATAGTTTCTGATCTATTCCAAACAAGAACCATACAGCTTACCAGACCATGAATGCTAAAAATGAGTCCACAATTTAATCAATACCTTCACCACTGAAACTGATATTGACCCCTAAAATCACTGATACACTCAAAAAGGATCAAAACATTATATAGACGTATCAAAATATATCAAAGATATCTAATTAAAATATCATAATCAAGACTCCAGCATCATTCACCCAGGGAAATTCAAGGTTAATTGTTAAGAATAATTTTCCATTAAATTTTCCACACACTCCAACTATTTCTCTATGATGATCCTAGTCTCCAGACCTCCCACACACACACTAAATAATAATAGGATTCCTATAATGCCATTTTTCATGAACCAACTTTAGAAATCCATCCATTGGACTCCCGAGCCGGCTGATAACATAATCGAGGAGCATTCACGATCTCCCTTGGATAACAACTAATACCATGGTCTTAGAATATAATCGATGGGAATGATTTAACCCTTGAATTGGAAATAAGATCAATAAACAAATTTGTACATAGAGTAAGAAGTATAATTTAATGTAAGTGATTTGAGATTAAATTATAAAGAAGGAAACATAACCTATAGAAATACAGCTTAAATTAATGATTCAAAATCAACACTTTTTAAGAATAAAGATTACAACAAATCCAATACAAAAGTATCCCAAAAGGGAAAAATAAAATAAAACTACATCCCATAATCTCTGAATGCCTCACATTGACACTCCGCATCCCATTACAATCACTAGACATAACCCACATCCCAACTCAATGGCGGCCTAAGCCAAGGAACCAAAAATGAAGCCATAAGAACTGCATATAGCAACTGGTATATAAAGTGTGTGAATGAAACTGAGCCTAGTAGGTAAAAATCACTATGTTGATTCAACATTTATAATAGGAAATCCATTTTTTGATTATTTGAAAATAAAATTGAAATAAGTTATCCAGTCTACAGGTATATAAAATCTAAATCACACACACACATTTTATGAAATATGTTTATATGTATTAAATGAATGGAAACACTTGAAAAATGCTTTTGTCTAGACTCATCCATATTTTTTAAAGCCATGACCCCAAATTTTCAAATAAATATAGTCAATGTCAAAACCTTTTTATGAACACCCTTAAATCAATGAAAGATTACCATTCTATAGAAACCATGAACATGGTAAAAACCTATCCTTTTTTTCTTGGAAAACATTTACCAAAAAAATATTTTTAAAAAGTGCTTCATTTTATTTCCAAAATCAGTCTCCAAATTGGTTTCACTAATAAATTTGAATGTGAAAAAAACCAATACACATGAAAGAGTAAGGACCATGGTACCTATAATAATAATAAAAATTCAAATAATAAAAACAAAAATAATGTTACCATAACATATAAAAAATATCAGATAAAAAAGGTATAAACACTGAAATCTACAAAACAATCATATAGTGGATATCAATGAATTATAGGAATCCTAATAGGATCCATGTACAACTATCTAAATTGGAGATAAGGAACCAATGATATAATTAATAAACTAATATAATCATCAGTATCCCCATCAAACTATCTAGAAATAAATGGATCATGAACACCTTCATCAAAATGATCAAATAAAGAAGCTATCTCACAAGTCCCACTAGCAGTTCTGGTCAAACCATCTCAGAGTAGCTAGTAAAAAATCCTCAATCAAAAAACTTCCCATCTTATGATTTTCACTTATCTATAGTTCTATTATGTCCCCTGGTAATCCCTTCACCAATATCATTTTTAGGTCATAAATAACATGAATCAATTAATCAAAACAATAACTCGCACATTACATCCACACCATCAAAATAAAAAAACCAATTCACAATTCAATAATAGTAATTGAAATAAAAAACATGCCCCATAGTCCATATTTCATAAAATAAATCAATAATCACCCCAAATGGGTCATAATATAAAAAAGGGATCAAGAGGGTCTCACAGTCTCACACATACCATTGGAAAAACACCTAATGTCCCAAATGGTAATTTATCAAAAGACTTTGAATACAAAGTCACTTTTCAATAGTTTGAAGTTATAGTCCAACCCATTGTTCCAAATTCAAGTTATTGAAATCTTCTTATAAAACGCGTTCTAATATAACTCACTCAAAACCATTTGGAAGAGGCCTTTTAACAATTTACACATTACTCTTTAGAATTACCAACAAGAATAAAATACTAATCCCAAATTCAATTCATGACAAAAAAAATTTTAATTCCTTTCAAAATAACACACATTTTATTTCAAAACTCTTCCCTCAAAATTTATAAAACATTTAACATCTTAATACATGCTTGAATTCTCAATCAAAATGTCAGGAAGTCCAAAACCAAACCTCCCATTTTACATCATAACCCAAATGAGCTCAAAACCATTTTTAAATTATAAATTAAACTTAAAACCATATATTAAAAATTATCAGAATATTTAATTTCAAGTCTCACATGAAATGAAAAGTGAAAAAAATTCCCAAGGGAAACCTCCTAGAGCACATTTAAAACCGAAACAATCCATTACACATGGATTAAATTTAACAAAATAGGAATTGAAAATATGAGATCACTAAATGGAATGAAAATTTAAAAAAGGGAACATAAACACCTACCATAATTTGATGAAAACCTCTACAGATCTTGTAACAACCCATATTTTGAGTTAAGGTAAAATCCAATGGAACTTGAAATTAGAAATGTACTGGATGGGATGCTTTTAAAACAAAAAATTGGAATGTAATTATGATTATTGGGACATTATAGGACTTTGTTGAATACTAAGTGGTTTTAATGGTGTTTTTTGGAGTTTCTGTAGCACCAGTGATCAGAAACTCCGGTTTTGGTGCTCTGAAGAGGGTACATAGTTTTTATAAAACTATACGGACCTCAACAACAAATTGTGCAACCCATAGAGGAGGATAAAAGGTTCCCTCCCTGGGCTACAAAGATTTTACCCAAACTGTGCACCCTTCTCTCATGGGTAGTTTCACTTAGGCATTACCCTCACACATTTCATTGCACGGTTGACGCATTATTAGGGTAACTATGCGGGGTAAACTGTGTGAGGTGTTTTCTTAATGATTAGGTTCCACAAGGTTCGTGCATGGTTTTCCCAAACTATATAGCCAAACCATGAAACCTAATTTTTGAGTTTAAAATTACAAAATACCATTTATGTGTATTTAAACCCCTTTTTTCATTCCTTCTCCTCCAACAGTCGTGTGAGGATCTCTTTGAGTCATGGATTAACCTCATCCACGCCCAACATAGACATGATGATAAATATTTTATACGAAGCTGGATTCAAGATCTATTAGTCAATACAGGTCCACATTTGTAAGCTCTAGATTAATTTTGAATCATTCTTCATTTAATATTCTCTTGGATGTCCTATTTAGGTGTAAGCTCATTTGCCCTATTTTCAGGGTGAAGGTCCATTTCATAGATTTCATTCAAACAAGATCAAATCAGAGTGTTATATTAGATGAGTGATACATCTTAAGTATGAGGTAAGTGTTCTTTAATGTTTTCCTCAATTTTAATTTATTTTTAAATAGAATTGTAGCACTGTGTGCTGGCCTTGATAGAGGGTCGCCTATTAATTGACTACGTCATATTAAATTTAACCTTGTAACTTGGTACATGTATGTTGATCCTTGTTTAGAGAATTAGATAATTATAATCTCTTGTATGGACACCCCATGGGTGTGCCACATGAATTTACCATTTATAATTAAATTACTAAAATCTCTAAACACCTCTTAAGCATTTTAATTTGACTATAAATAGATTTTCCCCTGGTATATGATTGTCTAAATGATAATGGATCCATCTTAATACCACTTGAACCATTACAAGTCAAATATCTATATATGGTATTTAATTTTAAATATTTTTTTATGAATTGAAACATGTCTTGGAATGGATTTTATAATATGATCAATTAATTATTTGAAGAAAAATGTCATCATTTTATAATAAAACCCTTAATGGAGGTGTGTTTCCTTCTAAACTAAAAACTATTGGTTTTTGATATAAATCATGCATAGCTTGTGAAAATTTATTTTCTTATATGCTTTGATGTCATGTTATTTCATGTGGCATGTTTGAGATAAGGAATTTATTGAAGATATAGAATGAATGTTACCCATTATATAGATGAGTAATGAACCAATCTCCTCCTGAGGGATTGGATTGCTTTCTAAATGGGATTACCCTTGTAGGTAATTTCCCAGTTGACCATGGTACCTACAATGTGCATTCTTATACATTGATAAGGGAATTTTCATGTTTTACTTAATTAAATGGAATATAGTAAATGAGTTAGTTGAAACAATATATAAGGGTGGCAAGGCCACAACAAATTTTTCTTGTTTATTAAATTTAATTAATGAAATGTTATTCCATGTTATGAATGATCTTATTAAATGTGGAGCATGAGAGGTAATACCACATGGATCCATTTATTTTTAATTTATTATGATGGAACCCTTATATGGGATCGATAAATGTAAGTCAATAGAGGTGTTCCCTCATGTACTTTTATTAAAATTACGAGAACACCTTATACATAGGATGTGGAATGACGGTAAGGGTTATGTTGAGGATGTAGCATCATGCTCTCTTACATCAGGTGTTGACAATGATGACTCACACCAGTGATACCATATTGGATATTGGATTTACATGCTATATTCCTTGATTAGAGTTTTTCCATGGAGGCTCACTCTTCATCCCCAGTGTTTTTGCATGAAATATCTCACTCTATAGGGATGTAGGGAATGTACCCAATTTAATGAGATTACATGGTCATTTAGACTGGTTATGAATTTTTAAGTTATGCCCCCATCTAGATAGAATTTATTATTCCAGGTATATGGATTTTACGCATTTAGACACACTTAGTTCATGTAGGTGGATTCAATATATAACAAAACTATATAAATAATTATTACTATATATATAATTATTGACCAGAATGTTTATTTCAGATGTCAGCAGAAGTACGTAGAGCCTCTTAGTGTCCTTTAAGAATCTAGTTGTGTTGGTTAGTTACTTAATTTAGTTTTTTTATTTATTCTTATTACATGCACTAATATACTTTATACATAGATTGGATTCAGTAATAGACTCCATGGGTGGGTACCTACTGGGATTTTATTTCTCACAACCATCTTGGAATGCCATTGCATCAGGGTACCCAAGTATACATTATATTTGCAGGACCTTGGTTGATATCTTGATATATTTAGCTAGTACCTAGGATTTAGGATCACAAGTCCGATATGGGCATAGGATGCTCATAGAGATCACCCCTAGGGATTTCTTTTATTTCTTTCATTTCTTGTTATATACTACATCTTGTTACAAGATGCACGTTTTCTAGTTTCATTATGTATCCTCAACAATACATGCATGCATTAGTTATATATTGGCATTGGAAAATGTTTTTTTTTTGCAATTTATATTATTATTTTGCTACTCTATCATTTATTTATTAATTATTTCATTGTTTCTTAGTGTTTATTATCTATTACACCATTTTCCTACTCTGATATGAGGGTATATTCTCCCCACTATACTACCTTTATACCCATACTACTAGTTAGTAGCCTCTAGTGTATGGGGAGGCGCGCTTGAGGCCATGTGACCCACCGATCTAGCTATTGTCTTAGTGGTAAATTAGGATGGGACATTAAAAGGTTGAATCGAAGCCTTTATTTTTTTCATTTGTCTTACTATTTTGGGTTGGTAGAAATGACACTAAGTATTTTTTATCAGTTGGTAAACAACCGTGTTTAGGAGTAATCACCCCACCATGGGGAAATGAACAAGGGATTAGGGATGATATTAATTTTTATACAATTCTTTATTATAGTTGATATGATTTCACCCTGAGTGAATGGGGTACTTTCTTCTACCTATTTATTTATGAATTTATGTTATTTTTCATTTGGTCTGATATGGAAAGGGTGAAGAATAACATGAATCATTATATTCATATAGATATTAACATGCCATGCATATGACATTCCATGTAGTTTCATTTACTGTTTTCCTAATAATTTGAATTGTGTGCCCTGAATTTTATTCCATGCTTTTTTTAAATTTTATGCTTATTATATTCAATTCTATGTATTTAAATTAAATGGTCAATTTGTATCAACTTACCTAATAATTTATAATGACTACCTTTATAACATGTTTAGGTGAATACATGATAGGTTTCCTAATTTATTTAGCATATTTTGTCTATGTATATAGATGCTTTTCATTATATTTCGTGTTGTTGTGCTTATTATAGCATGTTCCCCTGTGTTTAAAGATTACCGTAACATGTTAATTTTTTTGTTTTGATATGTAAATAGATTAATGAGATAAATATAATGGTTTCTATTAAATGAGAACCCGTTTTCAGTTGTAAGGTTTTTGGGTACCTAAAAATTGGGAAAAGATAAACCGTATACTCGAAACATATTTGAGATTTGGAGATTTTTGAAAAAAATAAATAAATATAAAGGCTTTTAATGACATTATGTTAATGTGAATTGGTTAAAATTAGTGGGATCCAAACACCAACCTGTAAAGTGTATGGGTGCTTTATTGATTGGTAGATGGCCACCCATATGACTGAAACATTATATATAATCATTTTATATTCTAAAAATAAACTATTTTCGATTAAATGGGAGCTATACATTAGTAAATAATGTGTATGGGCACTTTATAGACTTGGATAGTGGCAGCCCAGGTAATCGAACCATTGCTCATGTGACTATCATATAGTTTGAAATGGTTATTAATTTATAATATGCTTAATTTTAATCAAAAATTAATTGTTTAACTTATAATATGCACAACTAGAATCATGTAGGTAAGTTAAGACATGTTTCTTATGAAATAACCATCTATTGGTGTTTAAAACTTTAATAATTAAGAAACTAATATTGGGAAGCATTTGGATGACCCCAGGTTGGCTTAATTGGACCCTCATAGGTTGCCTTATTTATTACTACTTAGTATGATTAAAATAGATGGATATGATAAGTTTCACACCTATTATATGATTTTAGTTAAAGTATATTGTTTAAATAGGATTTTTTATATAACATTCCTATTTTTCCATTAGGTTGTTGGTGAATTGAGGTACCAAGATATTTTTTTATAATTGATGCTCGGTTATTAAATTTAAATCATTAAATGTTAAAAGTTTAAATGTAAATAAGTGTAGAGACTTGAAATGGAAACCTAGTTGGTGTCCCTTGGTTAAATCCTCATAATGGTTAGGATAAACCTTCCAATGAGTATCCATGTAATGGATGTTTGAGTGTTTTCTGTAGAAAATTTTCTTTTTATAAATGGATTAAATGATAGGTGTAGGACCTTGTAAAATATGTTATCATGAATTACTGATAGTGTCTGTGCTTTTTTTTCATAATGGGCTGGCCCGAGGTAGGTAGCACCCATAGATCTTATGTTCTTTTCTAATCCTATGTGTTTTCTATAGTCCGGTGACGTTCAAGTGCCTTTTTCCCTAGTAGGACTCTCAGATTCTGAATGAATTTTTTTTTATTGGTGGTCATGTTTTCCATGTCCTTGTTATGGGTATGAGGATTGAGTAATAACCATTTTCAGCTAGTTAGACATGCCTTGGGCATGGTATGACACTTCATTGGTCTTGTGACCCTATTTATTTTTCTTTGGGAGACTCAAGAGGTCATCAATATGTTTTTTTAGTTGTATGAGATAAAATGAATTTCATCTACTTTTTTTATATGGGACATGTAATACTTCAATGCATAGGGTGGACAACCTATGTATAGTATCAATGATGTTTCAACTTTCTTCTGAACCCTAAGGTAGTATGTATTCACATATACGGTACCTGTTAAGTGCTAAATGACATAAAAACATGTTGAGTTCAATGGAATCATTGAGTCTTGGGATATTTAGTAATTTCTCATATTATCTCTATAGAAGATGGACTTGTGAGTTAAAGGAACTCAGGATCATCCTAATGACCTGGAATAATTTTTAAGGATTCGGTGTTTTGACATGTCGGTCAGGTCAGGTTGGATTTGGTTTCATTCCAGATTCGTTGACATGGGGATTGTGACTCGGAAGAGTGACACATGTATTTTATGTTGTTTTTAATAGATCTTGCATGTGAGTAGGTTTTTTATCTCTAATTATGATGAATATGAAACTCCTAAGGTGTGGAGCATTGTGTTTGTTTGTGTGAAAATGTTTCCTTCCAAGTAGAATGAGCACAACCAAAGGACACCCTGGAGAAATGGTCGATTTTGCTAGAATTTCTTGGGGTGGGAAAACATGAATTGTGTAAGTTCTTTCATGATAAAAGGAATTTTATTTTATTTTTCTATGTTTGAAAATGTGGATAAATATTTTTTGTCTTTGGATGGATATTAGTGGTTATTTATTAAGAAATCATAGGATGCCTCAGGTAGTAATGTCTTGTGATTGATTTATGTTGGTGCGTATTGGGTGAAGCCAAGATCATTTCAAGATGTAAAATAGGATTGGTTCAACCATTATTTTTTCTTTTTTTATTCTTAGTTTCATTTAATTGTTCTCTTCTTAATGATACGATCATGTACCCTATCTTGACATCGTCCTTGATGCACTAATATAGAATCAATTATACACTGAACTAAAGCTTCAAAATCTATTGGGGTTTGTTTGGTGGTTCTCCAGTGTTTCACACTAGATTAGTGGGTCTTCTAGTGTTTCACAGTTGATGTGTGGTTCTTATCAGGCATTATTTAGTCTTGAGTGGTATAATGATTCTCGTGTTGGAATTCCTTATATGGAAACTTGGACACTATCCATTCTCTAAGACTTAAACACATGGAGGATTATTCTATGGGAATATTTGATAATCTATTGTCAAGATATTGGATTAGTTCCAATATCTCAATCATAAGAATGGGGTGTGGACTACCTTGGTTAGTTCCAATGACTCAAATTTATTGAATCCTTGGTTACTCCAGACTTAATGTGGGGATTCAAGCTATTGTTTAAAAAATGGTAATGATTCCAGTGGGATGGATCTATATTATTCCCTTATTCATGCCAAGGCATGATGGAAAAAATGGTTAGATGGCGGTTTGACCATGTAACGTCACAAGAATTCAGGTATGAGATTTTTTTAATGTGTCTTTAATTAATACAAGACACCTTGGAATAATGAATTTCAGTTTTGGTTGTAATACACCAGACATATAAGCTGATATTCTTGATAATGGTCAGTTGTAGGTGGATTGACCAATTTTGATTATCATTATTTCATTACAATCATAAGGAACCGGTTTAAACACATGTCATCATGAAGTAACTATGGTATAAAGGTTAAACATATCTTCTTGTGAATCTTGCACAAACATTTTTGTTTTTATAATCATAATTAGAACATTTTTTAATGATGAGGCACCAGTTATGACCTCATAAGTTATTAGGTTCTACTAGTTAAAGAAAAAATGCCAATAGAATTTCTAGAATGCTTAGGATGTTCTTTGTAAGGTGATTCCAAAGTAATAGGTACCAAGGTTCAGAATTGGACCCTTATGATATTAAAACCTAAGGCTGGGATCAAATTTGAATTTATTTTTAATGAGATGATGATTTGATCATGCCTCTAGATAAATGGGCTTGGGTAAGCCCCATCTTGATGTTGTAATTAGAAAATTCTCATTGGCTCATGTTTTAATATCTTAACTGTGGAGTTCTTAAATGTATTCTTGAATGTGAATTGGGTGTTTGGAAGTACAACATGAAATTTTGAACAATGTTTCATGACCGTTAAAGGTTGGGTGAAATTTAAGTTGTTTCTGAAGGCCTCTCTGGGATGAGAAGTTCAAAGGTGGGGAGTTTTTAATGACCCATTTTTTGAGCAAATGAAAAAATTCAATGGAATTTTAACTTTAGAATTTACTAGATGGGTCATTTTTGAAACCAAGTTTTATAACATAATTCTAAGTGTTGATACAGATAAATGTGTTGTTTTTCACTTGGGTGAAGACCCAAGAGTTTCCCCATGTGTTTTAGGGAGTTTCGGGAGTGTCGGTGCCCAAAAACCCATGTTTGGGTGCTCTAAGTAGGGTGTACGGTTTGTTTGAAACCATGTGGCCCTCAACAAGAATCTAGGTGCCCTATATTAAAGGATCATATGTTTCCCACAAAGTATATGCAAAGTTTATCCAAAAACTATTCCATTATCGCTTGGGTAGTTCCTCTTATGCAGTACCCTAACACTATTCATCACATGGTTGGTGCATGGTTAGGCTAACCGTGAAGACCAAACCATGAAATGTGATTTCTTAAGGATTGGGTACCACACAGTTTCTACATGGTTTGTCCAAACCATGCAGATGAACCATGTGACCTAGTTCTTGAGGGTAAAATTACCAAAATACCCTTAATGAGGTTTTAAATCTCTTTCTTCTTTCCTTCCCCTCCAGTATTTGTGTGAGGCTCTCTTTGATCCATGGGTTCCCCTCCCCCATGCCTAATCTATTCATGATGATAACTCTTCAGTCCGAATCTGGTTTCAAGATCCATCGGTCTCTACGAATCTGCCTCAGTAAGATCTCGAGTCATTTTAAATATTTCTTCATTTAATTTCCTCTCAACAACACTGTTTAGTTGCTTGCTTGTTTTCCCTATTTTTAGGGTGGAGGTCGGTTTATTATATTTATTCTGAATTGGATAAAATCAAATATTTATGTTGGATGAGTGATACATCCAGTGTACGAAGTATGTGGTCTATGGATTTATCCTCAATTTTTTGTCGATTTTGAAATATCCCCATTGCACCGCATGCCAGACTTTGTCGAGCATCACCTATTAATTGAATAATTCATATTAAATTAACACTTTCACTATGATACAAGTATTTTGATCCTTGTTTAGGGGTTTATTGATTTTTTATCTCTTTTATGGACACCCCATGTGTGTTCCAAGTTAATTTATCATTTATAATTAGTTAAATAAAATCAAAAAAACTACTCTTAAGAATTTGACATAGACTATATATGGATTTTCCACATGTATAATATTTAATATATGATAGAGGAACCTTTTTAATTAAACTCAAGCCATTATAAGTCAAATTTCCGTGTTTTTTAGTTTATGTAAAATGCCTCTTTTTATGAATGGAAAAAAATCTTGGAATGGATGTTATAATATGATTGATGAATTGTTTGAAGAATAATGTCAGTATTTTATAATAAAGAATCTTGATAGAGGTACACTATCTTCTTAATCTAACAAGTAATTGTTTTTTATATAAATATTCCTTATCTTGTTGAAATTGTTTTTATTCTATGCTTTGATGTAATTTAATGGAAAATGGAATATTTGACACATGTCCTTTATTGAAGCTATAAAATGAATTTCACCCCTTACACAGATGACTAATGAACCAAGATCCCCCTAAGGGATTGGATTTATATATAAATGGGATTAACTGTGTATTTAATTTCCCAGTTGACCATGGTACCTCTTATGTGCCTTCTTAAACCTTGATAATGGAATTTCTATGTTTTGATTAATTAAATGGAATATAGTAAATTATTTAGTTGAAATAATGTATATGGGTGTAAAGGACACACTAGATGATTATTATTTATTAAATTTAATTAATGAAATTTTATTCGATGTTATGAATGGGCTTATTACATGTGTATAATGATTAGTAATGCCTCATGGATCTGGTTATTATTACTATTATATGATGACGCCCTTATATGGACTCAAATAATGTATGTTCTGAGAGGTGTTACATCGTGAACATTTTTTATAAATATGTTTATGCCTCATAAATAGGTTTTGGAATGATAATTAGGATTTTATTAAGCATGGTGCATCATGCTCACTTACATGGGTGTTGAGCATGATGACTCACACGAGCGATACTATATGGACGATGGGTTTACATGACACATTCCATGATTAATGTGTTTCGAGGGAGGCTCACTCACCATCCCGAGTGTTGTTTAATGACATCTATCACTCTATAGGGATGTAGGGAATGTTCCCTATTTCATGATCTTATAGGCTCCTTTAGACTCGTTATGGATGTATGAGTTATTCTCTAGTACATTCAACAACTAGTATTCCGGGTATATAGTCGTTATGCATTGAAATAAACTTGGTTAATATAGGTGTATGTAATATATAACTAATATATATATATATATTAATATATATATATATATTAATATATATATATATATATTAATATATATATATATATATATTAACTCGTCAAACACATTATTATGTCCATGAGCGGAAGTAGGTATAGATATCAGGTGTCCTTTGGGAACCTGAGTGGGATGGTTTCTTTATTTTTTGGATTTTGATTATTTATTCATATTACCAACATTACTTTACATTAAACAAGGGATGGATTAAATTGTAGACTCTGTGGGTGGGAATGTACTTGGATTTTATAACTCACCCTTTGTTTGGGCAGGCATTGCACTTGGGTTCCTGAGTAGACCATGTATTTTTAGGACACTTGTTTATTGTTTAAGCTGTTTTGATAGTACTAGTTAGTTAGGAGCATGGGACCGAGATAAAGATCAAGATGCTCATGGATATCTCCCAAGGGGATTTTATTTTATTTATTCTATTTATTGTTCTTGTACTGTATCATGTATTATAATGTATTATATCAGATTTCATTATGTATCCTCATCAAGAAATTCCTACCTCAATTGTATATTAGCATTTTCCCATGTTTATATTCAATTTATAATATTCGTATATTGTTTTGTCCTTTATCATAAGTAGGATTATCTTATCCCTTAGGTGTATGATCAAATACACAATCATGTATAGCACCATGTGAGGGTAAAATGGCAGACACTATAACATGGTATGTTGTTGGGATGAACATCTCACCCTCTTTATGATTAAACATCCAGATAATATTTTGTAGTAAACTATGCTGTAAAAAAATTCTAACTAAGGAAACAAAAAGTATTTAAAAACAATACATTGTATAGTTATAGGATTACTAAATCTCTTATCCCTCCACCATGTCATGTAAGATATAATAATGATTTCATTGTATACCATCCTGACAACTCAAGATGTTGTGATAGATGAGGTCACATCATATATTTACCTCAATACAAAACATAACACTTATGTCCTATTTATCAACATTCTATACATTATTCTACCTCTAGTAAATATACTAATTTCTAGTCAACTTTAAGGAATATAGAACCAGTAGCTATATCAGTGTTAACAGAATTCATGGAATGCATCCAAAGAAATGCAGAACTATATCGAGCTAGTGACACTAAAACATATGAATGCATGTGAGAGAAATTATAACCCTAGTATCATCAATCCTAATAGTTCATTATGAAGGAATATGGTAAAAGAGACACCAGTTGGACAACCATGATATCTAAAATGAAAAACAATATTTGTTAATAGATTTTAAAATTAATTTCCAAAACTATAATATATTAAAATTGATTACTCGAAATACGAATGTATATACTAACATTAGGAAGTAGAATACCATCGAATATCATATTATATTCTTCTAAAACATGTCTTGGGTCCCTAACATGATGGGGTTTCTAACACCACCCATAACCTAAAATATGTAAAGTGATAAGTAATAAGTAATTCAGTATGATATAACTCATATTAGCATTGAAAACTATTTAATATGAGTTATCATTCCAAGGTGCTCACGAAAATTCATGGGGAACTTCTATGTGAAGCTCCAGAATCATAACAATTCAGATTAGGGGAAGGTATGTTCTCCCATTCCCACATCTAGAGGAGGAGACTCATTCCCCAATACCACTATGATCATATTAGAAAATTGTGCATAATGATTTATAAGTGTACTCCAAACATGTAGATGCCCTGATATATCTCACTGCCTAATTGAAGTCCTCAAGTATCCACAAATACATCATGTGGACTTGCATAATCAAGTGACCAATGTACACTATATCCCCAATGAGTGGTAAAATATATCCACATGCGTGATACATCATAGTCATCTCATCATCATCATCATCAGTTAAATGTGAAAATTGCATGTCATAAAATATCATAGACAGAGAACTGATATCTATAGCTATCTCATATGAATCAATGTCTAAGACTAGAAATCAATGTAAAATATCAATCCAATTTCTATGAATGGGTTATATAACTGAATAACCTTGTATAGGAAGGCCAAACAAAAATTCCACATCCTCTAGGGTAATGATCATCTTGTAAGATCCCATATTTATTCAAGAATGTCACTCTCTAAGTTTTATGTTTTAGCCTTGCTGGTAAAGTCTTGTCCGGATACAGGGAGACTTTGTTAGATAAAATGACCTACAGTTCAGGCATGTATCCTTGATTTAATTAATGGAGTCAAGTATAATGGGATAAGTGTTTCATGGGTTCTTTGTAAGTTGAGAAGCATTAAAGGGGGTTCGGGTTGCATAAAAGGAAATTGGGTTAAAAAATAAACTGCATAACATTTACACCTCATGTAAGGGGATTTCATGTCATTCAATTGTTTGAGGGTTTGAATAAAATAAATTTGAGGCGATGATTTTTTTGGTGTATTCCATTAAAACAATTACATGAAATGTAATCACATTACACACCATGTAAATGCCTAACCTGGTGTTTTAAACATGTTGTGTTTATGATATCAATTATAATCCACTACAGATCCTCTACTATTGAGGCTAGGGCTATCTCCAAGAAATTTTGGGGTTCCAAATTCCCTTCTGGAACCCCCATTTGTGTGTGATATCCTTAGTAAGTCCTTTCGGTTAGGTTTCTTCCTTATCTCCATTCTTCTCCAACCATTACGGTTAAATATTTTAACCAATTGCATTTTTAGTTTTTATCTTGATTATTTTTTGTCTAGGAACCAATTTTAAATCATATATACCTTTTTTTCATGGGCCTGTGTTACAGTCAGATATTTTTATTAAAATATTTTCTCTAAATAAATTTAACTCTTCGATAGGTTTTTTTTCATGCAGCTGTGAGTTTAAATGAACGATGAGATTCTGTTGGTATATAATGACCATTATAACCTGGCCCTTCTTTTATAAGGAATAAATATAACTACATTATAAAAAAAATTGGTGAATTATTTGGCTACCAATTATTTATAAAAAATATATACACCAATGAAATTTAAAGAAAATTTGGTTATTTTTTATTAATAAATAAAGTTAATTACAATTAGTAAATGAAATTAATGAAACATATATGTCAAATACTAGATATAATATTTTTTAATATTCATCCAATATATATTTTATTTATATGATATGAATAAAACATATTTTATGTATAAAAACCAATATTTTTAGAAAGGGTAATTTAACCGCCTTTTTATTGAGAACCCTTTTTCAATTAATTATTTGATACATTAAAAATTTTACATTAAAAATTTAAGATTATTCTTTTGATTTGGGATATAAAAATTTACCTTGGTTGAATTTTTGATATTTTTCTCATAAATTTCAAGTTTTGATGAATAATAAAAATATACAAATTTTAATTGAAAACATCTTTTTTCATCAAAATAATTATTATGGTTAAATTATATTATTAAATGGATTTCAAGTATAAATAGATAATATTTTTATAATATAGTATAATTTAGGTCATTGGAAATTAATTTTACATTGAGTTCAGATGTAAAAACATTTCAATCTTTTGTAGTGTTTTAACTATTAAAGGTTCGTTTTCTCATTTTGAAAATGATATTAATTTTAAATTATTTTATTAAAATTCAGTGTTTTTAATTTTTAAAAATTGATTCCATATTTTTAATTAATAGTTAAAAACTATGGAAATTTCTTCATTTTATTTTGGGGTATTATGAATACTAAATTCAATATTCTTTTATTAATATTGTAAATTGGTAAATCAGGTAACTAAGGGTAATACTAATTCTATATAATTTCCATAACACTTGTTCTAATATCATTGGATGGGTTTATTTTGGTTTAAATCATACTTGGGTCAAAATGGAATCCTTTTTAATCCACTTGGATGAGATTTTGACATTTATTTTATTTTATTTAAAGAAAAGTTAAATATGTCTTACTCAAATTTTAATAACTAATTATTTATTATTATAAGGTTGTATAGAAGATAATTTCAACTATAAATACACATTTTAAAAAAATATGTTTTTATTTATCATGGAAATGTATTTTTAGTTTTCAGGAAATAAATAATTATGTTAAAATCTTTTACTTTAATGATGCAGAAATTATTTAATTAATCAGAAATTAGTAAAATAATTTTTATTTAAATTATAATAACCATTAAAATATAGTAACACTTGAACAAATCTTATTGGAAAAGTATATCTTGTCCATATTCATCGAAGGGTTGAGTTATTGACCATTTAGAGCCACGTAGAAAAGATTATTACATATATAATATTTTATTTAAGGTGATGTTAAATTTTTCACATTCACATTTAAATAAATATAATATTTTTAATATAGTATTTTCCAAAAAAATATATTCTACTATAAATATTCTTCTCAAATATAGAATAATTATATTCATTATGGTATTTTAATTTTAATTTGAACCAAAAAATCGATATATTAAATAATTACACAATACTGATGTTGTAATTATTTTATTACTGAGGATAATAAATAAATGTTATTAAGAATATTAAAATAAATTATATTTTTGGATAATTAATATATGAAACGAATTTTTTAGACAATTTTAACCCATTATTAATATAATAAAATATTTGGTATGAAGTTAAATTTTTATATTTATATTTTTAATAATCAATTAATTATATAGTATCGAAATTGGCATTATTGATTGCTTATCAAGATAATGCATTATTAAATTATTTAAAAATAAATGTTTTTTAAAATATAATAACTAAATGATTTAAAATATAATAAATTTTTTATCTATGATCTAATTAACATAAAATAAGTATAAATTATACTCTTTTAATATTGAAACATTTGTTTATTTAGTTAAAATTAAATAGAATGACAAAGTGTTAAAATAAATTGATATCGTTTAAATGGATAAAAAGACCTTTCAAAAAATTATTGGTTGATAATATTTCATCCTATTAAAATATATTATTCTAAAATATAATATTTTTGAGGTTTTTGGATGTGTTTTGATTTTATTATAAATTAATATTTGTTTGAAATTACAAAAGTACCCCCATCCTCCACTATAAAAGGGAACCACATCCCTCTTTTATTCATAACTCATTGAGCCTTTAAGTTCATCCTTACCCAAACTATTTTCCATTTAAACTTCCCTAGTAACATTCTAGATGTTCTTATAATCTCAAAAAACCATCTTTAGTGCCTTTAAGAGGAGAACAAGAGGGAGCTCACCGAAGAATAAGTAATCTACTTTATCGACTCTCTCAAGATCATTTATTCTTAAACATCCTATTATTATGTTGTTTAAATTATTAATTAGTAACTATATTATCAATTTTATATGGAGATATTATTATGGTCATGTAATAACCTTATTCCGCCTTCTATCCATCCTATGAAAAATAAAATCACCAGGCGTGTGTACGTACAACTTATCGTCTCCACGCCATTGTGTAATCTGTTATTCACCACCAATTTAATTTAATGGGTTTAATGATTTAAATAATAACTATATATGATTATTATAACAGTATATTTATTATGTAACAATATATATACCATCCACTTCCATACCATTTCATAATTAATGGAATGATATCATTGCTCATGCGTACGTAAGACATACCATCTAAACGATTTGATATGACTCGTTATACATGATATACATTAAAGAATGATTATATAAATTTATATAATGAATAAATATGATATATATTATATTAATATCATTATGGAAATTATATAATGATAACCTAAGATGAATAATTTGGACTTATTTGAAAAAACAAGCATAAGAAAATGAAGTTGTTTATACAAGAATAACGAGTAATAATAAACTTTTATTAACAAATGTATTATAATATGATCATATATGATACCATAAAAATTTATATGATTATGAAATAAGTCAGTGACATTATTTAAATCATTATACATGAGTTTTAGATACATACAAAGGATATCAAACCTAAGGTAAGGGATAATTTTGTAATCTCATGATTATATGAGATTATTTATATATATATATTTAATGGGGTGTATTTATCATCCAAATCCATGTTTCCTAAATATATAATATTATTTATATTCTTCTATAATTTTTTAAATTCAATTTTACTCATTGGTGAGTTTTTATTAAATGTTATGAAAGGAATCATTCTCTATTTTTCAATACGATGTTCTTTTTGACTTATCTGACAAAAGTATGAGAATAGTGTCTTCTTTTAACTTATATGACATGAAGGGTTTTTACCTGTTAATAACACCATATTTACATGAATAATTATTTACAATATTTCAGGTTTATTTTCATATAAATCATTTTATTTTAAAATATTGTGGTATTTTGAGAAAAGTAAATGTTTTTGAATAAGAAAGGATATTTTCTTCAAGAATTAATTTCAAGTGTAAAATTAAAATTATTTTCAATCTAAGATGGAATTATTTAATAGTGTTATACTTAAAGTATAATATCCCTATTACTTCTATATTTTATTAGGTTTATAATGGAATTATATTTATGAAACACATTTTTATATGGAACATATTATGATGGAATGATGTTTAAGAATCCCATTTTATTCTTTTGTCTTTTCTATTATAGATGATTTATTTTTTTTCGGAACACATATGATTGATTTAATTAAGAGATGTGTGGGAAATATATCTCCCTCCAATTAATTTATTAAATATTTATATCTCATTAGATATACATGGATGGAATGATGAATGATCTCAGTTTAGTAATATAGGGCGGGAACGGGAATTAACCCAGGTTTAGTAATGGAGTTTTTCCACTATGATTGTCTTGGAAATGATTCCTAATTAATATGAAATGATTTTCTATGATTATTTATATGCCAAAAATTCCATGTCTTATGTTATGAATTTTATTATATGTTAATTGATTATTTATGAACATTTCTGATTCATCCCATGAAATGAAATCCGGATCTGTCATGTGTCGGATAATATTTTCAAATGGTATGTTCTTATAACTTATAATTATGATATGTTTGATATCTCCCTTTATTACCCTTACTGAGCATATGATATTCCAATTTCTTATGTTTCTTATCCCTAGGTTGTGTAAAATATTATTGGTAAGATATGTTAAAAAGGGATCTAGATGTTACAGAATAAGTAGGATACAATGTAGATGTCTTATGAACCATTTTCTATGACTCTTAGTTTCAAAAGACACTAAACCTATACAATACTATCATTGTTTTGTTATATTTCAAAATATTCAATGTTTAAGTAATAACTATTTGCATAAAGTATGTTTCATTATAGTTGGTATTAAGAAAAAGGTATAGTTATCCTTTGCAAACTAAGATGAGAAAAGTTTAGTAAGATTTATAAGGATATATCGAAGTATTGGTTATAATCCTAGTGTTCTAGAAATTCTCATGAATAAACTAGGATAAAACCAACTATATCTTAAATTGAAAATTTATTCTTTATTGTGTGGTTTTACCATTATGATTATTATTTCTCATACAATGCTTCTTTTTTAAGTAAAGGGTTGGAAACTGGAGTAACCGTGTTAATGTTGAATACAACGAGAAATTAAATGATTTTTCTCTTAAGAAATAGAATGTTATGGGACATGGAATGAAAACTCTTTTTTTATCCTCACAAAACTTTATCAAGATATGAATCATGAAGTACTTCCAAACTAATAATGGAGGGAACAACATTCTGTTGAGTCCTTCATGAAGCAGCACCCATCTTCTTTTAGTGGGTCTTCTGATCCACTAATGGATGAAAATTGATTAGTACCATTGAAAATATATTTCTAGTTCTCAGATATTTAGAACATGATAAATTCATCTAGGAACACTATAATTTGGAAGGTTAATCTCATAAAGTTTGGAATATTATCAGGAATACATGGAAAATAGATGAAATTAAATCTATGGAACGACATATGTTCAAGAACAAATTTTTTAATAAGTAATTTACTCATATTATTCGAAAAAAAGTGGAGAATAAGTTAATTGAACTTAAGAAAAAGGATGATGAATTCATTGGTACCTTGGAAGAAAATTTGAACGGACTGTAAAGAATTATCATCCAACATGAGAGTAAAATTGATTGATTCTTTAGTATCTTAAAACCAAGTCTGCAAAGGGTATTAGCCATATATGACTTCAATTGTTATGAGGAAATATTTTAGTGTGCTATCATGTTTTATATGAATATTGGAGTAACCCATTAGTCCTATGGGTTTGGTAAGAAGAGAAAAATGGAATTCAAGGGAAAATCTAAATACCACATGAAAAAGAAGATGAATTTTTCCTATTTCTAAATGTGTGGAAACAAATATGGATGAAATTGTCTTAATGGGACAAGAAAATGTTTTAAGTGTGGTAGAGAAGTTCATTGGGACGTTTATCACAAAATTTATGGGAAAAATATTTCTAATGATGCTAAGAGAGAAAAGGATACATGGAATGAATCTCATACACCTCAATTCTACAAGTTTTAGGAAATAAAGAATTATGTCATCCAATGACTTAATCCAAGGTTATCGATCACGATCAATGTCTGTAATCTCTTAAGGCCAAATATAAGGGGAATTCGAATATGAACACTATCAGTGATGTGGATTATTATAATAAAGTGGTGAAAGGTACACTTACCATATACTCAAAAGTAGTAACTATTTTATTTGATTCTGGATCAACCCACTCTTTTATTTATAATGATTTTTCTAAGGGTATCATTGTATTACCAAAATATTTATATGTTGAGTTATCTATGATAACTACTAATGGCACAATGGTCTCATAAAAATTTTATAATTCTTCTCCAGTTGAAGTTTATGGGAAAGTGCTTCCTACAAATCTTGTGATCCATACTTTAGTGGAAT
Source organism: Viscum album (assembly GCA_963277665.1). NCBI lineage: Eukaryota > Viridiplantae > Streptophyta > Magnoliopsida > Santalales > Viscaceae > Viscum > Viscum album. Next base: position 939,182,910 of record OY728150.1, read on the forward strand.
TTTATGTGATTCATGGAATGGAATGGCTTTCTCTATATGAATATTATATCAATTTCCATGAAAGGGAATTCACAATTCATATCGTAGATAAATTTATGATCATTTATCGAAGAAAAGATGAATATCACTTTCCCATGGAAATTTATTCCATCTTATAGTTCTGGGTTACTATAAATGAATATTATCTATCTCAAAAGGTTGTGGAGAAACAAACCATTAAGAATAAACCTATTGTATGGGATTTTGTGTATTTTTTTGAATAATATCTAGGTCTTCCACCAAACCGTGGAGTTGAGTTTCAACAGAACTCATACCACTTTCTATTCCAAATTTTAAGACACCTTATATAATGGACCCAATTGAGTTGCAGGAATTAAAGAAGAAACTTGAAGAGAATCTTGAAAAAAAAAATTATACCCCCTAGTGCGACACCTTGGTTTGTACCTGTTATCTTTGTTAATAAGGAAGATAGATCAATGAGTCACTAAATTGATTATCAAAAACTTAACTAGATCACTATCAATAAAAAATACCCTCTTCCCTGCATTGTTGAATTATTTTATCAACTACAAAAAACTCAATACATTCCCAATATTGATATTCATTTATGATATCATCAATTACGGTTCAAGAAAGAGGATATACCAAATATGAAATTCCTTGCAAGGTATGGACACTATAAATTTATACTGACACTTTTTGGTCTTACAAATTACCCGAATATCTTAATGGATCTAATGAATTTAGACTTTAGAGAATATCATGATCAGTTTCTGGTAGTATTTGTATGTGATATTCTAGTATATTCTAACAGAATTTAAGATCATGATGGTCCCTTGAGATTTGTACTAAAGACCCTAATTAAAGAAAAGCATTATGAAAAATTCACCAAGTGTGAATTTTGTGTTCAAAAAGTTTCATTTTTGGTCACATAATCTCAAGAGAGGGGAAATATGTGGATCCATCAAAAACAAAAGTTATTAAACGTTGGCCTAGAACAACAATGGTAACTGAGATTTAATGTTTTCCTAGTTTGGATATATATTATCGATGTTTTGTGAATGATTTTTCAGAGCTATCTAACCCAATTTCAAAGTTGAATCAAAAAGGATTTATGTTCATTTGGACAGAGTAATGTGAAAAGAATTTCAAAGAGATAAAAAGAAGGATAGACAGTGGAACTGTGCTCAAACTTCCTTGTTGTGGAAAATGTTTTGTGATCTACAGTTATGCTTCCAAGAAGGGTTTGGGATGTGTTCTCTTGTAAAATGAGATGGTGATAGTTTATGCCTCCTGAAAATTTAAAATCCATAAGAAAAATTACCCAACTAAGGATTTAGAGTTAGTTGCGGTAATCTTCACATTAAAAATACAGAGGAATTATCATTATGGTGAAAGGTGTGATATTTATACAGATCATAAAAATTTAAAGTATGTTATCCCAGAAAAGGATCTAAAAATGTTATAAAGAAGATGGTTGGAGTTGAATAAAGATTATTACGGCACGATACATTAAAAACATGGGAAAATGAACAAGGTTACATGTGGTTTGAGTCCAAAGGACCATACTAGCCTATCCATGATGGGGATCACAAAAGATCCAATATTTATGTATTTTTGAATCGTGGAACATGAAATTTTAAAGGAAGGGGATAAATCCTATTTTTCATATTAATGTGTATCCCTCTATACAGGTAAAGATTAAGGAGTCACGGAAGGATGATATAGAGCTAAAAAATAAAGTAATAATTTTTCATGAATTCAACCTTTATTGTGATGGAAGAAAAATGTTTATAAACCATGTTTCGATTCCTCCTATACCAAAATTAAAAAAGGACCTATTGGATGAGGCTCATGGTTCTTCATTCTCTATTAATTTTGGAATAAAAAAGATGTAAAAGGTCATGAAAGTGTATTTATGGTGGGATGACATTAAAAATGAGATGTTTCAGAATATTTCTCTTGGTGATTGGTTTTTCAACAAATTAAGGATGGGAGATAGAATTCTAAGGGGAAGTTACAACCATTACCTACACCAGAATGGAAATGAGAAAACATCACTATGGACTTGGTCGTCGGACTTCACAAAACATCGAAAGACCATAATGCTATATGTGTTATAGTTTATTTCCTTACAAAGATGGAACACTTCATTAGTATTAGATTAGATTTCTCTCTTCATAAAATTTCCAAGATATATGTAATAGAAGATGTATTATTTCATGGATTATCACATTCCATTATATATGATCATGATTTGAGGATTGCCTCAATATTCTAGGGAATTCTTCCATAGGATATAGATATAGATTTATGTTTCATAATTTCCTATCATCCTCAGATATATGTTTAGTCTTAGAGGTCAATTAAAACTCCAGAAGACATTTTGAGAGATTTCTCTATGGATTTCAAAGGTGTTTGGGAACTTCACCTACCATTGAAAGAATTTTATTACAACAATATATTTCAATCCCGTATTTATATTTCTCCATATGAATCCCTCTATGGAATGAAGTGTAGAACTCAAACTTTCTTGTATGTAGTTTGGGAAAGAAATCTATTAGGACCTGATCTTTTGGATGAATTGACAATGATAGTCAGATCTATTCAGCAACACCTAAGAGAATCACATATTAAAAAAATTTATACTACAACTAAAAAAAATACCTGGAGTTTGTGGTGGGTGATAAGGTGTTTCTACAAATATCTACATCTATGAGAGTAATGAGATTTAGAAAGAAGAGCAATTTTATCACTAGGTATAGTTGTCTTTTTTAAATTCTAGATAGTGTTTGTAAGGCATCTTATTGATTAGCACTTCCACTGAATCTCTCTCAAGTTCATGATGTGTTCTATTTATCTTGTATGAAAACGTAAATAACTGATACTTCACTTGTACTAAACTCATAATTCATACCATTGTATCCAGGTCTTTCTTATGAAGAAAAACTTATATAGGTTTTGGATCATAGTGAAAAAAGCTCTACGACACAATATCACTCACCTGTTTAATGTTTTATAGAGGAACCACCAATTCGAGGAAGCTACGTGGAAACTTGAGGATGTGATGAGGTAGAGGAGCCGACATCTTTTTGTATAAAATTGATGAATTTTGAGGGTGAAATTAAGTTTTGGGGGGTATAATGTAACACTTAGATGTTTTTATGAAATGCCTTCTTTAAATAATTTTAATTCTTCAACAGCTTTTATTGTAGGAAATCATGAGTTTAAAAAAACCGCGAGATCCCATTGTTATAAAATTATCATTATAGACTATATTTTAAGTTAGTGGGAACAAATTTAACTAATTTAAGAAAATGTTGGGTGAATTATTTCGCTACCAATTATTTATAAAAAATATAAACCAATTAAATGTAAAGGAAATATTTATTTTATATAAATAAATTAATTTAATTAAAATTATTAAATGAAATTAATGAAATATATATGTTATATATTTTATAAAATATTTTTTATATTCATCCAATAGATATTTTTGTCATAGGACATGAATAACCCGTATTTTATGTTTAAAACCTATATTTTTCAAACAGGTAATTTTACCACCGTTTAATGTAGAACCCTATTTTAATTAAAATTTTGACACATTAAAATTTTTTATAGGACAAAATTAACTTCTTATTTTGAAGCGGGATATGAAAATTTACATTGGATGAATTTTTTGATATTTTTCTGATAACTTTCAAGTTAAGATGAATAGTAAAAAATATAATAAATTTTAATTGAAAACAACTTTTTCATAAAAATAGTTTATATGGAAAAATTATATTATTGAATGGTTTTAATGTATAAATAGATTTTATTTTTATATTTTAATATAATATATGTCATTGGAATTAATTTTACATTGAATTTATATGTAAGAAAATTTCAATCATTTTCAATGTTTTAACTATTAAATACTTGTTTTTCCATTTCGAAAATGAAATTAATTTTAAAATAACAAGTGAAAATTACATGTTTTTAATTTCAAAAAAATTGATTCTATATTATGAATTCTTATATCTAAATTATTTTAATAGATTTCCTTTATTTTTTGGTCATTATGAATAGTAACTTCGGTGTTTTTTTAATAATACAGTAAAAGAGTAAATCAAGTAATTAAGGGTAAAAAAATGTTATAAAATTACCCTAAAACATATAATAATATCATTGGTTGACTGTTTTTATACCTAAATCATCCTTGGGTCGAAATGGTTTCTTTTGTAATCCACTTGTATGAGATTAGAACAGTTATTTTATTTTATTTCAAGAAAAGTAAAATAAGACTTACTGAAATTTTAATAACCAAATCATTTTTAATATAAGGTAATACAAAAGATAATTTCTAAAATAAATACTCATTTATAATATAAGATTTTTTTTATTATGTAAATTTATTTGTAATTTTTAGGAAATAAATAATTACATTCATAACATATACTTTAATGGTGGATATATTATTTAATTGATGATAAATCAGTAAGATAATTTTTATTGAAATAATAATAACCATTAAAAGATATAAAAACTTGAATAAATCTTATTGGTAAAGTATATGTCTATTATATTAATCCAAGGGTCAATTTATTGACCATTTTTATCCATATGGAAAGGATTATCACAATTATAATATTCTATTTACGTGGATGTTGAATTTTTCACAATCAAATTTTAATAAATATAACATTTTTAATATAGTAATTTCTAGAAAATATATTCTTCTATAAATATTCCTCTGAAATATAGAAGAATAATCTTCTTTATGGTATTTTATTTCTAATTTTAACCTATAAAAAATATATTAAATAATTACAAAATACTGATGTTGTAATTATTTTTTTAATGGAGATAATAAATAAATATTGTTAAAAATATTATAATAAATATAATTTCGGATAATTAATATATTAAATTAATTTTATAGATGACCTTGACCTCCTATAAATATAAAAAAACATTTTTTTGAAGTTAACTTGTTATGTTTATATTTGAAATAAACAATAATTATATAGTATCAAATTTAACACTATTGTTTGTTTATTAAAATTATGCATAATTAAATTATTTAAAAAACATAAAACATTTTTTAAAACTATATAATAATGAAATGGTTGAAAATGTTCTAAATTATTCATTTATGATCTAATTTACATAAAATATGTAAAAATTATGCACTTTTAATAATGAGACATTTATTACCTTAGTTACAATTAAATAGAATAACTAAGTGTTAAATTAAAATGATATGGTTTAAATAGATAGATAAACGAGTCTAAAAATTATTACATGATGATATTACAACCTTATATCCTCTCATATAGTAAAATATGTCATTTTTCAAGTTTTTTATGTTTCTTTTTATTATAAATTAATATTTTTAAAAATTCTAAATGTGCCGCTAACCTCAACTATAAAAGGGAATCTCCTCCCTCATTTCATAATTACTCATTGAGCCTTCGAGTTCAAACATTCCCTTCCCATTTATCTTATAAAGATCCCTAGTAACATTCTAGAGATTTCGTTCTTCTCAAAATACCAAATTGAGTTTTTTTAAGAGGAGATCTAGGGGGAGATCGCCGAAGAAGAGTTAATCATTTTTATTGACTCTCTTAAGATCATTTCTTCTTCTAATTCCTCTTCCATTTTTGTTTACATTATTAAGTAAAAAATCCAATATCACTTAGATACTGATATATTATTATGTTTATGGAACAACCTTATTCCACCTTCTATCCGACATATGAAAAAGGAAATCACCACGCATGCGTACGTATGTCTTACCGTCTTCATGTCATGGTGGAATATATTTTTCAATAGAAAATTGATCGGATAGGTATAATAATATAAATAATAACTATATATGATTATTATAACAATTTATATATTCTAAAACAATATATATACCATCAGCTTCCATACCATTTCATAATTAAAGGGTTGATTTCATCGCTCGTCCGTACGTACGACCTACCATCTCCATGATTTAATGTGATTAATTCTATATGATATCCATTAAATAATGAAAATATAATTGTATAGAATGTATAAATATGATATATATATATATATATTAATATGATTTTGTAAATTATATAACTATAACCTATAAATAAGTATCAAAACTTATTCGACATAACATTTATAAGAAAATGATGTCGTTTGTACCTGAATAACGAGTAATAATGAAATATTATTAACAAATGGATGGTATTTTGATCATATATGATATAATAAAAATGAATATTATTCTATGATAATTAAATGAAATTATTTAAATCATTATAAAGAAGGATCATATAAATACAATGAATATCATACCAAAGGTATGGCATAATTTTTCAGGGTCATTATAATATGAGATTGCTTATACGTAAGTATTTAATGAGGTATATTTATCATCAACATCGATTTTTCCTAAATATGTCATATTATTTATAATATTAAATAATTTTTTAAATTCAATTTTACCCATTGGTGAATTTTTATTAAATGGTATGAAAGGAATGTTTTTTCATTTTTGGATATGAGGTTCTTTTTTACTTACCTAACAAAAGTAGGAGAATAATATTTTCTTATAACTTATACAGGATGACAATTTTTTACTTTTTCATAACACCATATTTACATGGAGCTTACTTTATAATATTTCAATGTTATTTTCAAATAAATCCCTTTATTTTCAAATTGTCATGAATTTTTAAAAAATAAAATATTTTTTAAGAAGAAAGGATTATTTTTTCAAGAATTAATTTCAAGTGTTCTATGAAAATAATTTTCCATCTAAGAAAGAATTATTTAACAGGGTTATGTTTCATGTATATTATCCCTATTATTACTATATTTAATTATGTTTATAATGAAATTAAATTTATGAAATTCAATTTTTATATGGATTTTGTTGAGATGGAATGATGTTTAAGAAACCCATTTTATTCTTTGGGTTTTTCTACGATGAATGATTTGTGTTTTTGTGGATCACGTAAGAATGATTTCATTATGATTTGGTTGATACCTATATCTAAATATAATTAATTGGGTAAATATTTATATCTCATGATATAGACAATGATGGAATGGTAAATGATCTCATTCCATTAATGCGGGGCTAGACTGGGAAGTAAACCAAGTTCAGTAATGGACTTTGTTTGCTGGGATGGTATGGGGAATGAGCCTTGACTAATCTGAAAAGATTTTTTATTCTTATATGTATGACAAAAATTCTAGGTCTTATGTTATGAATTCTGGTAATGTGTTCATTTAATCTTTATGATATTTTATTATTTATCCCATGACATGATATCCTGATCATCCATATGAAAGATATGATTTTAAAATGTAATGTTCTTCTGTATTGTGATTATTATATGGTTGATATATACCTTATTTAACCTTACTAAGAATATATGATCTCTAATTCATATGTTTCCTTTCCCTAGTATGTGAAGAAGTGTATTATTAAGATATGTCAAAAGGGGGTCTAGATACGAAGGAATAACTAGGAGATAATGTATATATCTTATGAACATGTTGTTTATGATTCCCAGATTCTAAAGACACTAAACCTATATGGTCGTGGCATGGTTTGGTTTTATTTTTTCATTAATATTATTCACTTTTTATGTAATATCTATGTATGTATAGTATGTTCCATTATACGTTTTCCATTGGAATCATTTTTGGATCATTAGATAAAGGTATGGAGTCTAAGTCTTAACCCTATTGTTTGATAATTTTCATGTTTATGAAATGTTGTGACTGTTCCAATGAAATGTGTGCCCAAATTTAACAAATAATTAATTAGATTATTCTTTGAATTCCTTTGTTTTATGTTTTCATCTGACCGGGATTATTTCTACATATTGGGTTAGAAAACCATGAATATATTTGAATTGAATAATAACATAAATTATGATTTGCATGACATGTGAACTATAGTGATTTATTATTGTAGAATTCCAAAATTTGAGATTATTTATTATTTATAAATTTTTTAATTAATTTTCAATTAAATTGAAAATTGTGTATTAAATTAAAATGGAAATTTTCATAATTAACCATTAAGAATAGTGATGTGATATTTTGATATCCATTTTGTATAATAGGGATCATGTTCCATGCAATAATGCTTATATATTGAGCTCGACCCTAGAATTTTCATACTTATATGTTGTAATGCTGATTTTAAGCGGGATCGGCCTAGTCTCATGTTGTGATTCTTATAGAGAGCGGGATATACCTAGTCTAATGATTTAATTATTTTAGGGATTTTCCCATATGAGGTAATGCTTATAGGGATTTGACCTATATTGTTTGTTGTGACTATACCATGGTTATATGGTTGCGGTCGAAAGGGTTGTAAGAAATTATCATAGATATTCTAGAATGTTGTTGAGGGAGGTTATTTTATGTTGGTTATATGGTTGTGGTTTTCATAGTCTGAAGACATGCTTATAGATATTCCAAAATAGCACTGAGGCATGTTGTTGTTGTATTTTATTAATTTTTGAATTTATTATTATATCTGTTTATCGCTTTACTGAATCCACTTCTTATCTGATTTTTTTATTTATAAATAGTTGTGTTGAACTACTGATTTATACTTTTATACTATTAAGGTTTCTATTTGGAACCTTTGCATATTTTTGGGATGTTGGTTTGGACAATGGAAAATGACCCTTCTATTGATTTCTTGTTTGCATATGGGCTGGTGTTTGGATATCGGACTGACGTGGGGATCATGGCTTGGGAGTTTGAGTCATTTATTTTATTTTGATAGTATTTTTCTTATATTCATCTAGATTTACATTTAGTTACATTCCATCATGTCATTACATTAACCGTTATTTATTTAGCGTATTATTCAGTTATATTTTTTGTTGTTTTTTACTTTGTATTTACGTTGATTATTTCCATTTTATTATGAATCGTTCCACTAATATGACACTTCCTACTAGGGGGTATCATCTCCCAAAAAATACTTTTCACACCCCTACTACTCGTCGGTAGCCTCTAGAGTATGGGTAGGTGTGTTTTATGTCTCTTAACCAACCATTTCATCCAAATGATATAGTTCCATATTAAGAGATATTATAAAGTGGTATTAGAGTAGAATTTTTTTCTTTTCCTTTGAATTAAAATTTATGAAAGGTATATAGGAGAATAGTATGTGTCGGGACATAGTAATGTGCTTCTATATTAGATTGGTTAACCCATATATGGGGGAAAACCCGAGTTCCCATGTATGGGATGGCTATTTTCGCTATGTGTTTGTTATAGTTGATGTCATTTCACCTTGGGTGATTCACATGTTATGTAGGGTTATTGTTCTATGATACTATTGTGTCTTGAGATTTTTACTCATGGCTTGTTATGGCCTAAGATAAGGAAACATGGATCATTATTGACACATGGATATATTGACATGAATTATTCATGATATGGACATGTATATTTTTTAATGTGATAAACACTTTCCTACTAAAATACTATATGAGGTATCTATTTCACTGGATAAATGAAATGAGTTGAAGTTTCATGCTAAAATAATTGTAATCCAGGTCTATAGAGACTAATCATTTTTGGTTCTTAGTTGTAGTCACCTTTTGGGGTTGACCTTCTCGCTAGATAGTTTTCTAAGGTGTATGTTTGTCTTTTTGAGAAAATTACACCTCGTCCTATTTTAATTGAGAATTAGTAGAGTAGAAATCTACATGATTATAATAAATCTGAAGTGTACATTCCTTTAATTCCCAAAGAAGAATATGGATTTTAAGAATCATGAGATCTTCTTGAGGGTCATTCGATCTATGTAGGTGGAGACTGTTTGTACCTTTACTTCGATGTCTAAGCTGGAAAGAGAGTTTCAACTTTTGTATCCTCTTGTGTTTTCTGGGGAAGGTGTAACCTAGGAAACTAAGTTCTTTATTGAGTTAATATAGAAAATATTCATGTTACTCAGGACACCCACATATAGGAGGGTAAAACTTACTACGTATATGCTTTGTGGAATTTCAAAACATTAGTGCGATATTCTAGAGGAAGTTGGTCAGTAGGATGAGCTATCTTGGATGGACTTCGAGATGAAGTTCCTGATCTATTTCTATCCTAATACCTTATGGAATGAAAAATATAATGAGACCATCCATCTAAAATAGAGGGGTTTATCATTGGTGGACTATGTTGGGTGTTTTACCGACCTACAGTGATTTACGCTATCTTTTGAAGCAGATGAGATCGCCAGCGTGAGATGCTTCAATGATGGTCTTCATTATTAGATTAGGTTTTATTTACTCATTTTCTATTTAGGATTCTTTGAACATGTGATGAATCAGGTACTAATCAAGGAATGGAATCTAAGAGAGTCCTCGAGCAAAGGCCATGCTCTTTCATCTTGGTGATCTGGGAGTTCTTCTTTGAGTGTTAAGAAGCTTTGTTATGATAGTTTACACTAAAGTAGTACTGGTAAGAGTAGTTAGGGAAGTGGAAAACCATCTCAAGATCATGTTCTAATTTATTTCAATTAGTTTGTAGTGTTTGTTCACAGGAGCCTGTATTTTTCTTGCCCCACATTCGAGTGACGCATCTTTGGAAAATTGGGCCATCTTCAGAGGTTCTCTATGAAATTTCCATAGCATACCAATTGTAGAGGATCAGGAAAAGAACCAGAATCATGAGGATGATCTACTACCCACATCCGGATAGTAGCTAGAGTTTCACGAGCCACTCAAGCCGAGGCAGAAAATGTGGTACCCTAGTGCATGATAAATATTACCAAGAAAGGTAAATATATTAGGGTAGTCATACTAGAGCCCATGGTAAAGGGATAAGTTGGTATAAAATTATGAAAACAATACCTGATATTGTGGATGCATGGCTTTATACCATTATAGGTGTGATTCTTGTATCATCTTCCATAACATGTGTTTTTTTTATATGAGCATCATATTATTTTATATTTACTCTTTTTGAAAATGGTTTGGTCTTGGGTCTAGAAATATTAAATGGTGGTTTGACAATTGAAACACTATTTGGAGTGTGGTCAGATATTATAAAATGTTACAAGGCATGTTTTCTAGATATTGGTAGTTACCCTTTATTTTGGGAATCATTCATGCTAAAATGATAATATTCCAATTGATTCATAGAATGTATCAGTTAGTTCTATACCAAGATCATATCAACTATTATTGGAGTAGAGTTACTTTCCTATCTCTAGAAGGAAGCATTTATTCTCTCTAGAATGAGAGAGATCTCTAGGCCAGTCATGTGGGATCAATTCATTGTAGATTGGACTATCTCATTGCCCAGATCACCGATCATTCTCTATATAATGGTGGAATGTAGTGGGATTATTTTTTTCTAGTGTTAGACCATTTCTGGGATGTTTTCCCTGATGAGTTCTATAGATTTTCACCTAATAGAGAGATCAAGTTAACAATAAATTTGTTGTTGGTAGCATATCCAATTTCTATTCTACCTTATGAAATGGCACTTTGAAAGCTTTCAGAGTTGAAATTTTAGTGAGAATATCTATACTATAAAAGCATCATATGTCTGAGTACATCTCCTTAGGGGTCTCAAGTTATCTTCAACAAAATGGATGATGGATCTTTTCACTTATATGTGGATTATAATAGGTTTAACTAGATGATGATCAAGAACTAGTATCCTCTTCCACACATTGATGATCTTTTAGATCTATTGTTCGATTCCAATATCTTATCCAAGACTGAATTTAGATCAATATATCATCAGTTAAGGGTGAGACCATCATACATACCCATACTTCTTTTAACAAAAGGTATGAATTGTATGAATTCATAGTGATACCATTTGGGTTGAATAGGGTATTCATGGACTTAATGAATAGGATATTCCATCCTTTTGTAGATTAGTTTGTGATGGTTTTATTCAATGATATCATAGTGTACTCCCCATCAACAAAAACTCATGACCAACATCTTGACATCGTCTTGAGTATATTGAGAGATCATTGACTTAATGCCAATATATCCAAATGTAGTTTCTGGATTAATGGAGTTCACGTTTTTTGCCATTTAATCTTATAATCAAGATTTTTAGACCCACAAAAAGTCACATCCATGAAATATTAGAAAAACCCCAAGAACATATTCAAAATTTGTATCTTATTGGGACTAGTATGTTATTACATGCCTTTTATCCAAGATTTATTTCATTTGGCAGCACCAATGTCTGGGTTGACCAATAAATTGGTGAAGGTTGTTAGGTGTAATGATTACGAGAGATATTTTCATGATTATAAATTCAGGATAACCTTATAACCTATCATCACTTTATCTATTCAAGGGAAAGTAGATTTCGTGTACAATGAAACATCCAGAGTTGGACTTGGGGTAGTTCTGATGTAGGAGGATTGATTGGTTTCTTATGGATGCAGACAACTGAGACCGCACGTGAGTAATTATCCTACTCCCAATATGCAGTTATAAACAATGGTACATTACTAGAGATGTTGGTGAAACTATATCATGGGTGAGAGATTTGTGGTATAGATAAATCACAAGATCCTCAAGTAATTTTTTTTCAATATGACCTGAACCTTTGGTAGAGGAGGTGGGTCATGTATCTGAAGTATTTAGACTTTTAATTATTTTATACACTAGCCAAGGGATAGATAATTGTCGATGAATTTATAAGAAATACATATATAGAGAAAGTACATGAGTATTGTGATGAGTGATCGACAATTCCATCTTTACAGGCATACATCTAGATGTGCAGGAATCTTAGGGGTGATTAGCTCTGATTTCAACATATGTTATACCATTTATTTTTTACCAGATTATGACCTAGCAGTTTTTTGATCCCTATGGCTTGGTTCTGAAAGATAAATTATAATTTGGGGATACACCATTAGGATGGTCTCTCATTATTTAAAATTCACTTCTTTTCTATGGCCATGTATGGGTTCCCACGAGCTTGGGGAAGGAGATGATGAGGGAGATTTGTTCTAATAAATGGGCAGTGAATCCTGTTTTAACAAAGATTTATCATGATATATATAGATAATACTAGTTTCATAGAATTAATAAGTAGGTTTAAAGATTTTTTGCTAGATGCTACACATTTCAGTAGGTGAAAACTGAGCATTAGTGGCCAGATGGTTTTTTGGTCCTTTACCCAATCTTAAGTCAAACTAGGATGATGTCATGATAGATTTTTAATAGAATAACCTAGTATATCCAAGAAGAGTTATTTTTTATTGCTTTTATGGATCTGTTGACTAAGGTAGACCACTTCTTACCTAATAGGGAAAAATTTACAATTGATGATCTCTGAAATCATCACATGTGGGAGGTGGTTCAGTTGTATGGTGCTCCAAGGAATATCATTTCAGAAAAATATTATTGTTTCACATTTCATGTTTGGTGGGGTCTTCAGAAAGCCTTTAGATATTGAGTAATTTTAAGAACAACCTATCATCCACAAACTTATGGGAAATCTGAGCGGACAATTCAGATTGTTGAGGATAGGTTACAAGCCTATTTTTTGGATTCTGGTGGTTCATTGGAGAAAAATATGGAACTCGTGGAGTTTTCATATAATAATAGCTCCCAAAAATATATCTAAATGGATAATTTTGATGCTCTTTATGGAAACTCATGCTTCTCTCATCATTATTGGTTGGAGACAGGGTTAGAACATGTTGGGCCAAGTCTCAAGAAAGAGTCATCTGAATAGGTTCAGTTGATCCAAAAATGGTTTTTGACCGTGAAGAGTAGGGAAAAGTCATATGATGACCATACAAGATGACCTATGGAATTTGGGTTTGTTCATCATGCTTTCTTTCATGTGTCTCCAAGTTTAGGGTAATGTTGTATCAGGAAATAGAGAAATCTAGCACCCAGGTTTGTTGGGCCGTATAAAATATTGGAAAGGATCGGTCCTATGGAATATTATTTATCCCTTCCATAGTGATATATGGCCATGAATGACATGTTTCATGTTTCAAAAATACATATATATCATCTAGACCCTTCCCATGTGATAGAAATTTGATACACTGATCTTTGAGCTGATGCATCCTTTGAGGAGAATCTGATACAGTTTGTGGATCGTAGTGATAAATATCTCCAGGGTAGGGCTATATCGATTTTCTAGGTGAAGTTGTAGCATGTTAAACTTCAATAGGAGACCTAGGAGATTTAATATGATATGTGAACATAATGTCCAAACCTGTTTAATGATACCTCACTGTGATTCTTGGAATAACTCAAGGATGAGCTATTATAAGGTGGGAAGGTTGTAAGATCCCTTATTTTTTTAGGTATTTCTCTCTCTAAGTTCATCATTTTATCCTTTTTAGATGACCTTTGTTTTAATATGGACATACTTTTTTAGAGAAAATGAATTAATGTTCAGAGTTGTATGATTGTTTGAAGTAATGGTGTCCAAGAATAATGGGTTAAGTGTTTCATGGGTTCTTGGTAAGTTGAAAAGATTTAAAGGGGTTCGAGTTGATTAAAAGGAATTTGAAATGAAAATAAACTACATAAAATTTACATTTCATGTAAAGGGATTACTCATCATGTAATTGTTCATGGGTTTTAACAAAATAAATCAGAGGTGATGAGTTTTTCAATGTATTCCATTTAAAACATTTACATGATGTGTAATCACATTATTGGACTTATAAATACCAAAAAATTTTATTTAAACACTTTGTTTCAATGATTTTCATTATAATCCACTGCAGATCCTCTCCTCTTGACCCTAGGGCTCTTTCCAGGTGATTTTGGGGTGCCAGATTCCATTCTATATATCCCGTTTGTGTGAGAAATCCCTAGAATTTTATTTTTCTTAGGTTTATTCCTTCATATCCCACCATTTCTATTAAATATTTTGACCAATTGTGTTGTTAATTTTGATCTTTATTAGTTTTGATCTAGGAAACTCTTTGAAATTAGTCACACCTTCTTCCTCGTGGGGGTTTTCCATTTGAATCATTGTTGGATCATCGGTTAATGGTAGGGTGTCTAAATTTTAACCATATGGTTTTATAATTTCCAAGTTTATGAAATATTTTGATTACACCAATGAATGTG
The DNA here is from genome assembly GCA_963277665.1 of Viscum album. NCBI lineage: Eukaryota > Viridiplantae > Streptophyta > Magnoliopsida > Santalales > Viscaceae > Viscum > Viscum album. The sequence goes on from OY728150.1 coordinate 939,197,999, forward strand.
GGACCAAATTGAATAAATTCTAAATGGTATTATTCATTAAATTATTCTGGTTTTTATTTACTTCTTACCTGGATTATGGATACACATTGGGTGAGAAAAGCAAGAATATATTTTAATTAGATAATGTCATAAAATATGTTTAGAATGACATGTTACCTATGGTGATTTCCTATTATAGAATCCCTAAATTATGGCTTATTTATTCTTCATATAATTGTTAATAAATTTTAAATTAAATTTAAAGTGTCATATTAAAGAAGAATGGTAATTCTCATAATTAACCATTGATAATTTTGATGTGCTATTATGATATCCATGATGTATGATATAGATTGTATTCTATGATATGATTCTTAAATATTGGTCTTGGCCCTCACCCTTTCACACTTATATGTCATAATACTGATATTGTTTTGGATTGGACCAGTCCCATGATTTAATGCTTATAGAGAGCCGGTTATGCCCAATCCTATGATGTAATGCTTATTGGTATTTTTCACAGATTTTGTAATCCATATAGGGCTTACACATATCATTTTTTATGACTATACGATGGTTATATGGTTGTAACACATGCTCAAATATATTCTAGCGTGGTTCGAAAGTATGTTATTTTACCTTAGTTATATTGTTATAATTGGCATCGTCATAAAACATGCTCTGAGATATTCTGGCATGGCACCGAAGGAGGTTGTTTTTTTATTTTATTAATTATTGACTTAAGAAATACACCTTTTATCACATTATTTCATACACTTCTTATCAGACTAATTTTTTTAGACATGGTGGTGTCTACATACAGATTTATACTCACACACTATTCATTCCACATTTTGGAACTCGAGAAGATTTTTTGGATGTATTTGTCGACAAGGGAATAAGACATTACTGTTTATTTTTTATTTTCAGATGGGTTGGAGTTTGGATATGGGACTGATATGGGGTTTATGAACAAAAACTTTGATTATTTTATTTTAGCCTGTGAGTATTTTTCTTTCATTGATCTGTCATGAGATTTAGTTACATTTCAGCATGTCAGTACATTATTCCTTATTTATTTATTTGACTATTGAGTTCCATTTTTTGTTGTCTTTCACTATATATTTAAATTGATTATTTCCATTTTATTATGAATTGTTTTACTTCTATGACACTTCATACCAATGGGTATACTCTACCCATTATAATTTCCACACCCCTGCTGCTAGTTGGTTGCCTCTGATTTATGGGGAGGTGTGCTTGAGGTCTCATAACATGCCCTTTCTGTCCATGTGAAAGAGTTATAGATTAGGGGATGTTACGTGACTCTCCTTTAGTAAGGTGGAAATTGTGAGTCTCAGGTTTGTTAGGATTATTTTATGTCTATTTTAGTTGATCAATGTTAGTAAACCAGATGATGTTTTTGAGTAAGATATTTATATCATTGAATTAGTAGAAACGATATTTGTTCCTTTAGTATTTTTGAATGACGGTTCTAGAAGGATGTTGGTTCAAATATAGATTCTTCTAATGTTCTCGGTAGTGTTATTGTTCTGATTGTTGGTTTAATAATTTCAAAAAATGGTGGATTTTAAATATTTAGATAGGAGGTTACTGGTTTATCGGAGGCTATGGTTTCACTGAGGATTGTTAAAAGAGATCAATGGTGGAAATAATGGTGTAAATGGAATCCAGTGTTTCTCAGAGTTTGGTGTAACTGGATGACTACATGTAACTATATATAAATGTGAGAGTTGGTCAATCTTTACTAAATTTTCTATTCATTAATATTGTTGTAATTCATATGGATTATTAATCTAAAATTTTGAACATTTTTTATTTGATGTAAGGAACTAATGTAGTTTTTCACCTTTGGATGTGATAATTTCACTCCAAACCACATTATACGAAATTGTTATTTCGTTTTTATATAAGTTTTCATTTTATGCTTTTTTTGTGCAACAACCCTGAATCAGTTCCCAAATGATCCAATAACATATTATTCTTATAATAATATATATATATATATTAAATTTATAAACATAAGATATACCATGAATACGATGAATAAACATTATTATACATTCCATTATATATCTAAAAATAACAAATAGTTCTCCTCTAGGTTTTATAGGGAAATGAAAAAATAAGGATGGGCTAAAATGATTACAAATATGTAGTATAGAACCAAATTTACCTGAACATAAATCTGACATAAGTGATATCGAAGTAATAAATAAATAACATGAAACCATAATCTATAGAAACTAGGGGAATTATATATCCAAAAATAATAATTAAAACATAGATAATGATAATCATTGATATTATACAAATGGAATTCATAAGACATGACGTTAAAACATTATTTCATGTCCTTATAAGACAGTATACTCATATATGGAGAGGTATACAAAAAAATCCAAGTTGTTTTGTCTCATGAGAGTTATCGATTCATCGAGAGAATATATTATTCTAGGACCCACCTGTCATGTTATTAATTCGAATGTATTACCCATAAGTTTAAACATGACATATCATACCATTCCCAATGGAGTTTATGTCTAACTAACACATGGTTATCCATATAATGAAAAATATAGAAAAAATACCTCCTCATTCAATCGAATAATTTTTTTTTCAAGGAGAAAATTCATTAGTTAATGTAACATTAGTGGGGTATATTCAATATAATATGACGTACCTTTATCCATGAAAGATAGTGGAGATGGTACTTTCAATGTGATATGTTATCCATATAATAGGTAAAAGGAGTAATATGGTTTATCATTTAAAAATATGAAATATTTCATAAATATAACACTTATATATATTAAATTATCTATTATAATGATCCTTTTATGGTCATTATGTAAAATGAAACATTTTTTATTGTGTTGGTGATAATCCACACAATGCACAGATAACAATTTTGTTAGTCTTGAATGAAAAAGTGAAAGGTGGTTAATAAATTTACCATCATTATAATAACATAATAGTATAATAATGATACTTATGTTATCATCATAATTTTTTGAAATGGAATTTGAGGAAGAATAATATTCACATAAATAAATAGAAATGACAAATGAAAGATTTGAAATTTATACCTCTCTTCTTAAATTATCTCTTATATAAATGGGTTTAAAACATTAATGGGTGTCCTTTTTAGAATTCTTAAACCAATTAAAGGTGAATAAGAATGTTGAGGATAGTTTTATAATGATTTTGGACCAAATTAAGTGGGTTGTGGTGTGAGGGGATGTGATGATAGGTGTTTCATTTTTATAACTGAAAAGGTGTAACATTTCTTTCTAAATACTCAATGAATTTAAAAAAAATTGATGTCACTATCTAGGAAAGTAAATTCAAAATAGAGAAATAATGGAGTAGAGAAGATAGAAGATTGATTAAACCTCAAAAATCCAATTTAACATAGGTTTTAAACATTCTTTAAACTCATTAACATTATATTTTACACTTTTACCATTTTAACATTTACCACGGTAACTAGTTTTTTCATTAGTAATTTATCCTTTATTCATAAAAATAAATTCATCATTTTTACATAATTAAAACATACTAATTAAAAATTTGAAATCAATTTAGTAAGATTAAATTTATAAATTGATATGTATTAATTTTTAAATAGTAAATGTATAATGCATTAAAATAATTTTAGTAAAAAATGTGACACAAGATTTAAAATATAAAAGATAGGTTTATAAATTAAACATAATGTTTTATAGTGTATATTGTTAGTTATAAAGAAATATTTGTTATAAGAGATGGTTTTTCGAATTTTATTTTATGCTTAAATCCTAGCAATATCATAAACGTCATAGTTTTAATAAAAATGATATTCCAACTATTCACTAAAAAACAAAACTTTTTTGAATAATCCAGAAATTACATATTATGATATAATATTTATGAAAATTTTAAAAAATAATAGTATTTATTTAAAATAAAATTATATCATGGAAAAAATAATCTTTTAAATATAATCAGGAATAATTTCTTTTTAGAGTGTGCATTGTGTGAAATTTTTTGGGATGTTTTGTTTACCTACTATAGTGAGGTATCAAACATTACATCCCCCCCAACATAAATAACTTAGTACTCAAAATTTGTTTATATATAAATTATTTAAAAATTTTTTATATTCATTCCATATAGCTTCTTCGAGCTCCCATGTTGCCACTTTTAGTTTGTTATTTCTCCGAAAGTACTTTCACCAATCGAGTCGTCTGTTTCCACAAAAAAGTTTCTCTGGTGTCGAGAATATGGACATGATTTTTTTTAAGGAAAGTAGGGATCCAACTCTATTCCCTTAGATGGGAGAACATGTGCTAGATATATATTGAATTTAACTAGTAAGGAAACATGGAATATTTTCATTACTTTAGAATTGTTGGGTGGCACAGTCATTCGATATAGTACAAATCAATTTTTTTCTAATATTTTAAAAGTCTCATGTAACTATGGATTAACTTTTAATTTTAAACTAATTTTATAACTCCATTCCAGGGGAACCTTAAAAAATACATGATCACCCAATTAAAATTCAAATTGTTTCCTTTTATTATTAGTATAACTATTTTTCCTTTTTTAGAATAATTTAATATAATCTTGAATAGTCATTACATTAACAATCATCTCTTCTATAAGATATGGGACCACTAGATTTATTTCTCCAACATCTTCCCAATAGGTTAGAGTTAGACCTCTCTTCCCAAAAAATTATACACATGGGTTAATCTAGATATTTGAATGGAAGCTGTTATTGTACAAAAATTCTACCAATGATAGATATCTATCACACATAACTTGGATGTCAATTTTACATGATATTGGAATGTCTTTTAATGCCTGGATTGTCCTTTATGACTACCCATCAGTGTGTGGATGATAAGAGATGCTTAAATGTAACTCAGTGTTGAGATCCTCTTGGATAAACTTCTTGAATTTTGATGTGAACAAAGGGTCAAGGTCATATAAAATTGATGATGGTTCCTCATGAAGCCTTACAATTTCATTGATATAAGTTATGAAAGTAACTCAATGTTTAGATCTTCTATTATCAATAATAAATGAGTATACTTAGTAATATTATCAATGATGAACCATATAGAACAATTCATCCTTGGATTCCTTAAGGGTCCAGTGATAATGTCTATTGAAATATCGTCCCAGATGATCCAACAATTTATTAGTCTTGGTAGAATATATAGATAGATATATATATATATATATTAAATTATAAAAAATGAGATGAATCATGAACATATTTTGAAAAAATTACTATCCATTCCATCATATCTCTAAAAATTTCACATAGTTCCCTTCTAGGTTTATTGAGGAAGGGAAAAAAATAAGGGCGAGCTCAGATGCTCAGTAAAGAGTATCATATAGTGGAAGATTTAATAATATAAACCTATAATAAATGATATATAAGGATTAAATGAACAACATAAATCCATAATAAACATAATCTAAAGGAATTATATATCCATGATAATAAATGAATATGTGTACAATAATAATCATTGAACTTATACTAGTGGAATGCATAATGTCACACATGAAAACTTGTTTTCACGACCTTGTAATAAGACAAATTCCCATTATAGGAAGATGTATAGACCAAAACCCAAAATGTTTTGTCTCATTTGACCTATCAAGTCATTATGGGATATATAATTTGGGCCCCACTCTTCATTTTATTAATTACAATAAATTCACTATAAGAGTTATCAAGACCTTTCATACCATTCGATAAAGAACCTCTTACTGAATCAATATTATATATCCATAAAAAAGAAATATAAAAATAAAATATTTCCCTATTGAATATAATAATGTGGATATCTTGGTGAACATCCCTTATACTCTTTGGGGTATCATCAACGTAACATGAAGTACACTGATCAAAGAAATATAGTGGTGAGGGTATTCAAAATGTTTGGGGTTATCCATTGAATATTGAAATTAGGTTTAATAGTTTTCATTGTTTTGAGACCAATGAAAAGGTATAAAAAATACATAATCATTGTTCACTAAGAATGTGTAAATATTATAAAGCATATCCTACATGAGTGTCTAACTAAGTGTGCAGTCATAGGTCAACTCATTGTGTATTTGGGTGATGATTGAATCAATGATCAACCAACCCTTTTCGAGGTGATTACCACAAGGTGACTATAAACCACAACCATATACACTTTCTATTATCCCAATAGGAATGAATTTTTCTAGGAAATTATAAACACTTTTACTTTAACAAAACATAGGATGGGTTTTCCACTATGGAAAAGATTGATTTTTATAACAGTTTGAATAAATCTTGAATGAAAAATTTAGAGATGGAGATAAAAATATATAATTTTTAAATTCCATAAATTTAATGAGTAATATGGAAAAAATTATTCCATTAAATTCATACAACACACACCAGAATATAGCTTTTGATTATTACATGAGTCCCAAGGAATGAAAATTAAGATAGAAGAAGTCCATTTTTTGTTTGAGTAGTAGTTCAAACAATTCCTATTAAATTATAGGTTTGTAAATTGATCTAAAAATAACACTAATAAATTTATTTCATGATATATGATCCCACACAATTAGTATATAAATCACATAGAAGAAATTCTGTGCATAATACAAAACATTTCTCAAAGAGAATAATTTTGAGGCGGAAAATACTTTCCTCTTATCCTAACTTCCATGAACATACTTTAACTTCATATATTAAATAAATATATATCTCAAAAACTTAATTACTAACCTTGATCATATACATAATATTTTATATTATTTTTAAATATCCATTCTCTATATGAATTCTACTAATTTTCCATATTGGGTGTCTATAGTTTTGATCATTTGTACTAGTTTAATAATAGCGATTTCTATATTAATTATTCTTAAAAATTAAATCATTAATATGTAATTGAATTTATTGTTAGGTATTATTTAAAATTATATATGATGTTTTAAATACATTTAATGAGTGTTTTAGTCTTTATTCTTGAATATGAAATCAATAACAAGCATGTTTCGATGATTCTAGATGTTTGCAGTGCGTTTTAGAAATTAATGAATTAAATATCAATATTACATATATAGATAAAATAATAATAATAATTTACTCATTTATGTAATATTATTCCATTAATTATGTTCCCATGGTCATTCAGGATATAAATTCAAATTATTTTTTAATTATTTTCTTAAACCAATCTAAACATGAACATACCCTGGTTTAATGAACGATTATGAGGTTTGTTTTGTAATATTATTATATAAGAAGAATAATGATCTTATTTAGTGTTTATTAGTGTGATATACCATAATATAAGGTATTTTTAAGTATAATTATTTTATATGAAAACATTATATATTTTAATAAAATATTACCCTCTTAGTAAGATTATTTTAAGAGATTATATTAACTATGAATATTTATTAATCATATTTGTAATAGTTTATCAAATTTATTATTCCAAAACCTTAATTATATCATAGAAATCATATTTATTCATTAATAATATCCTGATATATGTCCCTGTAAGGTAGTGAAGGAAAATGAAACGTCTTGTGTCATGGATGCAGTAGTCTACATAATACATAAATAATAATTTCATTATTATGGGAAACAGAAAAGGTGGTTTGTGTTGATTTTAAATATATAAAAACATTATTTTTATAAAAAATAATTAATTAATCATAGATTTTTTAGAGTAAATATTATATGGAACGATAAAAAAGAAAAGACATTATCAAGAAGATTGAATTTACATTGAGAAATTTTGATTTTTATTAGAGGATTTATTTTCAAGGAAGGGATAGGTATAATCTATTGTGACCATAATTTAAAGAGATTTAAACAAGGAAGGTTTTTAGTAGGAATGTGAATTTTTAGGAGTGACTTGAAGGGGTGGGGATAGGCCGTTTTTATAAGTGGTGAGAGTGATATTTTTTGTTAAATAATTGAACTTAATATAAAGGGAGAACATGTTAAACATGCCAAGTGGATCTAAAATAGTAAATATTGGAATCTGGAAGATATAGGGTCGATAAAAACTAAACACACTCAATTATAGGCTTGTTTTTATCAAGTTTAAATATCTTTACCCCTTGAATAATTACTTTTAACATTTTAGATTTTACTATTGTAATTATTTTAATTTAAGTTGACATAATAATTATGTCTAAAAGTAAAGTTTCACTTATTAAAAAAGTTTTACCTATAGATTCCTAAATTAAAATAAATTATTTATGCTTAAATTTTTTCAAGTGTTATAATTTTATTATTTAAAAATTGTGGAATATACTAAATCAATTTTCAAGAAAAAAATACGGACGTTATAAAATATGAATAATGTGTTCCTACACTATAATTAGTAATATAAAAGGTATAATTTTAATTTTATAATTAGTATTTTCTAAATAAAATTGATTCATAAATTATTATGTCATAATTATGGCATAAAAGTCATAGTATTAGTAAATTGGTATATTCCACTATTCACTTAAAAAATATTTTTTTTAAGAAAAATATAAAAAATTTATCTTAAACTAATGTATTTATAATGAATTTCGAAATTATTTTTATATCATTAAAATACAATACTAATGTTGATAATTAAAATTTTAAATATACATAAAAATAATGTCTCATTTGTGTGTGCATTTTGTGATAGTTCATGATATGGTGTCTACCTGCTACAGTATGGTCTTGGGTATTAAATACCCCCTAAAATAATTTCACCCTAAAAATTGCGGTATATATAAAATACTATAACAATGTTGATATTCCTTACTCATATCATCTTTATGACCTCAATTTTCCTATTCTAGTTTGCAATTACACTAAATGACTATCACCAAAGGAGTTTTTCGATTCCCCAATACTTTCTCTTTGGTGTCAAGAATCTTGATTGTTTCATCATTATAAGACAATCTAGGTTACAATTCTATCCCCTTAGATGTGATCACAAGCATTGGATCTAGAATGTATTTACTCAGTAATGAAACATAGAAGATGTCATGTATTTTAGAAAATTTGGGCGGCTTAACCAATTAGTAAGTTACTTCTATATTTATTTCAATTATTTTAAAAGGACTAATGTAATTATGTATTAAATTATTATTTTTTCAAAATATTATAAATCCCTTACATGGAGAAAACATAAATAATACATGATCCCTAACTTGAAATTCAAAGTCTTTTCTTTGATGTTTTATGTAGCTCTATTTTATACCCCTAGGTTGCATTAATATGATCCTAAATAGCCTGTACTTTAATAGGTGTCTCCTCCACAAGATATAGATCAACTAGATTTGTTTATTTTTCTTCTTCCCAATAGGTAAGAGTATGAAACCTCTTCCCATACAATAATTTGTATAGTTCCATCTTGATTCTATAATGGAATATATTATTGTACGTAAATTCATCAAAATGTATATACTGATCCCACATAACTTGGAAGTCAATAAGATATGAACTTAGCATGTATTTCAATGTATGGATAGTATTTTTAGACCTCTTATAAATATAGGGATGATAAGTAGTGCTTAAATGTATCTCATTATTGATATACCTTTGATGAATCTTCTATAATTTTGATTTGAACCAAGGGTTATGATCAAATACTATCAATAAAGGTTACCCATTAAGCATTACATTTTCATTGATATAGGGTTGGTAAAGGCATCTGCTGTGTAGATCATCTATTATTTATAATAATTGATAAAATTTATTATGATGATCAATGATGTGCCATATAGCATTATTCTTCCTTATAGTATTTTCGAGTCTAGTTATAAAGTCCATTGTAGCATTGTACCACTTTTATATAGGTATAATAAGATGTTACATAACTCTTTTAGGATATTATCTTTCACCCTTCACCTATTATAATACTAAGCATTTGGATGCATATTTTTCAGTTTCCCAGTTTACACTATCCCACTAGAAATGGTCTCTTAAATCCCTATACATCATTGTGCTACCATGGTGTATGGAAAAATTTGATCTATGTGATCCATCTAATAGTTCCCTCTTCAACTATGGTACGTAAGGAACACATAATCTCTTCCCAAACATCAACACACTATCCATATAAATGAAAATTTTAAAATTCCCATTATTTACAACTATAATCTTCCTTTGTATGTTCTCATCCTCCTTTATGGAATTAAATACCTTTTCTAGTAAGGATGGTTTAACAATTTCTTGAAAAGGGGATGATGGATCCCCTTGCCTAGATATCACAATATCTATCTTTAATAGATCTATGTATATAGGATCCTTGGTAATCCTTGTCATGTTCGGGACCCCATGGTCACTACTACTCAATTTATAATTAAACTTGTTTTATTTCACATGGTGGTAGTGTATTGAGATATCATAGTCCTTGAGTAATTTCAACTATCTTCTTTTCCTGAAGTTGAGATCCTTATAATGGAAGATACACTTCCAAATCGTTTGGTTTTTATATATATAAAATTTATCTCTATAGATAGATTATGCCTCCATATTTTCAAAGTAATAATTATATATTCCATCTCAATTTAATGTGTTGGATATTTTTTTACAAGGATTTTCAATTGCCATGATGCATAGGAAACCATCCTATCATTCTTTAAAAGGGAAAAACTATATCCCTTATTCAATGTATGAATATATATCACAATTCCATCTTTACCTAATGGTAAAGACAATAGAAGTTCACTAATTAGTATCCATTTAATCTCTTCAATACATTCCTCACATCCCCTTGACCATGTGAATTTAAACCATTTTTGTGTTAACTTTGTTAACAGGTTGTCGAACAAGGAAAAATATTAAAAAATAACCATTAATTATAAGATAACCCCAGTAAAATTTTCATCTAAGTTATTTTCATCAGTGTAGGAAATTATTTTCCTACCTTTTTCATTTAGGGTCAACAGATATCCCATCCTTGGAGACAATATGTCCAAGAAAATAAACAAAATTGTGCCAAAATTCCAACTTACTATACTTCCCAAATAATTTTTTATTAGGTATCTATAATTATTTTTAGATTACTCTCATGATCCTTATATATCTTAGATTATATCAATATATAATTAATTAATACCACAAAAAATATATTAATATACTCATATAATACTCTATTCATATAATCCATAAAGAATGAAGGTGCATTAGTTAATCCAAAAGGCATTAAAGTAAACTCAAAATGTACATACCATGTTTGAAATGAAATAATTGTTATATCATCCCTTTTCATCCATATATGATGATAAATATAATGAAGATAAATATTTTAAAATTAATGGGAACGTAGATTAGATAAAATAAATCATTAATTTATGGTAAATGATACTTATTCTTTATAGTAATGATATTGATCCCCCTATAATCGATGCATAGTATCATTGTCTAATCCTTCCATTTCATGGAAAGAACATGGGGTACCCTAGGTGAAATAATTTTTAACATAAACACCTTGTCACTCAAATCATGCAACTATATCTTTAACTCCACTGCATCTACTAGTTCCATTCCATAAATAATTTTAGATATCAGCCTTGCATCAAAACTGAGTTCAATACAGAACATAAATTCATGCTCTAGTGAATGACTAGGTAGTTCTTATGAATAAAAATCAATGATTTTTGGTACCATGGGTACACCATCGATTCTTAGGATGTATACATCATCCATAAACCAAAATTGATCATCCTATACCAAAAATTTCATTAAATAGAGATATTATATGAGATTCAAACATGTTTTAGATGATGAAGTTTTCCCTCTAATGATGCGCTACTCCACCTCACCTTCATGAATCATAATATCCTTCTCTTGGAAATTATTTTTTCCATTATAATTTAAAAAAAAAATACATACCAAGGATCATATAAAACTAAACCATAGGCATAATATCCAAAATTAAAAATAGGTTATTCCCGTGCATCATAATTGGAACTGCTTGACACATATTTATTTCAATAAGATTCACTCATGAAATCTTAATTCACCACACCCTTACTATGGTTCTTGGTAAGTATATAATGTTTTTTGAAAAACAAGAATGATATAAAAGTGTTTGGAGAACCATAATGAAATAAACAATGATCTAACTTTAATTAAATGATAAAAGGACCATCCACCATATAATTAGGAACATAAAATTAAACTTTTTTAATTACATAATACTGGAATTTCTCTCTTTGAAATTTTTAGGTAAATTCCCCTAAAGTTTGGGTAATTGGTTCATATAATACCCATTCTCCCAAAAATTAAAAAATTGAACAACAGAAACATTCTATTTCCCTTGAATTAATGAGATTTATTAACCATTGATCAACACTTGTAACATAATCCTATTCCCTTTCTTTAGGCACGATAATATTTCTTCCCACTATTATCATATGTGGGAAATTCCATCCTTCTTTTTTATATTAATTTTCATTGTTCTTCCCATGATGAATAATTAACCTCATATTCTCCAAATTTCTATTGAATAGATACGTACTAGAGAACATATTTTATATCTTGATAACACTTGAGACTATATCCTAATATAGAGAATATGCATAAGATACAAATGACCATAGAAATATAAAACCTAAACCATAAAATAAGTGATCAATATTACTCTCTAGTCAAAATATATAGTCCACAATATGTATATATAACCTTGTAATTTTCACCTCATATTTAGTAACATTTTCATTATACTTTTATATAAGATTGAAAAATGTCATTTTAATTTATTCTCTTTTTAACGAGGAAATCATTTTTTATATAATACCTCAATAAATGTTCTTCATTCCATGAACATGATCTCATGTTCCTATTTACCATTTTTAATTAGCTACCACAATTTTTCTATATCTCCCTTCAGAAGATAGTCCAACATTATGAACTTTTCCTTTCACTATATCCTAAAAAGATAAATATCATATCTAGGGACTTCATATATTTTTTAACTGTTAATGGATTAGTAGTTCCCTTTAATAATGGAGGATGCTTTCTCATGAAGTGGTCCAACATAGTTACATCATGTTTTGGATCATTTGGATGCTCTATGCATGAGATATTATTTATCATAATGTTTTTTATCTACCACAATATGGTTATAAATAGATTATCATAAACAATAGCTTCATTTTCTTTTTAGAGGGAATATATATCAACACAAACCTTTATGACATAAATATTACATTTTTTATATGAATATCTAATATATAACATTATTATCCATGTTAGAACCCTAATGATTTTGTGTCTTTGGAAACATGTATACATAAAAAAATTGTTCATAAGATATCTATATCATCTAAAAATATGTTCATCCCAATTATAACCTTTCATAGGAATATCATTCTGAAAAACTTTCTTCATATCATAAGGAAATGGAACATAATAAAGGGTGAGATCAGGTGATCAGTATTGGTAAACAAAAGAGAAATCAATGACCACATAAGCATAAAATTAGTATAATGGTAGGATAACATGATCATAAAATTTAAAAATCCATATCCATTATATCATAGCTTCTAATCAGGAATCATGGAATAAATATTGGCATTTAATAATACATGAATCATTAAAAAATCATGGAACATGAGCAACTAGAAAATAATATTAGTGCAAGACCTAAGTATTTGGGTTATATATAATCATAGAAAATAATTTCATTTGTCAAGGATCATTTTTCAGACTATCCTAGTGTATTGGGTTTTTCCCCATTACATCATATCCATAGTCAATGTCTACTACCAAGACTATCATTGTGCACAAAGTCCCTTATTGAATTGAGATCACTCACCATTCATGTCCTTATTATCACATGAGATATCCATTTTTAACCAATGAATTAGATTGATATATAATTATAGAATATACATCATATAATCCTAATCCATTCATATGTTTTCGAAGATATGATTAATCATTCATCATATATCATAACCAATGGAAAGTAAACAAGTTTCATAAAAATTTCAATTTTTCTTCATAGCATATCCCGTGGAAAATAAAAGGGTTTCCTAAAAATCTCATCATCATAACAATAAACCATAAATATAAATAATAATGATGGTATCGTTGAATTTTATACCCAATAAATGATAAATAACATAACATGATGTTTTCATATATAATTTGTTTTTAAAAGGTCACTTGAACATTTCTTGATGAAAATACACTTTTCAATTCAAAATCACATATTTAAAATCTATTTTTTCCAAATATAAAGGAAAATATTTTCTTTGAATTTAACCTTGGAAAATTATAATGGAATCATCAAAACATTGATTGGTCATGGTGATGGGAAATACATTACATATTTTGTACACTAAAATAAAGACTACTTTTACACTTTTGATAAAAAGTTAAAAGTACCTCTTTTGGAAAATGATAAGTAGATTCATTTTGAAATTATTTTAAAAAATTAGCACATGGGTAAAAATGACATTAAAAAATAATATTATAATATTAAAAAATTCATGAAAACCTTTTTAGACAATATGTTCTTGGAATAAAAATATCATTGACTGAATTATAAAACATAATCAATTTTCCAAAAACAAACACTATTTAAGTCTATTGAGTACTTAAAGTGTGAAAAACAAAATAAAAACATGTGTTATCAAGAACTAAACAATATTTAAGAAAAGAAATGAGTTTATTGAGTTGTATATCATGAGATTTAATTATAAAAAATTTAATCATAAACAATCCTGATAAATAATGTGATCGTAATATAAAACCCTTACCACTTTGGTGACATTTGAATCGCAAGACCCATGAAATTATAACATCAAATGAAACATTTTAATATCATTAAAATAAGTATAATAAGTATATAAAAATTAAAATGGTTAGTATATACACTTCATAGTCATTAATACTTTCATGATATCAAACACATATCAACAAAACAATATTGAGAGGAAGAACTCATTCTGCATTGGTAATATCTAAATCAAAATCCCATGAAAGTTAGAACCTTATATGGAGTTTTAAATCTACAAAATTTTCATTAAATCATCATAAAATAAAGCCATTGTAATTCTATACACCACATAAATTAAATGAATGATGGATATGACATTTTCCTCGTATAAATAAAAGTTAGATGAGAAACCCTTTCCCTAAGTTTGACTTTCTTCAAAAGTGATCTAACATCCTATTTAATGAATTTAAATTTATTATAATTATATAAAAGAATCATATAAATACTTATAATATCATATATTATTGACTTATAAAATTTCCGATATAAATTTTTAAAAGTTCTTTATTAAAATTATCATTTTCGGTTGTTGAATGTTTCAATTTTCATGAGATTTTTTGTTTGGTAGTTCTGATCCTTGTACATTGATCCTGGTTCCAAAATATAAAAAAATTAAACATTATTTAAATTTAAAATATATTCGTTATATATATTTAATGTCATCCGTAAAATATAGATATTAGAAATGAATTAAACCATTCATAGAGACGGTAGGTCGTACATATGCATGAACGCTATTTCCATTTTTCAACAGATGGAATGAAAGAAAGGTAAATAAAAATTAACCTTTATAGAATCATTATTATATAAAATATATTATTATTTAATTAAACATTTCCTTATTACCATACATGTAAAATAGAAATTAAAATCTAATTACATCACTTCAAAGAGGTGGTAATCCAAATATACGCATGAGTGACATTATTGTCTTCTAATAGATGAAAATAAGGCGTATTATGGATATTAAATCCAAATAATAATTATTTATATCAAATAAAATTAATTAATTTTTTTATAATATAAACCATATATTTATATGAGGTCTAATAAGAAATAAAATTTAACTCGATCGGTTAAGAATTTAACTCTTTGTAGAAAACCTATTTTTTCTTACACCTTAAGGCTTGAAAGGATAGTCTTTTCGAAAGAATAAAAGATTTAAAATGTAGTCAAAAAATATATTAGGGTATCATGTTATGTATTTTCTAATATAGATGGCTCAAAAAGTTTTAGGAACAGAGTAGAATATGTTCCCTTTAATTTTTTTGGGGAGAGGAACTCTTGGAATTACAAAAAGTATTAAATTAATATAAATTATTTTTCATGGAAAAATGTCCCTACATTAATATAAATATAATATAATATTAGGATGATTATAATTAATATCATTAAACTAAATTTGGATATGTTTTGGTTATGTTTTCACAATTATATCTTAATTTCAAAACTCCATTAACCATTTTTATAATTACCATGATATCAATGTTTTTTACTAATTAGGGATGAGGAAAGTAATCCTAAAAACACAAGTGAAACCTAAATGGACTGTGGTTTATATTTTAAACAATATTAAATTTAATTCTATGAACACGTGCTTTATATGAATCTTAAATCATTCAATAATATATTATTTATTTTAAAATATAATTAATATAATTATTTTAAATACATGAAATATTATAATATAATATCTTTCTAACTCATGTAAAATGGTTAAAAAATGGAACTTTATGAATATAAGGAATATAAGGTCTTAATATAATCATAAAGGAAAATTTTGATAGTTATCTATATTATTTTAAACCCTATATTTTCGATTAACCCATTACTAAACCAATTTTTAACTTAACTCTAGTAATTATTTTTTGAATATTAAAAGGCTATAATTTTACTTATAAGGTAAAAATTGGCTAATAAGTAGACACATTATTAAATTTTACACCATTTATAATCCTAATTTAACTATTTAAATAATTTTATTATTTATACATAATTTAATAAAATATAATTTAACAAAAAATATCATTAATGTCATTTGTGAAACTACTCATTTAATTTTAATTTAAAGTCATCAAGATAGAAATGGAATTAAAATATAAACCTTTCATACATCCCTAATATGTTATATTGATATAAAAAATTTATTTGACACTATAAATAACTCAAAAAAATTACTCTATAGTGTTTAAAATAATTTACTTTATTTTTCTATTGCTTTAACAAGTACCGTTTTAGCATTGCATGAGCATTTAAATAAATTTTTCGATCACTAAAAATTAAAAATAAATTTATACAAAAAAAATATTCATATTTCAAATAACTTTTTATAACTGAACACAATTACTTTTTTATCCCTATAACAAAATATTATAGTTATTAAAAGCAAGAAAGTGACATTTTAGATTCTATCTTTTACATAAATATTATAATGTGAAAATTAAATTTAAATAGAAAAAGATTATATTTTAAATATTTAGAAGATTATAGATTATATAAATTCATAAAATTAAATAAAAGGAATTTTTTAATGAATTTTAAGCCTTATCACATTATTGTTAACCTCAATTAAAATTTTTTACCTTTACCATGGTAAAAACAATTTATTATATCAACTATTCATCATGACCAAAAATAAACAGCACACATTTTCAAAGATGTACCTCTTGGTTAAAAATATGGAATTATATTTGAAAATTCAATTTCTATAAGTGGTATAAATTAATTTAACATAAAAAAATAAAATTTCATGAAAATTATTTTTTAGGAAAATTCATATTATGTAAAAAAAATGTTTTTATACTAAATTCAACCATAAAATTGATTAAAATAAGAATAATTGGATTATTAATAATTTCAATAAACTAATTTTACTATGAATGTATTTTTATATAAAATAGTAATTTTAAAATTATTGAAAGGATAATATAATTCTCAATAAAAATCAGTATTTTATCTATTCATTGGAAAATCTAAATTTTTAGAAAAATCCCATAAATTCAACCTTATATAATATTTAATATGATGATATTAAAAAAGTTAATTTTTTCAACTAAATTTTCAAAATTTGGATGAAATTAGTTATTATATTTTATCATAAAAGAAATTTAAACCATTCTTAAATAAAATGTGCTTTCAAAGCATTAAATTATCTTATTCTCATTTCATCTTTAATAAACATAAATAAATGAATTTTAATTTGTTCAATTGAATATATAATACAATTATTTCATTAAATTTATTTATCAATATTGATTAATTTTATATATTATGTTAAATATACATTTCCATAAAAATAGTTTTATTAATGATATTTCTTTTACCTTTGAATGATTTTATCTTTATTTCAAACAAATTGAAATTTAAATATACATAATAGCTATACATATAAAGAATACATATATATACAATGTCTATGTATCCAAAAAAACATATATATTACAATCATATTGCATTCCTATATATATAATTACATGTTTCAATAAACTTTATTCATTTACTTCTATCTCATCATGTCTGTTGTATTCTTAATTATTTTCCTTATTCTATAGTTGGATTTGGTTTCATAATCTTCATGGAAAACATAATGTATAAGATTTTTTTATTTTTTTTATTTTTTAATGGCATGTATCCCCCAGTCCATCACATTGTGAAAATATAGTTTCTGACATGTTATGGGAGGAAAAAGAGACTCATTTCAAGAGTTTGTCAAAATCCTATTTCTCGAATGGTAGCTCAACTAACGGTGGGTCGGACCGATGAGTCACAATGGTGACTCACAATGGTATGTGGGGATTATTGGTCATGATAGTGAGTATCAAAAGTGAATCCCAATGCGGATTCATCCACTAGTAGTCCAGAACAGTGTCTCAGGATGGTGAGTCGCTAACAGTAGGTCGCCTACGGTGAGTCGTTGATGGTAGGTCGCCGATGGTGACTCCTGACATTGACTTGTTCAACGGTGACTCTTGATGGTTACTCATCCAATGGTGACTAGAGAAGGTGACTCATTTAGTATTGAATCATGATGGTGACTTGCGATAGTGACTCTTCCGGTGGTGACTCACGATAGGGACTCGCCTAGCAGTGACTCACGATGGTGACTCATCCATCGGTGACTCACGATAGTGACTCATCCAACGGTGAGTTTTCCAATGATGACTCATCCAATAGTGAGTCTTCCAAAGGTGATTCCTCCAATTTTAGTTCAACTAACAGTTATTTTTCCCATGGTAGGTCATCCATCATTGAGTCATTTCCAAAAGTATGTCAAAATTTATGTTTCTCTCCGGTTTTCTAGTTTGCTGAATTTTCACCCCGTAAACGTTTTATTTGTGGTAAAATGAGTTAAATACCATATTTAAATTGTTTTGAATTTATTTGGAGGTTTTTGGATCATATATTTATTTTTCAAATAGTCTAGGAGACTCTTAGAAATACAAACTGTATGGTCTTAGTCACAATATGACTTCAATGGTTTTTAATAGAATATCCTCTTGATGATATAGGACCTGGACTTTAGATATTGTAGATCCTATATCAGTGGGAGGAATAGTTTTAAAAACCATAAAAGTTATATCTTCACTAAGATCACATGATTTAGCAATTTATAAGTCTCCTAGACTTTTAGGAAAATAAAGATATGATTCAAATCCCTTGAAATGGATTCAAATCATTTAAATATGGTATTTAACTCATTTTATTTAAAATTAAATAATAATGAGGTGAAACTACAGCAAATTGGAAAACTACAGAAAAAATGGGATTTTGAAAAGCTGTTTGAAATGAATCAGTGGTTTATGACCTACTGTTGGATGACTCACAGTTCGGAGACCTACCATTGGAAGACACAACATTGGATGACTCGTTGTTAGATGAGTCACTATTGAAAAACTCACCATTATATGACTCACCATCATGAGTCACCACTGGATGAGTCACCATCATGAGTCACCACTGTACGAGTCACAATTGAGAGTCACCTCTAGATGAGTCACTATCATGAGTCACCATTGGATGAGTCACTATCACAAGTCACCATTGGATGATTCACTATCCTAAGTAACCATTGGATGAGTCACCGTCATGAGCCACCATTTTACAAGTCACCATTGTGAGTTACAATTGGACGAGTTTCAATTTACGACCTACCATCAGCATCTCACCTTCGCGATTCACCATTATGAGCTATAGGTGGATTACTCACCATTGAGAGTCACCATAACCACTAAATATAGTGACCAATCATTTCCACCTATCGGTGTGAGTAACCATTGCAACTCAGTGGTCCAACCCATCATTCGATGTGCTACCACTGGAAAAACTGGATTTTTGAAAAACTCTTGAAATGAGACACCATTGCCTCCAAGAAACCCTAAATCACTGGATTCTCACAAAGTAATTTACTGGGGAAGTCTGGGCCATTACATCAGATACCTCTCAAACTATTCTCATCCTTGAGAATCTAAAACCAACCCAAAAGAAAGAGGTGTCTGAACAACCACCCCATGCGATACCTCTTAAGGATCCATCCACACTTGAAACATCACAACCAAAAAAACACATCAAATATCAATGATTAATACCCTGAATTTCAAGAAAGATGGAGTGAAAAATCAACATCAAAGAACACCTCCTCTAACATCTTCTGACCCAACCAACCAAATGACACATTAGAAAAGTAAAAAATCCACACTATCCGAACACAAGAATCAGGGAATTCCTTCCTTAATGTCAATATAATATATACTTTGGGAGAAACTGGCTCTCCAACATGGGCTTAATCACACAAAAATTAATGAATCTATATTAGGAATGAGGTCCACCACCCATCACGATTAAACAACTTATCTCACACTATGGAATATGGAATCAATTCATCTCATAACAAGAAATGTCCAAACATTACATCACAAGGAAAAATAGAACAATAAAAACTGATAATAACTTTAGGTATTGAGAAGACATATGTGTTTATTTATCCCAAGTAATATCATATATGCCATCATTCCTCCACTATACACAAACTAATGGAATGGTCCATACACGCAGCACCTTATCCTCATGATCCTGGATCTCTATCAGCCACTCCATGTACGTCGCATCATCTTCGATATCCAAATCTACCTAGTGGATGACATGGGAGTTATCGTGAAGATATCGAAGAGACTGAGAGACGTGAAAGATGTTTTCGATCCTCTCCAATTTCGGTGGTAACACCAACTAGTATCTCAATTCACCAACTCATCCCAAAAACCCAAAGGTTCCGATGAACCTGGGTGAATGCTTACTCCCTCTACCAAACCTATGCTTCCCAAGTCGAGTGGAAACCTTCAAGAACATGTGGTCCCCAACCTTGAAGTCCACGGGAATCCTCCCATGATCAGAATATGAATTATTCTGGTCATATTCTATATTCATCCTCTCAAAAATGAGATAAACCTTCTCTGTTATACTTTTCATAACCTTGGGGTCTAGAACACCTATCTCCACAACCTCTGTCAAGCATAAAGGTGACCAACATATTATTTCGACCAAGGATTCAAATAGATCCATGCCAATGGAAGAGTGATAAGTATTATTGTAATCAAACTCTACCAAAGGTAGGTGTTGTACCTAAGATCCTCTAAAGTAATAGACACATGATCACAACATATCTTTTAGCATCTAGAATGTTCATTCTATCTTCCCATATCTTTGAGGGTGTAATGCAGTGTTGAGGCGTAGATGGGTTCCAAAATCATGCTACAATCCTTTCCAAACTAATGAGGTGAAATGTGTACACTGATCTGAGATAACGGATCTCTGAACTCCATGAATCCGCACCACGTCATCCACACACCTCCTTGCCAAGGCCTCCACTATTCCCGAATCCATAATTGAAAAAAAGTGAGACTATTTTGTCAAGTAATCCACTACTACCTAGATCACATCACCAACTCCCTAAGACCTAGGTAATCCTATGATGAAATCCATCAAGATTCCATCCCATTTACACGCAGGGAAAACTAGGGGATGCAACAATCCACCAGGAACATAGTGCTTAGCCTTCACCTGAAGGTACACTAAGCACATCACCACATACTCTGGTACTAGTTTTTTCATCTGAGGCCACCAAAATAGCTCCCAAAATCTATAGTAAATCATAGAAACTCCCATTTGAACTATTAATGGTGAGATGTGAAACTCATGGAGGACTCCTTTATGCACCACTACAGGAACACATAACTTTCCACATAAAAACATCTAATTTTATCCATCCTCTAACCATTCCTCTGGATCATCAACATGGTTAATGAAATCACACATCACCTATGCCTCTGAGTCACCCCACTAAGACTCCTCCACCTACTGCATCAGAGAAGACTGCCATTTCATCTGAAAAAAAATTCCTCTTCCACTATATACCCCTACATCTAAGCACAAGGATTCCAACTCCTCTATTACCTTCTAAGAATCCATATATTCTTGAACAACCTCCTTCTGTGAATTTCTACTCAAGGCATCAGCTACAACATACCACTTTCATAAGGTGTTAGAGATCTCTAAATCATAGTCTGGAAGAAACATTACCCACCTCTACTATCACAATTTCAGACCGCACTACAAAAATATATACTTCGAGATATTATGATCAATGAATACCACAAAGCACTCTTGAATGAGGTAATCATGGCACAACTTTTCTGAAAACATGGCCATTGTTAATTCCAGATCATGGGTGGAATAGTTACGTTCATGGGGTCGTAAAATCCTAGTTCTATAAGAGATCACTTCCCACTTCTGCATCAGTACACATCCAAATCCAAGATGGGAACCATCACAAAACACATCAAACATCACCCATTCCTCTCAAAACTGTAGCACTAGAGCATTGTCCAACCTCCCATTTAGATGGTTGAACGTTGACTATCACTACTATCTCCACAAAATATCTTGGTCCTTCCAGGTCAAGGAAGTAAAAAAGAGCTTCAAATCAAGGGAAATCTGGTACAAACCACTGGTAATAGCCCACGAGACCAAGAAAACTCTGAAAATTTTCTACATTCATGGGTGATTCACAAGAAACAGCTACCTCTTCCTTTGATAGGTCCACTACTACACCTGGATGTGACACAACATTACCAATTAAATGCACATCTCATGTCCATAACTTACAGTTGGACAACATTCCGCAAAGTTTTTGGCATCAAAAGACTTCTATGAAAGTCCTTAGGGGCTCGATATGCTCCTCCTATAACCCTAATTAGATCAGGATGTAATCAATGAATATGATGAAAAGGCGATTTTGGAACTCATTAAATATGGATTTCATAATCCCCCTGAAAATCGATGGTTTATTCATAACACTGAATGGAATGACTATGAACTCGAAGGTCCCATACCTTCATCTAAAAGAATTATTTGGAATATCACCCACCTTCACAATCAATCGGTGATATCCAGATCACAAATCGATCATAGAAAACCAACATGCTCCCATTATCTGGTCAAAAATATCATTTATCCTTGGGAGAGGGTAATGGTTCTTGACCTTCACATGATTCAACCTCTTGTAGTATTTTCACAACTTAAGAATACCATATAAATTCTTTGAAAACAACACTGTAGCACCCCAATAAAGACACATTAGGGCGGATAAATCCCTTCTTCATCATATCATCTATTTGAAGTCTCAACTCCCACAACTCAGATGTTTCCATTCGATAAGGATCCATAAAAATCGGAGAATCATTGTGCTATAAGTATATCCCAAACTCAACGTCACATTGAGGGGTTAGAGTCACAACCTCTTCAGGAAAAACATCCAAGAACTCCCCAAAAGATCAAAGAACCTCTACCATATCAGCATCCAATGATTCCATTTACAGCTTGAACATCTAGGATAGAAAGATCTCCACATGATGACTTCCCACATGAAAACTCCTCACACAAAAGAATGCACACACTGACCAACCATGCCTAAAAACATGACTCTTCTCCAGAAGTAGTTGATAATAGCACACACCTAATATAACTTATTGATGCTGAAAATAACATCGTATTGTTTCATATGTAGAATGAAAAGAACCCCATGAAACTGATGTGGTCCCATCATCATTCTACATCCATGACACACATCAGAATGTATTTATAACCTCCGAATAGAATACTCAACACCAAGGGAATGGGAGGCCTCTCAGCATCTCATCCCAGATCATGGGCTAGACTGGGTGTAACAATAGAGTACAAATCTTCTGAATGATATAATTCACAAGTAAGGAACTAGAAAAGATGTTCGTACCTCAAATGATCTCTAGACCTACTAGACCTTCTGCCTCTGTTGCATGTAACTGACCATACCGATCTCCTCTTCCCCTAAGCTGGTTACCTTCCCCATGTCCTTGCCCATGTTGAGGTCCCTAAGGAACAAACTAAGGTCATCCTTCACCTACTTTATCTCCCCTCAATGGAGAAGGAACCTATTTTCCATGCTTTCGAAATGTCCTAGTTAGAAACTACTACTGTGGTGGGCTCTTAACCTTACCACCTCCACCATACTGAGCTCGAACAACCATCAGAAACTGACTCTGAGGATTCCCATGGTCTCCACAAGCGAACCACCTCGGTCCCTAGTTCATGGGAAAATAACCAGGACCTAGTGGGTGAAATGGGAACTACTAAGGTTATTTCCCTTCTGGCCAAAAACTCAAAGGCACTGGAACCTAAGAACTACTACTAGTAACACATCCCTTTAAAGAACCATATTGACTCTCCTCCTTTAGAATACCTTATTACAAGTGTATCCACTCCACTACATCTTCCTTCTTCTAGACCTCCAACTACATAAGTAATGTAAGGAGAGTAACCACGTACTAGAGAGAAGGATGAATTGCCTCATCTAGACATCTAACAAGAGACTCCTCATCCAGATAGGTATCTGTAGAAATATCAAGGACATCCTTGATCTTGATCCCTAACTCCCGTACCCACATACTCTCTTAATGTAGGGAGAGTAACCCCAGTGTCTTCTCAACATTCATGGTTGATGAAAGGAATTATAATCGAAATTCCTTCTCGAAATCTGCCTATAAAACATTATCCTCTTTCCTCTACCCTAGGTACAACATCCACCACTAACACATAGCTCCCTGCATCTCGCTCACCGCCTATGGAATCCATTACTCCATCAGAGACTGGATCAGACTGAAGGATATCACATGCTCCTTTATCCAACTCTCCATCTCTATATCCAAAATGATACCATTGTACTTCCATCTAACCTACTTTTGGAAGCCATGTAATGTTATTTGCCACTAGTCACCCTCCTCCACTAGATCAACCATCCTTCGATCAACCAGATCATCCTACTAATCCTCAGTCACCTGTGCCACACACGGATGATGACCATGTTCCATATCTGAAAAATGGAAACAAGGAATTCCTAAGCCTGAGAAGTTTAGAGTTTTATTTAAGATTCATTTTAATTAATAATTTAATTAAATTCCCTATAATGCCCAAATAAAACAAGAACACAACTCATTATGATGCATGCCCCTTTCCTAGGGTCTCTAACCTGCGAATAGTTTCAAATCACTTGGTCATTTGATAGGCTCGGATTCCATGAATCTGATCACAGGGGGGGATAAAAGGTCATAGCCAGTCTTCCCTAGTCTATGTCACAGAAGAATATCACCTAACACTATTTCCCTACCAACCCCTGGAATCCTCACTGTGCCTAACTCCAAACTCTATCCTATCTCTCAAAAATCACCACTGACACCATTCTGTCATGACCCCTTCCCTCCATAGATGCCCCTCCTAGACTAGAAATGAAGAAAGGGATATAATGACCCCCAAGTTCCTCCTTTAGTAGGCCCCGAGGTGGAGAACAGCCCCTGGGGTATACAAATATCACAACATGGAATGCATTACATTTTTATAGTAACTAACATCGCAAGATAAGATGTATCACCCTTAAACAACTCAGAGACATATATATGTATAAACGAAATCCAAAACACTCCCACATGAATGTTTCAATATAAACTACTATAAAATAAGATTCTACAAAGTAAATACAAAAACCAAGGCTAAGAAAGGACACAACAACTGTCCCAAACCCTGAGCTATAAATTCCAATCATGGTTCACATAGTCCTATTAAAAACTGGGAAACTTTTTTATATATGTATGGGGAGAATACAAGTATACTCAATTGAAAAATTAGAGGTCCCTCATTCAAAAATGGGAGAAAAATATAAATTCCTTTGTGAGAAAACTCTAGAAACCAGCAACACCTAACAAGGAATACTAGACATCCCAACCTCACCAAGGCATGCTCACCAAATAACACAAGTGAAGTAAAGTAATAGAATAAGAATTTCAATGTTTGGGTACCCCTCACCACTTCCCCCCGGTTAACTGCTCAAACCCTAATGGAAAATTTCCTCGATCTTCCACACTCTTCCACAAGCCCCATGACACAAAACGGCTGCACACACCTGGGCATCATAACTAAACTTTTAACTTAAGAAAACAATGCTCTTTACATCCCGCTCGAATACACATGGACTACAACCATACCACATCTCACCTATAGACTCCTAGGCCACAATCATACCACATCCCACCCCATAGACACCTGGGAAAGAACACCTTGCCTACAAACACATAGTCCACACAACCACACCATAACTTACCTGAAGTTTCATGCTCTACCAATGCCTTGATGAAGGAGTATGGAATATCCAATAACAATCCATCCATCCATCCACCATAATTTTGGGAAAATACACCCTCTCCCATGGAAATGGGAGTGTTAGACACATAGTTCACAACTAAGGTGGGGTGTGTATATAAATTACAATGAATTACAACAATATATATAGGTGTCAAACACTCAGCCCAAATTATGGGTTTTTTCAAAAAAAACAATCAAACCACAAAACCTCCTCTATTGCTACCTCTAAATGAACAACTACCCATCAAGATGTAATTCAATTCATAACCCCAGCCAACTCATTTAACCAATTATCATTATTTAATAAGAAAATCCAATTATTCATTCCATACCTATCCACGTATCTAGTAAGAATGACACATCCCAAGACACATAGCATAAACCATACAGAGGAATAAGAACAAAGTTGAAATCCCCCACTCCACATTTCCTCTCAAATTTATGCCCATGCCAACCACTTCCATCATCATCCATCAAAGTGCTTCTTCCCAAAACACCATCTCAACCACAACTAAACAAACACCAACTCACAACCACTCCCATCAAATTCCTTTATCATTACCATAATTATCCCTTATTTATAGACACACCACACCCAGAAACAAAAACAAAACAAAACTCGGTTTTAGTCCAAATGCACAACCTATCACATCCATTCCACAATCAATAAGTCTCTCAACCTAAGATTACATGACACCACCTGAACCACCAAACACACAGTCTTACCCTCAAAAATAGCACCAAAATCCTATAAAAATTTAACAAGGCCTCAATTCTTTAACTCTGCTTTTTTTTTAATTTTAGGGTAATCACAAAAAAAGTTTGATCATAGGGAATCCATTTATTTATCTGAGTATACATGGTTAATCAATTTCATATATACAGTTGTTAAAAAATGATTAAAAATATCCATAATTAGTTCACAAAAAACCCACAATTGGCCATGATTTTCAATAGGTATATAGCTGATACAAGTCACAATATCAACAAAATAATAATAAAACAGAAGCATACATCACTTTTTCTCAGCCCCTATATATTGATATTAAACAAATTCAATTATCAATATTTATTTTGAATTTTTTTATCTTCATAAGATATTTATTCATAAACCCACCCATAATGATACACAAATAAAAGAGAGATGAAGGTATCCATGCCTCAAAGAACATATGATCAATACCTCTTTATTGTGCCAAGACAGGGGTGTGCATGCAGTATAAAAACTGCTGGGAAAATGCAATCCAATCCCATAATAGAAACACATGAATACTATGGAATAAAATTTCTAGGGAACATCTCATATCTAGATAAAAGGAAAACTCATAGATAATGGAGGATCTCAGATTTAGAAGGTGTAGACACTATATCAAAAGGAAGAATTGTTTTACAAACCATTAATGTTGGATCTTGATTAAGACCATGTGGTCTGGCCATTTAGAAGTATCGATGAACTTTAGAAAAATAAATATATGACATAGATCCCAAGAAATAGCTTGAAACCTATTTAAATATAGTATTTATATCATTTTATTTTACCTAAAAAGTTTATGGGGTGAAACTACAACAAATTGGAAAATTGATAAAAACTATAAGTTGTGCCATGTATGGTTGTGTAGTGCTATTTTTTAGGGTACATTTCTGTGTGGGGTGGTTCAATTGGTGTAATGCAATCTCAGGTTGAGATATTTACTAATTGTGTAATTTATGAGAACTGTTGTGTAGTGAGACTTCTAGCAGGTTGGGTTTTTTTGTGTTGTTGGGTGTGGTGTGTTTGTGCAGTGGGGTTATTGATGGTTGCGACAAGGGGACTTGATGGGAGTCAATTTGAGTTTTTGGTTGTTCAGTTTTGGTTAATATGGTAGATTGGGAGGAATGAATTTGTGTAAAGGCCTGTAAAATTCAAGGGAAATTTTTTCTTAATTTTCCTTGGGATTTTACAAGAACGCAGTTTTTAACGGCACCTAATTCTGAGGCCTGGTGTGCCTGGAATCTTTTTCCGAAGTTTAGCTCGGGTACGTTCAGTGAATGAACGGGCGGGGTTTTCTAACTTTTGAACCGGTGCTCGGAATCGAAATCCGAGGACACCGATGGAATCGCAGCGCCGGTAATTTCTTAGAAACACCTTTTCTGGAGTTGCGTTTGCTCGGGTGTGGTTTTTAATTTTTTTTCGGGTTAAGTAAATGAATAAAATAAAATGGTGTGACCAATTTATTTTAATTTAAGTTTTTTAACCTAAGATAAGAGGTTAAAGTGGGACCCACAATATCCTACACCACTAGGTAGGATATTTGTGGGGTGGGGCCCACATGATCCCACCTTTTTCAACCCCCCTTCTTTAATTAAGTAACGCACCAGCACCCCCTTTTAAATGAAGTCAACCCTTGCGTTTAATCTGGATAATAAACGCCTCATTAATTGGGTGGTTTAAACTTTTCAATTAATTCATTAATTGATTGTTTCAATTCTTTTTTAAATTCAAAGTGTCGGCTTGTGTGTTAATAAAATAAGTCAACTCTTATTTTATTAGAGGTTGGTTGTGAGAGAGGGTTTGGGAGAAATCACTCAAGCCATGAAGCACTCCTTCCTCAACGAAGAACGCGAAGAATGCGAAGAACGCGAAGAATGCGAAGAACGCTGACCTCCGATGAAGGTCGACAAGAACGTCGGATCCCTGGAGATCAACAACGCGATGCCGACGAATCCTTTCTCTTTGACGCGACGATCCTCCTTCTGCGACGCTTATTCTGTGATGTTCCTTCTCCCGCAACAATCTTCGAATCATCAACCTCTTGAGGTAGGGGTTTTGGTACAATTAAATCTATGTGATTTATATCCTCGGCATGTGTTTAAAATTTTTCATAAGCCTTTTAAACCGCTAACGTGGTTGGTGCGGACCAACGAACAAGTCCGAACCCACCGTTTCTTCATTCTTGGTGTGTGGATCGACGGGCAAGGACGAAGCAAGCTGCAAGGGCATTTTTAGGTCTTCGTAGTGAAGAGCCAATCCCGGGAGGACCGCTGGCGAAGACGGCAGGCAAAACGGACCACCGGAGCGCGTCCGGTGGTCCGCGGAAAACTCTGCCGGCGTGCCTTGCTGGCACGGCGGCACTGGTGGACGGAGGCAGCGGCCGGCACCGGCCGGCCTCTAGGAGGCGTCAGTGCCTAGCGCGCCGCCGGGAAGGGCCGCTGCGGCTGAAGCCGCGGCGGCAGGCTGCTGGTCCCGCGACCGCGCGGGACCGAGGAGGCGGGGACTCGGCGCTATGCCGCGTCCATTGGAAAGGAGCAGCCCCCCGTGGGGGCTGCGGTTATGAACTGGTGGGGGGAAACGTGCCCCCCCCCCCCCCCCCCCCCCGCGCCCCTTTAACGCTCGGCCATTTTGGCTGAGCCACCGGGCTAGCGCCAGCGCGCCGGGCCGGCTGCCCAGGCCGGGCCGGGCCGCGCCCAGGCAGATCCGGGCCGCGCCAACCGGTCCAGGCTGCGCCCAAGTGGGCCGGACCCGGATCTGGGTCAGGTCGACCCAGTTCGGTCCGACCTAGAGGGTATCGGGCCGGGTCGGACTGGGCCCGAACCCCCTAATACCGGACCCATCACGGTCTTTTGCCCATAACATGGGTTGCGGACCTCCGATCGACGCACCGTCAGCTGCGATGCGATCCTTTCATTGAGAAGGTCATTTCGGTATATTACACTCAAGGTTTTGGAGTACTTTGGGTTCGGCCTGGTTGGTTCGTACACGAAACTAACCAGGCCCTCGGAGCAGAAATGCTTATAACTTGGGCTCCGGATGTCCGATTGACATGTCGTTGACTTTGATGGATTCCTCTTAGTGAGACGGACCTTTTGGCTTACTCTTCTTGAGGTTTAGACGCAGTTGGAGTACGGTCAGGTTGGTTTTGACTTAAAAACCAACCGGGCCCTGGGACGAAAAAGCCAATAACTCTCAGATCGGGTGTCTGATTGACGCGTCGTCTGTGACGTTGAGTTCCTATTGACGATATGGAACTTTTGGATACATCAAATCCGGACTATGTGTCAGTTGATGTGTCAGCACCTCGGCTCGTGGAGCGGACCCTCCCGAACGAGCTTGTTGTGTACGGGAACCCTAGAGCTGGCTGCAACTGCAACGTCGATGATGACTGTACAGAAATCCTCCGTGGATTCGAAGGCGACGACTACAGCACTCAACAATCCTACGTGGATCAGTGCTACCGATCCTGTGTAGGTCAGATCCTGTGTGGGTCAGCGCTCAGTGGTCCTGTGTGGGCTAGCGCCTACAGATCCTGTGTGGGACATTGCAAGGTTTAGTTACCTATCGATCCTGTGTGGGTCATTGCAGGGGTTAGTAACCTATCGATCCTTTGTGGGTCATTGTGGGGGTTAGTACCTATCGATCCTGTGTGGGTTCGACAGCTTAGATAAATCAGTGGCTATATCTGATCATCTCTATCGTATTACGAAGAATTATACCTGTGTGAGCTGAATCTTGACTTTCAATCCTTATCTTCGATAAGATTGACTAGATATCCTATGTGGATTACGTTATGCTTTCTTGTGTTGATCGGGTTGTGATTTCCTGTGTGGACTGGGTTGTACTTGAGCTCAGATGATAGAGCCGAACGAGAATTGATGACTTAGGTATATGTATGGGAATATACCTAAGTAGTGTCGGATGTTACTTCGTGATTGTATCTTTACTTTGTGGATTATCCTTTGTGGATTCTGGGAGACCTTCGGGGGGTCTCGGGGTCCCTACTGAGTAGCTTATACTCACCCATGAACGGGCTATGCCTGCACTACGTTGTGTTAGTTGTAGATGACGGACAGCGCTGATCATGGTTGAGGCACGAGGAGCAAGTCGGTACCCGGAGGTGGACCACTGGGTGGGGCGTACTCGGAGTGGACGGCTGGACCCGAGGAGCTGTGGAGGCTATATGTACCCACCCTTCAGGTGGGACTTCCAGTGGATGGCTCGAGGCTGCGACTTTACTTTTTAGTTGTTGTACTCCCTTTTTCAGTTGTACTTTAATTTCAGTTTGGGTTTGTATTCTGGCCAACTTACTTTTCCGCACTTACTATTGTACCCAGTTTTTCTTTAGTATTTACTTCTGCTTGCTTTCTCTGTGGTGTCTGTTTACTTTACAAAGGCAATGTGTTCCATTTTTACTGGGAATTATGCCTTGGTGCTAGTCGCCATCCCCTGGCCTATGGAAGGCGGGCTTGGGGTAGTCACAGCACGGGCCCCGAGGACGGGTCATGACAATTTGACTTATGATGATGGTAGGGGTTGTCATGGGTGTAAAGTGGATAGGAAATGTGGAGTGTGTTGTTTTAACATTGGTATTCTTTTTCTGTATGGTTTATGATGTGTGGCTTGTGATGTTTCATGCTTGGTTGATGATTTGGTAGGGATGGAATGAAAAAATAGATATTTTTAATAAATAAAGTTAATTGGATAAATTTTTTAGCTAGGTTTATGAATCAAATTTTAGTTTTTTGTGCAGTTGTTCATTTAGAGGTAATAGAAAAGGTGGTTTTGTGGGCTGGTTGTTTGTTTGAAAAAAAATAATCGGTTTGGATGATTGTTTGATACATACATATATATATATATATATATTTACTTACTTGTTATTTCTTTATGCACCACAACCTAGTTGATCAATATGTCCCAAACCCCTCCACTATCATAGGGGGGTGTCCTTTCCCAACATCCTGGTGGGAGGATGGATGGATGGTCATTGGCTCTAACCTACTTTTGCTTCTAGGCATTGGTAGACCAAAAAATTTCTAGCATGTTGTTGTGCAATTGTGAGTCCCAGGTATCTTCAGGGTAGGTGTGCTTTCCCATGTGTATATGGGATGAGATGTAGTTGTGGTCCAATTTTTTGTGTGTGGGATGTGGTATGGTTGTGGTCCGAGTGTTTTTGGGTGAGATGTGGTAAGGTTGTAGCCCATGTGTATGTGGGTGGGATGTGGTAAGATTTGTTTACACATGATTCAAGACTATCTATGAGTCCCAAGTGTGTGTGGTCGGGTTGTGAAATGGGGCTTGTGGAAGAGCGGGAAGCGCTAGGATGTTTACCATTAGGGTATGAGTAGTTAACTAGTGGGAAGTACTGAGGGGTACACATACATCGATTTCCTTTTTATATTACTTTACAGTACTTGTGTTATTTGTTGAGAATACCTTGGTGAGGTTGGTATGTCATGTATTCCTTATTAGGTGTTGTTGGTTTCTGATGTTTTCTCAGAAGGGAATTAGTATGCTTCTCCCACTTATGAACAAGATACCTTGGTTTTTTCTACTATGTATACTCATATTCTCATCCAATGTATATAAAATAGATTTCAGGTTTCTAGGAGGACCATGTGAATCGTATTGTGAATTTCTAGCTCTGACTTTGGGATAGTTGTTATGTCACTTCTTATCCTTGTTTTTGGTATTTACTTTGGAGACTATTATTTTGTTGTCATTTTGTTTTGAACATGCATGTGGTATAGTTTTCGATTTATCTTATGTATATATTTCATGGAGTATTTTTTTTCAGGTTGATACATCTTATCTCTCGATCTCAGTTACTATAAAAGGGTAATGCCTTCCATTTTGTGATATTTGTATACCCTTAGTGTTGGTCCCCACCTTGGGGCCTACTAATGGTAGGACTCAGGGGTCATTATCTCCATTACATAATTTCTAGTCAAGTAGGGGAATCTTTGGAGGGAGGGGTCATAACATATTAATATATATAGTTTTATTTACTCCACTTTTACTTTTTGTGATGTGTTTTCATATTTAAACCTAATAATATATTAGTTTTTTTATCTTTCGTTATAATAATTTATTTAAATAAAAGTATCATGGTTCATTTTAGTTTGATGTTTCATGGATCCAAATCAATCAATCATTGTTTCATTTTTAAAATCTCATGGTGTTACAAAATATCCCTGCATTGACTATGGGTGTGAATATAGTTCATATTCTTCATGTTAGTTATCAAATTTCTACAGTCGAATACACATAATTAGATCATGATAGTGAATTTTAAAATAAAATTATTCTTACATTTTTAGGAGTGTTCCCTAAAAATCATGATGGTCTTTCACAGTACTTGTGCCACCTCAATTAGATCATCTAAATCTAATCCCCATGGTTGATACTAAACATCCTTTGATATAAAATTTAACATCATGAACTCCAAAAACCCAAAGATGGTAGTCATATTACATTATTAGCACAAGATAATAGAGTTCATAAAGGATCTAAAAATTTAGTATTTTTGGTAGACTACATATGTAAATAAAATACATTACAAAATGTGATATACAATAGGAACCAATTATGAGAATATGATTATCTCTTTCATAATATCCCTAAAAATTGAACATAGTCCTCCTATGGATTTCATGTGTAAAGGAAAAAAATTAAGGGTTAGATCAAATGATTAGTAGATAGTATCATACAACATAATATTTCCTAACATAAATATGGAATAAGTGATGTGGAATAGATAAATGACCAACATGAATAAAAAATGAACTGAAACTGAGGGAATCCTATATCCCTGAAAATAAATTAAAACATGGATGAAAATAATCATTCATGTCACAATGATGGAATTCATTTTTCTAGACATCCAGACTTATTGTCAAGACCTTGTGATAATACACTTTCCTGTTATGGGATGATATATACAAAAAATACCAACCTATTTTGTCTCATGAGACCTATATATGAATCAAGGAGCTATATATTTCTACGTCCCACCCATCACCTGATTAAGTCCAATGAATTAAACGTAAGATTCATCAACACCATTCATACAATTCCTAAAAGAACCTATTACCGAATAAAACATAGCTATATATATAATGAGAAATAGACATTAAAATACATTCCATTCAATATAATAATGTAGATATCAAGGATAAAATCCCTCAATAAACTTATAAGCCATGGGGTATCACCAATGTAATATTAAGTAACCTTATTAATGAAATGGAGTGGTTAGGGTACTTACAATGTGCTTGGTTATCCATAGAAGATAGTAATTGGGTTAGAAAGATTACATCGATAGGAGACCAATGAAATGGTAAGAAAAAACCATCATCAAAGTTCATTAAGAGTGTGTAAATATTCGAAATCATGTCCCTAATGAGTGTATATCTAGGTGTGGAGTATTGAACCCACTCATCATACATTAAGGTGAGGATTTAGTCAAATATCAACCCACCCTTTTTAGGGTGATTACCTCAATGTTCATATTCACCACAAAAATATCCACTTTCTAGTTTCAAAAAAGGTATGAAATTTCTAGTGAATTATACACACTTTTACATTAGAAAAATATAGGATGGTTTTTCATCCATGGAAAAGATTGAGTATAACAACAGTTTTGGTAACTCTTGAATCAATAGAATACGACAGAGAGAAAAAATATAGAATTATAAATCCCTTAAATTTCTTGAGTATAATGGAAAATATTATTTCTTGTAAATGTATACACCACATAAAATAAAATAGTTGGTGATTATGAAATGAGTCCCAAAGAATGAAAATTGAGACAGAAGAACCCCACCACTGGCTTGGGTAGAACATAAATAAAAACTTTTTGAAATAGATGTATTAAAATTTATCTTGAAATATAGTGAATAATTAAATTCTATGATATAACATCTCAAATGGTAGTATATACACCACAAAAATTAAATTAGGTGTGTAATATAGAACTTGTCTCAAAGAGAAGAATTTTGAGATCGAAATCCCTTTCCTATTGTCCTAAATTCCAAAGAACACAATTTAACCTCTTATATCACAAACATTAAAATACTAAAAAATTAATTCAAAACCATAATCATTCCTATTTTAATATATAAATTTTTTAAATAATCATTATATTTATGAATTCTACCTATTTTCCACATTGGGTGTTTATAGTTTTTATCGTTTTTACTGGTTTCATAATTACACTGTCCATTACAACACCCTAGTACACTTAAACCTGAGTTGAACATAACATATACTAAAATATTTTCACATTCCCCATGGGATGATGAATAGCACCAGGTATCATAAGAACATCAATTTGAATGGTTTTTCAACATTACCAAACCATAAATACATAACATCATAAGATAAAAGATAATAAGTGGGTTGGCCAAATACCCTAGAAGGAGAAAAGTACAACAAGTTGATAGATAAAAA
This sequence comes from Viscum album, assembly GCA_963277665.1. Classification (NCBI taxonomy): domain Eukaryota; kingdom Viridiplantae; phylum Streptophyta; class Magnoliopsida; order Santalales; family Viscaceae; genus Viscum; species Viscum album. The sequence continues at coordinate 939,233,705 of OY728150.1, forward strand.
TATAAAGGTAAAATTTACCCAAATGAAAACACAATATCCATCCAGATAAATTATCATAATCCAAGTGCAACAAGTGGACCATGGATCTAGTGGTCACTATCATCACTCTAGTGTCTCATGGATCAATCAAAACTACCACCTTCAAGTGGTTCTTTCCCTTTCCCCAGATCTAGAATAAAAAAATCTACATATTTCTAATGGAAAAGGAAAGGTGTATATCAAATACCCCAATAGGTTCTCACCATGTGTTCTATATCCATTCCATAACAATAAACCATTTATGTTTTCAAAATAAATAAAATATGTCATGGCATGAAATTTATATATTTTAATTCAAATCATGCCTTCAAATAATATAGATGGAAAATATATTAAAAAAATTTAAATAAACAATTTATATAAAACATTTTTACAAAACTACTATCATGATGAAAAAAAATTCTACAAAAAAGGAATGTATAATCAAGTTAACAATATGAAGTACCATGGTCATAATTCTAAGGGTATGTTAGTTATTTTAGAGTGGATCCCCACACTTCTTAATCATATCATTGATCAATTATGTGTTCACACTCTCAAAGGATCAATCCATTGGGATAATCAATCAATACCCATTAGGGGACCCAAAATAGGAAATCATGTTGAACTTGGTTTATTTGGTGTTTTTAGTTTTGAATCATTACTAGGTAGTTAAAGTCCAAGAGTGCTTATTCTAATAACCTTCTAAATACTCTAGATCACATGTGATTTAGTAAATAATCCACTCAATCAATACTTTTTGGGGAAATCATTCATTTCAAAACAATTAATAATTCACAATTCAATTTCCAAATTTCAAAATAAACATTCCTTTTCAATTTAAAAACCAAATCATAAGTTTTTATCAAATTCATATCTTTTCAAATCATCTTTCATTTTAATTTTTTTTACAAGAATCATCCTCAAATCATTTCACAAATAAACATTCAAATAAATCATTCATTTTTCTCAAAATCTACCCAACAAGTTCAATTCCATTAAAATGGGGTGTTTTTAAAATTTCCATGTCCTTTTCAAATCACACATAAACTAATCTCAAATCTATGTTTTTTAATCAATTAAAAACTGATTTTAAATCAATCAACTAGTATGGTTATTTATTGTATGGTAAATCATAATAGGATGACCTAGATTTTATCACACGATCAAAAAAATTCCTCAAATGGTAAATGCCAATGAAGAATGAAGGTAAAGGAGATAAAATAATAAAACCATAAATCAAGATTGATAAAATCAAATATTAGATAAATAAATAATTTGAAAATCTATCACTCTCTAAGAAGGAGGGAAGCGATGATCAGAAGAAAATAAATGATAAGAGATCCACTTACTAGAAAGATATTGCATGCAACCGCTTCTTCTTCTATCCACATAGAGAAGAGGTTAGTGGAGTCAAATTCTCATATCAGGATCCTTAAAAATCCAAAGAGTTGAATGCATTTTGAGTGAGAGAAGTTGGAATAAAAATGGGAGTTTAAGTATGGAAAACAAAAAACCATGACACAACCCCTAAGGCCATGACACAGAAGAGTATATATACCCCTGGCCATAGAACAACCACCCCTGACCACGACATAGTTACCCTAGTCAACTTGCCTCTTGAAAACATGCCACAAAACTTTCCCAAATTCACTTTACCTCGTGAAATGATATATTAAAGACCCAATTCCAAACCAAATCCCTATATGATTTGGTAGTGAAACCAAAACAATCTATGTGTATCCCTGAGGTCCATGATAAAACCATTCCTGGTATAGAAGAGGATCTAAATTTAGTTACACCACTTCCAAATAGACCACTATGGAACCTTTCATGATTTGTAAGAGACCTAAAATTTCCCTACAGTGTAACTTCTTCCTCCATGAAAATGATTATAGGGTCTTACACCACAACATAGCTCCTTCATGGTGTAACCTATAGTAGAAAATTATCATTTTTTCTAAAAAAATCTAGAACATAATGGAGATATACTAAATCAAAAATATGGAAAAAAAATTATGGAATTCATAGTACTTGAAAATGGTAATGCGTTGTTACAACCTCTCCAATATAAAAAATTTACCCCCTTACAAAATATGTCAAGAATAACTAGATTCGAATAGATGGTTCTTCTGGTCTCTCATCAGTGCCTCATATTACCATGTACTATAAAATTTAGAACCATTCTTCTATAGAATACAGACCAAAGGTATTGACTTCTAATGAAGAACCCTTGTCCCAAATTCAACAATTCTGACTATATTCTCACTCATGGATACATGAGGTTCCACATCATAGTCTTACTAACTCAATATATGAAAAGGATAAAAAAGATAGTTTAAAAGATGTGATACATGAAACACCTTGGGGATTAATGTAATTTATGGTGGAATTGTGAAATGATATTCTATATTTTTAACTTATTCAACAATCCCAAAAGCTCCCAAAAATCTCAGTGCATGCTTTCCCTACAATCCATGCTTTCAGTGACCCAACCAAGGTGAAACTCTCCAAAACACTTGATCACCAACTGAAAAATAGAAATTTATACAAAGAATATCAATATAAGATTTATTTCATTTCTATGTCGTAATAATCATATGATTAAATTGCTGAATCACTATTATCATACCTTGAGCCAAACTAGTTCAAACCAAAGAAGTTTCCCCAATATCATTCCAATAGAGAGGATATCTATAATTTCATCAATACAAGGCATAAAAACGAGATATTTGAATAATAAAATAGTAATTATTATTTTAGGTAAACTCAAAAAGTCTCAAATAAACATCCCAAGACCCACTAAAGTAGATAACACAAGCATGAATAATATCATCAATAATTTCTATAGCTCATTCTGTCTATCCATTAATCTGTGGATGATACATCATGATCTATCTAACTGGGGATCTGATCGCCTCCTTATGGCCTCTAAAAAATTGATATGTAAAATAAGGATCCCTATTCGAGACTATAGTAGAAGGAACTCCATAAAACTAAATAGCCTCTCTCACATAGAGACTTCCCAAATCCTCATCTTTGGTTGTATCAGGAACGGATATAAAGTGAGTAGATTTAGTCCACTAATAAATAACTTCCCATATAAAATTATTCAATTTAGGGTTATATGGTAAAATGACTATGAAATCCATAGAAATATCATCTCACTTTTACGTCTGAACAAGAAGGGGTTGGAGAAAACCTGAAGGTTTTTTAGTGATCGACATTGACTTGGTTGCAAGTATAACAATGAGAAATAAAATAAAAAATTTCTTGTCTCATACCTAGAAACCATAAAATTTTTCAAATACCATAGATCATCTTCTCATTACCAAGGTTTACTTCCCACTTAGAATTCCAACAATCCCTCGTCACAATCTTTGTCACTAGAAAAGGCACAACACACCTATTTCAAAAACACTTGAGACCCTTAAAAGTGAATGACCACTCGCTGATATTATACCCACCAAAAAGAGTATCCCTAATTCCTAAAAATTAATTCTCAAGATTCTAATACAAGAGAAGCATATCAATAAGTGAGTAGTTCAACAGAACATTTTTTAAGATAATCTCAGTCGCATCATCCCAGACTCCAAAATGAAAATGACTAAAGATATCCACCATATTCCACTCTTCTAGTGATTCTTTTACATCTTGGATAAGATTTTTCCTACTAAAACATTCATAATTGACATTTCTCATTATCAAGTCCATAGGAAAGGTCAAAATCAAAATAATACTAGAATTCAACACAACTCCTCTAGCAATGTTTACATATTTTTACAGAAGATATAACTCAAACTTTTGTGGTCATAATAAATGGTAAACCATCCTATGAAAAGGTAATTCACCAACTATTAAGATCTTGAATCATGACTATGATTTCGATATCAATAGTAGGATAGTTCTTCTTGTGTGGCCGAAGATATTTTGATCCATAATCCACCATTTAATCACCCTAAATGAGAAGACAACCTAAACACGAGATTGATGAATTATAAAAGAACACATAACCCTACACAGTCTCAAGAAGAGTCAACATTGGCATAAAATTAAAAATAAATTTCATCTTTTCAAAATAATTCTTAAATTTTGAATCCCAATTGAACTTCATCCCTTTTTGAGTGAGAGAATTCATTAGAGAATCCAAATGAATTTTTTTTAATGAAACAATGGTAATACCCCAAAAATTATAAAAATTAGCTTAGAATAAAGTTGGTTGTTCCTTAATATCTGTCTAAATACTCTGAAATGACATACATGGTCTTCCTTGGTCTTGGAGTACACCAAGATTTAATCCACAAAGACTATTATAAATGAGTTAAAGTACTCATGGGATATCCTTTCCATCAATTCCATAAAAACTGTAGGACAATTCCTTAGATCAAAAAGAATAAAAAAGTACAAGAAATGGGCATAACTACCTTTTAAGGAGGTCTTTAGAATTAAATATTCATTAATTATCATATGGTGATAACTAGATCTAATATCAATATTTTAGAACCACTTATCCCATTTTATGTAATCAAACAAATCATCAATCCATCGAAATGGATTCTTTTTCAGTAACATAAATAATTTTAGATTTCGATAATAAAAAAGTTAAACTGTTCAATAAAATCTCTTTGAAAAAAGGATAGGCATTGTACAGGGTGACACCATCAGGAAAATAAATCATTTTCCCATAAAATCATCCAATTGAATCTTCAAACCATATAATTATGCTATGGACATATGGTAAGATGGAATAGAGATGGGTTGGGTACCCAACAATAAATCAATAGAGAACTCTATATCCCTTACTAGTGTTAATCTTGAAATTTTAGATGCAAAAATATTGAGAAACATGATGATAACTTGAGGGTTATCACCACTCATATTTTCTCGATCAAGTTCAAAAGAAGACACTGATATCACTCTTCCCAGCTCCAAAAAAGGATATTCGGCTTTACATGGTCTTGGGTACTATTCCCCCTATAAAACACAACACATGCCATCGAGAATAGTAAATGAGTCCTAATAAAAATAGTATTCAATCCCGGTAAATCATCTAATCCCTCCTAAAAATGACATCTAAATGTTTCATGTCAAGAACTAGAAAATCACATGATAGCTCAATCTCTAACAAGGAGAATACACTAGGAGGATATCAAGGAATATACACTCTCTTCATTTAGAGGGGAATTATAAAATCTATAACATAAGAAATATGATCTATAGACATATTCTTAAATTTCACAACATGGGTCAATATGATAAAATCAGTTACACTAGTATCAAATAAAGCATTCAATAAAGATGACGCTATAATGATGATACCTCTCACTATTGTTGGACCCACATCAGATTCCAATGAAGTCACTCGCACTATGTAAAGTGTCTTAATTACATATTTCTTTGTATGGATCCCCTTAGTTTCTAAGCATCTGATTTCACCACAGTAATTTTAGGAGCCGATGAACCCATTCCACTACACAAAGAAAAAAATATTTGGTATAACTTCTACAGGTATCTTGAACAACATCAAAAAAATCCAATATTCAGTGTGTTAGTACAATAATATGCTAAATTCATCAACATTCCACATACAAATCAATTCATGATGCCTCTTCTAGGCACTTCAGGTGGTCTAGATGATTATTGTTTTCTAAAACCACACTGAGAATCATCATTCCTTCTCTTTAATTTTCAGGGACCAATATAACTACTGCTGGGAGAAAAATTAACTCCTTTCAACCCTAACATACCATCCAAGTAAAGCTCATCAACACTATATCCAACACATCCAAAATAAAAATTTATCTTCATTATGAATAATTGTGATCAAATATTAGATAGAAGAACCATATCAAACCTTTGTACCTTTAATTTTTTATTTTTCACTACCTCTAGGGAAAATTGAACAACTTTAGAAAATTGTTTTGCATACTGTTTTGTGGTTCTTATACCATAATAAAGACTGAGAAACTTCATTGACTTCACAAAAACCATTGATTCTAGATTGAACTACTCTGTAAATATGGATCTAATGTTTTTTTCACTACATGATTTCATGTTTATTCAAAATAACCATCAAATATTATCATATCCTATTAGGTCCTCCAAACAAGAAAGTATAAAAATTCACCTTTATCAATTCATCCATTTCCAGGAACTCAAAAATAATCTCAGTATTTTTCAACCAATACCCAACCTCTTAATGATCATTCAAGACTTGAAATCTAGTAGTTTATTTCAAATAAAAACTTGAGTACGATCTCTAGTTTTATCCAATCATGGTTCTACAATCAATTTATGAACAAGAATAAGTGAAACTGAATATCCTAGAGATTGGATAGTGTTCACCACCATCTCAAAATTATTCTAAAAATTTGGATAATTCACTTTTTGTGGTTCACTATAATCTTCATTCCATGTTCTATTCAAACATCTTCTCAAAATAATGATAATAAACAACATCAACATTATACACTGAAAACATAAGAAATGATACTTAGATAAAAAAATTAAAACAAAAGATTCAATAATATTAATTCCCCAAAATTGGATTTAAACTTTTGAAATTTCTTGATACTCAAATAAACTGGGAAACGAATAGAATTTGATTCATTTATTCTTAAAGGAAAATTTTCTGAAACTTCCATGGTGACTTAAGGCTCGTTATGATGAGAGATGGAAATTAAGTCATTCATAATTACCTATTCTGTCCTAAAAATACGTTCCCTTGTCTAAGAAAAATCCAAAAACCATATAATGGAATTAAGGAAACATGCAACTTGAACCTCTGATACCACTTTGTGATGAACCATCTTGGATATCCCGGTACACTGATACTCGAGCCAACCCTGACATTTCCCAAATATAATTATTTATGCCTACAAGTTTGTGAATAAAACTTGGCATCATATGAAGATAAAAGTGAATGGGTTCTCTTTAAAAAAACAATAGATACATAAAAGTGGAAGATAAAAGATAAACAATAGGTATACCAGACCATGCTTGAGGAAAAAATTACCAAAATAAGATAATAAACATCCCAAGGTAAACATAACCCAAAGGAAAACACAACATCCATCAATAAAAAGTCTCAAAATCCCTATGAAATAAGTGGATCACAGCTCAACTAGTCGCCATTCTCATTACAGAGTCTCTCAGATCATGCACAACTACTACCTCAACATAATGATTTCCATTTCCTTGGAATTGGTATAACATAATATGAAAACTCCTAAAGTCATAGGTAGGGTATGAGATTTACATGACAGTAGGGTCTCACCATGTGTTCCATAAGACATTCCATAATAATAAACCATTTATTCATCAAATATAAATACAAAAAAAGAATGGAATAACATTTTCTAATTTAAAATCAAAACATGCTTTCAAATAAAGTAAATTTAAGATATATCAAAATAGGATTAAATAAACCATTAATATATAAATTTATATAAAAATAATAATTTAAAGGCCCGAAATTCCATGGTCCATAAACTTTTCGAAATCCAGTGTTTGGGATGTTTTGTGAGAAAACGGTAGCTCATTTCAAGATTTTACTAGTTTTTCTAGTTTATGTTCTCTCAGTTACTCAGGGCGTCAGTGTTAGTAACTTATGGAATCAATGTTGGCGAGTTAGTGTGTTAGTGTTGGTGAGTTATGGTGTTGGTTTAGGTGAGTCATCTTGTCTGTGATAGTGACTCAGGGAATCGATGTCAGTGACTCGGGGAATCAGTGATAGTGAGTTAGGGTGTCAGTGTCAGTGAGTCTGGTCATCAGTGCTCGTGAATCAGAGTGTTTGTGTTAGTGACTCAGGGTGTTGGTGTTAGTGTCTCAGGGAGTCAGTGTTGGTAACTCGGAGAATCAGTGTAAGTTACTTAGTGTTTCATTGTTGGTGATTCAAGGCATTAATGTCATTGATTCAGGTCATCGATGTCGGCGACTCAGTGCATCGGTGTGGGTGACTCAAGGTGTCGGTGTCAGTAACTCAGGGCATCGGTGTCCGTGACATAGGGTGCCAGTGTCGATGAGTCTAGGTGTTGGTGAGTCGGGTGTTGGTAGGTCGTGTTGGTGGATTAGCGTCAGTGTCTTGCTATCAATGACTCACCCATTGGCGAGTCACTCTCAATGTTAGTGACTCATTTCCAATTTTCTTAATTTTTTCATTTCCCCCCCTGTTACATTTTATTTGATGTAAATTGATTTTAAAACCTTATTTGGTCGTTTCTAAGGGTATTTCTAATTATATTTATTATATCTTCAATATCCTAATTCTTGTGGGAGTTTGAGATATTCAAACCATGTAATCTTGACCATGATCTCACGTTAATGACTTTTGAAACTGTTTCTCATCCCATTCATATAGGATTCGGCCCTTCTGAATTTAGATCTTCTTTTCCCCGTGTGTTTCCAATTTCTCTTGGTACACCTAGAGCCTCCCCTCCCCATGGAGTTGCATATTGTGTCATATCCATCAATTGTTTTTTCAATAGAGTTATTCCTTGGTGTTTTCCTGATGCTCATGCTACCCTCTATTTTTCAAGCCAGTAAGAATTTTTTATCATCCACTTTTCCAATTATGGATTTTCATTCATCTATCTTATATTTTTGTATCATCTGGGATGGGTGTAGTAATGTTATTTTGTGAAGTCTTTCAAATAAAAATCTTTTAACAAGATAAATTCTAATACAAAATTGTTAATAGGATAGGAATGGATTGATGTTGATGGCCTGCTTTATTTTTGTTATCTTTTTTGATGATGTGAATTGTTGTTGTCATATTGATTTTGAAAATCATTATTGATGGTGGTATTTTTCTATTCTAGATTGACTGTTTATAACTATTTTTATTTCTTGGTGAATAATATTTGTAAATATCAATCTGATTACTCATGTATACCCAGTTAAATGTAATGGATTCCCCAGGATAAAAACCCTTGTGTGATTACACATGTTTATCAAAGTGGATTTAATGAACATTGCTTACCAAATCTGAATGCATCATGTTTGATAGGTGTGGTTGTGTAATGTGTTCAGTTGCATTTTGTGAATACTGTGGGATGTGTGGTGTTTAAATTATGAGCATAGTTTTGGGTACAGGGGTGGATATAGGAGTTCATTTTTTAATTTGGTTTGGTATGTGTGTGAAGCAGGGTTGTGGTTCAATGGTTTCTACTGTAGGATTTGTGTATGGGGTGGTACGGGTGGTGTGTTGGTATATTAGTTTGATATATTGATTGATTGTGGAATGGATGGACTTTTTATGTAGTGGGATTGTATCTAGGTAGTGGTTGGGAATCAAGGTCACAATACTAGTTTGTCATGATTTCATGTTTATGGGTGTTCTGGATGGGGTGTTGTTTTGTAGTGGGGTTGTCGGGTTTGGCTGTGAGGGAATGAATTGAACGGGGTAACATTAAAGAATGACAGTCGACAGTGGTTGAATGGGTGTTCGTGAAAGGGGGTATGTATTGGACTGCAATCTGGTTGTCTCTATTGTTTTTATGAATAGTTGTTAAAATGGTTTCATTTCCTTGGTCCCTCTTTCCTTGTTTAATAAGGTGGTGTTTAGTGGATTTTAGCCTTCTAAAAATGGATGCATATGTTGTTATTTTTAGCTGCTTGGGTAGGGAATAAATTAATTAATTAATGGAATCATAATGAAGAATGGAAAATGGTTAAATGAAAGGGGTGGGTTTATTTTTTGGTTGTGGTTGTGTAGTTGTGCATGTAGTGGTGGTAGAAAAGGTAGTTCTATGTAGGCTGTTTGTATGTTTCGAATCCCATAGGATGGGTTGTGTGTTCTTTACCTATATGTATAAACATTTAGTTCATTATGTTTTCTATACTCACCCACCTGTATTGATCACTATTTTCTGAACACCCCCATTGTTATGGGGAAGGGTGTCTTTCCCAGCATCCTGGTGGGAGGATGGGTGGATAGTTATTGGATCTCTATGCCCCCTCTTCTAGGAATTTACCACCTAAGACTCTTTGGGATGTTTGTAATGGCTTGAGATTTATTACCGGATTTATGGTATTGGTTGTGTGAGAGGTGTTTTGTTTCATAGGTGTCGTTGGAATAAGGTCCAGGTGTTTTCAGGAAGGATGTGGTATGTGTGAGACCCAGTTGTTTGCGGGCAGGATTTTTGTGGTTGCCGACTAGGTTTGTGTGTGTGTGTGGGGTGTGATTGTGGGGCTTGTGGAAGATCATGGTAGCATCAGGACGTTCTTCTTTAGGGATGAGAAGTTAACCCATGAGAAGTGGTGCGGAGTACCCAATTATTGATGTGATTATTATATTACCTTACTTGATTTGTATTACTTGGTGAATGTGCATTTGTGAGGTTGAGTGGTTAGTATTTCTTGATAGGTGTTTTTGGGTTGTTTATATTTCTCACACGGGAATTAGTATGCTTCTCCCACTTGGTCATGGGTGAATTTGGTTCTTCCTACTAAGTATACTTGTATGATCACCCTACGTATATAAAATTGTTTCAGGTTTCTATGGAGATTACATGGACCATGCTAGACCTTGCTAGATCAGATGTTGGGGGTGATTATTGGTTCACTGCTTAGTTTTATTTTGGTAATTACATTGTAGTTTTCTTTTTATTTCAATAAGTTTTACTTTAAAAATTCATGTGGGTTGGATATTTTTTGTATATATATCTATCTTGGAGTTTTTTGAGGTTCATACATCTTATCTCCCAAACATGTTTTCATTAAAAAAAGTTGATTCGTCCCATTTTGTATGATTATTTACCAGCACTTGGTTCTTGTCACTACCCTGGGGACTATTTATTTTGGGACTCATGGTTTATTATCTCTCCTTCATCTTTGGGAAGGAAGGTATCAGAATCTTGATATCCCTTCCCTCATCCTGAAGAAGGTGGGTTGTGATAGAATGGTATCAAAGGTGATAGTTGAGAGATATCATGGATTCTGGATTTAGGCATAGTGAGGATTGCATGGGTTAGTAGTGAAACAATGTTAGGTGATCTTGGTGTGGGACATAGGCTAGGGAAGACCAGTTGGGACATGGGATTTTACGGCCCATCTTGATCTAATGCAATGAATCTGAGCTTACTAAACAACCAAGTGAGGCTACACCATTTGTGGGGTAAGGACCCTAGGAATGACACATACATCATGAAGACTTTAGTTATTGTTTGTTTTTGGATTTTTTTGGGGAATTAAAATAAAAAATGAGTTAAAATGAATCATAAATAAATTCCATACTTCATAAGGATTGGAGATCCTTATTTTCATTTCAGTTATGGCTCCCAGACAATGACTGCATCCATCACGCAGAGGACGTGCGGCTATTGCCCTTCATTCCTTCTTTCCAAAGGTGGGCAGCATCCTATCCTTATTCAGGGATGTCTACTCCTTGATTGAAATGGGATGACGGGATATTGGTTCTTCCTTCCTTGGATTCCTCCTCGGAGCTCGTCACCTAGTCCCGGTATCCCTCATAGATTTAAGACATTATTCGTGAAACTCTTCCTAATGCCATATCTTCATAGACTCCAGTTAATTATGCTGCTTCTGTCAGGAAATTCCAAGGAGCCTGGTCAGGGCAGCAACGTTCATTTAAGAGATTAGTCACGTTGGGCACCACCGGCATGTCTTGACGCTAGGGGATTGGCATGTCTGTCTTCTGCCCCTTATTATAGGGATTCTCGTGGGTGCGGAAGCCTGAGTCATCCCACATCGGACGCGGGGAATCATATTCCATGGGCATGTATATGACGTTTTCCTTAACTTACCATGTTTAGCACAGGGTATGCCCTGAGTTTAACGTCCAATGGAGACAGATCGGACTGATCAGAACCCTAAATAGATTGGATCAGATTGAGGAACCCCCTAGAGGGAACACTGATATCGGGGCCAGTACATGGGTGGCTTCCTGAATGTTGTCTGATGGATTAGGGATTGGAGTGGCATGATATACCGGGATGTGGTGGCCAGGGTAGGAATCAGGATGGGCGATGGATTTGGGCTTGATCCTCAAAGATAATTCCTACGTATCTCTGTGGTAGGGAATCAAAGTCCGCGTAGTTCGGTGAGACGATGGGACACCTGGGGAGGCGACCTGTGAAAATGGACGCATGGATGAGACCCATAAGAAGTGGAACCTCCAGGTCGGGGCATGAGCTTCCTAAGACACATGGGCTCGAGGGAGAGATCAGGATGAGACATGATTGATGAGCTCGAACCTCATGGAGGCTTCGTACGTATCCCCGTGGAATGGAATCAATGTCTACGTAGTTTAGGTGGCATTGGGGGATTATGCTTTGAGGCGGCCTATGGGGTCGGTAAACCGACGTGAAGGTGGTCGGAATGATCGGGTGGTGGGAATGAACCTTGTGGAGGCTTCTTCCGTACCATACCTTGACATGGATTAAAGTTGTCATGACCCGACCCTACCCGGGCTTGAGAGGCTACTACCCCAGGCCCGCCTCCATAGGCCAGGGGATGGCGACCAGCGCCGAAGGCATGAAAACTCGGGGAGGCCTTTGCCTAAGCACATGTACACACGCACACGTAGCAAACTCAATGAAAAAGTGCAGAGTAAAAGAAAAGACAAGTAGAGTAAAAAAGAACAATTGCTATATATATACCACAAAGTGCATCGACCTCTACAAGCACAAAGTACAACTGAAAAGAAAAGGGCAAAACACGCACCCAACCAAAAAGTGCCACAACACGGAAACAGGTAAACAAAACAAAGAACAGATGACGGGTCTCCCACCTTGAACCCGGCCATGACCACCGTACGCGGTCCAAGCTCCCAAGCTCCCACACTCCACTGAATTCATGCTCCACCTGTCTGTCGTCTGCAAGGGCACACCAAGTGTGGGCAAAGCCCAAGCAGGGGTGAGTATAAAAATACTTAGTAGGATACCCTGGAGGCTCGAGGGAGCAACAAAGGAGGTACCGAAAGGTGACCAGTAGAGCGAACAAGGAATATAAAGGAGTACAACCAAGGGTGCAGTAAAGAGTAACAGCTCAACCCATCAATAGAAAGATAGAAGACTCGTCCTATCATGAGAAGCTGGAAGCGGAAAGCAAGTGGCATACTCTGCGCGTCTTCACCTCTCCTAAAAGAGAGTAGCCAAAACCCAAGGAGTGGGTACTCAAAACATGGTATATACAAATCTGTATGCTCAACCAGAAACCCGAACAACGTCGTAAGGGGATCTCCATCCTGTAGCTTAGCCCAAGGAAACAAGTAGCCAACAGTCCCAGACATAACCCATCATCGTCGCCCAGCAACCCGCACATCTGCCCTGAACCGAAATCCAAGGGGCTTAGTCACCGTACCTTGATACTATCCGCTTTGGGCGGCACTGACTCGCCCGCACGGTTTTAGATCGCTTCGCAAGAACGCATCTCAGTGGGGAAAGCTCCCCTCGTACTTGAGAGTTTTAAGAAAGTCAAACCACACCTCATCACTGCCCTACAGTCGAGAGGTCTTCCCAAAGTCAAGTTGTTCCATCACCGACCCGTACAACCAAGGGTCCCGCTCCGGTAATCACGGAGGAAAGCCACAGACTAGCCTGGTCGGAAGGACTGAGTCTGGAATGCCTACTGGTGTCCCACTGCCCAGCCCCACTGGAGGGTAATTCATAACCAAATATTAGGTGACCCACTGCCCAGCCCTGCTGGACGGTAAACCCTAATACATCAATCGGCGACCCACTGCCCAACCCCACTGGAGGGTAGACCATAATCAGATATCGGGTGACCCACTGCCCAACCCTGCTGGAGGGTAAACCCTAATACATCATCAGGCGACCCACTGCCCAGCCCCGCGGGAGGGTAGACCTGGAATAAGTCAACAGGCGACCCACTGCCCAGTCGTGCTAGAGGGTAGACCTGGAACAAGATGACAGGCGACCCTCGGCCTAGCCCCGCTGGAGGGTAGACCCTAAGAGGTCGTCGGGTGACCCACTGCCCAGTCTCTGCTGGAGGGTAGACCCTAGTAGCGTCGGGTGACCCACTGCCTAGTCTCTACTGGAGGGTAGACCCTAAGAGGTTGTCGGGTGACCCACTGCCCAGTCTCTGCTGGAGGGTAAACCCTAGTAGCGTCGGGTGACCCACTCCCCAGTCTCTGCTGGAGGGTAGACCCTAAAAGTCGATGAGTAACCCACAGCCTAGTCCTGCTGGAGGGTAGAACTCAAAACTGCTCTAGCCATCTCCACCGGAGGGCACAACACGGGCCAACCGAACACGGAGTGGGTATCCCGCAACCTCCCAACTCCAAAACAACTCACCCAAAAGAGGTGCAGCGTCTTCTCTAGCACTGGATGTCACTAGCATCGCTACCAGCCAATCCATCGAGAACGAAACCAGGGGAGACCACTCAACCCTGCTGGTCAACCAACGAGCACAGAGCCAGGGGAAAACTCCGCCCTGCTGGTCGAACAAACACACAGAGGGACCCTCTATGCCACGAGAGGTCCAAGTACGTAAGGTAGAACACAGCATGCACATGGGGCTCACACGACGTGTTGCCCCAAGTCAAACCCAACCAAGCGCACGAACGTCTCAGGTACAAACCACACGTACCTCCAAGCGCTCTCGTATACTTCCAGAGTATACCTCGTCCCAGCCCAAAGGCTATCGTGCACACGGCACCCAGCGTCAACGACAAGGCGTGACGTAACAACTCTACCTCAAAGGCCCAGGCACGGCCAACCACATCTCATGGACCAATTACATCACTCTCCCAAGATTGCGTGATCACATGTCAAGGGTCTGCCATAAACAAGGTAGGGAGAACCACCACTGGAGCACCTTCCGTGCTTCCACATTTAACAAGATCGCGTAAAAGGCTCCGCTCGCCTGAACAGATTACACCGTTGTAATCCTTGCGGAAAAACACGCGAGATAGACAACTTACTCGCCCGAAACGGTCAACCGGTGAAAAAGATACTATTCACCATAACCAAGCTCGTGTGGGGCCCACCTCAAGATCCCGAAACTGAACCAACAGATCATTCCACTGCGATCCCCTTAGAAAAACACACGGGATTGAGTACTCAATCACCCAAAACGGACACCCGGGGAAAAGTGCACTATTCACGGTATCCGGGTCTGGTGGGACCCACACCATGTCAACGAAAAAGGTCGGGCGGACTACGCCATCGCGATTCTCTCGGAAAAACACGTCGAAAGCACTACTCGCTTGAGTGCAACGGATATCCGGAGAAAAGATGCATCTCGGCGCACCGCACACGAGCAGTGCCACGTGGGACCCGCAACCCGGTTCCAAAACTCCACGAATGGATCGCACCATTGCGATCCTCTTGAAAAAGCACACAAGATGGACTACGCACTTGTCCAAAACAGTCGCCCGGTGATAAAGATGAAAAATCACCGTCGACGCCCCAAACCGCCCTCATGGGCCCCGCACCATCGTGCCGAATTTGAGTGGGCGGATTGCACCATTGCAATCCCCTTGGAAAAACACCCAACATCGACTGCTCGCACGCCCTGAATGGACGTCCGAGGAAAAAGTCACTAAAAGCTCTACGCAGCTCTAAAGACGGGATGTGGGGCCCACGCCTCAACTCCAGCCTCAACGCTTGGAACCGCACTGAAAACCTCCGCCTCAGTGCCAGGGTCACAATGCCACTGACGGCGCTCAAAACGGATGTCGGACGCATCTGCGCCGTCCAAAACAATAAATCTGGGGAAAAGCGCTCGTCCACTTAAGGACGCGTCGCACCTCTGAGGCCCCTCGTTTCGGGAACTAAAAATTCCCGAAACCATCTCAAAATCTTCGCCTCGACGCAAGCTCCGCGCTGCCATATACTGCACGCAAAACGGATGCCCGTAGCCCGAAATACGGGCGTCCGAAAATTTAAAAGGAAGGGTCCGGCCGGTCCGCCCCGCTCGAGCAGGCCCGCTCCGGCCGACCCGCCGGGACGGCGGCCCAGCCGCCTCCCACGGGTCACACCGCCCGCGCCGCGCGGGCGGTTCCTCCACCGATCGGCCGACAGGCCGGTCGGCCTTTCCACGCAGAGACCTGTGTCGCGCGGGTCTCTGCCCAGCTGCGGGGTCGCACAACGCGACCTCGGCCCTCCACTCGCCGGCTCCCGCAGCAGGCGCCCGCGGCCGGCGTCACGGTCGGCTTCCAACAGCCGCCGCCGAAGGCCGCCGCCGCCTCCCGGAAGCGCCGCCGCCCTGCCCTGCGAAGCCGCCGCCTCCCAAAGCCGCGGCCGCCCTGCGCCGCCGTCCGCCGCCTTCAGCACTCACCGGAAAACCAGATTTCTGGCCGGAACTTCCCGGGACTACCCCGGGCACCCCGGGACTCGGATTTTCGATCCGAGAAAAGCGTCGAAAACCTTAGAACATTTTCTACGCGACCAGGGGTTGGATCGAAGATCGGGAAGTAATTTAACAATATAAATTGGGCTCAAATATTGCAGGAAATTGGAAAACAAAAAAGAAATAACTCCTACCTCATGGGGCTTCGCCCGACGCTTCCCGCGCGATCTGCCCCGCGTCGTTGCCTCGCTGGAGTTGGCTCGCCGGATCTCGCCTTGCTGGAGCTCTCCAGAATAGAGGAGGGAAGGGTAAGAGGGTGTGAGGGAGAAGAAGAAGAGGAAGAAGGGGGGTGTGTGTTTAAATAAAAACACTTAAACACCCCGCCCGGCACGCCCCCGACTCCGCTCCCGAAGCAGACAAAAAGGAGGGCATCCCTGGGGTAAACATGACCTCCCGAGCACAACGGTGGTCTCGGAATTTTAATCTGCGACCCCGTTCAAAAGTTATTAAACTTAGCGCCCGAGGCCGCCAAATTACGAAAACACCCCTCGGGCCATTTTTCACAGACGGGCCACGCCCGCAAAACATACACCCCTCCTAGGGTAAAGGGAACACTCCGAACTCAACCGTGCCCTCATTTTTCCAATCCGAGGCACCGTTTAAGATATACTAGCGTTTCTCCATTAAACGAATTAATTAATTAATTAATTAATCTGTTTAACGTTCCAGAAGCGGGCGAGGGGTCCAAATATCCCGCGCCGACAAGTTTTATGTCGTTCCTAGGGTAAACACCCCATTCCAGACTCATCCGTACACTCAGATCCCTAATCCGAAACACCGTTTAGGAGTTATCCCATCTATTTAGCATTTCAAGTGTGAACGCACTGAAAATTTAATTTCGGCCACTCTGGGGCTCGGAATCGCACGCCGTCTGAAGGCTCTGCTCTGGAATATCATCAAGAATATTCCAAAGTATTTTGTAGAAAAAACCAGGTTCTTACATCATTCCATCCTTCAAGCTTTTCGTCCTCAAAAAGCAAAACTAGGGAGCAACATAGGGTACTAAGCCCACATCTGCCTTTCCCATACCCAGAAGAACCCACACACAGCTCTGTGCCACCGCACACAAACCAAAGGATTGATCTGTTCATGCGAGGTCGGCCCTTGCCGATGTCGTGCACCCACTCCAGACTTTGGGCTTAGGGCAAGGCGGTAGGGATCCTCGCCATCCCTTTGCAGGATCTTGAACGGCCCGAAGGCCCTCGGGGGTAGCTCACCTCCCCGGTCAAACCTCTACGTCGCACGCCGCGACTGGAATCAACGCCCGCACCTGGAACAAGGCCTGGTGATTCTCTCCTTCAGAATATCCATATGGTGAAACACCCAAGGATATCTGGTCACGCAAGGTTCCATAGTCGATGCCCTCTTACACGCTCAAAAGGCGAAGGAGTCAACACCATCGACTAAAGGAAAAGGTCTCGCGCCTTTCGCCTTACCACCACAGGGTTACACCCGACGCCCTGTGTCACCCTGGTAGCACCTCAACAAGGAGCCGGGAGAGAATAATTTCACATGCAGAGCCTAACAATTCTACTTCAAGCAGTAGAAGGGTCGCAAGGGGTACCTCTCACCATCCCGTGCTCTGCAGGATCGTAGACATCCAAAGCTCGCGGCTACCCGCGGTCCCAACCGTCAGCTCCCGGAGCCTAACGTGGACTGTCTAGTGGTGATGGGGAGATCTCATAACGTCGTCCCCCACCTCCCGCTCCTCCCGCTCCTCTGCTAGTACCACCTCTCAGGCCACTATTCTGATCACGGCGATGCCTCTGCCGTGGTGGTGCGCCTGTTGTCTGCCCGAAGCTCTCAGCAACTCGGGTCGGGCAGTCTCGTGCCAAGTGAACTCGCCCATCACAAGCATAGCACCGGTGCTCTCTAGGCTGCCCTGGTGCCCTCCGACGCCACTGTGGTATACGACCACGACCCGGGATCCACTCACGGAAGGGCATCCTCAGCTGAGGCCTTGCGCCTTTTCGCCACAGTGGTATACGACTACGTCTCTGAAACCGGTAGTGGGAAGGCCACCTGTATCGAGGTCCTGTCCTCCGGTGCCTACTAGCTATGACAGACATCCCGGCTCCGTCGCGCCCACTGCCACTACCAACCGCAAAACATGAAAGGAAGCCCTCTATCACCAATGCCTGCTCTAGCACCACGGCATATGTAGAAATGCCCAAGGGTACTATGACAACACGAATCTCTCGGCGGAGACCCTGCTCAAACTTCCGCGCTCGGAAGTTGTTGCCACGGACCAAGTCCTTGTAAAAGCGTGCACGGTCTGCAAAACTAGCCGCGCACTCGGCCATCATCATCCCTCCCTGTTGAAACTTATGGAGCTCCTGAATCCGAACGGAGCACAAGCAGGAGGGGCAAAACTCCTCATGGAGAAACAACTGAAAGTCGTCCAACGAAAACAACAACTCGTCAAGAAACTAAGTCACTAGACTCCACCAACGCCAAGATACTCCACGAAAAAGGGTGGCTGTCAAAGCCACTCTCTGATCTGTCAGCGTCTGCACAAGCCTGAAAAGGAGAACCACTGCCACGAGCCAAACCTCTGCCGCTTGAGGGTCGGGCTCACCACTGAACCTCAGCGGTCTCTGCCGCTGTAATTCACGGAGCGTGCTCAACCTGCGCTCAAGCTCAGCCTCCTCTGATGAAACTGCCTGCTACTCAACAGGTGGGGGTGCTGCTACCAGCCCACCTGGAGAAAGGGCTCGCATGGTGGGTTCTGGACTGAGGCCTCGTAGCTCACAGGGTCGTCGGCACGTACCCAAAGCTGGTATCCTGGCTGGCTGTCCTCGCGGAGACATCCTGATCATTATCAAGGAGTGTCGCGGTCAGATGAGCATATATGTATATACCAAAACAACAACGATGGGGAGCTGACTCAAGAAGGACAGTCAAAGACTCGGTCCTATGTGATGCACAAACCAATTTCCCTGCAACGAGTGTCTCAGCATGCCGAGTCGACAAGCGGGTTATCAAGGTCCTGGTGAAGGGATACGTCGGCCGCCGCACCATCACTGGACTCCCTGCCCAAAGAGCCGCTCTTGAGACACGTTAACACTGTTGCCCTATATCCCAACCAATTACTCTTTTAGGGACGTCCGCACAACGTCCCAAGGAATGAACCACCTCTGATACCACTT
The DNA here is from genome assembly GCA_963277665.1 of Viscum album. Classification (NCBI taxonomy): domain Eukaryota; kingdom Viridiplantae; phylum Streptophyta; class Magnoliopsida; order Santalales; family Viscaceae; genus Viscum; species Viscum album. The sequence goes on from OY728150.1 coordinate 939,253,207, forward strand.
TGTCACGACCCGACCGTACTCGGGCTCGAGCCGCAACTACCCCAGGCCCGCCTCCATAGGCCAGGGGCTGTTGACCAGCGCCGAAGGCATGAAAACTCGGGGAGGCCTTTGCCTAAGCACCTGTACACACGCACACGCAGCAAACTCAATGCAAAAGTGCAGAATAAAAGAAAAGACAAGCAGAGTAAAAAAGAACAACTACTATATATATACCACAAAGTGCATCGACCTCTACAAGCACAAAGTACAACTAAAAAGAAAAGGGCAAAACAAGTGCCCAACCAAAAAGTCCCACAACCCGGCAACAGGTAAACAAAAAAAAGAACAGCTGATGGGTCTCCCACCTGGAACCCGGCCACGACCACCACACACGGTCCAAGCTCCCAAGCTCCCACGCTCCACTGAAGTCACGCTCCACCTGTCCATCGTCTGCAAGGGCACACCATGTGCGGGGAAAGCCCAAGCAGGGGTGAGTATAAAAATACTCAGTAGGATACCCCGAAAAGGAGGTACCGAAGGGTGAGCAGTAGAGCAAACAAGGAATAGAAAGAAGTACAACCAAGGGTGCAATAAAGAGTAACACCTCAACCCATCAAGAGAAAGATAGAAGACTCGTCCTACCATGAGAAGCTGGACGCAGAAAGCACGTGGCATACCCTGCGCGTCTTCGCCTCTCTTGAAGGAGAGTAGCCAAAACCCAAGGAGTGGCTACTCAAAACATGGTACATACAAATCTGTATGCTCAACCAGAAACCCGATCAACGTCGTAAGGGGATCTCCGTCCCGTAGCTCAGCCCAAGAAAACAAGTAGCCAACAGTCCCAGACATAACCCGTCATCGTCGCCCAGCAACCCGCACGTCTTCCCTGAACCGCAAGCCAAGGGGCTCAGTCACCGCACCTTGATACTATCCTCTTTGGGAGGCACTGACTCGCCCGCACGGTTTTAGATCGCGTCGCAAGAACGCGTCTTGGTGGGGAAAGCACCCCTCGTACTTGAGAGTTTTGGGAAAGTCAAACCACACCTCATCACTACCCTACAGTCGAGAGGTCTTCCCAAAGTCAAGACGTTCCATCACCGACCCGTACAACCAAGGGTCCCGCTCCAGTAATCACGGAGGAAAGCCACAGACTAGCCTGGTCTAAAGGACTGAGTCTGGAATGCCAACTGGTGTCCCACTGCCCAGCCCCGCTGGAGGGTAATTCATAACCAAATATCAGGTGACCCACTGCCCATCCCTACTGGAGGGTAAGCCCTAATACATCAACCGGCGACCCACTACCCAGCCCCACTGGAGGTTAGACCATAATCAGATATCGGGTGACCCACTGCCCAGCCCTGTTGGAGGGTAAACCCTAATACATCATCAGGCGACCCACTGCCCAGCCCCGCGGGATGGTAGACCTGGAATAAGTCGACAGGCAACCCACTGCCCATCCGTGCTGGAGGGTAGACCTGGAACTAGACGACAGGCGACCCACTACCGAGCCCTGCTGGAGGGTAGACCCTAAGAGGTCGCCGGGTGACCCACTGCCCAGTCTGTGCTAGAGGGTCGACCCTACTAGCGTCGGGTGACCCACTGCCCAGTCTCTGCTGGAGGGTAGACCCAAAGATGTCGTCGGGTGACCCACTGCCCAGTCTCTGTTGGAGGGTAGACCCTAAAAGTCGATGAGTAACCCACTGCCCAATCCCGCTGGAGGGTAGAACTCAAAACTGCTCTAGCCATCTCCACCGGAGGGCACAACACCGGCCAACCGAACACGGAGTGGGTATCGCGCAACCTCCCAACTCCATAACAACTCACCCCAAGGAGGTGCAGCGTCTGCTCCAGCACTGGGTGTCACTAGCATCGCTACCGGCCAATCCATCGAGAACGAAACCAGGGGGAGACCACTCAACCCTGCTGGTCAACCAACGAGCACAGAGCCAGGGGAAAACTCCACCCTGCTGGTTGAACAAACACACAAAGGGACCCTCTACGCCGTGAGAGGTCCAAGTACGTAAGGCAGAAAATGGAACGCACATGGGTCCCACACGACGTGTGGCCCCAAGTCAACCCCAACCAAGCGCACAAACGTCTCAGGTACAAACCAGACGTACCTCCAAGCGCTCTCGTATACTTCCAGAGTATACCTCGTCCCAGCCCAAAGGCTATCATGCACACGACACCCAGTGTCAACGCGAAGGCGTGACATAACAACTCCACCTCAAAGGCCCAGGCACGACCAACCACATCTCATGGACCAATTACATCACTCTCCCAAGAGTGCGCGATCACATGCCAAGGGTCCGCCATAAACAAGGTAGGGCGAACCACCACAGGAGCACCTTCCGTGCTTCCACATTTAACAAGATCGTGTAAAAGGCTCCGCTCTCCTGAACAGATTACACTGTTGTAATCCTTGCGAAAAAACACTCGAGATAGACTACTTACTCGACCGAAACGGTCAACCGGTGAAAAAGGTACTATTCACTGTAACCAAACTCGTGTGGAGCCCACCTCAAGATCCTGAAACTGAACCAACGGATCACGCCACTACGATCCCCTCGAAAAAACACACGGGATTGAGTACTCAATCGCCCAGAACGGACACCCGGTGAAAAGTGCACTATTCACCGTAGTCGGGTCGGGTGGGACCCACACCACGTCTCCGAAAAAGGTCGGGCGGACTGCGCCATCGCGATGCTCTCAGAAAAACACATTGAAAGCACTACTCGCTTGAGTGCAACGGATATCCAGAGAAAAGATGCATCCCGACCCACCGCACATGAGTGGTGCCACGTGGGACCCGCAACCCGGTCCCGAAACTCCACGAACGGATCACACCGTTGTGATCCTCTCGAAAAATCACACAAGATGGACTACGCACTTGTCCAAAACCGTCGCCCGGTGATAAAGATAGTAAATCACCGTCAACGCCCGAAACCGCCCTCGTGGGCCCCGCACCATCGTGCCGAATTTGAGCGGGCGGATTGCACCATTGCAATCCCCTCAGAAAAACACCCAACATCGACTGCTCACACGCCCCGAACGGACGTCCGAGGAAAAAGTCGCTAAAAGCTGTACGCAGCTCAAAAGACGGGCCGTGGGACCCACGCCTCAACTCCAGCCTCAATGCCTAGAACCACACCGGAAACCTCTGCCTCAGTGCCAGGGTCACAACGCCGCTGACGACGCTCAAAACGGATGTCGGACGCGTCCGCGCCGTCCAAAACAAGAATCCCGGGAAAAGCGCTCGTCCACTTAAGGACGCGTCGCACCTCCGAGGCCCCTCGTTTCAGGAACTAAAAATTCCCGAAAACATCTCAAAAGCTTCGCCTCGACGCAAGCTCTGTGATGCTGCAGACGGCACGCAAAACGGACGCCCGTAGCCCGAAATACGGGCGTCCGAAAATTTAAAAGGAAGAGGGGACCCTCTTCGGCCTGACTGGCCCGGTCCGCCCCGCTCGAGCCGGCCTGCTCCGGCCGGCCCGCCGGGACGGTGGCCTAGCCGCCTCCCGCGGGTCACACCGCCCGCGCCGCGTGGGCGGTTCCTCCATCGAGCGGCCGACAGGCCGGTCGGCCTTTCCACGCGGAGACCCGCGTCGCGCGGGTCTCTGCCCAGCCGCGGGGTCGCACAACGCGACCCCGGCCCTCCTCTTGCCGGCTCCCGCAGCCGGCGCCCGCGGCCAGCTTCCGATAGCCGCCGCCGAAGGCCGCCGCTGCCTCCCGGAAGCGCCGCCGCCCTGCCCTGCGAAGCCGCCGCCTCCCAAAGCCACGGCTGCCCTGCGCCGCCGTCCGCTGCCTTCGGCACTCGCCGGAAAACCAGATTTCCGGCCAGAACTTCCCGGGACTACCCCGGGCACCCCGGGACTCGGATTTTTGATCCTAGAAGAGCGTCGAAAACCTTAAAACATTCTCTACGCGACCATTGGGTTGGATCGAAGATCAGGCAGCAATTCGACAATATAAGTTGGGCTCAAATATTGCGGGAAATTGGAAAACGAAAACGAAATAACTCCTACCTCGTGGGGCTTCGCCCGACGCTTCCCGCGCGATCTGCCCCCGCCGTTTCCTCGCCGGAGTTGGCTTGCCGGAGCTCGCCTCGCCGGAGCTCGCAAGAATGGAGGAGGGAAGGGGAAGAGGGTGTGATGGAGAAGAAGAAGAGGAAGAAGGGGGGTGCGTGTTTAAATAAAAACACTTAAACACCCCGCCCGGCACGCCCCCGACTCCGCTCCCGAAGCAGACAAAAAGGAGGGTGTCCCTGGGGTAAACATGACCTCCCGAGCACAACGATGGTCTCAGAATTTTAATCCGATACCCCGTTCAAATGTTATTAAACTTAGCACCCGAGGCCGCCAAATTACGAAAACGCCCCTCAGGCCATTTTTCACAGACGGGCCGCGCACGCAAAACTTACACCCCTCCTAGGGTAAACGGCATGCTCCGAACTCAACGGTGCCCTCGGTTTTCCAATCCGAGCCACCGTTTAAGAGATACTAGCGTTTCTCCATTAAACGAATTAATTAATTAATTAATTAATCTGTTTAACGTTCCAGAAGCGGGCGAGGGGTCCAAACATCCCGCGCCGAGAAGTTTTATGTCGTTCCTAGGGTAAAAACCCCATTCCGGACCCATCCATATAATCGGATCCCTGATCTGGATCACCGTTTAGGAGTTATCCCATCTATTTTGCATTTCCAGTGTGAACGCACTGAAAATTTAATTCCGGCCACAATGAGGCTCGGAATCGCACGCCGTCTGAAGGCTCTAATCTGGAATATCATCAAGAATATTCCAAAGTCTTTTGTAGCAAAAACAAGGTTCTTACAAAAGTCCCCGTAGTTCGGGATGGGTTGGGGCTTACACTCTAAGGTGACCCAAGGGTGTGGGGCTTGACCCTCATGGAGGATTCCTACGTAACATGCCTTGAAATGGATCAAAGTCCCCATAGTTCATGATGTGTTGGGGCTTACAATCTGAGGCAGCATGCGGTTGTGGGGCTTGAAACTTGTGGAGGCTTCCTACGTACCATGTTTTGACATGGATCAAAGTCCCCGTAGTTCAGGATGGATTAGGGATTACACTCTGAGGTGGCCCAAGGCGAAAATGGGGCTTGGCACACTGACACAGAGACGGTCGGGGCCAATTGTTGTTGGCCTTGAATTTAGTGGAGGGTTCCTACGTACCACGCCTTGACATGGATCAAATTTCTCGTAGTTCGGGATGGATTGGGGCTTAGACTCTGAGGCGGACCAAGGTTGGTGTCATTGTTAGTGCTTACTCTAAGCTCACATGAGTAATGCTCGATGTGAGAAATAAGAGATAGCAGAGACCTGATGATCACGTCGCGAATGGCACGTTCGTACGATGTAGAGTGGGGCTTACTCGTAGAGCGTCCCAGAGAGGAAATAGGGGCTTATACGTGGCTATTAGCCCAAGAATTTGGGACTTACTCCGGGATGGAGGTCTGATGGTGACAAACCAGAGTGGGAGAGGGATTTGAGATGGAAGAAAGGAGGATCCCAATTCTCTATCACGCCCTCCGCTGGCCTTGGGGACCAAAGATGAAAGGAGGAGTAGAGATGCTGCCTCATACAAGAAAGGTTAGGGGCTTACACCAAAGTTGATGCCCTTCCCCACGGACAAATTCCACTTTTATAAGAAGGATATCACCCACTGAGAGTGGTGACACCATCCCCGTGTAGATGAGTGGCTGTGGAGAATGTCCAAGGTAGGGGGACCTACATGCGAGGAATGAGGCCAGGTCATAGTTTAACGTCTTGTGCTGAGGATGTGGTTCATGGCAGTTTAACATCCTGCAGCACTAATGAGGTGGGTTTGCTCTGTAGTCCTAGGTCGTACATAACTGGTACCCTCGTCTCCTTGTGGGAGGGAAGGCATCGGCAATGTTGTAGCAAGGGGATGTCACGAAGAGAACCATCGAGGGGTCCACGTTACATGGCTATGCGATGAAGCAATAGTCATTAGCATGCCTATGAATAGAAGCATGAGGAAAAACAATGCAATGGGTGGTATTGTCCAATGGACTTTGAAGGTACTTCGTACGAGCCTAGAAGGTCACATGGGAAAACGGTGCATGATATGGATGCTTGGGTCAGGAAAGGCACCCACGAATGGCATCGATAAGAAGAGCATCGAGCACCCACGCAAGGAGGAGCCCGGGGAGCACCATGGTGTGGGGTCTGGGGAATTGCACGCAACCTTTGAGGGTTGGTCATGAAATAAGGGCCCAACATTAAAAACAGTAGGGTGCCGTGAAATCGGTGATTCTTGTGCATAATTGGGGCTAATGTTTTTCACGTGACTAGAAGGATTGTGTGTAAGGAGTATGAATTGCACGCAAGTGGGAGTGACTGTGTGCAATGACAGGGGTGCACATAATTTGAAGGGAATGAGTGCAATTAGCAGGGGGTGCGCGTAATAGAATGAATTGTGTGCAATTGGTTGTCCTGTGCACAATGGAAGGGATTGCGCCCAAGGGGCGGACCCCAATGGGATTGGAATTCAGTCTAAGCCATGGGGATCTCATGAGAATGTAGACCCCAGGGCAATTTTCTGCGAAACGAACCATACCTGAAGGCCATATTACGCGTGATGAGGATGGATTTCACGCACAAGATCCAGTTTAGATCCTTCAGCCCTAAAATATAAGGGGAGAACCTTCTATTTTTAGGATCTCGAGGGTGCAGAAAATAGCGCAGTGTGAAATAATTGCGCGCTGAGGTAAGTGGCATGAAATTTCAACCATGTGGGGCGGGGCGTGAAATTATTTCACACTTGGGCCAAGGACTCTTCATGAAACTAGAAACATTCTGTGCAAGCACCATTTTTTCGTGCGCCTAAGAATTTATTTTGCCCGGCCCCTCCCCCCCCCAGACTGGGTCCCCGGGTCTGAATATGACTTCACATTGTTGTTTTGAAACCTTCTTTAGCACGTGAGCACTTTTCGGCATCTACAAATGCCCCCCCTCAGAATTGGATCGGTGAGGTGTCGCAATGGTCGGATTCCGAAGGAAACACCGAAATGAAGAGCTTTGTGGGGTTCATGCACGCAAAAAGTTGAAGCGGCGTGAAAATCTCCGAAAGGTGTGGAATTTTCTTTTCGCGTAGGTGGGGAACCCAGGATACCCTATAAAAGCCACTGCATGTCCCATGCTCTATATGACCCTTCTCACACGACAGGCTTCGAGCTCTCGTGCGCGAAATTTCCTGCTCTCGTGCGCGAAATTTTCTCCAGCCCTGTGCAAAAAAACCGCTCCAGCTGCGCGTAATTCCACCAACATTAGGCATCGTTTTATGCACAACCCTGGGGTTTTTCACGCCACAACCAGAAATTTCAGGATGCCCACTGATTTTATGTGCCACCCTTTCCAATTTCGCGCCAACCACCTGAAAATTTGTCTGCAGAATATGGCCTCAAACCAGGATGGTGATGAAGAAGTCATTGCTCGAAGGGCTGAAATGGCTGCAAACCCAAAATTTTATGGCATGAGAAGGAATGTGTCTAAAAACCATACCCTCTTAAAATTACAAACCCCCACACAAAAGGTTTAAGGCTTGTCTAATAACTTTCCACTGTGAGACTATGGTATTCTGGTGGAGGTCCCTCTACCGGGCTTTGAGGTGGATACACCACGGTCATGGGTGATCTGTGAGGATGACCTTCCTCGATACAAAATCACCAACAATGGTCATCCTACCAGAGAAACCAGGCACATGGACTTATATGTCTTGAATCCCAGGGCTAGGACCATTTCTGGGGGTGACCCTATTGCGGAGAGCTCCCCAACCCTGTATGCAAGCACTTTTCGTCAGAGTGTCACTGACGAGACCAATGGCTAGCTACAGGACTAGGACCTATGGTTCGGAGGCAACTTCACTAGTTAGTGGGCCTGGGTGTACTGGGTTTTCCATATATGTGACAAATTTGGGGCCGAGCTACGACATATTGGTTTATCGGAGGCGGTATGGACATCACAATTTCACTTCTACCGCCAGAACGAGCTCAGGCTAGAGCTGTTCACCCGGTGGTCCCCTGATATCAACACATTCAATCTTCATAATGGGGAAGTCAGCATCAGCCTCTAGGACATTCACTGCATCGAGGGTATCCCTTTGTAGGGACACCAATATGACGAATTTCTTCCGCCGATGAACACCGGTAGAGACAGATCACGAACCCCCATACTAACGTGGCACTTGCTGGAGCAGGCCAAGGAGAAGCTGGGGGTCAAGGAATTCCTGAATAACATCGCCTACAAGGACTGGTTCATCCTGTTTCTAAAGAGGGATCCAGAATTCAAGATGCCAGGGCAGGGGAGACTATGTCTAACCGTTCCACAGAGGAGCAAGATCAGATCATACTGAAGGATCTTGGACGCGGGGGACTACCAATCGTGGGGCTACAACATAAACAAGAGTCAAGATCCCAATGTTAGGTATTCCATATTTCTTGCTAAATTCCTGAGCGGGTGGCTCTTTCGAGTGAGGGATGCAAGAATGGGTGTCAGTCCAGTGACCCTGGTGATGGATGACATCATGGATGCCAACAAGAGGTTCAATCTGGGGATCCCCGTGCTGGCTTGGCTGTACACCATTTTGGAACGCATCTCAAGAGGGGGATCACCTAGGAGCATACGTGGCCCCTTCCGGATTTTCCAAGGCTAGGTTGCATCTCATTGTGGCAGATAGACTTTCCCAAATGCCATCCATCCTCTGGGCAATAGCCTGCCACCCTCTCTACTGAATATTTCGGGGGTCATGTCATTGATGCTCAACAAGGAGGGAGTATAGATCAGTATTGGTAACCATGTCCACTTCACCTTCATCCCATTCCCCACCCCAACTGTCTAGATGATAGACAATGGGAAAGGCTCACTAGAGCTGAAGGAGTATTTCCAGAGCATCAGAGGTGGGGTGCTTGTGGCCCTAATTGATGGGAAGATCTTCTGGAAGCCTTATGAGCCGTCTAGGTTCACCAGGCAGTTTGGGTGCCTCCAGAAAATGCCAAAAAAGTATACAAAGACGTCCAGGAGGAATGGAATCCCTATGTTCTTCATCATCTGTGGCTGATGAATATGACCTATGGGTCTGAAAACATCATTACCTTTCCTCCCACCGGAGTTGACGCTAGTCTTTTAAATGAGTATGCCGAACATTGGGCCATATCATACCCTGAGGGGATATTGCGTAAGAGAGTTATGAAACTCAAAGCCACTAGTGTGGAACCCAAGAGGCGAGAGAGCAGGTAGGGTGTCGCTATAGGGGGAAGATCAGAAGCGCGTCAGGAAACAGGGCCCACATAGACCGGGACCTCAGCAGCGGGGTCATCGCATGGCGTGGCCGCGACCTCATCACCTAGAGGAGGAGGGTCCCATGTAGTGGCCAACGATCTTCCTAGGAAGAAAATAAGATACCATCTTCAACCTTCTCATGATTCTATTTTCCACGCGCTATGGTCGGCTTGGCTAACCCTGTGACAGTTAGTGAGCACCAAAACCCTCTGGAAGAAGATAGTGCGAGACGAGATCCAGCTGCCAGAAGTCTGGCTCATTTGGGTTGTTGACGGAGTAAAATTCCATCAACAACTTTCTTATCTGAAATCCATGTACATGTACACACATCAACAGGGTCAGCGTGTGGAACCACCTTTCTTGGTGAAGGTGATGCTCGACCAGGAGCATGATCCGGAAACGATGCCGCTGGGGGAAGATGACAGCGATGATGAGTCGGAGGGCAGAGAAACAGGAGAGGAGGCAGAAGGAGAAGCGGAAGGTGAAGGTGAAGGAGAAGAGGAGTCTGAAGGTGAAGGGTATCAGGGGGTGTCCCACTAAGGGAGTCTCAGGGAGAGTGGAGAGATCGTCGACTCTGATATGGATGTGACCGAGCTGCTCGAGGTATCCTTCGACCCTTATCTACCTTCCTCCTTTTCTCCTCTTTCCTTTACAATCCTTAATCCACCTTCATTATCTTACTCGGGAGCATATTGGTGCCGATCAATTGTCTCCAGCTAAAGGAGGGGGGAAGCATCCATGGAACAAGGTGGGCCACCGACCCTCATTATCGAGCTGATGAGTGCCGAGTTATCCCCTGCTATAAAATCTCCTATAGAAACCAGAACACTAAAGGCTGGCTCCTTGGGTTCCCTTATGTTCTATTCCTCTATGCCGGTATGTATCGTCGGAGGACTCAACAGATTAGGGTGCTACTTGTCTGTACCGTGATCACGACATTGGAGGCTCGTTAGGCTGCTGAGCCTAGATCATCTGTGGGTGAGTAAATGGAAAACGTACCACCTCATCTAGAATATGCCTCCAAAAGTGAGTTGGCCCCAAAAATTGGTGAGCAGGGAGCAGCTGACACAAATGGCGCAGCTGTTGGGGCAGGGCCGGAAGTTGATGAAGGCTCCACAAGGGTCGAGGTGGGAGAGGAAGGTTGCTCAGACACTGAGGAGCCTATTCCCCTCGAAGGAATCTCTGAGGAAGACCCTTCTATTGGCCTATTGGCTATCTTCCCTATCTATTGGCCTACTGGTCCCGAAGAAATCAATGATTCAGACTCAGAAGTGGCTAAGGAGAGCCGGATGATGCGATGCAAGAGATTGAAGTGCATCCAGTGTTTTTTCAGTCAGTCTCATGCAGAATGGCTGAAGCAGATGGGCTCACTCCACACCTGGATATGTTTCTTGTATGTTGGATGGGAATATTATCAACGCCTTCACCTGACGGTCCATGGTTAATTGGCCGATAAGATGTTTGAGAGCAGCCGACACTCCTACATTACCTAGTTTTGAGGAGTAACTGAGCATTTTTGAGGGCAGAGCAGGAGGTCCAACACCTCAAGGAACAGGTGAAAGATCATGATATATACATTTCAAACTGATCTGATCTCATGGATCAGTTGAGGGCCCAGCTGGCAGACGCCCAATAACAACTCGTGGAAGCGAGTCTCCAGATAACTGAGCTCCAAACTAAACAGGCGCGGGTACGGGCCAGGGTCAGCGAACTGCGCTTCGCGGCCGCTGATAAAGAGAGAGTCCTCAGGGGATGGGAGGCAGTCCCAGATTCCACTAGTCAAAATGTGGCGACATTGGAGAGATCTATCCAATAAGTCGACCCTTAAGGTCCCTATTTTGGCTGAACCCATAAACTTACCTCACCTTAATGCTTCTTGTTTTCTTTTTGAACTGTATGTATGGAAAAATTTACTTACATTTCCATTTGGTTTAACATACTTGTCCCTTTGGTTTGACATGCTCAAACATAATCCTGAAATAAATAGAAACCCATTCCTAATCTCACATGGGCCATACCCGATTTGAGAAACAAGGGATCCTTGTACAATCACTTCATTTGATCGTCATAGCATCAACCAAGATTCAGGAATTCGAAATTTGAACTCAGATTTCTGAGGAGAATAGGGAGGTCCAATGAGAGGAAGAGAACCTCAGACCAATCGATGTTTTGTCTTCTCAATGTGCACTAGCGCATGAGCTAGGCAATGACAGGGGCATTGGAATTTGTCCGAACAAAGGGGAAGGAAAAAATGTGAATCACGTTACCCGAAATTGAAACACTATTGTAGGGGCGTGGAAATAAAGGATGACTGTTGACCATGTTCCAAAAACAACATACCTATTGCATTAGCCTGAAATGGGGACAACAAATGAGGGTCAACTGCTGACCATGTTCACAACATGGGACCTAACTCAAATATCATCCATCAGTCTTCCGAAACGTTGGACCAAGACAGCAGGTGGACCATAGTTCAAGCATCCATACTATTAGGGGGTCCCATAAAACATGATCAGTCTTCTAGAACATTGGCCTAGGACAGAAGTCAGACCATAGGTTGAACATCCATACTATTAAGGGGTCCCTTCAAACATGATCAGTCTTCTGGAACGTTGGCCCAGGATAGCAGGCGAACCATAGGTCGAGCATCCATACTATTAGGGGGTCCCTTTTAAACATGATCAATCTTCCAGAACATTGTCCCAAGACAGCAGGTGGACCATAGGTCGATCATCCATACTGTTAGGGGGTCTCTTCAAATGTGAAAGAGGATGAGGGTTCGAATAAAGGGGAACGCAAAGCATGGAAAGTGAAGTGGTAGTTTGTTCACCCAGAATCCAACACCCCCAAAATTACGCCATCGTGGTGGAATCAAATTATGAGGGCACATTAATTTGATCATGGATCATCCCTAATTTTAGACAGGACCTCTCTGGTGAGGGAAATATCACTTCCCAATGTCATTATGGGGCATCCCGAACTTTTTCAGGGGAAATGTTGCAGTTACACAACTCCCCAGGGGGCGGGGTCAGGCCAAGGGGCCGACGGTGGGGGAAAGGATGAGATTTGTGATTCCCAGGGCTGGACCCATGACAAAATTTTTGGGCATTCCTATGTATCCCATAAGGATGGGAATCAAGCCACACATAGTTCTGGAAAGCGACTATGTTTAAGGTCATAGAAATCGGACCATTGATTGGTAAGGAATGCAGGAGGCACACGGTAATGTCATTATGAAACCCGATGTGAATGAGGACATGAGTCCAGATTACCATGTGTTCCTTGGAGAAGTGTTTAGGTCAAGGGAACAAACACAAAAATTAGGCTAGGCCCGTGGGGAAGTGCCCGGGCATTCCTACATATCTCATGAGAATAGGAATCAAGCCAGACATAGTTCTGGGTGGTGGCATGGTAAGGTACCAGTGCAAAGGATGAAAGGGGTGTGCGGGTCTTAGACTCACACCAAAAGAAGCGGTATTTGATGTATCTTGTTTTTCATTTAAGGTGAATGGGGTTTTTTTGTGAAGTGATAGGCCTAGGGTAGAAATTACCATCATCTCCACAAGAATCAAGCTATATACAAGCATTCAAAAATGCTATGGTGGAAAATCGATACCCAACATGATGTCCCTTATGGAAAGGTCATCATAATGTAGTTCCGTTTTTTGTCATGCAGTCGGGACGATATTATCACAATTTAGGGTCATGCGATTGGACTCGATATCACATTTTAAGGTCATATTGATTGGACCTGAAGGAATGTGCATGACACAATAAAGCATACCCTATGTGAATGAGGACGAGGTCCACATCATCACCGTTCACGATTCTGGGATAGGAGCCTCGGGCCAAGAGGCTTGTGAGGGCCAGAGGATAAGCGGCCGGACGAGCCGGCTTCTAGCTGAGCTAGACCCAGAAACGCAATGACCAGGTGATCCGACGTATACTATGAGGATGAGGATCAAGTCGCACATAGCTCCTGGAGAAGATCCCAGCTTATGGTCTTAGAACTAGGATCATGGGAGCCCCGAGCGACGCCGTATTTCATCTTTTTCCCCCTGACGTGTGGAGGTGCACTGAGGGATTGTTACAACAGTGTCGAGATTCCACCTGGACATGATGGTGTGGAACATAATGTGAATCATGTAACCAACATTCAAGGCGTGAAGGGGATTCCCTGACGTTGGAGGATTACTACTGACCATGTTCGCAACATGACATCCTATCATGTTAGCCTGAAATGGGGACAAACAAATGAGCATCGACCACTAACCATGATCGCAACATGGGATTTGTATTAGTTTGTTGTCTGAAACCCTCGGGGGTGTTGGTTCGTAACGTTAAGAGAGCCCTTAGGCCTAGTATCCATGCTATTTTTGGGGGTCCCTTCAGGTGTGAAAGATACTGGGGCCCAAATGAAGGGGAAAATGATGCTTGACTAGTAGATGGAAACTTACCCCAGTTAATCCGACACTGCAAGTCCTAGACTAGAGTTCTCTTAGACACATCAGCGAACCACCTCAAAGGGTTGAGGGGCTCATCTTGAGAGAAGCCAAGAGATGGATAATTCCTAGGATAAGGGGGGAATGGTGCCAAAAACCCAACGTGAAGGAGGGCATAACCCTGTACCACACCTATATATCCCCCTCTTGGAGAGTAATAGGCCATGCGGCCTAGGTGACCTGGAGATCGAGAGATCTCTAAGAGATGGTGTTGGACCTGAAATCTAAATGTTCAGGCAGTCCTATGTATCGCATAAGGATGGAAATCAAGCCACACTTAGTTCTTGAAGATACAGTTTAACATCATGCGAGACGACATACAATTTAAGGTCATGCGGGATGACATACAGTTTAATTTCATGCGGGACGACATACAGTTAAACGTCATGCGGGATGAGCTTGCAGTTTAGGGTAATGCAAGACTGACAGTTTAAGGTTGTGTAAGACCTTAATCCATTTTAAGGTCATGGAGGAACCGTAAGGGATCAAGATAAGTATTGTTTAAGGAACTTGGCATTGGTGGGAGGAGTTATACACTTATCATCCATGGTCACCAGGGAGTATGCTCCATTGGGATAAACCTTATGAACAATGAAAGGTCCTTCACATTTGGGCTCTAACTTGGGTGGTTTCCTACCGAGGATCACTGGTGCCCTGAGGGCTAATACCAAATCTCCTTGAAGGAAAGAGTGGAGGCGAACCTTCTTGTTGAAAGGTCAAGCCATACTGCTCTAATGCCTTTCTAGGTTGTGCAAGGCATGAAGCCTATTCTCGTCCAGTGCTTCCAATTCAGCCAGATGGATTTTAGCCACTCTATCCGGTGCTTTCTGGTCATAGACCGTTTTGCACAATGAGGGAAACTGAATCTTGATGGGAAGGATGTCCTCAGTTCCATACACTAGGGAATATGGAGTCACTTGGGTGGAATTATGAGTCATCGTCTGATAGGCCCAGAGGGCGTTGGGGAGCATATCTGGCCAACTCTTCTTGTTTTGACCAACAATTTTCTGAAAAATTGTAGAGAGGGTTTTATTGAACGCCTCAATATGCCCATTTTTCTGCACGTGATAGTTAGAGGTATGGTTAGAGAAGATGTTGTAATTTGCGTACAACTTTTTCAACTTGGATCTTCAAATGTTGGTGACGTTATCAGTGAGGATAATGTGAGGAACCCCAAACCGATATATGATACTGGAACTCATTAAGTCAACGATAGAATGAGCCTTGACTTCCTTGAGCAGAATTTCCTCTGCCTACGTGGAACAGAAATCCATAGTGGTCAGAATGAATTAGCGTTGGTAAGTCATTGCCAGTGGGTATGGTCCTACGATATCTAATTCCCAGACTACGAAGGTCCAATAGTAATTGGTAGTGTATAGAGGCTCCGGTGGCTGATGCACAAAGTTAGCATGAACTTGGCACGTGTGGAACCACTTGGAAAACTCGATGTAGTTGTGGATCATGGAGGGAAAAATTACCCTAGTCTCTAAATATGGTGAGATATTTTTGGCCCAGCATAATGGGCACCGTAGGAACCGGCGTGAACCTCTTGCATGACTTGTGGAATCTCAACCCCCTGAATGCAATGGAGGAGAACACGATCACATCTGTGCTTATAGAGGATTAGCTCGAGGATGGAACCACTCTGGAGGGTAAACTGTAGTTATTGGCGTTGAATTTGATCGCGCTCGGCCCAGTCTTATGGGAGATTACCATGTTGGAGGTATTTGACCAAGGGTTTCCTCTAATCGGCAACCATTTCGATCACTGCATCCAGACGACCCAGGGGTCCTGACGCAGAGGCACCTATGGTAAGATAGCTTACCTGTGGGCCATCATCACCATCTGGGGTAACATCAGCTATGACTCTCTTATACACCATGTGGATAATCGGATCATCCTATTCGGGATCTGCAAGTGTTGCAGCTAAGCTGTCCAAAGCATCTGCTCAACCGTTCTGTGACTGACGGACATGGATAGCCTCTGGCCGAGAAGGGAACTGGGCCATTAACTGGAGAGTGCGTTCTAACAATGGTAAGAGCTCTGGCTTCATGAAAACCTAGTCGTCATAGACCTTCATAATGAATATCTTAGAGTCCCCTTTCACAAGAAAATGGGGCACGTTGATCTCAAGGGACAACTCGAGACCAGTAATGAGGGCCTAATACTCTGCCTCGTTGTTATTGTAGCCTTCTGATAGCAGGAACGAGTATGGAATAATGTCTTGTGCCATGGTAATAAAGTTAATACCTAGGCCTACTCTATTGAGTCTATAATCATTGAGCCTCCTACCGATGGGGCTCCGGGAGGAACCACCAAAGTGCATCTACCAACACCGAATGACTTGATCAACTGAGAGGATGGCCTCATCATGAAAATACTTGTCCAGGGACTGATCTGTGGAGGTTGGATGGGCATCTAGAAATTCTGCCAATGCCTGCCCCTTAATAGCCTTCTGAGGCACGAACCTAATGTCGAACTGCTGTAGGATTACTTCCCACCGCGCTAGTCGACTAGTCAACATGGCAAAGATTAGGATGTACATTAAATGGTCTACTCGAGAGACCATATGTTCCTCGTCGTGTTGCAGGTAATGCCGCAATTTTTGCACGAGGAATACGAGTTCAAGGTGGCTTTTCTCGACGGGGGAGTACCGGGTCTCTGTATCGAAGATCATGCTGCTGAGGTAGTAGAGGATGTTATCTATCCCCACATTGTTTTTCTGGGATGGAAGGGCACAGAGGGACCCTTCTAGGGCGGTCACGTATAGGATTAGTGGCTTCCTAGAGATGGGTGGCATCAAGACCAGAGGCTGGAGGAAATATTTCTTGATTTCCTCAAAGGAGTTCTCGCACTTCTCATCCCACTCATAAGCGGTGCACTTCTTCATGAGCTTAGTAAAGGTCTTACACTTTCCGGACAGATTCTCAATGAATCAGTGTATGTAGGTCAAGTGGCCTTAGAAACCTCGATGCTCCTGAATATTACTTAGGGGAGGAATCTGGCTGATGGCCTTGATCATTTCTGGGTCGATCTCGATGCCCTAGTACCTGACCACAAAGCCAAGGAACTTGCCCGAGGTGACCCCAAAAGCACACTTCAAGGGGTTCATCTTTAGGTGGCGAGAACGGAGTAAGATGAACACTTTCTCAAGATCTTTGATATGGTCCTAGTGCTGGTGATATTTGAATACCAAATCATCCACATAGAACTCCCCCAACATCCTGAGGATTGTCTTGAATAAGCGATGTGTGGTCCGCTGATAGGTGGCGCCCGCATTCTTCATGCCGAAGGGCCTAACCTGATAACAGAATGTACCCTGGGGTGCCATGAAATCCGTGGACACTACATCCTCAAGGGCCATCTCAATCTGATTATATCCAGAGTAACCATCGATTAAGGAGAGGGCCCGGAACCCCGCCCTAGTGTCGATCAAAAATTCCATCACTCTAAGGGGAAATTCATCCTTAGGGAAATGGCGATTGAGATCTCGAAAGTCAACATACACTCTGATCTTTCCTTTATTCTTATTGAATGGTACAATGTTGGCCAACCACTGGGGATACTGGACCTCCTTGATGAAGTTGATCCTAATGAGCTTGTCAGCTTTGGCCTTAACCATGGAACTGTGAGAAGGTTGCATCTTTCTGGGAGGCAGCTTGAAACCGTGATGATTTTCCGGACGACCGTGGTGGTGGATGACTACCTGAGGATCTAGTCACGACATCTCATCGTAACTCTTGGAAAATACATCACAGTGCAATTTGAGGATGCCTACGTACCACTGCTACTCCTCAGGGGACATAGCGATGCTGATCAATGTGGATCTTGGGTCTGCCTCGCTTCTGAGGTTCACCTGTACCAACTCGTCAACCATAGCAGAGATTCCATCTTCAAAGGCATGAGGGCATACTATATATCCTCTTCTCCACTTGTAGAGGGATCCTCTATGGGGGAAGCTACTTTTGAGCTACCAAACCCTAATGGGAGGCAAGTACCAGATTATGCGGCAGTGGTTATTGCATCGGGGAACTCCGGAACTACCGAGACCAAGGCTATGAAGGATGTAAATCCAATCCCATCTTGTCTCTATCCCAAGGGTCCACGCTTGACAATATCAAAGAATCAGTGATGCGTCGGCCGGAGATGACTTATTCCAGACCGGTGAAACATAAAAGTATGACATACCACCGTTTCCATGAGCTGGACGTCACGATACCTGATGGGAGTGGGAGGCTCCAAGATCACTGGAGCCTGATTTGTGTTAGAATACGAAGTGATCTTTCGATGCCGCCTAGATTTGGGATCATGGTTCCCCTTTGCCATGGAAATGACAAAACATTTCCCCATATCGGGGGTCATGGCCTCCAACCGATGGATTGGGGAGATGTATGCATCATTCATGCCTGCTCAAGGGTCAGTCGTAGCGATGACGGGCTCAACTTCTCTTACTTGGACTTGTTTTTCCTTGCTCTTGTAATAGTCAGTGTCTAGGTAGTGGGCTTCCCAAGAGGCGAACGAAGATATATCACCATGGATTATGCCCACTCGACTATTAATGGAGTACTTGAGGCATTGGTGATATGATGAGTGGACCTCCATATGCAGGTGGATCCATGGCCTGCCCATCAATGGATTATACGCGGTGTCTTGGGAGACAACCATGAACTCAGTACTGGCTAATAGGCCACTGAACTGGGTCATGAAGCGGATCTTTCCAACCAGGGTCTGCTCAGTCCTGTCATACCATTTGATTCTTAAATCGGAGGGGTTCATGTCATCTTCAGATAACCCTAGCTTCCATAGTGTCCATGTTGGGATAAGGTTGATCCAAGAGCTGGTGTCAACAAGAAATCGTAAAAACTCCACACCGTTAAACTGGCTGGTGATATATAGCGGGTGGATGTGCCCCTGTATGGGGGAGCCTTCATCCTCTCGAGAGAATGAAATGATGGCCTGAAATTTGACATCCTCAACTGTCTTAGCATGGAAAGCTTCTGCAGCTCCTACCTCTATCTCAAAATGGAGGGGGATCCTTAATGTTTCGGCGAGTGCTTCGCGCATATCTGGAGACATGCGAAGGGCTTCAAGGATGGAAAGCCTCATTGGGATGCCAGTGAGGTTCTTGATAACATCGTACTTCTATGCCAGGTGTGAACTTCTTCCCCTAGGGGGACACTCTGTGATGGAAGGCATTGAGAGCCCTACCAGCCGGACCAGTGGCTGACTGGTACTGGGAATATCCCACCGCTCACTAGTCGAAGCCCAGAGAGTGGCTGTCAGATGAGGACCGAATGGCTGAGATTGTCCTGTAGCAGGTAGAAGTTATTTGTAGCACGACCGGGGTGGTTCTTCCTGATCCAGTAGCACAAATGGTGGTGGAGGCGGACCTGTTGACACCGGATGAAGAGGTTTCACGTGCTGAGTTCTGTGCTGGGCCTGCTGTCTAGTCTCAACGACATGCAAATCCTCGCTAGAGGTACCAACTAATGTTCCCCGACGACCCATATGGTCACGGCTCCGCTGACGTTGGTGTCGGTTGGGGACGTTGGGGAGGTTTTCCTGGCGCTGCCCCTTGTTGGGAGCCATATAGGTGTTTACCAACTCAACTATATTAACCAAAGTGTACCCATAACTATCACCTTAGTAATCATCCACCACTGGGTAGATTCTTAGTGGAATCCCTATCTTTGGGGGAATAAAGTCACCGAGTGTGCGGAATGATGACGACATTGGCAGGGCACGTTGCTTTTTCTTGTGATGCCGACGTTTTCTCTTATGGGAAGAGGCCGACTGAGATGATAACGTAGAGGTGGTGGCCGCAGCTTCTAAAGGCTTTGGCTGATTCAGACGTGCACGGATAATGTGAGGGGCGTGGGCGACCATCCTGCGATCCATCCAGTAATTTTACATCCGGGACTCACTGTCAGAAACCTACTGGCACTCACCTTCGCCGTCGTTACTTCTTTCTAACCTCACAAATACACCCGCCACTTGTGTCGGGGCTGGGCCCAACCTAACTATGTTGTTGTCAATATGGTCTTGGAGCCAGTCCTTGAACACATATCATTGCTTGATGGTGTGCCCTAGGATCTAGTGATAAGGTCAGTATTTTGGGCGATCAGTGGAATGCACCTTTTCTGGCTTTTGGTACTAACGCAGTCATATAATTCTCTTCTCTAAAGGTGCTGCGGAAGTAACCGGGGACCTAAGCATCATCAAACGAGTAGGCCCGATTCCTTCTATCTGGAAAGGGGGATCTAGGAGCTTGACCCTGATAGGGGTCCGAAGGAGCCTTCCGAGGAGGAAAAACTTGATTATCTCGCCTAGGTGGAAGTGGCGCGTTATGTGGGGGAAACTTATAATTTTGGGGCAGCCTCTGTTGAGATGGAAGATGTGCTCATGTTGGTAGACCTCTACGGGGCTGCGGAGCTGGCTCCACTGGTAGCAATTCAAGCTACTAGGGGCCTCTACCTAGGACACCGCGGTGGGCTAGGCTTTAGAATCCATCCTTGCTGGGATTACAGGGGGGAAGCAGACGTGCCTGGCTAGCCTGTTGCAGGGATTCTTTGAGGCATAGGGCCTTATCTGAGAAGTCTCGGAACCCTACGGGATAGTTCTGAGTAATCTGAGTGGGAACCAGTTCCATCTTGACATTCCCTATGCACATCATCGGTAATTTCTCTTGAGTCGGTGGCATGTCAAGGGAGTATGTGAGCCCTTCCACCGAGCGACAAAGTTCGCGACTGTCTCATCAGGCCTTTGCTTGCAGTTGAAGAGGTCTGTGATGTTGGTTTTCCGAGTAGAAGAGCTGAACTAGTAAAGGAACTACATGTGAAGGTCCTCTTAGCTAGTCACGGATCCGACGGGGAGTTGGCTATACTAGACGAATATCGGCCCCTCCAGCGTCTGAACAAAACAGCGGATCTTGGCGGCCTTCTACTACGCTGGGGTCCCCAGCATAGGCCCACACCTTGAGTTGAAATGGGCCAGGTGCTACTGCAGGACCCCCGTCCCATTAAAGGCAGAGAAGGTGGGGTTTCTGAATCTCGGGGGTACTGGCATATCATCCACCCATGCCGAGTATGGCTTGCCCTCAGGTGGGATAGCCACATGTCTTGTTTCCAAAGCCGCTAGGTGGGCAATGAGTGCCGCCATTGGATCGTCTGGACAGGGGGTCCTTGTCCTGATGGGGGTCCCTAACCACGAGTGGGTTTCTTGTTTATTCAATGCAATAAAAAAGCTTAAAGGCTCATGGGAATGATGGTGGAGCGACCATTGGGGTGACCGGAGGAGCTCGAGTGGGGTTCCATGGATTTTCACGTCGTTCAGGAAGGTTTGGTGAGACATACCATGCCTTCTTTCCATGAGCTCCGGCTTCCGCCCTGTCAGCAAATGTGGAATGATCATGGTTTCTAGGGGGAATCTCGTCGAGGGGTAGTTGTTCCTACCCCTACTTCTCTGGCCTAGGACCACCATAGTCGGGTCGTCTCTCTGTAATGCGTTCAGCCAGAAGTTCATCGACCAACCTCTTCTAATCAGCAAGTTTATGGTGCAACATGGCCTTCTCGGGGTCCTCCTCTGCATTTTTCACTGAGGCGGATGGTTCATGGTGCTTGACAGTTCTGACATGCTCCTTTCCCTTACTGACATTCCTGTTGAGTACCAATACCTCGGTGGGTGGAGGGAGAACTAAGAAGTTCCTCTTTTGACAAGTAATCCTCCCTGATGGGTCCAGTAGTGGTTGTACGTCCTAAGGGAAGACGTTCCCATCAAGAAGTTCCATCTCACTTTCCCCTGCCAAAAGACCAGTCATGTTGACCGCAACCCTTCTCAGGGGCATGTCCTCAATGTCGCCTAGTGAGTCGGGCTGCCGGTGAATTGCACTGAGGAGGCGGGTAGCATATTTCCCCCATCCAAGGACTTCCACGTCGGGGTAGCCTCCTTAATAAATTTGTGGAATTCTTGGAATCTATGAATGAATTGTGGTTGGAGGGCCATGTGGCGACCAGGTGACTCAAGGTGCTGGACCACGGGGAGTGTGTCCATGTCAACCAGATGGCATTGTTCGCTGATGTCTTCAAGGTGCACTTGGCTCCTGGGATAAGTCACTCACAGGTGGCGAAGATGAAAGTGAGTCACCCAGAGGGTCTGGAAGAAACATTCAAACTCCTCCGGGGTGAGAGATTCCATTGTACAAAAACTCGATCCTGCGACCAACCAAACTTCTTAGGGAAGTGGTTGCTGCAAGGATAGTCCAGAAGATCCTCAGCTCAGATTCAGGGTCTGGGATTTGATTTATCCACTCATCAATTGAGGGTGGCTGAGGAACTGGTGGCGGCACTGAGACAAACCGCTGGGACGATAGGCTGGCCAGTGGATAATACGGCGAGCGGGCTGATTGGCTGCCGAATCTGGGGTTGTCCTCGGAGTTACGTAGTGACCTGGCTGTTATATCATGATAGTATAGACCGGGGACCAAGGCTCCTGAAACAATATCAACGTCTTCCGAGGGTGGGATACTCCGCGGATCTTCTCCCATCGACCCCCAAAATTGCTCTCTGTAGCCCCTAGCCGATGCAGATGGTGCTTCCGGAGATGACGGTGGTGACTGTTTGGTCTGTCCCGGGGGGGGGGGGGGGCATGCCTGGTTCTCTTCCTCCTGGATATGCATTTGGAGGGAGGCATAGATCTTATGGACCTTACATTCCAGGAGTATGAGGCTGATGTGCCTTGTTCCTGCCCCATCCCTTAACCCAGATGGCTGAGGAGAGGGCTCCAGCACCGAGCCATACTCCGCCTCTGAGTTCGGGAAGTGTAATGGTATGATTACGGTCTGACCCTCCCGAGAATTCCTCTTGCGGCGATGAAAACCCGCCTTACTGACCCTAGGTGGCTCCTCGGGCTAGGGCTGATTTCCGACATGGGGTCCTCTAGCCGCTCTGGTGCTGGGGCTGAGAGGGTTCCCGCCCGAGAAAGCCAGGGTGCGGGGAGCATGAGGAAAAATGTCGAAAATGGCATGAGGCGGACCTTCATGTTGTACGTTGGTGAAGTGAGGTTGGCCTCCACCTCTCTGACCACTGGGGAGAGGAGGACCTTTGCCGATTGGCATGGGGACATGAGGAGTACCTCTATGCTAGAGAGTGACCGGACATGAAATGTCTACATACCCACGGCCTGCGGTAGTGGGAGTGACCCCGTACCTAGTTTAGTGAGCACGGTAGAGACCCCGATATGGAGTTTTGATTTCATAGGGAAGACCCTCACATGGGTTGAAGGTGGCTCGGGGCAGACCTCCAAGCTGAGGTTGGAAAGTGGAAGGGCCTAAACCTTCCATAGTGGTGGCACGGACTAGGCCTCCACACTGGATGGCATTGCTGCGGATTGGTCCGCAGTGGCCATCGCCTGTGTCGGCGACAGGGAGAGTCGACCAAACCTACCTGTGGGGCCGTTGGGGCCTTGATCTCGGTCGGGAATATAACCATCACTGCTTAACATATGCGGGGAGTTGGTGATATAATTCAGCGGTGGCACGAGTGAGAGTAGTCGCTGACGTTGACACCCCAGGGCGGACACCCTCCTCCATTTGCGCCTAGCGCTGGCACCGGGTCAGATGAACTGTAGCAGGTGGGGCGGGCGAATAGCTTACCTTATCCTTGCCTCGAGGAACTGGGTGCCAGTGCTGACACGGCCTGGTTGGAGCCCTCACTGGGAGCCCTTGAAGAGGGACTTTGGTGGGTCCAATCTGGGTATCATTTACCTCATTGGTGTAGGGGAGCGAGTTTTCAAGTAATTCCGAGGACAATCTCCTGAAACAATTGAATGTTGGGGTGGGGAGCAGCGGCTCCCAGCACGGCCCTTGGGGGGCATCATTAACTACGTGGCACGACTTCCTCGAGATCCAAGCGGGCTATATCTCTGGTGAGGATGATCCCCTCCTCCTCATACCTGCGTACAAGGTCATCAATTACCCTTAACAGGATAATTTCCAATGGTGAGAGGGGGCGTGGGCGCCCAATAGTCATGGCAGTCGAAGCCATCATGGATGAGGAAAAGCTGCGCGGGGTAGCCATGTCGATATTTCCCCTGCTCCTGCATTGGTGGACTGGTGATCGGGCTCTGGATGAAACGACATGGTTCATGAAATTAGGGAGATGAACTCATTAACACTGCAAGAAAAGAAATTGACAACCATTTCCCCAGTGTTGTTCCTTATTCAGTGTCCATTAAAATGGATCCACGTTGATAACGTCGCATAATGGAATTCTCAACATCCTGACTGTCCCAACTGCTGGAAAATTTCACACCAGGCTTGCTATTTTCTTGGGGACCTAGTGTTGGGTGACTGGATCTGATGACAAGATAATCCATTAGTGCCTCAAATGATACTAGTCTCCTTGCTGAGGAGTAGATCATTCATTTTGGGTTCACCATTTCTGTTTCTGATGCTTTCGCTGGGGCGCACGCATCCGTCACGCAGAGGACGCGTGGCTGTTGCCCCGCATTCCTGCTTTCCAAAGTTGGGTGGCTTCTGCTCCTTATTCAGAGATGTCTTCTCCTTGATCAAAATGGGATGATGGGATGTCATTTATTCCTTTTATGGATTCCTCCTCAGAGCTCGTCACCTAGTCTGGGTCTCCCTCATAGATTTAAGACATTGTTCGTAAAACTATTCTTGGTGCCATATCTTCATGGAAACAAGTTAATTACACTACTTTGGTCTGGACATTCCAAGGAGTCCGGTCAGGGAAGCAACCTTCAGTTAATGGATTAGTCACGTTGGGCACCACTGGTGTATCTTGACGTTGGGGGATTGGCTTGTTTGTCTTTTGTCCCTTATTATAGGGCTTATAAGGGGTGCAGAAGCCCAAGGAATCCCACATCAAATTCGGGGAATCATATTCCATGGGAATATATCTAAGGTTTTCCTCAGCTTCCCATGTTTAACATAGGGTATGCCACGAGTTTAACATCCAGCAGAGACGGATCGGACTTATCAGAACACTGATTAGAGTTGATCAGATTGAGAAACCCCCTAGAGGGAACACCGATATTGGGGCCAGCACATGAGAGGCTTCCTGAATGCTGTCTGATGGATTGGGGAGTGGAGTGGCATGATCTCACCGGGATGTGGTGGCCCAGGTAAGAATCAGGATGGGCGATGGATTTGGGCTTGATCCTTGAAGAGACTTCCTAGGTATCCTCGTGGAAGGGAATCAAAGTCTGCATAGTTCGATGAGATGATGATACACCTGAGGAGGTGACCTGTGAGAATGGACACATGGATGGGACCCAAAAAAGTGGAACCTCCGGGCTGGGGCATGAGCTTCTTGAGAAACATGGGATCGAGGGAGAGATCAGGATGAGACATGAGTGATGGGCTCAAACCTCGTGGAGGCTTCCTATGTATCCATGTGGAAGGGAATCAAAGACCACGTAGTTAAGGTGGAATTTGGGGCTTATTATTTGAGGCGGCCTATGATGTCGATAAACTGATGTGAAGGTGGTCAGAACGACCGGGTGGTGGGCTCTAAGATCAGGGAGGCTTCTTACGTACCATACCTTGACATGAATCAAATTCCTTGTATTTTGGGATGGGTTGAGGCTTACACTCTGAGGCAGCCTAAGGTTTTGGGGCTTGAACCTCATGGAGGCTTCCTATGAACCATGCCTTGACTTGGATAAAAGTCCCCACAGTTTGGGATGGGTTGGGGCTTACACTCTAAGGCGGACCAAGGTTTTGGGGCTTGATCCTTGCAGAGGCTTCCTATGTACCATGCCTTGACTTGGATGAAAGTCCCCATAGTTTGGGATGGATTGGGGCTTACACTCTAAGGCGGTCCAAGGTGAAAATGGGGCTTGGAACACAGACATGGAGATCGTCAGTGCCAATGGTTTTTGGGCTTGAACCTCGTGGAGGCTTCCTACAAACCATGCCTTAACATGGATCGAAGTCCTCGTAGTTCGGGATGGATTGGGGCTTACACTCTCAGGCGGCCCATGGTTGGTGTCATGGATGGTGCTCACTCTAAGCTCACGTGTGTCATGCTCGATGTGAGAAACAAGAGATAGAAGAGAACTGACCATCACTCCTTGAAAGACGCAACTATGGGATGTGGAGTGGGGATTGCGCATGAAGCAGCCTAGAGAGGAAACAGGGGCTTATGCTTGGCTAGCTGCCCGGGAAGTTGGGGCTTACTCCAGGATGGAGGCCCGATGGCTACAAAGTTTAACGGGAGAGGTATTTGGGATGGAAGAAAAAAAATCCCCGTTCACTATCACACCCCCCGCTGGGCTTGGGGGCCGAAGATGAAAGGTGGAGAAGGGATGATACCTCCTAAATGAAAGGTTAGGGGCTTACACCAAGGTGCTGGCCCTTCCCCGCAGACAAACACCACTCCTATGAGGAAGATACCATACCTTGTGAAGGGGGATCCCATCCCCGTAGAGATGAGTGGGTGTAGAGAATGTCCATGGCAGGGGGGCCCTGCGTGTGAGGCATGGGGCCAGGTCACAGTTTAACGTCATGAGCTGGGGACGAGGTGCTTGGCAGTTTAATGTCCTACAGCATGGACGAGGTCAGTTTTCTCCGCACCCTTGCGGCTTACATAATCGGTACCCTCTCCTCCTTGTGGGAGGGAAGGCATCGACAACGCCGTAGTAAGGGGGTGTTACGGAGTGAACCATCGAGGGGTCCATGTTAGCGTAGAGATGTGAAGAAGCAATTGCCGTTAGCATGCCTTTGCGAAGAAGCACGAGGCAAAGCTATGCAACGAGCGGTATTTTCCAAGGGACTTTGAAGTTACTTCGTATGATCCTAGAAGGTCGCACGGGAAAACGATGTATGATATGGATGCCTGGGGCATGAAAGGCACCCACGAATGGAATCCATAAGAAGAGCATCGGGCGCCCCTGTAAGGAGGCGCCTGGTGAGCACAGAGGTGAGGGGTCCAGTGAATTGCATGCAACCTTTGAGGCTTGTGCATGAAATAAAGGACCGACGCGAAAAACACCAGGCTGGCACGAATTCGGTGATGCTTGCGTGAAATTTGGGTTGATGTTTTGCGCACAACTAGAAGGATTGTGTGCAATGAGTATGAATTGTGCGCAAGTGGGAGTGACTGCGCGCAATGACAGGGGTGCACACAATTTCAATGGACTGTGCGCAATTGGCATGACGTGCGTGAAATGGAAGGAATTGTGTGCAATTTGCCGGCTTGCGCACAATGGAAGGGATTACGCGGAAGGGGCAGACCCCGAAGGGATTGGAATTCAGTCTAAGCAATGGGGATCTCACACAAAGGCAGACATCAGGGCGACATGGCATGAAAATAACCATACCTGAAGGCCATATTGCACGCATGGAGGATGGATTTCACACACGAGAGCCGGTTCAGATCCTTTATCCCTAAATGGATGGGGGTGCCTTCTATTTATAGAAGCACGGGGGTGCAGAAAACAGCTTAGTGCGAAATAATTGTGCGCCGAGGTAGGCGGCATGAAATGTCAACCGTGTGGGGCGGGGTGCGAAATTATTTTGCATCTGGGCCGAAGACTCTTCGCGAAACCTAGAAATTTCCACACATGCCACGTTTTTTCGTACTACTAGGAATTTATTTCGTACGGCCCCTCCGGGCCCCCTGGATGGGGCCCCCGGGTCCGAATACGAATTCACTTTGTCATTTTGAAACCTTATTCAGCACGTGATCACATTTCGGCGTCTACAATCTTCCTCTATGACAATGATTATAGGGTCTTACACCACAACCTAGATCTTTCATGGCGTAACATATAATAGAATACTAGCATCCTTCCAAAAAATCTAGAACATATAAGGGATATACTAAAATAAAAATATGGAAACAAAATGAGGAATTTGTAGTACTTGAAAACGGTATGGAGTTGTTACAACCTCTCCAATATAAAAAATTTACCCCCTTACAAAATATGTCAAGAAAACCTAGATTCAAAGAGATGATTCTAATGGTCTCTCATTAGTGCCTTATGTTACCATGTATTATAAAAAATAGAACCATTCTTCCGTAGCATACAGACCAAAGGTATAGACTTCTAATGAAGAACCCTTGTCCAAGAATCAACAATTCTGACTAGATTCTCACTCATGGACACATGAGGATTCACATCAAAGTGTTAATAACTAAATACATGAGAAGGATCATAAATATAGTTTAAAAGATGTGATACATGAAACACCTTGGGGATTAATGTAATCTATTGTAAAATGGTGAAATGATCTTCTATATTTCTAACTCATTCAACAGTCCAAAAAGGTCCCAAAAATCGCAGTGCATGATTTCCCTACATTCCAAGCTTTCTGTGACCCAACCAAGGTGAAACTCTCCAAAAACACTTGATCACCAACTATAAAATCAAAAGTTATAAAAGAAGATCAATATAAGGTTTATTACATTTATTTTTCATAATAATCAAATGATTAAACAACAAAATCACTACAATCATAACTTGAACCAAACTAGTTCCATCCAAAGAAGTTTCCCCAATATCTGTCCAACAGAGAGGATATATACAATTTCATCCATACAAGGCATAAAAAAGAGATATTTGAATAATAAAATTGTAATTATTATTTTAGGTAAACTCAAAAAGTCTCAAATAAACATCCCAGGACCCACTAAAGTAGATAATACAATCATGAAGCATATCATCAATAATTTCTATAGCTCATTTTTTCTATCCATTAATCTGTGGATGATACATCATGATCTATCTGAACGGGGATCTGATCGCCTCCTGAAGGCCTCTAAAAAACTGATAAGTAAAATAAGGGTCCATATCAGAGACTATAGTAGAAGGAACACTATAAAACTAAATATCCTCTCTCACATTAAGATTTACCAAATCCTCATCTTTGGTTGTATCATGAATTGATATAAAGCAATTAGATGTAGTCCACCAATCAATCACTACCCATATAACATTCTTCAATTTAGGGTTTTATGGTAAAATGTCTATGAAATCCATAGAAATATCATCTCACTATTATGTACGAACACGAAGGGTTTGGAGAAAACCTGAAGTTTTTTTTGGTGATGGACATTGACTTGTTAGAAAGTATAACAATGAGAAAAAAAATAATTTCTTGTCTCATACATAGAAACCATAAAATTTTCCACATACCATAGAACATCTTCTCGGTACCAGGGTGCACTTCCCACGAAGAATTCCAATAATCCCTCATCATAATAGTTTTCACTAGAAAAGGCACAACACAACAGTTTCAAAAACACATGAGACCCTTAAAAGTGAATGACCAATCACTGATATTCTCCCCACCATAAAGAGAGTCCCAAATTCCTCAAAATTCTTCCTGAAGATTCTACTCCAAGAGAAGCATCTCAATAAGAGAGTAGTTCAACTAAACATTTTTTAGAATAATCTCAGTCACATCATCCCAGGATCCAAAATGCAAATGACTAAAAAGATCCATCAGATTCCACTCTTCTAATGATTCTTTTACATATTGGATCAGATGTTTCCTACTAAAACATTCAGAAATGAAATTTCTCATTACCAAGTCCATAGGAATGGTCAAAATAAAAATAATACATAAATTCAACACAAATCCTCTAGAAATGTTTCAATTATTTTTACAAAAGATATAACTTAGGATTTTGTGGTCCGAATAAGTGGTAAACCATCATATGAAAAGTTAATTCCCCAACTCTTAATAGCATGAATCATGGATATGATTTCAATATCAATAGTAGGATAGTTCTTCCTGTGTGACCTTATCTATTTTGAACCATAAGAAACCATTTAATCACACTAAATGAGAACACTACCTAAACACGAGCTTAATGAATTATAAAAGATCACATAGCCCTACCCAGTCTCAAGAAGAGTCAACATTGGCACAAAATTCAAAATAAATTTCATCTTTTCAAAATAATTCTGAAATTTTGAATTCCAAATTATCTTCATCACTTTTTGAGTGAGATAATTCATTGGAGAATCCAAATTAAAAAAAATATTTAATGAAACAATGGTAATACCCCAAAAATTCTAAAAAGTTGCTTAGAATAATGGTGGTGGTTCCTCAGGAACTGTATAACTACTCTCAAATGACATAAATGGTCTTCCTTGGTCTTGGAGTACACCAAGATTTAATACAAAAAGATTGTTATAAATGATTTAATGTACTCATGGAATATCCTTTCCATCAATTCCATAAAAACTATAGGAAAATTATTCAGATCAAAAGGAATAACAAAGTACTTGAAATAGACATACCTACCCTTTAAGGAGGTCTTTAGAATTCAATATTAATTAATTATAATATGGTGATAACCAGATCTAATATCAATATTTGAGAACCACTTCTCCCATTTGAACTAATCAAACAAATCGTCAATCCATCAAAGTGGATTTTTTTTCTATAACATAAATAATTTGAGATTTCGATAATAAAAAAGTTGAATTGTTCAATAAAATATATTTGAAAAAAGGATAGGTATTGTAAAGGGTGACACCCTTAGGAAAATAAATCATTTTCCCATAAAATCATCCAATTGAATCTTCAAATCATATAATTATGTTGTGGACATATAGTAAGATAGAATAGAGATGGGTTGGGTACCCAATAATAAATCAATAGAGAACCCTACTTCCCTTAATAGTGTTAATATAGAAAATTTAGATGGAAAAATATTGAGAAACATGATGATAACTAGAGGGAGATCACCACTCATATTTTCTCAATCAAGTTCAAAAGACGACACTAATATCACTATTCCCAGCTCCAAAAAAGGATATTCGACTTTACATGGTCTTGGGTACTATTCCCCCTATAAAACACAACACATGAAATAGAAAATAGTAAATGATACCTGATAAAAATATTATTCAATCTAGGCCTTATGGAAAATCATGTAATCCCTCCTAAAAATGACATCCAAATGTTTCATGTTATGAACTAGAAAATTACACAAGAGGTCGATCTCTAACAAGGAGAATACAGTAGGAGGATATCAAAGAACATACACTCTCTTCATTTAAAGGGGAATAATAAAATCTGTAACACAAGAAAAATGATCTATAGACAGATTAATAAATTTCACAACATGGGTCAATATGAAAAAATGAGTTAAACTAGTATCAAATAAAGAATTAAATAAAGATGGAGCTATAATGATGATACCTCTCACTATTGTTGGACCCACATCAGATTCCACTAAAGTCACTTACACTATGTAAAGTATCTTGATTACATATGTCTTTGTATAGAACCCCTTAGTTCCTATGTCATCTGATTTCACCACAGTAATTTTAGGAGCTAATGAGCCCATTCCACTACGCAAAGCAAAAAATATTTGATATAACTTCTACAGGTGTCTTGAGAAACATAAAAAACATCCAATATTCAGCATATCAGTACAATCCTACATTGAATTCCTAAAAATTCCACATATAAATCAATTCATGATGCCTCTTCTAGGCACTTCAAGTGGTATAGATGATTCTTGTTTTCTAAAACCACACTGAGAATCATCATTCCTTATCTTTACTTTTCAGGGACAAATATAACTACTTTTGGGAGAAAAAAGAACTCCTTTCAAACCTCACATACCATCCAATTCAAGCTCATCAACACTATTTCCAACACATCAAAATAAATAATAGTCTTCATTATGAATAAATGTGATCAAATATTAGATAGAAGTCCCATATCAAACCTTCTAACATTTAATTTTTAATTTTTCACTACCTTTGGGGAAAACTGAACAACTTTAGAAAATTGTTTTGCATACTGTTTCAAGGTCCTTCTATAATAATGAAGACTGAGAAACTCCATTGACTTCACCAAAACCATTGACTCTAGATTGATCTACTATATAAATAGGGATCTAAAGTTTTTTTACTACATTATTTCATGTTTATTCAATATAACCGTCACATATCATCATATCCTATTCAGTCCTCTGAACATGAATGTACAAAAATTCACTGTTATCAATTCATCCATTTCCAGGAACTCAAAAATAATCTCAATATTTTTTAACCAATATGCAACCTCTTAATGATCATTAAATACTTGAAATATAGTAGTTTATTTCAAATAAACACTTGAGAATGATCTCTACTTTCACACCTTCATGGTTCTAAAATAAATTTATGAAAACGAATAAGTGAAACTGCTAATCCCAAAGATGGGATAGTGTGCACCACCATCTCAAAAGTATTCTTGACAATTAGAGAATTCAATTTTGTGGTTCATTGAATCTTCATTCCATGTTCTGTTCAAACATCTTCTCAAATGAATGAAAATACACAACATAAACAAGATACCCTAAAAACATCAGAAATGATACTTAGATTATAAATTAAAACAAGAGATTCAATATTTTTAATTCCACCAAATGGGATTTAAACTATTGAAATATCACGATACTCAGATAAACTGGGAAACAAATAGAATTTGATTAATTTATTCTTAAACAAAAATTTTCTAAAATATCTGTGGTGACTTAAGGCTCGTTATTATGAGAGATGGAAAGGAAGTAATTCATAATTACCTCTTATGTCCTAAAAATATGTTCCCTTGTCTACAAAAAAATCCAAAAACTATATAATGCAATTAAGGAAATATGCAAATAGAACCCCTTATACCATTTTGTGATGAACCATCTTGGATATCCTGGTCCACTGATACTTGAGCCAACCCTGACATTTCCCAGAGAGAATTATTGATCCCTACGAGTTTGTGAATAACACTTGGAATCATAAGAAAATAAAATTGAATGGTTTTTCTTGAATAAAAAACTATTGATACATAAAGGTAGAAGATAAAAGATAACCAATAGGTATACCAGACCATGCTTGAGGAGAAAATTACCAAAATAATATTATAAACATCCCAAGGTAAATATAACCAAAAAAACACAAAATCCATCAATAAAAAGTCTCAAAACCCCTATGAAATAAGTGGATCACAACTCAACTAGTCGCCATTATCATTACAGAGTCCCTCAGATCAAGCAAAACTAGTACCTCAACATAATGATTTCCATTTTCTTGGAACCGGTATAACATAATCTACAAACTCCCAAAGTCATTGGTAGGGTGTGAGATTAACATGACAGTAGGGTATCACCATGTGTTCCATAAGACATTCCATAATAAAAAATCATTTATTCATAAAATATAAATAGAAAAAAGGCATGGAATAACATTTACAAATTTTAAATCAAAACATGATTTCAAATCATGTAAATTTAAGATATATCAAAATAGTATTAATGAACCATTAATATATAAATTTATATAAAACAACTAACATAATGGCCCAACATTCCATGGTCCATATGTTTTTCAAATTCTAGTGATTGGGATGTTTTGGGAGAAAATGGTAGCTCATTTAAATATTTTCTTAGTTTTTCTAGTTTCTGTTCTATCAGTTACTCAGGGCGTCAGTGTTAGTAACTTATGGAATCAGTGTTGGCGAGTTATTTTGTTGGTTTTGGTGACTTATGGTGTTCGATTCAGTGAGTCAGCTTGTCCGTGTTAGTGACCCAGGGCGTCGATGTCAGTGACTCAGGGCATTAGAGTTAGTTAGTTAGGGTTTCAGTGTCAGTGAGTCAGGTCATCAGTGCTGGTGAATCAGAGTGTTTGTGTCAGTGACTCTGGTGGTTGGTGTTTGTGTCTCAGGGCGTCAGTGTTGGTGACTTGGAGCATCAGTGCTAGTGACTTAGTGTGTCATTGTCGGAGAGTCAGGGCATCAATGTCCTTGATTCAGGTCATCGATGTTGGTGACTCAGTGCGTCGGTGTGGGTGACTTAAGGTGTCGGTGTTAGTAAGTCAGGGCATCGGTGTCGGTGACTTACGATGCCAGTGTCGGTGAGTCGGGGTGTTGGTGAGTCGGGTGTCGATAGGTCTTGTTGGTGGATTAGTGTCGGTGTCTTGTTGTAGGTGACTCTCCCATTGTCGAGTCACTCTCAGTGTTAGTGATTCAGCCATCAATGACTCATTTCAAATTTTCTTACTTTTTTAATTTTTCCCCTATTACATTTTATTTGATGTAAATTGATTTTAAAAGATTATTTGGGCATTTATAAGGGTATTTCTAAGGATATTTATTATATCATTAATGTCTTAATTCTTGTGGGAGTTTGAGATATTCAAACCATGTAATCTTGACCATGATCTCATGTTAATGAATTTTGAAACTGTTTCTCATCCCATTAATATAGGATCTGACCATTCTGAACTGATATCTTCCTTTCCCCATGTGTTTCCATTTTCTCTTGGTACACCTAGAGCCTTCCCTCCTAATGGAGTCGCATGTTGTGTCATATCCATCGATCGGGTTTTCCATAGAGTTTTTCCTTGGGGTTTTCATGATGCTCATGCTACCCTCTTTTTTTCATGCTAGAATTTTTTTTGATCATCTGCTTTTCCAATTATGGATTTTCATTCATCTCTCTTATATTTCTGCATCATCCGGGATAGGGGTAGTAACGTTATTTTGTGAAGGCTTCCAAATGCAAATATTTTAACAAGATAAATTCTAATACAAAATTGTTAGTAGGATAGGAATGGATTGATATTGATAACATGTTTATTTTTGTTATATTTTTTGATGATGTGAACTGTTGTTGTCATATGGATTCTGAAAATCATTATTTTTGGTGGTCATTGTCTATTCACAGTTGACTGTTTATAAATATTTTCATTTCCTTCTGAATAATTTGTGTAAATATATATCTGATTAATCATGTATACCCGGTTAAATGAAATGGATTCCCTAGGATAAAAACCCTTTTGTGATTACCCATGTTTATCAAAGCGGATTTATTGAACATTGTTTACCAAATCTCAATGCATCATGTTTGATAGGTGTGGCTATGTATTGTGTTCTGTTGGGTTTTTTGAATACTGTGGGATGTGTGGTGTTTCTATTAGGATCATAGTTTTGGGTATAGGGGTGGATAGAGGGGTTAATTATTTTAATTGGTTTGGTATGTGTGTGCAGCAGGGTTGTGGTTTAGTGGTTTCTACTGTAGGCTTTGTTTATGTGGTGGTATGGGTGGAGTGTTGGTATATCAGTTTGATAGATTGATTGATTGTGGAATGGATGGACTTGTTATTTAGTGGCAGTGTATCTAGGTAGTGGTTGGGAAGCAAGGTCACAAGACTAGGTTGTCATGATTTCATGTTTATGGGTGTTCCTCATGGGGTGTTGTTTTGTTGTGGGGTTTTCGGGTTTGGCTGTGAAGGAATAAATTGAAAGGGATAACATTGAAGAATGATAGTCAGTAGTGGTAGAATGGGTGTTCATGAAAGGAGGAATGTATTGGATTGCAATCTGGTTTTCTCGATTGTTTTTATGAATGGCTGTTAATATGGATTCATTTCCTTGGTCCCTCATTCCTTGTTTAATAAGGTGGAGTTTAGTGGATTTTAGGCTTATAAAAATGTTTTCATATGTTATTCTTGTTAGCCTCTTGGGTACAGAATAAATAATCTAATTAATGGAATCATAATGAAGAATGGGAAGTGGTTAAATAAAAGGGGTGTGTTTATTTTTTGGTTGTGGTTGTTGTGTGGTTGTTCATGTAGTGGTGGTAGAAAAGATGGTTCTGTGTAGGCTAGTTGTATGTTTAGAATCTGATAGGATGGGCTGAGTGTTCTTAAACTATATGTATAAACATTAAGTTCTTTATGTTTTCTATACTCACCCCACCCATATTGATCACTATTTTCCGAACACCCCCATTGTTATGGGGGAGGGTGTCTTTCCCAGCATCCCAGTGAGAGGATTGTAGGATGGTTATTTGCCCTCTATGCCCCCCTCTTATAGGAATTTACCACCTAAGACAATCTGGGATGATTGTAAAGTCTTGAGATTTATTACCGGATTTATGGTATTGGTTATATGAGAGGTGGTTTGTTTCATAGGTGTCATTGGAATGAGGCCTAGGTGTTTTCAGGTAGGATGTGGTATGTGTGAGACCCATTTGTTTGCGGGCAGGATTTGTGTGGTTGTTGACTAGGTTTGTGTGTTTGTGTGGGTTGTGATTGTGGGGCTTGTGGAATAGCATGGTAGCATCAAGACATTCTTCTTTAGGGATGATCAGTTAACCCGTGAGAAGTGTTGCGGAGTTCCCAACCATTTATGTGGTTATTATATTACATTACATGATATTTGTTACTTGGTGAATGTGCATTGGTGAGGTTGAGTGGTTAGTATTCCTTGATATGTGTTTTTGGGTTGTGTTTTTTTTTCTCATAGGGGCATTAGTATGCTTCTCCCACTTGTGCATGGGTGACTTTGGTTCTTCCTACTAAGTATACTTGTATGCTCACCCTACATATATAAAATTGTTTCATGTTTCTATGGAGATTACATGGACCATGCTAGAACTTACTAGATAAAATATTGGGGGGTGATTATTGTGTCACTTCTTAGTTTTATTTTGGAAATTACATTGTAGTTTTCATTTTATTTCAATATGTTTTACATTAAACATTCATGTGGGTTGGATTTTTG
Source organism: Viscum album (assembly GCA_963277665.1). NCBI lineage: Eukaryota > Viridiplantae > Streptophyta > Magnoliopsida > Santalales > Viscaceae > Viscum > Viscum album. The sequence goes on from OY728150.1 coordinate 939,289,533, forward strand.
TTTTATATATATATATCTATCTTGGAGTTTTTTGAGGTTCATACATCTTATCTCCCAAACATGTTTTCATTAAAAAATGTGATTCGTCACGTTTCGTATGATTGTTTACCAACACTTGGTGCTAGTCACCACCCTCTAGCCTATTGGTGGTGGGGCTCATGGGTTATTATCTCTCTTTCATCTTTGGGTAGGAAGGTCTCAGCATCTTGATATCCCTTCCCTCATCATGAAGAACATGGGTTGTGATATAATGGTATCAATGGTGATGGTTGAGAGATATCATGGATTTTGGATTTAGGCAGAGTGAGGATTTCATGGGTTGGTAGGGAAACAATGTTAGGTGATCTTGGTGTGTGACATAGGCCATGGAAGACCGGTTGGGACATGGGATTTTAGGGCCCCTTGTGATCCGATGCAAAGAATCTGAGCTTACTGAACAACCAAGTGAGGCTACACCATTTGTGGGGTAGAGACCCTAGGAAAGACACATACAACATGATGAATTGTGTTCTTGTTTGTTTTGGGTTTTTTTCATGGATTTAAAATAAAAAATGAGTTAAAATGAATCATAAATAAATTACATACTTCTTAGGAATAAGTGTTCCTTGTTTTCATTTCAGTTATGGCTCCCAGACAATGACCGCATGTGGTACGAGTAGTAGAGGGTCAGTAGGGTGACCCAGTTGACCAGTAGAGGGTCAATCTAGTGAATGAGGTTGATCATGGAAAAGCAAGAATCGTTCTTTCCTGTGATATACTATATGAAAGTATTAGGTAAGTTTCTGGGACATGGAGATGGAGAGTTGGCCTGAGGATATGGTGATCACGTTCATCTTGATTCGGGATCCAACATAGTACTGGGTTGCTCAGGCGGTGAGCCAGATGTGGGGAGTGGCGTGTCTATGGTGGATGATTTACCTTAGGGAGAGAAAGGAGACTGATGTATTGTGGGAAGAATTTAAGGTGTTCTAGGTGGAATTCATTTCTTCCATGATAAAATCTAAGAATAGGGAGGAGATACTCTCCCTCCAATAGGGATGTATGTTAGTGAGGAAATTGGGGATCAAGTTCAAGGATCTCCTACACATTGCTCCAGTAAGCTTTCCAGATGAGAATTCTCGGGGGAGGTGCTTATAGGAGGAACATTGTCCTTCTCTTTAGTATGAAGTTACACCCTTTGCTCTACTAACATACATATAGGTTTAGTAGAAGTCTGAAGTGGTGGAAAGGATGAACTCTCAAGGAGGTCTTCCATGAGAGAGAAGTCAATATAGCTCTTCAAAGGGAAAAGCCATGAGCAGTAAGTCTCTAGTGATAGTTCCTTCTATGTTTGGGCCAGTGGGGATCCAACCCCAGGAGTTTTAGTTCTGACCCTTTGGTCCTCTCCTTTTTCCCACAGTCCTAGGGCCTGGGTGTTTTTTCAGGCGAAGGCCATGAGCACATTCAAGGATAGGTCCCAACTCGAGCTCAGTATGGTGGAGGTGGGTAGGGTCATCACCCACCTCAACAGTAGTTTCCAACCAGGCCCATCCAGTAGCAGGGATAGCAGTTTCCTACTCCACCAAGGATGAATGGTGCAGGAGGAGTCTGACCTCAGGGTTCTCCTCATGGACCTTGACCAGGGCGTGATCGAGGAGGCATAAAATAGTCTAGGGGCAGAGGATCCGGGTATAGGCAGTTACACATCATAGATGAAGTAGTTCAAACCAAACCGAAGATCATTCAATGTATGATCAATTTTTTAGTACGGTTTCTTTCAACTTGTTTTATTTTGGAGCTTTTCACTCCTTCATTGCACCCAGTCTGGACCATGCCACAGAAGTAGACATAGAGAGACTTGATGTTCCCTTAGTGTTGAGTACACTAGTATAATGTTAGACCATATTGGTTGATGTTTTTCGGGAATGTAGACTAATGTTTGGGCCACATCAGTCCAATGGGGATCACTTTTTTTAAATATATGTATCTTTATAATGTAATCCTTAGCATCAACTTGGTGTACCCTATGAATGTTTTTTGTTGAATGATTCTGGAGAAAAGTCATGTTTTCTTACGTGGGTGGAAAACATGTGGCTTTTGTTGCGAGCAGGGTTGTGAGATGGGTAGCCAACACATATACACTATTTTTTCCTTATTAGTCGAGCTGTTAGTGGGATAAATGGTTGTTGATATGGTGTTTGTTCCATGATTTGTTAGAGAGTTTCCATATTTTTTCTGAGTAGGTTGTGAATCAACTCCCTCGACATTTCATTGAGTTTGGGATAGACTTACTACCCTGTGATAGTACAATTTTAATGAATCCTTATCGGATGGTGAATTCTGAGTTTTGAATCTTATTGATTCAGATCTAAAATCTAATGAATAAGGGTTTCATCCTACCCAACATGTCTCTATGGGGTGCTCTAGTCTTGTTTGCGATGAAGGAAGATGGTGGTATGAGGTTGTGTATAGACTAACAGGGACTAAATCTGGTAAAGGATAAGAACTGTTACCATCTTTTGAGAATAGACAATCTTTCCGACCATCTGAGGGGAGAAACTAGGTTTTCCATTATCGATCTATGGTATTGGTATCACTAGTTAAGGGTGAAGGATGGAGACATCCCAAAGACTAATTTTAGGTGTAGGTTTGGGCACTTCATGTTCTTGGATATTTCATTTGGTGTTACGAATTCACCAGCCATGTTTATGGAGATTATGAACTACATCTATCATGAGTTCTTGGACCATTTCATCATTGTATTCGTCAACGAAATCCATATCTACTTGAAGTCATTGGAGGATCATACCGAGCATCTTAGGGATGTCCTAGAGATCCTTCGACACCACCGCTCTATGGAAAGATCTCAATGTAAATGTTTCAGAAAAGGGAGGTCCCCTTTCGTAGACATGTGGTGTCTCTAATGGGTTTATATGTAGACTCATAAAAGGTAAAAGTACTTGTTTCTTGTGTAGCACCTCAGAATGTGGAAGTGTTTTGCAGTTTTATCGGTCTCATAGGATACTACTAGAGATTCTCACCTGATTTGTCTCAGGTAGTTGCTTTATTGATAGCTCATACCAGAAAAGGCCAGTATTTTGTGTGGAGAGAGAAGAGTTGGGAAGTGTTTGGATATCTGAAAGGGAAGTTGGTTATTTCTCTAGTGTCTAGACTTCCAGAAGAAGCGGTAATGTTCGAGGTGTTTTGCGATGCATCCCGCCTATGCTTGCGGTGCCTGATGATGTAAAAATGGGGAGTAATCTATTATGGGTCAAGTTTTTTACGTCCCCAAGAACATAAATATCCCCCCAATTATTTTTAACTAGTATAGGTAATTTTCACACTAAAGTTGTCAGAACATTACCTCCTTGGGGTGCGCTTTGTAGTCATCACAGATCACAAGAGATTGAGGTGCATCTTTTCCCAGTGAGACCTGATCTTGAGGTAGTGTAGGTGGATGTAGTTTCTACAAGATTATGATTTCTAGGTATCTTACAAGAAAGGAAAGGGAAATTTGTTGGGTGATGCATTGAGTAATAATTCATAGAAGGAGGTAATTCAAGAATATGTAGAATCTTGGAGAGAAATGGCGGAGTTGGATGCATTAAACATGGATGCAGGGATGGATGGTGGCATGGGATTCCTGTTTCAGATGATTGTATAGTCATCCCTGAGGTAGAAGGTGGAGGATTCCCAGTGGGGTGACTCAGAGGATGAGGTGATGCATGATCACTTTGACCTAGGTGATGCTCCGCAGGGATGGTCAGAGGATGGTCAGAATTGTATGTTGTTCCGTAAGAATATGTTTTTTTAAATGGTAGTATATGAATAAGTTCTTCATGAGTTTCATAAAACCCCCTAGTTGTACACCCAAGAGTTTCCAATATATATTGGGGCATGAGGGAATAGTTCTGGTGGACCTGGATGAATTGGGAAGTGGTGGAGTTTGTGGAAAATTACTCAGTGTTCCAGTAAGTGAACGTTAAAAACTGTGTTCCCAGTGGTTTGTTGCAGCCCCTAGATGTCCCTGAGTGGAAGTTGGATGAAATATCAATGGATTTATTCAAAGTATTAATGGGGGATCATGGAGGATGTGAAGTTATTTAGGTTGCAGTGGATCTTTTGAATAAATTGGCTCATTTCTTAGCACTCAAGGATTCGAGCGTAACAGATCCCTTAACACAGAGGTATGTGGATGAGGTGTTTCTGCTGCATGGGGTTCTGATATCCATTGTCTTGGATCGGTATACATGTTTTACATCATGAGTCTAGAGGGTATTGTGCCATGCCTTCAACACCAAGTTACACCTCATCACTTCTTTCCACCCTGAGATGGATGCAAAAACATATAGGACCATCCAAACATTCGAGGATATGTTACAAGCATGGGTTCTGTACTTTAGTGGGACTTAGGTGCATCATTTTCTCTCACTATAGTCCTTTTACAATAATTTCTATCACTCTTTCATTGACATGGATCCATTATAATCTCTATACGAGAGGCTATATCATTCACCCTTATGCTGGACAGAAGTTGGGGATGCAGTTGTTCGTGGATCTTACATGGTGTAGATTAAGATGGAGAAGGTATAACATGTCCATGAGAGAATGAAGGCAGCACCAGACTGGAAAAAGTTGTATTTCATTCATAGGAGGATGCCTTTTTAGTTCAAGGTTGGGGTCCACTTATTATTGAAGGGTTCTCCATGATGTTGTAAGAGAATGTTCTATAGAGAGAGTAATCTTTATCCCATGTTCCTGGGAACCTTCAAGGTGCTGGGACGAGTTTCCAAGGTGGCATGTCAGTGGGAATTGACACTACAGTTTGGGAGATTTGGACATCAATGATGATGCAATGTTCGTGGAGCAACCAATGGAGATCCAGAATCATCAATATAAGGCATTTTATGGAAGGACCATTCCCTTGGTTCATGTGTTGTGGAGGAATGGTTGTTTGGAGAAGAGTACTTGAGAGCGAGAGATGCAGATGTGTGCCCAGTAACTGTTATTGTTTGGAGTTTTCTCTTGTTTTTTCCTTATGATGTAATTATTGAACCATATTTTCTAGGAGATGAGTTATTTACTTCTAATTTGACATACAATAGAGTCTTGATGTATGAGTTGGTGATGACCTAATCCCTAATCAAGATGCATTAATGCGTATAAGATTAAACCTATGTGGGTGAGTCAATGCCACCTAAAGTAGATGATATCTTGACTTTGAGGAAGGAATCCCATAATTCCTATGTTCAGAAATCTATTGATTGGGTGGGGTATATTATGGACGTTTAGGTTAGCAGATTTTGGAGGAGTTTTTCTTGGATGTTGAGGTTTCACTTCACCTTTCGAACAACACAGTGTTGTTTACCCTGGAGAGATATCTTTGAAGGTGGTTGTTCAGACCCCTCTTTCATCTCAGTTTGGTTTGGAAATTCTAGAGGGTGATAATAGTTTGAGGTTTATCTAATTTAATGTCCCAGAAATCCAGGGTAAATTACTTTGTCAAAATCCAATGTTCGGGATGTTTTGGCAGACAACGGTATCTCATTTGAATATTTTTTCAATTTTTCCAGTTTTTCTTCTGTCGGTGACACATGTCATTGGTGTTAGTAAATCAAGGACCTAGTGTTGGTGATTTAGGCCATCGGTGTCGGTGAGTTAGGGTTTTTATGTCAGTTATTCAAGGCATCGATGTTAGGGAATCTAGGCGTTAGTGTCGGTTACTTCGGGCGTTTATGTAAGTGAGTCAGGGTGTTAGTTTCGGTGAGTCAAGTCGTCAGTGTTGGTGAGTCCGGGCATCGATTTCATTGACTAATGGTTTTGATGTTGAAGTGTTAGGTTTTCAGTGTTGGTGAGCCAAGGTATTAGTGTCGGTTACTCAGGGAATTGGTGTTGGTGAGTTAGAGCATCAGTGTTGGTGACTCAAGGCGTCAGTGTCTGTGACTCAGGGCATCAGTGACGGTGATTCAGGGCATCAGTGATTTAGTCCATGGTTAGTCGCATCAGTGGCTCGGTGTTAATGGAATTATATCGGTTTCCCACCCATCAGTTACTAATTATCGTTGTTAGTGACTCACCCATCACTGACTCATTTCCAGTTTTTCCAATTTTACCCCTCTTAAATTTTATTTGATGTAAATCAAGTTTAAATACTTTTTTAAAATTTATAAGGGTGTTTCAAAGGATATTAATTATATCTTCAATATCCTAAAAATTAGGGGACTTTGAGGTATTAAACTACATAATCTTAACCACAATCCAATGTTATTGACTTTTGAAACCATTCATATTCCTATTAATATACGATCTGTCCCTTCAGAACCGAGATCTTATTTTCCCCATGTGTTCCCATTTTCTCTTGCCCTTATAATATACTCCCTCCCCAGAGAGTCTCTTTTTCTTTCATAGCAATCGATCGAGTTTTCCTTACAGTTTCTTTTTGGATTTTTCATTTTACTCGTGATACCCTCTATTTTTTATTCAAGGAAGAGTTGTAAATCCTCTACTTTTCAAATTATTGATTTTCTTTTGTCTCTATTCTATTTTTGTATCATGAGGGGTGGGATTAGTAATGTTTAATTTTCAATATTTCGAAATCCTAATCATTTAAAAGGATAAAGTATTAAAAAAATTGTTAATGGGAATGGAGTGTATTGATGTTGATCATCGATTTTATTTTTGTTATCTTTGACGATGATGTGAACACTTGTGGCATTATGGATTCAGAGAATCATAGTCATTGGTGGTCTTTGTCTGTTCATGGGTGAAGCTTTATAACTTCTGTTTTTTCCTTGTGAATAATTGGAAAAATATAATTCTAATTAATCTTGTATAACTGGTTAAATGAAATGGATACCCCAGGATAAAAACCCTTATGTGATAACCCCTATTTATAAAAGTGGATTTAAAGAATAGTGATTACCAAATCGGAATGCATCATGTTTGATAGGTTTGGATGTATGCTATGTTCTGTTGGGTTTTGTGACTTGTGTGGGTTGTGTGGTACTGCTTTTGGGAGAACAATTATGGGTACAGGGGTGGACAAAAGAGTTTGTTTTGTGAGTTGTTTTGGTATGACTTGGTAGTGGGGGTGTGGTTTATTGGTGGCTAATGTAGGATTTGTTTATGGGGTGGTAAAGGTTGTGTGTTGTTATCACATTTTGATAGATTGATAGATTTTTGAATGGATGGACTGACTATACAATTGGAATGCATCTTGGAAGTGGTTGGGCAGGGGGTTGTGGGACTGGGTTGTCATGAATTCATGTTTGTGTGTGTGTCAGGTGCGGTGTTGTTGTGCTGTAGGGATACCGGGTTTGGCTGTGATGGCATGATGTGAGTGGGATAACTTTTATGAATGAGAGTTTGTAGTGGTATAATGGGTGTTCAGGAAAGGGGCGTGTAGTGGGACTGCAATCTAGTTTAATCTGTTGTTTTTATTAATGGGTGTTAAATTATATTCCTTACCTTGGTCATTATTTCTGTGTTTAAATTAGTAGTTTTTAGTGGATTTTGGCCTTCTAAAAATGGTTGTAGATGTTGTGATTATTAGATACCTGGGTAGTGAATAAATTATTAAATTAATGGAATTATAAATCAAAATGAAAACTAGTTAAATGAAAGTGGTGGTTTGACATTTTGGTCGTGACTGTTGTGTGGATCTTCATATAAGGTTGGAAACAAAGGTGGTTTTGTGTGGGAAGGTTTTATGTTCAGAATTTCATAGGATGGGTTGAGTATTGTTTACCTATATGTATAAAATTTTAGTTCCTTATATTTTCTATATGAACCCCTCCTATGATGAGCACTATGTGTTAAATAGACCAATTATTTTGTGGTTGGTTCTCTTTCCCAACATCATAGGGGGAGGGTTGATGGTTACTTATTGTCTCTTCTCGGATCCCTCTTCTAGGAATTTACCGCCGAAGACTCTTTGAGAAGGTTGTAATGGCATGAGGTTTATTACCAAATTTATGGTATTAGATATGTGAGAGGTTGTTTTTTTCCCAAGTTTCTTCATGATGAGGCCTAGGTGTTTTAGTGTAGGATGTGGTATCTGTGAGGCCTAGGTATTTTTTGGCAGAATGTGTATGGTTGTGGCCTAGGTGTGTGTGGCCAGGGTGTGAAAGGGGGGCCTGTGGAAGAGCATGATAGCATCAAAATGTTCATCATTAAAGATTACCAGTTAACCTGTGTGAAGTAGTGCGGGGTACCCAAATATTTATGTGCATATTATATTACATTACATGATATGCGTTACTTGGTGAGTGTGCCTTGGTCAGGTTGGGTGGTTATTATTCCTTGATAGGTGATGTTGGATTGTGTTGTTTTCTCACAGGGGAATTAGTATGCTTCTCCAACTTGTGCATGTGTGAATTTTGTTCTTCTTACTATGTATACATTCTTGCTCACCCTATGTATATAAAATTGTTTTAGGTTTCCAGGGAGAATATGAGAACCGTGCTGGACCTTTCTAGCTCGGATATTGGGGATGGTTTCTATTTTACTGCTTTTTTTTCTTTTTGGTAGAAACATTGGAGTTTTCATTGTATTTCTATCATTTTTAATTTAAATGTGCATGTGGGATGATTTTCTATTTCCTTATATATATCTGTCATTGAGTGGTTTGAGGTGGATATATCTTATCTTGCAATCATTTTTTAATTAAAAAGTTTAATGCCTCCTATTTTGTGTGAATTTTTACCTACCCTTGGTGCTAGTATCCACCCAGGGGCCAATTGGAGGTGGGAATCGGGGGTCATTATCTCTCCTTTGTCTAGAGGAAGAAAGGACTTGGCATCTTGTTATCCCTTAACTCATCTTGAAGAATGTGGGTTGTGGAAAATGACATGAAAAAAATAGTTCTACAAATAAAGACATGTATAGTCAAGTTATCAATACTAAGAACCATGAATATAAGCCTTGTAGTACATTACATTTTGGATATAGGATCTTCACACCTCTCAATCATAATAATGACTCAATTATGTGTTCACACTGTCTAAGGATAATTCCATTGAGATAATAAATCAACACACCATTAGGGGACCCATCATGGGAAATCATTTGGAACCTAGTTTAGTTAGTATTTTCATCATTAAACCTTTTCTAGGTAGTTATAGTAAAAGAGTGATTGTCCTAATAACCTACTAACTACTTAGGATCAAACGTGGTTCAATCAATTAGTCAATCAATCAATCAATCAATCCTTCATGGTAAAATAATTCATTTCAAAACCATTCTTGATTCAAAATTAAAATTCTCAATATCAAAATCAACATGCCTTTTCAACTTCAAAACCAAATCATATATCTCCATCAAATTCGGCAATTTTCAAATCTTTTTTCATTTAAATCCAAATTTATGATGAATTGATATCTATATTATCTTAAAATAAACATTCAACTCACAAAATCATTTTTCTCATAATCCACCTATTAATTTCAATTTGAATTGAAATTGAGGATTTCCATGTTTTTCATTCCCTTTTCAAATCACACAGAAAATCACCACAAATTCATCATTTTCAGTCTATTAAAAAATATTTTCAAATCAATGAAGGAAGGGGTTCAATTGTATGGAAAAACTTATGGAACCACCTACATTTAATCATGGGATCAAATCAACACCCACAATAGAAAACAAAAACGATGAATAATGGAGAAGGAGATCAATGAAAAAACTACGAATCGAGATACATAAAATTATAGAATAGTTCCATCAATAACATAATGACCTATCACTCTCTAATAAAGAGAACATGGAAGATTAGAAGAAACATTATGAGAGTACATCCACATACCAGAAAGAGATTTAACATAATAATCAGTGCTTCAATCTACAAATAGAGGAGGTTTGAGGATTCATGTTCACCTCTTGAGAGCCTTAACAAATCCAAAAAATATAAATGATGTTATAATGGGGAATTTGGAATAAAATAATAATTTTGCTTTTGGAAATCAACACACCGCACTAGAACACCCCATGGACCTAGTTAATAAGGGTATAGAAACCACTTATCATGGCGCATCCACCCCTGACCACGACATAGTAACTCCCAATAAACCTATCTATTGAATACATGCTATTATGCTCATCCAAATACACTTTATCTGGTGAATGCTATAGTGAAGACAAGACCACATAATGAAAACCTTCCTTATTTTCTAGTGGCACAAAAAAATAGATATGTCATATTCTTAAATACCACAACAAAACCCTTCTTGAAATGGTAGAGTCTCTATATGTGGCAATGAGTCAGCCTGATAGACAAAAGTGCAACCCTTTCAGATCTTCCAGAAGCCTAGAATTTCCCTACAGAGCAGTAGATCCCTCCACTATGTAAATCACATCATCTTACACTATAAAACAGATTCCCCAAGTCATAAACTAATATATTAACCCAATATTGTGTTCCAAAAATCCCCAAATATCTTAGAGTAATGCCTAGAAAAAGTGTAAACCCGAATAAGAAATAAGTAGTACTTGAAAGAGGTAACATGATGTTACAATATCTATATTCATTATTCATCGAACTTTCATCATTTCTAGTTCATTAGGGTTACTATTATGTATGATTTATTTTTATTTATGATTTTTAAAATTCATATCATGAGTGTTTTAGTATTAATCCTTGAAGATGAAATCGATAACAAACATGTTTTGATGATTCATAATGACCGAAGTGTGTTTTCTTCATTAATGAATTAAATATAAATATAAAATTTATAGAATAAAAAATCATTATTTTTAAATTTAAAAAATTTATTCCAGAAATTATGTTCTCATAGTTATTCGAGATAAAAATTCATAGTGTTATTCAATTAATTGGTCAAAATGACCAAAACATAAACATACTCTAATTTAATGAATTATTATGAGGTGGTTTTGTTGTAATATCATTATAAAAAATCATAGTGGTTTTATTTAGTGTCAAGTATTATAATATAGCATAATGTTAAGGATTTATATTAATAATGAATTGATATAAAAACATTGTATAATTTTAGTAAAATGTTATCTCCCTAGTACACTTATTTTAAACGATTAAGTTAACAATTATCGTTTATTGATAATATCATTAACAGGTTCTAAATTTTATTGTAATATAACTATAATTATATCATTATAATAATATTTATTCTTCAATCCCATCATTATATCAATCCTTGTAAAGTTTTTAAGGAAAACCAAACACACTGCATCATGGAAGAGGTAGTCCGCAAAACACACGAATGGTGGGTTTGTTTTTATTATGGGAAATTTAAAAGGTGGTCAGTCATAATTTACACAATATAAAAAATTAAGTATACTATTCATAATGATTTCATAATATATTTTGGTTAAAAATAAATTTTAAATATAAAGATGAAATAAAAATAAGTTAGCGAAAGGATTGATGTTATGTTGAGAACTTTGTGTTTTTCCTAGAGAATTCCATAGAAAGGAAGGTATTAGGATAATTTACTGTGACTAGAATATAAGGAGAGTACAATATTATTATATGATAAGTAAAAAGTATAATTTTTATATGGAAACCTAGTTTTTAGGATTTCCTTGAATGGGGGGTGAGGGGACACTTTTGTAAGCGATGAGAATGGTATTTTCATAAATATTTCAACTTAATATAAAGGGATCACATACTAAACATGTATAGTGGATCCAAAAAAGGTAAATAGTGAAGTGGTTAAGTTATAAGGTCAATTAATACCTCATAAACTCAATTATTGGCATGTTTTTATCATGTTTAAATATCATTAACCCTTCAATTATTACTTTTAACATTTTAGATTTTATCATTGTAACTTGTTTTTACCTAAGGTAACTTAATATTTATGAATAAAAATGAATTTATCCATCTTATATATTTTGTAACTATTAATTATAATTATAAATTCCATTTTTTAATTCTATTTCTGTAAGTGTTAAAAGTTAATTTTAATATATCAAATATATAATATATTAAAAATATTTTTGAGAAATACATTATGTAAGATCTAAAATATTAATCATGGGTTGGTAAACTAAAATTACAATTTTAAAATTCAAAAATTATATTATAATTTTTTTAATAACAGGTCTTCATAAATTTATATGTCATACTTATGTTATAAAAACATAATATGAGTAAATTCGGTATATTACATTATTTGCATAGAAATATATTTTTTAGAATAATCCCAAAAATTCATCATAAGATAATATATTAATGATGAACTAAAAAAGAATTTTAATTTGAAAAAATAAATATTCAAGAATGATAAGTAAAATATTTAAATATACTTGTGAATAAACAATATTTGGAGAGGGAATTATGTGATAGTTAAGGATGTAGTGTTTATCTGCTAAAGTAGGGTATCAGGTATTTCCTAGGCGATGAAAAAAAAATTGAATAATGATAAATATTTATCTCATTTAAGTTTATTATATAATTATTTAATTAATGGTAAATGATACTTATTATTTATAGTAACAACATTGATCTCCTTATAATTGATACAAAATCATATAGACCCTACCTTATTTTTCTTGAATAAATAGGTTTTCCCAATGGTGAAACCCTAGAGAATATAAGTCCCTTATCACACAACTCCTTAATCCATTTCCTCAAATCCACTAACTCCATTGGTTCCATTCTATATGAGATTTTATATTTGGTTCTTGCATTAGGAATGAGTTCAATGGAAAATAGACACTTCATGCTGAGGTGGATGACCATGTAATTACTCTAGAAAAAACTCAATGAATTTCGATACCAATGGTTTATATTCTATACTTATGATATATTCCTTATCCATATACCACACTTGATCTTCATCTCTAGTGTATGGAATTTCTGAAAATAATTAGTTTTGATCATCCATCAGATGATAAACCACCATGACGACTTTTTCCCTTTAACTACATCCCAATGAGAGAATGATCTTCTCTAGGGACTTTATTCCTTGTTACACTACTAATAGATTGGTAGTTTCACTATATAATAGAGGTTTTTTTAGAATTATGTTGTTAAACATATTTTCATGTTGTTGTGGATCAGTATGTGTCTCTATATAGGAGATATTTTTTTCATAACCTGGGTCAAATATCCTAACATGGTAACGATTCAATTAGCCTAAACCCCAAATTTATTAACAAAATTAGGGGGAACATCCCTATATTAACTAAGGGTGTAGATATATTTCTCATTCCCCCCATTAGTCACCATTTATCTACCATGTCATACACATAATTATCTCAAGATATTTCATTGTAAAATAAAATTATAATTAATATTTCTAGATTTTTACCTATAATTCATGAGGGTTTTTATAGAACATGAGCTATCTGTCTAGGTTCCTCTATATATATTCCCCAAGGTTCCTATTAAACCTCAATTATACCAAATGTAACAAATTGAACTCCATAAACCCAAATATAGTAGTTATATTACATAGTTGGTACACAATATAATATTTCTAAAATGATCCAATATCTTTATAGTCTAGAATGAATATATAACTAAATATATTAAATTTTAAAATAAAATATGAAACATGAATACATTATGATAACATTATTACCCATTTCATCATATCCCTAAAATTACACATATTTCTCCTCTAGTTTTTCTAGAAAAAAAAACAAATAAGGTTGAACATTGATTCTAAGTGTGGAATATCATACAATAGAGTAATTCATAATATAAAAAATGAAATGTGATATTACTAGAGTAAATAAACAACATGAAACAACAATTAACTAAAATTTAGGGATTTCATATCCATGAAAAATAATTAAAACATGGATAACAATAATCATTGATCTCATACTAATGGAATTCATAATTACGGATATTAAAAAAAATCAAGGCCTTCTGCCAAGACACTATACTGATATGGGGAGATCTATACTCCAAAATCCATGTTTTTTTTCTCATGAGACTTTTTGATGAATCAATGGACTATATAATTCCTGCCCTAGAGGTCACCTCGTTAAGTTAATTGCATTCACTGCAAGACTCAACACGACAACCCATACCATTCCCCAAGTAAACTAGAATTTAATAAAATATTAAAATACATATAATAAAAAATATGGAAAACAAATACTTCTTCATTCAATAGAATATTGTGGATATCTAGGAGAACATTCTTTAATCAACTTATAAGTTGTGGGGTATCATCAATGTAATATGAAGTGACCTTGTTACATAAATGTATTAGTGAAATTACTTTCAATGTGTTGTGTTATCCAGGGAACATAGAAATTAGGATCAATATATTTTATTCCTAGGATACTAAGGAAATTGTAGAAAAAATACTTCATCATGTTTCATAAAAAGTATGTAAATATTCCGAAGAATATCCCATAAGGGTTTATAGCTAGGCATGTGGTCTTAATATTAATCTCCATGAATCAAATTGAAGATTGAGTCAATTCTCAACCAACCATTTTCAAGGTGACTACCCCTAGGTGTATCTGTGCGACATAAATATAGAATTTATATTATCTCTATAGGGTTTTATTTTCTAGGAAACGACACACACTTTTTCTTTACCAAAACATAGATTTGTTTTTCCACCATGGATAAGATTTATTTTTACAAAAGTTTTAGAAACATTCGAAGATGGTTAAAAGAATATACATTTAAATACCTAAAAATTCATGATTAACTTGTTAAAATTTATTTCACAATAATGGATGCACCAAAAAAATAATATAAATGGTGAATACATATGAGTAACAAAGAATGAAAATTTAGATGGATAAACCCACTTATAGATTGAGTGGAAATTAAATAAAAACCTTTTTAAAGAGAGGGATTTAAATTTATCCTAAAATACCATGAATAAATTAATTTCATGATATAACATATCAAGTATGTAGTCTATACTATGGATAATATAAATTAGGTTCATAATAAAAAATTTATTGTAAAGAGAGAAATTTGAGATAAAAAACACATACATATTATCTTGAATTCCCCAAACATACTTTAACATATTTTATTAAAATAATAGTTATATAAATCACTTAATTGAAATCCATATTCATATTAATTTATAATCTTTATAAATAGTCACTCTCTATATGAATTCTTCGTATTTTCCACCTCTGGTTTTTATAGTTTTGATCATTTAAAATAATTTGGTAATAGTGATGTCCATATTAATTATTATTAAAAATTTAATCATTTATAGGTCATTAAATATATTTCTGGGGATAATTTATAATAATTTTTGACATTAAAGAAAATCCTTTAATGAGGTTTTTAGTATTTATCCTTGAATATGAAATTGATAAAAAGCACATTTCAATGATTTCTGATGACCGAAGGGTGTTTTGTTAATTAATATATTTAATATTGTTATAAAATATAAATAAAAAAACATATAATTTTTTACACATTTATGTTATATTATATCATTAATTATGTTAACAAAGTCATTCATCATATAAATTCAAAGTATTGTTCAAGTGGCTCATTAAAATAACCTAAACATGAACATACCTAGACTCAATGAATTATTATGAGTTGGTTATGTTGTAATATAATTATAAAAAAAGAATAATGACATTATTTAGTATTTACATATGTTATATATGTGAATTGGAATCGATCAAAAGGATAATTAATGGATTTTAAAATATTTCATAATATGGATAAAAATATCACCTAATTAGTATGCTTGTTTAAAATAGTTGATTTTATAATTATTGTTTATTGTTATTTCATTAATAGGGTTCTTAATTTGTCTTAATAGAAACTTAATTTTTATATATTAATGATATTTACCCTTTAAAACCATTATTAATTCCATCCATGGAAGGAGATGGTGAGAAGAAAAACATCGATCAATCATTCCATGGAGGTGGTAGTCCACACATTTTCAAGGATGATGGTTTGATTTTCCATAAAAATGGGAAAAGAAGAAATATGAACTATAGTTTTCAGATATAAAATATTTTATAAATATAATACTTATATGTTAAATTCCTTATTATTACCATCCTTTTATGGTGGTGGATGAAATTGAACATGTTATGTCATGCAGGTGGTAGTCCACACAACGCATGAAGGATTGTATTGTTTTTCTTAAATAAAAAAGGGAAATGTGGTTAATTATTGTACCATAATTATAAAAAAAATATAGTAATATCAGTATATTTATGTTATTAATTTAATATCTTTTAATGAAATTATAGTTATAATAATTTCATATAAGTAAATATAAATTAAAGAGTAGCTGTTAGAAATTTATACCTCAGTTCTTGGAATAACTTCTTTACAAATGGGGTTTATCCTTTAAGGGATTGTATTTTGAGAATATCATAACCCTTTTAAGGTGGATATTAAAGTCTATGAGGGTTTTGGATAGATTTTTGGCTTATATATGTAGGTTTTTTATAGGGGAAAGTGATGATATGAGTTCCCTCTATATAATCAAAAAGCGATGACATTTTTTTAAATACCCAAAAATTTTCAATAATGGGAATCCACTCTTCAAAATGTTGATCCAAAATCGAGAAATATTACAGTGGGTAAGATATAAGATTATGTAACCCTTCAAAATTCAATTTCACTCACGGTAATTAGTTTTTACCTTAGAAATTTATCCTTTATACCTAAAAATAAAATGTTTCTTTTTACATAATCAGGACCCATATGATTTGATATTTTAAATCCATTTGATAAGAATTAATTTATAAATGTTATATAAGTAAATTTTAAAATAGTAAATGTATAATTCATTAAAATAATTTATGTGAAAAATGAGACATACACTTTAAAATATCAAATATAGGTATATAAATTAAAAATAATATTTTGAAAATTATATTATCACTTATAAAACATATATTTTTTCAATTTAATGGGTTTTTTAGTTTTATTATATACTCATATCCTATTGTAATGGTCCGGACCTCTCTGGCCCTTTTCTTTGTCAAAAAGAAGGTCACAAAGTGTTCTGGAGGGTAAAATGGACTTTTCCCACACTTTCCAGAATTTTGAAACTACACGCCGTGTAGTTTGAGTACATGTCGTGTACTCCCTTTCCGGGTATACCCTGTGTTGCAGGATGTGTCCTTGCCATGTGCAATAAATGATTACACGTCATGTGTCTAAACTACACACCGTGTTGTCCTTCCCCGCGTATGTGTTATGCTCAAATCGTGTGTTGACCAGTCAACGGCCGCGGAGCTGTGTTGGAAGCCGCGTGGAGACCGTGTGAATTAACCGAGTACACGTCATGTACCATAAAGTACACACAGTGTAATTTTTCTTTTCTTGCCCATAAAACGAGGGGTCCCCTCCTCCTTTTCAACACACACCTCTCCTCCCCTCTCCTCTGAGCAGAGCTCTCTCAAGAGACTCGAAGACTCTTCCTTCCATAACATCTTCGTCCGAGCTCCGATTTACGATCCGACTACAACCACAGGATCGTAACGATGACGCGGAACTTCTGAGCTGGGATCCATTGTCTTTCCTTCGGCCATTCCTTTCCGACTTTCACCCGAGGAGGTTTTTTCGGGACCCGACAGAATTGACGGATGCTGACGGACGTCTTCTAAGGTTGATCTTGGGGAGCGTTGCGATCAGGAACCTGTTGAGGTAGGGATCTTACCTTTGTCTCTCTAATTTTGTGCATCATACGGGGTGGGTATCCTATTGTTTTCATGAGAAACAGTTGAACCATTAAAAAAAGATAATAACTGACTTATATAATGGGGTTGGGAAGTTGTGATTTTGCGGTTGCTTTATATCCTATGATATTATGTTGTGAATTGAATGAGCTTCTACCTACTGAAAATCACAGTCGTTGGGGGCCTTTTCTTACGCAATTAAATATTTCCTTCTCCTTCTGTAATTTCTTATGGATGAAAGCTTGTGGAATGTGGAAATTGGATAATCACGTAAAGTTGGCTGATTAAATGAAAATCTATAACCCTTGTGTGATCACCCCGGTTAAACAAAATGGAATAATGAACATGTGGGTGTTGTCTTGGTTACGTGGAATGTGTTTGGGATATTTTTTTGGGTTGTTGTGGATAGTGTGAGCAGCGGCGCTGCGGTTGGCTTGGTTGTGGGTTGGTGTGAATGTTATGTTGGTGATGGGCAATAGGGCTACAATAAATGGTATTAAAGAGGTGTTGATGTATGGGTTTCGGTGCGGTTGTGGTTATGGCAGTTGGCAGTGGGGCTGTAGGGTTGGGTTTTAATGTGAACGGGTTATGGGTTGTGATTAATAAATAAAAGTGGAAGAGTTAATGAATGTTGGGGCGTGGTAATGAAACGGAAATAATAATCAATGGGGTTGGTTGGTTGATAAGAGGGACTTTGTTGTGCTACTTATGTTTTTCCTAAGTTGTTTTGTGGATGGCAGGGATATGTTTTACGAATTATTGGTGTTGTTAGTTGTGGATAGTTGCCCAGTAGTTAAGGAATTAAATAACTATTTCTACTGAAATGCGAAAACCTAAAGGGGGTTGGGTTTCTTTATTGTATGCATGCTTCGTGGTAGCAGTGCTGAGCCACGTGCTCAGTTTCTCTGTTTAGAATTCATAGGTTGGGCTGTGTGGTTGGTATATATATATATATATATCTATATCTTTTGTGTTTATCGCACCCCACCCATGTTGAGCACTTAGTGCCGAACACTCCCATTTCATGGGAGAGGGTGTTTTTTCCTTAGTTACTAGCTCCTTCGTGCTCATTCTCCCCTAGGCTATGATGGCTTGAGGAGACCATACACCTAAGACTCTTCGGGTAGGTTTCGATTGAGGTGGCTTAAGCCCAAGACTCTTCGGGCGGGTTCTACTGTTTCACAAGAATCTTCGTGATGATGCCCAGGTTTGTGCGAGCGGGATACGTGGTTGTGAGGCCCAGGTGTGTGTGGGTGGGATACGTGGTTGTGAGGCCCAGGTGTGTGCGGGCGAGATACGTGGTGGTGAGGCCCAGGTGTGTGTGGGCGGGGAGAGTGTGGCAGTGTCAGGACGTTCGTCGTTAGGAAGAGTAGCTAACTAAAGGGAACTGGTGCGGGGTACCCAATACTCTTGTTTCTTATATACTACTGCCGGTTGTGCTTGTGTTTTGGTGAGTGTGGCTGGTGAGGTTGGGTGGATATAATTCCTTGCTAGGTTTCTTCTGTAGTTCTCACGGGACATTAGGATGTCTCCCCACTTGTGCACGGGAGCTTTAGGTTTCCCTACTGAGTATACTTGTATTCTCACCCTACGTTTACTTTCAGGTTTCCAGGAGGACTACTAGGGCCGTGTGGGACCCTAGTAGTCGGAAAGTTGGAGTTGTTGCTATTGATGTACCTTTTTTTCTTTTGGTATTGTACTTTGAGCTTTCTTGTACTCGTACCTTGTTATAAACTGTTTAAACATGCATGTGGGCTTGGTTTGGGTTTATTTATATACACTGGTTCTTTTCATTTTTGGTGGTTGACTTGTCCTATTTCCCGATCTTTAAAAAAATAAAAAAAAGGTAATGCCTCCCATATTTGTGAAAACATATACCCTTGGTGCTAGTCTCCACCCCGGGGCCTACTGGAGGTAGGACTCGAGGTTCATTATCTCCCTTTCACCATTGCCAGCTCATGAGGGGCATCTTTGGTGGGAGGGGGTCATGACCGAATGATATCAGAGGTGAGGTTAAGAGATAGGATGGAGTCTGGAGTTAGGCACAATGAGGATTTCATGGGATGGTAGGGTGAAAATGTTAGTCAATCTTGGTGCGTGACATAGGCCAGGGAAGACCAGCTAGGACACAGGATTTTAGAGCCCCCCGTGATCCAATGAAAGGACTCTGAGCCTACCGAACGACCAAGTAAAACTACATTGATTGCAGGGTAGAGACCCTAGGGAAGGTACATGAATCATCATGATTATTTTTTACTTGATTTGGGTGTTCTGGGAATGAAATTGAAATAAAATGGCAAAATAAAACCTTGAGTTTATCCTTACTACTTGGGCTTAGGCGATCCTTGTTTATCGTACAGCTATGGCACCAGGACGTCGTCCCCGGGTGGCTGAGACGGCCGAGCCCCAGCAGATTCAGGTAGTCGACCAGCTGAGGATTGACCGAGAAGAGGAAGATAGCCAGTGGCAGAAGACTCTCTGATCATTCCAACGGTAGACCCTCAAGAAGTACAAGGGTAGCAATTCAGATACAGAGACGTAGCGGTGGCTTGAGGAGCTAGGGATCGCTTTTACCTTGATCTGTGCTCCGAGGGAGTACTGGGTTCCCTTAAAAGTTAGTCAGCTGAGAGGTGCAGCGTGACAGTGGTGGACACTCTACCTTGGAGAGAGGGTAGAGGCAGAGGTTCCTTGGTCTGACTTTGAGAAGGAATTCCGAGAGGAATTCCTTTCTTCCATGATAAAGGCGGAGAATCGGCACGAGTTACTCTCCCTTCAGCAGGGGAGTATGACGGAATGAGAGCTGGGGATCAAGTTCAAAGATCTTCTGCGCTTTCCTCCGGATCTCTTTCCGGATGAGGAGTCTCGGGCGAGATGTTTGGAGGAGGCGCTCCGTCCTTCGCTCCAGTATTCTGTCACCCCCTTCACCCTTTCGACGTACTTGGCAGTACAGAAGAAGGCATAGGTTGTAGAGAGGATGCACTCACTGGGAGGTGAACCCCGAGAGGGGATCCAGCCAGGTTCATCGAAGGGGACGGCAGTTAGCAGCAGGTCTCCTGCGACGGGACCTTCCAGGTTCAGGCTAGTGTGGAGCAGGCCCCA
The DNA here is from genome assembly GCA_963277665.1 of Viscum album. NCBI lineage: Eukaryota > Viridiplantae > Streptophyta > Magnoliopsida > Santalales > Viscaceae > Viscum > Viscum album. The sequence continues at coordinate 939,310,239 of OY728150.1, forward strand.
ACAGTTCCAGTTCAGATCTTCAGGTCCTCATCCTTTTTTCACGAGCCCAGGACCGAAGGTTTTTTCTTTTGGTGGTTTCGGGCACGTTCAGAGTCGGTACCCGACCCGAGCTCAGTACAGTGGAGGTGGACAGGTTCAGCGCCCACCTCAGCAGAACCAGTTTCCGGCAAGGCCCTTCCGGAAGCAGCAGGACCATGCTCCTCCGAGGGCAGACTTTGCAGGAGGAGGCCGAACTTAGGGTGCTCCTTAGGGACCTTGACCAGGGCGTGGTCGGGGAAGTGGACGACATCATAGAGGCAGAGGAGCTGGGCATGGACAGTTGTGCGCAGCAGAGTTGGCAGCTCCGACAGGACCAGAGGTGGTGTGAGGTACGATTTGTTTGTTCAGCACTCTTGTTTCTGCTTTGTTCGATTCAGGAGTCTCGCACTCCTTTGTTTCACCTGGTCTAGCCCATGCTTTGAGACTAGACGTAGAGAGACTTTCCGTACCACTGGTGCTAAGTACACCAGTTGGAGGACAGACCAGCGTATCTTGTGTTTTCCGGGGATGTGGGCTGATGTTGGGACCACATCGATCGAGTGGGGACCTTCTTCTGTTACAGATGCAGCCATACGATGTCACCCTAGGGATCAACTGGTTGTTTTCTGTTAGTGCCGTTATCAACTGCTTCTGGAGAAGAGTCGTGTTCTCCGATGTGGATGGGCAGCGCGTATCTTTTTTTGGCGAGATGAGCCATCAGGCGGGAAGCCGGCGTGTGGAGCCTCTCCTTTCCTTGTTAGGTGGGTTATCAGTGGTTCCAGCTGATACAAAGATGATGGATGTCCCGGAAGTTGTTGGGGATTTCCTCAATGTTTTTCCCGAGGAGGTTGTAACTCTACCCCCCTGACGTGACATTGAGTTCGGGAAAGACTTACAGCCTGGTTCTCGTCCGATTTCGATGGCCCCTTATCGGATGGCACCTTCGGAGTTGCGGGAGTTGCGAATTCAGATTGACGATCTGATGGAGAAGGCTTTTGTTCGACCCAGCATATCACCATGGGGTGCTCTAGTTTTGTTCGTGAAGAAGGCAAATGGTGGTCTCAGTCTATGCATAGACTACTGAAAGTTGAACCAGGTAAAAATCAAGAACCGTTACCCCCTTCCAGGGATAGATGATCTCTTCGACCAACTGAGGGGAGCAGGTTGGTTTTCCAAGATTGATCTACCATCTGGATATCATCAACTGAGGGTAAAGGACAGTTACATCTCGAAGACGTCTTTTAGGTGCAGGTATGGGCACTTTGAGTTTGTGGTGATGACGTTTGGAGTTATGAATTCACCGTCTGTGTTCATGGGACTTATGAACTTTGTCTTCCGGGAGTTTCTGGACCGGTTCCTCGTTGTGTTTATCAATGACATCCTGATCTACTCAAGGTCAGAGGAGTAGCACATTGAGCATCTTAGGGTAGTCCTGGAAGTCCTTTGACACCACCAGATTTATGGAAAATTGTCAAAGTGTAAGTTCTTTACACAAGAAGTACACTTCCTTGGGCACGTGGTGTCTCAGCATGGAGTGTCAGTTGACCCGTCGAAGGTGGAGGCAGTTGTTTCTTGGGCAGCACCCTAGAGCATGGCAGAAGTTTGTAGTTTCCTAGGGTTAGCAGGTTACTATCGGAGGTTCGTTTTGGACTTCTCTCGAGTTGCTACTTCATTGAAAGCTTTGACTAGGAAGAACCAGGTCTTCCTATGGAGCGAGCAGTGCCAGAAAGCTTTCGACTACCTGAAGGAGAAGTTGGTCAGTGCTCCCATACTCAGGTTTCCAGAGGAAGGGTTGTGTATGAGGTGTTTTGTGATGCTTCTGGCCTTGGTCTGGGGTGCGTGCTGATGCATAAGAAGAGAGTGAAATGTTATGGGTCTAGGAAGTTACGCCCTCACGAGCGAAAATATGCCACCCATGACCTAGAGCTTGCAGAAGTAGTGTTCTCACCGATGTTGTGGTGACATTACCTCTTTGGGGAGCACTTTGTGGTCTTCTCAGATCATAAGAGCCTGTGTTATATCTTCTCTCAGCGTGACATGAACTTACGACAACGGAGATGGGTCGAATTTCTCAAAGACTATGACTTTGAGATCTCTTACACTGAAGGTAAGGGCAACATTGTGGCTGATGCCTTGAGCAGGAAGTCACATTAGGAGGTGGTTCGGGAGTCCACTGATGATTAGAAGGCGATGGGAGAGTTGGCTGCCTTACACTTGGATGTCAGGGTAGAAGGTGTTAGAGGCTGTTTGTTTCAGATGACGGTGCAGTCCTCCTGGTTGCAGTAGGTGGAAGAGTCTCAGTGGGGGGACTTCCAGGCGGAAGTGATGCGGGACTGTGTCAATCAGGGGAACGCTCCAGAAGGATGGTCAGAGGATAGCCGACATCAGATGCTTTTCCATGGATGGTTGTTTGTTCCAAAGACAATGTGTGAGGGGGTTCTCCGTGAGTTCCATATCTCAACCTTGGCAGTACATCCAGGAGTTCCAAAAATGTATCAAGGCCTGAGGGAACAGTTTTGGTGGCTCGGGGTGAAACGGGCAGTGGAAGAGTTTGTGGCTAAATTCCTAGTGTGTCAGCAAGTGAAGGCTAAACATTGTGTTCCCAGTGGTTTGTTGCATCCTTTAGATGTCCCCGAGTGGAAGTGGGATGACATCTCAATGGACTTCGTCACAGGACTACCCAGAGCTCAGGGTGGTTATGATGCTATCTAGGTGGTGGTGGGTTGACTGAAGAAATCAGCTCACTTCAAAAAAAAATTAAGGAGTCAGGCCCGGTGAGTACCATAGCACAGAGGTACGTAGACGAGGATGTGCGGTTGCATGGAGTCCCAAAGACTATCGTCTTAGATTGGGATACTCGGTTTACCACACGAGTCTGGAGGGGGCTACAACATGATTTTGGAACCTAGCTATGCCTTAGCACTGCCTTCCACCCCCAGACCGATGGGCAGACGGAGCGGACTATCCAGATGTTGGAGGAAATGCTGCGAGCATGCATTCTGGATTTCAGAGGATCATGGGTACGACACTTGCCTTTAGTAGAGTTTTCCTACAACAACAGCTTCCAATCTACTATTGGCATGGCACCGTTTGAGGATTTGTATGGAAGTCCATGTCGTTCACCCATTTGTTGGGCAGAGTTTGGTGAGATAGGTGCTCTTGGGCCAGAGGTAGTGCAGAGCACCACAGAGAAAGTCCAGCTTGTACGTGAGAGGATGAAAGTGGCTCAGGACTGACATAAGTCTTATGCTGATCATCATCGGAGGCCCTTGGAGTTTGAGGTGGGGGATCATGTGTTCTTGAAGGTTTCCCCTCGACGGGGGCAGTAGAGGTTTGGGAAGGGAAGCAAGCTCTCACCTAGGTTCATCGGACCTTTTGAGGTGTTGGGGAGAGTTGGTGAGGTGGCTTATCAGCTAGCCCTGACACCTCAGTTGGAGAAGGTTCACGACGTCTTCCACGTCTCCCAGCTTCGTCGGTACTTACATGACGACTCCCACGTTATTGAATGGGGAGAGTTAGATATGGGAGGCGACGCGACCTTCGAGGAACGACCAGTCAGAATCGAAGATCGTAAAGAGAAGGTGCTCTGTGGACGAACCATTCCCTTGGTTCATCTATTGTGGAGGCATGGCGGCCTCGAGGAGAGAACATGGGAATGGGAGAGCCATATGCATGCTCAGTACCCAGAGTTGTTTTGACTTGTGTTTTTTCCTTGTTCTTCTGAACTTGTGTTGATGTTGTACTACGTACCCTTGTTATATGGAATTCTTGGCTTGTCAGTTGTGAGACCTTTTGTTATTTGTTCCCTGGTAATGTGTAACATGTACGGATGTGTGGGAAAGGAAAAAACCTGACCCTTAATCGAGACGCATTAATTCATATGCGATTGAACCCGTGCGGGCGAGTTAGTGCCTCCTAAAGCGGATAATCGACATAGGTAAAGGAATTTCCCAAACCCACATGTTCGGGCAGTGTGTAGGTTGTGCGGTGTTGGGGGTAGTGTGAGTTGAAAAATCCTAATTTATGGAAGTGCAAAGACCCGATTCTTAATCAAGACACATTAATGAGGGTGCGATTAAGCCCGTGCAGGCGAGTCAATGCCACCTAAAGTGGATAATATCTCCACATAGGAGAAGGAATTCCTAACACATATGATTAGGGTTGGTGGTTGGATTCCTATTATAACGAGAACCCTAAGAGGTATCTTGTTGGGTTTCCTTTGGGTTGGTTTTTGAATTCTCTAGGATGAGAATGTTTTAAGAGGTTTCTGATTTAATGGCCCGAACCTCTCCGGCCCTTTACTTTGTCAAAAAGAAGGTCACGAAGTGTTCTAGATGGTAAAATGGACTTTTCCCACACTTTCTAGAATTTTGAAACTACACGCCGTGTAGTTTGAGTACACACCATATACTCCCTTTCCGGGTATACCCCGTGTTGAAGGCCGTGTCCTTGCCGTGTGCAATAAATGAGTACACGTCATGTGTCTAAACTACACACCATGTAGTCCTTCCCCGCGTATGCGTTACCCTCAAACCGTGTGTTGACCAGTCAACGGCCACGGAGCCATGTTGGAAGCCGCGTGGAGACCATGTGAATTAACCGGGTAGACACCGTGTACCATAAAGTACAAGCCATGTACTTTTGTTTTTTACACCTATAAAAGGAGGGGTCCCCTCCTCCTTTTCAACACACACCTCTCCTCCCCTCTCCTCTTAACAGAGCTCTCTCAAGAGACTCGAAGGCTCTTCCTTCCATAACTTCTTCGTCTGAGCTCCGATTTACGATCCGTCAGCGGCCACAAGATCGTAACGACGAGACGGAACATCCGAGCTTGGTTCCGTTGTCTTTCCATCGGCCTTTCCTTTCCGACTTCCACCCGAGGAGGTTTTTCCGGGACCCGACATAAGTGACAGACGCCGACGGACGTATTCTAAGGTTGATCCGGGGGAGTGTTGCGATCAGGAACCTGTTGAGGTAGGGATCTTACCTTTGTCTCTCTAATTTTGTGCATCATGCGGGGTGGGTATCCTATTGTTTTCATGAGAAACGGTTGATCCATTAAATAAAGATAATAAATGACTTATATAATGGGGTTGGGAAGTTGTGATTTTGATGTTGCTTTATATCCTATGATATTATGTTGTGAATTGAATGAGCTTCTACCTACTAAAAATCACAGTCGTTGGGGGCCTTTGCTTAAGAAATTAAATGGTTCCCTCTCCTTCTATAATTTCTTATGGATGGAAGCTTGTGGAATGTGTAAATTGGATAATCACGTAATGTTGGTTGATTAAATGAAAATTTGGAACCCTTGTGTGATCACCCCGGTTAAACAAAATGGAATAATGAATATGTGGGTGTTGGCTTGGTTATGTGGCATGTGTTGGGGGTGTTTTGTGGGTTGTTGTGGATAGTGTGAGCAGCGGGGTTGCGGTTGGCTTAGTTGTGGGTTGGTGTGAATGTTATTTTGATGATGGGCAGCGGGGCTGCAATAAATGGTATTAAAGAGGTGTTGATGTACAGGTTTCGGTGCAGTTGTGGTTATGGCGGTTGGCAGCAGGGCTGCAGGGTTGGGTTTAAATGTGAACGGGTTATGGGTTGTGATTAATAAATAAAAGTGGAAGAGTTAATGAATGGTGGGGTGTGGTAATGAAACAGAAATAATAATCAACGAGATTGGTTGGTTGATAAGAGGGACTTTGTTGTGCTGCTTATGTTTTTCCTAACTTGTTTTTTGGATGGCAGGGATATGTTTTAAGAACGATTGGTGTGGTTAGTTGTGGATAGTTCCCAGTAGTTAAGGAATTAAATAAATATTTCTACTCAAATGTGAAAACCTAAAGGGGGTTGGGTTTGTTTGTTGTATGCATGCTTCGTGGTAGCAGTGACGAGGCATGTGCTCAGTTTCTCTGTTTAGAAGCCATAAGTTGGGCTATGTGGTTGGTATATATATATATATCTGTATCTTTTTTGTTTATCGCACCGAACCCATGTTGAGCACTTAGTGTCGAACACTCCCATTTCATGGGAGAGGATGTTTTTCCCTTAGTTACTAGCTCCTTCCTGCTCCTTCTCCCCTGGGCTGTGATGGCCTGAGGCGACCTTACACCTAAGACTCTTCGGGTAGGTTTCGATTGGGGTGGCTTTAGCCCAAGAGTCTTCTGGCAGGTTCTACTATTTCCCAAGAATCATCAGGATGAGGCCCAGGTGTGTGCGAGCGGGATACGTGGTTGTGAGGCCCAGGTGTGTGTAGGCGAGATACGTGGTTGTGAGGCCCATGTGTGTGTGGGTGGGATATGTGGTGGTGAGGCCCAGGTGTGTGCGGGCGGGGAGAGTGTGGAAGCTTCAGGATGTTCATCATTAGGAAGTGCAGCTAACTAAAGGGAACTGGTGCGGGGAACCCAATACTCTTGTTTCTTATATATTACTACCTGTTGTGCTTGTGTTTTGGTGAGTGTGGCTGGTGAGGTTGGGTGGATAGAATTACTTTCTAGGTTTCTTCTGTTGTTCTAACGGGACATTAGGATGTCTCCCCACTTATGCACGAGAGCTTTTGGTTTTCCTACTGAGTATACTTGTATGCTCACCCTACGTTTACTTTCAGGTTTCCAGGAGGACTACCAGGGCCGTGCGGGACCCTACTAGTCGGGCAGTTGGAGTTGTTTCTGTTGTTGTACCTTTGTTTTCTTTTGGTATTGTACTTTGAGCTTTCTTGTACTCTTACCTTGTTATAAACTGTTTAAACATGCATGTGGGCTTGGTTTGGGTTTATTTATATTCACTGGTTCTTTTCTTTTTTGGTGTTTGACTTGTCTTATTTCCCGATCTTTAAAAAAATAAAATAAGGGTAATGCCTCCCATATTTGTGAAAACATATACCCTTGGTGCTAGTCTCCACCCCGGGGCCTACTGGAGGCGGGACTCAGGGGTCATTATCTCCCTTTCACCATTGCAAGCACAGGAGGGGAATCTTAGGTGGGAGGGGGACGTGACACCTAGTGATATCATAAAATTCAATATTTTAACAAAAAATTTATTTTCATTATTCACCCCAAAATAAATTATATTTTAAAAAATACAAAAAATTATTATTAAGATAATATCTTTATGATGAATTAAAAAAATTAAAAAATAAAATTCATAAATTAATAAATTCATCCTCATCATCAATTTAAATATAATAAAAGAGTAAAATAGGAAAGAACATGAACGACAACCCAATCCACAAGGAGGGAGGGTAGAGAGACATGTATCTATGGGGGTCTAAAATATAGAAGACCTAAAGCATCCCCACTTAGAATGTTAACCCCTGTTGGTTTCAAGCTCTGGAGGTCATGAAAATATACGTACTCCGTTCCAGGAAAATCAAGAGATTCCAAATATTCAGCCGCCCTATTGCCTTCCCGCAAAGTGTGAGACAACTTAGTATGAGTGCTGAGGATAGAACGACACTTACGAATGAAATATTAAATCGACCAAGGAGTAGTTCTCATGGCCTGAATAGAATTGTGGACCATCAAGGAGTTAGTTTCGGCTTCCATGATATGAAGGTTGCGCTGCCTACACACAGAGGGCCCTATGTACATTATCTTTGCCTCTGCCACCAGAGAGGTACCATGCCCCAACCGGGCAGAGAAAGCCAAGATAACCGAACCAGAGAAATCACATACAATACCACCTCCAGTAGTTACTCCAGATTTTCATGAACCATCGATATTAAGTTTTAGCCCCCGATCCGGAGGAAGCCACCTTACCTAGTTGCCTAAAGACTGATTAGTGGAGGTAGTTGGGTTATGGGATATACACTTAATACATTGCAATGTAGGAGTCTCCCTACAAAACTTGAGAGCCCTGCTCATGTCGAGGAGGAGAGAAAGGGTTCTGGAGATAATCTCACGGCCGGATGACACCACCCCTTTGAAAACGTTTTTGTTTCATGCTTTCCATAAACACCAGCATACAGCATGCAGTATAAGGTTCCGTGATTTTCTTTCAGAGCTCGCCGCATCAGAGCCGTGAAAACAGTAGACCATGAAATTCTCCTCTCTCATATGTGGAATAGAGATTTCCCTGAATTCACCAAAAAAACCAAACTTCCAGTGCCCACTCTCTTTCAAAAAAATAGGTGCTTTGATGTCTCCTCTCGCTTCCCCTTACAACAGATGCACCTGGAAACCATTTTCACGCCACATCTTCTAATGTTTTCATCAGTGGGGAGTGCTTGGTTTCGGACTCTCCAGACCAGAAAATTGATCTTTGAAGGAATGAGGTTATCCCATAGAGTATCGTTCCAGGGGTCACCTGCATCAGGATATGAAATTGTGCGCCAGTATTCCTTGGTGGAGAAAGCCCCTGAAGAGGACGGAGTAAACACGCATTTGTCAGGATAAGTTGAAAGTTCAATAAGATGAAAAATCTCCTGCTGATCTCAGTCCAAAACAGCGTTAATGAAAGAAGGATAGCAGGAAGCCTCCCTGAAAGTGAGGTTTGTAGCAGGGCATCCCGGAAATCTGATGATCATGACGCTCCAGTTGTCATGCCAGAAGGAGATGTCACCTATACCAATAATCCAACGAACCTCAGATGAGATGGATCCGATTTGCAAAGCAACCACCTTCCAGAGGTTAGAGGATTGAGACACTGTCGATCTTTCCTCTTTACTATAGCATGCATGCATGGAAGTGCCCCACAACGAGCGCTTCTCCAGCACTTCCCAAGCGTGTTTTGCATTCATGCATGCAATGGTAACCTGAAGACTACGTATATTAATCCCCCCATCACTACTAGGCCTTGCCATCCTGTCCCAAGAAACCCAGTTTCATTTTCCTTTGAAATGGGGATCCCATATGAAACCTGCAATAATTTTATCCAGGCTCCAGACAACTCCCTTTGGAGCTTTGATGGCATAGAGTACGTGCACCGGGGTGGAAAGGAGTAAACTATTGACCAACGTGATCCTCCCCCCGAAAGAAAGATACCTGTTTTTTCAGTTGAGTACGCATTGCATGATTGTTTTGGGATGTAGTGTTCACCTACTACAGTGAGGCCCAAAGTATTAAATTTTGTTTTTATTAGAGTTAATATATATGAAGTTGTTTTCAACATACTGTAGTGATTTTGTTTAATTTATTTGTTCCATTTTTTGGGCGCACAAAATTTCGGATAGTTACATTCCAGAATATGATTTCTACAGAGTGATTCTAGATTGACTTATTTTAGTGGATTAGAGGGATAGTTGGATCAAAAAAATCTCAATAAGTGGTATTAAATGAATATCAAATCCTAGTACTCATGAGTTTCAATATTTGGATTATTAGTTTAGGTATCATTCTCTCCCTCATACGTTTATTTTTAATTTCACTGGGAGTTATTATTTCTTGGAAGGATGGATTTCAAATATGGCCTGGTTCAGATAGAATGATTTGATTGAATAAATTTCCATTTCTAAAAAATGTATATGGAAAGCTTTATCATTTAAAAATTTATATAAATTCCTTTTAATGGTGTCAAACTGGGGGAAACAAATAAATATGAATAAGTGAATATAGATCAGAATTCACTTTGTAAGAAATGAATACCATTGTCTTGGAACATGTCTTAGAAAATTTAAGAGAAGAAGATCACAACAAAGTTGAATGCAACCCTTGTAAAAATACATTAGAAACCTATAGAACTGAATAAATTTTTTTTAAGAAGTAGGTTATTCAACATGAGGTTATTAAAATGATGATCTATATCAAATATATTGATTGATTTCAACTTAATCCGAAGATATCTTGAGTATGTGAAGGTTAAATTCAATAATATAATTTGGGTGAATTATTTTTGTTATCCTTACCTAAATAATGGGAATTTATGGTGAAGAATGTGATTATTTTATATGAAAAGAATGAATTGGTGTTCACTAATGGTTGGAACTTAATTCACAATAAGGATATATGAAGTAGAATGAATTCGTAACATCTTATAGTGATGTATTGAATACAAAAGGAAGGAAATGATCACTATATTAGAGGAATCAGAATAAATATTACTGTAAATCAAGAGAGAGGAGTAGAGGGAAGACTATTGGAACGGTGTCTATTTGTAGAAATTATGGGAAAATAGGTCACCTCAAGAACAATTTACTTTATAAAAATAAAAAATTCATAATTATTGTATTCATAGAATCTATTTCAGCATAAGGGAGTATTATAAATCTAATTTCGAGTGTATCTGCTCAAATGGAGTCTTAGAAAATAGATTCGGGATATTTTTTCTATTCTACAAGAGAAATATTATGCATGTAAAATTATGTGTATAAATGATTTTTTATAATTCATCCTGATAATTATGAATATATATATATATATATATAGGGGAAGGGAGAATCAAAGTTTCAACTAAAAATGGTTAGTTTCCACATACTAAAGTAAGCGAGACATGTTCTAGATCTTTGGAAGTACCACATTTTAGTTGGTTAGCTGTATGAAGTAGGTTTTGGAATACATTTTATGGAAGAAGTATGTAAGATTACTCAAGTATTCATTTTCATATCCAAATGTGTTAAATATGGGTCATAGTATATAACCAAAAGGGAAGTGGGAGATACACTTTCTAGAATTTCATTTTCCAAAAGTTCATAACATTGACACAATCGGTTTGTGAAAATAAATGAGAAACAAATAAATATTTTAGTAGATAGAGGTATATTAAAGCTGGTTCATTTAGGATTCTAAAGATTTGAGAGTTTTTTACATGGGAAGCAGTAGAAGGTGTCTTTCAATTTGTTAAGAAGAACGCAAAAATTCTAGAAGATGGATTTGGTTTATATAGTTTTATAGGGAACTTCCCAATTACTTTCTAACAAATGGGTATTATACTTTTTGTCCTAAATAGATGATTCTCAAATAATGGTATGTGAATAGTTTTTAAAAAAAGAAATTTGAAGTGTTTGAAATCATTTTTCAATGTATGTCTATGGGGGAAAGAGAAACCAAAAACAATCTAAAATGTATAAGGTTAGGCAATAGAAGTTAGTTTGACAGACAGAGTTTCAAAAATTATTGTAGGTACAGAGGGATTGGGAATGTGAAACATGTTCGAGCAACACCTGAACAAAATGGTGCAGTTGATAGAATGATTCAAACATTGATGGGGAAAACAAGAAGTATGTTGGCATATTTTGATATACCCAAGGATTTTTGGGTGGAAGAAGTGTAATAAATAACATATTTAATACATATCTATCCATTTACATCAGTGTTACTTAAATTATTAAAAAAACTACAGTCTGGAAAATATAGAAGTTAATCATATCTCTACACCTAAATCACCAGGTCTGATCCATAGTTCCACATGATATCATGCATTCCTCCTCATATTCTAGAGGTTACTAACTAGCAGTGAGGGTATAAAGTGGATTTTGGGGATACTATAACCTCTATAAGAGTTCAAAATAATATATAAATAACCATAAATTGAAAATATATAATAAGAGTACATGGAAACTAAATTATCCATATGTAATGGATTAATATGGAAATAATTGATTCAAATAATCAAGATGAAATAAAAGAACACTTATCTCTCCCCAGACTGATCACATATACTTGATATAAAAATTATAAATGTTAAAATATTCCTTACACCCAACACCAAGACTTAGCTCCTACTAGTTTCTAGGATTAGAGTGAGCTATCTCGCTAAACGATCAAACCCATTCCTCTGCCCAACCTATACCTATACAAAATAAGGGACTCTTGAGTTCCAAAGTTTCATGGATTCCCAATCAGGGTGTGAGTACAAGTCAGTACGACTCCACCAATGTTTTCCAATATCTAACTAGTAAGTGTAGTGTATGTACAAGTGACAATATCAATAAAAAAGAAATAGAAAATATATAAGTTCTACAAGAATAAAATACAATCAAAAATGCCGAAGTAAGAATCAACCCCTATATTTTGATCGGTTATTTTCCCACTAAAATGTTAGGAACTCTAACTACACCTAATTAAGCTCTATGTTAGACGGAATTTCCACAATCTACATAACACATTCCTTCTGATGGGATATTCCAAAAACATATTTGAGTCATCTACATTGAAGGGATAGCCCATAAACATTCCAATGAACATTTGAAACATCCTGCTCCAGGGATATCAATGTTCATCAACCTACAAGATCAATTATAGAAGAATAAGGAACAACACATGCAATGAAATAAATTGGATGACATATCATTCATTAAATCATGCCACAAAAGTGTCATAATCATCACCATCTAGAATCTACTAAACATAAATAATAGTTCTTATAGGGATACAAACACACACCTTATATGATTACCATCAAGAATATGTCTCATAAAATACACACAAAAGAACAAATGTGATTAATATCAGACATGGGTCTCATGGGATACGATTCACACACTTGTGATCAAACATCAAACATGGTCTCACGAGCCACACACACACATATATCATCAAAACCAAACATTGACTCATGGGAACTAGTTCTCATGTAGCATAACCAAACACCAAAGGGGTTCTATGAAATATAAGATACTCATTAGTGATAAATCCCCAACCATTAGTGGAAAACATAAATCTAGTGTGCAAGGCTATGTCATGTCCCTTATCACGTTGTTTAGTTATATTAAACATTGTTCCTTTAATTAGTTACGACTTGAGTATCATTAACTAATTAAGAATTATATATTATTCATAACTCAATTATGAATTAACGGTCATTAAATGAAGGTGGAAAACCTCATATCACATTCCAATAAACAAAGAATGATATCATAGGGTAGATTACATGGGACCACCTACCTCAACACGGAGCAAAACCCCATCCATGAAATGCAAAACTGCTTGTCTAAGTTGTTAAAGTATATTCCAACTCGATAAATTTCCACGAGGTCCTAACCCATGTTCAAGAATTACAAAATAATTACTTGTTACTATATTATAATTATCTAATTTGTTATAATAAGACATATAACCAATATTTAAACATAAAATTTTGGAAATAATTATCTTGTATCACATCTAGTTAGAACCATGACCAAACACAAAATGAAGGTCCACAACAATCTTCCCAAAAATTTCTATGAAAAATTACTATCACATGAAAAAATTCAATATAAAAAATTCAATTCTATCCTTTAGAATAATTAAACTAGGTAACATACCTTATCCGCAACATTTTCCAATAGAGTTCATCCAGTCCTATTACACTCCTAAAACTAAGGCATGCGAAATCACTAATTCAATTCAATGATATGATGGTTGATCCAAATCAAATTAGCCCAAAATTATATAAGGAAAACAAAGAAATATACCGAAAATTAAATTACAATAAATTATTTGTGTTCATAATCATAGGACATCCTCTATCCATACTGATCCAACGCTCCATCGCTCATGGATTATTCCACCAAGATCTAGTGGAATATTTATCCAAATCTCTAATCAGAGTCTTGAAAATGATCAATTAGTAATATAAAAGATGATTAAAAGATAAGTGAGACATAAAATATTGAAAAATACAAGTCTTGGGAACATTATTCATCTATGAACAAAGACACAATGATTCACCACCACATGAGGAAGAGGGGACCCAAGATCATGGAAGATTGGATAATATTGCTTAGATTCACCAATATTTTTCATTTAGATCCACCTTGAGTCAATGGTGACTCATGGAGAAAATATATGAGGAGACTATAACCAAATGGAACTCAAAATTCCATTAAATGGAGGTTAAAATTGAGGGGGATTTGTAGCAAAAATATAAAAAATTCCCCTTATTATAAACTACCTCGTGTGCCCAATCAACAATCTCTTGGTCCATAGGCCCCCCGATGATGGATCAACATCAAGATGGTGATTCCTACTTGGATGTAGGGATACATCCTACCCCACCACCTATCTAGTGGTAGGAGCATTAATATTGGATACTGAAGTAGCATCGACTACTTTTTTATTCCTCCGTTGATCAACCGAGCTTTGAGTAACCCACTGATATTTCATTTATGAAAAAAAACACCTCTTTAATATGTTTTAACATAGTCTATCTTGGATCATCACTTGTTTATCTAAAATATCCATCCACTACATGGAAATTTTAAATTCCCCCATTAATTCAGGACCCATAGCTAGTCAGGTTGTTTCAATATCCCCATTATTCCACATATTATCCTCGAGAAGTTATGGTATCACCTAAATGATTCCTATCAATTTTCCTTGATCATAATCCATGAATAGTTAACCATATTATATCCAAAAAACACCATCTCATCTCCCCAAGGATGCATTATTCCCTAAATTCCCATCATTCTCTTCAAGTGAAATACCATGATTGAAAATAAGAAGCCAAGCCAAAATCTTGTTATCATTCAACATCGATATAATGACCACTGCATCAATATATCTCGACATACGTAGTGAAGTTCAATTCCATCACACCCAATCAAATGAAAAACACAGGTTAAAATCCTATACCAAATCCTTGTTCCGTGTTTGGGGAAAAACCAAAGTCTCTACCGACCAACAAAAATCGAACATATTATACCTTCTAGAAAGGCCTTAACTGATCCTTGTACACCACTATCATACCCTATATGATGCGCTCAATGCAATTATAACCCACTATATTCCAGTTCATGAAGAAATACCACTATGTTTCCTTCTACCCACCTTCCTATGAAGGTGCCCATCCTCAACAACCGAATCTCCATGAAGCCATAGATTTTGGTTCCTTAAGCCTAGAGGGAACCATTAAATAAATCCTACATTCATTTCAAATTCTGAACTAAATGTGATGAAAAATCCCTTATTTTTTCAACAACCACTGGAACCAACCATAAGACTCTCATCAGTAAAAAACACATCACTGATATGACTAACTCTTGTATTTTTTCAACTAATCTCTCTTTCTGATTCCCATATATAGTGTCCTTCCAAAACTACATCTAAAATAAAAATTTGGAATTCATTGTAGATCTAGGTACACATTATCCCACCATACATTAGTCTTTTGAATAAACATATATGTCTAATGGTTTTTTTGTGCAAAACTACAACCCTTTTCATGATAGGTTCATTCACTTACAACTGGATTGATGCTCCCAACCATATAAAAATCAACATTGTCTCCATGAAACACTTTCATTGGTCTACTTAACCCTTGAAGAGAACATATATTAACTCAATAACTAAATCTGACTGTATGTTCATTCCATATTTCCAAGAAAATAATCAATCACTACACACACCTAGATTGCTCCAAACCAGATGGCTTCTCTCCCCATATGTAATAATCTACATTGAACCATGCCATCTCCATTAAATACCAAACAGGGTAGTTACACAATGGTACCCCCAATATTTCAACAATGTCATTTTCTTCTACTGATACCACTCAAAACACATCAACCTCTAGCCACTGATCCCTGTGAGATTTATATAGAACATAGGGTCTCTAGTTCCTAGGGTGACCATGAACTAAATTCGGTTGTGACCTACCACCACTGAATCTTCTGGGTTCATCAATACAACCTAAAACATTTTCAACAGTCTAATGACCACCCCACCACACCTATTTAACTAACCTCACAGATAACCATAGAATCAATGCTAACACATCAAGGCTTTAACACAAGGTATGATAACACCACTCTTTTTATCAATAGAGCATTTCCCATCTTTCACAGACCTCCAAGACGAACTCACATGCCTCTTTAGTTATCCCCATTCTACAAGGAGACAACTCCACTAAATAGATCACCCTTGATGCTCCCTTTAACATCAAACATCTCAATCATGCCTAAATCCACAACATGTTAAACATACACTTGAGAATCACTCTTAGACAACATGAATAAAATTAGGTTCTCATGTGCATCTAAAGGAACAAAAAAACTAATGGGGTTATGTCCCTAAAATATCTTTCCATTCAACCCAAACCCCATATTATGAGTAAAAGAACTCATGGATATCTATGATCTATGTTTTTAAGGAAATTATTAAGATATTTTACTGAGTCTTCCCAAGGTTATTCAAATGCAATTGGAATTTCATCAATGAAATTCATACCATAGGTATTATCCATGAATATCGCTTCAAACATATACATTATCAATTGGGTTTATCTAATGTAGTATGATACACCAACTCTCTAGTATTTATATCCATATCCCTTAATTCACATGATTTTCCCCCAAAACCCATAAAATGATCTAACCAAGGGTCATAACATACATAATTTCATCTAGTAACATGTTCATAGATATTCCATGATGGATTATCCCATAGGCTTTTCACATCAAAATTCCATAGATTCATGGTTCAGTTAAAAAGTATTCCACTAGGTGTTAAATGGATAAATCCACAAAATCTATAGGTAAAAAATTAATTTATCTGGACCTACCTAACGAATTATCACAAAACATTATTAAAAAATTAATTAATTCCCAACAATGATCTGAAAAGGTTCACTACATGTTTTGTACGTAGAGGGACTATATCATCTTCATCCTCATCATCTCATAGGTGCGCCACACTTTAGTATCACATAAAATTCTATCATAAGTATATATGTAAAGGTGTTCATCCAAATATTATTTCATCAAGAACTCTTATGTTCAAACATAATACTTGTTGTAAACACTTAGAAATTGATTTCTCTGTCATCAGTACAATCACCCATAAGAAATATATATTTCATGAGAAATCATTGTTCTGAGTATGATGCATGATACATCTATTTCTGATATGATTAATATTAAAACCCATATGAAATCACAATCCCCAAAATACTTATGCATCACATGAGGTAACATCCTATAACCATAATACTATAAACCAATAACATAAATCTTATTCTCATGTAACTTGGACTTCCCCTGAGAAATGGTTTATGATACACTAGATTGAGTTTCTTCACAATAACTTACAATTTCTTATGTTAGCAATTTACCAACCCCCAAATCATTAAAAAGTTGTTTTCATTCCATTTTATAACACCACAATCTGAATCATATAGTAAAGTTGGTGTGCCACATGACCTCAAGCATGAATTCCTGTACGCGAGAGACTACCGACTAGATGCGAAGGTCTAAAATTGATCTTAGTGAGACTATAACGTCAACCATAGTTCACAATAGAAGATATATAACCAAACTTGTAACAATATAAAACCATAGTTTTTAGTAACCAAGATACACTATTTTTAATGAATAAATATAGAAACTATAATCATGAATAGTCCAAATGAATATAATAACACCAATCACCCACCAAGAAAATCACATATACATGATAGAAAAAATTTTAAAGTAAAAAATCGTCTCTAAAAGACACTATAAACCTCACCTCCTAATTGTATATAGATTCATAGTGAGATATCTCACTCAGTAATCAAACCTAGGCCTTAGTCCAACCGATACTTGAACAATATGAGGGTTTCTTAGGTACAGATGTTCCATGGTCACTCAAGGAGTGTGTAAGTAAAACTCAGTAGGGAACCCCCAATGAAATAAAATACATAAATGGTAAATGCAGTGTTTGTTCATGTGATATTATCAATTGAAAATAAATTTGAAATATATAAACTGGGAAAACATAACATATAATCACCAATGAAACAGAAACAATAGCCATATACTGAGGGGTAATGTTCTCACTAAATCTCAATTAACCCCACAGATACCTACCTCAGCTCCATGCTGAAAGGAATTTCCACCATCCCCCTGAAATATCCACCTTAATAGGATTGTCTAAAAACATGCCTGACACATCCTTCATGAAGGGATATCCCATACAAATGTAGATTAATCCATGAAACATTCACCTCCTGGGATAGTCCTAATTTGGATCAATTTCAAGATCAAATACCGAAGTCATGGAAAAAATAGATGAAATATGATAAATAAGTTGATAGATTATACTTGAAATTTTTCTTAGAAAGAAACATAATCATCAAAATACACATATGATAAAATATCAATCATATGCCTCATGAGGATACCAAAGACCTCATGTGATCAACATCAAACATAGGACTCATGGGCCACAAAAAAGGACATGTGATCAATATCAAACATGGGTCTCATGGTCTACACATAGACATGTCATCAAACATCAAACTTGGTCTCATATGACACACATTCACCCACTTGTGATCAATGTCAAGAATGACCTCATTGGAACTGGTTCTCATGTATCATAAACAAAAAACGGAAGGGGTATATGTAATCTAATGCACTCATTAGTGATTAAGACTCAACCATCAGTGGTTGGAATTAATCTAGTGCACAAATGTCTATCATGGACCTCATCACTTTGTTCAGTTACATTATGAATTACTCATTTAATTAGTTAATACTTCAGGATCATTAAATAATTCATCATTAAATAGTATCCATAAAAAATTATCAATTAATTGTTTTTATCTTATGGTTCAAAAACACATATCAAATGCTAATAAACCATGAGTAATATCATTATGTAGAGTACATGGGACCATCTACCACAACATGGAGCTAACTCCCATCCAAGAATGTCCCCAGTGCTTATTCAAGTTATCCAAGTCCATTTGACATATCTCAATGTCCATAGGGTCCTAAATCATGCCCGAGCATTCCAAATTATTTAATTATAGATATGTTATAGCTAGTTATATTATTAATGTCAAACATATAATTTTTTTTAGAGGAACACTTATGGGCAGACATATCGGGAATAACTACCTAGTCAGAACCACATCCGACCACCCATAGATGGTATGCACCACTCTTCTGATACCATTTTAGAAAAAATCCATATTTCTTCAAAAAGAGGATAATTTATTATAATTAATTAATAAAATCTGTAATAATTCAACCAGGTGACTTACCTAAGCCGAAAAAGTTTCCAATGGGGCTCAGCCACTCCCGATACACTCCCAATCCCAAGGAATGAAAAATCCTTAATTCAATTCCAGGATATGACAGTCAATACTATTAAAATTATCCCAAACCCGTGGAATGTGAACCAAGGGACATAGCCTTGATGAAATTAAAACAAATAAAAATAATTCATAACTACATGAAATCCACTATTCATGTTGATCCGAATACCCATCATTCTTATAATGTTACACCTAGATCCGATGGAATTTTCATCGAACTCCCTGATTGGTATCAAGCCAAATATCAATAAGTGATCAAGATGATCAAGTTAAAGAGGATTCAAGGAGAATTGAGAAATCAATTAATGATAAATATAATAATTAAAGAGGGGATTTATCGATGATGAAATGCACAATGACTCTCCACCAAATGAGGAAGAGGGCATCGATGATGGATTATGAATGGAGGATCTCACCGATATTCACAAATGAATTGCATCTAGATCCACACATGATCAAGTGGAACTTATAGAGGTAGGATTAGAGGAGTTAATGAAAAAAAATTTGATCAATTAACAAAGAAATTTAGGTTAAACCATAGGGGTATCAGTAGTAAAAAATGAAAAAAATACACCCTATTAAAAACCACCATGTCTTCCCCACTATTCCCCATTGTCTGATGGGAGCCACTAGCTAGCTGGTGAATTCCACACCATCCCCAAATACTTTTTTCATCCTCCACATATAACTCGAGCTCAATGTTACTCATCATGCGTCATTTTTATACAGAAAACACCCCTTTATTATTTTTAAGCATTGATCATCTTAGTTTATAACCTGGTTCTCTGAATGATCCATCCACCCGATAAAAAGTTTAAATTACCTCCAAAATTTAGAACCCATAATGAAAATTTCATTACAAAATTATATTTTTGACAAGCTTATCCTACTTTAATATGGATGAAAAATATATATATAATCTTGAGGGAAAATCTTAGGCATTATATCCCATAGGCTATGGTGATGAAGACTTTAGTTTTTGGATTTGCAATGATGAGAATAGGAATGTACATGGAAGTCGTAATTTTCTCCCCACAGGGAAGAGACTATAGTAGGATATGAACTTAATGGGAATGAAGGTGGAGGTTAATGATTCAACTCCAATTCATGTTTATTAGAGAATTGGTTTTGGAAGATCACAAATTCTGAAAAAGTTCAGATGTCCCTATGTCCATCTGAAGATCGCATGGTATAGAATGTTAAAAGAGTGGTGCAGAAAGTTTGGAAGGTGAAATCATAGAAGAAATACATGAAAGATCATTAATTGATGACTCATGATAAATATTTCATGAAGGTGAAGGTATAGAAGTTTTAGTTATAGATTTATATGAATCACATGTTAACTTGTAGAGATATTTTAGGGGAATATATTCACTGAAGAGGTTTTGATTTGACCTTAGTTTTTAATTTTAAAAAATTCAATAGAACCATAAATCCTGGAATAAGTATCTAGTTTGGCTAATTCTAAAAAGTGAAAGGTATCAAATCAGGAGGAGTTTGATTCACTATAAGTGAATAACACTTGTAATCTAACAAAATTACCGTTGGGAAATAAATCACTTGGGAAAAATTAGGTATACCATTTTAAACAACAAGATGATGGAAGGAAGATGCCTAAGGATAGGCTGTTTGTGAACGTATTTCAATAGAAGGAAGGTATTGACATCTCTAAAATATTCTCTTTAGTAGTTAAACATACATCTATATGTACATTTGTATTCTTGGTTTCTTTAAGAAATTTTTTCCTTGCAAAATTCTATGTAAAGATCAATTTTCTTTATAGGTATTTTGAGAAATAAATTTATATAAATATACTATTTTGTTTTGTGGGCATTAAGAATTATGGATTTTTGTGAAAATTGAAGAGAAGTATTTATGGATTGAAACAAGCACCAAGGTTGTGGTGTTGAAATTTTGATTCCTTCATAGATTATAAATGTTTCTTATAAAGTAAATTTTATAATTATTTTTATTTTAAGGGGTTAAATGGAAATGGATTAAATAAATTACTTATACGTGAATGATATGTTGTTGGTAGGACCAAATATTCACCTAATTTAGATGTTGAAGGAGAACTTATCTGGAATGTTTGAAATGAAATATCTCAATAAAGTAAAAATGTCCTTGGGAATGTGGATTTAATGTGATTGGAGAACCAGTATCTTGGTTTTATCATAGAATTATTACATCCAGAAAATCATTAAGATGTTCAGAAAGGGCATATGCAAGCTAGTTTTATGTCCTCTCACTAGTCAATTTAATCAGACCAAAGAACAAGAACCATGAACTAAAGAGGAAATTAATTGTATAGAGAATGATATATATTATATAATAATATATATTATAATGAATTATTTGGTGTGAAATTAGTTGAATATTTCTCATTCTGTTAGAGTGGTCAGCTGGTTCATGGAAAATACAAATAAAGTTCATTTGGATGCTGTAAAGTGGATTATTCTGTACCTCAAATGATTAGAAGGTAAAACTATTTTTTATAATATGATGATCCATTACATGGTTATTTATAGGTAGAATTTTGGGGAGATTTTGATTCTAAGAAGATCAATCACGGTTTTGTTTTGACATTTTTTTTAATCGTGATTAGTTGGATGTGCAGTTTACGATCAGTGATTATAATTTATAAAATAGAGGCATTGTGCATGGCAATGAAAAAATCTATAATGTATATGGTGTGGTTTAATAATTTAGTTAAATAAATTGTTTGTAGTTAAGGTAAAGGGTTGATCTACTTTGAAAATTAGAGTTTAGTTCATTTGGATAGGAATTCAATGTTTGGGTCAAGAACTAAACACATTGATATGAAGAACCACTACATTCTAAAGATAGTGGAAAATCGATAATTGGAGATATAGAAGACCATTTGGAAATAGAATTCAATGGACATGTTTAAAAATATTTTGTGTTAAGATATATTGAGGAAACATGTAACCTCATTCAGGCTAGGGTGAATGGAATAAGGTGGAGAGGTGTTATATATAGTCGAAACTAAAGGCGGTATGATGGTTTTCTATG
Organism: Viscum album; assembly: GCA_963277665.1. NCBI lineage: Eukaryota > Viridiplantae > Streptophyta > Magnoliopsida > Santalales > Viscaceae > Viscum > Viscum album. The sequence goes on from OY728150.1 coordinate 939,332,226, forward strand.
ATTTGGTATTCTAGTGGGTTATTTATTGGATCATGTCATGTATATCTTAGTTAATCAATGTAATTCGACCAGAAACTGTGGTTTTGAAAGATATCCAATCTAATGAAGTAGTTTTAGTTTTCCTTCATCATTTTGCTAACAACATTTCTGATGGATCTTAGATCAGAAAGAGGTTCTTTTGATGTTCTTAGCAGTTATATTTTTTCAACAGTTCAACTAATAATTAAGATATTATAGATTTATTTCAATTTTATATTGGTGTGTTACTGGTTTACTAATGCTGGTGATCACACTAAGTATTTCTATAGGAGATCAGTGGTGTAAAAAATGTAACGGATGGATTCACTCATTTCTCATAGGATGGTGCAATTAGATGATTGGATTGAACTCTTTAAAAACAAGATGATGGGGAATCCTTTACTGAAGTTACTGGTGATTAGTTTTATAGTAATTATCATGGATTACTATTTAAAAGGTGTAAAATTTTCTTTCTATAAGAAATGAAATTCTATACTATTTCCCTAGTGGATGCATGACATTCAGTTTGAAACAAATAATACCAAAGTGTTCTTTCTTCCTTTTATTTATTTTCATTACTTGAATGTTTTTTGTTCATGAATTAAATTATTTCCAAATTAGTGTGGTGATTGGGTAGAATTTATTTTTTCCATGTTTCAGATAACTAATGTTAAAAGAGTTCCACTTTGGAATCTGTTTTCTAGATTGATTCTTGATTTACTATTTCATGTGGATCAGAAGGAGAGTTAAAAGGAGGAATTTTCAACAAAGACTCTATCTATTAGTGAGGGAAACAATGATATGATGATAAAAAAAATATATAATTTCATACAATAAAACCATATGAAATTTTATATTTCAGGTATAGGAAAATATATGGTGGAGACATAATGTGTCGATAGCGGTTCACCCCATGTAATCTGACTCATCAAACCTCATGACCTACTGACACCTCACATGAAACTTGTATATATCGATTGGTGATTAGAGTAACATCATCTATATATAAGAAAACAAATTCATAACTATTAAGTAAGTGAAAATTGAAATTATAATGTTTTGTTTTATAGAATATAAGACATAATAATTAAGTTATTTTTGAAATAAGTAGCTTATTATAACATTACTTATAGTTTAATATTAATATTTTCATAAGGTTAATTTTCAAATTCATATGTCATATTTTTTTTACTCTATTGTAATATATCATATGACTAGTATATATATATATATATATATCCTAATACTTATCATATTTTGAATTCATGACACTTTTAAAAAATATCCAAAATGCAGACATGAAGTTTAACACAAATAATAATTTTAAATAATCAGGACCTTACATTACATTCCAGCAATACATTTTACCATTTTTTACTCTATTGTAATATATCATATGTCTACCTCATTGGCACACCCTATTGAACTCAATTATCAACATAGGTTGTTCTTCAGGTGTTGGGAAATGTCAAAACTCACCAATTGGCATTCATGATGCACTATAATAGTAATAAATGGTGTTTATCAAGTACATTGGATCAATATATGGTTCCCATGATATGTTCACTGAGGCACATTCCCCAATGAAATGCAGGTAAGAAACCTCATTGCCTGATTTTTTTAGTCACAGTGCCTTTAGTCCAGTAATACCACCAACACTTGATCCCTTCTACCTATGACGGGGTCACGAAATTCTGTAAATTTGAATCAACATTCGTATTGTTTGAATAATCACACTAAAAAAGAATAAACTTCTTCAATGTTCCTATCAGTCCCTCATAGAAGTGTCATCTAATCCACCACCCCTGAGGAATCCCATGAATAGATTTTACTTATCTTTCTAGGAAGTACATAAAAAATGGTAAAATGTATCCTGAACTAGGTCAGTTATATATAACTTATGATTCCCCTTAATGAACCCATTTATGAACTCCTCAATGTTTATGGTCATGTGTCCATACGTCTTCCCCATATCATATGGCAATGTGTATTTTTTTTAATTTGTATAATGTAGACATAAAATCTATGATTAGACCTATAAATTATATCCAATAACTACTCAATCATTCATAGATCTAAATCATATGATAGATCATAGTGATCATAATATTTATGATTTAATATTATGATTATGTTTATACAATAAAAAATAAGAAATATATTACATTAAAAGATTCATGATGGACTTTATCATATCTTAATCATGAGTTTTTTTAACACATTTCTAGAAATTTGTTGAATATAGTTTAGACGATATGGATTTTGGTATCTAATAATAACATGGTCTATATTTATTTCATTTCTATCACCCAAAGATGTTTACATATCAAACAAGAACCTAGAATATGGGTGAAATGGTTGATAATTCAAGCCAAACCCAACTCCAAGAGTTATAATTTTCATTATCCGCAATGTAAAATGAAAGCGACACAGGTGAACAATTTCTGTATTGGGTTATCATAATCAATGGTATATCAGTTTACATTCTATACCAATAAATTCCATCAATTTTTATAAACTATTTTCAAAAAATATATGTGATAATAAACAAAAATTAATTTCCAGAAAAACCAATGAAATTTAACACGATAAAGATCAACTCAATTATCTCGAGACACATGTTCATTCATACTATGGTTGAAGAAAATTTGGTTTCTTTTACTCACCATTTATATAATTTTGGTAATACTTGGAAAGATTTGTCCCAATAACCATAAATTTCAACAATTTCCTTTTATTTCACCCTCCATTCCTTTCCATATGAAATCTTATAGAATAAACATTGTTGTATCTTATCTTATATAGGGTTTCAAGTTCATATTAGTATGTACAGATCATATCAACAATAACATCTTACACAAATTTATTATCCAATAATGTATGATCCAATGTTAGGTTAGTATACATCCATGTATGATAATACCCAATCATAGAAATCAACCTCCCTCCAAGAGTAATGTTAGGAATCCCCTTAAGAGAAATCCATAATATTCTTTCTATAGAGTGATTCACGATTGAATTCTTTTAGTGGATTAGAGGGATAGTTGGACAGAAACATTCCCAATAAGTGGTATTAAATGAATATCAAATCCTGGTACTCATGAGAATAAATATTTGGATTATTAGTTTAGGTAACATTCTCTTCCTCATACGTTTATTTTTAATTTCAATGGGAGTTATTGTTTTCTGGAAGGATGGATTTGAAATATGGCATGGTTTGGATAGAAAGATTCTATTGAATAGATTTCCATTTCTAAAAAATGTATATTGAAAGATATATCATTTAGAAAGGTCTAGAAGTTTTTTTAATGGTGTGAAACTGGAGGCAACAAATAAATATGAATAATAGAATATATATTAGAAAGCACTTTGTATGAAATGAATCTTGTTGTCTTAGAATTTGTATTTGTAAATTTAAGAGAAGTAGATCACAACAAAGTTTATTGCAACCCTTGTAAACATACATGAGAACCCTACAGAACTGAATAAAATGTTCTTGATAAGTAGGTTATTCAACATGAGGATATTAGAAGGATGATCTATATCAAATATGTTGATTGATTTCAACTTAATCCAAAGACATATTGAATATGTGAAGATTAAATTCATGAATAAAATTTGGGTGAATTATTTTTGTTATCTTTACCGAAATAATGGGAATTTATTGTGAAGAATGTGAGTATTTTATATGAAAATAATGAATTGGTGTTCACTGATGTTTGGAACTTAATTCAGAATAAAGATATATGAAGTAGAGATAATTCTTAACTTCTTATAGTGAAGTATTGAATACAAAAGGAAGTAAATGATCACAACATTTGAAGAATCAAAATAAATAATACATGAAATAAAGAGGGAGGAGTAGAGGGAATACTATTGGAACTGTTTCTATTTGTAGGAATTATGGAAAAATAGGTCACCTCAAGAAAAATTACCATTATAAAAATAAAAAACCCATAAGTATTGTATTCCAAGAATCTATTTCAGCATAAGAGAGTATTATAAATCTAATTTTGAGTGTATACACTCAAATGGAGTCTTAGATAACAGATTTTGGATATTTTTTCTATTCTACAAGAGAAATATTATGCATGTAAAATTATGTGAATAAATGATTTTGTAAAATTCATTTTGATAATTATGAATATATATATATATATTGAGTGGAAGGGATAAGAAAATTTTCAACTAAAAATGGTTATTTTCCACTTACTAAAGTAAGTGAGATGTGTTCTAGATCACTGGAAGTACCATATTTTAGTTGGTTTGATGTATAAAGTAGGTTTTGGAATATGTTTTATGGAAGAAGATGTAAGATTACTCAAGTATTCCTTTTCATAGCCAGAGTTGTTAAATATGGTTCATTGTATATGAACAAAAGGGAAGTGAGAGATACACTTTCTAGATTGTCATTTTCAAAAAGTTCATATCTTTGACACAATCAGTTTGTGAAAATAAATGAGAAAAATATAAACATTTTTGTAGATAGAGTAACACTAAATCTGGATAATTTAGGATTTTGATGATTTGAGTGTTTTTTACTTGGGAAGCAGTAGAAAGTGTCTTTCAATTTGATAAGAAGAACTTAAAAATTCTAGAAGATGGAGTTGGTTTTTATAAATGTATATGGAACTTCCCAATTACTTTCTAACATATGGGAAATGTAATTCTTATCCTAAAGAAATGATTCTAAAATAATGGTATGGGTATAGTTTTTTAAAAAATAAATTCGAACTATTTGAAATCGTTCTTCAATGGATGGCTATGGGGGAAAGAGAAACTAGAAACATTCTAAAATGTATAAGGTTAGGCAATATAATTTAGTTTTCCAGAAGGAGTTACAAAAATTATTGTAGGTATAGAGGGATTAGGAATGTGAAAAATGTTCCAGGAACACCTGAACAAACTGGTGTAGTTGATCGAATGAGTCAAACATTGATTGAGAAAAGAAGAAGTATGTTGGAATATTTTGGTCTACCAAAGGATATTTTTGTGGAAGAAGTGTAAAAAAACATAATTAATAAATATCAACCCATTAACATCAGTGGTACATAAATTATTAAAAAAACTAAGGTCCAGAAAATATAGAAGTTGATCATCTCTCAAAACATAAATCACCTGGTCTGATCGATAGTTCCACATGACATCAGGCATTCCTCCTCATATACTAGAGGTTAGTAACTAGCAGTGAGGGTTTAAAGAGGATATTGGGGATACTATAACCTCTATAAGAGTTGTCAATAATATAAAAATAACCATCAAGTTAAAATATATAATAAGAGTACATGGAAAATAAAATAATCATATATAATGAATGAATAGGGAAATAATTGACTCAAATAATCAAGATGAAATAAAAGAACACTTATCTTTCACTAGACTGATCACATATACCTGATAGAAAAGTAATAAATGTTAAAATATTCATTACACCCAACACTGAGACATACCTCCTCCTTGTTACTTGGATCAGGTTGATCTAGCCCGCTAGATGATAAAACCCATTCCTCAGCCCAACCTATACCTATAAAAAATGGGGGAATCATGAGTACCAAAGTTTCATGGATTCCTGATCTGGGTGTGAGTACAAGTTAGTAGGACTCAACCAATGTTTTCCAATACATAACCGGTAAATTTAGTGTATGTACAAGTGACAATCTCAATAAAAAGGAAATAGACGATATATAAGTTGTACAAGAATAACATACAACCAAAAACGCACAAGTAAGACTAAACACCTATATTTTGATTGGTTATTTTCGCACTAAAATGCCAGGAAGTCCAACTATACATAATTCAGCTCTATGTCAGAAGGAATTTCCACAATCTACCTTACACATCCGTCTTGATGGGATATTCCATAAACATATTTGACTTGTCCACGTTGAAGGGATAGCCCATAAACATTCCAATGAACATTTGAAACATTCTTCTCTTGGGATATCAATGTGGTTCAACCTACAAGATCAATTATAGAAGAATAAGAAACAACACATGAAATGAAAGAAATTGGATGATAGATCGTACATCAAATCACACCACTAATGTTTCATAATCATTACCATATAGAATCTACCAAACATTATGAATAGGTCTTCTAGGGATATAAACACACATCATATATGATTACCATCAAGCATATGTCTCATGGATGACACACAAAAGAACAAATGTGATTAATATCAAACATGGGTCTCAAGGGATACACATGTACACACATGTTATCAAACATCAAACATGGTCTCACAGGCCACACACACACACACATGTGATCAAAACCAAACATTGTCTCATGGGAACTAGTTCTCATGTAGCACAACCAAACACCCACGGGGTTCTATGAAATCTAAGATACTCATTAGTGATCAAGCCTCGACCATTGGTGGAAAACATAAATCTAGTGTGAAAGGCTCTATCATGTACCTTATCACTTTTTTTAGTTATATTAAATAATGTTCCTTTAATTAGTTATGACTTAAGTAACATTAACTAATTAAGAATTATATATTATTCATAACCCAATTGTGAATTAACGGTCATTCAATGAAGGTGGAAAACCTCATATCACATTCCAATATACAAAGAATAATATCATAGGGTGGAGTACATGGGACTACCTACCTCAATACAAAGCAGAACCCCATCCATGAAATCCCAAATTGTTCGTCCGAGATGTTAAAGTCCGTTCCGACTCCATAAATTTCCTTGAGGTCCTGACCCATGCTCGAGAATTGAAAAATAATTATTTATAACTATATTATAATTAAATAAATTGTTATTATAAAACATATAACCAATATTTAAACATAAAACATCTGAAATAATTATCTGGTATCACATCTAGTCAGAACCATGACCAACCACACAATAAAGGTCCACAATAAACATCCAAAATATTTCGAGGAAAAATTACTGTCACATGAAAAAAAATCAATATAAAAAATTCAATTAGAATCATTAAAATAATTCAACCAAGTGATATAAATTATCCACGACATTTTACAATAGAGTTCATCAACTCCTATTGAACTCCTAAAACTAAGGCATATGAAATCCCCAATTCAATTCAATGATATGATGGTTGATCCAAATCAAATCAGACGAAATTATATATGGAAAACCAATAAATATACTTTCAATGAAATTACAATCAATTATTTGTATTCATAATCATGGGACATCCTCAATCCATACTGATCCAAAGCTCAATCGCTCAGGGGTTATTCCACCATGATATGGTGGAATATTTATCCAATTCCCTAATTAGAGTCATGATAATGATTAATTAGTGATCAAGATGATTAAGGTAAAATATGATTAAAAGAGAAGTGAGGCATAAAATAAAGAAAAATTCAAGGATTAGTAACATGATTCATCTATGAACAATGACACAATGATTCACCACCACATGAGGAAGAGGGGATTCAATATTGAGGAAGATTTGAGAATATTTCTTAGATTCACCAATGTTTTACATTTAGATCCACCTTGAATCAAGGGGGAATCATGGAAGAAGGATATGTGGAGTGTATAACAAAATGTAACTCAAAATTCCATGAAATAGAGGTTAAAATTGAGGGGGATTGGTGGGAAAAACTATAAAAATACCCCTGATTAAAAACTTCCCTATGTGCCCCATCAAACATCTCTTGGACCATAGGCATCCTGATGATGGTTCAACATCGAGATGGTGATTCTTACTTTGATTTAGGGCTACATCCTAACTCACCACCTATCTGCTGGTAGCAGCATCAACACTGGATACTGAAGTAGTAACGACTTCTTTGATCTTCCTCTGTTGATCAACCATGAATTGAGTAACCCACTGATATTTCTTTTAAGAAAAAAAACACATCTTTAATGTGTTTTAACATAGTCCATCTTGGATCATCACCTATTTATCTAAAATATCCATCCACTACATTGAAAGTTTAAATTCCCCTATAATTCAGGACCCATAGCAACTCAGGTTGTTTCAATATCCCCACCATACCACATATTATCCTTAAGATGTTATGGTATCACCTGAATGATTCCAATAACTTTTCCTCAATAACAATCCATTAATTGGTAACCATATTCCATCCAAAAACACCATCTCATCTCCCCAATGATACATTATTCCCTAAACTTCCAATCACGCTCTTCCAGTGAAATACCTTGAATGAAAATTTGAAGCCAAGCCAAATTCTTGCTATCATTCAACATCAATATAATGACCAATAAATCTATATATCTCTACAAACCTAGTGCGGTTCAATTCCATCACACCCAATCAAATGAAAAACACAGGTTAAAAGCCAATACCAAAGCCTTGTTCCTAGTTTGGTGGAAAACCAATGTCTCTAATGACAAACAAAACCCGAACATATTATACCTTCAAGAAAGGCCATAACTGATCCTTGTACACCACTATCATACCCTATATGATGAGATCAATGCAATTCTAACCCACTATATTCTAGTTCATGAGAAAACACGACTAAGTTTCCTTATACCCACATTCTTATGAAGGTTCCCATCCTCAACAACTGACTCTCCATGAAGCCATAGATTTTTGTGCCTTAATCCTTGAAGGAATCATTAAATAAATCATACATCCTTGAAAAATTATGAACTAAATATGATAAAATTTTCTTATTTTTTCAACAACCACTCGAACCAACTATAAGACTCTCATCAGTGAAAAAACACATCACTGATATGACTCACTCTTGTATTTCAAAAACTATTATCTCTATCTGATTCCCACATATAGTTTCCTTCTAAAACTACACATAAAATAAAAATTTGGAATTCATTATAGAACAAGGTACACCTTAGTTAACAACACATTAGTCTTTTGAGTAACCATATCTGTCTAATGGTTAGTTTTGTGAAAAGCTAAAACCCTTTTCACAGTGGATTCATTCACATACAACTGGATCGATGCTCCCAACCATATAAATATCAATATTGTCTCCTTGAAAAACTTTCATTGGTCTACATAACCCTTGACTAGTCTATATAAGAACTCAATAACTAAATGTGATTGTCTGTTCATACCCAATTTCCAAGAAAAGAATCAATCCAAACACACACCTAGATTGCTCCAACCTAGATGGCTCTTCTCCCCATATATAAGAATCTACATTGAACCATGCCATCTCTATTAAAGACAAAATATGGGCAATCACACAATGGTACCCCAATATTTCATCAATTGCATCTTCTTCTATTGATACCTCTCAACACACATCAACCTCTAGCCACTGAGACCTATGAGATTTATATACAACATAGGGTCGCTAGTTCCTAGGGTGACCCTAAACTAAATTTGGTTGTCACCTAACACCACTGGATCTTCTGGGTTCATCAACATAACCTAAAACATTTTCAATAGTCTAGTCACCACCCCACTACACGAATTTAACTAACCTCACACATAACCATAGAATAAATTCTGAGGCATCAAGGATTTACCACAAGGCATGATAACACCATTATTTTCTTCGATAGAGTGATTTCCCATTAGTCACAGACCTCTAAGATGAACTCAAATGCCTCTTTACTTATCCCCATTTTACAAGGATCCAACTCCACTAAATAGATCACCCTTGATGCTCCTTTTTACATCATACATATCAATCACTCCTAGATCTCTGACATGTTAAACATACACTTGAGAATCACCCTTAGACAACATGCATAAAATTTGGTTATCATGTGGATCTAAAAGAACAACAAAAACTAATGGGTTTAGGTCCCTAAAATATCTTCCCATTCAACCCAACCCTCATATTATGATTACAAGAACTCATGGTTCTCTATGATCCATGTTTTTAATGAAATTATTACATTTTTTACCGAGTCTTCCAAAGGGTTTTCACATGAAATGGAATTTCATCAATGAAATTCATACCTTAGGCACTATCCAGGACTATCCCTTCAAATATATACATTCTCAATTGGGTTTATCTAATGTAGTATGATACACCAACTCACTAGTATTTAGAGCCATATCTCCTATGTGAGTAGATTTTCCCCCAAAACCCATATCATGATCTAACCAAGGGTCATAACATACATAATTTTACCTAGTAACCTATTCATATATATTGCATGATGGATTATCCCATTGGCTTTTCACATCAACATTCTATAGATTCTTGGTTCGGTTAAAAAGTATTAGACTAAGTGTTACATGGATAAATCCATATATTCTCTAGGTAGAAAATTTATTTATCTGGACCTACCTAATAGATTCTCACACAAGATTATTAAAATATCAATTAATTCCCAACAATGATGAAAAAAGGATCAGTACATGTTTTGTACATAGAGGGACTATATCATCTTCATCCTCATCATCATATTGGTGCACCACACTATAGTATCACATAACATTATATCATAAGTATGCGATCATAGTTGTTCATCCAAATATTATTTCATCAAGAACTCATATGTTCAAAAATAATACTTGTTTTAAACACTTAGTAGTTGATTACTCTGTCATCAGTACAATTAGACATAAGAAATATATATTTCATGTGAAATATATGTGCTCAATATGATGCATGATACATCTCTTTCTGATATGACTAATATTCAAACCCATATGAAGTCACAATCCTCAAAATACTTATGCATCACATGAGGTAAAATCATATAACCATAATAATATAAACCAAGAACATCAATATTATTCTCTGGTAACACGGACTTCCCCTGAGAAAGGTGTTCATGATACACTAGATTGAGTTTCACACAATAACATAAAATTTCTTATGTCAGCTATTTTCCAACAACAAAATCATAAAAAAAGTTGTTTCATAACATTTTTCTAACACCACTACCCGAATCATCATGTCGATTTGCTGCGCCACATCACCTCAAGCATGAATTCTTGTATGTGAGAGAATACTGACTAGAAGCTAAGGTCTAAAATTGATCTTGGTGAGACTATAACGTCAATCAGAGTTCACAATAGAAGATATATAACAAAACATCTAACAATATAAAATCAGAGTTTTTATAAACCGAGATACATTATTTTAAATGAATGAATTTAGAAACTATAATCATGAATAGTCAAGATGAATAAAATAACATTAATCACCAACCAAGAAAATCACATATACATGATAGAAAAATTATTAAAGTAAAAAATCGTCTCTAAAAGAAACTATAAACCTTACCTCCTCATTGTATCTAGATTCATAGTGAGATATCTCAATCAATAATCAATCCTAGGCCTTATTCCTACCTACACCTGAAGAATGTGAGGGTTTATTGGGTACAAAAGTTCCATGGACACTCAAGAAGGGTGAAAGTAAAACTCAGTAGGGAACCACCAATGCAATAAAATAATTAAATGGTAAATGCAGTGTTTGTTCATGTGATAATATCAATTGAAAAGAAATTTTATATACAAAAACAATGAAATCATAACATATAATTACCAATGAAAAAGTAAGAAACAATAGCCATATACTGACTAGTCATGTTTTCACTAAGGCTCAATTAACCCCACTGATACCTACTTCGTCTTTATATTAGAAGGAATTTACATCATCCCCTTGAAATATCCACCTTAATAAGATTGTATAAAAACATTCCTGAAACATCTTCCATGAAGGGATATATCATACCAATTTAGATTAACCCATGACACATTCCCCTCAAGGGATAGTCCCCATTTGGCTCAATTTCATGATCAAATACAAAATTCATGGGAAAAAGAGATGAAATACAATAAATAAGATGAAAGATTATACAAGAAATTTTTCTTAGAAAGAAACATAATCATCACAATCCAAATATGATAAAATATAAATCATATGTCTCATGAGGATACACACACACCTCAGGTGATCAACATAAAACATAGGACTCAGGGGCCACAAAAACAAACATGTGATCAATATCAAACATGGATCTCTTGGTATACACACACACATGTGATCAAACATCAAACTTGGTCTCATAGGATACACCTTCACCCACTTATGATCAATATCAAGCATGGCCTCTTGGGCACTGTTTCTCATGTATCATAACCCAAAAACCAAAGGGGTGTATGTAATCTAATGAATTCATTATTGATTAAGACTCAACCATTAGTGGTTGGTATCAAGTTAGTTTACAGATGTCTATCATGGACCCCATAAATTTGTTTGGTTACATTATGTATGACTCCTTTAATTAGTTAATACTTAAGGATCATTAAATAATTAATCATTAAATAGTATTCATACAAAATTATAATTTAATGATATTTATATCAAGGTTTAGAAACACATATAAAATTCTAATAAACCATGAATAATATAATTATGTAGAGTAAATGGGACCATCTACCTCAACATGGAGCTAACTCCCACCCAAGCATGCCCCCCACTACTTATTCGAGTTATCCAATTCCATTTGACACTTTTTAATGGCCATAAGGTCCTAAATCAAGCCTGATCATTCCAAATTATTTAATTATAACTAAATTATAGTTAATTATATTATTAAAGTCAATCATATAAAAACATTTAAAAGAATACATACCGACAAACTTATCAGGTATAACTGCCTAGTGAAAACCAAAACCAACCACCCAGAGAAGGTCTGCACCACTCTTCTTATATGATTTCAGAAAAAATCCACATTACATGACTAAAATAGGATAATTTAATATAATTAATTTAGAAACTCTATAATAATTCCACCAGTTGACTTACCTAAGCCGCAAAATTATCCAATGGAGTTCGGCCGCTCCCGACACACTCCCAATCCCAATGCATGAAAAATCCCCCATTCAATTCTTGGATACAACGATCAACACAATTCAAATTATCCCAAAACCTTGGAATGTGCAATAAGGGACATAACCTTGATGAAATTAACCAAATTAAAAATAATTCATAACAACATGAAATCCTCAACCTTTGTTGATCCAAATCATCATAATTCTAAGAATTTTACACCAAGATCCGGTGGAATTTTCATCGAACTCTCTGATCGGTATCAAGCCAAATATCAATAAGTGATTAAAATTATCAAGGTAAATAGAATTCAAGGAGAATTGATACATAAATTAATAATAAATAAAATAATTACTGAGAGGATTTATCTATGATTAAATGCACAATAATTCTCCACCAAATGAGGAAGACGGGATCCACGATTGATTGTGAATGGAGGATCTCACCGATATTCACAAATGGATTGCATCTAGATCCACACATGATCAAGGGGAACATATAGAGGTAGGATTAGAGGAGAGAATGTCCAAATATCTATCAAACTATCAATGAAATTAAGGTTAAACCTTAGGATTATCAGTAGTCAAAATGGAAAAAAGACACCTTATTAAAAACTACCATGTGTGCCCCGCTAAAGACTAGGTGTTGTCTTTCCCATTGTCTGATGAGAGCCACCAGCTAGCTGGGGAATTCGGCACCATCTCCCAATACATCGTTCATAATCCTCATATAACTCGAGCTCTATGTTACCCATTGAGATTTATTTTGATACAAAAAAACACCTCTTTTTGGTTTTTAAACATGGATCATCTTAGTTTATATCCTGGTTCTCTGAATGATCCATCCACCCGATAAAAAGTTTAAATTCCCTAAAAAATTTAGAACCCATAAGTACAGATATCATTACAATATTAATGTCTGAGAATCTTATCCTACTTCAATATGGATGAAAAATATAGAGATAATCTTGAGGGAAAAACTTAGGCATTCTCCCACATAAGCTATGGTGATAAAGACTTTGGTTTTAGGATTTGCAGTGATGAGAATAAGAATGTAAATAGATGTTCTAATTTTATCCCCATAGGGAAGATGCTATGGTAGTATAGGAACGTAATGGGAATTAAGGTTGATTTTAATGATTCAACTTCAATTCATGTTGATTAGAGAATTGGTTTCGGAATATCACAAATTCTAAAATGTTCAGATGTATCTATGTCCATTGGAAGATCTCATGTTAGAGAAAGTTATAAGTGTGGTGCAGAATGTTTGGAAGTTCAACTCATAGAAGACATACATGAAAGATCATTAATTGATGACTCGTGATAAATATTTCATGATGGTGAAGGAATTGAATTTATAGTTATAAATGTATCTGAATCACATGTTAATTTGTGGAAATATTTGAGGGCCAGATGTTCATTGAAGATGTTTGGAGTTGAACTTAGATTATTACTTTTAACAAATTCAATTGAACCATAAATCTTTGAATAAGTTTCTAGTTTTCCTGATTCAAAAAAGTGAAAGTTATCAATGAAGGGGTAGTTGGATTCACAGTTAGTGAATATCACTTTGAATCGAAAAAAATTACCATAGGGAAAGAAATCACTTGAGAAAGATTAGGTATTCCAATTTAAACAATAATATGATGGAAGGATGATGTCTAAGGCTAGGTTGATTTTGAAAGTATTTCAATAAGAGGGAGGTATTGACTTCTCTAAAATATTCTATTCAGTGCTTAAACATACTTCTATATAAACTGTTGTATTCTTGGGTTCATTAAGAAAGTTTTCCTTGAAAAAGTATATGTAAAGATAACTTTTCTTCATAGGTATTTATAGAAATAAATTTATATAAATAAACTAGTTAGATTTGTGGACAATAAGAATTATGTATTGGTGTAAAAATTGAAGAGAAGTCTTTATGGTTTGAAACAAGCACCAAGGTTGTGGTGTTGAAATTTTGATTCCTTCATAGAGTATAAATGTTTCTTATGAAGTAACTTTAATAATTATTATTTTATAAGGGGTTAAATGGAAATTAATTAAAAAACATACTTATATGTGAATGATATGTTGTTAGTAAGACCAAATATTCACCTAATTTAGATGTTGAAGGAGAACTTATCGACAAAAGTTTGAAATGAAATATCTCAATAAAGTAAAAATGACCTTGGGAATGTGGATTTAATGTGATATGATTTCTAGTATCTTGGTTTTAACATAGAATTATTACATCCCAAAAATCATTGAGATGTTCATAATGGGCATATGCAAGCTAGTTTTAACTCCTCTCACTAGTCAATTAAATCACACAAAAGAACAAGAACCATTAACTAAAGAGGAAATGAATTATATAGATAAATTTATATATTCAATAACAATATAAATTATAATGAATTATTTTGTGTGAAATCAGTTGAATATTTCTCATTTAGTTAGAGTGGTCAGCTGGTTCATAGAAAATCCAAATAAAGTTCATTTGGAAGCTGTAAAGTGGATTATTATGTACCACAAACGAATGGAAGGTAAACTTATTTTGTATAATATGATGATCCATTAAATGGTTTTGTATATGTAGAATTTGGGGGAGATTATAATTCCAAGAAGATCAAACATGGTTGTGTTTTGACATAATTTGTAATCGTGATTAGTTAGACGTGCAGTTTACAATAAGTGATTGTAATTTATAAAATAGAGGCAGAGTGTGTGGCTATGAAAAAATTTATAATGGATATGGTGTGGTTTAGGAATTTAGTTGAATAAGTTGGTTGTAGTTAGAGGAAAGGGATGATCTACTTTAAAAATCAGATTTCAATTCATTTGGATAAGAATAAAATTTTTGGGTCAAGAACTAAACACATTGATATGAAAAACCATTACATTATAAAGATGGTGAAAGATCAAGAATTGGAGTTATAGAAGACATTTTGGAAATAAAATCAAATGGATATGTTTAAAAAGATTTTTTGTTAAGATATATTGAGGAAATATGTAGCCTCCATCAGGCTTGGGTGAATAGAATAAGGTTGAGAGGCATTATATGCAATCGAAACTAAAGGTAGTATGATGGTTTTCTATGATTCGGTATTCAGGTGGGATATTTATGGGATCATGTGAAGTATATCTTAGTTGATCAATGTAATTCGACCATAAGGGGTGGTATTGTAAGATATCCAATCTAATTAAGCTGTTTTAGTGGTTGTTTTTCCTTCATCATTTCGCTAATGACATTTCAGATAGAGCTTAGTTCAGATGGAGGTTCTTCTGATGTTCTCAACGGTTATATTTTTTCAAAAGTTATACTAATAATTTAGATATTGTAGATTTTATTCAATTTCATATTGGTGTGTTACTGGTTTACTATAGGTGGTGGTCACACTAAGTATTTATATAGGAGATCAATGGTGTAAATAGTATAATAGATGGATTCCCTCATTTCTCATAGGATAATGCAATTAGATGACTAGATTGAACTCTCTATACATAGGATGGTGGGGAATCCTTTACTTAAGTTACTTGAAATTAATTTTATAGTAATTCTCATGGATTACTATTCAAAAAGTGTAAAATTTTCTTTCAATAAGAAATGGAATTCTATAGTGTTTCCCACATAGATGCATGACATTTAGTTTGAACCACAAAATACCAAAGTGTTCTTTCTTCTTTACATTTATTTTCATTACATGAATGTTTTTTGATCATGAATGAAATTATTTCCAAATTAGTGTGATGATTTGGTAGAATTTATTTTTTCCTTTTTTCAAAGAACTAAGATTAAAATATTTCCACTTTGGAATCTATTTTTCTAGGTTTATTCTAGATTGACTATTTCATATGGATCAGAAGGAGAGTTAAAAAGAGGAATTTTCAACAAAGACTCTATCTCTTAGTGAGGGAAACAAGGTGATGATGATAAAATAATATATAATCTAATACAATAACACCATACAAAATTTATTATTTCAGGAATAAGAAAATATACGGTGGAGACATAATGTGATGATAGTGATTTACCCCATGTACTCTGACTCATCGAACCTCATGACCAACTGACACCTCACATGAAACTTTTTTATATCGATTGGTGAGTAGAGTAGCATCATATATCTATAAGAAAGAAAATTCATTACTATTAAGTAAGTGAAAATTGAAATTATAGTTTTGTGGTTTATAGAATATAAGATATAACAATTATGTTATTTATGAAATAAGTAGCTCATTATAACATTACATATAGTTTAATTTTAATATTTTCATAAGGTTAATATTCAAATTCATATGTAATATTTTTTTACTCTATATTAGTACATCATATGTCTATTATATATATATATACATATATATATATATATACATACATATATATATATCCCAATAATTATCGTATTTTAAATTCATGAAACTTTTAAAAAAAAGACCTAAAATGATGACGTGAAGTTTAACCCAAATAAAAATTTAAAATACTCAGGACCTTACATTAAATTTCTGAAATACATTCCTGCAATACATAATCATCATTAGTAATGAAAACTCATTCTCGTAATTCCATGGAACCACTTCCTGTTATTTTCTTCCCCATGAAATATACTACATCTTAGATGTTTTTCTTATTCTTAAGGCCAATCCACGTCATTTTGAATTCTATTGGACCTTGGTCTACCTCATTGTCACACCCTATTGAATTCAATTATCAACATAGGTTGTTCTTCAGGTGTTGGAAAATGTCAGAACTCCCCAATTGAAATTCATGATGCACTATTATAGTTATAAATGGTGTTTATCCAGTACATTGGATCGATATATAGTTCCCTTGATATGTTCATTAAGGAACATTCCCCATTGACGTGCATGGGAGAAACCTCATTTCCTGAAATATTTTGTAGTCACAATGCCTCTAGTCTAGTAATACCACCAACACGTGATCGCTACTACCTATGATGGGGTCACGAAACTCTATAAAGTTGAATTGAAGTTCTTACTTTTTGAATAATCACACTAAAAAGGAATAATATTCTTGAATATTCCTATCAGTACCTCATAGAAGTTTCATCTAAACCACCACCCTTGATGAATCCCATGAATAGATTTTACTTATAATTCAATGAAGTACTTAAAAAAAGGGGGAAATGTATCATGAACTAGGTTAGTTATATATAACATATGATCCCCCTTAAAGAACCCATTGATGAACTTCTCAATGTTTACGGTCATGTGTCCATACATCTTTCCCATAACATATGACAATGTGTATTTATTTTTTTCGAATTTGTATAATGTAGACATGAAATCTATGATTATACCTATGAATTACATCCAATCACTACTCAAACAAACATATACCTGAATCATATGATAGATCATTGTGATCATTTTATTTATAATTTAATATTATCATTAGGTTTATACTATAAAAAATATGAAATAGATTACATTAAAATCTTCATGATGGACTTCATCATAGCTTAATGACGTGTTTTTTTACACATTTCTATATATTTGTTGAATATAGTTTAGACGATATGGATTTGGGGATCTACGCATAACATGATCTATATTTATTTCATTTCTTATCACCTAATGATGATTACATATCAAACATACACCCAGAATATGGGTGAAATGGTTGAAAATTCAAGCCAAACCCAACTCCAAGAGTAATAATTTTCCTTATCTGCTATGTAAAATGAAAGCAACACATGTGCATGGTTTCAATATTGGTTTGTCATAATAAATTTTAAATCATTTTACTTTCCATACCAAAAAATTACATCAATTTTTATAAACTACTTTCAAAAAATATATGTGATAATAAACAAAATTAATTTCGAGAAAAACCAATGAAATTTAGCATGATAAGGATCAACTCAATTATCTCGAGACACATGTTCATTCTTGCTGATGTTGAAGACAAGTTGGTTTCTTTTACTCCCCATTTATATAATTATGGTAAAACTTGAAAAGAGTTATCCCAATCACAGTGAATTTCAACAATTTCCTTCTATTTCACCCTCAATTACTTTCCATATGAAATCTTATAGCCAAAACATTGTTGTATATTATCTTATATAAGGGTTATAAGTACATATTAGTAGGTCCAGATCATATCAACAATAACATCTTACACAAATTTATTATCCAATAATGTATGATCCAATGTTAGGTTAGTATATATCCAAGAATGATAATCCTCCATAACAGAAATCCTACACCCTTCAAGAGTAATGTTAGGAATCCACCTCAAGAGAAATCCATAATTCTGATCATATATAACACATTATATGATATATTTTATCCATTTTGATTTATCAACTAAATATCTACCATGTTTCTCTATATGAAATTATTTATGTCGATGTTTTGGGAAATATTTTATAGGAAAATATCTTCCAATGTATAAAGTTTTTTTAATTAAACCAAATATATCCCCTACAACTATAGAAAACTCAGTTGCAAGTGTGGAAATATTTTAATCAAATTTTGAAAAATGATATATAGCTTCTAACAATGACAAAAATAGTGGTGGATGATTTATTGTGCATTGAGGATAGTGAGAAAACATTATATTTTTAGAAACGTCTTCTCCGTATTCATAATATTCCTCTTCATCGTTACAATTTTTCTCTTAAGTTTTATCACAAGATTCTTATTTGTTATCAAATTTAGGTTGAATCTTAACGTAGAAATTAACATGGTTATATTTTCCTATAAAATATGGAACAAGCACAATATATTCAGATAGAACGTCTTTGAAGACTATTGTAAGACCCTGTCACTCTAAAATAGTGGGATTATTCTAGATAGTTGAAATCTTCATATATAACTCCCTCAACCATTATCATAGAGTTGTTATAATAAAGTTGATTCTTGAAACTAGTCCACATAATAAAGTTATAGATCAGCTATATGCCACATACTATCTCAGTACTATAAATGTTAATAGTTTATAGAATTGGTATTTTGATTGGGTTTCCAATTTAACGAATTATAAATTCTTGTATGAAGTTCTATTTGGGTAGCCAAATATCTTATGATAACCACTCATGTTGTTTCTCTACTATATAAAGATCCTCAATCAGTTTAAATAACCTCACCAAAGTAGTAGACACAGGTGGACATGATTTTCTATGAGAAACAATTGCTTGTGATCTTGATTTAAAATGTTAAAACAACGTTCAATATGGGGAATAATAATGTAGGGTTCACAATATAATGGAATGTAACATTATCAATGGGATTATAAAAAAATAATTGTGTAAATTTCTTTCATGGTACAAGTATATAATTATGAAATAGTAATTGAGTTAAATAGTTTGCAAGGTTTCTATTAATTAACCAAAGAGAAGCCCGTGGGAGTGTTAAACTATATGTGTTGTTAGGCCCATTCATTGTGCATATCATAAAGAATGAGTTAATACTCAACTGACCATTTCAGGGTTATTTTCCCTAGGTGAATTTGAGCCAAAGCATGGATGCACTTGTTTTTATCCAGACATGGATGTCATTACTCAAAAAATCCATATAATATTTACATTATTAATTATTTGGTAAATAATTGATAAATATTAACATCTTTTTTTATTTCTAGTAATTAATAAGTAATATCTATTTCTAATAATAATTAATTTTTTCTAATTATTACCAGTTACTAATTAATTATTACTAATTATTATTAATTATTACAAATTATTAAAAATTATTAAATATTAATTGTTATAAATTTTAAATTATTATTAGCCATCAAACAATAATTGTGTATTATTATTAGTAATTAAGTAATAATTACTATTAATTAACAACTAATTAATTTTAAATTGTAATTAATAAATATGAATAATTATTATTAAAAAATTACTAATTATTAAGTGAAAAATACATTAAAATTACAATTAGTATTCTTGAACAATAATTATTTGTTTTGATAAATTATTTAGTTATTACATTATAAATATTAATATTAACTATTAGTTATTGTTATCTACTAAGTGATATTAATTGGTAATTAATTCATAATAAGTATTAAATAACTAATTAACACTAATTATTAATTAATTACTAATGATTATTCATTAAATAATACTTAATTTCTGACTACTAATCACTATTATAAAAAAATTAAAATTAATTCACTAAACAACTAAATAAATAAAAAATTAAAATAAACTAGAAATTAAAAATCTAAATAAAAAAATTACAATAAACTAGAATGATACTTTTAAATGAAACTTATAGAAAATCTCACTCCTTAAAAGCTATCGTAGGGGGACCACTACACACTAGAACAAAAACAATGGTAATGGGAAGAAAACATAGGATAAGAGATGGAGGGGAGTATATATTGTGAGAAGAGAGGGTGGGTAGGTATATGGGGGTTGGTTTTATAAGGGGTGAAATAAAAGGAATTAAAGAACCTAATGAATTTTATTTTTGATTTAGTGAATGGAATTTCCACTTCCAATTCCTTTCACTAAATAGGAAATGAAAGTCATTGGTTACTTCAATACCTTTACCAAATCATGAATCAGAGGCAAATATGTTAATGTCGTCAATTCCTTTTAGATTTTTTCAAACTGATTTTTAAAAATAAAAAATACTTACCCTAATTTGATTATTTTTTGCATTGAAAGTACAATTAACAAAACTCATTAAATAATTGTATAAAGAAAAATGTTTGAAGTAAAAAAATATATGAACTAAACCAAAATCTCCATAAATTGAATTCAAACAAAAAAAGTATGAATTAAAACCCAATATGATTTAAAAAAATGTAATATTAACGAATATAAATTTTTTTAAGGGAAAATATTTTATCAATCACATGGAAAAAATATTTACCTCATGATTTAAATACTTGAATTATAATCCCTGAGCTGATTATTCCAGTCACCAAGGATAACCAATTAGATAGTCATGAAGATGATGTTGGGGAGCCGAAATGGAAAAGTAAGATGGGAAGGAGATATTGTTGCGGGATTGGGGTAATAGGGAAATACATTGAAGATGATGTAACGTCACATGAGTGTCACAATTACTTATTATCTTAGTGGTAAAAAAGTCAATCTCACTTATCAAGTCTAACATGATTATTATAAAAGAAAAATATAAACTATAAAATTAAATCCTTACCCTATTGATCATTATAAAACAATAATATTTCAATGAATAGTCATAATTATTACAAATCTCCAACTATTTGAAAAAAGTCTTCATTTTTTGTTTGAAGGACCTTTTATCTCCAATCAAAGTAGGAATAGGAAAAAAGATACTTATCCCTAATCAATAGTAGCTTTAGTCTGTCGTTACAAAAATCCCTTCTCTAAAAATACCAAAAGTATCCCTTATAACGAGTATAAGAAAAAATAGGAATAATTATTTTATGAAATGGGGGAGAAAATAGTTGGTAAAAATTTAATTATGTGGGGATATAATAGCAGGTAAATATTTAAATTCATAGTAATGTTATATAATAATGTGGGAGAGAGAATATTTGGTAAATATTTTATTTTATTTTCAAAGAGGTTAAATCATTTTAATAAATAGAGTGGATTTTAATATATGACTAGAAATTGTTTCTATGATCAGTATCAGAACAAAACCATGTCTGATATCATCATAAAAATTTATTATATGGTGGATTTTTCTATTGCTAGAGGGCATGACACAACCAACCATTTCCATGATCTATTTGGTATTATGACTAAAAAAATTTGAAATTGAATGGAATGTTAATTATAGATTTATTACATAAAATGAAAACATGATCATTTTACATTGATATTAAGAAAAAAATTAAAAAAAAACAAAAGGTTCAAATTTTATCTTTTCAAACAATAAGGAATATCCAAATCAATTCCAATGGTGAAATAAAAAAATTGGTAGTGGAGAATACACAAAACAAGAGTGAACAGCAAGCACACAAAAGTGGAAAAACTCTAATGGAAGAGGAAAATTCTAATAGTTTAAGATTTCAGTTAATTCCTATAAAAATTATCCAATAATTTTTAATACACTAATTTAATATAACCATAATCACAAAATAATAATAATAAAATTAGGTATTCAAAAAAGATTTCAGAACAAAAAAAAAGAGATAGTTAAATATGTATAAATAATGAATATAATCCAGGAAATAAAAACCCCAAAAATAGATTTTATTAAAAAAACACTATTAAAATTAGAATGGAATTATAATTTAAGAAGCAATAATTGTTCAAATATTATAGGTTAAACTAAAGTTGAAGGAAATAAGTAAAGTATAACAAAAAGGATTTTCATGCTTCAGTATTTGGAATACCTGGATGAGGTAGGATCATTACAAGTTTTTCTTTATGAAAAAGAATATATAGATTACAATAATTAAGAGATAACAACCTAAAAAATAACAAGATGACATTTATACAAGGCACATATGATAATAAATAGGTAGTAAACAGAATTCATACAAAACAAAATCAACAATGATAATGGAAAAAAGGTACGAGACACCCTTAACAAAGCATAGTCTCACCATCAATATTGAATAAACTGCTTATGAGCCATTGAAATAATGGTTAGATGATTATACGATTCCAAGTTTGAACCCATCATGAAAATAACTATCTACAATCAAGAAAAGGAATCGAACACTGGAATGTGGATTTTAGTGAATAATTATGTCTATAACATCAGGAATCAAGATTCAGGAATTGATTAAATGGATGAGAATCACCCCTATCCATAATTTTTGCAACTCTATCCTACTAGGGAGAAACATCAGGCTCCCTCTCTTCACTGTCTCATCTCTTTTCAACCATGGAAAAGAATTCTAGAATTAAACCCTAAAATCTAGTGGGTTATACTCTCATTTTTCTCTCTCCAAATAAGATTCATGGAAGGATGTCAAAGATCCACTCTCTTTTAGTGATGCTGGAAATCTGTACAAAGCGGATCACACTTTTACTCTCTCTCTCTTGATCAAATTGGACCACTGAACTGGAGATCTCTTTGGGGGAGAAAAATATCATATATTCATTCAATAAACTGAATCGAGGAGCCCCACCATTGATTTCCCCATTGATATCCCATGGTAAAACTAAGAAACCAAATATGGATGGACTAGCATAATAATTCATGCCACAGGATCATGGAGTCTTGTAATAATAATTGAGAAGGAAGGGGTAGAAAATCTAGGACATGTGGATATAATATAATGCTCATGCATTTTAAAAAAAATAACCATGTGATTTCATGTATAAAAAATAAAAACATTTACATTAAAATGGATGATTAAATGAAAATAAAAAACACACAAAAAATTTCATATTAAATCCCAAATTTAATTAACAAAAAATATTTATTCACAAATCGATACCATGAAAATTAAATTCACATGTTATTTAATATAAAACAATATGACACATATCCACCTTGAAATTTAAAACCCTAAAAAATGGTGATTATGAACAAACTAATCTATGTTCGACTTGGGAATATCCTGAACTGGAAACAACTAAAAGGAGTGTGACCCAAATAGCCCTTACCATTTTTGAACAGTGATATTTGTATCTCATAGTTGAATGATATTGAAAAAGGTGCTAATACGATTAGAATTAAACAATTATAAAAAAATTGTTATAAAATTCATAATTTTTTCATACATAAGTTTCCATTTATTATGATGACATGGAGGAAGTCATAACATCAAATCACATGATAATGATTCCACAAAATAACTCATTTATTCCATGTAGAACGCAGAAAAAATAGAGCATTATCCATCCTCATAGAAATCATAAAAAAAGTCTCATAAATTCAATAAGAATTGTAACTTAGTAAAAAAAATTCCAATCCATAAAATAACAAAAAAGGAGAGGAAAATATAGAAAATACATATTAAAAGGAAAACGTAGGAAGAGTCTCCACTTGAACCAATAAGAACTAATGGGGACCTTATAATCCAGCACTGTCGGCTTTAAGATGAGACACATCACCTAATAAATCAGCAAGAAGACCATTGACGCTAGGAGATTTTAGATCTGTAAAATACCAAATCAGAATCTCCACCCATGGTGATGAACTCCTAAAACAAATCCAAAAGGATAGACCCTTAAAAAAGGAAAATGATTAGGACACATTCAAGCAGTCCCAAAATCATCGAACAACTATTAAACGTCTGAACAAAATATTAGGAGGCCTGCTAGAGACATGTGGGAAAACAAGCCAGTAAAGGGAAACAAAAACTATTCTAGACTAAATAATGAAACATAATTCTTAAAAATAGAAAACTAACAAAAATACACAAAAAGTGTAAAAAATCCTCAGAAGCTTGGTGATCATCCAAGTAACAATCAAGATCATTGGACCCAAAAACTAATCAATACAATCATTAAACTCAGTACAAGTCCATAATGGAATAAAAAAATCCCATAGGACATGAAGAAACACACTAGAGATAACATAAGATCAACTCCTTGGAAAATTATAGACACGAGATACATAGGATCCTAACAATAAATTACTGGTAACTTTCTTTCATACATACTCCAACAGCACATAGAACTCTTCCTACCCAAAAACCATAGATACATACAAGAAGTAACTGTAAAAGGAATCTATAAGGGTCTATCTGGTCAGTAATATAGGAGACGTAAAGAAAATAAAATATCACCAATATATTTAAATTACAATAAAAGAGAAAAAATGACCAGGATAAATGAAATAAAAAATCATGATGCAATGTAAAATCCACTAGCAAAAAACATTTGAAAGTAAAAGATAATCAATTTAAAATTTTACAAAGTAAAATATAAATCCGATTAATTTTTAATACCACTCTATTATGGTGATCATTATCAGAGTATAACCTACTCTAAAATCATGAAACCACATTGTCATACTGTGGAGGAGTTTGCTGCCTGAGGGAAGAAAACAACCAACAATAACATGGATTTATTTGGTATTTTTATTAGAAAAATTAGAAACTGAATTACATGTTAATTATCTAGTTATTATATAACCTAAAATAATGTTCATTTATATTTTATGGCATGAAAAAAATTAGATAGAAACAAAAGGATAAATTTTCATATTTCCAAACAATATGCAATATTCAAATGAATTATAATAACGAGGGAAAAAATAGGTAGTGTCCAATAAAAAACCAAGTGTTAAAACCACACACCTGGTACTAGAAAAACACTCATGTATGTAAAAAATTAAAATAGTTAAAACATTCAATATATTAACATAAATAGAATATAAAAATTCAAATCACATAAATTTAATAAAACCATAATAAAAAATATGAGAATTTAATTACATATTCAACAACATTTTAAGAATAAAAAACTGGAAATAATGAATTAAAGTGGAAGAAGAAATGAATATAATCTAGGGGAATAATACATCCCCAAAATAGAATATATTAAGACATTTTATTTTGAAATAAGAATATAATTTAAATCCATTAAGAGATAATTGTTCAAAAGTTATATGTTGAACAAAAGATGAAAGAATGTAGTAAAGGATGACACAAAGGATTTATGTCATTCTGGATTTGGACATTGTGCAC
Source organism: Viscum album (assembly GCA_963277665.1). Classification (NCBI taxonomy): domain Eukaryota; kingdom Viridiplantae; phylum Streptophyta; class Magnoliopsida; order Santalales; family Viscaceae; genus Viscum; species Viscum album. The sequence continues at coordinate 939,358,523 of OY728150.1, forward strand.
AGGGTAGGATCATCACTATTTTTCCACTATGAAAAAGAATAAAGGGAGTAAATGAAGAAGGATAAAACAACATGAACAAGAAAAAAATGTGATACATTCATGAAACACATGATAAAAAACAAGAATCACTCACAATGATTAAAAATAAAATAGACACATAAAGCTAAAAAATTTAACAGAACCCCATTAATAGTTCTTGGTATCACCATTATTCATTAATAAGGTGGTTATGAACCACTAAAATCATAGTCTACTTCTCATACGAGTCTAATTTCGGTGTTGTTCAGGTAGGCATCATTTAGGTCCAGGAAATAAGATTATCTACCGGGATGTGGATTCTAGTGTAGAACCACCACTATATAATATTTAATAAAGATTCCAGAATATATTAAAGGAATGATAATTTCCATTATTCATTACTATTTCTTCTTTATCAAACTTGGGATTAATGTACATGTAAGATGTCAACCTGGATGCCACTAAACCGGTGCTCTAAGCCAATTTTTTAAGCGGCCTCAAACATTCCTCCCCATACACTAGTGGTTGCCTCCTGGATGTGAAGGCCTAGGTTGTGAAAGTGGGAAGACTATTCCCACTTATTATAGTAATCAAAGAATAGAAATAGAAAAGTATCATCTATATCAGTAATAATAATAGTGAAGAAGAAATAAATAAAATGAAACAAATTGGGTTATAATAATAAATGAAATGCTATAAGATCTCGAACATCTATGTCATACATATTGAACTTATTTCCCACTTGGTCAACCATAAATATACATGAGTAAATAAAATAAATAGAAATAAATTATATAGATCTATTACTAAATATGATCCAATCCACATACCTAATCTGCACATACATATCTGAGAAACTCTCCTTCATCTGCCCTGTGACTTAGCTAAAACCAAGTAAATGTCTTCTCATGTAACCTTGTAAAATGGTGGACTGAGCTAGTTGTGAGTAATAATTCATTAGGGAACCACCAATGTGGTCCTGTACATTTCTAGTAATATGCAGTGTATATAAAGTGAGTAACTTTTTAGGTTAACAAGAATAGAATAATTAATGTTGGAAATAAGATGAAAGAAAAATCATACAAGAAATTCCCAATGAAGGCGCTCAACCTATCCATGGAACAACAGAAGATAAAGATTAAAATAATTCATGTGAAACCAAAGTTTATCATGGGTCCATAATCTCAATCAACTTGGAAATGTGAAATTATGTATATATATATATATTCCCATAAATATATTTATATGTATACACATAAATATATATATATATATATATGAGTGGGGTAATAAATAATATACTCAATGGTAGTTGATCCTTGGGTCTGTAATCCTAATCAATTTGACATCCAATGAAATGGGCATTGATTTGGATATCATAACTCTCAAGCCATGTACAATTAAGTTGATCTATGGTTCTGTAATCCCTATTGACAAATACCTTCTTCTGTCAACATTGAAAATGTCTCTAAGAAAACATAATCACCATTGAGGAATATAATAACTTACTATCGGTTCACCCATACTGACATATAATAACTATAACAAATGATTATAGGGAATACGTCTAGATATTATATAAATGGTCATTGATCTGGACAACATTCCACTCATGCCATGTAAATTTAGTTTTATGTCTGAGCCCTAGGTCCTGATCCATATGGATTCATGAAACTGGAACTCAGATGAACCTTAAGGGTTTGACCATTAGTCAATCTAAAAAATGAATTCTCTATGGACCCAAGTACATGATCAACATCTAGTAATATATAATCATCTCAATAGCCCCAACCCTCTAAAGAAACTAAGGGTGATGTAGTGATGGTGCTCCCACCTGACCCTATAGAGCATCCTAGGTTTCACTTGAGGATAGAGTAATCATCCATTGGATACAACAGTGAGGAGAACCATGTCCACCACCATAATCAAGTAATTAATTAGGTAGAGCATAATCATCCCCATAAATCCATAAAGCATAATAATCCATTAGAATCATCAATAGGGAATCCATTCACATCTATCCAAATTAAGGGACTCCATGCCTAAATTTTGGAGAAAATAATAATCCTCAAGTATTATCAATAAATTTTACATGTCTGTATATCATAATCATAGGCTGAAAATTCTAATACCATAGAATACATTAGAACTTCCAAATAAAAACAAAACAATAAATAAGGGATCAGAAGTCGGACATAGAAAACATGACTGGAAATCCCAATATAATAAAAAACCACAAATTCTATTAGAAGAAGGATCCTAGGTTACATTTCGGGGAATCCCAATAGGAATTGTCGAATCATTTCAAGAACATCATCCTGAAACCATGAATCATATATAATAATCATCAATGCATTAGTAGTAAACACATGAATAATTTAATAAAAGAGTAATGGTGTCTGAACGCATAAACCCACAACTAATTCCGAACCCCCATGGGCTTATAGGTTTTGTGTGAATCCTATGGTTACACCTGGTATCATATCTACCCAAACCTAATTTACAACATTAAGGTAGGTTAAGAATCAAGATACCTAGTATGTATGATAGGTCAATTAATAGAAGTGTAATACTACTAGGGATCCTCAAGGTCATCTAGTAAATAGAGGCATCCCTTTTGGGGTACACTAAGTAACTATGTAAAAAAGGAATCTATCTTAGGATCCAAAATTAACAATAAGAAGAGGAATACCACATGGGATCCTCGGTCATGGTCATAACCTCAAATCATGGATAAAGCTGGTATATTGGGGATTTTAGTGACATCAAACACACATCTAGTACAATTTATCTCTTTTGTTTAATAAAAATTTTAATTAAAAGAATTTTAGTAGAGGATATTCCTAAAGGGTGCGACAAAGCATACACATATTACATGGAAATTAATAAATACTAAACGACATGTATAATAGACCACATACCTTTACAGAGATTTAAACTAACTTTCTAACGGACAATAGTAGTTGTGACGACCTTTCCAAGATCATCCGGCATGTGTAGGGTCCTATATCACAACCAAACCCTCATAAAATAATTAATTATAAATATAATTTAATTAAATAATTAAAATTATTAAGATAAAAAATTTAAATGATTTAACTTATAAGGGTATAACACCCAAAAATTCACTAGACAATCTAGTCACACCGGAACCACGAAAAAACACTCACCAACAACACAAGAAGCATACTAAACCCTGAATCATGCATAAAACCTAAGAAAAAATTCCAAAAAAATCATCCAACATGTTAATTAAAAGAATTAAATATTTATAAAAACACCACAATGACATACCTTGAATAAAATACATGTGGTGAAGTGCGAAAAACCTCTTAGGATGGCCTCATCATAGGTAGAGTAAAATCCCCAACTAAAATGTATGATTCCAAGATGCTCCAATGGAATATTCAAATAACCTTAAACGGAAACTCCTAAAATTAGGAATGATGGGAGAAGAATAGTATAGAAGGAAGTTAGAGGAATATCATAATCACCAATATAATAAAAATGCACCAAAAAACAACATTGATTGGTGAAGGATATAGGGAGGTAGATAGATGCTCATTTGAGAGCCTTTGTGTATGCCCTCCTCTTGTGTGATGGAACAAACTAGGGAGGAACCCAATATTCCCCATTTTTAAAAATTCATCCCACATATTACACAGTGTGTAACTTGTACATTCCATATAATAGTTTCAGGACATGTAATAGTTTTAAAAATCATGTATTCCTAGGAGAAAGTACCTTGATCTTGTTCTTCGTGAATCTACTGGCAAAACCCCATGAACCATTACACGTTGTGTAAATGGTACATGATGTGTAAATCTCGCAACAACTATTTTCAACAGCCCAACTGCCTATTCATTATATGGTGTTTTGTCTACCCCCAGGACATCCATAATAACATTAAACACTTCCAAACACATCACTTCAAAGCATTCAAACAATATGGACCTTGTTTTAATTTTTGGTTCCCAAAATATCCCATCCACCAATGGAGAAAAATTCGAAATTCACTTAAATTTTATCCCGGCCTAAAACATGGGACATTACAACTTACCCACCTTAAAAATTATTAACCCTGAGAATCCTTTGGGAGTAAAAAAATCACCTGATCTACCCAAGTCATTTGTTTTTACTAAACGGATGTGTGGAATTTTCGAACGTTAGTGCATTCCCAAACTCCACTTAAATCTTATGGTGATTTAACTGTTGAAACTCAAGCCAAAATTCACATCCAAAGAGGGAACATTGATACAATGGTTTATTGAGTCTATTTAACCCAATAAATGATCATGTCATCATCTCTTTATTTAAATGACCTATGGAGCTCTCTATCATAGGTTCTAGATTTCATTTTCCAATTCCATGTCACAGTACACCCACTGTCAAAATTGATTAAAAAATGTTCCATCAATTCTAACATCACATTCGTTCTAATAATTCTCACCAATTCCTATAACCAACACCCAATGAAGTTTTCTTGACTAACTAGTCCATGTCTAATGCCCTTCGAAATCCCAAACCATCATCTAGTGATTGTTCTCATCCTTACGTGACCCTTCTCACAAGAGGGTAAAAATATGGAGACCACAATACTGCTCCACACCCTAGGATAATCCTTTTCATCAAACCATAAAAAATAAATAGTATTTATATAATCACATTCCCCCAATAACCATTTAATTTAATAACAAGCATGGATAGAAATTATCTCATACCTAAGCATCAATGAAAATTTCTCTTGTCGCCCATTCCCAATCCATTGAAATTGTACCCACATAAAAAGCCATAATTTGAAAATAAGATGAGGATCACTACCCTTAAATTTCCAATGATTAAATACACACATTATGACTTATATTATGCTTCTTAACCCCAACCAAAATAGGTTATTCCACCCAACCATGAATGTTATTTAAAAAAATGCTCATCATTAGGCCAATGATCTCTCAGAATACTTTTGAAAATGTCAAGATAGATCATCATTTTTTCTAAAATGGAGTGTACTAGGATTCCATCAATATTCATGTATAGATGTCTCATATCCTTGTTCTCATCAATAGGCCACACTTTCATTTATCCGAACCTTGACACCACATCTCGTGATAATGTGTGGCTAGGTCCATTAATGGGTCTTCCATATCACAGAAAAAGATTTATCCCCAATTTATCATCTACTATAGAGATAAACTCCTCATTTATGTCAAAAATTTTGAGAAAACATGCATGGATAATTTATTTTAAACCCTCAATCTTTGGATTGCACCTGTCCACTCACAGATTATGATTTAAACAGTTCCATGTGTAATAGACACGTACCTTCGTCAGCCGGCTAAAACTTACGCAATTAATCCATCTTAAGGAAAAACTAAAAATTCTACATGGAACACTAGTCTCATAAATTGGAATCTTCCTTCAATATCATCTTTAAAATTAGGCACCTCACTTGTTCCATGATATTTGCATGACCGTTTATCACCTATCATTGTTCCATTCACAAGATTCTACCAACAATATAACCACTTGATAATATTGGAAACATTTTTCAATAGGGAAAGCCACCCGGAATGTTCTTCCTATTAAAGACAATCTTGAAAAATATGCACCCTAGGTGATTCCACAAAATCCAAATGCATCAAAATTCCTATGATGAAAAAAAGAGAACTAACCGTGCATCAGTCTCAAACGAGCTGATAACCAAGTACATTGCCTAGAGGGAATCCATAAACCTGAGACAACCCTACTCACATGTTTTCCTTGATCAATATAAATTTCAATTTACAAGATTCCAACCAAAACTAAGGGACTCTTGGACTCCCACTTAAATTTAGAAGTCAAGTCTCCTAAATGGGTAACTAGGCCTAACCACCTAGCCCAAAAGGTCAAAACTATTCATGGAAGTAAATATAACAATGACCTACAAAGGTTAAAAATATAATATTCATCCTACTTAGGCCATGATATTCATCGAGAAACCTTATAAGGAAATTATACCTTGATTATCATAATTTTAATATACAAATAATGATGAGTTGACACTCATTTGGAATTAATATATAGTAATAACCCCTCCAGGTGTAGTTAACTATAATCATTAGGTGTCAATCGACATCATACAAAGAGACCTGACTAAATCACCAAATACATAAGGATACAAACTTATAGGGCCTACTAGAAAGGAATAAACTATCGATAATCACCTACAAAGTTCAACAATAAATACACAACATCATACAATGATCTATGTTGTGTCGTAATCATGTGGTTCAGTTAAGTAGAATTTCATTCCAATCAGTGCAAGAAAACACCGTACTGGCTGTTATTGGTGTGTCATGAAACCAAAACAAAGAAACAGAACCCTATAAATGGGTTTATCACATTGGAATCGTATTCCCTATCGACATATTAATGTAATGCCATTACCCTAGATTCCTAGAGTTTTTTCATTACGTTAATACATTGGCATTATTACAAGTAATCAAGTCCAAAAATACCGATCAGTTTAGCAGTCTTGGAAAATAGATTACATACATGAAAGTTATTACACATTCTAACATACAAAAAAAATAGTCCTGTGAGAATTACATTGTTCCCTTATATTAACCATGTATCTCAAACATAAAACACTTCTTGGGATCCTGGGAAAATAAAACATAATAAAGGGGTGAGCTCAGATTCTCAGTAAGAGTAAATAATTTAGCGGAAGGTAAAATAAACAATAGGCATGGTGAATAATTGAAAACACATGCCTTTACAAATAATAAACATGAACACTTTATGTAAGAAATATGAGCTAAGTAAATAATTCCATAATAAAGAATAGTCATGGGAATTCTACTAGTCGAATAACCACCTGGACAATCAATATTATTTTCATAATGGGGGAATGTATAATGTCAGACATTTTGAACAATTTTTTCAAGGCCTCGGCCAATACATCTAAAAATTATTAAGGACTTGACCAAAACCATATATCGAATTGGGAAAGGCCTAGTCCAATTACACGTCTAATTGTCTCATGATACTTATCGATGCATCGAGGAGCTATACGGGCTTCACCCATCACATTCTATTTCTAATACATTCCTCGTATGAAAATGTTGAAACAAAACATAAACATTCGTATTAGAACTATCAAAAGAAATTTTAATACTTTAACCATAAACCATGAATGGTATAAAAATAACACATCCACAGTCAAACATAGCACAAAAACTTCAACACATTATGGAATATTTGTATCATAATAAATCAACTTTAAAATGGTTTAAAACCCATCAAAGGATGTTTACATAGATATAAATTATTTGTAAAACTCTTTGAAAGAAATATCTCTTTTTCATTTAAACTTTTAAAAGTCACACAATTTAGAAAGGAAGACATTTAAAGACATTTTGGAATCAAAGTTTCCCATACCACTTTGAAACTTTTGAATGGAATTGTCATTTTAAAAACATTCATGTCCATATAAATAAATATTTACAAACCCATTTTACAAACATGGACATTAATGTGATTGACTTAGAAGAATAAATATTTAAAACATTTAAAATGATGTTTAAATAATTTATTCCCTTAAAATAATCCCATTTAAAAATGTTTTATGAAACATGGTCATGGATAATAAATATGTCCTAGTAAAAACATACCCATAAACAATCTCGAATAATAATGAGATTGAGGAATTAACCCTTACCTTGCACTTTCCTTTGGTTGAGGTTACGTTTAACCTACTATATAATGAAAATAGTGCGTTATTAAATTATAACAGAACCATATTCATATTTATTATATCATATATGATTCATTTATGACTTTATACTACCTATTTAATAATGATTTCAATGTTAAATTACGATTTTGGGTAATAATCACTTTTTTTATCGAATGTGTTTTAACTTGTTATTCTTGATCGTATCATTTAGATCATGATTTAAATGATTCCCTAATATAATCCTTGAATTATATATAATATATATTTAGAATATTAATATTTATAATAGATGTATATATGAAATGCAGGGCACCGTTTATGGAGACGCTAGGCCGTACGTACGCATAAACACTGTTTTCGTTTTCACATCGTATTGAACGAAAGTAAGTGAATAAGATCTATGTTATCACATACATACATACATACATACATGCATAAATATATATAAATATATACAGTAGCATTATTATGTCATATATTACATACTTATTAATAATATATATTTTTATAATCATCGTTGAATGGTGAACATGGAAATGAATCGCATCGCATCGTGGAGATGGTAATCCGTACGTACGCACGAGCGACAATATCATTTTTTTGATATTAAAATCCTATATAATTTTAAATTATATCATATATACATAATCAGTAACATGTTATATTTATTATTTACATTAATTATACATCATTATTATACCCATCCAATATAATAATGTATTGAATAACAACTACACCCCAACGTGTAGACGGTAAACCGTACGTACGCACGTACGGTGACATGTAATTAATAGGATCGATAGAATAATGAATATGGTTTGACCCTATTAATAATAACATCACAGTAAATATAAGATACTAGATTTAATTTTTTACAACGGAAAAAAACAAGGAGAGAAGAAGTGGAAGAAGAAAAGATCATGAAAGAGGTGATGAAATATTTACCTCTTCTTCGGGTTCTTCCTTTTGATTTGATCAAAAGGGCTCCATATGATAGTTTTATGATGAATGGAAGGCCTCTAGGATGAAGTTAGGATAGTTTAAAGGATATTTGGGCAGGGGTTGGCTGATCCAAATGGCTTTGAATGTGTGAATTTCAGATAAGGGGAGTCCCCTTTTATAAGAGGGGTGAGGAGCACCTTAGGAAAAGATAGAAATTTTATTTTATAATAAAATAATATTCGGTTTGTAATGGCTCCAAATTGATTTATTTCGAAGATAAAGTTGGTATGGGTAGAAATAATTTAAAAAAATAGGTTTTAGACAAGTTTAGGTTACCATTTTAACCTTATCTTTTATATTTAACACTAAGTTAAATAATTTAACTGTTACCATGTCTTCTTGTATTCTTACACTATATGGTTAATAAATGTACTATAAACATAAAATAGAACCTAAAGTGGTTTATTAATGACATATATAATATTATTTAATCCCTTTTACTGAACCTTCTATTTTTAGGAATATTATATCATCCAATATTATAGTATTTGTTTTAAAAATTAAATTGTATTAATTTTGACACTATTTGGTATTCTATTTTTGGGAAAGTCATAACAACCTTATCACTTTGAAAATATTTTATCTAATCAACCATAACAAGTCATATTAACCTATAAAATTATTGGAATTCATCAAAACTCCCAAATTACATTTATTTTGATATTTATAATATCAATTATTTTTATATTTCATTAATAAGGTAATTACTACATCTTCATTATGTCATAAATAAATTAAATTATTTAATGTCAAAAAATTATAAATAAAATATCATTATGTAGTAAATATTTTTATCTTTCTAATGAATATTTATAGTAGAATTTATATTATTTATAACCCTATATTAAAATGTTTTAGTTATAAAGAAATGAATTTAACACTTCTAACTCTTCTTTAAATTAAATAATAATAAATGTTCTAATCTAATCCAGGTGGACCTAAAGGGTCATATTTTATTCCTAATGTTATTTTTGGTCGAATTAACCTTATCCAATATAATTAGGGCATGTGTTAAGGTAATTATAATATCATTTTTACCCTTTATTGCCCTATTTACTTTTAACTTCGGTAAATAAAAGTCAAAAGTTACTATTCACTAAAAATTATTTTCATCTTATTGAAAAAAATTTTACTTACTAAGGTAAACCATGTCACTTGGAGTTTTGAAATTAAACTCACAGAAGCAGTAAAATTTAGTTTTATACAAATTTTCAAATGCTCCTAGAAGGTGGGTAAAAGACTGCAAAAAGTTCCATAAAATTATATACATCTAATTTTGTTATAAAAATATTCCAATGAATTACATTGAAATAATATTGTTATTATATATCTATTTTGTCTTAAAATAAATTTAAATAAAATATTTAATTATTTAAATAAAAAGTGGGTTTAAAACAATAATGCAATGTTTTTCACTATTTATCAAAAATTGAATGTTTTTAGAAAAATACCAAAAATTCACCCTAATATAATTTTGATATTCCGAATTCAAAAATGAATTCCATTTTACCAATTTCAAAACATAGATGTTTCATTAATTAATTTAAAATTAATTCTCGTTGACAAAACCAAAAGGAGTATTTTTTAGAAATAATTTCTATGAATAGATTGACACTTGTTTATGTCCAATTTGAAAGTGAAATTACTTAAAATGAAAAGAATTGGATTAAATGGTAAAAATATAATATATTTATACTTTAAAACAATTAAAATGTATAATTTAACAATATAAATTATTTTGATTAAAAATGTTTTTTTCAGTTAAAATGTAGTATATTTCACTATTCATCCAAATATGAAAGTTATCATAATAACACAAAAAATTTATTGAAACTAAATTATTATGTTCCAATTTTTTTTAAAAAATTATTTTGTCAAATTGAATATATAAAAGTATCAAATATTGGATTTAAAAAAGGTTCTCTATTAAAAGGTGGTAAAATTGCATTTTTTGAAAAATATGTCTTTTATCTGAAAAAAATGAAGTTGTTCTTAAATTATGTCTAAAAACTCAAAATATGGATTCTAAAATTATAAGTATTATATAAAGTTCAAATTTTAGTTAATACAATTCATAACCGATTTTGAACGGCTAGTTTGGTAAGTCGTGGTGCATTTGAACTCGGTGTTCCGTGTAGTGTAAGTTATTTAATTACTTTGAAGAAATAACGTCCTATGAAATCTTGGGGTTTTTTACTAAGGTCAAAACACCCCATGAGCATGAGGGCTGAGTCATCTACCTCTCCATTAAACACCTCAACATAGATCAAAACAACTTTCTATAAAAAGGAATATATATGAAACTCGAACTAATTGATTTTGATTCCACAAAAACCCTAAATGAAAAAACAATATTTATGTTTTTTACACTTTAAAAAATTCTCCTACTATTAATAGTAATAACAAAACACTTTCGGGCCTCTAACATAGGAATTCTACGTGCGGAATATGATGCATGAGATGCAACTATCCTTTTCTGGCCAAGAGTCAAAATCAAACAATAAACTCTTAAAAATGGGCCAAGATCCACAAATACATCAATTAAATCTCTCAAATGGGATGATATCCATAGATCTATTAAAAATAATAACATCCACCCAACATGTGCATTGCTCAAAGTGAAAATTGTATAAAACTGCAACATCACAGATCAAAACAACAATCCCATATCCGTGGAATCCAATACTTCTTACCAGAATAGGTTTTCTCGACGCACCAGTATGATATCCGTCATAGGTTATGATACATCCCTAATTCTCATTTCTACCATATCACAAATAGTTATACAATAGGAAAAGAAACAACTCGGATACCACTTTGTAGAATCCTAGCCTAGATGCCACTAAACAGTTGCACCAAGGAAGTTTGTTATGAGGTGTAACGCCCCGACCCCAGCTGCCCAGAGTCGGTGCATTACTTCGTAACATTGGCATGATCACAAGAAAGATCAAATCCCGAAGGACCGATTGGTTTAGTAGCCTTGGAAACACTAGATATATTCATAAGTTTTACATTACATCATAAGATGGAAAACTACTACAACAACATAATGTCTCCATAATCCACACTACTATCCCCTCATAATATCCCTGCAGGTCATGCATAATTTACTTCTTCACATCCTGGGGAAAATAAAACATAGAAAAGGGGTGAGCTCAAATGCCCAGTAAGGATAACAATATAGCGGAAACTTTCATAAATAAGAATAAACATTTAAGGCAATGTATAACTAAAACAAAAGCCTTTTAAAATTGAACTTCAACATGGTATAGCAAAAGTAAAATGAAATAATGCCATTTACTTATTCACATGGATATTCTACTAATCGAATAATCACATGCAAAAATCAATAACCACTTTCATAATGTTGGAATGCATAATGCCAGACTATCATAACCACATAGCCAAGGCCTCGTGCCAAGACTACAAATAAGATTTTGTCAAGGCCTTGTGCCAAGACACTAGTTTGTCTCATGAGACCTACCGATGCATCGAGGAGCTATAGCGGGCTCCACCCGTCACTTATTAAGTCCAATGCATTCCCATATGAAAAGGTTTAAACATAACATAAACATTCGTATTAAAACTAGCATACGAAATGTCAATACTTTCACAATAAACTATGAATGGTATAAAAATAGCACATCCACAGTCAAACATATCACAAAACCTTCAATACAATATAGAAGTTTTGTATCATAATAAATCAACTTCAAATAATCTTAAAATCCATCAAAGGATGTTGACATAGATGAAATCAAAATTCTTTTAAAAGAAATATCTCCTTTTATTTTGAAATCATTTAAGATCCATATAAAATAAAACATTTTCTTTGAAAATATTCTTATAAGCTTGTATGGGAAGCTTCGACGATTTTATAACGGCGGAAAATAACCGCACCCGCCGTATAAGTTAAAAAAAAACATTCTTACCTCAATTCTGTCGAAAAGGTTAAAAAGGACCTTGTTTTGAAAACGACGGAAAGATTCCTTTATAAACCTCTTATAAAATGTCAAAAAGGGTATAAATGACTTTAACCCATATTCTTGTAAATAGTAAAAATGTTTTGAAACACATTTTTAAGAAACATGGATGTGGATGATAAAGAGATCCCAGTAGATTATTACATATAAACAACCTCGGATAATGAAGAGATCGTGAAATAACCCTTACCTTGTACTTTTCCTTGGTTGGGGTAGGTTAACCTCCTGTATAATGGTGAAATATTTGTTATTAAATTATACAAGAATCATATATATTAATATGATATCATATATGATCTTTTAACATTGATTTGTTAATAATATCTTAGAATTATCGTCGTTTCGGGAGTTAACTTACTCATTTTCTTTTATATGTTTTGTTACATAAGCCATGGTTGTTGTATCTTATTCATATCCAGAATGATATACAGTCCTTAAACATCATTTTTAAATCATCAAATGATAATTATACTTGAATGGATACGATGGAGAATGAATCTCATCGCGTTCGTGGAGACGGTAGTCCGTACGTACGCACGAGCGACAATATCATTCTTTTGATATTAAAATAATATATAAATGGATGGTATATCATATATACAGAATCATTAACATGTTATATTTATTATTTACATGAGTTACACATCATTATTATACCCATCCAAATAATATTATATTGAATAACAATTACACCACGACGTGGAGACGGTAAGCCGTACGTACGCACGTATGGTGACATGTTATTCAAAGGGTGGATAGAATACTGAATATGATTGTACCATATTTATAATAACATCACAGTATATGTGAGATACTGGAGTTATTATTTCAGAATGGTAAGAACAAAGGAAGAAGAAGTGGAAGAAGAAATGAACTTAGAAAAGGGTGGTGAAATCATTACCTCTTCTTCGGGTTCTTCCTTTTGATTTGATCAAAAGGGCTCCTTAGGTTGGCTTTCTGATCAAACTAAGGCCTCTAGGTTGTATTGAGGGATGTTGGGAGAGTATTTGGGAAGAGTTTGGCCGAACCAAAAGGCTTTGAAGGTGTGAAGAAATGAGAAGGAGGAGTGCCCTTTTATAAGAGGGGTGAGGGGCACCTTTGGAAAAGTTAGAAATATTAATTTATAATAAATTCATATTCGGTTTACAAAGGCTCCAAAGTTGACTATTCAAAGGATGAGGTGGGGATAGGTTGAAAACAACTCATACAATAGAATTTAGACAGGTTTGGGTACTTATATTAACCTTATCTTTAAGTATTAACTCTAAGTTAATTAGTTTCACTTTTACAATGTCTCTTTGTATTTTTATATAATATGGTTAATAAACTTACTATATACATACAAGCGACCCCCAAGTGGTCCATTAATGAGGAACCTATCATAATATAAGTCTCTTGGCCGAACCTTAGATTTTTAGGAATTTAATATCAATTAATAATATAATATTTGTTTTAAGAACTCTTTTATGTCAATTTTGACACTATTCAATAGTTGATTTTTGTGAAACTCCTAACAGATTGATTACTTCGAACAAAGTCAATTAAATCAATCCTAATATATCATATTATCATAGAAAATTAGTTTAATTCATTAAAAGTTTCATATTATAATTATTTGGGTATTTATAAGATCAATTATTTTTATTTTTCACTATTTTAGTAATTACTGCATCATCATTGTGTCATAAATAAAATAAATTATATAATGTCTAAAAATTATAAATAAAATATCATTATGTAGGAAATCTTTTTAGCTTTCTAATGAATATTTATAATCGAAAATCCAACATGTATAACCCTATGTAAAAATTGTTCTTCTAAAAGATGTAAGCTTATGCCATTTTTATTTTTATTTTAACTTTATTAATATAAAGTGTCCCTACCACATACAAGTGGCTCCAAGGGGTCCCCAAATTGACCAAAGGATGCCCATGGTCGGGTATGTGTCCACCAATAAGGTTAGGACACGTTTTAGGGTAATTTTTTATTATTATAATATTATTTTTTTAACCCTTATTTACCGGATTTACCCTTTAACCATGGTAAATAAAATATTTACCACAGTAACTATTCAAAATGTCTAAAAATAAAAGTTACCTATTTACACAATTTGAACATCCTGATTCCAAATATGGAATCCATTTTCCTAAATTCAAAACACATAAGTGGCAGAAATTAATTTAAAATTAATTCCCGCTGTCAAAACAAAAAGCGTGTTTTTAAGAGATAATAACTATCAAAAGATTGACACTTGTTTATGTTCGGTTTAATTGTAAAATTATGTCCAATGATAAAAATTAAATTGAATGGTAAAAATATATTCTAAATATACTTTAAAACCACTCAAATTCATAATTTATCACTATTAATTATTTTGATTAAAAAAGTTATTTTTAATTAAAATTTAGTAATTTTCACTATTCATCAAAATATGAAAGTTATCCGAAATGTACCAAAATTTCACCCTAGGCTAATTTTGATATTCCGAATCCAAAAATGAAGTCCATTTTCAAATATAAAGTATATATAATTTCAAAAATTAGGTATTACTATTCACAACGGCTAGTTTAATTAGTTGTGGTGTGTGTTAGAACTCGAGGTTGCGTACAACACACGCTATCGCATTATTCAAAGGGAAACGTACCGTAGAAGCTTGGGGTGTTACATGAGGCCTCAAGTGAACCTCTTCATGTGGAAGATGATACTAACTAGAAACGAGGGACTAAGGAATGGAAGTGGTGACATTATGCCCTCAAATTAATGTAATTAGAAAGTGTATATAACTAAGAATCATCTATATCAGTACTAATTAGGGTGTGAAAGGAATAAATAATCTAAGAAATAGCATTCTATAAGAATAAATGAAATGATATAAAATCCCCAAATCCATGTCTTGCATACGAAACTGATTTCTTACTATTGCAGACATACATATATAATAGTAAATAAAAGAAAAATAAATAGTGTACAAGGCTCTATAGATAACTCCGAGCCAATTCACATACAGGATCACTACATACAAATCTAAGAAATGTTGTTCAATCAGTATTGGTCCTCATCCCAAACCTATGCCTTCAACCAAGTGTACATCTTCTTAGGTGCCCCAGTGTAATGGAATCATGATCTAGGTTTGATTACAAACTCAGTAGGGGACCCCCTACGCAGCCCTATATATAGTCAGTGGTTTGCAGTGCCTGTAAAGTGAGATACTCATCAGGATTACAGTAATTAAATAATAAATGGGGGATATATGTTGAAAGAAAATCTATACAGGACATTCCCATGTAAGATGCTCAACCTAGCCTATAAATAACTGAAGAAAAAGAATAAAACAAGTCAAGGTAAACCCTAATCGATCCCTTGGTCTTTAATCCGAATGAACTGGACAATGTTCTATCATGTATATATATAGATACATATACTTATACTTAAATTTGAATATACATGAGTGATGTGATAAATAACATACTCAATGGTAGTTGATCCTTGGGTTCATAATTCTGATCAAATTGAAATCTTGTGAAAAGGGCATTGAGTTGGATGTCTTACCAATCAAGTCTTTTATAATTAACTCAGCACTTGGGTTCATAATCCCAATTAAGAAATGCATGCTTTAGAAAACACTAGAAATGTATTCGAGTAAGATATGTCACCGTAGGGGGATATATGTCCCATAGCTGGGTTCACCCATTATCACCTCAAGTTACTGAAATGAATAATTCTAGGTAACACATTTGGAAATCCTATAAATGTTCACTGAGTTAGATTCCATGAAAATGATTCCATGTAAATATAGTCTTTGGTCTGAGCCATAGGTCCCAGTCCATATGTGTTTATCAAATTTGAACTCTGATGAACCCTAAGGGTTTGAAACATAAGAGATATGTAAAATCAATACTCTCTAAACCCAAGAAAATACTCAACATCAATTCGTATATAATCAGTTCAATATTTCCATCCTCGGGAAGAACTTATGGGTGATGTAGAAATGGTGTGTCCACCTAACCCTATGGAGAGTCCTAGGCATCACTCGAGGAGAGTGTAATCATCCATCGAGTAAGATAGTGAGGAGTGCCATGTCCACCACTACAATCAAGTAATCGATTAGGGAGAGCATAATCATCCCCATCATTTTGGGGAGTGTAATCATCCATGAGTATCATCAATAGGAATTCCATGCTCGTATATCATAATCAAGGGATGACATAAATGAATCGTGTACATTGTAATCATCCTCAAGTATCATAAATAAAGACTCCATGACCGTATATAATAATAATATACTAGAAACACATATCCTATGGAATACATCTAGACATCCCAATAATAACATAAAAATATAATAAAGGCATAGAATATGGACCCTAGGAAACACATCTAGGAATCACAATAAAAACAAAAACAAAAAAAAGGATTAGAAGCATGAAATAAGGTAACACATATAGGCATTACAATATAAAAATTCACATCATGTCAGTCACATTGTCCTCAAACTAAGAATCACCTCTGGTAATAATCTAAACAACAATAGTAAACATGTGAATGCATAAATAAATGTGTTTGGGTGACTAAATACCTAAATAGACTACTACTACCACAAACCCATGGGATTTTCAGTTCTGCATGTGTCTTAAGGTGACACCTACTACCATATGTACCCAAATACAATTTATTAACTCAGGGTTAGAAAAAAAAATTGTGGTACCCACTAGGTCACCCAGGTTAAGTCAGGGAAGTGTAATCCAACTTGAGATCCTCAAGGTTCACTATTAAATAAATTTATTCCCCTTGGGGTCCTCTATATTAGTATGTAAACATGTATCCCTCCTAGGATCCTAAAATAAAATTAATAAGAGGAGTTCCATAGGGTATCCTTGGTCTTGATCATAGCCTTAAGTCATGGATAAAGCTAGCACACTGGGGTTAATAGTGACCCAAGGTGCTCATCTGGTACAATCTACAACATTCATTGAATTAAAAAGGTTAATTAAAATAATTTAAAAATGGGGCATCACCCTCTGGCGTGAGTCCAAGCATACACATATTACATAGACATGCCTGAATACTAAAGGTAAGGTATAACATAACACCTAACTTTAGGAATCTTTACAATTATTTTCTAAGGTGGGAGAAGCTTCCAAGGACCATCTACAATAATCCAACACTTCTAGGGTCCCATATCCCAAACATAACATCATCAATTAATTAATTATAATTTAATTTAATTTATTAATTGAAATTACTAAAATAAAAAATTTAAACAATTTCACTAATAAGGGTATAACACTCAAAAACTCATCAGCCGATCTTGTCACACTAGAACTGTGACAAAATTATCCCCAAAAACATATGAATAATAACCAACACTAAATCAAGAATAATTCATAATAAATAGTTCTAAAACAGTCACCCAAAATATTAATTAAAATCATTAAATCTTTAAAAAATGCCATGATAACATACCGTGATGAAACAACACACGGTGAAGTGATGATGGCCTCTTAGGAAGACATCATCCCTAGTAGTGAAAAACACCAAACCGAAATTTATGATTCCCCCATTCCCTAGAGAAATCATTATATAAACCTGAATAAAAACTCTAGAAATTTGGAATTATATAATACGAATATAATATAATGAAGTCTAAGGAATATTGTACCCTCCAATGCTGTCGAAATATACTAGAAACACCCTTGATTGGTGAAGGTTGTAAGAAGGGTGGAGAGGAGATCAGCTAAGAAGATTCATGAATTACCTCCTATAGTGCGATGGAATAAATGATAGAGGATCCCCCTTTCCCCATATTCTTAAAATCCATCATGCGCATTACACAACGTGTAACTGTTACACATTGTGTAATTTATTCATGACATGTCAAAGTTTTAAACATCGTGTATTCCTTGGGGTAGTGCCCCTGAGATTTCACATCAAGAATCTACTGGCTACAACCCATGAACTATTACACATGTTGATAATGGTACATAGTATGTAAATCTCCCAATAGTTGTTTTAAATTGGCCAACTACCCATTTTTTCTCTGATATTTTCCCAAACCATAGGGACATCAATCAAAACATAAAACATTTTATAAGACATCACATTGTGACAATTAATCACCTAGAACCTCATTCTAATTTATGGTTCAAAAATGGATTATCCATGAATAGAGAAAAATTAACATTTCTCACAAATTTAAACATAGTCCAAAACACATGGCATTGCAGTCCAGTTCCCTCTCATCTCCTTTTCTTTTCCATTAAAACATAGGAAGAAAAGTCACTGGGAATCCCTAAAATCAATGATGCTCTATACTCACTCTTCTATCTTAATGCATGCTTCGGATAAGAATGTTAGAGATCTTATCTCTTTTGGTAAATTAAGAAAGTTGGAAAATGGATATCACAGTGGTACTCTCTCCCTCTTAGTCTTACTGGATAACTGAACTAGGGCTCTTGTTGGGATATCCAAATCCCCTCTATTCTTTCAATCATCCAAAATAGGGACCCCGCTATTTTTCTTCCCTCAGATCTCTCTTGGGAAATATCGGATTCCAAATATGGGGGAACTAATGTAATAATGTGCACAACATGATCATGGATTCCAACAAAAATAATAGATTAGCCAAGCGAAGAAAAGAAAGGATATGTGGACAGTAGAGAATTATCAACTAGTACCCAATAAAATAACCACATAATAACATGTATGAAAAACTAAAATCATTTATATTAAAAAATAATATTAAATTAAATTAAAAAATTAAAATATAAATTCAAATTAAATCTTTCATTTAATTAAAAACATAGAATATTTAGAAATTTCCACCTTGGAAATTAAATGTAGAATATATTTAATTTTCAAAAACATGACACACAATTTGCATCATTGTTTTCAAAAAAAATATATAATAAACCATTAATTTAATTATGTACAAATTATTAATTTTTTCCCATAATAGTAACATGTTTCTTTTGTGAGAGGTATTCCTGTAACAGCCCAAGATTTTATAAAAAAATATTCTTTTTAATTTTATTAAAGTCTTGTGTTGTACGTTACACCAAAAGGAGCTTGCACAACACACATCCTTGACTTGCCTTGCATTACACGCAATCACGACCTTCCTCGATAGCGTGTGTAACACGCAATACCGAGTTTCACTAAACAATGATATGCTATTAAAACTAGCCGTTATGAATAGTAATAATCACTTTTTGAAATTTTATAAATTTTATTTTTCAAAATGGACTTCATTTTTGGACTCAGAATATCGAAATTAGCCTAGGGTGAAATTTTGGTATTTTTCTGAAAACTTTCAATTTTTGATGAATAGTGAAACCACTAAGTGGTAGGTTAAAAACTGAATTTTGCATAAAACTTAATTTTACCGCTTCTGTGAATGGAATTTCGAAAATCCGAGAGACACGGTTAATATCAAGGACTAAAATGTGGTTCAATGAGATGAAAATAATTTTTTGGTGAATAGTAACTTTTTACCTTTTTTTACCGCGGTTAATAGTAAATAGGGTAACTAAGGGTAAATATGATATTAATATTACCCTAACACATGTCCTAATTCTATTGGACAAGTGTAATTCGACCAAAAACAAACTTAGGAATAAAATATGACCATTTAGGCCCACTTGGATTAGATTAGGACATTTATTATTAATTTATTTAAAGAAGGGTTAAAATAGTTAAAATCAAAGTTTAATAAGTAAATCATTTTTAACATGGGGTTATACATAAGATAAATTCAATTGTAAATATTCATTAGAAAGCTAAAACGATTTACTACATGATGGTATTTTATTTGTAATTTTTAGACATCAAATAAATTAATTTATTTATGACACAAAGATGATGCAGTAATTATCTTGTTAATGAAATATTGACATAATTGATGTTATAAACACCAAAATAAATGTAATTTGAGACTTTTTATGAATTCCACTAATTTTCTAGGTTACTATGATATATTAATGTTGATTTAATCAACTTGGTTCGAACATATAATTCTGTTATGACTTTCACAAAAATCATATATCAAATAGTGTCAAAATTGACACAAAATAGTTTTTAAATCAAATATTATATTATTAATTGTTATTTTATTCCTAAAAATCTAAGGTTCGGCCAAATGACTTAGATAAGGATATATATATTAATAATAAACAATTTGGGGTTCGTTTGGCATGTTATAGTAAGTGTATTAACCATATAGTGAAAGAAAACAAAAAGACACGGTAAAAGTTAAATTATTTAACTTAGAGTTAAATCTAATTGATAAGGTTAAAATAAGAACCTAAACTTGTCTAAATCCTATTGGATGATAGGATTTCGACCCATCCTCACTTTAGCTTCGAAATAAGACCCTTTGGAACCATTATAAACCGATTTTGACTTTAATATAAAATAATATTTTGAGATATTCCTAAGGTGCCCCTCTCCTCCCTTATAAAAGGACACCTCCTCCCCCTCCTCCTCACACCAAATTGAGCACTCAAGCTCGGCCAACCCCTGCCATTTTCTCCTCTTCACTTCCCTAGAATAATCCTAGAGGTCCTGGTCATCTTCAAAGACCAATCTTAGTTCCCTAAGTGGAGGATTCAAAGAGGCGTTCCAAAGAAGAGGTAATATCCATTACCGATCTTTTCAATTTCTTTCTTCTTCAACTTCTTCTTCTTTAGTTGTTTCATTACGAAGTAATAACATCAGTATCACTCATATACTGATATGTTATTATAAGTATGAAACAACCCTATTTCACCATCTATCCATCCTACGGAAAAAGAAATCACCGCGCGTGCGTACGTACGGAATACCGTCTCCACGCCGTGGTGTAATCTATTTTTCACCACCACCTTACATGGATGGGTATAATGGTGTAAAGAATAACTATACATAGTTATTACAACATCATATTGATTCTGATATATTGTATAATCCACTTCAATTCAATTCAATATTTATAGAAATGATATCATCGCTCGTGCGTACGTACGGACTACCGTCTCCACGACGCGATGAGATTCATTCTCCATGTTAACCATTTAAGAATGATTATAATGTATATATAAGAAATAATAATGAAATATATGAAATTATAAAGCTACTGGATTTATGTATATATATACATATGTATGTCATCTACTTACTTCCATTTCAAGACAATAAGGAAAGGAAAACAGCGTTCATGCGTACGTACGGACTACCGTCTCCATGAACGGTGTTTTTCATTTTATTTATCTACCTATTATATATATATATATACTGAATATATATGATATATAAATCATATTTTATATTCTGGAAGTAAGTAAATCATGATATAAGTAATAATGATGTCAAGAACAACAAGTCAAAACACCTACGATAAATGAAACGATTTTACCCAAAACGCTTCTTTAACATGGAATTTACAAAAGAACGGGTAATATAATGTCATAAGTGAACCATATATGATATCATAACAATGAATATGATTCTGTAATAAGTCAATAACATGATTTAAATCATTATACAGGAGGTTCGGACACTTACAAAGCAAGTCGGACCTAAGGTAAGGGAAATATCACAATCTCATTTTTATCCGAGATTGTTTATTCGTAAGTATTTACTGGGGTGTATTTTATCATCCACATCCATGTTTTATCAATATGTAATATTATTTCCATCCACCTAAAATTGTTTAAATCCATTTTTACCCTTCGGTGAGTTTTTAGTAATACATATGAAAGGAATCTTTTGTCGTTTTTCGTACGAGGTACTTTTTGACTTTTCCGACAAAAGTACGAAGAATGTTTTTTTAACTTATACGGCACGAACGGATTTCTACTGTTTTATAAAGCCTTATTTTCATGAAGCTTCCTCTAAAAGATTTCATGACTATTTTCAATAAAATCTCTTTCTTTTAAAATTGCATGATGTTTTGTGAAAAGAAATTGATTTTGAAGAAGAAAGGATATTTTCCTCAAGAATTCAATTCAAGTATTTTATCAAAATTATTTTCCATCTAAGATAATAAAAAGGGTTCTGTTTTTATCCCTATTATTACATGGATTTGATTATGTTGTGATGGAAATATTTTTATGAATTCCTTTATCTTATATGAATTGTTTTATGATGTCATGTTGTTTAAGAACCCCATTTTTATTACATGGGTTATGAAATGATGTATGATTTATGATTTTGTGGCACACATAAGAATGGTATCATTATGAGATGGGTGGGACCTATATCTCCCTCCAATGCATTGGGTAAAGATTTTATATCTCATGAGATAGACATGGCTGGAATGGTAGGTTATACAGGTTCAGTGAAACAGGACTGAAACGAGGGTTACTCGATTCAGAAAGGGACTTTGTCCACTAAGATAGTCTTGGCAATGAGTCTTGACTAACAAGAAATGATTCTCTATGATTATGTGTGTATGCCACAATGAATAATGTTTTAAGTTATGGTTTCATTTTCACTACTATGATTTATCACATGTTATGAAATTATGCTCTCTTTTGCAGGTTAAGATTTCCAAAAATGTTATGTTCTTATGAAAATTATGTGATTGATATTTCTTTTGTTTACCCTTACTGAGCATTTGAGCTCACCCTTTTATGTTTTCTTTTCCCCAGGATATAAAGAAAGGTTTTAGGTATAAAAAAAAGGAAGATCTTTATGGGAGATGTTGAAGATTTTTCACCACGATTATAAGATTATAGTCCGAGTTTCCAAAGACACTAAACTATTACGGTCCTTGTGTGTGTGTTTTTGTAATGTACTAAGTATTCCGCAAAAGTAATGTAATGTCCATGTACGTCAGGCTTCGGGTCTCTACAGTTGGTATCAGAGGAAAGGTTTAGTCAACCTTTGGAAACTAGGATGCGAAAACGTTAGTGAGATCCCTAGAGATATTTCTAAGGTATGTCTAGGGATGTCTCTAAGGTTAAGTATATGTATAGGTTATAGTCCTAGAATTGCGCTAACGATCTTCGAATTTAACCTAAGATGTTAGATATTGAGGGTACTACCCCTTTATTATGTTGTTTTCCCTAGCATGATTTTTTCCTCTCATACTATTCTTTTGGGGTTTTAGACGATGGCTGGAACCCGAAGGAACCGTGTTAATGCGGAATGTGATGGGAAATGCAATGATTGTCCCCCTGAGCAACCAAACGATATGGGAGCCGGAATGCAAAATCTTGTAGCCATGCTCACACAACTTTCTCAAGCTATGAATCATGCAGGACTTCCAAACGATCAAAGGAAGGAGCAACATTCTGTTGAATCGTTCATGAGGCAAGGTCCACCTTCTTTCAGTGGGTCTACTGATCCATTAGTTGCTGAACAATGGATTAGTACTACTGAAAAGATATTTTCAGTTCTTCAATGTTCTGAACATGATAAAGTCATCTTAGCAGTATATCGTTTGGAAGGTGAAGCTGATCAATGGTGGAATCTTATCAAGAATACGAGGCCAAGAGATGAAATTGAGTCCATGGAATGGGACGAGTTCAAGAACCTGTTTTTCAGTAAGTACTTCCCTCGTATTCTTCGAACAAAGATGGAGAAAGAGTTTCTTGAACTGAAGCAAAGGGACGATGAATCTGTTGGTACCTATGAAGCAAATTTTACAAGACTTGCAAGGTATGCTTCTGGAATTATCATTCAACCTGAAAGTAAAGTTGATCGATTTTTCAGTGGCTTAAAACCAAGTCTTCGAAGGGCATTAGCTATAAGAGACTTCAGTAGCTATGAAGAAATTGTGCGTTGTGCTATCAAGGTAGAAATGGAAGTTGGTGTTACATATCCATCTCATGGTTTTGACAAGAAACGAAAGATGGAGTTCAAGGAGAAATCTCAGAATAATGATGAAAAGAAGATGAATGTTTCCTTATGCACAAAGTGTGGGAAGAAGCATGGTGGAGATTGTCTTAAAGGGACTAGAAAATGTTTTAAGTGTGGAAAAGAAGGTCATCGAGCAGCTGAGTGTCGAAGTAATGGAAAAAGGGTTTCTAATGATGTGAATAAAGCAAACACTGCAGAGAACGCACCGCCAACACTTCAATGCTTCAAGTGCAAGGAAATGGGGCATTATGCTAATAATTGCCCTCATCCAAGGGTTAGTGATGATCAACATGAGCAACCACTGAAGGCAAAGGACAAAGGGAAATCACATGCGATCACTATTGGCAATGTTGAATATGACAACGATGTGGTGGAATGATTAAGTGTTTATGTAATGGGATTCCAAAATAATGTTGTATCATTGAGTATTGCAATATTTATTGATGTGGTATTCAAAGTGATTGAGATATTTTTTGGAAATAAGATGATATGCGAGAAAATGAAATGTTTAATAGTATTCATGAGCTCATGATTAATATAAGGACTAAGTGATATCATGGTTTGAGTATATAGAATTTTGAGGATTTTGGTATGTGGAAAGTGTTAACTTTTAACTACACTCATGTTTTCACTAAGGTATTCAAGAGAATACACGATTAAGGACTTTGAGTGTTTGGAATGTGACCAACAAGACATATCTTATGATATGTGGGGATCAACGACAGTATTAAATCTCTGGTAATCGTTGTCACTATATTATGAGAGTGGACTGCAGTATTATGTATAAGCCTAAAGATTAGACTGGATTATGTTGGACATAAGTTAGTATTGTTTAAGGATAGAAGATTTTCGATATTATTGATGGGATGTTATAGTAACGTAGTTTTAGAAAAAGGGACAACCTACAGGACAGGCGACAGCCCATCACTTCGGACAAGGCTGTAGGAATCGAACCCACAACCGAAGTGCGACTGGCCTTTATCGCCTACCACTGGCCTACAGGAAGTCCCTGTTTAGTAGAAACTAGTTTTATTATATTAAGAAGTATTATATATGAAGTATAATTCCATTTTAGGAACCATATATGATTAATCTCACTATAAAATGACTTATGTATATTTAATAACTTTTGCTAACCTTTTGTTTGAGACAGATGGAATGAACATTCATTCTATCACATGATCTGCTAACACTTCACGAATAACAAATTCAACTTCATTTATTTAAGAGATGAAGTGGAAATTGTTCAAGGCACGAACAACAGTGAGATTGTACCAAAATAAAGTAAGTATTTATTCTAATTCAAATTTTCAACTTTAGGGAAATGATCTTGAAAACCAAAAATGTTGTCCTAGTGATCTTATACCTGATGAATCATATGGTACCTTATATCATCACAAATCTATGGATTTGTGATTACTGGCTTTTCCATAGCCATGTTCTCTACCACTCTCCATCAGAACATGATGGTTAGATTTCTCTTCCATATCCATATTTTCACCTATGTGGAAACCCAATGATTAGTTTATTTGGGTAACCGTTACGTTTCATACTTTTGTTTTTAAAGATTGGTTTTGATATTCCTTTTTACGATGTGGGTTTCTATTAAAGAAACTTTTGAATAGTAAACCATTTATAACCCCAACGAATTTCGAGGGCGAAATTCATTTTAAGGGGGGTAGAATGTAACAGCCCAAGATTTTATAAAAAAATATTCTTTTTAATTTTATTAAAGTCTTGTGTTGTACGTTACACCAAAAGGAGCTTGCACAACACACATCCTTGACTTGCCTTGCATTACACGCAATCACGACCTTCCTCGATAGCGTGTGTAACACGCAGTACCGAGTTTCACTAAACAATGATATGCTATTAAAACTAGCCGTTATGAATAGTAATAATCACTTTTTGAAATTTTATAAATTTTATTTTTCAAAATGGACTTCATTTTTGGACTCAGAATATCGAAATTAGCCTAGGGTGAAATTTTGGTATTTTTCTGAAAACTTTCAATTTTTGATGAATAGTGAAACCACTAAGTGGTAGGTTAAAAACTGAATTTTGCATAAAACTTAATTTTACCGCTTCTGTGAATGGAATTTCGAAAATCCGAGAGACACGGTTAATATCAAGGACTAAAATGTGGTTCAATGAGATGAAAATAATTTTTTGGTGAATAGTAACTTTTTACCTTTTTTTACCGCGGTTAATAGTAAATAGGGTAACTAAGGGTAAATATGATATTAATATTACCCTAACACATGTCCTAATTCTATTGGACAAGTGTAATTCGACCAAAAACAAACTTAGGAATAAAATATGACCATTTAGGCCCACTTGGATTAGATTAGGACATTTATTATTAATTTATTTAAAGAAGGGTTAAAATAGTTAAAATCAAAGTTTAATAAGTAAATCATTTTTAACATGGGGTTATACATAAGATAAATTCAATTGTAAATATTCATTAGAAAGCTAAAACGATTTACTACATGATGGTATTTTATTTGTAATTTTTAGACATCAAATAAATTAATTTATTTATGACACAAAGATGATGCAGTAATTATCTTGTTAATGAAATATTGACATAATTGATGTTATAAACACCAAAATAAATGTAATTTGAGACTTTTTATGAATTCCACTAATTTTCTAGGTTACTATGATATATTAATGTTGATTTAATCAACTTGGTTCGAACATATAATTCTGTTATGACTTTCACAAAAATCATATATCAAATAGTGTCAAAATTGACACAAAATAGTTTTTAAATCAAATATTATATTATTAATTGTTATTTTATTCCTAAAAATCTAAGGTTCGGCCAAATGACTTAGATAAGGATATATATATTAATAATAAACAATTTGGGGTTCGTTTGGCATGTTATAGTAAGTGTATTAACCATATAGTGAAAGAAAACAAAAAGACACGGTAAAAGTTAAATTATTTAACTTAGAGTTAAATCTAATTGATAAGGTTAAAATAAGAACCTAAACTTGTCTAAATCCTATTGGATGATAGGATTTCGACCCATCCTCACTTTAGCTTCGAAATAAGACCCTTTGGAACCATTATAAACCGATTTTGACTTTAATATAAAATAATATTTTGAGATATTCCTAAGGTGCCCCTCTCCTCCCTTATAAAAGGACACCTCCTCCCCCTCCTCCTCACACCAAATTGAGCACTCAAGCTCGGCCAACCCCTGCCATTTTCTCCTCTTCACTTCCCTAGAATAATCCTAGAGGTCCTGGTCATCTTCAAAGACCAATCTTAGTTCCCTAAGTGGAGGATTCAAAGAGGCGTTCCAAAGAAGAGGTAATATCCATTACCGATCTTTTCAATTTCTTTCTTCTTCAACTTCTTCTTCTTTAGTTGTTTCATTACGAAGTAATAACATCAGTATCACTCATATACTGATATGTTATTATAAGTATGAAACAACCCTATTTCACCATCTATCCATCCTACGGAAAAAGAAATCACCGCGCGTGCGTACGTACGGAATACCGTCTCCACGCCGTGGTGTAATCTATTTTCCACCACCACCTTACATGGATGGGTATAATGGTGTAAATAATAACTATACACAGTTATTACAACATCATATTGATTCTGATATATTGTATAATCCACTTCAATTCAATTCAATATTTATAGAAATGATATCATCGCTCGTGCGTACGTACGGACTACCGTCTCCACGACGCGATGAGATTCATTCTCCATGTTAACCATTTAAGAATGATTATAATGTATATATAAGAAATAATAATGAAATATATGAAATTATAAAGCTACTGGATTTATGTATATATATACATATGTATGTCATCTACTTACTTCCATTTCAAGACAATAAGGAAAGGAAAACAGCGTTCATGCGTACGTACGGACTACCGTCTCCATGAACGGTGTTTTTCATTTTATTTATCTACCTATTATATATATATATATATACTGAATATATATGATATATAAATCATATTTTATATTCTGGAAGTAAGTAAATCATGATATAAGTAATAATGATGTCAAGAACAACAAGTCAAAACACCTACGATAAATGAAACGATTTTACCCAAAACGCTTCTTTAACATGGAATTTACAAAAGAACGGGTAATATAATGTCATAAGTGAACCATATATGATATCATAACAATGAATATGATTCTGTAATAAGTCAATAACATGATTTAAATCATTATACAGGAGGTTCGGACACTTACAAAGCAAGTCGGACCTAAGGTAAGGGAAATATCACAATCTCATTTTTATCCGAGATTGTTTATTCGTAAGTATTTACTGGGGTGTATTTTATCATCCACATCCATGTTTTATCAATATGTAATATTATTTCCATCCACCTAAAATTGTTTAAATCCATTTTTACCCTTCGGTGAGTTTTTAGTAATACATATGAAAGGAATCTTTTGTCGTTTTTCGTACGAGGTACTTTTTGACTTTTCCGACAAAAGTACGAAGAATGTTTTTTTTAACTTATACGGCACGAACGGATTTCTACTGTTTTATAAAGCCTTATTTTCATGAAGCTTCCTCTAAAAGATTTCATGACTATTTTCAATAAAATCTCTTTCTTTTAAAATTGCATGATGTTTTGTGAAAAGAAATTGATTTTGAAGAAGAAAGGATATTTTCCTCAAGAATTCAATTCAAGTATTTTATCAAAATTATTTTCCATCTAAGATAATAAAAAGGGTTCTGTTTTTATCCCTATTATTACATGGATTTGATTATGTTGTGATGGAAATATTTTTATGAATTCCTTTATCTTATATGAATTGTTTTATGATGTCATGTTGTTTAAGAATCCCATTTTTATTACATGGGTTATGAAATGATGTATGATTTATGATTTTGTGGCACACATAAGAATGGTATCATTATGAGATGGGTGGGACCTATATCTCCCTCCAATGCATTGGGTAAAGATTTTATATCTCATGAGATAGACATGGCTGGAATGGTAGGTTATACCGGTTCAGTGAAACAGGACTGAAACGAGGGTTACTCGATTCAGAAAGGGACTTTGTCCACTAAGATAGTCTTCGCAATGAGTCTTGACTAACAAGAAATGATTCTCTATGATTATGTGTGTATGCCACAATGAATAATGTTTTAAGTTATGGTTTCATTTTCACTACTATGATTTATCACATGTTATGAAATTATGCTCTCTTTTGCAGGTTAAGATTTCCAAAAATGTTATGTTCTTATGAAAATTATGTGATTGATATTTCTTTTGTTTACCCTTACTGAGCATTTGAGCTCACCCTTTTATGTTTTCTTTTCCCCAGGATATAAAGAAAGGTTTTAGGTATAAAAAAAAGGAAGATCTTTATGGGAGATGTTGAAGATCTTTCACCACGATTAGAAGATTATAGTCCGAGTTTCCAAAGACACTAAACTATTACGGTCCTTGTGTGTGTGTTTTTGTAATGTACTAAGTATTCCGCAAAAGTAATGTAATGTCCATGTACGTCAGGCTTCGGGTCTCTACAGTTCCGTAAAGAGTAATTGTTTTCATTATGTTTAGGATTTACATTAATATAATTTAAATGAATGGGTTCGATCAACCCATCGGATAATACTGAAATATAATCTAACAAATGAAAATTATTATTCCAATACAAGATATTTATACAAAATAAAATTTTTAGGATGAATATCCATCCTAGAAAAGATATAAAATAAATAATCACAAATACAATAATTTGGAATAATATAAAATTTATGTTTTAATATTTATTTTATGCTTCCTAAATAAATGCAGTTCCTATGATGGAACAATTAATATTGGATATTAATCACATTTGGGATAGAATATAACATCCCAAATTAAGATATTTTCTTGGGAAAAATAATTTTTCCCATTTTATGATATTATATTAGATAGAAAGTTTTTATACCAGTTAAAAAATAGTAAGGTATTACAACAGTTCGTTGGAGGGGGGTACAAAGAAACAAAGAAAATCTATATCACCAACAAGTACTCTGGGAGATTCAAACCTGATACATCTTTTGAGACTCCCCAAAGGCATAACCAATAGAATAGACCCCGAGGGAAAAAAGTAAAATAAAGTTTTCGAGTGAATTATATATCTTTAATAAAAATTTTAAGAGGATATATTTTTATTTCCAATTTGAATCTCATATGGAAACAAATAAATAATTATAAATAATATGTTTTTTTAAGTTTAAAATTATTTATTTAAATATAAATAATTATGTATTAATATGTAATGTATAAATTTCTTTAATTTATAAACTAATAATTCAAAAAATTAAAAATTAAATATCACATTAATTAAAATTATGTTTATTTATTAAACAAAATTTGGCCTATAATTTTTCATAATACACACAATCTTACTCATAATTTGGGTTACAAATTCATGTAATTCATTCTCTCTTTGTTCACTTTGAACATCAAGTGTTCAATGAAGTATAATGTTCCACTGATTCAAATCTTTAATTAGTACTTGTTATGGGATGTTATGTGAGACACACAAAAACTCTTAAGGAAACAGGGAGTGTATTAACAAAAAACCAAAAAAGAAAACAAAATAAAAAGAAACTATACCTATGAAGGTACATTCAGAAATAAGAGATAAACACATGAAATAGAAGATTCATGATAGTGATAGTAACAAAATCAAATCCACAAATAAACATAGATTTTTTTATGTAAAGAACACAATAAATTTATGTATATATGACCAAATTACATGAATGTATATACATATATATGATGTATATACTATATATATATTATATGTATCATTTTTCATAAAAATATTGATTTTCATGAATTTTGGGTATATATTTTTAGTGCCCCTGATAATAGTTATTGTTTGGAAATTTGTCCATTCACATACTATAATTTATTATAGAATTTCATTTGATAAAATGTTTTGGGATAAATCAATATGATGTATTCATTTTGGCCATGGTATTTAGTCATTCATTCTAAAGCCTGAATAAATGATTAGATAGTGAAAGATCATCCTTTATTTCTTATTTAACTTATTCAAGGTGATGGAAGTGGGTTAAAAATTGTTTTTTTGGAAAAATATTCCTAAACTCAATGCTCTCTTTCATATTCCTCCATTGCATATTACGTACTAGTATATTGTGGAAGTTGGTGAATCCTGCTCGAATTTTGACTGATTTATAAAAATATCATGGATACCTATAGTTGTGGAATTATTTTTCCACATGGTGATCTTTACCAAACTATATGATGATGATGAATATGTAGTACATTTTCATCAGTGTAAGGTATACACAATTTACATTAGTTCTTCATATCATATTTTTATGCAAGAGTCATATTATATTTCATAGAGATCCTTGTACAATGGTCTTTATCACTTCCACTTCACCTAATAAAATTTATTAAACTCTAACAAAATCCTCTGATGGTATCATATAAATCCATGCGTTTATTTATGATATCCATTGTGGAAATGAAGATGATGTGTAAAAATATATCATCATTTAGCATTTTTTTTGAAAATATGGAAAAAGGGTTCACCTTTACATAGTGGGATTTGTAATGGAAACCCAAGACTTACCCTTTTACGGCTATGTTGTATATAGAAAACCAAGGACTTACATTACACAACTAAGATACATATGGGAAACTAAGGCATTACCCATATGAAAGTAAATATACTCGAGGCTTACATTTATGTGAAGTGTTCATGTAAAGGTAGTATATATTGTAACCCTTACACAAATGGGTTTCATAATGGTGTTATATTATGTATTATTTTTATTACACATACACATATAGTTTGTGCATGGTTTTTATTTTTCATGTAAAGGTAAATGCTTTTTGTATAAAGGTTTTGTAATTATAAAAGGGTTATGTAAATGTAACTGACTACTAATATTTACGCATGAGGCTACGTAAACATAGAGAGATTTTTTCCAAGTCTACAAATAGATGATTGAGATGTTACCTTTACATAGATGAGATACATAAAGGTACAAATGATTTACCCTTATGCAATACCCTTTTATAAGGGGTTTCTATGAAATTAGAATAGTACTTACCCTTATTTGAAGAGTTAATCTAAAGGTAAGACCTTCTATACCCTTATGCAATGTATGTTATGTAAGGGTCATGGACATATAACCTTACATAAGGGTTCTTGAATTGTTGTACCCTTATGTAGAGTGTTTCAATAAGGTCTTAATGAGTCTACCCTCATGCTGGAATGGCACCCTACATAAGGGAAAATAGAAAAAAAATTAAAAATTGTTTTTAACATTAAAAAAGATTTCAATGGTTTATAAAATATTAATAATTCATTATAAAAGTTATTTTTAAAAAATTTAACATATAAAAGATTTATAAATTAATTGAATATAAATTGATTATAATTAATTAATTAAAAGTTTATGAAATATTTTATTCCTAATTATTTAAAGTTAATATTTAAAATACCCTTTACAAAAATATATGGAATGACTTATGATATATAAATAAAAGAATTTATTTAGAATTAATAAGGGATAATTTATAAAGGGTTATAAATTGTGAAATAAGGCCAAAATATAAAATTCTTTTATTTCAATTGTCAATTGTTCATAATTAATTATTTTGATTTATTTAAAAAAAAGGGTACATTATTTGGATATTATTTAAGCCACATAAATTTTTTTGATGATTGATATAATGATGTTTTAAATAATAATTAAGTACATGATAATTAGATTATGTAAAAAATTTACATAATAGAAATTTCATTATAATTTTTTTTTGATTTATATAATATCATATATTTAAAAAAAATTACCATATTATAATAAATATTAATGAGTTTATATTTTTATGAATATAATTTTTTTTATTTATAGTTATAGAAAGTCGATAATGTTAATTATAAAATTATAATGTTTTTATAAATAGATTTTATCTATGAATTGTTTATAAATATTTTTCTCAAATTTGAATATAATAATTATTCATTTATTTAAAGGTATATTCCCTATTTTATTCATAGATATAAATTATTTATAAAATTATTGGTGTATTATTATTTTTAATTGATAACATGATTCTAAGTAGGGCCTTACATAACATGTTATGTATGATAATGAATTTATAATTTCGTCTACCATGAAATTAGTTAGTAATTAATGTTATGAAATTGAATTTATTTGTTGAATATAGTTTGTATATATTTTTAGTTAGAGTTTTGATGAATTGGATTCTCTCTTGAGTAAATTACCCTCGGGTAGAGTGACTTGGGGTTGGTAAACCTACCTACCAAGAGGCGTATTCCTTGTCTAGGATGGTGAATGTGTTTTCATATCTATTGATCTTAGTGAGTGGGATGGTCGAAAGAGGCGATGGCGATTCGGAGAAAGAAACCTAAGCTTCCTTCGCATCAATGGCGATTCGGATAACCTTGATCTTATTACCTGAATCTCTCAATGGATTCTTTCAATCCAGAGTGGGAAATGTCCTTCAGGGACAATCGTCAAGAAGCGAAGGAAATTTACGAACCTTCGAGCTTCAAAGATTCATCGATTCTTCGAAAGAAGAATCTTTCCTTCGCATAGGTTCTTTCTGGAGCAGAAAATCCTACAAAGGTGGATTCATCTAAATCAAATATCACCAGGTTAGAAAATGGTGGATTCTCAGTGGTTGCGGATTCAAATGCATTGCAGCAACGGCTGGACCTTTGTAAGTATTCATTACTGGGTCATGTTATTTACTCGAAGGGAGACAAACCCTGGTCTTTTGTTGATCTCAAAAACAGAATTTCTCATTGCTGGAGTTTAAGAGATTGGAAATTTATTTCAATCGGAAAAGGGTATTTTCACATTATCTTTTCCTCCTCTGCTTCCTTGAATTCGGTTTGGAAGATAGGTAGCCTTCAACTCAAACCTGGAATTCTAAGGTTATCAGCAGGGAATTTTAATTTTAATCCTTTTAATCTCAAGCAATCTAATGCACAAATTTGGGTAAAATTGCATGGATTAAATTGGGTGTATTGGCATCCTAGAATCCTCAACGACATTGCTTCATGTATTGGTACTCCTATGAGGATAGATCAGCACACCTTCGATGGTGAAAATGGTTATTTTTCCAGAATACTTGTGGACATTAACCTGGAAGTCAAAAGACCTTCTTCGATTATGTTTAATGCTAATGGAATTAAATCTGATATTCGATTGGAATATGAGAATGTGCCCTACTTTTTTGATGTCTGTAAAATTGTGGGACATAATATCTCTAACTGTAGGTTGATTCAGAGAAATTCCAAGGTGTCATCTAAGGTTTCTGAATGGAATGATGTCAAAAGATATAAACAGAACAAGGCTGTTTTTATTGAAAAAAAAGGAATTCTAAAGTCAGATGTCCCCCCTGTTAAAACTCATATTCCTTTGGAAAATGCTTCTTTATCAAAGTATCCTGTTTCTTCTTCATCGCAAAGAGTTTCATGGGCTGATGTGGCTGAGGAGGAAGAGTAGATCTTAAATCTTGTGCCTATTCAGCCAGTTTTTTGAATGGGTTTCAAAGGAGGATCTTCACCTATTCTCTGAGATTAGCAATGATTTTTGTATTCTGGTTTATGACTTACAGAATGAGAAGGATGAGTATCAATTTTTTCTGAATTTTAAGACTGAAATCCATGATTTTTTAATCTCTTTACAGGATGATAAAGAAGATGTTTTTGTTGATTCAAACCTGCATATTTCCACAGAGGTTGAAGCTGGGCAGAACTGTGATCATAATTCAGTTACAGAACTGGATTTCAGCATCAATACTCAGAAGAACCTGCAGATTCATCTTCCAGCTTCCATGGAGAGCATGTATGATACTTCGGCTATGTTATCTATTGTTAACAGTAATGTTGCTTCTGAAAAAAATTCTCAAAATGCTGCCCATCATTCTGGTTCCCATGGATGCTCACAAAGATTTTCAAAGGATAGTGGATTACCTGAAGTTGTTAACATTGAGGACCTACTTCAAGGCTGCAAAGGTCCTCAACGTTTGAAAAGGAAAGTAGGGAGACCCCCTAAAGCCAGAAAAATCATGGATACTGCTTTAAAGGTTAGGAGTTCAAATCATATTACCATGACTAAAGCATGTCTTGATGAGCTGACTGAATCTGGAAATAATTTACCATGAGTTTTCTCTCGGCTGGTTCTTGTCACTTTATGGCATTGGTTTCAATGCCATATTTTCTTAGTCGGTTTTTGAATGGGTTTCAAAGGAGGGTTTTCACCTATTCTCTGAGATTAGCAATGTTTCTGGTTTATGACTTACAGAATGAGGAGGATGAGTATCAGTTTTTTCTTAATTTTCAGATTGAAATCCATGATTTTTTTTATCTCTTTACATGATGATAAAGAAGTTGTAATTATTGTTTCATACCTGGATACTTCCACAGAGGTTGAAGCTGGGCAGTATTGTGATCATAATTCAGTTACAGAGCTGGATTTCTGCATCAATACTATGAAGAACTTGCAGTCATTTTTCAGGAAAATCCCAGATACTGTTTTAAAGCAATGGTTTGGACATCAAAGGATTCAAAGCTATTTTTTTCGGAGTTCACATGGACTTGAAAATGGCTGTGAATGGGTCATACATCATGGTTTTGGGTGATCCTCGGTATCCTGAAAGGGACTGATAATGCAGTTCGATGGGCAGTGGGTCGTGGTGACATCAATCTGTGGAAAACTATTTGGATTTCCTGGAGGCAATTTTATCCATGGTGCAGTGGGAGGTGTTTGATATAATTATGATTGGTCGATGAGCTGAATAGGTGTACTCTTTTCAGATCATTCTATTGAAGGTTTTAGAGTTGGGTATTCGTGGATCTCATTCATTCTAGAGGCAATATTTATGGGGGAATCCTATCTTTAGTACAAGGGTATACCTTGGAAGTTGAAATTTTTGGATTGGCACATGTGGAATCAGGTGATTCCTTCAGTTGAGAATATTCAAGTCAGAGGAATCACGCTGGCTTTTAGATTCCAGCATTGTCTTTTGACACAGTAGGAGACTTCCAATTATTTGTTCCTTCTAGGGGATTGGGAACTATTTTTTGGGGGTCTGGTTCTTCATTTTGCAGGAGATGAATATTCACGTTGTTGATGGTTTGAGGCAGGAAAGGATAGAAGACTGGTTTCAGAGGCAAGTCATCTTGGGATTGATGGATTCTTTTGGTGGAGGGTAGGCTTTCATGTTGTTATTTTTTGGCTTATAAAGGCCAGGGCTATTGTCTGCTTTGGTCTCATTCCTTTTCACCTTAACCATTTTTTATGGTTTTGGTGTTTTTTGTTTGTATTTTTCTTGTACTGTTTTCTTTTCTCTTTAATAAATTTCCATTATATATATCTATTGATCTTAGCATACACATGAGGTGATTTTCAATTTCATATAATTATATTCCTATACATAAATTGTTCATGTACATTATGTATATGAAGAATATGGATATGTATGAATATGTATTGATTTTATTTTTTAGTGAGTCACAAAAACTTGTGGGTTATGTAATTGTTACACATCAATATGGTATGAACATATTGGTCTGGTGAACTGAATAAAATTATAAACTAATTTACTAAAATAATGAATATATAAAAGGTAATAACATTAGATAAGATGGTGAGATTAAAATCCCCTTCAAATACTATGTGTGATATGCCTTCTCAAGTGTCACTTTTCAAGACCTAAATTATCCAACTGGGTTAGTAATTACAAATATGGGTGCCCCTTGATTTTCTTATGTTAGGAAAACAAAGACAGGTGATAGTAGAATTTCATTTTGTTGGTTAAGACAATGTTTGGAGCCCTTATATTTTTAATGTCGTGTATTTTGAACCGAATGAAAATTTTCAGGGGATTTTAAATAAATTTGATTATTGCATGGGTTGTCTTTAAAACTGGGGTTTGAAATGAAATTTTGGAAGTTGGAACCCTTAAAATCAATTATTTATTTTTTAATAAATTAAAAATAATGAAAATCAAATTAAAATTAAAGTTAAATGATAAAATTGGAAAATAAAAAAATGTTTTAATAATAATAATATTATTATTATTATTATTATTATGAGTTTTAATATCGGTTTTAGTAAAACCCTTAAAGGGAGGTCTTTCCTTTCTCTCTACCAGGTGTGACGCAACCCACCCCCCCTTAGGCCCTCCGCTGTTCGTGTGGGACACACTACATAGACACCGTCTCTAATAGACGATTCTTCCGATTTCATCATGGATTCACTTTCGATCCATCATGGTAAGCCCTTCTTCTTCTTCTCCTCTCTATTTTAGACATTTTTTAAATATATCTGTCACCTGGTGAGGATAAACCTAACACTAGGGTTGGTTATATCCAAATTTTTGGTTTATTCTTCAGTATTATAGTATGTGAATGGTTTATGAGGTCCCGTTTGCGCATGTTATAGTAATCACCACTAAAGGTGAAGCGGTTCGACTCAATTTGGGTTGCTGAAAATGTTTTAAGGTGACTTTTTCACTTCGTTCATTGATGTCTCTTAGTTTATATTTGTGGATTTTTTTGATTATGAGTCCTTATAAATTTTATTTAGTTGTTTTGGTCCTTAACACATTAATTTTGGAGCCCATGATAATTTTATTATATTGTGTTGATCATCCTTAAGGTGGTTTCCATGAGCTACAGTCAAAGGAGACTCACCACATATTCATAGGTAAGAATATATTTAATGATTTCTCTCGTAATATGTATATCCTCCCATGGAAGCACACTTACATATAAGGGGATATGTGTGCTTATGTATATATATGGAAAATTCATACGTGTATGGATGAAAATGGGCTTATGCATGTCAAATTATATATAAGAATCCTCTTTTGTGTGTTCAAGGCCATGTGGACACGTACATAGGGTTTATGGTGTCTTTATGAATTTGAAATGGTGCATATGGTGGATGGTGAATCGTAGAGTTGTCCCTGATAAAAGTGTCTAGTGTCGAGTATTTAGCTTGGGTTTTCATTTGAGGTAGGTGTCTCTCCATATTCACTTTCTAATTAAAGAAATCATTTAAGTGTTTCTATAAATTAAGATGAATTATGGTATGATTTTGGTAAACTGAGCTTCCTACATTGAATAACATTTTTAAATAGTAAAAAGGAATTATTTCAAGAACAAGTCATGTTTTTTTAATAAAATTCCTCTTATAGAGGAGGGCTTCCTTAATGTTAAAACGTAATGACATACTTTCATACATTCTTGTCATATTGCATTGGCATTATTCGGAATTTGATTTCAATATTTGGTATGACATGTTTTGAATTTTTACCTCTTTGATTATTCCAAAATAATTTTTCCGCTTTTTATATAAGTGTTAAAAGAAATCAAGACTCTTTTTAGGTGTTAATTCCTATTATAGTAGGAATTTCCCAAGTAGGAAATTACCTTTTTTCCACATGAGTTCTATTAAAGGAAAGACTTTTGAGTTGGAAGATTCCTTGAGTTACCATATGAGGTGAGTTGTTTAGGAATGGTTCTTCATGTTGACCTTGACTTGTTAAATCAGTTTGATTAATGTTTTGAATAGGGAGGTATGACCACACCTCGAAATATAATTGAACAGGAATGGTTAAGATAAATTGTAAAAAATGGAATGGAATGGTCCTGATGATATTATTTTAAATAAATAATGTGAATGATTTGGTTATAATGGAATTGATCATGGATTTGGAATTTCATAAGAGGTACTGCAATATGCAATGTTTATTAAATGTAACGACTCATTTTCAATGGTTTAAAGGGGTGGTAAGGAAACTCCTTTGTCTTATTTTCCAAACTGATTATGTCAATTGATATGTCCAATTATTGTGTGGATAAAGTGATATGGTCTAGGGAGAGGACATTGTTTTGGTATTAATGGCTCATGAATAGACTCTCTGTGCTTGATGGGTTCTAACCAGACATGCCAGGGAAGCGATGTTTTGGATTTCCATTAAAGGTAATCCTTGTGAAATTTATTATACCAATATGTGATACTATTTTGCTAAGGGGAAACCGAGGATGGATCAATTGGTAATATTGATATAGTATTCCATGGGTGATACTTGATCTCTTACTTGTGATAACATGATGGAGTCAAGGTTACCATACCACAAGTGATACCTTGGATTCTGAAAAGATCACCATGGATGGGATCAATGGAATTGGACTTTAAGTAGATGTACCATAGAGATACCCTAGGAAAGGGATTCAATTCCACAATTGGAATTGATAATATTTATATAAATTCATTAGATACTTTTATTGATATTTCATAGAGTTTCCTTAGGTATAGTGATACCTATCTTGTGCTTCTTGAATGCTTATTTTCTGATAGATGAATTAGACCCTAAGACGAAGCATAATATTAAGGGTATTCGTTTTTGGGTTTCCATGTTTACTTTGGCCTATGTATAAATATTATGTTTTTCATGGGTACCTCTTTCAGAAAATTGGCTTATGCCGAAGCAGGTGGTATGGGACATGTGTTCGTTTAGGAACCTAGACCAAGGTATTGTTTTTTATAATCTATTTTTTATGTGAAATCTATATATTGCACACATTCTTAATTTTATAACCACTACTACATTGGCATATACATCGGTGGTGCCAGCCTACTAATATTTTAGTCTCAAACACTACTCGGGCTTCCATTGCACTGGGGTAACCAAGTAGACCATATATTTATAGGACCTAGGTTGAATGATTTTTCTTCTTTCTTGTGCCTGGGGATTTAGGGGCATAGGACTATCCTAGAGCACTGAATTCTTGTGGATGTCACCTTTAGGCTTGATTATTTTCATTATTTGAGTCTTGTATTTTTTCTAAAATGTAAACCATTCTATGTGTTTCTACTTTCAGGTGTGTATCTTCATCATGACATACATTCATCTGTTGTATGATTTGGAATTGTCCACTTTTATTAAATTATTAATTATTTCCTTCCCCTATGTTTTCAATTATTTATTATAGTATCTACTATTGTTTGTTCTTGTTATGATTCTACTTTCTACTATATATTGTTAATCGTTGTACATAATCTAGTCTATGAGGGAACAATATCCCCATTAACACACACTAGGCCCTCGCTACTAGTCTGAAGCCTCTTTTATTTGGGGAGATGCGATTGAGTTCATGTGACCCACTAGTTTGGCCACCCTCTTA
Organism: Viscum album; assembly: GCA_963277665.1. NCBI lineage: Eukaryota > Viridiplantae > Streptophyta > Magnoliopsida > Santalales > Viscaceae > Viscum > Viscum album. The sequence goes on from OY728150.1 coordinate 939,399,296, forward strand.
AAGGTGAGTGAGGCTGGGATGTTAAAAAGTGGTATAAGATCTAGGTTTATTTTCCATTGTCTAAATATTTTGGGTTAGTATAATAGATACTAGCAATGTGTCATCACTTGGTTAACAGTCATGTCTGAGACCGATCACCCCACACATGTCCAACGACCAAGTGCCCAGTGCTGGAAAGTTATGTTCATATTGTTTTTTATTGCAGTTGGTGTGATTTCACCTAGACTGAATGGTGTATTTTATGCTACTTATCTATTTATAAGATTCTGGTATTTTACAATTGGCCTATTAAGGAATAGATGAACCATTGCATGCATCATTTTCGGCACATAAATACTCCCATTATTTGCAAATACCATGGCATGTATTTGTATATGTAGGTGTCTTGATGGTTTGTATTTTCTGCCTTGAGTGATATGATGTATTTTTATTTTCTTTAGCATGCTTTCTTACATAACATGCATAGGTATTAATATTTCATGCTTATGTGCCTATAAAATGCTAGTTCTGTGTTAGTTTCTTGTAGTTAAATGATTCAATTTTTTTAAAATATGTAATTATGGAATGGGAAAGATATATTTGGTTTCGACAAATAGGATCCAATTTTCAACATGTGGAGTGTATGGATGCTTCATGAATTGGGAAATAGCAACTCATATTAAATCTAATGACCATGTTATGTTTGAACTGGTTATCAATTTAAAATATATTTATTATTAATTTGAAATGAAATAGATAAATACCTAAATTCACTTCTGGACCCAAGTAGGTCAGTTGGGGAATTTTTCTCTTTTGATAACCCACTCTGGGTTTTAGAATCTTAGATAATTAAAAAATGTTGTTTGACTAATTTATGATGAACCTTGGTTGGATTAGCATGACCCTTCTAAAACTCTATATCCATTATAACTTTGAGGAATTTATTTGAGAAATTTCCTAACAAAGATTTGATGTTGAATAAATTTTTAATGATTTAAATGAACATTTTTTGAAACCTTCATGTATTTATATTGGGATGGTGGCTTAATCAAGTACCTTGTGTTTTTTTAAATGTTAACTAATGTTTTGATCAAAATATTTTAATTATTAAATATAAATTTAGAATAAATTTAATGTTCTTAAAATAGAACCAAAATTTGTGTCTGTTTTTTAAAACCTCGTGTAAGGGTAGTCTAAAGATTGTTTGATTTTCCTTGTAATAGAAGCGCAAACATTTTCTGCAGGCACAATTCCTTTTATCAATGGATTAAATGATAGTATTTTTGAAGATAGTGACATATTTAATGTGACTTAGTGTTAGGTGAAACACTTTTTCTTTGTATGGGTCTATCACGTTGTAGGTAGCACCCTTAGAACATAAAAGCCTTGCTAATGTCATGATTTCTCTACCTTTTAGTGTCATTCACATGTTGTTTTACCTACTAGAACACCCTTTCTTAAAAGAAAAAACATGTTGAGGTAGGTGGTCATGGTATCCTTGTCTTTTTTTTGGGATTGGGGATCAGGTAATGCCCATTTTTAGTTGGTTCGACATGCCTCTGTCATGGTCAGCTACATCATGGGTCGTTCAATCCTCTCTTATCCATAGTTATAGATGAATCAATATGTCATTGTCTGAGTTAAAAGTCATGTTTCTTTTCTATAACCTTAGGGTATTATTCATCAGTATACACGGTAATCGTCGATTGTTTAATGCTATGATGAACCGATTGAGTTTGGTGTAATCGTTTATCCTTGTAGTGTTGAGTGTGGTCTCATGTCATCACTAGAGTAGAGTGACATGGGCATAATGAAATCATGTACCTCCCAATTCTCGGGATGAATTATAGAGACTCACAAGATTTGAAATACCAGTCAGTTTCGTTTTAGTTTCCCTGAAAATTGTTTAAAAGTATTCATTTATAAAGATCCTGACCTAGAATGATTTTGATCACTAATCTATATCTTCTTTCGATTATTATGACACTCCTAGGTTGTGGATTTTCATGTCATATCTATTAGATACATGTCCTTCTGGGTAGGGGGAACACAACCAAAGTGGATTATTAGAGAAAGGTCGGTCTGACTTAAATTTTGTATGTCTTGTAAACTCTAAATCATGTCGGTTCTTTCTCTAAAGCATGATGTTGATGAGTTTTTCTATATGTGAAACCCTTGAGAAACGTAACGGGTCATGGACGAATTAAGTGGATAATGTTGAATGATCACATAATGACTCAGGTTGTAAAGGCATTGTGATTGGTCAATGATGGTATGTCAGCAAGAGAAAATGAGTTTCTTCCAAGAAGTTGACCGTAGTGGTTTAACTATGTACTTCTTTGTAATCTGTAAACCCTCTTATTTTATTCTACTTAGCGATGTTAATGTACCCTATTTTGACGTCATCCTAGATGCACTAATAGTGCATTGGTTTTATGTTGTGCTAAATCAATGAAATATATTGAGCTTTTTGGGTAATTATCATTTGGTATTTTCGGGCTTGATATGTGTTTTTTTCATGATTTGGTCAGGAACATCATGGGAGGTCGAGTATGTACTTTGTTGGATGTGTTCATGTTAAAAGATAGATTCCTTAGTAGGAGGAATCTCATTTTTGTTTCTAAAATGTTGGTTGTCTATGCTGAGAATGGGTAAAGATGAGTGAGGTATGTGTCAGCCTGGGCCTTTAATGAAAATCTGGATCGACCAGTCTAACTGAGTTAAATGGTAGATTGACCATTTGACCATTTCAAAATCACATCAAGAGCATTGTTAAAACACTTATAGGCATTCTTGTATGATGATTATGACTGGGATTGAACAATGGTTTTGAATTGGCCACCTAAAATTAAAGCCTAATGTGGGAAGTACCTTTGGCATGACATATAATGAGATGATAATGTGATCATATCTCTAGATAAATGGGCCCAGCTAAGTTATGTCTCAAGGTTTTGGTTGGAAAGTGAGCATTACCTCGGGCATTGAAAACTTAAGTGTCGTGTGTTTAAGAAGTGTTGAAAGGTTTTTTGGTTGTTGGGAAATTCAAAGTGACCCTTTTAATGAGACTTCCTGACCCATGTAGGATTGGTTATGTTTTTTTGTTCTCAATGGATTCTCGGGGATCAGAAGTTCTAAAGTTTCAAGGTTGAAAATCCCACCTTTTGAAATGAATGATAAATTTTATGTGAATTTAAATTTATTTTATTACACATACCTTTTTTAAAACAACATTTTGAAATGAAATTTCAAAAGTTGTAACAATTGAAAGAAATGAGTTCTTTTTAAAGAAACTAAAAATAATTAATTTCAAATTAAAATGAAATTGAATTGAGAAAAATGGAAAATAATAAAGAAAAAATTGTTATAATAATAATAATAATATTATTATTATTACTATTATTATTTATATTATTATTATTCTTATTGTTATAAGTTTAATTAGGGTTTTTTTAAAACCTCTATGGTAGGTCTCCCCTTTCTACCTTCCAGTAATGATGTGACCCCCCTGGACTCTCCCCTATCCTCATGTGATACACCACAGTGGCATCCTATCTAATCACCGGTTCATTTTATTTCTTCAGGGATTCACCTTCGATCTATCATGGAATTCCCTTTCCCTCATTATCCTCTAAATTTCTACATTTTTCAGTCTATTCATCACCCTATGAGGTTCGGTTGAACCCTAGTGTTAGGGATGACCAGATTTTTTGTTTCTTCTCTAGTATTAGGGTATGTGAATGGTCTCTCAGTTCGTGTTCATGTATGTTACTGAAACTATTACCAAAGTTGAATAGGTTCAGCTATATTTGGTTCACCAAAAATGGTTTAAGGTCTATTTTTTCATTATTTCATTGATGTTCCTTGGTTTATATTTGGGTATTTTTTAGTTTATGAGTCTTGAATAATTTTATTGAGGTGTGTTGGTCCATTATTCATTAATTTTAGAGCCCTGGTAATTGTTTTATAGTGTGTTGGTAATCCTTGAGGTGGTTTCGAGGCACTGGAGTTAGAGGCGACTCACCACGTATGCACATATAAGAATATATATAATAAGGTATTGTGATATATATATATATATATATCCTCCCATTGGATCATGATTATATATAAGGTACTAGGTGTTCTTATATATATATATATATATATATATATAGAAAATTCATATGTGTGTGGGTGATAATAGGCTTATTCATGTGAGCATATATACAAGGATCCACTTGTGCGTGTTCAAGGCCATGTGGAAGTGTACGTAGGGGTTAATTTTTCATTATTTAAATGAAAAGTTTCAGATACATATAGGATGGATGGAGAAAATGAGATTTACTGCTGATAAAAGTGTCAAGCACCGATTGTTCGTCTTTGTTCTTCTTTTGAGGTGGGTGTCTCTTTTTCATCCCTTTTTAATTAAAGAAAAAAATTAAGTGTTTCCTTCAATTAAGTTGAATTATGTTATTCTTTTGATAAATTGATCTGCCAAATTTCAATAATATGTTTAAATAGAAAAATGGAATTTTTTGAGGAACAAGTCACATTTTCTAATAAAATCTCCCCAATGGATGTGAGCTGACTTCAAGCTAAAAAGTAATGATAGAAATTCATACTTGCAAAACTTATTGAATTTGTATTCTTCTCCACTTGATTTCAATGTTAGTTACAGAATTTGTTTCGTATCTGCCTCTTTAGTTATTCTTAAATCATGTTTCCCCTTTTTATATAAGTGTTAAATTAAATCAAGAATCCTTTTAGGTGTTAAGTATTATTATAGTTAAAATTTCCCAAGTTGGAAATTAAATTGTTTCCCATATGACATAAATTAATGAATAGAATTCTGATTTGGATAAAGCCTTGTGTTACGATATGAGGTGAGATGTTTAGGAAAAATTCTTGGTTTTGACCTTCACTTGTTAAATCAGTTTGATAATTTTTTTTAATAGGGTGGTACAACCACACCTATAATTATAATTTTATTGGGAATGGTTAAGATAAATATTAACAAATGGAATTGCATGATCATGATGATATGATTTTCATTAAATAAATTGAATTATTTTTTTCTAATGTAATTGATCATATATTTTTAATTACATAAGAGGTACTACCTTATGCATTGTATATTAAATATAATGACTCATTTACAATGGTTTATAAGGGTGGTAAGGCCAAACCATTTTCTTATGTTTTAAAACTACTTATATGAATTGGTTTGTGCTTTTCTTGTGTGGATAATTTGATACGGGAAAGGTAGAGAGCATGGGTTTTGTATTAAGCACTAATTTATTGAAAATTCGTTCTTGATGAGTTACAGCCTAATGTGTCGGGGATGTGGTGCTTTGGATTTACAGGCAAGGGCTTCCCTGAGAAAATTTATTATACCACTGTGTGATAGAGGTTCCCTAAGGGTCGACCAAGGATGGACTCATTATTAAGATGGATAAGCCATGCCTCAGGTGATACTCGATCCCTTAAATTTGATAAAAAAATGGAATATGGGTTACCATAACATAAGTGGTTCATGGGATTCTGAAAGGATCACATTGGAAGGGATTAGTGTTAGTGGACTTTAAATGGATGTACCATAGTGTTATCTCTAAGAGGGGCTTAGTATCCACCGTTGGAATTGATGGTCTTGATATAAATTATTTGCATATTTTTTTCATATTGTATATAGTTTCATTAGGCATTGTGATACCTCTCTTGTTCTTCTATCACACTTAGTTTCTGACACATTAATTAGATCTGAATATGAAGAATAATATTAGAGGAATTCCTTTATGGGTTTCCATGTAAACTTCAGCCCATGAATACATACTATGTCTTGAACACGTACCTATTTCAGACACTCAGCTAAGAAAAAATTAGGTTGTATGGGATGCGTGTCCATTTTGGATCCCAGACCAAGGTGTTGTTTTTATTTTTTTATTTTTTCTACACTTTCTATATATGGAACATTGTAATAATTTTATAATCACTAATGCATTTTTGTAGACATCGGTGGTGCTGGCCAATTGAGATTTATGCCTCACACCCTACTCGAGCCTCCATTGCATTGGGGTACCTGAGTAGAACTTATATTTGTAGTACCAAGGTTGAATTATTTATTTGTTTTCTTGTACACGAGGAGTTGGGAGGATAGGACTAAGCTGGAGCTCAGGATGCTCATGGAGATGGCCTTTGGGATTGGGTATTTTTTTTAGTCTTGTATTTTTTTTAAAATGTAAATTATTCTCTATGTTACTGCTTTCATCTTTGTATCATTTCCATGATATGCATTCATCTATTGAAAATTTTAAATTGGTCCTTTTTAAAATTGTTAATTATTTTCTTCTGAAATATTATCAATTATATATTACAGTTTATGATATTTTCTGTTATTGTTATGTTTTTTATGTCTATTATATATTATTATTCATTATAAATACACTTATCTATGAAGGCATAGTCTCCAAATGGATACACCCTATGTCCTCACTGTTATTCGGTAGCCTGTGGCATTTGGGGATATGTGCTTGAGGTCATGTGACACACCTATCTAGCCACTATCTTAGAGGTGAGTCGGGCCGTGATTGTATATGATTATCCTCTATTATTTTATTCTTTGAATTTTATTTGGGTTTCACTATCTATAAAAAACTAATAATATTAGGTTATTGGAGGAATATAGTTGAGTTTATCCATGTGATGTTTTGGAAAAAAGGTTGTCTGCCCGACTATCCCAGAGTCATATATGATATTCTTGGTATGATAGCTTACCTAAATAACTAAGTGGATATAGAAACACTGAAGAAAACTTATTTTCTTAGTGAAATATGGATCTTATATAACTAATGGGTATGATGGTTTTTAAATGGGTCATCATTATAGTGGAAACAAATTAAATAAATTCATATTAAATGATTAATAATACATGATACCCATATGACAAAATCATCTATTGCATATGATATCATCATAATCATCATCAAGCTAAACATTGTAATTAATCCTTGAAAAAGAGAATATCGATGTATGCAGATCTTAAGACAGATAACTTAAAAAATGTTCTTAAGTAAGATTGGTGATTTAAGGAAATGTTATTAAGGAAAAATCTATTTATTGTAAAAATTACTTCCTCAATAACCATGTGTTGAAATTTTTCAACAAGTCTATATTGGTTATTATGGAATAATAGGGTGATTCATTCAAGGTTTCAAAGGTATTATATGAAAAATGGATTCTCTTATTTAGAGAGTTTTTCATATTTAAATATATTTAATGGTTTTGAAAATATAATTGAATTCAAGAAAATTTTACCCAATATTTTCAAAGTGTCGATAATAGAAGAACTAGAAATATGATGTTTGGTTTTTGGTACTGTATGGATAGTACAAGTGGGTAAAAGTTAAAATTGAAAGAAAAAAAATTAATTAAAAATTTCAATAAAATTACTTATATAATCCAATAAAGGTCATTAATTTCTAGGGTTGTCCAAAATAAATATTAATAATTCAATATGACTAGATTACCAAAAATATACTTGAAAATGGTTATGAAATTCCATAAAATTTCTTGTATGGTATCGATGTTATAGAAATTAATTTTTAAATTTTGATTGTTATATGAAACCAAATGTATATTTTATGAGTTTTCTTAAATATACATGTGTTCAAAATAAATGGAATAATATATTTAGATTGTAGTTTATGTTCAAAAGATGAAGATAATAGTTATTACATAATGGATTTGTATGTAAAATATTTTATCAAGAATAAATGAATCTATGTAATATATTTGTATCTTCATAACATTTCCCTTATGTAATAAGATAATTTGTAAACTTATATAATTTTTGTAAAACAATTATGATATGATTAATTGTATACACATGGTTTTTGATTCATCAATTTCTATAACATGTTTTCAGATGAATATATTGATAAATGTTTTCTATCCATGACAAAAATTTTACAAAAATATTTTTTAAAATATATGGGAATGTGTACTCACCACCCATTGGTGGTATATTTTAATAAAGTATTCATTTCAAATAAAATTACACCAAACATTTTAATATCATATATGTCATAGTTATTTGTTAACAAATCATATTTAAAGGATATAAATTTTATTTATTAACGCATAAGGATTTTTTATATCTAAATAATATATTATAAAAATATTATGATTTCTAAGAGTTTATTTGAAGTATTTTTGTGCTTATATAATTTCAAAGTTATCAAATAAATAATTTCACCAATCTAATATTAAATAACATCTCATTTTAATTTCTAGGAGGGTTATGATGTATTAGTAAACAATAATTTAACTATTTACATTATTTCAAGGAATTTTGTTGATATAATATGGTTCCAAACATTATGATGATTAACTTATAACGATTTATAAGTAAAAAAATGATGTTGACATTGTAACATTTGATGGTGTGAATTTAAGAAGTTTAACTATGTCAAAAAGTTAATAGTTAGGAATCTGATTTTTAAATCTCACCATTATTCAAACTAGATTACTTCATAGATGTTTCACACAACATTTTTTAGTGGGAGGGTTTTATCATATATCCATATAGAGATGTGACCAAGATTACATATAATTTATTGTGTTAACAAAACTGAAAAAGTGTAGCAAACATAATTATAATCTAGTAGTTTATCATATATGACATGATAAATGAGTTATTATGTTGGTTTTTTAAAATATTCATAATGAATTTATGAATATTTAAGTGCATCATATTAATGTAAATACCTGTTTTATTATTATCTCACATTAGAGACATAAATTTATGTGTAGATATACATTTTTTAAAGTGTACTGATAATTCACCACTAGAAGTACTACTTTGAGTTAATCCCTTATTGTTGTTCATCATAGAGTATTATATGTTGTGAAAAAATGTTATGGTTATCGTGGGTAGGATTATTTTATATAGATACATAATATTATAATGAGGTATAAAACATATAATATGACACTTTCTGTGAACTAGACAAACCACTAATGTACACCCCATGGAGTTTCATAAAAATGTATTGGGTTTGCTAGGGGTGCATAAATCATATTAGAGTCCCCACTACCTGAGGCTAGAGAGATACCTATCATGAGAGACTTCATACTTTGATACCCTACATATTTAATTAAACATATTTACTTATCTAATATGGGGGTGGTTGGGTATGTCGTTGATCATGCCATCGGTTGGAGATTAACCAATATGTGATTTGTACTCTCATATGAAGAGTATGAAATATGGTTCCTTAATTGAGATAGATTATATGATTTTGTGGTAAGAACTATATTATATATATATATATATATATATATATATGGATAAGGGACATATGATGTTCTTATCCATAAGGATGAAAAACATGTCATGTATTCTTCGATTAGTTCATTCATTAATCAGATAGTCGAGAACAAATTAGTTGGCTATATGGGATTGACATGCTCGGTGTCCCATGGTCACTCAATATCTTGGGAAAATGTAAAATATGAGAATACACATTTTAATATGATGAAAACTGCTGGTCAAATCTTTATAGATATGTGTGTGTGATGTAGATCATGCCAGATCCCTTTATAACATGAGTAACACTAAAACTTTACTAGATATTGACATTTTCATACATATATGGATCCAGAGATTTATTTTTGTTTTCAATGCTATAAAGGCCCATGGGGTTACAATTTGTGGTTGACTAAATGGGGATTGATTTTGACTCAAAGATATACTTGAAAAGTGTTTTATGGTAAATCCAAAAGTGTTTTGGGTGGGAGTTCATAAGGTATTTAATTTGATGTGATAAAAGGTAATGATAATTTTAGATTTCCAAAACAATTTTTTAAGATACCAAAATTTATTTTTGAATATGGTTTCACAAGTTATTTTATACAATAAAATATAATGTAAAATGAAACAAAGTATATTAAAATTTATTGAGAGTGAGATATTGAACAATATATTCCCTAAAGCCATAAACATATATAAATATATGAAGTGTATCATTTTTCAAGAAAATTTATATTTACATACATTTTTTGTTTCTTATTTTTGTGCCTATGATAACACATATTGTTTGACTATTTGATCATCCAAACAACTATCATTTACTGTAGAATTTCACTTGATTAAATTCATAGGAGAAATTTCATATGATTTATTCTTTTTGACCATTGTATTTATTCATTTATTCTAATGATTGAATAAATTAGATGAAAATTAGAGAGCATCCTTGATTGCCTACTTAACTTCTTCCATGTGATGGAAGTGTACTATAAATTCCATTTTTTCTTGGAAAAGCCTCCATAAACATTTTTATCTCTTTTATATACATATTTTAAATACAAGGTACTAGGATACTATAAAATTTGGGGGATCATTGTTTATTTTCAAGTGATTAAATTAAGACCCATGGATTCCTATAAATGTTGGATGATTTTTCCACTTATTGATCTTTATCAAACCATATGATAATGCTAAAGATATAACAGATTCTCTTTGACATGTTTTAAAAAATTTATTCGTTTTAGTATTATTATGAACGGTTCATATTAACTTAGATATAAATCATTATAAAAGGTTTTTTTATTGATTTTACTTTCTCTAATCTTGGTTTTTAGACTCTAAAAAATCCTACATACATTACATGGTTCAATCCAAAGTGGTTCTACTCCATGGAAGGAACACCACCCCACTATTTGGAGGTGAAGTATATATCATTTCACTAGAAATTAACTCATTATAATTACAGTTGCAAGAATTTTAAGGAAAAATGATGCATTGGAATGATGTGTAAACAAAAACAACATGTTCTCCCTTGGGTCAGTAGAACTATCAAAATTTCTTATCTTCTGATGGGGTTATGATGGAGCGTTGGTGGTCCAGTAGTTTAGGATGGTTTAAGGGTCACATGTGTGACACCTTCATGTAATTATTGTTTATTATAATATATTATTTCATATTATTTTATATTAATTTAAATTTTTTATATTTTTGGGAATGGGTTATTAAAATTAATGAATTTTCATTTTTCTTCATAAGTTTCCTGGATGGAAAAGAGTAAATTATATTAGGTCATGATAGAATGTATATCCGTAGATGATTTTTTTCTAACACTATTTAGTATACACTGCTGTCATATGGTTTAGACAAAACTATGATAGTCATAGTAGAAATATCAAGATACCCTTTACGGCTTAGAGTTTTGGTGCACATCCTGCACATGAGTTAGGAGAAACTGTGTGATAAGCCTATGTGGTTCTATAGTGTGTAAAAAACCCTTTTTTCATTGTTCATGTATGTTTTTATAACCATGTGGACTATCCATGTGAGTTAATGTTTCTATGATAGTGTCATATGCACATTTGGTGAAAATGTAGAAAAACCATGAATCCAAAGAAAGTAACCTACATATATTGCGTTAGAAGGGGTAAAATGACCATTTTCCTCATCTATTTATATGTATTTTGGTACCGTTACCTATTCCCTTAAAGAATGAAATAGGAACACCAATGGAGGTTTCCTCCCTCCCCCTTCCTTCATTTTTATGGTACCCTCCCTTATTTCTAAAGAAAATTGTCCTTAGAAATCCCTCTTTCTTGTTATTTTCTTTTCCTCCTCCATTTTTCTCCCTTGTCTATTAGTTCAGTTTCCTCCTATGAACCCTGAGTGGGTTTTTCTATAACACCATAGTCCCACGCTCCTAGATACAATTTTCATTGAATAATAATTTCCATACGTTTATTTATAATAGTTGTGAAATCCTTGAAATAAACAACCTTAATTACAAAATGAAAATGATTATTTCATCTCTTACATACAAAATTCCTTTTTAGGTTTATATATTTTTAGAGTTACCAAAAAACCTAAAGTGATAAATCCCATGTTCTTTGTATAAAATTGAAACTTTTCCCATTATACATGAAAATACTTAATTCAAGATAAGTCTGGAACATCACAAAAAAATTATTTCACATGTGTTATCATTAAAAACACATCATGTGTACTTCATTTATACATAAACTAGGGAAATGGAAACATAAAATGGAATGATCCCAGATTCTCAGAAATGGAAACATATAAATAAAGAAATCATGGCATAAATATGGAATAAACATTATAATTAGAATAGGTAAACAAATTAAATCAATAAAAAACATCAAACTGAGATCCTTCTATATCAATGACAGAAATAAAAATAAGGTTATCGATAATACTGATATCATATTGTTGGAATTGTTAATGTATGACATCAAAACCTACTATCAATGTCTTTTTCCAAGAATCTTTATTCATATTCAAGCTCAGCAACAAAAAATATTACTGAATTTTTCAGGCATACACAAAAAAATGGCTCATGAGACATGTTAATGCATCAAGGGGGTATATAACGTCGGGATCCGCCTATCAAATTTCTATGTCCAATTCCTTCACCATAAGAGTCAAAAATAAATTTTAAACAATTTCTTGAGGAAATATAACACATAATCTCCCTATATTAGAACCCAATAATAATCAATAATTACTATACTTTTCCCATGTTAATAAAAGGGATAACATGATCACAACACATCAAATGAAAACATTTGTATGGTAAAACATTACATAGTCAAATTACTAATAATATTTCATATAGAAATAACAATATATGGAACACCAATACTTTTACCTATAAAAATAAAAGGGAAAACATGATCTAAAATCATCCAGAGGAAGAAGGTGTCTAGTTAAACAATACATGGTAAAATTGGAAAATATTTTTCTATATTGGAATAAAAAAGTAATACATGACAATAACTATCCCCATGTTGAAAAAATAACATTATTTTTAGGTGAACAACCTCTAATTTTAAATACATCAAATTTCATGTTCACACTTTCTAGAGGAATGACTGTAAAAATAAAAAAAATACTTGAAAAAATGATCACAATCCATCCATAGGTTGGTGGATGGTTTTAAAATAACATATCCCTAATTGAAAATTTTAATCCTAGAAGGATATTAAAATAGATGTACAACATCATTGAAAAACTGTTCTTGAATGATTCCACCAAATAAGGGGTCATGAATAATATTGTTTTCATCGTGAGTTTATTTCCCCCAAATGATAAGTGTTGGGAAAAATACTTTAACGTAACATAGAAGTTTTTATGCGTATATTATGTTTGTTGACAAAGCAGGTTTCCAAGGCCAGTTGTGTATTTCCAGTATTGTTATTGATGAGGTATGTTTAAAAATATCCCAAAAAATGAATGGATAATTTAGAGGCAGTGGTTGGCATTTTCCAAGGTGAGGAACATCAGGAACACATGATGGATATAAAAAACTGTCTCTTTATTTCATATTTAAACATGATTTATTACATAAAACTTCACATAATACAACTCTGAATATCAAGAGTTCAAGTGTCTTTGGGCTTTAGGACCATTACATGATAACTTGAAACATAAAATTCAACAACATCTTTAATGAAAACATATTTGAAATGACCACTACATTCCTTCATACTTAACACGACATGGGATAACCTGAGGATGTACATAAGAAAAGGGTTATCTATAAATCCCATTAAGGGAGTAAACATGTCATAAAATGAGGAAAAAAATAAATTTTAGACAAGTCATATCAACGAGGTATAAAGGATCATGAATAATAATGCCTGATTTAGCATGATTATCATAATATGGGAAATGTGGCAACAACTTAAAACACTGCATCATAAAAATAAGTCAAAGATAAACCACTAAGATTTCGTGGTGGAAAAAAGTACCACAAAGGAATCAAGTAAAACCATATCCTAACATGACATATCATGATACTAAACATTAACCAATGCATTGGAGCGTTATCAGGTCACACCCTTCATAAACATTTCAATCCCATGATTATGTGTTCCACATAGATTATATAACATGGATTCATTCAATGCCATAATTTTATTCCATGATCTAGACATGTGGAAAACATATATGTAATTCCACAATCAATAGGATTATGTTCATAAAGGTTAATAGCCTTTATAGAGAAATGGGTATGGAATTCACTACACCATTATCTTGGCATGGAAAATCATGGTGCAATTTTGGCAGCATAACGACGTCATATAGAAATTCATAAAATATGTTGATGAGAGAGATAATGGTTATCCCAAATCATACACATGAAATGGACAATAATAGTAATATTTATGAACATGTAACAATATATTCAAAATTAAATTATATGACATATCATAAAAGGGATGTTCGATAAAGGAGATGGTGGAAGATCCCTAATATAATTTATTCATAGTAAGAGGTGGGATGAAAGGATCATTGGGGAGTTAATGGGAGTAAAAAATAATGACCCATCATTTATACATAAAATGAAAAGTAAGGGGATCATAGAAAATAATATCCCAACATTTTAAAATGGTATTTAAGAAGCATAATATAAAGGAAGTGCTTTAATGGAAATTTGATGGGAGAATTACCTTAATTGGATGTGTGTCTCCAAAGGCTTAGGATAGGGTTCTAGAGAGCTTGGGTGGGTTTATATAGGAAATGATGTGGATTTCATTATTATTTTGGTTTTGAACACATTATAATAAAACATTCCAAACAACAGAACATCCCAGGGTTTTTTAACATTGTTTATAGAAATGTGGAGTGGATTATATTATTTTATAAGGCCAAGGGAAAATGTATTAAAATAATTCCCTTCAATATATGTAGGGGAGTCACACTCTCAAGGAAATGATTTTAAAATCTTAAATAATATTATAAGTCTTGGAGGATTAACTAATGATTTATAAAATAAATAAAATAGACTAAAAATTAAATTATATTTAAGAAAAACACATATTTAACTAAGGATAACTTTTATAGTTTCTATTACATCACTATTGCGCCATTATGATGTCATAAAATACACAGTATATTTATATGGTATTTAATTTTTACCCCAATATTTGACTTTATCAGAAAATTATGAAAAAGTCACCATTTGGTAATTTTGAAATTATAATTAATAAAATATATTAATTTTATCAAAGTAATTTTCTAAATATTTAAATTTTTACTTTTAAAATAAAAAATAACATTTATTTAAAATTGAAGGGTTTTGATAAAAACATTATTCAATTCATAACAATAATTACATTTGACTTCCTAAAAATATGTGATCATTTATATTTAATAAAATATATATAATAGTAATATTTTATTATAATTATATTTATTTTAATAATATAATAATTCATTAAAATATATTTCTTAATTTAATTTTAATATTAACTAAAAATACTACTTATGCTTTAAAAATAATTTACAAAGTAAGTATATTAGAAAGAAAAATGTATTAATTTTTCTATAAAAAAATGTACATAACAATATTTATATGGTCTTGATATATATCCCTTTATTAAGAAAGAATATTTTTAGAGACCCAAATCTTGACGTACATGGAAATTACATTAATTTAGCAGAATACTTAATACATAACAAAAATAGACACACAAGGAACGTAATAGTTTAGTTTCTTTGAAAACTTGGAACGTAATATTCTAATCATGGTGAAAGTTCTTCAACATCTCCCATAAAGATCTTCCCCTTTTTTTATTACCTAAAACCATTCTTTATATCCTGGGGAAAATAAAACATAAAAATGGTGAGCTCAAATGCTCAGTAAGGGTAATCATGGATAAAATAAAACATACCATATACATTTGAACTTAAAAACATGAACATAATGTTTAAACATCAAAACCTTGAGCAATGACATAAAACATGGAAGTACGTAAGGCATAGATCATAAAGAAACATTAATAATGATAAAATAGCATGGGAATAAAACATGTAATTGTGGAAACCATTAAGCACATGATATGATTTCCATAGTAGCCAAGGCATTGCTGCCAAGACCATCTTAGTGGACAAAGTCCCTTTCTGAATCGAGTTCACTCCTCGCTCTAGTCCTGTATTATTGAACTGGTTTAACTTGCCGTTCCAGCCATGTCTATATCATGAGATATAAATCTTTACCCAATGCATTGGAGGGAGATATAGGTCCCACCCATATCATAATGAAATCATTCTTTCTTGTGCCACAAAATAAACATACATCATTCATAAAAACCCAATAAATAAAATGGGTTTCATAAACATCATACCATCATCGCATAATCCATATAAAAGAAATGGATATCATTTCATAAAAAGAGAAGTGAAACCATGTAAATCATAGAGACATTATACTTAAAACATACACATATGAAATAATGTCATCTTAGATGAAAAATGGTTTTGATAAAACACTTGAAATGAATTCTTAAGGAAAATATCCTTTTTTCTTTAAAATAATTTTCTTTTCACAAAATGTCATGCAATTTTAAAAGAAAATGATTTTGTTGAAAATAGTCATGAAATATTTTTGATGAAGCTTCATGAAAACAAGTTTTTATAAAACTGTAAAAATCCGTTCACGCCGTATAAGTTAAAAATAACATTCTCCCCGTACTTTTGTCGAAAATGTCAAAAAAGTACCTCGTAACGTAAATAAGAGAAATATTCCATACATACCATGTAGTAAATGTCAAAAATGGGTAAAACGGACTTTATAAATACATGAAAACACTTTTATAAAACATGTACATGATAGAAATAACCCCAGTAAATACTTACGAATAAGCAATCTCAGATAAAAATGAGATATGCAAAATTATCCCTTACCTTAGGTCCAATTTTATTCGTAAGTGTCCGAACCTCATGTATAATGATTTAAATAATGTTATTGACTTATTACATAACCATATTAATTGTTATGATATCATATATGGTTTAATTATGACTTTATATTACCTGTTCTTTTGTAAATTCCATGTTAAAGAGGGTTTTGGTTAAAATCATTTCATTTGTCGTCCGTGTTTTGACTTGTAATTATTCATATGATTACTTAGATCATGATTAATTAATTCCAGAATATAAAACATGATTTATATATAATATATATTCATAATATACATATATATAATAGATCGATAAATGGAATGAAATACACCGTTCATGGAGACGGTAGGTCGTACGTACGCATGAACGTTGTTTTCGTTTCCTTATTGAGTTGAGTGAAATTAAATAGATGACATACATATATATATATACATAAATCCATTAGCATTATTATTCCATATATTTCATTATTATTCATTATATATACTTTTTAATCATTCTTGAATGGTTAATCATGGAATATGAATCTCATCGCGTTCGTGGAGACGGTAGTCCGTACGTACGCACGAGCGATGATATCATTACCATGATCGTGGAATTGTATTGGAGTGTATTTATACTATTTCAGAATCAATATAACTTTACAATAATCATATATAGTCATTATTTACACCATTATACCCATCCAAGTAAGGTGATGGTGGAAAATACTTTACACCACGGCGTGGAGACGGTATTCTGTACGTACGCACGCGTGGTGATTTCATTTTTTGTAGGATGGATAGATGGTGAAATATGGTTGTTTCATACATATAATAACATATCAGTATATTATTGATACATATGTTATTACTTCATAATTAAAAAACTAAATAAGAAAAGTAGAAGAAGAAATAAAGTTGAAAGAATCGGTAATGAACATTACCTCTTCTTTGAAGCGCCTCTTTGAGACCTCCTCTTATGGATCTAAAATTGGTCTTTGAAGAAGAACTGAGCCTCTATGATGTTTCTATGGAAGTGGAGAAGAGAATTGGGTAGGTTTTGTCCGAGCCTGAAGGCTCAAAGTGGTGTGTGGAAGAGAGGGAGGAGGTTCCCTTTTATAAGGGAGGAGAGGGGCACCTTTGGAATTCTTAAAAATATTAATTTATAATAAATCTAACCCCACTTAAAAACCTCCAAAAATGACTCATATTAGAATATTAGATGAGATACGGTTGTAATATCATCAACGAATCAAATTAAGACATGTTTGGATCTTATTTTAAACCTTATCATTTTGATTTATCCTTATTTAATCTATTTAAGTTTATTTCTGGTAATAAAATTCTAAATTTTAAATTATAACTAATAATTACTTATTTGTTGTGAATTTTCTATAATTGGTTACTTTATAACATTATAGACCATATAAATTTAAATTTATAATTTTTAAATATTTTTGTGATATTTAAACAATTTTATAATATGTTATTTTTATAAAATAACAATAGTGTCAATTTTGACACTATTCATTTATTTGAATTTAAATAAAATATATACAACATATATGTTCGAAATAAAAGCTTTAATAGATTCATAAAAGGTAATATGTGTATATAAAATTAGTGGATCACATTAAATAGTTCATATAATATTTATTTTATTATTTCTAAAACCATTTATTTGGTTTATCTCTTAATAAAATAATTACTATAACATTTTTGTATAATTATTTAATATACTGATTTGTTTCATAAAAATTAAAAATAAAATCCAATTATGAATAAATATTTATTAAATTTCACAATAATAATTTTAATCGAATTTATCATATTAAAATCACAATATATAAATTGTTATATTTATTAAATTATGAAGGTGACAACTTTGGAATCATTTAAAATTAAATAATATAAGTGTCATAATCACTCTTATAAGGCTCCAAACGGTTATATATTAGATCATTGGATGACTAAGGTGTATATATACACTAACAATAAGTTTCGGCCAGGTTTTTGGGCCTTTTAATGGGTATTATTATTTTAATAAAAACTATATTACTTATTTTTCACTTAATAAATAATTTCTGTATCATTAATGTATCACCACTAATGACAATTATTTAATCCCTAAAAATTATAAATAAATTATCATGATGTATATAATTTTATTATATTTCTGGAGACTATTCATTTTTGAAGTTTTATGATGTATATCACTAAATTAAAGTTATTATACTTATAAGATTTAAGAGAGTGACATGTTTCCACTTTCTTTGGTTTTAATAATAATTAAAATATTTTCATGGTCAAAAGACCATAAAATGAATCTAATCCGACCCTTAGGTTATATGGGTCTACTTTTATCCATCCAATAGAATTTTGGCATGCGTTAGGGTAATTTTATAATATTATATTTACCCTTAATTACCCGATTTACCTTTAACTATGGTAAATAAAATTTACCGTAGTTACTATTCATAATTCCAAAAAATAAAAAGTAGCTTATTAACATAATTTGGACCCACTGATTCCAAATATGGAACAAAGTTTTCCAAATTCAATACAAAAAAGTTTCAGAAATTAAATTAAAATTAATCCTGTTGTCGAAAGAAAACTGGTTTTTCTTTAAAACATTGCAAAAGATTGAATTGATTTAACCTACGAATTTAATGTAAAATCATTGATAATGACATAAATTATATTAAATGGTAACAATATATTCTATTTATACTCTAAAACCATTAAATATTATAATTTTACCATATAAATTATTGTGATGAAAAAAGTTGTTTTTAATTAAAATATAGCGTGTTTTGACTATTCATCAAAATATGAAAGTTACCAGAATAATATGAAAATTTTATCCAAAGTAATTTTTTATTTCTTGATTCCAAAGAAGAATTTTATTTTGTCCAATTGAACTTATAAACATGTCAAAAACTAGATTTAATGTGGGTGCGCCATCAAAAGGCGGCAAAACTGCATTTTTTGTAAAATACTTATTTTACCCGAAAATTTTATTTTGTTCTTATACCATGTTCTAGGAAATGTGTAAGATGAATAATAATGTTATAAAATTAAAAATTTAGTTAATACTATTCATAATGGCTAGTTCATAATAATATTATAATAATATATCGTTGTTTAGTAAAACCCGGTATTGCGTACAACACACGCTATCGAGGAAGGTCGTGATTGCCTGTAATGCAAGCCAAGTCAGGTTTGCTTGTTGTGAAAGAATCCTTCATTGTTTCGTATAACAGAATCTAACCATATTTCATTTATACATTGAATATATATATATATATATATATACTCAATTTTGCGTAGAATAACTATTATCAAAATTTTGTGTAACACGATCCAAGAATAGTGTTGTGTATACTGCAAGCTAATTTGGTGTTACGTATAGTGCAAGGTAATCTTGGTGTAGCATACAACACAAGACATTAATGAAATTAAAAGAATATTTTTCATAAAATTTCAGGGTGTTACATTCTACCCCCCT
Source organism: Viscum album (assembly GCA_963277665.1). NCBI lineage: Eukaryota > Viridiplantae > Streptophyta > Magnoliopsida > Santalales > Viscaceae > Viscum > Viscum album. The sequence continues at coordinate 939,419,466 of OY728150.1, forward strand.
TAAAATGAATTTCTCCCTCGAAATTCGTCGGGGTTATAAATGGTTTACTACTCGAAAGTTTGTTTAATAGAAACCCACATCGTAAAAAGGAATACCAAAACATGGCTTTAAAATCTAAATTATGAAACGTAATGGTTACCCAAATTAACTCATCACTGGGTTCCCTCGATGGAGAACATAGGTGAAAATACGGATATGGAAGAAAAATCTAACCATCAAGTTCTGATGGAGAGTGGTAAGAACATGGCTATGAAAAAGCCAACAATCACAAAGCTATAGATTTGTGATGATCTAAGGTACCATATGAATCATCGGATATATGGGAACTAGGAAAATTTTTTTGGTTTTCAAGATCATTTCCCTAAAGTTGATGAATTAAAGGAAATACTTACCTGATTTTGGTACAATCTCACTGTTTTTCTGGAATTGAACAATTTCCACTTAATCCCTTAAAGAAACGAAGTTGAATTTGTTATTCAAGATGTGTTAGCGGATCATGTGATTGAATGATGGGTCATTCCATCTCTTTCAAACAAAAGGTTAGTAAAAGTTATAAGTCCATCTTATGGTTAGATTAATCGTATATGGTTCCAAAAATGAACTTATACTTAATATATCATACCGCTTAATAAAATAAAACTAGTTTCTACTAACCAGGGACTTCTTGTAGGCCAGTGGTAGGTGATGAAGGCCAGTCGCACTTCGGTTGTGGGTTCGATTCCCACAGCCTTGTCCGACGCGATGGGCTATCGCCCGTCCTGCAGGTTGTCCTTTTTCTAAAACTATATTACTATAACATCCCATCAATAATATCGAAAAAACTTTTATCCTTAAATAATACTAACTTACGTCCAACATAATCCATTCCATTCTCGAGGCTTATCCATAATACTGCAGTCTACTCTCATAATATAGTGAAAATGATTACTAGAGATTTAATACCATCGTTGATCCCCATATATCATAAGATATGTCTTGTTGGTCACATTCCAAACATTTGAAGGCCTTAATCATGTATTCTCTTGAGAAATGAATACCCATTGAACCTTAGTGAAAACATGAATGCAGTTAAAAGTTAACACTTTCCACATACCAAAATCCTCAAAATTCTATATACTCAAACCATGATATCACTTAGTTCTTATATCAATCATGAGATCATGAATACAATCCAACATCTCATTATCTTCTTATTCCTTCATTATGCACATATCATCTACTTTACAAAAATATCTGAATAACCTTCCATGGTTACTGGTACCATTCAACATATACTTTCAAATACTTTTAGGAAAAACAATAGTGTAACAATCCCTATATGATTCTTTATTCCATAGTACCATTAACTATATAACATAACTATCGATAAACATACAATCATTCCACTACCTTCTAAAACAACTGACTGAGCTTCAACACTTCTTTCAGCTCATATATCATTTGTATTGTCCTCGTCATTATCCACATAAATACTACCAATATGACCATGCTGATTCTCTTCATGAGATTTTCCATTAGTGAATTGGTTTGCATAATGCCTATACATTCCACATTTAAAACATATAATCATTGTTGATGTCGTAGCAATACCATTATCCTTGTCCATGGTGTTAACTGAACCTTTTCCTTTGCACTTACTGGATTTGTGTCCTTCTTTTCCTCACCCAAAGCATCATCCAGTTCCTTTGAAACAATCTCCCTAATGCCTCTTCCCACATGATTTACATGAGGGAAATTAAACTTTCTTTCCTCTATGATCATCATTAAAATCCATCTTTCTCTTATTATCTGAGTTGGGAAACTTACCAAAGTTGAGATTATTGATCATATTATGAGATTTCTGATTAGGAATAATAACGATGTTTGGACTTCCAGATCCCATTTCATTTGGTTTCTCATGAAGAAAATCATTCCATTGTCTATCATATCCTCCATTATCGTGAATCTTCCTGTTTCCAGCCATTTTCTAAAACCCAAAAAGAATAGTGTGAGAGGCAAAAATCATGCTAGGGAAAACAACATAGTAAAGGGGGAGTATCCTTAATATATAACATCTTAGGTTAAATGATATAATCGTTACCGTAGTTCTAGGACTATATCCTATACGTATACTTATCCTTAGGGACATCCCTAGACATACCTTAGAAATATATCTAGGGATCTCACTAACTTTTTCGCATCCTAGTTTCCAAAGTTTAACTAAACCTTTCCTCTGATACCAACTGTAGAGACCCAAAGCTTGACGTACATGGACATTGCATTACATTAGCAGAATACTTAATACAAAACAAAAACATACACACAAGGACCGTAATAGTTTAGTGCCTTTGGAAACTTGGAACGTAATCTTCTAATCATGGTGAAAGATCTTCAACATCTCCCATAAAGATCTTCCCCTTTTTTTCTTACCTAAAACCTTTCTTTATATCCTGGGGAAAAGAAAACATAAAAAGGGTGAGCGCAAATTCTCAGTAAGGGTAAGCATGGATAAAATAAAACATACTATATGAAGTACGTAAGGCATAGATCATAAAAAAAATTAATAATGATAAAACAGCATGGGAATAAAACATGTAATTATGGAAACCATTAAGCACATGATATGATTTCCATAGTAGCCAAGGCATTGCTTCCAAGACCATCTTAGTGGACAAAGTCCCTTTCTGAATCGAGTTCACTCCTCGTTCCAGTACTATATTACTGAACCGGTTTAACTTGTCGTTCCAGCCATGTCTATCTCATGAGATAAAAATCTTTACCCAATGAATTTGAGGGAGATATAGGTCTCACCCATCTCATAATGAAATTATTCTTACTTGTGCCACACAATAAACATACATCATTCATAAAAACCCAATAAATAAAATGAGTTTCATAAACATCATACCATCATCACATAATCCATATAAAAGAAATGGATATCATTTCATAATAAGATAAGTGAAACCATGCAAATCATAGAGACATTATACTTCAAACACACACATATGAAATAATGTAATCTTAGATGAAAAATGGTATTGATAAAACACTTGAAATGAATTCTTGAGGAAAATATCCTTTTTTCTTCAAAATAATTTTCTTTTCACAAAATTTCATTCAATTTTAAAAGAAAAGGATTTTGTTGAAAATAGTCGTGAAATCTTTTGGAGGAAGCTTCATGAAAACAAGGCTTTATAAAACTGTAAAAATCCGTTCACGCCGTATAAGTTAAAAATAACATTCTCCTCGTACTTTTGTTGGAAAAGTCAAAAAAGTACCTCGTAATGTAAATAAGTGAAAGATTCCATACATACCATGTCGTAAAAGTCAAAAATGGGTAAAATGGAATTTATAAATACATGAAAACACTTTTATAAAACATGGACATGTTAGAAATAGCCCCAGTAAATACTTACGAATAAGCAATCTCGGATGAAAATGAGATTTGCAAAATTATCCCTTACCTTAAGTCTGATTTTCTTTGTAAGTGTCTAAACCTCCTGTATAATGATTTAAATAATGTCACTGACTTATTACATAATCTTATTCATTGTTATGATATCATATATGGTTCAATTATGACTTTATATTACCCGTTATTTTGTAAATTCCATGTTAAAGAGTGTTTTGGTTAAAATCGTTTCATTTGTCGTCTGTGTTTTGACTTGTAATTATTCATATGATTTCATAGATCATGATTACTTAATTCCAGAATATAAAACATGATTTATATATAATATATATTCATAATATACATATATATAATAGATCGATAAATGGAAAGAAATACACCGTTCATGGAGACGGTAGGTCGTACGTACGCATGAACGTTGTTTTCGTTTCCTTATTGAGTTGAATGAAATTAAATAGATGACATACATATATATACAAATAAATCCAGTAGCATTATTACTCCATATATTTCATTATTATTCATTATATATACTTTATAATCATTCTTGAATGGTTATTCATGGTAAAATGAATCTCATCGCGTTCGTGGAGACGGTAGTCCGTATGTACGCACGAGCGATGATATCATTCCTCTGATCGTGGAATTGTATTGGAGTGTATGTATACTATTTCAGAATAAATATCACTTTACAATAATCATATATAGTCATTATTTACACCATTATACCCATCCATGTAAGGTGATGATGGAAAATAGATTACACCACGACGTGGAGACGGTATTCCGGACGTACGCACGCACGGTGATTTCGTTTTCCGTAGGATGAATAAATGGTGAAATAGGGTTGTTTCATACTTATAATAACATATCAGTATATGAGTGATACTGATGTTATTACTTCATAATGAAACAACTAAAGAAGAAGAAGTAGAAGAAGAAATAAAGTTGAAAGAATCGGTAACGAACATTACCTCTTCTTTGAAGCGCCTCTTTGAGACCTCCTCTTAGGGCACTAAAATTGGTCTTTGAAGAATACCAAGGCCACTATGATGTTTCTAGGGAAGTGGAAAAGAGAATTGGGCAGGGGTTGGCCGATCTGGAAGGCTCAAAGTGGTGTGTGGAAGAGAGGGAGGAGGTGCCCTTTTATAAGGGAGGAGAGGGGCACCTTTGGAATTCTTAAAAATATTAATTTATAATAAATCTAACCCCACTTAAAAACCTCAAAAAATGACTCATATTCGAAGATTATATGAGATAGGGTTTTAATCGCATCAACCAATCAAATTTAGACATGTTTGGATCTTATTTTAAACCTTATCATTTTGATTTATCCTTATTTAATCTATTTAAGTTTATTTGTGGTAATAAAAATATAAATTTAAAATTATAAAGAATAGTTACTTATTTGTTGTTAATTTACCATTATTGGTTACTTTATAACATCATATACCATATAAATTTAAATTTATAATTTTTAAATATATTTGTGATTTTTAAACAATTTTATAATATGTTATTTTTATAAAATAACAATAGTGTCAATTTTAACACTATTCATTTATTTGAATTTAAATAAAATATATACAGAATATATGATTGAAATAAAATCTTTAATAGATTCATAAAAGGTCATATGTATCTATAAAATTAGTGGATCACATTAAATAGTTCATATAATATTTATTTTATTATTTTTAAAACCATTTATTTGGTTTATCTCTTAATAAAATAATTACTACAACATTTTTGTATAATTATTTAATATACTGATTTGTTGCATAAAAATTAAAAATAAAATCCTATGATGAAGAAAAATATATCAAATTTTACAATAATACTTTTACTAGAATTTATCATCTTAAAATCACAATATTTAAATTTTTATATTTATTAAATTATGAAGGTGACAACTTTGACATCATTTAAAATAAAATAATATAAGTGTTATAATCACTTTTATAAGGCTCCAAACGGTTATATATTATGTCATTGGATGAATAAGGTGTAGATATACACTAACAATAAGTTTTGGTCAGGTTTTTGGGCCTTTTAATTGGTATTATTATTTCAATAAAAACTATATTACTTATTGTTCACTTAATAAATAATTTATGTATCATTAATGTATCACCATTAATGACAATTATTTAATCCATAAAAATTATAAATAAATTATCATGATGTACATAAGTATATTTAATTTCTGGAGACTATTCATTTTTGAAGTTTTATGATGTTAATCACTAAATTAAAAGTATTATACTTATAAGATTTAAGAGAGTGACATGTTGCCACTTTCTTTGGTTTTAATAATAATTAAAATATTTTCATGGTCCAAAGTCCATAAAATGAATCTAATCCGACCCTTAGGTTATATGGGTCTACTTTTAGCCATCCAATAGAATTTTGGAATGTGTTAGGGTAATTTTATAATATTATATTTACCCTTAATTACCCGATTTACCTTTAACTATGGTAAATAAAATTTACCGTAGTTACTATTCATAATTCCCAAAAATAAAAAGTATCTTATTAACATAATTTGGACCCAATGATTCCAAATATGGAATACATTTTTCCAAATTCAATACACAAAAGTTGCAGAAATTAAATTAAAATTAATCCCGTTGTCGAAAGAAAACGGGTTTTTCTTTAAAACATTGCAAAAATTGAATTGATTTAACCTTCGAATTTAATGTAAAATTAATGCTAATGACATACATTATATTAAATGGTAAAAATATATTATATTTATAATTTGAAACCATTCAATATTATAATTTAACTATATAAATTATTGCGATGAAAAAAGTTGTTTTTAATTAAAATATAGCGTGTTTTTAATATTCATCAAAATATGAAAGTTACCAGAATAATATGAAAAATTTATCCAAAGTAAATTTTTATTTCATGATTCTAAAGAAAAATTTTATTTTGTCAAATTGAACTTATAAACATGTCAAAAACTAGATTTAAAGTGGGTGAGCCATCCAAAGGTGGCAAAACTGCATTTTTTGAAAAATACTTATTTTACTCGAAAAATTTATTTTTTTCTTATACCATGTTCTAGAAAATGTGTAAGTTGAATAATAATGTTATAAAATTTAAAATTTAGTTAGTACTATTCATAACAGCTAGTTCATAATAATATTATAATAATATATCATTGTTTAGTAAAACTCGGTATTGTGTACAACACACGCTATCGAGGAAGGTTACGATTGCGTGTAATGCAAGCCAAGTCAGGATTGCGTGTTGTGAAAGAATCCTTCATTGTTTCGTATAACAGAATCCAACCATATTTCATTTATACATTGAATATATATATATATACTCAATGTTGCGTAGAATAACTTTTATCAAAATTGTGTGTAACACGATCCAAGAATAGTGTTGCGTATACTGTAAGCTAATACGGTGTTGCGTATAGAGCAAGGTAGTCATGGTGTAACATACAACACAAGACATTAATGAAATTAAAATAATATTTTTCATAAAATCTCGGGGTGTTACAATATTCCCCAAGAGTAAGGTGTGTAATGGTGGGGATTTCATGGGGACATTCATTGAACATACTATGGACTGTGATCTCGATGAACTTGAACTTCTCCCGTAAATTGTTTCTCTCATGCATAAGTTGTTGGATCTCAACTTAGGATTTCTCAAGGGAAAATTCCAGAAATTATAAATCCCTCATAAGATTTAATAAATGGGCTTATAGGGTATAATCTTACTAATTGAGGCTATTCCTCTCTTTGTGTGTGAAAAATATTTATTAAAACCCTATATTTATACTAGCCACGTGGTCATTGTTCAATGACTATATTATCAATGGTAAAGATAACTAACAATCATTTAAAATAAAATTTTATGTAATAAAATAGTTTCTTGTGTTTTCCATAACCGTAAGACATTTAATTAAGTCAAAATAAATGTAATTTTATTTATAATTGTTCGGGTCATTACAATCTTCCCCCCTTAAAAAATTTGACCCTCAAAATTTCCTTTTCCCATACTAAAATTGATGAGGGTAATTCTTCTTCATCACCTCCTCTGGTTCCCACATTTCTTATTCAAACATGTGGATTCACCATAACACTTTGACAAGGAGAATTGTTTTATTTCATGGAAATGTTTCTCTACATATTAGATATTCACTGGAAACTCCTCATAGGAAAGGTCATTCTTCAATGGTACCACCTCTGTATTGAGTAAATGTGAGAGGTATAGTTTGTAATTCCTTAAGCGGGATAAATTTAATACATCAAGTACATGACATAGGTTCAGTGGGAGTTATAGTTGATAGGACACTGCTCTGATGTGATTAAGGATCTCAGCAGGGCTGATGTACCTTGTACTAATCTTTCCCTTCTTCCAAAACATCGTCATTATTTTCCATTAAGATATGTGGAAGAAAACCATGTCTCTAAAATCAAACCCTAGGTATTTTCAACGGTTGTCAACAGAGCCTTTTTTTAACTATGAGAAGCATTGATGTGATACTGGGAGGTTTTAACCTTCTCCATCATTTCTTCAACAATTTTCAGACCTAGAAGTTTTCATTCCCCAACTTCATTCCAAAATGCGTGTACTCTACACCTCTTCTAATATATGTCTTCATAAGGATCCATTTGGATGTTTGAGAGGAAATTTTTTTTGGTAAGAGAACTCCACCAAAGGAATATGTTGGACCCATCTGCCTTTGTAGATAATTGAAAAAGATCTCAACATGTCCTCAACTGTTTGGTTAGTCTTCTTAGATTTCTCCTCAGTTTGAGGGTGATAATCCATACTAAAATTCAAATAATTTTTAGATCATGGTGGAATCTTTTACAAAACATAGATGAAAATCATGGATCTCAATAAGATATAATTGATAGTAGTACTCCATGCAACCTTACCACTTCTCTGATATATATATATTCCCATTGACCTAGTGGGAGATCCTCTCAAATCACAGTGAAGTGTAAAATCATTATCAAACAATCCACAAAAACTGAAATATAATTTTTTCTGTTGGATGTCTTTGGAAGTTCGATAAAAAATTACATGATGATGTTTTCCCATTTCCATGTTGGTATGGGTAATGGTTCATCATCCCCTATGACTTATATTCTCTCACCTCAACTTTTTGACATACCGGACACTTTTATGTATAATCAGTGATCTCCTTAATCATGTTATCGCAACAATAGTTATCTTGGAGAACATGATACATCCTTTTGATTCCCAGGTGAATAGAGAAAGTCAAACTATGTGCATCATCCATAAGTTATTTCATTAACCCATGATTTTATAGAACACAAATTATTGATGCAAATATCACAATTCCTTCTTCATTAACATTGAACTCGAAGGGTTTCCCTTTTCTGATAGTTTACACTTTCTTTTGAATTCTCACATCATCTTTTTGAGCATCATGTAACCTTTCCAAAAGATATGGTTGAGAAATAATTTGTGAAAGGATTGATGATGTTCCTTTACTTATGATTCCCATGTCTATTTTCTTCAAGTCAAAGAAGATAAAATCCTTATCAATTATCATAAATGAAAGAATTTATGGGTCCTTTCTACTTAGATCATCCACTACCTAGTTCTCCTTCCCAAGATAGTAGAGTATTGATCATTTTTAATCCTTGGTGAGCTCTAACCATATTCATTGGATCATATTTAGCTCTTTATATGTGAATATATTTTTGATACTATTTTGATATGTATATATTTCATACTTCTACCCAAAGTTATAATGCTTCCAGATTTTTAATGCAAAGACCACATATGCTAATTGTAGATCCTGAATGGGATAGTTTTTTCTCATGAATTTTCAAATAACATGAGGTTTACATAATGAATTTGTCATTTTTCATCAACACACATCCCAATCCATTCTTTGAAGCATCACTTAAGATTGAAAAAAGTTCCCCACATGTGGGTAGTGTGACCACAAGGATAGTGACAAGCCTCCTTCTCAACTCTAAGATTCTTTCTTCGCATTCATTATTCCAATAAAATTGGACTCCCTTCTATGTTATCATTATAAGAGGGTTTGATAATCAGAGAAATTTCACTCAAATTTGTGATAATATCCAACTAAACCAATGAAATTTTAGATATCTGTCACAGATGTTGTCCTTAGTCATCCTTCAATTTTTTTTCCATAGAAGGATCCAAATATATCCAATTTCTTGTGATTATATGCCCCAAGAATGAGACTTCCTTCAACCAGAACTGACAATTTATGTAATTTTCATAAATCTTATCATTTCGCAATGTCTCAAGCATAGTTCTCAGATGATACTCATGCTTCTACTTGGTTTTGGAGTATATTATAATATCAGCTATGAAGACTACCAAAAAAATTTGGTTATCTCTAAAGACTCTATCCATCAAGTCCATAAACATTAAAGGGGGAATTAGTGAGTCTGAAAGGAATCACAATGAACTTGTAGTTCTCATATTATTTATGAAATGAATTATTGGGGATATCCTCCTTCTTCACCATTACTGTGTAATATCCGAGCCAAAATTCCACCTTGGAGAAGTATTGTACTCCATGTTTCTGATTGAAAAAATCATTAATTCAGGGAATGGGATACTAGTTCTTTAATGTGATTTTTTTGAGCTGGCGATAATCAATGAAAAGGCATGTTGATGCATCCTTTTTCTTGATGAAAAGGATTGTTTCACCCCATGGTGAAGCACTTTGGAATATAAACCCTTTATCTATATTCTCGTATGGTTTTTTCATTAGATCCTCAAATTCCACAATATCCATCCTATAAGTACTATTTGATATTGGCAATGCCCCAGGTATATGTTTGATCGAAAATTCAACCTCTCAACTAGGAGGAAGAACAAAAAATTCATATAGAAACACATTAGTGAATTCACTCACAGTAGGAATTTCTTCGATAATGGTTCATTCCTTATAATCAATCATTTGATATAAATATGCCTTCTCGTAGGGAAATAATATCCATGATTGAGATGATGGTGCTAAAGAAGATTCATCCTGATCATTTCACTTGTATAGAATCTTGGGTCGATTTTCCCTACGGAGAGTGATTTTCCTCTCATGGAAATTTATGATGGATCTATATAGGGATATACAATACATGCCTATAATACATCAAATTCTACCAAGGTCAGTTTGAAATGTTATCAGGGACGCTAAATCCAAAAATTGTGACCGGTGAGGAGTTATATTCATGGGATGAAATAATTTCTCCATTTTTCATCTTCACTAACGTCTCTACTTCAATTCTTTATGGTGTTGTTTGAATAGTTATACAAAACTTTTGTGATATAAAGGAATGCCTAGAACCAGAAAAAAAAGTATGCTCTTTATTATTGAATGAATAACAAGTATACCTATCACCACTTAATTTTTAAGATTCACTTTGGCAGTATTGATGGAGAATTATCACCCTTTATGCCTTTGAGGTTATTGGTTTCCTCCTAAAACCCTTATATTATGTAACTATATTTCAAAGTGTCATGGTTCTTTACTGTTTTAGAAATGAAAAACTCATTTATGGTCGAATGGGACATCCCTTTATCTATCACATTGTTGAGTTTCTCTTATTGTAAATCATTTCCCAAGTTCCCCTCCCTTCTATAGCTAAATAATTTCCTTCTTTCCCTTAGGAAATTTCTGGGGTGTTTCTTTCGACACCATTGGGAAGTGGGGTTCTTGAATTTCTTATAACTGTAGGTTTTTTCTATTATACTTCAAAAATTAAGTTCCACTTTCAACTTACTGTCCCCATGATACCCCAGAGATTCACCAATGTCCATCTTGAATTTGAGGGAACATCAGACAATTTCTTCATTACTATCAAAGTCATAGATTTCCAAGGATTTCCAAATACTAGGTTATATCCCAACAAAGAAGCAGTCAACCTTGTATTTTGGGGTAATGACAAAACCATAGGTGTATCATTCAAATCCTGTGATGTTTTCCTCATACGCTCAAATAGATTCATCATCCTTTCTCTTGAGCATAACTAAGTCTCTATCCATCTTAAGATGGAGGGTGTAGGGAAAATATTTTTCAACAAATATTTTCTATAATTCCTTCTACTCCATTTCATTGACCTATTTCTCAGGCTTTGTATTATTGATAATTGTCCACCATGGATTATCTTCACCTCCATACGATAAACATCCAGAAGAATCTTCTCTTGTTAGAAACATTAAAGGATATAGAATATCTTTTCGATGGAATTGATACATTTACCCCTGATTAAAGGATTGGATGATCCACAAAAAGATGGAGGCCTTTATCACATATAGATCTTGACTATGGGTTTTCCTCTATTAGGGGGGTTGGATGCTCCACCATGTCCAAGTTTCTATTGAGAACATGGTCTAATTGAGAGAGTATCATGAATTTTTTTTGATTCCCACTCACATCAGGTTGGGAATCACATTGGGGAAATCCTCTCACAGCCCTTCATATCAATTGATAACATGATTCCTCCTATTTTTGACCATATTCAAGAATAAATGGAAAATTAGGGATGAGTATCTTAAGAAGTTAAATACCTAAAGTGAAATAAATTTACATTAGTGGGATAACATATAAATTAAAATTATCACGTTAACTTATGTGTTTCTAGGATTCAGTCTACGTTATCCATGATCTACCTCCTAATATATATTCATATGCGATTATTTTTCTTTGTTCCCTTAATAATGGTTTATAAAAAGTTTTTTAATTTACCAAAGCATATCCCTTGGGAGTGTCATACTAGATTCATTGTAATTCATATTTTTGTGTACCAGGTTACCCGAGTCAAGATTGAAACACATTGTCGGAGTTGTTACACCTAGATACATCTGTTCTAGAACCACTTACACTTGTAGTTTCAAGATAGGGGTGTATTTTCTTTATAAACCAATTTTTATATACTTAAAAAAATATTGGGATGTTCACTTACACTTATTCTTATCCCTAAGGGATTTTATTCTTGTTTTCTATTCCTAATCCAAAAAATAACTAAACATATCCTCTAATACCAACTATAACAACCCTTATCTTTATTTATATTTAAACGGTATTTATTACAAAAAATTTCACTTAATAAAAATCTTATTATCGAGAGGTCTAGTGTATATGGGGTTTATGAACATTACATAACAAAAGAAAAAATGAAACACAACAATATATTTATTGAAAAATTCATTGACATGACCACAATATTCCTTCATACTTAACATTGCATGGGATAACCTGAGAACATACATAAGAAATGGGTGAGATATAAATCCTAGTTAGGGAGTAAACATGGAATAACATGAGGATACAAATAGATGTTAGAAATGGAATATCAACAAGGCATAAAAGAACAATAATAACATGGCATGATTTAGCATGACAGTCCTAACATTGGAAGTGGGGAAACAACATAAAACACTACATCATAAACATAAGTCAAAGATAAACATACAAGAAGTCATGGTGGAAAAAATTCAAACAATGTAATTAGGTAAACCCATATCCCAAAATGACGTATCATGATACTAAACCTTACCCAATGCATTGGAGTGCTATTAGGGTGCACCCTTCATAATCATTTCAATCTCATACTTAACTATGCCACATATATCATATAACTTGGATTAAATCTAGACAATAATTTTATTACACAATATATAAATTTGTAATTCATAAATATATGTACCCAATAAATAAGAGTATATTCATTAAGTTCAATACCCTTGATATAGAAATGGGCACGTTATTCCCTACACAATTATCTTAGCGTGGAAAATCATGGTGCAATTTCGACAGCATAACAACATCATATAGAAACTCATAAAATTGGATGATGAGAGAGAAAGGGGTCTTCTATGATATATACATGAAATGGAAAACAATAATAGTATTTGAAAATATATCCCAACAAAAGAAAAAGGAAATTATAAGACATAACTAAAAATGATGCTTGATAAAGGAGACAGGAGGAAGATCCCTTATGGAATTTCGACTGGGTAACAGGTAGGCTTGAAGGATCGTAGGGGGGATTAATGAGAGTTAAATGATGCTACCATAATTTATAAATCAAATGAAATTTAATGGGATCGTGTAAAATCATATACAAATATATGAAAATGGAATTTAAGAAGTATAATATAATGGTTGTTCTTGAATGGAAATGTAAAGAGATAAATCCCTTACTTGGATGTGTGTCTCTAAAGCATGGGAGAGGCTTCTTGGGAGCTTGATTTCACCTTGGTATGAGTATAGGGATTATATATCAGATATTTGATGATCTTAAATGAGTTTTAGTGAAGATATATCAAAGCTAGGATGGATCTATATAGGAAAGGAGGGATGATTCATTACTATTTTGGTTTTAGATACTTCATAATAAAATATTCAAAACCAAAAACCATAAAATGGGATTTTCCCATGGTTTCCTAAATATGAGAGTGTATTATAATATTTTATATGTCCAAGGTCCTATCATATTAAATAATTCCTATTATTATGGGGAGGTGAGTCACACTCTCAAGGCAATGATTTCAAAATCTTAAAATATATTTTAAGTTCTAGAGGATTCCCTATGACATTATAAATTAAATAAAATTAACTAAAAATTAAATTATTTAAAGGTTAAAACATATATTTTTCCTATGATAACTTTTATAGTATTTATTACATCACTATTGGGACATTATAATGTCCTAAAATACACTGTATATTTATACGTTGTTTAATTTTTACCCAAAAATTCAACTCTCTCAGGAAATTATGAAGAATACCCTATTGGATTATTTGGAAATCCTGATTCGAAATATAATATTAATTTTATCTCAATAATTTTCTGAATAAATGATTTTTAACTTTTAAAATATTAACTAACATTTTTTAAAAATTGGCGGGTTTTGATAAAAATGGTTTTCAAATCTTAATAAAAATTACTTTTTATTTCATAAAAATTATATGATCATTTATATTTAACAAAAGTTATTTAATAAGAAATTTTTACTAATATATTATTTATTTCAAAAATACAATAATTCATTAAAATATATTTCTTAATTGATTTTGAATATTAACCAAAAATACTTCTTATGCTTTAAAAATCATTTACAAAGTAACAATAATAGGAAGAAAAATATATTCATTATTCTATAAAAAATAATTTACATAATCTTATTTATAGGGTCTTGATATATATCCCTTTATTACACCATAATATTCCCTAAGATTAAGGTGTGCAATGGTGGGGCTTCCATGGGGTCGTTCAGTGATCATGGTTTTTGTCGTGATCTTGATGAGCTTGAACTTCTCCCATTACCAATTTCTCTCATGCTTACGTTAATGGATCTCAACTTTGGATTGGTCTAGGAAAAATCCTAGAAATTCTATATCCCACATAAGATCTGATAAATGGTCTTCATAGTGTGTGACCCTACTGGTTTAGTTCATCACTTCCTTTTTCTGTGTCAAAAGGATTTGTTAAAACCCTCTATTTATACTAGTCATAAGGTCATTGTTTAGAGGATATTCTATCAAGGATAAAGATACATAAATTACATTTAAAATATTATTTTATATAATAAAAGAAGTTAATTTTTCTTCAATAACCTTAAGCTGTTTAATTTAGTAAAAATAAATATAATTTTATTCACAAATGTTTGAGTCATTAAGATGAAAAGATGGTAAATCTCTATGACTTTGAGAAGCTTCATGAATGGGAAATTTTCCCTGATACAACATGAAACTAGGTATCGTTGTGAATGGGATTGGAGAACTTTGTGAGATGGTGATGATGTTGATGGAAGCTTCTATATGGGGAGGAAATTCCAATAAATAGGCCTCTTTCCCCCATATAATAGAAAATAAATATCTAACAATGATTCAAAGGCTCCAGTTTCGTGAAGGTGATTTATAAAGGTTGTTGTTATATAAAATTTCTTGAATAAAGTAAGTTTGTGATTTATTTGAAAGCTGAATGAATGTTGTAATCATTGAAAAATTAATTAAGTTCACAATATACATGAATGAGGGCCAAAAGTTTCGAGCTTCATAAAGGCTATGTGAGGTTCAAGAAATTTGTGTGCTTTGTGAAGGCTAACTGAGATTCACAAAAAGAGGTGGCTTTAATTAACTCTATTTGAGATTCTTAAAATAGGTGAGATTCTCAAAGGTAGTGAGTATCATGAAAGTATTAAAAAGGAATTTTATATTAATTTTTTGGTAAAGTGATTTTAATAAAGTGGATGGATGTAGAACTTCAACAGAGCATCTACTTATAACTAGGGATTTATTCATTACTTCTGATGAAGGAACATACATGTCCACAAACTCTGTATGAATCATTTCCAGTGTAGTGAGAAAAGGAATATGAAGAAGGTTATCATTTCTAACTGTAGTGATACATCAAAGGAAATATTGAGGGAGTGACCATTGGGAAGTAGTGATTTATCCCTAAACATTATAAAGGACATCATCCTGGGCATATAATTGATCTATCATAAACCTTATTTTAGTAGCGAGCCTAGTGTATTTGGTGGACTAGTACATTTCTATGGTATACTCCTTGGAGGTATCCTTGTGATGGTAAACCAAGTAACATTCATATGTCCTTTTGATTTCCTTATTTATTTTCATTCTATATATCATCATCAGATAAAGTTGGTAAGGATAAGAACAACATAAACATTAAAGATAAAACAAAGTTACCCTTATAATAAAAAATTCAAGATCCACTGGGGTATATATAATTTCGAAAATAAAATCAATACCATGATTCACTGCATATCAGGGTATCTAAGCCACTTTTAGGCCTAATAATCAGTATCAGAGTATTGCTTTCTTTTATTTAGTTTATTTTCTATGACTTGGTTCACTAAATTTTTGAAATTAATAATGTAGTTTGCTCTTACCTCATTGTGCCATGGAAAATGAAAAAACATAAATGAAGAATAAAGGGTATTATGGAATTCATTAGTGTGGAAGTGTCTATATAGAGTGTGTGATTCAGTTAAAGTAAAAAATGTACTGAATAATGGTTTAAATGAATCCAAAATTGGAATTATTTAATAATTCAATGATGTTGTGCGAATGAGTAAATAACATCATATTCCAAGTGATTTTGGTACTATAGAGGATGAAGAAATTACAATAATACTACAATTGGAATTTGTCCATGTAAAAAGTAATTAATTTAGAAAATGAAATAAAAAATGTGTCTAAAGACATATTGATACATGTTAAAGAAATTGAATTCAACAAGTTAAAGGTATTAAATAATTTACTTATTAAAGAGGGCACAGATCCAAGAGAGAAGAGTGATTCCCAAGATAAATAACAATAGAAAATGAAATTTGATGATCTTAATACACACCTTTCAGAACTAGTATATGAGAATCAAGGGCTACAATAAGAAAATGGGTTATTTGAAGACTATTTATCTCATATTAATTTAAAAAAAAAAGATGAAACGTGACAATGTTGATAAGATCTTATGAACATTGGTAGATGGGATGAGTAGTGGGAAGAATCTCTAGAGATAGTTGATTCCCAACATGAATCAAGGGATATAAAGATTCAATAATTGGGAGAATATCTAGAATCAGTCACGAAAGAAGTGGAGAAATATAATGCAAAAGTTGAACCCTAATTGGATAAAACCTTGCATCTATTATTTTACCATCCATAAGAAGGTAATAATGAAATGAAAATAAAATTTGATATTTCATAAGAGAAACATTAAATGATTTTATCATCCCAATGGTCATCCAATATGAAAAAACATGGTATTGGACATGATGAACACCCTCCCATGCATAACAAGAATAGAGTTGTGAACATTTCTAAAAATATGAAAACATTTGTACATACTGGAAAATAGCCCTAAAAAAGGATTTTGCATGAATTAATGAAAACATGTTCTATTTTTGTGGGATTCACGGTCATACTTCTAGTTTTTGTTTTGAAGGTTTGGAATATATTTCATTATGTGAAGAGAAAAATATTTCTAAAAATGAGAATAAGAAGTTAAATCATGAAAAATCAGAAATAACAGTCTTTTAGAAGAAAGTATCCATGAAATGATACTATTTCGAAGAATGGGACTCACTATGAGTACTTTTCAAGAAGACTAGGAGATCAATGTCATAAAAAACACATAATTCATATCAACATCTCAATCAATTAATTTTGATGTGAGGTATGTTTTAATGGGATATATATTATATATGCTAATCATGGGAATTTGGAAATTTATTTAAGATGGAAGAAATAATGGAATTAAAAGGAACACATAAAGAGATCACCAACTATGTTAATGAATTAAAAAATTCAATATTGGATGACAACATAATAATTATAAAAATAGTTTTATAGCCTCAAGGGAAACACAAGGAGATGGATGAAAGGAGTAACAATAAAATCCTTTGTTACACTCAAAATAGCTCTCTTGGAAAGAATTTGAACAAAACTAGAAGAAAATGGGAGGATATACTCTATTTTGGAGTAAGAAGGATTCATATTTAGTGAATGACTCACCCCAATCAGAAATAGTGACATGAATTATATAAATGATAAAAATAAATTGAATAAATAATTCCTTGAAAAATTCACAGTTCATGCCATAAGGTAAAAAGTTAAGGCAAGATAAAGTGACCTCTAATGGAGGATAAAGGAAGAGAAGAAGACCGGTGAAAATATTCTGACTCAAATCGGGAGTAATGAATAATGAAATGTTGGTGTTGCATCAAGGAAGAAAATTTATACTAGTGGGTTCAAAACCTATGTTGGAAGAAATATCAAACCTAAAAAATCTACATATCATAAGAATACTGAGCATGTTAATAAATAATGTCTATTTGTGTGGCCAGAATTGTTGAATCTAATTATGTAGTTGGAACAATCACATAAACAATACAATTATTTTCAAGAAAATATAAATGGTATGGTCAATCAAGATTGACCAAAATCCTCTCCTTGTGGAATCCGGATTATTCCCTCTCCTTGAGTGTTATGTTTTTACAATATCTACTAGAAGTTGTATAGGACTAAGGAGGAGGTAAAATCTATGGAGTGTGTGTGCTGAAAGGGCATGAGTTCATAATACAGATGGTTATACATGAAAAATAAAAATTTGAATTCTTGAAATTCACATATGGTTGATTATATGATTAACAGGATGATGTGAAACTGAAGAGGATTAAATTATATACTTTAATGATCCATTGGTTCTATTTACCACTGAATATTCATCCATCATAATCATATATCAGTTGGAGTGTTATTTTATTCACAGAGAGAAGACCGATTGGGGGGAAAGATGAAAATATTATTTATTTCATGATTATTTATTTTATTTCTAAAAATATGGTATTGGGTTATTAATTTCGGGTCACCAAGAAGTGGTGGGAGAATATCAACAAATGGTTGGAAAATGTTTTATAAAGTAAGGATGTGGTTTTGATAAAAAATGATCAAAATCATCCAAAAATACATGAACAGTTTCAAGTGGATAGTGAGGAAGAGATAAATAGATCACAGGGAGTTCTAGTAACAGAGAATAATTTAAAATAATATTTAGATTATGGAATGGAGGAATATAATACTATATAAGCATGTATATCAAAGAGTCGATCTGAAATTGATAGACTGAAAATAATCAGAGACAAAATAAAACATGTAAAGTCATGGAAGTTGAAGACTCTACCTAAGGAATCTTTCTTATCACAAGTAGAATGAATTTCATTATAATGAGAAACAATAAATAATATTTGGGTTCTAGTATTGAATAATTAAATTCAAAAAATAGAAAATAATTATATATGGGAGATTGTTTCAAGAACAATAGATAAAAATATCATTAAGACCAAATGGGTCTTTCACAAAGAGATGAATGAATATGGAATAGTTATTAGAAACAAATCACTATTAGTATACAAAGGGTAGTATAAGATAGAGGGTATTAATGTTAATGAAAAAAATTCACCTGTTTCAAGACTAGATACAATAAGATTATTCTTGGCCATAGTAATGAAAAGAAAGGTCAAAGTGTTCTAGATGGTTATAAAGATAGAATTTTTGAAAGGGTAACTAGAAGTAGATGTGTATATCAAGTATCCAAATGATTTTATCATTCACAAGATGAGGACAAATTCTTCTAACTGAGGAAGGAGCTATATGGGTTGAAGCAAGTACCAAGCGCATGGTATTCAATGTTTGACGAGTTCTTGAAGAAGCTTGAATTTTAATATGGTAGAGATTATTATAATCTCTATGTCAGAAATAATATTAATCAAAGGATTATGGTGTTGGTGTATGTTGATGAAATAATATTTGGAGGATGAGACAATTCACAGTGAAAATAGTTCACATAATTTATGAAAAGTTAGTTTGAAATGTAAACGATTTGTGAACCAACCTTTTTCCTTGGTTTATAGGTGACACAAGTAAGGAAATGTAAATTTATTTTTAAATAAAAATATTTTAAGGGGGTTCTGAGAAGATTTAAAGTTTATAATTATAAGGATATTGAGACTTTAGTAGTTACCTAGTTGGAACTATCATACCATACTAAAGGCAATGCTGTTAATGTCATAGAGTAATGGAAAATAATTGGCAGTATGTTATACTTAACAGTGAAACAATGTGATATTATTTTACAACATTCCATGAAACACAATATCAATGTAATACCAAGTAAAACCACCTACTTAGATTAAAAGGAATACATTTTTATATTAAATGGTCTGTGTATTTCAGTTTTTTGTACAATGAAAAATCTTAGTAAGAGTTATTTGACTATAAAAATGCATATTGTTTCGGAGCAAAAGATGATATAAAATTGTCATCATTTTGTGAATTATATCATTGTGGCTTATGTATTTCTTAGATAGTTAAGAATATGGATTAAATTTTATTGAGAAATTCAAAAGTTAAATATATTGTGGCTACTCAAGATTTCACACAATTATTATAGGTGAAGAAGTAGCATGGTGAAATCAGAGTTCACGTTAACTCTCTGATCGAAATCCATTGCGATAATTCATGTCCTCGAAACCTTATAAAACACCAGTACATCTCTCAAAGAGAAATAATGTCAAAATAAAGTATCATTGTATCAAGTTGAAGGTAACGAATGGGATGCTAATGTTAGATTATGTGCCTATAGAATTATTAGTTGTAGACATTTTTATGAATTACATACACAAATAGATGTTTGAGTGGAATCTATTAGATCAGGGTGTTCAGTAAACTCCCTACACTTGAAAGAGTGTATATGTGGGACCCATATTTCCAAGGTATGATGTGTTTTTCTCTGATGTGTTGATCTATGTTCTTTACCTTATAGAATACCACAAAGGGGTAACCTTCTGGTTCATTGATAAGGGGGGAGTGTGTCTATATAAGGGGAATAAAATATCTTAATTAGTATAGGGGAGAAGCTGATAAGAGGATAAATGATAAAGGAAGAGTTTTAAATATGGGTATGCTAAAGATTATTGATCAAAGTTTATATATAATAGAAGATGAAGTACATGATGAAATTAGTTTACTGGTTTTGGAAAGAAGTGTTTCTTCGATGAACTATGCATGGTACTCTTATTTATCACACCGAGCATGGATCATGTTGTCATAGAGTTTGTTTTGAGTAAATAATTGTTTGTTATCTAAATGAAAAGATTTTATTTTTTGTTGAATATGAATTAATCATTAAATTAGTATTAATGAGTGAAGAGTTTTCAATAAAAACCCAAAGGTGAGATTGTTTTGAAAAAATACATCAAGGTAACATAGTAGTGTTTCTGGGTTGATTGTGATTGTTGACAAAGTGAATTTATAATGTCAATTTTCACGTTCCTTCATGGTTACTAACAAGGTATGTAAGAAAATATGCAAGACAAAGAAATTAATGCTTTGGAGGTGGTACAAAAAATTTCATATATAAGGTGGTGTGGTTTGCAAGTGTTTTCCAATTTTTTGGGGTGAAAATTTTAAGGGTATTCCCAATCAAAAAAAGTTTAATTTCCATTAATGGCTCATAAAAATGTAGAAAAGGAATGGATTTTAGTGAATATTGGAGTTTCACAAAGTTATGGAGCTTTACTAATGCATCTGGTGTTGTGAAGGATAAATTTCTTAAAGGTGTGGATAATTGTTAACATGTGATGAAAAGATGGTAAATATCAACAACTATGAGAATCTTTGTGACTACATAGGGTGATTTTGGAAGGATATTGGTGACATTTGTGGTAATGTGATAAAGAGAATCGAAGCTTATGGAATGAGAGGAAATACCTATAAATAGACATATACCCCCCTCATAAAATAATATAATGACTTAATAAAGATTAAAAGACTCCAATTTTGTAATGGTGATTCATCAAGGTGTCCTTGTGAAAAAATACATGAAGAAAGGATGGTCTAAAAGGATATGAAAGATGACCAAATGTTTTAATCATCAAGAAACTAATACATTTTGTGAAGGCTGTGAAATAGTACCAAATATTGTGAGCTTCACGAAGGCTGTGTGGGCCTTATAAATGTTGTGTGCTTTATAAAGGCTAAGTGGGCTTCAGGAAAGGATGTTTCTTCGTGAAGGCTATATAATATTCATGAAAGGGGTGATATTCGCAAAGATAGTGAGTATCGAAAAATAATTAAAATATATTTTCACAATAATTCTATGGTAAATTGATATTCATGATTTTGATGAATGTATAACATCGACATAGAATCTAACTACAACTAGGGATGTATTAATTATTTATAATGATGGGACCAACCTATCCATAAACAATATATGAATCCTTTTTAGAGTAGTGAGAAAAGGAAGAGGAATAAGGTGATTCATTACATAGGCAATGAGACATCGAAGGAAATATTCAGGGAGTGTCCCTAGGGAAGTATTAATCTATATGAAAACATTGTAAAGGATGTTATCCTAGGAATATAATTGATCTATAATGAACCATATTTTGTAGTGATTTTTAGTGTATTTGGTACATCAGAACATTATTGTTGTATGCTCCTTGGATGTAGCCCAGTAAGGGTGAACCAATTAAAATATGTGGATCTTTGTTCTTGATTTGTTTTTATACATTCTATGCACCATCATCAGATAAAGTTGGAAAAGATAAGATCAATATAAAAAATAATGAGAAGAAAATGTGACCCTTATAATAAAGTGTTCATGATCCAGTGGGGAGAAAACAATTTCTAAACGAATATCAATGCCCTAATTCACCCCTTCTCAGGGTATATAACCCTCATTTGGGCCTAGATATTGATATCAGAGAATTAATTTCTTTTATTAGATATATTTTCTCTCAGTCATTTCAATCAATTATAGAAATTAAAGTTACAGTCTGCTATTATCTTAGCATTCCTTGGAAAATGGAAGAACATAAAATAAGAATCAGAAGTTTTGTGTAATTCCTCTATGTGGAAGTGTATATGAAGAGATATGGTTCAATTGAAGGAATACAAAAATGAACTAAAGTATGGTTTAAATGAATTAGATAGTGAGAATAATTTCTCATTCAACAATATTGTAGGAATGAGTGAAGAACCAAACATTCCATGTGATGTTGGAACAACGGTGGATGAAGAGTTTCCAAAAAGACCAAAAGTGGAAGCTTTCCATGTAACAAAGGAATTTGGTTAGAAAATGAAAAACTAAAATGAGTTTAAAGACATCAGTATTGAAGTGTGGGAAATTGAATTCTATAATCTCAAAGGACTAAATAAAAGTATTGTTGAAGTGGCCATATATATAAGAGATAAGAACGATTACAAAGATGAATAATTTTAAATATTGAAAGTTTATGATATTTTTAAACACAATTCAGAACGGGTATATGAGAATCAAATGAAATAAAGTCAAAAGGGGTGCATTAAAGACATTATTTCTTGGATTAATTTTAAAATAAAGGATCAAAGTGACAAGGTGGATAAGATCACACTAACATTGAAAGATGAGATGAGTAGTGGGAAGAATCCAAAGAGGGAACTTTATTCTCATCTTGAATCAAGGAATATAAATATTCAAAAATTGGGAGAAGAGTTAGAATCAGTCAGGAAAGAAGTGGATAAATCTAATGCCAAAGGTAATCCCAAATTGAAGGATGTGTTGCATCTATTGTTTAACCATCCATCTGAAGTTAATAATGAAATGAAATGGAAGTATGTTATTTCAGAGTAAAAAATGAAATGATTGTATCATTCTAAAGGCCATCCAGTTTGTGAAAATAAGGTATTGGATATGATGAACCCTATCACATGCATGATATTAAGAGAGATATAAATAGTCCAATAAATAGGAAAAATCATGTAGATACTTGGAATTAACCTAAAAAGGTTATTACAGAAATTAATTCTAGTACTGTCTATATTTTTGGATGCATGTTGATACTTCATGTTTTTCTTTTGAGGATTTGGAATATATTTCATGCCCTAAAGAGAGAAATATTTCTAAATATGAGAATAATAAGAAGCATCTTGATAAATCTGAAAGAAGAGCATCTTAGAAGGAACTTTTTATGACAAGACCTTCCATCGTCCAAGCCATGACTACCCCAAGCCCGCCTCCAATAGTCCATGGGATAGTGACCATCAATGTGTAGGCATATCCCAAAAATGGGAGGAATTATCCTAATGTACATGTACACACACACATCTCTAAGATCACAAAATGATGAAATGTACAACAACTAAAGAAATGCATGCATACATCTAATATCCCAAAACAGAGTATTGCCGTAAAGTACTAAAATCAGAAAAAGGGGCCAAATACAAGCCCAACCAAAAACTGTAAATATTCCAACAAACACCAAGTGAGATGATGAATTAAAATGCTAGTTCTCAGTACTCACCTTGGTCTAACAATATCCATCTATAATCCACCCACTCCATGTCCTCCCAGGACATAATCAAATGGGAATTCATCTTTAAAAGACATGACATGTGATTTCAATTCCCATGTTGGGGTGAGTATAAAAATACATAGTAGGACTTCCCAAAAACAATAAACATGAAACACCATTCATAGTCAGAAAAATAATATATATAATTATAAATGTATAATACAAACAACTAGATATACTTAGTAGAGAAATTGTGCTACCAGGTGCTCATAATGAACTATCAGCCCCAAGATTCTTCTGGAAGAAACTCTAATTATGCGAGAACTCAAACCACAATCCATCCTGTCATAGAAGACACTAAATAAATTGGTTTAACTCATTGGTCACCGCCCAATGAAATATCACTAGTCTAAGAATACTTTGATACAAAAATAGTAGGTCACACCCAGAACCACTGGGGGACACTATAAACCCAATTTGTATAGAAATTTTATTTATGTTATTTTATGCAAACGATTCCAAAATCCTTATAGATATGACCTTATAAATGTAGGATCAACTTTCTACTCAATTATTTCATTCTGATTCCACAAACCTTATATATGGAACAATGGTGAGAGAGGATCGCACTCCAGTCTCATGGAAGAACACCACAACTCTATCTAACCCTGGGCCTCTAAAATGGATCATGATCCTATGATATGGATGCAATTCCACAGTATACCCTCGAGGGAAAGCACCAAGGGAACAAATTCAAACTATACTATTCCAAACTATGAAAACAAATATCCACATGCACTCTTGAAGGGAGTACATGGCGTGTACCAGGGTTTACATGGCATCCCATGCTATCCATATGCCTGTCTATGTGGAAAAACCTCAGACAACATGTAGTCTCTATATATGTGACTTGTAGAATGATTACACATCAATTAGAGACACGTCGTTTTCTCCCCATATCGCCTGGTCTTGTTCATGTATCGAGGTTGTGTGTGTGTAGAGGACCATGTATGTTATGTAGTGCTAGTGTACTAGTACATGGATTTCCATCTGGAAGTGTACTCTTAACCATGTATATATACTCCCTAAAGTACATGTTGAGTCACACAGAAGTGGCCACATGCCATGTGATAGATTTCACATGCCATGTGATCCGTAACTCTAGCTGAAACCCTGGTGCCATATCCAGGGGGTCTATAATGCATTTAACCTCGAAGTAAACTCTGTGTTGCTTGAAATTTCCAGATTCCCTTCAATGCCTCCCCAAAACCTATTACCATGCCATAATCTATAGATCATGGTGTTTGGGGGACTCTACTCATCTGATCTTGGGATTTCAGGTTCCAAAATCCCTTCATAGAATGATCAACAAAGAAAACAGTCTCTGTTCATCAGAACTATGAAGATCAAGATCCAAAAGTATGATATAATCCACCACTGATCGACCACCATCATCATCACACCTCAATAATGCCACCAGTCACAAAAAACACATGTGGTATCAATATTTTGTGTTGAAGAATGGTTTAACAATGATTTAATACCAGGTATTCATCAAACTATGGGCCAAATTAAAATTCCCATGATGAACGTGTGAATAATATAAGGTGAAATCCAAAATCCATAATAGCAAGGTATGAACCTCGACCATTTTTCACTAGTATCAATTTGTTATCATGGAATGGATTAAAAATAAAGCATATATAGAAAAACATGTTAAAAATTACATCAAATTCAACCTACCAAATATTCAAGAATCAGTTATCTTCATGGAATTGATCTTCATTCACTAATGATTCAAGAATGCTATGGAGATCACAAAACCATACATCCTACTTGGGGTTTCGATTGACCGCTGATGAAGAAAGGTTTCATTTTCATCATTTATGAGATCCTCTAAATTTTTGGTCACAACGATCCATGATCTGATATAGATATGTCAATGTTCAACAAGAATTTTCTCCTTTGATTTATCCTAGGTCTCTAGGGTTTAGTGGCAAACCATTCGACTAATGGAATAGTTGTATATATAAAGAAGATGCAGGTCGCTGCACTAAACTAAATAAACTAAATTCTTAAGTTAATTTATTTTATTAATGTTTCATGCCTGAAAAATGTTTCACAAGTATCCCATGCCAAGAAAGATTATATCTCACTTGGGGTAAAACCCACATTTTGAATTCAAAGGATCCCTCAGATTTATGATGCAGGTCCCCAATTAGGAGTTATTATACATTTTTAATAAAATTGTGTCTATGTGATATTTAATATGTTTAATATATTTAAAACATATATTTTGGGGACACCTGGCCTCAGAATCATATTCTGTATCAGCACTTGGTCTCTAAAATAATCCATATAATAAAAGAAATTAATACATGGAAACTATGAGATGTTAAAATCTCCCCAACATTGAGATTTATGTCCCGAAAATCCAAAATGAGGGATACAAAAAAACGTAAGGGTGCTGAGCATGAATATGAGCTTCTCTCTCCTATGTTCTCTCATGAAGATTCTAATGATACCACAAAACACACACAAGGGGGATTTTATGCCCATGAAGGATCCTCTCATTTCGATCCTCATCTCTATTGTGTACTCTGTAAAGGTAGCATCATTCTCGATTTCCAGCTCACCCTAGTCGATAATGCAGGATAGGTCATGCATGATAATCCTCAGCTGCGACACGTAGAAGACATCATACATCCCGTCAACTATGGAGGTCAATCTAAGTGGTATTCCACTTTCCCAACTCTACATAGTATCTGGAAGGGACCAATAAATCTCAAAGATAACATACCATAATGGCCAAATATTCTCAATCCACATCATGTTGAGACACTCAGAAATACATGGTCTCCTTCCAGGAATGATATAAACTTTATCTATAGTATCTCACACCAACTCCAAGACCTTGTGTGCTGACTCACTTGGATCAGTCTAACAAAGTGGTGACCTGCATGTTTACCCATAAAAATTATCTAATGGTGCCATACCAATGGTGGATTGGTAGATGATATTTTATGAAAACTTCACCAAGGGTAGGTGATCCTCCCAACTTTTACCAAATTCCAGCATGTAATCTCAAAACATTTCCTCTATCATCTTTATGGTTCACTCTTTCCATCCATAAATATAGGGATAGAACATCATGCTGAAGTTTACCTGAGTCTCAAAAGAGTCATGTAATCCTATCCATAATTAATATGTCTAATTATCATAATTGTTAGATATCATATTTGAGGTAACTCCATGTAGTCGAACTATCTCTTACACATAGAGGTGTCCAAATCTCTCTATTGAACTTTTCTCTTGAATAGAAAGGAAGCGGACAGACTTGGTGAGCCGATCTATGATCACCTAGATGAAATAATGTCCCATGGTCGTATGTGTTAATACCATCATCAAGTCCATGGATATCCCATCCCAATTCCATTATGACACCTCAAGGGGTTGATTTAATCCCTCTATAACTTGGTGCTCAACCATTACTTGCTGACAAGTATGAAATCAAGAGACAAACAATGTAACTCCCTTATTCATACCTAACCACATAGTTTGACATTGGATTTCCTAGTACATATTTTCAAAATCTCGATGTACCACCAATATTGGTGTATGAAACTCCCATAACACCTCCTCTCACAACATCAAAGGTACCATATTTTGTCCTCTAAAAAGGAAAATGTGATCCCCATCATCATAATATCCATGAATATAATTTCTAGTGGATATATGAGTATGTAAGGTCTCATAGTCAATATATCTATTTTCTGAATCGTAGACACGTTGCAAGAGTGATGGGGTAAAAACCATCAATTGCAGATATGAAGCACTATCCTGGCCCCTGAAGGATAGCTGCAATGAGGCTAACTACTCCGACACCTCAGCTAAAAACTGAAAACAATATATCCTACCAAGAGAATCTTCCAGCACAATCCCCTCTTTAGGAGTACAGAAAATTTTGAATTTATAAACCTAAAAAAAACTCTATCCATTTCCTCTATCTCATGTTAAGATCCTTATGAGAGAAGATATACATGAGACTCGTGTGATAAGAGTAAAAGATAAACCACTTTCCCATTAGATTATGTCTCCACTTCATCAAGGGGAATATTACCATTGTTAACTCAAGATCATGGGTTGTGTAGTTCTTTTAATGTGGTATCAACTAATATGAACCATATGAAATAATTTCATGCCTCTGTATCATCATACAAAAAATCCTGATCACTGATGTATCATTGAACACTACATACTCGACACCCTAATCTAGAAATCTCAATATGGGAGAACTCATCAACCTTAATTTTAGCTCTTGAAATCACTTTTGGCACCATTCTGTCCACACAAAAGGATTCCCCTTCTGAGTAAAGGATTTTTTAATTATAGATAAGTTAGGTACAAACCTCTGATAGTACCCTACCATCCCAAGGAAACTCGACACCTAAGTAAAACTCTTAGTTGGATCCCAATAAAGAACTATCTAAACCTTTACTGGATCTACAACTCCTCCAGCTTTGGTGACGTGTCCCCAAAAGTGGACCTCTTGAATCCAAAATAGAATATTTGAGAGTTTTTTATAAACCTGGCGCTATTAGAGTGTGTCTAGAACCATAATTAAGTGATTCACATGCTTTGGATAAAATATCAAATACACTTGGATGTCATCAATGAATACTACCACTGAAAAATTAATGAAAGGATGAAATATCTGGTTCATGAGTCCCATGAACACTTCTAGGGGGTTCATCAAACCGAATGGCTTTACCAAGTACTCATAGTGACCGTAATGACATCTAAAATCCCTCTTTGGTTATCCTCATCTCATACTTCCAGATGGTAATAGCCTAACCTAAGGTCAATATTCAAGGACCATCACACCCCTCTAAAATGATCAAAGTTTTTATTGAACATTGGTTGTTGATATTTATTCTTTATAGGCACCTGAATGAACCACCAATAATCCACCAAAAACCACAAACTCCCATCTTCTTTCTTGGAAAATAACACTATGGATAATCAAGGGGAAACATTATGTCTCACAAATCCCTTCACCTTTAATTCCTCCAACTACACCCTCATCTCTTGAAGATATATGGGATTCATCCGATGTGCGTGTGTAGATATCAGTTTCATACTATGATGTAAGTTGATGCATAATTCTATATCTCAATAAGGAGGTAAACCCGGTATGTCCTCAGTAATTACGTCCTCACACTCCTCCAATACTGAAAGAAATAGATAGACCAAACCATCTACTGCTCCATGAGTCATGTTATCTAGATGGTGATTATAATCTTTCACTCTCATATTCATGATCTTGTCCTGCTAAACTAAGGTTTCATTTTCACCCATAATGGAAAACCTCATTCTGTCACTGCAGACACACCGTATCCTCTTCCTAAAATAGTCAATTTGGGCATGAAATGTGGATAGTTAGTCCAATCCTTAAATGAATTCATAAGTCCTTATGACTGCAACAAAGATATCCGAAATAAAACTCCTCCAATTTTCAGACCAAACTGTCGGTACAAGTGCACAATTGCTAAGTCATCACCTGCCAGAGTCTCCAACCACAATGGGCAAGCTAATAACTGAAATATAATATTTATGTAGCAAACTAGCTAAGTTTAAAGGAAGGAATAGATAGAACCTGCGTCTATAAATAATATAGATAAATTAGAAAAAACATAGATCTTACCTCGTATCATCCCTGGAGTGATACGCTCATAAGATGCCATAGCTTGTAGCTAGCCTCATCCCTTCCCACCTCGAGGTGGTGGTGGTAATCGATCAAACCTTCAACCACCACCTGCCTCCCTGTCAACCCCTATTCCATGTCTGCTGCCCTAATGAAAACCTTCCTCCTGCCATTTTCTTTATCTTAGTGGTCCCTCGATCATCTCATGATCAGCTATATGATGAGTCAAACAATCCTGATCTAGATCTCCTCATCCTTCACTATAGAAACACTTCTTATCCATTGTTTGACTTGAGAAACCATGAGATCCATGCACCGCTATCCCTGATATTTGGATTACATCTAGAAGTGTCTGATATTATTGGATCCTTGTGTTTGTTGTCGGCTACCTGCTACCACAGTCTCAACTACTGGGTTCACACTGCTAGCTCTCACTACCAGTGTCATCTCTTCCTAGAAGATAACTACCAAAATGGATCTCTCAATCACTCTATCATAGGTGTAAATTAAAAGAGATACCATTGATGACCTAATGTACCGATACAAGTCCAACTAAAAGGTTTGAGCTCTGAAGAACCGGTCCCACATCATATCCAATGAGTAATATAAGATATCAGTAAAACTTGTTGAATACTCTTCTATTCTCATACTACCCTATTGTAGATGTAGAAGATCATTTATGCATACCAATCACAATGTGAATGGATAGAACTCTTCTCTGAAGAGATGATCAAAGTCTTACCCAGAGAGAGTTGTCTCTTTGTGTGAATGATTCACTAAGCTCCATCATCGCCCAAAAAATCCACGAAAAAGACTCTCCATGAGGACTTACATATGATCTTCCAGAATCCCCACAAGGTATAAAATGTGATTGACTTACATTAGACATTCCTCAGCCACCTGGGGTTCTTGCTCACCCTAAAACATGGTAGGTTTCTACCTCTAAAACTCATGCAATGCACACAACCTATGTGCATCCTCTGTGGGTATTATCAACTATATATGCTTCATAAAGGGTGGTGGTATAGCTATTAAACTACTTTGAGGTGATATCTCTGATACATGCCCCTATATCGATGACTCATTACATGGTGGATCATCCTCATGATCATACAGTGGAATCCTAGATGCCTGTCTGTGTGGAGGTATCCTAAAATAAAACAATATGTACCACTGTCAAAATATTATATTTGGGATTATGAATCAAGAAGTACATGGAAAAACAATCATTCCTATACGATACATCTTCCAAAAAAATTCCCTACAACCATGGTTTACATGTACTGATTTGAAAGTTATGTGATCAAATCCCTAGTTTATGGATACGTAGGGCACCACACCAACATTAGAATCCCTGATATAAAAGACAAACATGAAACACTAACCACTATAGCCCCAAACCATTCTCACCCCCTCCAGTTTTAAGGTATAACTACACTCTGATACCACCCTATCATGACTCAACCTACCGAGGTCCAACCTGTGGCTACCCAATCCTACCATCAATGGGTTATGGGCTGGCGACTAGCACCGAGTAGGCATATCCCATAAATCGGAGTTATTATCCAAAATTACATATACACATGCATTCATATCCAAGCCCACACAATGATGAAATATAAAACAAATAAAATAATACAGGCATAAATCTAACATTATAAAATAGAGTGTGACAGTAAAGTATTAAAAGTAGAAAAAGGGATGAAATATAAGCCCATCCAAAAACTGTAAAGATTCCAACCTGCTACATGGGTGAGGACTAAGTCAAATGCAAGATCCTAGAAAAAACCTTGGTCTAAAAAGCCCTATATATGATCCAACGACATCCAATCCTCTCAAGACACCATCAAATGGGTTTTCCTCTGCATTATACATGACACATGCTGAAAAATACCATGCATGTGTGACTATAACAATACACATTAGGATACCTCAAAAACACTAAACTTGAAACACCAAGTGTACTCATCTAAATACAAGATATAACAATCAATTTATAATAGAAACACACAGATATACTTAGAAGGACACAAATCCACCTTGATTTTGTAACCAACTATCAACTACAACATTCTCATCAATGCAATGCTTGTTCTGATAGATTCCACACCATGAGCCATGATTTCATTAAATATTTTCAACAAAGAGGACTAGCTCATTAGGCCCCACCCAATGAAAGATCCATGGTCTAATAAGTATCTCAAACACATATAGTGGTACATGCCTAGAACCACTGGAGTACACCACAAACCCACTCTGTAACAAATTTCTATGTAGGGGATCATATGACAACAATTTCACAAACCCTACCGATACGGCCTACTAAATGGAGAGAAAACACCCTTATCGGGGAGGTTGTGATGATTTCATAAATCTCACCCAGGGACAAAAGGTGATAGAGTATCACACTCCAGTCTCATAGAGGGACTCCACAACTCTATCCAAGACTTGGAATCTGAAGGGGATCATGATATTGTGGATGTAATACCGTATTATTCCATTGAGGTAAACAACCAATGGAACACACTCAACCTATTACATTGAAAACTATTAAAATTAAGATCCACACACTCTCTTTATGGGAGTATACAGTGTGTACTAGGGATTACATTATGTGTCTTACAATACCTATGCCCATATGTGTGTAAAATCCTCACACTACATGTATTCTACATATACACGGCGTATATAGGGAGTAAACTTTGTATAGAGATACATGGTTTCCTACAATTGTTTCTTTTTCGTTTCTGTGAACCAAGTCCATGTTTGTGTACTAGCTTGTTTACACCAAGCAGTGTCTATGTACTAGTATACGATGTGCCATCTGGACATGTAATCTTACCTGATTTTGTGTACTCTCTAAAGTACATGATGAGTAGAACATAAGGGGTCACATGTTGTGTGATATAGGTCACAAACCATGAGATCCTTAACAATGGACAAAACCCAAGCACCGTAGTTAAGGGGAACACAACATGTAATCATAAAGTACATGTGTTTCTTGTGATTTCCAGACCTGCTTCTCTTTCATCCCACACCTCACTGGAGCCTCCACAGTTGACAGAACCTATCGATTAGCATTAGTATAGGCCTCTAGTCATCTTCTCTTGGGATTACGGGTTCTTAGATCCACTCGTATACCGATCCATTGGGCACACCATCTCTGTTCATCAAAACTGGGAACAATGAGATCTACACATATGATTTGATCAACCACTGATTTTCCACCATTGTCGTCATACATCGATCATGCCACTAGTCATGAACATCACCCATGATATCAATCTATTGTGTCGAAGAATGGTCACACAATTATTGAATACAGAGTATTCAACAGAACTTGGGTCAAAAGAAAACACCCATGATAAATGTGTGAAGAACTGAGGGAGAAATCCATAATCTATAAAAGTGAGGAATGAAAATTAGCAGTTATTCATTTGGCCTTGATTTTTAATCTTAAAAAGGATGAAAAAATAGGGATAAATAAATGTACATATTAAAAAATTCCATAAAATTAAATCATATGATGATCCGTGAATCAATTCTGTTTTTGGAATTGATTGTCATTCACTCTGGAATGAATAATGGAATGGAAATCACAAAACAAAACATCCAACCTAGATTTTGGATTGATTGATAATGAATAACAGTTGCTTTTTTCATTTACGAGATCCACCAACTCCATTGGTGCAACAATCCACAATCTGATCTTGATTCGTCATCATTCTCCAAGAACATTATTCTCTAATGAATCCTAGGTCTCCAGGATTTAGAATCCAAACCTGATAAAAACACCATAGCTATATATTTAAATATGATGTAGGTATCTACATTGAATAAATGGAAATAAATTCATAAGTTAATTAATGTTATTAAATTTTCACCCATGATAACTTTTTCACAAACTTTTGGTGTTGATAATGATTATGTCATGCCTAGGGTAAAAACATTATTGTGAATTAAACAATTCCATAATATTTCTAATTTGTGTCCCCATTTGGTAGTTATTCCAATTTTTTGGAAAACTGTACATTCTTTATATTTGATATATTTAATATATTTCAAACATTTATTTTTGGAACACTGAGCCTTAGAATTATACATCATCTCAGTGCCTGGTCTCAAAAGAAATCCATATAACATCAAAAAATAATACATGTAAATTATGAGATGTAAAAAAAGTATCCAAGAAATGATACTATTATAGAAGACTGGGACTCACCATGAGTATGTTTCAATAATCCCAAGATCTCAAAGTTAGAAGAAAAACTCAAGCTGTGTTAACATCTCAACCGATACATTATGAAATGAGGTATGTTTTTTAATGGGACATTGTTTATATATTCTAATAATAGTTATTTGGAAAGATATCAAAGCTAGAAGAAATATGAGAAGGAAAAAGAACCCAAAATGAGATCACAAACTTCTTCGGTGTATAAAAAAAATCTAATATTGGAAGACAATAAGATAAGTTGAAAATAGGTTTAAAACTGTAAGGGAAACACAGGGAGATGGTAGAAAGTATAATCAATCACCTCCTTTGTCACACTAACAACAACTCTCTACGAAATATGTGAATGAACCTAGTTGAAAATGGGAGGATCTACTCTAATTGTGAGGAAGAACAATGTATGTTTAGTGAAAGACTCAACCCCAGCAAGAAATGGTGACATGACTTGAGTAAATGATATAAATAAAATGAATATAGGATTCATTGGAAAATTAAATGTTCATGATACAAGTAAATAAGTGAAGGAAAGAGAAAGAGAACTTAAATAGAGGATGAATCAAGAGAAGATGGTCAGTTGAAGGATTCATGATCAAATATAGAGTCATGAATATGGACTGTTGGTGGATCATCAAGGAATACAATTTATAATATTGGGATTAAACTCAAAATTGTGAAAAAGATCAAGCCTACAAAATCTATATTTCTGAATAAAATTTAGAATGTGAATAAAGAATGTCTAGTCATATGGCCATGACAGCTAAAGTTGGCTGGGTAGTTAGAACAATGACATAAATAGTAAAATTCTTTGTATGAAAATATCAAAGGGTCATTTAATCGCATTCAACCAGAAACCTCTCCTTGATGAAACTATATGATCTTATATACCATAGTGTTAAATGTTTCTATTATTGACTGGAAGTTGTATAGGACTAAGTGGGAGACATAACACATGGGGTGTGTGTCCTGAAAGGGCATGAGTTCATAAATAAAATGGAAACACATGAAACCAGAAGAATTTTAATTCTTAAAATTCATTTGTGGGAGATTATGTGAAAATGAGTCTAATGTTAAATCGAAGAGAAATAAAATATATACTTGAATGATCCTTTGAGTTAATGTCGCATTGAATATTCAACCATTGATATCATGCCTCATTTCAAGTGTTATTTAGTTCACTGAGGGAAGACTGATTGGCGGAGAAGAAGAAATATTAATGTATTTCATGATTATTTATTTGTTCATAAAAATACACTATCAGCTAAATATTTTAAGTATAACAAGAATATATGAGAGGATATAAACAAGATTTTGGGAAAATTATTATAATGTAATTAGGTGGTTGTGCTAGAAAAAGAGAATAATCTTTAGAAAAATAGATGAATAGTTCCAAGAGCATAGTAATGAAGAGATAAGTTGTACCACCCCGAGATTTTATGAGATAGATTATTTTTAATTTCTTTGATGTCTTGTGTTGAATGCAACACCAATATTATATTGTAAGATATGAAACACTGTATTATCTTGTAGTATACACAACACTATTATTGGCTAGAATTACACGAAAGAGCGACCTTCCTCGATATCTTAAGTTGTATGTAGTACCGAGTTTCACTAAATAACAAAATATTATTAAAATATAATTTAATGGGATATAAACTAGATGTTACGAATAGTATTAATCAAATTTTGAATTTTATATAACATTAAAATTAATCATATATTTTTTCAAGCACATGATATAAGAAAATAATAAATTTTTCGGATAAAAGAATTATATTTCAAAAAAATAATGTTTTTCCACCTTTTGATGGGACACCAATTTTAAATCTGGTTTTTTTTGAAAAAATATATTTTTTCTTTGAATTCAGGCTTAAAATTTTAATTTTTTTTGAATTTTTTTATATTTTGAATAAAATTCAAATTTTAATGAATAGTGAAAAATACTGCATTTTTATTCAAAACTTCCTTTTCATATAATTTATTTATCTAGATAGATTTTCATTTTAATTGGTTTTTAAATTTAATTAGATTATTTTTTTATCATTTAATCTCATGTAGGTCATTGTAAGTAGCTTCACATTTAAATTGGACATAAACACATAACAATATTTTGATATGTTTTTACTTCTTAAAAACCCGCTTTTTGGTTTTGACAAAGTGAATTAATCTTAAAATAATTTATTCTAATTCTGTGTTTTGAATTGTGAAAAATGGAATCCATATTTGGAATCAGTGGGTCCAAATTATGTTAATAGTATCTTTTATTTTTGGATATTATGAATAGTAACTATGGTAATTTTTATTTACCATAGTTAATGATAAATTGGGTAAATTAGGGTAACTAATAGTATGATAAGGATAATAAAATTATCCTAAAACCTGCCAAAATCCCATTAGATGAATACAATTTTACCCTTAACATCTTTGGTTCAAAACATAGTAATTTAATTTCCTCTTGATAATGAAAATGACATAGATATTAATAAAACCAATTATAGTGACAAAATGTCAAACTCACATTTCTTATATGTATAATAATTTTAATATAAGGACAACTATGTGAAATCATAGAAAGTAAATTGTCCATGAAAAAATAAAATAATTACCTAAATCGTTTAATTTTTTTTAAAATTTTATGAAATAAATAATTAACTTAAAATCTTATTCTTTGATGATGGAAAAATTAATTAATTTATGAGAAATCAATGAAACTGTTTTTATTAAAATCCTAATAACCATAAAAAGGTACAAAAACATGACTAAATCTTATTTTTCTAGTATATCTCCACCATAATAATCAAAATGTCAGGCTAGTGACCATTTTGAGCCTTATAGAATAGATTATGACCTTTATAAGACATTATTTAAAGTAATATTAAAGTTGACACATTCATACTTTAA
The DNA here is from genome assembly GCA_963277665.1 of Viscum album. Classification (NCBI taxonomy): domain Eukaryota; kingdom Viridiplantae; phylum Streptophyta; class Magnoliopsida; order Santalales; family Viscaceae; genus Viscum; species Viscum album. Next base: position 939,456,546 of record OY728150.1, read on the forward strand.
TAAGAAAAACATATTTAATGATTTATTTTATAGAAGATAAATTCGACTACATATATCCTCATGAAATATATTAAACTTATCCTCGTTATCATATTTTATTTTCTATTTTTACTCAACTACTAAGTATATTAAATAATTACCCAAAATAATTATAGTAATTATTTTATTAATGGGTATATAAAATAAATATTATTAAAAATATTAAGATAAATATATTTTTGATAATAATATTTCCAATTACTTTTATAGATACCCTCTAAATATTATGAATATAATGAAATAGTTGGTTCGAAGATAACTTGTTATCTTAATATTTTAGGAAATCATTAAATTGAATTGTGTCAAAATTGATAGTATTGATTATTAATCACAATAATGTTTTATTAAATTATTTAAAAATAATAAATCATTTTTAAAAAATATATAATATTTATTATATGGTAAATCATGTTATAGATTATTTATTTATGAACTAATTTACAACAAATAAGTAAATATTTTACCCTTTTAATATTGAAATATTTGTTACCCCCGTTAAAATGAAATAGAATAAAAAAGTATTAAATTGAAAATATAAGGTTTGAATGGACATAGAAACTTGTATAAAATTTATTGATTTTTGATATTAAAAATATATCTCATCTCATCTTCAAAGATGGAACATTTTTGAGGTTTTTTAGTGGGTTTTTATTTTATTATAAATTAATATTTTTGAGGTTTCTAAAAGTGCCCCTCACCTCAATTATAAAGGGGAACCTCCTCCCCCATTTATACAAAACTAATTAGTCCTTAATGTTATAAAAAACCCTATAAGCATTATATATGTACCTATCTTCTTCAAAGACCAACTCTAGTTATCTAATAGGGGATTTAGAGGAGGTGCGTCGAAGAAGAGGTAATATCATTTACTGATTCGTTCAAACTTCTTTCCTATTCTACATCAAACTCATGAGTTGTTTCATTATAAAGTAATAAGTCCAGTAATACATATATAATCAGAGTTTATTATGATTATGAAACAACCATATTACACCTTCTACCTATCCTATGAAAAATGAAATCCCCATGCGTGCATACGTAACTTACCATCTCCACCCTGTGGTGTAATCAATTTTTCACCACCACCTTACTTGGATGGGTATAATGATAGAATTAATAAATATATATATTTATAATTATTATAAAATTATATTTATTCTGAGATACTATAGACCATCCACTTCAATAACATTCAATAATTAAGGGAACGATATCGTCACTCGTGTGTACGTACATCTTACCTTCTCCACTGTGTGATGTGATTCATTATATATAATCTTCATTAAATAATGATTATATAATAAATTTAATGAATAAATATGATATATATTATAATAATACCATGGGTTAAATGAAATAATTATAACCTAAAAATATTAATAATAAATTATCGGACAAAACATGCATGAGAACACAAAGGAGTTAAAACCCAAATAACGAGTAACAGTGAAATGTTACTAACAAACCGATGAAAAAATAAACATAAATGTTATCATAAAAATAATTATGATTCCAAAATAAATAAGAAACATTTTTTAAAATCACTATATAGGAGTTTCAGATAAATATGATAAATATCATACCTAAGGTAAGGGATAATTTTTCAATCTCATTTTTATCTGAGATCGTTTATACTTAAATATTTACTGGGGATATATTAATCATCCATGTCCATGTTTTCCAAATAAATTTTCATAAAATGTATTCCATTATTCTATGTACTTTTATATTCATTTTACCCATTTTAACTTTTACTACATGGTATGGAAGTAATCTTTCTTCTCTTTACCATATGAGGTACTTTTTGACTTCCCTAGAAAAAGTATTAGGAGAATGTTTTATAACTTATGCAAAATGAATAAATTTTTACAGTTTTATGAAGTATTATTTCCATGAAGCTTAATATACCCTAATTAATGTTTATTTTCAACTAAATTTTTTTCTCTTAAAATTGTGTAGCATTTTGAGAAAATAAAACGTTTTTGAAGAAGAAAGGATGTTTTTTCAATAATTATGTTCAAGTGTTTTATCAAAATTATTTTCCGTCTAAGATGACATGCATAATTAGGGTTATGTTTCTATCCCAATCATTAATATGATTTGATTGTGTTAATTATGGAATGATTTCTATGAAACCCTTTTTATTTCTTGGGTTATACTATGATGAATGATTTATATTTTTTGGAACATTTAAGAATGATTTCATTATGAGATGGGTAGGACCTATATCTCCCTCCAATTAATTGGGTAAATATTTATATCTCATGAGATAAACATATCTAGAATAGACAGTAATTATAATTTAGTAATATAGGGTTGTAACAGTATGTAAATCAGGTTTAGTTATACATGGATGGAACAGCAAGTAAACCTTGTTCTATAAAAGAAATTGTCCACTCTCATGGTCTTGGAAGTAATGCCTGGGCTACTATGAAAATCATATTATATGCTTATTTTTTTCCAAAATTCCATTTTTTATGTCAATACTGTGTTTTCATGGTCATTTTCACTTATAATTTATGCCTTATGAACAACCAAGATTTATTTCATAATTCAATATTTAGATATATAATATTTATGTTCATTTTTTTACATTATAATGTTTAGGGTTTATTTTATGTTCTCATTGTTTACCCGTACTGAGAATTTGATCTCACCCTTTTTATTTTTTTCCATATGATACATAAAATGGTTTTAGGTAGGAAAATAAAGAAGGAAGATCTTAATGGGATATGTTGAATATCTTTCACCAAGTTATAAGATTATGTTCCTATATTCCAAAGAAACTAAACTAATATGATATTTGGGTATCTATTGATGTCATTTATTATTTATTATGAAAAAGTAATGTAATTTCCATGTCTATCAAGCTTGGTTAGTTATAGTTTGTATCAGCGAGATGCTTTAGATAACCATTGGAAACTAGAATGCGAAAATATTGGGTAGATACCAAGAGATATTTCTAAGCTATGTCTAGGTATGTCCCTAAGGGTAAGTCTAACTATAGGTTACAGTCCTAGAAATATGGTAGTGATCATGAATAACATAGGATTAAACCTAAGATATAAGAGGTTGAAATTACCCCTTGATTATGTTGATTTCCTAGTATTATTTTTTCATCTCACACAATTATTTTTGGGTTTTAGATAATGGCTGGAACCTGAAGGAACTTTGTTAATGATCAATGCACTGGGAAATTCAATTATTCTCCTCATGATCAACCAAATGTTATGGGAGATGGAATGAAAAATTTTATTTCTATACTTACATAAGTAATAAATTATTTTGGAATTCAAAATGAGCTTATAAGGGAACAACATTCTATTGAGTCCTTCATGAGGCAACTTACACCTTGATTTAGTGGGTCTTCTGATCCACTTGTTACGGAACAATTATTCAGTTCCATTGATAAGATATTTTCCATCCTTCACTATTCATAACATGAAAAAGTCATTTTGGTTGTCTATCGTTTAGAAGGTGAAGCAGACCAGTGGTGGAGTCTAATCAAGAATACAAGGCATCAAGATGAAATTGAATCCATGGAATGAGATGTGTAAAAGAACATATTTTTAAATAAGTAATTCCGCCGTATTCTTTGAAAAATGATCTAAATGGAGTTCCTTGAGCTTATTCAAAAGGATGATGAATCTGTTGGTACATACGAGGAAAATTTTACAAGACTTGAAAGGTATGCTTTTGGATTTATCAACAGACCTGAATGTAAAGTTGGTCGACTCTTCAGTGGCTTCAAACCATGTCTTCGAAGAGAATTAGATATAAGAGATTCTAGTAGTAATGAAGAGATTGTGCGTTGTTATATCAAGTTAGAAATATAATTTGGTGTTGCATATCAATCTCATGGTTTTGACAAGAAACTAAAGATGGGGTTCAAAGGAAAAACTCAAAACAATGGTGAAAAGAAGATGAATATTTTCTTATGCTCAAAGTGTGGAAAGAAGAATGGTGGAGATTGTATTAAGGGGACTAGAATATGTTTTAAGTGTGTAAAAGAATTCCATCGAGCAGTTGAGTGCCAATGTAATAGGAAAAAGGATTCTAATGATGTGAATAGAGAAAAGGCCACAGAGAATGCACCACCCACACTTCAATTTTACAAGTGCAAGGAAATGGTGAATTATAATAACCAATGCTCAAAAATAAGGGTTAATGACGATGATCGATGTCAAAAACCTCTTCAATCCAATGATAAAGTAAAGTCACATGTGATCACTATTCCTGATGTTGAGTATGACAACGAAGTGATGGAATGATTAAATATTTCTGTAATGTGATTTGAAAAAAAGTTTCTCTTTTATGGTATTATGGAATATTGGAATGTCTATGTATTCGTCCATTGTGGTTTTCCATAAGTATATAGTACCGGTGACCATGAAAATTGATTGAAATATTTTGGGAAAGCACATGATATGCGCATAATGAAGGGATATGAAGATAATGAGATGTTTGATAGTATCAATGACCACATAATTGATATATAGATAAAGTGATATAATGGTTTGAGTATATAGAATTATTGGTATTTTTGGTGTGTGGAAATAGTTAATTTTGACCGAATTCATGTTTTCACTAAGGTTATATAGTAATTCTTGTCATTACCATGTTTCTAGAGAATAAATGACTAAGGTATTCACATGTTTTGAATGTTACAACAGAGAAATACCTTATGAGATATATGAGATAAATGTTATGTCGATTTAGTTCATGTTTTTTTAAATTTTTATATATATATTTTTTGAATGATTTTAATTTTATCCATTTACGGATATTTAAAGTTATATTCTAGTTGAAGTTTGTTATATTAATGTATTATCTCACTGTAGGTGTACTTATGCATATTTTATAACTTGTTCTAACCTTTTCTGAGAAAAATGGAATGACCTATCATTTTATCGTATAATCTTCAAAAACATCAAGAATGAAAAATTAAACTTCATTTCATTAAATAACAGTTGAAGTGGAAAATTTTCAGGGAATTACCAATGGTAATATTGTACTAAAATCAATTAATTATTTCTATTTATACAAAAATACATCAACTTTATGATAAGGATGTTGAAACCAAAAATGTTATCCTAGTACCCTATTATCCGATGAAATATATGGTCCCCTCAATCATCATATATTTATAGATTTCATATAGTTAACTTTATCTAATCCTTATTCTCTATCCCTATCCGTCAGAACTTGATGGTTTGATTTCTTGTCTATATCCTTGTTTTCACATCCCACCTATGTTCTCTTATGTGGAAACCATGTACAAGTTACTTTGGGTAGCTGTTATGTTTCTATATTTCCTTTTTAAAATGAAGTTTTTGTATTACTTTTTATGATGTGGCTTTCTATGAAATAAAATTTCAGGTTGTAAACCTTTTAAAATTCCAATGAATTTCGAGGGAAAAAATCATTTCAATGGGGGTAGAATGTAACACCCAGATATTTTATGAGATTGAATCATTTTAATTTATTTTTATGTCTTGTGTTTTATGTTACACCATGATTAGATTTTTTATACACAACAATGTATTCACTTGAAGTATATGCAACACTATTCTTGGCTTTCATTACACACAAGAGAGACTTTCTTCGATAGCTATCATTGTATACAATATCGAGTTTCCCTAAACAATGATATATTATTAAAATATTATTTAATGAGATATAAACTAGTGGTTATTAAGAGTATTAAACACATTTTTATTTTATATAAAATTAAAATTCATATTATATATTTTCTAGAACATGATTTAAGAACAAAATCAATTTTTTGGATAAAAGAAGTATTTTTCAAAAAAAATGTTGTTTTACCGCCTTTTGATGGAACACATATTTTAATTCTAGTTTTTGACAGTTTTATAAGTACAAATGTTATAAATAAATATCTAATTTGGAAGAAGGAAATAAAATTTTACTTTTTTGGTTTGTTTTTATTTTTCTGATAAAATTCAAATTTTAAGGAATAGTGAAAAATACTGCATTTTAATTCAAAACTGATTTTTTATCTAATTTATTTATCTAGTGAGAGTATAGTTTTAATTATATTTAAAGTATAATTGGATTATTTCTTTATAATTTAATCCATGTTGGTAATTGGATGTAATTTTACATTTAAATTGGACATAAACACATGAAAATCTTTTGATAAGTTTTTACTTCTTAAAACCCCGCTTTTTGGTTTTGACCACAGGGGTTAATCTTAAATTATTTCCTATCAATTCTATGTTTTGATTTATAAAAAATGGATACCACATTTGGAATTAGTGGTTCCAAATTATGTTAATAGATTACTTTTATTTTTAAATTTTATGAATAGTAATTACAGTATTTTATATTTACCACAATTAAAGGTAAATCGGGTAAATTGAAGTAACCAATAATATGATAAGGAAAATAAATTTTTTCTAAAACCTACCAAAATACCATTAGATGAATAAAAATTTACCCTTAACATATTTGGCATGAAACATAGTCATTTAATATCCACTTTTCAATAAAAATAACATGGATATTAATAAAACCAATGAAAGTGAAAAATATAAAACTCACATTTCTTACAAGTATAATAATTTTAATATAAGGGTAAATCGGTGACTTATTAAAAATTAAATATTCCATGTAAAGATAAAATAAATACTCACATCATGTTAATTTATTTTTAGTTTTTAGGAAATAAAAATATTACCTTAAAATTTTATTCTTTGATGATGTAAAAATTAATTCATTGATGAGAAATCAATGAAACAATTTTTATTAAAATACTAATAACCATAAAAAGTTCCAAACACATGAAAAAATATTATTGGTTGAGTATATCACGACCATAATAATCCAAAGGTAAATCTAGTGACCATTTGTAGCCTTATAGAATAGATTATTACCATTAAATTATTTTATTTAAATTAATGTTAAAGTGGTCACATTCATACTTTAATAAGTATAGAATTTTAACGTTTTATTTTATCGAAAATAAATTCTACTACAAATATAATCATGAAATATATGTAATTTATAATCATTATAGTATTTTATTTTAAATATTTACTCAAAAAATAAGTATATTAAATAATTACCCAAAATAATTGCAGTAATTATTTTATTAGTGGAAATGCCAAATAAATGTTATTAAAAATATTAAAATATATATATATATTAAATAATTAATATGTTTAATTAATTTTCTAGATACACTTGAACTCATAAAAATACAATAAAATTTTTGGTTCTAAGTTAACTTTTTATCTTAATATTTCAAAAAATCAATAAATTAAACAGTGTCAAAATCGAAAATATTGATTATTTGTCAAAATAGTGATTTATTAAATTCCATATGAATAATTATTTTTTCTAAAAAAAATATTGAATAATTATTAAATGGTCAATAATTTTCTAAATTATTTATTTATTATCTAAATTACATCAAATAAGTAAATTTTTTACACTTTTAATGTTGAAATATTTGTTACATCAATTAAAATGAAATAAAATAACTAGGGGTTAAATTAAAACGATAAGGTTGGAATATACATATAAATTTGTCTATAATTTTTTGGTTGTTGATTTTGCAACCCTATTTAATCTTATATTCGATATTGTGACATTTTGGAGGTTTTTTATTGGGTTTTTTTGTTATAAATTAATATTTTTGAGGTTTCCAAAAGTACCCCTCACCTCAATTAAAAAAGGGAACCTCCTCCCTCATTTCTCCACATCTCATTAAGCCTTAAATATCAACTATACCTCTCCATATTCCTTTATAAACTTCCCTAGAAAAATTATAGAGGTGATGGTTCTCTTTAAACATGAACTCTAGTGCTCTAAGATGATATTTAGAGGAGGCGCGTCGAAGAAGAGGTAATATCATTTACTGATTTTTTTCAAACTTCTTTCCTCTTTTATGATCACCTCATGAGTTGTTTGATTATAAATTAATAAATATAGTACTACATATATACTGAGAGCTTATTATGATTATAAAACAACCATATTCCACCTTCTACCCATCCTATGAAAAATCAAATCACCACGCGTACGTACGTATTGCTTGCTGTCTCCATGTCATGGTGTAGTCTATTTTTCACCACCACCATACATTGATTGGTATAATGATGGAATTAATATATCTATATATATATAATATAAAATAATATTTATTCTGAGATACTATACACCATCCACCTCAATATCATTCAATAATTATGGGAATGATATTGCCACTGGAGCGTACGTACGTCTTACTGTCTCCACGGAGCGATGTGATTTGTTCTACATAATCTTCATTAAAGAATGATTATATAAATGAATTGAAAGAATAAATATGATATATATTATACTAATACTATTATTTAAATGATATAACTATAACATATAAAGATTAATAAGAACATATCCGACAAAACATGCATGAGAACATAAAGCGGTTAATACCCAAATAACGAGTAATAACGAAATTTACTAACAAACATATATAAATATGATCATAAATGTTATCATAAAAATTATTATGATTAAATAATTAATAATTATCATTATCTAAATCATTATACAATATTTTTGGATACATACGAAGCATATCAGACCTAAGGTAAGGGATAATTTTGCAATCTCATTGTTATCTAAGATTGTTTATACGTAAGTTTTCACTAGGGATATATATATCATCCATGTCCATGTTTTCTAAAAAAATCATAAAATTTTTATTATTATTATATTTATGTTTAAAGTCATTTTTACCCATTTTTTTTATTTTACTACTCAGTATAGAAGGAATTGTTTTTTACCAAATGAGGTACTTTTTGAATTTTCTAGAAAAAGTACAGGGAGAATGGTTTTTTAAATTATATGGAATGAATGGATTTTTAAAGTTTCATAACACCTAATTTCCATGAATATTAATCTAAAAATTTTAAATTATTTTTCAACTAAAATATTTTCTTTTAAAATTGTTCATCATTTTGATAAAATAAAATGTTTTTGAAGATGAGATGAGATTTTATTCAAGAATTATGTTCAAGTGTTTTATCAAAATTATTTTCCATCTAAGATGACTCTTTTAAATTGGGTTATGTTTATATCCCTATTATTACTATGATTTTATTTTTTTAATGATGGAATGATTTTTAAGAAACCAATTTTATTTCTTAGGTTATGCTGTGATGAATGATTTATGTTTTGTGGAATATGTAAGAATGATTTCATTATGAGATTAATGGGACCTATATCTCCCTCCAATGAATTGGGTAAAGATTTATATCTCATGAGATAAACATGGATGGAATGGAAATTAAATATGGTTCGGTAATACATGGCTGGAATGGAATGTAAATCGAGTTCATTAATACATGGCTGGAATGACAAGTAAAATCGGTTTAGTAAAGTATGTTTTCGACTATGATGGTCTTAGCAGAAATGTGTTGGCTACTATTAAAATCATATTATGTGCTTATTTTTTCCCCAATTCCATATTTTATGTCAATTATATGTATCCATGGGTATTTTCACTTATGATTTATTCGTTACAAATTAGAAAATTTAATTTAATGACTCAATATTTTGATATTTAAACATTATTTTAATGTTTTTACATTCTAATGTTTATGGTTTATTTTGTAATCTCAATTTTTACCCTTATTGAGCATTTGAGCTAACCCCTTTTTTGTTTTCTTTTCCCTAGGATAAAAGATAGATTTTATGTAGGAAAACAAAAGGGAAAGATCTTTATAGTAGAATTTGAAGATATTTCTTCAAGTTAGAATATTATGTTCCATGTTTCCAAAGCCATTAAACTAATATGGTCTTTGGGAGTCTGTTTGTGTCTTGTATTAAGTATCCTGCAAAAGTAATATAATTTCCATGTATATCAAGCTTGGGTCATTAGATAAGTAGCTTAGGGGGAGTTATAGTACCCGAAGCAGATTCAGAAGAAGACTCATATAATGAAATGGATGAATATAAACCTATATATTCTATTTATTAAAGAGTCGATAAGTAATTGATAGGGAGAACTTAATCATAGATCAGATTGAACTAGTGGAGATAAGGAATATAAATACACTACAACACGAATCTTTCTTATCATATGTAGAGTGATATTGTTTTGAATAAGAATCAAGAGGTGAGATTTGGTTTCAATTAATGAATGAAGATCTTGAACAAATAGAAAAGAATCAGACATGGGATATTGTTTCAAGACCAACAAATATGAATTTCATTAATACCAAATGGGTCATTCACAAAATATTAATGAATATGGAACTTTGGTTCAAACATAAATAAATATAGTGTGCCAAGGATAATCTCAAGTATAAGGTATTGATTTTTATTGAAAAAATTCACCAGTTATGTTGATAGAGGCCATTAGATTATTCGTGTCCACAGTTGTGAAAATAAAGTTCAAAGTGTTCTAGATAGACATCATGTTAGTTTTTATGAATGGGGATCTAGACTAAGGTGTGTATATCGTGAATCCATATGATTTTTTCATTCTTGAATATGAGAAAAAAGTCTATCGACTGATGAATTAACTATATGGGTTAATGGAATTACTAAGATCATGGTATTAAAGGCTCGATTAGTTCATAAAGAAGCTTAGTTTTTAATGTGGTGGAGTTGATGATAATATCTATGTAAACAATTATAGTAATCAAAGGATAATGGATTTTTTGAAAGTTGAGGATAAATATTGTGTTGGATTAGATGAACTGATGTGAAAATAGTTCCCATAATTCATTAATAGTGAGTATAAATGTCAATGATTGTTGAAATGATCTTTTTTTCTTTGTTTAAAGTGGAAAAAATTAGGTAATTGAACATTTATTTATAAATAAAAATATTCTAAGGAGGATCTTAGATGATTTGGAATGTATAATTAAAATGATAAGATGACTAAGGTAACTACTGGAATGAAACTATTATGAGATGATAATGGAAATGTAGTTAATGTCACAGAATAATATAAAATCATTGGTTGTCGACTGTACTTAATAGTGATATGACTAGATAATGCTTTTTCACATGTGAAGTTGCATGATATAAAATTAATCCCATGTAAATACACTTACTTTTAGTAAAAAAGAATGCTTTGGTATATTAAGGGGACTATGGATTTTATTTTTCTATAAAATGACAAATATTATCAATGTATATTGGGTTATACATATGCATATTGATCAAGATCAGTAGATGATAGAAAATCAACATCAGGTGGTGCATTCAATATTGGTTTATTGAGTATTTCTTAGATAAGAAAGAAATAAGATTGCATTTTCTCGATCACTATAGAAGAAAAATATAGTGTGGATACTCAAGCTTTTGTGCGGTTATTGTGGATAAAGAAATATCTTTATGATATTGTATTTAAAGTGATGTCTCTGATTATAATCCATGGTGATAATTCTAGTGCTATAAACCTTAAAAACCCATTTCATCACTCAGGGACAAAGTACATTTAAATAAAGTATCATTTTATAACGGAGAAGGTGTACAATGGGATGGTGAAGTTGGATTATGTTCCAATAGAATAATAACTTGTAGACATTTTGACAGAGACCTTACCCAAAGAGATATTTGAATAGCATATACTAGCTCTTAGAGTTCAGTCAACTCCACACACTTGAAAGAGTGTGGATTTGGCACCCCCTCTCCCTAAGGTATGAAGTGGTTTTCCATAATGTGTTGATTTTTGTTCTTTACCCTATGGAAGACCACAAACGAGCGACCTTCAGGTTCGTTGACAAAGGGAGATATATTATGGCTATAAAAGGTGAAGAAAATATCTTAATCAAGATACAGGGAGAAGTTGATACAGGGGGAAATGAAGAAGGGTTAGTTTTAAATCTCACGGTGTTAATGATAATTGATCAAAGGTTATATATCACGATAGATGGATTTCATAATAAAATAATTTGATTGGTTTTTTAAATAAGTTTTTTTTTTGAAGAATGTTGCATGCTACTCTTGTTTCTTAAGATGAGTATTGATTATACGGGATTATAGTGTGTGTTGAGTAAATTTTTGTTCTCTATCAAAATCAAAATAATAAAATTTTGTTGAAGATGAAATAATCTTTAAAGTGGTGTCAATGAGTGAAGAGTTTTCAGTAAACCCAAAAGGTGAGATTGTTGTGGAAACCCCCTAAAGGTAACAAAGCAATGTTTTTGAGTTGATTGTGTTTCTTGAAAAGGTTTTTTTTTTCAAGGCTAGTTGGGGACATAAATCATGGTTATTGACAAGTTATATTGAAAAGGATCCATGAAAAAATGATTGTATGCTTTGGAGGAACTATAAAAAATTACATATATAAGGTGATGGTGATTCCTAGTGTTTCCAAAATTTTTTGGGTCTAAAATTTAGATGTTGGATCATTAATCATGGATGATGGATTTTCATGAGTTCCTTATAATAATATTTCAAAGGAACTAGTTTCACGAATATTGGAGTTTCATGATGGTATATATATTTTAAATGGAATCTGGTGTTTTGGCGGCTGGGTTTCACAAAGGTGTGAAGAATCACCAATGCGCAATGGAAAGATGTTAAATATCTATAACTATTATATGATTTTTTTTAATGGGAAAATTTATATGGTTCATTGCGAAAACATGGAGCTTTGTGAACAAATTTGGAGAGCTTCATGGAAAGGTGATGGAGAGGATAGAAGTTTATTGAATGGTATGAAATACCTATAAATTGTCCTCTACCACCTCATAAAAGAAGAGTAAGACTTAATGAAAATTCAAAGGCTTCAGTTTCATGAAGTTGATTCTAAAAGGTTTTCCTTGAGAAAGATTTCATTAAGAAATTAGGTTTATATAGGTTATTCAATCCAAATAAAAGTTACAATCATCTCGAAAGTAATGAAGATTATGAAGGCTATAAGATATGGTGGAAATTTGTGATATTAACAAAGGATAAGTGAGATATGTGAGTATTGTGTGCTTCATGAAGAGTAAGTGAGATTCGCGAAATAAGGTTCCTTCATGAAATATTTTTGATCTTTTCGAAAGAGGTGAGAGTTATGAAGGCATTGAGTATCATGAATGTACTAAAAAATAATGTTCTAGTAAATATGTGGTAAATTAATGTTCATCAAGTAGATTAAATTAGAACTTAAAAAGATCATCTATATAAAACTAATTTTTTATTCATTATTTATAATCAAGGGACCTTAAAGATTGTATAATGTGTATGAATCCTTTTCAGAACAATGAGAAAAATAAGAGAATGAAGGGGTTCTTTCCACAGGCAGTGAACTGTCAAGGGAAATTTTAAGGGAGTGACCCTTGGGAAGTAGTGATATATACCTAACAATTTTAAGGGTAGAAATACTATGAATATAAGTGACCTATCCAAAACATTATTTTGATAGTAAGCCTTAGTGGATTTGGTACATCAGTACTTTTCCATTATATGCACCTTGAACGTAGTTGAGTGAGGGTGAACCAAGTAAATTCTATATGTCATTGTTCTTGAGTTATTTATTTACATTCAATGCATAATCATCAAATAAATTTGGAAATCATTATATCAACATAAATGTTAATGATAAAACAATATGAAACTCATAAAAAATAGTTCATGATCCAGTGGTGTAGAAAGAAGTTTGAAATGAGTATCTATACCTTGATTTACCCCCCTCATAGGGTTTCTAAGACCATATTGTGCTGAACTATAACACACACACACACACACACATATATATATATATATATTAGGGTATAAATCATGAATAATAAACTATATTAAAGAAAAACATGTTGAAAATATTAAGGTAAATAGAAGTGAAATCTTAAAATAGATTGTAGAGAGTATTTTCAATATTATCATAAAAGAGGAAGTTACTGGTCCCTTGTAAAACTATTTTCTCAAAAGGTGAAGTAAAAACCCATTGAAATTTTTTATTTTGAATGATCTCCAATAATAGATCCTTGAAAATTAGATAATGTTTTATTTAGGAAATATGTAATCAAAACATTTGGTTATGAAAGGGATATTTTTTAATACTTGAAATCACCTTTGCTGAAAACCAACATTATAAAAGGAGTAATAAAACCTTCAACGTTTTAAAAAAATATTCCAAAATTTTATTATAAAATATCATATAATAAAATATTTTTTAGGGAGAACCCAAGCATGGGAGAACAATTTTCAAGATAAAACATTACAACTCAAAGAATGATATTTGATTTACTAATAATCATTGTTAAATGATAAAAAATGGAATGAGTAGATAATTAAATAAGGGAAATTGTATTAGCTAGTAAATACCATGAAATAAAAACTATATGATAAAATATATACATGGTCTATGAATACACAATATAAAAAAATATAGTGCATAACATGTAACATGTCACAAAGAATCAGAATTGAGACCAAGAAAATATGTGCGACATGAGTAAAACTTTAATAAAAAACCATTCAAATTTAGGGATTGTAATTGAAATTAAAATAAAATTATTAAATTATAATTACTGATATTTTATCTCACGTATGTATTATAAATACACTACATTAAAAAATTATGTTCATAATACAAAACATGTCTCAAAGAAGAAAATTTGAGACAAAACCCCCTTACTGTTTCAGTAAATTTTGGATCAAAACCATTGAGAGTTTAAACATGAAATGTATATTTATTAAACAGAAAATAAATTTTATTAATGATAATATATATCAAATCAGTATTATAAAAACCTTTAAAATAAAAATATGTGCATAAATACAATACTTGTCTCAATGAATGGAAATTGAGATGAAAGCCCTTGCCTTGTTCAAGATTTGTTCCACCCACACACATAACTTACTCAACAATCAACTTATGTTTTTTATATAAATTTTTAGGAAACTTATTATTATATATTTAATTTAATATTAAAAAATCATTATTGTATTCTATTAATTAATTATATATATTTCTTTCTTAAGTATGTCACTTGAGGTTATTTGGTTAATTTTTTTGTAACTCATTATGTATGTTGACCATGGAAGAAAGACTTGTAAATTATATTCATAATATCCATAATATAAATTTTTTTCTTGAAATAATTTTTTTATATTAAATCTATTTTTAAATCCAACCATGATGGGTGGTGATGATAAATTAAATCAATTTTTTATGGAGGCGATAGTTTTCATGTACACATGAATAATGTTTCCAAATCTTAATGAATGAGTAGGAAATAGGGTAAATGAAAATTTAAAATTTCACAACCATAGTTAAATTATATAAATATTATTTATTTATCCATTATATCCATTTTATCACCCATTAATAGTGGTGTTGAAAAAAAATGATGATGTCGATTTGTTGTGTCAGTTGTCCGTGTGTAACACTAATGACACTCTTGTTTTTCTCAATAAATTGAGAGGAATCAATAATTGTTATTACATTGATATGAAAACATATAAGTATTTTAATAATTCTTTTGTAATTATATATTTATGTCTATAATACATTTCAAAGATGAATATTAAGGATAAAAACATAAGGACTTTATTCTTTTGTTGGAGAATTGATATTTCCTTGGAAAATTCATATAATTGAAGGGCCTAGTCTAACATAGTGTGACCAGGGGAATAGAATAGTGTCTGTTACATATAAGATTGGATATTTGGAAATATTTTCTAGGTAAATTCTAATGTATGGTGCATGTTTTTAAGGTTTCAGTTGATCCCCTTTTATAAGAGAGTAAAATAAATATTTTTGAAACACATTTTATATCTTAATAATTCAATGAAACTTTTTCAAAGTGAGAAAAGGTTTTCATTGGGTCGATAAAGACTCATAAAATTAACTCCAAACATTTTTTGAACATGTTATAGGGTTTTTACCATTAATGTTTTACACTTTATTCTTTTAGTTTTAATTAGGTAACTAGTTTTTAACTAAGTGATTTTATGTTTTATTAAAAATATAACCTAATAAATATAAAATAAATTTTTTGTTATAGAACAAAATTTATACTCTATTTAATCCAGTGCAATTAATAAATATTTTAAAAATAACATTTATATAAAAATGGATAATGTGTTGAAAAACTATTTAAGAAAAATGAAATTTTTGCCATTATGGATTATTAATCTTTTTATGTATTGATTAGAAAATAAATCAGTGTTAATATATGTATTTATGTGATTATAAATCACATTATATTCATTATTTAAATTATTTAATTTTAATTTATTTGATATTAATTACTTGATATTAATTAAACAATATTTTTAAAATAAGTCTTTCACCATTATCGTCTTAATTAGCATTAACCATAACAATATAAATTCTATACACAAAAATTAAATTTACCATATTAAATAATATGAAAATTTTAATCTCATATATAGGTATCATTTTATACAATTAAATTTCTCTATGTTGGTAAATTAATCTTATCATTATCTTGTGTAATAGGTAAGAACACATTTTTAAGAATAATGAATTTTTAAGGACACAATATATGTATAGGAAAAAATTATCAATTATATTGATTATAATGGTATTAAAAATATTATTATTTTATAAATAATAGTAATGTGACATTTAAATAAAAATAAATACTATTTTAATCATGTGTAAATTTAATTAAAGAAATATATAAAAAATGTTTTTCATAAAATATTACTCGACTTTCTAAAATGATTTTCATGGGATTTATAAATTTTAAATTGTATTTTTGAATGAGATATTTTATATTATAAATATATATATTTTATAAAAAAATGGTTTTAAAAAATTATAATTCATATATAATTTATTTAGTTATAAAAATTGATATTTTTTATTATTCACCTAAAAATCTATTATTTAAGAATGTTATAAAAAAACATCCAGACCTAATTTTTTTAAGAGATATTAAAAAATAAATTATACATTATACAATTTAAATTTCAAAATTTTTAAATTTATATTTTAAAAATAAAATATAAAATAAAATAAAAATATATTTTATTGAAAATAAACTTTTTAATATTAACTCATATTAATTATTTACCTTATAAAGGTAATAATTATTAATGTTTTACCATCTTAGTGTCTACTATAGATTTATTAATAACATATATCTAACATTCAGTGTATTTTGTATGTTTGGTATATGGTGTGACATAATTTACAGAACATATTGAATTTTTTAAAGGTAATCATATATTATGATCTCAAGGTGTTACATTCTCCCTCCCCCATAAATAAATTGCATCCTCACAATTTGAATCATAGAAATTTCTCTAGGGAAATCATAATTTACCATACACCATTCGATAATTATGTGTTCATTTGGGATTTGGAATAAAATTTATCTCAATAAAAACATATTATAATAACTTTTTAAAGAGATAAAACAATTCCTCACATCACACAAAATTATACTAGTGGAATAATATTAAGATATATTAGAAATAGATTCCCATTATTTATAAAAAAAATTTATATGATAATCATACCACTATGGGTTTTTTATAACTCAGTATAAGTTAGTAGGTGAAAAATTACTGGAAAATATATTGTGAAAACTCACATTATGAATCATTATTAGTAGTTTCATTATACATTCCATATTCACATAGTTTTTGGAGACTATCTTAATTTTTTCCCCAATATTGGGAAATTTAATCACATAGTTCCCCACACTCTTTAAATTGATGTAACATATTTTTTAGCTTCTCTTCTTCCCTTACACTTATGAGTCTGATGACCTTCATCACTTGATCTCTTATCAGACTCGATCTTTCTCTTATTTGGTATTTGGTACTTCTACTATGTTCAAATTATTAATCATATTTTACAATATATGGGTTGGAATAATCATAATATTTCTCAGTATATCTCCTATTATATTGGGTTGTTTGTTGTAGTAATCACTGAATGTTCCCTCACACACATGGTTCTTCTAGTTCCCTCAACTATTAAAACCAAAATATTTTATAGGAGTTACAATCATTATAAGTGAATTATAACCATAGGAAAATTTGAACTCAAGATGTCTCACATTATAACTATATCATTTTATTCTATAGTTCTTACAACTCAACACGTATTAGACAGAATTTAAAAAAGGCTACATTGATTTGGGTGTCCTCGTACTTATGAACCTAATCTTTAAATTAGAGATACCAAATTATCTTGAAATTTCTTAAAATATTTTAAACCCAATATTCATTGAAATATATGATTTCAAAATATAACTTATCGCAATTAAAACAACATTTGTAATTCTTATGTTTATATAATATCAATAACATACATTTCTAAAAACCTATTTGATTACCAAGACATTAATTCATAAGGAGATTATATATTCATCCAAAAATTAACTCTATTTTATACCCTAAAATATTATTAACTACTAGATTATAAGCTAACACCCTTAGTCTCTATAAATCATAATACAAAAAATGAGATGAAATTATCTAAAAAATATTGGGAATAAATTATCAATTCCAAGGTTACCAATTACTATATAACCTACTTCATATAAATCTAACCACCCTTAATTATATAATTATCATGTGTATATTAATCTTAAGAGTTATCTATAACTCCATCACATATTGTCCAATAGTTATCCCAAAATATAACCATGTCATAAAATTAATTTTCAATTTTATTAATACCATTTAAAATATATTTCTAGGCCTTTAAAGTAAAATTAATATAGAATAATACTTATATGTTTGACATAATACTCATAACTTTTATAATTTACCAAAATATCATTGACAATTATCACTCACAAATGAGAATAGCTAAGAGTTTAAGGATTATTCAAATATAAAAATGTTTACCTTAGGTAAGACTTGGATTGTTACCTTTTCCATCATAATAAGAGAATAATAAGGTTCTTAACAATTTAAGTGTTTTTCCATTTTCGGTTATAAGAAATAATGGTTTATTGGAACATAACATTCTCAACTTCATTTTCATGGTACTTTTTCAACCAAATGATAAAACCAAAATGGCTAATATAATATCAAAATTTTTATTATGAAAACATAAATCTGAATATTCCTTACCATATGACACCATTATTTTTCACATATGATACTTTCAAGCCAACATATGACTCTCTTTGTTTAATTCTTGGTTTTTCATAGCCATTTTGTTTTTTATATTCTTATCCAAATTACTTTAAATCATTTTTAAATCCTTTATAGTGGTTCATAAATACAATTTTATTAACTAAATTATATCCCCAAGAGTGTCACACTAGTATTTCATTATCAATCCCACATATTGTGAATCAAAGTGATGATTGATTCAATTCTCATCCAACAATATTTTTTGGTGATTACCCCTAGGTTCATTTGTTACACAACCAAATCCAATTTACAATATCTATATAGGGAGTTATTTATAGTAAAAACAACATAATATAAAATTTTTAAAATCATTAAAATGTTATCCAACACGTAGATTTGTGCATAGTGTTGTCACTAAAGTTTCCTTATCCTAATCCCAAAATAAAATAAGCATTATTACCTTAACATTAAATCATTTAATTATCCCAAAGGGTTATATATACCTTTTAACATATGATCAAAACTAACTTATTAATTATTAAATTATCTTCAATAAGAATATGTATCTTCAAAGTTATCCACAACTCTTCCTTTGATAAAATTTGTGACCACCCTATCCTGTGATCTCAGATTTAGTCTTCATGGACTCATAATTTAACTAATTTATTTAATACTGGTTATAAAATCAAGGATATAAAAAAAGAAATTTCAAAATAAAAATGATTATTTCATATCATTCAAATGATATATCTTTTCAATTTTATAGATTTAGATATTTAGGATAAACATAAACTAATAAATTTCATGTTTATTGTATCAAATATACACCTTTTCTATTATATATGAAACTAGTTAATTTATTAAAAGTTTTCAACATCTCCCAAAAAAATTATTTCTCATGTTTTATACTTCTAAACATGTCACATGTTTTAATTTTATCAATAACCTTGGGAAAAAGAAACAAAAGAAGATGTGAGATTAAACACTCAATAAGGGAAACATATAATGGAATTAATCATGGCATAAACATTATGCCAAAAGTAAACAACATGAAAACCTAATCAACATGAAAGTTAAATAATTTTATATCCATGAAAATAAATGAAAACATGAATATCAATAATTACTATCTCATAATGATGAAATGCATAATGTCAAACATAAAAAAATAATTTTAAGGCCTTGTGAAAAGACACATGTTGTTGAGAACATAGTCAGGACATATTACTGAATTTTTGAGACACATACTAAATATCTAAACCTATTTGGTCATATGATTACTATTGATGTGTCAAGGGGATATGTAATGTTAGGATCCACCAATAAATTTTTTTAACTATAATTCATTAATAATAAGAGTCAATAAGAAATAGCTTACCATTCTATGAGGAACCTCCCACTCAATGAAACCTGGCTATCTATATAATAAAAAATTAAAAAATCAAATACATAATCAACATGGGTTAGTGAAAATTTGTTATCAGGAATTAAAATAAATCTACATATTTTTTAAAAGTGATATAATGATCATAATCTATCCAGATAAAGAATTTAAGTGGTCAAACATTATATATTCAACTTTCTAATAATCTTTACTATGGGAATAACAATATAGGGAACATTAATTGTTTTCCCCATATCTTTTAAAGGGATAACATGATCATAAAACATCCCAAAGAAGAACATGTGTGGAAAATCAATGTATAGTAAACTTTCTAAAAAATTTCTATATTGTAAGAACATCATAAAAAATAAAAATACTTTTCCCTAAGTCAATTTAATAACATTTTTTGTTGGTTAAGATCATTCAATATAAAATATGTAAAATGTGATGTTCACAACATATAGAAAAATGCATATACAAATAAGTAAATACTTGAAAAACATGATCATAAACTATACATGGTAAAGAGGTCTATGGTTTTTAAATAACACATCTCCATTGTTTGAATTAAACCCCATAAGAATTTTAACATTGATGAACATATCCTCAAAAAAGAATGCTTGAAAAAACCACCCAAGAATGGGTCATGAATTGTATTGTTCAGTATCATGAGTTAATTTCCCCCAAATGATAACATATATATATTAGATGATAAATCAATAAACATGAAACTTATTTTTTTAAATCCTTTTAAAACTAGAGTGGTAAATATAATTGAAAACTGAAAAGAGATTTTTGAAAATATTTTTATCATTTCTGGAAAATAAGAAGTTATGAGTCACTTACATAAGTATTTTTCAAAAGGTGAAGTGAAAAATAATTGAAACACGTTTATTTTAAAATAATATTCAATAATAGATCCTTGAAAGTAAACTAATGTTTTCTTTAGGTAATTTGTATCGAAAACATTTGATTATTAAAGGCACATTTTTTAATACCTGAAATCTTCATTGTTGAAAAGTGGCATTATAAAAAGTATAATAAAACATTTAATTTATTAAAATTTATTTTTTAAAAAGAGTATCATAAAATTAAATATTAGGGTGGTAAAACTCAATCATAGAAAATAATGTTCAAGAAAACATATTATAAATCAAAGAAGGGGACTTGAGATACGAAAAAACCATACTACTTGTAAAACAATTGAATCAATAACCCATTTAATAAGGGAACATGAATATTACAGTAAGTACTATGAAATAAAAAGTGTATGATAAAAATTTATCCATGGGTTGTGAAATCTCCATACAAATAAATCAATGATTAAAATATATAACATGTCTCAAAGAATGAAAATTGATAAGAATTAAACCCTTATAGCTTGAGTGAAAAATTAATCAAAACTCTTTGAAAGAGATAGATTGTGATTAAATATAAAATAAAATTATTCAAATATAAATAATTATATGATAACTCACATATTTAGTATATATAGAAAACATAAAAAAATTATAGGCATAATTAAAAACATGTTTCAAAGAAATTAATTTGAGACAAAATAACTCTTACCGATTCAGTAACATTTGGATCAGAAACCATTGAGAGTTAAAAAATGAAATATATATTTATATAATATAAAATAAAATTGAATCATTATAAATATCTCAAATTGTAATTATACACACCTTGAAAAAGAAAATAGGTTCCTAAATAAAACACTTTTCTTAATGAATGAAAATTGGGAAGAAAACCCTTACCTTGTTCTAGATTAATTTTGTACACATGGTTAACATCCAAAATAATTGTGTTAATTATATTATATAACTTATTAGAAACATTATTATTCATTATTTTATCTAATATGGACTATTTATTATCATATGATGTTAATTTATTTTATATTTGTCTTTCCTGTGTCAGTTACTTGAGGAAATTCAGTCAATGTTTTTGTAATTCTTTATGTAGACTGTCCATGGTAGAAGAAAAAATATTTTTTTTGTGATCTCCATAATATTAATAGTTTTATTGAAATAATTTTTAAATTATTTATAGATATATATATAAATCCAACCTTGATTGTTGGTTATGACAAATGAAAATCATTGCTTGTGGTGGCGATAGTTTGCATGTACACACAATTAATGTTTCCTTTTCTCAAAAAATTAGATACAAATAAGGTAAACGATAATTTGAAATTTCATAATCATATTTATATGATAGAAATTATATTTATTCATCCATTAATTTTTTTTAGAAAAAAAATAGAAGGCATGGTTTTGTGGAGGCAGTTGTCCATGCAACGCTCTAACAACACTTGTTTCTTTTTCTTAACAAATGAGTTGAATAAATAATAGTTATTCCATTAAAAAAAACATACCAAAATAATTATGATAATTATTAAATTATATTATTATATAAATTTATATAATATTTATAAGAATAATTTTATGGAGAAAAACATCAGAAGGAGAGAATACATAAGTTGAAGAATTGATCATTCATTGGAAAACCCCTTGGAATTAACTGGTTTAGGATAACTTAGTATGATCAGAGAGTTAAAAGAGTGTGAGGAACTTAAATTATAGGATATATTGGAATATTTTAAAGGATAATTATAAAGTATGTTTTATGTTTGTAAGGTTGTATGTGACCCCCTTTTCATAAGAGACGAAAAGATAACTTTCAAAAACACTCTTTATATTTTAATAATTCAATGACACTATTCCAAGGTCAATGAATCAAAGGTTTAGAATTAATGGATAATTTAGAGTATTTCGGTAAATCAAGACTCTAAAAATCCATTAATCACATGTTTTAAAAATGTGTTAGGGTTTTTACCTTTAAATTTTTATATTTTACTCCTTTACTTTTAAACTAGGTAACTAGTTTTGCACTAACTGATTTTTTTTTAATATAACATAACCCATGTAAATAAATTCGGATATTAATGAAAAAAAATTTACCTCTATTTAATCTAGTTCAATTTATATATATTATAAAACTAACACTTAACTTAAAATAAATAATTTATTGAAAACCCACTTTTGAAAAATCATATTTTTAATATTATGGATTCTTAATCTTATTTAGTATTTAATACCAAACAATGGGTATTAATATATCTATTTATGTGTTTTTAAATCATATTATATTCATTATTTACATTATCAAAATTTAATATATTTTATATAAATTTCTTAATATTAATTAAAAAATAATTGTTTGATAATTATTTCATGATTATCATGGTAATCAAAATTAACCCTAGCAATATAGATTTTATACCCAAATATGAAACTGTTCATATTAAGTAATATGAAAATTATTATCCTAAACATATGAATATTTTTATAAAATTAACATTCTCTATGTAGAGAAATTGATCTTAACAATCATGTTTGTAAGGCATAAAAACCTCATTTTGAGAAAATTGTATTTTAGGGATAAGGTTTGTATATAAGTAAACATTATCAATTATATTAATTATAATTATATTAATAATATTATTATTGTTAAAATAATGTTTATGTGACATTAAAATAAATTCATATCATAATTTAATCATGTGTAAATTTAATTAAAGAATCATAAACAATTTTCTTATTTTAAAATATTACTTTCCTTTCAAAAATCATATTCATGAGATTTATAAATTTAAAATAGTAATTTTGAATGATTTATTTTAAGTTTTGAATATTTATGTTTATATCAAATGGATTCAAAAACTTCTTATTCATATAAAACTTATGGTGTTAGAAAGATTATCATTTTTATACTGTTCATCTGAAAAATTATTTTAGAAAAATATCAGAAATATATATAATAATAATTTTACTGAAAGGAGTTCAAAAAAATTTAATCTATACATTTACATTTTTAAAATAATTTATATAATATAAATAAAATTACTTTTATTGACAAGTAGCCTTTTTTTAAAAGTTGGAGTTAATAACACTTTTTTATTATGAAATAAAAAAACAAATTTTATCTAGGTAATGGAAGACCCAGCACATAGCTCCTAGGCCCAAAGCTAGGTCGACCATGAAACCGAATTTAAGGCCCAATGTAGATTCATGACTATATCATCCTATCTACATCACCAGGATTTTTCATACATGTGTTACTGACTACGTCATAAATATCCCATAGGGATTTCTTGGATTTAAACCCTGATCATTTGGATGTTTGATTATGGGGTTTACCACTCAGGAGCCACCGAAAATTAATTGTAAATAACCTTTTATTTATTAAATTATATTAATTATTTAACTTATAAGTTAATAAGAATTAATGCTTTACCATATTAGTCTATATTACAGATTTATTAATTAATATTTTTTGTTTGTTTATGTTTGGGGAATCATGTGACATTACTTATAGAATAAATTGATTTATTAAATGGTAATCATATATTATAATCTTAATGTGTTACATGTTTGGCTATAGTTAGGGTTTGAGGTGAGTTCTAATTAAAGGGTTTTGTTTCTGGAGATTGTGGAGGGTGTGCTCTTTCTTGGTTGATCATTAATTTAGATGGTAGACAAATTTTGGAAGAGTTTTAGAAAAGTTCAACTTAATTCAACGTAGGTGTTTTTCTGTGTTTCCTTTAAATTCCATGTCATTTAATTATTAATTATTTAAAATGATTATTTAATTACATTAATGTGATATATAGTTGTTATTTTAGTTTATTTAAATGTTTTGATAATTGGATCAATTTTCATGATGTTTTTAAAAAAATTACATGGATTTAGAGGTTTTTTTAATTCCATGTTTTTTGTAATGCCTAGGAGGTATGTTTTAATGTTTTAAATTGTTTTTAAGTTTTTAAACTCATTTAGGTCATGATTTGGGTAACAAAGTGCTTTTTTGTTTTGTTTTGAAAATGGGAATTTGAAATTAGATTTCAAATATTCTATAAAAGATAGTTTAGTGTCTTGGATTCCCAAGATAAATTTTGAAGAAGGGCAGTTTGGAAATTTTATACGTTTTTAATGAAATTTGGTGTGTGAGACCCTTCGTATTACCTATGTATTTTTTCATTTTAGGGGTGGTGCTTGATGTATATCATGATTTGGTGATAGATCTATTCATGGTTCTTTCTGGAAAGGTTGTTGGAGGTTAGCTGATATTTATGACTATTTTTTACATTGGTAAAATAACATTTCTTAGAGTATTTTTTACCCAGTTACATTTCACTTCCCATGGGAACCTAGGTAGGTTATTACTTTCGACGCTTTCCCCGGGGTGTGCGTAGACATTTGTTTCGAAGGAATCACAGGTGCATAGCCATGTATTCCTACTTTCTAATGGCAGGTCGCATCCATCACCTATTCAGGGATGCTTTATTTTTGATTGAAATGGGATGATGGGATGTCTATCTCTCCTTCCATGGATTCCTCCTAGGAATTCGTTACCTAGTACGAGTCTCCCTTATAGATTAAGATGTTGTTCGTGAAACTCTTCCCAGTTCCATGTCTTTAGGGACATCGGTTAATTACACTACTTCTTTTAGGACATTCCAAAGGGTTCATCTAGGGAAGCAACCTTCGGTCGGGGGAGTAGTCACGTTGGACATCACTGGCATGTTTGGGTGCTGGAACATTGGAGCATCTAGGTTTCTTCCCCTTATGATAGGGATTCTTGAGGGCGCGGAAGCCTGAGGCATCCCACGTCGAATGTGGGGAATTAAATTCCATGCGCATGTCTCTGGGGTTTTCCTCAGCTTCCCCTGTTTAACACAGGGTATGTTGTCAGTTTAACATCTAGCAGAGATGGATAAGACTGATTAGAACACTGATAAGAGTGGATCAGATGGGTGAAACCTTAGGAGGGATCACTGATACTGAGGCTAATGCATGGTTAGTTACCTGATTGCTGCTAGTATCAGTGAGGAAATGAGATGGCATGATCCCACCGGGGTGTGGTGGCAGAGGTGAAAATCAGGATGGATGATGAAGGGTTGAGAGTTGATGAATAATGAAATAGAATAGGCATGATAACGACAGTGATGTTGGACTTGAACCATGAAGATACTTCCTACGTATCCCTATGGTAGGGAATCAAAGTCCACATAGTTTGTCTAGGTGATGGGATACCTAATGAGGCAACCCATATGGATGATACCCAGAATAAGTGGAACCTTCATGTTGGGGCATGACATTCCCGAAACACATAGGCTCGAGGGAAAGACTAGAATGAGGCATGGGTGATGGTCTAAAGCCTCAAGAATGCTTCCTATGTACCTTTTCTGGGCTTGGATCGAAGTCTAAGTAGTTTATAATAGGGTTATAGAATCGAGATGTGCACAAAGGACAGCGACCCAATGATATACTAGGGAATACACGTGGTTATCATCCTGAGGATGGTCTGACACCACTAGGATGGACCAAGGATATGGGTCCCAACAAAAGGACGAAAAGGTATTACCGTCGATTGTGGTATATGCAACGGTTTAACATCGACTGGGGTATCACATTGTCTTACTGCTAGTTGGGGATCCAATGGATTACCACTGAATGGGGTAAAACGGCTTACAGCTGGTTACGGTTCCAATGGCTTTCTGCTGGTTAGGGTGGAGAATAGCTTACTACTGAATATATTTATAATGGATAAACATTGTTAATGGAACACAACGTCTTACCACTGGTCGGGTAACACAACAGCTTACCTTTCGTCGGGGTTGGACCTTAGGGAGGCTTCCTATGTACCTTACCTAGGAGACAAGGATCAAATCCCACATAGTTCAAACAATTAGAGTTTAATGTCTTGTGGGACCAAAAGGGGAATATAGTTTAACGTCATGTTGGATGAGGATGGACAGAAGCTAAGGGGTTGGGTCAGGTAGGTGTTGGGATTGAACCTCGGGAAGGCTTCTTATATACCTTTCCTTGGAAAAGATCAATGTCCACAAAGTTTAGAATATGTGGTGGTGAACCGATGTGAAGGGGGTCGGGTCCAATATGTGTTGGTCTTTAACCTCAGGGATTCATCCTACATACCTTGCCTTGGAAAATATCAAATTCCACATAGTTCAAGAGGTATATGTCGTTTAACGTCATGCAGGAAGAAGGTGAACGGACGTGAAGGGGGGTAGAATAACTGGTTGTTGGGCTAGAACCTCGGAGAGGATTCCTACGTACCTTGCCTTGGAAAAGATCAAAGTCCACGTAGTTTGGGATGGTGTTTGGGGCTTAGACTCTAGGATTCCCAAGGGGAGATTTGTGATCAATGCCTACTCTAAGCCCACATGAGTCATGCTCGGTGTGAGAAACAAGAGGCAGCACAGACCTAACGATAACGTCATGAAAGGTGCATATATGGGAAGTGGAGTAGGGCATAAATGTAGTTAGTGGCCCAAAGAGGAAAGAGGGGCTTATGCATGGTTAACAACCCATAGAGATGGATATTGGGACTTACTCCAGGATAGAGGCCCGAGTGGAGGAAAAGCCCAATGGGAGAGGGATTTTGCACGAAAGAGAGGAGGGATTTGGTGCCCCTCCCCCCTCTAGTCTTTGTCCAGTATGAATATAGGAGGGGTAGGGATTCTTCCTCCCACAATAAAGGCAAGGGGCTTACATGAAGGTGGTTTCCCGTTCCCCGCGGGTAGACACCGCTCCAGTAAAAAATATCTCATTTCATGCGAGGAAGAATTCACTCCCATGGAGACTAGTGGCCATAGATAATTTTTGAGAAGGGGAACCCCGTGTGTAGTGCACGGGGCAAGGCTACAGTTTAACGTCATGTGCTAAAAAATATGGTGGTTGGAAATTTAACATCCTACAGCTCGAACAAGGCAGTTTTACTCGGCACCCCCTAGGACTTACATAACTGATACCCACCTATCTTTGAGGAAGGGATGGAATCTGTAATGTTTTAGTGTTGGGGTGTTCTGGAGTGATCTAGTGAAGGGCCCATGTTAGTGTGGATATGCGAAGAACCGATAGCTATTGGTGTGCCTATGTGAAGAATCATGAGGTAAAGAAACACAACCATAAGCTCCACCAAATGGACTTTTAAGTTACTTCATACTAGCCTAGAGGTCCATATGAGAGAAGGGAGTGTAACATAGATGTTTTGGGTGTATGAAGATCCTGAAGATGATGCTCGGAAGAGGGGCATCGAACACAAGCAATAGAGCATGCACAAGGATGGACGGTTGTGTGAAAATAGAGCAGCTACGTATAAAAGGACGAGTTGAGCGGAAAAAAAGGTTTTCACACAATAGAAGGGGTTTTCACACAATAGGTATGAAACTGGAGTAGCTGCATGCAAAAGGCAAGGGTGAGTGGAAAGGAACATGTGCGCATATTAGAGGATGTTTGTGCACTATAGGTGCAAAATTGGAATAGTTGTGCAGAAATGGGGGATGACGTTTTGCGTGAAGGTAGAGGGGCTTACGCGCAATAGGCCCAGTATGGGAGGGCTTGGGAGAGGGCCAAACCTTAGTGGTCTTTCCTGAAGGTAGACCCTTTGGAGAACTATCCCGAAAAATAATGTATCTAAAATTCATCTTTTTCATGCAGAAGAGGTGAATTCCTCATAGCGTAGATGGTTCAAATTCTTCTACCACAGGAAGGGGAAGGTTCTCCCTTAAATTTATAAGCATTTAGGGTAATCAAGCCCACGTGGAAGTTGACTAGATCGGAAAACCCGGTCCCGGTGTTGGTGGCTCGGAAGTTTCTGCGCCATCACATAAAACTCTTTCTGATTCCTCTATTTTTCACGTAGTAAATAGGTTTTTCACGCACCACTTGGATCTTTCGGGAAGCCCTTCGATTCCTCCCAGAATCGGTCACCATGTAGAAATATGCATTCGTTTTATCCATGGAGGCGCTCTTTAGGCCTTAAGATGATTTCGGCGTCTACAAATTCCCCCCATGGAATCAGATCTACAAGGGGATGTGAAAGTCAAATTCTGAGGGAATTATGCGACGTCCAATATCATAAGGGTGGTTCATATAAAACCCTTAATTTCAACATAAGGCATTTTTCACAGGCGTGGAAACCCTTCTCCATGCCTATAAAAACCCTCGGGGGTCCCATAGACTGTACGTATTTTCTCGAGCGATATGGTTAGAGCTCTTGTGTGTGGAAAATCTCTCTTTCCTTTGTGTGTAATATGACCTCCATTGTACGTAATCCCTCAAATTTAGTTGGGATTTTACCCACAGGGTCGGGTTTTTTCATGCCGTTTCCCTAGTTTTTTTGGCCGATTTCTGGTTTTTCACGCGTCGTCCCAGCCTTTTCATGTGAGCTCCTTCAGAATTTTCGGAAAGAAAGGGGATGCTAATCGGGGTGAAGTTGATATAGAAGATGCATATGCCACTCGAAGGGCTGAGATAGTCGTAAACCATAAGGTTTATGGTGCCCAGAAAGTTGTATTCGTCTACCAAACTATCTTCAAAATTTTGAGCCCATCCCAGAAGAATTATGTGCTATTTGACAACCTACCAATATGCAATAGACAAGGCTCATGAGAGCATATGGATTACTTCCAGAGAACCAGAGGTGGGGTGCTTGTGGCCCGAGTCGACGGGAAGATTCTTTATGAGCCTTGTGTGCCATCGAGATTTTCCAGGCAGTTTGGATGCATCAATCGAATGCCAAGGAAAGTGTATATAGGTGTCTCATAGGAGAGGCATCCCTGTGTTCTTCACCAAATGTGGATGATGTTTTCAACTTATGGTTCTAGCGAATTCATTACCTTTCCACCCACAGGAGTTGATGCGGCCTTTCGATAAAATATGCCAAACATTGGGTTGTGGAATACCCTGAAGAGAACCGGTGGAAGCGAGTCCAGTGGATCAAGGTTGCTAGTGTAGAACCTGGGTGGTGAGAGAGAATACCGGCAGTCATCGGGGAGGAAAGGAAAGGAGTAAGTTGGGAAACTAGGTCAGTGTAGGCTAGGACTATAGCAGCGGTAATGTCACATGGTGTGGTCGTGTCCTCATCATCCGGGTGGAGAGGGGCTAATGAACAACCTCTTGGAGTGGTCAGGGAGCTTCTTGGGAAGAAGATAAGGTACCTAGTTCATCCTTTCGATGATGCAATATTCCGTACATAATGGTCAGCTTGGTTGACCCTACAGCAGTCGATGGGAACTGAATCCCTTTGGAAAAAGATAATACGAGATAGAATCTAACTGCCAGAGGTAGGACTCATTCAGATTGATTAAAAGGTGAACATCCATCTTCAGCATGCATAGTTAATATCCACGGACGAATATTCATGCCAGTGAGGTTAGCATGAGGAACCACCTATTCTGGTGAAGGTAATTCTTGGCTAGGAGCATGATACAGAAAGAATGTCGTCTGAGGATGACAACAATGATGAGGATCTTGAGAGCAGTGAGTCGGGAGAGGGAGAGGGAGAAGAAAGGGAAGATGAAATAGGGGAATTAGAAGAGAAGATTGGAGGTGGGGGGTCTTATGAGATAGCCCACCAAGGGATTCCTCGAGAGAGCTGTGAGATTGCTTACTCTGAAATGGAAATAGCTGAGCAACTTGAGGTATACCTCAATCATTATCATATCCTTTCCTCCTTTCACCATTCACAATCATTAATCGGATTTGTTTTCTTGCTCAGAAGCATATTGGTACTGGTGAGGAAGCTCCATCCGAAGGGGGAGAGGATGCACCAATAGAAAAGTTAGGGAGCCAATAGACATCATTGAACTGACAAGCACTAACGGATATCCTACCGTGACGGCTCCTATATTAATTGATACGTTGTAGGTTGATGCATTGATCTCTTATAAGTTTCATCACATAGATGCCTATATTTTTCATTAGAGAGCTCAACTGATCTGGGCATTCATTGTTTGTGCAGTAATCATGACATTGGAGGCTCGATAGGGTGCCAAATTCAGACCATCTTTGGATGACTGGATGGAGAATGCACCGACCCACTCGGGACACATTTCTCAAACCGAGATGCCCCGGGTACTTAGTGAGAAAATAGTTGTGGACACTGGCGATATCAACGTTGGGGAAGGGTTTGATGTTGGAGGGGGTAAAATTGTTGAGGCCAAGATGAGAGAGGAAGGTCACCCAAATGTTGAGGAGCCTAATCCCTTAGGACGAATACTATAAGGATACCCTGTCGCGGATATTTTGGCTTCTTTCCCCAACTATCAGCCTGCAGACCCTAAGAAGATGGATGACTCTAATTCGGAAGCACTCAATGAGAGTCAAATGACATGGCGTAAGGGGTGTAAGTATATCGAATGATTCCATGGTCATCCATAGGTATAATTACTAACATGTATTGGACCAATCTTCACATGGTTGTGCTTTTTCTGCGCTGGAGGTGTTGATGCTCACCGTCTTCATCTAACAATCCCAACTACATCGATGAGAAGATATGGGAGAACAGCCAACACTATGACATTGCCCAGTTCCAGAATGAGTCAGGGAATACCCAGGCATTCTTGAAGGAAGAGCCAGAGGTCCGACTCCATGTATAGGAAACTAAAGAAAGGGAGGAATTCATTGCAAACTACTTTGAGCTCATTGAGGAATTGGGGGACCAACTGGTGGACACCCAGGAACAGATTATGGAGGCGAGTCGCTAAATGACCTAGCTTCAAATTTAATAGGTGTGAGTACATGATCGGTACAATGAGACTCACTCTATGAACGCTACTTAAGAGACGGATCTAAGGGGTTGGGAAGCAATGTTGGAGGCCACAATCTAGAAGCTGGCAACACCGGAGCAGTCCATCCAAAATGTTAATCCTTAAGGGCCCTGTTTTTTTCCAAACCCATAAACCTATCCTCTTTCATTTCTTCTTATTCTTTAACTGAGCTCATGAATATATTATTCAGTTTCTTGTTCAGTTTAATGCATTTCATCCATAGTCGTGGAATAATTAGCAATACATCTATAGCTCATGTGGGCCATGCCCAATGTGAGAAACAAGGGATGGCCGCATCATCATTTCATTTGAATGTGGGAGTTCCAACGAAACTTTGGGCATCCAAGGTATAAATGACAAACCTAGATTTCTGAGAATAATAGGGGGAGTCCTCACTAGAGAACCAAATTCTCATAATAGTTGAGTTGTAGTTTTCCAAATGTGCTCTAGTGCATGAGAAGGGTAATTCCATGGGCGTTAGAACCAACCCGAACATGGGGGAGTGGAAAGTTTGAATAATGGTACCCAAAATTCAGAATGTTATATGGGTGGCGTGACAATGGAGGATAACTTTTGACTATGTTCGAAACATAGTATCCATATTTTGTTAGCCTGATATGGGGAAAACAAATGAGGGTCGACTGATGACCATTTTCGAAACACAGGGCCTGACTCAAAACTTCATTCTTTGGTTTTCTGGAATGTTATCCCGAGATAGTATCCAATCCAAATTCTAAGCATCCGTACTATTAGCGGGTAATGTTAAACATGAAAGAGGATGAAGATCCAAAGAAACGGAATGCAAAGCTTGGAGGGTGGAGTGATTGGTTGTTCGAATGGAGTCTAACACTCTTGAAATTACGTTGTCGTGCTGGAAACATGTTACGTGAGCGCATCGGTATGATCAGGGATCATATCTTCTTCTGAACAGGACCTCTCTGGTGAGGACTAGTAATGCCTTAAAGTTTTACATCATACCAAGTATGATGATGAACACATAGTTTAACGTCGCACAGTGTAGAAGATGCACACAGTTTTAAGGTCATACTGCCTGGACCGTGATTGGGGGCTAGGGGGCAAAAGAGTTAATGACCCTGGGGTTGGGCCCGACATGAAATTCGTGGGAATTTCTATGTATCCCATGAGGATGAGAATAATTCTATATCTAGCTCTATAAAATATCGTGCAATTTAACATCTTGTGTCCAAGATGTGGAGTGGTCTTGGTTTATGGTCATAGAGCTTGGACCATAGATCGAACTGAGGGAGGGAGACACATGGTGGGGTAATTATTAAACCCGACGTGAATGGGGACAACATGAGCATGTATCACCACAATGTGCTCCTTAGGAATCTTTATAGTCGAGGGACTAGAATTGAAAGTTAGGATGGGCCTAAGGAAAAGTGCCCGAGAGTTCCAACATACACCATGAGAATGGGAATCAAGCCATATACAGTTCTAGAAGATGGCATGGTAAGGTACAAGTGCCAGGGATAGGTCGTGTGGGTTCTATCCCTCACCCCAAAAGAAGTGGTATTTGATTGATCTTGTTTTTCCGTTATGATAGATGTGTGTTTTTGGTGAAACGATAAACCTAGGATAGAGAATCATGGTTTCACTTCAAGAATCAATCCATATGTAGGAATTGAAATATGGTTTGGTTGAAAACCATTACCCAACATGTTTTCCTCTCGAGTGAGGTCACCATGATGAAATGCTAATTTTCGTTGTGCGGCCAGGATGATAATTTCACAGTTTAAGGCTGTGTGGTAAGACCAACCCCTGCATATTAACGTCTCGCAGTACAAACACAATAGTTTAATGTCATGTGGGACTAGGCATCATAGTTAAAAGTCATATGTCATAGACATATACAGGAGACAAGAGGTTCAAGAGGGGATCTGCATGATGTGATAAATCATTCATGTCGTGAATAAAGACAAAGTCCACATCACAGCAATGATTCCAGGAAAGACACCTTGGGATGAGGGGCCAGAAAAGGTTATAGAGTATGGGGCAGGAGAGACTAGCTCTCATAAGGGAAGTACGTGGTTCAACTCTTGAAAATTTGATGTGAATGAAAACATAAGTCCATACCACACCACACAATCTTGAATGAGAACATCGGCATGGGGGGATAAAAGGGTTGAGGGACCTTGGATAAGGGTGTCCCGGGCAACTATGGATGCATGAACTTTTATGCGGGTAATGCCATACCAAGGATCCTAATCCCACATGATCAATGCTAGATATGGGAAACAAGGAATAAGATCTGGATCT
This sequence comes from Viscum album, assembly GCA_963277665.1. Classification (NCBI taxonomy): domain Eukaryota; kingdom Viridiplantae; phylum Streptophyta; class Magnoliopsida; order Santalales; family Viscaceae; genus Viscum; species Viscum album. The sequence goes on from OY728150.1 coordinate 939,490,913, forward strand.
CCATAACATATAAGAGTATGGAAATGTGGAAATAAGATTATGAATATTCTATACTAACCAGATAAATACTTCTGCCCAAGGTGGACAGATGTTTGAAGAGGTAGCAGGACAAAACGAAATCACTACACCCAACATTTGGGACTTATAGGGGTGGAGACAATGGAAGAGGATGGATGTGGAACGTATTCGAAACACATCCTACATATCATGTGACCTGAAATGGGAATGAATAGTGCGCATTGACCACTAACCATATTCGCAACATGGGACTTGTATCAATTCATCATCCAAAATCCTTGGGAATGTTTTCCTGAAATGGTAGCAGATTCCTTGGGCCAAAAATCCATGCCATTAGAAGTTCCTTCTGAATGTGAAGGGCGATGGATACCCAAAATTGAGGGGATGAGTAATGAATGAATGTGCATGTGTTGTTTAACATCTTTCAGGATGAGACTCAAGGGGAGACCTTTGAGTTTGGGGCTGGGCCTATGGTCAAAATGTCTGGGTATTCCAACATATCCGATAAGGATGTGAGTCAATCCATATGTAGTTGTGAAAAGTCCATGTAGTTTAACGTCATGCAGTAAGGGAATGGGAGGATAGAAGAATGAAGTGGGGATCATGGCGCGAACTTCATAATCTTGCCACAAGTGAGGAAAAAGAATATTAGGCTCCTCCACATGGGAACCTCCAAGGGAAATACACCCAGGAGGGGTAGTCAAACGGAAGAGCATGGGGCTGGACTCAGGATGAGGCATCCGATCATTCCTACATATCCCAAGAGGATGTGAATCAAGACATACATAGTTCTTGAAATAATGTTTAACATCATGTGGGATGATATGTAGTTTAATGTCATATGGGATTTAGCAGTTTAAGATCGTGAGAGATTGGATAGTTTAAGGCCATGTAGGACCAGAAATTTTATGTTTATGGAGGACTATTTAGATTTCAACATCTTGAGGGACAACCCATAGTTTAAGGTCATGTAGGACTATGTACCATTTAATGTCATGTTGGACCCTCTACAGTTTAAAGTCATGTAGGATCTGCTTCACTCAGGCAAAGTATTGATTGAAAAACATGGCATTGGTGGGAGGAGTTATACACTTGCCATCCATGGTAACCAGGGAGTATGTTCCATTAGGGTAAACCTTGTGAATAATGTAAGGTCCTTCCCATTTGGGCTCCATCTTTGGTGGAATCCATCTAGGTATCATTGGTTTTCTCTGGCACAACACCAAGTCACCTTATAAGAAGTATAGGAGGTGAACATTCTTGTTGAAATATCTAGCTATATTATTCTGATGCCTTTCCAGACTTTGTCGGGCACAAATCATGTTCTCGTCGAGTGCTTCCAATTCAGCTAGACAGACTTCAGCTAATTTATCTGCTGCTTTCTTATCATAGACAAATGTGTGTAATGAAGGAAACAGAATCTAGATGGTTAGGATGGACTCTGTTCTGTACACCAGGGAGTATGGATTCACCTGTGTGGAATTATGATTCTTTGTTTGATAATACTAGAGGGTGTTGGGGATCTTGTCTAGACAAATCTTCTTGTTCTGACCAACCATTTTCTACAGAATGTTAGAGAGAGATTTGTTGAACACCTCGGTCTACCGATTTTCGTGCATGTGGTAGTGGGAGGCATGCTTAGAACGGATGTTGTACTTGGCGTACACTTTCATCAACACTACTACCCAGAAGCTGGTGCCATTATCGGTAAGGACGGAATGATGGACTCCAAACCAATAGATGATATTTGATCTAACAAAGTAAAAAATGGATTGTGAATTGACCTCCTAGTGTGGAATCACTTCTTCCCACTTGGAAAATAAATCAGCAGCAATCAGGATGAACCTGCATTGGCGTGTTTCACCGGTGGATACGGTCCCATGGCATCGAGTCCTCAGACCGCAAAGGGCCAAGAGTACATGGTAGTGTGTATAGGATCTCATAGTTGATGCACAAATTTGTTATGAATTTGTAATGTATGGAACCTCCTGGAATACTTAGTGAAGTCACGGATCATGGAGGGACAAAAATGTCCCAGCCTCCGGAACTGGTGAGATAGTTTCAGCCCAGTCTGATGAGCCCCGTAGGAACCAGCAAGAACCACCTCCATGACTTGAAAAATCTCATATACTCGAATGAAATAGAGGATAATAACATCAATCCCGTTCTTTTATATAATGTTCTCATGATTGAGACCACACTAGAGGGTAAACTATAATGTGAAGCGTCAGATTCGCTCACGCTCGGCTCGATCTACTGGGAGATTACCATTCTGGAGGTACTCAACAAAGGAGGTTCCCTAGTCGGGAGTAACCTCAGTCACTACATCCTGGGGGACCCTGAGGTCCTAACATGGTGGTGTTAGTGGTAAGGTGGCTTACCTGCGGGCTTTCATTGTCATCTGGAGTGATGGGAGCAATGAATCTTCAGTGTGCCCCATGGATAATCAAATCATCCTTTTCAAGCTATGCAAGTGATGTAGCAAGGCTGGACAAGCATCAGCTCGACAATTCTGAGATTGAGGGACATGAGTAACTTCTGTCCGAGATGCGAACTGGGCTATCAACCTGAGGGTGCATTCCAATAGTGGTATGATCTCTGACTTTCTAACGATATAGTCATCGTTGATCTTCTTGAAGACTAGTTTGCAGTCCCCTATAAAATGAAAGTGGGGAACTTCAATCTCGAGGGCCATCATGAGGCCAGTAATGAGAGCCTGTTATTCTTCCTCATTGTTGGTGCAGCCTTCTGAAAGCAAGAATGAATATAGCAGAACGGCTTGCACTAGAGTGATGAAGATGATACCTAGGCCTACATTGTTGAGTCTGGGGTCATTGATCTTTCTGCCGATGGGGCTTCAAGAAGCACCATCAAAGTGTGTTTTCGATCATGGGATGGCATGCTCTACCGAGAGGATTGCCTCATCAATAATGTCAAGTTACAGGGACTGTTCCACGGGATCTGGATGAGCGACGAGGAAATATTCCAACGCTTTCCCCTTGATTTCCTTCCGAGGAACAAACATGATATCGAACTGCTGGACAGTCACTGTCCACCGAGCTAGACGACCTATCATCATGGGGTGGTTCAGGATTCACATCATTAGATCCACTCAGGACACCAACTTTAACTCATGGTGCTACAAGTAATGTCATCATTTTTTGAACTAAAAATACTGGTGAAAGACAGCTCTCCTCGATATGGGAGTATCCGGTCTTCGTATCAAGGAGCATGTGACTTAGATAGTAGAGACTATTCTGTATCCCCTCGTTGTTATTCTGGGAGAGAAGGGCACCAAGAGACCATTCCAGGGTGGTCACGTAAAGTAACAACGGCTTTCCAGAGATAGGTGGAATTAATACCAGAGGTTGGAGAAAGTACTTCTCGATTTCCTCGAAGGAAGTCTAACATTCTTCATACCACTTGTAGAAAGTTCCTTTCTATATGATCCAAGAAAAGGTATTACCCTTTCCAAACAAATTCTTAATGGATCAGCGTTTGTAGGAAAGGTGGCCTTGGAAACCTCAAAGATCCAGGTGTTTTCTCGAAGGATACATCTGACTGGTGGCCTTGATCTTCTCTGGGTCGATCTCGATGCCCCTGTATCTTAAAATGAAACTGAGGAACTTTCAAGAGGTGACATCCAAGGAACACTTAAAAGGGTTCATCTTCAGGTGGCGAGAACGGGGTTAGACGAACACTTTCTCAAGGTCATTGATATGGTCTTTATGTTTTTGATATTTGACCACCATATCTTCCACATAACATTCCTCTAATGTCCTGAGGATCGGCTTAAATATTCGATGCATAGCCCGTTGGTAGGTGGCACCTTCATTCTTTAAACTGAAGGGCATGACTTGGAAACATAAAGTTTATTACGGTTCCTTGAAGGCCATATACATCTCATCCTTGATATCCTTTCAGATATGGTTATACCCAGAGTACCTATCCATGAAGAAGAGTGCATGGAACCTAGTAGTGGCATCAATCAATAGGTCTGTTACGGGAAGGGGAAAATCATCCTTCGGACAGTGAAGTTTGAGATCCTGGAAGTCAATGTAGACTATGATCTATCCATTATTCTTACTGACAGGCATGATGTTGGATAATGATCTGTGGTATTGGACCTCCTTAATGATATTGGATATGATGATCTTATCAACTTCGGCCTCGACCATGGCACCAGGTGAAGGGTGCATATTTCTGGGAGGCTGCTTGAACCCGCGTTGATTTGCTGGGAGACCGAGGCGGTGGATGGAAATATGAGGATCTAGTCCTAGAATCTCTTCATAGATCTAGGAGAATACATAATGATGTTCCTTCAGTAATTCCATGTACTTTTGATGCTCTTCGATAGGAATAGCGGCACTGATCAATGTGGGCTTTAGATCTTCTTCACTAATGAGTTTCACTTGTACCAGTTCATCGAAAATGGTGGATACGTCCTCTTAAAAGGATGGAGGATCAATCTATAAATAATATTATTCACTTATGGAGGAGGGATCCTTGGTGGGAAAGGTTTTCTCTATGTCAACAGATCCCGATGAGAGACTGGTACCATTTTGGGTGGCTCCAGGCACTGCATCAGGGGACTCTCATACTGCCGAAACCATAGTGATGAATGATGCTAATCTGATACCATCCAATATGCGGCCCAAAGAGCCACGCATGATGATATAGAATCAATTTTGACATGTTGTCTTGATCCATTTTATCCCATCCTGACTAAACAAGCATGTATGGAACTTTTTTTCCCATGGGGCGGACATCCAGGTATCTTATTGGTGTAGGGGGCTCTGGGATCACCTGTGCCTGATTCATGTAGGAGTATGAGGTGATCTTTTGGCACAGATTATAATTGGGAATGTGTTCCCCCATCCTTACAGAAACAAAAAATCACTATCCTATGTATGGGGTTGTAGCCTCCAATCAGTTGATTGGAAAGATGTATGAATCATCTAGATCTGTCCACGGGTCGGTCGCAGCTGTTAGATTCTCAACCTCGTTGGCCTGAATCTGCTTTTCCTTTCTCTTGTAATAATAGGTATCAAGATATCAGACATCAAAAGAGTCAAAGGGAGATGAATCACCTTAGATCACGCCCACTTGACCATTCAGTGAGTTCTTAAGGCACTGATGATATGATGAAGGGACCGCCATATGCAGGTGGATCCATGGAATGCCCATCAACGCATTATAGGTGGTGTCTTGGGATACAACCATGAACTCGGTACTAGCCACTAGACCACTAAACATGGTATTTAGGGGGATATTGTTGATTGGTGTCTATTATGTCCTATCATAACCTAGTATTTTCAGATTATAGGGAGTCATATCATATTTAGATAACCCCATTTTTTAGAGTTTTCGATTCAGGATTAGGTTGTTTCCATATCCTGTGTCGACGAGCCAGCGACGAACCTCCACGGTATTAAAATGGCTGATGATTTATAGTGGCAGTATGTTCCCCTATATGAGAGAGACTTAATATTCTCCCAATAATGATATAATGGCCTCACATTCAGCATGCTTGACAACCTCAACGTGGAAGGCCTTCGTGGATGCTACCTCTGTCTCAAACTGGAGGGGGCTTCTTAATGCCTCAGTGGGGGATTTACACATATATGCTGACAAGATAAGAGATTTAGGGATGGAGGTCCTTAATAGAATGTTGGAAATATGCTTGAGGATATCATACTTCTGTGTCATGTGTGAACTTCTTCTTACAAGAGGTCACTCTGTGACAGGAGGTATGGTGGGCCCTACCGGCTAGACCAGTGACTAACTGGTGGTGGGAATATTCTGATGCTCGCTATTTGAAGCATGCGGGGTGACTATTGGATGAGTTCTAGAGGGACGATCATGGTGTGGTTGGGACGACTCTGCCTAATCCAACAATATGAACAATGTTGAAGATGGACCTGATGACACCAAATGAGAAGGTTGTGCATGCTGAGATCTATGCACGGCCTGCTGCCTGGTTTCAGTAGTATGAACTGCTTGGCTGGAACTAATGACCGAGGCACTCCTACAACCCATATGGTCATGGCTCCATTGCCACTAGCGATGGTTGGGGATGTTGGTAGTGTCCTTTTGGCGCTCCTCATCTTCAGGAATCATGTAGGGGTTTACCGGCTCTACGGTATTAACAGAGGCATACCCTTAACTGTCACATGAATAGTCATCCACTACTAGATGGATTGTGTGGGGAATATCTATCTCTGGGGGCATTATTTCACGGAGAGTATGATATGGTGAAAACATTGGAGGGGGGACTTTGTTTTTCATTGCGCAACTGATGCTTGCTCTTCTGGGTAGAGGATGGATGAGTCGTTGACACAAAAGTACTGGCAGTGGATGGTGTGGCGTCTTCTAAAGTTTTGGATTGACTCAAGTGTGCAATTATATTACCATGGGCATGGGAGACTGTCTTACAAGCCATCCAATCATCATACTTCTAGGACCCCGCGGTTAGAAACCAGATTTCACTTGCCTTTGATGTCATTACTATTGTCTGGATTCACGAAGACACATGCCACCTATTCTGAAGATGGGCCTAACCGGACTATGATTTTATCCACCAGGTCGTGAATACATTCTTCAAACACATAGAATTGTTTGAAGGTGTGCTCTAGGATCCGGTAATAGGGGCATCAATTTAGGTGATCAGTATAGTTCACCTCTTCTGGCCTCCTGCATTCAGGAAAATGTACAATCTCATATTCCCAGGCACTTTGGAAATAACATGGGACCTGAGCCTCCTTGAATGAATATGTATGGTGTCTTATATCTAGTAAGGGGGCTCTGGGATCCTAGCCATGATGAGGGTCGGGAGGATCCTATCGAGGAGGAGGAGCCTTATTATCTCTCCTAGGTGGTGGTAGCACATTTCGTGGGGGAGCCTACCAATTCTGAGTTGGCTGCTACTAGGTTGGAGGCTACACCTGAGGGGGAGGTCCCCTACAAGGCTATAGAGTTGGCTTGACTAGTAATAATTACAGTTGTCTGGGGTCCTCTATTTAGGCCACCGCAACGGCCTCTTCCCTGGAGGCCATCTCGCGAGGATTGAGGAGGTAACGAACATGCCTTGTTGGCCTGTTGCAAGGCTTCTTCTTGGTTTTTGCCTTTATCAAAGAAGTATCTTAATCCACTGTGGTAATTAGGAGTAATGAGGGAGGGGTATAGTTCTATCTTTAAATTCCCCACACACATCTTCAATAGTTTCCCTTGAGTCAATGGCATGTCAAAGGAGTATGAGATCCATTTCTAATGGGTGAACATGTCTATGACGTGCTCATCAGGCCTCTTCTTTCACTTGATGTGGTCTACAATGATCTTATTCTAAGGGGTGGAACAGAACTGGTAAATAAATTTCCTAGAGAGGTCTTCCCAGCTGGCCACTGATCTGATGGGTAGCTGGTTGTACCTGACAAATGCAGGCCCTTCCAATGTCTGCACAAAACACTAGAGGTCGGTGGCCTCCTACTTTGTCGGAGTTCCCAAAATGGGTTCACACCTTGAGATGAAGTGGGAAAAATGCTACAATGGGTCCCAAGTCCTTTTGAAGGGGGGAAATTGGGATTTCCAAATCCTGGGTGTGCTGGCATATCATTGACCCACGCTGGATATGGCTTGCCATCAGGCGGGGGTTTCCACATGTCCAATCTCTAATTCCTCAAGGTGGGAAATGAGTGCCTCCATTGGATCATCTGGTGGGTGGTTCCTGTATTGTCAGTTATCCCAGACCACTAGTGTGTTGGGTAGTTCTTCAACGTGATAAGTAGGTCCAATGGCTCATGGAGCGACTGATGGAACGACCTGTGGAGTTGTTGGGGGAACCAGAGTTGGGGATCGAGGATTGTCACGTCGTTCATGAGGATTTGGTGATACGTAACATGCCCTCTTTCCATAAGCACCATCTTCAGCCCTGTTTATGGGGGCAGGAAGATCAGGGTCACCTAGAGTCAATTCTTTGAGGGGATTTTTTGTCTGCCCCTGCTCCCCCGGTCAAGGACCATTTTAGTCCGGTCATCGCTCTGTAGCGCATTAATCAAGGAGGTCCTCAACCGTCCTATTATGATCTGAATGTTTCTAACAAAACATGAATTTTTCAGGATCTTCTTCTACATTATTAACTAATCCGGACGTGTCTGAGGGTTTGAAAGCTTCAATTTTCACTTTTCCCTTATTTAGATTCCATTCGTGGGTTAATGACTCGGTAGGTATAGGAGAACACAGTAAATTCATTTGTGGCCAAGTGATCCTTCCCAAAATATCCAATAGGTATGAGACTCCCTTGAAGGGAGGACCTCTTCGAGAATCTCTAACTAATTCTATCCCCTGATAGGTTGTCCATGTTAACCGCAACACTACCTGGAGGCATATCCTCTATGTCGCCCAAAAAATCGGGCTAGCTCCAAATAGAAATGAAATGGAGGGCCACGTACTACCCCCAACCATGGATTTTCACATGGGGTGAATCCTCATTTATTATCCTGAGGAGAACTTTAAACCTTTGGATGCACCGTTTTTGTAGGGTCCTATGGAAACCTGGTGACTCAAAGCACTAGGCCATGGTGAGTGCGGCCAAATCAACCAAACGGCATTGTTGACCAATGTCTTCGAAGTGAACCTGACTCTTTGGGTAAACAAATCATCGATGAAAAAGATGGAAATGAGTCACCGAGAGGGTCTAGAAATCTTATCGAACCTCCTCATGGGTGAGTGATTCTGGTTCCTTGAAATTTGGTGCTGCAACCGGCCAAAACATATCCAGGAAATGGTCTGATACAAGAATGTCCCACAAGCTCCTCGACACGAATTTGGGTTCTGGCCCCTGATTTCCCCACTTGTCTACTGGAGGAAGCTGGGGAACTGGTAGAGGTACTGAAGTAGACCACTGAGATGGTAGGCTAGCCTGTGGAGAATGCGGAGAGCGAGCTTAAAACCCACCGCATCCCGGGATATCCTCTGAATAGTGCAGTGACATGGCCACCACGTCACAATAAGTCGAGATACAAACCACATTTTCTGGCGCAGGGACTGTGGTTGCTGATGGTAGACCTTGTTGTTTCTCTCTCTCCATCGATCCCTATAATAACTCTCTATGAACTCTAGTCGAGGTAGATAATGCTCTTGGTGATGATGGTAGCGATTGCACGGCTGGACCCTGGGGAGTTTCTGAATTTTCATCCTCCTGGATGTATCTATGGAGGGAGGTCGGGATCCGGTGGGCCTCGCATTTTGTAAGTATGAGGATGATGTGCCATGTTCCTATCTCGGCCCTTGACAAGGAGGATCGAGGTGAGGGTTCCATTGTTGAATCATATTCTGACTCCGAATCTGAGAAGAATACGGGTTTAATATCATTATGAATCTTCCTAGTATTATTTTTATGTTTGTGATGACCTCCCCTCCTACCCTAGTATGTCTTTTTGGGATTGGGTAGATTTCCAGCATGAGGAGGACCTTCGGTCGTACTGGTGATGGGTCGGAGAGGACTTCTGCCCGAGTGAGATGGTGTGTGAGAAGCACTTAGACAGATATGAAAGGTAACACGAGGAGGACCTCTGTGTCCAGTGACTAATGTGCAAAGGGAATCTCTATAGAACATTATGGAGTGGGTAGGGAATCCGTTGGAGCTAGCAGAAGAATGGGTAGGACCTCCATGCTTCTTTCCCCTGGCAGCGTCAGTGCGATGAGGGTCCTCGTACTGGTCAAGCCGAACAGGGTTATGACCTCCGTGCTCGGTGCCAATGAAGTGAGGCTGAACATCCCTCCACCAATATATAAGTCCAAGAGGACCTTCTCTAGCCACTATAAGGACATGGGGGAGGTCCCAATGCTGGATATTGAAAGGATGTGTAACATCTCCACATCGATGACCTGTGTTAGGAGGAATGACCCCATACCCGATGTCATGATTGCGGAAGAAGCTTCTATACTAAGTGTCACTATCGTGGGGAAAAACCTTATTTGGATTGAAGGTGGGAAGGGGTGGACCTCCATGTTGATCTTGGAAGTGGTGAGGACCCGCGTTCTCAGTGGTGGTGGTACGGGGAGGACCTCCATACTGGGTGTCATTGTCTAGGGTCAGTCCACGACAGGCACTCCCTACGTCATCGACTAGAAGAATCAATCCAACCTACCTGTGGGGCGGTTGGAGCCTCGGTCCAGGATGGGTGTATGAGTTCCCCTGATCAGAAAACACAGGGGTCTGATGATATATGCCGGTGGTGGCCCGAGCCACAGTATTTGCTGATGTTGAAACCCCTTGGAAGGAATCCTCCACGGCTTGTGCCCGACGCTGGCATCGGGTCAGCTGGACTGGGGCTGGTGGTGCAGGCGCATAGCTTAACTGCAACTCGACTCATGGGGATAAGTGGTGGAACTGGAGAGGCATGTTGGGATCATCATTGGGGGCCCCTAGAATGAGATCCCAGATGGTCTGACCCAGACATCCCCCACCTCATCGGTATAGGGGCGGGAGTAATCGAATCATTTTGGGGAGAGGCTCCTAAAACGGTTGCGTATCAGAGTGGGGAGTATTGGCTCCCTGCGCGGCCCTTGGGGGCGGCAGTGGAGATGAGATATAGATTCCTCTAAATCCTGGCGGTCCATATCCCAATTCTAGATAATCCCCTCCTCCTCGTATCTGCGGATGAGGCCATTTGTCACCCTTCGCTGAACGAATTCAGATGGGAATATGCGGCATGGGTACCTAGCAGTAGTGTATGTGGATACTGTCACATAAGCGGTGGATCCATGTGGGGTTTTCACGTTGACATTTCCCCAACCCCTGCGTCGGTGGATGGGTGGTGATAGATTTCGTATTGTGGCATCTTGGGTCCTGGAAGGCAGGGACATTAAACCATTACTGCTGAAACTAGGAAATCTAAGTCCAATGCCCCAACTCCATTACATATTCCACGACCAGTAAAAATGATTCACACTAAAAATTTCACAGACTGAGATGTCCAACACTTTAACTGCCACGACTTATGGTGTGTTTCTCACCAGGACCACTAGTTTATTTTCGGGATGTGGGGCCGAATACATGCATCTAGTGACACGCTTGTCCACTAATGTCTCGAACACTACTAATCTCCACATTGAGGAGAATAAATTCACGTCGGTTTCACCATTTATGTTTCCAAAACATTCACTAGGGAACGCGCATTTTTCTGTTCTAGAGGATGCACAGCTATATAGCCCCATATTCCCGCTTTCCAAAGGCGGGCATCATCTATCACCTGTTCAGGGATGTTTGCTCCTTGATTGAAACAGGATGATAGGATGTTAGTATCTCCTTCCATGGATTCATGTTACACACCGAGATTTATTGAAAATATTCTTTTTAATTTCATTGATGTCTTGTGTTGTACGCTACACCAAAAGGAGCTTGCACTACATGCATCCCTGAATTGGCTTGCATTACACGCAATCACGACCTTCCACGATAGCGTGTGTTGTACACAATAATGAGTTTCAATAAACAACGATATGTTATTAAAATACTATATAAACTAGCCGTTATGAATAGTAAAACCAAATTTTTGAAATTTTATTTTTCAAAATGGACTTCATTTTTGGATTTAGAATATCAAAATTATCCTAGGGTGAATTTTTGGTATTTTTCTGAAAACTTTCAATTTTTGATGAATAGTGAAAATACTAGGTTACTATTTAAAAACCGACTTTTTATATAAATAAATATTTATTTTATTTAAATTTATTTTAGTTAAAAATTGATACATAATACGTATATAAGTTCAATGTAATTCATTGGATTCATTTTATAATAATTTTAGACATATAAAAATTTTATTGAAATTTTCACCGTCTTTTACCCACCTCCTAGGAGAGTTTGAAAATTTACATAAAACATAATTTTACCGCTTCTGTGAGTGGAATTTATAAAATCCAAGAGACATGGTTAATATCATGGAGTATAATATGGTTTAATAAGATAAAAATAATTTTTGGTGAATAGTAACTTTTAACTTTTATTTACCACGGTTAAAAGTAAATAGGGTAATTAAGGGTAAAAATGATATTATTATTACCCTGACACATGTCTTAATTCTATTGTATAAGTGTAATTCAACCAAAAACAACCTTAGGAATAAAATATTACCCTTCAGGTCCACTTGGATTAGATTAAGACATTTAATATTATTTTATTTAGAGAATAATTAAAATAGTTAAAATCAAATCTTAATAACTAAAACATTTTTAATATAAGGTTATACATAAGATAAATTAGACTATAAATATTAATTAGAAAGCTAAAAATATTTCCTAAATAATTTAATTTTATTTATAATTTTTAGACATTAAATAATTTAATTTATTTATGACACAAAGATGATGAAGTAATTACCTTATTAATGAAATATTAACATAATTGATATTATAACTAACCAAATAAATGTAATTATATACTTTTTATGAATTACACTAATTTTATAGGTTAATATGACATGTTATTATTTATTTAAATAACTTTTTTTGAAATAATCATGCTGTTATTATTTTCACAAAAATCAATTACCAAATAGTGTCAAAATTGACATAAAATAGTTTTTAAAAAAATATTAGATTATTAATTGTTATTTTATTCCTAAAAATATATTTTTTGTCCAAATGACTTATATAAGGATATATATTTTAATAATGAACCGCTTGGGGTTTGTTTGGCTTGTTATAGTAAGTTTATTAACAATATAGTGTAAAAAAACAAAAAGACACGGTAAAAGTTAAATTATTTAACATAGAGTTAAATCTAAATGATATGGATAAAATATTAACCTAAACTTGTCTAAAACCTATTGGTTGAGATTATTTCGACCCATACCCAACTTAGCTTCGAAATAAATCAATTTTGACCTATTAAAAACCTAATATGACTTTATTATAAAATATTATTTTATGTTTTCCTAAGGTGCCCCTCTCCTCCCATATAAAAAGGGCACCCCTTCCCTCTTCTCTTCACACCATTTTGAGCCTTGAAGATTGGCCAAAACCTACAAATTACTCTTTTAAACCTCTCTATTTATATCATAGAGGTTTTTCTCTTCTCAAAAGACCAACTCTAGTGCCCTATGAAGAAGTATAAAGGAGGTGCGTCGAAGAAGAGGTAATCTCTTCTAACGATTCTTTCAGGATTCTTTCTTCATAAACGTCTTCTTCATTTTTTGTTTCATTATAAATTAATAACATAAGTATTAATTATATACTAATATGTTATTATAAATTTTAAACAACCCCATTTCACCTTCTATCCATCCTACGGAAAATGAAATCACCGCGCGTGCGTACGTACGGAATATCGTCTCCAAGTCGTGGTGTAAACTATTTTTCCACCACCACCTTACATGTATGGTTATAATGGTTTAAAGAATAACTATATTTTATTATTATAACATAATACTGATTCTATGATATTATATCATCCACTCCAATTCCATTCAATAAATATGGGAACGATATCATCGCTCATGCGTACGTACGAATTACCGTGTCCACGACGTGATGAGATTCATTTTCCATGTTAACAATTCAAGAATGAATAGAAATTATATATAATAAGTAATCATGAAATATATAAAATAATAATTCTACTGGATTTTTTTATAAATATATATATGTATGTAATCTACTGAATTCCATTCAAGTCAATAAGGAAAGGAAAACAGCGTTCATGCGTACATACGGCCTACCGTCTCCATGAAGGGCGTATTTAATTTCATTAATCTATCTATTATATATATATACTGAATATATATGATATATAAATCATTATTTACATTATGGAAGTAAGTAAATCATGATATATGTAATAATAATATCAAGAACAACAAATCGAAACACGTACGATAAATGAAACGATTTTACCCAAAATGCTGCTTTAACATTGAATTTATAAAAGAACGGGTATTATAAAGTCATAATTGAACCATATATGATATCATAACAATGAATATGATTCTGTAATAAGTCAATAAAATTATTTAAATCATTATACAGGAGGTCCGGATACATACGAAGCATATCAGACATAAGGTAGGGGATAACTTTTCCAATCTCATTTTTATCTAAGATTGTTTATTCGTAAGTATTTACTGGGGTTATATTTTTCCTCCATGCCCATAAAATGTTTTTCATAAGGTGTTTAATATTCTTCCATGTATTTTTAATTTCATTTTTACCCCACTTTGACTTTTAATTTGTGTAATGGAAGGAATCTTTCTTTTCTTTACCATATGAGGAAATTTTTGACTTTTCCGAAAAAAGTACGAGAAGAATGTTCTTTTTAACTTATACGGAGTGAATGGATTTTTACAGTTTCATAAAGACTTATTTCAATGAAGTTTCCTATAAAAAATGTTATTACTATTTTCAAAAAAAATACTTTTCTTTTAATATTTCCTGGCATTTTGCGAAAAGAAAATTATTTTGAAGAAGAAAGGATATTTTCCACAAGAAATCATTTCAAGTGTTTTATCAAAACCATTTTCCATCTAAGATGACATTATTTCATATGTGTATGTTTCAAGTATAATGTCTCTATGATTTACATGGTTTTACTTCTCTTATGATGAAATTATATCCATTTGTTTTATATGGATTATGTAATGATGGGATGATGTTTATGAAACCCATTTTATTCTTTGGGTTATGATGAATGTTTTAAGTTTATTTTGTGGCACAAGTAAGAATGATTTCATTATGAGATTGGTGGGACCTATATCTCCCTCCAATTCATTGGGTAAATATTTAAATCTCATGAGATAGACATGGCTGAAACGGTAAGTTAATTCGGTTCAGTGTTACTGGACTGAAACGAGGAGTGAACTCGATTCAGAAAGGGACTTTGTCCACTAAGATAGTCTTGGTAGTAATTCCTTAGATACTATGGAAATCATATCATGTGATTAATGATTTTCCACAATTACATGTTTTATTACCATGCTATTTTATCATTATTGATGTTCCGTTATGATATATTCCTTACATACTTCCAAGATTCATGTCTTTGCTCAAGATTTTGATGTTTAGATTTTATGTTCAAGTTTTTTCATTCAAATGTTTAGGGATTATTTTATATTCTCTATGTTTACCCTTACTGGGCATTTGAGCTCACCCTTTTTTATGTTTTATTTTCCCCAAGATTTAGAGAATGGTTTTAGGTATGAAAATAAAAGGGGAAGATCTTCATGGGAGATGTTGAAGATCTTTCAACAAGATTAGAAGATTATATTCCAATTTTCCAAAGACACTAAACTATTATGGTCCTTTGGTGTCTATTTTTGTTATGTATTAAGTATTCTGTAATATTAATGTAACGTCCATTTATGTCAAGCTTTGGGTCTCTTGAGTTGGTATCAGAGGAAATGTTTAGTTAACATTTAGAAACTAGGATGCGAAAACTTTAGTGAGATCCCTAGAGATATTTCTAAGGTATGTCTAGGGATGACCTTAAGGTTAAGTATAAGTATAGTTTATATTCCTAGAATTATGGTAAAGATCTTAGAAATTTACATAAGATGTTAGATATTGAAGGTACTCCCCCTTTATTATTTTGTTTTCCCAAGAATGATTTTTTCCTCTCACACTATTCTTTTTGGGTTTTAGACGATGGCTGGAACCCGAAGGAACTGTGTTGATCAATGTAATGGACGATGCAATGATTGTCCTCCTGACCAAACCAACGTTACGGGAGATAGAGTGCAAAATCTTATTTCTATACTTACACAATCTATGAATTATTCTGGACTTCCAAATGAGAAAATAAGGGAATAATATTCTATTGAGTCCTTCATGAGGCAACGTCCACCTTCTTTTAGTGGGTCTTCTGATCCACTTGTTGCTGAACAATGGATCAATACCATTGAAAAGATGTTTTCTATACATCGAAAATCGGAACATGAAAAACTCATTCTGGCTATTTACCATTTAGATGGTGAAGCATATGAATGATGGACTCTAATTAAGAATACGAGGCCCCGAGATGAAATTGAATCCATGAAATCGGATGAGTTAAAGAACTTATTTTTCAATAATTACTTCCTTCATATTCTTTGATCAAAGATGGAAAAGGATTTCTTTGATCTTAATAAAAAGGATGATGAACTTTTTGGTATATACGAAGTGAATTTTACGAGGCCTTCAAGGTATGCATCTGGATTTATCATCAAACCTGAATGTAAAGTTGATTGATTCTTCAGTGGCTTAAAACCAAGACTTCAAAGGGCATTATCTATAAGAGACTTCAGTAGCTATGAAGAAATTGTGCATTGTGCTATCAAGGTAGAAATGGAAGTTGGTGTTATATATCCATCTCATGCTTTTGACAATAAATGAAAGATGGAGTTCAAGGAGAAATCTCATAATAATGGTGAAAAGTCGATAAATGTTTCTTTATGCTCAAAGTGTGGAATGAAGCATGGTGGAGATTTTCTTGAACGGACTAGAAAATGTTTTAAGTGTGGAAAAGAAGGTCATCGAGCAGCTGAGTGTCGAAGTAATGGAAAAAGGGTTGATAATGATTTGAATAAAGAAAAGACTATAGAGAACGCTCCACCAACACTTCAATTCTTCAAGTGCAAGGAAATGGGGCATTATGCTAATCAATGCCCTAATCCAAGGGTTAATGAAGATCAACGTGAGCAACCTATTAAGGAAAAGGAAAAAGGGAAGTCACATGCGATCACTAATAGAAATGTTGAGTATGACAACGATGTGGTGGAATGATTATGTGTTTGTGTAAAGGGATTCCAAAATAATGTCGTGGAATCTCATTTATAGTATTGTGGAACATTGGAATATCTATGTGATGGTTTATTGTGGTTTTCGATAATTATATGGTACCGGTAACCATGAAAAGTGATTCAAATATTTTGGAAAGAAGATGATATGCGCATAAAGAAGGGATAAAGAGATAATGAAATGTTTGATAGTATTAATGACCTCATGACTAATATAAGGAAAAAGTAATATCATGGTTTGAGTATATAGAATTTTTGGGATTTTGGTATATGGAAAGAGATACCTTGTGAAAACATTCATGTTTTCACTATGGTTCAAGAGAATACATGATTAGGGTATTCACATGTTTGGAATGTGACCAACAAGATATATTGTGTGATATATGGGGGATAAATGATGGTATTCACCTGCTCGGTTGTTGATATTTCTAGTAATTATTTTCTTTATACTATGAGCTTGGACATAAGTATTTTGTATAAGCCTAAAGATTGGAATGAATTATGTAAGACATAAGATAGTATTTTTTTCTATTTTATTGCAGGAATGTTATTATAATGTAGTTTTAGAAAAAGGGAAAACCTGTAGGACGGGAGACATCCCATCGCATAGGATAAGGTTGTGGGAATAGAACCCGCAACTGAAGTGCGAAAGGACTTTATCGCCTACCACTGGCCTACAGGACGTCCCTGGTTAGTAGAAACTAGTTTTATTATATTAAGCAGTATGATAGATGAAGTATAAGTCCATTTTTTGGAATCATATACGATTAACCTCACCATAGATGGACTTATGTATATTTGATAACTTTTGTTAACCTTTCATTTAAGACATTTGGAATTACCCATAATTCTATCACATGATCTGTTAACACCTCACGAATGAAAAATTCAACTTCATATCTTTAAGAGATGAAGTGGAAATTGTTCAAGTCACGAACAACGGTGAGATTATACCGAAATAAAGTAAGTATTTCTTCTAATTCAAATTTTTCAACTTTAGGGAAATAATCATGAAAACCAAAAATGTTGTCCTAGTGCCCTTATATCCGATGAATCATATGGTACCTTTGATCATCACCATTTTATGGCTTTGTGATTGTTGTCTTTTTCGTATCCATGTTCTCTACCACTAACCATCAGAACATGATGGTTAGATTTCTCTTCCATATCCATATTTTCACCTATGTTATCCTTTGTGGAAACCCATTGATTAGTTAATTTGGGTAACCATTACGTTTCATACTTTTTTTTACAGACAAGTTTTGTTATTCCTTTTTACGATGTGGGTTTCTATTAAAGAAACATTTGAGTAGTAAACCATTTATAACCCCAATGAAATTCGAGAGAGAAATTCATTTTAAGGGGGATAGAATGTAACAACTCGAGATTTTATTAAAAATATTCTTTTTAATTTCATTGATGTCTTGTGTTGTATGCTACACCAAAAGGAGCTTTCACTACATGCATCTCTGACTTGGCTTGCATTACACGCAATCGTGACCTTCCACGATAGCGTGTGTTGTACACAATACCGAGTTTCACTAAACAACGACATGTTATTAAAATATTATATAAACTGAACATTATGAATAGTAATACCCAATTTTTGAAGTTTTATTTTTTAAAATGGACTTCATTTTTGGATTTGTATTATCAAAATTAGCCTGGGGTGAATTTTTGGTATTTTTCTGAAATCATTCAATTTTTGATGAATAGTGAAAACACTGGGTTACTATTTAAAAACCGACTTTTTATATAAATAATTATTTATTTTATTTAAATTTATTTTAGGTAAAAATTGATACATAATACCTATATAAGTTCAATGTAACTCATTGGAGTCATTTTATAATAATTTTAGACATATAAAAATTTTATTGAACTTTTCACCGTCTTTACCCACCTCGTAGGAGAGTTTGAAAATTTACATGAAACTTAATTTTACCGCTTCTGTGAGTGGAATTTCGAAAATCCAAGAGACACGGTTAATATCATGGAGTAAAATGTGGTTCAATAAGATAAAAATAATTTTTGGTGAATAGTAACTTTTTACTTTTATTTGCCACTGTTAAAAGTAAATAGGGTAATTAAAGGTAAAAATGATATTATTATTACCCTAACACATGACCTAATTCTATCGGATAAGTTTAATTAGACAAAAATCAACCTTAGGAATAAAATATTACCATTTAGGTCCACTTGGATTAGATTTGGACATTTATTATTATTTTATTTAATGAAGAATTAAAATAGTTAAAATCAATGTTTAATAAATATAATATTTTTAATATAGGGTTATGCATAAGATAAATTTGACTATAAATATTCCTTATAAATCTAAAAGGATTTCCTACATAATGGTATTTTATTTATAATTTTTATACATTATATAATTTAATTTATTTATGACACAATGATGGTGCAGTAATTACCTTATTAATGAAATATTAACATAATTGATGTTATAAGTACCCAAATAAATGTAATTTTAGACTTTTTATGAATTCCACTAATTTTATAGGTTAATATGTCATGTAAGTATTTATTTAATTAACCTTTTTCTAACTAATCATGCTGTTATGATTTTCACAAAAATCATGTACCAGATAGTGTCAAAATTGAAATAAAATAGTTTTTAAAAAAAATATTATATTATTAATTGTTATTTTATTCCTAAAAATATAAGGATCGGCCAAATGACTTATAAAAGGATATATATATTAATAATTAACCACTTGGGGTTCTTTTGGCCTATTATATTAAGTTTATTAACCATATAGTGTAAGAAAACAAAAAGACGCGGTAAAAGTTAAATTATTTAACATAGAGTTAAATCTAAATGATAAGGATAAAATGTTGACTTAAACTTGTCTAAAGCCTATTGGTTGAGATTATTTTGACCCATAAACACTTTATATTCTAAATAAATCAATTTTGAGATAATAAAAACCGAATTTGACTTTATTATGAAAAAATATTTTAAGTTTTCCTAAGGTGCCCCTCTCCTCCCTTATAAAAAGGGCACCCCTTCCCTCTTCTCTTCACACCCTTTTGGGACCTGAATCTTGGCCAACACCTGAAAATTATTCTTCTAAACTTCTATAGTTATATCATAGAGGTTCTGGTATTCTCAAAAGACCAAATCTGTTTCCCTTAGAAGATGTTTAAAAGAGTTGTGTCGAAGAAGATTCAATCTCTTCTAACGATTCTTTCAAGATTCTTTCTTCTTTAACATCTTCTTCTTTTGTTGTTTAATTATAAAGTAATAACATCATTGTTACTTATATACTGATATGTTATTATAAATTTTAAACAACCCCATTTCACCTTCTATCCATCCTACGGAAAATGAAATCACCGTGCGTGCGTACGTACGGAATACCGTCTTCACTCTGTGGTGTAAACTGTTTTTCCACCACCACCTTACTTGGATGGGTATAATGGTGTAAAGAATGACTATATATGATTATTATAACATAATAATCAATCTATTATATTCTATCATCTACTCCAATTCCATTCAATAAATATGGGAAGGATATCATCACTTGTGTGTACGTACGGATTTCCGTCTCCATGAGGCGATGAGATTCATTTTCCATGTTAACAATTCAAGAATGATTAGAAAGTATATATAAAAAGTAATAATTAAATATATGAAATAATAATTATACTGTATTTATGTATATATATATTTATGTCATCTACTTAATTCCATTCAAGTCAATAAGGAAAGGAAAACAGCGTTCATGCGTACGTACGGCCTACCGTCTCCATTAACGGTGTATTTCATTTCATTAATATATCTATTATATATATATATATATATTGAATATATATGATATATAAATCATTATTTACATTCTGGAAGTAATTAAATCATGAAATAAGTAATAATAATATCAATAACAGCAAATCAAAACACGTATGATAAATGAAACAATTTTACCCAAAACGCTGCTTTAACATGGAATTTATAAAAGAATGGGTATTATGAAGTCATAATTGAACCATATATGATATCATAACAGTAAATATTATTCTTTAATAAGTCAATAACATTATTTTAATCATTATACAAGAGGTCTGGATACATACGAAGCATATCAATCATAAGTTAAGTGATAACTTTTCCAATCTCGTTTTTATCCGAGATTGTTTATTCGTAAGTATTTACTGGGGTTATATTTTTCATCCATGCCCATAATTTTTTTTTCATAAAGTGTTTAATATTCTTCCATGTATGTTTAATGTCATGTTTATCCCTTTTTGACTTTTACTTTGTGTTATGGAAGTAATCTTTCTTTTGTTTACCATACGAGGAACTTTTTGACTCTTCCGAAAAAAGTACGAGAAGAATGTTCTTTTTAACTCATATGGTGTGAATGGATTTTTACGGTTTCATAACAACTTATTTAAATGAATTTTCCTCTACAAAATCTTATGACTATTTTCAACAAATTTCTTTTCATTTAAGATTTCATGGCATTTTGTGAAAAGAAAATTATTTTGAAAAAGAAAGGATATTTTCCTCAACAATTCATTTCAAGTGTTTTATCAAAACCATTTACCTTATAAGATGACATTATTTCATATGGGTATGTTTCAAGTAGAATGTCTCTATTATTTACATGGTTTTTCTTCTCTTATGATGAAATTATATCCATTTTTTTATATGGATTATGTTATGATGGGATGATGTTTATGAAACCCATTTTATTTTTTGGGTTATGATGAATGTTTTAAGTTTATTTTGTGGCACAAGTAAGAATGATTTCATTATGAGATGGGTGGGACCTATATCTCCCTCTAATGAATTGTGTAAAGATTTATATCTCATGCGATAGACTTGGATGGAATGGTAAGTTAATCCGGTTCAGTGTTACAGGACTGAAATGAGGAGTGGACTCGATTCAGAAAGGGACTTTGTCCACTAAGATAGTATTGGAAGTAATGCCTTAGCTACTATGGAAATCATATCATGTGGTTAATGGTTTTACAAAATTACATGTTTTATTCCCATTCTATTTTATCATTATTTATGTTCCCTTATGATATATGCCTTACGTACTTTCATGATTCATGTCTTTGCTCATGATTTTGATGTTTAGATTTTATGTTCATGTTTTTGCATTCAAATGTTTATGGATTATTTTATATTCTCTAGGTTTACCCTTACTGGGAATTTGAGATCTCCCTTTTTTATGATTTCTTTTCCCCAGGATTTAAAGAAAGGTTTTAGGTAAGAAAATAAAAAGGGAAGATCTTCATAGGAGATGTTGAAGATCATTAACCAAGATTAGAAGATTATATTCCGAGTTTCCAAAGACAGTAAACTATTACGGTCCTTTGGTGTCTGTTTTTGTTATGTATTAAGTATTCTGCAATAGTAATGTAATGTCCATGTATGTCAAGATTTTGGTCTCTATAGTTGGTATCAGAGGAAAGGTTTAGTTAACCTTTGGAAACTAGGATGTGAAAACTTTAGTGAGATCCCTAGAGATATTTCTAAGGTTTGTCTAGGGAAGTCCTTAAGGTTAAGTATAAGTATAGGTTATAGTCCTAGAATTACGGTAAAGATCATAGAAATATACCTAAGATGTTAGATATTGAAGGTACTCCCCCTTTATCATGTTATTTTCCCTAGCATGATTTTTGCCTCTCACACTATTCTTTTTGGGTTTTAGACAATGGCTGGAACCCGAAGGAACCGTGTTGATCAATGTAATGGATGATACAATGATTGTGCTCCTGACCAAACCAATGTTATGGGAGATAGAGTGCACAATCTTATTACTATACTTACACAAGCTATGAATCATTCTAGACTTCCAAATGATCAGAGAAGGGAATAATATTCTATTGAGACCTTCATGAGGCAACGTCCACCTTCTTTCAGTGGGTCTTCTGATCCACATGTTGCTGAACATTGGATCAGTACCATTGAAAAGATATTTTCCATACTTCGTTGTTCGGAACATGAAAACGTCATTCTGGCTATTTACCGTTTAGAAGGTGAAGAAGATAAATGGTGGACTCTAATTAAGAATACGAGGCCCTGAGATGAAATTGAATCCATGGAATGGGATGAGTTCAAGAACTTATTTTTCAATAATTACTTCCCTCATATTCTTCGAACAAAGATGGAAAATGATTTCCTTAAGCTTAAGCAGTAGGATGATGAATCTGTTGGTATATACGAAGCGAATTTTACAACGCTTGAGAGGTATGCCTCTGGCTTTATCATCCAACCTAAAAGTAAAGTTGATCGATTCTTCAGTGGCTTAAAACCAAGTCTTCAAAGGGCATTATCTATAAGAGACTTCAGTAGCTATGAAGAAATTGTTCATTGTGCTCTCAAGGTAGAAATGGAAGTTGGTGTTACATATCTATCTCAT
This sequence comes from Viscum album, assembly GCA_963277665.1. Classification (NCBI taxonomy): domain Eukaryota; kingdom Viridiplantae; phylum Streptophyta; class Magnoliopsida; order Santalales; family Viscaceae; genus Viscum; species Viscum album. The sequence goes on from OY728150.1 coordinate 939,514,098, forward strand.
GGTTTTAATAAGAAATGAAAGATGGAGTTCAAGGAGAAATCTCAGAATAATGGTAAAAATAAGATAAATGTTTCTTTATGCTCAATGTGTGGAAAGAAGCATGGTGGAGATTGTATTAAAGGGACTAGAAAATGTTTTAAGTGTGGAAAAGAAGGCCATCGAGTAGCTGAGTGTCAAAGTAATGGAAAAAGGGTCGCTAATGGTGTGAATAAAGAAAATACTGTAGAGAATATCCACCAACACTTCAATGCTTCAAGTACAAGGAAATGGGGCATTATGCTAATCAATTACCTAATCCAAGGGTTAGTTATGATCAACGTGAGAAACCTATTAAGGAAAAGGACAAAGGGAAGTCACATACGATCACTATTAGCAATGTTGAGTATGAAAACGATGTGGTGGAATTATTATGTGTTTATGTAAAGGGATTCCAAAAGAATGTTGTGGAATCTCAATTATAGTATTATGGAACATTGTAATATCTATGTAATGGTTTATTGTGGTTTTCAATAATTATATGGTACTGGTAACCATGAAAAGTGATTCAAATATTTTGGAAATCAGATGATATGTGCATAAAGAAGGGATAAGGAGATAATGAAATGATTGATAGTATTAATGAGATCATGACTAATATAAGGAAAAAGTGATATCATGGTTTGAGTATATAGAATTTTGGGATTTTGGTATATGGAAAGAGTTACCTTGTGACAGCATTCATGTTTTCACTATGGTTCAAGAGAATACATGATTAAGGTATTCACATGTTTGGAATGTGACCAACAATATATATCATGTGATATATGGGGGATAAATGATGGTATTAACATGCTCATAGATGACATTTCTAGTAATTGTTTTATTTATACTATGAGCTTGGTCAAAAGTATCTTGTATAAGCCTAAAGATTGGAATGAATTAAGTTAGACATAATATAGTATTTTTTTTCTAGTTTATTGCAGGAATGTTATTATAATGTAGTTTTAGAAAAAGGAACAACCTGCAGGATGGGAGACAACCCGTCATGTCGGACAAGGTTGTGGGAATCGAACCCAAAACTGAAGTGAGACATGCCTTTATCGCCTACCACTGGCCTACTAGAAGGCCCTGGTTAGTATAAACTAGTTTTATTATATTAAGTAGTATGATAGATTAAGTATAAGTCCATTTTTGGAATCATATATGATTAACCTCACCATAGATGGACTTATGTATATTTGATAACTTTTGCTAACCTTTCGTTTAAGACATATGGAATGACCCATCATTCAATCACATGATCTCATAACACCTCACGAATGAAAAATTCAACTTTATTTGTTTAATAGCTGAATTGGAAATTGTTCGAGGCATGAACAATGGTGAGATTATACCGAAATAAAGTAAGTATTTCTTCTAATTCAAATTCTTCAACTTTAGGAAAATTATCTTGAAAAACAAAAATGTTGTCCTAGTGCCCTTATATCTGATGAATCAGATGGTACTGTAGATCATCACAAATTTATGGCTTTGTGATTGTTGGATTTTTCATATCCATGTTCTCTACCACTCACCATCATAACATGATCGTTAGATTTCTCTTCCATATCGATATTTTCACCTATGTTCTCCTATGTGGAAACCTAGTGATTAGTTAAATTGGGTAACCGTTATGTTTCATACATTAGTTTTTAAAGATAAGTTTTGGTATTCCTTTTTACGATGTGGGTTTCTATTAAATTAACTTTCGAGTAGTGAACCATTTATAACCCCGACGAATTTCGAGGGTGAAATTCATTTTAAGGGGGGTAGAATGTAACACCTCGAGATTTTATGAAAAATATTATTTTTAATTTCATTTATGTCTTGTGTTGTATGATACACCAAAAGGATCTTTCACTACACGTATCCCTGACTTTTCTTGCATTACACGCAGTCGCGACCTTCCACGATAGCTTGTGCTGTACGCAATATCGAGTTTCACTAAACAACGATATGTTATTAAAATATTATATAAACTAGCCGTTATGAATATTAATACCCACTTTTTGAAAATCTATTTTTCAAAATGAAATTAATTTTTTGATTAGGAATATAAATATTAGCATAGGGTGAATTTTTTGTATTTTTCTAAAATCTTTCAATTTTTGTTGAATAGTGAAAACACTAGATTACTATTTAAAACCCAAATTTTTATATAAATAATTATTTATTTTATTTAAATATATTTTAGGTCAAAAATAATACATAATACCAATATAAGTTAAATTTAATTCATTGGAGTCATTTTATAATAATTTTAGACATATAAAAATTTTATTGACCTTTTCACCGTCTTTTACCCACCTCCTAGGAGAGTTTGAAAATTTACATAAAACTTAATTTTACAACTTCTGTGAGTGGAATTTCGAAACTCCAAGAGACACGGTTAATATCATGGAGTAAAATGTGGTTCAATAAGATAAAAATAATTTTTGGTGAATAGTAAATTTTTACTTTTATTTACCACGGTTAAAAGTAAATTGGGTAATTAAGGGTAACAATGATATTATTATTACCCTACCACATGTCCTAATTCTATTGGATAAGTTTAATTCGACCGAAAAAAACCTTAAGACTAAAATATTACCCTTTAGGTCCACTTGGATTAGATTAGGATATTTATTATTATTTTATTTAATGAATAATTAAAATAGTTAAAATCAAAGTTTAATAACTAAAACATTTTTAATATAGGGTAATACATAAGAGAAATTAGACTATAAATATTAATTAGAAAGCTAAAATGATTTCCTAAATAATGGTACTTTATTTATAATTTTTATAAATTAAATAATTTAATTTATTTATGACACAATGATGATGCAGTAATTACCTTATTAATGAAATATTAAAATAATTGATGTTACAAATACCCAAAAAAAATGTAATTTTAGACTTTTTATGAATTACAATAATTTTTTATGTTAATATGACATGTTGTTATTTATTTAATTAACTTTATTTGAACTAATCATGCTGTTATGATTTTCACAAAAATCCAGTACCAAATAGTGTCAAAATTGACATAAAATAGTTTTTCAAACAATAATATATTATTTTTTGTTATTTTATTCATAAAAATATAATGTTTCTCCAAATTACTTATATAAGGATATATGTATTAATAATGAACCACTTTGGGTTAGTTGGGCTTGTTATAGTAAGTTTATTAAACATATAGTGTAAGAAAACAAAAAGGCACGGTAAAAGTTAAATTATTTAACATAGAATTAAATCTAAATGATAAGGATAAAATATTAACCTAAACATGTCTAAAACCTATTGGTTGAGTGTATTTCGACCCATAACCACCTTATCTTTTCAATAAATCAATTTGGATCTATTAAAAACCGAATATGACTTTATTATCAAATAATATTTTAAGTTTTCTTAAGGTGCCCCTCTCCTCCCTTATAAAAAGGGCACCCCTTCCCTCTTCTCTTCACTAGATTTTGAGCCTTAAAGCTAGTCCAAACCCTAAAAAATCATCTTCTATGCCTCTCTAGTTATATCATATAGGTTCTGGTCTTCTCAAAAGACCATCTCCAGTGCCCTAAGAAGAAGTTTAAAGGAGGTGCATCGAAGAAGAGGTAATCTCTTCTAACGATTCTTTCAAGATTCTTTATTCTTAAACTTCTTATTCTTTAGTTGTTTCATTATAAATTAATAGCATCGGTATTAATTATATACTGATTTGTTATTATAAATTTGAAACAACCTCATTTCACCTTTTATCCATCCTACGGAAAATGAAATCACCGTGCGTGCGTACGTAAAGAATACCGTCTCCACGCTGTAGTGTATATGTTTTTCCACCACCACCTTACATGGATGGGTATAATGGTGTAAAGAATAAATATATATATGATTATTATAGCATCATACTGATTCTATGATTTTATATCATCCACTCCAATTCCATTCAATAAATATGGGAACGATGTCATCGCTCGTGCGTACGTAAGGATTACCGTCTCCACAACGCGATGAGATTCATTTTCCATGTTAAGAATTAAATAATGATTAAAAAGTATATATAATAAGTAATAATGAAATATATTACAAAATAATGCTACTGGATTTATGTATATATATATGTATGTCATCTAATTAATTCAATTCAAGTCAATAAGGAAAGGAAAACAGTGTTCATGTGTATGTACGGCCTACCGTCTCCATGAACGGTGTATTTCATTTCATTCATCTATCTATTATATATATATATAATGAATATATATGATATATAAATCATGATTTACATTCTGGAAGTAAGTAAATCATGATATATGTAATAATAATATCAAGAACAACAAATCGAAACACGTACGATAAATGAAATGATTTTACCTGAAACGCTGCTTTAACATGGAATTTATAAAAGAATGGGTATTATAAAGACATAATTGAACCATATATGATATCATAACAATGAATATGATTCTATAATAAGTATATAACATTGTTTAAATCATTATACAGGAGGTCCGGATACATACGAAGCAAATCAGACATAAGGTAAGGGATAACTTTTCTAATCTCGTTTTTATCCGAGATTGTTTATTTGTAAGTATTTACTGGGGTTATATTTTTCATCCATGCCCATAAAGTGTTTTTTCATAAAGTGTTTAATATTATTCCATGTATGTTTAATTTCATGTTTTCCCCTATTTTACTTTTACATTATGTTATGGAATTAATCTTTCTTTGGTTTACCATACGAGGAACTTTTTGAATTTTCCGAAAAAAGTACTAGAAGAATGTTCTTTTTAACTTATACAGTGTGAATGGATTTTTATGGTTTCATAATGAAAAATTTAAATGATGTTTCCTCTACAAACGTTTATGACAATTTTCAACAAAATACCTTTCTTTTAAGATTTCATGGCATTTTGTGAAAAGAAAATTATTTTGAAGAAGAAAGGATGTTTTCCTCAAGAATTCATTTCAAGTGTTTTATCAAACCCATTTTCCATCTAAGAGGAAATTATTTCATATGTGTATGTTTTATGTATAATGTCTCTATGATTTACATGGTTTTACTTCTCTTATGATGAAATTATATCCATTTGTTTTATATGGATTATGTTATGATGAGATGATGTTTATGAAACCCATTTTATTCTTTGGGTTATGATGAATGTTTTTAGTTTATTTTGTGGCATAATTATGAATGATATCATTATGATATGGGTGGGACCTATATCTCCCTCCAATGCATTGGGTAAAGATTTATATCTCATGAGATATAAATGGCTGGAACAGTAAGTTAATCTGGTTCAGTGTTATAGGGCTGAAACAAGGAGTGAACTCGATTCTAAAAGGGACTTTGTCCACTAAGATGGTCTTGGAAGTAATTCCTTAGCTATTATTGAAATCATATCATGTGCTTAATGGTTTTCCATAATTATATGTTTTATTCCCATGCTATTTTATCATTATTGATGTTCCCTTATGATATATTCCTTACGTACTTCCAAGATTCATGTCTTTGCTCAAGATTTTGATGTTTAGATTTTATGTTCATGTTTTTTCATTCAAATGTTTATGGATTATTTTATATTCTCTATGTTTACCCTTACTGGGCATTTGAGCTCACCCTTTTTTATGTTTTCTTTTCCTCGGGATTTAAAGAAAGGTTTTAGGTATGAAAATAAATGGGGAAGATCTTCAGGGGAGATGTTGAAGATCTTTCACCAAGATTAGAAGATTATATTCCAAGTTTCCAAAGACACTAAACTATTATAGTCTTTTGGTGTCTATTTTTGTTATGTATTAAGTATTCAGCAATAGTAATTTAATGTCAATGTATGTCAACATTTGGGTCTCTACATTCATCCTCGGAATTAAATACCTAGTCAGTGTCTCCCTTATAGATTAATAAATTATTTATGAAACTCTTCTCAATTCCATGTCTTCATGGACACCAGTTAATTACTCTGATTCTATCAGGACATTCAAAAGGGTCTGTCCAGGGTAGCAACCTTCATTTAGGGGAGTAGTCAGGTTGGACATCACTGGAGTGTCTAGGAACAAGAACACGGGCGTGTCTGGGTTTCATTCCCTTATGATAGGTATTCTTGAGGGCATGAAGCCCAAGGCATCCCACATCAAATATGGGGAATTATATTTGATGGGAATATCTCTGAGTTTTTCCTTAGTTTCCCATGTTTAACAAAAGGTTTTCCACACGTTTAATGTCGAGAGGAGATGGATCAAACAGATCTGAACATTGATAAGAGTGAATCAGATGGATGAAACCTCAAGAGGGAGCACTGATACTGGTGCTAACAGGTGGTTAGTTACCCGATTACTACTAGGAGCTATGGGGAAATGACATGGAATGATCCCACTGGGATGTGGCAGCTCGGGTGAGAGACAAGATAGATGACAGTGGGTTTAGAGTTAATGAAAAATGAAATGGAACTGATTTGACAATGATGGTGATGTTGCCCTTGCGCCTCGAAGAGACTTCCTACGTATCCCTGTGGGAGGGAATCTAAGTCCACGTAGTTCGGTGGGGCGCTGGGAAACCAAAAGAGGCGACCCATATATATGAGACCCGAAGGAAGTGGAACCTCTGAGTTGGGGCAATACCTTCCCAAAATACATAGGCTTGAGGAAAGGGCCACGATGAAACATGTGTGATGGTCTTGAGCCTCAGGTAGGCTTACTATGTATCTTTACTTGGTAAGGATCAAAGTCCACGTAGTTCTGGATAGGAGCATAGGATCGGGATGTGCATAGAGGATGGCGACCCACTGATATACTAGGTCTTATGTGTGGTTAGCAACTTGAGATTGGTCTGATACCACATGGACGAACCAAGCATATTTTTCCCAATAAAGGGATGACAACGGTTTACCCTCGATTGGGGTATGTAATGACTTACTGTCGATTGGGGTATCACAATGGCATACCGCTGGTTAGGGTTCCAACGGCATACCACTGAATGGGGTTAAAATGGCTTACCACTGGTTAGTGTTCCAATGGATTACCACTGGATAGGGTGGAAAATGGCTTACTGCTGAATAGAGTTCCAACAGATTACCACTGGTCGGGGAACAAAACAGCTTAACACTGGTTGGGGAACATAATGGATTACAGATGGTTGAGGTTAGACCTCACGGAGGCTTCCTAAGTACCATTCCTAGGATATAGGGATCAAATCCCACATAGTTCGAATGGTTAAAGTTTAACCTCTTGGGGGAAAAAAGGGGTGTACAATTTAACTTCATGTGGGATGAGGATAGATTGATGTGAAGGGTTCAGGTTAGGTAGGTATTAGGCTTGAACCTCAAGAAGGATTCTTATGTAACTTTCCATGGAAAGGATCAAAGTCCACGTAGTTCAGTAAAGGTTTTGGTGAACCAACTTGAAGGGGTTTGGGACCAATAGTTGTTGGGATTGAATCTTAGAGAGGCGTCCTACGTAACTTGCCTTCGAAAGGATCAAATTCCATGTATTTTGGAAGGTGGATGTGGTTTAACATCATGCAGGAAGAAGTTGAACCAATGTGATGGTGGTGGAACAATTGGGTGTTGGGCATGAAGCTCAGGGAGGCTTCCTACAGACCTTGCCTCACAAGGATCAATTTCCACATAGTTTGGGATAGTGTTTGGGTCTTACACTCTAGGATACCCAAGGAGAGTTTCAGGATCAATACGTAATCTAAGCCCACGTGAGTCATGATTGGTGTGAGAAACAAGAGGTAGAACAGACATAACGATCACATCACAAAAGGTGCGTTTATGGGATGTGGAGTGGGGCTTACATGTGGTTTGGATCCAAAAGAGGAAACGTGGGCGTGCGCATGGTTAAGAGCCCAGGGTGATGGAGATTGGGACTTACTCCTGGATGGAGGCCCGAGTGGTGACAAAGTCCAACAAGATATGGATTTTCCACGGAAGAGATGAGTGTTTCGGTACCAATCCACCCTCTTATCTTTTTACAAGTGTAAGATAGAAGGATCATGGATGCGACCACCTACAAGAAATGCTATCGGCTTACACAAAGGTGGTTTCCATTTCCCCGCGAACATATGCTGCTCTAGAAAAGAGGATCTCAATCCATGCGAGGAAGATTTCACTCCTGTGGAGACCAGTGGGTGTAGATAATTTCCAAGATGGGGCACCCCACATGCGATGCACGGGGAAAGGATATAGTTTAACATCATTTTTAGAGGACTTTGGTGCTTGGAAGTTTATCGTCCTGCAACTCGGTCGAGGTGAGTTCACTCGGCACCCATAGGACTTACCTAACATATAAAAACCCACCCTTGATGAATGGAAGGCATCAGAAACTCCATAGTCTTGGGCTGTTGTGGAGTGATCCACTAAGGGTTCCACATTATCATGGCTATGTGAAAAAATAAATTTCTATTAGCGTGCCTATATGAAGAAGCATGAGGAGAAGAAACAAAATGGTAAGTTCCACCCAAGGGACATTAAAGTTACTTCATACAATTCTAAAGGGTCATACGAGATAAGGGTGTGAAACATAGATGTTCTGGGCGTAATAAGCTCCCAAAAATGATGCTCAGAAGAGGGACATAGAACACATGTGAAAGAGCGTGCACAAGGAGGGCGGGTTGCACTCAAATGGAGAACCTGTATGGAAAAGGATAGGGTGAGCAGAAAGAATGGTTTGTGCACAATAGAGGGGTTTTTCATTAAATAGGCGCACAACAGGATCAGTTGCGGACAGAAGGTAAGGGTGATCAGAAAGGAAGGTGTGTGCATAGTAGAGGATGTTTGAGTGCAATATGCACACAACTGGAACAGTTGCGCACAAACTTGGGCTGACATTTTGCGTGTAGGTGGAGGGGCATGCGTGCAATAGGCCCAGTATGTGAGGACTTGGGTGAGGGTCAAACCCGAGTGGTCTCGCATAATGGAGGACCCCCGGGAGACCTTTCATAGAAAATATCATACCATGAAGTCATATTTTTCACACGAAAGAGGTGAATTCCACGCAAAGGAGATGGTTTGAATTCTTTAGTCACCCGAAAGGGAAGGGTCTCCCTTTTATTTATAGGCGCTTGGGGTCATCGGGTCTGCACGGTTGTCTACCAATGTTGAAAACCCTGTCCTGGTGTTAGTGGCCCAGATGTTTGTATGCCCGCACGTAAAACTTCTTTTGGTCCCACTGTTTTTCGCACAGTAAAGAGGTTTTTCGCGCACCCCTTTGATATTTAGCGCAGCCCTTCGGTTCCTCCTATAATTGGTCGCCGAGTCGAAATATGCCTTCGTTTTATCCAAGGTGGCCCTCTATATTCCTTAAATGGATTTCGGCATCTATAGTCATATAAGTCATTAATTCTTGTTACACTAGTGTCGTAGTTCCCATTAGCTAGTCACCTATGAAAATTATGGCATCCTGGGGGTTTACTTTTACTTGGAGACTCAAAGGGGTGTGGAATAGAAATGTACATATAGTAGTAAAACCCTTAGATATAGTATTTTATTGATGATACATAGTCCAATGTCATTCAAGTTAGATCCCTATGAGCTTCCCATGATTAAAGATCCTTTTTATAATTACTTAGGATAACTCATTTTACAAATCGATTGTATACACTACCAATTTATTTTTATTGTCATCGTTGCTATGTTTGGTATATTGGGAATGTTTTATTGATATTTAGTTTCATATGTATTTATTTTTTTCTTTAGTTATGGGAATTAGTAAACATTAAAATTTAATTGATAATTATTTTTAAAATGTTTTTCTTAATAAAATGTTATGAGTGTTTTATAAAAAGTGCCCAAGGTTTGGGAAAATGTTTTTATGTAATTTATTTCATTTATAAAAAATGTTATAGGATTTTTTTATAAAATTTATTTGTGGAAATCTATTTGGTTCATCCAAATAGTATATGAAAGCCCTATTTTCTGTATATATTTAAAGCTTGATTGTTTGAAATTCTCTTTTAAAATGAAATGATACAAACACTTCAGTGAAAATCCTTTTATGTGAATTTTAATAACACCCTTCATAAACCACAAAGTGTATACAATTCTCATTTTTCTCATAGGTTCCCTATTTATGTTATATTCTTATGGTATTTTGATCAATCCAGATAGTCAATATATGCAGTTCGACTAGTGAGTTCCTCTGAGCGGCGAGTCTCAACGCCGCTTCATGTCTAGGGTTTCTACTCAGAATTTTTTTTCTTTTCCCTCCTCCGGCGAAGCTCGGCGACTCGGCGTCGGCATGCCTTGGATCTTGTTCTGGGGGTGGTGTGGCTCGGATCTCTGGTGTACCTCGACGGTGTGGATCTGGTGCAGCATGGAGGCTTCAGCATGGTTCTTCATCCTCGGTGTGGCGAAGTGCATCTGGTCGCCTCCACGGTCGACGACCTCTACTGGATTTGGCCTCGGCATGGCGGAGTGTATCCAGTTGCCTCCAGCATTCCTCGACAGCTTTGGCATGGATCGACGGCCTCGGCATGGTTCTGGTGGTCTTCAGGCTTCGCTGCTTTGCGACAACATGATCTACGACGGCTCCGACATGGTATTCCGGTGTGGCTCGCCGTCGTCTCCAAAGTGGTCTGAAGGGAGGGGGATCTCTTTGATTTTAGTGTTTGGTATCTTCTTGAAGTTTTGATGTTCGGTGATTTTCAATGGTCTTGAATTAGGCATTTTTGGGTGTGTTTTCATCGCATCGATGTGTGGTGGAGGCGCTACTGATCGTGAAGGATTTTGGTGAATGTTCTGTGAAACTATTGTTGGTTCTTCTTGAATGGTGGAAGTTGTTTACTTGGATGGTTTGTTTTCGAAGGTGGGAAGTCTATGGAATTGGACTTGACTTCATGGTACTTCCTTCAAAAGAGGATCCAGAGCTGAAGATCTATATTTGCAGAGTTTTTTGGATTTGGTTTTTTGGAGGGTATGGCGTCAGCCATCGGATCGGGCATGTTCTTTGACACAGGACACTTGTTTTTTGAATAACTTTGCAATGATGGAGAGCTTCATCACGATCAAATGCTAGGGAGGATCAGCCTCGTGTTGTCATTCTGGTTTTATTTTTCCTACCTTTTGAGTGTGATTTGTCCTATGTCTATGAAGTTTGCATGGGCTTCACCCCCTTCATCCCTTACAAGGGGGTTTTATCTTATAATAAAAAAAAAATTGAAAGCCTTCGGGCCGTTGGATGGATGATCAACCCAGACCATTGATGGTTAGTTTGGGATATGGTGAGTGAATGTGGGTCATGATGAGATTTTTTAGTGGTTTGGTTTTATATTTTATTAGAGATATTTTTCTCATACATATAAGACATACCTTTATTTTTGTTTATCTATATCTATAAGTTTGTGTAATATTCATTTTATACATGATTAAAAATTTTTATCTATTAATGTAGTTACACAAAAAAATATCTTTACACTCTATCTATTTGTTTTGATTCCTTGGATATCTAATAAATATATGGGCCATGAAACATTTATGAGTGGGATATGTGGTAGTTAATAACATTTATAGGATGAAAATGTTCCCAAGGGATACTTTCTTTTATTTTTAAGAACTATTTTATAGCCCTTGAGGATCAGGAATACCCATTATGCCTACTGGAAGACAGGATCAGGTGTTAGTTCAGGGGATGCTCGGGATGGTTCATTAAAAATAGTATCAGATCCTAGATTTCATAATGTCTTAGGTTTTTAAATCCCCCATTTTGTTTAGGAATATAGGTAGTATAGAGAGAGGAGTGTCATTACTTGAGAGGTGGGTATAAGTAGAGTTTTAAAATATCTTTCTCATCCTAATCCTTAAGATACCCTGGGCAGTTTATGTTTTAATATTGAGTTTGAGTTTGTTTTTTTTAATGTATTTTTTATGATATTATGGTATGATGATCCCCTAGTATATCATTAAATTTTAGGATTGATTAAAATTTTGTGGTGAAAATGGAAGGATAGATAAGGATGAAAAATTATCTTGAATGACCTAGAAAACCTTGTGGAGAATATGTAGATGGGTCTAAAACTATAAAAAAAAGAATTTTTCAGGTTGGTGCATAGTTCTACAAACCATGTTCCCAAACCATGCACAATTTCTCTTTCACCAAAAAAATTTATTTGAACCATTTCCTTTCGAACATTCTTTGATGGTTTCTACCAATGGTGTGAGGATAATTCGGGTTATTTTATAGTTGTTAAAAGTTTTGTATGGAACTCATGATTAAATATCCTTGAGCATTGGAATTTTTTTCAATGTTATGGGGAAAATTTATTTTTGATTATAAAGTGAAATTTTATGGAATGATTTTATTGTAAAACTAAATTGGTGAGGGAGTTATATTATTATTATGTTTTTAAAATTTTTTAAAAGTTTTTTCTCTTATTTTTTCATTTTCATTTGGAAGATTATGTTTTTTAAATAAAAAATGTATTTTGTTAAATGTGTTGGTTTTTGAAACCAAGTATTTTGGTTTGTTTAAAAATGTAATGTTTTTAATTTTTTATATTTTATAAGTGGTTGATTTCACAATAGAATTAGAGAAAAATTTTAGAATATATGAAAATGTTTTCAAATGAAAAGTGGGTTTGGTTTTAAATGTGAAATCTGTTTTTAAGGGATATGGGTGTGTTTGTGAATCCTTTTTAAAATAAGTTTAATTTAAGGAAAAATGAATTTTTTGATTTCCTAAATAACATTGAATGTTTTCAAATGGAATTGATTTTTTTTAAATCATGCATGTATTTAAAAAATAATTAGAGACCTCTTGAGGGTGGGGTGTGATTTTAAATGAAATGAAAAAATTAAATATGTTTATTATGTTTTTTCCCTTAGAAAATTATTCATTTTATTTTGTCCCCCTAATTTCCATGGGGATTGGTTTTTAGTTTGGTTGGGAAATGTTAGTGGTTTAGTGTCATATTATGTATTCCTTTCTTAGTCCTCTAAGAGTGATCTTGAGGTAAGTTGGGAAATTTGATCCCAAGGGTGATCCCTTATGAGAATCTTGTATTTTCTAGGTGGGTATATTCCAATTGTTAAATTATTATAGACTTTGAGATTAGTGGTAGAGAAACAATCCTATTTTCCTTTAGTCCTATTGAGTCACCATACTTCCTTCAACTGTGTTTATAGTCATTTTGAGGTTGAGATATTTTTGTATGATCTTCTAGAAATATGGTTGGATAATATCTATAAAGTGGATATGGGTGATCTGTTATTATTTGATTAATGATCATGGAGTTTAGTGTAGTTTTAGATTCTTCATATAAATATTTCATAATTCTTTTGGTTCCTCATTTTGAGGTGTTAGTTTTTTTGTTTTTTTTATTCATTGATTCGTAGTTTTGTTTTGTGTGGTTTCTATGTGACACTTTTCTTGATTAGATATTCCTTACATTGGATATGGGTGATTCTTGGGTGTCAGTGGTTTGATGGACCAGGACCAACATGGATTTGGTTGAGATTATGCAATAGACAATGTCGGTATATATATTTTTTGGTTATACATGGAATGTTAACATGGATATGAGATCCTAACCCAAATTTTTCATTCAGTTTATAACCCATGTTCGAAACCCATTTTTTATTTTTAGGGAATATTTTTGGTTTTGGTGTTTTTACCTTCTTAGAAGTATGGGAAATGGTGTATTTAGGTGATATTGTTTTGGTAATAATTTCAGTGCTTCATGGGTTGGGTACATTTTGGGAAGTATATCTATTTTTGAGATGGTTGTGTTAGACGCAATTCGGATGGTTGTTTTTTTCTTTAGTTTTTTTTACTTCCTTAAGTAATTTCTGTAATTTTAGTAGGTTCTGAAACTCTATTTATAGGATAGGTCACCCATCACATACACCATTTTAGTGAAATTGGAAATTGTATGGAGTCCTATATTAGTTCCCTTCCTTCTAAGAGTTTTGTGGTAAAAACTGATAAACTAGTTAGTTCTTTAATATGTTCATGGATATAGGGGATTTTATTCATTATTTTATGTAATTGAAAATATTTTAGGTGTCTCCTTGTCATAGGTTTTAGAATTCCTAATTTTTCTTTATTTCTATTTTTCTCAATGAATTTATTGTTGTAGGAAGTGTCTTGGTGGGTAGAATTGTGACACTCACATGTCACTATGATTAATTATTTTATATATATATTATCTTATTTAGATGTAATTTAAAATTTAGGAATATTTAGAAATGAATTATTAAAATTAATGAATTATCCTTCAATTCCCTGGTTTAACTACATGAGATTAGAGAAACTATTTGACAACCATATGGGGTTCCTCAGTTCTTAATAGAGTTTTTTTCATGGTTGGGGAATGGTTTGTTAACAATGTGTTAAAACAATTAATGGAATGTTTTTAAGATACTTATATCTAAATAGTTGGTGTATGGTTTGGGAAACCATGTAACCAATGAATATGAACTTCCTAGATTTTATTAAAAATGGTATAATGACCCTTTTCTGTATATGTTTTGGATTTATCCCCTCTTTACCTCCTCATTTCATGAACGAAACATACACACCAAGGGTGGTTTCCTCCTTTATTACTACTTTAAATATGATGGGCTCATCCCTCGTTTTTGAGGGATTACTCTATGATAAACCCTATTTCTTCTTGTTTTCTCTTCCTCCTTTATATTTATCCATTTTCTCTAGGACTGATTACCACTTTCAAACCCTAATAGGAATTTTTATCCATGGATAGGATTCGATGTGGGTTTTATTTAAATTATTTGGTTTCTAGGGCTTAAAGAGGCTGTGTTTTTTCTAGGTTGAGTGTTCACCACCACAGATGAATCATTTCATAATAGCGTTATAATGGATCCACTTAATTCAAAGTAGTAATTTTTTGTTTGATTACATTAAATAACATGTCATTTTTTCATGTGGAAATAAAATTATTTTTTTAATTTTTAGCATATATTTAGTGGATATCAGAGTTTCCTTAAATGTTTAGGTAATTGGATCACTTGGTATGATGTTTTTAAATTGTTTAACTTGGATTTTAAAGGCCTCTATTAATGTAAAGTGTTCTTAAATGATAAAGATTAATTTTTAATGTATGAAATAGGTTTTTAAGGTTATTAACTCATTGGGTTGTGAATTGGGTAAATGGTTTCTTATCAGATTGTTTTTATAAATGGAAATTTGAAATGGGATATCAAATGGTTTATAAATGTGAGCTGAGTTGTTTGGAATCCTATGATGAGATTTGAAGAAGACCCATTTGGGATTTTTACATTATTTTCATGTCTTTTGGTGTGTGAGACCATCAAGATTTCTTATCTGTTTTCCCCCTTTATAGATGGTTTTTGATATATGTGTTTATTTAGTGGTGGATTTATTTGTGTATACTTCTTATTATGGTGTAAGAGGCGTGATTAGATTTATTATTATTATTTTATTTTGGTAAAATAATTATCATTATGAATGTTTTTTTACTCACCTCATATCAAATTTACTTGGAAATATATGTATCTAATAGAATTACTAGATTCATGTTACACTAGTGTGGTGGAACTCAATAGTTATTTCCTTAAGAGAGTTACACATTGATCTGGGTTTACTTTAACTTGGAGACCCGAAGGGGTTCCAAATGGGGATGTATTATTCACACTAGGGTCCTCTATATAGACTGTTTTTATGATACATGGTATAGTGTTGTTCTAGTTAGAGCCCAATGAGTTTACCATGATGCTAGATTCTTTCTAGGATGACTTATGGGGTTCTGTTTCACAGTTCGATTGTATCCCCTATCCATTGATTTTTTTATTAGCAAAATTGCTTTGTCTGGTTTATTTTTAATGTTCTATAGATATTTTTTACATTGTGAATTTATTTATTTATTTATTTATGATATTTTCTTAAATTTAAAATTAAATTGAAAATTATTTGGAAAAACATTTAAAAATAATAATATTTGGTTGATTGTTTTATAAAAAGTGGTTGAGGCTTGAGAACATTCATAAAGTGATTGTTTTCATTAAAGATAAAATAAATGTAATTATATTTAAAAGTGATTTATGGATTGTTATTTGGTTTATATTAATTGTATTTGAAAACACTATTATATATATATATATATCAAACTAGAAATTATGAAATGGTCTTTTGAATCGAAATGGCCCAAACTCTTTGTTGAAATAAAACATGGAGTGTTTTTATCACATCCTGTATACACCACTCAAGGTATTTATTTATTATTTTTATTCTAAGGTGACATAACTATGGTCCGGTCTTGTTGTCGTGTGATCAATTTGGACTATTTTTGTTGGTTTGGGTCATGATGAGTGACTGTGGATCCAGATAATACTTTGGTAGTAGTTTGTTTTAATATATGTTGTGGGGATCGTTATGTATCATCCTTATATGCTTGAACATACCATTGGTTTATATATATCTTGATACTTGTTCTGTATTATTATTATATTTTATCATATGAATGAGGTGTCTTATAATTTAATTTTGTGAGTTCCTCTAATGTAATGTTTCATTTATATTACATCGGTTTGTTTTGATGGTGTAGATACCCAATATACATACGGTCCCAAACTAATTTATAGGTGGGATCCTTGATTGTTATTATAATTTATGTGGTGGAACCATTCTCAAGGTATATGTTCTTGATGCTTAGAAATAGTTTGAAATACCATGGGGATCAGGAACACCCTTTGGGTTAAGGAGAAGACTGGATTGTGTGCTGGTTTAGGTGGTGTCTTGTGATTGTTAGTTATAGAGGCTGATGATAATTATGTGATCTTAATTATGTCTTTTAATTACAATATTCTTTCTTATAATATAAAATTCTATAGTTCAATTTATCCCATTCATTTAGGACTCATTGTCTATAACACGATAATCTTTTTTTCCTTTTCCTACTTCCTTTAATTCCATTGTATGCATTTCCATCACCATTATTTATTGGGAATACCGGTTGACTTAGTATGGTTAGTATTTTTATTTTAATTTATACTTTTGGTACACTAAGATCAAGGGGGATTTTTCCATTAAAATTTATTCTTGCTTCCAGAGGTCAAAGTTCAACAACACATGATTATCGAAACAGATAATTTCAATGAACAAAATATTTCCATTTTATCCTTGAAATTTGGTATTAGATATCACTATTTCAAGAACATTATTTACTTGAATAAATCTTGATTTTATTGGGTTATCATTTTCATTAGATTTTATGGTATCGACTGATTTAAAGGTATGGATCAAAAGAATTAATGGAATGAATTTTGTAATTTGAAAGATGCATAAGGAATATCATTTGATTTAAATGGACATGTGTATGTCTAGAGAAGATAGAGAAGATTAAATAGAAATATATGGAGAATGAATCTTTGGAACTAGTTAATATATATTTAGTATGTAATTTTTCCTTTAACACTTAGGGAAAGAAAGTCACAATGGAATTTACCAAAGTATTGATCGACGTGTATGAGAAACCTACAACATTGATCTAAGTGCTCATGTTGCGAAGGTTATTCGAACTGAGGTTATCATAAGAAATAATAATGATAAATCATATTAATAATTGAAATATGGTATGATACTATCTTGAATTAATAAAGGTTATGTTCATGGATGATGTGTGGAATCTCCTATTAATGTCATTTCTACCGAATATTTGTGGTGTGATGGTCACAATAGTTTTTAATTATTTTGAAAAAATATTATTGGTGTTAATTGACATGATGAATCTAATCTCGAATCATGATCTCAGACAGAGGGAAATCCAAGAACCATACGGTAATTCCCTTAATGTTTATAGATATGAATGTTCACCATAATTAAAGAAATCCCACTAAAATAAACGAATAGAAGATAAGTCTAGGAAGAAAAATGTGGAATATCTGCTGGCCCAGGTCCTAACTACTGGAAGATAGGGAAGCATTGACACATGAATAAGGACAATTGAAGCCACAATGAAATATATAAAATAACATAAACTTCAATAAGATCAAATTCAGCAGGAGCAATATAATGTGAAAACAACCTGCTACTCCACATGAATATTTTGATAATGTCATGGATGGTTGACTCAGGTGAATCATTCAATTCAACAAGAGATCCAAGGTGTATTGAAAATCATATATTTAAATGTTTTTTAAAAGTAAATTTATAGTATTATAAATATTGTGACATAATTACAGAGGGTGTGTGAATATCTAGATTAATAATTAGGGTGTATTAAATCTTAACTAAGTTAGAAACATCCTAGGGTTATAGAATGACTTAATTTATGTTGGCCAATTTTATGAAGCTATCTATGGGACCAAATTTGTGAGGGGAGTTTTTAAAATAACTCAAGGACCCATAGTGGTTGGAAAATGAGTAAATGATGGGATGCTATATTTTATTATAAGAAAAACACAATTTTAATTGTTGAATGTTTACCATTTAAAAATATGGAGGAATGGCATTGAATAATTGGTCACCTCAGTGAAAATAATATGAATATTCTAAAGGATAATGGTATATTGTAGACTGATCACTTGGAAGATAGAAATTGTGAATGTTATGTAACATTGAAACAGAATAGGGTTTCCTTCAACTTAGTTGAATTAAGGCCCAAAGCATAAACATTGTAGTATTTTCATTTCAATGTGTGGGGACCTTTCCATGCTCAATGATTCATAGGTTCAATCTACTTATTATATTTCATTGATAATGTTATGAGGAATGTATTAATTTGATTTTAAAAGAAAAAATATTATTATTTTTTTCTGAATTTCATTTAATGTAAATCCTTTTAGAAAGGTATTGTGGGTGGAATTTGAAATGAATTCTCACAATCAACGATAGTGAGTACACCTAATACAATGTTTTGAAATTATATAAAAAAGGCAATGATGCATAAAAATATGGTAATAGTAACTCCATAGTATAATAAAGTGGTTGAGAGGATGATTCATATGTGGACTAAGAAGTCTTAGAAAATATTGTTACATTATAGGAAGTCCAAGGAAATTTATGTGGAAGCACTCAACATACCTTCTTAAATTGTCAATAAAAGTCAACCATCGATAGTTGGGTAGAAGATTATAGGGGATATATGGTACAAAAACAACTAAAATTTATTCACCTTATAGGGTTCAGCATTTTTTCATACATACATATCAATAATGAAATCAATAATTTTCTTGGGGAAAATACAATATTTTATTTTTTATTGGGTATAGTGATGGGAATTTCAATTATTAGCTATATGTTGGGGAAATCCAAAAAGTCATCAGAATATGAAATGTTCGCATAAATGGAGGTGTTTTTTGAATGATAATAAATTAGTGGAGAATGAATTTGGATGAAAATAATCAACTATAGAATTTCAAGTTGATTTGATTTTGACTCCCAGAAGAAGGAAAGTTTTGAAAGACTCGGATTGAATCACTAGAAGTCCTCAAGTATGAAAATTGAAATATGTGATAGAAATATTAAAACTGGACAAGTATTGAGCTAGATAATAGAAATTTATGGCTCTATAATCCATATTATTGTATGTTTAGGTTCTAGATGTTGGAACAAATATGATCAGTATTGTGTAGCTAATCGATTTGACAAGATATGCAAGAGTTAGAAACCTGGTTCAGATATTTAGAGATGATATGAAATATATACACATAAATGATGTAATATTTCCATAAAAAGTAAAAATAATTAGTAATTATCATTTATTCTATAAAATTAAATTCATCAAAGTATGATGAAATTAGTTCACTAAAAACAAACGGAACTTGGGAATTTTTTAACTTGTCAAAAGGAAGGGTTCACATCAGAAAAAGTGGTTTTATAAAATTTAGGAATAGGATAATGTAAATAAATTAAATAAATAATTATTAGTAGTGAATGGATTTCTAAATAAGCAAGAATTTGACTTCAAAGAAAATATCTCACTAATAGTTAAGTATTTCACCATCTTGATAGTGATGATTGTGGTAGCATGAAATGATCTATACCAAAACTAGATGGAATTGAAGAGGAAATTACTTAATGGATACTTAGAGGAATAAATCTACATGAGTAAACTAGTAGGTTTAATATAATAAATAAACCAGAAGTTGTTTTATATATTGAAGAAAAGTATTTATTAACTGAATAAAGGTACAAGAAAAGGGAATTAGAAATTCAAATCATTTATATAAGAATAAGGGTTAAAAAGGTGAAACATAATTTTTTTCATTAGAATCAATTGGATTATGGGAGATTTATTATACTTCTACTCCATATAGATGAAATTCAGATAGAAATATTAGATAACAGAAAGATTCAGAAGCTAAAGAGTTAATTTTCCAAATGATTTGAAATTAAGAATCTGGTTCACACTAATAAAATTTTTGGGATAAAGATATTTGGAGATTTTAGAGTTATAATTTTGGTGTCATCATGGAATCTCTACATTTTTTAGGTCATTAAAAGAATCATGGTGACCAAAAAAGCCCATATCGACTCCTCTTATTGGACACTTTAGGTTTTCTGAGGTAAAATCACCTGTAATGGAAGAAGAAATGTATTCCATTGATAATGATTTATTTATAGAACTGATATGAATTTTTATTTATAGTATGATATATAATAATACAGATATGGAATATGTAGTGGGGTATTGATTTGGTTCTTTTAAAATCCTATAAATATACACTAGGAGGATATTAAATTCATCCTTTGATATTTGAAATGAATAAAAAATACATCAATTAGTTTCATAATGGAAGAACCATTACATGTTTTATGGACTAATACTGTATTGGTGATTTGGATATAAGTAAATGTAAAGATTGTTTTTTTATTACTTTTGGAGGAATTATTATCAGCTGGTCAACATAGTTTCAGCGGATTGTTACTCTAAGTACAATGAAAGATTCATATGTGGATTCAATAGAAGATGAGAAGGAAATGATTTAGTTTATTATGTTTTTAAATTATATTAGATGGAATAAAATTTATGGATTCATATTATATAATAACCAAAGGTCAATCCACTTGGCTAAGAATTTGATAATCCAAGCTTGGACTAAGAATATTGAGATAAAGTGTCATTTCATCAAGAATTTTATAGAGGAGAAAGTTATCTAGATATAAAAGATTGATTGAAGAAAAAATATAATAGATATGATTAAAAATGATATAGTTCTAATATTTT
This sequence comes from Viscum album, assembly GCA_963277665.1. Classification (NCBI taxonomy): domain Eukaryota; kingdom Viridiplantae; phylum Streptophyta; class Magnoliopsida; order Santalales; family Viscaceae; genus Viscum; species Viscum album. The sequence goes on from OY728150.1 coordinate 939,535,234, forward strand.
TGAGGAAAAATCATTCCCCAGTATGACTTTGGTAAGTGGAAGAAGAATTTGTGGAAGGTTGTTGCATGCTAAGTGGTGGAGACTTCCTGAGATTCCCTGAAAAATACTTTATGTGGGGGATTTTTGGGAGGTGAAGTCTATTATATTTTATTGGATATTTATTACTTAGAATTATGGTTACCAAAATTCCTTGAAATAGTTGATGGGATATAGTGTTTTGTATAAAATTGTAGTAGGTTCTCTCCAGGGGTAGATGTACGATCAGTAGTTCCCATATTCCATTGGGTATACAGTGGAGAATATAAGTTCTGAAAGTTTTTCATAGTTAAAGGGCCACTAATTTCATATCCATGATCATGTGGTAATGTTAAATGATCTAATATTTTAAGGGATCGAGTTTAACTTATTCTACCAAATGATATTAGTATTTCATCTTGCAGGGACATCAGATAAAGTGGGGTGATTATAAAGGTGATCAAGTAGTACACTTATTGCAGAGAGGAGATACTCGTGAGAATTAATTATATCTAGTAATATCTTAATAATATTATCTATTTTTAGTTATAATATTAAGGTATGTATTTTCAATTATTCTATTCATTTTGGACTCATTTTCGAAAGCATTTAAACTTTCTGTTCCTCCCTAACTTCTTACAATTGCGTTATATGTATTTCCATCCACAATATTTCTTGGACATATGGGAAAAATAGTGTGGTGAGTAGGTTTATTTTAATATATTCTTATGGTATATTAATATCAATGGTAATTGTTAAATTATAATATATACTTTCTTTTGGAGGTATAAGTTCCATTGTGAAGGATTATCAGACATGTGAACATTCATTGAGCGAAATCAACCCGTTTTATCCCTAATAACCATTAATTTTAATATAAAAATAAATAAATGGTATTATACCATTATAATTACAAAAAAATAGATTTAAAAAACAATATTAAAAACTAATGGAACAACTCAATTACACTCATTCAAATAGGAATTAATAAACGATTATAAAATAACACAGGGAAAATGCTCAACAAAAACAAGAAAATGGACCAAGATCCATTATACCAGGGCTCAATATCACTTATTTAAAATAATCCAGGACTTTTTTAGTCTATTTTATCTTAATTATAACCCAAAATACATAATATATCAACTATAATAGGAATCCATAATTCGACCATGACTGGAGTCCCCAACAGATCCTTGAACAAGTCCTCCCCTCCCTAGATCATCTCCTTCTCCTCTCGATTTCTCTTAGATAAAAAATCATTGAACTATATTCTAAAACTAAAAAGTTAGTGACCTAAATTACATAAATATAATCAATAAATAATCCAACATATTGATTAAACCTTTTTTTGTGAATCTTGTGGAAGAATCCATTACAATAAACCCAAATAGTTTGTTTTCTGTAGAGGTAATTCACCTACTATGGAAGGGTTGAACACTAACTATGTATAGGTCCTCCTAGAACTGAATAAAGGTAATATAATGAACACATCATCTATATAAATGTAATTTCTTCACTCCCCATTCTTTAAAATGGTATCTTGATCTCGATGGAAAGGTAATATGCTAAGAGGTAGTGTGCGTAGTGCCTTATCCATGTAAAGGTAACCTTTCTCACATTGAGACTCGAATTAAGGAAAAATTCCATTATGTAAGTCTAGGAAAACCTCATGTAAGGGTAAAATACCCTCATTGGAAGGTAATAATACCTAATATAATTATATAGTAAACAAAAGTTTACAAAATTAAACCATCATAATAAAAAATAGTAAATTGGAAGAATTAACATAAAAACAGAAGATTAAAACACATGAAAAAAAGTAAAATAAAATTTTTTATTTTTAAAACATAAATTAAAATTTCAATAAATATCCACCTTATAAAAAATTTAAACACAAGGGTGATGTTCTTGCATTCCTATACTATCATACCCTATTAGTTAGTTCAAACATATTTTTCAAAAAAATCATATATCTAAACATGATTATCCTAGAACGATCACAACTTAGCATGTACCATTGTGCCTCATATTTTCCCATACCAATGAATTTACACCAATTAAATACTTAATCATTCCCAAAAATATAACCAATCCTATATTACAACATTAAATATATCTCATTAACCATATACCTATCTACACACCTTCTAGTACTCCTTATGTGAATCTCCAATGAACTGTGGATCTATTTCTACGAATAACATCACTAGGTCTTGAAAAAATAGAAAATAGTAATCCATATATATTTCCATTATATAAAATAATTCAAAAAATTGAAACAAAACATAGATATATAAAATCTCGAATACATGTATTCAAATCAATAGAAAATTTCTTAAGAAGAAAAAACATCTAGAGGACATCAGACATGCCTCCACCTGATCCTAAATAGCTCAAACACGTACCTAAATATCTTCCTTACATACAAAAAGGGTCCCTTATAATTCTAATAATGAACTACTCCTAGTATTATAGAATTAAAAAAAACCCTACAGCTGTACCTAACTTTACTATAATGGTTGTTAACATACTTAGATAACCTCAACACTATCATAAGAAGGGTATAACATATTGTTTTGGGTAATAGTATACTTAGGATTATCCTCTAAGGAGTATATATAATACCCCAATATATTATGATATATATCTCTTAAAATAAATTTTATTTCTTTGATTAATTTCTTTATAAGCAATAATAAGTTTAAATAAACCATGATTTAAATATTACTATTTAATGTGAGTGTTATTCCCTTGTCAATTCATTAGAGGGTATGAATAGGACTAAATAAGATATTAAAATTTATTTTTTAACTTCATACAATATTAATTCCAGATTTTTTTAAATTGGTAAGAAATTAAAATAAAATCATTTTAAGGTAAAAATAGATGTTTTCTTAAAAACTATTTTTATGTGCATAATATGATTTTATTTTAAAAATAAATAAATTAATCTCTTTTTATGAATCATTTTAATTAAATGTTATAAAATATAATCAATAAAATATTTTAACATTAATCTAGTGTTTTTTACATGGAAAGGAATGAAGTAAAATTTAGTTTTATGCTTAAAAATGCATTTTCCAAAAAATGGTTTTATTGTATTTTTCTTGCATATTTTAAAATGAATTTACACCAATTATTGAAATTGAATCATATAAAATGAATTCCATAATTTGAATTAGTGTAATAATATAATTTAACTATTTCAACTTATTTTATCTTCATAATGAAAAATAAAAATAGTAAATATTTTTTACCATGGTAAAGGTTAAAACAGGTTTACTGGGGGTTAAACTAAGTGATACACATACAAATATGGCATAAAAATTGATTTAATTTTATTGGATTATGGTATTTATAACTTATAATTAATTATTTTAATATTTTTTATTTTGGATCCACTTTATTTGAGTAAGACATTTTTATAATTTTATCTTTTTAAAAATTCCAATTGTTTCCTCTACCACCATTATTAAAGGATAGCATCTATAATATCTTCATATCACTTAATCAACCTTCTATATTATCCTCACACTACCCTTATCACTTCTAAATATTCATCCAAACTTCTTTTTTATTCTGGTTTGATCATTGTACCATCCTTTCTAGACTTAAGTTGTAATCCAAATGAAGTTTCTCAATGAAGAGGTATAACTCTTAACTGAGTAAATTTAGTTTTATTTTTTCATTCACATACTATAAATATATATTATCTATTATAAAATAATTGATTTATTATATCAATTATACTTAAATATTATTTTGATTATGTATCATCCATTTTCATCCTTCTTTCCATCAAATAGGAAATGAGCGTATCGCTCGTGCATACATGGAGACTATCGTGTCTACCAAGCTTTATGATTTATTTTCTAACACATTAATATTTGGTTGTTTATTACTATGGATTAAATTTTTATATAATATATTTATGAAAAAATTATTCTTCTATAATCATATGTTCTTGTATTCCCTCTTACCTCTCAATCCATTGGAAAACAATAATGTCTCTCATGTGTACATGTGAACTACCACCTCTATGGAGTGATGCGATTCATTTTCTGTTTCCCCTTTAAATAGATTTTAATAAGGATATATTTAATTAATATAAACAAACTTAATTGTGTAATAATTTTTCTATAAATGGTTATTATTTTGTACCTTTCTTTTTTTATCCATTGAAAAGTCAAAATATCACTCATGCTTATGTATGAACTACCGTCTCAATGAACTGGAGAAATTTTTTCACCATCACCTATTTATATGAATAATTATAAAAGTGTATATGATGAATAAAATTGATATTTATTTCATAATTAATATTTTGGAGTAAATTAAACCTTGTTCAAGGAATAATTTCTAGAACTACGGAATTGAAACATGCATTGAAAACATTCCAGTTTTTACCCAAATGTTTTATTTAATGAAGAAATTGATAATAAAATAACTATTGGAAATTATAGTAGAGTGATACATATTAAGTTATGTATGAATATAGTTATATAATATATGTATAATAAATTTTTATTTGTTATGATGGATATTTTTATGCACATGGAGCAGGACAAAACTTGAGATAAGCGTTTATGTAACAATACCATTTATTTTTTAGATTGTTTATACTAAAATTCCATTGATAAAAATTATATAAATTTTAACATTGAAAACCCATAATATTTTTATTCTATATATTTTTCAGGATTTTTTATGTATTAGTTCCATTTTACTCTCTTTGGTATATAAAATTATTGGGAATTTTTTTTACATAAAAGTCAACCTTATTCCCTCTTTGGTCGAGTTTTTTTATATCCCATTCTATTAAAAATTGACTTATGAATGTTATTTAATATGCTTGAAATGTTTTGAAAAGGTAATTTTCTCTACCTCTGAATTTATTAACAAGTTATTAAGAATTAATCATTCTAAAATATTTCCAAACCAGTCATTTTTGTCATTTTACAAAACTATAAAAGTGTTATTTTCTATTAACTTATACGGCATGAATAAATTTTTATGATGTCATTAACATTATTTTCTATGAATATAACATTAAATGTTTCGTTGAATATTTTCAAATAAAAATTTTTTCTCGATATTTTGGGATTTTTTTAGTTAAAATATTATAGAATAAAAATTTTATTTTATTCATGTTTTCAAAGAATGGTCAAATGTTCTTTTAAAGGTATTTTTCATCTATGTAAACATACTATGAGGATTATTATACTTTATTCGGGATATGACCTTATGATAATATCCAGTTTTTCTATTTATATGGATTATCATAATGATGATTTAAGGATAATTCTATGAAACTTGTTTCTTTTCCATGGGTTAATTAAGTTTTTATTAAACCTATATGAAACTCATTTATTTTTCTATAAACACAGGTTCCCAAGACCCCACATAAACATTAGTTTTTTATTACCATAGCATGTATATAGTGATTTATGCATGATATACTCTTACCATAATAGTTTTGATATTTCTCTATCAACTATTTATATGGTAATGTCTACAGATTATTTATTGTATCAAAAGGTTATAGTTGCCCCAGGCTATAATAAGAACCTATAGATATAAATACAATAATCATAAACATATGTCCTATGGTCCATATATATCATGTTGAAAAGAAAAATATGAAGTGAAACCATCAGGTGTTGGGGGCTTATAAGTATTGAGACTTATTCTCAGGATGTTCGAACCATGTAATATCAAGTAGATGAGACCATGATGACTAAATTTCAAATAGGAACACCATATTTTTATGTGTCATTGGTAGTTCCTATCTACAAAAAAGTGTAATAGTATCCTAACATGAGATTATTATCAATGTATGCTATTTTGTTATGTTATTTTATTCATGATTAAAACTATGACATTAATGTTGTAGCGAGGTATATTTTGTTGGGTGCACAATTGGTGGTATGATATTAATTGAATAATCAAATATAGAATTTTTTTCTTAGAGTAGGAAAAGATATATAAGTTCTAGTTTATCAAGATGGTAGTACCTTCACTAAATCCATGTCCATTATAGAGGAAGGTAATACCATCAATTTAGGTCAATGAATAATAAATGAAGAATGGATTATGACAATAAAGTGTGCATCCTATATTATGAGGCGTCAAAAGATAAATATATTATATTACATAGAGTGTATTTTTAGGAAATATTTTCAATGCTATGGATTTTACTTATCTCTTTTGGGATAATTATGAGTTTTTAGAATCTACTCGTGGTATGTGAATAGTATTCACTACTATCAAGATAAAAACCTAGAGGGTCACCTACTTAGTGTATTTGAATATTTGACCCATTCTCTTGAATATTATTTTATGAACATTGGGGCCCCACAATGGGGACCAAGTGACGTCTGAGATTGAATGATCTCCATGAAATAAATAAATTCATTTTATTCAAGCTCATGTAATATTTAATGGAATGAAAATTTTAGTTAATGAATCTATTTTATCGTGTATTATATTTTATATATCACTAGAAGTTGATAAATATTTAAATGATGTTTATAGTTCATTAAATTAGTCATAAGATGTCATTTATAGATTATTTAGTGGATAATACATATTTGGGGGCCAATAACCAAATTATGGGTATTATAGACTTCACTATATAAGGAACAGGAGGCCCATATTCACATTACTATTCACTACATGACTTTGAGATCCTCCATATCCTCTCTCTAAATTCCGAGAGAGAGAAAATGTTGATCTGAACAACTGATCTGATTTATCCTTCAAGAATCAATAGATCAGCATAACAGTGATCATCGGGACATCTAAGGTGTCATTTAATCTTCATGCTAGCATATAGATTTCAACAATCGACATTCCCACAAACATCCATAGAACATGTGGAATATCTAAGGGTATCCAAATTTTATTCCTTCGAGAAATGGTCACCAATGATGAGTGGTTGCAGAACACACCTTCAAATTTATTGATGTGATTTTTAATATTTTTCACCCTTAAATTCTTTAAGTGATATACTATGATTTTATATCAGTTTACACATCACTGGAGAATACATAGTAATCTCAATTCGTGATGAATTGTTTTGATTCCCTAACCCATTTTCTTCCATTGAGAACCCCAGTACCTTGAATTGTTATTATAGGGATCAAGTAAAAATTTTAATCCATGAAAAATTAAGTTTTCATTAATTTCTTGAAGAGGGGTCTATTATGGTTGCATCACCATATATGGTAAACCAATATGATATCATGACGACCAAGATATGGTCTTCCGATGATCAAAATAGGGATCGAAATAGATCTTGCGAGTTAAATTTTGAAGAACATATATGTGTGTGTGTATATATACTTATATATATTCCATTTAACATGAAGGTGATTGAGTGGTGGTGGTTGTTCAAGTTGTATTTTGATGTCCAAAACTATCTTTTCCATCAATAATTTATTCCACATGATTACGAAAATTCTTGTTTCAATTAACTTCTCTCAAATAACCTATGGAAAGTATGATTTTTAATTTTTAACAAAGAAACAATAAATAAATAAAATAAAATAAAGGGGTGCGGGTAGTGATGCTACTAGAAAAAGAAGAAAAAAGGGAAAGTTTGAATTTGTGGATATCTGGGAAGGATAAAAAAGGAAAAAAATTTCAAATAAAACACTTTATATATAGTGGAAGTGTCACTGCCCTGCTGTCTAACCATCTGCTACCTAAGATACCTGTTGCTTGAACATCATTCTTGGCCTTGCCAACCACCTATGGTTTCAGACTCATCGGTCAGCCAACAGCTATTGGCCCCCTCTGTTTATCTACCCATCATTGGACCCATCTCTCGGTAGACTATCTTCAGCCTTATCATGCTTAGTCCAGCCACCGGCCAGAACAATCTCTAACTGCTACTCTATCTCTTGTCTCATGGTCTTGATGGACTCCTACAGTTCTGGGCCATCTTCCACCCTTCCCTAATTTCATAATGGTGTCATGATGGATCCCAACATGTGGTATATTTTATTTTATTAAAAATTATACTGAAATATTTTAATTCATTGAAATTTCTCGTGACATAAATTTATCACATATTTATTTTTTATTACAAATTTAATTTGCATGTCGACTAATCTTGAGTTTTGACCAACAAATGTATATATAGTTTTAATTTTTTATTTAATTATTTCATTCACTTTAATGTTTTTGAAATTAATTATTTAAATAGATGACTTTTTTATTCTATATCTTCATAATTATTTATATAATGTTTTGTGTGTCGATGAGAGCTGTATTGCATGTGTTTTACGAATTATTGTGACCCCCTCGACTTCATGCCAGTATTTACGTTTTATGAAAAAGACAAACATAGATGTGGACCCTATTGAAATGACGTACTATTCTAGATGAGAGGTGGTTACAATGGACCGGGCTGTAATATGTGATATGAGTCAGAAATGACATAGTTATTTTCCCCCAGGCTCATAGTTGGTCAATTGAGTGAAAATGGATCAACCAATACCAGATTCTCAAGATAAATCATGTTGTTTATTTAAACTATGCATGACTTATTATTTTGTTAAATATGGATTTCACGTAATTAAATAAAATAATAAACTAAAATTCATATTTTAAAAAAATTAGGGGTGATGAATGTTTTCTATTTTGTATATTGTTAAAATTTTCATTTTACCATTAAGTACATGCACATAAAATATAAAATAATTTTTTTCATCAATAATTAATAAAACCATTTAATAAATATTTTGTCATGACACATGCATTCATTTGAATTTGAAAAAAAACCAGGAGTACGAGGTTCCCTCCAGCCATAGTTTAGGGTTCCCCCTACTAGTGGGAAGTTTTTATGAATGTGAAGTGTTTAATTAAATAAGTATGGTAGAAAATAAGTATTCAAAATTATCTGTTTTCTGCTTTATAGGTAAAGAGTTGTGTAAATCATGATTGTGATTTCCAGAAGTTGGGACTTCACTCAACAGTTCAAGGAGTCATAAGTTAATGTGGTTGGCCATTCATATACCTACCTTGAAACTCCATTTATAGTGGAGTATCCTTATCTTGAACTATTAAAGAAGGTTTTATGGATCATTTATAATACCCAAGTGTCTGGGTATTCTGAATCTAGTAGTGAGGTCTACTATAGTTTGATAAAATAGTGGGAGACATTTAATAATATAATTAATAAGTAATGTCTAGTCAGAAATTGATTTAAATAAGTAATATAATAAAATTTTATTTTATAAAATAATGGATATAATATCATAAATACACTATGATCCATATAGAAAAAATGACATATTCTAACTTGAAAAAAATTCCAAGAGGGGTACAGGAGCTACACATTATAATAAAGTTTGAAAGGAAATTGATTATGTCGGAGTCCCCACTACCTGATCAGCCTTCTCAAGAAGCTATTAAGGATGAGTAATATAATTATAAGAGACTTAGGAATGAAAAATTTTATATTTATATCCTAACACTAAAATAAATTTCCAAATAATTTCAAATGAAACAAGAGGGCATGGATGGTTGTTCCATGTTGTCTCATCTTCAAGAATCATGTGAGGAGAAAGTGAAGAAAGATATGAATGGGTTATGATTACACTGAATATGTAAAAATTGAAATATGGATCATGATCTTTTTTTAAAAACCATTACTTATTTCATTCTAACCCAATTACTCCAATTTCATTAGGATTAAAAAATTAATAGTATGGGGAATAGCTTCATCACCATTTAGGTAAGGTTTTCCAACTTGATAAGAACTTAAAGAATGATTAATCATTAGTTATTATGATGAAAATGTTGAAATAAAAGAAGAAAATGATAATAAAAAGTGTGATACCAAATGAAACTTCACAAATTATCGAAAATAAATGAGGTATATCATCATATAGAAGGTTATTTTCATTTCATGTCATGAGATAAGTATATGGAATATTAAATGGAATGAATTGGAGTAGAAGAAAGTAGTGGCTTTGACTTAAGGTATACTCATACTTGTAGGAAATGTTTCTATTTTAATTATTATTTATTAAATAAAATATTCCTATCACATATTTGTATTTTAATATATCAAAAAATTAGGAAAGAAACACTACAAAAAGTAAGGTAAATTATTTAAGGAACTAAGAAAGTGTGACTCTTATGTCTGCGAGAAGTACAAAACTTCTAATATCCAAGGATAATGAATCTAGTTTGAATTTTATTTATTATTACCAAAACATTTATCCCATGTTTCTATTCAAAACATGGAGAAATTTTCCCATTTTTTGAATGATTATTTTTTGTGGTGTCTAATACTCAACTAATATTTTAGTAATTCTTGAATCACTAGAAGTATCTAATGAATATAAAATTTAACACTTAGTTATTCTGAGTTTTGGAAAGATAATTATTTTTCAAGTATCACTAGGTAGTTATCAAGGATATATATATAGTATGGGTTTGGAATCTTTGGAGATAAAGACCATAGGTATTATAGACATATTTAATTTTTTAGATTATAATACATAAACCTTGACAAATAATTTTAGGAAACCAATCTTTCATAATTAGTTCAGCAAGAGTGTGTAAACTATTTCATGGAAAATATAGTGGTAAATGTACTTCATAATATTCCTTTAATAATTTTAATTAATGTAAAAGTTAAGTGCATAATATTAATGGTTAGAATATATGAGATACTTTGGGTCTTTATGATATAGAATATGTTGACCAAGCATTCATCGATCAGGAAATATAGAGTGGATTTATTCCTGAACTAACATTTAACTATACACATAAATGTTGCAATGTTAGTAAGTAGGATCAATGGTTGTCCTTACATGAAAATATTGATCATTAAAATACATCTTGGAGTATTTCCTAAAGGTACATTACCTTATAAACATTAGAGTTATGATGTCTGTGAAAGGAGTGAAAATTTTGAGACTCATATACATTATAGAATTATTCATTTACTTTTTGTGACATGCTTCATAAAAAGTTTTATTATCCCATAATTGTATGAAAACTATAATGAAAAGTGGATATCATATGTTTTATTAGTATGATATAAATCCATCATTCCATAAGAACACATGATTAGATTCAAATTATGTAACACCCCAAGAAAATTGATACTCAAATGGCTAAATGTTACCGACCATGTCAACAAGGTACACCTTTCATTCCAGGATCTAACCTGCGTGAGATGACTAGGTACATGGCCCGAAGAGTCCAGGTGGTGAAAATGGTATTGGAGACAATACCCACCTTCATGTGCGGTGGAATTTCCTAGGTTTGAGGCATGTCGTCCATAATGAGAACTTGTACAATAAATAGGGTAGAGTGTAACACCCCTAGAAAAGTGATACATAAAAGGAATAATTTTAGTACCCATGTCAACATGGTTCACCTTTCTTTTTAGGAGGATACTTGATTAGAACTCCATAGTCAATCATGGTTGTCCTAGAGTGGTGATAATGATGGGTGACCTTTTGGTATGTTTCCCAAGTTGTGTGTAAGTGAGGAAAAAGAACACCGAAAGAACATGTGTTGTCCTATGGGGACAATCATTAGTCAGATAAGTGAGAATGGTAGGTATTATCCTTTGGTGTGTTGGGAAGTAATCCAGGGTATTATAGGAGACTCATGGGGTTCAATGACTAGGTTCATGGTTTGGATAGGTTTGTTCATGGAAAAGTTTTTATTACAGACATATACGAACTTGCATCAAGAAAAACATAATGTGTTTCTATAGTAATTATCTGAAAGGATTATAAGGATATTAGAAAGAATTTTGAGATGTAAATTAATAGTCATGTAATAGACTATATTTCTATAAAAAGTTTCACATCTCTATTTGTGACAATGGGAGAAATATTGACTTGGATTTCATCATTGTTAGAGATACACATGTGGTTAACATAGGAACATGTTCCAAAATAGCTCGTGGAAAATGAATGTTCTAGAGACACATGTTGTGTTGTAAGTATAGATCCATTAAAGTGTTTTTACATTCGATATGGCTATTGATATAGTTTTCATTAAGAACAATAGATTCTACAATGATGTAGTAAATGGAAATCAACTATGATTTAAAAGTTTATATAAATTCAAGAAATGGATTCCATATACCAAAATCAAGTGTGTATTTTTGTATTTTCTCCAATATATGTAAATCCATTAGTGGGTATTCACGAGTAAAAATACATGGATGATCATGTTTTTTCCAAATATGAATGGTAGATAGTTGAGGTTTTTAAGAAAAAATGTCTAGATATAACCTATATTCTAGCCTTTACCCCAATTATAATGATCATTATATTAGAATTTTACTTTTCATAGCTAATTTTTATGATCATTTTATTTGGTATTTCATGGAAAGACAAAATTCCATTGAAAGTGACTATATGATACAAATTGAAATATTTGTTGAAACCATATAATACCAATAGGGGATGAAAATCACTAAAATCGTGTTTTAGATCGAAGTAAGAAATATGATCATATAATTTTCATTTGGATTGAAGTTTCACCATGTGACCAAAAGAGGTTATTATGAAAAACATTGTTTTACAAAGGAAAATATGTTTGATATAATTTTGAAAACTTTTATTTGTATTGAAAATAGTTAATATTGCAATTAAAGTAACTCTATAGATATCGACTTATAGTAAAAACCTAATTTCATGGGAATGACATCCATGTTGATCTAATGGGATTCATAGAGAATATAAAATTATATATATGGAAAATTTATAGAAAAAACACAAGCTAGAACAATTTGAGAGACAATTGTTCCCAAGGACACATGGCATAAATCTCTCCAAGAAGCAATATGTAAGACATAAGAGGATATTATAGTGGAGATTAGAATTTCATAAGTGAAAATAATAGATCTATAACCTATTATATAATGTTCATTAAATATGGTATTTCCAATATATACATTATTCTGAGAAAATATCAGTAAAATCTAAGGGAATTTCATGGGCAGTTAGAACTATCCAATTGTTCGTGAGAATGTACAATGGATATGTTATGGGTAATTGGAGAGGAAGGGGCAATAGTTATAAAGGGACTCAAAATAGTATTATTTTCTATCAATTTGATCTAATATTAGAGTTAGACTATTGTAATGAGTAAGAGATGTTTATTCAAGCTAGTTTTATCCATATAAATAAATATAGAGTGAATTGAGACATCTGATGTAGTTGAAGAATCTATGTAAAATATTCATCTATTTATTCAAATTCATGGAATCACATCCTGTAAGTACATTTTTATCATAATATAAATTTTTATAAACCTACTGTTGTGACTATCCCTGAAGGAAATTTTTGAACGTGTAAAAAAATAATATACTTGTGGATATAATCTCTTGAGGAGTCTTACTCAATGAGGTGAAGTCAAAAATAACAGAGTAACCATGAAAATGATACATGGTAGGCCCAAATACTAAAGACACAACTTAGTAGAAGCATGATATTATCATTTGAGTGAGAATAAGGATAGTTATCAAGTTTTCTTTTGTTAATGTGGGAGTGTTGAAAAAGTAGGTTCTCCATAATAATCTTAAACAATACATTCTGATTACCATATCATGTATATAGTGATTTATACATGATATTCACTTAACATAATAGTATTGATTTTTATATGTCCATTATTTACATGGTAAAGTATATAAATTATTTTTCTTATAAAAAGTATAGTTCCAGATCTATAATAAGATCTTAGAGATACTAACACAATAATATTAAACTCATGACCTATGATCTAGATACATCATGTTGATAGGACACAGATGATGTGAAACCGCCAGTTGATGGAGTCCCATAATCATTAATACTTTTCTCAATAATTCACACATAGTGATCTCAAGTAGATGAGATAATGTGGGCGGACCCTTCAATAGGGACCATTCATGTTTCAGGTGTCATTGGTAGTTCCTATTAGTGAACATGTGTAACAGTCTCCTGACATGAGATTTTTATAAGCATATATTTTTAGATTATTTGATTTGATGAAAGATGAATACTTTGGAATTAATTTCATAACAATGTATCTTATATTGGGTTCATCATTAGTGGTATGACATTGATTGTATAATCAAATATATAATTTTTCATTTCCAATAGGAAGAGATATCTTTGTCCTTATTGATCAGGATAGTAGTACCTTAACTAAATATTAGGCCATGGAGTAAAAGGTATGTCTGTCCAGTTATGTCAAAAAATAATAAAGAAAAAAAGGATGATGACATAATGTGTGTGTATTTCATTATGAGATACCATGAGACAAATAGATTATATTACATTGCATATTCGTATAGGTAATGTTGTCATTGTAATAAATTTTTCTTATCTCCTTAGGGGCCTTGATGGGTTACTAGACTCTACTCTTAGTCTATGAATAATATTAACTCCTATTGAGATAAGTACCTAGAGGTTCACACCCTTATCATATTTGAATGTTTGACCTATTCTTATGAATAGAATTTTAGGGTATAGTGGGACCCACCAAGGGGCATGAGAGATTTCCATGTTTGAAAGATCACCATGAAATAAATAAATTGATATTATTCACGTTTAGAATAATTGGAATTGAATTTATTTAAAGTAGTAACATGATATTAAGTGAATACATAGAAAAAAATATATTTAACAAACAAATATTATTTTAATATTTAGGGTTTAATTGATAATTATGGGAACAATGAGTCAAGTTAGTGGATCAATTTTTTCTTGTAAAATAAATTATACTATAAGAATGTGATAAAATAATAAATAATATTTTAAACTTATTAAATATATCATAAGATGTCATTTATAGATTATTCAGTGTGTAATATATAATTGGGGGTCGAGGAGCCAATTTTTGGTACTATATATGTCACTATATAAGGAAGATAAGGTTCACATTCACATTACTACTCACTGCTTGATTTTTATAGCCTGTCTCTCCTCTCTCCCCCGCCTCATAGAGAGATATTTCAATGATCTAAGAAACTGATCCGAGTTTTCCATCACTGATTGAAGGATCATCATAGCGGTGACCATTGGGACATCTAAGGCTCTTTCGAATCTCTATGATAGCACCATGATTTTTACCCTTGAAATTTCAATATTCGTTTTAATCATATATGGGTGATCTAGAGGGATGTATCTTCAATTCCATCAAGAAATTTTCACTGGTGACGATCAGTTTTCAAATGTTCCTTCAAATCGATCGAGATAAATTTTCAATTTATTTTTTTATTAAATTATTCATTTGATATCCTTGGATTTAATACCAGGCTACGCATCTCTAGATACAACATAGTTACATTGATTTCTGATGAATTTTTTTATTCCATGACCCATCTGATTCCACTATATGCCCCATTACATTCTTATTTTACATGGGTTATGCTCGGATTAAATGATAAAATATTTATGAATCATGTTTCCTTACTAAGGGTTATGATATGATGATATGATAAATGTTTTATGATCTTGTGAAACACATATGTATGATTTTTATTATGTGATGGGTGGGCCCAAAATCATATATCCCTTTAATGCAGTGTTTAATGATGGATATTTCATGAGATAATAAGGACTTAAATGGGGAGTGAACCCAGTTCAGTATGGGACTATGTCCAATATGATAGTATTCGAGGTGAACCTTGATTAAGGAAATGTATGAATGGGGATTGACCCCAATCTAATAGCCTTTGGAATAAAACTTAATTATGCAAATGATTTTATAGGAATATTTTAATTTTAAAATCTTATTCCTTAGGATTTTTATATGTTCTCATGGTTTATAATTAATTATGGATGATTCTACAAAATTATGACTTTATTTCATTTTTTAGGATAAATCCTTATGTCATAATTTATGGTTAATGATTTTTAAATGAGTGGGTATGATTATTTTAAGTTATGATCACATTATCATACTCTTATGCAAGCCTTATTTTCACTTATGATCATTGAGTTATAAATCTTTTTTACCCTTACTGAGCATATGAGCTAACCCCTTCTTATATTTCATTTCAATAGGTTATGAATAATATTTTTATGTAGGGAATGAATAATAAGTGTACTATGTGAGAAGATATTTGGGGGATATATTGAATATCTTTCATGAAATACAATAGTTATATATCTAGTCTCAAAATACTCTAAACCTATGTGGTTATAGGGTGTTTTATTATCAGAGATGTATTGAATATTCATTTAAAATGATGTAATACATATGTATGCAATGATGAGGTTTCCTTAGTTGGTATCAGTGTATGGTTAAGTTAATATTATGGGATTAGTATTAGAAAACTTTTATGAAAACCCTGGGGATAAGTTTATGTATGGGATAAGATCCTGAAGCTTTGGTAAATTAGATATCGTGTGGTTTTCCTTTAAAATACATCACTATCCGGATACTGAATAGAGGATGTGAATGTGGAAAAAATACAACAAGGGGTAACAACTATGAATAGTTTTGGGTTGGTTATTAACTCAATTTTCAAACGTTCATGATGAGTGGGCCTAAGAATAGAGGAAATTTCATTTTTGGGGTATGGTAAATGTTGTTAATATAGAAAATACAGTCATTGAGGAAACTAACACTAAAGAGATATGAAGATTCCAGTCAATGAGAGGAGTGATGAAAAAGATCAACGGAATGTGAAACCCAACCTTTAATATTATAATTACAAGGAGTATGTATATAACAATAATATATGTAGGAATCTGAGGGTTAATGATGACAATTAGTGTTAGCATCCTCTTAATCCTAAAGACAAAGGAAAAGATCATGTGATCATAACTACTGAATTGGGTCATAAGAATGATGTGGTGAAACATATAATTACTATCCACTATAGAATAAAAAATGTATTATTTGATTCTAGATCAACCCAATATTTTATTTCTGAATAATTTTCAAAGGATATATTGTCATGTATTGGTGTGGATATAGATAAATTGTATAGCCATGGTTGTCAACCATAGAAACATAGCTTTTTCCATAGTTTTAAAAATCAGGGCCATAGCCCCCATAGCTATCCATGGTGGCACTTGGGCTATATCCATAGTTGTCCACCATGGCTACAGGGCTATATCCATGGTTTTCAACTATGGTTATAGCCCATGTAAATAGTGCCTATATCCCAGAAATAATGTTCACCCAACTACATTCGATCTTTGTAACTCCACTATGCTCACCATCCACCTTACCACTACACCCAATAGGCCTTTCAAAATATATTTAAATATTTGGTCATATATATTATTAAAATCCCTATCTATAGCATGTATAAAGTGTCTATAGACCTTCCCTCCATTTTTTTGTTGATTAATTTTTTCCCAGAAGAGTGGGAGAACTATAGCCACGGTTTTCAGGAACTATGGCCATATCCCTAAAAAAACTCTATAGCCATGGTTTTAATCAAAATATGTCTATATCCCTTGAAAAAAAATTTATAGCCACATTATTACTCAAACCGTGGCTATAACCCTTGGTAAAAACACTATATCCATGTTTATATAGAAACTGTGGATATATTTCTAGAAAAAAGACCCTATAGCCATGGTTTAACACAAACCATGGATATAGACTTCTCAAAAACACTCTATAGACACAGTTTTATAGAACCGTTGCTATAGACTTCAAATAAAAAAACTCAATAGCCACGATTTCACAAAACCACAGCTATAGCCTTCAAAAATATACCCTATATCCACGGTTTTATATAAAATCGTGTTTATAACTATAACAACCCCAGATTTTATGAGGATTATTATTGATGTCTTGTGTTGTATGCTGCACCAAAATTAGCTTGTACTATATGCAACATCGTATTAGCTTATATTATACGCAACACTATTCTTGGCTCGTGTTACACACAATTTCAAGTTCATTTTGTAGAAATTTTTTTATTCAACATTAAGTATAGATTTTATTTAATGTATAAATGAAATATGTTTTGATTATGTTATACGCAACAACAAAGGGAGATTGCACTACACGCATCCCTGACTTGGCTTGCATTACACGCAATCGTGACCTTCCTCGATATCATGTGTAGTACGCAATACCGGGTTTCACTAAACAATGATATATTATTATAATATTATGAACTAGCCGTTATGAATAGTATTAAATACATTTTGAATTTTATAACATCATAATTCATCTTACACATTCTATAGAACATGGTATGAGAACAAAATGAATTTTTCGGTTAAAATAAGTATTTTTCAAAAAATGGAGTTTTGCCGCCTTTTGATGGCGCACCGACATTAAATCTAGTTTTTGACATGTTAATAAGTTCAATTTGACAAAACAAAGTTATTATTTTGAATTACGATATTAAAATTTACTTTGGATCAATTTTTCATATTATTATGATAACTTTTATATTTTAATTAATAGTGAAAACACGCTATATTTTAATTAAAAACAACTTTTTCATTGTAATAATTCATATGGTTAAATTATAATATTTAATGGTTTTAAAGTATATATATAATATATTTTTACCATTTAATATAATTTATGTCATTAGCATTGATTTTACATTGAATTTATAGGTAAATCATTTCAATCTTTTGCAATGTTTTAACTTTTAAAACTCGTTTTCTTAACAACGGGATTAATTTTAAATTAATTTCTACAAAATATGTGATTTGAATATGGAAAAATTTATTCCATTTTTGGAATAATTAGGTCCAAATTATGTTAATAATCTACTTTTAATTTTTAGTCATTATGAATAGTAACTACGGTAAATTTTATTTACCATAGTTAAAGGTAAATTGGGCAATTAAGGGTAAATATAATATTATAAAATTACCCAAAAACTTGTCCTAATATAAGTGGATGATTATATTTTACCCTAAATCATACCTGGGTCGAAATGGAATCTAATGGAACCTACTTGTATTTTATTAAGACCTTTTATTTAGTTAAATTAAAGGAAAGTGAAATGTCGCACTCAAACTTTAATGATTAGATTATTTTTAATATAAGGTTATACAGAATATAATTTCTCTTATAAATACTCAATTTAAAGATATAATATTTTTCTTTATCATGGTAATTTATTTGTAATTTTAATAAATATTTTATTACCTTAAAATCTTATACATTAATGATGTAGAAATTATTTATTTAGTGAAAAATCAATAATATAGTATTTAATAAAATAGTAATACCTATCAAAAGAACCCAAAACTTGACCAAACTTTATTGTTAGAGTATATCTATACCTTAATAATCCAAGGGTAATTTTTTGGACCATTCGGAGTCTTATAAAACTGATTAGGACATTTATATTATTTTATTTTAAATGATGTAAAATATGTCACCTTCATAATTTAATAAATATATCAGTTTAAATGTTGTGATTTTAAGATGATAAATTCGAGTAAAACTATTATTATGAATTTTATTATACTTTTATTCATCATATGATTTTTTTTAATTTTTATGAAACAAATAATTATATTAAATGTTTATACAAAAATGATGTAGTAATTGTTTTATGAAGAGAAATACAAAATAAATGGTTTAATAAATATTAAAATAATCATTATATGAACTAATTAATGTTATAAAAAATTTATAGATGAATATGACTTGTTAGGAATCTATTAAACATTTTTTTTAATGTATCCTCTGTGTGGATTTTATTTAAATTCAAATAAATGAATAGTGTCAAAATGAACACTATTGTAATTTTATAAAAATAACATATTATTAAATTGTTTAAAAATAACATAAATATTTATAAATTATAAATGGAAATTTATATGGTCTAAAATGTCATTATGTAACCAATTATGGGTAATTCACAACAAATAAGTAATTTTTTTATAATAATTTAAATTTTAGAATATTATTACCAAAAATAAGATTAAATAAATTAAATAAGGGTAAATCAAGCTGATAAGGTTTAAAATAAATTTCCAAAATTTCTAGATTTTATTGGTTGATGAGATTACAACCCTATATCATATAATCTTCTAATATGAGTCATTTATGGAGGTTTTTAAGTGGGGTTTGATTTATTATAAATTAATATTTTTGAAGTTTCCAAAGGTGCCCCCCTCCTCCCTTATAAAAGGGCACCTCCTCCCTCTCATCTTCACAACACTTTGAGACTTCAACCTCGGCCAAACCCTGCCCATTTCTCTTCTCCACTTCCCTAGATACATTCTAGAGGTTCTCGTCTTCCCAAAATACCAACTCTAGTGCCTTAAGAAGAAGCTTAAAGGAGGTGCGTCGAAGAAGAGGTAATCTAATTTACCGATTCTTTCAAGTTTCTTTCTTCTTCAAATTCTTCTTCTTTAGTTTTTTCATTATAAAGTAATAACATCAGTATCAATAATATAATGATATGTTATTATACATATTAAATAACCCCATTTAACCATCTATCCATCCTATGGAAAACGAAATCACCGCGCGTATGTACATACGGAATATCGTCTCCACGCCATGGTGTAATCTTTTTTCCACCACCACCTTACTTGGATGGGTATAATGGTGTAAATTAATAACTATATATAATTATTGTAAAGTGATATTGATTCTAAAATATTATACATACACTTAATTACAATTACACGATCATGGGAATGATATAATCGCTCGTGCGTACGTACGGACTACCGTCTCCACGAACGCGATGAGATTCATCTTCCATGATTAACCATTAATGTATGATTCTAAAGTATATATATAATAAATAATCATGAAATATATTACATAATAATGATACTGGACTTATGTACATATATGTTTCATTTACTTAATCCCATTCAATTCAATAAAGAAATGAAAACAGCGTTCATGCGTACGTACAACCTACCGTCTCCATGAACGGTGTATTTCATTCCATTTATCGATCTATCATATATATTTATATACTGAATATATATTATATATAAATAATGTTTTAAATTCTAGAATTAAGTAAATTAGTATATGAGTAATAATATCAAGAACAACAAATCAAAACACGTACGATAAATAAAACGATTTTAACCAAAACACTTTTTTAACATGGAATTTATAAAAGAAAGGGTAATATAAAGTAATAAGTGAACCATATATGATATCATAACAATTAATATGATTCTGTAATAAGTCAATGACATTATTTAAATCATTATACTGGAGGTTCTGATACGTACGAATCATATCAGACCTAATCTAAGAGATAATATTTCTAATCTCATTTTTATCCGAGATTGTTTATTCGTAAGTATTTACTGGGGTTATATTTATCATCCATGTAGCTATTTTCTAAAAATGGTTTCATGTATGTTTAAAGTCCTTTTTACCCATTTTTGAATTTTACTACATGGTATGTAAGGAATCTTACTTTTTTTACGTTACGAGGTACTTTTTTGACTTTTCCATTAAAAGTACGAAGAGAATGTTTTTTCAACTTATACGGCATGAACGGATTTTTGCGGTTTCATGAAACCTTATTTTTATGAAGCTTACTCTACGATATTTCATGACTATTTTCAAAAAAATCCGTTTTCTTTTTATATTTCATGGAATTCTTCGAAAATAAAATGATTTTGAATAATAAAGGATATTTTCCTCAAGAATTCATTTCAAGTGTTTTATCAAAACCATTTTCCATCTAAGATGACATTATTTCATATGTGTATGTTTCAAGTTTAATGTTTATATGATTTATATGGTTTCACTTTTCTTTTGATGAAATGATATCCATTTGTTTTATATGGATTATGTTATGATGGGATGATGTTTATGAAACCCATTTTATTCTTTGGGTTATGATGAATGATTTATGTTTATTTTTTGGCACACGAAAGAATGATTTCATTATGAGATGGGTGGTACCAATATCTCTCTGCAATGCATTGGGTAAAGATTTATATCTCACGAGATAGACATGGATGGAATGTCAAGTTAATCCAGATCAGTAATACAGGACTGGAACGAGGAGCGAACTCGATTCAGTAAGGGACTTTGTCCACTATGATGGTCTTGGCAGCAATGACTTGGCTACTATAGAAATTATATCAAGTGAATAATGGTTTTACACAATTACATGTTTTATTCTCATGCTATTTTATCATAATTAATGTTCCATTATGATCTATGCCTTACGTACTACCATGTTTTATTTCATTGCTCAATATTTTGATGTATAAATATTATGTTCATGTTTTTAAGTTCAAATGTATATGGTTTGTTTTATTTTTTCCATGCTTACCCTTACTGAGCATTTGAGCTCACCATTTATATGTTTCCTTTTCCCCAGGATTTAAATAATGGTTTTAGGTAAGAAAAAATAGGGGAAGATCTTTATGGGAGATGTTGAAGATCTTTCACCACGATTAAAAGATTATATTTTGAGTTTCCAAAGACACTAAACTATTACAATCCTTGTGTGTCTATTTTTGTTATGTATTAAAAATTCTACAAATGTAATTTATTTTCCATGTATGTTAGTCTTTGGGTCTCAATAGTTGGTATCAGAGGGAAGGTTTAGTCATCCTTTGGAAACTAGGATGCGAAAAATTTAGTGAAATCCCTAGAGATATTTCTAAGGTATATCTGGGGATGTCTCTAAGGTTAATTATAATTATAGGTTATATTTCTAGAATTACGGTAATGATACTAGAATTAAACGTAAGATGTTAGATATTGAATGTAATCCCCCTTGATTATGATTTTTTTCCTCTCACACTATTTTTTGGGTTTTAGAAAATGGCTGGAAACATGAAGATTCGTGATAATGGAGGATATTATGGACAATGGAATGATATTATTCATGAGAAACCAAATAAAATTGGATCTGGAGGTCCACATATCGTTATTATGCCTAATCAGCAATCTCATAATATGATCAATAATCTCAACATTGGTAAGTTTCCTGACTCAACTAATAAGAGAAAGATGGAGTTTCATGATGATCATAGAGGAACGAAAGATCAATTTCCCTCATGTAAATCATGTGTGAAAAGGAATCAGGGAGAATGTTTCAAAGGAACTGGAAGATTCTTTGGGTGTGGAAAAGAAGGACACAAAGCTAGTAATTGTAAAGGAAAACCTTTAGTTAACACTATGGACAAGGATAATGGTATTTCTAAGACATCAACAACGGTTAAATGTTTTAAATGTGGAATGTATAGGCATTATGAAAACCAATTCCCAAAGGTAAAGTCTCATGAAGAGAATCAGCATGGTCATATGGGTAGTATTTATGTAAATGATGATGAAGAGACTACAAATGGTATGTGAGATCAAAGAATTGTTCAAGATCAGTCAATGGTTTAAGAAGGTAGTGGGATGATTACATATCAAGAGTAATGTTGTATAAGTAATCTCATGGTACTATGGAAGAAGGAGACAACTAAATATTATTACTCTATTGTTTCTCCTTTTGTTTTTGAAAGTATATGTTGAATAGTACTTGTAACCATGAAAGGTTGTTCAGAAATTTTTGGAAAGCACCTAATATGCGCATAATGAAGGGATAAGGAGATAATGAAATGTTTGATAGTATTAATGAGTTAATGACTGATATAAGGAAAAAGTTATATCATGTTTGAGTATATAGAGTTTTTGTGATTTTGGTATGTTGAAAGAGTTACCTTTTGACAGCATTCATGTTTTCACTATGGTTCTATGATAATTTATGCTTCAAGAGAATACATGATTATGGTATTCACATGTTTGGAATGTGATCAACACGATATATCTTATGATATATGGGGGATAAATGATGGTATTCACATGCTTGGTTAATTACATTTCTAGTAATCATTTTCTTTATACTATGAGATTGGACAGATATATTTTGGATAAGTCTAAAGACTGGAATGGATTATGTCAGACATCAGATAGTATTGTTTAAGGCTAAAACTTTTTTTGATATTATTTTTGTAATGTTATAATAGTGTTGTTTTAGAAAAAGGATAACTTGAAGGATGGGTGACAACCCATCACTTCAATCAATTCTATTGGAATCAAACCCACAACCGAATAGCGACAAGCCTTTATCTCCTACCACTGGCCTACAGGAAGCCCCTGGTTAGTAGAAATGATTTTTATTTTATTAATCGGTATGATAGATGAAGTATAAGTCCATTTTTGGAATCATATAAGATTTATATCACCATATACGGACTTATGTATTTTTAATAAATCATTCTAACCATTTGTTTGAGACAGATGGAATGACCCATCATTCTATCACATGATCTGCTAACACTTCAAGAATGACAAATTCAACTTCATTTCTTTGAGAGATGAAGTGGAAATTGTTTCAAGGCACAAACAACAGTGAGATTGTACCAAAATCAATTAAGTATTTATTCTAATTAAAAAATCTCAACTTTAGGGAATGTATATTGAAAACCAAAAATGTTTTCCAAGTGCTCTTATATGTGATGAATTAGGCGGTACCTTAGATCATCACAAATTTATGGCTTTGTGATTGTTGGATTTCTCATAGCCATGCTCTCTACCACTCTCCATCAGAACTTGATGGTTAGATTTCTCTACCATATCCATATTTTCACCTATGTTCTCTTATGTAGAATCCTAGTGATGAGTTAATTTGGATAACCATTATGTTTCATACATCACTTTTTAAAATTAAGTTTTAGTATTGTTTTTTACGATGTGGGTTTCTATGAAAGAAACTTTCAAGTAGTAAACTATTTATAACCCCAACGAATTTTGAGGGTGAAATTCCTTTTACTGGGGGTAGAATGTAACAACCCAAGATTTTATGAGAATTATTATTAGTGTATTGTGTTGTACGCTACACCAAAATTATCTTGTGCTATACACAACACTGTATTAGCTTGTAGTATACACAACACTATTCTTGGCTCGTGTTACACACAATTTCAAGTTCATTTTATAGAAATTATTTTTCACAACATTAAGTATAGATTTTGTTTAATGTATAAATAAAATAAGTTTTTATTATGTTATACACAACACTAAAGGGAGCTTTCCCTACACGCATCCCTGGCTTGGCTTGCATTACACGCAATCACAACATTCCTTGATAGCGTGTGTTGTACGCAATACCAAGTTTCACTAAAC
Source organism: Viscum album (assembly GCA_963277665.1). Lineage (NCBI taxonomy): Eukaryota > Viridiplantae > Streptophyta > Magnoliopsida > Santalales > Viscaceae > Viscum > Viscum album. Next base: position 939,560,338 of record OY728150.1, read on the forward strand.
AATGATATATTATTATAAAATTAATAACTAGCTGTTATGAATAGTATTAACTGTATTTTGAATTTTATAACATTATAATTAATCTTACACATTTTATATAACATGGTATGAGAACAAAAAAAAATTCTGGTAAAATATGTATTTTTCAAAAAATGGAGTTTTGCCGCCTTTTAATGGAGCACCCACATTAAATATAGTTTTTGACATGTTTATAAGTTCAATTTAACAAAATAAAATTATTCTTTGGAATCAGGATATAAAAATTTACTTTGGATAAATTTTTCATATTCTTCTGATAACTTTAATATTTTAATGAATAGTAAAAACATGCTATATTTTAATTAAAAACAACTTTTTCATTGTAATAATTCATATGGTTAAATTATAATATTTAATGGTTTTAAAGTATAAATAGAATATATTTTTACCATTTAATATAATGTACATAATTAGCATTGATTTTACATTGAATTCATAGGTAAAATCATTTCAATCTTTTGCAATGTTTTAACTTTTAAAACTCGTTTTCATAACAACGGGATTAATTTTAAATTAATTTATACAACTTTTGTAATTTGAATTTGGAAAAATGGATTCCATTTTTGGAATCCGTAGGTCCAAATTATGTTAATAAACTACTTTTTTTAGTCATTATGAATAGTAACTATGGTAAATTTTATTTTCCATAGTTAAAGGTAAATCGAGAAATTAAGGGTAAATATAATATTATAAAATTACCCTAACACTTGTCCTAATATAATTGGATGATTATATTTTACCCTAAATCATACTTGGGTCTAAATTTAATCTAATTTAACCTACTTTTATTTGATTAAGACCTTTTATTTAGTTTACTTAAAGGAAAGTGAAATGTCTCACTCAAACTTTAATGATTATATTATATTTAATATAACGTTATACAGAATATAATTTATATTATAAATAATAATTTGAAATATAAATTTTTTTTCTTTATCATTGTAATCTATTTGTAATTTTTAATAAATATTTTATAACCTTAAAATCTTATACATTAATGATGTAGAAATTATTTATTTAGTGAAAAATATAAAATATAGTTTTTATTAAAACAATAATACAATTCAAAAGGACCATAAACTTTACCAAATATTATTGGTCGAGTATATCAATACCCTAATCATCCAAGGGTATATTTGTTGACCATTTGGAGTCTTATAATATTGATTATGACATTTATATTATTTTATTTTAAATGATGTCAAAGATGTCACCTTCATAATTTAATAAATATAACAATTTAAATGTTGTGATTTTAAGATGATAAATTCGAAAAAAAATATTATTATGAATTTTATTATATTTTTATTCATGATAGGATTTTATTTTTAATTTTTATGCAACTTATAGTTATATTAAATTACTATACAAAAATGATGTAGTAATTGTTTTATTACGAGAAATACCAAATAAATGGTTTTATAAATATTAAAATAAACATTATATGAACTAATTAATGTTCTACACAAATTTTCTAGATTAAAATGACATTTTAAGAATCTATTAAACATTTTTTTCTAATATATCCTCTATTTGGATTTTATATAAATTCAAATAAATGAATAGTGTCAAAATGAACACTATTCTTATTTTATAAAAATAACATATTATTAAATTGTTTAATAATCACATAAATATTTAAAAATTATAAATGGAAATTTATATGGTCTAAATTTTCATAAAGTACCCAATTATGGGAAATTCACAACAAATAAGTAATTATTTTTAACAATTTAAAATTTATAAAATTATTACCACAAATAAGATTAAATAAATTAAATAAGGGTAAATCAAGTTGATAAGGCTTAAAATAAATTTCCAAAATTTTTATATTTTATTGGTTGCTGAGATTACAACCCTATATCTTCTAATAATTGAATATGAGTCATTTTTTGAGGTTTTTAACTGGGTTTTGATTTATTATAAATTAATTTTTTTGAGGTTTCCAAAGGTGCCCCTCTCCTCCCTTATAAAAGGGCACCTCATCCCTCTCCTATTAACAACACTTTGATCCTTCATGCTCAGAAAAAACCTTCCAATTTCTCATCTCCACTTCCCTATAAACATCCTGGAGTTTCTGGTCTCCTCAAAAGACTAACTCTATTGCCTTTAGACGAAGCTTAAAAGAGATGTGTCGAAGAAGAGGTAATCTCTTCTACCGATTTTTTCAAGTTTCTTTCTTCTTCAACTTATTCTTATTTAGTTGTTTCATTATAAAGTAATAACATCAGTATCAATAATATACTGATATGTTATTATAAATATGAAACAACACCATTTCACCTTCTAACCATCCTACAGAAAACGAAATCACCGCTCGTGCAAACGTACGGAATACTGTCTCCACGCCGTGGTGTAATCTGATTTCCACCACTAACTTACTTGGATGTGTATAATGGTGTAAATAAATAACTATATATGATTATTTTAAAGTGATATTGATTCTTAAATATTATACATACACTTCAATTCAATTCCATGATCAGGTGAATGATATCATCGCTCATGCGTACGTACAGACTACCGTCTCCACGAACACGATGAGATTCATTTTCCATTATTAACCATTAAAGTATTATTATAAAGTATATATATAATAAATAATCATGAAATATAGTACATAATAATTACACTTTATTTATGTACATATATTTTTCAATTACTTAATTCCATTCAATTTAATAAGGACATGAAAACAGTGTTCATTCGTACGTACGACCTACCGTCTCCAGGAACGGTGTATTTCAATACATTTATCGATCTATGATATATATTTATATAATGAATATATATTATATATAAATCATGTTTTACATTATCGAATTAAGTAAATAAGGATATGAGTAATAATATCAAGAACAACAAATCGAAACACATACGATAAATAAAACGATTTTACCCAAAACGCTGCTTTAACATGGAATTTACAAAAGAACATGTAATATAAAGTCACAAGTGAACCATATATGATATCATAAAAATGAATATGATTCTTTAATAAGTCAATGAAATTATTTAAATCATTATACAGGAGGTTCGAATATGTACGAAGCATATCAAACCTAAGGTAAGGGATAAATTCTCTAATATCGTTTTTATCTGAGTTTGTTTATTCATAAGTATTTATTGGGTTTATATTTATCATCCATGTCCCTGTTTTCTAAAAATGGTTTAATGTATGTTTAAATTCCTTTTTACCCATTTTTTTACTTCATTGAATGTAAGGAATCTTTTTTTTGTTTACATTACGAGGTACTTTTTTTAATTTTCTGTTAAAAGTACAAGGAGAATGTTTTTTTAACTTATACAGAATGAACGGATTTTTACGGTTTCATTAAAAAATATTTTCAGGAAGCTTACTCTAAAATATTTCATGACTATTTTCAACCAAATCCTTTTTCTTTTAAAATTTCATCGCATTTTCTGAAAAGAAAATTATTTTGAAGAATAAAGGATATTTTCCTCAAGAATTCATTTCAAGTGTTTTATCAAAACCATTTTCCATATGAGATGACATTATTTCATATGTGTATGTTTCAAGTTTAATGTCTCTATGATTTACATGGTTTTACTTTTATTTTGATAAAATGATATCGTTTTGTTTTATATGGATTATGTTATGATGGGATGATGTTTATGGAACCCATTTTAATATTTGGCTTATGATGAATGATTTATGTTTATTTTGTGGCACACGAAATAATGATTTCATTGTGAAATGGGTGGGACCTATATCTACCTCCAATGCATTGGGTAAATATTTATTTCTCATGAGATATACATGGATGGAATGTCATGTTAATCCGGTTCAGTGATACAGGACTGGAATGAGGATTGAACTCAATTCAGTGAGGGACTTTGTCCACTATGATGGTCTTGGAAGCTATGCCTTGGATACTATGGAAATCATATCATGTGATTAAAGGTTTTCTACAATTACATGTTTTATTCCCATGATATTTTATCATGATAGATGTTCCTTTATGATCTATGCCTTACGTACTACCATGTTTTATGTCATTTCTCGAGATTTTGATGTTTAAATATTATGTTCATGTTTTTAAGTTCAAATGTATATGGTTTGTTTTATTTTCTCCGTGCCTACCCTTACTGAGCATTTAAGCTCACCCTTTATATGTTTTCTTTTACCCAGGATTTAAAGAAAGGTTTTAGGTAAGAAAACAAAAGGGGAAGATCTTAATGGGAGATGTTGAAGATCTTTCACCACGATTAGAAGATTATATTCCGAGTTTCCAAAGACACTAAACTATTACGATCCTTGTGTGTCTGTTTTTGTTATGTATTAAGTATTCCGCAAAAGTAATTTAATATCCATGTACTTTATGATTTGGGTCTCTAAAATAACATTATTATAAGTACCTATGTCCATAGTTTTGGAAAACCATGGTTATAGGTTCGTGTATATAGCTTATTTTTCTAATAGTTTCATTAGGGTTATTTATCTCGAATGGTTGGGGAGAATCTCAACATTGTTGTTATGCCTTTTTCTCAAGATTATGATTAGGTATTTCCTGAATACTTTCTTGGTCTTCTCTTGAATCATGAATTTAATTTTCCAATAGAACTCATACCTTGGGCTACAACAATTTTAAATACTCTATATAGAAATAACCCAATTCAGTTATATGAATTAAAGAAAAAACTCTTGGAAAATATTGATAATGGATTCTTATTCCCTAGTGTGTCACTATGTTGTGAACCTATTATTTTTTGGGAAGAAATGTGGGTTAATGTGACTTTGTATTGATTATTAAGAACATAACAAGGTCATTGTCATGAATAATTATACTCTACCTTATATTGATAACTTTTTCGATCAACTGCACATAGTTGAATACTTTTCCAAGATTGAACTTCATTCTATATATTATCAATTTTGGGGTAAAGAAGGCGGATATATATAATTAAAACATCCATAAAAGGTATAAAAATTCTGAAATTATATTCATTCCATTTGTAAATACCAGTGCCCATGATATCGTAAAGGATCTAATAAATTTGATCTTTAGATATTACCTTGATTAGATTGTGAAAGTACTTATAGATGATATTCTGATATATTCAATGTTCAGGGAAGATCTTGAAAATCGTAAGAGGATTTTTCTAAAAACCCTGAGGAAGGAGAGAATGTATGGTAAATTTACCATGAGTGAATTTTGGATAAAAAAGGTACATTCATGTTTTATATAATCTCAATTGAGGGTGTATCAATCAATCTTTAAAAGAAAGATGTTTTTGAACACTACACCAGACTAACCATGGTAACCTACATCCATATTTATTTGGTTTAGAGGAAACTACCAATGATGTGTGAGATATTTCTCATGACTATTATGTCTAATAACCAAGTAACCTTATAAGGGAGAGAATATCCTTGGAACATATGGATTGGAGGAAAATTTCTTTGAGCTAAAAAAGGTTGGTTCATTGACCTATACATACACTACCATATAGTGTGGAAGGGGTTGTAATATTTGGTGATTTTTAAAATAAAGTATTGGGATGATTCCTCTTACACAATTATATGGTGATATATTTTTCCTCATGCCAATTGAAAATTCATGTACAAAATTACTCGACTGATGATTTGGAGTTCAAAGCAATAATTTTTTCACTAAAAATATGGAGGAAATATATTTATAGTTAATGATGTGTTACATATATTAATCATAAAATATTAAATTATATATTCATATAGTAAGAGTTGGATATGAAGTAACAGAGATGATTGTAGTTGATTTAATATTATGAATGATCAATACACTTCCACCCTAGAAAGTTATACAAGGTATTTGATGCTCTATGTTAGAAATACCATGCTAGTTTTTCTATGATGATTATTTTAAAATATCCAATACTTATGGATTTACAGAATATCAATCATGAATTCATTATTAAATGGTATATATCATATCTTTATTGGATGAATGTTCATACATTCGTCCATGTGAGTATTATAGAGGTTCATAAGAGTGATGTAGAACTTCAGAAGAATGTGAATAATGTTTTTAAGATCAACCATGATTTTTTTGAATGATAAGGTTTAGGAACAAAGTATATACCCAATGAATAACATACTTAGAGAGGGAGCTGTTGGATTAGTCTCATAGTTCATCATTCTCTATTCATCATTGATGTTTGAAGATGTATAGAGATCTAAAAGTGAATTTATTTTGGGATAACATGAAAATGGATATTGTAGAGTATGTATTTTGATGTCTAGTATGTTATAAATTTATGTCATAGATAAATAATTCTTAGGGTATTTTACAATCATTACCCTTAAAATAATGGAAATATGAAAAATTAGCATGGATATCATGACCAGAGTCACGAAAAAATCTAAACTGAACAATGCAATTTGGGTTTTAGTCAATATCCTTATGAAATAATCACATTTTATTTTCAATAGGGAATATTTTTTTGAAAAACTTTCTAGAGTTTACATTATGTAAGTGGTAAGATTTCACGGATTATAAAACTCAATTTCATCAGATTGGGATATAATGTTTACCTTGAAGATTTATATAAGTCTTTAGTAGACTCTGGATAGAGAGTTGAGGTTTTGTATTGTATATCATCCTTATACATATTTTCAGTCTAAGAGAATTTTACAAACCCTATAAAATATTTTGAGATCATTTTATATGGATTTTAAAGGTGGTGCGTATTAACATATTTTTATGGTTGAATTTTATTACACAAAATACTTTTCACTCAAACATACTGATGGATCCTTATAAAGACCTATATGACAGGAAGTTCAAAACTCCAAAATTATGGGAATAATTTGGATAATTAAATCTATTATTTCCTATAATAGATATGTAAATAACATTAAATTATAGAGCTATTTAGTAGAAAATATGAGATGTTGAGAGTTGCTAGAAAAGTTATACTGACTACCATCAGTGAGATTTGGAGTTAAAATTAGGTGATAAGTTATTCCCATGAGTTTCCCCATGGAGGAGGGTTATGATATCTAGAAATAAGGGGAAATTTATCCCTAAATATTACAATTCCATTTAAATGTTTGATCATATTGGGATACTTTATTATCACTTATCCCCTCCTAAAAATATCTCTCAAGTTCATTAAGTGTTCTAAGTATCTCATTGAAAGAATTACATACTTGATCCTTCACATATAATGAATTAAAAGGTTGTACCACTAGAGTATTATCTCCCTTATAAGGAATAATTAGTTTATACTCTAGATTTAAGATATAAATTTCTATGGATGAAGACTAGTCATCTTGTAAAATTTCTATGGTGAAACGATAAATTTGAGGAAGCTATCTGAGAACATGAAGATGTGATGTGACAGAAGTATCCTATATTGTTTGAATAAATGTGTTGGAATTTTAAGGGATAAATTTTCATATGGAGGTATAATGTAACATGTATAAATTTTATGAATTATTTATCTTTAAATAAATTTTATTTCTTTGATATTTTTCTTCATACAACACATGTTTAAATGAACCATGATATAAATATTATTTTATCATGTAGTAGTTATCGCCTCACCAATAGATTAGAGGGTATGAATATTGATAAATAAAATAATAAAAATGACTTTTTAAATATTTATAATATGAATTCATTGGTTTTTAATTAGTTATAAATTAAAATAAAATCATTTGAAAGTACAAATAGATGGTTTTTCTGAAAAATTATTTTTATGCACACAATGTGTTTATATCACAATAACTTGAATTAATATCTATTTATGAATGATTATAATAAAATTAATAGATAATATAATCAATAAAATATTTTAACATTCATCAAATAGTTTTTACATTGCAAGGAATGAAGAAAACCACTGCTCTCTTTCTTAAAAATGCATTTTTTTTAAACAGATTTGTTGTGTTTTTCATACTTTTTTAAAAATTCTTTTTTCCAATTATCGAAATTGAATTGGGTAAAATATATTAAATGTTTTTTTAATCATACTAATTAATATAATTTACCAATTTCAACTTAATTTTGGTTAATAATTAATAGTAAAAACATTAAAAATATGTTACTATAGTTAAGGTTGATACAGTTTTATCAGGGGTTAACATAAGAGACAATGTTTAAAATTCACAAAAAAAAATTTATTTAATTTGATTGGTTGATGGAATTTCAATATTATGATTCCTTTATTATAATATTTGAAATTTTTTATCCACATCAATTTAGTAAGAAAATATTATATTTTATTCTTTTGAAAAATTCAATGTGTGTCATTTTCCTCCCATATAAAAGATTACTACCACTCCACCCTTATTTACAAATCATGAACTTTAAATATCTGAAAAAACAACCCAATACCTTCCGAAAAACTATCAAAACATCATTTAGTTACTGGGTTGATCAAAATACTACCCTTTTAAGGAGTCAGGTGTAATCCAAATTATGTATCTTAACAAAGAGGTATAATTCTTAACAGAGTGCTTTCAATTTTATTTCATACTATACCTACTATAAATCTTTGGTATACATTATAAAATAATAAATTCAACATTTTAAATTTTATTAATTGTTATTATGATTATGTATCAATCATTTTCCACCTCCTATCCATCAAATAAAAAATGAAAGTATCACTTGTACGTACATGTGGAATGTCGCCTCTATGAAGTGATATGCTCTATTTTCCATCACCATCATTCATGGATTTTTATTATGATGTATTTAATTTTTATATATTATATTTATGAAATTATTATTATTATATAATCATAATATCTTATCTACCATCATAACTTCCCATCCAATGGAAAATGATAATGTCATATGTGCATATGTGTGGACTACCACCTCCACGAATCAGTGTGATTCATTTTTTATTTTTTATTTACATGGATAGTAATAAAGATGTATATTTGAATATATTTTTGTCAATATAATAATAATTATTCTATAATGGTTAATTCTATATTACCAAAAATTATTTCCATCGTTTTAGAAGTGAAAATATCACTCGTTCGTACGTACCGACTATCATCTCAATGAATTTATGTAAATTATATTTCTAACCTAATTTATATGATTAATTATAATATTGTATATAATGTATAAATATGATAATTATATCATTGTTAATATTTTAGAGATCATGAATCCAATACCATGGTGCATGTTTTGAAACCATTGAACTAAAACAAGCATGGAAAATACACCAACTTTACCCAAATGATTGTTTTAATAAAGAAATAGATTATAAATGGGTAATTATAAATTATAATGGAATTATAAATAGTATTTTTTGTACTAATATTATTATATAATATATTTATAATAACTTCAAATTTATTATACATGATATTTGAATTTGTACAAAGAAAGATAGAACTTTAAGTAAAAGATTATGTTAAAATCACATTTCTTTTCCAGATTATCTATGCAAAATTTAAATTGAGGGAAGTTATATAGATTATAACCTTTAAAAAGAATATATTTTATTCTCATATGGTTATCTATAATTTTTTTATGTATTCGTACCAATTTCCAATCTTTTTAATTAAAATTATTAAGAACTTGTTTTTTTAAATGATCTTATTTCATTATTGGTCAAATAAATGTTTCTTCTATGTACATAATCTACAAATTTTCTTTTATAAAAGTTATTAAATTTATTTTAAATTTTTTAAAAAGTTAATTTCACTACCTTTTATTTTATTTATAAATATTTTGAAACTAATATTTCTCAAATTTTTCCAAACAAGAGATTTTTTACCTCTTACCAAATTGTGAAATGAATCTTTTTTAACACATACGATATGAATGGATTTTTATAATATCATGACCATTATTTGATTTAATGTTTTGTTATAATTTGATTTGGATATTTTCAAAAAAAAATATTTTTTCAATATTTTTGTAATATTTTGGTAAATTTGTTTCAAAATAATATTATATTTTCACATGTTTTCAAAGAAAGGTTTGAATGGAATTTTAATGGTACTTTTAATCTATTTTAACATATTTTAAGGATTGTTATGATTCTCTGAGGACGTGATCTAATAATAACATATTTATTTCTATAGTTGTCTTATGATGATGATGATCAAATGATGATTCTATAAAACCCATTTCTTTCAATGGGTTAATTAATTTTTAATGAAACATTTTTTAAATTTGTTTTTTCATGGATTATATTATAATGAAAAGATGAAATATTTATGAAACATGTTTATTTTACATTAGTTATGATTTAAATATATTATGAATGTTTTATGATCTTATGAAGAATATATATAATATTTATTATTTGATGGATTGGCCAATAAGTATATATACCACCAATACATTAGATAATGAGGTATATTTCATGATATAATAAGGAATAGAATGGGGAGTAATCTGGGTTTAGTAAGGGATGTTATCAATGATGATAACCTTTGTATTGAACCTAAACTAAGCAAGTAATGGAATGAGGAGTGAACCTAATCTACTATGATATCTATGGTAATGAGACTTGGATAACGGGATATAATTTTATATTCTTATGTTTATTCCAACAAATTATGTCTTTTTCTTATGATATATTCCCATGGATTATGATTGATTATGGAGGATTCCAGACACTTATCACTTATGACTTTTATTATGATAAAGCCTTGTGTCATAACTTATGATTATTGATTATTGACTAATTGGTTATGATTAGCATAAATTATTATCATGTTATCACACAATCATTCTTATCTGAAGATCACTTATGATATTTTTTTAGTATATATTATGTTTAACCTTACTGAGCAACTGAGATGACCCTTTAAAATGTTTCCTATCATTATGTTATAAATACTTGTTTTAACTGGGGTATGTCTAATAATTATTCTATGTGAGAAGACATTTGTGGTAGGTATTGAAGCTCTTTCAATAAATAAGATAATTATGTATATATTCTTCAAAGATTGTAAATATTTAAGGTTTTGGGGAATGTTTCGTTATGATATAAATTGAATATTCATCTAAAATGATGTAATGTATATGAATGAAATTATTTTTTCACCTAATTATCTCTTAATGTCGTTGGTTATTCCACACCGATAGCACCTAAAATTACAAAACATACTAACATACCAATTTTCTATGCAATTAATCTTTGGTTGAACCTTCACATTATGAACATCAGAACTATATTTCACACTAATACCCTAAGTCATTATACCATGGATTTGAAGATCCTCTGAAAAGTATATAGACTTCACTTCCTATAAATTAATGGAATCTATTCTATACATCATCAAATAAATAAATGAATTAAAGTAATCATCCATGGAATTTAGAAATAAATAGGCATGGTAATAAACCAAAAACTAAACATAAACATCAGATATGTTAAGAAACATCAAATTATATTCATCTAAATGAGAAAAACAAGTGTTTTGGGGACTATTTTTAAATAATTAAGATGATTTTTCTTTGATAACCATCTTAAAAGTGAATTAGTTGTATAAAGATGCTCAAGTATCAACCATATGGTGTTTTAAAAAGTTTCATAGACCACTTCTCATAAGGTTTTGTCACCTAGGGTGAAAAAATAAGGGGTTGGATATATTTAAAATATTAGGGTCTCTATATTTAAAATAAATAAAAGTCTTATTAGGGGGAAATAGTGGTGATTTTATTCTATATTCATTACAAAGAATATTCAAGTCCATAATGAACATGAATACATGTATCTTAACTCTACATAAATTAAATTTATTCACTCTATCAAACATTTCAATCTCATGTTTTTTCAAATTCATATCTAGACTCGATAAACCCACTCTAATTATAATTATTTGGGGAAGGTTTCTGAGAAACCAACAACACTCACTAGAAAAGAAGTAGTGTATCAACAACCAACTACATTTTGTTTAAAAAATAAATATATATTATAATCAAACTTTGGAGAAGAATATAAAATAACAAGAAATCATAGTTTCACAATAGAGATTGAACCAAAATCAAAGCCACATGCACAAATAAAAATATAAAAATGTTGATAACATAGTAAATTACATGATTCAGACCATTGTGGTCTTACTCTATATAAATATTACCACCCCAATAAAATTATTTTTTCATGAAATTAATGGTATTTAAAAAATCAGAAAAATTATAATGATCGTGCAATGAGAATATACAAGAACTACAAGAACAACCTAGTGATAATAATGTAAATAGGAATGAATAAACCATAAAAAATAATACAGGTAATATTATTCAAAAAAATAGTAAATCAAATAGATGCCCACTTACTAAGGCTCAGTCTCACCTATCAAAACCCCTTGAAGAGATTTTACAATCGATTTGATCTTCCTCATTACCCATAATACATGACCTCTCCACAAAAACAAGATTCTCATAATCAAACATGAGTAATTTCTCCAACAAATTCTTAAATGATACCTCTCTTGATTGTATAATATCTATCACCTCTTGATTTCTCTTGACTCACACTTCTTTGATATATGTTTGAAAATAAAAAAAACATTGGATCCTTATGTACTTAAATCTGAAGAAACAACACCTCTAACAATTTGAGGACACATGTTCATCCACAATGTTTATTTAAGAATCTATTGTAAAAACCCAAATAAATGACACTAAAAATAGATAGATTTCCCATTGCAAAAGGGTAGCATGTCGACTGTGTAAATTCCCCCTTATTTTGTGTGAAGGTAAGACAATGTGTGTGTTAGCTTTGAAAAGTTAAGTTCCTCACTCCCTATACTACAGAAGGGTAACCATATCACCACAAAAAGGTAAAATTCCCAGTGGTCAACTATGTTAAAGAAGAACGCCTTATTCCTAATTCACATAAAGGTGACCTCTCTCCCACTGAAACTCATTTCAGGGTAAAACACCCCTCACATAAGTGTATTCCTACATCCTGTAAGGTTAAACTGTGCTTCTTTAAAGGAATTCCACCAGCATATAAGATAAATTAAAAAATCAAATAATTTCTAAAATCAAAAATGGAAAAATAAAACATGAAAAAATTAATGAATTTGACTGAAAATAGGATATTAAAATTCATAAAAAAACTAATAATGAAAAAAATTCAATTTGTAACAATACACAGACCAAATTCAATAGTTCCACTATCCTTCCACTTTTTTCATGATGTTCCATCATAATTACTCTCAATTATATCATGTTTTATTATGAATGGTAAAATTTATTCTATCCCAAATGGTTATTACTTGGTGGCATAGTGTAACCATATTAACCAGTCAATTTCGTTCTACTCTCAAAACCCATAAGATGATTCTTATTTACTCTTAATTAATATGAAAAATAATTTATAAAACACATATACAATAATTATATACTATTGGATAACATTTACCCCACTAACATAATGTATATATATGATAGAATTTATCAAAATCTTTCTACTTAAACATCCCCCTTATCATCCTTATACATGTTTATATATATGCACTACTAGAAAAACAGGTATTTGCGACGGGTCATTTGCGACGGGATCCCGTCGCAAATGGCCTGTTGCGGAAAACGGCGTCGCAACAACACTTATTTTGCGACGGGCCCGTCGCTAAAGCCTTTTTTTGTGACGGTTATTTTCCCCGTCGCAAATAGTACTCCGTGTATTTGTAAAAAACTTTTAAAATAGCTTTTGCGACGGGACCCGTCGCAAATAGCTTTTGCGACGGTACCCGTCGCAAAAACTATTTTTTTAAAAAAATAAATAACTATTAATAAATTATTTTAATGCATATAATAATACTAGTATTTGCGACGGGCATAGTATCCCGTCACAAATACTATAAGAAAATAAAAAAAATAAATTATTAATAAATTATTTTAATTAATATAATAATAGAATTATAATTCACAAATAAAAATAATAAATTATTTTAATTAATATAATAATAATATAATTATAATTCAAAAATAAAAATAATAGAATATTAATAAATGATTTAATTAATATAATAATATTAGAATTATAATTCATAAATAAAAAAATATTAATAAGTTATTTTAATTAATATAAAAATAATAGAATTATTTTACATTCAAATATTAAAATAATTCAAGTATTACAAAAAATATAATTAAATTATAATATTATAAAATTTTAATATATATATATATATATTAATATTATAAAATATAAATAATATTATTATTCATATTAATATTGTTATTTAAAAATATAATATTATTAATATTTTATAATGAGACAAAAACTAAGAATAGAAAAAAAAAATTTTGATTTCCCAAATTTTATAACATAAATACAAACTCTAATCTGAAAGAGGGGGGGAAGGTGGAGGATCTGTAGATGGTGGTGGAGGAAACTCCATCCCTAAAGCATGAGTGAGTCGGCGCATGTACTCCATCTGCTCCTGATGCTGCTGCTGCCACCGACTCGTCTGCTCCTTGTACAACTGCTGCTGGCGTCGACGCTCCTCCTCATGCTGCTGACGCATCTGCTCCTGCTCCTGTCGGAGACTCTCTATCTGTGCAGTCTGAGATTTCAACTGATCCTCATACTGTGTAGTAGAAGAAGATGCACGAGCTCCTCTCGAGCTGGACGCCGACATCGCAACACTGCCATAATAATCTCCGGGAGTCAGTCGAGAGCCGATACCAACTACCCGGCCCTTCTCGAAGGCATACTGGGTGGCCTCCATCCATGCCGCCTCATCAAACTGACGGGCAGTGGTCTGATCTGATGACTCGGCCTGACTCTCAGGTCGGGCATGTGACGCTGCGGCCTCATATGACTCCTATAGTTGCAATTTAAAATTAAAATTGTTAATATATTATATGCAGTTAATTTTTAAACTTGAAAACAAATAATACTGACCACTATGTGATGCTGACGATCACCTCTGAGCTCCCCAGTAGCAGGATCACAATACATCCTCAGATATACGTCGTACTCTGTAATATCGGGGTGCTCGACAGCCTATAAGAATAAAAAATAAACTGTTAATATTTATAGTTATATAAAATATTTATAAATAATGTACGTACCAGATGATGTCTATGAGTACTGAAAGAACGACTCCTAGCTCGATGAGTCACCTCTTGTCTCCCCCAATTCTGCCTCCCCACCGATGATCTCCTCTGAAAGGCACCACTCAACCAGTGCGCACAAAATCCATCCCATACATGGGATGAAATATACTCTGGTCGGTGTGCTCTACATGACTCCTCAAAATCTGACACTCCTGCTTTCTTCATCGCAGCTTTTCTTAAATTGTGCAAAAACTGACGAAGGCGATCACGCATGGCCACCTCCCATGTCTCGTGGATGGCGTCACGCATGGTATCCTCGATCGGATACCATAAGCCCTACAAATAAATCAAAATATCAAGTTAGAAATGAAATAATTTTCAAAATAAAAATTATTTATTTACGTACGTACCAACCAATGGCCGAACATGGCCTGCTGTACATCAATGGGAATCTGCTCCCATGTGGTCCACGGCTGATAGAAATAGTTGCGCAAAATAGCGCTGCCCTGTCCGACAGCTATATGCGGAAAACTGAAAAAATAATAAACATTTATTATGTGAATAGATTAATGAAATCTTAGTCAAATCCACAGGTTATCACACAGGTTATCACACCTCCGTGTGCGTAGATCAAACCCAAGACGTGGACGTCGCTCGGGTACGGGGTTAGGAATCATCAATCGTGCAAGATCGCGCCCCCTCCACGTACTCCCTGGAGCGCCTGCAGGCTGAGGGTCATCTGTCAGCAACGCATCCGCATCGAAAGTCAGGTCAGCATCCGCCAACTCACGAAATGTGGCGTCGTCCATCTGAAATAGAAAATGTTAATGTTAGTAAATAATTGATAATTACTATTATAAATACATATATACATATTATGATTGTATATGAATACCATGTAATGCTATCAGTGTTCATCTTCATCATCATCTTCATATATGTCAATGTCATCTTCATATTCCTCCTCAACATCATTGATATCCATTCGAGTTACAGTTGCTTCATCTCTTACCATTTCAAATTCATATGTGACATCATTAACATCATCGTCATCACTGACTCTTAAATGTGGGGTGTCGTCATCGATACTCATGTCTCTTTGTAAAAAAGATTGATTTTGAGTACTCTCTTGAAAAACTTCAATTCTTTTCACATCAGTGAAAGCACATTCACTTTGACTAAACTGATTCTCTCGAATTTTGATATTTATTATACTCCACCAATCAGTCAAGTCTCTTGATGTTTCACAGTACTTTGCATAATAAACTTGATATGCCTGTTGAGCCAATAAGAATGGTTCATTTACTGAGAGAACACTTTTACATTTAATATCGATGATTCCATGAGTCGGATGAACACACACGCCTCTCTCTGTATCCAACCACCGACATTTGAACATGGTTATGTAATGTTTTCCAAGATAACAGAGATCAATGATTTCATCAAGTATGCCATAAAAGTCAACTTCATTTTCTCGATGATGAGATCCTCTCAAGCTAACTCCACTATTCATTGTTTTTTTCGATTCCCCATATGCATGTGTGTGGAATCGAAATCCATTCACCACATATGCATTATAAGTTTTAACAAGTTTGGAAGGTGGGTTACTCAATACACACAGCCGTTTGTCAATTTTATCAGCATGTCGAGACACCTGAAAATTTGTGAAATAATTATCAATATAGTAAACTATACATTGAATGAGTTGCTAAAAGATAAAGAATTTATGTTACCAGTTTTTGAAACCACTGAGAGAAATTTTTCAGTCGACGTTCTTCGAGAGCAACTGCTGTAATTTGTGGAATTTGTTTCTTGATATGATTATCATACAACCTATAAAAACGAAAGTTATTTACTATAACATAAATGATAGAATAAGTGATATAAACACTTACAGTACAACTGATGTCATCTCTTCACAGTTGAGCAGAACATACATATGAGCTCTCTGATTTTCATCATCTGAAAGCCAGCGTTCATAAACTCCACCAAAACCAAGCTCTGACTGGTTGAAAATAGATAATTGATTGTCGATTTCATCAATATTCCTCTTGTTCCATCCCATTCGGTTGTGTTTTGAAGGATACTCAGATTCAAAATAATGGGAGCAGAAATAAGATATTTCCTCTTGCAAATAAGCTTCTGCAATAGATCCTTCAACAGATGCTTTGTTACATACTTTTATTTTCAATTTTTGCATGCATCTTTCAAATGGTTACATCCATCGAAACTGTACCGGACCTCCACATTTTGCTTCATATGGCAAATGTATCATCAAATGTTCCATTGAGTCGAAGAAAGATGGAGGAAATATTTTTTCCAGTTTACATATAATTACAACAACATCTTTTTCATGTTTTCCTAGAGCATCATAATCTGTCGTAGCCGCACAAATTTACCGAAAAAAAATGAGACATGTCTGTTATGGAATCCCAAATCACAGAATTCAACAGACCTCTTAATCCAATGGGTAGAAGTCTCTCCATTATAACATGACAATCATGACTTTTTAATCCAGTAATATGACCATTCTTTACACATCTACCCAAATTAGAAGCACAACCATCTGGAAGTCTCAAATCTGTAATACTGACAAAATAATAAACGGTTTTCTTTAGACAGTGTATAAGTTGCTTTTGGTTTCAGTAACCTTTCTGTTCTGACATTCTCAAATAGTTCCAATTCTGGATGCCTGCAAATTTGGGCAAGATCTAAACGTGCATTTACATTGTCTTTGCTCTTTCCTGGCGTATCCAAAACTGTATGAAACAATTTATCAAAATAGTTCTTCTCAATATGCATGACATCTAACATGTGTCGGACCAACAGATCAGACCAATATGGCAAATCCCAAAATATGCTACGTTTAATCCAATTGTGTTCTTTCCCAAAACCAGAAATTTTCTGTTGGTTTATTGTGGGACCAAAAGTGATGGGAGGTAATGAAAATACAACTGATTTTAACTCCGAACCTGATAGCATTTTTGGAGGTCCATCCCTTTCAACTGTTCCTTTTCTGAAATGAGATCTGTTTCTGCGAAAAGGATGATCAGCTGGAAGAAATCTGTGATGACAGTCAAAATAACAAGGTTTCTTTCCATAAATGAGCATAAATGCTTTGTTCTCTCCCATATAGTAAGGACATGATTTCTGACCATGTGTACTCCAACTAGATAACATCCCATAAGCCGGGAAGTCACTTATTGTCCACATCAATGCTGCTCTCAGTATGAAATTCGGTTTCATTGCAACATCATATGTACTGACACCAGTACTCCACAATAAATTTAATTCATCAATCAATGGCTTCAAATAAACATCAATATTTTTCTTCGGATGTCCTGGAATTAGTAAAGTCAAAAAGATATATGGCTCCTTCATCAACATCCATGGAGGTAAATTGTACGGAGTTAAAAAAACAGGCCAACATGAATATTGACTACCATAAGATCCAAACGGACAGAAACCATCAGTGGAAAGGCCCAGTCAAACATTTCTAGCTTCTAAAGCAAAGGATGGATGCACTCTATCAAAATGTTTCCATGAATCACCATCGGCTGGATGATTCAAGCTTTTATCGGTTGAAATATTCTCTTTATGCCATGAAATCATTGTCGCTGTATTCTTAGACATGAATAAACGCTGAAGTCTGGATGTAAGCGGAAAATATCTCAATTATTTTTCAGCAATCAAACCAGACTTCCCGTGTTGTCCTTCTTTATATCTCAGTTGCCCACACGTAGGACAACTATCCAACGACTCATTTTTCCCAGAATATAAAATGCATTCATTTAAAAATGCATGAATCTTCTGACAAGTAAGTCTCAAATTTCGAACCAGCCTCTTACTCTCATAGTAATTTGCAGGTAAAACATTTCCTTCAGGTAACAGTGTTTTCAGCAAAGAAAATATCTGGTCAAAACATGTGTTTGACATTCCGTTATCTGATTTGATAGCCATAAATTTTGCAACTGCTTCTAATTTTCTCATGTTGCAGCCAGGATATAATGCATCCTCAGCAGATTTCAACAACTCATAAAATTCAGACAGTGCCAACTCAGGATTTGAAGCTATATCAGCCGGAGTTTCTGTATGTTGAACAGATGAACCTGCAACATCATGTACTAAATCTTGAAACTGGGATGGATCTGGAATCAAGTTGGTATCACCTGCTTTGGAACTACGTTCACCGTGTTGATACCAAAAAACATAATCTGGTTGAAAACCAAAACGCAAGAGATGTTCTCCCACTTTGTCAAACGTGTCAAACGTTCTCAATGCACATTTTCTGCAAGGGAATTTTATTTTTCCTTCTGAAACAAATTCTGAATTTGATGCCGCAAATGATAAAAAAGACTCCACACCCTCAACATATACTGGATTTAAACCAGAACCGTTTGGATTTCTACGTTGATTTATCCATATGCGGTCACCTAATAATGATTGTTGATGACCTCGTTGTTCCATATTTCTCTATAAAATATAAAAGCATTACTGGTTTTGAATAATTTGTTAGAAAAAACACTCAAGTAAAGATTGAATATATTGAGAATAAAGCAAAACATGATACAAATATTGATAATTTTAATATTATATTGATTTTTTATTATTTTAATAATACTAATATAATTTTTTCATAAACATTAATTATATAATAATAAAATTATTAAATTATTAGTATATTTTATTATTAATATTAAAATAACATAATTTTTTATATTATATACAATTCTCCTTTCATCTGTGTGTTTAACATTCTGTCTCCACATGTAATATTTGCATTCACTTTCACCTCTCCATTAGCGAGTAGGTTGATAATTTTGAAAAAGAATGCGAATATTACATGTTGAGACAGAAAACACACAGATGAAAAGAGAATTGTATATAATATAGAAAATTATATTATTTTAATATTAATAATAAAATATACAAATAATGTACTAATGTTATTATTCGTAAATATTGGTAATTATTCCAAATTATTGGTAATTATTTCTAATTATTGTTAATTATTTCTAATTATTGGTAATTATTTCTAATTATTGGTAAATATTGGTAAATATTGGTAAATATTGGTAAATATTGACCAATATTTGGTAAATATTGGTAAGTATTAGTAATTATTGGTAACTATTGGTAATTATTGGTAATTATTACTAATTATTGCTAATTATTACTAATTATTGGTAATTATTACTAATTATCGGTAATTATTACTAATTATTGGTAATTATTACTAATTATTGGTAATTATTACTAATTATTGGTAATTATTACTAATTATTGGTAATTATTGGTAATTATTGGTAAGTATTGTTAATTATTACTAATTATTGGTAATTATTACTAATTATTACTAATTATTGGTAATTATTACTAATTATTACTAATTATTGGTAATTATTACTAATTATTACTAATTACTGGTAATTATTACTAATTATTGGTAATTATTACTAATTATTGGTAATTATTACTAATTATTGGTAATTAATACTAATTATTGGTAATTATTACTAATTATTGTTATTTATTACTAATTATTGGTAATTATTACTAATTATTGGTAATTATTACTAATTATTGGTAATTATTACTAATTATTGGTAATTATTACTAATTATTGATAATTATTACTAATTATTGGTAATTAATACTAATTATTGGTAATAAATACTAATTATTGGTAATTAATACTAATTATTGGTAATTAATACTAATTATTGGTAATTATTGGTAATTATTGTTAATTATTGGTAATTATTACTAATTAATGGTAATTATTGCTAATTATTACTAATTATTACGAATTATTGGTAATTATTACTAATTATTGGTAATTATTACTAATTATTGGTAATTAATACTAATTATTGGTAATTAATACTAATTATTACTAATTATTGTTAATTATTACTAATTATTACTAATTATTGGTAATTATTGTTAATTATTACTAATTATTGGTAATTATTACTAATTATTGGTAATTATTACGAATTATTGGTAATTATTACTAATTATTACTAATTATTACTAATTATTTCTAATTATTACTAATTATTTGTAATTGTTACTAATTATTGGTAATTATTACTAATTATTGGTAATTATTCCTAATTATTGGTAATTATTACTAATTATTGGTAATTATTACTAATTATTACTAATTATTGGTAATTATTACTAATTATTGGTAATTAATACTAATTATTAGTAATTAATACTAATTATTGGTAATTAATACTAATTATTGGTAATTAATACTAATTATTACTAATTATTGGTAATTATTGCTAATAATTGGTAATTATTACTAATTATTACTAATTATTGGTAATTATTACTAATTATTACTAATTATTACTAATTATTGGTCATTATTGGTAATTATTACTAATTATTGGTAATTATTACTAATTATTGGTAATTATTACTAATTATTCCTAATTATTGATAATTATTGGTAATTATTCCAAATTATTGGTAATTGTTCCAAATTATTGGTAATTAATACTAATTATTGGTAATAAATACTAATTATTGTTAATAAATACTAATTATTGGTAATTAATACTAATTATTTGTAATTATTGGTAACTATTGTTAATTATTGGTAATTATTACTAATTATTGGTAATTATTGCGAATTATTACTAATTATTACTAATTATTGGTAATTATTGTTAATTATTATTAATTATTGGTAATTATTACTAATTATTGGTAATTATTACGAATTATTGGTAATTATGACTAATTATTACTAATTATTACTAATTATTACTAATTATTACTAATTATTGGTAATTATTGTTAATTATTACTAATTATTGGTAATTATTACGAATTATTGGTAATCATTACTAATTATTGGTAATTATTATTAATTATTACTTATTATTAATAATTATTACTAATTATTGGTAATTATTATTAATTATTACCAATTATTACTAATTATTGGTAATTATTATTAATTATTACCAATTATTGGTAATTATTGGTAATTATTACTAATCATTGGTAATTATTGGTAATTATTGGTAAGTATTGTTAATTATTACTAATTATTGGTAATTATTACTAATTATTGGTAATTATTACTAATTATTACTAATTATTGGTAATTATTACTAATTATTGGTAATTATTACTAATTATTGGTAATTAATGCAAATTATTACTAATTATTACTAATTATTGGTAATTATTCCTAATTTTTACTAATTATTACTAATTATTACTAATTATTACTAATTATTGGTAATTATTACAAATTATTACTAATTATTACTAATTATTGGTAATTATTGGTAATTATTGGTAAATATTGGTATATATTGGTAATTATTGGTAAATATTGGTAATTATTGGTAATTATTACCAATTATTGGTAATTATTACTAATTATTGGTAATTATTATTAATTATTACTAATTATTACTAATTGTTGGTAATTATTACTAATTATTGGTAATTATTACTAATTATTGGTAATTATTACTAATTATTGGTAATTATTACTAATTATTGGTAATTATTACTAATTATTACTAATTATTGGTAATTATTACTAATTATTGGTAATTAATACTTATTATTGGTAATTAATACTAATTATTGGTAATTAATACTAATTATTACTAATTATTGGTAATTATTGATAATTATTACTACTTATTGGTAATTATTACTAATTATTGGTAATTATTATTAATTATTGGTAATTATTACTAATTATTGGTAATTATTACTAATTATTGGTAATTATTACTAATTATTGGCAATTATTACTAATTATTGGTAATTATTACTAATTATTGGTAATTATTACTAATTATTCCTAATTATTAAAAATTATTACTAATTATTCCTAATTACCATTAACTATGAACAATACTAATAATTTAAATTTATTAAGTAACAAAACAATGTAAACAAAATTAAATTACTACTAATTAAGAATAATTGAAACTAATATAAAATTAAAAATAAATATTAAATTAAAATATACATAAATACCTTGAAAATTGATCTGCTCTGATCGTTCTTCAAATCTTTAATATCAACTCCGGAGAAAAAAAAAATTAAACTGGAGAAAAAATGAACTTTAGAAATACAACTTTGAGAGAAGAAGAAGATGGAGTTTGATAATGATTTGAAAAAAATGGATGGGGTATTTATAGGTTAGATTATTTGCGACAGGTCCATTTGCGACGGGATTCCCGTCGCAAATAGTGTTATTTGCGACGGTACCCGTCGCAAATACCTTAGCCAATATTTATTACGGTCAACGGTTAAATAGTTATTTGCGACGGTACCCGTCGCAAATAACCACCTGCCGACATACTATTTGCGACGTGGGAATATTCCCGTCGCAAATACCTTTTACCGCCGCCGGTTATTTGCGACGGGAATATTCCCCCGTCGCAAATAGTTTTCCCGCGATTTGGCGCGCAACGCGCGCCAGTTCTTTTGCGACGGGGAAAGCAATCCCGTCGAAAAAGCCTACTTATTTGCGATGGGTAAATACCCCCGTCGCAAATAAGTTTTTCACGGGGCTATTTGCGACAGGATTTATTCCCGTCGCAAATAACCCGTCGCAAATACCCATTTTTCCCGTAGTGATGGTTCACTCATTCACGATCATGTCATTAAATTTTATTAAAATTAAATTTATTTATTTTAAATATAATTACATATTAACTATGATATGATAGAGTAAAAAACGATATACCATCACCTTGCTAACTATCATTTTAAAATATTATTTATCTACTACTATCACAATTCCTCCCAACTATTTTATAATAAATTATATGATCAAAATTAAATACAATTTTTAACAAAAAAAATTGACTGGAATTAAGCATGCCATTCATGAGAATATAAAGCATGTGTTTCCAAAACATCTCCTAAAAACCCTCATCCCATATTTATTTAATAGGATTATGTCAATCAACTTCAGTGGGATTCTATATATCCTCCAATCCATCACTCATATAAAATAAAATTATGAAAATATTGAATGTGAAAATATATGAAATACAATTCCTAACATCCTAACAATCCAATGATCAATATATAGTTGACTAATTTCAATATTAATTAGAAATTAATTTATTATACTATTAATTTATAATTGATTAATTATTATATTAATTTGTAGTCAAATAACTATAATATTCATTAGGAAATCAATATATTTTTTAGTAAAACAAATTAATGATAATTGTTTTAGTTTTGGAAGAGGAAGTTTTATTTATAGAAAAATCACAAATGGTGAATTTATTATCCATAAATAAAATAAAATTATTTAATAAAATAATATCATTAATAAATTATTCTCCCCTTTTTTAATGACTAAAATGATCAGATAAATAAGTATCCCCTTAGTTTTCTTAGTGGACAATTAAATAAAATGAATTATTATACTGAACAAATAAATTAATTTTTATAATAGAGAGTGTAAATCATACAATTAAATTCATTAATGGATATGTGACATATAGAGTGATCAACCCCCCCCCCCACGAAATAAAATCCTAATATTTAATCCTATGTTTTTTAGATAATTGGATAATCTTTCTACATGATCTATTGTACATTTCTCAACATCAAATATAGATTGTCTTATTTTGAAATTTATGTTTCTAGAACCCATCACAATGTAATTAGGATGATATTTTCTTTAAGGGAAGCTAATTTTAATTGATAATTTAGTTAAAATATAAGAATTCCATGGTTTTAATTTTAATTTTTAAAATATTTTATTTTTATTATTTTAGTGTTTTCTTGATCATCTAATACATTATAATATATAATTATTTTGAGGTGATTAATAAACACTTTTATAATATTTTTATCATGTGTTTTTTTTCAACAACTATTAAAAATATATATAAGATGAATCATTCATGACATATTACTATTAAGATGAAATCATTTGGTTCTATAGTTTTTTATGTTTCTGAAGTTGATATGCCTAGACCGAATGATAAAATTAATGTCTAGTGATTTAAACATTGGAAAAAATGTTTGTAGATTTGGTTTACAATTAAGGGTATCTTGATTAAAATTTAATACAAATACCTAAAATAACTTAGTATGATTCCAAAATCGATGAAATTTATATGTGTAATAAAGGGGAAAATTAAAAAGATGGATTATTATTCATACATTATCAAATTTTCTATTTTTTAATGCCCCATGGTTGTTTGTATCATAACATTTTAGAAGAAGTTTTAATTTTGATATGGAGTAGGGTTAGATATTGAATTGCGATTCTTATTAGGATTAAAAGTGTTTTTACATCCATAATTGAGGTTTTATATGTGTCTTGAGACTTGACCGGGGGTATAACATCTTGGTTATTCATTGGAGCAGGACCAGATTGGCCAAAAGATGAATTTTCTACAGTTTCTTCCATTCACACTATAAACATTGGGGTTCACCCAATCTATGGGTCTGGATGAGGGTTTAAATTCCTTTTGATTGTTATTTTTTCTATATGAACCATAGTTCTTATTGTGAATGAGGTCCATCTAAGGGATGTCCCTTCTACATTGGTCCATTCATGTTTTCAATGCACTTTTTAAAATCAATTCACTGAATGGACCCTATTAGTCACACCATGAATGGTTCATGGGTGTGTGTTTTTAGATAATGGAAATATTATCCTTTATACTTTATGGTTTGACATGTTTTATAGGAGACAAGAGCTTTATAGAGGCCTTTTTTCTGATTCTACCCTCAGATGACCCCTCATTATCCCACTTTGGCTTTGAGTGATTTAAAATGTAGTTCGGTGAGATCATATCTTTTTTTCTCCATTATTAGTCCCCTTAATATCTATTTATTTTATGGTTAATTTTGGCTAGTATTTAGAGATTATTTCCACTAGAACATGGTGTAAATTTTCACAATCAATGATGATTTCATGTGTGGTTGATAGAGGAGGTCCTGAGAGGAGGAACATACACTATATTTTCTCATTTAGGTTTAGGTAAGAACCTTATTGATTTTACTTAATGAATATTTTATAAAATTAGATGATATTAAAGGATATATATGTTCTATAGATTATTGATTTTTTATAATATAGTTCCAGATAAGTGTGATAGACCTTCCACAGGTGGTTGGTCGAGGTTTTGGTGCATTGGTGATGCCCAGTTAATTCTTAGGTGACTTTGTCTCTATGATTTAAAATTAAAAAATTAGTTATAAATATTTATAATTATTTAATTATGTCTTATATATTGCGGTAATTTATCGGGATGATGATATATCATGGGTGAGGCCTAACAGAGTTTGGCAAGGGATTAACTATGGTATTGAGGTAGGTGACCCATTCAATAGAGAACCATATGTCTATTTATGCATTAATGTGCATGACTGAATAATTTCATGGTTTTTTAAAGGAGTTTTTGACTAAGGGTTCCCTATAGGATATCAATAGGCTACATGTTCATTTAATGAGTACTCTTTACCACTTAAGTGAGTTATTATCTCCCAATGTCTATGTTTCTTAGTGGTATAAGTGATAGTCAGGTTGATGTGAGGGCTTCGGTAGGTCACATGGTATGATATATGAGGTAGTATAACCTATGTTGCAATCCTATATATTTTGTCTTGGCATGAGTGGATTAGGAATGAGTAATGAGGGGTCAGAAAGTTTTATATCTATTTATTGATGAGAAAATCACTCTTCAAAACATAGGTGACTCTTAGAGATCATTTGGAGAAGTATATTTATTTTGATACATTCCATGGGATGATAGAGAGGGTTTCCGAAGAGTATTGAGTAAAAAGTTCACCCTTAGAAGATGTGTGATCTAACTGGATCATAAAATACCAAAATATTTCACCATTTTAGATTAATATTCAGTACATTTAACAATTTTACATTCCTGATGATCATAATGGTATTGTGACTTTAGAGAAAAGTTACATAGTAATCATATTTCATAAAGAATATTAATCATCTCCTGAAATTTTATTCTCTCATTGTATCCTTCTTGTAAATTTATTACAAAAAAAATTCAACATAACTGGGGGAAAACTGAAATATAAGAAATGGGGAGCTCAAATACCTAGTTAGGGTAAACATGAGAGATATCAATCCATGATAACATGAAAGAATAAGATAGGAATAAGGGTATGAGATCATGATAATAACCTTAAAATATCATACTTGTTCGGTCATAGATCATAAATCATGGGTTATGGTATAATGAGTTAGCATTTCAAAATACATGAGTCCGAAGAGTGAAAATCATCATTAATAATTTATGATCCATGATATAATATTATAAAATTGAGAAATTTTCATAGGAATTATGGAAAAATTAGAAGATTAGAAAATAATTTGTTTAGTCAAGGTTCACTTCCAAGACTGTAATAGTGTAAACAGTCCAATAGTGGATTGGGTTCACTCCTTATTCCATCATTTCCTTATTCATGGTTCACTCCCAAGACTATCATAATAAACACAACCCCATACAAAATTATGTTTATTCCCAATTTATTCCATATTAACTTATTTGATATCAATCATCACCTAATTCATTTTAGTGATTTAACGGACCCACCCTTATCATAATGGAAACCATGCATATGTGTCTCACAATATCATAAAAATATTTAAGAATTAATCATACCATAACCTATGTAAAAGAAATAGGTTTCATAAATATTTCATTATCACATAATCATAATCCATCTAGGAAAATAACATGGATTATATCATTACATCATATTCCCAGTGAAGTATAAGAAAAATCAAAGGTTAATGACATAAATGAAAAATACCTTTAAAATAATACTTAAACATTTCATTGATAAAAGTGGACAATATCATTTTCCTTAAATATCTATAAAACTAAAAAACTTCTTGTATTTTGAATATAATATTTTCTTTGAAAAAATAGGGAAATTTTTAAAGTCAACATTAAACCAATGAATGGTCATGACAGTGGGAGAATCTATTCTTGTAGTAAATGTTAAAATAAATAATTCATTCACACTTTTGGTAAAAAGTATAAAAATAACTCATTCTAAATGTATCAGGAAAATTTTTTTAAAATTTTTTAAAGTAAATTAAAATCTGTTCAAAAAAGTCTATAAATAATTATTTTATCATAGAAAATAACATTCACGAAAAATTTTAAAGATCAAGGACATGGAAGAAAAAGTTCATCAACTAAAGAGGAAATAGGGTCAACATTTATGAAAAACAAATTCCACCATTTTAAGTGATAAAGAGAATAAAATGGTACAAAAAAACTAAATTTTTAAAGTAATAATATTATAATAAAATAGTTGGTTTTTAAATGATATGGATAATATAATTTCCCTCAATGGAAATTAATAGAGATAATCCCAAAAAGAAATGATACTGTAACATAGACCCTTACCTCAAGTCTCATATTTCTTCATACACATTCAAATCTCCTATATAATAATTATAGATTTATTAGAAATATATTATATAACCAGATTCCTTTATTACTGATTTTTTATCATTTCTCTATAATTTCCAATTATACTTGTATTAACAACTCTTCATTAAAACGGTCATTCAGGTGAAAACTAGTTCATTATTATGCATGTTTCGGTTCGATGGTTACTGTAATTGCACCTTGATCATGGTTTAATTTTATATAGAATAGTAATCATGATAAAATTATCATATTTATTCATTATATACAATTTTTTAACCGTTAATATTAATTAACGATGAAAAATTAATTACATCACTTCATGGAGAAGGTAGTTCGTACGTATGCACAAGTGATGTTTCCATATTTCGATGAATGAAATGAAATAAAGTTAAATAGTAATTCAACTTTAAAAAACATAATTATATAATAAAAATTATATGTATTCATTAAATCTATCTTTATGACCATCCACGTAAAAAGGAAATGAAAAACACATCACATTGCTTCTTAGATGTGGTAATCCACATGCAAGCACGAGTGATGTTATCATTTCCAACAGATGGGGAGGAGATATAAAATTTATATAAAATTAACATTAAAAAATATCAGTATAGTATATATAATTATTTAATAATTTTATGATTGAAAAGTAAAATTTTTATGAGGTTTAAGAAGAAACAAACAGGAAAATGATCGGTATGAACATAAACCTCTTCTTCAGGTATCCTCCTTTGAGAGGAACCTTAAGAATAATTGGATGGGTATTTTTGGAAGATAAGTTCATTAAGTTCATGGATAATGATTTTGGGAGAGTATATTATCAGTTATTTTTCAGGTGAAAGGGAAAATTTTGTGTGTTTAAGAGAGGATATGAGGTTCCCTTTTATAAGTGAGGGGAGTGGAACACTTGTAACTATAACAAATACTAAAATATAATAAAATAATTACTATTTGGGAAAGGTTTAAAATTGCATCTATTTCAATGGTATTATGATATAGAGTCAAAATTAATTCACCCAATGTGATTTATACAGGTTTTCATTCGATTTTAACCCTTATCTATTTAGTTTAACCCCTCGTTAAATCTTTCAATCTTTACTGTAGTAATGAAATTATCCCTTAGTTACTATTCATTATGACCAAAAAATAAATAAGACTCGTAATTTTTTTAGAAAATTATGATTCCAAATATGAAATCTATATCATAAAATTTACTTCCAATAAGTGGCAGAAATTCATTATAAAATAAGCACACAAAACACATCAAAATCATTTTCAAAAAAAATATATTTTTTTGTATAAAAATGAATTTATTATTATTCTTTTCCTAGTAAAAAAATTAAACTAATATTAAAATATTTTATTTAATATTTCATTAGAAAATTAAACAAAATAATTCATCAATAGAGATTAATTTATTTTATTAATATTAAAATACATTATACAAATAAAAATTGTTTTGAATAAAACAACTCATTTTTTACATTCAAATTATTTTATTTTAATTTCTATATTATTTATAACCAATGAATACATTTTCATAATGTGTTAAATTTTTTTTTTCATAATTTAGTTCTTCATATTAACTTCCACCAATTTAAGGGCCGGACAATACCTATCACTTTTAATAATAATATTTTAATAGTATATCAAAAAAAATTAAACTTGTTGTTGTGTGTAAAGAAAGTTGTCAAAGGAATAAAACTTATTTAATGAAAAATATGTCATGTCATATTTGGGATGTAAATTCTACCCAAATTGTAAGTATTTTTCTCTTAAAAGTCCATTACTCAGATATAGACAAATGAGGATACATTTTCTTCATTACATCCTCTCGTTCTCATGTCACTTCCTCAAATTTATGGTTTCACCACAAAACATTGACCATGTTAGCAGTCCTATTCCAAGAAACATTATATCTTCAATTAATAATCTCTATAAATTATTCCTCAGTAGAGATATAATTATCAAGTGATAATACCTCAATGTTAATTACTTTGGGAGTATCATGTATTTATTTTCATATGAGAGATACATAGAACACATCATGTACTTAATATATATTTGGTAGACGTGTCTACCGGTAAGACAATAATCTAATACAATCAATAGTTTTGAAGGTATTGAAATATCAAGGGCTCATATTAATATTCTTTCCAAATTTCATAACATTATTTCAAGGTGATATTCATAGTAATACCATGTCACTAACTTCAAATTATAGATCTTCCCAAAACAATTCCATACAACTTTTCTATCAACTATGATCTTCAATGATGTGTTGTTGAAATGGATCTAACTTTTTATTCCACTTCCTCATCTTTTACAGGTACCAGCAGATTTCTTTCTCAAAATTTATCCTTGGACATTATATATGTGCACATCCTTACACATTGGGATTCATCAGGATTCATATGAATTACTAAGTAAAATATATTATTGTAAGAAAACTTGACTAGAGAAATTTATTGATCCCAGTCACATTTTAAATCCATATAAAATTATATCAACATATATTAATGATTTTTTTTTATTCCATAAAATTGAATATATTTATTAGGATTATATGTAGTGATGAAGTTCAAATCCATATTCAAATCTTGTTGAAAAATTCTTCAGAACATCAAGGAAAACCTTAGATCCCAATCAGATACAAAATAATGTGGTAATCTATACAACCTTACCACTTACTTAATGCCAACGAGGCCGTACCCGAGTGGTAAGGGCTCTTGTATGGCATCCAAGAGACCCGGGTTCAAAACCGGGTGGAGGTGAATTTATGGGGGTATTATAGTAGTATTGTAGCAGTTACTGTTCGGTACTGTAGCAGCCAGAACTATTCACCTGATTTGGGCCTTCGGGCCACCTGTTTGGGCCTACGGGACTCCAGGGCCTTTGGGTCATCAATGGCCTTTGGGCCATAGGGCCTCCAGGTCACGTAGACCATGGAGTAGCCCAGTTTACACAGAACAGGCCCCAGAGGAGGATTAGAGCAATAGGAGTAGCAGCCACCAGATGCAGAGCTAACCGAATTGGAAGAATGAGAGTGTATGGCAACAGCCATCAGGACCAGGCACCGTGCATCTTTGCACGGGGCAATTCTAGTTGATCAGCAATGCAAGGTATGAGCTAGGTGATCAATGACACAGAAAGCTGGGAGGGGCAGTTCAAGTGGGTTGGGCCTACGGGTCATGTATTAGACATGGTATGCCTCTAGGCCTTCTGTTCATGTATTGTGGTTTTTTCATGCCTTATGCCTTGGGCCTACGGGTCATGTACGGGTTCCCCTTCAACCCTTAAAAAGGGGATTATCCACAATAAAATAAAAAATAAGGACTTTAGGCCATTCGGGCTTACAAATTCCTTAATATACATCCTAGAAATATGATCAAGAGAGAAATACTATCTAACTTCCATGAAATGTGGTAAGATAGTAAGGTGGTCTATTAAAACCCAAATTACATTATGTCCTTTATATATTTTGGGAGTTTGATGGTGAAATATATGATGACTTTTTCCATTATTTATTTGGTATGGGTTATAGTTGGGACATACCCATCATCTATCACCCACCCTTAATATACTAAAAAACATGCATCGAGATACACACTCTAAAAAAACCCTTTTCTTGTTTTCCCACTAGAAATACTCTTTCAGATATCTATACATATTTGTACTTCCTGATTTATAGAGAAAAATATACTATGAGCTTCATCCAATAGATCATTGTTAAAACCTAATGCTAATTAGTCACATACTTCCTAACCATATCATTCTATTATAATCATGGTTGAAATAAAGATCATTACTCACATTTTCTATAGCCCCGCATCTTCTTTATTTACCTCTTTATTCCTGAATTGAATGGATAATTGAATATTG
This sequence comes from Viscum album, assembly GCA_963277665.1. NCBI lineage: Eukaryota > Viridiplantae > Streptophyta > Magnoliopsida > Santalales > Viscaceae > Viscum > Viscum album. Next base: position 939,592,709 of record OY728150.1, read on the forward strand.
AACTGACAATGATAAGATATTTCTCTCTTATTTATTATTTCATGATATCTTCTTCTAATTCATATGTATTGGTTCTATTTCAATCCTCATCATGGGATAACTAGTATATTCTTTTTTAATAAGGGCATAGGCCTTCATGCTATCCTTTCCTGGGTGGCAATGTATTAAGTAATAATAATATTTAATTAACTTTAACCACCTTATTTTCTGCATATTTAACTCTTTATTTATGAATATATACTGAATATTCTATTATCTATATAAATATCATATTTTGGACTACATAGATAATTCCTATATATTTTTATTTCAAAAATTACTACTGCCTAATCCATATCTTTAGTCGGGTAATTTCACTCATGAATTTTTAATTGGTATGATGAATAATAAATCGCCATATCATTCTGTATGAGGATGCATCCTAATAACTTCTTTGATTCATCACTATATATCACAAAACCTTCTCCATTATTATATAGTGTGAGTAAATGTGTACCAACCAACCTTCTCTTTAGTTCTCTAAAATTTTCCTCACATTCATCTATACAAAGGATCATGGACCCCTTCCATGTTAACTTTGTAATTAGATTTTATATACTTGAAAAATATCACACAAAGCATTGGTAGTATCCAAAAAACCTAATAAAACTACATACATAATTATTCATGGTTGGTATTGTTCATTTATTAATAACTTAAATCTTTAAAGGATCAACTTATATACCCATTCAAGAGAATATATTACCCAAATTGAAAATTTCTATAACTATAATCCACATTTTAAAAATTTTGAATACAAATTGTCCATTCTCAAGGACTTTAAAAAAATCCTAAAATGATATTAATGATATACCTTGATCTTTGAATGTATAATAATATCACCTATAAAGACTACTACAAACTAATTTTATTAATAAATAAAGACTCTACTCATTGAATTCATAAAGATACCAGGGGAACTGGTAAGTTGAAATAGAATCAATATAAATTCATAATGGACATACCTTTTATGGATGGTTGTCTTGGGTATATCCTCCTACTTAAACCATAATATATAATACATAGACTGAAGTTGAAAATTGGATAATTATTGATCTCCACATATTTGATAAAACAAGGAATCAATATGGGGTAGAGTTTAATTATACAATATATTTAACTTTTTATGTTCTCAATAATCAATTCAAAGATTCATTGGCCCATTTTTATTCTCAATAAATAATAGTTTCACCCCATAGTGACACTCTAGGGTGTTTGAATCCCTTAGGAATATTCTTCTAGAGACTCTTTTTCAATTCCCACAACTAAATCAAATCCATTATATTTGGCGTCTTTGAAATAAGTATATCCCTAGGTTTGAGTTTTTTTGAAATGCCAACTTCACAATTTGAAGGAACAATAGGAAAGGATACAGGAAATAAATCATAATTTTACCAAAAAATAGGAATATATTCACTGTTGATTTTATCCTCCACAATTTGAGATAAATATCCCTCATGAATAGTTAATAAGACCCATACAACATAAGTAATTTCTATTGAAAGTTCATATTCAACCTATTACTGAAATATAATCATATGTTATTTTGAGATATAAAATTTCATATCCCATCCTTAGAAATTTTTTTGGGATCTATATAAATAAATTCAATCCATGCCCAAAATAACATCAAATTCAAATATAGAGAGATTAAAAATATTTAAAGGAATCACATTCACACAAACTTCTATCAGAGAGAATCTTTAGACATGAGATACGATCATTATACCATTAGAATTTTTCATCAATAATTCAATATCTAATCTGTGAGGTGGGGCTATGATCCCATGTAAAATTGTTTTTATATATAATAATGGATAAAAATAAAAAAATTAAGTCATTTTACATGTTAGAGTAGATGATAAGTCTAAATTTAACCATATTGTTCTCATGACCCACAGTTCTGGTTATGATCGCATGAGATTACCATTTAACTATTGGATTAAGGGTTCGTTAATGTCGATTACCATCATATACTCTTTAATTTGGTAATGTTTTAGTGTAATGCACATAAACCTTTCAATTTTAACATTGGTGTGTTTGTGTTGCATTAAATAAATATTTCTACCAATTATTTTTATTGTCCCACCAATTTATATATTTTCATAATTCACTTTCTGGATGTCATTCCTTTCCATAATTGAAACATTTACCAGTCCCTTGAATACAATTTTCCTCATAATTATGTACATGCTTCTAGAATAAAGGAAGATTAATTTTTACACCTCCATTGATTTTATTTCTATAATTTTTTTGAAACTCCATCTTTCTCTTATTATCAAAACCCTAAGATTATTCAGAATCTCCACTCTCCAATTCTACCTTAAGAGTACATAAAATTATTTATTTATAACTACTAAAGTCCCTTATGGTTTGATATTTTTAGAGACTTGGTTTTATAAAATTAATGTTCTGAATAATTTTTCATTTTGGTCCAATGATAAAACCAGAATCAAACATTGGAAGTCCAATAATATTCTCCTCATAGGTACTAATAGCTTCAATATCCTTCTTCATAATTATAAATAATTCCCATTCCATTTTGGTGTGGTGAGTATCGAGAAAGTACGTACTAAAAAATACCATATTAAAATCACCCCATTAAATAGAGTCAATTTAATCCTCTTACCTCATATTCTTAATAATATTCCACTATTATTCAGTATTTCCCTTCAAATGATACAATTCCAGAAGAACATTTTCATGCTCCGAGAACTGGAGTACGAAAGATATATTTCTTGTGGGACTGATACATTTCACAAAACTGAGTAGATTAGAGCACCCACTAAAATAAGGTGGATGTTTTCTAATGAATGTAACACCCCAATTTTTTATATGTATTTCCTTTTAAATAACATTAAATATTTTGATAGCTTGTTTTACACAATACCTCGAGTCTAGATGACCTTGATATTTAATTTGCATTAATAATTTGTTTGTTTGATTGAAATGTATGAATTGGATTAACAAAAATAGTAAATGTACATATATTTTTTTCCCAAAATTAAAATCTATTGATTTATTCCTACTAAATAATTATCAAATTTTAATAAAGTCCTTTAAAGATTAAAAGTCCTATTTTTTAAAGAAATGAATTTTTTACATGTTATTTATTAATATAAAAAAAGAATATTTATCACTTTTAAAAAGATATTCTAATTAAATATATTAATAATGTATGAATAAATATTAATAGGTTATTTATATAAATTTTATGAATGAATATATAACCATTTAAAGGTAAAACTTTTTATTTTTCATAAAAATGTTTTTATTTTCCCAATTTGTTTTTATCATAATAATTAAAAATAAATCATTATTAATTTTTATTTATTGAAATATATATATATATATATATATATATTCAATTAAATATTTTAACATTCATTCTATAGTTTTTACTGGGAATGAAATGAATGAAAATTTTGTTTAATGCTTAAAATGCATTTTTATAAAAATAAGTTCTCATTTTGTTTTGAGAGATTATTTTAAAATTATTTTTTTTCTCTTATAGAAGTTGAATTTGATAAAAATGGATTAAATATTTGGAATAACACTTTTCAATTTTTCTAATGAGGTCACACTCATTTTTTTCATAGTGAATAATAAAAAAAGTAAAAATTGGTTGCTACAGTTCTAGTTTAAATGAGTTTACTGGTGGTTAAACAAAGAGATAAGGGTATGAATAAAACATGAAATTGTATAATTATTATAAATAGAAGATATTTAGATCATATATTATCTTAAGTTCTAATCCTTTTCCATTTGGATACACTTTCACAAGAAAATGGCTTTATATTATTTAAATAGTTTAAGTAATTCCATGTGTGCTCTCTCCCTCACATACAAAAGAACACATATTATACCCTCATATTTATAAATTTTGATCATTATATATCATAAAATTACAAAAAAACCATGTTATATTCATTATCTTCCTTATAAAGGCGATTTTATTATATTAATACCAATCTTTCAACGACAAAGATGTAATCCAAATGAGGTCTCTCAAAGAAGAGGTATAAATATTAACCAAGATATTTTAATTTTTATTACACTTCCACCTTATGTAAAACTATTTTATCCATTATAACATGAAGAAGATAGTATCATAAATAAATTTGGATTTTATTATGATAATGTAACAACCAATTTCCTCCTCCTCTCTATCAAATAAAATATGAAAGTATCGCTCGTGGAAACGTGTGGACTACTACCTCCACAAAGATATATGATTAATCTTCCATCACATCCAAAAATTGATAGATATAATTTAATATTTAATAAATATATATTGTATTTAATTCCTAATTATTATTTAATTATAAAATATTATTTATCTTTCTTTCCTTCTTTTCATTAGAAAACGAAAACAACGTTCATGTGTACGTACCAACTATTATCTCCATGAAAAAAGTAATTAATTTTTTATCTACATTTTATTTAATGTTCTCATAACATAAAGATATTTTTTGAAATATTTTTTTTTCAAATAAATTTAATCTTTTTGATATCATTCATTACACACAACATTTAGTTTATCTTTCACTACACGCATAATTGAGTTTAAACGAAACATGTAGCAGTGTTAAAATAGAATTATTTAATATGGTAGTTATCATATATTCATTGGTGTGTAGGGTATTAATAAGATTAAATAAATTATGAAAATTTATGATTTACACTTTTATATTTAATGGATTATTTTTTGACCCAACAATTAGAATTAAAAATATAAACTATTCTAAAATAAATGAAATCTTTTTCTGAAAAACAATTTTTATGAACACAAATATTTTTTAACTGAACAAATTAAAAAAATAATTTTTGGTGTACTATTTTAGTAAAATTTATATTTTATATATTAAATAAATTTGGATAAATTTATCTTATGTGTTTTCTATTTAGGATATAATAATAAATAAAATTTTATGCATAAAAACTTTATTTTCCCAAAAAGAGTTTTTCCACCTTTTGCGCACTTATTTTAAAATTATTTTTTGTATATTTAAGAATTTTTTATGAAAAAATAAATTTTAAATCCCAATTTAAAAAGTATATCTTATTGAATTTTTGATAATTTAATGAGAATATGAATTTCTTGATGAATAGTGAAATATACTGGTGTTTATTAAGAATTGTCATCTCTTTCAAAACATTTAGGCACTAAAAAAATGTTTTCAAATGGATTTAAAAGTAACATTCGTTAAATTATATATATATTAATAAAATATATGTAATTTTAACCGATTTTATATAAATACTTTTCAAACTTTTGATAATTTTCTCTTTGAAAACCTGCTTTCTCATCGCGTCTACAGGATTAATTTTAAATTGTAATTTTAAACTTCTATAAATTGAATTTGTAAAAAAAGATTGCATATTTTAAATATTAATAATTTATATTATCTATTAATTAAAAACTAGTTTTTGACTAAAATTAACAGTGAAAAAAAATTAATAACCGTAGTTAAGGTAAAAATGTGTTTACTATGGGTTAAACTAAAACAATAAGGGTAAAAATTAACTAATAACTCACCTAAAATTTATTTTATTACCATATTTTGACCATATAGTGTCTAATTATTTATAATAGTCTTTTTGGGGATCTTTTTAATGATAAAAATGTGAGAACACCTTTTCCTTTTCAAAACATTAGAAGCATGTGACTCACCTCACTTATAAAAATCCATCTTTATCCCCTCCTATTCAAACCTTAAAACTCTTTTTTCATCCAATAAATACCAAAATAAGTTAAAAAATTCTCTCATATCATACAAGAAATTTTATTTTGTGTATAAATCCAACCTATTAAATGATTTTGGTCCAAACCTGAGTAGATTACCTGAAGAAGAGGTAATATTCTTCAACAAGAATTTTTATTTTATTTCTTCCTCCACATCATTAAATTATTATTAAACCATGATCATATGATAATATTAGTTTCATTAATACAATAATTTTGTAAAATTAATTATATGGCCAAAAAAATCTCCACTTCCATTAAATGGGTTAGGAAATCATTATTTGTGTTTACAATTGACCACCACCTTTAGAACTGATGTCATTCTTTTTTCCATTACGCACTCTTATGATTGGATATAATGATGGATATAAAGTATATATATGATATTTGTAATATAATTATACCTATTTATTCATTACATCCTATATAAATTTTTTACTTTCCATTCTACATGGGATATGATAATGTCGCTCGTGTATACAACGAACATAGCCTCACAAAGCGATGTGATTCATTTTTACTAACACTTTACATGGAAGATAATAAGAATAATAAAAATTAATATACATGAAATACATGAAATAATTATTATATTAATGAAATATATATAAATATTAAAAGATAATATATCATTTTATTTTTTATGTTTTCACTCACTGAAAGGGGAAAACGTCATTTGTGTACGTGTGGACTACCGCCTTTAGGAAGTGATGTAACTCTCTCTTTTTATCACCACACACCCCATGGATGATATGTATTGTATATATAAATAAATAATATTTTATTAATGATATTATTATAATTATTTATGGATAAAATATTACTTATATCAATTATCTAATGATCTTTGAGAAATGGAAATTTTACTCATGCATACGTACTACCTACCATCTCCCTGATCGTAACATACTTCATTTATTAAAAACATATTTCATGGGTGGTTTTAAAAGTATAATTGATCTATAAATAAGATAATTATGTATTTATTAATAATCTTTATATTATGGAACCCTGATCAATGTAAAAGTACTGATAATAAAAAACAAAATTTATATGAAAAAAGAGGTTAATACCTGAAACATGATTTTAACAATGAATTGTTAACAAACAGGTAATAAAAGGACATAAGTAAATAATAAATGGTATTATTTATATAATTGCGGTATTTTTAATATATTTATAATAAATTTATATTAGTTATACAGGATTTTCTAACATGTACGAAGGAATTCGATAAATAAGGTAAAGGATTTCTAGTCTCTCTTATTTCTATGAGACATGTAAAAATTCACCCCTCGTTTATTTTTTGTGGTGTATATACTTCCCATTTGAAATTTTATATCATCAATATAAATCTTTACATTATGATTAATGTTTCATTTTATGTTATTATTTATTTGGTACAATGATTAAAAAGATTACTAAAGCGGTAAAGTATTTATGTCTTAGTTTTTACTTCAATGAGACACATGCCATATTCACCACCAATTTCTCTTTGGTGGTGTATATACCACACATGAATTTATATTATTATTATACAAATTAAATTTATAGGGATTTAAATATCCATTTTGGGATCTCCCATTTACAAGTTTTACAGTTCAAATGTAAACAAATCAGTAAGGATTTTTTTATCTTAATTTGCCTTCATTGAGAGATATGTTATATTATGCAGGTATCTTATTTTATGTGGTGTATATATATGAAAATGTACTTTTAATATAATGAATTGACTTATTATAATAATTTTCTAAGATTCATTTAAATTTATTCTTTCACGGGTCTTACAACACAATATTACTAAAGTGGTAAGTGTTTTATGATAAAATTTCATTATTTATCGAGATTGTTTATGATCGTGATTGCAATGTTAAATCCTCATGATCTACCATTAATTATTTTCACTAATTGTATTATCATCTAGTTTTTCATGACATTTTTATATAACAATAAATTTACCCACTCTTTAGTACTTAAAATAATTTATAAAATGTTTTTAGTAATAATCATCATTATTTACCACTTCGGTCAAAAACCATTTTTTCTTCCAAAACCAGGTTTCCAAAAACTATTTTAATTTTTTTTAATTTATATGAAATATTTATTGAATAATTTTTTACCCATTTTTTATTTTAAAAACATTAAAATTAATCATCATGTCTTTTTCTAATCAATGGCCATTTTAATTTTTTTTAAATGTGAATGTAATCTTTGTTATTATGTTTATAAAATATATTAAAAAATTACACCACCATGAAAATTATTTAATTTTAAGCTTCATTTATATGTTTTCCAGGATAATTTTATTGAAAAAGATTAAATTTTTTTGGGTTATTAAAAAAATAAGTGGAAATGATATTTTACTCAAGAATCATTCCAAGTGATTTTTCTTTCAAAAAAATTTTCCATATAGGATGACATCCTTTGATGTTACTTATGAATTACTGGAGATTTTATCCAAGGATGCAATTCTTATTCATTCCCTTAATGGTTTATGTTTAATTTGAAAATATTTTTATAAAACCCATATACTTAACATGCATATTGTTGTGATTAAATAATTAAGTGATTATGAAATGTGTTTCTTTTCAATGGGTTATGTTGGATGAAATGTTTTATTAAACCCATTTTTTCATGGGTTCTAATATGATGAATATTCTATGATTATGTGGCACATAATTTATTATTTGATATGTGAGACGTATATCACCCTCCAATTCATTGGGTAATTATTAATTTTATATGAGGTCAATGGGTACACAAGTGGTTATTGAAATACTGATAAAATAGGGTACACTAGAGGTTATCTATCACACCCTGACCCAGCACTGATATTTAATTTTAATTATTTTATTCATCATTGGTCTTATTTTATTTTCTGTTTAAGTTTGTTGAGTCCTGGTTTTAATTTTTGAGTTTTTATTTGGAAATGGGAATTTTGGGCATAGTAGTATCTGGCACGTAGGTAAAGAATGGTTCGGGAACCATGCTGCTTCACCCAGGTAACCATGTGGTTTACTTGTGTTTCAAAATAAAATAAAAAATGATGAAATGATGAAATAAAAATTAAAATAATGTTTAATAATAACACTAATATTTATATTATGATTTTTATTATTAATATGATTATTATTATTATTGTTATGTTATTATAGTTATTATGATTATGATGATGATGATTATTATTATTATTATTATTTATAAAATTTTAGGTTAGTTTTTTTCTTTTTCATATATCTAATGTGGTCTCCTCTTGCCCAGTGTGTGAGCCCCTTCCCTCTTTCTCTCTGTGCATGGAGCACCTCCCCCTAGAGCTTCCCTTTGTCATGCAGCACACCTCCTCTTAAGCACCCCTCTATGTAGTCTCCTCTCCCTTATCCCCTAAAACCTTCATGGTGTGACACCTCTATCTGAGCCCCTTCCACGCGTGACAACACCTCTTAGGCTCCCTCATTTCGGCTCAATATCACTCGGTTCTTAGAGATTCTTGTCCAAAGCTTCAAGGTAAGGGTTTATCCTCTCTCTCCTATTCTTCTTTATTGATTTTGAGGTATCCCACTTCCAGATTTATACTTACCAAAAACCCTATCATAGGGTTTGATCTAATTTTTAGTTTTCCTCAGTTTTAGGGATTTTTAAATTGTCTCCTAGGTTTTATTGATCCATTTTTTAACGCATGCTGCCGAAGGAAAAGTGTATTTGGTCCATTTCAATTCTTAATTCACCATTTGATGTGAGGTTTCTCATGTTTCCATGTTAAATTAAGTTTTATTTGGATCCTTTGTGGATTATCATACTTTTTTATCATTATAGTATGTTTTGTTCATCGTGTTTTGGGTTCGAATCTTGGATAGTAAAGACCTATATGTATAAACATGGGTAAGCATGTATATATATGTATCATCATTTCACATATTCTTTCATGGGGTGGGGAATATATACTTGGGTCAAAGGTTATATATATGTGTGTAAAAATGTATATGCATGTAACATGGAATGGTCTCGAGCTTCTATCATCAAGGGCTTTGCATTTTGGGGTAGGTTCCCAATTCTTAGCCCTATAATTATAATTTCCATGATTTCTTGGTGTTCTTTTAAAAAATTTTAATTTTGTATAAAATTCATATTCTATGGATATATATATATATATATTTTAATGGTTTTGGTTCTTGGAAAGTGGTTTCCTAGATGATTATGAATGTAAAATGTATATCTCCAAATATGTGTGGTCTTTTAGTCAGTTTTGTTTTAAAACTATAATCGCATGTTTTATTTTACAAATAATTCCAACATCATTTCCAAAAAATGGGTTTTGGTGTGAACTCAATGATAAATGGTGATTTTAAATTCTTAAATAGATTACCTTATTGTATGAATGTTTTTAAGCTTGTTTTTAAATGTATAGTTCCTTGGTTGTTTAGTTTTGCATTCAAATAGTTCTTTGGAAAACTAAAAGTGTTAGGTGATTATGTGTTCTGAAATAAAAAGTGTTCCGTATAAGTAATTAAGCCTATTTGGGGCTTTAAGAATTTACTGTGAAAAAGTAAAACCCCTCTGGAGGCATGCCCCCCTTATTATAGAAAAATGATGCGTGTGTTGAATGTGTGAAATTTTTGTGATATATGTGCATAGTAAAGTGGATTGTATATTATTGTGTGATGGAAAAAGGGGGGATGTGCTCAAGGAGGGAGATCAGTGGTGAAAGGGTGAGTGTGTTTTTAAATAAATATAATGATATGTTCATGAATTTTAGTTTGATAAAAACTCACCACCACTTGAAATAGAGTACATGAGAAGCTCGGGGTATCTTGGTGGGACGAATAAGTCTAGTATGATAGATGATTCAGAATTGGTTCATCCCAGTTTAATCTAGCAGGATTGACACTAAAAATATAACTAAGAATTTGTGTTGCTTAGATACTACTAGGCCATTGGGGTGTCCCCTCCTGGTGGCACATGCATGAGAATATTGACAGTTTTGGTGTCTAAACCACATTTCACCGAGGTACAAGGTTCCTATGGTCCAATTTCTGCAACTTACCTATTGCGAGTTACCATGGTTCTCAATAATGACATGGTTTTTTTGAAATGATTTCCATTTTGGTTCCATGAATCTTATTTCCTCCTCTGTAAATTTCATTTTTTCAATTTAAACTATTCCCTTTCGTTTTAAAATAATTATTCTTGCTTGTAAACTATTTTGGAAATTTCATGGAAAGGGAATGGTTTTTCTTAGAAATGAAATCTTGTATTTTAAATTTTAAATATTGAGAAATATTATTTTTATGTGTTTGTATTTTAAAACAAGCATGATATGGGTTCCTTTTTAAAGATAAAGTCATAGGGAATTGTTTATCATTAGAATTCCTACTGAGTATCTCGGTGCTCACGCCTACTTTATTTTTTAGTTTTAGGTTCGTCTAGTTTTGGATCGCTCTTGGTTCAAGGGTAGTTTATGTTCCATGGTGACCCATGAGGTCTATAAAGACCCGCCAATTCTCATTGGCTTGATAGCTCAAAGAGTCATTACTAGGCCTTAAGCAACATCCCCAAGGCACCAATGGCTGGTAATAAATGCCGAAGGGTTTCAAAATACATGGGGGATGATTTACCCTTTAACTGAAAACAACCCCCAAACAGAGAAAACTAGATAAACATCTCCAAGAAACCACTATATGATGCATGATTTAAAACCAAAACAACTCAACCATTAATTTTCTCAAAAACCAACCTAAAGTACCACAGTGAAAACCAACACTAAACATCAAAGTAAACAGTGGAAAGACAACTCAAAGACGATAAGACAACAACCCAACTCCATGATCCACAAGCTCCATGCTCCAACATCACGAACCAGCCCATGTATCACGAAGCAACGCTCTAAACATGTGACACTTTACCTTTACCAATGTCCTGGTATATGACATCTCCAAAAGCACCAGCGTGCCAAAGAAGGGGGTGAGTAATGAAACTCAGTAGGTTTTCCCTGATGACTTCCCAACCCAGGCCTCTAGGATAAAACATGTTAGCACATTTATATAAAACAATTTATATAAAACAATTCCAAAATAGTAAACAATATAGAAAATTCCTTGTCAAAGCGAATTTTCCAACAAAACCATTTTCCAACAAAGAAACCAAGCAGAGTTTCCCAATCAAATTCACATTTCCATTTTTTCACTTTCATTCCATTTCACAAATCCACACAACCAACCATTTCACAACTCGTGAAATCCACTATGAATGCATCGTTATGACAGTTCCATACTCATGAGTGGTCTCTCATTGATCTACCAAGTCATCACAAGGTAATTATTCCCCATGTGTCATTACACATTTGGAACCGAGCACAAGGTCATATTTCAACCAAGACTCGTAAATGCAATATGAACACACACACCAAGTATGCCCAAAAACCACACTATTTCAACCATGCCAAAACCATTTCAATAAAACACCCTTTTATTGAAAACCTTTTTCCCACAAACCATTTTCCAAATCTCGAAAATCCTTATTTTAAAATCGCTATTTTAAAATCAAGAAACCAAAACACTTTTCACAAACCATTCTTTCAATTTCCACAATTTCATCAAAACCCATAAATCATCACTAAAGACGATTTATAACATGCTTTGCACCACAATTTCACAATCAAAACCAAGAGATTAAATCAATTTGAACTAATACTTCAAGTTCAAATAAATAGGAATCGAGATTGAATCCACCTAACTCAACAAAAAGGTGAAACCAAGCAACGAACGAAGAACGGTAAAGAACACCGGGTCAAAAACTCCAGGAACGCTCCTTAGATCTCTTCTCCTAACACAACCAAGACTAAATCATGTCATATTTGGCATCCACACCCTTAGATATACCCATAACAAGAATTTATCTAATAAAACGAGATAAGTGGAGAAGTAGATCTAAGTAGATCTAAGAAACCGATCAAGAACGATCACATACCTTGAGAATCCCGCTTCGATTCGCCAAGAGAAGCCTTCGGATCGCCTCCGGAACGGTTGGGAGAATACTTCCAACCTTAAAGGGAGAGTAATCCCGAGTTAGGGCTGCTTAGGAGTTTTAAACAAGGAAATTAAAGGCAAAATGAGTTAGACCCACAATTTTAGGATCTAACTTTAAGTGACTGCATGGTTAGTCCGCACGGTTTGACAAACCATTCGCTAACTGTGTGTTAGCTTCTTCCTCAACCATCCTTCATGCATGGCCTCATCGCATAGTTTCTATTAACTGTGCACTGACCGTGGGGAAGCCACTGCCTCTCCAGTCAGACACACACACAGTTTTTCCACATAGTTTGAAAAACTATGTGTCGCCCGTGCGCCTTCTCCTTTGCTTCAAACTTCACTCCAAGATCTCCCGATTCTCACATACGTCACCCATAACTTATAAAACTAAGAAAAGCATCAAGTAAGGGTTACATACCAAAAACTGGGGGTAATAAATTATCCCCACCATTGGCCTTTCTATCCCTAGAAAGTAGAAAACCATTGCTTGACTGAAAGAGTTCTGGCCACTGGCCTTCATTTCTTTCTCGTGTTCCCAAGTCTCTTCCTGAATCCGACCATGTTTCCACAAAACCCGCACTAGGCCGATGCTTTTTCCATGCAAGACTTTATCTTGCCTATCCACAATCTACACCAAGATATGTATCACCAAAGCATCCAGCTCTAGTTCAACGTGATCCCCTCTGATCACATTGTCAGGATCAGGCTGATACTTCTTTAACTGAGATACATAGAACACATTATGCACTGCACTGAACCGTGGTGGTAATTCCAACCGATATGCCACCTCTCCAACAAATTATAGTATCTCAAAAGGGCCTATATATTGAGGAGATAATTTTCTCTGCTTCCCAAAACGACGTTGTCTAAGTCTTGGAGAGATCCTCAAGAAGACATGATCACTCACTGCAAACGACAACGGTCCTCAGCGATGATCCGCATATGATTTCTGACGACACTGAGCCATCTCCATCCTCTTTCTAATCAACTGAATCTTCTCCGTTGTTTCTTGGACATGTCTTAGCCCGACTAGTGAAGTTTCACCAGTTTCCACCCAGCATAGTGGAGAACAACAAGGACGCCCATACAATGCTTCAAACGGAGCCATGCATATCGAGGCATGATAGTTGTTATTGTATGAGAACTCCACTAAGGGTATATGTTGCTCCCATGAGCCACCAAAATCCATCACACAAGCCCGCAACATGTCAATGTCTATATCGTCCTCTTGGATTTCTCATCTTTCTGAGGATGATATGTCGTGCTCATAGTCAAGTGAGTCCCAAGGGATTGTTGTAAGGATTTCCATAAACAAGATGTGAACCTTGAATATCTATCTGAAACGATAGACACTCGTACACCATATCTATTTTCCACTTCCGGGATATATATTTTTGAAAGATATTCCACTATATGGGTTTCACGAATTGGGATGAAATGGGCCAACTTGGTTAGAAGATCCACTATCACCCAAATGGCATCGTGTTTCCAGACCGTTCTTGTTAGACCTGTAACAAAATCTATTGCTATCTGCTCCCATTTCCATTCTGAGATAGGTAAAGACTATAACATACCAACTAGTCTCTGATGCTCTGCTTTAACCTGCTAACAACTTAAGCATCGCGGGACGAACTCAGCCACCTTCCTTTTCATGCCGCTCCACCAAAATTGTGCCTTTATCGCCTTATACATCTTCTATGTACCCAGATGTACAGCCCATCTCGAATGGTGGTAAGCATAAAGGATTTTTTCCTAAAAAACCATAGGTACAACCATCTGATCTCTGAAACACAATATTGAACACCCATCCAGCTTCTATCCCTCAATGGTCTCCCCACCATTGAGTTTTGAACTCATTGCAACACATTATACATCAGATGCCTCTGCCTCCTTTACTAACTCCACCAAATCAGGAAATAGTGTAGCTGAAAAGAAAACAACAACATCACCTTGGTTTTCACATTCCAAATGCATGTCAACTAAAACCGACATCAACTGCTATTCATCTGAAGCTTCCTTTTCTAACTGAGCATACAACTTCCTGCTTAATTGGCCACCAAATTTCCATTACCTGGTGTATACATTAAGTCAAAGTTGAACATTTGACGATACTCCATCCATCTCCTTTGCCTCAAATTCAAATCTCTTTGTGAGAAAATGTGTTTCAAGATTTTGTGATCCGTAAAAATAGTAAATTTCTCACCAAAGAGATAATGTCTCCATGTTATTAAAGCATGGACAACTGCATCTAACTCCAAATCATGTGTTGGGTAATTTTTCTCATGCAATCTCAACTGACATAAGACATAAGAAACAACATGGTCTCCTTGCATGAGAACACAAACCAACCCTGTTCCCGAAGCGTCACAATAAACCACATACCCCAGTCCTGATTCTGGAAAAATCAAGATGGGTGCTGATGTAAGGCAAACTTTCAACTCTTGAAAAGATCTATGACATTCCTCAGTCTATTGAAATGCATTGTTTTTCTTTTTCAATGCATTCATAGGTGAAGTTAGTCATGAGAAGTCACGCACAAGGCATCGGTAATAACCAGCTAGACCAAGAAAACTTCGTATTTCAAAGACATTCTTCAGTGGTTTCCAAGAAAGAACAACTTTTATCTTTTCCAGATCCTCTAAAACACCTTTATCAGAAATGACATGGCCCAGAAGACATACTTCATGTATCTAGAAATCGCACTTTGAAAATTTGGCATACAAATGATGGTCTCTCAAGATTTCCAACACAATGTCCAAGTGTTTCTCATGATCAGCCCTTGTTCATGAATACACCAATATGTCATCCACAAACACCAAAACAAAAGAATCTATATATGGCTAAAATATCTGATTCATCAAAGCCATGAAGATCGCTGGTTCATTCATAAGACCAAAAGGCATGACTACATATTCATTATGGCCATATCTGCTTCTGAAGGTTGTCTTCGGAATATCCTCCTTCTGAACTCACTACTGGTGATATCCTGACCATAAGTCAATTTTGGAGAACCACTAAGCTCCCCTCAATTGATCAAAAAGGTCATCAATGTGTGTAAGTGGATATTTATTCAAAACATGGATAAGATTACGATAATCCACATATAGCCTCAAAGTTCCATATACTTTCTTTACAAACAAAATTGGTGCTTCCCATAGAGACAATCTTGGACAAATAAAACCTTTTCTTTCTAGCTCCTCTAACTGCACCTTCAATTCCTTTAACTCCATTGGTGCAATCCTATAAGATGGAAGGGAGATAGGACTGGTCCCCAGAAGGAGATCAATCATAAACTCCACTTCTCTTAAAGGTGTTAACCCTAAGAAATTATCAAGAAAAACATCAGGAAATTGATCCACCACAACTGGGAGACTATTTTCTGAGATCTCTTCCAATGATTCCAAAGTCAAAGCTGCCAATTGGTAAGAGATCGTTCCCACCATTGGTGCCGACAAGATCTTTGCACCTTTCTTTACCATCCTCTCTCCTATAAAGTGATGGTTGATTTCATCATCCATCGTGAAACTAACCGTTCTCCTATAACAGTCGATGTGATCCTTAAATGTTGTCAACTAGTCCATACCCAGGATTATATCATAGAAATCCATATTCAATAGGGATAAATCCCATTTTAGCTCAGCTCCATCAACTGTTATAGCACATGCTCTACACATGAAGGCTTAACATTCTCGTTCACCCAGAAAAGTTTGTAGTTTTAACACAAAAGGCATCATTTCAATTTTTAAGTTCCGTAAATTAGCAATCCAAGAAACAAAGAAATAATGGGATGCGCCAGTATCAAACAATACTTGCATGATGGTAGAATTCAAAAGAATCGTACCTGTCATTATAGATAGTCCAGACTGGTCATCCACAATCACCTATTCTGCTACATACAATTGCTTTGTTGCTGCACTTTGCTCCTTATTACCTTGTTGAGATTGATTTTCCTGAGGTGTCATGGTATTCCTGGAATTACCATAACTAGCTCTCTTCTGCTGGTGAGGCTGATTTTTCTGTCCTCGCCCTGTCGAAGCATAATATATTTGCGACACCTAGGAAGTTTCACGTGCACCCGACCTAGGAGCACTACGCCAATATCACTGAAGATTCCCCATCATGTTGCAATTGTGACATTATTTTAGTGGTGTTGTACATTCTCATTTCATGTGGTCAATCGTGCCACATTGAAAACACCCAGTTTTCATCATGGGTCATGGAGGAAGATTCACCGATCCGGCCGTCTGATTCTAATTTTCACTCCCACCGTGGAAGTAGGTGTCCCTCTTCTGCTTGTTCCCAGCATTAGAGTTCCCACCCATTCCCGTGGGTATCGTCATACTTACTCCTCCCATAACTACTAAGATGTCTCTTTTTGATATTGTTTCTCTATTTTCCATCTCTGTATAATTTCTAATACAGAGCACAGCTATCTTGGAACGAATCTCCGGTCGCAACCCTGATTCAAAGATGCATGCCTTCATTGATGCACTTGTAGAAACTTCCAGTGCAAAGGGAACTAAATTCATTAATTTAGATGCATATTCCATGATAGAGAGATTATCCTTCTTCAGGCTGAAAAATTTTGTCGTCCTCTGGATCTTGAACGTGTGTGGATAGAATTGTTTGATAAAAAATTCTTCAAAATCCTCCCATGTATGGCCTTCATCCAATTTTTCCTGCACCTCTATATCCCACCACTGACATGCAAGATCCTCGTTCATATATGTCCCCAACTTTACTTTCAGCTCTACTGGTGTGCCGATGAAATCGAATAAATGATTCATCCTACTTAGGCACACCTCCGCCTTCTCGGGTTCAGCATCACCCCGAAAGATGGGTGGATTCTGCTTCTGGAACTGGACGGAATGGTATACATTCCTTGACTCATCCCACCGATTCCCCGTGTCCACCGCCTGAAATTATTGAACGATACTATGAACCATCTCTTTGTTCACATGTGGTTCAGGTGCAACGACATTCTCCGCAGCTTCTTCTGTTTGGTTTCTACGACGTCTAATGGGTGGCATTTTCTATACAAATAATGCACATCATTAGTCTCAATTCCTAGCAACTGAAGGCTTATCATTTCAATCTCTATTACACCACTATCACAACATCGATTTCCAACAATTTCTAAAACAGATCCTTTCTTTATTTTGAAAATCAATCTATTTTCAAAATACATCAACCATTATCTTTTCAAAATATTTCATTTGAAAACGTGCTTAAAATTTTCATGAATCGCGCTTTTGCATCAAATCATGATCTATTTCTCAAAAAAAATTATGCAATCCTAGTGGGAATCTATTCCTGTATAATGCATGTCATGCTCATCTCATTGGTTAAACCCATGAAAATGAGATTTCCAACATTCTAGAAGTGTATCCAAAACACTTATGTACCCAACACCCTGGTAACTTGAAGTTCAGCATAAACAGGTTAGCTACGTCCTTTTATGCTCCACATTTCAAGTTCTGACAATCCTAGTCCTATCTAAGATGACCACCAAAGGAATAGACAAGAATAAATTTCAACTCCAAGACCAATAACATCGATAACTACTTGTTAGGCAAGGACCGAACAAGCTGATACCATTTGTAAAGACCCGCCAATTCTCATTGGCTTGAGAGCTCAACGAGTCATTACTAGGACTTAAGCGACATCCCCAAGGCACCAAAGGCTGGAAATAAATGCCAAAGGGTTTCAAAATTCATGGGGGACGATTTACCCTTTAACTGGAAACAACCAACAAACATAGAAAACTAGATAAACATATCCAAGAATCCACTATATGATGCATGATTTAAAACCAAAACAACTCCACCATTAATTTTATCAAAAACCAACCAAAAGTACCACAATGAAAACCAATACTAAATATATGAGTAAATAGCGGAAAGACAACTCAAAGACGACAATACAACAACCCAACTCCATTCTCCACAAGCTCCAAGCTCCAACCTCACGAACCAGCCCAAGTATCATGAAGCAGCACTCTAAACATATGACACATTACCTTTACCAACGTCCCGGTATATGAAATCTGCAAAAGTACCAACGTGCCAAAGTATTGGGTGTGTAATAAAACTTGGTAGGTTTTCCCCGATGACATCCCAACCCATGCCTCTCAGATAAAACATGTTAGAACATTTATATAAAACAATTTATATAAAACAATTCCAAAACAGTTCACAATATAGCAAATTCCATGTCAAAGCCATTTTTCCAACAAAACAATTTTCCAACAAAGCAACCAAGAAAAGTTTCCCAATCAGATTCACATTTCCATTTTTGGTACTTTCATTCCACTTCACAAATCCACACAACCAACCATTTCACAACCCGTGAAATCCACTATGCATGCATCATTATGACAGTTCCATACTCATGAGCGGTCTCTCATCGATATACCAAGTCATCAGGAGGTAATTATACCCCATGTGCCATTACACTATTGGCACTGAGCACAAGGTCATATTTCAACCAATCCTTGTAAATGAAATATGAACACACACACCATGTATGCCCAAAAACCACACCATTTCAACCATGTAAAAACCATTTCAATAAAACACCCTTTTATTGAAAACCTTTTTCCCACAAACCATTTTCCAAATCCCGCAAATCCATATTTTAAAATCACTATTTTAAAATCAAGAAACCAAAACACTTTTCACAAACCATTCTTTCAATTTCCACAATTTCATCAAAACCCATAAATCTTCACCAAAGAAGTTTATAACATGATTTGCACCACAATTTCACAATAAAAACCAAGAGATTAAATCAATTTGTACTAAGCCTTCAATTTCTAAGAAAGAGGAATCGAGAGTGAAGCCACCTACCTCAAAAAAAAGTCGAAACCAAGCAATAGGCGAAGAATGCTCAGGAACACCGGGTCAAAAAAATCCAAGAACCCTCCTTAAATCTCTTCTCCTAACACAACCAAGAAAAAATCTTGTCATATTTAGAATCCACACCCTTAGATATACCCATAACGGGCGTAGATATAATAAAATTAGAGAAGAGGAGAAGTATATCTAAGTAGATCTAAGAAACTGATCAAGAACGATCAAATACCTTAAGAATCCGGCTTTGATTCGCCAAGAGAAGCCTTCGGAACCCCTCCGGAATGCTTAGTAGAAGTCTTCCAAACATAAAGGGAGAGTAATCCCGAGTTAGGGACACTTAGGTGGTTTAAACAAGGAAATTAAAGGAAAAACTAGTTAGATCCACAATTTTAGGATCTTACTTTAAGTGACTTCTTGGTTAGTCTGCATAGTTTGACAAACTGTGCGCTAACCGTGTGTTAGCTTCTGCCTCGGCCATCCTTCACTCACGGTGTAACGACCCAAAGTTTCATTAATGGAAATCCCTCTTGATCTAATTAAATGTCTCTTTATATAAAATTTTTATATAAAATGTAAACTTATTTGGTTTTATGTTAATAATTGTGACCGTTTCTTTTATAGTCGTTGAATAGTGATCACATGATTAGTATAAATATAGGGCTTTAACAAATCCAATTTACTCAGACAAATGAAGCGATGGCCTCATCCAGTAGAATTTCTCCATACGAAGCCCATTTGTTAGAGCTCGGAAAAGAGGTGGCATCTTTGGGCTTCGCTCTTGACCATGCCCAATTTGAGCTTCATCATGTCAAGCTCGAACAAGACCGTCTATGGGAAATGTTGAAGTTCATAGAGATTACCACTCGAGCAATGTTATCTGAGCCACCCCAAGAGTCTATCACCATGGAACACCTTACCCTTAGGTATTATGCGGCTGTTTTAAGGGGTTATGTAACAAATCACTAGTACTATGTTCATGTACATTATTTTTGTATATAATAATGAATATACTTTCTTGTCGTTAATGATACATTGTAAATAGTTTTTAAAGTACAAGTAGTGTTTTTAGATATTATTTAATTAGGAAATCTATTTTACTAAATTAAGATATTTTTGAATTAAATAATATTTTAATAAATTATTATTATTATTATCTAATTAATTTTATTATACATAAATGATCATATAATTTTATAAACGCAATTATAATTTTTATTAAGGTTTGAAAGCCATTTCTGTCAAAACCCGTGAATTTTTTATAAATGTTGGTTTTTATTTTAAACATGAAAATTAACATATTTAAAAAATTATTTAAATCAAATAAATGATATTTCTAGAATCAAGAAGTTTAAATTATACAACGGTGAATTTTTCATAATTTTATGAGACAGTCATATTATTGAGTAAAAATAAATACCATTTAAATATATAATGTGTTTTATGACATCATAATGACCCAATAGTGATGTAATAAAATACTATAAGCTTTATGTTCATCCAATATATGTTTTACCATTAAAATAATGTTATTTTATGATTGTTTGACTTACTTTTCAAAGCATTAATGGACCCCTCAAGACTTATTAAACATCTTGTCTTTTTAAATTCTTTTCTGTGGGAGTGTGACTCACCTCAACATAAGCAACCCCATTATTTTAAGAAGTTCGGACTTTGGCCTTATGAAATAATATTTTCCTCTCCCCTTTTCCAAAAACCATGGGCAAAATCCATGAGTGGATTTGTGGTTTGGATTATTTTAATGTAAGGGGTCCCAAACCTAAATAATAAAGAATTCACTCACCTTTCCTATATAAACCCACACAAGCTCTCACTTCCCCCTCACTGAAAGCCTTTTTAGTTCGTCCAACCTATTCCCTACTCTCTCTAGAACCCTCCCAAGGTTCCCAATCTCCCAAGAAGCCTCTCTCAAGCCTCTCTCAAGCCTTGGAAGTACACTTCCAAGTAAGGGTTTTTCTTCCTTTCACTTTTTTGACCAATTTTCTTAATATTGTGATGCCCTTTTAGTTTCAATTATAAATTTTGGGGTATGGTTTTGAACCTCCCCCATACTACCTTCTTATTTTTTGAATTATGGGAGACCCCTTTCTCTCTCATTAAATGCCTCCCATGTACACCCGTTACTATGCCGAAATTTCGAAAGGAACTTCTCTCTCTTCATTTACATTCAAGCAATAATTTTGTATCATGAATCTAAATTCCATTTCAATTGTTTGGACATGTATCTATATGAACCCCTTACGATCCATATCATGTAAATATGATGAGACACCCCTTTTCTCTCTCATCAACCGTTTTTATGAATTCTTTTGTCACGCCGTTACGCAGCTCAAATTGCACCGATTATGTAAGCCAATGCCTTTGTGTAGTGAATACCATGACCATTTCTCCATCAAGGGTATTCACCTCTATGAACATTTTCTTATTGATTATAAAGATTCATGTATGAATTCCACATTCCTTTATTGTGGAATAGATGATTATGTTTAATGAATCCATGTTTTATGATCCATGTGGCACACTTATGCATGAAATGAAATGTTTAAGAAGGGTGCGCCCTTATAGCACTCCAATGCATTTGGTAAAGTATAGTATCATGATATATCATGTGCAATGAGTGTTGACTCGTGCTAATTAAAGTGAAACGAGGGTTTACTTGTGCTTCATGTGCAATGATAATTTACTCATGCTCCATGTGCAATGAGCCTTGGCTCTTGCTAATTCCATGTTAAGTGTTGTTTCCACATTTCCATGTTATGATTATCATGATTTATTATGACTTTATGTTAATGTTTCTCTTGTGCTCTATTGATATTCCTATTGTCTAACATGTATTGTACTCCTCATGTATTCCCTGTTTATTCCCTTACTGGGCTTTATAGATCACCCCTTTTCTTATGCATGTCCTGAGGTTATCCCATGCAATGTAAGTACGAGGGAATGTAGTGGTCATGTAAAGGAAGTTTTCAATAAAGATGTTGTATTTCATGTTTTAAGTTGTTATGTAATGATCCTATGCCCCAAAAACACTAGACCTCTTGATCTTCAATGTTGTATCAAGTGAATAGTTTATGTAATAAATCATGTCTATGTGTGTAATAAAAGCAGGGTTGTCATAGTTGGTATCAGAGGATAGGTTTAGTAATTTTTGGGATTAGGATTAGAAAACCCCAGTAAAGCCTTATAGAAAATGACTAAGTATAATAAAAACATCCCTAAGTTTTTTTAAGTACTGAGTGAGTGGTTTATCAAGAAAATACATCCCTGTCTGGATACGAGTAGGTAGAGGCGGCTCTGGCATAGATGTATCCCAGGGGTAAAACCCGAAAACACCGCTTTGAGCTAGACTCAAACGGGAACTCGTGGATGACAACAGGCTTTACTGCACTCTTGGTTACGACACTCCTGGGGGATATGTTTTGATAAATTCACAAGCTTAGTATGAACCCTTATTAAGGGAATTAAAAAAATGCCCCTAATAATATATGATAGAAATTAGATCATGAAAATCCTAGATTGAATCCTATAGACTCATGATTTAATGGAATAAAAGTTTATTTATAAGTCATCAAATTTTGTCTTTAGATTACCCTTTATGTGTTACCCCCTAACATTCCTTTTATTCCAGCCCATGGCTGGTAATAGGAGGACTCGGGCTAACAACCGATGTGAAGATCAGTGTGATGACTGTAATAATGAGATGCCCAATCCAATGAGAGCGGGAATCGTGAACTTTGTCACACTTCTCTCTCATCTAACTCAATATTTGAATAGAAACACGGGTCAATAGGAACATCCAAACCCCCATAAAAAGGAACAAGTTGCTATTCAGAGCTTCATGCGACAAAGGCCTCCTACTTTTAGTGGATCATCTGATCCCATGATCGCTGAACAATGGATTAACTACATTGAAAAGATATTCTCCATCCTTCAATGTTCTGAACAAGATAAGGTTCTCTTGGTGGCTTATCGTATGGAGGGTGAAGCTGATCAATGGTGGATGTTGATCAAAAAAACGATGCCTGAGGAGGAGATCAAGGCATTGGAATGGAAGGATTTCCATAAGATGTTTTTTGATAAATATTTTCCGCTCACCCTCTGACTTAAGATGGAAAGGGACTTCCTTTCCCTCAAGCAAAAAGAAGAATAATTTGTTGGAGTATGCGAGGAAAACATCACAAGGATTGCACGATACGCTTCCAGCTTTGTCATTACCCCTGAATGAAAGGTTGACTGCTTCTTTGGTGGGATGAAGCCTAGCCTATGGAAAGCATTAGCGATCCGTGACTTCGACAGCTATGAGGAAATTGGCCGATGTTCCCTCAAGGTCGAAATGGAGATCCGGGAATCACAGGGGTATCATGGGGACAAGAAGCATAGGTGGACTTCAATGTTTGTGGTCCGATGGATAAATCCAATGGTGCTAAGAAGATCCATCACCCCACTTTCCAAAAGTGCGGAAAGAAGAACCCTAGAAATTGCCTGAAGGGGATGAGGAAATGCTTTAGGTGTGGAAGAGAAGGAAACCTAGCTATTAATTGTCGGCAAGAAAGACTCGTAGCTACGATAGAGTAGAGGAATGCTCTGTTCGAACGTCAATGCATTGTTCATTGCTACAACTGCAAAGAACCAGGGCATTTTTCAAATTAGTGCCCTAATCCAAGGGTTTTTAGAGGAAAACAACAACCTCGAAGGCAACAAGGAAGATATTTTTTCATCACTTCTGCCTAAGTGAACCCCAAAAACAAAGTGGTGATAGGTACGATAGTTATTCATTCAAGAATATAGAATTTAATTTTTGATTCAGGTTCTACGCATTCTTTTATATATCGAATGTTTAGTAGAACAATACCATCACCACCACAAATCATGGAAGTGAAGATGTCGGTGAGTATGTCAAATGGGTAAATCATTGCATCCCATTAATATAACTTCTCCCCTAATAATAAGTGGATTTAATTTCCCGGAGAACCTTGTCATACTACCTCTAGTGGAATTTAATGCAATTCTTGGCATGGATTGGCTTTCCTTATATAGAGCCAACATAAATTTTCGGGAGAGGGAAATCATACTCCATATGGAGAATCGACCCCCGATTCATTACAAGTGTAAGGAGGAAGATGAATCTCCTTTAGCTCCATCATCTCAATCATGGATATTACTTCCCTATGAGCACACATATCTGGCTCAGATGATTGAGTCCAAGGAAGAAACCATCCTTGAAGAAATGCATGTTGTAAGGGAATTTGTTGAAGTGTTTCCCGAGGAACTCAATGATCTTCCTCCTAAAAGAGACATTGAATTCTCAATTGAACTTATAACAGGGGTGCTACCAATATCCAAGACTCCATATAGAATGGATTTCATGGAGCTTGAAGAGATGAGGAAACAACTATATGAGAATCTGGATAAAGGGTTTATACGCCCAAGTACTTCACCATGGGGTGCACCAGTCCTCTTCATCAAGAAGATGGTTGGGTCAATGCAGATTTGCATCGATTACCATGAACTTAACAAAATCATGATAAAGAACAAGTATCCTCTTCCACAGATTGATGACTTGTTCGATCAGCTACATGGAGCATAATACTTCTCCAAGGTAGATATGCAGTCAGGATATTATCAAGTAAGGGTGAAGAAGGAAGATTTCCCCAAGACTGATTTTTGTACAAGATGCAGGCACTATGAATTCATAGTAATGCCTTTAGGACTCACTAATGCTCCAGAAATCTTCATGGACTTAATGAATAGAGTATTTAGAGATTACCTTGAAAAATTTGTGGTAGTATTTATAGATGATATTCTAATATACTTCAAATCCAAGGAGGATCATGAGGAGCATTTAAGAACAGTACTAGAGACTTTGCGCAAGGAGAAGCTCTATGAAAAGTACAGAAAGTGTGAGTTTTGGTTGAAGAAGGTCTCATTCTTGGTCCATATCATCACAAGAAATGGGATATCTTTGGATCCCTCCAAAATAGATGCAATTGAGGGATGGCTGAGGCCAACATTGGTAACAGATATCCGTATCTTCCTGGGGTTAGCTGGATATTATCGATGATATGTGAGGATTTTCTCACGATTGTCCAACCTTCTTACCAAGATAACTTGAAAGGGAGTAAAGTTTTCTTGGAGTGATGAATGTGAAGAAAGCTTCAAATAGTTGAAAAGGAGGCTTATCACTGTGCATGTGCTCACTTTACCCACAATTGGGGAACCTTTTGTGATATTCAGTGATGCTTAGAAGAAGGTCTTAGGCTGTGTGCAGATGCATAATGATAAAGTGATATCCTATACCTCAAGATAGTTTAAAAGCCATGAGTGAAACTATCCAATGCATGATCTGGAGTTGGAAGCAGTGATCTTTTCCTTGAAAATCTGGTGGCATTATCTCTATGGGGAGAAATGTGAGATATATACTGACCATAAGAGTCTTAAATATATATTCACACATAATGAGTTTAATATGCGCCAAAGAAGATGGATAGAGCTCATCAAGGATTATGAATGTTCAATACATTACCACCCTAGGAATGTGAACAAGGTGGAAGATGCGCTATATAGAAAGGACCCA
This sequence comes from Viscum album, assembly GCA_963277665.1. NCBI lineage: Eukaryota > Viridiplantae > Streptophyta > Magnoliopsida > Santalales > Viscaceae > Viscum > Viscum album. Next base: position 939,618,965 of record OY728150.1, read on the forward strand.
GCAATTATATCAATGATGAGAATAGAGAAGGATATAATCTTCTTAGACTTGATGAAGATGGACATGGGAATCATAAAGAGGGGAACATCATCAATACTTTATCAAATGATTTTTCAACCGTCTCTTTTGGAAAGGTTAAAGGATGCTCAACAAGATGATGTGGGAATTCATAAAAAAGTGGAAGCTATCAAAAAATGGAAATTCTTGGAGTTTAATGTAAATGAATAATAAATTGTGTGATTTGCGAAAAGACTATCTGTTCCTTTAAGTCCAGAGCTGAAGAAGTAACTTTTGGATGATGCACATAGTTCAAATTTATCTATTCACCTAGGGATCACAAAGATGTATCGATATATTAGAGAAATTTTTTGTTGGGATAAAATGGAGAAGGAGATCATTGTATATACATCAAAGTGCCTGTTGTGCCAGCAAGTGAAGGCAGATAGGCAGAAGTCTAAGGGGATGATGCAACCATTGCCCATACCAGAATGGAAATGGGAGAACATCACCATGGAATTTTTCACTGGACTTCTGAGGACATCCAAAGGCAAAAATGAAATCTGTGTTGTGGTGGATCGTCTTACAAATATTGCACAATTAATTTCTATTCAGGATGATTTCTCATTAGATCAACTGGCACTGATATATATCATGGAAGTGGTAAGGCTGCATGGAGTACCACTATCTATTGTGTTTGACCGAGATCCAACATTCACCTTTATGTTTTGGAAGAGTCTTCAACATGCTCTGGATACTGAACTGAACTTCAGTACGACCTATCATCCTTCAACTGATGGGCAATTCAAGTGGACTATCCATACACTTGAGGACATGTTGAGAGCATTCTAAATGGACTTTAAAGGAGGATGGGATCAACATCTTCCTCTGATTGAGTTCTCTTATAATAAATGTTTCCACTCGAGCATCCAAATGGCACCATATGTATCCCTTTATAGGAAAAGGTGCAGAACACCGGCATGTTGGGATGAGTTTTTTGAACGTAAACGGCTTGGACCGAAAATGGTCGAGGAAATGGTGGAGAAGGTGAAAATCATTCAGCAGCATATCAAGGCAGCCCAGAGTCGACGGAAGAGTTGTGAAAATAATCGTCGACGAGACCTTGAGTTTAAAGTTGGAGACATGGTTTTTCTACGCATATCTCCATGGAACAAGGTTATGAGGTTTGGAAAGAAAGGTAAGTTAAGTCCAAGGTACATCGACCCCTTTGAGATTCTTGATCATGTCGGGGTTGTGGTATATCGACTAGCTCTTCCACCTACCATGGCCAATGTACATGATGTATTTCATGTGTCCCTCTTAAGGAATTACATACCAGACCCTTCACATGTACTCTCTTTTGAGGTGGTACAGTTGGAGGATGATCTTTCTTATGAGGAGAAACCATTGAAGATCTTAGATCGTAGAGAAAAAGTTCTACGAAATAAGACAATGCCCCTCGTTATGGTGTTGTGGTGAAACCACAAGTTTAAAGAAGCAACTTGGGAATCTGAGGAAATGATGAAGTTGAGTTACCCACATCTATTTTAGTGTGGGAAAAGGAAATTTCGAGGGAGAAATTTCTTAAAGGGGGGGATATTGTAATGACCCAAAGATTCATTAAGGGAAATCCCTATGGATCAAATTAAATGTCCCTTTATGTAAAATGTTTCTATAAAATTTCTACTTATTTGGGTTTATGTTAAGAATTGTGACCGTTGATTTTATAGCTATTGAACAATGATCAAAATATTAGTATAAATATAGGGCTTTAACAAATCCAATTTACTCCGAAAAAGGAAGTGATGTCCTCATCCAGTAGAATTGCTCCATACGAAGCCCATTTTTCGAAGCTCCGAAAAGAGGTGGCGTCTTTGGGCTTCACTCTTGACCAAGCCCAAGATGAGATTCATCATTTCAAGCTCGAACGAGACCGTCTACGGGAAAAGTGGAAGTTGATAGAGATTACTACTCGAGAAATGTTATCTGAGCCACCCCAAGAGTCTATCACCATTGCACACCTTACCCTTAGCTCTTATGAGGTTGTTTGAAGGGTTTATGTAACAAATCGCTAGTACTATGTTCATGTACATTATTTTTTTAAACAATAATGAATATACTTTCTTTTCATTATTGATACATTGTATATAGTTTTTAAAGTACAAGTAGTGTTTTTACTTATTATTTAATTAAGAAATCTAATTAATTAAAATAAGGGATTTTTAAATTAAATAATATTTTAATAAAATATTATTATTATTATAAAATTAATTTTACTATACAAAAATGATCATATAATTTTATGAATGCAATTAAAATTTTTATTAAGGTTTGAAAGCCATTTCTGTCAAAACCCGTGAATTTTCGATAAATGTCGGTTTTTATTTTAAAAGTGAAAATTAACATATTTATAAAATTATATAAATAAAATAAATTATATTTCTGGAATCAAGACGTTGAAATTATCCAACGGTGAATTTTTCATAATTTTCTGAGATAGTCAAATTTTTGGGTAAAAATTAAATACTATTTAAATATATAATGGGTTTTAAGACATCATAATGACCCAATAGTTATTTAATAAAATACTATAAGCTTTATGTTCGGCCAATATATGTTTTACCATTAAAATAATGTGATTTTGGGTTTGTTTGACTTACTTTTCAAATCATTAATGGACCCCTCAAGACTTATTAAACATCTTGTATTTTGAAATTATTTTCCATGGGAGTGTGACTCACCTCCACATAAGCAACCCCATTATTTTAAGAAGTTAGGACTTTGGACTTATAAAATATTATTTTTCTCTTCCCTTTTCAAAAAACCATGGGCAAAAACAATGAGATTATTTGTGGTTTGGATTAGTTTAATGTTAGGGGTCCCAAACCTAAATAATAAAGAATTCACTCACCTTTCCTATATAAACCCACCCAAGCTCCAACTTCCTCCTCACTCAAAGCCTTTGGAGTTCGTCCAACCTCTACCCTACTCTCTCTAGAATCCTCCCATGATGCCCCAAGATCCAAAGAATCCACTTTCAAGCCTCTCTCAAGCCTTGGAATCACACTTCCATGTAAGGGTTTTTCTTCCTTTCACTTTTTTTGTCCAATTTCCCTAACATTGTTACGCCATTTTAATTTCAATTATAAATGCTAGGGCATGTTTTCGCACCTCCCCCATACTGCCCTCTTATTTTTTTAATGATGGGAGACCTCTTTTCTCCCATTAAATGCCTCCCATGTACACCTGTTACTATCCCATAATTCCGAAAACAACTTCTCTCTCTTCATTTACATTCAAGCAATACTTTTGTATCATGAATCTAAATTCCATTAAAATTGTTTGTACATGTATCTATATGACCCCCTTATTGTCCATTTCGTGTAAATATGATGGGACACCCCTTTTCTCAATCATCAACCATTATTATGAATTCTTATGTCACGCCGTTACACTGCCGAAATTGCACCGATTTACTAAGCCAATGCCTTTGTGTAGTGAATACCATGCCCATTTCTCCATCAATGGTATTCACCTTTATTAAAATTTACTTATTGATTATAATGTTTCATGTACGAATTCCCCATTCCTTTATCGTGGAATAAATGATTATGTTTAATGAATCCATGTTTTATGATCCATGTGCCACACTTATGCATGAAATGGAATGTTTAAGAAGGGTGCACCCTTATAGTGCTCCAATGCATTGGGTAAAGTATAGTATCATGATACTTCATGTTCAATGAGTGTTGAATCATGCTAATTCATGTTCAAAGAGGGTTTAATCGTGGTTCATGTGCAATGAAAATTTACTCATGCTCCATGTGCAATGAGCCTTGGCACATGCTAATTCCATGTTAAGTGTTGTTACCACATTTCCATGTAATGATTATCATGATTTATAATGCCTTTATCTTCACGTTTCTCTTGTTCTCTATTTATATGCCTATTGTCTAACATTTATTCTACTCCTCATGTATTCCATGTTTATTCCCTTACTTTTCTTTATAGCTCACCCCTTTTCTTATACATGTCCTCAGGTTATCCCATGCAACGCTAAGTATGAGGGAATGTAGTGGTCATGTAAAGGAAGTTTTCAATAAAGATGTTGTATATCATGTTTTAAGTTTTTATGTAATGATCCTAAGCCGTAAAGACACTTGGCCTCTCGATCATCCATGTTGTATCAAGTGAATTGTTTATGTAATAAATCATGATTAAGTTTGTAATAAAAGCAGGGTTGTCATATACGACCTCATCGCACGGTTTCCCTTAACTGTGTGCCGACCGTGCAGAAGCCACTGCCTCCCCAGTCAGACACGCACAGTTTGGCCGTACGGTTTGACAAACCGTGTGCCGCCCGTGCGCCTTCCCCTTTGCTTTAAACTTAACTCCAGGATCTCCCGATTCTCCCATACATCACCCATAACTATTAAAACCAAGAAAAGCATCAAGTAAGGGTTACATACCAGAAACTGGGGGTACTACAAGGTCAGTTAAAGAATTTTTTGTTTCTTAGTTTATTCCTTTTCCCACCACCAGCTTGTTTAGTTTATTTTTATTTATTTATCTTTCTTTTCTAGGAAAAATTTCTCTTAATTGATTTATTTTGATGTTGGCACTAGATGTCAGCCCGTGGGGATCCTGAATGTCCTTCGGGTCATGTCGCGGGCCAGATCGAGTGACCAGTTCAGTGTTGACCCAGACTGAGTCATGAAAAAATGGTAATATAAGAGGTTTATACAATTTCTTTTGAGTATGTCTGATAGTTTCAAGTTAGGATTTTCGGAATTCAAGTGGCCGATTATGGGTAGGTGTTTGATAACCATCTATTCGGATTAATGATTTAATTTTTAGGGCGGTGTGGGATGGTTGTCCCACAAATTCTATGATTGGTTATCACTTGTATTCAAGGTCCTTGGTCTTGTTTGGGTGATTTTTTTAGTTTTTTGATTCATCAGTCATTTCATAGGGTACATGTTTGTTGTGCATGGCCTAGAAATCCATGTACAAATCATGAAATTTCCTTTTATGACATTCTATGTGATCAACTAGTTGGTGCACTGTCTTCCAAACTATGTGACTAAGACATGTGTATCAGTTTTTTATTTAAGAATTTGGAATCTTTATTTTTTGAGTGAATTGTTTTCTTTAGGATGTTCTTTGTGTGAGGTTTAATTGGTTTTGGTCGGTTTTTCTCAGGTTGAAAAATTGATTATTGGTCTATTTAAATAGGATTTCCAAAACGAAAATCTTGGTTTGTTTGAAAATGAAATGAGTTATACTGAAAATAGAAGTTATTTTGGGAACTGTTTTGGGATCTTTTAAAGATTTTATAAATCATAAATCGAAAGTGGATTTTGAAAATGTTTTGGGGTGTTTGATATTTTTGAGAAATGTGAAATTTATGTCTCTTGTAAATTGGAATTTGTAAATAATTTGTTTAACCTTTTTTATTCTAAGAGATCCCATGTATATGGATATTGAACAGGGAGTTGGTTTCTGTGGATTGGTGCCGAGTTGGAACGGGAATGTACATACAACTGAGTCTTCATAGAATACCAAAGGCGTGTGCTTGGTATCTAAGCCTCACTTAATTTTATAAAAGTATGTTTTCATAATTGGGTGTGTTGTAATAATTTTTGTCCAAAAATCTCTTGAAATGAAAGTGAATTTTAATGTGGGTTCTAGTGTTCAGATGGTTTTTATAGTAGAAAATGGTTTGAGTTTGAAATGAAAGTGGGGATTTTATAAGGGGATTTCTGGTTTAATGGTGTTGTTCTTGGTTTTTAAAATATTATTTATGGGTTAATATGACGTTCGAGTTAAGATTTGCTTTATTATTGGATGTAGTGTCTTGGTTTGTGATGTGCTTTAAGTTGGATTTGTATTTATCATTTAGAGTATGCCGCCCAGAAATGTTCAATGGTCTATAAAGAATATTTTTTAGTTGATGGATTTATCTGGACTCTAAAAGGAGTGTTGGGATATATACCTCTTTGAATTCTATTTGATTTCCTTGTTGTGGTCGAGGTTTGATAGTGGTTATGGAGTAACTTGAGGATGTTGGGTGATTCATTGGGTATTTGTGAATTCTAGATGTCGTGAGGGAATTAATAGTTCTGGTTCAGTAAAATGGACCCAATTTGAATTGGTGAAGGTTACTTTCCCTTTCCTTTTTTCAAGATTCAGTCACAATGGGTGGATTGTGACAGAGCGTGTTTTAGTTTATTGAGGTGCTCATGAAAGGTTCCCTATCCAGTGAGGAGTGTGAACTAGAGAAACATATTCCTAGGGTGTCTCACTCATCTCTCCATCTGGGTCGATCTAAGAACCACATACTATTTACTTCTAATGTTGTCAGTTTGGCACTATAAGCTTCTTTATCCTCAATCCTTTGAAGGGATGCTGATGGTATGGTCAAAAAAAGTTATATAATATGTGTTTCTGGAGGATGAAGCCTCAGTTGAAGGTTTTCGGTTCATAAATATGGTGCAACCAGTGCTTCATGACATCAAAACTCTAGCCATTGGTCCCAGAGTGAATCTTTTAACATATTCGAGTAGTCACTAGGTGGGGGAAGGCTAATCCAACATATTGTCTCCGATTTCTATGAGGACGCCATTTGTATTTTTCTTTCCTGTGGTTATTTGTTTTGTGCCTTTTTACTATGAACAACCCGGTAGACTCTTTCCTGATGTTTTCGTGCATGCGTCTCATGGGATATAAACTTTCATGTGACTATTCATCCTTTTAAATATTTTTGGGTTTTTAGTGTTACCCAATTGAGATTCTCGTGTCCTGAGGAAGCGATGAGTTGAAAATTGGTTTCCATTTCGGGTTCCTTACATTGGGGACCCTCCTACCCAATTCTATTGTGTTGGGAATCATTCTATGTTAGTGGGATTGTGATGGAAGGTTTGACCCACATTGTGCTACCATGTTCTGAAAATCGTTGGGAGACCCATACTGGTTTCATATATGATAGGAGTTGGATTTGGTTTTGTGAGTGGTTACAATTTATAAGGTTCAATGTGGTACCTAGTCCTAATATAGTTGGGAGACCATCATTAAATGAAATGAAGGTAAAATCGGTCTTCAAAGAGCACCTAATGGGGAAATCCTTTGTTCCTATTCCACCTAACCCTGAATGTAGTAATTATTTCTCCAGGTAATGGGTCGCTTGATGAATTTATAATGAAGTTCCGCTGATCTTTGGTAATTTTTAAGTTAGGGGTTAGGGTGTTACATGTTCTGGTTTTGTCTGTAGATTTGGGTTCCTCACTGTCGGTCCTCTCATTTAAGTCATTCAATTCTTGGGATATTGTTGATTGTTCCTTTAATTATTGAGTGATTTCTTGGATTTCAGTCCTTAAATGATCAACGTACTATTTTCAGAATTATTGTGTTGTGATCCATTCTTTGTCCAAATGAGTCATTTGGGACTTTCTAGGTGTATAACGTAACATGGTGGGGGGAGTTGTCACACCCCAACCCAAAACTATTGTATTATTTTATATATTTTATTCATCCTTGTTCTTATTTTTTTTTGATAGGGTTCAGTCCCGATTTTAATTTTTGAGTTTTTATTTGGAAATAGGAATTATGGGCTTGGTAGCATCTCGCGTGCGGGGAGAGCACAATTCGGGAACTGTGCGACTTCACCCAAGTAACCGTGCAATTTTCTCGTGTTTTAAAATAAAATAAAATTTCAATGTAAAATAAAATAAAATATTAAAAATGATTATATAAAAATTAAAAGAATTTTTAATAAAAATATTTTTATTATTATTACTATTATATTTTTATTAATAATGTGAATATAATAATTATTATTATTAATTACTTATTATTATTATTATTACTACTATAAAATTTGAGGATTTGTTTTATTTTTTATAGAGCCAAAGGGGTCTCCTCTTTTTCCTAGCGTGTGATCCCCATCCCCATTCTATTATATGCACAACACACCTCCACCTCGAGCTTCCCTTGGCCGTGTGGTGCACCTCTTCCTGATATCCCCTCTTTGTGGCCTCCTCTCCCATTTTCCCTCAAACCTTCACGGCGTGACACCCCTGTCCAAGCCCATTCCATCTGTGATTCCGTATCTCGGGCTCCCTCACTCCATCTCGACTTCACCGGGTTCTTGGAAATTATTGTCCAAATAATTGAGGCAAGGGTTTATCATCCCTATCCTATTATTTTCTGGGGATTTTGAGGTCTCCTGCTGTAAGATTTATACTTTTATGAAACCTTAAATTATGGTTTTATCCTATTTTGGGTTCTCTTCTATTTTTGGGTTGTGAGAATGGCCTCCTCGGTATTGGGGATGTGTGTTTTGACACCCGTTACCGAAGGCAAAGACGATTTGGCCTATTTCAATTCATTAGTCACCATTTTATCTGAGGTTTCTCATGTTACCTAGTTCAATTTAGTTTTATTCAGAGCCTTTAGTGATTACTAGATTCTTTTTTATCATTATAGTATGTTTTTGTCATCACAGTGAGGGTTCGAGCTGTCGGCAGCAAAGACCTATATTTTTATACATGGGTAAGCATGTATATATATGTATCCTCCTTACACATATTCCGTAATGGCATGGGTAATATGTACTTGAGTAAAATTGTGTGTGTGTGTGTGTGTGTTTAAAAATGTATATATGTGTAATGTGAAACAGTCTCATACTGCCATCGTCAAGGGATTCACATTTTGAGGTAGGTCCCCTATGCCTAGCCCTTTAATTAGAATTTCAATTATTGCTTCTATTTCCTTTAAAAATATGTTTTTTTTTACTTTTATAAATAAATTTTATGATATGTATATATATATATATATATAAATTATTATGGTTCTTGAAAAGTGGTTTCCTATATGGTTTTGAATGTGAAATGAATATCTTCAAAGATGTATAGTATTTGGAAGATTTTATTATAAAGGTGTAATGGAACATTTGATTTTACAAATAATTCCAAATTAATTTCAAAAAAATGGGTTTTGGTTTGAACTCAAGCTTAAAGTGTGATTTGGATTTCTTTAAAGGATTACCTCGTTGAAATCCTGGTTTTAAGATTGTTATTAAATGTATAATTCCTAGTTATTTAGTTTAACTTTCAACTAGTTTTGGAAAATTAAAAGTTTTGGGTGATTATGTGTTTTAAAATTAATATTGTTCCTTATAAGTAATTAAGATCATTTGGAACATTAATAATGTATTGTGAAAATGGAAAACCCCTCTTGGGGCATTCCCCCCTTCTTTCAGCAAAATGATGTGTTTGTTGAATATGTAAACATTTTGTGATATATGTTCTTAATAAAGTGTCTTGTACATTATTAGGAGATATAAAGGGGGGATGCACTCAAGGAGGGAGATCTGTGGTGAGAGTGTGAGTGTGTTTTTAAATAAATAGACTAATATTTTCATGCGTGTTAGTTTGATGAAAATCACCACCACATGAAATAGGGAATGTGGGGATCCTAGGGTATCTAGGTGGGTGGACTAGGACTAGTATGCTAGATGATTAGTAAGTAGTTTGTCTCGGTTTCTTCTATCAGGATTGATGAAACAACTCTAACTAAACATTTTTTATTACTGGAGACCATTAGTCCATTGGGGTGTCACTTCATAATGGCTCATTCATGATAATGCTGATGGTCATGGTTTTTAATCCATGTTTTATTGTGGTACAAGGTTCCTAGGGTCCCATTTGTGCTAGTTACCTATAGGGATTGACCATGGTGCTCTCTTATGACGTGGTTTTTGTGAAATTATTTTCATTTTTGTTGGTTCAAACTTGTTTCCTAATTTTTAAAATCCATGTTTTTATTTTAAATAGTTTCTTTTCATTTTAAAATAATTATGTATTCTCATAAACTATTTTGGAAATTTAATAGAAAATGAAATGTTTTTATTGGAAATGGAAACTTTTATTCTAAATTTTAAAAATGGAAAATATTATTTTCATGTGGTTTTATTTTTGAACTAGCATGATTTGGGTTCCTTTTAAAAAATAAGTTCATAGGGAGTTGTTTATCCTTGGTATTAAAACTGAGAATCTCAGTGCTCACACCTACATTATTTATTAGTTTTAGGCACCTATAATTTAGTATATCTCTTGTAGAGAGTGTGGTATATGTTATTTGGTGACCCATGAGGTTACTTGGGGTATGTTTCATTGATTATTTTATTCCATTTCTATCTTCCATTTTGTTTATTTTATTTTTATTTGTTATTCTATATTTTTTGGGATAAATCATTCCCAACTACTTTATTTTGATGCCCAACACTATATTCCTACTCATGGGGATCGAGAATGCCCATTGGGACATTTCGTGGGCTGGTTCAGGAGACCTATTTAGGGTTTACCCGGTCTGGTCGGTGACATTATCCCAAGCTTAAATGAGGGTACACAAGAGATCATCCTAATTCCAAAGAAGGTACATGGGTGGTTAGCCTAATACTAACCTATTGTTAATATCTTAGTTTTTATCCATAACATAATATTTTCTATGCTTATGTGTATGGCACAAATCTATTTCTTATTCCAATGTTTTGATATCATAGATCATATTCTTATATTTCCTTATAATTCATGTATTATGGATGATCAATAATTATTTCATTACCTAAAATTATAATGTTTGATATCAAGGGTATTGTTTTCAAATGTTATTCTCATGTTCTTATACCCATATTATTATGTTATCTGTATGTGTCTTCCTTCTTTACCCTTACTGTGCATCTCATATCACCCTTTCTTATATTTCCTTTTCACAGGTTATAAAGAACGTTTTTAAGTAGGGTATTTTTTTAAAGAGTACCAAAGGGTAATATATTTATGGAATATGTTTAATATCTTCAAAAAATTATAATATTGTCTACCTATTCTCCAAATTAACTAAACTATTATGGTCCTCATGTATGTGTTTGTGTAATGTAAATATTATCCTTCTAAAAACCTATATTATCTATGTATGAGAGACTTAGGTCACTATAGTTGGTATAAAAGAAAAGTATTAGTTATAATTTTCAATCTAAGATGATAAAACTTTAGTGATATACCTAATTACATGTTTACAGAGAAGTCTAAGGATGATTCAAGGTATTGAAAATGTACAATAATTTTGGTAAATGATTTAGCAAGTGGTTTCCAAGAAATTATATCTCTGTATAGATAATAAAAGTTGATGTGGCTCTAGAATAGAGGTACCTAGGGGTAATAAACATGATAGTGGTACATTGATCTTGATTTTATTGTAACTTAGTGCATCCCAACGGGCCTTGTTGCACACTTGGTTTGACACTCCTCTGGGATATACATTAAAAATTCACAAACTCTTTATGAACCAACATGATTGATTTAAATAGATGATGATCATATATAAACAAGGATAAAAATTTTGTGTCATAGATTAAGAATAATTATTCATGATTTAGAAACCCTATATGTGATTTTTTATGATTATTTGGTCTCCCACAATAAGTATTGTTACTCACACTATACTTTTTGGTTTTATTCAATGGAGGGAACCAGAAGGAATTGATATAACATTGAATGTGATGGAAATTTTTATGATGACCAAAAAAAAGGGATGATCGTTGGATTGAAGATATTGTGATAATTCCAAATCAGTTATCATGAAACATGATTAACAATGTGCACCTTAACCAACTCTCAGACTCACCAAAGCCAAAATTGATAGAGTTCATTGATATTTTGGATAGTGGATACCACAAAGGAAAGAAGATTATGTTTTATATATGTCAAGAATTTGGAAACAATCACTCAAGTGAATTTATCAAAGGAATTATAGGATGATTTGAGTGTTTAAAATAAGGGAACAAAGAAATTATTTTTAGTGGAAAAATGAAAATATCAGTTAACATAATGGATAAGATTAATGGTCTCCTGAATATGTCATCGGTGGTTGAATGTTTCAAATATGTAAATTATGGGAATTATCAAAATTTATTTCATAAAGGTAAATCTCATGAATAAAATTATCAATGTGGTATGAGTGATGGTTATACTACTGATGATGAAGAGACCACAAATGACATATTAAATGTATGGGTTGTTTTAACAGTATTATTTATGCTAAATGTGAGAAGCATGATTAAACATAGTTTAATTAATGTTACGATGTGAATTATATTTCATATTATAGAAAATATATATTAAATAATAAGATTATAAATCCTATTTAATGGTTTAATAATGAAGTGAAATAATTTATGTTTTTGTGTATTGGTATTCCAGAATTATGAAATATATATAAAATTTTTAGTATAAGTTTTTCATTGAGGATTTTCAATAATACGTTGAGTGGTATTGGTGGCCTAGAAAATTTAATTAATATAAAGGTGAGATTTTATGAAAAGATAACCCTTAATGTGTTCATGATGTTGATATAATGATATTGGTATAAAGAGATGATTGATATGGATAATGTAAATTGGATAGTACTCATTACATTGGAACTGATTAATGATTTTTTTAGAAAAGTGGTTTATGAAATCATTGATGGTGTTTATATCGTTTATGAATTTAAGGAATATATAAAATAATTTTTTTTAATTGGAGGAATAATTAATCATGTATGTTTTCAAAATGGTTTTATGGTAATTCATTTTATTACCATGTTTTAAGACAATAAATGACGAAGGTATTCACATGATTGGTATGTGATAATTAAGAAATACATTATATTGTTAAAGGGGGTTAATGATCATTTAATTTTGGAAATTTATAGTGATTATTTATAATGTTTTTTATTTTAATAGTTGGGAAGGGCCATGTGGTTATCCATTTATTAAATTCATTAAGTGTAACTTTTGATGAGGTTTTAGACATTAACATATTACTTCACCATATGAATATTTATCCATATTAGATAACTAGTGTTAAATATTTTTAACTATGGATCTATGTAATTAATCATCATTATTTTATGAATATTATTTTGTGATTTTAGCATGAAAAAAAATCATCTCTAAGAATAAGAGATGAAGTGTAAATTGATTAAGGAACAACTAAAGGATGAAATTGGGGCTATGAAATAAAAATATATCATGTAATTTTTCATATGTTCTGAATTTTGGTTAATGATTTAAATTAAATTAACATATTATATATTCAATAATATTTTTAACATTTATTTTATTTCTTTTTTATACAAGTGATAAGAATAAATCTAATTTTACGCTTGAAAATGTATTTTTCTAAAAAGTAGTTTTGTTGCCTTTTATGCGCTTATTTTAAAATTAATTTCATGAAAATTTTAGATTTTTTATCATAAAATAACATTCATTTTTAGTATCATTATTTCAAATTTATCTTATGGTAAATTGTTTATAATTTTATAAGAAGATAAATGTTTTTATGAATAATAAAAATACTGGTTTTTAATAAGAATTCTCATTTCATTTGAAATATTGAAGCACCTATGAAATATTTCATGATGGTTTTAAAAGTTAATTATTAAAATAATATATCTAATAATACAATTTAGGTCATTTTAATCAGTTTTATGTTTATTTTTTATATAAAAACATTTCAGACTTTTTAACATTTTCTCTTTGAAAACCCTATTTCTCGCCGCGTCTGTGAGATTAATTTTAAATTAAAATTTTCCACATATGTGAATTGAATTTGTAAAAATGGATTAAATATTTAGAATAATAATAATTTATATCATTTAATAAGTTCAGTAAATTTTTTTTCTAAAATTAATATTAAAAATAGTAAAAAAATAATTAATATGGTTAAGGTGAAAATTGGTTTACTGTGGGGTTAAAATAACATGATAAGGGTCGAAATGACCTAAAAACGTTTCTAAAATATATTTAATTGAAATATTTATACCCTATAATTTATAATTCTAAGTAATATTGCATTTGGGATCCTTATGGCATGAGAAAAATGTGGGAAGATTTTTTTCCTTCTCAAAAAATAACTATTGTTCCACTCACCTCATTTATAAAATACCATCCCTTCTCCTATCCTATTAAAACCATAAAAACCATTCATTTAGGACAATACCTATAAAAATAACTTTTAATATTCACTATTCATATCCTAAAATCCTTCTTTTTTTAATAAATTTAACCTTGAAATGGTTTTGGTGAAAACCCTGAGGTTACCTAAAGAAGAGGTAACGTTAATAAATGAGCATTTTTATTTATTTAGTCCTCCACCTCCTTAAATTATAATTAAAAAATGATGATATGATAAAATAATAATATTAAATATACTTATATTTTGTTATATTAATGTAATTACCCCTAAAAATATCCACTTCCATCAAATGGACTTCGAAATCATCATTCGTGTTTACAGCGGACTACCGCCTCGCGAACCGATGTCATTCATTTTTTCCATTACCAATTCTCACAGTTGGGTACGATTAAAGAATTAAATTATATATATATATATGATATTAATTACAAAATTATACCTATTTATTCATTAAATTATATATTCATTTTTTACTTTCCACTCCTTAGTGTATATGATAACATCATTCGTGTGTACGAGAGACTACCGCCTCACGAAGCGATAAGATTCGTTTTCACTAATTATTTACCTATAATATAATAAAGATAATGTTAATAAATATATATTATATACATGTCATAATTATGACATTAATGAAATATTTATCATTATGAAAATATAATATATCATTTTATTTCTTATTATTTAACTCACTGAAAGTGGATAATATTGTTCATGTATGTGTGGACTACCGCCTTCATAAAGCGAGGTTTCTCTCTCTTTTCATCACAAAACACCACTTGGATAATCTTTATAAGTATAAATAAAGAAATAATATTTTAATTAAGATATTATTATCATTATTAAAATATTAAATATTACTTAACTCATTTACATAATGATCGTTGAGGAATTTAAATGTTACTAATGTGTACGTAAGGCATATCATCTCTATGCTCATAGTGTACTTCATTTATAAATACCATATTTCATGAGTGGTATTAAAATTATAATTGATGTATAATTATAATAACTACTTCATGATTATTTTTTCTATGATGATGGAACCTTGATCAATGTAAGACGATCTAAAACAACAATTCAAAACATATATGAAAAAAATTGGTTATTACCCGAGGCGTGATTTCAATAAGGAATTTGCAATAAATATGTAATAAAAGGTAATAATTAAATTATATATGGTATTATATATATAATTATGGTTACATAATATATTTATAATAAACTTATATATATTATATATTATATTTGAATGTGTATGAAGGAAGTCAATTCTTATGGTAATGGATTTCGATCCTCTATTTTATTTATAGGAGACATAAAAAAATTAACCACTCATTTATTTTTTGTGGTGTATATAATTCACATTTTACATGCTATATCCTTAATATATATTTTATTTATATTTAAATTTTCATTTTCTGTTATTTTTTATATGGAATTACAATTCAAAATATTATTAAAGTGGTAATAAATTTCCATTTCACTTTTTACTTATATCAGACACATGGCATATTACCCACCTATTTATTTTATGTTGTTTACATAATAAATATGGATTGATTTTATTATAGTCATAATTAGAATTATGGGGATTTACATATCAATTTTATTAGATCCATTTCATGGGTTTTATGGTTTAAAAGTTGACAAATCTATATGGGGTTTTTATCTCAATTTTCCTTCTTTGATATATATCTTATATTATGAGCCTATCTACTTTTATGAGGTGTATATAAATACCTATTGACATTTAATATCAATAATTTATTTATTCTCATTATATTCTGATTTTAATTTAATTTTATCATTTCATGGGGTTTATTACTCAATTTTACCAAAGTGGTAAGGGTTTTATAATACAATCTCATCGTTTATCAGGAATGTTTATGATTATGCTTCTAATATTGAAACATTATGATCTACCTCTAAATAATCACATTAATATTAATATACTATGTTTATTGATTATATTTTCAATTAATATTACCATTTTCCCTCTCTTTGGTACTTAAAAAAGTGGGAAATGTTTTTCGGAAAAATCATTTTTATTTCTCTCTAATGTCAAAAACCATTTTTTCTTCTAAAACCAGGTTTCATAAAAGTGTTTTCAATATTTTTTTAAAAAATTATAAAAAATTATTTATTGAATCATTTTTACACATGTTTTACATTTTAAAAATGGTTTGAAATGAATCGTCATGTAATTTTCTAAATAATTCATGTTTGGATTTTCCTGAAAATGTGAGAGGAATATTTGTTTTAACATGTACAACATGAAAAGATATTCCCCCAAGATGAACATTATTTTATTTGAATAATTATTTATAATTTTTCAAGGATATTTTAAAATAAATTTATTTTCAAAAGGTTTTATGTTTTTTAAAAAGTTTTTTTCAAAGTGGAAAGGCTATTTTACTAAAGAAATGATCCAACTGATTTTTCTTTAAAATTTATTTTCCAAATACAATAACATATATTGATGTTACTTATGATTTAATGGGTATGTTATCCAAGTATACAATTATAATTCTTTCTATGGATTTATAATGTTTTTTATTACATGAATTTTATGAAACCCAAATATTTTCCATGGGTTATGTTATGATGAAATGATGAAATAGTTATGTAACCCATTTCTTTTCCATGTGTTATGATATGATGTAATGTTTTATGAAACCCATTACTTTTCATGTGTTATGATATGGTGAATGATATATGTTCTTTTGGAGTACAATGTATTGTGTTATGGGTGGTATGTATATCTCCCTCTAATGTATTGGGTAATAATTAATGTTATATGAGATCAAAGTGTACACATAACGTTATCCCAATCCAATAAAAGGGTGTACACAAGAGGTTATCCCAAGCCCAAAAGAGAGTACACAGAAGGTCATAAAAATACTAAGGAATATACATGGTTGGTAATAATAATCCTAACATGTTATTAATGTATTGGTTGGTAGCCTAGAAATAATATTTTCTTATTTATGGGTATGCCACAAATATTTGTCTTATTGCAATTTTATTATCTCATGGCTCATGTTCATTGATTATAGAATGAGTCATTTTGTATTAATAACCAATATTTATTCCATGACTCGTGATTATGATATTTAATAAATTGGGTATGGTTTTAAAATGGTATTCTCATGTTCTCATACCATTATGATCATGTTATGTTTATGTATCTCCCTTGTCTACCCACATTGAGCATCTAATCTCACCCTTTCTTCTGTTTCCTTTCCCCGGGTTAAGAAGAATGGTTTTAAGTAGGTTAGTTTTTTTAAGAGTATTAAAAGTAAATATTTTTATGGAATATATTTAAGATATCTTCCCAAATTATAAGATTGTGCACCTCATCTCCAAAGGAACTAAACTATTATGGTCCTTGGGTTTGTGTTTGTAGAATGTATTGAATATTACTATAAAAATATATAATATATGCGTATGATAATACTAGGTCTATATGTTTATAAATTTTTATATAATTAATATATATAATATTTATATCATTATTAAAGTTCCAGAGATTATGATGTACGAACCATAACATCTGAATGAAAACATACATAAAAAAAACTTTTATCACCAAGAATAATAGTTTTGATAAAACATTGTCAATAAACATGTGATAAATTTTTATGAGTAAACAATTTATGGTATTATAAGTATAAATACGTTTTTTGTATTTCAATATAATAAATTTAAATTTATTGTACTAGAGGTTATATCACTTACAACAAAAGCTGAACTTGAGGTAATAGCTTTTTGTTACAATATCACTTTTTTCTGGGATTGTTTATGCATAAATTTATGATAAGGAAATTACGTTATCTATATCTCAAAAATATTATGTACTTTTTTAAACATCTATCTATTTTTTAAATAAAAAAATTTCAATTCATTTTACTCTCACTATGTACTCAAAATAATCAAAGAATATTTTTATGGAAAACTGATTTGATTTTATATTCAATCAGGAATCTTCTACTTCCATATCCATGTATTCTTTAAAATATTTTCAAGAATGTTTTTACAATCATATAATTGTTTTTTAGAGTAATGTTTTTCCATTCTTTAACTTTCCATTTAATGTTTTCAATGGAATATTTTTTTCATTTTCAAAATAAGGTACTTTTTATATAAGGTGTAAATAGAAAACCTTTTTAATGAATACCACCAAAATTACCTTTCCTACCACCATGAAAACTCTGTGATTTGGAGATTCCCTTAAATTTATATATGTTTATTTTGAAATAAAATATTTTCCTTAATATTTTGGAATATTCTTTATTTTAAATAAGTGATTTCAAATTTAAAATATAATTTTCAACAATAAATATTCCAGTTATCTTTTAAAATCAGTTTTCATCAATGATAGAATCCTTTGATGTTACTTATTATTTACTAAGGATATGTTCCTATGATACAATTATTATTAATTATATTGATTTTTTTTATATCTATGATGATGAAATATTGGTGAAACCATTTTTATTTTCCAATGGTTAATTATTGATGAAATGAAAAAAAAATCATGATCTTGTGATATACATATAAAAGGATTATAATTATGTTATGGGTGGTTCTGTTATATCCCTCCAATTTATTTGGTAAATATTAATGGTTTTTGAACTCAAATGATACATGATAGGTTATCCCAATCCTAATAGGGTTACATGGTAGGTTATCCAAATCCCAAACCATGTACATAGGTGTTTATCCCAATTCTAACATGTATTGAATGTCATGGTGTCTAGACTTGAGATAATAATTCTATGACTATGATTATACTAGAATTTATAACACCCTTTTATGACATGATCTTATGTGAATATTATGCTCTAATGTATAATGTTTTATGATTCATTTATGATTAATTTCTTATGATCTTCCAAGATTTAGGGTATGAATTATGAATATGATATATTAATTATTAGGTATGATTCTCAAATGTTAATCTCATGTTCCCATACCCTTATTATAAAGCTATACTTAAAAATGATTATTTATTAATATATCACTATGTTTACCTTTACTGCGAATATTATCTCGCCCTTTATATTTTTTTATTATTACTTTAGATATAATGAAAGGTTTTACATGTGATATAGATAATAAGGAACCTATTTTTGAAGAACATAATGGGAGATAATGTTGATATTTTATGTTAAGTTGTTTATGTATCCATTTTTTCAGTGACGTTAATCCTTTGTTGTTCTGTATTGGATTAATATTATATGAAATGAATATTTATCTAATAAGATATAATATTTATGTTTATAATGTTTCGGTCACCTCAATGAAAAACATAATGGTGTGTTGGTCCCTCCTTTTTTACATTTGTAAGCTCAACATTATTCATGGATTGAGAGATGTTTGTGAGTAAAGGTATAAGATTTTTCATTGTAGCACACATGTAGATCAATTTTCCAATAGTAAAATCATTTCATTGTCTAAAAAATTCGTTATTAACATGATTCCTCTAGGTTATATACATCAAATACAACAAAAAATAATGATCTAAGAGTTAATCTACAATAATCAAAGTAAGATATAATGTATTCATGAAAATGATTCCTATAATATCCAAAATTATGAAACATTCTTATCAACCTATAAGACATTTTTAGTCACCCTATATCAATTTTAAATTATCATATTTTATATGATGTTCTATCTTGAAATTATTCATAATATAATATCTAAAAATAACTAAGCGTTACTTTTATATCAACTAAGGTGAACCATGAATAACACATATAAATATTGAATCATTTTAGATGAATATCCAATACATTTAACAATAGTAGCTACCGAGGGACCAAGAAGGCTCTATGTTTTTAGGGACTAGATAGATAATAAAATTATTTCATAAAATATGTTAAACTTCTCAAAAAAACAATTCTCTCTTAGTACCCTTGGAATACATTACTTACATAAAAACGTTCTTCAAAACCTGGGTAAAATAGAATTATAAGAAAGGGATACCTTAGATTCCCAGAAATTTTAAACATGGGAGATATCCATCAATAATAATATTAAATAATAAGATGTATATAATTGTATAATATCATAATTATATCATTGAATGTTCATACCAAATTAGTGATATATCATAAATCACAAGTCCTGGCATAAAGTTTTAGAATTTCACAACACAAGAGTTATTAGAGTGAAAAAATCATCATTAATAAATCATGGTTCATGAGAGGATATAATAAACATAATAACATGTCATAAGAATCTTGTCTCATTGATAATCATATAAAATCATAAAAATCCCCAAAATAAACTAGTTTTACTCCCCATTTATTCTATGTTATCTAATGTTTTATAAATAATTTTCCAATTCATTATATTTATTTAATATACCCACTAATAAAATAATTATAACCATATATATTTATTCTTTAATAATATAAAAAAACTCATCAATTCATTATATAATAACCCATAAAAAAGGGTTTCATAAACATTTCATCATCACATAATCATAAGCCATCTATAGAAATAATATAGATGTTTTTATTATATCATATCCTTATGGAAGAATTTGAAACATCAAATGATATTGAAATAGTTTAAAAATACTTTTAATCCAATATTTGAATATTTAAATGAAAATTGGGGAAATATCATTTTCCTTCAGTAACATTAGACAAAAAATTTATAAAATATTATGAAAAATATTTTTTTTTAAATAATAATGTAAAACTTTAATGTAGGAATCAAATAAAAGAACAATCATGATGGTGGAAAAATCTATTCTTGTGGTAAATGTTAAAAGAAATATTCATTTCACACTTTTAGTAAAAATTCCAAAATTAACACTTTCAGAAAATGATATGAATATTCTATTTATATAATCGAAAATAAAGTAAAATATGGGCAAAAAAATGTTTCAATAATCATTTCATCATGTAAAATAACATTCTTGAAAACATTTTCAAAAACATGGTCATGGGAGAAAAGGTTCATTAACCAAAGAGGAAATATGGTTCACTTTTAATGAAATAATTTTCTTGGTTGTATTAAGTTACAAAGAGTGTAAAATGGTACAAATAAATTAAAATTAAAAAATTAACCACAATAGAATAAAATATATTGCTTTTAAATGATAAGGATCATATAATTTTACTCAATGTTAATTTAACATAAAAAACTCCTAAAGGATATTAGATTATAACATAGACCCTTACCTCAAGTCCTATCTTTATTAATTATCATTTAAAAAACCTTTATAATAAATATATATTTATTATACATCTATTATAGAAAAATATTTATAAGTAAATTATATGTAAAATTCATTTATAATCTATAATTATTTTTTTAATAATAATTCTTCATTAAAGTGAACATTCATGAGAAAAATAGTCTGTTTTCTTGCATGCATCAATTCAATGGATTAGGTAATTTGACCTTGGTCATGGTTTCATTATATCCAAAATATTAATCATGTCATATGTATCATATTTATCCAGTATATAAACTTTTATAACCATTCTAATTTAGTAGTGAAAAAAATTAATCACATCCCTTTGTGGTAATAGTAGTTCATATGTACGCATGAGTGATGTTTCCACTTTTCGATGGATGAAACAAAAAATGGTACATAATAATTCACCTTTATAAAATAATAATTTTATAGTAAATATAATATATATTCATATTATCTATCGATATTACCATCCATGTAAATAGGTTTTTAAAAATGAATCACGTCACTTCATGAATGTGGTATTCCTCATGTGGGTACGAGCGATGATGATTTTTTTCAATGGATTTTAAGGAGATAAAAACGGATATAACATTAAAAATAAAACAAATAATTATATTAAATATAGTTGTTAAATAATTTTTATATTTTTAAATAATAATTTTTAGGAGGTTTGATAAGAAATAAACATGAAGAACATCATTAAAAACATATACCTCTTGTTCGAACATCCTCCTTTTGAGAAGAACCTTAATTATTATTAGATGCATATTTTGTGAAGTAAAGAACCTAAAGGTGAGGTATGGGTTTTTTGGGATATTATTTGTGTTTATTTTCTTCAATATGAAGGTGTAATGTAGTGTATATATGAGAGAAGGGGAGACTCTGTTTTATAAGTTAGGGGAGTGGCACACTTGAAATTATTAAGAATATTAAAATATAATAAAGATTATGTAATAATAAAATGGATAAAAATTGAACCATGTTATAATATTGTGAGATATTATATTAAAATAAATTCATACAATGGTATTTAAACTAGTTTTTTTTCATTTTTACCAGTATCTATTCAGTTTAACTTCTCTTTAACCCTTTTAACCTTTACCATGGTAATTCATTTTTACCTTGGTTTCTATTATTAATGAGTTAAAATGAAAGAATCGTGAATAAAATGTTTTTAAATATTGATTAAAAATATGTAAAATATTTTACCAAATTCAATTCCTATAAGAGGATGAAACATATTTCAAATTAATCATTCAAAGACAAAAAATTCTTTTAGAAAAACAAAATAACCATAAAAATAAATTCATTCTCATACCTTGACTTGTAATAACCCCTAAATCAATGTTAAAATATTTTATTGAATATATTATCTATTAATTTAAATAAAATAATTCAGAAATAGTTATTAACTTAGTTTATTATGATAAAAACACATTCTATGAATAAAAATAGTTTTTTAGAAAAACTTCTCTTTTTTACTTTCAAATGATTTTATTTTCGTTCATACCCAATTGAAAACTAATTAATATATTCTATAAATGTTTAAAAAATAATTTTTAATAATTTATATGGTCATATCATACCTAAAAGTCAAAAGTTTGGTGATATTTAGCACATTTAATAAAAATATTTCAATAGTATATCACTATTCGTTTAATCTCAGTGTCGCATGTAAAGAAATATATCAAATAAGTCAAAATAATTTAAATATAAATATATAATAAAACATTAGTGTTTTATAATGTGATATAGGTCCCAAACATGGGTCATGGAATTTCTTTGGGGGTGGAATTAGGATAACAGGGTGGTTTTGCATAGGAATCAGATCCCCCCTGATGAGTCTAGGGTTTATATGAGCCTACAGGATATAAGGCCACTGATTAGTGATATACATGAGATGATATCAATAATAAGATACTAGTATGTATCTAAATTACATTATTGGATTCCTTGATAGGGAATATTTGATGAGTTTTGATGTTGGAGGCAGGGTGGGGTGGGTCTAGGTGTGCTAAGTTAGGGAGTTCTGTGACAGGCTGTGATCCTTTGTGTATTTATGGATGGAAGGAACCTACAATGACGGAGATATTAGAGGTTTATTATTTATCATCAGACCACCCTATGTGAGAATGTGAGTCAGGAGCTTTGATACAGGACCCTACAATTCCCTTCTGGGTAGAGGTTGAGACTTGGGAGACACCCTACTTAGAGATTTTCGGTATAGGTCACATTATATGGAATGGGGAAATGAGTTTATTTTTTCATAGCATCATAGTATGTATGGTCAGGAATTATGGTGTCCTAGTGGACACACAGTATCTTGATGGGGGTACATGCCTCATCGAGTGTCATGGTGGATTGGTTATCACACAATGAATTAATGATTATTTTTATTTAAGTATTTCTCACCCTCATCCATTAAAATTCACATGATGTTGTATATTAGGGGTGCTTGGTGAGACCCTACATAGTTATATTCTATGACCCTATATTGTTATATTGGTGCGTGTATAAGCCTTATGTCTTTTTTAGGCCAGATCATAGGTTATGCAGTAGATCGGGTTAAGGTAGATTGATAAGTATTTAGTGGCTAGGATTGGGATAAGTATTGTGGATTATAATTAAGTATCTTGTAACTCATTTCATTTATTTTTTATATTTGATTGATCTATTGTGATACTAGTTGTAGGTTTGTATAAAAACATAATTTTTATATAGAAATTTATTTATTGATTTATGCATCCCCAAACTAACTATTGTAATTGATTTTTTTTAATTAATCCTTTTTGTTTATCTGGTTTGAGGTTAGAGTGTCCCCATTGTTAGGAGTAGGTCCTCACTTCTAATTAGTAGTGTCTAGCATATGTGGAGTCATACTTGAGACCATGTGGTACTTTGGATCGAAAGTTTCTACTAGTCTAGAGTGTTCCAAAGTAGTATTAGGTCAATCCTTTATGTTATGATTTGGGGAGATATTAGAATAGTGGTCCAAGAATTTGTTGAAGCTTGTGATGGATCAAAGAATAGTGCTTCATGAATACCTTTTCTAGTGTAATTCCACATTACCATGGAGGTAGGATTATTTTTTTGTTGTTTTTCAATATTATTGTTAAATCAGTTTTTAAATATGTTGTATTTATCGAATGTTGATATTTGAAATTTTGTCTCATGGATTGTTCATAAGAGTTCAGTTTTATATATATTTATTTACTATGTATAACTCACATGAAATACATGTTAAGGCCTATTATTTTCTTCTAATTAGGGGTTCGATTGTTTAATGTCTCAAAAAAAATTATATAATCTTTTCCAATATAAATTATTAGTGACATTATAATCAGCTAGACTATAGGGTATTTACTTTAGATTTAAGATCATGTTGATCTTATGGTAGGAGGTCATCTGATGATGGTAATACAATCCTATCATCAAGGGATTTTATAGATCCATCATGGGATGGTATGATCCTTGATACTCTAGTAATAACTTGATGAGGTAATGATATTACTAAAAGGTAATTCATGGATAGGTACATGTTTCCTTTAAAATGTGTGGTTAGTTACTTTAAGTCACCAGTAAAACCTACATAAGGTTTTTCCATGATGCTTCTTAGTGGAACTCTACCTAACTAGAACAAGTATTTGGGGAGAGGAATGGAATATTCCATGGGATTTTTGGATGCAAAATGCTACATGTTTACTAGTATTAATGTCGATTTAAGATGGCTTGATTGGTTGGATTCTTGGCCCTATGGGTTTTGGGAACGCATTTGATGATGCAGTGAATGGAGAATAGGTAGGTGGTCTCATATTTGGAAAGACTCCATGTGGTGGGTAACCATATGGTTATCCATGGAATGAGTGAGATTCCTCATACCATTGGATGATTTTGGCATGCATGAGGATAATGTTCGATAGGTTAGATACATGAAACCATGTTATATGGGACAGAACTCATGGGAGAGTGAGTTGGGTGGTGCGATCAAGATTCATGAGAGCATGTGATTATTGTGTTTGGTTAATATCAAGGTAAAAAGAGGGTGATAATGTACCAGATGGTTTTCACTATATTACACTTTCTATCGTGGATAGTGTGTGTTAGTATGATTTTTGGGGAAAATATTGATGTATGAGGGTTGGTTTGAATTGAGTACACATGATGCTTGTTTTCATAGTGGATAGTTGAATGGGGTGAGTGAAGGTTCATTAATAATTTTTTGAGTTTTGTATTAACCTAATTGGTGCTACAGTGGTAGTGTTGTGGATTGATGCTTACTGGTATGGTGTCCCATTAGTTTTGGTGAGATGGGTGATGTCCTTAAGTGGAGGGATTTGACATCGGTAATTTATTGGGGTATCAAGGTATAGTTGATCATAGGTAGTCCTTGATAGGAGTGTAATTTAGGATTATTGATAATGGGAATCATTAGGGTTTGTTCTTTGGGAGTGGTGTATGGGAATTCATTTTTGGGGAGCACATCAATGGCTATTAGATGTTGTGACCCTTGTTTATTGTGAATTTTGGGTGGATGTTGGTGGAAATGTTCCTAGTGAGTTAGGAATGGGTGGAAGTTTTTGTTTTTCATTCGTGGTCAGGTAGAAGTAGGATAGGCACATTTATACATTGAATTAAAAAAAGGATATAATAAGGGTCATGAAGTTTATTTTTTTCATTTGGAAGAGTTATGATAACATTACTCATATTGTGGGAAACATACTATCAATTGTGCTTGAATTACATTGGTATTTGAATGGTCATGGGTATAGTGAGACTAGTTAGAGAGACAATAAAGGTGACACAGAGATTCTAGTGTATGATAAGATATCATTTGGTCTATTTCTGTAGTAAATACTAGATTTATAATTTAGAGTCATTGTTGGATAGATTCAATTCATTGGAATTTGGCTCGAGGTGGAGTTGGTACGATCTATGAGTGAGTTGGATTGGTGGTGCATCAATGCACATGAGGAGAGTGTGATTGTTAGTCGAAAGGTTATTGATACAACCATGGAATTGTACTAGGATCTAGATTATTACTTTTTTTGGTTCTTGGATGATCTTAGAGAACCTTTGGATTCTAAGGTATCATTATTGGAAGTTGAGGTTGCCCAATGGTAGGTGAAACCGTGATTTTTTGGTAAATCCCACCAAAGGAGGTATGATGTGTGCTTTTGTATAGGAATTAGATGTGGTGAGATGAATAACAAGTCATGAAAATTCTTTAAGATGTAGTTGAAATGGTTTGAGGATCAATCTATGGATTTCATAAAATAATTAGGTGTATTGGGGAATGGTTTTTAGCGTTGAATAGCGGAATCATGTTGGACATTAAAATATAGGAAACAACTATTTTAAATTTAATTGATGATTTTAGTTGTTCTAGGTCATGATTGTAGGACTAAAAACACTTATAGTGGATGATAATCCATATGGTGGTGAGTTTATAATGACCCCTAGGTTCTTGGGTCATTACATATTGGGGGATGTTTGATTTTTGATCTGGAGTAGGGGTTAGATCGTGAACAATAATTATATTAGGGTTCCAAATGTTTTAAAATCTGTAAATGATATATTTGAATGTTTTTTGAGACCGTGATTGTACTATCGGTGCTTGGGTGAGTTTTGAAAAATTTCTAGGTGTCCTGGAAGATGAATTTTAAATTGATTCATGCATTCATGTCAAGAACCATTGGGTTCACACTTTTAATGGAGGTATTTGAGGGGTGATTTCTTATGAATCAAAGATTTCATAGGGTGAACCATTGTTTATTCCCTAAAATAGGTTTAGTGGATGGAATAAATATCTATAATAGTCCATTTAGGTCATTAATTTTCCATGTGAAAGTGATTTATAGTGTGAACCTTATTAGTCACGCTATGAATGGTTCCTGGATGTGTGTTTTTAGACAAGTGAAATATCATATTTTATAATTTAATATGCCTCAGAGTGTAATGGATATGGGAGATCATGAGAGGACTATTATTTTCTGATTATCCCATCTCATTATACGTCTTTAATACCCTTCATCATGGGGTGAAAATAGTGTAATTTTTTTAAAATGACCACCCTTTATGCTAGATGTCCAATTAACATCGAACGATTGAGGATATATTCCATTAGATTGGCATAGGAGACCATGTGGACCACATAGTTCTGAAAATAGTGTCTTGACATTGGTACTGTGAAAAACATTAAAAGGAATTTCTTTATGATGATAGAATATTGGGCCTCAGTAGCCAACATTTTTCTTATGAGATAAAAGAGAATAGTATACTTACCTAGATAATTAATATAAGAAATGAGGGCACTATGAAATTTATCCAAGGATTCCATATAAATGATGAGGGAGTTCCCTTATATAGCTAGTATCATGATCAATGGATCTAGATGGTATTATTTCAGATTATTGATGGTTTTCTAATTATCTTAATTCTATGTACAATTGACTCTATTCTAAAAAAATAAAGGGAAATTTATTTTCGGTGGGATTTTCTATAAATTACTAGACCCTTGATGTCCACTTAATTCATTGAGGTTTCAAGGGACTAGGCATATGAGGTATCTCTTTGTAAATTTTAAGGTCAACATTGATGTTAAGATGGAATACTATAATGATGAGTAATTTACCTAAGGATACCCTAAAAACACATTTTAGGGGGTTCGTGCTCAATACTTGTTAACATTATTTTATGATAATTTCATTAATATCAACAAAGTGATCATTAAATTATTTATATTTGACCATCAGATCATCAATTAAATTCTCTATATTCTTCCCCTAAAAGGACATCAAATTTTTGTTCATGGAAGGTTTTTATGTATCCCAAATGTTTTTAAGATTAAAGGAATTTTTTTGTCATAGTATACCCACTAGGGTGGCATAAATGTGGTGTCCTCCTCATCTTTAAGGGATATTTAATATGATTCTAACTAGAATTATTATATATAAATTAGTGTTTTTCAAAAACAAATTGTTTCATCTATCACAAGTTTTTGGTCAATACTAAGAAATCAACCTTTGGGAAATGATAGTTGAGATCCTTGAAATCAATAAAATCCTATATTTTCCCATTTTTTTCCAGATCTAGGATGATATTGACAAGAGAGTTTAGGTGTTAAACTTATTGGATAAAGTTATAATTGATTGTATTATAAATTTTAGCTTCAATATTTGTACCATGGGTAAGATATATTTTTCTTATTTTATATTTGTAGTTAGAGTGGTCGTTCTATTGAACCAAACTATGGGGAACCACCTGGGTATCTAAATTAGGAATTTTAATATTATTTCTTGGGAATACATCTCAATGTTCTGTCAACAAAATATATGTATTTATTTTTTTATTTAGGAGTTCTGTTGGTACTTATCAATGCATCCCATGAGTCTTATTTTTTATCCAGGTTCACAAGTATAAATTCATCAACAGTTGTTGAGATACATTCTTCAAATTCTATAGTAATATCCACAATTTATTCCTCTTTATCTTCACAATTTTCGGAGCAGAGGATAAAATATCACTTTAAAATCTAGGATATGAAGAAAGGGCATCATTACTTCCCTCTAGACCACATTCTTCTTCAGAATGGGTAGTTTCATCCTTCACGTGTAATACTACGATAATGAAAGGGATTATGATAAACCCTATTTCTACTTTTAGTGCTCATGTACAACAGAATGATGATCATTGGCTATGTTATTAAAATCTCTTCCTGACTTACACATGTATAAAGATTTTGGAGGTAAATATTTACATAAATGGACAGTATGGGGAGATCCTCCACTATCTGTGGACACTACTCGATGAAGATGTTAGCCTACTATTGTAGGATAGGAAAGTGAACGGGGGGTTCACTTAAAAATCAAATATGACCTACTCATTTCCTAGTCCTAGATTTATAGGAAATACTCCCTATTAAACTAGTTAACTCCATAGATTGATGAATTAAATTGCTAGTCCGTTATGAGATTCAGTTTATCTAGAATTATTTTTCCATCAGAATATTCCCCTCCATATTATAATATTCTCTGTATTTGTACTTAGATTCATAGGACAATAAATGTAATTTATCAGTGTATAATAGCCTTACATACCAATCCATATTGTATTTCAGTCATTGGTGATATGATATGGGAACGGATGCATGTGTTTGGATCCATGACCATCCAAACAAGCTATTGAAATAAATGTCTTTATGGACCACCATTAATTCATATTCAGAAATGAGATC
Source organism: Viscum album (assembly GCA_963277665.1). Taxonomy (NCBI): domain Eukaryota; kingdom Viridiplantae; phylum Streptophyta; class Magnoliopsida; order Santalales; family Viscaceae; genus Viscum; species Viscum album. The sequence continues at coordinate 939,648,438 of OY728150.1, forward strand.
CCCAAATTGGGTTCTCATCCTAATTCTTCAATGTTTTTTTACTCTTTTTATACCCCATAATTTTTAGGTTAGAAGGATAAAATTTATCTTTAATATTTCTTAACTGTTTGAATGTATGGATTGGGATGATGTTGATCCCATAACTGTCAGCAACTAGGATCTGAAGAACGTTTATATCATTATTCCTTCTAGATATGTACGATGGTCTAATGTTCTCTTGTATAAAATCATCCAAATATTTTTCTCTGAAATAAATTATCACATTACTCTAGGTAAATATAGTCTATGTGAAATATGTCTCTACTATAGTGACTTGAGTCTAAAACTCATTAGGGTTTGAGAGAGTTCAATAAGGGATTCTAAGAGTTCTTCTGATTGGTGAGGATAATCCATAACTACAATCCTAATTGGCAAAACAAATATTTGATTAGAAATCTTCTAATTATAATTCAAGGGTCAAAGTTTACTGATATGATATTTCTCCCTTGATTGAAGTTTTTGGGATGAAGATGACATCCTTGTCGATTCCTTCCCTTGAATGAAATTGGGGTGTTTCTCGACTGTTTATAGGTTTAGTTTCACTAACCTCTCAATTTAATGGTATTAATTAGAATATTTTCTATTATAGAGTCAATATTCCAGCATAATTCAATTATAAAAAGTTTGGAAGGATTCATTATAAAATTTATTTTGCTACTAGGATCATTTAATCACTTGTCTTTATGTTTTTTCGCTATAAATAACTTTAGTAAAAATTACTCCTTAATGACAGGGTCCTCCAGGACATAATCTTTTTTGATATCAATGAACTATTCCCTAATTAATGGGGAACATAGATTAATATGATTCTTCCCCATTAAAAAATTTATTTTCATAAGGATAACATTTACGGTTCCATATTTTGACTACTTATTTGATAAAATTTTCTTTTGGTGGGAGGTTGAGTACCCATCAAACATTTGATGGTGGTAATAAGTATTGAAGTGTTGGGAGAATCTTAGTTTCCCTCAAGGGATCCTCTTACCATTCCTTAGTCTACTAGGTAATATTAGGATGACTCTTACAATGTGATATTAATGAATATGTTTCATAAAGTTCCATAAAAAGAATTATGACAATGCTTGGTTTATTCACTCATGCCCTGATGATTACATGTGGCCAGTTGGCCTATTTTATATTCATCTAGACATAAAATTTTAGTATATTTTTAATCAAGACCTCTTTCTACACTCCTTATTCATATTATAGAGTAGTATAGAAATAAGTCTCTTTAATATTATTTATGAATTAATATGTATGATTTTCAATTGTAAATATCATGTTATCATACCCTTATATGTTCATGTTACTCTTAAAAAATATTATTTACTAATATATATCTTTTTTACACTTACTAAGAATATAATCACACAATTTGTAAGGTTTCATTTTCCCTAGGATATTGATAATGGTTTTAATTATAATATCTCCAATAAGGGTTGTAGCTGTGAATAAATTATTGGGATTATAATGATATGTAATGAATATTCATAAAATAAGATTTAATATTTATTTATGTAATTTTAGTGCCACCTCAATGAAATACTCAATGGTTTTTTGGTACCCCCTTTTATCATTTTCAAGCTTGTCATGATTCATGTATAGAGAGAGTTGCATGAGCATAGTAATAATATATTTTATTCCAGACCCAATATAGTTTGGTTTCTCAAGTTTATAATCATTTTTTTTAATATAATTCATTTTTAGCATGATTCATCTAAGTTTAATCCACTAACTAAAAACAAAAAATCATAGTGTAACCATTAAGCTCCAATAATCTGAGTGATCAATCATGTAATCGTGAAAATTATTCTTGAGATATCCTAAATTATGACACCTTCTTATCAACCTAGGACACTATTAGGTTCACTAAATATCACTTTTAATTCATAATAGTATATCTTATGTTCTATACTCATATTATAGGCAATATAATATCCAATAAATACTAAACTATCCTCAGATAAAAAATAAGGATACTGAAGCATAACAGACATGCATAAATATTTCATCATTTTTTATGAATATTCAATTACATTCACAATAGTAAAAGATTGAGAAATTTAATGGATTAATTTATTTAGGGAATAGGTATATAGTAAAATTATTTTTAAAATTAACCATAACATCTCCCAAAAATTTCTTCTCTCATAATACCCTTCATAGATATTTCTTATATAAAACTTTTCATCATAACCTATGGAAAATGGAAGGGCGATATTAGATGATCAGTAAGGGTAAATAGGGATGATATCACTTAATGATAATATTAAAGAACAATATAAGAATACCATCATGTGATCATGATTATATCATATAAATTTCATACCCAATCATTCATAGATCATAAATCATGAGTCAGGGCATGAAACATTATCATTTCAAAACACATGAGTCATAAGAGTGAAAAATAATCATTAATCAATCATGATCTATTGGTGATATCATAAGAATAAGAATATTTCCTAATAATCATAGAAGAATAATAATCATATAAAATCATTTCATTAGTCAAAGTTTACTTCCAATACTATCATAATGGAAAAAAGTCCCATGGTAGATTGGGTTCACTCCACATTCCATCATTTCCTTAGTCATCGTTCACTTCCGATACTATCATAATGAAAAATTTCCCATATTTAACTGGGTTCACTGCCCATTTACTCCATGTTATCTCATGAGATATCAATCATTACTCAAGGCATTGGTGGGATTTATTAGACCTACCCATCACATAATAAAAACCATACATATGTGTAACCTAAGATCCTAAAAACATCCATCAATTCATTATAGCATAAACCATGGAAAAGAAAAGAAATTCCTAAATATTTAATCATCATATAATTATAAGATATTAATACAAAAACATGAATTTTATCATTATATAATATCCCCAATGAAGTATTATAAACATTAAAAGATATAAATATAATTAAAAAATACCTTTAAAATAGTATTTAAAAATTTCATTGAAAACAGGGGGAAATATAATTTTCCTTCAGTAACATTATATCTAAAAATTTATCTAATTTTGAGAAAATATTTTATTTTAAAATAAACATGGAAACATGTAAATGAAATTTCAAATTAAATAATGATCATGAACATAGGAAAATATATTTGTGCGGTAAACATTAAAACAATGATTCCTTTCACACTTTTGGTCAAAAGTACAAAACTAACACATTAAAAAAATGACAGAAAGATTCCCATCATATATTTGAAAATAAATTTAAATATGGTTGAAAAATAAATTAGATATTAATTTTTTCATATAAAATAACATTCTTAAATACTTTTTAATAAACATGTACATGAAAGAAAAAGTTCATCGACTAAAGAGGAAATATGGTTGACATTTCTTAAAAACATTTTTTGGATTGTATTAAGTAACAAAGAGAGTAAAATGGGTCAAATAAAATAAAATTCAAAAATTACTAAAGGCTAAGAAAATATTTGTTTTTAAAGGATAAGTATCATATAACTTCCCTCAATGGAAGTTTAACATATATAATCTCAAAAAGAAATGATATTGTATTGTAGACTCTAATCGCAAGTCTGGTCTTTCTTCATACATGTTCAAAAATCATGTATAATAAATATAGATTTATTTTAAATATAATATAGAAAAATATTTATACATAATTTACCATGTATAATTCATTTAAAATTTCTAATTATCCTTTTAGTAAACATTATTCATTAAAGTGAACATTCATGATAAAATGAGTTTATTTTATATACATGGTCTGGTTTGATGGTTTGGGTAATTGGGCCTTTGTCAGGGTTTCATTATCTATAAAATATTAATAATTTCTTAATTATAATAATATTTATTATATAAATCATTATAACCACTCAAATAAAGTGGTGATGAAAATTGAATTACATCACTTTGTAGGGATGGTAGTTTGTACGTATGCACGAGTGATGTTTCCACATTTTGATGGAAGAAAAAAAATAAAGGAAAATAATAATTAAAATTTTGAAAATAATATTTTTTATTATAAATATCATATGTATTTATATTATTTATCCTTACACCAATACATGAAAATTAGAAAGGAAAGATGAATCACATCGCTTCATAGAGGTGGTAGTCCACATGTATGCACTTACAATGTTATCTTTTTTACAACATATGGGGAGGAGATATAAAATTGATATACCATTAACATAATGAAATATTAATATATTAAATTTTATTATGAAATAATTTTAATAATTATAATAAAATTTTGGAGGAGTACTAAGAAGAAAAAAATGTGAAAAATGTTGGTAAGAACACATACCTCTTCTTCAGGTATCCTCCATTTAGAAGAACCAATAGGCTTCTTCTATGTGTATTTGGAAAGAAAATAACTGAATATCCGTAGATATTTATATTTTCATAGTATTTGGATAGATTATGGTCATGATAAAGGGATAAGGTAGTGTAGATATGAGAGGATAGAAGTTTACCTTTTATAAGTGACGAGAGTGGCACACTTGTAATTATTTAGAATAATAAAATAAAATAAAGATGATATAAAGGAAAAATGGATATAAATTGGATTATGTTTTCATCTATGATATTAAATTGAAATGAATTCATACAATAAGATTTATACAAGTTTTTAGACATTTTAACCCTTATCTATTTAGTTTAACACCACTTTTACCCTTTTTACATATACTATGGTAATGAATTTTTATCTCGATTACAATTATTAATGAAAAAAATAATGTGTGTGAATTTAAAAAAAATTAAATTAATATTCCAAATATTTAAAACATTTATTAAATTTTATTCCTATAATTGGTATAAATTTGTTTTAAAATAAGAGAACAAAGTTCCAAAAACCCCCATTTTAGAAAGATAATATTTTAAGAATAAAATTAAATTCAATCTCACTCCTTAACTAGTAATAAAAAATAAATGAATTTAAGAATATTTTATTAAATATATTATTAAATAATTTCAATAAAATAATTTATCAATAATGATTAACTTATTTTATTAAGATAAGACACATTGTCTGCCTAAAATTCATTTTTAAGAAAACATCACTTTTTTACTTTCAAATTTTCTTATTTTCATTTATAAAAAATTGATAACTAAGGAATCCATTTTATACATGCATAAAAAATATTTTTTCCATAATTTATTTTTACCTATCTTACCCACCAGACTAATTTCAATCTAATACTTTCCACATTTAATAATAATATTTCAATAGTATATCATGGTTCGTTTAAATTTGGTTTTTTGTACAAAGAGAAATATCAAATACTTAAATATTATTTAAATATAAATATTTAATAAGATATTATGGTGTTAAAATTTGATATGGGGACAAATTATGGGTACTAGGAATTGGTTGGATGCTGGAATTTGGAAGCCACGGTGGTTTTGTAAAGAACTAAGACACCACCATATGAGTCCTAGGTCGATAAGAACCTACGAGCCATGAGGTCAGTGAATGGGGATAAACACGAGATTATGTCATACATAAGATACTACTATGGGGTGTTAATGAACTAATTGGATGAATTTAGAAGTAATATTTTATGCACTATGATGTGAGAGGCTAGCCGAGGTTTTGGCTTGCGTGTGATATGGGGGTGAGTTCTGTTACGGGCTGTGAACCTTTGTGTATTGTTAGATGGAAGCACCCAGCCATGAAAGATGTAGAAGTGTCCAAGTATTGGTAATGATTCCACCTTGTATTATAATTTATGTTTTGAGCTTTGACACAGGACCCAACCATGCCCCTTTGGGTAGTGGTTGAGACTTGGAAGACGCCCTACCCAAGGATTTTGGATACAAGCTTAATTTTATGGAACATAGTAATGAGTGAATTTTATAATGGAACTGAAGTAAGTATGGTTGAATTTTATAGTGTCCTCGTTAGAACATGTTGTCCTAACAGTAATGCATAACTCATCATGTGTCATGGTGATGAGAATGTTTATTTATGTATCCTCCCCTCATGCATACACATACATATGATGGTGTATATTAGGGGTACTTGTTGTGACACTACTGATTTATATTCTCAGACCCCACATTGGTATCATATTTCTTATAAAAAAATTATTTCTTATTTCCAGCAATATTATAGGTTGTTCAGTGGATCAGACTAGGGAAACTCGATAAGGATTTGGAGGCTAAGGTTGGGATGAGTCTTGAGGATTGAAATTGTATCCCTTGTATTTCATTATTTTATTTTTTATATATAGCTGACCTAATTGGGGAACAATTGTATGAATTTACCAAAAAATAAATTTGGTTAATTTGAAGATCGTTATGAAACAAAATACTCGATGTAATAAGTAAAATAACATATAAAGAAGAAAATAAGTACCCTAGTGGAAAGAAAAGGTTTACTGGAAACTGAATAATTATATTTAGTAAGAAAGATGAATTTGAATTAGAAGTGTTTTTTCTTAAAAATATAATTTTTTAAAAAAATATTCATAACCATATTTTAAAAATTTGAGAAAGATTAATATTCATAAAATAGAAAATAATAATATGAAAGTGAATAATAATTCAAGGTGTATCATCTCAGATCTGAACTTATAGAATGTCTTGAACAAAAAAAACTCCATAAATAAAGAAAAATGATGAAGAAATAAATTTAATGGTTCATAAAGTAATAATAGTTGTTCTTAATTATAAATAAGAGTATATCTAGAAGATCTTAAACAGAAATCTAAGAATATCTAAACTGATAATGTTGGTTTATAATCTCAGTAAGATATTGGAAGATAAGGATGATAAAATTAATAAAACCCATTCAAAATTATTTTTTTTTAAATCACATTAATAATGATGAATAAAAATATCAGTGTGGATCTGGAAGTAAAATATCTATCATTTAAAGCTGTTGATAACTCACACTAAAAGAATTATGTGAAATCCTTACCCACTGAATGTAAAAGTTTGTCTAATTTTACTAAACTTTTAGGTGTTGAGGAAACTGTTGGGAAATATTTGGTTGATAAGGTATGAGAGAAATATATGACATCTAAAAAATATGAAAATTCCATCCATAAGAAATATGGTACATTCCAAGATAAAGAAAAATAAATAATACAGTATAAACCTCAACAAAAATTTTATAGAGAAAAAAATACTTCTATAAAAATCCTAGATTTGGTGGTTTTTTATGGTGCTGTGGGATTTATGGTTATATAGATTACAACTATTGGAAAAAAAATTCACTTACTATAATGAGATTTTAACAAAAAGGAGTAATGGTGGTAACATAATGAGTAAATTTCCTAATCCACATGAAGTTATAAAAGTGAAATATCAAGATGTTTGATAACTTAGACCACAAAAAATGATTTTCTAGAGGAATCGTATAGAATATGTGGCCAGGATGGCCACATTGATGAAGAATTTTTTTCTACTCTTATATGGAAAAGTTCTTATTCTATAAAAAATAATGATTTATGAAAGATGAAAGTTGTGGAAAGATATTTTCTAATACATCACCCGGAGAATGTAAAAAAGGAAAAAATGATGGATTATCAGGAGCAGTTGTTCATACCACATGATATGAGATTGAAAGATCCAAAAAGATGTTAAAAATAATTATATAAGAGTATTTACCTTTTGGAATAGTACTTTATGAAAAATAAAAGGAATTTTTACTACTGAGATTAAAGAAGAAAAACTAAAATCTAATGATGTTCTATTTGTTGATGTGATCAAACATAACATACTTTGTGCATGTCAACTTTGTATTGATTAAAACTGAGTGATATTCTAAAAATATTCATGTATCATTATAAGTGTGTAAGTTGGTAAAGTGTTTACCAAGGGAGAAATAACCAATGATAAAATATTCAAAATAGAAGAACTTTATAACTCATGTTATTTGTGTGATAATGGTGAGAACAAGTTATGGAATTGAAGGCATGGGAATCCTGGGTAGAAAAGTATTAAAAACCCTTATAAACTGGATTCTATAAGAAACATTCCAATATTTAAATATAAAATGATATTATTTTAGTACAAAATTTCCAAAAGGGAAGATAGTTATCAAAATATATTATAAATTTTAGATCCAATCTACTAAACCTCTTGGAATTATTCACGTAGATATTTGTGTTCTAATGAGACATAAATTAGTAAAATAAGATTTTTAATTATATAAAATTTATTGATTGTTTCAATCATATGACCAAAATCTTTTTTATGAAGCATAAATAAGAGGATGTGTAAATGTTAATATCTTTCTGAAGAGATGTTGAGAGAGAAATGGGTGTCTACATAAAGAATTTAAGAAATAAAAATAGAAAAGGATTCAATACAATTATTTTTAATCAAATCAGAATATTCATGGAATTAAACATCATTGTAATTATCTATACACCCCTCAATAAATAGATTAGTATAATGTAAAAAAATATAACTGTGGTAGAAATGGGAAGAATCGTGTTGGTAGAGTAAAACATTTTAAAGATATTTTGGAGAGTAGTTCTTAGTACTATTGTACATGTACAAATTGGATGTTTGTTAAGTTAGGATTCCAAAATTTATTCCTATATAATGTTTTACAAAAATACCTTTAGTCAAATATTTCATGGTTTTTAGAATTCCCGGTTTACTAAAGATAAAAAACTACGGATCGTGTAATATTTTATGAAAAACTCGTGGAAGGAATTATCATGGCATATCCACCCAATAGAAGAATTTATAAGTGTTGGAGAAAACATTTTAAAAAATTATTAGGTTCATATTATATGAAATTTGTTAAAACACAACTTCCTTAATTATATATGTTGAAAATTTCAAGGAGGAAAAATTTAATACTTTCAATGAATGCGATAGTGATCCAAAATGGATAAATTAGGACACTGAGAAATCATGATGTTAGGAAAGTGAAGATGGAAGAGAAACTTTGAAATTTACTATGCTATAGAAATAAGTTGAAACTAAAAATATAATTTGAAATCCAAAAGCATTAATTCATAATAAAACAATTTTATGATTTAAAATATAGACATATATCTTCTCAGAGATTGAACTAACTTCAGTTTCAGAAGCAGTTGAATACAAACAATGTGTAAATTCTATGAATGAGGAGTTGGATAAAATTGAGAAAAATGAAACATGGGAATATGTTCTGCATTCAGCATGAAATAATGTTATTTGGGATAAATGGGTATATAGAAACAAGTTAAATAAACATAGGGAAGCTTCATTAAACAAAGAGATGCATTTCTTAAAGGTTATTCACAAGTGGAAGGTATTGATTTTCAATTAAAATTTAATCCTATATAAATATTGGAAATAATAGAATATTCTTAGCATTGGATTTACATCTATGTCATAAAGTTTATCCAATCGATCCAATATTGATTTGGTAATTTTATTGAAAAATGAGATCCAAAAGGAGTGAAAAAATAAGGAGGCCAAAAAATACCCCCCCCCCCCGAATGAAAGCCTACGAAGGTCTGAACTTATGTAGCCCGAGGGCGTCCACTTTAATGAAATCAATCCCCATGGATTTAATACTGCCCGTAGTATGAATAAATACATCCTTCGTGCCAGTGTACACCACTAAACCTAGGTAGTCGGTCACCTTGTTCCCCTCACTCCAGTATGTCGGACATTAATGGTAGTATTGAGCATACTTTTACATTTCCTGATATTATAGCAAATTGGCCAAGGTGTAACCCCACACACTTTCAAGGAATCATGGACAACAAAGGAGTATGTTTCAACTTCAGAGATTCCCAGCCCGTGATGCCTACACAAGCTGAGGTCAGTGAGCATAGCCATAGCCTCTGCTTGGAGAGTAGATCCCATCCCCAGCCTGGCTGAGAAAGCAAAATAAACAGACCCAAAAGCATCATACACCACTCCTCCACTGCACATGTACCCCTGAATACAAGACCCATCCGTATTGATTTTCAAAACACCTGAAGGTTTTCACCAGCTAACCCAGTTTCCAGACCTGCTACTGGATGCCACATTTGACCTGGACTGGAAACGGTGGAGCAAGGGAGCCTCTTTTCAAGATTTAATAGCCTTATTCCAATCCAACAGGAGGTTTTTTTCCAAGACAATAATAACATGGGCAGTCACTGTCCCTCCCTCATGCTTAATCCTGTTTCATTCCTGCCAAACAATTTTAATTTATCTTTCTTAAATGGAAATATTGAATAATAATTTTTTTTAAGAAACCTTTTTGGTTTCTACTTAAGAATTATAGAATAAAGTTTTTTTAACTAAATAAAACCCCATATGGGTTGAAATAATCCTCAGGATCTTGGTACTTAAAACATGATACATTCATGAAAATGATGAACTTTTCTAAAGGGAAGGTTGATGGAAACATAAATGTTAAATAAGTAAGCTCTTGTACCCTAATTATAATAGTTTATGTGGATGAAATAATTTATTCTAGAGACCAAGAAATTACTTTTAATGATTTTGTAGAAGAAATGAAAAATAATTTTGAAATTTCAATATTAGGATAATTAACTTTTTTTATACGGTTTTGAAGATAAAAAAAGAAGGGTAAATTTTTCTATCATAAGAAAATTACACTGTGGATTAGTTAAAAAAGTTTGTAATGGGATATTCCAAATATGTTTCTACTCCTATTTCTGTTAGCATGATGATGGGTAAAGATGATGCTTGTAAAAATATGAATCAAAAATAATTTATAAATATGATATGAATTTTTCTTTATCATGCAGCCTCAAGATCTGATATTTTTTATGAAATAACTTTTTGGTGCCAGATATTAGGTTGATCCGAAATAATCTCATAAGTTGGAAGAAAACATATTTATTATATATATTAAATTAATGAATTAAAATGTGTAGTTTTATAAAAATAGTTATTAAATTCACTTTCATGGTTATAATGTTGTTGATTGGGATAAAGATTTCAACGATATATATTCAACTTCAGGAGGAACATTTTACTTTGGAGAATGTTGTGTGAGATGGAAAATTAAGAAATAGAGTTTAGTAACTTATAGGATATTATAATTAGAATATATTTAATCTACCCATGCATGTACTCAAATGTTGTCGATGAAAGTTCAACTAGAATATTTGAATTTAGACATTCATAAACCATTGAATATTCCTTTTTATGATCAAAATTCTATTAATATTTAATATAATATTTTAAAAATTTTGAGATCAAACACACTTTGATATAATATCAATTTATAAAACATAAACGTTATGGTGGAGAAGTTTTTATGGAATAAATTTCTAAAAAATATCATATTACAAATATTTTCAAAAAATCAATGGTAAAAGAGAGATTTGAGGAATTGATGATGAAACTTCTTGTTCATCCTCTACGAATTCCTTTTTAATACTATTAGGGATGTCCCCCATGATTATTTTTATTGTTTTTAAAAAGGAGGATAATATTTTTACCTTTTATCTTTTATGGGGAGAAAATTACTTTTCTTATATAAATAAATATGAACATGTGGTTATCAGAAAATAGGGGATCAAAAGAAAAAGTTAGAGTAAGAATAGGTGAGGGGTTTATATTAACATGGACACAAACTTTTTTGTTAGTAAGTGATATAATTTATTTAAATAAATTACATTATACTATAGTTTAAGGTGATGAACTATCTATTGAAAAAGGATGTGTTTTGGTAAAAGTTGAAAAATTTTAGTTGTTACCAAAACATATTATGAAAATTCTATGTTATGGAAAATGGTGAGTATTAAAATTAGTTAATGAGTGTTTTAAATAAATCCAAAGAAAGATATTGGAGATCCTTTTAGAATTTATTAAAAAACTATTCTATTTTTTGAAAACAATATTGTGTTAAAGTATGTTTTTAGAAAAATGAAGTAAAATTTTTTAGAAGTTATTAAAAAAAAATTATGATGTTACTGGAAGTAAAAATAGAAAGCTTTGTACAAAGTTTTTGAAGTATAAGAAACTGAGAAAGTCAGGATGTTAGAAAGTTATTAACTTTATTAAATAAATTTATAAAATTCTATGAAGATATCACAGATCATTATATCATGAAAAATCTCATGATATAAGAGTTTTTTGAAAAATAATTAGTTGGGGTTTTTTAGACACCAGGTTCCATATAATTTTTTGGTAAGAAAATATTCTTTCACAAAGTTTATGATCGAACAGACCTGACTTGATGTTTTTGAAAGTAAAGATTTTTATAAATACATTGATCAAAAATCATCAGACAGACGTGACTAGATGATGGTTATCAGATGGAGTAGATAAGAAACACGAGATGAATATCATCAGATAGAAAAATTGTTAGAATATTTGATGTTCTGGTTACTAAGACTTTATAGTTTTTTAAAATTTGGAAGAAATGAAATGTGACTCAAGACGTCATATTTGAATATCAGAGAAAATAAAAAGGGGGAGATCATCTTTGTAATTGGACATAAATATTCAAACACAAACTACCTTAAAACCCTATCTAGATATATATGTGTGTGAGAGAGAGATAGATAGTGAGAGAGAGAGATAATTATTGAAGTTGATTCAATGGATAAAAGTTGATTTGATGAAGAATGTTTCTAAACCACAAAAATGATGATCATTATAAACAGACATAGACATACAGTTAGAGGAGATATGTCTTAGATAAGTGAATATAGATCCAAAATAGAAAATTTTAGGTTCTTCCAGATGTTGACTTTTGTGTGAAAACATAAAAAGAAGAAAAATTAATTTTCACAAGATGTTTTGATGTTGCTACTGAGAATACTAGTTTAGGTGTTTTAAGTATTTATATGTTTTAACAATGTATTCAACCATATTCATTTTTCATGGATATAAGTGATATAGATATTATTTCTAAGTTTTTTTGAGTGAGTTTTTCATGGGGTTACTATAAAAATTAAAAGGATCATTAAGTTGTTTTTAGTCAAATGTGTCAAGAGCATCGGATAGAGGAAAGTGTTATTTCTAGATAGGAAGTTTTCATAATGGTGGAAGAATAGTGTTTTTTATAAGAATACGTTCAAATTTGTAGTGTTTTGAATACTTGATAAAGGAATACCATCAGATAAACCTTTTTTAAGAAATTACATCAGATAAATTTCTCAAAGGAGTCATATGTAGTTCTGAGATGGGGCAAGAATAATGATCAAAATTAAGTGGAAGAAGAAAACTGAAGAAGAATATTATAATTGGAATTCCTGAAAAAAATTTCTTAACCGAGTTTTCTTATGAATATTATCATAAGTTTTTAATGTCCTCAATATTTTCATTTTTTTTGGATATTCATTTGGTTTTAAAAAAATGATGAGAAAAATAAATTTGAATGAATTCCTTAAATTTTTAATAATACAGAAATATGAATAAGGTTGGGAATTCTAAAGGTTTCGAGAAGAGTTGAGTTAATTTAAGAAGGTTCTATAATTTTCTAGAATAATTGAGAAGCATATTAGTAAAATTCAAATGTACATGAAATTCATATTTATTAATTTCAATGACTGAGAAAACAAAAAACAATTCCCAATAACTTCAAATTTGGGAGAGCCTATAAATAGAGGTTGGAAAGTACATGATACATAACATTGTTCACTAAAAAAAAGATGAGATGAGGGATGAAATATGTCCGAGTTGAATTTCTAAAAAAATATTTTTTTCATGTTGAAGAATAATTCAAGACAGAGTTTTCATATAAAATCATCAAACAAAGGTTAGTTCAAAGAATCATACAGAGAGCATCGGATAGAGGAAATGTATGGAATTTCCATTTTAAAGTGTTGTGAGGCATTGAATTTGTTAATTGTTTGGAACATAGGTTTGGTAAAAGGTACAGTTTTATATGACGTTTATTGAAATTAGATTCTTAAAATAGTCACACCAGATTGAGAAATCAGATAGAGGGAAGATTAGATGGTGATTCTGGAAGGACCCTTTGTGTATAAGTTTATTCAAAATTTCATTTTCTTATTGTGGATCAAATTATGTAATAATTTTTTTAAACTGATAAGAACCATTAAAATCATTCTTATCTATAGATATAAGGGGAACTAATGAGGTTTGATAAAAAATAATATCCACTTCTTAGTAATACTAATTTTTCAAGGACATATAAGGGTGGCTATAACAAGGACGTAGGTTCTCACATTGAGTCTAAACCCTATAAATCATGTGTGATATTTTTACATTAGTAAATATCCATACATGTGAGTTATTTTAAAAGGTGAACATAAATAAATCTAATAATTTATATAGTTAAACTTTCTTAAAGATGAATATTTTCAAAAAGGGAATAATTGATTCAACACACCCCCCCCCCCACTATGTTGTTATATGATCCTTAAAAACTTGAAGGTTGTATTGGGGAATGTGATCATAAGTTTTGGGTGAGGCCAAGTTAAATATAAGTTCATAACATATGATATGGTTCAGAAAAGATCACTCTATATAAGAGATTGAGTGAGTGTTAGCAGGTTTTAGGTGAAATGTCTCAGTGTGTGAGGGATGGTGAGCATTGAGTGGGCACGATGATAGTTTTTTTAGTGTATCACTAGATGGGATGATTGTAGGTATATTGAGAATTTTTTAATCTTTGTGTAGAATTCAGTGGTGATACAGTGGAATTGTTGTGGAGTGATGCTCACCAGCATGGTGTCCCAAGGGTTTGGTGTGGTGGGAGATGCCCCTAAGAAAAGGGATATGACATCAACAATGGATTGGGTTGTCAAGATAAATTTTATTAGAGTTGGTCCTTGATTGGGTTGTTATCATGGAATGTGATAACGAGGCTCGTTGGGTTCTCTACTTGGGAGAAGTGTAAGGGATGTCTTAGGGTGGGGATCACATCTTTGGCCATTGGATTTTGTGACCCTAGTTGTGGGTGATTTTTTTATGGATGTTGAGGGTAGCGTTCTTGGTGAGTTGGGAATGGGTGGTGGTTGGTGTTTCTCATGATCACTCAAGTAGAATTGGCATAGGCATGTTTAATCATTACATTGGGTAATGGACGGATTGTGGGTCATAGAGATTAGTTGTTCAGATTGGAAGAGAAATACTAACATCACTCCTATGGTGTCTAACATCGTGTCAATTGTGAAAAAAGGACCCTTGTGTTGGAAATGTCAGGGGTATAGTGAGACCAGTTAGAGGGATGATTGAGGTTCCACCAAAATATCAATATTTGAGATGATCTTATGTGATCTAGTTCCTTGGTAAATATAGGATTTGGGATTTAGAGGAAGTTTCAGATGGAGTCAGTGTGTTGTCATTGGGATCATGGGTATGTTGGTATGATCTTAGAGTGACTCAAATTGATGGTGTGGGGATGAAATTGGGATGAATGTGACAGTTTCCCAGGTGGTTGTTGATTAAACCATGGAATTACACTATTATTTAGGTTTAAACTTCTTTTTTAGTGCTTAGTCAATATGAAGGTTCCCTCAGATGATAAGGCATCATGATTTAATGTTGAGGTAGTTTGTTAATGGGTGAAACTAGTCATTTTTGGGTAAATCATCAAAAGTAGGTTTGTTGTGTGATTTTTTTATAGAAAATGGATGTTGTGAGATGAAGGATGTGTTAGCAGTGTTGTTTGATATAGGGTTGAAATGGTATGAGGATCATACTGGGGTCATATAAAAGATATTAGTGTATCTATTCATGGTGTTTTGAGTTGAATTGTGGAAGCATGGTTGACATTCAGAGATAAGACGTGGCTATTTAAAATCGAATTAATGATGGCGGTGGGTCTGGTTCATACTTATAGAACTACGAAATCCTTATAGAGGATGAGAAGATATATTGAAGTGAGTTTGTAATGACGTACCTGTTCTCAGGTTATTACATTTTCGAGAATGTTTGAATTTTGATATGGATTAGTTGTTGGATATTTAATTAGAATCAGATTCATTTTCAAAGTGATTATACATACTTAAATTATGGTTTTGAATGTTGTTTGAGACATCATTGGTGGTGTGGATGCATGAGTTTTCTTCGAATAAAAGCCACACGATGTAGAAGTTGAATTTTTTGATGTTTCATTCATTCATGTAATGAACCATCAAGTTCACATCGTGAATGGGGTTGTTGAAGGGGTGTAGTCCTTAGATTGTGGATTTTATGGTGTTAAACAAAGTTCATGTCATGAGTGATGTTCAGTTGAGGTAAGCCCACTTTTTCATGGACCATTCATGTCCTGAATGCACTGGGTGAAGGGGATTTATGGTTTGAACCCTATAGTTCATGCTAAAAATAGTTCTTAGATGTGTGATTTTGGAAAATCTATATCTCATCCTTTCAGGGTCATGGTACCTCATGGTTTAGGGGAGAGGGGAAAACATTAGAGACATTTTCTTTTTAATTGAACACTCCATTGATAATTCTTTAATCACCTTTAGGTTGGGGTGAAAATATTGTCAACATTTTATAGATTGAACACCCATTATTCTAGACATTTTATCAACATTGGACAGTTGAGGATATGTTCATGAATATCAAGACAATAGATTGGGTGGAATTCCTAGTGATGAAAATAGTGTCTCATATTTTTCACTATAAAAATCAATGAAAGGAATATCTTCTCGATGATAGAATGTTGGGTCACAATATCCAACATTTTCCTTTTCAGATAACTAAGGATATTATTATTTCAGACATAATTTATCTAAGTAATGTGAGAACTATGACATCACTCCCATTTCACCACATATAATATGAGAGGGTTCCCTTTTTTCGGAAGCATCAAGACCAGTGGGTGTAGATGTTATTGTTTGAGATCATTTATCATGTTTTAATAATATTCATTCCATTGATAACTAAATCCTTTATTCAACAATTTTATGAAAGGAAAATTATTTTCAGTGATATTTTCTATAAATAACTATATCATTGAAGTCCTCTTAAATAATTGAGGTTTCTATGATGAATATTATGTATCTCCTTGTAATTTTCAAGGTTAACCTCAATGTTGTGATGACATACTATTAAGCTGAGGAATTTACCCGTTGTTACCCTGAAAACACATTTCAAGAGGTTCATGCTCAAGTTAGGTGGACACTATTTTATTGAAATTGATGTCAGATCAACAATGTGATCATTGAAATATTGATATTTGACCACCAGATCTTGTAATGTAATATTTTATATTCTTACCCCAATATTACATGATATTGTGTTCCATGTAACATTGGTATGTAGTAATAATATTTTTTAACCTGAAGAAAATTTCATTGTCATAGTATACCCCTAGGGTTCCATAAATGTGGGTTCCTCCTTATTTTTAAGGGATATTTGAATACATTTATAACTGAAATACCCATACATAAAGAATAGTTCATGAGAAACTATTGTTTCATCGATCGAGATTTTATTTGGAACTAAGAAATCATCCCTTGGGCCATGGTGGTTGAGATACATGAAATCAATACAAAGATAGATTCTCCTATTCGTTTTCATGTCAAGGGATGATATTGGAATTCCATTTCAGGTAATAAAATTATTGGATAAAGTTGGAATTGATCAACTTATCAACATTAGCTTCATTCTTGAAAATATGGGTCAGATTGATTTCCTTATTTCCTATTTGTAGTTGTAATGGCCTCTTGGTTGACCTAAATGATGAGTATCCATATGGGGATCCAAAAAATTAATTTCAATATAATCCCATAGAAATACATATCAATACTCCTTAAAAAAGAGATGTATTTCTTTTTCTCTTTTAGAGCCATGGTGGCACTATTCATTGTTGAACATGTGTCTTATTTTTTACCCATATTCACATGTTTGTTATCATCAATAGTGGTTGATAAAACTTCTTCAATTTTTAGAGTGACATCATTGTTTTATACATCTTCTCCTTCACCATTTTCAAGAGTAGAGGATGAGCCTTTACTTTATGATCTAGGTGATGATGTGCAGGAAACATTACTTCTCTCAAGATCACAATCTTCTTTATAATGTGTTGTTTCATCGAGTATAGCTAACTCCAAGAGAATGAATGTGATTGTGATAAATGCTATGCTATTATTCTAGAACTCATTTTTAGAAAATTGTAGAGCCTTGACCATTTCATTCAAATACCAGTCATACCTACGCTTTTCTAAATATGATTAAGGGAAATATTAATACACATGGACTCCATGGGGTGCTCCTCCTCTATTACTAGAATCTACTCAATAGAGATGTTAGCCTATAGTTATAAAAGAGGAAATTGACTATAGGTTTCACTTAAAAATCCAATATGACACATTAATTATTTAGGTCAATATTTATATCCTCAATTTGGTTGATTAGAAACACACTATATTCAGTGAGTTAACTCTATATATTAATGAATCCAATTTCTTTTCTGTTATCAACATAATTTTTTTATGATATTATTTTTAAATTATCATTATTACTTCAATTTTATAGCACTTTAAATCTTTGTATTGAGATTTATTGAACTTAAATGAGATTTAACTGTGTATAATACCCTTACTTACCCATTAATAAAGTATTTCAAGCATTTTTGATTTCATGTGGGTGCTATTTCATGTATAAGGATCCCTGAACTTCATAAAAACATTAAAATACATGTAATAGTGAACCACTTTTAATTCATAGTTATAAATGAGATAAAAAAATTGGTTTCTCAATTTAATTTTTCAAAGTTTCGTTTTCTTACTCTTTTCATACCAAGGAATTACTGGGTTTCAACGAGACAAGATAGCTCCAATGTATACTAGACAATGAAGTGTCCGAATTTGGATTATGTTAATCCCATAACCATTATCAACTAGGTTTTAAAGAATGTTGATATCATCATGCTTTCAGGATAGGTATAAAGATATGATGTTCCCTTGCACAATAGATTCTGAATCATGTTTTATGATAGAAATTATTATGTGACACTCAGTTTAGCCAGTCTCTAGACAATATGTATCCACTATAGTGACTTTAGTCTCAAACCCTTGAGGGATTTAAATATCCTCTCTAAGTACTTTTATAAGTTCTTCTCATATGTGAATAGAATATATTATTGAGATCCTAGCTAGGGAGACAAAAAGTATCTTCAAAATTTCATACTAATGACTCATGGTTCTTTGCTTCTTTCTAAGACACTACACCTAGGATTGAAGTTTAGAGGTCGTAGCTGACTATATTGAGAGTTCCATACCTTGAATGGAATTGGAGTGTGTCGTTTCTATCTATAGGTTGGGTTTTTCTAACCTCCTATTTTCTTGGTATTCATTGGAAGATTTTCCATTAGTGATTTGACCTTCCAGAAAAATTCATTTATAATAATTCCAAGATGATTTATGATCAAATTGATGTTCCCTCTAGGAATTATTAGCACATGTGTTCAGATTTTGGCTTCAAATATATCTTTAGTGGAATTGATTCTTGATTTCCAGGGTCCACCATGACATCCTCCTCCCTAATCTCTATGGGTCATTCCCCACATATTGAGGAATTTAGGTTTATATAATTTCTACCCATTAGAAAAGTGGTTAGTCATATGGATGAAATTTATGAATCTATATTTTTAATCCTTATTTATTTAAAAATACATTTACTAGAGGGTTATCATCCATATCATGTTGGGGGTAAGAAGCCTTGGATATTTAGAATCATCTTGCTTTCCTACAAGGGATTGTCCATATATTCCTTGTTATACTATAAAGGATCTTGAAAATTCTTAGAAAGATATATAAATTAATATTTATCCTCATGGGTCGAAGAAGGAATTACAACCAAAATTGGTTTATTATCTCATTACTTAATGATATCATGTGCCTAGTCCGCAAATTTTCTCGTCATCTTGATGAAAAAAATTAGTATATACCTATTCATATCCTCTTTCCACGCTCTTTATTCATATTCCAAAGTAGAAGAGAATTATTTCACATGAGATGGAGGTTGGTCAAATTATATAATCCTAGATTCAATTATCTTCTACATCATGTCATTAAAGATGAATCATTCTTGGATATTGTGAAATAACATCTAAAATAAGGGGAAACAATATGGGGGATCATTTAAACTAACTTCATTAGATATCCTAATATTAAATAGTTTAATGAAGTTATTATCCAAATAACAAATGAAAAATCCATAAAAAAATATTCAAAGGAATAAACTCTATTATTTTGGTCCTCATAATTTGAGTACTTTTTCTCCTACTAAAAAATATAAAAAGGAAATCATTGAGGACATTATTGTTGAGGAGTAAGTACCTCATAGTTGTGAGGAAACTTAAGGTTTGGAGCTTTCAACAAAATCTATTGGAACATGATAGTTATAATTTATTTCTTACTGTATTTCTTCTCTTATGTTGATGGCATTGGCCAATATTTGGATTTGGAAAATGATTGGAATATTTCAGTGACTATGATATTATTATGAACTCTCAAAAACTGTAAGGGTATATGAAGGGAATGAGTGACATCTATAAATCATATCACTGATTTTCCATAAAAATATCTAACTAAACCTGTTGATGAAGTTTTAAACTCTCTCATTTTTCATTTTTTTACAATTGATATGACCCATAAAATTAGTTTTAGTCACTTAAGTAGTTGGGAGTTAATCAATAGTTCCAACTTTTTATTTATTCTTTAATTATTTTTGAAATTTTTTTAGATTAATTTTCCTTCTCGGTTATTGAACCTATATTATCTGTAATGACATAAATGGATCTACTTTTTTAACCCAACACATATTTATTGCACTCAATGAAAAAAATAAAGGAAGAAAGGTATTATTTTTACACTTTTATATGATGATGTGTGTGACTATGTCCTTATTGTGTTAGAGAACATCTAACATAAATATTTTTCATTAATATCCAACACATATTACACATGGTTTGAGTAAGAATCATCCTGAACCCTTGGGAAGTTTTTATCCTAAAAAAATTGACTATATGAAATGATAAAAGTGATATTTATACTACATCCCACAACCTTACATCTCCAAACTAGAATTAAAAACTATTTTCAACCCCTTGAAGTATATATTTTGTCAGTTTATGTTTTCACAATGTCAAAATGATCAGATATTCTTCCTTATCTTTTGTCTTTTAATACATGTATATTTTTCTAATGCATATATGAAACTTAGAATTTTAAAAAATCCTTTCTTCCAACTATTATATAGAAATAACTCATTGGATTCACTCACATATTCTTCAATGATATTAAATTATAGTATTTGACCAGTTATATTGAATACAAGTTAGTCTTTCTCATTTCAACTTCTTATTATGACTTTCTCATTTTTTCAAAATTCGATAATAAATAGTATCACATATCATCTCCTTATTCATTTTTAGATTTAATTGAATGAATATAATAAATATATTTCGGTCTGACTCTTCTTCTTATTAAATACCAAGATTATTATTTCTCTTCAGCTCTATTTTAGTTCTCACTTCACTTATTTTTGTAAGCTCTCAAGTTTTATTCTTCGAGAGTCACAAAGTGGAACTATTTTTTTCTTATTCTCAGGATTTTATATTCTAGGTAAATATAATATATTATATATATATATTATATAGAATGTATTTTTTAAATCATTATGTTTATTATCCTCTCATTTTCCTTAACTTTGTATGCCCCTACGATCTCACATAATCCTTTAAAATCAAGAATTTATTGTCACTGTATTTCCAAGAATACCATTATTCATTTCTATCACCATTTTTTCAGTTGAGTAAATATCCATTTAAATTATCCAATAGGATTGAGAATCTTCATTTTAAAATATTCCCTAGATATCAGTAATTAAATCAAACTATATTATTATATTGAAGTTGAAGAGTAATAATACTACTGTGGAGTGTCTCTTTCCTTTATAGTCTGAGTGCATCTTAAATAGTATGACAAGATTTATCTTGAATATCTAATTATTAGATTTCATCATAGCTTAATCATGTTCTTTTAAATCATAAATATCATCTTCTCATTCATTCAACATGAATCACATTCCCATTTTTGATATTCAAAACATTTGAGAATAGTTTGGGAATAATCTCATTTTATAAAATTACCTTTGTATTGATTATTCATCTTTTATTTATTCTCATCATGTGATAATATTCTCTATTTCATGAAAATAATAATATCTTTATTCTAATTGAATAAAAAAAAATTATGATTTGTAATCCACTAAATATATTATCGGACATCATATGGTTTTAAGTAGTTTTTCGAATCGCACATTTTTCAGGGAAATTAATCCTAAAATAATTTCCATATTCTCCCCTGCCTTTGAAATATTTTCATTTGATATGAAACATCATAAGGGTGAGATGAATCTAAAAAAAATTATCTTATTTATATACTGATGACCCTTAGATAATTACTCTTATTGTTTTCTAATGATCCTTATGATTCCAGCCATCCTTAAAAAGTATCCATTAATCCCTAAAAAGTAGTTGATTATCCTTATAATGTAGATAGATGATACTTCTGAACTTATTACTCATGATTATGCATTTATAAATTATACTAATTAATTAATATATAATCATTATTAAATTTTCATTAATCCTTATGAAGTAATAAATAATCCTCAGAAACTTTAGACTCATCCTTACATAGTCCTAAATCATCCTAATAAAGTTAGGTATCATCTCTATGAAAATTTAATTCAGACATATGAGGTCATATATAATTCATAAAAATTTTCAAGTGATTCTTATATAGTCACTCATGATTCCTATGAAATTTTAATTAATCGTTTAAAATTTTGAGATCATCCTTATGAATTCTTCAACGAACTTTACAAACATCATGAATGATCTTTATGAAGCCTAAATAACCCTTATGAAAATATCATGATTGAGAAATTTTTTTAGTTTCAACTTAAAAATTAAAAAATTATTCAAATAATAATAAAATCACTTCAAATAACCTTAGGTATGTTCACATCTTCTCAAAATGACTCTGAAAAATATAGGAATATTTGTAAATCTCATTGAGTTCATTTCCAAAGACTTATTGTATATTAAAAGCATATTTTTTTAATATTTTAATATACTACTACTCCCTAAAAATTTATACTTTAATATCAATCAACTCAATCCTTTATCCTAGTGGTTTTATGAAATAAACATAGTAACTATCATTCTAGACAACCCCAGGTTGGTTCCTTTAAAAATTCAGCCTCTTCAAGAAATCATCCCTAAATATTTGGGTGGTTTCCCAAAATTATAATAATATCTTATCAAATAATTAAACCTCATATAACTTCTTTTATAATAATATATTTATATTCTATTCAATTTAAATTTTAGTAGCTTGGTAGATCTTGTATTTGGATGCTCATTAATAAAACCATTATATACAACAATATGCTCATTCCTTTAGTACTTCTCATTATATTCCATGAATACTAACTCAAATATTTATCTAATTTATATAGATTATATACTAAATATATCAAATATAGTGTTGAAATACAATAAATCCTATACTCTTTAACTAAATGAATGTCTAGTAACTTAATATTTATTTGGTGAATTCTTCCCCCATCACCCAACACTCCATGATTTATGTCATGCTCTAGACTAGAACTCCAATAATACAATGAAATATATATATATTATTTATATTCCAAATTTGAAATCAAATGAATTTTCTCAACTTAGACATCCATATTTTCAATATCACTAATAAATATTGAGTCAATTACATTCCAATGACCATTTATGTTTATAGTTTTAGAGATTTAGGAAAAAAAATTACAAAAAAACCAATTTATTTCCCATCGAATCGATATTTTCCCCATTATACAAAGGATTTATATTTTTAAATTAAGTCTTAAACATCTCCTATATGACATTGGTCTAGGGATATTATGTGTAATGCACATCTTGACAGTCATGTGGATGTTAAAACATAATAAGGGTGATCTCAGAAGCTCAGTAAGTGTAGTGTATAATAGAAGTTATTATAGAATAACCATGGAATAAATACAGAAGGAATAAATAAATCAAATAATTTCATATAATTGAAAACATGATAATTAAATAAATCCACAAAAGAAATAAAAATATAAATAAGAACCTGGAAAACAGTAACTAATTTTATGGTGATGTAATTCATAATAATGGAAATTTTGATATTTCTATCAAGTCCACAGCCAAGAAACCATTTTTTATCAATGTTTCTACAAAGACAATATTCATTAAACAATTTCCATAGGTAAGAAATCATTATTTAATCAGGTAGGCACATAAAAAATACCCAAACCTTTTATCTCATGAGACCAACTTCTACATCAAGGGGATATATGTGTTTTTCCCACCCATCCCTTCCTTAATTTCAATGCATCCACTATATAAAAGAAATTAACAACATTTTAATGTAAAATCAACATTCCTTATTAATTTATAAACATCCTATTTGAATGAAATCACTCTGGATTTTAATACTTTATTGGGTTAATAAATGGAAAATATCATCATAATCCTTCCAGAGAATGAAATTGGGTGATATCATTTGATAATATTCCCAATGAAGTATAATAAACATTAAAGAATATTGACATAGATAACAAACCCATTATAAAAAGAAAAATTCAAAATATATCATATAATAAGGGATTAAGAATTGGACCACATGATAACATGAGTTTAATTTCATAAAATAAAAATATTATAATAGAACATGGAAATGGAAGGAAAACATCCATTAAATAGGATGGGTATTATTCACAAAAAATGGTTCAGTTTTATCATGTATAAAATCCATCCAAGAATAATAATTGATATAAAAATATCAAAAAGAAGTTCATGAGAAAGAAATATAAACAAAAAAATAAAATGGAAGTACAATATTATTGAATCATATGGTATAATTTACTATACTTATAATAATAAAGTTCAAGAAGGATGATCATAACTCCACGGACAAATCTTGGGTTAGAAAAAACCCCTATATCTTTATTAATACTTCAATCAAAAGACAATGAAGAAGATAAATTGATATGGATTTTTAACTCCATTAAATTCCTAGAAAATAAAGATAGGATCAATCTATAGAGAAATATATACACCATATAAAATAAAAAAGTGGTGAATACGCCGTATGTCTTAATTAAATAAAATTGTGATAATTAACACATATTGCAACCACCCACGTATTTATAAAATAATTTGCTTTCATTCTATTATTAAATATTCAAATTCATTATAAATTTATAAATAAATAATTGGTATTTATAAAAATTAAGGAATCTATACTAATAGAATATTAACATCAACTATAGAAGTATAAATCAAATTTATTTATCTTATAAGTGAAAATATGATATATGTATATCATAGAATAAGTAAATAAATGTTTTAAAAATGATAAAATATTAGTTGGAAGTTGAAAGTATTTAATTATAATTTTATAATTAATATAATGATAGAAAATAAAAAAAATCCTAAATTAATATTTAATTTTGTCTTATGATTATACAATAATTTTATAAGACCTTAAGAAATTTTTCAAAGTGTCATAAAATCAGGTATAATTTTGAAATTGGTATTTTTGAATAAATGATAATCTTAATTAAAAATTAAATTTCTCATATTTAGAAATTTATTTTCAAAAAAAAAACTTTATTTTTAAAATATAAACTTGAAAAAATGGTTATGCTGGATTTTTGGGATTCTTTTAAAATAGTTGAATTTTTTGTGAATAATAAAATAACGTAATTTATTATATTTTACAAATACATTAATTATTGAGTCATATATTATTTAGGTATGATATAAGCCCGTAATATTGAACTCTACAACATTATTTTAATATATTTATTGATAATTATCAAACTATTCATTGTCTTGACCCAAAATAAAAAACTAATGAATAAAATATTCAAAAAACACCCCTCTCCTCCACTATAAATACCACCCCTCACCACCTATTCTCCTCACATGTCAAAGACTTGTGTATTGTTTAATATATAAAAAATCACATTTCCAAGCCTCTTAACCCCATCCAATAGCTGCTAGTATCACCAAAAGTCCAAAACCATTTTCCTAAAGGATGTTCTCACAAAGAAGAATTCAAGAGGTAAAATCCTCTTTCATTTTATTTTATTTTCGTTCCAATTTATTTTATTTTATTATTCTATTCTCAACTCACTTATCCAAAGAGAGATGATATCTCCAGTATCTTAAATATACTATAATTTTATCATTTTAATGGAATATCAATCATCAAACCTCTTTTATTATCCTCTGAATCATTCTAAATAATATTTTATATAATGAATCGTACTCATACAAGAAAAAAATGATATATGATATAATATAAATTTATTTAAAAATATTAATACCATTTCATTCCACTTCTAGTGTTTTTATTATATTTTATATGAAATTATATAATAAACCAAACATGAAAATCATGAAATAAACGCCCCCAAAAAAATAAAAATAGCCAAATATTATCAATAAATGGGTGGAAATATGTTATCAAAATATCAAATAAGGTATTATAAAATATAATATGTTTATTTAATATATTAATAACATTATTTAAACCATTATAAATGAGTTTTGAACACATTTTAACTAAGGAGAAGTTGATGTAATGGAATTTTCTTTAAAAATCATCTTTTAAATATCTATTTTTACAAAATTCAAAAGGAATGTTTTTATGGTGATATTATTTAAATTTTATGATTATTTTAGGGTTATTGGTAATTTTTTATGATTAATGGAGATAAATATGTCTCCCTATAATTAATTGAGAATGTTTATGTTGGAAGTTCACCATAATGGTTATTCCAAGTGTAACAATGATGGTTACACTATAGGGTATGGATGAGGGTTACATTGTAAGGTAGTTGTGAGGGTTACAAATAATATGGTAGCCATGTGGGTTAAAATATTAATTATGTAATTCCCCAAGTTACATTTATGGTTTTATTTATATATTTTATCTTTTATGAAAATCTCTTGTTTTCACAAGTTAAGTATATGATACTTTTGGGTGAGAAGTATGTCTTTGTGAAAATGATTTCATATGTTTATAGGCATTAATAGACTACCAATTTTCATTTTTTATGTACCTTACTGAAATTTTTGTGCTCATCACATGTTTTAATATCTTTTTCACGGGTTTTAAGGATGCGTAAGGTAAAATAAGAATCCAAGCTAAATATTGTGAAGATTTTATATAAAAATATTTCATGTTTTATTAAAAAAACATTTTATATTATAAATGAAATGGATACTATTTTAGTAGTAACCAATTTTTATGATTTTGAGTTGATATGTATAAATTATGTCCTAATTTTCTAAAATTATGAACTGAAAATATCTTTGGGAATCAAAGAAATTGAATTCTATAAGAATTTTCTAGATTATATAATGTTTATGGTCAGGTCCTTATATATATGAATTTTTTAATGTTTAAATAAAAACATGCTGATAGAGATAGGAATTGAAGTGAAACATTAAATAACATGATTTAAAGTTTTAATCGTGATATAATATTTCAAATATTCATTATACACAACATATAAAGAAAATTGGTTCGTAATACATAACAAGCCCAAATAAGAAAATTTGAGATGAGAAACCCTTAAAATTTTGTTAAATTTAAAATAGAAAGACAAATAAATTTAAATAATTAAATGGTACTATACATTACATGAATTAAATTAATTAATATGTCAAAATATATTCATTTTGATGTAAT
This sequence comes from Viscum album, assembly GCA_963277665.1. Taxonomy (NCBI): domain Eukaryota; kingdom Viridiplantae; phylum Streptophyta; class Magnoliopsida; order Santalales; family Viscaceae; genus Viscum; species Viscum album. The sequence goes on from OY728150.1 coordinate 939,676,122, forward strand.
TTAACTATACAAAAAACATGTTTCACCACGTGAAATGTGTCTCAAAGAGAGGAAAATTGTGACTAAGAACCCTTACTATTTAATAATGACTTTCAAAAAAGCTATTAATACTTGTATATAAGGAACATAAACATAATAAAAAATTAGTTCAGAAAAATATTCATATCTATTACCCCTTATAATACTCAATTATAACTAGTTTTATATATTTATTAGTAGGTTATGTTTATTTTCATCATCATATGTTTTCAATTTCGATTTATTTTGTACATGTTTTGTAATGGTGATGTTCAACCCAATTATATTAATAAAATTTGAACATTAAAACTTTATAAATGTATTTACAATATATTTTTATAATAAATATACATTTATAGTTTCATTCTATGATTACTTTAGTTATGATTCCAGAAGATGAAATTGGTAGATGATTTTGTTTCACTTAATTCACCAATATCATTAGATTACATTATAATGATCATCAATTATTTTGATCCTTGTAAAATAATATTTTTGAAATATACTTCTTCTTATATCATTTAAATTCATCAAATATAATTTTATACTTTTCCATGTAAGGCAATGATGAAAATCAAAACATGTCATTCATGGATGTTGTAGTCTGACCATGCGTGTGGGGACGTTTTAATTTTCCATGAAGTGGAAATAAATTAGAAATTATATTATCTTTTAATAATATATATCATTTTATATTTATCATATTTATTCATTTATTACTTTTTATAACCATCTATAAAAGTGGGTGTTGAATAAAAAATACATTTTTCATGGAGGTCATAGTCTGCACATACACACAAGGGATGCTTTCCTTTTTCTATTAGATAAAATGGAAAGGAAGTATAATTGGTTTATCTTTATAGAATAATATTTATGTCATAAATAATATATTTAATCATTAAATAATACTTTATAACCATCCATGATAGGTGGTGATGAAAAATGAAAGAGGTCATTTATGGAGGCAATAATCTATAAGTACGCATGGGTGACATTTTCGTTTTTCTAAGGAGAAAGGTGGAAGGTAGATGTTGGTTTTTGCATTAATATAACAAAATTTGAGTATATTAATGATATTGGTGTTATTATTTGAGTATATTTTCAAATAATTTTATAGAATAAGAAGAAGACTTAAAGAAATCGAAATGAGAAGGAGTGATTTAACAATTTTAACATTACCCCTTGGGGTAACTCCTTTTTAAATTGGATTTAGAAATTGAGGGGTGGTCATTTGAGGAGACAAGAACCTAAAGTAAATGGATAGGATTTTTTTGGGTTGGTAATTTTATAATTATTTTCACACAAATGGATTATGGTGTGAGGATAGGTGGGGTGGCGAAGGGATACATTTATAACTGAGTGGAGTGACATTTTTTTATAATAAGAGGTGCACTATTCTAGGTAAGTGGCTCTAAAAGTAGAAAATAAATGAGATTTAAAGTGTTTTGTTGATAAAAACCTCAAAAAATATTTTCAGTCATTTTTTTAACATTATTTATATCTTTTAACATTTTCATATCCCTTTTTTCATTTTAAATTGTACCCCTATAACTAAATTTTACCTAAGGAATTAATTTTTATGACTAAAAATATAATTGCTATTATTAAATATTTTAAAAATTATGATTCTAAATATTTAATCCATTTTATTATATTCAATTAATTAAATTTATAAAAAATAACTCTAATAAATAAATGTATAATGCATTAAATAAAATTTTAGGGGAAAATGTATCTTAAGTTCCAAAATATCAAATATAGATTGTTAAATCACAAATAATATTTATTAATGTGTAATTATAACATAATATTTTTAAATATATAATTTACTTATATAATATTTAATATCTCATTAAAAATGATACATAAATTTTTATCTCATTCTTATATCCTAATGATTTCAAAAAATTTGAGGTATTTGTAAAAAATTTATTTTCACTATTTATAAAAAAATCAATCTTTCTAGGAAAATAAAAAATCATCTTAGTATAATTTTGAAAGGATGAATTTGAAAATTAAATCTGTTTTTTGTTAATAAATTTGTATACTTTTTGAATTTAACTTTTAATTGGAAACATAAAATATATTGAGAAACATTTTTTATTAGAAATTATTTTTTAAAAATATTAACTATTATAATTCTCATTTCTATAAATTACTATTTAAATTAGTGTCAATATATTATTTCTATAAAAATAAATTTCATATTAAATTGACCATAATATATATTTTTTTCATAAAATAAAAATACAAAACACCTATAAATGTAATTTTTATAAAAAAAATTAAGCATTAAATAATTTTATTAGTTATTTAGCTCCACTAATTGAATTTCATCGATTCATTGAAATTAAAAATTACCTTTCTTTTTATACATTTATTTAAAACTATATTTTCTTCTATTTATACCCACAAATTCAATGGATGCATTATAACTATTTCATTTAATACTTTAAATATTATCTTAATAACTTCTATCACGGTTTCATTTTAGTTCGGTGTTGTTTGTAAAACAATATATTTATCATATTATTTATTTAAAAATAATTTTGTATTGAAATATTAGGGTGTAAAATACCCCCTAAATAAATTTCATCCCTGAATTTTAATTATTACTTACTAATGAAAATATTTATGTGTGTCGATTGGATAAAAATTGATCTAGATATAATATCAACATCACTATATTAGGTAAGGATATTAAACCAATATATTCCTTCATAATAGACATATATTGATAGTATCAATCATTTATACCAAATATTCCCCTTATTATCCTAGAATTAAATATAACCTTTATCTACAAACAACATGAAAACCAATCAATATACTCCATAATCATGTATAATCCCAAAAGACATAAATATTTTTACAAATTTACCAGAATTTTCTTAATGTAAAATTGAATACCATCCCTAAATGATACTTTTTACTTGATCGCATAATCCTCCTAAAACCCTAATAAACATTTTCCAAAATAAAAAAACTTAATACCTAAAAAAGGTATACATGCCTATAAACATAAAACTAAAATAAATATATTATCCCATAATGACATCCACATATCTGAAATTATCCTCATATGATAACATCCAAACCTATAATGTAATCTAAAAAATATTTTGATACCAACTATGATGCACTAGACTCACATTCCTAGAATTTTGTTTGAATAATCTTATTATTTATATATAATCTTTGAAATCAATAGAAGCAACCCAGGATAAACATCCACAATTTCAATATCACTAAAAAATGTGGAGTCACCTACAATCTAAGGGCCTTTTCATTTTAGATATTTAGATAGTTCAGAAAAACCATAACTATGAAAACCCGTATATTTCTCCTCTAATGACAATTTTCCTTGTATATCAAGAACTAATTATTTAACATTATGCCTTCAACATGTCCCACAAAAAACCTGCTAAAGTATCTGTTTTGTAAACATATTCTTCATAGTCCTAAGGAAATGGAAACATTAGAAGGACGATCTCAAACCCTCAATAAGGGGTAATATATAATAGAATCCATTATATAATAATCTTGGCATAAATATAGAAATAATAAATAAGTAAAATAATGTCATATAACAGATCACTTGATCTTGAAATAAATCCATGGATGACATAACAACATAAATAATCACAAGGAAAATAATAATTTATTTCATTGCGTTGGAATACATAATACTAGACATCTAGATCTTTCCATCAAGGCCTCAACCAAGAAATATTTCTTTATTTCATGTCTACAGTCAAGAAAAAAAATTCCATCAAGGTTACAGCCAATGAATCATTCTTTAATCAGGATAGGCATACACCAAATACCCGAACCTTTTCTTTAATGAGAAAAAACTGATGGATTTAAGGGATATATAATTCCTTGCCTCATCAATAACTTCATTAAGTCTAGTATATTCATTATATGAACAAAATGTATAACATTAGAATGAATAAAAAACATTCCTTAGTGGTATATAATAATATGTATTGGAATAACATCATATTGGAATCTAATAATTTACCCAGTCAAAAAAATAGAATAATGCGACCAAAATCCATCCAAAGAAATAATTCAGATTTATTATTTGAGAATATCCCCAATGAGTCATAAGAAATATTATATGTTTTTGACATAGATGAAAACCCCTTTATAATAAGAACACACTAAACGGTACCACATAAGTTGGTATAAAGTGTTATATCATATAATAAAATGAGTTTAATCCCATTAAATAAAAATAGTATAATAGAATATGGGTATATTTTAAAAACATCCATTAAAGAGGATCAAAATTATTCACAACAAAGTCGCATTTTTATAAAGAAGAAAATCCATTAAAGAAGAAAAATTTATGTAACAATAATTGGAAAATGAGTTAATAAAAATAATTGTAAATTAAAATAATTAAGGTCGAATCATAATATAATTTAATCATGTTGTTTAATTTTCCAGCTTATAATAATAATTTTTAATAATTATTATCATAAACCAGTGAATGAAAATTGATTTAGCAAAAACAAGTATGGATTTTATAACTCTTGAATCAAAATCCCATAAAAATTATTAATTTTGAAGGCTTTTTAAATCCATGTAATTCCATGAATGTCATGATAAAATTTATGTATAGGTAAATATATACACCACCCAAAAATAAAAAAAGTATTTAATATGACATATTTTTCAATGAAAGAGAATTAAGAACAAAACCCTTATGAGTTTTATAACATTTCAATAAAAAAATATTGAGGGAGAAATTTGAAGTAAAAATTGAAGTGAAATGAACTAAATAATGAATCATGATATAATATGTAAATAAGATAGTATACACACTATATAGAATAAAATTTTTCAAAATACAAAACATGTCTCGAGAAGGGACTTTGAGATCAGAAACCCTTATGGATTTGATAATTTTCAAATCAAAAGGCATATAAATTAAGAAAATGAAATAATTATATAAATTCAATTAATTAATAGAGAAAAATATATTCATGGTGATGTAATTACACCATATAAAATAAATCATAGCTCACTACATGAAACATGTATCAAGGAACTAAAAATTGAGATAGATAACCCTTACCTTTTACTCTGAACTTTCCTAAAAACTATTTAATCTTGAGTATAATAAATATAAACATATTAATAAATAATTTAATAAAAATATTCATATATATTTCATTTTATATTCCCAATTATAAAAATTATTTCTACATTCATTAGCTAGTTATGTTTATTTTCATCATTAAATTTAATTAATTTTGATTGTTTCATGCATGTTTTTTAATGGCAGTAGTGAGCCCAATTATTTGTAAAAAAATTAATTATTAAAATATTAAAAAAGATACTATAATATATTACTTATAATTATTTAAAATTTTATAATTTTATTCCATTATATTTTTAGTCATGATACATGAATATAAAATTAGTGATGAGCTTGTTTTGGATAATTTTCCGATATCAATGGATAGCTCTATAATGATTATTAGTTTTTTTATTATATTTAGAAATTAATATTCAGGAAATATATTAATCCTAAATATCATTTAAATTAATAAATTATATTTTTATATTCATAAATTTAAGGTGGTGAAGAAAAATGAAAGATGTCGTCTATGTAGGAGGGAGTTCGCATGTACATATGGGTGGTGTTTTTATTTTCCATAGAATGAAATAAAATTAGAAATTGATTTATATTTTAAGGATAATAATCTTTTTATAAATATAAAATTTATTCTTCAATTAAATTCTTATCAGAAAGAATTAATTTCAATGGTGAAAAAAGAAATATGTCGTTCATGGAGGCGGTAGTCTGCACATACACACAAGCAACAATTTTATTTCATATTGAACGGAAGAGAAATGAAGTATATAATAGTTTATATGTATAAAATTATATTTATGTCATAAATATCATATTTAATCATTAAATATATCTTTATAATATTCCATGATAAGCAATGATGAAAAATAAAATATGTCACTCATAGAGACGGTTGTTTGCATGTTCTCATGGATAGCATTTTCATTTTTATTATGGAGAATAAAGGAATGTATATAAGGATTATTCCATAAATATAATATCATTTATCTATAAAAATTTTACTTCTGTTATTATTTTAGAATTATGTAATATAATTTGAAGGAAGAAGAAAGATATTTAAAGAAAAATAAATGAAAAGGTGTGCTTTTATAATTTTTACATTATTCCTTCAAATAATCATAAAATAAGACAAATCCTTTGAGGGGGAGTTTTTTAAATAGAATAAACATTCATCAAATTTATAGGTGTTTTTAGAGTGATTTTTGATTATTTTTTTAAACTAAATACTTATGGTTTGAGTATAAGTGGGATGGTGAAGGACTCCTTTTATAAGTGAAAGAAGTGACTTTTTTATAATAAGAGGTGTAATATTCAAGACGAGTCACTCTAGAAGTGGTTAAAAATTGAGATGGGTTGTTTTTTATGAAATCCCTCAAAACATAATCATCAAATAGTTTTTAATATTATTTGTGTCTTCTAAACTTTGTTTTAACCCTTTACTATTTTTAGTTTTACTACAACAACTAATTTTTACCAAACTTATTTTAGGCCAAAAATATATATTAGAGATTATTACATAATTTTTAAATTATGATTCCAGATATGAAATCAATTTATTTGAATTTAATTTATAATATTAATAAAAATAAAATCAAAAATAACAAAATATTACACATTAAAAATTATTTTAGATAAAAAATATAACTTAGGTTATAAAATATCAAATATTTACATTTAAATTAAAATGAATATTTAAAATTGTATGAATTTACTTATAGAAAAAAAAAATCATGGAAAGGATTTTATAAATTTTTAGGTTATTCTTAAATCCTGAGGATGTCATGAAATTCATGGTTTATGTAAATATATTATTTTTCACTATTCACCATAAAATAATCTTCAGATAAAAATAATAAAAATTATCCTATGATTATATTGACATGGTAAATCCAAAAATAAATATCATTTTTTCAAATTATAATTCTAAAATTTTCGGATTTAACCTTTAAATAGAAACATAAAATATAAGGAAAAAAAATTTTGGAAAATGAATTTTTAAATATTAAATGTTTTCATTATCATTTAAAATCAATCACAAATTAAATTAGTGTTAATCTATTATTCATATCAATAATATATTTTATCATAATATAACCATAAAATATTTAGTTTATTAAAATAAAAATACTTATTTCCTAAAAAAGGTAAGTTTTAAAAAATAAATTTTATGTATAAAATGATCTTATTAGTAACTTAACCACGCAAATTGAATTTTACAAATATACTAATATTAAAAATAAAAAATTAGTTTTATTAATATATTTTTATATTTAAAAATGTATTTTATTTTATTTATACCCTAAAATTCGATGGCTACATTATAATGGTCATATTCAATACTTTTAAAATTGTCTTTATAAAATGTATCACAATTTCGTTTTAGTTCTATGTTTTGTGGGAAATAAACTATCCAACAATGCATTTACTTAAATGAAAATTACATATTGAAATTTATAGGTGTTAGAATATATATATTTACTTTTTAATTATAGTAAATTATCATTGATAACAAATAAAACCAACACATTTTATTGTATAATTCAATGTCCCCATTTGTGTCTGTGGTCAATACCAAAAACCACTTCACAAATATAATTAAATTTAAATATTTTCTTATTTTCCCAAGTAGATTTCATTCTACACTATATTTAAAATAAATATAAATATTTTTATTCATTTGTAAAATTCTACAAGGGATAATTCTTCTCTTAATTTTTTAAAAACATATTCTCCCCTTTTTATATCCTCTTTGTTTATACTATTCCATTTTGAGAGAATCTATCGATTCCATATTAGAAAATGGTGGTTCCATATTTTTTTATAAGTTTTTCATTAAAAATCCACTCTAAGCCTACATAGTCTAACCTTGCATAGAAAATAAGGATGATCGATTTAGATAAAAAAATAATCCATATTTACTCCTAATTGTGATACCAACTCTAATATCACTTCTTATGGGATGTATAGATAGATTTTCATAAGGTTTAAAAAATTTCACTCAACATCAACAAAAACATCAAAAAAAACCCATTGCAAGTTAATTTTTCCCCATTTTTGTTCAATAATTTTTCCTACTTGGTAACACCATTTAACATAAACCAAAATAGTAATGGGAAATTGATCAACATATATCAAACTGAAATTTATTCAAGTCTATCCATTATTCCATATTAAACTATGAGATGTTAAAATTATGGATGATTAACCTTCTTATCTCCCCCTTAATAAATTCTCATCATGATACTTCATTATGGCCAGGTTTCCACAAAAATAATCTATAGAATGTATGGTACCTATTAATTTTAGGCTATAATTTAGATATGGAAAGTGATTTGTATAAAGGATTAAACAATATACCCTATGAGATATTCCATGATGGATTTATCTTATAGTTGTTTAATGATTACAAATTTTTATCATTTATCCCTTTTCATGCATCAAATTCGATTCCCAATAGAAATATTCAATAGTAGATAATAATTAGAATAAGGTGTGTTTTTATCAACTCCTTATTGATAGCAGTGGGTATAAGACTTATCTCTCAACCAATAAATTATTATATTTATAGATTAAAAATGATAAAAAAATATTTATGCTTTTTTCACACTTGATTTTCCTAATCTATTCTTCTCTGGGTAGTACAGATTCCCTTTTCTTCTGTGGTTTAATATTAGTTGGAACAACTTAATTTTACTTATCTAATAGACCACATTCATTTATTTTATCTATATCCATATTCTTGACCAATTCTAATCAGCCTATCCATATTTTCAAGAACTCCTTAGGTGTATGCACAACCTTCTTCATGTGCATTTATGGACTCTTTTTCTTATAGAATAATTTTTTATGAATAGAGATTTTTTAAATTTTCATATATTTTTCTATAGTACCTCTTTTCTAGGTATCCATGTTATACACTTGTTAACTAAATACCTCAACATTTTTCACTTTATACACACAATTTCAATTTTTTTCTTGGATCTAATTTTTTGTAACTTTTCAAACTCTTCATCAGAAATTTTAACAACTATACAAATATGGATATTCCTTTATTTAATTTATTTCCATTTTGTTTTTATATTTATTCCAAAAAAATTAATATTAATGTACAACTTATAATGGACCATGATGTGGCCATTATTTCCATATTATATTAATTATTTTTTATAGTTATAACATCGTTTTCATCTAGTTTTTTTAACTTCTTCAGAGTACTTTTTTCAACTATTTTCTTTTTTTACTCCCCAGTGAAGACTTATATTCCTTTTTCACCTACATCATATTCTGATGTAGTATTATTTTCTATTCAATAAATGAGTTGGGTTGAGTGGTTTTTACTAAAACTCATTAAGACTATGACTAAATTTCTTGTAATAATCAAATAATTTATCAAGGAATTTGAATATATTTTGGGTGGATATATTTTTCTTAATTTTCGGAATCCTTATTTATATAGAAGTTTTCTTGTGAATTTTAAAATTGATCACCATTAATTCATTCCATTTATAATTTCAAGTTACTAACATGTTGTTTTATGAATTAGTGGAATTGTACACAAACAATCAATAACACCAACACATTTCAATTAATCTTTTTATTTTTTTAGTAGTAGTCATGCCTAAATTTACAAATTTAGAACTGTTCTACTATAGGATAGTTTCACCACTGTTTTAATATCCATTTGTTAATATTAGTTTCTTTGAATTTCTCACATCCACCATTGATATATTAGTGGGTTTATTAGCATCATTTCCCACCCATATTTATATATATTTTGTTTTTTTTACTCTAAGATCCATCAAAATAACTCAGTATAATTAGCTTCATTAGAATAATAGATTGCCTTATTCAAATATCTTATAATAGATGGAGATCTAGGGGATCTAAATATCCTTTTTCAATTATTTTTAGTCTACTTGGAAGCAATTATCCTTTCAGAAATGTGTGTGGTATCACATATTCTTTTACTATGTTATAATTATTTTACAATGATAACTTCAATATTTCTCAATTTATCTTCTAAATTGAGGAATTAGATATTGATAAAAAATTGGCATTAAAGTAGTCTCACCTTTTCGTTATTTACACTATTAAACTTTTGAAACTGATCCCCATGCATTTGGATTAATTATTTAATCATATTCTTCTCACAAGTATTCATTTTAAATTATTTTTCAAACAATTAAATTCCTTCATTGAAAAATAAAATGTATTTTTCTTAGCTTATACCAGTTTTATGGGAGTGTTACATTTTATCACCTTTTTAACTAATATATCTTCCACTTATATTCCTATCCTAGCTATGGATTTTCATCCCAAATAATCTAAATATATATTTGTATATATCTAAAAACATAAATAGTTATAATTTTTAGACAATTCTTAATTCTGAGTAAAAATATATAAGTGAATCATCAGGAATATATTATTTATATTATTTTCAACCAATAATTGAATTATTATAGGAATCACTATCAACTGATTTATCAAAAATAGTAATACTCTGATTATGTTCAGTTAGTAGTTGATCATATTTATCCATTAAAGCTATTCTTAGATTATTTATATCAACTTTATTCATATTTTTTTTGTTCTTTCATAAGATCTCAACATTAATGTAAACTGGAATAGAAATATAACATTACTTCTGAGTCAGTTATGAATGGTGTTTAAATCTACACTATGTATATTCTATTAAAAATAATTGGGTAATAAAAAATATAGATCCAACTAGTTGAAACCTATTTTTCTCTAATACCAATTGATATTCCCCATAAAATTTTTGGTAGTCATATAGGGTTGAATCATGCGAGAGTAATGTTTATTGAATACTTAATTATTTTTGAATTTATATTCAATTTAGTTACCCTCTCTACATAGAAAACTTATTTTATCAATTAATATATAAAAGAATTTAATTTTTTTACCCAACAGTCATATACCACATGAAATATAGAACAGTAAGTAAAGGATGGAAAAGGTTATTTTTATATGGTTCTTCTTATATTTGTATGACTAAATCCTTACGGTGTTTTGGATCATTTGATACACATATTTTTCACTAATATCCATTTTAAATTATAAAGGGTGTGAGAAAGAATCATCCTAAACCCTTAGAATGTTTTTATTATAATGATAATTTTCAATATATTACATAAGTGAAGTTATCTTTATAGTACATCCCATAATATTTAGTTTCCCAACAATAATTAAAAACTCCTTACTAACTCTGGAGGGATATATTATATCTTTTAAGGACTGCACCACCTCAACATGAAGAGATCAAATTTCAAAACCAGAGTCTTCAAATGCATATTTATTTTTATGAAAAATATTTGCAACTCAAGAGCTTACAAATCGTTGATCCATGTTCTTACATAGAAACTAAAGATTGGATTCACTCACTTATTCTTCAAGGATCTCTACTACTAACTATTTAACAGTTACTCTACATGTAATTCAGACTATCTCGGTTCTTAATTTTATTATTATTATTTTTTATCACTTTTTTAAACTTTTATTATACCAATTATGATAGGTGTTTCCCTTTTTATCCTTAAACAATTACTAAATTAAAATAATCCAAAGATTTTGGATAGATTGTTTTTATTATTTGATTTCAATTAGATTCGTCTTCTTCAGCTCTATATCGACTCTCTCTTCAATTCATTCTATAATATCTTGAGTTCTCTTCATCAAGAGTTACATAGTCGAACTCATTTTATTTATTCTTCTAAATATTAGACATTCATGCTCACTAAAATTTACTTCCTATTATTGGATATATATATAATATTCATTAAATTGGTATAATGATTCCCCTCTTATTTCCTTATACTTTTTCACATTGTTTTTTCCCAATGATCTAGCATATTCTTTGTTCCTTAACTATTTATTTTCAATATAATTCTAGGAATTACCTTCTTCACTTGTTTGTCCTTTTCATTAAGTTATTTAAATATAATTTTAAATTATTCAAGAGATATGATAAGTTTCTTATCAAAATATCCCTTGAATATCCATAGAAAAATCAAACTCTATTTTTCTATTAAAATTAAATGGAAATAATGTTATCATCATGTGACTATTTACTTCATGGAATGAGTGTATATAATATAGTAGAACAATATTTATCTTTAATATTTAATTCTCAAATTTCATCTCATCTTTATCTTCCTATTTTCTATTATGAAGATCATATTATCATTCATTCATATTGAATCACAAGTCCATTTATGATACTTAAAAACTTGAAAATAATTCATGAATGATCTCATTTATCAAAATAATCATGTGGTTGATTCTTACTCATTCAGTAAGTATCATCATGTTATCTTGTTATCCAGTATATGAATATCACAATATCTTTTTTATCTGTATTCACAATTTATTTTTTATATTTAATCCATTCAATATCATCTTGTACATTAATTTACATAAAATGGTTTTTGAAATCTTATAACTTTCAAATCAATTCATATTTACAATATTTACTTGTTCTCCCTTTCCTATACAATATTTTCATCTAATATGATACATCATAAGAGAGAGATATATCTTGAATAATTATATTAACAATATGGTGATGACTTTTATGGAATGAATCTTATGGTTATCTCATGATCCTTATAAATATAGCCATCATCCTGAAGTAGCCATTCATCCTTATAATGAAGCCAATCATCCTTAAAAAATCAATAAATTATCCTTACATGCGGCAGACTCATCCTCAAATAATCTTGAATCCTCCATAGAAAGTTAGGTATTGTACTTATGAACTTTTCATTCACCCATATGAATTAATGGATTATCCTTATGAACTTCAGACACATTCTTATACAGTCAAAATTTATCCATATGAATTTAGGTTTCATCTTTATGAACTATGTATTCATCCTTAAAAATATTGTGATAATCCATATGAAGTAGCCAATAAATCCTTTGAATTCACTCATAACTCTTAAAATATATAAATTAATCATTATGAAGTTTTAGATATTACAACCCATTTTTTTATAAAAATATTTTTGGGATCTAATATATAAATATACAAATAATAAAATACTAAATATTTATTAGACTAGTGTATTTGGGTAATTAGTTAAATATAAAAATAACTTTCAATAGGGATGCATAAAAATTATTTAAAACTCAATAACATGCCATTCAATTTCTAATGATACTCTAAAATTTCACAGGATAACATCGTAATGTAATAAGAAAGGGGTGACATATAAATCCCAGTAAGAGAATAATCAAATAATAACATGAATAATGAAATAAATTTTGTTCCAAAGGTATATAAAGGTGACATAAAAGGGTGATAATCATAAACATGAGAATCAAATCCTGATATAAGATGATAACATCAAAGAAATATATGAATGTGGCGACAACATAAAACCCAAAATCATAAACATAAGTTAGGGATAACCACTAAGACATCATAGGATTGTGTTCTTAATATTACCACCCGTGCACCATACATGGTATCTCATGAGATAAAAACATTACCTAATACATTTTAGGGATATTTAATTTCAGGATCACCCATCACATTCATATCATGTACATGGATTTGTGTGTCGTATAGATCATACAACATAAAGATTTATTTAATCAAGTTTAATTAAGTGATTAAGTAGTGTGGGTTACAAACATGTGAGTCCCAAATAAATATATTATGGGTACATATAGTTGAATACCCTTGAGAATAAATGAGTATGGGTATTCATAACGTAAAAGTTTTTAATGGAAAATCACGGGATAATTTTGGGATCATATCAGGTGTACATAAAGGGTTATGGAAGGGTTTAATGAGATTAAAAGGTGTGAATTAATTAATTAGTCAACATAATATAGAGAAGTTATATTTATAAATATATTACAATAAGAAAAATTGAAAACCTATATACTTGTATGATAAAAGTACTTGAATAAAAAATATTATGGGAGAATCCCTTACCTCAAGAGAGTTCTTCTAAAAGATTGAGAGGAGCTTATTTAGATATTCAGAACACATTGTAATGGATTTAGAGAGGTGAAGGGAGATTTAATTTATGATAAATAAGATTTTAGTGAAGAGGAGTAAGAGTTTTCATGGGTATTTATAGAAAAGGAGATGTTATTTCATTATAAATTTTTAAACATTGGTTTTAGACTCTATATAACAAAATAATGAAAACTAAATAACATCCCCATGTTTTTTCATATGTATTGTGGAAAAGATAAGTGGTCATTAATATTTTATGGGGATAAGAAGTGAACATCTTTAAAAAATACCATTAATTATGTAGAATTGAGTCATGTTCATAATGAAAGGATTTTAAGACACTTAAATATAAAATAGGTTTTGGAGGATTCATTAAAAGTGTTTAAAATTAATGAAATAACTTAAGAAACACATTATTTTATAAAGGAAATATATTTTTGGTTGATTATGAACTTTATTTTAATTATCACATCACCATATATCAATTACGATATCATAAAGTATACTATATATGTACACTATATTTAATTTTTACCCAAAAAATTTGAATGTCTCAGAAAATTATGAAAAAACCTCAATTTGATAATTTCATTATTTTGATTTTAAAAATAATTTTTTTACGTAGTATTTTTTAAAATATAAGAACATAATGTTTTAAATAAAAATCGTCATTTATAAGAAAATATTTCCTTTTATGATACTAACAAATTTCTAAACCTTATCAAAAAATAAATTTGACTTCATTAAATTATATTATCATCTAAACATAAATAAATATTATTTGATAAAAAAAAATCATGAAAATAAAATTTATTTCAAAATTCCCAAATTTATCAAAAATTGTTTTTTAATTGAAACTATATATTAATTTCTCAAAAACATAATTTTGGCTTCCTTGTATCAAAATCCAGTTTTTCCAACCTAATTAAATAATCATTTGTATACATAAAGTAATAGTGGAAAGGGATAAATATAACCATTATATTATTACAACATACATAACCCCTAATTACACTAGTGTACACCCTAAGGATATAGTGTGCGATGGTGGTACTTTATTGAGGTGGTTCAACGAACATGGTTTGGGCAGTGATCTTGATAAGCTTGAACTTCTCTCATAAATGGTTTCACTTAAGTTTCAATTACTGAATATTGACTTGGGACTGGCCAAGGGTAAATCTCAGTGATAATATCTCACTCAAATGCATTGATAAAGGGGTTTCTTTGGGTATGATCATACTGGTTGATACTATCACTTCTTTCATCTGTTTTAATTAGGCTTTTTCATAACCCTTAATATATAATAATCTTAATGGTTACAGTACAATGTCTATATTAAAAATGGTTGTGATTCATAACGGTGTTTTAATCATGATATACAAATTATGGAAATATTTTATAATGGTAGAAATTAAAAAATGAAATATAGTGCATGTGTTTTCCAAAACTGCATTACTTAATAAGGTATTATTTTGTTTTTACAGAGAATTTCATTTATAAAAGTTTGGGTAGTTACAGTGGACCATATTCATCAAATATCAAATGATATTTAAGAACTTTAGGAATGATATTTACAAATTATGAATGATACTTTAAATAATTATGATTTTGAAAATTCTCAATTTCAAATACATAATTCAAAAATTATTCAAATAATCATATATACACCTCATATCACCTTAAGTTTATTAATATCTTCTCAAAATGAATTTAGAAATATTATAAAAAATTTCAAATCCTTTAAGATCATTTTTCATTTCTTATAAAATATTAAATATCTAATTTTGAATATTTTAATATATTGTCTTTTAGTCCAACTATGTTAAATACCCTGAGAGGGGTGGTGAATTAGGTTATGACATATTAAAACAACTATCTCATTTGATCTTGTTTCATCATTAAAAAAACACCATTCTCTATCATTCTCAAAGTAGAGAATAATAATATGAGAATTAAAAAATGCATATGACACACCAATTTTAATTGGTTTACCCTCACTAGCCTACTTCCAATAAGTATACAAATAAAATTTTCCAATGTACAAAATCTACTAAATCACACTACTATTAAAATGTTTGGAGGGGACTCACTATCCCTCCTAGTTTATAAACAATAACAATTTGAAAGTTCCCTTCTCAGTCAAATAATGTGTTCTCACTTATCCTTCAAATGATTCTTCTTTTGAATTGTTTCAGTCAATATTTTTTATACCTAATTTAGTTCATCATTATGTTCCACTTTCAACCACTTGATGAATACCATATTAACATAGATTTACTAGTAAATCCCTTCTGTTTCGCTTGAGTTTTGCTTTTAAAAAGACCCTCTTATTGAACATCCTGAAACTTCTCAATTATTCCCATGAGTATTCTACTTTCACAATTACCTCAACATTTGTGAAGCTCACAACTTTTTTGAAGCTCACTACCTTCATGAAACTTACTCATTTATCAAATATCACTTAGCCATTGTGATTATCACTACTTTTTCAATGCTCATGGATTTTGTGAAGATTACATACCCTTCATGAAAATCCATTATTTGAAAAATAGATAGTCTTTTGAAAACCTTCACATAATGAAAAACCTTCATGAACCACTTTTATGAACCTCCATCACGAATCACCTTCATGAATTCAGAGACTTTGGATTTTAGTAAAGGTTTTCATTTGCAAATGAGAAGTTTGACACCTATTTATATACATTTTCTCCATTTCGTGATGATTTCATCCTCACCATTTTTTATGAGTAAATCCATTATTTTTTTTGAAACTCCATATCTTCACGAAGCTTCAAGTAAATTTTACCATTGGATAAGATTCTCATAGTCACATGGTTTATTGTTAACCCTCTATGCTCAAACATCTCTCTCTAAGATACACACCTTTTAAAAACCCCAAACATTCACAAAGAAACATACCTTCATGCAACAAAAAACCTTTGAAAAATTCATTACTTTTCATATTTTTATATGGGATTCTCTGGAAATCATAGTTTTTTGAATCTTGAGTCCTCCTCAATATTTTGGACCCCTAAAATTTGGGAAACAATGGAAAATAGTATCACCTAGAACATGAACTTTTATGTACTTCTTACAGTGTATTAATTCCTTTGTCTTTGAACTTTGTCGAAATACTTAGTTAATAGTCACTCTATAACTCCTCTACTGACCATGGAAACCTACTTTTTCAAAAACAACATAATCAACCCAAAACCACTTCAATGTTACATTGAGGGTAGTTTTTTTACAAAATCTTCTCCTTTGGTTTTGTTAGAAACTCTTCACTCTTGGATACCACTTATAACATTTTTCAATAATATGTAAAAAATTCCTTCTTGTGATTCCATATATCGATAAAATATTTACTCAACAAACACTTTAATCCCACATGAGCAAGGATTGTCATGAGAAATAATATTAGCATGTAAATTTCATCAATGAATCACTTCATTAGTGAAATACTCAACTACTTTCACGATGGAACCCATATTCCATGATATATATCCACTGATTGAATATCTCTAATATCATCATATTTAAAACCCCTACCTCATTTCTCCCCCTATCAGCTTGTTCCCATATCTTGAACAAGTTATTTTCTCCCCTTTTTCAATGAACCCAATGGTAACTCGTCTATGGATGAAACATCCTAAAGAAAAAATATCAACAAATGAGGGAAAAAACACATCACACGTCATGGAGAAGGGGTACCACATTTACACTTTTTCACATTTGGAGATTTGACTGAACTCCAATAGCTAGTTAATGTCACTCAAATTCCTCTTTGGGTAAGGCTTTTTTCATAATGTCTACAACCTACAATTCTATAGGACTATAATCTAATTTCACAAGACTATGATTCCCCTTAACCTTGATAAAATGATACTTGATTTCTGTGTGCTTTTTCCATGAATGATGGAATGTTTTTTTTCTATGATTTATAGAACTTTAATTTTCACAACATATTTGAAATCTTGTGTAACTGATATATATTTAGATTATTTGGTTCTCAATGAAATGAAATTTTGTTTCTTGTTTAGATAATAAATACACAATCTATAATGATTGAATGTACCACTTGACTTGGAATTTATATCATCATATAAACCATCCCAATCTTCTTCTGCATAACCCAATAACACATGAAATGATTTTTAATTGTAGAAAAAACTGAAATTTACCATGCCCTTGATATACCGAAGTATTATTTTTTACTATTATAAAATGGATTTCCAGGGGATTTCTTAGATATCCTGCTACTAGACATGTGAAAAAAAAAACAATATTAGGTCTTATCATTGTTAAGTGAAGCAGACTACAAATAATATTCATGTATTCCCTTACATTAATCTCTTTTTCATTATTATCTCATTGTAGTTTAAACTAGGTAGCTACTTGGGTTATCATATCCTTGGTATTATGCATTAAAAATATTCTCAAAACCTCCATGGAATATTTTTATTGAAATATAAATGTGAAATTTCTTCCTTGTGTCACCTATAACCCAAGAAAAAAAGTTATGTTCACCAATCATTGACATTTAAATTTTATTTTTCATAAATTCTATGAACAGTTTACACTATACTTTATCTAATCCACCATATAATATGTTTTCGATATACACTAACCCCAACATACATTGATTAATTTATTTATTGAAATATATATTTTAATCAATCCGACCAAGAGGAAAATCAGGTTTCTTCAAAAACTGATCAATCCTTGAATGTCATGATCTTACTGCTTGATTCAACCCATATAGCACATTCCATATCTGAACAATCTTTTCTCATCTTCATCAATGATAAAACCATATTTCTATTATATATATACTTCTTCTTCCAGAACCCCATTCAGAAATTATAACTTGACATCCATATGGGAAACATTGAATTTTCAATGCACTATTATTTCCATGAATTGAAAAATAGTCTCGAACCATGAAACTGATTCAAATGTATCTTCAACATAGATTTCTTTGATCTAGGTAGATCATAATATAAATGTATAGGTATATTAGACAGCACAATACAAGATAGGGGTGAATTTTTTGTTCAAAAACTATATATTCAAACACTTAAGAAAAGACATAGTTTAAGATATCTTAAAATAATACAATTCACAACCAATAAAAAGACCATACAGGTCTTGGATCTGATGGAAATACTAAGATTTAATACTACAAGTAATGTAAAATAATTGTATTTGGAATGAATAAAATTATCAGAATAATACACATGTTAATGATTCTTCCATATGGAATATAGAATCTCTTAATACAATATAAATTATAATTGAAACAATAACAATTGAATTGAATATGAAAAGAAAGTAGAAATAATATAATTCCATTTATAATAATAATAGAAGTGGAAATGTAAAAGTATTACAATTCTTTTAACCTAAAGAAAAGGGTGTCCTTTTAACTAGGATAGAAGGTCTTTCTTACCTCCACCTTGGTAAGCCCTATATATGATGATCGACACAATTGTCTTCCTATCCCCGGAAGTCCTCGGTTAAGAAGATAATTGGCACCTCTTTCCTTCAAGAAATTGAAGGCCCTAGATCTGATGATCGGTAGCACGTATTCCTATCCCAGTAATCCATTGATCATTATCACAATGATCAATCACAAAAATTAGTAACAAAGCACTTATATAAATACTAGAACACGAAACAAGGTATTAAATTCTTGTATGTTCAAGGATTTTTCACGAATCAAGAGAGAAGTCACAACATCTCTATCTAGAATTTGAAAGAATAAAAAGTTGTATATCCTGGTTTGAATGACCTCTTATTTATACGCTTCAGGTCCCAAGGGTCATATTCTCTCCAGCAGTCATATTTCTCCAAAAAACTAGGAGGGACTTGGATACCTGGCATTACAACGGTCAAAACAAAATAGAATACATGAAATCATTTTGATTGGTAAATAACCAACTCAATGACATCGTTTTAGTTAGAAATAAGTAAGTAAAGAAGTATAAAACAAAGAGTATGAGATACATGCAATCGGTATTGAAGTTATGATAAGAATGTAATGCATTTCGTAAGTGAAATACATAAATTTTTTTCTAGGCTCATCATAACAATGGATATCAATTACAAATTATAACTTGGTTACGATTCTTAACTTGGTTGCAATGCATAATATTCAATCTAGTTACTATTCTTGGAAAAAATACATAATAAGAGTATGAAACATAACCTAGTGATGATACATAACTTGGTTATGATATTGTGATTACGATACACAATTAAGATTCAGAACTTAATATGGTTTCGACGTATAAATACAATGTAGTACTTAACCTGGTTACAGTTTCTAATTATAATGCAATACACAATTAGGTTACGGTTTCTGACTATGATGCAATGCATAATCTAGTTACGATTCTGAAATATCATAAAAAACAATGTGCATAAACAACAAATGATAATTTCATAAGGATACATGAAATATTAAAAACAATGTAAGTGAGTATAACTGTTAAAAAGACAAACATGATAAACAATATCTGGGATTACGATTTTTGTGATTTGTGATTTCCAAGACAAATGATTGATGGAAAAGTCGAAACATGTTTTGAATCAACAATCTCCCCCTTTTTAGAAAGCAAAAAACAAAACAAAAAAACAAGATAACAAACAATAAAGACTTATCACCCCCTGAGTTTAATCACTCTATTGAATATGACTAATTCCACCCTTGGTTTAAATAACTCACAAGGGATTGTATTCTTTTTTACTTTTTCTTATGACATATCCCCCTTAATCATACATTCATAAAAAAACATACTTTTCAAATCCATTTTCCCCCTTTTTTATTTTCAAGAAGATTAAGGGAAAGAATTTATTTCCTACAAAAGGTTAGAGAAATAGAGTACGAAACAATAAATGTTACTTAAAAAAAAAAATTATTACAGCAACAGTTCAACCATCATTATTTCCCATTTTGTTTCTTCAAAATATTAAACAACGAGAGTTTTATCATCTTGAACTCTTTTCTATCCTCCATGATCTTGTCAAGAGATTCTTGCCGAGCCTTCACCTTCTTATCTTGTTCAGCAATAATCTTTTCTTGCTTCCAGTGGAAATCTTCAAGAAGCCTATTAATAGCTTCCTGAGCTTTAAGTCTTTTATCATGGTTATTGAAATCATCCTTCCTGAGTTGACAACCTTTTTATAAGATAGATACTCTATTCAAGTGTAAAAATAACTCATTACTCTTGTCTTCGAACTTTTCATTTAAACTCTTAGTATTTTTGGAGGCTACCTCATTTGAGGTACCGAGTCTTTGAAATTATTCAATCTTTTTATTCATATCATTTATCAACATTATATAGAAAGAGTTGAGTTTGTATACCCAATATACCAATTTATCATGCATGTCTAAATGTTTCTTTAGGCTTTCAACAATTTTATAAGACCACTTCACAACTTTATTTCAAGCATTACTATGCTTAGTATAACGTTACTTGAAAATTATAAAATCATCTTCAAGACATAGAAACCTATCCATCAAAACCTTGATAGAATTTGTTCCATCATTATGGGAATTTGACAAAATTTACAACTTGGCTTCAACTTTTGTAATAAAAGGTGACAACTTCCCAAATCTATTCAAATATGGTTCAATGTATTGTACCCCTTTCATAGTGATTGTCCTTTCAGATTCTGTTTCCTCAGTGAATTGTGGAAGATCACCAAAATGAGTCTCAATGTCGATTACTTGAGCTGGATGATTCTGATTCTTATCAAATTCTTCCTCTTCCTCTTCTTATTCATCTTATTTATCAGAAATATGAATGCCCCTCTTAGAGGAAACCTTTTGAGATACTCTCTTGGAGGGTTGAGGATCCAGAGATGTATAAACAAAATATGGTACTTCTGATGAATCTGTGGTATGACTTATATTGTTTTTATCTTCTTTTTCTTTCAATTTTATTTCCTCATATCTTTTTTATTGTTGATCATGTTCCTCTTAACCTTCTTCTTGTTCTTGCTCCTATTATTCATGTTATTTTTCAAGATATTGTGTTGCCAATTTTTTAGAAACTTGTTTCCCCTTTCCATTCCCTGTTAGAACCGATTGAGTTATATCAGATGTCTCCCTTATATCAATTCTTGATTTTAATTGATGAACTTTTATTAGAAGACTACCAATATCAATAGCATCAGCATTTCTTTTTTTTCAATCTCTTCTTTCTCTCTTCTTCTTTTGAAGTCTCTTTAGGCCTTAATTTTAAATCCAAACCTTCAACCAGATCCAATCCAGACTATGGATCCCCTTCTTTCCATTCTTGTTTTTTCTTCCTCCATTCAGCAACAAACTCATCAGATATAGCCTCTTGTTTCTTTGAGGGTTTTGGAATTGTAGCCTTAACTGCCTTTCTTTTGTTTTAAGATGCCTTGGATGGATTAGGAGGTTTCTCACTACCTTCAAAAAATTCTTTTTCATTCTCAGAATCCGAATCTTTTTCAATCTTTTTCAATTCAGAATTGAAATGTATTTTGAGCCTCTTTACCATATCCTTACTAATTAAGGGCTCTTTGAAGAAATTTGGATCTAACTTAATTGAAATATTAAAAAAACCAAGCACTCTTTCAAAAACATTTTAATAATGGTGGGAAACGTGATCAGTAGAGATTTTATACCAACGGATTTGAGCTTCTTAATTGTTTGGAAAATAAACCCCATAAGGTTAAACTTCCTCATGTTCACTAAGTAGTCAAGCACATACACATCTGAAACTTTCACATTTTTCTTATCACCTTTTCTCAGTACTAAAAACCCTTGCAACCAAAGGGGTGTAACTCTATTATCTTCTGATAAATGACTCACTTTCCTGTTGTCCTCATGAATTTCAAAAAGGGTTTCTTCATATTTAGACCTATTAAAGGTTCCATCAGCTTCCAGTAACTTATGAGAAGGACATAATGCATCTCCCTCAAATGGAACATCTTGAAATGTAGCTGCCTGTTTTGAAGAGGTTCTATATGTCTTGTCATACATCTTAAAATAAATCTTAAGATCCTTGTCTATCTCTACTGATTCGTAAAATTGTAACACTTCATCATGATAGACATGATCCAGATTAGAACCTGCTCTTTCAATAAAAATTAATTCCCAGCTTTGAAAAATTATAATTCTTTCCAAAGAAGAATCAAAAGACTCATAAAAATATCAAGAGACTAACCTTTCACCACAGAATGTCATGGAATAGAAATTATTTAGAGGCATTTCTTTCAAAGATTAAACAAAAGACTCGTGCATGAATGACCAACTCACATACTGAGGAACCTGATAATTACAAAAGCTGAGAAGATCTCTGATTACGATAACTAAGATGAGAACTGATAGAACTTTGCTTACTATTTATAGATAATCTTGTCTTGGTAGAAAACACCAATGAAATCGATGTGGGATATATTATTTTAAAATTAATTGATGGTCAAGATTAGATATAAGAGATCAAATGGTCAAGGATCTTTCAAACTCTTGAGGTTTTTTTTAAAATAAAATCATATTCAGAGTGAAATTGATTTAGAAGTAAAAGAATGAAATGAGAAACAACCATTAAGACAAAAAAATTAATATTTTAGAAAAAGTACCTGTCGGAGTAATAGGATAGATATTATGGTTTCAGTATATTTTTCTTATGAAAACAAAACAAACAAAGTCTAATAAAGGATCTAAAACCAATAAAATCAAATAATATATTACTTATTATTTAGAGATGATTGAATAATCAACAATGATAGTTCAGTACCAATATCGATATTTCAGTACTGATAAGGTAATCCAATACTGATTGTTCAATATCGATAAAGTAATGCAATATCGATAGTTTAAAACTGATTAGATAATTCAATACCGATAGTCTAAATCTAGTGCCAAAATATAAATTGAAAACGAAATATGAAACTCATATAAACATAAAACAGATAAAATTAAGACACCTATAAAAGAAAACAAAAGAGTAAAAAAATTAACTACAAAACAAAAAGTGAAACAAATAAACTAAAAAACTAAAAGTAAAATTGATAAATTGTAAAACAAAAATTGAAACCAGAAAAATTGTAAAACAAAAAGTGAAACTGATAAACTCTAAAACAAAAAGTGAAACCGATAAATTATAAAACAAAAAGTTAAAATGATAAACTATAAAACAAAAGGTGAAATGAAATATATACTCCCCCTTTGAAAAAGGAGTAACTAAATGTAAGGAACTGTCTTAAAGAAGAAATAGATATGAATGAATACTTTATAGTGATCATTCCTCATTTATGTTTAATGTATTCAAATCTATCGGGATATAATATTTTTTTGAAAATGTCAGCAAGTTGTCCTTGTGTTCTAATGAATTGTAAAACAATATATATTTTTTTATGTTATCCCTAAGAAAAGTGATGCCTAATATCTATGTTTTTTGAACATGAGTGATGTGAAAGGTTTTTATTAGGATAAATGGCACTAGTATTGTCCCATAGTATTTAAGTTTTTGATAAACTCATGCCATAGTCAGTGAGTGTGTGTTGCATCCACAACACCTGAGCACAGCAACATCTAGCTGCTACATATTATTCTTCAGCAGTAGAAAGTGATAATGAGTGTTGTTTATTTCATGACCAAGAAACCAAATAATCTCCTAAAAATGACATGTTCTGAATGTACTATTTTTATCCATTCTACATCCACCAAAGGCAGAATATAAAAATCATTTCAGAAAAATCATTTCCAGAATAATAGGATAGTCCCAAATCCATAGTTCCCTTTAATTAGCGAAAAATTATTTTCACTACTCTAAAATGAGATTCTTTTGGACTAGATTGGTATCTTTCACATAAGTATACTGAAAACATTAAGTCTGGATGACTATACGTTAAGTATAAAAGGCTTCCTATCATACCTCTAAAAGTTGTTTGATCTACTATTTTCCCATCTTCATCAAGATCAAGTGTATTTAAGGTACCGATTTGAGTGATAATACTTTTAGTATTGTCATAACCATACTTTTTGAGTAAGTATTTTATATAATTATGTTGCGATATAGAGGTTCCTTCTAGTTTTTGAGATATTTGAAAACCTAAAAAGAATGTTAACTCACCCATAATGCTCATTTCAAACTCATATTTCATTATATTCAAAAAGAATCGGTTGAGGATTATTCATTTGAGCCGAATATAATGTCATCATCATAAACATGAACAATAAAAGCATTTTTTCATTTTTATAAGAATAGTTGGGTCAGTAGTACCTTTTGCATTATTGTTTTGTAAATGGAATCTTGTGAGTCTATCATACCATGATATTGGGTCTTTTTAAAGCCATATAAAATCTTTGGTAATTTTAAAAACATGATAAGTATGTTTTGGTTCTACAAAACCAATGGTTGATCAACAAAAACATCTTCTTGAACAGAACCATTGAGAAAAGTACATTTTGCATCCATTTGAAAAAGATTGAAATTGAAGTATTTTTCAAAGGATAATAGAATTAGAATAGATTCAAGTTTAGCTACTATAGAATATGTTTCTTCATATTCTATTACCTCTTGTTAATTATAGCCCTTAGCAAAAAGCCTTGATTTATTTCTTACTAGGACTCCATTTTCATCACATTTGTTTCTGAAAACCCATTTCACACCAATTATAATTATTTCATTAGGTCTTTAAACCATGGTCTGGATTTGATGCCTATCAAATTAATTTAGTTCGTCTTGCATTGCCTTAATACAATCTTCATCAACTAAGGCTTCAAAGTGTTTGGTTCGAATTGAGAAAGAAAGGCATCATGTTCTATTTAATATCTCAAGGAATTTTTGGTCCTTAAAGGTTGATTTACATCTCTAATGATATTATCACTAGAATGATTCTTAAGAAACAAATGGTTTGGGTTTTGTAAAACTTTTTCGTCCACATATGATAGAAAGTCTTTTGGGTAAAAGGTTTCAAAAAACATTTCTTGAGCATTTCCCTTTTCAGAAGAGTTTTCAATCAATGTTGGATAATCAGTTTTTGAGAATACATCAGTTGATGTAGGTAAAGATTGTTTAAAAACAAAGGGGTCGGTTTCATCAAATTTATCATGCACTATTTATTCAACAATATAAGAGTTTTTATTGAAAACCCTATAAGCCTTAAATGTTTTGGAATAACCTAAAAATATTCCTTCATCGGATTTGGGGGAAATCTTATGAAAATTATCTTTTGTATTCAATATGAACACTTTTCATCCAATTACCTTGAAGTATGAAACTTTAGGATTTCGGCCAGTCCACAATTCTTAAGGTGTTTTATTAAGAAAAGTCTACTTAAAACACGATTTATAGTATAACATGTAGCACCAATAGCTTCAGCCCAAAAATTATTAGCAATTGAGTATTCATTCAACATGGTTCTTATAATTTTCTGAACAATATGATTCCTTCTCTCAACAACACCATTTTTCTGAGGGGTTCATGGAGATAAAAAGCTGTGAGTTATACCTTTCTAACTAAAAAAGGTTTCCAAATTCTAATTTCTAAATTCTCCACCATGATCACTACGTATAGTTGTCAATGGAAGGTTTTTCTCATTTTTAACATGGGATCTAAATGTTTTGAAATAGAAAAAAGATTTGGATTTATTTCCTAGAAAATTGACCCATGTAAATCTAGTATGGTCATCAACTAAAACAAATACACAGTACTTAACTCTAATGCTTCTAGTTTTTGAAAGACCGGAAAGATCCATGTGCACTAATTGTAATTTATTTTAATTTGAAACATCATTGATTTATTTAAATATAATTTTCTACTACTTTCCATATTAGCAAGGATCACAAACCTTTGAAGAATAAATCCTAAGATCTAGTAGATAATTAACAAGTATTTTATTTGAAATATTACAAAGGATTATTAGGTTGTAGTGTCTTAACCTTATATTCCATAACCAAGATTGGTCTTCCATTGCACTTAATTAATGTATGTCTTGGCTTCTAATTTCTTCTAAATTGGTTGGGTATATATTCTCATGCCTGTGGGAAGAAAGAATAAATTCATCCTTAGAATTTTGAACAAAACATTTATCATTCCTAAAATTCTCAAGGTAACCTTCATCACATAATTGAATTATGATTATAAGTTTTTGCTTAGTACCATTTACAACTAAAACTTTTGAAATTAAAACATTTGATAAAGGAAAAATATTACATATACCAGTGATCTTTTCCTGAGCATTATCTACGAAGTTCACTCTTCAGCCTTTAATTTCAATAATCTTTTCAAAGAAATATTTATTACCCAATATGTGTCGATAAAAACCACTATCCATGTACCAAATTTTCTTGTTGTTGGTAAAATTATTATTTTTCTGAAAAAGAAACAATTAGTTTTTTGGAACCCAAACTTGTTTGGATCTGGAAATTTTAGATAAAAGAATTTTCAGAATCTACATTTATTTTGAAAAATTGGATTTATGAAATCCTAAATATTGAGTTTTATTAATAGATCAATGGCATTCCCAATGTACATCACATTGAAATTTCGTATAAAATGGGGCACTTTGAGGAACAAAATAGTTATTACTATAAATAGGGTTTGAGTGAGTGGATCCAAATCCAGAAGTTTTCTTTAAAGGAATAATTTGAGAATATATCATATAAAAGTTTTACTTTCCACGTGTAAAGTTTGATAAAAGTTTCTTGAGAGAAAATTTTTCATATTTTAGTCTAATAAATAAACTATAATTCACACAAGTTATTGTTTTGGAATTAAGTTTTGTTTCAAAAACATTTTTCTTTAATGAAAGTTATTCAAAGTCTTTAGAATGTTTATCCTTCTTAGAAGTTACTTCCTTATGATACATTGAAATATTTTCAAAATAAAGATTTTTATGATCAATAACTTTTGACATATCTGATACTTCTTTCATAAGAATATATATTCTAAAATTTTCATTATTATTATTTTTCTTGAGTTTTGAATTTTTGTTCTCATATAATTTGGAAAATAATGAAACTTCTTAAAAGTAAGGTAAATTTTCCTCTGTAGAGGAAGATTCTTCATCCTAAGAGTAAGAATGTTTCTTATCATGGTAATTTGAATTTAAATAATCATTTGTAAGGGATTCAGAATTGTGTACCTTAGCCATGTAGTAATGATATTCAATTGGTAGTCTGGATATGAGTCGTATATTTCTCATACGAGAAGATTTGTAATCTGAAGATTCTTCTCAATAATCACCACAGCTTGCACTCTAAGTATCATTTGACTTAAAAACATTCTTTGTCTTTGACTTGAAATAATTTTTCTTGTTTATTTTCTAAATTTTGTCCTTTATGTCTTTTCTTTTTAGTAAAGGAGAATCTGGTGTAATATGACATGCTCTTTTTCATTCATAACAAGTGACCTCAAAATCATTCTTTTATTTTATTTCATTCTTTTTGAATTGATATTTAAAGTCTCTCTTTCCAATAATCTTGTTCATCCTTAGAGTAAGATTGGATAACACATTATTTGAGTGATCACTATCAATTGATTCTAATATAACAATAACTTTCTTGTATTTTGATCTTGTTATCCTTTTTGGTGTCTTAGATTTAGTAGTAGTAAAATATACACTCCCATCACCATTCTTCTTCTTATTGAAATAAACATCTCTTTTCATTCTAGTCTCGTCCTAAAGTATAGTTCCAAATAACTCATCATTAGTTAATTGAGTAACTTTCTAGTTTTCATCAATAGTTATTCTTTTGTATTCCCACTTATTAGGCATAATATCAATAATATTTTCTTCATGTAATTCATTATCAAGACCTTCCTCTTCTATAGATTGTATAATGTTGAAGATTTTCATAAACTTTTGTTTCACCTTTCATAGTAGTTCTCCATAAGGAAAAATAAACCCATGATATTCTGCTCGAAGCATTCCTATTCTTGTTTCTATGACTTTGGATATACCAAAATGTGTGACTTCCTATTTCTTCTATATACAATTGGCTGCTTCACAAGATTAAATCTGACTATATATATACCTAGTCAAGGAACACAACAATGTATTGTGCAGCTTGTAATTCAATTGATATTCTTGTTTCTCTTGACTGGTGAAGGTACTGAATTGCTTGTCCAGGATTTTATAACCTCAAGTAAACATGATAAAGTTGTTCACTCTAGTATTAATAACAACTGTATTTATTTGATCCCTCAATTACTCATAATCATTCCCATAAAATATATGTTGTCTAGTTTGATTTATATTGTCAATTGATCTAATACTCATTCCTTCCATCTTATAAAACAATATTTTTCCAATCCACACGTTAGTGTAGTAAGTAGTTATAAACAAGATATTTATAAAAGAAATACAATTTTATTTCCCAAAGAAATAAAGAAAGTAATAAAAAATATTGGAAACCTCCTTTGATACCAATTCTTGGACCATAATATAAATGTATATGTATATTAGATGGAACAATGAAATAGGGGGTGAATTGTATGTTTAAAAACTATATAATTAAACACTTTGGAAAGGAATTATTTTAAGAGATATTAAACTAATACGATTCACAACCAATACAAAAGATCATATAGGTCTTGAATCCGATGGAAATATTAAGATGTAATACTATAAGTAATGTAAAAAAATTATTTTAAATGAATAAAATGATTAGAATAAAACAAATGTTAATGATTCTACCATATAGCATATAGAATCTCTTAATACAATATAAATCGTAATTGAAACAATTAAAATTAAATTGAATATGAAAAGATAGGGGAAAAATACAATTCCATTTCTAATACAAATAGCAGTGGAAATGTAAAAGTAATACAATTATTTTATCCCAAAGAGAAGGGTATCCTTTCACGTAGGATAGAAGGGTTATCTTAAAACCACCTTGGTAATCCCTTGATATGATGATCATCACAATTGTCTTAATATCCCCGAAATTCCTTGATTAAGATGGTAATCGGCACCTATGCCCTTCAAGTAATTGAAGGTCCTCAATACGATGATCGGAAACACGTCTTCCTATCACGGAATCCCTCGATAATTATCATAATGATTGTTCTCACAAAGAAGAAACAAAGAATTTATAGAAATAAAAGAACATGGAACAATCTGTTCACTTCTTGTATCTTTAAGGATTTCGCATGAAGCAAGAGAGAATTCAAAGCATATCTCTCTAGAACATGATAGACTAAAAAGTTGTATATTCTTGTTTGAATGACCTCTTATTTATAGGCTTCAGGTTCCAATAGCCATATTTTCTTCAACGGTCATATTTCTCCGAAAAACTCGGATGGACTTGGTCACCTAGAATTACAATGGTCAAAACAAAATAGAATACACAACATCATTTTGATTGGTAAATAACAAACTCAACAACAACATTTTATTTAGAAAGAATAAAGTAAAAAAGTATAAAACAAAGAGTATGAGATAAATGAAATCAGTATTGATGTTATGATAATCGTGTAATGCATTTCATAAGTGTAATACATAAATTTTTTGATAGGATCATCAAAAAATGCATATCAATTGAAAATTATAACTCAGTTACAATTCATAAATTTATTACAATGCACGATATTCAATCTGGTTACAATGCTTGGAAACAATACATAATAATAGTATGAAACATAACCTGGTGATGATGCGTAACTTGGTTACGATATCGTGAGTACGATACACGATTACGATTCAGTACTTAACCTAGCTACGATATATAAATATGATGTGGTACTTAACCTGGTTATGATTTATGATTATAATGCAATACACCATCAGGTTATGATTCCTGACTATGATGCAATGCATAATCTGGTTACGATTCTGAAATAGCATAAAAAACAATGTGTATGAACAACAAACATGACTTTTATAAGGATACATCAAACATGAAAAATAAAGTGATTATGCTTGTTAAAACAACATACATGATAAAAATTATATGTGATTATGATATGTGTGATTTTTTATTTCCAAAAACAAATTATTGATGGAAAAGTAGAAACATGTTTTGACTCAAAAGATTTATTTGTATCTATTTCACAATATTCATGCTTAGAATCATTGTTCCATATTCATTTAGATTATTCTAGAAAACCCATTTTTACCCATTTACATTCTTACCTACTGGTCATAGAATAATCTCCCATGCCTAATTCATTTTTATTTATTAAAGTCTTCATTCATTTCTTGAACCCAAATATCATCTCTTATTTCCTCTCCAAAAATAATTAGCTCTACTTTTGATAACAAATATGATTTTTGTATAGTCCTTTTAGGGAAAATTTATCATTTTTACATTATAGTGTTTTTGGGTTGATTTTTTTTAAAAAAGTGGGGTTCCAAGGTCAATTATGGAGTTCCAGCATTCTTACTGACTAGGTATTTTGAAGAAGATACATGAAAAATGAATGGATTCTCTGGGGGAAACAAAGAAATATTTCTATACAAATTTGCATCATTTCATAGTGTTTTACAAATTTTGGGGTTCAAAAAATCATAGGATGGGTAAATAATCGTGAAAGTTAAATTTCTAGGAATTCCTTATAAAAATGTGGTAAAGGCATGAGTTTTATAAAGACTTTGTTTTTCTAATGGAGTTTCACAAAGTTGTGTATCATCATGAATGAGTATTGTGAATGTGATAGTGGTTTCTAGTAATCCTCCACGACTATAAGAATCTTCTTAAATTGGAAATTTCCATGGTTCTTCACAAAAATAGATAGATTCAGGAATAAGATTAAAGAGCTTATCAAAAAGGAAGTGGAGATCTTAGAATCTTCGATAATTTGAGGAAACTCTAATAAATATGCCTCTACCCCCACCTTTTTAGAGATAAATATTTAATAAAAATATAAAGGCTCTAAATTCATGAAGTTGATTCATGAAGGTTGTTATTTTGAAAAAAAATTCAAAGAAAGGATGTTCACAAGGGCTATATAAGCCAACCAAAGTTATAAGCATTGCAAAAGTGTTGATCTTCATGTAGTTTAAATTTGATTCATGAAGGATATATGAGCTTCAAAAAAGTTTTGGGGTTCTCAAATGTAGTTAGTCCTTGTGAATATTTGGGCAGTTTCTCGAAGGTTGTTTGAGCTTCATGAAAGCAATGATCATTGCAAAAGTATTGAAAAAATATTTCCCATTAAATTTTTGGTAAAGTGTTATTCAGAAAGTGGATGAAAGTGTAACTTAATGATGTTACAAATGAGGTGAAAAGAATATTGATTTAAGTGATCTAAAGAATAATCATTTCAAATAGTAGTGAGAATACTTTCATTGGGAGAGCTGTGATCTTTTATATTTTGATCAGTTGTCAACTTGGAGGGATGCTGAATCCACTCTTAACCATGTAATTGTTAGTGAGATTTAGTGTATTTGTTATATAGGCACATTGAATTTTTATTCTTCTTGGACATAGACCAATGAGGGTGAAAAAATTAAAATTGTTTTTCCTATTCATTTTTTAATTTTCATATTATACTTTTCAAGAAGATAAATTGAGGATAGTTTTGTTTAATGGAAAAACAAGTTCCAAAAGAGAAAGTTGTTTTAATATGCCTTAAACTGAGTCCCCCCCACCCTCAGGGTGTTTAACCTGGTTGGTAGAAAAATTACTAACAAAGGTAAATTTTGGAGATCATTGTTTCTATATCAAAAGAAGAAATGGAATATTAGAGTAACAAAGGGATCCTGATCTTTTATGGAAAAATTTTTTAGATATGTAAGAATATGTTGCAAAACATCCTTATATCATTAGGTATGGATGTTTATATAGAATAAATTCATTGTATTTCCACTAATAAGGACTGTTATGTTTTATCATAAGTATATTTTAGATTATTTCATGATGATTCCATAGGAACCAATTATAAGGCACCCACCTTAAACATTACATAATCTTAAGTTAATAAAACTTCATAGATAAAACAATAGTTCTCTATCCAAATTTTTTCACAATAATAAAACTTCTTAGATAAAACAATAGTTCTTTTCTTGATATAAATGTTCTTGAATGATTCCTTTCTCTTACCCTTCTTTATACCATGTAAAAAACATTTCAAAAACATGGTATGAGCAAAAAAATCTCAATAAGGTTAATAAAAAAGGAAAGAAAAGATTAGTCAATCAATTCATACAAATCAATGAAATCATACTTTTCTCACATATAACATAAGATCCTTAGAATACCTCTCCAGATCATAAGATTTATGAATAGAACATACAAATCATAAATCATAAAGGTAACTTGTGGAATCTATAACAAACTTACATTGAAGCTTTCACAGCTACATAGGAAGTTATGTTTGGAATACCCATCATAGTATATTCCCTAAATATCTTAGTATGAACATTAATGTTTACCTTTATCACATTACCAAATGCATTGGAGATCTATATCGGGCTCACCTTTCCTAGGTTTATCACAGAACCACCCATATATTTAAATAATTCCCAAGAACCATAACATAATCATAACACATGAACAAGCATAAAGGAAAGATAACATTTCCACATTGAAATCACAAGATATCCATTCAAGATATTGAATTAATAAATCCATTATAAAAAACCATTTTAAATGAAAAATATGTAAAAATGGTATATGGTATTTATTTTTCTTTTAAAAAACATAATGTCTTGTTAAGGAATCCAAATATCAAATAATGCTCGTAGCGGTGGAAAGGTTGTTGTCACCACATACATTAAAAAGAAACATTCTTTTTGTAGTTTAGTAAAATGATTCATAGAAAAATATTCTATTTGAATGAAAATAAAAGTCTAGTGGATTTATACACCGTATAAAAGAAATTCATGTATAAAACAAAATAGGCCTCAATGAAAGGAGATTGAGATGAAGTCCCTTATCTTGATTCTAACTCGTCACGTATGTTCCTTGTTATTCTTGAATAATAAACATAAGTTAATTTATAAATTCTTCATAACCTTTTTCAATTTTATTATTTATTTTATATCTCTTATTACTATGTTATAAACATTACATAATTATTTAAGTTAATATCAGTTTATTTGTCGATATTCGATACTTGAGTCAAAAATGAACTGGTTATAATTACAAATTGTCCATGTGGTAAAAATTCCATTATCTCTAGAATGATATTAATGATATAAATATCATATATATAGAGTATATATATATACATAACATTTGGAGAAAAGAAATGAAATGCATTGTTCATGAAGATGGTAAGTCGTACATACGCATGAACACTATATTCATTTATTTTACATATTTAATGAAAAGAAAACTGAATGATATATAGGTATATTATAATTCCAGTATAATATAATATATAAGTTCATTAAAACCATCCATTATACATTCCATGTGTGTAATGAATGACTCATATCACTTTGAGGGGGCGGTAGTCTGCGCATCCTCAAATAAAATTATCATATTTACACATTATGGAAAACATAAAGGTATACCTTAAATTAAAAAACAGAAGAATAGAGATAACATTAATATAACATATATCGTATAAAAATATAATTTCATTATAATGGCCACCATGAGTGGTGGTAGAGAAAAGTCGAACAATCATTATTTCGTGAGGCAGTAGTTCATCGTACAGAGAAACAGTATGTTCATATCCATTAGATGGAGGTGTGTGGAAGCGCAGTTTGAATAATTCTCATAAAATAATACTAGTATATTGAATTTACTGATTTGTAATAAAATAATGTGATAAAGAGAGTTTAGGTGGTTGGATAAGTAAAATAAATGGAAGGAGCTTGAGAGAAGACATTACCTCAAATCGGGTAACTCCTTTAGATTTCAGCTAAAAGGACTTATTGAATTTTCTTATACCCAAGGTAAGGCTTCTATGAATAAGATATAGTGTTGGGAGCTTATTTGGGAAGATTTTGGATGATCCAAGGGGGCTAGAGAGTTGTGAGTAACGGTTAGAGGTGGTGGCCTTTTTTAAGAGGGAGGAGGGGTACTTTAGGAATGTTTGGAAGATTATTTTATGATAAACTGAATCTTGATTTTACAAAGGCCCAAAACTCATTTAATTCAAATATAAGATGACTATGTTTCTAAATACTCTCAACCAATAGTTTTTAAAAAGGTTTTGGTTTCAAAATTTAACCTTACTATTTAGCATTAACCATTAGTTATCTTATTTGATTCTTACCATGTCATCTTGTATATGCATACTATATGGTTAATATCGTTAATATAAAATTCCAATAGAACCTAAAGACGTTCATTAGTGACATTGTAAACCTTATATAAGTTATGTGTCCAAATATTATATTTTTAAGACTGTTATATTATTTAATAAAATATTATTTTGTTTAAAAAGTCATTTATGTCAATTTATATACTATTAATATCATGACATTTAACAAATC
Source organism: Viscum album (assembly GCA_963277665.1). NCBI lineage: Eukaryota > Viridiplantae > Streptophyta > Magnoliopsida > Santalales > Viscaceae > Viscum > Viscum album. The sequence goes on from OY728150.1 coordinate 939,711,620, forward strand.
CATAACAACTTGATTATTTATAAAAACCTGAATTAATTAAAATATAAGAAGTCATAATTATCCCTAAAATTTTTGGATGGCATAAAAAGATTCAAAAATAATTTTATTTTAATTTTTATAATCTCATTTATTTAAAGCATTCATTAATAAGGTAATCACTACATCATCATTGTGTCATAAATAAATTTATTTATTTGTTGTCTAAAAATTATAAATAAAATACCATGATATATGAAATAGCTTTATATTTCTAATTAATATTTATAGTTGAAGATATCACTTATATGACCACATATAAAAATTGTTTTATTAAAAGATATATGTTTATGTTATATTTTACTTAACTTTAAATTAAAAGTAATTAAATGTCATTTTTACACACAGGTGGCTCCATGAGATCCTAAAATCTACCCAAGGATTCCCATGTTCGTAAAAATATCATCCAATAAGATTAGGACATGTTTTAGGGTAATTAATATTATTATAATAGTATTTCTACCCTTATTTATTGGATTTACCCTTTAACCATGGTAAATAAAATATTTACTAAAGTTACTATTCATAATGTACAAAAATTAAAGTTACCTATTTAAAAAATTTAAAACTCATGATTCCAAATATGGAATCCATTTTTTTAAATTCAAAACACCGAAGTGGCAGAATTTAATTTAAAATTAATTTCCGTTGTCAAATCCAAAAATCTTGTTTTTAAGAAGTAAAACCTACGAAAAGACTTACATGCATTTATGTCCAATTTCAATGTGAAATTACTTAAAATGACAAAAATTGGATTAGATAATAAAATAATAATCCAATTAAACTTTAAAACAAATTAAAAGGACAATCTAACAGTAGATGAAAATTCATTTTTTAATTAAAATGCAGTATTTTTCATTATTCGTTAAAAATGAACTTTATCAGAAAAATAATAAAAATTTTATCGAAGTTAATTTTTATGTCCTGATTCTAAAGAATAAGTTTATTTTTTCCAATTTAACATATTAAAGTAAAAAAAACTATATTTAAAAAGGGTTCTCCATCAAAAGGTGGTAAACCGTCCTTTTAAAATTATTAGAGTATTTCATCCTTAAAATTTGATTCATTCTCATTTTAAGCATCTAAAATTTATTTGATAAATGTAAATACATTTAAAAAACATATTTTATTTAATTATTTCTATTCCTACCAATAAAATGGCTAGGTGTTTAGTACCATTTAAAATAATTTTATTATTTTATTATTTTTTCAGTATGACTCAGTATTATGTGCAATATACGATTTCAGAGAAACTCATTGTTGTGTGTCGGGTACGCAATCAAACATAGCATCCCATTTAAAGTATAATTAATATTTAATTAGAAAATATTAACAAACATGAAAATATAATATTCTTTATTTACCTGCGATTTTATATCCTTCCCCCTTTTAGAAATTTCATCCTCACAATTTTATTCACTTATAAAATAATTGTGGGTATTTATCCCTCATAGAATTTTTAGATTCTCATGTTTCCAATTCAACCATATGGTTTCTCCAAAAAACCTTTACCTTATGGATTACCTTATTCCGCACCACTTTCTCAATGTGGTCAATAATCTGGATAGGTTGTTCCTCATAAGAAAGATTCTCTTCTAACTAAACAACCTATGGACTCAAAACATGAGATGGATCCGGCATATACTTTATCAACATTGAAACATGAAAAAAATTGTGTAACTGGGATAAAAATGGAGGTAAATCCACTCTATAGGCAACTAATCCAACTTTCTATAGGATTTAATAGGGACCAATGAACCGCGGACTCAGTATTCCCTTATTACAAAAACTCATCACACTTTTCCATGGAGAAAATTGGAGAACAACGTGATCACCTAGCTCAAAAGAAAGATCATTCCTCAGATTATCCGCTTAACTTTTTTTTCTTCTCTGATCTTTTCTCATGTTCTTATGAATCATCTAAACTTTTTCTACAATCTCTTCTACCAATTCTGGTCTTGTAAACTTTCTTTTACCTATATTATCCCAGAAATCTGTAGTTCGACACCGCTTTACATATAATGCCAAAAATGGTGTCATATGTATACTAGAATGAGAGCTGTTATTATAAAAAAACTCAACCCAAGAAATATTTAGATCCAAAATTCACAGGTAATCCATTAAATAAGCACTTATCATACCTTCTAATGTATAAATTGTTCGTTTTTATTTCCCATCTTATTGAGGATGAAAAGCTATACTAAAATTTAATTCAGTACTCAATGACTTCTGACGACCTTTCCAAAAGTTTGAAATGAACCTTGAATCAAAGTCAGATACAATGGAGAGGAGAACTTCATGAAAACTTACTATCTTGTTAACATACAATCGTGAATGTTGATCTACATACAAAGTGTCTCGAATAGGAAGAAAATGAGAAGATTTAGTCAATCGATCCAGAGTAACCCAAATTGCATTGTTACCTCGAGATGTATTCGGTAACAACACAACAAAGTCTATGTATATATTTTCTCATTTCCACTCTGGCACCGGTAAATGATGAAGCATCCCTTTCAGAAATTGTCACTCTACTTTAACCTGTTGACAATTCAAACACTTCCTAGTAAAGTTAGAAATATCTGTTTTCATTACATCCCACCAATAATACTCCCAAATATCTCTGTACATCTTAGTGCTGCCAAGATGAACTAAAAATGGAGAACTATGAGCTTCACATAACAACCCTTTCTTCAATTATGAATCACAAGGCACACATAATCTCTTCCCAAATCTCAAAACATAATCTTTATCAACATTTATTTCAGGTAACATACCCTTCTGAACCAATTCTACCATTTTCTGCAACTCACTATCTTCTTTCTATTCTTGATTTATTCTATCTTCTAGAGATGATTTCACTACCACCTGAAACAAAATAGAGGAATTCCCTGCACCGAAAACTTCCAATCCAAAATTCATCAAATCAAAAACCAAAGGATCTCTTCCCAAACATAGCATGGTTAATGTAGAATTACTTTTTTGACTCAAAGTGTTAGCCACTTTATTTTCTTTTCCTAGATGGTAATGGATTGTGTAATCATAATCCTTGATTAATTCTCGCCATCTCCTCTATCTCATGTTTAATTATTTTGGAGTGAATATATACTTAAAAATTTTGTGTTTAGTATATATTTCACATTTTTATCCTTAAAGATGATGCCTCTAATTATTTAAATAAAAAACTAAAATAGCTAATTCCAAATTATATGTAGGGTAATTTAACTCATGAGGTTTCAACTGACGTGAAGCATAAGCAATTACATGATCATTCTCCATAAGGACACAGTGAAGTCCTTTCAACGAATCATCACTATAGTTAACAAACTCATCATTTCTGAAAGGTAATTCTAATAATGGAGCATTCACTAATCATATTTTCAATTCATGTAAACAATCATCACATTCTTTTTTCTAGATAAATTTAACACATTTTCGAGTTAACTTAGTCAGTGGACCAAATAAAAGTGAAAACATTTCAACAAACCTTCAGTAAAAACCTACTAAACTAAGAAAACTATGAATCTTAGTTATATTTGTGGGTCTTGGTCATTCTTTAACAACTTTTTTTAGCAGGATCAACAGTTATTCCATATTTAGAAATAGTGTGACCAAGGAATGAAATCTTTTGTAAACAAAACTCACACTTTTTGAATTTACCATACAGTTTATTTTCTTTTAAGGTTTTCAAGACAACCCTTAAATTAATTTCATGATCACCTTTAATTTTAGAATATACAAAAATATCATCAATAAACACAACCACAAACTTATCTAAGAACTCATAGAAAACACTATTCATAAGATCCATGAATATAACATGTAGATTTTTTTAACCCAAAAGGAATAACTACAAATTCATAATGGACATATCTAGTACAAAACATGGTCTTATGAATGTTTGATTCCTTTACTTTCAACTTATGGTAACTCAACCTCAAATCAATCTTTAAAAAATACTGATCTCCCCAGATCTGATCAAACAAATCATCGATAGGAGAAAAATAATACTTATTCTTAATAGTTATGTTATTCATGGATCTATAATCAATGAAAAGTCTCATTGAACCATCTCTCTTTTTAAAAAACAAGACAAGAGCACCTCATGGTGATGTGCTAGTTAGAATGAAACCTTTATCTAATAACTCCTGAAATGTCTTCTTTAACTCTAAAAGTTAATTTTGAGCCTTTTAATAAGGGTGTTTTGAAATTGTCTTAGCATCAGGAACTTAGCCAATAGTAAATTCTACTTCTCGATTAGGTATTATATCTGACAATTCATTAGGAAAAACATCAAGATACTTATTTACCACTAGAACATAATTAATATGAATAGTTCATTTGTTTTCAATAATATGTGCAAGGTAACATTCATTTCCATATTTTACTATTTTCTCATCTTCCAAATATGTTATCAAAAGTAAGGGTTCATTCTTGAACACAAACTAAAATCCTTTCTGAAAAGAAACCTATTTAGCACTATAGTCAATCTTAGCATGGTAAACAGAAATACAATCCATTCCCAAAATAACAACAAACACTACTAGAGGAAAAATAATAAGGTTTTCAGGTAGTTTCTTTCTACAAACAAGGAAATGAAGGTTCTTATAGTTTCTTTTTATCTCAACATTTCATCCTGGTGTTTTTACTATAAGTTTAGGATTCATATCTTGAGATGGAATTCCCAATTTACTAAAAAAATCTCAGAAGTGAAATAATGTGTAGACCATGAATCAAACAACACATTGTCATAATCTAAATAAAAAACAGTGTACCAGATACTACTTCATTTGATGGCCCAATATCTAAAGAAGTAGTTGAAAATGATTTCACCACCCCTTTCTGCTTGTATTACAGTTCCTTTCCCCCAGTTTAGTTCTTCATTGGACACTCATTTTCATAATGACCCATTTCATTTCAATTAAAATATTTTACTGACTGTAAATCAAATTTTTTCATATTACTAATTTGATCTTTTTTATTGAAATTACGAGCCTAATGCCCCATTTTACCACATCAGTAGCACTTACCATAATTCAAAAGGCATTCACTAGTATTCTTTTAACCAAAATTTTCACAAACTATAAACATAAGTTCCTTACTATCATACTTTTTAAAAGAGTTATTCTATTTCATCTTCCACCTCGACTTCTTATTCTATTGTTTGTCAAAGAATAACAGATCATCAGAAAACTCCATTTCCACCTTCTCTTCATATAAGACAAGCTTTTCATAACTTTTAAACTCACAAGAAGGTAAATCCCTTCGATTATTTGGATTTAATCATGAGTAAAAATGATTGATTTTACTATCAAGATCTCGTATGAAATTTGGAGAATACATTTCCAGTCAAGTGAATTTTTCTTCATAAGCAGCCATTGAGTCATCCTCCTACCTCAATTCCAATAATTGTTTTTCATCCTAAGTCGAAGCGCCTTAGGAAAATATTTCTAATAAAACATACCTTTAAATTCATCCTAATCAAGAGAATCAATCTCCTCACTATCCCTGATATTTTTAACCATTGACCACCATTCATCGGCTTCACCTTCAAAATGTTAAATAGCAAGAATAACCTTTTTCTTTTTCTGAACACCCCATGACATCAAAAGTATTTTACAGTTCTTTAATCCACCTTTCAGCTTGCACAAGGTCATATTATCCTCTAAATGATGGGGGATATTGCCTCATGAAATTCTCCACTACCAAAATATTACTATTTGGTTGATCTGGATGATCTCGTGCATAGATACCACCACTATTTATAGCCATATTCAACTATGTCATCATTGCAACAAACTGTTCAGTTCTAATTCTGACCATCTCATGTTGCTGATTTGGAAGGTTTTTTTCCTCTTGATTTCATCCCATCATAGTTGTCATGTTTTCTCTAAGGAAAACCATTATAAACATAGAAATATCTTAGGGTAAGTAACAAGGTAATCTTCAAATGCTATATCATTTCAATATTACAATAAAGTTAAAATAATTTATAGATATTAATTTAACGATATTGTAAATTCTAAAGCAGTCTAAACCGGCCTATGATACAAAATATAAGGACACAGCCTTAAACAATACATAATCTTATGTTAAGCTAAGAAATCACATGTCAGACCATTTTAGGTTATATTTTTAGAGAGTTATGTCGTAATTATTACATTACATCTAAAAAATTACAAAGTAGACACATCTACTCTATCCAAAAAATTTCACAATAATAAAACTCATTAAATAAAATAAGAATTTTTTTCTTTATATAAATCTTCTTGAATACTTCTTTTCTTTTACCCTTCCTTATACCCTATGAAAAACATTTCAAAAACATGGGATGGTCATAAAAATCTCGATAAGGGTTATAAAATAAGGAAAAAAACTGTTAGCCCATCAATTCATACAAATAAATGAAATCATAATTTTCAGGAATATAACATAATATCTTTTACATAACTCATGAAATAATTTGGTTTATGAATAGAACATACAAATCATCAATCATAAAGGTAACTTGTGGAATCCATAACATACTTACATTTTATCTTTCACAGGTATATAAGGAGTTACGTTTTGAATACCCATCATAGTATATTCACTAAATCTCTTATGAGAAACATTAATGGTTACCTCTGTCATATTACCCAATGAATTGGAGAACTATCTCAGGCTCACCTACCCTAGTTTTATCACAGAACCACTCGTATACATAAAAATTCCCAAGAACCATAACAAAATAATAACAATTAACAAGTATAAAGGAAAGATAACATTTCCACATTGCAATCAAAAGATATCAATTCAAGATATTGACATAATCAATCCATTATCAAAACAATTTTCAATACCGAAATATGTATAGAGGGTATATGTTATTTATTTTTCATTTAATAAACATTATATCTTTTTAAGGAATCCAAATATCAAATAATTCTTGCGTCGGGGGACAGTTCATTGTCACCACGTACGTTAAAAATAAACATTCTTTTTGGTCATTTAGTAAAATTATTCATAGGAAAACATTCCATTTGAATTAAAATACCATTCAAGTGGTTTTATACACCATATAAAATAAAATCATGTATAAATCAAAATAGGCCTCAATGAAAGGATATTGATATGAATTCCCTTACCTTGATTCTGACTCGTCACGTATGTTTCTTGTTCTTCTTGAATAATAAACTTAATTTAATGTATACTTTTTTAGAACCTTTTTATGGTTTATTATTCCTTTTATATCACTTATTACCATGTTATAAATATTATATAATTATTTTAGTTAATATTGGTCGTTTAGTCGATATTTGATACTTGAGTAAAAAATGAACTTGTTATAATTACAAATTGTCCATGTTGTCAAAATTACATTATCTCTAGAATGATAATCCTGATCTAAATATCATATATATATATATATATATATATTGTATGTTTGTGTGTGTGTGTTTATAAAAATATATAACATTTGGAAATAAGGAATGAAATGCACCGTTCATGGAGACGGTAAGCCGTACGTATGCATGAACGCTACATTCATTTATTTTTCATATTTAATGGATTGAAAACTAAATTATACATAGGTGTATTATAATTATTGTATAATATCATATATAATTTCATTATATCCCTCCTTTATACATTCCATGCATGGCATGAATGAGTCATTTCACTTTGAGGGGGTGGTAGTCTGCACTTCCTCAAATGAAATTATCATATTTACACATTATGGAAAGCATTAAGTTACAATTTAAATAAAAATAACGGAAGAATAGTGGTCATATAAATATAATATATATCATATATGAATATTATTCCACCATAATTTCCACCATGAGAGGTGGTAGGGAAAAATTGACCAATCATCTTTTCATGAGGAAGTAGTTCTCCGTACAGAGAAACAATATGTTTGTATCCATTATATGGAGGTTTGGGGAAGTGTAGTTCTAATAATTATAATAAAAACATCACAGTATATTTAAGATACTATTGTTGTTATAAAATAATGTAATAATGAGATTTTATGGGTTTGGAGAAGGAAAATAAATGGAAGAAGCTTGAGAGAAGACAATACCTCAAATCGGGTAACTCCTTTTGAATTAAGCTAAAATGACTTCTTGAATTGTCGTATTCCCAAGGTAAGGATTCTAGGAATAATAGAGGGATGTTGGGAGGTTATTTGTGTAGATTTTGGACAATCCAAGGGGGCTTGAGAATTGTGAGTAAGGGTTACAGGTGGTGGCCTTTTATAAGAAGGAGGAGGGGTTCTTTAGGAAAGTTTGGAATATTATTTTATTATAAACTGAATTTTGATTTTAAAAACCTCCAAAAGTCATTTAATTAAAATATAAAATGGGTATTATATTAAATCCTCTCAACCAATAATTTTTAGACATGTTTTATTTGCAAAATTTAACCTTATCATTTAGCTTTAACCCTTAGTTTACTTATTTGACTCTTACTATGTCTTCTTGTATATTCATACTATATGGTCAATATAGTTACTATAAAATGAAAATATAACCTCAAGTGGTTCATTAATGACATGTTCAACCTTATCTATGTAATTTGGCAGAATAATTGATTTTTAGGACTATTATATAATTTAATAAAATAGTATCTTTTTTAAAAACTCATTTATGTCAATTTATATACTATTCATATCATAACTTTTAAAAATCCATAACAACTTGATTATTTCAAAAATCTTTCATTTATTCAAATATAAAAATTCATAAATATTTTTAAAATTCTTGTATGGAATAAAAAGTTTCAAAATAAATTTATTTTAATTTTTATAATCTCATTTATTTAAAACATTCATTAATAAGGTAAGCACTACATCATCATTTTCTCATAAATAAATTAATTTATTTGATGTATAAAAATTATACATAAAATACCATGATGTAGGAAATCGTTTTATCTTTCTAATTATTATTTATAGTCATAGAGATCGCTTACATAACCTCATATAAAAATAGATTTCGTAAAAAGATATATGTTTATGTTATATTTTCCTTAACTTTAAATTAAAAGTAATTCATTGACATTTTCACACACAAGTGACTCCATGGGTTCTTAAAATAGACCCAAGGATTTCCATGGTCGGAAATATCTCATCCAATAGGATTATAAAATGTTTTAGGGTAATTTAATATTATTATAATATTATTTTTACCCTTATTTACGGGATTTACCCTTTAACCATAGTAAATAAAATATTTACTGAAGTTACTATTCATAAAATCTAAAAAAAAAGTTACCTATTTAAAAATTTTGTACCTTATGATTCCAAATATGGGATCAATTATTCAAAATTCAAAACACAAAAGTTTCATAAATTAATTTAAAATTAACTCTCGTTTTAAAAATCAAAGAGCGTGTTTTTAAGAAGTAAAAACTACCAAAAGATTGACATGCTTTTATGTCTAATTTCAAAGTGAAATTACTTCCAATGACCAAAATTGTATTAAATGATAAAATAATAATCCAATTACACATTAAAACCAATTAAAGGGGGAATATATCTATATAAATAAATTAGATGAAAATTCAATTTGAATTAAAATGCAGAATTTTTCCTTATTCATTAAAAAATTAACTTTATCAGAAAAATACTAAACATTTTCCCAATGCAAATTTTGATGACTTTCTTCTATAGAAGAAGTTTTTTTGTCCAATGAAACATATAAAAGTGAAAAAAAACTATATTTAAAAAGGTCTCTCCATCAAAAGGTGTTAAACCAACCTCTTAAAATTATTAAAGTATTTAATGCTTAAATTTGGATTCATTCCCATTTTCAGCCTCTAAAATTTATTGGATAAAATTAGAGACATTTAAGAAACATATTGTAGTTAGTTATATCCATTCCCTCCAATATAACAGATTGGTTTTAACTACCATTTAAAATAATATTATTATATTATTATTATTTTAGTATGACTCGGCATTGTGTGCCACATAAGATTTTAGAGATACCCATTATTGTGTGTCGGGTATTCCATCGAACATAGAATCCCCTTTAAAGTAAATTTAATATTTAATTCAAAAATATTAAAAAATATGAATATGTCATATTCTTTATTTATCTGGGATGTTACATCAATAATTTAGGGGGAGCCCTATCCGATGCAATCTATATGAAGGTGATGTCATGTAATTAATTACAAGATATGTGGGAAAAGATTCTAAATATTTATTAGGGTGACTAAAAATTTAGAGATTAAAATTTTTTGGTTCTAAAGAACAAGTTTGAGTATCTGATAACTCACCCCAATGTGTCTGTTGATGCATTCATTGATCGGGTGAATCTTGTTATGAAATAAATGCATGGACTTGGAGAAATCATTGAGGATATAAATATTTTTAAGAGAATATTGTGAAAAATTGAACCTTAGTTCAATTTTAATATTTATTTTTTTGTAATATAATGATCCAAAGGATCACGAATTGGATAGCATACATAATACTCTTGTCACATATGTGATGATAAATGATGATAACGTTGTTTTGGAAAAGGGGATGTCCAAAGTAGTGTAATTAAAGCCCCTGAAAAATCTCACTATTGAATATATCCAAGAGGAATTCAATGTTGATGAGATCATCTCATTCCACTCCTCAAATCTAAAAATACAAAGAGAAATGTTCAAATGGAAACTTTCAATTTCATGCTTTCAATGTGGAAAAATTAGAAATCTTGTAGCAAAGTATCTTAACAATTTTCAAGATGATGATAAAATTCCAGAGAAGTTGTATTTATCCAATTTCAAATTTAGGAGTGGTTACAAGATAAATTTCATTAAAAAGAACAATTTTCTTTCAAAAGAAGATGATCATTCAGAATAATCTAAGAAAGGAGAGTTAGAGGACAAAAAGGATCATGAAGAAAATGCTATGGTGCTAGTTTTAAGAAATTCCAAAATAATAGGAGAAATTGACAATGATGAAGGATAATTCGAAGTAATAATTGAAATTCATATAGAATTAAAAGATATTCTTTAAGAGATAGAAATTTGGAGGTCTAAAAAAACAAATCCAATGGGGTGGTTAATGATTCGAAACTCTATATATAATAGAAATAAGAACATAATTCTGATATTGAGGCTAAAATTGAAATTCATAAATATAAACTGAAAGAAACTTTAGAAAATTTCAATGATTTTATGCCCCATACTGAAGATCATACCAGAAATCTTAATAGTCATAACAGCATAGTAAAATACTAAGTCAAACACATCAAAAATCTTGAAGAAGAGGTTGTCAATCTATAAAGAACGGTAAAAGATCAGGAGAAAATATTTACTATAATGAAGCAGTTTACAAAGAAGACAGAAAGTGGAAAATAATAATTTATTGTTCTAGTGAAATAGACAAATGAGTTTTAGGAGAATAAAACAATTGATCAGAATGATAAAGCTGTTATGGGTCTTTATCACAAACATAAATCAGTAATAGTTGATTTTAGACCACAAGAATCTACTCTAATGTTGAAGAGTTATTTAGATATGAATTATAACCTGAAGATATAGAGAACATAGGGGGAAACCAGTGGTATAATTGTGATAGATAATAATTCATCGCGCATTAGATGTTATTGCTGTTGAAAAATTGGACACTTAAAAAATGTTTATTCTATAGCTAAGAGGTATCAATGGGAACAAGAGAAAAAAGGAATATAAACTGATATCAACATTAAAGGGTATCATTTTATGGTCATTATTTACGATGTGGGGAATTGGACACATTTCCATATATTGTACATCAACAATATAGAGGAATGATCCAAAATAGACTCCAAGTGGGTGTAATAAACAACACAATGATTCATCAAATATGATTAAAAAACATATTATTAGTATTATAAGTTGAAGGTGGTCTATCATAATTAGATCATGAACAAGAATATCAGTAAAAGAAATAGGTCAAAAATAAAAGTGACTAACATTCAGTGATTACATAGATTTCTTTCAAAGCATCATATCACACTGGAATTTGGATCATTGATTGTGGATACACCTCCAATATGATAGGGAATAAGGATCTGGTGCCATGAATGATATACTACAGGGGAATTAATTTAGTATTTTTTAATGATGAAGGCCTAAAGATAATTGGATTGGGAAAATACAAGTTTGGGGTAAAATACATGAGACGTGTCGATGTCTTGGTTGTTGAGGGTCCCAGCCGCAACTTTATAAGTGTCAGTAAATTGTGTGACTTAGGGTATTCCATAATATTTTCCTATAAATTTGTGTCATCAAGGGAAAATATTATGTAGTTGTTTTTTATGGAAATTGTATAAATGGTAATCTCTGTCTTTTGAGTGAAGAAAAAGATATGTTCTTTCTTTCCAAAGAAGAAGAAAATAGGTCATGACATAAACGTCATGGTCATTTGAGCCAAAATAACTTGGTAGATTTGGTGAAATGTAATACTGGTTGAGATATCTCTAGGTTATCATGTAATCATACACATACGTGTGATGTTTTTCAACAATGGAATATCATTTGAAATACATACATGGGAAATGATAAAAGGTCAAACAAATTGCTTGAGTTAGTGGGTATTGATGTGTGCGGACCTATTTCACCAAGATCTATTTATGGTAGGTGATATTATGTTCTCTTAAATTTTGGTTTCAATATAATAACATGGGTTTTAGTCATCACCCACAAGTCTGAGGTGTTTAGATGCATAATAATTTATCAAAGGTAAGTTCAAATGATCTTAGGTCAAATATTCTGGAAGTTATAAATATATAATATAATAGAGTTCACAACTATCCTAGTGGAGGGTTATCTTGAAAAACATTGGATAAGGAACCAAGTTTCAATAGTAATAACTCCAAAACAAAATGGAGTAGTTGAGAGAATAAATCATATTATCAACAACATGGAAATAACAATGATCATTGAGAAAGACCATCCAAAAAGTTTTTTTGAAATAATATACAGTGACATCATTAAACGCATCTAATAGAACCTTATTATTTGAAAATGAAGAGAATAATCCATATGAGTTATGGTATGGAAAAAATTCAATGTTGAAGTGCTTTCGAGCCCTCGAGAGTAAGTGTTTCATTATCAATAAAGAAAAACATAGGAAGTTTGAAGCATGTGGAGATGAAGGAATATTTCTTAGAAAATCAAGAAAAATCAAAGCATATAAATGATTTAATAAGTGGCTAATAAAAGTTATAGAAATCAATGATGTGGTTGTTTTTTAAAATGAGTGGGATCATTAGTAAATAAATGAATAGTTTTATTAGGCTGGTGATGAAGAGATAAGAAACTCAATGGGAGTTCTTGTACTTAAGGAAAATTTAGAAGAAGATTTGGGTAATGAAAATGATGAATATAAACCTATATTTGAAGAGAGACTAAAGATTCAATCTGAAATTGATAGGAAAAACATAATCAATGATTAGATAGCACCAGTGTAGACAAGTATCATAAAGACTATACATCAATCATCTTTCCTATCATAGGTAGACCCGATGTTTTTTTAAGATCCATCATGAAATGAGATTTGGTTTCAAGAAATTAAAGATCAACATAATCAAATAGAAAAGAGTAACACATGGGATTTTGTTTCAAGACCGGTATATAAGAATGTCATTATGTCAAAATGGGTATTCTTAAACAAAATAATTGGAGAGGGAATAATTAATTGAAACAAAGAACAGCTAGTGTGAAAAGGGTACTCCTAGATAGAGGGTATCGATGCTGATGTAACATTTTCACCTATTGTGATGATGGAGAAAATCATATTATTCTTAGACATAACATTAAAAATAAACATCAAAGTTTTCTAGATGGATGTCAAGTAAGCATTTCTAAATAGTGATATGGAAGAAGTGTATATAAATTATACCGATGGTTTTCTCATTCATGAAGATGAAAATATATTTTTTCAGTTGATAAAGGCGTTATATGGTTTAAAGCAATATCTGAGAGCATGGTATTAAAGGTTGGATTAGTTTTGAATAATCTTGTTTTCCATGTGGTGGAGTTGATTATAATATATATTTTAATAGTGATAATAGTCAAATGGTGATGTTTTTTTTTTATCGGCAACATAATATTTGGTGGATCAGATGAATCATAGTGGAAATGATTTTCTTAATTCATTAAAAGTGAGTTTGAAATTATAATGATTGGTGAATTGATGTATTTCCTTGGTTTAAAGGTTACACAAGGAAGTCTTGTACATATATTTCTCAATCCAAATATTCCCAGGTGGTTTGGAGAATATTTCTAATGGATAATTCCATGTATATATTGACTCTAGTGGATACCCATATCAAAATTCCACAATATGATAAAGGAAAATCTTTTAATGTCATAGAATATAGGTAGATCACTGGAAGTATATTGTACTTGAGATCAAAAATTCAAGACATTGTTTTTTCCACATGCCAAGAAGCTCAATATCTTTGTAATTCCAAAGAAGGCAACTTTCTTGTAGTAAAATAATACTTTGGTATATAAAGGGAATGGTGGATTTTAGTTCTCTATAAAATTAATGATATTATCAAGAGTTATTGGGCTATAAAGATGCATATTGGACTAGATCAGTAAATGATAGAAAATCAACATTAGGTGGTTTGTTTCATCTTTATGGATTGTGTATTTCTAAACTAAGAAAAAAACATGATTTCATTTCATTGAGAATTGTAGAATCTGAATATATTATAACTACTCAAGCTTATACACTATTATTGTGGATGAATTAGAAGATTGATGATATGGTAGTTGTAGTTAAGTATCCAATTGGAATCCATTATAATAATTCATGTTTTATAAGTCTTAGCAAAATTCTAGTCCATCACTCAAAGAAAAATAACATTGAAATCAATAATCATTTTATCATGTAGAAGGTGGAGCGTGGTCTTGTGAAGTTGGAGTCTGTTCCTATAAAACTAAAGTTTTTGGAAATTCTGAAAATGCCTTACCCAAATAATAGTTGGAGCAGTATCAACTAGATCTTAGAGTTTAGTCAACTCAGCACACTTGAAAATTTGTGATTGTGGGACCCCCTCTCTTTGAGGTATGATGTGTTTCCCTTAATTTGTGGATCTATGTTATTTATCCTATTGAATACCAAAAAGGAGTGACTTAAGGTTCATTGAAAAAGGGGGATAAGTTGTGGATATAAAAGGGGAGAAAATTTCTTAATCAAGATAATTGATATGTTGATTGGGGGAGAAATGAAGTATTGGAGTTTTAAATCTGATGAGGCTGAAGATGATCAATTAAAGTTTATATATCACAATATATGTGGTTCATGGTGATAGTTTTTAAGTTTGGTTGGAATTAAGTGTTTCGTTGATGATATTTTCATACTACTCTTGTTTCTCATACTGAGCATGGGTCATGTGGGCTTAGAGCATGTTTTGAGTAAATCATTGATCACTATCTAAATTGAAAGCATATAATTTTGGAAGAATATAGAAGAATATTTAACTTGGTATAAAAGTTTGAAGAGTTTTAAAAAAACCCAAGGGTTATATTTTAGGTAAAAATTCCCTCAAGGTTACATGGTAGTATTTTTGGGTTGATTATGTTTGTTGAAAATGTGGGTCTCCAAGGTCTGTTATGAATTTCCATCATGGTTGTTGACTAGGTGTGCTGAAAAAGATAAAATTCAAAGGAATCGATGCTCTGGAGGTTTTATTGAAAAATGTGTATAAAATTGGTGATGTTTCTTAGTGTTTGCCAAAATTTTATGGTATCAAATTTGGAGGATGGCTCAATCATCATGAAATTTTCATTTCCATGAATTACTCATTAAAATATGGTAAAGGAATGAGTTTCAAAAAGACTATGATTTGTGATGGTAGTTTCACAAAGGTATGGATCATCAAAAATAAGCATCATAAATGCATAAATGGTTGATGGTAATTATCCATGACTATTATAATATTTTTAAATGGTAAATTTCCCATGTACTTCACAAAAACATAGAGCTTCATGAAAAATATTGTAGAGGCTCACAAAAATGTGGGGGTGAGCAAGGAATCTTTGATAATGGGAGGAAATGCCTATAAAAATGCCTCAACCCCCGCCCATCCTTTATATAGATAAATACATAATGAAAATATAAGTTTTCTTAATTCGTAAAGGTGACTCATTAAGGTTTTTCTTGAAAAATTCTTTTAAAAAAAGGATGTTCGTGAAGGCTATGTATGCCAACTAAAATATGTAAGATTAAGAAATTTTGCACTTTATAGAGGCTAATTAATATTTCCAAAAGTATGTTACTTTGTGAAGGCTATTTGAGATTCAATAAAGTTGTGGGGTTCATGAAAATAGTTAATTATTATGATGAATTGAGTAGTTTCACGAAGGATATGTGAGTGTCATGGAAGAAGTGAGAATCATGAAAGTATTGAAAAGATATCTCCCATTAAATTTGAGGTAAAGTGTTATTCATCAAGTGAATTAATATGTAAATAAATGATTCACCAAATGAGGAGTAAATAATATTGATAAAAATGATCAAAAGGACAATCATATGAAGGATCAGTGAGAACACTTTAGTTGAGAGGGTAGTGAGATTTCAAATAGTGATTGGTTGTAAACCAGGAGCGATAGTGATTTTACTCCAAACTGTGTAATTGGTAGTGAGATTTAGTGGATTTTTTAGGTAGGAACATTAACTCTGTATTTTCCTCATATGTATCCTAGTGAGGGTGAACCAAATTGAAATTGTTATGTCATGTGCATGTTTTAATTTTCATATTATACTCTTCTATGGGGAGGAGAGAGAATAGTTATTTGTATAATGACAAAAAAATATCCAAAGTAGAAAGTTTTTTAATCTATCATAACTTGATTCACCCCCCCCCCCCCATCAAGGTATTTAACCCAATTGGGCTAATAGTCTACACCCACCTTGTCTGAAATGGATCTTATTGATCACTGATTGTGTTATTCCTATCAATTTCAGCTCAAATATTTGGACTTTATGAAATTACAGGTTTATTTTTTCCTCTTCACTATTTTTATCTTCTTTTTGAATCTACCTTTGGAACTAGAACTCCCCCTGAGCTTCTTATCTCTTCATCGTTATCCTCCCAAATCTTTTTATGTATTTTCATAGGATTCAGCTCATTTTCTATCAATACAACATCATTACTTTCAATAAATTTTACCATACTCTTATTGAAACATTTATATAATTTTATTTTTCTTGAGTAGTAAATAAATATCCCTTTCCCTCCATAAGGAAAAACTTCCCATGTTTCTCCTTATTTAGAATAAAATAATTACTTCAAAAGTCTTGAATTTAATTCAATGTTGCATAATTTCCACACCATAGATCATATAGAGTCTTTTATTCCTTAGAAATAATGAGGATCTACTTGATGGGTTTGTTAATTTCATAACTTCTTCTTCCGAAAAATTCTCTCAAAGGTCTTTCCAAATGCTCATTGTTCTAGAAATGTTGTTGATAAGTTGATATTTCTCTCAAATAATAAATTTTTATGTGGAGTTTCTACTGCTGAAACATTGTTCCTTATCTCATATTTCTTAAGATAATCCTCTAATAGTATGTTTTTGAACTATTTTCCATTATCGTTTTAGAATTTCTGGATTTTTTTCATCTAGCATCTTTTCAACTTCCTTTTGATAAAGTTTTATAAAATTGAACACCTCAGACTTGTGTGTGTTGATTGAAACCCATGCCATTATGCTAAAATCAACAATGAAGAGAACATAATATCTCCTTCTATAAATATCTATTTGTGAAATAGGTCTGTACACATCAATATACACCAAATCAAGAACATTTATTGAACTTTTATCTTTTGACATATATGTATTTTGAATAATATTCCCTTTTTGAAAGTATCACATATATGGAAATGATTATATCATACCCTAGATAGATCTCAAGTAGTATCACATTTCACTACATCTTTCAATGATGTTTGGATCAAATAACCAATACATTTAAGACACAACCTATTTTCTTCTTCCACTGATAGAACTAATATATCTTCTTCTCCACTCACAAGGTTGAGGGTCCCCTTCATACGATTTCACTACAAATAAAAGATTCATATTTTTCCTTGATGATACATAATTTCATGAAAAAGCTTATGGTATGTCCCGAGTAAGAAAATTTACTAATGCTTTGAATGTTTTTACTGATACATTCAATGACACAGACATAGACACATCTCATGTCCTTTCTCCTAAACTTTTATTTTTATTAGTTAATAATATTAAGACCATTATCATTACTAAATCATACAATACCTTCTATTTAATATATGATTATTATCACTAGATCATTATTTCCTATCATATGGGAGGTGCATCTGCTTTCAATGATCCTTATTCTATAGTGATCTAATGATTTGAAATCAATCTTTGTTACCACTACATGTTCAAATATTTTATTTTTGATCTATATCATTGAATGATATTCTTGATCATTCTTAGAGTATTATGGAACACTTTCATCTTGTAATGTTGCAAATTAATTTCATGTTTTAAAATCATTTGAATTTTCTTTGAGTAGTTGCATAAAACCACTTTGAGTATGTTTTGTCACATTCCACTATATAGTTGATGTATAATATCTGGACACATGTCCAAATAATCTGCACTAGAAACAATGACCCTAAAATGATATCCTAGAATATTGAGATCTTTTTGGATTCAAGTGTTTCGCTTATTCCATTCGGTAGATTTTTTCTTTAGAACAAAAAATTTGTGAGTGTACCATCTTTCCAAATAAATAACACCTGATGTTGGGTGTATTCGAATGTGTCACTGTTGTACTACTAGTTGACCCATGGGTTCTATAGATCTTTGGTTTCTAATTCATAACCAAATATATCATCAACCTCAAAGTGTGTTCTTGTGATCTAATTTCAACCATTTCTGCTTTCTGTTTGTGATCAATATCCACACCAGCCACATCATTCTAATCTATCATTTTATTCTCCTGGTATTCCTTCATCTGTTTCACTGGAACTCTGATTTTTTACTTTTAAATTTTTATAATTCTTTCATAAGCTTATTTATTGGAGTCAAGAGTGTCTCGTGATATTTTACCTTTCTTCATAGTTTGAAAACCTCCTCCGCAATATATTTTATTTGATTGACATTATATTTTACTGTGCTGGTTAGATTATTAAAAATTCTATTCTGGTCTTCATCTTTGAGCTTGTACTCAAGTAATTTATTTGATTTTTCTTGATTTTTAGATTTAATTCATTCATTTTTATCTTCCTAGTCAAACTTCTCTTCATCCTAATATTTTATATAGTTTTTTCCATCATTAACCATGATGTTTTATTTATTTTTTTGGTCTCTCAAAATGACTATCTATTCAAGATAATCATCTAATTCAATATAAAGTTCAACTCATCCTTTGATTTCTCCTTCATAATTATTTATTTCTTCCCCTATTTGGGAATTTCTGACAACCTCCACTATAGAAGTTGATTCATGACTATTATAGTCCTTCAACTCTTCTACCTTAGATTCTTATGAGCTATCATCTTATTTTGAAATAAAATTCCTATATTTGATGAAATTTATCATGGCATTTATCCTAAAATTCAAAATGAATGACGAATTATTCATGAAAATTTAATTATCATCCTCATATCCATCTTGAAACTTCTTAGGTCACTTTGTTGTAGGATCTCCAATCTTTCCCCATTGAAAGCATGCATGTGGGAGTTCCCTTTGAACTTTCCTCTTCGATGTTGTATATTTTATGAAAGGAATGACATAAACTCATCCAAATTTTCTTCCTCCTGATGATCTTCAATAGTGAGCTTATTCATGGCCTTGAATTACACTTATTTGGACATTCCCATTTTCACAACATCGTTATCATCATTTCACATCTTGTATGTGACAAGAGTAATGTGAATAATATCCAATGCTAGTTCCTTAGGATATTTATCCTCTAGTATAGATACTTTTGGATTGAACTGATGTGTGGGTCTTCTTATGATGTTCTTAATGATCTTAACATCTTTGATAATTTCTCCAAGACCACAAATGCCATAAACAATAACATTCATCCAATCAAAGAATGCATCTACCAACTCATTGGGGTGCATTATCAAGTCCCCATATTTATTCGGAATAACTAAAACATTTCTTCTCATACTTTTTAATAACATATATATATATAGAAGATTTTCTAACATATCATGTGATGTTTGAAATGATATCACCTTTATATAGATCGTATTGGATAACGCTCCCACTAAGGAATTGATTCCTTTGGCATCAGTATCCAATTCCTTATGTTTTTCTTGTGATAAAACATCACAACACATATTGATAAAAATTCCATGAATTGAATCTATAAATATATCCATACCCAATGATTGAAATAAGTGTTTCATCCAATTAGTCCATATCTAAAAATTGTTTCCATCAAAGATCAGAATCCCTTTGTTATTAACTACTTCCATTTCTTATGTTTATAGAGATCCACTAACTTTTAACATTTCCCATTGATTCCTATTGTTATACCAACTAGGTTAAATATCCTAATTGGGGGTAATCATGGTATTAAATATTAAAATAATTGTCCATGTGGATCATGTTTCATCTTTAAAAAAACACTCTTCTCTCTCCTTCCTATAGTGGAGAATAATATGAGAATTAAAACATGAAAAAGACATAACAAAATTACATGGTACACCATCACTAAGCTATTTCCAAGGAGAATATGAAGTAATGTTCCTATATACAAAATAAATTAAATTTTATTGGTGTTACAAAGTGTGGAGTGGACTCACTTTCCCTCCTAGTTTATAACCAATTACAATTTAAAATATCACTGCTCCCTCAACTAAATTGTGTTCATTATTCCTTAAGATGATTGTTCATTTTTTCACTTGAATAAAAAAATTACACATCATTTTTTTCATAATTATGTTCCACTTTCATCCACTTGATGAATACCACTTTACAAAATATTTACTAGGCAATCCCTTCTAGTTCGCAAGAGTTTTACTTCTGTGAAAAAAATATTTCTAACCTTCACAAAACAGATCAATTCTTCCCAATAATATTCTCCATTCATGATGCTCCCAACATTCATGAAGCTCACTACTTTTACAAAGCTCACTACCTTGATGAATCTTAATCATTTCAAAAAGCTCAATTATCCTTTATTATTCTCACAACTTTTTTGATGCTCATAGATTTTTTAAAGCTTACATAGATGTTGTGAACAGCCAATATTTTCAAAAATAGATGGTCTTATAAAAACATTAACTCAATGAAAATCCTTCATGAACCACTTTCATGAACCTCTATTAAGAACCACCTTCACAAATTTAGAGCCTTTGGGTTTTTATTATGAATTACTTTTTTGAATGAGGGGGTAAATGCCTATTAGTGGACATTGACTCCCTTTTGTAAATATTTTATCATCACCGTATATTTTTCATGAATATCTCCATTAGTTTTGGAGAACCTCCCTTTCTCCACAAAGCCTCAGGTATATTCTTTGGTTCACCAAGATTCTTATAGTCATATAGTTTACCATCAGCACTTCACACTCATTCCTCATTATCAATGCTCCACACCAGTACAAAATACCAAACTTTCTAGAAGCAACATAACTTAATGAAACATAAAAACTTCTATAAATTCATTCCATTTCCATAATTTTATTATAAATTCATAGAAATATAATTTTTTTATGATTTATTCCTCAAAATTTTGGACCCCAATAATTTGGAAAATATTGGGAAATTTCTCCACCCTGTATGCATAGATTTCTATACCACTTCAAGGGAATCCATTCCTTTTTGTCAGAAATTTTTCAACATATATTGTCAAAATAAACTCTCTAAAACTTCACAACTGACCATGTAAACCTTCTTTTTCAATAAACATAATCAACTCAAAAACACTACAATGTTGACTTGATAGATTTTATCCTAACATTATTAGTAAATCGCAATTATAACGTCAATACCAATCAACTCCATACTTCATAATTTTTATTTTAATTAATAAACACATCATATAGCTTTCTATATATCACCAATATAGTTACTTCATAGCTATGTTATATTGAAAAACTCTTTCATAAATCCAAATACATTTTCTCTATATTCCAACCAGATCTACTCAAAAATTTTAACCTCCTTTAACATATTTTTTAAATCATATTTTTATTTGTTATTTATCCTTTATTTTAGAATATAGATAGATCATCTATTGGAATTATAATTAAAATAATATTATATATTGTACTATACTCCATCCTTTAGTAATTTTCATTATGTTCTATGAAGTCCATATTAAAAAATCATCTAATTTATATAGTTTTTATCTAGAATCTATCTATACATGTATTTGAAGATAGAATGTCCTCTATTATTTACCCAAATATATGGGGAGAAACTTCATTTTCATTGGGTGAATTATTCATCTATCACTCAACACCCCAAACAATAATCATATTGACATATTTATTAACAAGAATTTTATTAAAAACATATACAAAAAACAAAACCTTTGGTTACTTTATAAATTTTAGAGGATAAGGAAAAATATCACTCCTAGCATGGAGATAAATTAGTAGAGAAAACTTCCCTTATAAATCTCTGATTTTCGTCCTATACTCATAGAATATATTTTATAGTGGAAAAATGTTAGTCCATATTAGGTATATACAAAGCAAATAAATTTTATCACCTCTTAATGATCTAGAGTTCGAATCATAGGGACGTATTAGGATACAAAATCTGTGATGTGTTGTTCTATATATATTGTGACATTAAATATCAGGAAGGTAGGATTCCATAGTTTAGGTGAATGAGGAGTCAATTACACCTAATTAGGGTATTTTTTCCTCTTGGACTACACTGGTGTGTGTTTCCACTATTTGGACTCCATCTAAGAAGTAATAGACTCAATGTAATTAAGGAGTTCTAAGGGTAATTGTCACCTAGACTGACACCCAAGTGAAGATAGTGTGTGGAACCGGATACAGTTGGCTCACTAGTGCCTACTATTGATAACCAACTTGAGTTGGTCTAGGGTAAATTTCTTGACTTGATTATTTATTTTGACATTTTGGTGATAATTTCGATAAATTTATTTCTTTTAGGGATAGATAAATTTGTGTTGTGGGACTCTAGTTATCCAGCTGACTGGACCCCATGCTTTCTGGTTTGATAACTTCTTCTTGTTTTAGATGATTATTAAGTGAAGAGATATTGTACCTAGCCTAGGAATTTTACAATATCGGTTTATTTTCTCTATGAACATCATTCTTCAGTAACCTCATCTTCCCTAACTCAATTTCATATTGGAAAGTCTTTTCCTCAGTTGAATGAGGATAAACTGCTTTATTTCGTGAGGCGGTTATGGATATGGATACATCATACCCATTATCCTTGTTTGGTCCTCACCGAATTAAAAATAAATAGATTTTTATAGGAGTTCCCAAATATTTATTTTTTTTAGGATGCCAGACTCACATGACTTGTTCACACTTTTTAATATTAATAACATTCTAAAGAGATGTTTCCTCGTCATGTTTTTCAGCATCAATTTATTTCCCTGTGTTATCTATGGGTTTGCATCAATATCATTAACCATTGAAAACTTTGAAGAAAGAATCATATACTTATCCAAATTGGAGTAGAAATGATATTTTTTATCATATGAATATCATTCAAGGGTAATATTATAGTCCTCTTGATATTCTTTTCTTGGAAGACCA
The DNA here is from genome assembly GCA_963277665.1 of Viscum album. Lineage (NCBI taxonomy): Eukaryota > Viridiplantae > Streptophyta > Magnoliopsida > Santalales > Viscaceae > Viscum > Viscum album. The sequence continues at coordinate 939,735,378 of OY728150.1, forward strand.
TTTTTACCTGCGACCCTTGTAATGTTTCACCCTCTCTCCTCGATACTCTCACAGAAGTGGTTAATGGATGATAATACTAAGGGAGTATCCAATGATTATTTTTGAATTCACACTCAATCAATTAGGTGAAACATGAAATGTTGATGGAAGGAACCATGAAGGTTCTTCTTTGGAAGTTTCTTCGAGTTTGAAAAAGACCTACTTCCTTAGAAAAAGGGAGGTAATAATGACCCTAAACCTATGGTATGGGGTAGATTTCACTCTGTTAGAATCAAAAACATTCCTTAATATAGATTTTATGATTCCATGGGTAGAATTGGTGGTAAAAATAAACACATCTCTATGGTTTGGTGTTTTTATTATACCACCACTAGGAATGTTATCATGACCTTCATAGCCTTGTAGGATTCTATCCTGGAATAAGATGGATGCAGTGTATTTTTCAAGTGAGAAATTCATTTAATTAGTGTATTATTAATTATTTTAGGTGTTTTTCTTTATTTAGTATTTCTATTTCACCTTCTTATAATCATAGTACATTATTCAATTAAAGGGTCATTATTTTCAGGTGTTCCGTTTGTGGGATTTATGAATGATGGGATTTAATTTGATGGACCTACAAGAATATATAGTTATAGAACATGAACGTTATCCTACTTTAATTAATTTAAAAAGATGATTTTACTAATTCAACTTATCATCCTATAAGAAGAGTGATGTCTAGAGATCTATATTATAACCCCCACCCTTTGATACACATATCATGTGGGGTTAGGATGATTACCTAGAATAGAGCATACAAACTGTTGAGGTAAGTGAACTAAAAAATCACTTTATTTCCTTGAAAATAGATTTTGAGATAATGAGAGGGAGGATAGGTGGAATTTATGACACAGTTTATCCAGTGCATTAAAATGTTTCATGTGATCCACATAAATCGGGCATCTGGTATTTAGATGGTGTTAATTCACCGATATATTTTAATGAATATAGGGTATGCATTCCACCACCAATGTCATATTAATTTCATACTGAGGAGTTCTCATGGCATAAAAAATTATTGGTATTCTATATTCATAAAATTATTTCCACATTAAAATTTCGTTTTTATACTTAGATAGGGATTCCTTAACCAGATCCGATGATAATGGTCATATATCAATAGTTTGATCAAGAGGAGTGAGAATTTTCTATACATTATCAATAATGTTAAAGTGTGAATGGTCTAGGGAAGGTGAATATGTTGATCATTTCCTTGGATTACCCATTGACCAGGGTGAGACATCAATGATAGATGATAAGAAACTTGGTGTAGAAAGCCCCTATTTCTCAAGCGCCGCTTTATATGAGGGAAACATTAGAGCAATTTTGACCCTAGAAGGACTTTCATATTAAAGAAGGTTTTAATTGTAAAAAGTAAAATTTCAATGAGAACCATATAGAAGAACTATTTGGTTTTGTATTTCAAATTCACCACCATGGGGAGGAAATTAACATTAGTTATTTACTTCATTATAAGGAGAAAATTTACAACATATACCTTGGGGAGTAACTCTCTAGTTATCCCCATGATTTTAATCAATAGGGACCCATGGTTATTTATGTTTGATGATCCATTATGGGGATGATTTACTTTTCATTAAATCCTTATATTATGGAGAGGACCATTACAATTGGTATCATGAGGAGGACTTTTAAGATCAATATTCAAATATCTATTGTGAGGAACCCCACTACAGCTACTCTATGGAGGATCAACGTAGTCTTTATTTGCATTATAGTGGGTTAGAACATCGTGGAAGTTGTTTTGGGTGAGACCTATATAGTTTTGGGTTATGATGATGTGAGGATGGATTTTCTAATAGTTGATCTAAAGAGGACCTCCATAGTCATTAAAAAATTCCCATAAGGAGGGAATCCTTGTTTCAAACCCTTGATGATTTGTAATGGGGGGGAATCCTTACTGTTCAATATTTATAATGTGGGGAGAACCTTCATAGCGATCACCTTGATAAGGACCTTGATGATTGATCTTCACATCATTATAAAGAGGGCCTCCACAATGGGTTATCTAGGTAGGACCTATGAGTTAATTATTATGGATCTATAAGAAATATGTTCATAGTGGATGCTCTGGAGAGGACCTCTAGATTAGTTTATTATGGTACTATAGTGAGGATATTCATAGAGGATACTCTATGATGGACCAGTATAATCTTCTATTGTGGTTATGTGGCGGGTACCGTCATAGAAGGTACTTTGGAGAGTTCTTCTAGAGTTTTTTATTATAGTAAATGGGGGAGGACCTTCATATATAATATTTTCAATATCATATGGAGGACCTCTTTTATTGGTACTCTAGGTTGTACTTATATTTTAGTTGATCATGGTACTATGGGGAGGACCTTAGTGGTTAATATGTTCAGCTTCATGGGTAGGACCTCGATGATAGGTACTCTGGGGAGGACCTATAGAGTTTTTCATCACAGTGATATGGGGAGGACTACCATAAAATATTATTTTGGGGGGAACACTATATTTTTTTTATAAAATAGGGGGTCGTTTACAGCCATAGTTTCATTTTATTATTGATGAAGAGTTGGATGAACCTTATGCCACCACCAGAATATGATGATAATCATCTAGGACATTTACGTTAAAAGGTATAAGGACCTAAAACTCTATCATATATTTCCCTCAATTATACCTTGTTTTTTATTGTTTTTATTGGAAAACTAGGGCTAAAAACTCAATCATAATTGAGGTCTCGCAATATAAGGTGTGACCATCATGAGTGGGATCCCTCCTTGGTGGATCGTAGGTTGTTGTTAGAATATAATAATAGTCTTCATGAGCGTGAATGAGAACATGGATGTGAACCTTGTCGTAAGTTTTAGTAGCTAAATTTTTATACACATTTATATGGGGAGGACCTCTATGGGGGGTTATCTGGGGATTAACTCTAGATTCATTGGTTATAATGATGCAAAGAGGGACTTTGTTACAGATGCCTTTGGGAGTACCTCAATATTCATAAAAATCATTCCCATATGGGAAATATATTTTTATCAGCGATTAATGAGATGAAAATGGGAAGAACTCCTCGAATATCGATCTTCATATTGGGGGGAGTAACTTCATATAAATCACCACGAGGAGGACATCCATGGCAAATATTCATATCACTATGGAAAATACCTCCAAAATAGTTTCTATGGGGCGGACCTATAGAGCTATTGATTATTTCATTATAGGGAGAAATGTCACTATGAATTATACAAGGGGGACCTATAGGGTATTTTATTATTGTTATTTAGGGAGGATATTTATTAAAAATACTCTAATTAGGACCTCCAAAGTTTCTTATTATTATGTTTCAGGTAGGAAATTCATTATAGACACTCTAGAGAGTACCTGTATATTTTTTTATCATGGTATTATGGGGAGGTTGTTCACAGATAATATATTATATTTCATGGGTGGGACCTTTATGATGGGTACTCAAGGGAGGAAGTATGAGTTTTTTATCATAGTACTTAGAGGAGTCCCTTCGTAACTAATATGTCTGATGTTGAAGGAGAACATATATGATGGTAACTCAGGGGTGGTCCTCAAGGGTTGTTGATCATCTTTTTTTATGTAGGAGCTCCATTTTGGAATCATTGGGCCTGAAATTAGGAGTTATTTCTTATGGTACCATCATGGGGACCTTTATGAACATAGTTTCTTTCTTATATTAATAAATAAATATTGTATCCTCAAACTATTTTCATACTATATTGATTGGATTCATGGTTTTCAATTTACAAAGGGGAAAGGAATCGACATGGATTGTAGATTTCCCTTAGTGATCCCTCCTACTAGATGATTCTAGCTGAGTGAAAGGAAAGAAAACATCAATCATTATTTTGGTCACACAATTCATGTGGTGACCTTTATGAGTACGATCTATCTTAATAGGGTCCATTAATTCCACTAGGATATTCAATTAGAATTCACGGGTTTTAATGGTATTAGGATTGTGAACCTTTTCCCGAGATTTATTATCCAATTTCCCCTATAAATCCCTCTTTCCAGGTGTACTGGTTTAGAGAAATGATTATAGGTACTCTGATGTGACCTACTTAGTATATTCTTGAGGAGTTGGGGTAATGTGGTGCTTGTGATAGTGGTAATTGGAGGGATCTCTCCTGAGTAGTTCCAAAAAACCCTAATTTTGTGTTTGATATCCTATTCCATCGCCTTAAGATAAGATCGGTAAAAAACATTGATAAAAATATAAATAATGCAAAAAATAACCAAAAGTTTCTTTCTAGAAAAATATTGATAATATTTTATAGAGAATAATAAATTAACTTCAAGCATTCAAAGAAAATAAGTCAAGAAAAAATATATCACCAGAAATTTTAAAATCCTATGAAAATTATTAGGGTTATAGGAAAATAAATTAAAATATATATAGTTAAAATGAGTAAAAAAAAATATAATCATTGTAAACTACAAAAAAAATAATAGAAATAAACACACTAAAGTATATTTATTCATTATACATGAATCATACCCATCAAAATCAACTCCAAAAAAACAAACATTCTATAGCTAAAATAATATATAAGGGGCGTAGTTTCCTCTAACTAAATATCCTTCAAATAAATGATTAATAGACAACCTTTAAACTATGGTTTATGGTTGGTAACAATATATAATGGGAGGGATGACTGTGGTCAGCATTAGGGGGTAGTTAGTGTTGGGTGAAACACCATCATGTTTTTGATGTGTAAAGTTGATTTCATTTTTGACAAAAAAATCAGGTAATTTGATGGTTTTTTACTATTCAAGGTAGTTTAGGGGGCCTAGGGATCATTATTCAGAGGTCAAGCCTGGTAATGAGGATTTTGTTTTGAATAAAGAAGTAATTAAGTTCTTTTTTCTTGGGTATCGAGTACTAAATAGACCCCCTAAGTTTTGGGGGTCGTTCTGTGAGGGTCATCTAGTGGGCGGTGCCCCTTGGATGGGTACCCAATGTGGACCAAATACATAGTGCATACCAAATACCTAGTGAGATCTAGGTGGGTACACAATCATTACATGATGTGTTTTTTAAATTTTTTATTAATTTAATTAAATGAAAATTTTAATTTAAAATATAAATCCCATTCTCATTTTTCTCTTCCATCCATGAACCCTACCCCAAACCATCCCTTCCTTGTTCTCCTTCAGGTGGGAAGATATCCCGTATCTGTGCTCTGATCTTCATCCCATCTATCTTAGTAGATCACCTATGATAAGCCTACCACTCCTCTCCAATATATTATTTATTTTTATGAAGTTTCTTTATATTCCATTGGAAATGCTTGATTCAAAGAAACTTATCATATTTTGGTGTAAAATTAAATTAAATTTGATTCATATGATGATTCATGGTGAGTAGTATTCTTGTATATCAAGTTAGGGGGTACCTAAAAATTATAAATGGTTTATTCCAATTTTCATATATCATGTGACATGTTGTTTCACTAACCATATGTGATTGATCTTAAATTTAACTAAATACTTTTCTTTATTTTATTAGGTGTGTGAAAGTTATATTTTTTCCTTTATTGTTCTGTGAAGGCATGTGATTCCTATTAAAAAGACACTGAAGGTGGTGTACCAAAACTAATTTTGTTATGAAATTATAGAGGTAACCAATAAAGGTATTCAAGACTATTTTTCAGCCTAGTTAACCTTGATTAGGTTCCATAGAATGCCTATGAAAATGGAATATAGAAGATGAAATGCTAGCATGATAGTATCCTTAGATGAAATTAGAATTTGTAAGATGTTATGAATGTATGACGAACATAATGTAAAGTGTAAGATGGATTTGAGATAGTTTCCAAGAAATTTTATCTCTTTAGATAAATATGTTTTCATAACCATGTGTTATTATTCCAGTGACAATGTAAGTTGTGATTATTTATGTTTTGAATACTAAATGAATGTGATCTTGTCTAGGGGTTTAGTGTAAATCCAACCTAGGAATGTGGTTAATACAAGGCTGGAAGTAATTTAAACATTTAGTGGTTATGTAATATGGGGTTGGTGTATATCCAACCATATATATATATAGATGACTTGGGTTAGGTGTAATTATAGGCATGTATATATCTCAAAACTGGGATGGGTGTAATGCATATTATACTCATACATGAGATATTGATTGGGTTTAATGCCAACAATTGATGGGTTAGGTTTACATTTAGTTATAGTCTAACTACAGACTCTACATAAGTGTACTTCCAACTATGTATAATTTAGTCGGATGAGTCAGGTGTATTATAAACAATGACAAGTTGGGTTCCTTAGTAAGGAATAATTACATCTGGTTGTTTTTAGAATATGATATGATATTAGTAGTGGTATTCCTATAGACCATTGGTATGTCAATGTGACATGTATAACTATAACCTTATCATAGGTCAAAGAAAGTATGCTTGATCATGAGTTTCTTAAAAACACATGAGGATATTATGAATTATTATTTTGATGTTTGATACTTATATTATCATGCAACACCTGCATGAAGTTGTTTTTATTGTGTATGATCAAGGAAACCAATGGTGGTGGCCTACTCTATTGTATTCACAGCCTAATCAAGAGCCCTGGTACCCTAAAAAACTTCATGTTTCATGAAACAGGTAAGGTAAATGTCTCTAATGATGTAGATGTATGGGATATAATATTTGGGTTTGAGTATAGAGATTTAAATGAGAAAATAATCAAGACCCTTCTTTATAGTACTCTCTCCTCTTTTGTTTACTTTTAGACCATGTTATATATGGTCAGACCATGGGCTACCGAGTTTATACTAGTATGACTTGTATGGAATATAAAGTGGCTCAATTTTTAGCATGGTGGATTTTATTTACACTTGGGTAAAACATAGTTGTGATGTTTACCTCTATATTGTTTATATATTGTGATGATTCCTAGTAAAATTACTTCTGATGTGATTATAAATAAATTATCCTAAGGGTATTGTCGCCCCACATGATTTTATTAGAACCTCTATATTAATCAGAATCCTCTCACATATGGGGTCGTGTGCCTAATTTATGTAATGACCTACTTTATACACATTATATTTGAACCAAAATAATGACATTAAAAAGTGGTATAAAATTCTGGACTCTTTTCTTCTTAATATTAAGGTTATGGTAGAAAAGAGATAGTATGTTTTTTATGTTGGTTGTTCCCTAAAATATATATCATATTATAATATCCAAGAATGTCATATGAAATATGATTCATATATGATTTTGAACAATATGTCCTCTGATATGGGTTATCAGGGGCACCAATTACTGTCATATCATCCAAACAACTACCTCATTTATGGATCAAAAACATTATTCATTTATGGATTCATAAATATATTATAATAATTTGAAATTTTCAAAAAACAATTACCTCTAGTAAGCATGAATTATTAATAATGAATTTTTTTCTATTAATTTAAAGTTGATGATCAACTCCCTTCACTAAATAATATAAGGATAAATAAGGATATGATCTTTCTGGTGGTTTTTTATAAATTCCTCTTTAAATAAGGGAATCACCCTTCATTAATGGTTCTGTATTTTTCTTCAATCGATAAGGTCTCAGAACACCTCTTGGATTTTTCAGGGTCCTCTCAGAGAATTCTGGTATTATAATGTCCATTTGACATCCTTTAGGGGTAAGATTCCATTTATTGTTTCTTAGTGGTCTCTATCAAATATACACCCCCAAGAAAAATATAGATGGAGAACACTATGATTATGGTATGATGTTTTATGTTTTATCTACTTCATTTTAGGTTGATTAAATGGTGATATATCTATAATTTAAATGGTTTTATTCCTCTAAATTAATTGTGAGATAATCATAAAAACCCACTAATGGGTTCAAATCCACTATTCATCATTAATTCATAATTTTAAATATTAATTTTGTGGTGAAAATGTGTGTCCTAATATGCTTTAGTAAATATCATAGAGTAACATATAACATGGTTTAAAATCTATTGTTGGAATTTTCCCCTGGCTTTATGACATAATATTTAATAATATAAGATCTTGGCCTTACGTGATGGTATGTCCTTATTTAAATTTTTGTTAAACTTCCTTGGTTATGGATAATAAAGTGGTTCTTGGGTGTATGAGGACTTTTGTGAGTGTTATGGGGGTGCGGGACATGAAAGGAGGATAAAAGAGGAAAAATAGTGCATAGTGAACAGTTGTCTCATGGTTATTTTCAATCATGTGGATGTCCCAAGAAACCGTGTAGCTTGGGGACCCCCTTTGGATAGAGTCTCGTACACAGCTACTGCAGGGTTTGCCAAACCATGTGGTTTCTACAAAGAAACCATGTAGCTTATCCCCTTATAGACAGAGAGAGCCTCACGGTTGGAACACGGTTTGGATAACCATGTATCCAAACCATGCTTCCCTTAAAAAATAATAAATTCAAACTTTCCCTCATAGGATTAAATGTTTCCTCCATAATTTTTCCTCCCATTCAACCCCCTTCAACAATGGTGAAGAACTAGGAGATCCCCCCCCCCTCCTCTATGGGTGATTCTCCATCGATTCTTGGGTGTTTGGAGTGTCGTTTAGTGAAAATCAAATCCCCAGATGAGTCTAAAACTCCTATTCCTTCTATTTTCTAAAATAGAGGTCCAAGACCCTTATCGGACCCCATTGGTCTTTTTGGAGATATGAGACCAAACCTAGGGCTACCCATGGGGTATGCCAAACATTTTAAAATAGTGAAAGGAGTTGATAAACATTAGTATAGATAAATTATGAAAATTAATGGGTTATGATTGGTGAGTTGGTATGTTAAATTGGGTTAAAGGGATAATATAATTAATTATACATTGGATTTGTGAAACGCCTAAGAGGTTCGAATGGATTAATTGTGGTGTTTTTGGTTTTTGACCTAGTAATTATTTTAAAATGAATAAAATGATATTGCAATTGGATTTTTTTTTGAAAGACTTATTTACCTCAATGTGATTTAAAAATAATTTTTCTTATGATATTTCAAATGATTATTTGAAAGGCGGAACATGGCCCCTTTATAGTGAAAATTTTTAATGATTATTTTGGATTATTGAAATGGAAATGAAATCCTTGGTAATGTATTAGTTTCAATGTGGAATAACGTGTTTTGAAAAGGGTATATTTGAGATTATTTCAAATGAGTATTCAAAATTGTGTTTTATTTCATGATTTATCTTAAAGTTCCATTGGGACCATCTTAATTGAATGATAGATAGGTTAGTGAGATAGAACGCATTAAAAATATGTTGGTATGTTAATATGGATATGAATGAACTAAATGATAAATTTACTTGTCTTATGACATTACATAAAATAGGTTTTTGGCATAATGATATATGTTTTAATGGGTTACACCTTATGAGTGGGATATGTTTAATGAGTTGTGTTTCAAAATGATAAATGTGTTCAATGGTTGAGGTTTGTGTTGGGTAAATTTGAAATGGTTTGTAAATGAGACTAATACTAATTGTGTACAATTGAAAACATGGAATAAGGGAGTGTTTGGTATAAGGAGAGTGGGTTAATGTGTTATGAAATGTAAATGGTAAACATGTTAATGGGTTAAGGAATGGGGATGAATTATGTTTTTAATGAAATATGAAATGTGAATGTTATGTGTATTCCTTGAGAACGTTTTGTGAAATGGTATATGTTGTAAATGGTTCAAAGAAGCATGTTCACATGGCTTGGTAGTTTTAGGGTCTTTTACTTGAGGATCTATGCCCACGGGTTGGGTTAGACTGAGGCTCTAAACCCCACCCCTATAATGCATGGGTTAGGGAAGGGGGATGAGGATCTATGCCCCTAATGGTTTCATTTTATGAGACTACCTTAACTAATGCTCCAATGTGAGTGTGATGAATTTTTTATAAAAAAAATATCCCTAGTGAAATAGGAAACTTGACTTATTCCCTTATGCATAGAAATTGACTATCTTAGGTAGTAGTGAAAACAATGTAAATTCTTAACCCCTGAGAAAAATGTTCAGTATGATTAAGTGAATATTTTTAACTAATGGGAATGTGATAGTTCTGATTAGTAATCACCATTTATGGTTAAAAGTGTGTGTAACCCCTTGTTCTATAGCGTAGACTTTGAGTGTGAACTGAGTTAGTTATTTTTATTGGTTTACTCTAGATAATATAATGGATAAATGGATATTAGATAATTTCTTTAATTTTTTTATATTTCCTTATTTACTTTTTTCGCTTGATTATATGTATACACTATTTTATCGAATGGTTATTTCTTTAGATGCCATTGGCGGTGGCATACTGAGATGTACTCACACCCTTCTCAAGATGCCATGGAACTAGGCTACCCAAACAAAAGATACTGGTTTTGTGATACCGGTTTAGGATAGGGACCTGGTGTTTGGTTGTGTATTGGATGTCGGGTTGGATCATGGGAGGTTAGAATCGAGTTTGAAATCAAGTCTATATTTAGGATCCTTTTTTGGTATGAAACATTTTTTTTCTATAAATTCATGACATGTAGTGTATTTATCATATTGTTATAGCATGATATACTTTGTTAATTTTTTTCACTCCTTGTATGTTGTCAAATTGGGGTTCCTACTATTTATCATACATCTTGATATTATTTCTGTTTTGGTATTACACTGATAAGTGGGTATAGTCTCCCTAACATATTCCTCTAGACTTGGGATTCTATTCAATATCCTCTGACATATGAGTAGGTGCACTTGAGGTTATGTGATGACCCATCTTTGGGAATTGTTTTAGTGGCTATGGAGCTAAGGATGTTACAAAGTGGTATCAGATCAGGTTTTATTTTTTTCCTATTATTTTGGAATGGTATAAAGGAGACTAGGATCTTTTCGGGGCTTGGTAATGAGCTCGTTCAAGGGTTCTTGTAGCCCCATGTATGATGGAAACCCATGTTTCCATGGGTGGGAAATGATGTTCTATTTTGTGATTTTATATTTGGTCAATATTTCCTCCTCAAGTGGCATACATAGATCTGATTTTATTGATTTATGAGGTTTTCTACGTTGTTCCAGTGTGACGTGAGATCATGTGTGAGTTTATGCATGATGCTAGGGACATAGGAGTGATAAGTCGTCTGTATGTTTCCTATGATTGAATTATGAAGGACATAATGATAAACAAAAGGGGTATAAAAATTTAATTTGAATGAAATGATGGGTGATGAAAAGTGGGTTAAAATGGGTTTGATAAACATAAATACTTGATTTTGTAAAGGGGAAATGTTTTGAAATGTGATTTTGAATAAAGATATGATTTTTTAAATTATAGGACAGCAAAAAGTTTTTGAAAGTGTAAATTCTTGGGTTTTGGAAAATGAAAATTTTTGAAAAGTGAAATCATGGGTTTAAATGGTAAATTATAATTAAGAAGAGAATTAAGAGAATAATTGGATTTTTTGGGACACTGGTGGTGGTTATCCCTTGTGTAGGTTTTGACTATATGTATGGGTGATTTGGGTAGTGAGTGTGCCATTGTTTTGAGACCTCAAATTATGAGATTTGAGACCTTGATGAGTTGGGTGTTTTGGTTAATGGTATTTTTATTTTCATGTATTTGGCTAGGTTATGACATTGAAGTTGTGAAATGAAGTCTGATAATGTGAATGTGGTGACTCTTGTGGATTGAGATCTTGTGAGTTGTATTTTGGACCCTATAGTGGGTGGTATACTTATGGTACTAGTGTACGTGTGGGATTATCTTTTCTGTGGAACCTATAGTAAATGGTTTTTTTGTTCGTTAGACACTGTGTGTTTGGAATAAGGGTGGGATAATCATTGTTGCCATCCAGTTGTTTGAGTTCTGGTGTATATGGATTAGATAGAGTCATCTACCTTTTCTTGGTGTGGATCTACTTTGGGGAGTTGGTATTGTTTGAATTTAGAGGATGACTTGTGAGAGTGGTCGGTCACAGTGTTAGTGATTTTGGTTGTGTGTTACATTGGTAGATGTTTCAAACCATGTAAGTGGTGCATAGACATTTTTTTTCCTAATACAAGATTAACATAAAGGGATAAGTAGAAATGTTAATGGTTTTGGTAGATTTTCTTTGAGTTGTGGGTATGAGTTAAAAATATTGGGAAATCTGGGGTAGCCTCAAGGGAGTTTGGCCCAGTGTTGCAGGTGACTTGGAGTGTGAAGTAAAGGTGGTTTCTTTCAAGGTGAAATTGATGCAAAGTGGTTACCAACAAGTTTCAGTAAAAGTGAATAGTTATGCATTGAACTCACCTCAGGGAAGTTATTGGGTGCTTACTTTTGGTTGTAAGGGTGTTTGTGAAGGGTACGATCATTCAGAGACATGACCATGGGGTTCTAATGTATTTATATGTAGAAAAAAATGTTGTTTGTGGTAGAAAGGGAAAGGGTGATCAAATTGTGGATGAGGGATTTTGTTTTGGAGGACATACTGGGGTGAGAAAGGTCACATGGTTGGGATATTTGTAGGAGTGGTTTGTTTTTTGGGTTACATGTTGAGAAATTTTTATGTTCGATGAATCTAGTGGCTCGGGTGGCATTATCAATTGTGTAACTGGATGTTTAGGCCTAGATCTGTTAATGTACGGATCGTGTGTTCTATATTTGGGTTTGGTTCATGGTCATAGGAAGGTGTGAGACATAGAGGTATATGATGATGTTTAGTTCTGGGGGATGTTGTGAAGATATGATGACATTGTGATGGGTGAATAGGTGGCCCTGGATGAGCACCTGTCGTTTTTTGTGGAACCAAATTGGGAAGCATGGTTGTGCGAGATATCATTTGGTTGTTGAATGGTGTAATGAATTATTTTGATTATTTTGTTAATCAATGGGAATGTACTATAATACCCCGAGATGTGTGATAGTGATGGGTCCATAAGAATAGCTGGTCACAACTGATTAGAAGAGATTCATTAATTGGTGGAGATTTCAGTTGTCAAACCACTTGAGTTTCAGTGGTTGGGTGTTAATGAGATGTTGGCATATAAATAAGCTTGAGACCTTCAGTAGATGGAGGTTTCCTCTTGGTAATATTTTATGGATATGGTGGACAGTTTTTGGTGGTTTCCATTAATGAATTCGTAGTATACTTTTATCCAGTGACAATCATGTCTAATACCTTGACATCATCTCAGTTATAATAAGAGAGCTCTAGATTTAAGCCTAGATACATAAATGTGTTTTGTATGAGAATGGAGCCTCTTGGAGGATACACTCAATGAGTAGTATGTGTGTTGGAGTACACCATAAACAGGTTATGGGAGAGTTCCTCATGATGGAATGGATGTCAATAAATGTCGAGGGTGTCATTCTCGGAATCTGGGAATGAGTAGCGCGTGATGTTTTTTTATTATTAGAGTGCAATATGGAAAACTACATACATGTTTAGGGGTTCATCTTTTAATTTACCATGAGCTGTGGTGGTGGAATGTTTCTAAGAAAATAGGTTACAACGACACGCCTAAGGTGGGGAGCTTTATTTTAAGTCATGGATGTGTGGAGAAATTTATGAGGTGGATGTTGTGGAATCAAGATGCTAATGAGAATACTTTTATGTGCATGTTAGGGTTACTTGGGGGAAAACCAAGTTGAACATAGATGTTATGGTCAATCGATATGAGTATTTTCTTCGGTATTGGGCTAGTTACAAAGGTAATTTGAGTAGTTATGTTAGATATGTGTTGAGGGGTGATGTAGAGCCCAACAAAAAAATGAAGAGTAGTGACTGTCATGCTGGCAGAGTTTTACCAGAAATTGGTGATGAATGTGGTAGGTGCATTCAGATAATGGTGGTATTCCTTAATTGAAAATGCGTTGTGGCCCAGTAAAGTGGTGACGTACTAATAGTGGATATTGGGAATCAATGGAGTGAGTTGACCGGGGATGGACCAACTAAGGTGGGAAAAAAGGAATGGATGTGGTGGGCTGTAAGACACCTCGGTTAACATTGGATGGATCAGTATGTTTCAATAATGGGAAGGGATCTAGGGAAGGACCAAGCTACCCTTAAATGAATATGGATAGTGGATGTTTCTAACCAAGGTGGTTTTGAATGAAGGAATGAATATTAATGTTGGATGGTGTTTTTTTGGACATTTTGGCATGGTGAATTGGAAAACACGCTGGGTAAGTTGTGATTGTTGTTTTGATTTTATTTTGGTGTCTTTTTCGATTATTGAAGTGATCAATACTGGAAAAATGGTGGTGATAGGCTAAAGCATATAGTGGGAAGAACCACAGCAATAAATTATCTAGTTTATGACATAATTGATGGTTCAAGTTAGATGGAATTAGGTTGGAGTGATTGTGGTGTATTAGTTTTTGTGAAGGGAATTTTCATTGATGTTGGACGGTTAAGTACCATAATATGAAGATTAGTTTGGGTTGTTCTTTTTAGTTGTTTAAAACTGTATTGAGGTTTTTGTTCCTCGGGTTTTGGATCAGTGTAGTTCGAGAGATGTGGTTAGAATCTGGATTTTCCTTTGGATGATATTGGGTGTGGGTAACAATTAGAACCATAAATAAAGTGGGTAATATGGTACCAAGTTATTTAGGAAATAAGTTGTAGAGAGTATCAGACTGAGGGTGTTCTGGTTGTCTCTCCTAGGGTAATGTATCACCTCATGGGTATCATTATGTGCGATGGTTCAAAGGTGTTACCTGGATCATTCTCATGTGTTTGTTGTGGTGGTGATGAGTTGAAGTAAATGAGTCCTTGAGGAGATTTAGGATTGTGATTATGGAACACGATGGGTGAAATTTTTTTAGGTTAGGATTATTTCCTTGGTTTGAGAATTGTTACGACATGGATGGGTTCAGAGAGAAACTCATGAGGTGAAGGTTGGTTGTTGGGTAAATGTTCTAACCTTGTGGTTTAGAAGACTCATTAATGCTTGTATGTGTGTCTTGAGGATGATTTTTTATAAGGTGGGGAGGTTGAAAGATCCAAAAATTATGTGAAGGTACAAACTTTTTAAAATTTTGGTTAAAATTAATTGGTTATGGATAATGAAGTTATTACTAGGTTTACAGGGATTTTTTGGAAGTGTTTCGTTGGTGAGGGACATGAAAGGAGTAGAAAAGAGGAAAAACTATGCATATAAGATGGTTACATAATGTTTAGTATAAACCATGCACCTAGCCTAGGAAACCATGCAACTAGGGGAACCCCTTTTTACAGAGGCTAGAGCATGGTTACCATTTGGTTTTCCAAACCTTGCAGGTGCTCCAATGAAACTCTGCAACAAGACCCCTATTAGACAGAGAGATCCGCACGGTTGGCGCATGGTTCATTAAACCATGCATCCAAACCATGTGACCCTTAAAATGTGGGAAACTCCCACTTTTCCCTATTGAGATTAAATATGTTTCTCCTCAATTTTCCTCCCATTTGACCCCTTACAATAATGTTGACTAACTTGGAGTTCCTCCCTCCACCATGGGTGATTCCCCCCTCAATTCTTAGGCATCTTTAATTTCATTTAGTATCAATTGAATCTTAGACTGATTCTAATACTTCCCTTGATTCTATCTTCAAGAATATGGCTGTTAGAAATGCTTAACTCCTTTTGAAACCCTAAATTCCTCACTTTTCTAGAAGATATGAAGTTGGGTTTTTATAGGGTGTTTGAGTTCGAATCAAGGTATGTGTTTGGGCTAGTGATCATCTTCGAACATGAGTTATGTGGTCATAAATTTTTTTCCCATAGTCTTGATGTTTTATAAGTGTACGTGGTTGTGCAAATGTAATACCTTGTTACGTTTCAATATCCTTGTCTATGCGAAGTGATTTTGGCCTTAGATTGACATGTGAGTCCCTTCACGAACCTCATTGGTCTCATCAGAGATATGAGACCAACCCTAGGGAAACACTTGGGGTACACGAAAACTATGAAAATGGTGAAAGGATTTGATAAAAATTAGGATAGGGGAATTATGAAAATGAATGGGTTGTGATTAGGGAATTATTATGTGAACATGGATTAAAGGAATAATATAATTAATTATATTTTATAGTTGTGAAACTCCTAAGAGACAAGGATTTCATAAATGTTGTTTTTTTAGGTTTTAATCTAATTATTTCTTTTAAATAAAGAAAATGACGTTGAATGTGGACAATGTTTTTGAAAGAGGTGTTAACCTTTATGTGATTTAATGGGATTTTTTCCTATAATATTTCAAATTATTATTTGAAATTAGGGATGTGGACCCTTTCTTTTTAAAAATCTTAATGATTTTTTTGAATTGTTGAAATTGAAATTAAATCTTTGGTCATGTCTTACTTTCAATTTGGAAGAATTTGTTTTAATAAGGGTGGATTCATGATGATTTCAAATGAGTATTATGAATTGTGTTTTAGGCCATGATTTAGTTTAATGGTCTATTCGGACCATCTTAACTGAATAATTGATGAGTTAGTGAGATAGAACCCTTGGAAAATATGTTGTCATGTTAATATGGATATGAATTAACTAAATGATAAATGTTCTTGGTTGATGAAATAACATAAAGGAGGTGTTTATAATAATGGTATATGTGTTAATGGGTTATGCCTTATGTGTGAATTATGTTTAATGATTTATGTTTCTAAATGATAAATGTGTTCAATGGTTAACGTTTATGTTGGGTAAATGTGAAATGGATTTTAAATGAGATTAATTTTAATTTTTTATAATTGCCGGCATGGAATAATGGATTTTTTGATATAAGTTAAGTGGGTTAATGTGTTGTGAAATGTAAATGGTAAATGTTTTAATTGGTTAAATAAAGAAGATGATTTATGATTTGAATGAAATGTGAAATTTGCATGAAAAGTGTATTTTTTAGAATAGTTTTTGAAATGGTATATATGGTAAATGGTTCAAAGAATCATGTGCACATGGCATGGTAGTTTTGGGGTATTATACTTGAGGATCTAATACCATGAGTCAGGTAAGAATGAGGCTCTAACACCCACCCCTATAATTCATGATTCAGGGAAGGGGATAGAGGCTCTATGCCCCTAACACTTGCATTTGATGAGAACACTCGGGTGCGGCTCTAAGGTGAGTGTGATGAAAGTTTTATAAAATTTTTATCCTTGTTGAGAGAGGGAAATTCACTTATTAACTTATTAATAGTAGTTTACCGGCTTAGGTTATAGTTAAAGTGGTGTAAATGCCTAACCCATTAGATAAATTATGACTATGATTAAGTGGATATTGTTAATTAATAAGAATATTATTGTTGTAATTAGTGAACACCCTTTATTGATAAAAGTGTGTGTAACCCATTATCCCTTTTCTTAGAATCCCAGTGTAACCAGATTTATTTTTTTTTGATTGGTTGAATCCAGAGAACTTAATGTATAAAATAGATATTATACAATTTCTTAAATGTTTTTATGTTTCCTTGTTTACTTGTTGCAGTTGATTATCTGCATACACTATCATATTGACTAGTTATTGCTTTAGAAACCATTGGTGGTGGCCTACTAAGTTGTACTCAAACCCTGCTCAGGTTTCCATGGAACATGGGTACATGAGAAGAAGCTACTTGTTTTCTAATATAGGTTCTGTATGGGTACCTAGTGTTTAGCTATGCATGGGATGTCGAGTTAGAGCATCAGATGTTAGGATCGGGTTGGGAATTGAGTATGTGTTTGGGATATTTTGTGGTTTTGGTATTAGAAAGTTTTATTTTAATGACTACCTAATGTGTATTGTATTTTTAATATTTTTATATCATGTGATATATGGATACTTTTTGACACCCTTGGTATGTTGTCAATTTGTAGTTCCTTCTGTTCATTATACTTGATGATATTATTTTTGGAATGATATTACATTGATAAGTGGGTATAGTTTCCCCAATGTATTCCTATAGATCTGCAATTAATATTGGAATCCTCTGGCTTATGGGTAGGTGTGCCTGAGGTTATGTGATGACTCGGCTCTGAGAACCGGTTTAGTGGCTACTAGGCCAGGGACATTACACATAAGGTTTCATTCATTTTTTTCTTATTCATAAGCTATTATAGGTTTTATAGTTGGACATGATAGATATTATGGGTTTAAAAAACATTGGGTTGTACTATAAAGACAATAGGGTATATACTGTAGTATATTTCTATGGTGGTCTTGTATAAGAAATAACTGGAGAAAGTGATAACAATTAGCACTAACCCAATCATTGGATATGTGCGGGTATTACCTAAGGAATAACAAACTATTTTCAAGCCTATGTAAGAAATATATGTAATTAAACTAATATTAAAAAGGAAACCCCACAATAGTGATAATCATAAGTGTTGACCCAATCATGACTAACAACTGACAATACCCCTCTATATGGAATTAAATAAAATATAAGTAAAAATTTAATAAAAATTAATATTTTAGAAAAAACAATTATGGTTTTTAAAATGGTTATAAAAATTAATTTTTGGCATTATTAATGGAATATGTTTATGCCTAAAGTATATATGAAATGTTTATATAAATACATCATGTTAATTAAATAAATAAATTTTTTATTTATATATTTATACCTTTAAAATATTCATGTATATAAAAATTTTATTCAACGTAAATACTGAGTATGCATAAATATGTATGATGAAATGCTTTTTATTAAATTTTCATGCCATAAATTACAACATAGGTATGAAAACATAGTTTTCATCTTACTTGGATATAGTTTGTTATTAAGTTTATTTTATTTAAGTTAGAGATTTAATATAGTTTAAAAGTATTATGGGTTAGAGTTATGATGTAATCTAAATCTCTTTTAAGTAATTTATCCATGGGTGTAATGAATTTTGGTTATAGTTAAGACTAACCTAGAGGTTCATGCCTTGCCTTGAAATATGGGGGTTGGATATATTTGACTCTAAGATATCCCATGTGAGGATTTTTAATTCCAAAAAAATTGAACCTTCACATAAAAAGAGTTTCATTTACCTTATACAAAGCATTTATTTGAATATATATGAATATGTTTGGAATCTATTTTTTGTCGAGTAAAAAAACAATGATTTTTTGGGTAGTGAGAATTGTCATATTTTTTTTGTTTGGTGACTACCTCATAATGTGGTGTTGTGGTATCTTTGTAGGTACGTTAGGGGTGCACGAATTGAAGGTGGTTGTTTTGTGGGATTTGCACTGGTTGATGATGTGATATCACCGGTCATGTTGTGTTCCTATTTTTTTTGGGTGGGTCTGGTCCTAGAAATGATTCCATGACCGAGCCACTTATCGCTCCTTGGGGGTGTGGTATGCTTATTTGTTCTCACTAACCCTTAAAATGATTTTGTTTTTAAAAAATCACAAATAATTTATGGATCAATATATTATTTTTTTTGGATAGAATAGGGATTCCAAAACGAAATATTTTTAAGAATTCATACATCAAATAATAAAACCTTAGATAGTATTTATTACATGTGATGTAATAGTTATGAGTTAAATGTACATAGGATGTATATTAAAGGTGAGACCTTAAAATAAAAAGAAATAAAATACTAAGTGAGAGATTCATTCTAAGGATAACACATGTCAAGACCTCGATCATCCAACCAAGTAGGTTCATGATAAAGTCAACTATCCATAAATTATCTTGTATAATGCATGAAGAAGGTGACTAAACCTAAAATTTAGGTAAGGAAATACCATAATCATTAGTTTATACTTATCTAGTAACCCCTATAAGATTGGATTCTAGAATAATATGTTTGTGTTTATCTATGAAATGGATTTTTGTAAAGGATTGTCCAATCAACTATCTGAGAGTCATATCTGATTTTATTGGAATGATGATCTAGCTATATATTTGAACTCTAATATGAGAACTAAAGGTGACTCAAAACATAGTTAAATATTTATATTTTCCCACTAAAGTTATTTATCTATGATTTCATTCTTTAGTGGGATTATTTTCATTAAAATTTCATGATGAAAAGATATAAAACCTGACACTCACTCATAAATACATCTTTATTATAGATTATGGAAATCATCAAGATTATCATTTTTAGATATATTATAGGTATAGTCTACAAAATAATACTATATTTTTATCTAAGGTTGAAAAGTGTTCTAAAATAGATGAATTCTCAGTATATGGATGTGGATGATATAGAAATAAATTTCTCCAATTCTAACTCATAGGTATTAAATACAGAGTATGCATTACACATCTGTGTTGATAAAAAAACACCTAAATATGAGAGAATTAAAGAATGTGGAATTGGAACTATATTTTGGAAATGGATAATGATTTTTTACATTGAATGTTAACACTTGTGATCTAATTGTACCTAGTGGATTTATTATGGAATTAGAACACTATTATTATATTCCCACCGTTAATAGAAATTTGATATATGTATCTTGTTTGTACAAGGTGTGATTTTCATTCATTACTAAGAATAAGAGGTTTTTTCTATTTATATATAAATGAAATTATTTAAGGAACTTGAATTATGGAAAATGATTTATATATTCAGGACCTGAATTAAGCAATATATAATATTCAGTATAAGAGACTCAAGGTTGATTCTAACCCCACTTACCTTGGTCATTCTTTCCTTATACATATAAATGATAAACACATTACAAGAATATATAGAGTTAGATTTTTGGAATCATTCAATTATGAATCATCTCACGCATTAAAATATTTTGATAGGAAAAATAAAAAAATCAACTTTTAGTGGAAAATTTGAAAGAGTAAGTGGACTATATGATCTAATGCATATTCATGTATGTGGAACAATAAGTACTTATAAAATTTATGACTACATTTAATTTTTGAGTATTTTTGTTGAATTTATTCTGTATGGCTATATGTTTTTTAGGACACACAAATTATAAACATTTTAAAATTTCGAAGACCATCAAAAAAAATTAAACTTTTTTTTGGGAAAAGTCTTAAGATTTTCTGATCAAATTGGGGTGGAGAATACTTGATTCATGAATTATTTGATCATCTAAGACATTATGGAATTGTTTCATAAATCACTCTTCCAAAATAACATAATGGAATGTTGTGTCTAAGAGGTATAATCAAACCCTATAATACATGGTTTAATCAATGGTGAATTTGTGTGACCATCTTATTTCATTATGGGGATATACTCTAGAAATTATTGAATTATTAATTAATTGTGTTCCATATAAAGTTTTTAAAAGAATATATATGAGATATAGACTTGGAAATGTTATGATATGTCTTTTATGATGATTTTGGGTTGTGAATAACTCATAAAATGTTTGGATTTTGATTATATTGATCGTAAGTCTGATAAATGATTAATTATTGGTTATCCTAATGAAATAAATAGATATTATTTCAATAATAATACTGAAAACCACATGTCTATTCCCCAATATAGTTTTTTACTTGAAAGGTAACTAATTAATCAAGTATTTTGAGGGAGGAAAATTAAACATGGATAATTTCATTGCTAATAAATAGTAATTTGTTTTGAAATAGAAGGTGAGATAGTTCTATAATTCATTATAAAAAAGAACCAACTAAATTTATAAAATAACCATGAAATCCTAGTATGATGCATTGGCAGATTCGGAGGTATATATTATTATAGAAAAGGATGAATATATAATAATCATTTATAATTAACATACTATATATTCAGAGTTCATTAAGAAATATGAATCTAAGATGTGGTTAAATGCTAGGATATTTGAGAAGGACCCATATAAACTAACTAGGTATATATAATGGTGGATGAACAAGAATAGGTGGGACCCATTGGGATAAATTAGGTTTTCTAAATGAAAAATGACATGGATGGTATAATATTTACCTATAAATCTCACTTGGTTTCAAAAGGACACAAACAAATTCATCACATTAACTATAAAGAAATTTTTTCACAAGTTACTATAATAAATTACATTATGTTATTGATATCCATAATAGCTAAAAATGATAATGAGATATATCAATGGTATTTAAAAATAAATTTTTTTATTTATAATTTTTTTCAGGATCTATAAATGATATGTCCAGAAGGTTTTGAAATTCCAAAATAATCTGCAAACTTTTTCGAGTTTCAATGATCCATTTATAAATTAAATCATTCTTCACAGAGTTAGAACATCCTGTTTTATGATTAAATCTAATATTTTAGTTTCCTAAAAAACATAGATGATTTATGTGTATATAATCATATTAGTGGGAGTGTTTTCATATTTCTAATATTGCATGTGGATGATATAATATATATCATAAATGATGATTTGACTTTAAATTATGCGAGGATATGTTTCGTAATATTATTCCCAATTAAATTAGTATATGAGGAAACTAATACACTAGGTATGAATATATATAGTTATAGATAAAAGAGGTTATGTGGAATGAGTCAAAAATATTTATATTAGTAAATTTATAAAGAAATTTAGTATAGAGAACATTACGAATGATTTTTTACCTATTTTGTGAAAATGAATTTTAAGAAGATTCAAAATCCTTCTAAAGAGTTATAAAGGATGGATAAGATTCCTTATGTATCTTCCATATGATTTATCATGTATTATATGTTTTTACTTGACACAATTTCATATATGATATGAGTATAATAATAAAATACCAATCAAATTTTTCTAAGATTTAATGTATTCCTATTAAGAACATCCTTTATCACTTGACTAGAAGTAAGGATTTGTGTTTGGTCTTTAAGGGATATGATGATCCCATTGTAATGAGTTACAGTGATTATATTTTTCAATCTTACAAATATGATATGATATCATAATATAGAATCATTTTTTACCAAAATGGTATAGTTATTAGTTAAATTATTCCAAACAAGACACCATATAGGCTTCAACAATATAGGTGGAGCACATCACCGCATCAGATGATGCGACAGAGGTTGTTTGGATCATGAATTTTTTCATTGAACATGGGGTGGTTTCTTTCCTCGAGGGAGTGGTTGAAATTTACTATGGAAACAATAGATATATTTCATAGACCAATAAGCACCGGTCTCACAAAAGGACTAAATGTATCCTTAAAGAATACTAACTCATTTTTGATATTATTTAGTGGGCTGATGTGGAGATTATGAGCTACATGAGGGATTATATGTACTACTTGTAAAATGTTTTATAATTTTATAATAAATGAAATATCTAGTTATCATTAATTTAGGTGTGATAAATTTATATTATTTGGACATAAACGTGATAATATCCCCTCAAAGTATGACTTTGAGATATCCATAATCAATAATCATCAGAAAGTATTATGGGTTGTGATGAAATGTTATAATTTGTGTGAGTATAATCTTGTACCTGATACAAAGTGTTGTATATTTTTCAATGAATAAATTCATGAGATAATAAGTCAATACATATAATCTTGACTAACCTACTAAATTATATCACATATAATGTCATGAAATCATTGATATACTTAGAACTACTTGGTTTTATGAATACTAGTTACCTAAGGTTGATGAGATACCTTTCATGAGAACCTTTATACTTGGACACCTTTCTTACACAATCCTTGAGGGGTTTCTAATCCAGGAATGGTTGGGTATGTTTCTTATCATGTTATTTGTTTTAACTCAACAAGAAGATGATTTTTCCACACATATGATGAAAAAATAAATCTATGAGTTTGATTGAGTAGGCATTATAAATACATTCCCAAATTTAATTTAGTGACATGTGATTTTATTGACTACTTATATGAATTACATGTGATATATTCATTCAAATAAGTTATTTTATTTTAGTGAAGCATGAATGTATGTGTTTTCCTATAGTATATTGACATGTTCCATATCTAGTAGTCACTCAAATTCATGAAAAAAATGTATTATATGGTTATATATATGGTGTATATGATACATCTTATGGTGGAAATGATCATATTTAAATATGAGTATATTTGACTGATATCACACAAAACCCTTTATAGCTTAAGTAGCACTAACATTTTTCTAGATCCCACTCTTTGCATAAACATATGAAATCAGAATTTTATATTTTTTATCCATGCTAAAATGGCATGTAGTTTTGTAAATACAGACCTTATAATAAGGATTAAATATTGGAATGAGTTTCTAGTAAAAAATGAAGAGAGATTATAAAACCATATCAAAAGGAGTTGGGATAGATTCCTAATGAGTTGTAAATTTTTACATAAAGTCCTTATGAGATTTTATTATAAGTGTTAGATTATTGGTTGTGCACTAAAATATGATAATTATTGTATAATATATTCTTTAAATATTGATTTTTATTCTAATATCATTTTCAAAAATATAGCCTATGTTATGTATTATTGGATTCATCGGTCACTGCCACATCTTCTATATGATTACCTAGACTATTAATCATAGACAATATTATTTTATGGCATCATAAGTATATTATAATCATTTGAAATATTTAAAAAAATTATAACTCCATTGGGAATGTGTTATTAGTAATTTATATTGGCTACCAAGAATAGGAAAATTATTATCAACGTGCTTTATTAAATAAAGTAAGTATATATATATATAAGGATTTGATTCATCTTATGGTTTATCTATGGATGTCTTGTTTAATAGTTAAATAAATCTTCATTCATGGTTATATATGTGTCTTCAAAAAAATTTGGTGTCACACCAATTAGAGTTTATATGGTCCTCTCATGATGTAATAAGATTATAGTGGTCGGTGTACATGCCATGGAGTCATGTGTTTTTCAGTTTCCACTTGGTCATTTTTTTAAAACATACTCCATCAATATTAACAGAGATGGACACATTATAATTGATGTATGCTAGTTTATGTTTTATATTCATCATTTCTTATTCATTCAATGGTGATGGATTTGAAATTCAAATGGTTTTATTCTACTATGTTTTTCATAACACTCTCTTACAAAACTGGTCAATCAAAGCCTAATATAGACATTATTACTTATAGTAAATGACTCATGTATAGGGGATTTCTATGTTACCAGATATCAGATTGATGTTTATAGAGATTCATTTTATATATGGTTTTTTTAAATATAATGCATTATTTTAATTATTTATGGATTATTTTTTTACCCTTGGGTTGGGGAAATTGGGTGTGCATTCATCCATCATTATTTTCTTCTAGGATTCGCATGGCATTCATGTGCTTGAATGTGATTCAATACCATGGATATCATGCATTATTTAGTTATTTAAAGTGTCACCAGAAACCTATATATAATTTTCCTATATAAATTTGTGTTTGAATTATACTTAACAAACCTCATGTTTCTAGACATGTAATTATTAACTTATGGTTGACTATGTGGATCCTATATGTATTTTTAACCCTAATAGTTGGTATAAGGGTATATAGAGAGTTCCTGAGTTATAATTGCCTTATGATGTGGGTTATGTCTATAGAGTAGTGATTTTTCATTCATGCTACTAATTATTATTAATAGTGGTATTAACCATTATCATATGTGATTAAAGTCATGTGTAACTCATTTTAGTGACATGAAACCATGATGTCCTCCATTGAAGCAGCAATAGGAAATGTATGAGAATTCCCTTTTGTTGTTACAATGGAACCCATTTTTATACTAGGGGAAACTCAATATGGTTATCTCTAAGAGATTATGTTATGGGTTTTATAGTAGATAGATAAAGTGACTCTTCATGTTAGGGATTCGATGTTTGAGTGTACATAGAATTTTCATATATAGTACCCACAAAACTTTATGGGTGATGGTGGACTATAGATTTTGAGTTCTAGGTGGAGGAAATATAGGCTATATTTGATCATTTTAAGACACTTCATGAGAATTTGATGAATCATGTTGTGTATATACTTTGAGAGACTGTAAAGTAGTGGTGGACAACCTAGTCTACAAAAAATAAAATTTTGGAATTTTTTTGAATGATATTTATATATTTTGTCCTATGAGTATTTATTACCAATGGATTTGTGGTCTAATCGGGCCCAAATGTTCATGAATATCTCTCATATAGAGATTCCAGTTCTGGATTAAGACACATGTTTCATGGAACAACAAGTTTTTTATCTCATCTTGGATGGGAATGATGCATCTAGAGTTAGATGCTTTAAGGATAGGATGAGGTATTCTATTTATGTTTAGGTAGATATTTTTCACCTGTCATCATTTTTTGAGGTTTTGAATCAAACCCATATATCTAAGATGAACATGAATGAGGGTAGTGGATCCGATTAGTTTTCTTATATTATATGGATAATTGGTGTATACTCATGTAGTATGAAGTGTAGATTTCATAGTTCATTGAATGTCAGAGATGGTTAGAGTATATAGAGTGGTGTTTCATCATTATATCTTATGGGAAGAAGTTATGTGGAGAATTTCTAGTGCAGAATTAGAAGGGTTAGTAGGGTAAGACCTATCAAGGGAGTTAGGATATAGGATCTCAGGGATGAAGTTTAATCTAGTATCATGTTATTAAGCCAAATATTGTTGATCATTATGTCAGAACATTTATGGTTCAAGGTTATTTTTTTAGAAGCATCAACCCTAGAATCTACTTTTCTTAATAGAGGTACATCACCCGAATTCATGTCAACTTAGTTTTTTGATGGGTTGGGTTTGACCATAGAGTATCTATATGGGGTGATGTAATTTAATACGTAGGGTATTTAGATTTTCTTAAAGTGTTACATCATAGTCAATGGAAGTAGGATTGTGTGGTGTTTCTTTATATTAGATATAAAATGATTTTATATGATCCTTGCAATATATTAGATGAATTTTTATCCGGTTTACATCTATTTCTATCATTTATGGGAATCTGTTACATCCATCAAGGGTGATAGTTATACCTAGATTGGAGGTGGGATTTACAAGTAGGTTATTTGAGACTTTACCCTTGATAGTTGGGTATAATTTCATTCTATTTTTCTAATGTTATTATAAATGACGAGGAGACACATCAGATGGTATTTCCTTCTATTGTTCATCAGCTCCAATATGTCTTTCCTAAGTAATTCTTGGGTTTTATGCCTAAGAGCGTGGTTTAGTTTATGATTGAGTTGGTACCAGCTATGGACCTCATATTCATTACTATATATAGGATGGCTCCTATAGAGATTAATGAGTTAAAGTCTATGTTATTTGATCATTATGATAAGGGATTAATTCACCCATGTATATCTACATGGGATGACCCCATGTTTTTTTAAATAAAGATAACAGTTCATTGTGATTAATTGTGGATTACTAATGGTTGAACCAAGTGATGTTCAAATACCTATACCCTCTACCACATCTAGATAACCTATTTTTCTGGTTGAGGGGGGAGACATGGTTCACCAAGGTTAAAATGAGTTCAAGATATCATCAATTGTGGGTGAGGACTTCTGATTTTTATTATATGGTTTTTAGGAGATGGTATGGAATGTATGTGTATCTTTTGATTCTATTTAGTTTGATGAATTTAGTGTCTATGTTTATGGCTCAAATGAATTAGATATTCTATTCATATTTCAACTAGATCATGATTATCAATAATTATGATGTTATTTTTTACTCCTAATCATGATGGTATCTTTAACCACACATATAGATTATATTGGTCACACAAAGATAGGATCAACTATCTTCCACGATATTAATGTGTCAATTTTGGATCAGGGTGATGTTATTCTTGGAGTATGTTATATCTAAAGTAGTCATATTAATAGATCTAGAGAAGGTTATTTTTTCATTTCTTTTCAGTATCCTATACATATTTTTGAGATATATAGTTTTATAGTATTACTAAAAGTATTTTATTCATGAATTATCTCAATTGGAAGCACTGATCATAGCCTTTTCTAGGAAGTGGTTAAAGTTTCAATAGTTTTATTAATGCAAAATTGATTTGCTATCGTTGAAGTGTAGGATGAAATATATGTTCATCTTAATCATACCTAGTTCGATAATATGGTACACTCAGTATTGTAATTCCTAAAGGGTTGGTTTGGGAGAAATTATCATATATCACATTTCATATAGATCCAGGAATTTGTGTATGAATGGTTTGAATTATCCAACTCCTGATTTAGAACTAGTGGTGGTTGTGAATGCATGATGATATTAAAATTAATACTTGTGGGGTGAGAGGTTTGAAATTTATACAGGTCATAAATGACTAAAGTATATATAATATTTTTTTGACCTAAAACTTAGGTAGAGGATGTGGTTAGGATTCCTAAATTTATTTGATTTTGATCTTCCATGTACCTCTAAAAAGAATAATGTTGTGGAGAATTATTTGAGTGTGAAGGCTCAGGATTAGGTAGTGTGGGAGGTGAGTAGAGGGTAGTAGTTGATGAGGCTATTTTTTAAGATGAAACTTGACATTAAGGAGTATTATGGTGTGAAAATCCTCACAACCTTATTTATTAATTCCCCACTTCTCAATAGGCTTAAGGAGAGCCAGTTGCCTAATTCATATTTTCTAGTAGTGATGGAAAATATATATATTGGGGAGCTACCACCTAATTTTTTCCGAGATGTTGATGATATCCTTTATGTATAGGGTTTCATGGTAGTTCTATAGAGCATGAATGAAGATTGGATACAAGAATAAAATTCATCATGATTGTATTTTCCCTTAGGAGATTACAAAGAAAAATCGTGATATTTTAAGGTAGTATTAGTGGCTCAAGATGGTGAAGGACATTTCAAGGTTCATTTCACAATGCCTCAATTATAATCAGGTAAAGGTTAAGCACCAATGACCCATTAGCCTCCTTTATCCATTACCCATTCTTGATTAGAATTTTGATGATGTGATTATAGACATTGTGATGGTATTACCAAGGTCTTATCATGGAAGTGATGTAGTATTGGTTACCATGGACTGATTAATTAAGTTCACACATTTCCTACCATTCCATTGACGATCTAGGTATGATGTATGTACATTAGATTGTTTATGTTCATGGGGTGACTTGGAGAATCATATCTGATTAGGAAACCAATTTTACATTTATCTTTTGGAAGGTATTATAGAAGTATATTGATACATACATGAATTTCTATATTTACTACTATCCTCAAAACAATGAGTAGTCTAAGCATACCATCTGAGTAAAGGAGGATATGTTATAAGCTTGTTTCCTTGATTTTATTAGTTCATGGGAGAAACATATTTCACATTCATAATTATCATATAATAATAATTATTGGGTATTAATTTATTGTTCTTGTATAGAAAGTTATTCCAATCACTTATGCATTATTTAAGGGTAGAAGATTCAGTTCTTACCAAGCTAAGTCTCATATAAGAGTTTTTGATTCATTTTACATTTGATTGGGAAGAGGTCAGTGACCACATAGAATAGAAAAATATATTATATGGATTAATGGAATCAATATTTGTAGTTATATATGGGTGAATAATTATTCATAGAGGTGTTACATCTCTTGGAGAACCATCATATTTAGAGGATGGTAAAATTAATTCCTTGGTTTTCAGAGAAGTTTAACATTGTTGAGAGGATGGATACAGTGCGGAATAAATTATCACTTACTTAGAATTAAAATGTTATATATGATTATTTCCATGTATCTCAACTTAAATAATACCATCGTATCCTTAATCATATTATCAATATCAATTTTTTTAGTTGGAAGATAATGCATCATTCAAGAAGAGATGGGTTGATTAGTGTGAAAATATCTATTGAGTAATTACAATCACTATGGTATTCATGAAATGTATGTGTAGAAATATCTAAGAGGATACATGGTAGTAAGTGTCTAATTTTTAGTGCAGTACGTAGAGTTCTTTATAAAAATGGATTGGCGATGCATCTTGGGAATTTAAAATATCGTGGGGAGGTTCTAACATCCTAAATTTTATGAAGGTATTAATTTGATTTAATTTTAATAAAATCATGTTTAATTTATTGGTTTTTGAGTGCGGGAGATGTTGGAGGGGGAATGGGGATCAATTTTGGGAGGGTAGACCTCATACTAGGACATCTATATTAGAGACATAAGACACCAGGTACCCAGACATCTGGTACTAAGTAACTATTGGACCCAATCAATGGTAGAGGTGGATCTATAAGAGACATCAGTTGGATTATTACCCTTGGAATAGTACCACATGGGTGTATGGTACCCAGTGGCATCAGTTACCCAATTTGTATTAGGTACTCAGTTGGACCCAGTATCTAATTGGTATTGGGTACCTAGTGAGATCTGGGTAAGTACCTCGTGGGAACCTGGTAGGTTTCTTTAATTTTTAAATAATTTAAATAAATGAATTGTTTTATTAAAAATCTTACTCTCCCCTATCATCATTTCCCTCTTGTCATATTCCCTACCCCTACCCTCTTCTTACTTATTTTCCTTTAATTGGAGGGTCCCCCTTTTTTCTATGATCTTTTTCCTATTTTTCATAAGAAATATCCAATGGTAATGATGAAACCCCTCATTGATCTGTTCTTGGTTTTTATTTCTATTTCTTCACCTTCTTCTAGAAATCCATAATTCTAGACCTTCTACTAGATTCTGGTCGAACCCTTTATTAAAGAAATTTTTTTTTACTATTCTTAGTGATCATGATTCTAGTATACTGAGGTAGGTGATCCCTAACCGTTTTGGATGTTTCGTGCTCATTTTCATGCTTTTCATGATACGAAATCATTCCAAACATGTTATGATTGACATTTAATTGTCCTAAATTTTTATACATATTTCCTTCATAATGGAAAAGGTTTAGTCATTTTTTGAGTGTCCTTTATGGTTTTTTATTCCTAATAAATGACCGAAAAAGATAGTATGTCCAATATAAATGTTTCAGTAAATTAATTTTGGGAACCTATAGAGGTTTACTTGGTTTTGTGGTGACTTATTGGACCTTGTGAAAGTGCCTTAGAACTCTTTTGAAAATGGAATATTGGGGATGCAAGGATAAAATTGTGGGAGACTTAGATGAAATGAAAATTGGGATTAGGACATTAATAAGTGAAAAATATAATATAGGTTTTTATACTAAAGTTGGGAAATATTCCAACCCATGTTAACTCTTAAAACTAATGTGTGTTTACTGGAATGTTTTATTATTCATGTGACATTGTAAGATGGTATTTTTTAATATTTCCATGTTAATTGGTTATGAACATGTATAAGGATTGGGTTTAATAATTAAATATGTATGTGGTTAATAAAAATCTAGGAGAAATTATAATCTTGATCTGTTATATTATGTAGACTAATTGTAATACCAACTATAGATAGATTTATGACTTCGTCTAGGAGTAATGATGACCATGTATTAATTTTATAAGAGTGTTGGGTGTAATTTAGATTATGATAATGAATAAGACATGGATTGGTTGTAATAATGGCCTTGGAAGGGTTATGTGGATTGAGTTGGGTGTAATTACAACCATATATTTAATTTTTGTTGCGATTGGGTGTACTGTAATCTATATATGCTTTAATGAAATCAGTTTGGTTTATTGACAACCATTCTATGATAAATTCCATAGATGGGTGCACTAAAAATTGGTGATCATGAGAATATTAGATGATATAATGGGTAGAAAACCTACCAAACCTTGGTATGGATATTTTATATCTTCATAATCAACATAGGAATTCGTCAAACTAGGTATGATTGATCTCATGTGTCACAACGAAACCCTTGGATATGACCTGTAATTATTTTGATGTTATTTATTTATATTTTCCTATATTCATATCATGAACTTGTTTTTAATATATATATTTAGGGAAACCATTAGTGAGGGCCTACCAATTTCTAATCACACCCTTCTTAGTAACCCTGGTACTCAAGAAGGATTCAAGTTTCATAAACTAGGTAAAAACAAGGTCACTACATATGTGGATGGATGAGCTATAATATTTTATATAGATTATTGATACAGGATTTTATGGAGACTTGACATGATATTGTATAGTGTTCTACACTCTTTTTTTTATTTTGGATCATGTTGTATATGAACAGACTATATGGGATCTTGGTTACACTATTATGACTCTTGTGTGATAGATATTGGTTCATTTTTTTAGCATGGTGTATGTTATTTACTATTTATTGGCACAAAATTTTCATGTTTAACTATATGTTTTGGTTATATTTTTAGGACTATAATTGATACTACTTATATAGTGTTTTCCATTATTGAATATAGGAGTACAGTCTCCACAAATGATGTTATTAGATGCTTGACACTTGTTGAAAACCATTGTAATCTGTGGTTCTAGTGATTTGGATTTTTCCTTGCTTTAGTCTTAGATCCGTTTTTTATTTTTTGGATCTTAGGACCTTCCCAAGGTTACAAAAATAATTTCAAACTATAATAGGACTTCATAGAAACTTTTTGGGTGTTTTTTTGGTTTTGAAAAAGAGGGATTTCCCCTAGGTTTATATAGCATGGAAAAGTAAGTGTGGTGTGGTCACATAAATAATATAATAAAAATATTATAATATTTTTATTCCATGTAAAATAGTAACTGGTGTAATGATGATATATTTTGAGAAAAAAATTTAATGGGAAAAATAAGACGATAGTTGAATATAAAATTTTGGATTTACCCTGGGTGGGATACAAGTTCAATTTCATAATGGTTCCCATGTGTTCAATATCATATAAATATTAATTAGATAATAAAAATTTATTAATTTATTTTTTATTAAGTTTTGAAAACCTATAATACCTCTATTAAAGCTCACCTATGATTCTCCTTTATGTTTATCTAGATCCATCATCATAAAAGTTAGAGATAGTGGAATCAGGTGAGAGGGACAGAGAACCAAAGAAACATTAAAGGAAGATCGGGGATTGGGATCAAATCCATAGTGGAATAAATGATCATATTGTGAAACATCATTGTATGAAACCATGTCTATGATAATGGATAGAAGTGATGGCCATTTTTCTATAACTTAGGTCATTGTTACTTATCAATTTACCACATTATTTATAATTATAGAAACATGGATCAATCCCTTTACACTAAATCCATGATTGAATATTGCATGACCTATCATGTTGTGATTTATATTTTCTTTTGTAATCTAAGATATGATAATTATTGGTTTCATTAATTTCTAGAATCATAAATTACTATCAAATTCATATTGTCATTATAATAACCCACTATTGTATCATCTAGGATTTATATCATTGTTCTCTGTATGTTCATCAATGATATTCAATTTTTTTGGGGATTCAACTATAACTATTGATGGAGTTTTTCCATGATAAAAAAATTACTCCATGAATCATTAATGTTATTTCTACATCAAGATTTTTGACAGGGAGGATGATCACTGATTCCAATGGTTTATTTTGGAGGCATAACGATAGAATTGGGTTGCTTCAAGGAAGGCACTGACATATGAGAACATTGGGCTTTTATGGAAGATCGCATTTATGATATTTGGTGTCCCAAAATAATTTTCCAATGGTATAGGATTCATAGATGGAATTTATAGAAAAATATCATGATTCTGATGGGGACCTGAGGAATAATCTAAAGTTGTTTAATGTGCTATTTCTTGTAGGTCATACAAGGAGTTGATGAAGAATCTACTTTCCAATCAAGGATAGATGGAATCTGACTTTTGGTGGTGACATGATATTGTTCAACCCATCTATGAGAAATTTGGGTGGATTGTGAAGTGGATTTTGGGTGGAGGTATAAAAATCAGGAAGTTCTTTGACCCTACAAACAATATGGAAATTTTCTGATTATAAGGAATGTACATCATAAGAACACACAATCTGTGTATCATAGATGTGGTGTTATAGTTTTATATGTGAGTT
Organism: Viscum album; assembly: GCA_963277665.1. NCBI lineage: Eukaryota > Viridiplantae > Streptophyta > Magnoliopsida > Santalales > Viscaceae > Viscum > Viscum album. Next base: position 939,769,245 of record OY728150.1, read on the forward strand.
AAATATAAAATTGATATTTTGTTGGTATCACACATTTTATGACCCTATATGTCCATCTTGAAGTGTAAAAGGAGTAAAAACATTGGGTGCCTAGTTAACCTACATGTTGTGGATCCTAGGGGAACATCTGGTATAGCCCTAATGGAACATGACATGAGTAGGGTGCTACAAGTCTAGTTCCAAACCCAGACCTTCACAATGTGTAGATCACTTCACACACCATGTATCTATTATATTACATTCCTTTAAGAATAGAAATACGTGGATTGTTTATCGACATGATGTGATACATCATGTTCCCTATCAAACAAGTCATGTATAATTCATAGCTTGGACTTGGACCTTTAAGTAATTCTCTATAACAAAACTTCTGCATGGAACATGATGATGGAATTATTTTTAATGAAATTGATGATAATCAAAGGGAATCTAGAATTATCGGTTGCATCAACATCATATAAACCTGTCTCAAATTTCAAAAATTCATGATAAACATCAACCAACCCAGACAAGAGATTTCATCAAGGTGAAGTATCCTCTTACCATCTCTAGGTAGGTTATGCAACCCCCCCCCAATGGTATTAAGTTTAATGATCCTATAACTATAGAAAAAATAGAGTTGGTTTCCCCTTACTACTATAGGGAACATGATCCTCTATATACAGAGTTGGAATCCTCCATGTATAATGAGCTCAAGAACAGCCATGAAATCCTCCAATGTGGTTGGAATCCACCATACATCACTAGAGGTATGAGGTTATAAACTATAGGAGTAAAGAGGTTATGTTGGTTGATATTTTGGTTGTAATGTCAGTTTCTTGGTATTTTGGTACCAAATTCCACTTTTCACCTTCTCTGGAGAGAAGGATTCTCCCTCATAGATTCAGAAAATAAATGGCTATCAAAATTCTATTAAATTTAGACATTCTTAGAACTTGTGCTTCCATTGAACCCTGGGAGTTTTCTTTGAGATATTTTATTGTGGTTTGATATCAACTATAGGATTTGTGGAATATTCAGTATTTTGAGCACCAATGGGTGATCATGCGAGGTGGCTTCAAAGATTTCTAGTGTGATGATCAAGACTTCTAAAAATCCTTGAAACTTATATTAATTGAACATATCTAGATTATTTTTATTGACTTCCTAAACATGAGTTTCATTGGTGTACTAGTTTCCCTTATTGTCATCCTTTTAGGAACCTCTAATTCTTCGAGTTGAGTTAATTATTATTGTGTTCTCCCTTTATTGTTTTCAGGTAATCCTATTGAGTATGTTTATACTCTTTTGTGCATGGCCCTTGAGACCAAACACGGTGTGTCTATATAGATGACACATAGGTTAGAGATGGTCTTATGGACTTGGAATTAAACTAGATTTTTCATATTTGACACTTAGTCACATTGGGGGATGTGGTGTAATTGGATATTGGTGGTACAAAGAGCTCATTGTAGTTGGTCACATTCATATTTAGAACCATCTTATAGTAAGGGCCTCTTTTTCATGAATGATTGTCAATTTTACTTTTTGGCTATTAGCTATATATTTTACTACTTTTTATATTATGTTACCTCTATTGTTTATCTTGTGGATGTCATTATATATATCATGCATGTGTTATAGTCAGTTTAGTTTGTTTCATTATTATATATCCTATTGATGTTGTTTCATACCTTATGCATCGAAAATATGATATTTTTTCATTTTTTAAAGACAAAGGCCTATAATCTTTTGTGACATGCCTACTCGGTGCTACTCACCATCGAATAGAAAACTAGAATCAAGAATGTGGTGGAACTATAGTGACCCAGGCTTAACATACCTAAATATTATATTATTTTTTGTGAATATTCAATATATTACAAATATATTTACCTGAAGACTGTAATAGTTTAGTGTCTTTGGAAACATAGAACACAATATTCTAACTTTATTAAAGATCTTAAATGTTTCCCATAAATATATTCCCATTTAATACACCTAATTAGACCATTCTTCATAACCTAGGGAAAAGAAAACATAATAAAGTGTGAGCTCAGATGATCAGTAGGGTAAATAAAGAAGATACATAATTATTACCTGAGTATAAGGGTATAATAACATGAGTGTAATATTTAAATATCATACCCTATAAATCAAAGATCATAATCTTAAGTCATGACATAATGATTGGAAGTTTATAAGACATGAATAACAAATAAACCAAAAATAATAACCCAATAGAGCATAACATAGGAATAATACAAAGACATGTGGAATACGCATCTAATTTTAAAATTTTGAATGTTTATAAATAAAAAATAGGTTCTCTCATTAAATTAAGGATGTGAAATCAAGCCCTCGCGTAAACATATGGACAGAAAACTAGGCCCACACATAACATTGTGAACATGTAGTCACATGACGTATATCATTATGAACATGTAATCTGGTTCACGCATAAACTTATGGACATGAAACCAGGCCTATGCATAATATTGTGAACATGTAATTGCGTTCATGCTTGAGATTACAAACATGTAATCTGGTTCATTCATAACATTTTGAACTGGTAATCAGGTTCACACATAAAATTATGAACATGTAATCAGGTCCATGCATAAACCTATAGACATGAAACCATGTCCATGAATAACATTATGAACATGTAATCAGTTTCACTCATAACATTGTTAACATGTAAAAAGGTTCACTCATAACATTGTGAACATGTAATCAGGTTCACACATAACATATATACTCATGATTCATCCATTATTACGCAATTAATTGGAGGGAGATATAGTTCCCATGTAACACCCAAAGTTTTTATGAGATATATTCTTTTTAATTTAATTCATATCTTTTGTTGTATGCTACACCAAGATTTTCTTGTTCTATACACAACATTGTATTAGCTTGCAGTATACGCAACACTATTCTAGGATTTTGTTACACACAATTTCAAGTTCGTTTGATAGTATTTATTATACGCAACATTTAGTGTATATATATATATATTCAATGTATAAATGAAATATGGTTGGATTCTATTATATGCAACAACAAATGAGTCTTTCACTACATGAAACCCTGACTTGGCTTGCATCACATGCAATCACGACCTTCCTCGATAGCATATGTTGTACGCAATACCGAGTTTCACTAAACAACGATATATTGTTATAATATTATTATAGACCAGCTGTTATAAATGATATTAACTAAATTTTTAATTTTATAACATTATTATACATCTTACACATTTTCTAGAACATGGTATGAGAACAAAATAGATTGTTCGGTTAAAATAAGTATTTTTCAAAAAAAATGCAGTTTTTCCGCCTTTTGATGGCGCACACACTTTAAATATAGTTTTTGACATGTTTATAAGTTAAATTTTAAAAAATAAAATTATTATTTGGAATCAGGATTTAAAATTTTACTTTGGATAAATTTTTCATATTATTCTGATAACTTTCATATTTTAATGAATAGTAAAAACACCATATATTTTAATTAAAAACAACTTTTTTCATCGCAATAATTTATATGTTTAAATTATAATATTGAATGGTTTTGAAGTATAAATAGAATATATTTTTACCATTTAATATAATTTATGTCATTACCATTAATTTTACATTGAATTCATAGGTAAAAACATTTCAATCTTTGGCAATGTTTTAACTTTTAAACCTGTTTTCTTAACAACGGGATTAATTTTAAATTAATTACTGTAACACCTGTGTTTTGAATTTTGGAAAATGGATTCAATATTTGAATTCAGTGGGTCCAAATTATGTTAATAGGTTACTTTTTTATATTATGAATAGTAACTTCAGAAATTTTTATTTACTGTAGTTAAAGGTAAATCGGGTAATTAAGGGTAAAAATAAGATTATAAAATTACTTTAACACCTGAAAAAATTCTATTTTATGAATAAAAGTCGACCCATATCACCTAAGGGTCGGAATAGATTCATTTTTTGGACTTTTAACCATGAAAATAATTTAATTATTATTAAAACCAAAGAAAGTGACAACATATCACTCTCTAAAATCTTATAAGTATAATAATTGTAGTTTAGTGATAAAATTCATGAAACTTAGAAAATTAATAGTATCCAGAAATATAATAAAATTATCTACATCATGTGAATTTATTAATAATTATTATGGATTAAATAATTGTCATTAATTGTGACACAATAGTTTATTTAGTGAAAAATCAATAATATAGTTTTTATTAAAGTAATAATACCTATCAAAAGGACCATAAACTTGACCAAACATTATTGGTCGAATATATATATTCCCTAATCATCCAAGGGTCGATTTGTGGACCATTTTGAGCCTTATAAAACATATTAGTAAATTTATATTATATTATTTTAAATGATGTCAAAGATGTCACCTTCATAATTTAATAAATATAACAATTTACATGTTGTGATTTTAAGATGATAAATTCGAGTAAAAATATTATTATGAAAGGTATTATATTTATCTTCATCATAGGATTTTATTTTTAATTTTTATGAAATTAATAAGTATATTAAATTATTATACAAAAATGATGTAGTAATTGTTTTATTAAGAGAAATATCAAATAAATGGTATTATAAATATTAAAATAAACATTATATAAGCTAATTAATGTTCTCCACAAATTTTATAGAAGAATATGATATTTTAGGAATCTATTAAACATTTTGGTTCGAATATATCCTCTGTGTAGATTTTATTTAAATTCAAATAAATGAATAGTCTAAAAATGAACACTATTGTTATTTTATAAAAATAACATATTATTAAATTGATTACAAATCACATAAATATTTTAAAATTATAAATTGAAATTTATATTGTCTAAAATTTAATAAATTACCCAATTATGGATAATTCACAGCACATAAGTAATTATTTATAACAATTTAAAATCTAGAATATTATTGCCACAAATAAGATTAAATAAATTAAACAAGGATAAATCTAATTGATAAGGTTTAAAATAAATTCCCAACATGTCTAAATTTTATTGGATGATGAGATTACAACCTTATCTCATCTAATATTTTTATTTGAGTCATTTTGGAAGTTTTTAGGTGGGGTTTGATTTATTATAAATTAATATTTTTTAGGTTTCCAAAGGTGCCCCTCTCCTCCCTTATAAAAGGGCACCTCCTCCCTATCCTTTTCACAACACTTTGTGCCTTAAATCCCGGCCATCCCATGACCATTTCTCTTATCCACTTCCCTAGAAACATTATGGAGGTTCTGGTATTCTCAAAATACCAACTCTAGTTCCATAAGAGGAATCTTAAAGGAGGTGCGTCGAAGAAGAGGTAATCTCTTCTACCGATTCTTTCAAGTTTCTTTCTTCTTCAAATTCTTCTTATTTAGTTGTTTCATTATAAATTAATAACATAAGTATCACTAATATAATTATATGTTATTATAAATATGAAATAACCCTATTTCACCTTCTATCCATCCTATGAAAATCGAAATCATCGAGCGTGCATACGTACGGAATACCATCTCCACGCCGAAGTAATGGGAAAAATGTAGCTAATTATGTGAATAGAGAAAAGAATACAGAAAATGCTCCACAAAAACTTCAATGCTTCAAGTGCACGAAAATGGGGCATTATGCTAATCAATTCCCTAATCCAAGGATTAATGATGATCGATGTGAGAAACCTCTTAAGGCAAAGGACAAAGGGAAGTCACATGCAATCACTATTTGTGTTGTTGAGTATGATAATGATGTTGTGGAATGATTAAGTGTTTATGTAATGGGATTTCAAAATAGTATCATTGAATCTCATTTATAGTATCGTGGAATTTTAGAATATCTATGTATTGGTTTTCAATAATTGTATGGTACCGGTAACCATAAAAAGTGATTGAAATATTTTTTGAAAGTAGATGATATGCGCATAATGAAGGGATAAAGAGATAATGAAATGTTTGATAATATTAATGAGATCATATAAGGAAAAAGTGATATAATGGTTTGAGTATATAGAAATTTTGGGATTTTGGTATGTGGAAAGATTTGACTTTTGACCGCATTCATGTTTTCACAATGATTCTATGGTAATTCATGTTTCAAGAGAATACACGATTAAGGTGTTCACATGTTTGAAATATGATCAACAAGATATATCTTATGATATATGGGGGATAAATGATGGTATTCATGTGCTTGTTTTGTGACCTTTCAAGTAATCGTTTTCTTTATACTATGAGATTGGACAGATGTATTTTGGATAAGCCTAAAGATTGGAATGGATTATGTTGGACATCAGATAATATTATTTAGGGATAGAACATCTTTTTTGAAATTATTTCTGGAATGTTATAATAGTATAGTTTTATAAAAAGGACAACATGCAGAATGGGTGACAACCTGTCACGTCAGACAAGGCTGTGGGAATCGAACCCACAACCAAAGTGTGACAGGCCTTTATCGCATACCACTGGCCTACAGGAACTCCATGGTTAGTAGAAATGAGTTTTATTTTATTATGTGGTATGATATATGAAGTATAAGTCCATTTTTGGAATCATATACGATTAACCTCACCAAAGATGAACTTATGTATATTTGATAACTTTTGATTACCTTATGTTTGAGACAGATGGAATGACCTATCATTCTGTCGCATGATCTGCTAAAGCTTTGTGAAAGACAAATTCAACTTCATTTCGTTAAGAGATGAAGTGTAAATTGTTCGAGGCACGAGCAACGTTGATATTGTACCAAAATCAAGTAAGTATTTCTTTTAATTAATTTTTTTTTCAAAATTTGGGGAATGATATTGAAAACCAAAAATGTTGTCCTATTTCCCTCATATCTGATGAATCAGATGGTACCTTATATTTTCACAAATTTATGGCTTTGTGATTGTTGGCTTTTTCATAGCCATGTTCTCTACCACTCTCTATCAGAACGTGATGGTTAGATTTCTCTTCCATAGCCATATTTTCACCTATGTTATCCTATGTGGAAACCTAGTGATTAGTTAATTTGGGTAACCATTACGTTTCATACGTTAGTTTTTAATGATAATTTTTGGTATTCCTTTTTACGATGTGGGTTTCTATGAAAGAAACTCTCATGTAATAAACCATTTATAACCCCGACGAATTTTGAGGGAAAAATTCATTTTAAAGGGGGTAGAATGTAACACCCCAAGCTTTTATGAGATATATTCTTTTTAATTTTTTTAATACATTATGTTGTATGCTACACCAAGATTTTCTTGTGCTATACACAACACCGTATTATCTTTCCATATATGCAACACTATTCTTTGATTGTGTCCCACACAATTTCAAGTTCATTTGATAGTATTTATTCTATGCAACATTGAGTGTGTGTATATATATATATTCAATGTATAAATGAAATATAGTTGGATTCTGTTATACTCAACAACAAAGGATTCTTTCACTACACTCAACCCTGACTTGGCTTGCATTACACGCAATCACGGCCTTCCTCAATAGTGTATGGTGTACGCAATACTCGGTTTCACTAAACAACGATATATTGTTATAATATTATTATGGACTAGCCATTATGAATTGTATGAACTAAATTTTGAATTTTATAATATTATTATTCATATTACACATTTTCTAGAACATGGTATGAGAATAAAATAGCTTTTTTGGATAAAATAAGTATTTTTCAAAAAATGCAGTTTTGCCACCTTTTGATGGTGCACCCACTTTAAATCTAGTTTTTGACATGTTTATAAGTTAAATTTCACAAAATAAAATTCTTCTTTGGAATCAGAATTTAAAATTTTACTTTGGATAAATTTTTCATATTATTCTGATAACATTCATATTTTAATGAATAGTAAAAACACGCTATATTTTAATTAAAAAAAAACTTTTTTCATTGCAATAATTTATGTGGTTAAATTATAATATTTAATGGTTTTGAAGTATAAATATTATATATTTTTACCATTTAATATAATGTATGTCATTGCCATTAATTTTTTATTTAATTAATAGGTAAAAACATTTAAATCTTTGGCAATGTTTTAACTTTTAAGCCAGTTTTCTTAACAACGGGATTAATTTTAAATTAATTATTTCAATTTCTGTGTTTTGAATTTTGAAAAATGGATTCCATATTTGAATTTAGTGGGTCCAAATTATGGTAATAGGTTACTTTTATTTTTTAATATTATAAATAGTAACTTTGGTAATTTTTATTTAGTGCTGTTAAAGGTAAATCGGGTAATTAAGGGTAAAAATAAGATTACAAAATTACTTTAACACCTTCCAAAATTCTATTGGATGACTAAAAGTCGACCCATATCACCTAAGAGTCGGAATAGATTCATTTTATGGACTTTTGACCATGAAAATAATTTAATTATTGTAAAAATCAAAGAAAGTGACAACATGTCACTCTCTTAAATCTTATAAGTATAATAATTTTAATTTAGTGATAAACATCAAGAAACATAGAACATAAATAGTATCCAGAAAACTAATAAAATTATCGACATCATGTGAATTTATTTATAATTTTTAGGGATTAAATAATTTTCATTAATGGTGACACAATAGTTTATTTAGTGAAAAATCAATAATATAGTTTTTATTTCAGTAATAATACCTTTCAAAAGGACCAGAAACTTGACCAAACCTTATTTTTCGAGTATATATATACCCTAATCATCCAAGGGTCGATTTGTGGACCATTTGGAGCCTTATTAAACAGATTATGACATTTATATTATAATATTTTAAATGATGTCAAAGATGTCACCTTCATAATTTAATAAATATAAAAATTTACATGTTATGATTTTAAGATGATAAATTAGTGTAAAAAAATTATTATGAAAGGTATTATATTTATCTTCATCATAGGATTTTATTTTTAATTTTTATGCAACTAATAAGTATATTAAATTGTTATACAAAAATGATGTAGTAATTGTTTTATTAAGATAAATATTAAATAAATGGTTTTATAAATATTAAAATAAACATTATATAAACTAATTAATGTTATCCACAAATTTTATAGATGAATATGACATGTTAGGAATCTATTAATCATTTTTTTTCGAATATATCCTCTGTGTAGATTTTATTTAAATGAAAATAAATGAATAGTTTCAAAATGATCACTATTGTTATTTTATAAAAATAACATATTTTTAAATTTATTAAAAATCACATAAATATTTAAAAATTATAAATTGAAATTTATATTGTCTAAAATGTCATAAATTACCCAATTATGTATAATTCACAACAAATAAGTAATAATTTATAACAATTTAAAATCTATAATATTATTACCACATATAAGATTAAATAAATTAAAAAAGGATAAATCAAATTGATAAGGTTTAAAATAAATTATTAACATGTCTAAATTTTATTTGATGATGATATTACAACCCTATCTCATATAATCTTCGTATTTGAGTCATTTTTGATGTTTTTAAGTGGGGTTTGATTTATTATAAGTTAATATTTTTGAGGTTTCCAAAGGTGCCCCTCTCCTCCCTTATAAAAGGGAACCTCCTCCCTCTTCTCTTCATAACACTCTGAGCCTTAAATATCCACCAACCCATGACCATTTCTCTTCTCTACTTCTCTAGAAAAATTATGGAGATTCTGGTCTTCTCAAAAGACCAACTCTAGTTCTTTAAGAGGAAGCTTAAAGGAGGTGCGTCAAAGAAGAGGTAATCTCTTCTACCGATTCTTTCAAGTTATTTCTTCTTCAACTTCTTATTCTTTAGTTGTTTCATTAAAAAGTAATAACATAATTATCACTTATATACTGATATGTCATTATAAATATGAAACAACCCCACTTCACCTTCTATACATCCTATGGAAAACGAAATCACCGCTAGTGCGTACGTACGGAATATCGTCTCCACGTCGTGGTGTAATCAGTTTTCCAACCACCACCTTACTTGGATGGGTATAATGGTGTAAAGAATAAATTTATATGGTTATTATAACATCATACTGATTCTGAGATATTATATAATCCACTCCAATTCTATTAAATAATTATGGGAATGATATCATCGCTCGTGTGTACGTACGGACTACCATCTCCACGAACGCGATGAGATTCATTTTCCATGATTAACTATTCATGTATGATTATAATGTGTATATAATAAATAATCATGAAAGATATTACATAATAATGATACTGTATTTATTTACATATATGTTTCATTTACTTAATTCCATTTAATTCAATAAGGAAACGAAAACAGCGTTCATGCGTACGTACGGCCTACCGTCTCCATGAATGGTGTATTTCATTCCATTTATCGATATATCATATATATTTATATGATGAATATATATTATATATAAATCATGTTTTAAATTATTGAATTAAGTAAATCAGGATATAAGTAATAATATCAAGAACAACAAGTTGACACACATACGATAAATGAAAAGATTTTACCCAAAACGCTGCTTTAACATGGAATTTACAAAAGAACGGTTAATATAAAGTCATAAGTGAACCATATATGATATCATAACAATTAATATGATTCTATAATAAGTCAATGACATTATTTAAATCATTATATAAGAGGTTCGTTTACATACGAAGCATATCAGACATAAGGTAAGGGATAACTTTTCCAATCTAGTTTTTATCCGAGATTGTTTATTTGTAAGTATTTACTAGGGTTATATTTATCATCCATGTCCCTGTTTTCTAAAAATGGTTTCATGTATGTTTAAATTCCTTTTTACCCATTTTTTACTTTTACTACAAGGTATGTAAGGAATCTTTCTTTTGTTTACCCTACGAGGTACTTTTTGACTTTTCCGGAAAAAGTACGAGAAGAATGTTTTTTTAACTTATATGGCGTGAACGGATTATTATGGTTTCATAATGCCTTATTTTCATGAAGCTTACTCTAAAATATTTCATGACTATTTTCAAAAAATTCATTTTCTTTTAAAATTTCATGGCATTTTGTGAAAAGAAAATGATTTGGAAGAAGAAATGATATTTTCCTCAAGAATTCATTTCAATTGTTTTATCAAAACTATTTTCCATCTAAAATGAAAGTATTTAATATGTTTTTGTTTAAGTATAATGTATCTATTATTTACATGGTGTGATTTTTCTTATGATGAAATGATATCCATTTGTTTTATATGGATTATTTTATGATGGGATGATGTTTATGAAACCCATTTTATTCTTTGGGTTGTGATGATTGATTTATGTTTATTTTGTGGCACAATTAAGAATGATTTCATTATGAGATGGGTGGGACCTATATCTCCCTCTAATGCATTGGGTAAAGATTTATATCTCATGATATAGACATGGCTGGAATGAAAAGTTAATCTGGTTCAGTGTTATAGGACTGGAACGAGGAGTGAACTCGATTCAGTAAGGGACTTTTTCCACTAAGATGGTCTTGGCAGAAATGCCTTGGATACTATAGAAATCATATCATGTGCTTAATGGTTTTCCACAACTACATATTTTATTCCTATGCTATTTTATAATGATTAATGTTCCTTTATGATCTATTCCTTATGTACTGCCAAGATTTATTTCTCAATATTTTGATGTTTAAACATTATTGTAATTTTTTTATGTTCAAATGTTTATGATTTGTTTTATTTTCTCCATGATTACCCTTACTGAGCATTTGAGATCACCCTTTATATGTTTTCTTTTCCCCAGGATATAAATAAAGGTTTTAGGTAGAAAAAGAAAAGGGGAAGATCTTTATAGGAGATGTTGAAGATCTTTCACCATGATTAGAAGATTATGTTCCGAGTTTTCAAAGACACTAAACTATTACGATCCTTGAGTGTTGGTTTTTTTTGTATTAAGTATTCTAAAAAAGTAATTTAATTTCCATGTACGTTAATCTTGGGTGTCTACCGTTGGTATCATAGGAAAGGTTTAGTTAACCTTTGGAAACTAGGATGTGAAAACTTTAGTGAGATCCCTAGTGATATTTCTAAGGTATGTCTAGAGATGTCCCTAAGGTTAAGTATAAGTATAGGTTATAGTCCTAGAATTACGATAACGATATTAGAATTAATCCTAAGATGTTAGATATTGAAGGTACTCCCCCTTTATTATGTTGTTTTCCTAGCAATATTTTTCCTCTCACACTATTCTTTTTGGGTTTTAGACGATGGTTGGAACCCGAAGGAACTGTGTTGATCAATGTAATGGATGATGCAATGATTGTCCTCATAAACAAACCAACATTATGGGAGATTGAGTGAAAAATATTATTTCTATACATACAAAATCTATGAATAATTCTAGACTTCCAAATGAGCAGAGAAGGGAACAATATTCTATTGAGTCCTTCATGAGGCAACATCCACCTTCTTTCAATGGGTATTCTGATCCACTTATTGCTGAACAATGGATTAGTACCATTGAAATGATATTTTCCATACTTCACTGTTCAGAACATGAAAAAGTCATTTTATCTATTTACCATTTAGAATGTGAAGCAGACCAGTGGTGGACTCTAATTAAGAATACAAGGCCCCAAGATGAAATTGAATCAATAGAATGGGATGAGTTCAAGGACTTTTTTTTCAATATGTACATCCCTTTTATTCTTTGAACAAAGATAATAAAAGAGTTCCTTGAGCTTAAGAAAAAGTATGATGAATCTGTTGGTATATACAAATCAAATTTTACAAGGCTTGAAAGGTATGCATCTGGTTTTATCATCCAACCTGAAAGTAAAGTTGATCGATTATTCAGTGGCTTAAAACCAAGTCTTCAAAGGGCATTAGCTATAAGAGACTTTAGTAGCTATGAAGAAATTGTGCGTTGTGGTATCAAGGTGGAAATGGAAGTTAGTGTTACATACTCATCACATGGTTTTGACAAGAAACTAAATATGGAGTTCAAGGAGAAATATCAGAACATTGGTGAAAAGAAGATGAATGTTTCTTTATGATCAAAGTTTGGAAAGAAGCATGGTGGAGATTTTCTAAAAGGTACTAGAAAATGTTTCAAGTGTGGAAAAGAAGGTCATCGAGCAGATGAGTGCCAAAGTAATGGGAAAAAGGTAGCTAATGATGTGAATAGAGAAAAGAATACAGAAAATGCTCCACCAACAGTTCAATGCTTCAGTGCAAGGAAATGGGGCATTATACTAATCAATTCCCTAATCCAAGGGTTAATGATGATAGACGTGAGTAACCTCTGAAGGAAAAGGACAAAGGGAAGTCACATGCGATCAATATTTGTGATGTTGAGTATGAAAATGATGTTGTGGAATGATTAATTGTTTATATAATGGGATTTTAAAATAGTATAATCGAATATCATATATAGTATCGTGGAATTTTGGAATATCTATGTATTGGTTTTCAATAATTGTATGGAACCAGTAACCATGAAAAGTGATTGAAATATTTTTGGAAAGCAGATGACATGTGCATAATGAAGGGATAAAGAGATAATGACATGTTTGATAATATTAATGAGATCATAAAAGGAAAAAGTGATATCATGGTTTGAGTATATAGAAATTTTGGGATTTTGGTATGTGGAAGGAGTTGACTTTTGACAGCATTCATGTTTTCACAATGATTCTATGGTAATTCATGTTTTAAGAGAATACATGATTAAGGTGTTCACGTGTTTTAAATGCGATCAACAAGATATATCTTATGATATATGGGGGATAAATGATGGTATTCACATGCTTGTTATGTGACCTTTCAAGTAATCGTTTTCTTTATACTAGGAGATTGGATAGACGTATTTTGGATAAGCCTAAAGATTTAAATGGATTATGTTGGACATCAGATAGTATTATTTAAGGATATAACTTGTTTTTCGATATTATTTCTAGAATTTTATAATAGTATAGTTTTAGAAAAAGGACAACATGCAGAACGGGCGACAACCCGTCACGTCGGACAAGGGTGTGGGAATCAAACCCACAACCGAAGTGTGACAGGCCTTTATCACATACCACTGGCATACAGGAAGTCACTGGTTAGTAGAAACGAGTTTTATTTTATTAAGCGGTATGATATATGAAGTTCCATTTTTGGAATCATATACGATTAACCTCACCATATAGGACATATGTATATTTGATAACTTTTGATAACCTTATGTTTGAGACAGATGGAATGACCTATCATTCTATCGCATGATCTGCAAAAACTTTTTGAAAGACAAAATCAACTTCATTTCTTTAAGAGATGATGTGAAAATTGTTCGAGGCATAAGCAACGTTGAGATTGTACCAAAATCAAGTAATTATTTATTTTAATTAAAAAATTATTCAACATTTGGGAAATGATATCGAAAACCAAAAATTTTTTCTTATTTCCCTCATATTTGATGAATTAGATGGTACCTTAGATCATCACAAATTTATGGCTTTGTGATTATTGGATTTTTCATAGCCATGTTCTCTACCACACTCCATCAGAACATGATGGTTAGATTTCTCTTCCATATCCATATTTTCACCTATGTTCTCCTATGTGAAAACCCAGTGATTAGTTAATTTGGGTAACCGTCACGTTTCATACTTTAGTTTTTAAAGATAAGTTTTGGTATTCCTTTTTACGATGTGGGTTTCTATGAAAGAAACTCTCATGTAATAAACCATTTATAACCCCGACGAATTTCGAGGGAGAAATTCATTTTAAGGGGGGTAGAATGTAACACCTCGAGATTTTATGAGATATATTCTTTTTAATTTATTTCATATCCCCTGTTGTATGCTACACCAAGATTTTCTTGTGCTATATGCAACACCGTATTATCTTGCAGTATACGCAACACTATTCTTGGATTGTGTCACACACAATTTCAAGTTCATTTGAGAGTATTTATTCTACGCAAAATTGAGTGTATATATATATATATTCAATGTATAAATGAAATATGGTTGGATTCTTTTATACGTAACAACAAAGGAGTCTTTCACTACACGCAACCCTGACTTGGCTTGCATTACACGCAATCGCGACCTTCCTCGATAGCGTATGTTGTACGCAATACCGGGGTTTACTAAACAATGATATATTATTATAATATTATTATGGACTAGCCGTTATGAATAGTATTACCTAGATTTTGAATTTTATAACATTATTATTCATCTTACACATTTTCTAGAACATGGTATGAGAACAAAATAGATTTTTCGGATAAAATAAGTATTTTTCAAAAAATACCGTTTTCCGCCTTTTGATGGAGCACCCACTTTAAATATAGTTTTTGACATGTTTATAAGTTCAATTTGACAAAATAAAATTCTTCTTTGGAATCAAGATTAAAATTTTACTTTGGATAAATTTTTCATATTATTCTGATAACTTTCATATTTTAATGAATAGTAAAAACAAGCTATATTTTAATTAAAAACAACTTTTTCATTGCAATAATTGTTATGGTTAAATTATAATATTTAATGGTTTTTAAGTATAAATATAATATATTTTAACCATTTAATATAATTTATTTCATTACCATAAATTTTACAATGAATTCATAGGTAAAAACATTTCAATCTTTGGCAATGTTTTAACTTTTAAACTCGTTTTCTTAACAACGGGGTTAATTTTAAATTAATTATTGCAACTTCTATGTTTTGAATTTTTAAAAATTGATTAAATATTTTAATTCAGTGGTTCCAAATTATGGTAATATGTTACTTTTATTTTTTTTATTATAAATAGTAACTTCGGTTATTTTTATTTACTACAGTTAAAGGTAAATCGGGTAATTAAGGGTAAAAATAAGATTATAAAATTACTTTAACACCTACCAAAATTCTATTGGATGACTAAAAGTCGAACCATATCACCTAAGGGTCGGAATAGATTCATTTTATGGACTTTTGACCATGAAAATAATTTAATTATTATTAAAACCAAGAAAAGTGACCACATGTCACTCTCTTAAATCTTATAAGTATAATAATTTTAATTAAGTGATATACACTATTAAACTTAGAACATTAATAGTCTCCAGAAGGTTAATAAAATTATCTACATCATGTGAATTTTTTTAGAATTTTTGGGGATTAAATAATTGTCATTAATGGTGACACAATAGTTTATTTAGTGAAAAATCAATAATATAGTTTTTATTAAAGTAATAGTACCTATAAAAGGACAAGAAACTTGACCAAACCTTAGTTTTGGAGTATATATATACCCTAATAATACAAGGGTTTCTTTTTGGACCATTTGGAGCCTTATAAAATAGATTAGGACATTTCTAATATATTATTTTAAATGATGTCAAAGATGTCACCTTCATAATTTAATAAATATAACAATTTACATGTTTTGATTTTAAGATGATAAATTAGAGTAAAAATATTATTATGAAAGGTATTATATTTATATTTATCATAGTATTTTATTTTTAATTTCTATGTAACTAATAAGTATATTAAATTATTATACAAAAATTATGTATTAATTGTTTTATTAAGAGAAATATCAAATAAATGGTTTAATAAATCTTAAAATAAACATTATTTGAACTAATTATTGTTCTCCACAAATTTTATAGATGAATATGATATTTTAAGAATCTATTAATCATTTTGGTTCGAATATATACTCTTTGTGGATTTTATTTAAATTCAAATAAATGAATAGTGTCAAAATGAACACTGTGGTTATTTTATAAAAATAACATATTATTAAATTGATTACAAATCACATAAATATTTAAAAATTATAAATTGAAATTTATATTGTCTAAAATTTCATAAATTACCCAATTATGGGTAATTCACAACACATAAGTAATTATTTATAACAATTTAAAATCTATAATATTATTACCACAAAAAAGATTAACTAAATTAAATAAGGATAAATCAAATTGGTAAGGTTTAAATTAAATTCCAAACATGTCCAAATTTTATTTGATGATGATATTACAACCTTATATCATCCGAGATTAAGATTTTAGTCATTTTAAAAGTTTTTAAGTGGGTTTTTAATTATTATAAATTAATATTTTTGAGGTTTCCAAAGGTTCCCCTCTCCTCCCTTATAAAAGGGCACCTCCTCCCTCTCCTCCTCACACCACTTTGAGCCTTAAAGCTCAGAAAACCCATTCCCATTTCTCTTATAAACTTCCCTAGAAAAATTATGGAGGTTCTGGTCTTCTCAAAAGACCAACTCTAGTTCCTTAAAAGGAAGCTTAAAAGAGGTACATCGAAGAAGAGGTAATCTCTTCTACCGATTCTTTCAAGTTTCATTCTTCTTCAACTTCTTCTTCTTTATTTGTTTCATTATAAAGTAATAACATAAGTATCACTAATATACTGATATGTTACTATAAATATTAAACAACCTCATTTCACCTTCTATCGATCCTATGGAAAACAAAATCACCACGCCTCCGTACGTACGGAATACCGTCTCCACGTTGTGGTGTAATCAGTTTTTCAACCACCACCTTACTTGGATGGGTATAATGGTGTAAAGAATAACTATATATGGTTATTATAACATCATATTTATTCTGAGATATTATATCATCCCCTCCGATTCAATTAAATAATTATGGTAACGACGTCATCACTCTTGCGTACATACGGACTACCGTCTCCACAAACGCGATGAGATTCATTTTCCATGATTAACCATTCAATTATGATTATAAAGTATATAGAATAAATAATCATGAAAGATATTACATAAAAATGATACTTTATTTATGTACATATATGTTTCATTTACTTAATTCCATTTATTTCAATAAAGAGACAAAAACAGCATTCATGCGTACGTAAGGCCTACCGTCTCCATGAACGATGTATTTCATTACATTTATCGATCTATAATATATATTTATATGCTGAATATATATTATATATAAATCATTTTTTACATTATGGAATTAATTAAATCAGGATATAAGTAATAATATCAAGAACAACAAGTCGAAACACATACGATAAATGAAACGATTTTACCCAAAAAGCTGCTTTAACATGGAATTTACAAAAGAATGGGTAATATAAAGTCATAAGTGAACCATTTATGATATCATAACAATGAATATAATTCTTTAATAATTCAATGACATTATTTAAATCATTATACCGGAGGTTCGGATACTTATGAATCATATCGGAAATAAGGTAAGGCATAACTTTTCCAATCTCGTTTCTATCTGAGATTGTTTATACTTAAGTATTTACTAAGGTTGTATTTGTCATCCTTGTCCCTATTTTCTAAAAATGGTTTCATGTATGTTTAAAGTCCTTTTTACCCATTTTGGACTTTTACTACATGGTATGTAATGAATCTTTCTTTTGTTTACCATACGAGGTACTTTTTGACTTTTCTGGAAAAAGTACGAGAAGAATGTTTTTTTAAATTATATGGCGTGAACGGATTTTTACGGTTTCATAATGCCTTATTTTCATGAAGCTTACTCTACAAGATTTCTTGACTACTTCCAAGAAAATCCTTTTCTTCTAAAATTTCATGGCATTTTGTGAAAAGAAAAATATTTTGAAGAATAAAGGATATTTTCCACAATAATTCATTTCAATTGTTTTATCAGAACTATTTTCCATCTAAAATGATAGTATTTAATATGATTTTGTTTCAAGTATAATGTCTATATTATTTACATGGTGTGTTTTTTCTTATGATGAAATGATATCAATTTGTTTTATATGGATTATGTTATGATGGGAAGATGTTTATGTAACCCATTTTATTCTTTGGGTTGTGATGATTGATTTATGATTATTTTGTGGCACAAGTAAGAATGATTTCATTATGAGATGGGTGGGACATATATATCCCTCCAATGCATTGTGTAAAGATTTATATCTCAGGAGATAGACATGGTTGGAATGGCATGTTATTTCGGTTCAGTGATACAAGACTGGAACGAGGAGTGAACTCGATTCAGTAAGGGACTTTGTCCACTATAATGGTCTTGGAAGAAATTCCTTGGCTACTATGGAAATCATATCATGTGATTAATGGTTTTCCATAATTACATGTTTCATTCCCATAATATTTTATCATGATTAATGTTCCTTTATGATCTATCCCTTATGTACTGCCACGATTTATTTCTCAAGATTTTGATGTTTAAACATTATTGTAATTTTTTAAGTTCAAATGTTTATGATTTGTTTTATTTTCTCCATTCTTACCATTACTGATCATTTGAGCTCACCCTTTATATTTTTTATTTTCCCCAGGATATAAATAAAAGTTTTAGGTAGGAAAAAAAGGGGAAGATATTTATGGGAGATGTTGAAGATCATTCACCTTGATTAGAAGATTATGTTCTGAGTTTCCAAAAACACTAAACCATTACGATCCTTGAGTGTTGGTTTTTGTTATGTATTAATTATTCTGAAAAAGTAATGTAATGTCCATGTACATCAAGCTTGGGTCTCTATATCCCACTCATCATATAAAGAAATCATATATATGTGTTCAATAATATCATAAGAATTCATCATATTATAACCCATGAAATTAAATGGGAATCATAAAAATTTCATCTTATCATAACCTATGTGGTATATACAAGTTTCAAAATCATTTCTTCGTAGCATAACCCATAATAACAAGCCATTTTTATAAGCATTATAACATGGTATAGCATGTAGACGAAAAATGGTTTTCATAAAAAACCTATCATATTAAAAATAAACCCTTAAAATAAATAATAATAATTTTTTCCTTAGATTATATCCCCAGTAAATAAAAAACTATATCAATATATTTCATCTTAGATGGAGAATTATTTTGAAAGATCATTTGGTGAATTTCATATGGAAAACTACTTTTCTTTGAAAATAATTTTTCTAAAACATAGAAAACATTCAAAATAATTTTGTTAAACCCATTGGAAAACCTATGAAGTATGTTTTAAAAATAACTTAAAACATTTTCTTAGGAAAATATCCTTTTATATTTGAAAAAATATTTTTAAATTATAAAACATTCTGAAAACATTTTTCTTTGGAAATAACCTTTAAAATTTTTAAAGGAATATTTGAAAACCATTTTAAGATATTTTTAATACATATAAAATTTTAAAAATCCTTTTGCTTGAAAATTATATTAAAATATTATTCAAAAAATGAAAAAAAATTATAGAAACCATGGTTTTTAAATAAAACAGATTTCCAATCCAAAAGAAAAATAATGTTAAATTTTCATAAAGTCATTTTCTAAATTATATTAAGTACAAAATAGTATAAAAATGGTTCAATTAATTGGTTATAAAATTAATAACAATATGAGAATAAATTTATGGGATTTATTGAGATATATATCATAATATTTCATTAATGGAGGTATAATTGTAAATAATCCCAATAAATGATGAGATTATAGCAAAAAGATCTTACCACTTTTGTAACATTTAATCATAATAAAAATTATATAATGTCATTAAATAAAGCCTAAAATATCATGGAAGGAAGTATATTCATGATACAACAAGTAAAAGGTAATTATATACACTTCATAAAAGAATATAATTTCATAACATAACATGTGTCTCAAAGAAGTAAAATTGAGACAAAATTAATTTATTGATTTGGTAAATTTTGAACCATAAACCCCATGAAAGAGAGATCATAGAATGGATATGTAAATAACTATAACACTGAGAATAAAAATAATATAATACATTCAGGTTCATTATATACACTACATAACAAAAATGAGTGGTGAATATGATATAAGTCTCGCAAAAATAAAAGTGATACTAGAAATCCCCTTACTACTTGAGTAACTTTTGAATCGTGATATATATGAAATATTGGAATCAATTGAAACATTTAATATCATTAAATAAATGAAATTAGTTACATAAAATTTCATTGGGAAGTATATCAAGCACACAAAATAAATGAGTGGTGAATATGGAATGTATCTCATGAATATAAAAAGTGATTTGAAATTCCCTTACCTTAAGTCTTGACATTATTCATACACGTTCAAATATACTATATAATAAATATAATTTTATTATAAATATACCATAGAACCGTATTATTATATTTTATACCATATATCAATTTATTATGACTTTATATTACCTATTTATTAATAATGTCTTGTAAAAGTTACCTTTCGGGTAATAACCTCTTTGTTTTTCATACATGTTTTGACTTGTTATTATTGGTACTCTTATTTAGATCAGAATTTCCTTATTTACATGATGTAAAACAAGATATAAATATCATATATATTCATTATATATTTATTTATAATAATATTTAAAATATATAAATAGGAAATTAAATACACTATTCACAGAGATGGTAGGTTATATGTACCCATGAACTTTGTTTCCATTTTCTTGTCGTGTTGAATGAAAGAAAAGTAAATGATGTATATATATTATCATTAAAGTATAATTATTATAAGAATAAATATCAAAAAAAATATTAAATCCATCTTTAATACATTCTATATAAATAATTAATGAATCACATCACATTGAAAAGACAGTGGTCCACACATCCACAAAGTTATCATATTCCCCCAAAATGGAAAGCATGATGGTTTGTAATATATAAAAATTAATTAGCCTAAATAAATCATAAATAATATATATATATATATATATTATAAAAATATTAATTTCATAATTATTACTATCCTTGTGAGGTTATAATTGAAGAATGAACAACATCGGTTCATCAGACGGTGGTTCGCCGTACACATGAATGGTGATTGTGTATCCCACTTGATAGAAGTGTGTGAAGGTGTAGGTCCTAAAATAAACATAAAATATCCAAGTATATTGAGGATACTTATGTTATTATATAATATTGATATAATAATAATTTAATGGGATGGATAAAGAAATGAAACAATAGTTCTCATTGAAGAATGTTACCTCTTCTTTACGTAATACCTTTTGGTTTTCCCCAAAGGACTAACATGGTTTTCTTTATAAGAAAAATCTATAATTCAAGGTTGATAGGAGGGGTGTTTAAGCTCATTTTTTTAGGTTTTCTAAGATAAAAATGTCTTGATAGGTGTGAATAATTGACAAGGAGTGAGTACCCTTTTACATTAGAGGAGGAGTGGCATTCCTGTAATTAAAAGAAGGTAAACACTATTGAGAGATCTCCCTTACATCATGTGCCCCAAAAAATGGGCAATTTTCTATAAAATGATAACATGGTCCAAATATTAACATAAAATTGATTTTATTCATGTTACTAGGTTATTTTTTACCCTAAGTTAATCTTTAACCATTAAGTAAACTCGTTTTTACCTAAATCATTATTATTAATTTTAATTATTTTCACTAATATTTTTGATCAAAAAATACTTTGAACATACTCAACAGTATAAGTTATTATGTTTAAAAATATTTCATTCATTTTTCTAAATTATAAACATATAAGTTGCATAAATTAATTTAAAATTATTGTCATAGATGGGACGAGACAATGAGTTTTTAAAGTGAAAATGTCCAAAATCGTGAAATGTTATTATATCCAATTTTAATGTTGAATTGATTCCTATGAACTAAATTTTATTAATAGATTTATAATTTATATAAATATATTTTAAAACCAAATATTACTATAATTTATCTATATGAATAAATTATAATAAAAATCTATTTTCAAATTAAATTCAGTATTTTTCATTATTCATCAAAAAATAAAACATCGGAGAAAAATATCAAAAAGAAAACCAGATTAAATTTTGAAATTAATATTTCAAAAAAATGTTTATTTTATCAAATAAAAATTATAAAAGTGTAAAAAATTAGTTTTAATATAATTCTTCTATTAAATGGAAGCAAAATTTCCTTTTTGAAAAATATAGCATTTTATTCCTAAAATTTGATTTGTTCTTCTTTTATGCCTATTGAACTTATTAGAAATATGTCAAAAAAATTGAATTTATAATACAAATATTTCATTAATATCTCTCACTAATAGTGATTAATTTAATCTATTAAGATAAAATTCCCTTATTAGCATAAAATAATGTTTTCTATAAAAAGACACCCTTTATATTCAATTATATTTTATTTTAACACAACTACAAACACGGCCTTTATCAGCGCTAAAAATGGCATTTATCAGCGCTAGAAAAGCGCTAATAAAGCCAGCGTAGATAAGGGGGGTCCCCTTTATCAGCGCTCCAAAAAGCGCTGATAAAAGTTACAAAAAATTTAAAAAATTTAAAAAAATTTAAAAAAATTTAAAAAATACTGCCAATCGGGGGGGCTTTTATAGAGCTTGAACCCCCCCCCCCCCCTTTTACAGCGCTTTTCGGCCCCTATACAACACCCCACGCACCCCCCCTCCACCCTTTAACAGTGCTTTCTCCAATATTCCTCATGCGCGCGCACCCCTTCCTCCACCAGGATTTGAACTCGAGACCTCACCCCTGCGCGCCTAAGCCCGTACCACTACTATATTTTGATTTGCTTTCCAATTCATGATATCTCTGTATATATATATTTATATATTTAGTTATATTTATTCTTATAGTAATATATTTTTATATATTTAGTTATATTTATTCGTATAGAAATATATATTTATATTAATATATATATATATAGTTATATTATAATATATATATAGTTATATTATAATATATATAGTAATATTAAAATATATATATAGTGGTATTAATATATATCTATATCTATATATATATTTAGTTATATTTATTCGTATAGTAATATATATTTATATTAATATATAGTTATATTAACATATATATAGTTATATTAACATATATATAGTTATATTAACATATATATAGTTATATGAATATATATTTATATAGTTATATTAATATATATTTATATAGTTATATTAATATATATATAGTGATATTAATATATATATTTATGGTAATATAAATATATATATTTATAGTAATACTAATATATATATATGTAGTTATATTAATATATATATAGTTATTAGATTAATATATATATAGTAAGATTAATATATATATATATAGTTAGATTAATATAGAGGTATATAAATATTCATATATTGGTATTTTAAATAAAATGGATATTAGTTATTATTTAGATAAAGCTAATATATTTTATATGTAAATATGCTTAATTATTTATTTAAAAATTTTAATTTTCAGGTGCGAATATATAAAAAATATGTACATATAGTTATATATTTTATTATAAATAGCAGTTCATTATAAAAAAGGATGAAATTTCAAAGACATAGTATCAATATGAATGTAATACCTTGGAATAAATTCATTCCCCACCAAGAAAATCCAATAATACCCCCTTAAACGAGTTTGAAAATCCACAAAATGTTAAAAAATCTGGGTACCCCAACAAAAAACTCAGTTTTGGAGGCCTTCTGGGCCTCTTTTGGCCTCGAAAAACTCTTGAACGGGGTTCCCCCAAGTCACAGCGACGTAGAGCTCGTCACAGACTTCGATTTGATATGTGGTAGAGCTCAAACGGACACCCTGATCAGAAGTTATGGCCGTTTGAAGTTTGAGTTGCGTTTTCAACATATTTTGGATCTTTTTTTAATTTTTTTAATTTTTTTAGTCCTCAAATTGTTATTAAATGACTATTACTCCATAATGATTATCAAAATATTAATTAAAAATATTTTTTTAATTTTTTAAGAAGTCATTTTCACTAAATATCTTAAATATTAAGTATAATAAGTGTAAATGTACATTTATACTTATCTAAAATATATTTAAAAATTATATATTATATTTATATAACAATATAACTATATTAATATATTAATTTTTTTTTTAAGCTGACCCTTTATCAGAGCTACAAAAAGCGCTGATAAAGGCCCCCCTTTATCAGCGCTACTAAGCAAGCGCTGATAAAGGGGGGCGCTGCGAAAAACTGTTTTTGTGGTAGTGTAATTTATAAATAATTGATACTAAAGAATTAATTTTATAAACATGGATAAACTATAGTTTCATAATTTAGTTAATATTTTTCATATCTTCCATTCCAATGTCTAGGTGATAACTAATATAATATTTTAATAATAGTATTAATAGTACATTGTTGTTTGGTAAAAAAATAGTCTTGCATGTAATGTAAGATGTCGAAGGAACTCTAAACTATTTGTAACATAATATTTTTTCTTGTCTCATAAGCTAATATAAGTTTTTTATGTATCACAAGATTAACTAACATAATAAAAAATTAGTTTTTTCATATAACACAAGTTAAATTCAGTGTTTCATGAAATGAAAAATATGAAAATGATTAAATTAATTCAAAAAAATATTTCACAAAACCTTGGGTTATTACATTATACCCCCCTTAAATGAATTTATACATTGAAATTCATCTGGTTTATCAACGGTCTAATACTTAAAAGTTCCTTTCAAATAAACCAACTTTGTAAAAATGAATACAAAAACCTCATTTAAAAATGGAAGGATGGAAACACTATGGTTACCCAAAGTAACCTATAACTCGGTTTTCACATAGGAGAACATAGGTTGCAAGTAAAAATGTGAACATGTAAGAAAAAGAGTAAATAATTATAGAGTATTATTTAAATCATTGATAAAAATAAATTGAATGATAAATGATAATTTAAGGGACTCATAACCATAAATCTATGATGATTTATAAGTCCCTCTATTTAACATAGATGAAGGTATTATATTTCATGAAATGAAGGTAAATTTTTCATTCCTAAAGAAATAACATATCATGAGGTATAAGGATAAATCATTCCATATATATTTAGTCTGCATCATAGAACAATGGTTTGCAGAGGTTATCCAGTATGCATAAATCCCCATGTGGTGAGATAAAACATTAATCTCTAAAACCACATCTGAAGATTAACGTAAACCATTACACAAATTATTAACCTTATAACCCAGCTGAAATATGAATATAAAAAAATTTATAAACAAGTTAACTAAATTTATCAAAATGAACTTAATATTTATCCCCCATTTATTATAGATTATCTCTTCTTTTTCACATACAAAACATGTGAATACCAATATCATGTTTTCTTTTAAAACATGGTGACAACTTGAATTATCATAAAAAATTATTATAAACATTCATTCTTATTCATTCCTTATATAAAAAAATTATTATTCGATATATTACTTAAATCCAAAAATGATCTAAACTTCATCAATGTTAACATAAACCACTTTTCAAAAATCCTTTATCAGATCTGAGATCATTCGTGTTATCCAATTAACTTTAACAATATAAATCATCTCTTTATCAAAGCTAAAAAAATCAACATCAAGAACACAATAAGGGTAACCTTGTAATGATAAAATTATAACATTTCCATTAAATCACTTTTCTAGTTCATCATCACCGTTCAATATATTTTTTAAAATCCTTAATAAAAAACATATACTTCATGATTCATATAACATAATTCTTGAATCCCAATATATATATACATTAATTATCCATCATTAATCTTAAAACATTACTTATGATTCATCATTTTATTCCTTAATACACCTTCCCTTGAATATGTAAAATTAATTATGTATTAAGGCTCCTAAAAATCAATTTACTCATTCTTCTTATGTTTAATGTAAACAATACTATTATAACATCACATACCTTTGAAATTTCTTCATATTCACCTTATCTTCAATAGTATAAAAAATCATTCATACCACCTTCATGATTCTCTTTATGAAATTTAAACTTAGGACCTTGATTTTCAAAATGAACATACCTTACACATCTGAAACATTC
Organism: Viscum album; assembly: GCA_963277665.1. Classification (NCBI taxonomy): domain Eukaryota; kingdom Viridiplantae; phylum Streptophyta; class Magnoliopsida; order Santalales; family Viscaceae; genus Viscum; species Viscum album. Next base: position 939,796,003 of record OY728150.1, read on the forward strand.
AATGTTAACCCAGTTACTTCCGGTTCCTTCAATTAAATAAGACCAGATAGCATACTGGGAGAAACCCTTATCATAGAAAAAAACCACATAATCATGAAAAAATACTTATATGTTGTATAAATCATGAAACATTATTTTAAATCTATGACAACATAGTCTTATTCTTATAGACATCCCTAGACATATCTTTAAAAATATCCCTAGGGATCTTACTAAAGTTTTCAAATCCTGGTTTATAATGGTTGACTAGACCTTTCATTTGATACAAACTATGGTAAACCAGACTTACCAAAAATGGATATTACATCACTTTTTATGAATATTCATTATATTACAAAAGTAAATGCCTAAGGACTGTAATTTTTTGGTGTCTTTGGAAACTTATAACATAATATTCTAACTTGATGAAATATCTTCAAAGTTTCCCACAAAGATCTTACCATTTAGTACTCCTAATTAAGACCATTATTCATAACCTATTGAAAAAGAAACATTAGAAAGGCTGATATCAGATTCTTAGTAAGGGTAAATAAAGGAGATCCATGACTATAACTTGATTATAATGATATGAGAACACAATTATAACATCTGAATATCAAAACTTGCATATCAAATATCATAATCTCAAGTCATGGCATAAGGATTGATAGTTAATAAGACATAAATCATAAATAAATTAGAGAGCATAAGACATGAGAGAATAACATAGTCATATGACATAAACACATAGCATGCACATCACCTTATAAAATTGTGAACATGTATAAATAGAAATGGGTTCAATCATTAAGTTAAGGATTTGAAATCAGGCCCTCGCATAATCTTATGGAAAAGCAACAGGGCACACACATAACATTGAAAACAAGTATTCAGGTTCAGGCACATCATTGTCAAAATCTAATCAAGTTCACACATAAACTTATGGAAATAGAACTAGGTCCATGTATAACATTTTAAACATTTAATCAGGTTCACTTGTAACATTGGGAACATGTAATATGGTTCATGAATAACATTGTGAACATGTAATAAGGTTTATTCATATCATTTGTAACATGTAATTATATCCATGCATAAACATATGTACATCCAATCATGTCCATCATAACATTATGAACATGTAATCAGGTTCATGCACAACATGGTGAACACATAATAAGGTTCACTAATAAAATTGTGAATATTTAATCAGGTTCATGCATAACATATATAATCATGAGTCATCCATCATTACCCAATTCATTGAAGGGATATATTTTTCCCAACCATCACATAATTAAATTATACATATGTATAGGTCCCACCCATCACATGATTAAATCATACAAACATGTTCAACAAGATCATAAACATTCATCATATAATAACCCATTAAATGAAATGGGTATCATAAAAATTTCATCCTATCATAATCTATGCTAAATATGAAATTTTCACAATCATTTATTTATAGAAATATCTATGAAAAGAAGTGGGTTTCATAAGTATTTTAACACGGTATATCCCGTGGAAGAGAAACGGGTCTCATAAACAACATGTCATATAAAACATAAAAAATTCCAATAAATAATAATAATGTTTTCCTTGGATCATATCCCTAGTAAATCAATAACTATATCATATTATTTCACTTTAGATAGATAAGAATTTTGAAATATCACTTGAAACATTTATTAAGGAAAATAACCTTTCTTAAAAAATCATTTTTTAGACATAAAAAAAATTAAAAAATAATTTTCCTTGAAAAAAAACATTAAAAACTTATGAATTAAAATTTAAAAACATTTAAAACAATTATTAAAGAAAATATCCTTTCATATTTGAAAAACACTTTTCAAATCCTAAAGCATTTTAAAAACCCTTTTCTTTAGAAATTACCTAGAAAACTTATAAATGAAACTTTGAAAACCATTTTAATAACTTTTTAAAACATAAAAAAAAAATTATTTTATCTGAAAATGATATTAAATTATTATTCAAAAAAATTGAATTTTTTTTTATAAAATATAGTTTTTTAATAAAACCGATTTTCGGTCAAAGAGATAAATAAGATCATATTTTCGTAAAAAATTCTTAATTATATTAAATACCAAAGAGTGAAAAAATGCTACCATTACATGTATATAACATTAATAACCATAGAAAAATAACGTTTGTGATAATTTCCTAGATATGGTTCATAATATTTCATCAATGGAATCATAATGATGAATAATTCCGATAAATGATGGGATTGTAGCAATAAAATATTACCACTTTGGTAACATTGAATAATAATATCAATGATATAATATGATTAAATAAATATTATATTAGAATTATATAAATTATATTCATGATAAAACTTTATTAAAGGGATTATATACACCTAATAAAAGAATATATGTGCATAACATAACATGTATCTCAAAGAAGGAAAATTGAGACAAAATTACTTTATTGATTTTTTAAATTTTGAACCATAAACCCCATGAAAGATAGATCATAAAAAAGATTTGTAAATACCCATAAATTTTAGGATAATAATCATATAATAAATTCATGGTTAGTATATACACCACACAAAATAAATGAGTGGTGAATATGGAAAAGTCTTGTAGGAATAAAAGTGAGACTAGAAATCCCCTTACTACTTGAGTAACTTTTGAATCATGAGATCTATAAAAGAATGAATTAAATTTAAACATTTAATATAATTAATTAAATTAAATTCATGATATAAAATTTCATAGGTATTTATATACACCACAAAAAATAAAGTACTGGTGAATATGAAATGTATCTCACATATATAAAAAGTGGGATGAAATTCCCTTACCTTAAGTATTCACTTTCTTCGTACACATTAAAACCTCATGTATAATAATTATAAGTTTATTATAAATCTAAAATATAAAAATATTATTATATATCATACCATAAATGGTTTCATTATGAATATATATTACTCTTTTATCAACAATTTCATGTTAAAGTTACGTTTTAGGTAATAACTGCTTTGTTTTTCGTACAAGTTTTGACTTGTTATTATTGGTCCTATTATTTAGATAATTATTTATTTATTTATATAATTTAAACCATAATATAAATATAAGATATATTTAGTATATATTTATTGATAATAATCTATAAAATTTATAAATAGGAAATTAAATACACTGTTCATGGAGACGGTATGCCATACGTACGCATGAACGTTGTTTCTATTTTCTTATCATATTGAAAAAAAGAAAAGTAAATGATTTCTGTTTTTGTGTTTGTATAATTACTAGAGTAAAATTATTATTTCATAAATATCATATAATTTTTTTAACTCATCTTTAAAACAATCCTTGTAAAGTGTGAACGAATCACCTCAGTTTGAGGAGGCGGTAGTCCGCACCTCCAAAAACTAAGTTATTGTATTCCCAAAAAATAAAAATCATGAAGTTATGTGTTATATATAAATTAAAGTAGAATAAATACATAATTTATATCATATATATCATATGAAAATATTAATTCCATCATTATTTCCAACCTTAATAGGTGGAAATGAATGAACGAATGATATTGGTTTGTGAGGCAGTAGTCCACCGTACACATGAATGATGATTATGTATAATATTTGATGAAATTTTGTGAAGGTGTAGGTCATAACCTTAACATAACTACATAGAAATATATTTATGATACTGAGGTTATTATAAGTTCTTGATATAATAATAATTTAATGGGTTGGAGAAATAAATGAAACAAAAGTTCTCATTAAATAACTTTACCCCTTCTTTGGGTAATTTCTTTTGGTTTGCACTAAAGGACTAACTTTGTTTGATTTATTAAAAATTTAGGATTATATGTTGAGAGGTGGGATTTTTTCAGACTATTTTTTTAGGTTTGGTACAATAAAAATGTATTTATATGTGTAAAGAAGTGGGGGGTGAGTGCCATTTTCTAGTAGAGGAGTGGTATTCTTGTTAATACAAAAACGTAAACATTATTGAGAGATATCTCTCGCATTATATACCCCAAAAAATGGTCCATTTTATTTAAAAGCTTGTATATGGTCGAAATATTTCAAGCCAAAAGATTTTCTAAATTTTTATAGGTTATTTGTTCCATTAAGTTGATGTTTAACCACTATGTAAACTCATTTTTACCTTAATCGCTATAATTAATTTTAATTACATTCAATAATTTTTTGTTAAAAAATAATTTTAACAAAAAATAAATTATGAATTATTATGTTTCAAAATATAGAATCTATTTTTGCAAATTTTAAACACATATATATAATAAATTAATTTAAAATTAATCTCATTGATGGGATGAGACAACGAGTTTTTAAAGTGAAAATGTACAAAAGTTTGAAATGTATTTATATCCAAATTCAATGTAGAATTACTAATAATGACCTAAATTGAATTAATATATCTTTAATTTATATAAATATACTTTAAAACAAAATATAATTATAATATAAATATATAAATAAATTATAATAAAATTCAGTTTTCAATTAAAATTCATTATTTTTCACTATTTATCAGGTAATGAAACTTCTTAAAAAATATAAAAAATTAACTGAAAGTAGTTTTTGATATTATTATTTAAAAAATTAATTTTAATTTTTAAAATATAAAATATAAAATTTTTAAAAATTGGTTTTAAAAAAATTCTACCATTAATAGTCTTCAAAACTATCTTTTAGAAAAATATTGCTTTTTATCCCAAAAATTGGATTTGTTCTTATTTTATACCTATAAAACATATTGAATAAATTTTAAAATATTTTATTAAATTTATAATATATATATATCAGTAATATCTTTAATTAATATTGATTAATTTAATCTATTAATATAATATGCCTTTATGAGACTAAAATAGTTTTTTATAAAAATGCATCCTTTATATTGAATTGGTTTTTATTTTCATTTATAAATAATTGATACTAAATAATTAATTTTATAAACATGTCTAAAAAATAGTTTCATGATTTAGTTAATATTATACATATCTTCCATTCCAACATCTAGGTGATAACTAAAATAATATTTTAAAAATAATATTAATAGTATATTGTAGTTTAATAAAACTCAGTCTTCAGTGTAATGCAATCTATCAAATGAACTCATCATTGTGTGAAACACAATCCAAACATAGATTTTCATGTATCAAAAGATAATCTAAGTGTTTCATGTAGCATTATATTAACTTGGTGTTGCATGGAATGCGAGGAAAACTTATTGTTTTTATATAACACTAGATATATTTAGTGTTGTGTGAAATTAAATATATCAAAAAGTTAAAATTAAATAGAAAATAATATTTCAAAAAAATAGGTGTTATATGAAAACTCATATTACTATCAGTTTGGGTATCACATTGCTAGTTCGGGTCGTGTTATGATGGTATCATAGAAGGTTTGTCTTAGGGATAGTGATTAGAGTTAGTAGGCATATGAAGATTTTATTTAGAACATAGTGAATTGATGTTAGGTGGGTCTTGAGTTTGAATAATAAACAAGGGAAAATAGTATAGATGTGGTGGATGATGTATCCATTTACTAGGACTTTGATAAACTATCAGATAACCGGGACCTAGAAGACATCAATTTTGGGAAATAATTAAATTTGTGCATGCATCATATAGGGGTTAGTTATGAAATTTCATGTCCTTCTTATATAAACTCATCCAGATATTCTCTAAGCCTTGTGGGTGTGACATATTTATTTTTGGGTTCCACCAATTTATATAAAACTTGTATATTGAGGTAGGGATATGATGATCCCATTCTTTTGATTTTTCCTCTCACCATCAGAAAGTGAGTGATGAGGTGGTATCACCCAAGGATTCGAGGTTAGCCCTATCTTCTATCACATTTGGTGTGGATATTTCTAATTAATCATATTTTAGTTCTTGATTGGTTAAATAATACTACAAGAAGAATATTTTTGTTGCATGTGTTAAAATAAAGAGGTCTTGTGATTTGTGAGGCGATCTTGATTCTTGCATGATTGGGGATGAACTAAAGTGTAGGAATCACATTTCCATAGATTCTATACATTCCCCACTAGATATCAATTTATATATTGATCTTCTTATATGGAACTATATGTAGTTAGTGAGTAATGCATTTCTCAAAATCATGATAATATTTTTCTACCATGGTTGGAGTTTTAGCTCTTATCTGGGAAGGAGTTATCATCAAAGGATGTTGAACCTTTCACAGGGTTTCAAGACCGTGTTTAAGTACATGTCAGTTTACAATGGATTTACGATGTGTTTTTTTTGAATTCTTGAACTATTGTTTTTTGAAATTATTGATTTTGGAATACTTTAGTTGAAAATATTTTTAATCTATTATTGAGATTCCTTGAAATTACACCTGTATAGGAGTCACTTGAACAAGACTTATAAAAGATAATCCATGTTTGTGGGGAGGGGAATGTTAGATTTTCCCTTTATGGAATCCAGAGTAGTGTTATGGATGGAATTATATTTCATTGTTAGTAAATTAGGGCATATAATTATCATAGACCGTGATGATTTTCGAGAGTATATCGGTGGACACCAGTGAGTAGTTTTGATGACCTAAGTTACAAGGAAATGTGCATAGTTTATGCCTATACTTGGGAGAAAGTTGATGTAAACCAGAGAATAACTTGTATATGTTTCCCTATAGATCCTCGTATTGTTTTTCAAAGTCACACATTGTTCACATAGTGTCATTTTTAAATTAGTTAGATATTCCAGTGGAACCTATGGGTAGATCATAGTGAGACAAGAAGTTCCCATTGATGTTTAGAGTTATCTACTGATCTTCTAGAGGAGTGGTTTTACCTCTAGTGGAGGAAAAGGCCTATCCTAAAAATGCCTTCATGATAGAGGAGGGGTGTCATGGTACTCATCATAGTGTGTATTTTTTACCCACTATGGGTATAATGAGGTAATTATAAATTGTTTTGATGGGTATTATATCTACAATGGTGATCAAGGGACCTAAAGGGTGGAAAGTTGAGCTAGTACATTAGATGTTATGTTAGATTTACCTTAGTTTGTGAGCATAGATTCATATTCCATGTTCATGGAGAATATATTAAATTCCTATGAATTTCATGGAAAGTATTTATTCATCTATAGGGTGATATATTGTTGACCTTCAGTTTGAATACAATGTATACATTGACTCATATGTTAGGGATGATGAGTGAATTATTAGAGAAACAGAGTACAAAACCAAATCTATCCTTGAGATGATAAGTGGTGGATCCTATCAAACCTTTTTGTTCATGTATTATGAAACCCATATTCATGGAGTTCTATTGGTCTACATGAACTGAGCCCTTGGAGGATAAATGAATTACAGAAGTGTAGTCATGTCATGGTGGTTGGCACATTCTAAGAAAATGACTCTATGTTCATTAAATAGTGGGTGCATGTGAGTAGTTGTCTCTAAATGTTGGTTAATATTTTTAAAAGTGATATATTTATCACCTCTAGTCAATAGTTTCATCATCACACCTTTCTTTTATGTTAATGATGTTATGGGTGTGATGCTTACTTTGTGTTAACATATAAATAGATTTTCTCATGATGAAGGCATTGAGGGTTTTCCCTAAAATTTTGGAATCAAATCATCCACTTCCTCAAGTGGATAATGATTCTTAACAGGCTCATGTGATTGGGATCATATTGGGAATTCTGATTGGATACCATACTTCTAAATAATGGTCCTTGGTGTGACTTTCCTAGTGGAATTGATTGGGTATACCTATACATTAGAAAAAAAATTGGTCTAGGGGTGAAGCTATATTAGATGATTGTAAATGTTTGTTTCTCAAACAGGTCATTTCCTTGGGTCTAGAGTTGACATAGCATGTCTATTTTAATGATCAGGACCATCTGCTTTAGATTCTGGTATATTGGGTCACCCGATGAAAAGTGTCATTAATTAGTTAGATGAGGAAGTTATTGTGAATTATATGTTACTTTACATATTTCACCAACAAGTGATGAAGAACCTAATGGGATATATTCAACTGAGGATGTGAATCTCCCAAAGTTCATGACATGAATATTAAAAACTTAGGGATGTGGGTGATGAGGTTTGGATGGAAGTACCATGTTGATCGTATTCTTATTATTAGAAATGATAGAGTTTTTTTTCTCATTGGAATGTTTTGGGATAGATTGAAAACATGATTCATGAAAATAGTATAGCCTTTTATCTTTTTTGATGTCATCATGGAAAATTGGTTATGTTCCTAGTAAGTAATTATGGATTAAATGGGCCACTATTTATAATGAACATCTAGAATTATCATTAAATGGTGGGGAAAAAGGTTCTCCCACTAGATTTACATTATTAGTGGAATATTTGGTGGTGATACTTGGAGGCTTATGGAGGTTTTATCTTACCTCGTAAGTTACAACAACTCTCCCAAGGGATGTTTTTTTATAATAGAGGTTGGTCAGTTTTTTCTCATGAATATTAATGTTTCGGTTCCCTTATTTATTCAAAGGAATTTGAGCCAAAAACATCATGGATGAATTAAGGTGTTCCCCTTTATAGATATATTTATATTGTTTTTTATTAGATCACGCATCTCTAAAGGTGTAGCCTTTTTGTTTGGTGGTGTAGAGTTTTTTGTGAGGATACATTCATGAGCATAATTGTTTTACAACTCTGATTTCTAACATTTCTAGAATGAATATTGTTTTGATGGGGAGGATGTAGTGACCCATATTTTCCCCCAATTTGGACATAGATCCATTTTTAAAGTTCCATCACTAAAGATAATCCCTAGGTTAAAAAAATTATTTTATCCTTGAATAAATTTTCCACAGGTTCCTTTGGTTCCAAAATATGGGGTTTACCCCTGGGTTGAGCCAGCATAGAAAAGAGATTATAGTGTGGTCTCAAAAATAATATAATAAAAATATTATGATATTCTTATTTCCTGAAAAATAGTTTTAGGTGAAATTATTATATCTTTTTAGGATATTATCATATGGATAAATTGATACCTTGGTTGAATCAAGAACAAGTGATATACCTTGGGTGGAACATAAGTTTCATTTTCATTAATGTTCTTAGATGTATGCTTCCATAGGAGTATTAATTATATAACTTAATTATTTAATTAATTGTTAACTAAGAGTTAAAACACTAAAATAAATCTATTAAATCCTAGATAAGATTCCCTTTTAAGGTTAGTTGTATCTATCATTTTAAAACCCAGAGGGATGAAAATTGGGAGTAAGTGGTAGAGAGAACCGAAGTAGAATTGATGTTAGATCGAGGATATGAATAGATCCATGGTGGTACCAATGATTTTATTATGTAGAAATAATGAAAAGAACTATGGTTTTCATAAGGGATCAATGTAATGACCATTTTCCATGTTGTAGGGGTTTGTTATTTTTAAATTTTACCTAGTTATTGATTATTTTCTAAGCATGGATCAATCTATCTAAGTTGAATCTGTGTTAGATATCGCACAACCAGTCAAGTAATGATTAATATCTTCTTTTATTTTCTGAGATATAATCCTAATTTGTTTATTTGATTTAAATAGTCATATATTATGGTATAATTCATGTCATAATCATCATAGCCCACTTTGTAATTTTATAGATTCCCCCCATTTTTTCTACCAAAATTCAAAACCAGTATTCAATTTTAGTTGGCTGTTCAACTATACTCTGGGAATAATTTTATTATGTGATCAAACAATGTCTTCATGAATCATTATGGTGCATTAAATATCAATAGGTGTGAAATGAATATGGTCATCGATGAAAATGGGATCTTCTTAAGGTGGAACGATGGAATCAGGTAGCTTTACCAGTGGTGTAGATGTATGGGGTGATGGGAATTTGATAGAATATAATATTCTAATATTTTGGTGTCCAAAATTTGACTCCCAATAGTGGTTAATTCTTGGATGATGTGTTTGGAAAAGTATTGCAATTAATAAGGCAGCTTATGGAGGAATAGAAGGTTGTTTTGGGAGATGGTGTGTGTGTGGGTGATACAAGGAGGTGATGATGATTCGATTTTCTAATAAATTATGGATAGAATACAAATTTCAATGGAGTTATGATTTTGGTAAACTCTTCTATATTAAATTTGGTTGTATCGCATGCTTGATTTGGTGGAGGAGGTGTAAAAACTAAGAAGCATGTTGAGGCTATGAATCGTCTAGAAATTTCATGACTATATAATGTGTAGTTAGAGAAACATAGGCCATGTGTCTCAAAAATTTGGCATTAGGATTTCTCTATGAGTTAAATACCATGTGATTTTAGGGACAATTCCACACATTGTGTGACCCTATAAGGCTAACTCATCATGTATAGGGAGTACACAACCATGAAACCTAGGTGGATTGCATGTCGTGTGGCCTAGGGCCACACCTCGTATACCCCTGGTGGAACAAAACTCAAGAAGTGAGGTACATGTTAAGTTACAAACCCAATACTGCACAGTTTTCAGATCACTTCACATGTCTTATAGCTAGTATTTTACATTACTTAGATAATGGAAGTACATATCTTGGTTATTGACTAGTGGGGACATTCCATGTGCCCTATTGGACATACCATGTATTTTCTGTAGCTTTCACTAGGGCCTTATAGTATTCCTCTATGAGAAAATTTTGACATAGAACATAGTGTTGGACTTATTTATGAATCTAGAGATGATAATAGAGGTGATGCTATCAGGATTTAACACATTATCTTCATAGAGATTAGAATATTATTTCATAAATTAATGATGATTGGAAACCCACTATGATAGGAGTGTTCATCAGGGTGCAGTGTACTCTTACCATACCAAGTTAGGGTTAGTAGTCTTCCCAATGAGATTAGGGCATGGTAACATCTACTTATAAATAAGATATGGTAGGTATCCCCCATAAAACTATTTTTAATGAGATCCTATATATGTTGGGTTGGTATCCCCGCTATCTAATGAGATGAGGTGAGGTTTGGGATCTTTCACTGGGGTTATAATCCCCCCTATATCACTAGGGGTGTTGTATTCTCCAATATAGGCACAATTAGGTTCTACGGAATGATTTTTTTTATTATATGATAATTGGTTTTTTGTTCAAGCACCAAAGGTATCAATTCACTCTTATCTAGAAACAAAAATTCTCCTTAATGATTTTTTATAAGAGGGTGGATATTAAAAGTTTCTGAAATTTATACTTTTACATAATTTGTGATTTTTAGGCACACTATGGGTTAGTTTTAAGATGTGATGTTGTGTTTTTACTATCAATTATAGGCTTCTATGATTTTTCTATAATACAAGAACCTCCAGGTCCTCATGTGAGGTGGATTCAAGTATTGGGGTTTCGATAACCATGATATATTAGCATCCCTGATACATCTAGTAATTGATCATATCTAGATTATTCTTCTTGAATTATTCTCAAACATACCATAGTTACAAGAAAGTGAGATGACTTAGTGTTTTGGTTTACCTTATTATCACCCTTCTAGGAACCTCATGTTCTAGGAGTTAGGTTTATTGTTTCTCTATGATCCCTTTATAATTTTGTGGGAATCTTTCATAGTATGTTTATACTCTTCCCTCCATGGGCCTTAGCCATATACTTGTTGTGTCTATGCTGATGAGAAAAAGTTCATTGATGGTCTTTTTCACATGGATTTGATGTGGCTTCTTCCGAGTTGACGTTTGGTGGCTATGAAGGATACAACATAGGTATATCCCAGTGGTACTAGGAGTTGATTGAAGTTATTGATGATCATGTTTAGAGAGATCTTGTTACAAGGGCATCTTCATTATTGTTGGTTTTTAGTTTTTATTTTAAGTTTTTGGGAACTTATTTTTCCACTTTTAATATTACATTACCATACTGGTGATCTTTTAGATCTCAAAAAATTCCCCCTATATGTGTTATATTTAGTCCAGTTGGTTGTGCTTCTATATATCTCATTGATTTTGTTTCTTACCATATACATTGAAGATGTGATATTGGTTCATGTTAGTATATACTAAGGTATACCATATTATTATATATGCCTACTCAGTACTAGTCACTATCCCCTGGCCTATTGGAGGCAGAATTGGGGTGTCACTTTTGACTTACTACTTGTCCGGGTGGGGCCCTATTGGGTTGGATAATGTCAAGGGTAGTGAGTTTGAGGTATGTAGTGAAATGATTTGAACATGGTGGAGGTGAATTAGATCGGTCATTATACATGGAGGGATGGGAGATAACATGTGGTAGTAAAAAAGGGATATGGTGATGGGTAGGGGTACTGGAAGTTACTAGGGTTGACATTAGTGGATAAGGATATCAATGGGTGTTTGTATTAAAGGTGGGGAAGGGAAATGTATGGGTCTTGAGAAGGGGGGATTGCTGTTATGGAAATGGTGAGGGATATGGAGATAATGTGTTTTATTTTTTATATTTTTTTATTTATAAACTATTAATCTTATTAAATGGTTATCAATGACAATACATTTCACCACCACTTATGGTTACCTGCTTTTTCCCTCCTCAAATACCCTATTATTTTGTAATGATAGGATGGAGTCATATTGTTGGTCTAAATCATAATTCATTGGTAACTTACACTTTTTTTACATATTCATTATTTTTTTTATTTTTTTAGTTCTTAATATATATATATATATATATATATATATTTGTGTGTTTTTTTTGGATTAATAAGTTTTTTACTAATCAATTTATTGCAAAATTCAATGTGTACAAAAGAATGTGTGATTGCACTGTTGGAAAGGCTTTTAGTGAAGGTAAGTGAAATATTATAATATGTATATTAATTATTTTGAGTGAAAAAACTATACAATTAATTATTATTTTAATATGAAAAATTTTCAGGAGATATATGGTTCAAATACTCGCATGTGGGAGAGTCAAAATAAGAACTAGGTTAGGGAGGATGATGGCTAGAGATTATTTGATTTTTACATTGATAAGGATTCATGTATTTGGGGAACTATTACTAGGAAATGAAAACTAATCAATATTTGTTCATGGTTGATGTTATACTATTATTATAGTACTAAATTAATATCACCATCGATAATTTCAAAAGGATTTTAAGGAGAGTAATTTTTTGTTTTCTATTATATAGTGTAAAATAGGGAAGAGATCTTCAGATTATATTATTCATAGGTTAATGAGAGAGTAGGAAGAGAAATAACAAAATCACTACCAATAAACTAAATATATATATATATATAATCAAATAATAGCCTTAAGTTTTCTGATATAGTTCCTACTACCACCACCACATAACAATGTCATTATTGTGGTCCCCCATTCCCCCCGCATTCATACCCATCCATAGTGATTTTTATATAAATTGTTTTCTTAATTTAGTATATAATATTTGTTTCATAAATCTATAGTAATATATCATAATTTATTTCATAATTTATTTTTTTTATTTTATGATGGGTTTACCCATAACCACTAATATTTGAGTTTTTCATTGTGAAAAAAATATCATTGAAAATGTGAAAAAAAATTTAAAAAAATATTATGGATTTTTTTATATGGATTTATCATATAAAAACTATATAAATTACTTTTTAGTGACATATTATTTGTTTGTATCAAGCCCTAGAATTTATTTATTTTTGAATTCTGATGTTAGTTTCCAATAACACCCCTATATATATTATTTATGATGGAATTTTGTGGAAGGTTAAAATTTAGTTTTTGATTTTATACAACAATTTATTTATGACGTACATTCATCAAAAATAGACAATAATGATAATAATAATAATAATAATACATATTGTGATGGGCCTAATCCATCATAATTGATTAATTTTTTTGATTTTTCATTTTAACATGTTTCCTTAAAGAAAACTAATCCTATTTCAAACACTATTAGATGTATTTCCCCGACCATGGTGTTTTTTATTTTAGAAGTCCCATTTAGTGTTGTTTATATATAGGTATTTAGTTTAATTTTATTATTAAATATTGATATATATTTTCAAAAACAAATACAATAGTAAATATTGTTTAGGATATTAGTGGGTAATGATTGTATGAAATTTCTTAGATGATAATATATGGAGAGGCACATTACAATGTCCCCCATATTAAGTGTATATTTTCCCCTACTAAATCAATAATACTCTGGATTTCAGATGAATACTCTTTAGGAAACAAAGATGGATCATTACTCTACACTAATACTTAGTAGAGAGAAACCCTTGAAGATAATTTTAAAATAAGATATTAAGATAAGACTATTTTTAATACATGCCAACACAAACTCTTTGATGTTTATAGTATAAAAATAGTAAACTCAAATCATTATATGGATTTGGAGTGGTTGAAATTGTGTTTTCCATTACACGGATACTCCATTTTATATGCATGGAAGTGCCTATTCAGATAATCCAACTTTCCCAATTATATTGGGTAGACACCAATTCCATAAATTCCTGACTTATCTAAATCTAACCATTCCCATCATATTGAATTTAATCAAATAAGTGGATCATATCACACTTTCACAGGGAATGGATGTGTCTATTAGATCATATCCAATCAGATCAACCATCTAGATCATACTTGTTTAGTAAACTGGGTCGAAAAACTGTCATATGAATTTGGTATTAGTCCCATGTTGGATTGACCCTAGTGGTCTATCAAAAAAAATAAAGTCACCTTTAAGAACCTCTCACCCATTCGGTGTGGGATGTGAAAATTGTACCATCAAAGCACTAAATTTTTTTAGATCATTCCCATACATATAAACATTGTGGTTAACCTTCTATAGAATATTGTAATATCTAAATTTGTCATTTTAAATAATAAAAAAAGTTTCCCCTCTTATTAAAAGGTCTCAACTTTATTCCACTTTTCAATGTGTAATTCCCAAAAAGTATGCCCCTTTAAAAAACTATAATTTTAAAGTATTCTAAAAACAATATGAAAACATCAACAATCCCACACCATTTTAAAATATTTTAATAGAACCTTTATAAATTTAATCATTATGATCTCTTTTAGAAAATTCATAAATAAAGGTATCTCTCAATTTGAACCATTATATAGTAAAGAATAATTAAATCTAAATAGTTAAATAAGTGTTCACTTACTTGATCATGTAACTCTTTTTATCTTCTAGATTCATATTATACAAGTATATTTAAATTCAACTATTATTCATCTACTCTTACACTCCATTATGGTCTGGTGTCTCTTATCCATTAATGCATGTTTGAGTGTGAAATTCATAAGCCCTTTGGGGAGACCCTACTCCTGAATTCACATAGTTTAACCAAAAATATTTTTCATGTCAGAAAATATTAGATATCCTTGGTTCATTAAGAGTTCTAAACTCACCTTGTTTTTATCATTAGAACCAAAAACTATTCTACTTGGATGTAATATACCTTTGGTGCTTCCTTCACACATAAGATAGAATTTCTTATATTGGACTTAGACATGGGAAATTATCACAGGTTTATTTAATGTCCAATTATCAGTGAATTTTTGAAAATTTAATTAACCCCATCTCTGATGAAGTTTTTTACACCCACTCCCTTGAAATTACCTTTATTATTTTATCCAAAAAAATCAAGCTTGATCTAAAAATGTCCATGGTTATGATACAATATTTTATCAAAAGTATGAAATATATTTTCTTGAGAATAATGTGTCTTGATTTCCCATTATAGGTATTTTTGTGTTCCCTGGTCAACATTGCTTTACTATAATAGTGTATAAAAACCATAGAAATTATTATAATACACAGTGGTATATTAGATAAGAGAGATCTAATTCATTACACTTTTTTCCATTAACTAAAAAATCTATAAACTAAGAAGCCATTGTGTATTCTATTATATAAGTTTATATATTTTATCCCCAATTGATCGTAATAACTTAAAGTTTAAAGGACCAAACAATCATAGAAGATTTATTCTCATTATTAGTAATTAATATTTCATTGAAAAAAACTTCCACTACCCAGGGTTTTACATTATATCATATATAAAAATCTAACATGTCCTTTAGATAATTGAGTACTATTTTTTTGCATCCCATTATGAATAACCTCGATTACTTATATATCTACCAAAATTTGCAACTATATATATAATACCATATATTGTGCTAGTCATTCCATGTATGATAAACCCAATTAACCTTGAATATTCTAATTGAGAAGCTTCCCAATTGAGATTTGGTAGCATCCTACTCCAAGAAACATGTGAAGTATAAACCAATGAATAAGACAACTATAAAAACCTATTTAAAACAATTTCATTAGAATTATATTAATAAATAAATATCAAAATCTTAATACTCATAATCTTAATTCGAATTAGATCATTTTTTTCACCCAAGTCTTTCATGTTAATGATAATAGACCAAATAGACTTGTCCTCATTTACTTAAATCATTTAGATCTAAAAATTAAAATGGCATCAACAAGTAAAAAAAATTATGATACCTTGATTTTTATGGATCCTAATATAAATAAAATTCTTAACATGGTAAACTAAATATATTTTTACAAAATTAGTTTATTTAATATCTCATTCCATTGTTTCAGTGACTTTTTAAACTATATATGGAGCATACACATTTACAAACAGTATTTTATTTTCCAGCTACTATAAATCTTTCTAGTTGCTCCCTTAATATTTCTAAATCCCATTCACCATTTGATAATATTTTTTTAACATAAATTTAATGAATTTATGAAATATATGTAGAAGTTAAAGTGTGGATTATTATAATATAAGTATTCCAAGCAACGGGAACTAAGGTATCGAAATAATTGATCCTTTCCCCTTAACTAAACCCCTTATCTAACAATTTAGTATTATACGGTTTGACTATACTATCAACATTTATTTTCCTCTTACATACCTATTTACAACCTATTGGTTTAAACCATATAGAAGATCAACTAATATCTGAGTATCGTTCCCAATTATAGAGTCAATTTCATCATTTATTGTTTCATTGTATATTTTAGGATCTAAATCCATATTAATAAAACTTATAGTTTGTGTAACGGTACTATCATTAAATCATTACAGTAATTACATATAGAAATATTATCCATGTATTTTTATGATTCTTCATCATTAACTTTTAAAAAACTCCTCAGTAATATCATCTTATGATAATATTTTATCTAATCCACATTCCAAATTTTGAACACTCTTAAGTAAAGGGGTAAACCTTGATTCATCAATTATAGGATCTCTTAACTAAATAACTATATTTAAAGGTACTAGAACATTTGATTCTGCAACAATAAATCTATAATATTTTGAATTCTATGTGTATCCTAGAAATATATATTTTTTACATATTTTACCCATCTTTTCCCTTTTTTGTTTTAGGTACTCTTATAAATGTGTGACAACAACAAACCTTTGAATAATTGTGTTTTGGTTTCCCATTACTCCATAATTAATATAATTTATATCCTTCCCTTTATGTAGGATCCTATTCAGGATTTAAATCATAGTAAATAATTCAAATCCATAAAATCCTCATGAAGAAACAATGGTATACCTCATAGAATTAACCATTTCAATTAAAATTTTGTTCTGTCCTTAACTTCACCATTTTATTAAGGTTAATTGGGATTCATCATGTCATGTATGATTTCTTGTGATTAAAACAATGATTGACTATAATATTCTACACACATGTTATATCTTTGTATTTTATTTATAATCTCGCATTGGTTTTTACCTCCATTTTTTTGATTTTAAATTAATTTGTAACTTTTTATTTGACATCTAAAATATGGAAATGTAAAAATATTGATCAATCATCAGTGAATGTTATAAAATAATTTTTATTACCTATAGTGGGTGTCAAATTAAAATAAAATGAATTTCATTTTAATTATTTCAAATAAATTAATTTTCCCCCGGTATAGTAATAAATTATTTCCTAACTATTTTAGTTTTCATAAAATTCACACATTTATGATCATTTTTATCCATGCAAGATAAAAATTCCATTTTTTCATGTTATTAATTTTATTATATTTAAGTCTCAAAAATTATTATTCCATGAATCAATAGTATATAATAAATAGATAGAAATAACATTTATATTTAATTTGAATAATTTGTTTTATAGATAAACCTTTCTAATAAAGATCCCACCCTTGGATAAAATAAGTTTTTATACCTAAAATACAATACTAAACCCATTATTCTTCAATAATATTCCCAAAACAAAACTCTTATAAAATTTGGGATCATATAAGACATCATTTACTGGACTAATCTTTCCCATTGTAAACTATATATTTCCCACACCCTTTTTAAATACATTTATTCATTCAGAGTTTTCCATGTATAGTGATGTCCCATCATTGATTGATTCCATACTCTCGAAGAGAGATTTATGTCAGGATGTTATGTAGTAAACCTTTCCTTCTCTCTTAAATAATTAGATATAAATATAAATAAGGAAATAAATAAAGGAAATTAATAAAGCGATGTATAGTGTTTTAGGGAAAAGAGATCCCTTAGTTCACTCCACCAATGCTCAGCTCCACGAGCTTGGTAATTTTCACTAGTAGATCCTCTTATCTAGAGACCTATAGAAAAGGAAACTAAGTGCAGGTAGTTGAAACCATATAAAAATTTTATAGGGTCTTCTCGTTCTTTTAAAAGGAACCAAAAATCCACAACATAGTGCAAGAATATGACAAATACGACTTTGTCCGAGCAGTCGAAATTCTACCAGGACCGAGTCCAAGCATATGATACTATAATAAATCAATAGATATTTATTTAATTTAAACCCTAAGTTAAAAATCACAGTTACAATTTCATCTGACAGATTTAATTGATCTTCAATATCACATAGCAGCAAATATATCTTTAGTGTTTCATAGAAATTCTGTAAATAGTGATAGAGAAAACACCAGACATATGTATAAACATGTTTCTCTCCAAAGTGTTTTTTTGACCAATTCCTCATCGATATTTTAGAAGAAGATATAATAACAAAATGTAGTATTAGTGACAACAATAGCAGTGACTTGACCAGATAGATCAAAATGTGTATGTCTCCAAAGTGTAGCTCTGAAGGTAATGACACACTTATTGCATTTCAATAATATATTTTACTTATGTATATATCCTCTTTACTATATGTATATTTTTTAATGAATATCATCTTGATATTTATATTATTGAATGAAAAACTCCATATCAAACCATCTCCAGAAATATCACACAATAAATAATGAATATTAGAATTAAAAAAAACATTCAAAATATTCATAACATCCTGTAAGAATATAAATGATTTAATCCATTGAATATGATCTTTTAAAAAAACCTAATGATCCTTTAAATTAGTCTCAAAATAGCTTTGAATAGATCTTTACTTTCGTCAAGACCATTGCATAAATCTCAGAAAATATCATAGATTTTAAAATTTCATCATTGAATATTCAAATATAGGGTTCCTTCATGTGGTGACAGAACTCCAAACATAGGGTTAACAACATACGATTGATCACAAAAGTAGGTTTGATGTACCAAATGTTTTTTTCCTCAAACATAGGGTTGATTCTTGATGTAGGGTTTTTTATCCATATTTTTTCAGTAGTGTAGGGACATGATCCATATGTTCTATTTCAAATATAGGTTTGTTGAACCATATGATACAATTATATACTTAAGGTATGAACAATGGTTATATAATACATTTAAACATGTCTATAATACTTCAAAAAAATATTCCTCATAGATCAATTATTTGAATATATTTCCAGAATTAATATTCTAATGAATAATAATTTCCTGAAATTTAATTAATAGAAAATTCATTAGTAACATAAATATAGGAGTTCTTTAGCATCAAACCCAAAAATAAATCAACAAAATTTTTGAATCGAGATATTATCAACAATATCTTTTTTTTTATGATCACAAACCCCACGAAATAATATTTCAAATTTAAAAAAATTTTAGAAAAATCCAAAATAAATTTCTCCCCTGTTTTATCTTTTTAATATCTCATCCATAAAGGAAACTTATCCCCATTATCCCTTTATATAATTTTCCTTATAGAAAAACAATTACCATATTATAAGGATCAACAATTCTCACCCATGTTAAGGATATTAAGTATATATTTCTCCAACTTCCCTAAAATGATAATGAAATTAAAACTATAAAAGTATCCCCCATTTTGTGACATTAAAATTATAATAGTTATAAAATTAACTCCCCCTAAATTCATGATTTCTTAAAAAGATTTAAATTTTATAAAAATTAGTATAATAATATATTTAATGAATAAAATTATGGTTTTATTAGAAACCCCCCCAAGTTATAGCATAAAATATATTCAATGAATTGAAAAATTTAAAACAAAAAATCACATGAAATAACAATAAAACTATAATTATTATTTTATTATTATTTTTACTCAGAACAATAAAATTATTTATGAGATAAAATATTAAGTTCATGCTCATGTAGGATAACTTTAAAAGGTTTAAAAAGAAATTATGAAACAACTTATGGAACATATTTTTACTAATATATATATATATATATATATATATATAGTGTATATAACATTGAATATAAATAAAAAAATAAAATTGAAGGGCTTAGAAGGAGTGGATGGTTTATATGAACATTCCAAAATTTAAAATTTTCACTAAAATCAGCTAAAACTATTCATAGTTATCTTATTATTTTTTAAATATCTTTTGTTCTATGATATGAATAGTACAAACACTTTTCAACCACAAATAGTTTCAACTTATCAAGATCTATCTTTGTAACAACTTTTCTTCTGAGTAACTTCATCTATATTATCATATCTACCTTAAAAGATTCAATATATTCTTTTGAGATCAAACTATTTTTCATATTTTAATATTCCCTTTTTAATGAATAAAAACCCATTTTTGATAAATAATATTTTTTTATTTTATCATACGACTTTATAGATGCAACTAAATCATCTTGTAGCTTTACTTTTTCTTTATTCAATGTTTTATCTTTAAACAGAATCTCTTTATAAGATATATGAGAATAATAGACTTCAAATTATTCATGAGTATGAACATCCCTATTTATCTTAGAAGAATTTTCAAATGAATCTTCAATATTCAAAACTGGATGTTATTTTAACAAAACAGAAGGATAACCTTTTTTTATTTTGTGGGAAATATTTTCTTCTAAACTTAAATTAATTGATCTCTCCATCTTTATATGATTGGTTTTATAAATCCTTTGAACAAGATATTTCAAATAAGAGAGATAAACAAAATTAAAAGTTTTAATAATAATGTTATTTGATTTTAAATTGAAAATGATGGGTTTTTTTGACACAATATACACAACGCTTAACATTCTCGAGTTGAAAATTAGGGTATAATCATTGAAGATTTTAAATTTTGAAATGACATGTTACGTAAGAAAAATTTTCTTGCTATGTAAATAAATAATTTAAAAAAATATATATAAATATTTTAATAGGTTTAAATACATAAAATATACATTCTTTCAAAATTATACTATATTGGTCAAAAAAATTAAAACATTGCTCTTGTGACATTTCAAAATTTCTAACAAATCAATTGTTCTCACAAAATAGACTTAGACTATATTTAAAGAGTAAAGAATATTATTTATCCAATTTTAAGAGATATCTTTCTTTATCTATATAAATTATTTAATGAACCAGCAGGACATAGATGTAAAAATGAAATACTTCCTAGATCAGTGATTTTTATAATGGGGAATTTTTTGATAAAGAATTACTTCACTGTTGTTCCATCCTTTCATAGATACTTTTAAATATACTTTGATTAACCACTTAAATAGTTTACAATTCATCTTTGTATAAAATTACTACAAACATAAAATACAACTTATTTTTATTACCCATATGATTTGGGTCCAGCAGTGTTAGCAATTAAATTTCTAGGTTACAAAACTTGTTTATTTTGAATTGGAATTATACTATTCAAGTTAAAAAAGTATTTTATGTAAAAAAATTGACACATGAAATTTGAGGTTTTCTAAAGAAAAAATCATTTTTAAAATGATCATTAATACCATAATAATAAAATTTTTCAGTATACATATTTTTGTTTTTCAAACTAATATCAAAATGATTCTTATATATTTTTAGTATTTCACCATTACTTCTTATTCCATATTTTCCTTTTTGAATTTAATTATTTATCAAGGATTTGATTTAAATATTTTAATCCTTTTATCAGAATACTATAATATTTTTCTAGATTATTAACTTCAGCCAATAATTATTTAATCGTAGTATCAAGTTAATCATAAGAAATTTTAAAAGAATTAGATATTAAATCTATAAACTTTTTTGAAAAATTTTCCTTTTCTGATAAAATGGTTTCATAATATTATCTAATTTTTCGATGGAATTTATTTGAGGATTCATATTTTTATTATAGAATAAATAAATATCTATTTTATTTATCATTAGAATGTTTTCACGGCTAGATTTTTTAGAATAAGAGGATTATACCTTATGATCAGTATAGGCATTAAGACATAACATTTGTCTTCTATGCTCAGTATCAAAATATGTAGAAGATTCATCATGTGAACCATAAGTATTAAGCCAAGTAGATTTTATAATTTTATTTCCATTTCTCTTATAATAGGCTTTCCTTTGAGATTCATGTTAAGGATAATTATCCATTTTATTTTATTTTTCTTTCATTCAATGCGTTCATTTTATTTATTCCGTTTATTTTTATTTTTGTAAAATTTCTCAAATATTTTAAAAATATCTAATAATTATTTGTCCAAATATGAGTGACTTGAATTAGATGATTCATCCATATTAGTTTAGATATCTGCTTCTTTTTTTTACATGATTTTCACATAGAGCCTCCATCTCCATTTCATACATCATTAAAGTTCCAATCAATTTTTTCATAGATAATTTTTCATTACTGTAGATTAACTTATAGTTATAGATATTCCATTCCAATTTGAGGATAGTACTATGATTACTTTAATCACTTGATCTTTTTGTGAAATTGGATCTCCGAAAGTAGCAACATTATTGACAATTTATGTCACTCTTCCATTCATTTGAGTGATGGTTTCATCCTCATACATTCTGAATGAATAATGCATTAGTTTTATAGTATTTTACCTTAATTGTATGATATTTTATGATCCTTCATAGGCAAAAACAATATTCTACCACATATTATATGCATTAGGACATTGATATACTCGATTTAATTCATCTGTCCCTAAACCATACACAATAGCATTCACAACTTTTTAATTGAGATTGTATTCATTTTTAGGATCACTATTTCGATCGTGAAAAACTTCCTTAGGGATATCATAAGGCTTAACATCCTTCATTCAAAACATTATTATGAGATTTTTTAAATAAATAATCATATGTCCTTTTCAAAATCCATAATTATTACTATTAGATTAATAAGAAAGGATCATCGACATAACTTATCTAGAATCATTCATTTGAATATGTCTTCATTTGAATATTTAACTCAATATTTTTATATCCAGTAAATATTTAGAAGAACATTCTGATATTAATTTTTAATATCAGATAGGAAAAATTAATTTTCAAGAAGAAAATATACCAGTAGATCCCAAACTGTGATACCAATTATTAGGTTGGGATGATGAATAAGAAGATAAAGAAACAAGAGGGGTAAATTGCATTCTTCAAAAACATTGATAGATTCATAACACCTCTCTTGTTATGTAGTGAACCTTCTTTTATCTCTTAAAGAATGGGTGAGAAAAATAAATAAATAATGGAAATGAACACATTGATGTATAGTGTTTCAGGGGAAAAAGATCCCTAAGTCTAGTCCACCAATGATCAAATCCATGATCTTAGTTATTTTCACTAGAAGGACCTATTATAAAAATACCTATAAAAAATAAAACTAAGTTCAGTAATTAGATAGATTATAAGGATTTTATAGAGCATTCTACTTGATTTTCAAGGAATCATAAATCCACAACTTGGTATAAGAAGGTGACACTTAACCACGACTGAGTCCAAGAAGTTGAAACTCTACTACGACTGATTCTGAACAGCCAATACACAAGTTAATCAATAGATATTGATTTAATTGGAATCATAGGTTAAACTTCATAGTTTCAATAGAAATTGACATATGTAATTTATCTTCAACAGTACACAACATCAAATAGATCTTTAACGTTGCATAGTCTTTCTGAAAATAGTGATAGAGAAAATGCCAGATTGATATGTAAACATGTATTTATTTAAAGTTTATTTTTTTATAATGCCTCATTGATCTTGTTGAAGAATATATAATAATAAAATGCAGTAGTAGTGATAGCAGCATTAGTTAGTTGATCAGATAGATCAAAACATGTATGTCTCCAAAGTGTAGCTCTGAATAAAATGACACACTTGTTGTATTTCAAGAATTTATTTTTTATATGTATATCACCTATTCAATATATTTATATTTTCTAATGAATATTTTCTTGATATTTATACAATTTATTGATAAGTTCTAGGTCAAAATAGATCTATAAATATATCACAATAAATCGGGAATATTTGGATTCAAAAACATTCAAGAGAATTGTAACTTCCTGTACGAATATAAACAATTCACTCCATTGAATTTTAGCCTTTAAAACAATCATAATGAGCCTTTGAATTAGTCTCAAAATATATTTGAATATATCTTTACTTCCATAAAGATCATTGCATAAATCTCAGATAATATTATAGATTTAAAAACTTTACCGTTGAATATTCAAATGTATGGTTCCTTCATGTGATGAAAAAACACCAAATGTAGGGTTAATAAGTTATGGTTGATCAAAAAAGTATGTTTGATATACCGTACTTTTGTTCCCCAATCATAGGTTTCATTTCAAATATAGATTTTTTTATCCATACATTTCATATATCATAGGGTACATAATCCATACGTGTTGTATCAAATGTATTGTTACTGAACCATATGTTACACTTACAAATATAGGGTATGAAAAATATTTCTAAACATATCAAGAATACTTCAAAAATTATTCCCCATCAATTAATTACTTGAATAAATTTCCAGAGTAAATATTCTGATGAATAATAATTTCATGATATTAATGTAACGACCCAAACTTTTTAAATAGTATATTAACTTACTCTTAACGATTTAATAGAGATGTTAATTGTTAATGCAGAAAGAGGAGTCGATGGCTTCATCCAGTAGACTCGAACCTTATGAAGCCCACTTATCAGAGCTTGGGAAGGAGGTGGCATCTTTGGGCTTCACTTTGGACCAAGCCCAAGCCGAACTCCAGTGTTTCAAGCTTGAACGGAAACACCTACGGGAGAAGTTCAAGTTAGTAGAGATTACTACTAGGGAAATGTTATCTGAGCCTCCCTCAGATTCTCTCACCATAGCACACTTTACACTTAGGTCATATGCCGGTGTTATAAGGGGATATGTGACGAGACCCTAGCTTCTTTGTGTAATCCTCTGGGATGAATGAACTGAGATTTCTTCCTTTAGTGATGTTTGTGAAATTTCAAATGTCCAGATAATTTTAGGATGTATTTTATTGATGCATTTTGAAAAAAGGATATTTTAAAATATTTATGTAAACCCTAAATAATTAATGATGTGTAATGATTTTCAAAAAAATGGTCTTCTGCAAAAGTGTTCAGTAAGGAATTTGGAGTCTAATAAGATCAACTTAATTTTTGATGAATAGAAAATTATGAATAGTGATTTTATGCTTAGGATTAGTAATGTGACCAAATGGATTAGTAATTTCACTCAAAGAAAGTTTTAATATAATTTAGACACCTAGATTAAGTAATGCGATTCAATAAAATGGGTAAATAACGGTTTCATAAATTATTAGTCAAGTATTAGTTTTTTCGGGTGAATAGTGTTTTTTAATTAAAAATTTAATTAAAAATAATTAGAAAATTATTTCTAAAAAGGACTTTATTTTTGAACTCAGAGCATCGATATTATGTTATGGTAATTTTTGGGGATTTTTCTGAAAAAAATGAATTCTCGATGAATAGTGCTTTTATTAAAAAATTAAATTCAAAATATTTAGAAAACTATTTTTTTAAAATGGAGTTCATAATTTTAATTAGAGCATCGATATTTGGTTAAGGAGAAATTTTAGGATTTTTCTGAGAAAGTTGAATTTTCAGTGAATAGTAAAAATACAGTTTTAGGGTTTCGGTATGTTTAATGACATCATAACTGTGTCATGATGATGTCATGAGATATTTTAAGGTTTGGCCGGTCAAGGGTGATGAATTATTGTATTGGGGGACCCATGTGGCCTAACTCCATGGTAAATGCCATGGGAGAGCACATTGTTTTGAGAAAAGCACTTGTGAGGTGTCCCTTGGCCATTAATGCCTTGTCCCCTCACTTTCCCTATAAATGCCCACCCTTTACTCCTTTAGTTTTCACTCCCAACTCTCCCCCAACGAAGTTCTGGTCTCCTTACCTCCCAAGGAGTCCTCTCAAGGTGCCCCCAATCCCTCAAGGTCCAAACCTTTGTGTTTTAAGAGTTACGTTTTAAGGTAAGGGATCCGACCTCTCTCTTTCTTATCATGTAATCTCTTTTATGTCATTCCTTTTATGCTCCATGTTCTTATGTGAGAGGATGTTGTTTTATATTCCTATTAGTGCCCTTTTCATGTTTATATGATGATATATCCCCTCTTACACTCATCATTTTGTTTTATGAAAGTTTAAGTGACGCCGATAGGCTGCCGAATTTTTAAGGAATTCTTTCACCCTTCTCATTTTTCAAGTTCGATTTTCATGTCAACCCTTTCAAGTTCCTTTTTATTATGTTGGGGTATGATCTCTATATCTATCATACTGATATCTTATTATCATATGATGATAGACCCTATTTGATCTTGTCAAATCATTTTTATTGAAGTTTAAGTAACGTCGTTAGGCTGCCGAATTTTTATAAGAGAAATCTTATTTTTGTCTTACTTCCATGTTTTTCATTTCAAATGGTATTTCCTTAAAATTTCATTACCGTGATTCATATCCCTTATATTCGGTCGTAATACTATTTTTATAGATCATTTATGAGTGGGTGACCCATGTCCCCTCTCTTTTCAATGTTTTCTAAAACCCTGTAACGTAGCTGTTATGCTGCAGAATTTTCGTCTCAAAATGCCTCTCTCTTTTTCTCAAAATTATTTTATGTTATTAAGTGTATACTCAAAGCTCCTATTTCTATAGGGGTATTCACATATATATCAAAATGTGCTATTTTAAATTCCGGTATTTACATACATGAAACCCGCTTTCCCTTTCTGTGGGTTTAAAGTGACATAAAGATCATGTCTTTAAAGCAGTTTTTAAAACGTTATGATTATGAAATGAAACCCATTTGTTTTATGCTATATGGGTTGTTTATGAAATTATTGATGATGATATATGTGGCTCACATGATTATAAATACATGTCAAGGGTGCGCCCAGATATCGCTCCAATGCATTGGGTAAAGACTTAATCTCTAGAGATGCCTTTTTAGACTGATACCTTGGTGAATAACCTTGGTAATTTTTAATGACACCTTGAGGATGGACCTTCGTGAAACGAAATGATTGTCAATATTAAATGTTGCAGCCACATCTTCATGTTATGAAAAAATTTATTTTTATTATGATGTATCTCATGATTTCTTTCTCATGCCTTAAATTTCTTTTCATGTCCTTATTGAAGTATCTCAAGTTCACATGTAAAATGTTTCTCTTGTTTCCCTTACTGGGCCTTCTGCTCACCCTTTCTTTTGATGTATGTCCCCAGGTTATGAGATGCAGTAATGAAACTAGGATGAACTTAAGGAGAATCCTTTCAAGTGTTTAAGAAGAATGTTTTATGATGTTTTCATGTATTAGGTTCCTTGTTTCCAAGACACTAAACCTTAAAGATCCTCAGTTCCGTGTAATGAAATGAAAGTTTATGTTATAAAAAGACGGGATGCTATAGTTGGTATCAAAGGATGGTTTAGTTATTTGTGGAAATTAGGATATAAAAACTTTAGGAATAACCCTATAGAAAAGTTTAAATATAGGAAAACTTCCTGGTATTTTGGTAAGTATTGAGTAAGTGGTTTATCAAACAAATACATCCATGTCTGGATACGAGCAGGTAGAGGCGTCTCTGGCACAGATGTACATAGGGGTAAAACCCGAAAACACCTCTTTGAGCTAGACTCGAACGGGAACTGGTGTACGATAACGGGCCTTGCTGCACTCTTGGTTACGACACTCCTGGGGGATATGTTTGGTTAATCACAAGATTTTTATGAATCATTATGAAGGAATTATAGAGAAGTGTAATTGTATAAGCATGAAGTCTTAGTTAAAAGACTCATAAATGAAATAAGTTTCTCACTAAGGTTTTATTCTTTTATAAAATGGCGGGCAATAGGAGGAACCGTGTTGATGGTGACCGCAATGCACCATGTGCTGATGGCCCTCCGATGGAATCCGGAATGGAAACATTCATGCGAATGATGAGCCAACTGACTCAAGTTATGAGTAATAACTTGAATCAAGCTGAGAGGCCGACCTCACCACAAAAGGAACAACACTCTGTTGAGTCCTTCATGCATCAACGACCACCATCATTCAGTGGATCTACTGACCCTTTGGTTGTGGAACAATGGATAAGCTCCACTGAAAAGATCTTTTCTGTACTCGTTTGTTTGGAACAAGAAAGAGTCACCCTTGCAGTTTATCGCCTAGAGGGAGAAGATGATCAGTGGTGGTCACTGGTCAAAAACACGAAGCCTAGAGGAGAGATGGAAGCTATGGAGTGGGAAGAATTCCTGTAAATATTCTTTAACAAGTATTTCCCTCGTTCCATGAGAACAAGAACGGAGAAAGAGTTTCTCGAGCTGAAGCAGAAGGAGAACGAATCTGTCAGAAGCTATGAGATGAACTTCACCCGACTTTCACGATATACCTCTAGCTTTGTCATGGATCCAAGTGTGAAGTTTGATAGATTTTTCGGTGGACTAAGACCTCATCTGCGGAAGAATTTATCCAACCGGGACTACGATAGCTACAAGGAGATCGTGCGGAGTGCAATGAAAGTCGAGCTAGAGTTTGGTGAGACACAGTGGTATCATAAATAAAATGACAAGAAGAGATCGTTGGAGCCTAGTTTAGGGAAGACTTTTGATCAGGGAAGAGGTGGAATGAAAATGCAACTTACGACATGCAATAAATGTGGGAAGAAGCATCTGGGGAACTGCTTGGTCAGAAGTGTCAAGTGCTACAAGTGTGGAAGAGGAGGCTATATTGCTCGGAATTGTCGTAGTGAGGTGAATCCTCAACTCCCCAACACTAACGACAGAGGAAAGAAGATTTTGACCTTACCTGAAGTCCATTTCTTCAAGTGTGGACAGCTTGGGCACTATGCTAATCTCTGACCAAATCCAAGGGCAATGGAGGGAAATCACCATCAACCTCAGCAAAGGCCAGGGGAGAAAGGTCGTGCTTTTGCTATCACAACAACTGAAGTTGAAGCTCCGAATGACGTGGTAGAAGGTACTCTTGTTGTCCTCTCAAAACTAGCAATTACTTTGTTTGATTCTGGTTCTACGCATTCCTTTATTTCCTCCAAGTTTGTAAAGAATATAGAATCAATCCCAGAATTTCTTGAGGTAGAGTTGTCAGTCAAGACTCCAAGTGGGATTATCCATGCATCAACAGTGTTTAGAGACTCTAGTGTTTACTTTAGTGAGCATAGCCTTATCGCAAATCTAGTAGTCATTCACATGTTGGAATTCGAAGTTATACTAGGGATAGACTAGCTCTCAAAGTATAATTCTAAGATCAAATGAAGAAGTAAGGAAATCTCAGTAGTATTTAATAAACAACCTACAGTTATCTTCCAAGGAGAGATATCCCGAACTGATCCCTATCTAGAATCACCTCCTATAGCTTTCTTTATGGAGTTAATTGGTGATGATGAAGAAGGAAAAGGGAGCATACCAATAGAATATGTTCCAATTGTTCAGGAATACATGGATGTATTTCCTGAGGAGTTACTTGGACCTCCCCCGAAAATAGAGGTAGAGTTATCCATTTAACTCATGCCTAGATCACAACCAATATCAAAGACCCCGTATATAATGGAAAATGTGGAGCTATAAGAGTTAAAGAAACAACTCCAAGACTTATTGTAGAAGGGGTTTATCTGACCGAGTGTGTCTCCTTGGGGGGCACCAGTTCTCATTGTGAAGAAGAAGGATGGATCAATGCAACTATGCATTGATTATAGAGAACTGGACGGGATCACAGTGAAGAACAGATATCCTCTTCCAAGAATTGATGATTTATTTGACCAACTTCGTGGGGCTCAATTCTTCTCTAAGATTGACCTTCGATCTGGTTATCATCAACTGAGGGTGAAGAAGGAAGATATTCCCAAGACTGCCTTCCGATCAAGATATGGTCATTATGAATTTACTGTTATGCCCTTCGGCTTGACTAATGCTCCAGCTATTTTCATGGATTTGATGAATAGAGTCTTTAAGGACTACCTTGATAACTTTGTGGTAGTTTTTATTGATGATATTTTGATATATTCAAAAAGTCACGAGGAGAATGAAGATCATCTGAGGGTTATTTTGAAAACTCTACGGAAGGAGAGGCTCTTTGGAAAGTTCAGCAAGTGTGAGTTTTGGTTACAACAAGTGGCTTTCTTGGGGCACATCGTAACCAATGAAGGAACCTCGGTTGACCCTACAAAGGCAATGGTTGTGGAGGAGTGGCCTCACCCACAACAGTAACTGAGATTCGTAGTTTCCTTGGTTTAGCGGGATATTATAGGAGGTTTTTGAAAAAAATTTCATGGATTTCTAATCCACCAACCAAGTTGACTCGAAAAGGGGTAAAGTTCATCTGGACAAAGGAATGCGAGGAAAGTTTCCAAGAGCTGTAGAAGAGATTGGTTACTGTACTTGTGTTAACACTACCCTCTATCGGAGAAGGGTTCGTTATTTTTAGCGAGGCATCTATGAAAGGGCTTGGGTGCGTCCTCATGCAAAATGACAAGGTAATTTCTTATGCATCTCGACAGTTGAAGATTCATGAGCAGAATTATCCTACGCATGATCTAGAGCTAGCGGCAGTTTTTTTTTTGCTCTAAAGATATGGAGGCACTATCATTATGGGGAGAAATGTGATATATACACTGACCACCAAAGTCTAAAGTATATTTTCACACAGAAATAATTGAACATGAGACAAAGGAGATGATTGGTGCTTCTTAAAGACTATGATTGTTCAATTCATTATCACCCTGGAAGAGCAAATAAAGTCGCAGATGCGTTAAGCAGGAAAGACCCTGTTGTTCTGGCAACAATGAGGATCCTAGGAGATCCCTTGATTAAAGATCTAGTAAAACTAGACATGGGAATTATAAGTAAAGGGACATCATCAACCCTATCCCAAATGATTTCTCAACCTTCATTACTAGAGAGGATCAATAAGGCTCAAAAAGAAGATCCTTTGCTGAAGGAGAAGTTGGAGGCTGTAAAAGATGGGAAGTTCCCTGATTTCAATATTGATCAAGAAGGTGTATTGAAATTCCGTACAAGACTATGTGTTCCATCTATTCCGGAGATAAAGAAAGAACTGATGGATGAAGCTCATATCTCTACTTTCTCTATACATCCGGGAAGCACTAAAATGTATAGAGACCTTCGTGATCATTATTGGTGGGATAACATGAAGAGGGAGATTGCTGATTACACTACAAGGTGCCTGGTGTGTCAGCAAGTAAATGCAGAACGACAACTTCATAAGGGGGTATTACAACCGCTACCCATACCAGTATAGAAGTGGGATAATATCACTATGGAATTTGTAACTGGTCTCCTGAAAACATCCAAAGGAAACAATGCGATATGGGTTATTGTGGACTGTCTCACCAAGACAGCCCATTTTATCTCTATTCGGGAAGATTTCTCTCTGGATCAGCTTGCCAAGATATACATGAAGGAAGTGGTAAGGCTGCATGGGGTACCACTATCCATCGTGTCTGATCGTGATCCAAGATTCACATCAAAATTATAGAGAAGTCTTCAACATGATCTGAATACTGAATTGAATTTTAGTACAGCCTATCATCCTCAAACTGATGGCCAATCTGAAAGGACTATTCAGACACTCGAATACATGCTGAGATTATGCTCAATGGAATTTAAAGGTGGATGCGATCAACACCTCCCATTAGTTGAGTTCTCCTATAACAACAGCTTCCATTCGAGTATTCAGATGGCACCCAATGAAGCTCTGTATGAAAAATGATGTAGAACTCCTACTTGTTGGGATGAAAATAGTGAGAGAAAACTTCTTGGGCCTGATCTTGTGCAAGAGATGACAGAATAGGTTCATGCCATCCAACAACACATAAAGGCTGCTCAGAGTCGGCAGAAGAGCTATGCTGACAATCGTCGAAGGGACTTGGAGTTTGGTGTTAGTGACAAAGTCTTCCTTCGAATTTCTCCATGGAAGAGAGTCATGTGGTTTGGGAAGAAAAGTAAGCTCATCCCTAGGTACATTGGCCCCTATGAAATCCTTGATCGCATAGGAGCAGTGGCCTATCGTCTAGAACTTCTACTGAACCTAGATCAAGTTCACAATGCCTTCCATGTATCTCTCTTGAGGAAGTACATACCCGACCCTTCGCATGTACTGAACCCAGAGGTGGTACAACTGGAACATGACCTCTCTTACGAGGAGCGGCCAGTGGAGATCTTAGACCTTAGAGACAAGGTTCTATGAAACAAGACTACCCACCTTATGAAAGTGTTGTGGAGGAATCATAAATATGAAGAAGCGACTTGGGAGCCTGAGGAAATGATGAAGCAAAAGTACCCTCACCTTTTCGACTAGGCCTCAAGTATAAATTTCGGGGATGAAATTTCTTAAGGGGGGAAGAATGTAACGACCCAAACTTTTTAAATAGTATATTAACTTTCTCTTAACGATTTAATAGAGATGTTAATGGTTAATGCAGAAAGAGGAGTCGATGGCTTCATCCAGTAGACTCGAACCTTATGAAGCCCACTTATCAGAGCTTGGGAAGGAGGTGGCATCTTTGGGCTTCACTTTAGACCAAGCCCAAGCTGAACTCCAGCGTGTCAAGCTTGAACGGAAACGCCTACGGGAGAAGTTCAAGTTAGTAGAGATTACTACTAGGGAAATGTTATCTGAGCCTCCCTCAGATTCTCTCACCATAGCACACCTTACACTTAGGTCATATGCCGGTATTATAAGGGGCTATGTGACGATACCCTAGCTTCTTTGTGTAATCCTCTAGGATGAATGAATTGAGATTTCTTCCTTTAGTGATGTTTGTGAAATTTCAAATGTCCGGATAATTTTAGGATGTATTTTATTGATGAATTTTGAAAAAGGATATTTTAAAATTTTTATGTAAGCCCTAAATAATTAATTATGTGTAATGATTTTCAAAAAATGGTCTTCTGCAAAAGTGTTCAGTAAGGAATTTGGAGTCTAATAAGATCAAATTAATTTTTGATGAATAGTAAATTATGAATAGTGATTTTACGCTTAAGATTAGTAATGTTACCAAATGGATAAGTAATTTCACTCAAAAAAAGTTTTAATATAATTTAGACACCTAGATTAAGTAATGTGATTCAATAAAATGGGTAAATAACAGTTTCATAAATTATTAGTCAAGTATTAGTTCTTTTGGGTGAATAGTGTTTTTTAATTAAAAATTTAATTAAAAATAATTAGAAATTTCTTTTAAAAAAAGACTTTATTTTTGAACTCAGAGCATCGATATTATGTTATGGTAATTTTTGGGGATTTTTCTGAAAAAAATGAATTCTCGATGAATAGTGCTTTTATTTAAAAATTAAATTAAAAATATCTAGAAAATTATTATTTTTTAAATGGAGTTCATAAATATAATTAGAGCATCGATATTTGGTTAAGGTGAAATTTTGGGATTTTTCTAAGAAAGTTGAATTTTCAGTGAATAGTAAAAATACGGTTTTAGGGTTTCAGTATGTTTAATGACATCATAACTGTGTCATGATGATGTCATGAGATATTTTAAGGGTTGGCCGGCCAAGGGTGATGAATTATTGTATTGGGGGCCCATGTGGCCTAACTCCATGGTAAATTCCATGGGAGAGCACATGGTTTTGAGAAAAGCACTTGTGAGGTGTCCCTTGGCCATTAATGTCGTGTCCCCTCACTTCCCCTATAAATGCCCACCCTTTGCTCCTTTAGTTTTCACTCCCAACTCTACCCCCAACGAATTTCTGGTCTCCTTACCTCCCACGGAGTCCTCTCAAGGTTCCCCCAATCCCTCAAGGTCCAAACCTTTGAGTTTTAAGAGTTACATTTTAAGGTAAGGGATCCGACCTCTCTCTTTCTTTTCATGTAATCTCTTTTATGTCATTACTTTTATGCTAAATGTTATTATGTGAGAGGATGTTATTATATATTCCTATTACTGACCTTTTCATGTTTATATTATGAGAGATCCCCTCTTACTCTCATCATTTCGTTTTATGAAAGTTTAAGTGACGCTGTTAGGCTGCCGAATTTATAAGGGATTCTTTCACCCTTCTCATTTTTCAAGTTTGATTTTCATGTCAAGACTTTCAAGTTCCTTTTTATTATGTTGGGGTATGATCTCTATATCTATCATACTGATCTATTATGATCATATAATTAGATACCCTATTTGATCTTGTCAAATCATTTTTATTGAAGTTTAAGTGACGCCGTTAGGCTGCCGAATTTTTATAAGAGAAATCTTATTTTTGTCTTACTTCCATGTTTTTCATTTAAAATGGTATGTCCTTAAAATTTCATTAACATGATTCATATCTCTTTTATTCTGTCCCAATAATATTTTTATAGATCATTTATGAGTGGGTTACCCATGTCCCCTCTCTTTTCAACGTTTTCTAAAACCCTGTAACGTAGCTGTTATGCTGCATAATTTTCGTCTCAAAATGCCTCTCTCTTTTTCTCAAAATTATTTTATGTTATTAAGTGAATACTCAAAGATACTATTTCTATAGGGGTATTCACATATATATCAAAATGTGCTATTTTAAATTCTGGTATTTACATACATGAAACCCGCTTTCCCTTTCCGTGGGTCTAAAGTGACATAAAGATCATGTCTTTAAAGCAGTTTTTAAAACGTTATGATTATGAAATGAAACTCATTTCTTTTATGCTATATGGGTTGTTTATGAAATGATTGATGATGATATATGTGGCTCACATGATAATAAAGACATGTCAAGGGTGCGCCCAGATAGCACTCTAATGCATTGTGTAAAGACTTAATCTCTACTGATGCCTTTTTAGACTGATACCTTGGTGAATAACCTTGGTAATTTTTAATGACACCTTGGGGATGGACCTTGGTGAAACGAAATGATTGTCAATATTAAATGTTGCAGCCACATCTTCAAGTTATGAAAAATTTTATTTTTATTATGATTTATCTCATGATTTCTTTCTCATACCTTAAAGTTCTTTTTATGTCCTTAATGAAGTATCTCAAGTTCACATGTAAAATGTTTCTTTTGTTTCCCTTACTGGGCCTTCTTCTCACCCTTTCTTTTGATGTATGTCCCCAGGTTATGAGATGCAGTAATGAACCTAGGATGAACTTAAGGAGAATCCTTTCAAGTGTTTAAGAAGAATGTTTTATGTTGTTTTCATGTATTATGTTCCTTGTTTCCAAGACACTAAACTTTAATGATCCTCAGTTACGTGTAATGAAATGAAAGTTTATGTTATAAAAAGATGGGATGCTATAATTAACATAAAATAAAATTAGTTAGTAACATAAATATGGAAATTTGTGAGCATCAAAACCAAAAATAAATTAATGAAACTGTTAAATCAACACATTATCAACAATTTATTGGTGCACACATGTCATGTAGCATAAAAATTAATCCATCAATCAGAGTTATCCTTAATCACATTAATTTTGAAAATCAAAATAAAAAATTGCTACTTAGGAGTGATATTTTCATCTTATATAATTCACAGATGATAGTACCTATTGATTTGTTGAAGCTTGGCATAAAATTATCATACCCCTTTCTTCCTCTTAAATTATACCTTCCCTTTTAAAGAATCATTAAGATGTTTATATCCCTTTGGGAACTCGATTGTACTAACTCTCTAATCAACAAGGACTTTTAATTTATCATTATTAGGTTTATTTTTATATATACTAGATTTTCATACTGGGAAATTCATTATTGTTATATCCTCAGTGATATGATTTTCCTCAAAAGGCAGCCTAAACATCCTTTATGTATGGAAGTTATTGTCATGTGTTCATGATATCATTGGAGAAGTAATTGAGTTTGTTTCCTTAACACATATGTTCATTATTATCACATTTTTGTGACATTTGATATATTTTTGGCATCTCTTATTTATACATGGGGTGATTCAGAGTTGAAATTATATACACCAATTTTATTTTTTTAGGAGAAACAACATTCTATTTTTCCACCAATTGAAATTGTTTCCATCAAATTCCTCTACCTTAATAATGTAGTTAAGGGAAATCATGTACATGTTGTTAAAATATACTCTTAATATTATTGATGATACAGATTGGCGATGATGGTATGGTGTTTATCATATAATATTAGATGGATCTCGTCAAGTAACATTACAATGTCAATTTCCTTAAGAATGGATTCCCCCTACCAAATAGGTAGTAGTATGGTTACAAGTGAAACCTATTTTGGATAAAGTGGAGGATCAATACTCAAAATGATTACATAGTGGAGGATAACCATTGAAAATAATTTTGAAATAAGGGAGTAATGGATTGTTTTTTTCACAAACAAGGACACTTTGATGAATGTAGAAGACTTGAGTGGAATGTCCATGTATGAGTGGGATTTGGAGTTATTGGAATTAATTTTTCTATTCTATGGAGACTCCTTTTTATAGACATCGAAGTGGATATAAGGATAAGCTATTACACCCATTTAGATTGATCATACACCTATTCTAAAAAACAATGACCTAACTAAATTCAATTTTTTATTTCATATTTCATTTGATCAAACAAATTACATAGATCACCCTCACCTGGTGAATATATGTGTCCATTATATGACCCATAATCAGATAAATAGTCAAAATTGTACATGTATATTGAATTAGGTCAACCCACCATACATGTTCATTTGAATATGGTCTAGAATCATTATGAGTATACTGATTTATCATAAAAATAATGGCGCCTCAAGGTACCACACATCAATGATACATGAGAAGTAAAATGTGGGTCTTCAAAGTTCCACATTGTGTGATCACACACAAACACATTGATTGTGTGGTTCACTATCACCATATGATTTAAATAACTCAATTTATCATTTTAAATAATGATAAATGTATTCATCCTTATAAATTGTGCCTGTCATGATCGGTCCCCTAGGGCCCATGCTGTGACTACCCCAAGTATGCCTTCTTTAGGCCAGGGGCTGGCGACTAGCACTGAAAGGCGTATTCCCTAAAATTGAGAAGGCATTGCCTTTATAACTTGTAAACTCACGCAACAAAGCACATAGAAAGATACTAACTCAAGACAACTATATAGTAAATAGAGTGAGTACAATAAGTAAAAGGGGACAGAATACAAGCCCAACTGGAAAGTACAAGAAACTGGAAGGTACAAGTAAACTGGAAAACTCCTGTGAACACCCGCCAAGGATCCTACCTGAAGGGTAGGTACAGCTCTCGAATGGTCGTCTCTATGGTACACCTCATCTAGGGTCCACCTTCGATCTACCTCCAGTCCCGGTACCCTCGTCCTCAGTCAGCATTGTTCATCATCTTCAACCAACACAACAAGGTACGGGCATTTCCCATGTAGGGGTGAGTATAAAAATACTCAGTAGGGACCCCGAGACCCTCAAGGTCTCACAAAATCCACAAAGGATAAACCACAAATCATGAAATCAACTAACAACCCTACTTAGGTATATGCCCATACATATACCTAAGTTATCAAGTAAACCCATCTCAATCATGGGGAAACATAGAGTCCAACTCAATAGCCCAAAGATCAAATGTTCCATAAAGGAAGAAATACCACAAAGGTACACCACACAGAAGAATACCACCAAGTTATCACCACGAAGGAAAAATATCACAAGGTACAGACTCAGCTCATACCAGGTATATCTTAGGTATAGTAGTAGAGATGATTAGATGTAATGACTGAATCATCTTACTCAGTTAAGAGGTAGACCCACAAAGGATCCTAAATCATCATCAGACCCATGGATGATTGTAGTGCATCGTTATACCCACATAGGATCCTAGTACCTCTTCTGACTCACACAGGATCCCAGTACCTCTTCAGACCCACACAGGATCCTAGTACATCGTCAAACCCACAGAGGATCCTAGTACCTTACCAGACCCAGGCAGGATCCTAGTACATTGTCAGACCCACACAGGATCCTAGTACATCGCCAGTATATCGTCAGACCCACACAGGATCCTAGTACATCATCAGTACGTCATCAGACCCATACAGGATCCTAGTACATCATCAGTACGTCTCCAGACCCACACATGATCCTAGTACTTCGTCAGTACATCATTAGACCAACACAGGATCCTAGAACAATGTCAGTACGTCGTCAGACTGACACAGGATCCTAGTACATCATCCCAGCACATCGTTAGACCCACACAGGATCCTAATATGTTGTCACAGTACGTCATCAGACCCACACAGGATCTTATTAACTCATCACAATATGTCTTCAGACCCACACAGGATCCTAGTACATCATCACAACCAGCTACAGGGTTCCCGCACTAAGCTCACTTGTCTCCAGGAGGGTCTGATCCTCAAGCCACTGGTCGATAATCCGACTACCATGAATTACCATGAAGAAGTATACCAAAGGACCTCCATGTAAAAGGGGTCTCAATGTAATAGATAGTGTGTC
Organism: Viscum album; assembly: GCA_963277665.1. NCBI lineage: Eukaryota > Viridiplantae > Streptophyta > Magnoliopsida > Santalales > Viscaceae > Viscum > Viscum album. The sequence goes on from OY728150.1 coordinate 939,835,085, forward strand.
AATCGGGCGTCCAGTCTGTATATTGTTGGACTTTTTTCCTGAGGCCCCGGTTGGATTTGTGATCAATCCAACCCAGACATACCCCAACTTTTTGCAAACTCAAGTGGGGTATACCAAAAGGACTGTCTCGATCCAAGGGTTCTGGTGTCGCAGAAAGTTCGTCATTTCGACACCGTGTGAGGGAGATATGTCGAATACCAGATCCTACAATAATAATATTTTTATTATTGGGTGTTTCATGAACTCGAGGCATGAACCAGAATTTAATATTCAACATTATACTTAAATAGACTATCTTAATGATAAGATCACATCTCCACAGATGGTAAGTCAATCAGACGTCACACGAAAGAGTTATGGAGGGTCGTATATTTAATAATAATATATTATTATTATTATTTGATTGTTTCAGGTACTCGATCCAAAAACCCATAAAAGACATCCAATATTGGACTTGGAAGGTCCGTCTCAAAGACAGATTCGCACTGCCACTGATGGTTCATGAAACCGAGGTCGCATGGACAAGTTACGGACGAAACACGGTTTTCCCAACGAAAATAATAAAAACATTATTATATTATTTTTATTTTTATTTAACCATTTTTTTACTTAAATCTTAAAACCTACATTCAAAACCTTCAATCTCTCATGTGGTGTGAACAACTCCAAAATACTTCTCTTTTATCATTTATTTCTCCTTAAATTTTATTCCCTTTCTATTTATTTCCCTCTCTAATTAACTCATTCCACGATTTTCCACTCCATCATCAATATAAACTCTCAACCTCTCGCCGGCCATCACGCTTCTGCTAGGATGAACATGGCTTGCTCGCACCTCCCTATAACTGCACCAGAAAAACTGCACCTCGCTGTCCGCCTAGCCATCGTGCCGCCTGCACCAGCCGCGTCGGACCGTCATTGCATCGCCTATCTCGCCCAGAGATGCACCCCAAAGACACGTGGGAATTTCACCTCCACATTTCCCCTTTCTTGGTCCACTGAATCTTCATTCTAATCCCAAAAAATGTGACAATTGTAGATTGAAGATCCTCAGGTCGAGGGCTCCGCGTCCATATGTCGCGCTCAACAGAATATTGCTTTTCCAATGCCAATAAATATTTGGATGCCTCTTTACACGAGCCATTGTGGCTTCATTCCAAGCTCGAAAAATTAAAAGATTTCATATTTAGGATCCTTGAATCAAGGGATTTGCATCCTTATATCATTCTCATGAAAACTCCATGTTTCCAGTGCGAATAAATATTAGGCGTTGAAGAACGTATGAAGAACGCGCGAAGAATAAAAAGAAAGAGGAGCACGCTTATGTGCGAGACGATGGCCATGTTTGTTTGGCCATCATCGTCGTGAATTTAGGATATGAAGAATCAATAAAACAAATTAAAACATATATAAAAAAACCCTACATCAATTTTCCACTGGAGGTGGAATGAGGAAGAAGACAAAGTTGATGAGATGGTGACATCGGCATTCATTTCTCCCGTAAGATGTTTTAGATCCGGGCTCAAGAGTCATCCTTATTCTCTGATTCTGGAGGGTGCTCTTCATTATAGAGGATGTTCTTCATTGAAGAATCTCCTTCCAAGTTCTCCAGATCTCTCCCTTTTTCCAACAATCCTCCAACCAAATGGTAAAGTTCCAAATAAGTTTATTAAATAAACTAATTGAGTTGGCACTTCAATGGGAGGAGAACCAAGAGTAATCTCCCATTAAAGGAGGAGTTCAAGGGTCGGGTGGTCCCCACCATTGAATTTAAATTGGGGGTTTTTAGTTCGGGTGGTCCCCACCACTAAACAGAAAATTGGAGGTTTTAAAAATAAAATAAAATTTATTCTTTATTTTATTTTTATTCTTTAAACTCTCCCACGAAATTCACGAAAACTAATTTTCACCCTCGACCTACTACGGTCAAGTTGATGGTCTATTTAAGTGAATATCGGCACTACGAGTTCAACGATGCCATCAGATTTCAATTCTGAGCACCAGTTCAAAAGTTATATAACGTCGCTCGCGCGTTTACTGAACGTACCAGAAAAAAAAGTTCGGAAAAATTATAACATTCACCCTTGACTAGCGCCGGTCGAGGTTAGGCTCTGCCAAAGTGAAACAGACCCCAAAAATCCCAACGGTACTCTCAGATTTCAAATCTGAGTTACCGTTTAAAATTTATGGATTTTACAATAAAATAAGTGTCACTTAATTATTTTATTTACGGCCAAAAACTAAGTTTCACTGGTGGCTCATGCCGGCCAAAGATAGTATCTACTTAAAGAAATAATTCTTTCACGAGTACAATGGTGGTCTTGAATTTTCAATCCGAGCTATTGATTGTGAGTTATAATCATTTTAAAAATAAAATAACTTATTTAATTATTTTATTTACGATTATGCAATTTTTGGGTTTTCTCATAGGAGGCCCACGCCGACTGAACTTATGTTGCACCTAGGGTAAACCCGTCATCCTAAACGCAACGGTCCCATTGGATTTTTAATTTGAGTTACCATTTAAGATTTATTCCACTTTTTCAGGAAAACTACTTAAGCGCGCTAATTAAAACTCAACCAAACTTCGACGGATCATTTCGGGAATTCCGGGCCACAGAATCATGCGTTGTCAAATTTTTCGGTCTCAAAATAATTCCATATAATTTTGAAAAAAATTATACAGAATTTCTGGGACATTTCATTCTCCCCACCTTAGGGATTTATGTCATCAAAATCCAAAACAAAGGCAAAACAACCAAAAGAGGGTACTGAGCATGAATCTGAGCCTCCCACTCCCATGTGCTCTCCTAGAGGTTCACGTGCTACCAGCGTACAAGAACCAGAGGTATTGACTACCCATGAAATACCTGCTCTTATCGATCCTCAATATCTACTGGAACCTCTTTAAACGTCGCTCCGTCATCGAAGTCCAGCTTGACATGGTCAATGACGTGAGATGGGTCATGAACGTATCTCCTCTGCTGGAATACGTGGAAGATGGCATGAACCCTCTCCAACTGCAGTGGAAGAGCCAAGAGATATGCTACCTTGCATATCCTTCAAAGTATCATAAAAGGACTGATAAACCTCGGTGATAACTTTCCGCCTCGACCATATCTCCGTAGTCCCTGTTGAGGAGAGACTCGCAAGAATACATGGTTCCCCTCCTATAACTCCAAGGGTTTCCATATCTTGTCAGCATAAGAATTCTACCAACTCTGTGCAGTCTTCAATTGCTGACAAGTGAGACTTCGTGATACGAACTCTAGCACTGCTTTCTTTATCTCTAGCCACCGGTACTGACGCCGGAGGTCCTGGTACATCTTCACCACACCAGGATGTACCGCTAGAGGGGACTTATGGAACTACCTCAACACCTCCTACTGAAGCACCACCGGTACTATGGTACGTCCTTTGGAGAGGATGATGTGCTCCCCACCTTCAGAAAATCCATCAGGTGCCTGCCCTGAGGATATCTGAGACGTCGAGCCTCGCAGTCAATTCCACCAAGCTACGCCTTCCTGACTTGCTGAAGGAGTGGGGGAGTGACAGTCATAGACTGGAGGTAAGCAGCTTCATCTCTATCCATGAAGGAAATCAGCAGTATGACTAGTTAGTCTGATGCCTCACTCAGTAGTTGTAGACCAGACCTCCTGCTGAGTGTGTCTGCTACCATGTCCCCCTTCCCATGAGTATAGACTATATTAAAGTCATAGTCCTAGAGTAACTCTAGCCACTACCATTGGGAACTTAAAACTCAAAACTTTTACTGCCATGAGGGTAAGGCTGGCTGACTCACGAGTGATCAGTCGCACCCTCTTATGCAGAATTTTATCCTGTGTTGTCTGGGTTTCCTTTTTCTCCAACCAAGGAAACCCCCATTCCAACGTTATAGATAAACCACAACCTTTTTTCCTAATACAGTCAATCTGAGTATAAAATGTGGATTTCTAGTCTATAACCAAACTAACGTCATAAGGCCTCGATGTTGCCACCAAGAGGTTCCAACTGAAACTCTCACCTCAAGGGTCATATCACACCATCGGAGTAATTGTGATTATCGAGTCTCCTCCCAAAGGAATCTCTAGACGTGAGGGTAAAGTCAATGGTTTAACTAAATACTCTAGGTCTTTGACAAGATTCGTGGAAGGAAGAAATGATTGGTGCCTATGTATATTGATACGGTAGCTAGTACTAGACACAGACCATACCTCGAATCGTTCCTAGAGCCCTTGGGTCGCACTCATTGACTGCATGCAGCTACTCCCTTACCCTGTCCTCCAACTCCCTGATCCTGGTGGGGACCACGTAGGGGGTGGTTTGTAACATGGCGATGTGTACACCACCTCATGATGATCTCCTACCTTTGTTTCCACGTCTTTAGCCCGGAAGATTCATATTTCCCTATCTCATCCTCTTCTCAAAACATTTTACATGCCCAAGTCTCTGAGACTGCCACCAGTTTCTTGCTTTCCCACTACTAAAATTCACTAGCTGCATTCGCTCAACCCAAGAATATTCAACCAAACAGGTTCTCTCTAGCACCCTAACATAAGTAGGAATGCATAGACACTACTGGAAATAAGGCCTATACCCACGGTTCAAAATCGTGGGTATAGCCCCCAAAACCGTGGGTATAGGCTATACCCACGGTTTTGGGAACCGTGGGCTAGAACGCCGTCGGTATAGGTCCCCAGCCTATACCCACGGTTTTCCAAAACCATGGGTATAGGTGTTATGCCACCGTGTCAACAAAACATTCCCAATTGCCACGGTGTCAATGGCTTTTACCCACAGTTTCAAAACCGTGGGTATAGATCCTAAAATAAAGCTGCAGGCGGGTTTCGATCCCACGACCTCTTCGCTGCAAAGTACCGCGTCTACCACTACCCTACTATCAATTATGTGTATATATATATATATTTAGTTAAATATAGTTATATAAACCGTGGGTATAGAGGGAAGAACCGTAGGTATAGGACTCCCGCCAAAAAAAAATCTTTCCCGCGGAAAATTTTTTTTCCCGCGCACACATTGGAAACCTATACCCACGGTTTTTCAAAACCGTGGGTATAGGTTTTTTATCCTATACCTATCCCCACGGTTCTCCTCAAAACAGTGGGGATAGGTACCCCTATACCCACGGTTCTTGAAAACCGTGGGTATAGGTCAATTTTCAAGACCTATCCCCACGGTTTTCCAAAACCGTGGGTATAGGGGGTACCTATCCCCATGGTTTTGAGGAAAACCATGGGGATAGGTCCATTTTACAGTAGTGAGAGGAATAGTTCTTGCTCAAATGTCCCTAAAGACACCTTGCTCAGAGGTCCAAGCTCTGAAGCATCGATCATATCGTATTCATCGAGTACCAGGAATGATCGGTATGCCTCGATGAACACTCAGCTACTGACATGTCATCCTGCCAAAGCTATAGAAGTTCTAGAGAACTCTCTACCACATCCTCAAGCTAGTCCTCAGCCTCCTGTGAGTTGGGATCACCTCGAAACTTGAGGGGTATCTGATGTTGAATCATGCATAAGGCACTAAGCCTATAGGTGTCCTCTATCGGTACCATCGGTTGTAACTGTTGACCAACGGGAAATGATATAGCTGACACACTACCCGAAGGTACTATCATGGGTAATGGTCTACGTACCGAAGCCTTATCACTATGTGGACCATCCTCATGGTCACTCACTGAAAAAGTCTAGTAGCTAAGATCACTATCTACTCTACTGGTGTCTCAACTAGGCAGAAAACTCTAGCAACCGCCTCCAGCCAGCCCTCAGCTATGTGGGAATCTATCTCACCTCGAAACCTCGGAGGCCACTGCTACTGTAAATCATGAAATGCACTCAGTCAGCATGTATCGTCCACCAGTGCGGCTAGTGGAAACTGCTACCCAATGGGTGGTGGTGCTACTGGTACACCACCAAAAGGTGCCAACATAGTAAGAGGGCCCTACATCAGAGTCTCATCGCTCGGTGGGCCTTCATCATGTAATCTCTTGTGAATACTAGTTGGATTTATACATAGAAGAATCCTAATAAGGAATATGTGCACCACAGTCATTTAGTTATACCTGGTGAGCTGACTTAAAGAAAACAAAATAAAAAATTTCTAAACACACACGCAATCAGTGTTTTCATGCACTAAGTCAGAAATCAGAAGTCATGGTCTTAGTCTATGGATACGTCAGCCACCACACAACCATTGGATTCCCTAAACTGATAACCACACTCAATACACTTAACACTATTTCCATTAAAAAGAGAAGAGTCCTATGTTCTACGGTAGAACTGACTCCTTTGATACCAATCACTGGTGGAAATAAGGGATTTAACGTCGACGTAATAACGTCGGTTTTTTATAAACCGACACCAATAGTATGTGTGAGAAATTACAAGAAACTGGAAGGTACAAGTAAACTGGACAACTCCCGTGAACACCCGCCAAGGATCCTACCTGAATGGTTGGTACAGCTCTCGAAAAATCGTCTCTACAGTACGCCTCGTCTGGGGTACACCTCTGAGCTACCTCCAGTCCTGGTTCCCTCGTCCTCAGTCAGCATTGTTCGTCATCTACAACCAACACAACAAAGTGTAGGCATATCCCATGTAGGGGTGATTATAACGATACTTAGTAGGGACCTCGAGACCCTCAAGGTCTCACAATATCTAGTATGTATAAACCACAAATCATGAAATCAATTGACAACCCTACTTAGGTATATGACCATACATATACTTAATTTACCAAGTAAACCCATCTCAATAATGACGAAACATAGAGTCCAACTCAATAGCCCAAATCTCAACTATTCCACAATGGAAGAAATACCACAAAGGTACACCACACAAAAGAATACCACCAAGGTATCACCATGAAGGAAAAATACCACAAGGTACAGACTCATATCACAACAGGTATATCTTAGGTACAGTAGTAGAGATGATTAGATGTAACTACTGAATAATCTTACTCTATAAAGAGTCAGACCCATGAAGGATCCTAAATCATCATCAGACCCATAGAGGAACGTACTACATCGTCAGACCCACACAGGATCCCAGTACCTCGTTAGAACCACACAGGATCCCAATACATCATCAGATCCACACAGGATCCTAGTACCTCATCAGACCCACACATGATCCTAATACATAGTCAGACCCACACATGATCCAAGTACATCACCAGTACGTCGTCAGACCCATATAGGATCCTAGTACATTGTCAGTACCTCGTGAGACCCACAGAGGATCCTAGTAAATTGTCAGTACATCGTCTGACCCACACAGTATCCTAGTACATCGTCAGTACGTCGTTAGACCCACACAGGATCCTAGTACATCGTCAGTACATCGTTAGACCCACACAGGATCCTAGTACATTGTCATAGTACGTCATCATACCCACATATAATCCTAGCACATCGTCATAGTACATCGTCAGACCCACACAGGTTCCTAGGACATCTTCACAGTACGTCGTCAGACCCACACAGGATCCTAACACATTATCACAACCAGCTACAGGGTTCTCACACTAAGCTCACTTGTCTCAGAGAGGGTCCGCTCCTTAATACACTGGTTGATACTCCAACTTCCACGAAGTCCCACGAAGAAGTATTCCAAATGAATTCCACGTAAAAGGGGTCTCAACGCAACAGACAGTGCGTTAGTCGAACGTCCAGTCTGTAAGTTATTGGGCTTTTTGTCCCGAGGGACCAGTTGGATTTGTGATCGATTCAACCCAGACATACCCCAACTTTATCTGAACTCAAGTGGGGTATACCAAAAGGACCGTCTTGATCGAAGGTTTTTGGGGCCGGAGATGGTTCGTCATTTCGACACCGTTTGAGGGAGATATGTCGAATACAAGATCTCGTAATAATTATATTATTATTATTGTGTGTTTCGTGAACCCAAGCCACAAACCAAAATTTAATATTCAACATTAGAATTAAATATACCTTCTTAATGATAGGATCACATTTCCACAGACGGTATGTCAATCGGACGTCACACGCAGGAGTTATGGAGGGTCAAAGATTTAATAATAATATATTATTATTATTATTTGAGCATTTCAGGTACCCGATCCAAAAACCTGAAAATACATCCAATATTAGACTTGGAATGTCTGTCTCAGAGTCTGGATCGCACTACCACTGACGGTTCATGAAACCGAGGTTGCACGGACAAGTTACAGACGAAACACAGTTTTTCCAACGAAAATAATAATAACATTATCATATTAATATTATTTTTATTTAACCATTTTTCCCTTCAATATTAAAACCTACGTTCAAAACCATCAATCTATCATGCGCTGCACACAACTCCAAAACACTTCTCCATTATCATTTATTTCTCCTTAAATGTTATTCCCTTTCTATTTATTTCACTCTCCAATTAACTCATTACACGATTTTACACTCCATCATAAATGTAAAATCTCAACCTCTAGCCACCCATCACGCTTCCTCTGGGGTGAACATGGCTTTCTTGCACCTCCCTATAACCGCATCGGAAAAACTACACCCCGTTGTCCGCCTAGTCGTCACGCTGCTTGCACTAGTCGCATCAGACCGTCGTCGCATCACCTATCTCGCCTGGAGCTGCACCCCAAAGACACGTGGGAATTGTACCTCCACATTTCCCCTTCTTTGGTCCACTGAATCTTCATTATAAGCCCAAAAAATGTGAAAATCGTGGATTCACGATCCTCAGGTTAAGGGCTTCGCATCCATATGTCACACTCAATAGAATATTGTGTTTCCAGCGCCAATAAATATTTGGCCACCTCCTTCCACGAGCCATTGCGGCTTCGTTCCAAGCCTGAAAAATTAAACAATCGCATATTTGTGATCCCTGTGTCAAGAGATTTTCATCCATATATCACAATCATCAAAACTTCGTGTTTCCAACGCCAATAAATATTAGGCGTTGAAAAACTTACGAAGAACACGCGAAGAATAAAAAAAAAGAGGAGCATGGTTTATGTGCGGTATGATGGCCATGTTCGTTTGGCCCTCGTCGTCAGGAATTTAGGATATAAAGAATCAATAAAACAAATTCAAACATATATAAAAATACCCCAACCTAGATTTTCCATTGGAGGTGGCACAAGGAAGAATACGAAGTCGATGAGATGGTGACGTCGGTGTTTGTTTCTCCCGCAAGATGTTTCTGATCCGGGCTCAAGCATCGTCCTTGTTCTCCGATTCTGGAGAATGCCCTTTGTTGTAGTGGATTTTCTTCATTGAAAAATATATATTCAAGTTCTTTAGAGCTCTCTCTTTTACCAACAATCCTCCAACCAAATGGTGAAGTTTCGAATAAGTTTATTAAATAAACTAATTGAGTTGGCACATCAATGGGAGTAAAACCAAGAATTATCTCCCATTAAAGGGGGAGTTCAAGGGTTGAGTGGTCCCCACCTTTGAATTTGAATTGGGGGTTTTTAGTTCGGGTGGTCCCCATCACTATACATCAAATGGGAGGTTTTAAAAATAAAATAAAAGTTTTTCTTTATTTTATTTTTATTCTATTAACTCTCCCATGAAATTCATGAAAACTAACTTTCACCCTAGACCTATTGCGGTCAAGGTAAAGGTCTCCTTAAGCGAATATTGGTGTTGTGAGTTCAACAGTGCCCTCGGATTTCAATTCTGAGCACCGGTTCAAAATTAATATAACGCCGCTCGCACGTTTACTAAACGTACCCAAAAAAAGTTCGAAAAAATTATAACAGTCACCCTTGACCTGCGCCGGTCAAGGTTAGGCTCTGTCTAAGTGAAACATTCCCCAACGAACCCAAAAGTACACTCAAATTTCAAATCTGAGTTACCATTTAAACGTTATGGATTTTTCAATAAAATAACTTTCACTTAATAATTTTATTTACTGCCAAAAACTGACTTTCATTGGTGGCCTGTTCCGGCCAAAGTTAGTATCTTCTTAAATAAAGAATTCTTTCACGAGTACAGTAGTGGTCTTATATTTTCAATTCTTGCTACAATTTTTGAGTTATAAGCATTTGAAAAATAAAATAATTTATTTAATTATTTTATTTAGGGTTATGCCATTTTTGGGTTTTCTCACAGGAGGCTCGCGCCGATTAAACTTAAGTCGCGCCTAGGGTAAACCCGCCATCCTGAACGCAACGGTGCCCTCGGATTTCTAATCTGAGTTACCTTTTAAGATTTATTCCACTTTTTCTGGAAAAGTGCTTATGCACACTAAATAAAACTCAACCATACTTTGACAGATTATTCCGGGCACTCCGGGCCTCAGAATCGCGCGCCGTCAAATTTCATGATCTCGAAATAATTCCATATAATATAAAAATATATATATACAGAATTTCTAGGACATTACAATTCCCATATTCATTCTACTTTTCAAGGTATAATTCCCAAAAAGTCTTATCCTTTAAATATATATATATATATATTAAATATTTTAAAAATAATATAAGAAATCCAATAATCCCCCACCATTTGGAAATATTTTTAAAGAACCATTTGAAAATCAAGAATCATAATCTATTGTAAAAATTTTTAAAAGTAAAAGTGTCTCTCGCTTTCAAAATTTATATAGTATAAAAAATAAATGTTGGACTGATAAATAGATGGACATTTCACTGAACATGTAACTCTTATTATGAACTAGATTCATGTTACACTTGTTTTTAAAAATTCCATAATTTTTCATCTACATATAAACAAAATCATTTCCAAATATCTCTTGTAGAGACCCTAAGCTTAACGTACATGGACATTACATTAATTTTGAGGAATACATAATACATAACAAAAATAGACACACAAGGACCGTAACAGTTTAGTGTCTTTGTAAACTTGGAACGTAATCTTCTAATCGTGGTGAAAGATCTTCAACATCTCCCATAAAGATCTACCCCTTTTTTCTTACCTAAAACCTTTCTTTATATCCTGGGGAAAAGAAAACATAAAAAGGGTGAGCTCAAATGATCATTAAGGGTAAGCATGGATAAAATAAAACATACCATATACATTTGAACTTAAAAACATGAGCATAATGTTTAAACATCAAAAGCTTGAGCAATGACATAAAACATGGAAGTACGTAAGGCATAGATCATAAAGAAACATTAAGAATGATAAAATAGCATGGGAATGAAAAATGTAATTGTAGAAACCATTAATCACGTGATATGATTTCCATATTAGCCAAGGCATTGCTGCCAAGACCATCTTAGTGGACAAAGTCCCTTTCTGAATCGAGTTCACTCCTCGTTCCAGTCCTGTATTACTGAACCGGATTAACTTTCCGTTCCAGCCATATCTATCTCATGAGATATAAAATCTTTACCCAATGCATTGGAGGGAGATATAGGTCCCACCCATCTCATAGTGAAATCATTCTTACTTGTGCCACAAAATAAACTTAAAACATTCATCATAACCCAAAGAATAAAATGGGTTTTATAAACATCATCCCATCATTTCATAATCCATATAAAACAAATGGACATTTCATCATAAAAATTGAACCATGTAAATCATAGAGACATTAAACTTGAAACATAAACATATCAAATAATGTCATCTTAGATGGAAAATGGTTTTGATAAAACATTTTAAATGAATTCTTGAGGAAAATATCCTTTCTTCGTCAAAATCATTTTCTTTTAAAAAAAATGCCATGAACTCTTAAAATAAAATTATTTTGTTGAAAATAGTCATAAAATCATGTAGAGTAAGATTAATTAAAATGAGGCATTATGAAACCGTAAAAATCCGTTCACGCCGTATAAGTTAAAAATAACATTCTCCTCGTACTTTTGTCAGAAAAGTCAAAAAAGTACCTCGTAACGTAAACAAAAGAAAGATTCCTTACATTCCATGTAGTAAAAGTAAAAAATGGGTAAAAAGAAATTCAAATATACATGAAAACACTTTTATAAAACATGTACATGGATGATATAAATAACCCCAGTAAATACTTACGAATAATCCATCTCGGATAAAAATGAGATCTGCAAAATTATCCCTTACCTTAGGTCTGATTTGCTTCGTAAGTGTCTGAACCACCTGTATAATGATTTAAATAATGTCATTGACTTTTTCCAGAATCATACTCACTGTTATGATATTATATATGGTTCACTTATGACTTTATATTACCCGTTCTTTTGTAAATTCCATGTTAAAGAGCGTTTTGGGTAAAATCGTTTCATTTGTCGTCCGTGTTTTGACTTGTAATTATTCATATGATTACTTAGATCATGATTAAATAATTCCAGAATATAAAACAAGATTTATATATAATATATATTCAGAATATACATATATATAATAAATTAGTAAATGGAAAGAAATACATCGTTCATGGAGACGGTAGGCCGTACGTACGCATGAACGCTGTTTTCGTTTCCTTATTGAGTATAATGGAATTAAGTAGATGAAATACATATATATATATATACATAAATACAGTAGCTTTATAATGTCATATATTTCATTATTATTTCTTATATATACTTTATAATCATTCTTAAATAGTTAACATGGAGAATGAATCTCATCGCGTCGTGGAGACGGTATTCCGTACGTACGCACGAGCGATGATATCATTCCCATGATCGTGGAATTGTATTGGATTGTATGTATACAATTTCAGAATCAATATCACTTTACAATAATCATATATAGTAATTATTTACACCATTATACCCATCCAAGTAAGGTGGTGGGGGAAAATAGATTACACCACGGCGTGGAGACGGTATTCCGTACGTACGCACGCGCGGTGATTTCGTTTTCCCTAGGATGGATAGATGTTGAAATAGGGTTGTTTCATACTTATAATAAAATATCAGTATATGAGTTATACTTATGTTATTACTTCATAATGAAACAACTAAAGAAGAAGAAGTTGAAGAATAAAGAATTTGGAAATGATCGGTAATGGATATTACCTCTTTTTGACGCGCCTCTTCTTAACCTCCTCTTAGGGCACTAGGGTTGGTCTTTGAAGAAGACCAGAACCTCTAGTATGATTCTAGGGAGGTGGGGAAGTGAAATGGGCAGGGTTTGGCCGATTATGAAGGCTCAAATTTGTGTGAGGAGGAGAGGGATAAGGTGCCCTTTTATAAGGGAGGAGAGGGGCACCTTTGGAAATATAAGAAATATTAGTTTATATTAAATCCCAACCCCACATAAAAACTTCTAAAATGACTCATATATGCATATTAGATGAGATAGGGTTGTAATATCATCAACCAATAAAATTTAGACATGTTAGGAATTTATTTTAAACATTATCAACTTGATTTATCCTTATTTATCAATTTAATTTTATTTGTGGTAATACTATTCTAAATTTTAAATTATTATTAATAATTACATATGTGTTATGAATTTTCCATAATTTGACACTTTATGACATTGTCGACCATATAAATTTTAATTTATAATTTTTAAATATTTTTGTGTTTTTTAAACAATTTTATAATATGTTATTTTTATAAAATAACAATAGTGTAAATTTTGACACTATTCATTTATTTGAATTTAAATAAAATATATAAAGAGGATATGTTAGAACTAAAAGTCTTAATAGATTAATAAAATGTAATATGTATCTAGAAAATTAGTGGAGCACATTAAATAGTGCATATAATAATTATTTTAATATTTTTAAAACCATTTATTTGATATTTTAATTAATAAAATAATTTCAACATCACTATTGTGTCATAATTAATGATAATTATTTAATCCTTAAAAATTCTAAATAAATTCCTATGATGTAGATAATTGCATTATATTTCTGGAGACTATTAAAGTTCTAAGTTTCATTAAGTTTATCACCAAATTAAAATTATTATACTTATAAGATTTAAGAAAGTGACATGTTGTCACATTTTTTGGTTTTAATAATAATTAAATTATTTTCATGGACAAAAGTCTATTAAATGAATCTAATCCGACACTTAGGTAATATGGGTCGACTTTTAGTCATCCAATAGGATTTTTTCAGGTGTTAGGGTAATTTTATAATCTTATATTTACCCTTAATTACCTGATTTACCTTTAACTATGGTAAATAAAATTTACCGTAGTTACTATTCATAATTCCCAAAAATAAAAAGTAGCATATTAACATAATTTTTACCCACTGATTCCAAATATGGGATCAATTTTTCCAAATTCAATACACAAAAGTTTCAGAAATTAAATTAAAATTAATCCTGTTGTCGAAAGAAAACAGGTTTTTCTTTAAAACATTGCAAAAGATTGAATTGATTTAACATACGAATTTAATGTAAAATCAATGATAATGACATAAATTATATTAAATGGTAAAAATATATTCTATTTATACTTTAAAACCATTCAATATTATAATTTAACGGTATAAATTATTGTGATGAAAAAAAAATTAATTAAAATATAGCGTGTTTTTACTATTCATCAAAATATGAAAGTTACCAGAATAATATGAAAAATTTATCCAAAGTAAATTTTTATTTCTTGATTCCAAAGAAGAATTTTATTTTGTAAAATTGAACTTATAAACATGTCAAAAACTAGATTTAATGTGGGTGCACCATCAAAAGGCGGCAAAACTGCATTTTTTGAAAAATACTTATTTTACCCGAAAAATTTATTTTGTTCTTATACCATGTTCTAGAAAATGTGTAAGATGAATAATAATGTTATAAAATTAAAAATTTAGTTAATACTATTCATAATGTCTAGTTCATAATAATATTATAATAATATATCGTTGTTTAGTAAAACCTGGTATTGCGTACAACACATGCTATCGAGGAAGGTCGCGATTGCGTGTAATGCAAGCCAAGTCAGGGTTGTGTGTTGTGCAAAAATCCTTCATTGTTTCGTATAACAGAATCCAACCATATTTCATTTATACATTGATAATATATATATACTCAATGTTTCATAGAATAACTATTATCAAAATTGTGTGTAACACGATCCAAGAATAGTGTTGCGTATACTGCAAGCTAATACGGTGTTGCGTATAGCGCAAGGTAATCTTGGTGTAGCATAAAACACAAGATATTAATGAAATTAAATAAATATTTTTCATAAAATCTCGGGGCGTTACATCTCTACTCCATTAATGAATGTTTGAGTGGTAAATTCATAATATCTATTAAGAGGAACCAATCCTATATTTATAGAGGTAAACCAAAAAAGTGTTCCATTATTTAAATTTTATATATATATACTTGGTTCATTAAGAATTTTAAAATCGCCCACTTTTTCTCATAGTCACAAAACTCATTCTCTTATGAATTTTTATATATTTGGAATTTCCTTCATACATATGACAGAATTTCCTACATTGAAATTAGACATGTGAAGTTACCACGTGTTAAGTTGAGTTATCAACATTGATGAAATTTTTTATAATGAAATTAAACCCATACCTAATGAAATTGTATAAACCAAATCCCTTGAAAGTCCCTTTTTTAATTGATCTCCAAAATTCTGACTTGATCCAACAATTTCTATAGTTATGGTAACATATTTTATCAATTGTATGACATATAAATATGTGATACCAATGAATATAGATTCTTCATTATAAATATTTTTATATTCCCTAACTAGAATTTCTTGACTATCACAATTTATAGAAACCAGAGACATTATCATAAGCTACAATGGTAGATATGGTAAGATAGATCTGAGTTATGTCACTTAATTTTTTATTATATGATAAAACTACAAATTTAAAATCAATTTTTTATTCCATTATTATTATTATTATCCCTAAGAAGATCTCTCCACCTATAAGTTTAAAAACCCAACCAATCATAGAAGAGTGATCCTGGAGATTGGAAATCAAGAATTCATCAGAAAAAAATTCAACACCCTTAGATTTCCATAGTAACATATATGGTAATCTGTTGTACACTTTATATACTTGATTACTCTTTTTAAAACATCCCATTGCACATATCCAAGATTACTTGTATACATACTTAACTTTACAAGAACAAAGTAAATCTTAGTACTTTTTCGAGTATTGGAAAACATGAGAAACTATAAGTTCAATGATAGTATTCTTAAAAATATGTCGTGTGACTAGATCATATCATTTTATAGGGTATAAACGATACATGATATCAGGGGTAGGGGTCTCAAAAGTAATTGATACTTCTTCTCATTAATTTCACTTATGGTAATCTCGATAAAGGAGATTATAAGAACTAGACCTACTAGTAGGAAATCCACATTTATATGTTCCATTGGATGTTCCTATATGTGGATGGGGGTAATGTTCCTTGGAATTTAATATTTTTATTAATTCATATCATGAGTCATTCACTTTTAGGTATTTTCATAAACTATGATTTCATATGATCATGGAGAATTTGGCTACATTGGGTGTGTCACAATCGATATGGTATTAATGAATAATGAGAGAATGGATTTGACATTTGTATTCTAGAACAAAATTTGAAATCTGAGTCCCTTTTATGGGAATGGAACTACCTTATTAAGTACATGACCATAGTGTTCTATTAATATGTTTATTTCTAAAAATTCAAAGAAAGAGATACTGTGTACATAGGTCGATGAAAATGGTATGAGGCCTACTTGATTAGATATGTCAAGCTAAAGGACGTATATTACATAGTGTACGTTCATAGGAGGTTTCATGTTATTGTGACACTAACTTCTTTCTATATGAGATCCTTGTCATGTTTCTAGATGATAACCTTCTAATTTAAGAAATTTAACCATATTCCACTAATAAAGGGACCTAGAGGGTTACAAACTAATTGTATTCAGAACCTTGGGGAAATTATACATGAATTTAACATGTTGAATAAATATTATTTTCATATGTGATTTAATAATTAATCTTGTTGTGTTGATCATAAATATTCATTCATGAATTATTTAAGAAAATATATTTGAGCTAAATATTTAATAAATACTTATTCTCCAAGTAATTATTTATTTAATTATGTAAATAAATAATATTCATTTAATATTATTTATTCATAAGGTAATAAATATTTATTTATTAAGTTTCATGGATATGTAATAAATATTTATTCACTAGTTTAGTGAATATAATATGTATTTATTTATTGTTTAATAATGTAGTGATATTTATTTATTAAAATAAATAATTTGTATTCAAGGATCGATAAATATTCCAGAGGAATAGCAGAATGAGTTAAAGTTCAAGTTAAAAATGTAATGATAAATATTGTTTTAATAAATATTAAATTATTCATTCAAAAATATAATATTATTATTTAGACATGGGATTATTTGGGATTAATAAAATAATAAGGGATCTTGTGAAATTATTATATTTTAACCTTATATCTTTTTATACCTTATTATGGTATTCTATGAAACCATAATCACTCAGATCATTGAGCACAATGTGTTCTAGAGAGTATTATTGCGATCTCTAAAGACCTATTCTCATAGAACTCTCTCAAGAACACCAATCAATTATCATCCCCCAATAGAATGATTTCTTATTTCCTTGAAGGATTCTATTGAAATCAATGACAATTGCCGCAAGTTGTAGAACCATCCATGCTAGTACTTGAGGGATTCAACGACAGCAATCACATGTCCGTATAAAATGTGTGGATCACTGCTATAGGGGATATACCCTTGATTCCTCAAATGAAATGGTAGTATGGAAGTAAGTATTTATCTGATCATGGACAAAAAAGAAAAAATTCCAATGCAAAGGAATTTCTTTATTTATATAAATTAACTATAAATTATATGTGAAATGAACATTTCTTCTTGGTTTTGGTTTTTCTGTTAATTTATATTATATTTAATTCCATTGTTCATGAAATTATTTATCATATACATCTTGGATTAGTCATCGGAACAATATAATTTATAATTATTTATTATTCATTGAACTATTATATGTAATTGTTTTTAGTTTTTTTCTTCTAATTTAGTTGTTGTTTAATCTATAGATTAATTAAAATGTTTTCAATATATTAATATACTCTGTTCAAATTTCATACCTTCATAAATATATTAATAAAATATTATTAATTATCAAATATTCCATCGGGAGGTTTTAAGGGTTCTGGTTGGTACACATGGTTACACTATGTAAGAATGAATGTACACTCTATGTGCTGAAGTTCACTACACCTAGATGGGTCATGGGATACATAACATTTCATGTGGAAAATAATATGTGGTACATTTATTTCACACCAAATATTGACCAAGATAACCCAACACACATTATTTTATACAACAAGGTGTGTAGCTGGATTACATTTTGTTTAGTCCATATGGTTTAGTTGTGAAATTCATACTAACTGTGTGTTCAAATATGTGCCACATGATGCCTGAGAATGAAAATATTTGACAATAATTATATACATGGCCTGTAGTGGGAGTATATTTTATAAGAATCATTAATATTCACATCTCATAAAAACAATGAGTTAGTAGGTAGGTTTAGTGAACACATAATAAAGAGAACACATGGCATGTTACTCTTTAGTACACCCCTTTCATTCTGACCAAGATATACACTAATTCCCAAGGTTCGTGTCTGGGATACATGGTAAAAAAACATGGTTCATAGATATTTAGTACATGCCATGTAGTCACCCAGTATTGAACAGAATTAAATTACATAGTGTATAATTAATTGCATCATTAAAACATAATTACATTTTTTTAGCTGGATGTTGAATATGTAACAAGGTTTCTAGAATTAATAAATGAGTAATTAATTTAATGTTATTATAAATATATTCAAGATAAACCTTTTATTTATTATGATTCATCCTGTAATGGTTTTCTCAATGGCTCTTCAGATTGACATTAAAATAAAGTAATTAATTAATTAATTAATTTCATTAATTCAAGCACATTTATTTTAATAATAAATAATGTATTTAAGTGAATACTAGATTATTTGATTTTGAATATTTATTTAATTTGTGTTGATAAACATGATCTTAAACCAATCTTTATATAAGATTAATTTATTTAAATTATTGTTATTGCATGTTTTTGTAATAATTTATTAAATTAAATAATGGATTTCATGTCATTACCCTCCACTCATTATGTAATGCCAGCACGATCATAGTTTCTTTTATGAATGTAGTTTCAGTTTGGATTAGTGGTAAGAACCCCATAATACTACATCCAAGGTAGGGTTTGAAATCCCATATAGTAAAGGTGATATAGAATAACAGTAGCATGGATCCTGTAGAATCACTATAGAAATAGAGAGTATTGTTGCAGTAGAAGTACTATAGCAGGTACTGTAGAAGATCGGGTACTATAGAAGTATTGTTCACAAAATGGGTCTTTGGGGAAACATTGGGCCTTCCTTCCATAAAATATGGGCTTCCAAGACTCTGGTCCTTTAGGCCATTTAATGATTATCCCTCTTCCAAATATAAAAGAGGTGTTTCCTTTTTTAATAAAAAGTGGCTTCATCCCAAACTTCTACAAAAATAGTTTCTGTTATGAAAACCCCTCAATAAATACTATGTTTACCTTTACCTGCATGTGAGTAAGGATCATTTAATGGATTGATCTGCCAAGGGATTGGTGGCAGTTCAAGTTTGGAGTTGAGTTTAAACCAATCTAGGATGTACACAGGAGTAGAGGTGGAATGCTAAAACTCAAACTATGAATATTTCTCTGAGTTTATTCCCTAGGGTCAATGTTTCATTTATCATCTTCTAGATAAATCAACCATTATAAATTCTTATGGCCCATCCAATTTATTTACTTTATTTCTGTCATTTTGATAGTTAATTATTTATGAATGCATAATAATGAAATTAATTAATTAATAAGCATGCAATATAGAACGAAAAAAACTAAAACATGTGTAAACAATATCTGGACATGGTTAATCACTTAACTCAAATAAAATTTATATTAACAAACATGTAAGGTGATAAAATTGGTAATTTACACATGAAGATTAAATCCCTATAAAAAAATATTAAATCAGTATCACCTTCCAACACATTACGTGGAATGGAATTGCTAGATCAAAGTGTTTACTAAGACCTCATCATGACACTTCCATCAAATGCAGAATTCTAAAGAATATTTTAGGTTGAAATAATAAATTTTTTATTGGATGTAATGGCCTTTGTCTGTACAATACAAATTTAGAGTCTAGTGTTGAGAAAATTCATTTTCAGGATTTCAGGATTGGGGAGTCCACTCAATGGATCGAGGAGTTTCAAGTCAATGTAGTTGGAAATCTAGGCCTACCCAAATACGTTCGAGTAATTGACTTGGCCCTCACTTAGGTTATGAGAAGGGAAATGAGGATCCTTGCCACTAGAATATCCTCATGATGAGATATTCCAAAACCAATGGTGAGAGATATTGGGTTTTCAAAATATAGTAAGACATTGACAAATTAAATTAAAATTTTAAAATATCGTTTAATTCCGAAAATTACTAAAAACTGCTCTCATTTATCATATAAATGGAAAATCGTGAAAATTCAACCATATCACTATTATCCATTTAAAGATGAATAACCTCCTCATTGATTCAAATATCTTGGAATGATATATGTACCTACACATATACTACACCATGAACAATAATTATATGTGATGGAAAACCTTGTTCTTAAAGCACCTAATAGTGAAGCTAGTGAGGAGGAAATCTCTCTTTATATAAATCATTTGGATGATTCTATATATGTACAATGTTTCATTCCATTGTCCATGTCTACTGTAATTATAAAGCAACATGAGTACATGGATGTGTATACCATCATGTCTCACTTTCATGATCTTTATCAAGAGAAGTTGAGACAAGAGAGATATTAGAACTCCAATTCACTATTCAGATGCATGCTTAGCGAGTCAGCATCTGCTAGGGCTCATGTAGTCAAACTAATTGGATACATTGGGGACTAAGAAATTTTGGCCTTTGAGATTCATGAGGATCTTCACACATATCTCATTATATCCTCACAATCAAATAGATTCACTAATTTCATTAAAAATTATAATATAAGATATTGTGAGAAGTCTCTCTCAAAACTCCTTACATTGATTCACCACATTGACAAGGAAATGAGTCATGAAAAACCTTCAGTCCTAATGGTGAATAAAAGGAAGAAAATTGAAAAGGGCCCTAAGAATCACTCAAAGTCTGAGTCTCCTTATAATTATCTTTTTAAGAAAAAAATATACTTATACAGGTAAAGAAGAAGGATGTAGTATGTTTTTCTTATATCAATTTGGACCATTGGAATAACTTCACCTTGTTAAAGAAGCAAAGGTAAGCTTCAAGTGTATATGTTATCAAGTGTAATCTTTCTATACCTATAAATTAGGTATTAGAATCAGTTTTTGGTACTCACATGTGTATTAAAATGCATGAACCAAGTAGGTTTTGAAAGATTAATAGAGGGGACGTGCATTTGTAAGCAACCAATAGAATATGTATTTCTTCTTTTGTTATAGGAGACTACAAACATCTATTTCCAATAGGGATGATTTTGGTTTTGAAATACTATTATTATGTACTCATTGTTACCCAGAACATATTTTTTGTATTCTATTAAGATAACATTTTATTTTCCAATTTTGATGTAAAAGGTGTTTCTTTTATAAATATAGCATATTTTATGGTATGAAAAATTTAAATAATCGTATTTATGTATTAGATTACCATAACAAAGTATTTGAAATTGATATATTTTTTTCGAACAAATCACTACTCTAATTACTCAGTAGAAATAATCAGTACAGAGGAAATCCTGAAACGGATCAAGGAAGAATCAAATCATTCACATTAGCACACACTGATCTAGCCATCGCAAACCAGCTCTAGGAAAGGAAATGGTGTAAAATTAAAAACAAAAGTGAATCAAGAGGATATGGTGACAACGAAACATTAGGGCTACTGCCGTAGGCTCGGATAATCTATTCTATTTCCAAGATACATCTTTTCGTAGTAGCTGATAGAGAAGCGGGATAGTGAGAGGTGGGTCTCATCTTTTCTCAACAGATACGATGGATTCGGGGGGGTCACGTGATCTCCGGGAATGGGTTAGGGTGATGAGGAGGGTGAAGGCGAGGAAGAGGAGGACGACGAAGACGGGGGGGACGGCTTGGAGAGAGGCCAAATGAAGCGGGAGTGGAGACGGCTGAAGCCTCCTAGGGCGAGCACTGCGGATCGTAGCTTGTGGTTGCCACAACCGAGGTTGGCCCAATGGTGGGTGCAGATGAGCTCCCACAGTCGCTCGTTGTCCTCCATCTTCCGCCACTGCAACGACCCAATATTTTTTTTAAATGAAATTACTTTATTATAAATATTTCACAATCACATTAACTACTAAGTTCTATAGGAAATTTAAAACATATTTTTGTCACTTTTGTGATGTGAATTTCAAAAAGCCAACATACACAGTCGCGATCAGTGAGTTATTTAGAGTCCAATAAGAAAAACTTAATTTTTGGTGAATAGTAACCTACCCTTATAAATAGTAACATACCCTTATGAATAGTAATATGAATAGTAATATGACCCTAATGAATAGTAAATTTTATTATTATTTTATTTTCTTAAGGCTAGAAGATAACAACATCTTGGTTAATTTTTCATTGTGATAATGAAGTAGTTGTAGAATTAGAACTGTTAATTTTTTAATTAAGTATGATTTTATTTAAAAGATAAATTAATAATATTTAGAAAATTATCTTTCAAAAATGTACTTCACTTTTTAATTCTACATCTCGAAAAATGATAGGGGTGAATTTTTGGGATTTTTCTGAAATTCTAGAATTTTTTATGAATAGTAAAATATGATAAAATACGATAAATGCTAAATACTTGATTCACTGCATCATGGGTGATGAAAGGATGATGTAAGCCCACTTGGTTCGAAATCACATGCCATTATTACTATTAGGGGTTACATGAAACAATACTATTGGTTTTCTTGAGGGAAATAATAAAATAATGAACTAAATATTCAAAATTTAATGCTCTCCTCCACTATAAAAATCCCTCACCACTCCCTCTTCTCTTAACTCCTCTAAGCATTGAAGCTCCTCAAAGTTCTTCCCAATTACCCTTACCTAGTCTCTCCCCGCATCCATGAAGCTTATGGTCTTTCCAAAAGTCCAAAATCCCTTCCCTTAAGGAGTTTCTCAAGGAGGTTATTTCAAGAGGTAAAGTACCCTTCTTTTTCATTTGGTCTCATTTCAATTTATCCTATTTTGTTATCCTCTCCTCACCTACTCTATTAAAATAATCATGATAACTCTAGTAACATCTATATACTGGATTTATATCATGTTAATGGAAGAACCATCATAAATATTCTTACTCCCTCCCTTTTATTTTATAAACGAAATCGATATCCATGGGGTTCCAATTTATAACCTTTGTGGACGATGAAGTTTCATTCTTCAATTTATTCTTCATTTCTGGTCATGAAACCATATTCATGGTTGAAACAGATTATAATATATGTGTTGTAAACTAATTAATATTCAGGAACCAGAATATTTACATATAATTAAGTTATATGACAAAACTAGTTCATAATATTCCAAATTACGCCGAATAATCGAAGTGGTGGTCATCTAATGATTCATCCTCATTCCATGTAACCAAATGATAAAAATAGACATGAAAAATTCTGTATGTTCATAAATAATATTTAATTTCAATTATGGAGATTTACATCCATTCCACTTCATTACTTAAAATCAAGTGAACCGAATATGAAAATAAAGGAAACGAACACTCCAGAATGACGAAATTCAATACAATAACTTGTCAATAAAGACATAAATTAACAAACCATAATTATGGTAAAATAAATACATCTATAATAGGTTCTTAAATATGTTATTAAAAATTATAATTTCATATTCCAGGAGCCTAGGTACAAGATCCGACCACGTTTGGAGTTAAGGTAAGGGTTTTCCACCCGAACTTCTATTTTCATTCGAGATACTTTCGTTGTCTAATTACCTCAATGAAATTATTATTTATTATTATATAATCATCATATATTCTGTGTTAGTATCATATATATGTGTACTAACCAAAAATCTCACTTATTTTATGGATAGTTATACATTTTTAAAGGAACTTTCAATGTTGTTTCCAAAATACAAGCCTGATCCAAGGAAATTTCTCAAATTCTATCCTATTTTCAAAGGCACTCTACGATCTTTTTTTGGAACCTTTATAATTATTAAATATCTCATTTTATTATGGAAATACTATCTTACCTTAATTCATGTTTTATACAAATATTTTTCTAAAAGAACACTTCTTTTCAAAATAAAAGAGTATTTATCTCACGAATTGCTTAATGATTTTATAAGAGTGTTTTCGTCTGATTCAACACTCTTGTTGATTCCATGGTATTATTGGGTTTAATAATTTATGAAGTCATCTACCATATTTGATTTAATGGTTTATGACTAACTGTATTATGGACGATCTTTCCTAAAACCATTCTCCATATTATTTCGAATGGTTTGTGTTTATGTTCAATAATTGGGGAAAGTTTGTTACATTTCATTAGATGGATTCAATATTAATGTATATGTTGTTTATGTTTATCACCACTCATATGAGGAATGAATTGGACTTATTATGTGATAGGTGGGGCCTGCTATATCCCCTTGATGCATCGGTAGGTCTCATGAGACAACTGGATGGGGAATTGGCCAAGGCCTTTCCCAATGTGATATGGATTTTGGATGAGTCCTTAATCATTAGACGTATTGGCCGAGGCCATGACAAAATGTTTCAGAATGTCCGGAATTATTCATTCTATCATTATGAGTTCAGCTATTGATATTTCATGTGGTTATTCGATTAGTATAATACCCAAGATTATGTTTTATTATGGCATTATTTACTAATCTCATTTTCTTGCCATAATGTGTTCGAGTTTATTATTAAAGACATGTGTTTTAAATTATTCAACATGTATTTTGTTTATACTATCTTCCAATATATTTCATACTCTTACTGAGCATTTGATATCACCCCTTTCTTATGTATCATTTTTTTCAGGACATGAATAGTTTTATTATGAATGACATGATGAAATAACCTAGGTGTTATGGGTGTTTTCTAAGGAGTTTCCATGTTGTATTTCTCTTCAAGTTGTAATATTAAACTTATGTATGTATCTTGTTTCCAATATTACTAAACTACTCGGTCCTTCAGGATTGGTATTCCATGTATGTATGCCAACGTAATCAAACAAGGCACCAGCTACGGGAAATTGAGGTCGGGTCTTTACAGTTGGTATCAGAGGAAGTTTAGTATAATACTTGGAAACTAGATTTAGAAAACGTAGAATTAGGGAAGAGTCCCGAAGTTATTCTTTGAGGATATACATACAATAACATCCTGGTATTTTGGTAAGGAATCGATTATGTGGATCTTTCATGCAATACGTCCATGTATGGATACGAGCAGGTAGAGGTAGCTCTGGCACAGATGTATCTAAGGGTCAAACCCCAAAACACCGCTTTGAGCTAGACTCAAACAAAAACTGGGGCACGATAATGGGTCTTGCTGCACTATTGGTTACAACACTCCTGGGGGATATGTTTTGGATAATTCACATTCTCTATATAAGCCATTATTAAGGATTGAAATGTAAAATATTCCTCAATGAAACCATATTTGTGAATATGGGATTAGCCATTTGTAGGATCTCGATTTTTTTCTAAGTATTTTGTTAAGTTAAGATTATACATTATGATTCATAACCTAATCTAGTGTATGCCATTATCTAGAGATGGATCCAAGTGGAAGGAATGGAAACCGCACGAGCACACGTGTCCCTTTTAGGGATTTTCCTCCGATGCAAGATAATGATGTTTGATCGGGTGTTGTGACTGGTGTTGAGAAACTTATAACTATACTGGGACAACTTACTCAGGTTAGGAATATTAACCTTACTTGTATGGAGCATCTGGATCCACCACGTGGAGGAGCTATGCTAGATCCCTTTATGTGACAATATCCTCCATCGTTCAATGGGACTACAAACCCTTTTGTAGCAGAGCAGTGGATATGTTCCCTCGAGGAGATTTTTCTCGATTTGGGATGTAATGAAAGAGAGAAGGTTGTCATGGTAGTATATCGTCTATCGGGAAATGCGAATCAATGATGGTCATTAATCCAAAACACAAAGGAGGAGGAAGAAATAGAAGAGATGGAATAGAGGGATTTTAAGGAAATATTCTTAGAAAAATATTTCCCTCGTTAACAAAGAGAAAATATGGAGACGAAATTCTTGAATCTGAGGAAAAAGGAGGATGAAAATGTTTCCAAGTATGAAGCCAAATTTACAAGGCTGGAAAGACATGCAATGGACTACATACGAAATCCAAGGAGCACAATCAATCGATTCTTTAATATCCTAAAGCCATTCCTCTGGCGGGCACTGGTCTCCCAAAATTTTTCACCATATGAGGAAATATTTTCATGTGCTATCAAGACCGAAAAAATTTTATCTAAGTCTTATGACTTTATGGGAAATCAAGAAAACAAGAGGCCTGCTGAAAACCCTAGGAAAGGAAATAAGGAAATAAGGAAGAAGGGAATAGTTGAATTTCCACCATGTGACAATTGTGGAAGAAAACACCTCGGTGCATGCTTAAAAGGAAAAGGAGTATTCTACAAAAGTGGTCAGAAAGGCCATCTTGCTGGTGATTACACAGGAAAGAATGATTCTAATGATATTAGATTCTATAATTTTCAGGAGATTGGGCACTATACAAATGATTGTCCAAAACGTCAAGGAAATATGCAACATAAGAGGGCAAGGGAGAAAGGACAAGCATATGTGATCACAACTGTAGAGGTTGAAGTTCTACGTGACGTGGTGGCAAGTACTTTGATCATTTCATCAAGCTTAGCCAATTCTTTATTTGATTCTGGATCATCGCATTGTTTCATATCTTCCCACATTGCTAAGAAAATTAGATATTTTCAATTTGATTTAACAAGGGAGTTTTCAGTAAAAACTCTTAAAGGAAGTATCATTACAATAATGTTTTGTGAATCAGTTCCCATTAGGGCATATAAATATTCCTTATCTGTGGATCTTATTGGTATACCCATGATTGAGTTTGATATAATCATCGGTATGGATTGGCTTTCGGACCATGATGCGAAAATGTATTGTAAGAAGAAGGAGGTTACAATCTTCGATGATGATAAGGAGTACCTTATCTTTAGAGCAGAAACATCACCACCTGATTCTTATCTAGATCCACCCACAATAGCTCAAATAAATTCAATTATCGGGGAAGAACATAATGAAATAACTATGGGTGAGGAAAAGAATGTTCAAATAGGAGATGTACCTGTTGTGCAAGAGTATATTTATATCTTTCCAGAAGATTTACCTGGACATCCTCTAGAGAAGGAAATTGAGTTTTCCATTGACTCAATTCCTGGTTCAAGACCCATATCAAAGACCCCTTATAGAATGGCCACTGTGGAGTTAGTGGAACTAAAGAATAAACTAGAAGAATTGAGTGATAAAGGATTTATTCAAACTAGTGTTTCTCCATGGGAATCCCCTGTCCTCTTTGTTAAGAAGAAAGATAGATCCCTGAGGTTGTGCATTGATTATAGGGAAATAAATTCTATTACAATAAATAATAAGTATCCTCTGCCAAGAATCGATGATTTATTCGATTAACTTCATGGAGACCAATATTTTTCAAAGATTGATCTTCGATCTGGATATCATCAGTTACTTGTGATGAAGGAAGACATTCCAAAAACAGCATTCCGAACCAGATATGGGAATTACTAGTTTACAGTAACGCCTTTTGGACTAACTAATGAACCATCTGTTTTTTTGGATCTGATGAGTAAATTCTTCAAGGAATATCTTGATGACTTTGTAGTGGTGTTTATTCATGATATCCTAGTTCACTCTAGAAGCTATGAAGAACATTAAAATCACTTGCGCACTATTCTGAAGACTCTGAGAAGAAACGAATTATATGGGATGTTCAGCAAGTGTGATTTATGGATCCAATCTATTTCCTTTCTAGGCCACATTGTCTCTAAGTATGGAATATCTGTAGATCCTACAAAGACAAAGGTTGTGCAAGAATTTCCTACTCCAACGAACGTAACTGAGGTACGTAGTTTTATTGGTTTAGCAGGTTATTATCGGCATTTCCTTCAGAACTTCTCATGTTTAGCCAACCCAATGACCAAGCTCACATGAAAAGGGGTTAAGTTTTTATGGACCAAGGAACGTGAAGAGTGTTTTGAAGAATTGAAGAGGATGTTAGTGAATGCACTGATCCTAACCCTACTATCGGGGAATGATGGGTTTTTTATCTATAGTGATGCATCAAAGAAAGGACTTGGTTGTGTCCTTATGCAGAATGATCGAGTGATTGCCTATGCATCTAGGCAATTAAAAATTCACAAAAAAAACTATCAAACCCATGATCTTGAGTTTTAAGCGGTAATATTTGATTTGAATATTTGAATAAATTACCTCTATGGAGAAAAATGTGACATATATACAGATCATAAGAGTTTGAAGTATATATTCTCACAGATTGAACTCAACATGAGACAAAGGATGTGGATTGAGCTACTCAAAGATTACGATTTCACAATACACTACCACCCGGGGAAAGAAAATAAGGTAGCAGATGCATTGAGTAGAAAAGACCATGGAATTATGAACAAGATGAGAGTTGAAAGGGATCCTATGTTCATGGATCTAGTAAAGATGGATATGGGAATTATTAACGAATGTAGCACATCACTACTTTTTCAAATGGTTGCCCAACCTTCTTTACTAGAGGGGATAAAAAGTTCTCAGGCTGATGATGAGAAGTTTCAAAGAAAATTAAAGAAATAAATGATGGGAAGGTGATTGACTTCTCATATAAAGATGGAATTTTGAAATTCGGGAAGAGGCTTTGTGTTCTCACTATTCCTGAGCTAAATAGAGAACTGTTGGATGATGCTCATAGCTTTAATTTCTCTATACATCCTGGTAGCACAAATATGTATCGAGATCTCCGAGAAAACTTTTTGTGGGACAATATGAAAAGGGAGATTGCTGAATATACATCAAAGTGCCTGGTATGTCAACAAGTGAAGGTTGAGAGGAAAAAGTATAAGGGGATGATGAAACCACTACCCATACCATCATGGAAGTGGGAGAACATTACCATGGACTTTGTCACTGGAATCCCAAGGACATATAGAGGATACAATGATATATGGGTCATTGTGGATCATCTTACAAAGACAACTCACTTCATAGTGATTCAAGAGGACATCTCATTGAATCAACTTGCATGGATTTACCTCAAATAAGTGGTAATGCTACATAGAGTACCACTCTCTATTGTATCGGATCGAGATCCTAGATTCACCTCGATGTTCTGGAAAAGTCTCCAATATGCTTTAAGCACTGAACTGAACTTCAGTACGGCCTATCATCCTCAAACTGATGGCCAATCTGAGTGGACTATTCTGACATTGGAAGACATGTTGAGGGTATGTTATATGGAATTAAAAGGAGGATGAGACCAATATCTTCCACTAGTTGAATTCTCCTACAACAATAGTTTCCACTCGAGCATTCGTATGGCACCATATGAATCCCATTATGGGAAAAGGAGTAGAACATCGGTGTGTTGGGATGAAGTCGATGAGCGAAAGCTACTAGGACCTGAATTGGTTGACGAAATTGCGGAGAAGGTGAAAACCATTCAGCAGCATATCAAGGCAGCCCATAGTCAATAGAAGAGTTATGCAGATAACTGTCGACGATACCTAGAGTTCAAATTAGGAGACCCGATATTTCTATGCATATATCTATGGAAGAAGGTCATGCGGTTTGGGAAGAAAGGAATGTTAAGCCCCAGGTATATCGGCCCCTTGGAGATCCTGGATTGAGTCAGAGCTGTGGCATATCGACTGGAACTTCCACCAACCTTGTCGAAGGTACATGATGTCTTTCATGTATCCCTCTTAAGGAAGTACATACCGGACCCTTCACATGTACTCTCTTTAGAGGTGGTACAGTTGGAGGATGATCTTTCATATGAGGAGCATCCGGTGAAAATCTTGGATCATAGAGACAATGTTTTACGCAACAAGACTACTAATATAGTCAAGGTACTGTGGAGAAACCATAAGTATGAAGAGGAAACTTGGGAACTGGAGGAATCAATGAAGGAGAAGTACCCCCACCTGTTCTTGTCCTAGATTGTAAATGAAATTTCAAGGGCGAAATTTTTGTAAGGAGGGGAGAATGTGACGACCCAATATTTTTTTAAATGGAATTATTTTCTTATAAACATTTCATAATCACATTAACTACTAAGTGCTATGGTACACTTAAAACATAAGTTTGTCACTTTTTTGAGATGAATTTCAAAAATCTGACATACACAGTCGCGATTAGTGAGTTATTTAGAGTCCAATAAGAAAAACTTATTTTTTGGTGAATAGTAACCTACCCTTATGAATAGTAACATACCCTTATGAATATTAATATGACCCTAATGAATAGTTAATTTTATTATTATTTTATTTTCTTAAGGCTAGAAGATAATAACATCTTGGTTAATTTTTCATTGTGATAAAGAAGTAGTTGTAGAATTAGAACTGTTAATTTTTTAATTAAGCATGATTTTATTTAAAAGTTAAATTAATAATATTTAGAAAATTATTTTTCAAAAATGGACTTCACTTTTGAATTCTACATGTCGAAAAATGGTAGGGGTCAATTTTTGGGATTTTTCTGAAATTCTAGAATTTTTTATGAATAGTAAAATACGATAAAATATGATAAATGCTAAATACTTGATTTACTACATCATGGGTGATTAAAGGATGAGGTAAGCCCACTTGGTTCTAACTCACATGCCATTATTACTATTAGGGGTCACATGAAACAATACTACTGGTTTTCTTGAGGGAAATAATAAAATAATGAATTAAATATTCAAAATTTACTCCTCTCCTCCACTATAAAAAACCCTCACCACTCCCTCTTCTCTTCACTCCTCTGAGCCTTGAATCTCCTCAAATTTCTTCCCAATTACCCTTCCCTAGTCTCTCCCCGGGTCCAAGAATCTTTTTTTCTTTCCAAAAGACCAAAACCCCTTCCCTTAAGGAGTTTCTCAAGGAAATTATTTCAAGAGGTAAAATACCCTTCTTTTTCATTTGGTTTCATTTCAATTTATATGCTTTTGTTATCCTATTCTCACCACCTCTATCCAAATTCTCATGATAACTCTAGTAACATCTATATACTTTATTTATATCATGTGAATGTAATAACCATCATAAATATTCTTACTCCATCCCTTTTATTTTATAAACGAAATCGACATCCATTAGGTTCCGATTTATAACCTTTGTGGACGACGAAGTTTCGTTCTTCAATTTATTATTCATTACTGGTAATGGAACCATATTCATGGTTGAACCATTATATAATATATGTGTTATAAACTAATTAATATTCATGAACCAGAATATGTACATATAATTAAGTTATATGACAAAATTAGTTCATAATATTCCAAATATCACCGAATAATCGAAGTGGTGGTCATCTAATGATTCATCCTCATTCAATGTAACCAAATGATAGAAATTGACATTAACAATTATGGATGTTCATAAATAATATTTAATTTCAATTCTGGAGATTTACATCCATTCCACTTCATTACTTAAAAGCAAGTGAACCGAATATGAAAATAAAGGAAACGAACACTCCAGAACAACGAAATTCAATACAATAAATTGTCAATAACGACATAAATTAACTAACCAGAATTATGGTAAACTAAATACATGTATAATAGGTTCATAAATAAGTTATTAAAAAGTATAATTTCATATTCCATGAGCTTAATTACAAGATCAGACCATGTTTGGAGTTACAGTAAGGGTTTTCCACCAGAACTTCTATTTTCATTCGGGATACTTTCATTGTCCAATTACCTCAATGAAATTATTATGTATTGTTATATAATCATCATATATTCTGTGTGAGTATCATATATATGTGTAAAAACCATAAACCTTCCTTATTTTATGGATAGTTACACATTTTTTAAGGAACATTCAATGTTGTTCCCAAAATACAAGCCTTATCCAAGGGAATTTCTCAAATTCTTTCCTATTTTCAAAGGCACTCTATGATCTGTTTTTGGAAACCTTTATCTTTATAAAATAGCTAATTTTATTATGAAAATACTATATTACCTCACTTCTGGTTTTATACAAATATTTTTCTAAAAGAACACTTCTTTTCAAAATAAAAGAGTATTTATCTCACAAATTGCTTAATGATTTTATAAGAGTGTTTTCGTCTAATTCAACACTCTTTTTGATTCCATGGTATTATTGGGTTTAATAATTTATGAATTAATGTACCATATATTATTTAACGGTTTATGACTAACTCTATTGTGTATTATCTATCCTAAAACCATTCACCATATTATTCCGAATGTTTAGTGTTTATGTTCAATAATTGGGGAAAGTTTGTTACATTTCATATGATAGTTTCAATATGAATGTATATGTTGTTTATGTTTATCCCTAATCATATGAGGAATTAATTGGACTTATTATGTGATGGTTGGGGCCCTCTATATCCCCTCGATGCATCGGTAGGTCTCATGAGACAACTAGACGAGGAATTGGACGAGGAATTTCCCAATGTGATATGGATTTTGGTCGAGGACTTAATCATTAGACGTCTTGGACGAGGCCTTGAAAAAATGATTCAGAACGTCTGGCATTATGTATTCCATCATTATGAGTTTAGCTATTGATATTTTATGGGGTTATTCAATTAGTATAATACCCATGATTATGTTTTATTTTGGCATTATTTACTCATCTCATTTTCCTGTCATAATGTGTTCAAGTTTATTATTAAAGGCATGTGTTTTAAATTATGCACCATGTCTTTTGTTTATACTATCTTATGCTATATTGCATACTCTTAATGAGCATTTGATCTCACCCCTTTCTTATGTATCATTTTTTTAGGACATGAATAATTTTATTATGAATGACATGATGAAATAACCTAGGAGTTATGTGTGTTGTCTAAGGAGTTTCCTTGTTGTATTTCTCTTTAAGTTGTAATATTGAACTTATGTATGTATCTTTTTTCCAATAATACTAAACTAATCGGTCCTTCGGGATTCTTATTCCTTTTATGTATGCCAACGTAATCAAACTAGGCACCGGCTCTGGGAAATTGGGGTCATGTATTTACAGCCACTGCCTGCTGATGCACGCTGCCGCGCCCCGCGTCTGCACGCCCACATGTTTGAACACCACGAACATCATATTATCGTCGAGGTTCACAAACCGAGCCTCCCCTATCTCCTCCTCCACTTGACAAAGTTATATTGATATGGTTACTTAGACTCTAGTTATAACTTCTTGATAGATGTCAGTGGTTATTTATACGGAAAAATGACCAAGACACTTTTTTCTAGACGTGGTGAAAAGGTAATGATTTTATAATTTTTACACTATGATGCATGTAAATATTTTCCGGTGGAAGTTGGACGTGGGTATTCTAACATCATTAATTTTACTGATGATCTGATTAGATATAGTTATGTAAACTTGATGAGTTATAATTAATAATCCATTAAATAATTCAAATATTTCCAAAATGAAGTATATGATCAACTTGGTATGAAGATAAATATGTTTCTATATGATCGAGGTGGTGAGTATATTATTCAATAGTTTATTAACGTTTTATTAAATTATGAGACTATATAAACTCACTCCACCTTATATTGCACAGTGGAGTGGTGTTAGTGAAATAAGGAACTATTCATTTCTTGAAATGGTGAGGCCAATGATAATTCATGTAAGTATAACATTTTCCTTTTGGAGATATTCATAACAAACTGTAGAATATACTCTAAATCTGGTGCCTAATAAAGTGGAAAATGGTATACCATATTAAAGAAATATGCATTTTATAACTTACGTGCATTGGGATGCGAGGAATTTGTTATGGATTCTTCTAGAAACAAACTTGAACCATGGGGAACAAAATGTATCTTAATAGGACACCCCAAAGAAATGAGGGGATATTACCTATACAACCCTCCAATAAAAATACTTATGGTCCACCGATGTCCAATTTATCTAGGTGGAACACATCTTCAAGCAGGATAATGGGATCGAGATTGACTATGATAAAGTAAATCATCGAGATACAAAAGAGTTGGTGTAGTAATAGATTCCACAGGTCCTCATTGAAGAAGTTATTACTAAAACTCATGTATTGGATAGGAGTTCCATAGAGGTTAGAGAGCCAGAAAGATATTTCTTTCTAGTCACTGTGGATAGTGACTCATTATTGGTTCATAATAATGACCCTTTAACGTGGCATTAGAGAGCTCAAAATCGTCAAGGTTTAAAATATCCATAAATTCTTAAATGGATTCCTTATATCATAACCAAATATGGGTTATCATCGCTCCTTCATTTGATGTAAATATCATTGGGTGAAAATAAGTATTCAAGAGAAAACTAAATAGGTAAGGTAAAGTAAAAAACCTATAAATCAAGGATAATGGATATTTCATATAAACATTTCCAGGATATTGACTATAATGAAACCTTTTCTCCAATTTTCATTTTTAAACCCATTTGAGTTCTACTTTTCATAGAACATTTACATGACTATAAGATTTTTTACAATGATGTAAAAACAACTTTACATAATGGGAACCTTGGAATATGTATATATGAAACAACTTGAAGGGTTTGTAAATCAAGACAAATCCATTAAGATATAAAATATGTATTGATTCATTTATGAATTGAAGAAAGTATCTAAATCTTATACCATTCGTTTTTATGAGGCCATAAAAGATTTTAGTTTAATAAGTAATGGATGTGAGACATGTGTTTATAAGCATTTTAGTGGGAGTGAGGCCATATTCTTAGTAGTATATGTTGATGAAATATTATTTTTTAAAAGAAACATATCAATATTATAGAAAGTTAAATACTTTTTAAACACATATTTCTCCATGGGGGACTTGGGTGAATCAATTTATATCCTTGGAATCAAGATCATTCATGATAAATTCAAAAAAAAAGTGTACTATGTTAAGGTAAATACATTGATAAGATATTAAAGATATTTAGTTTGGAGAAATCCATGAGGATATTGCTTCTATACATATCTCCAAGAAAATATAATCTCAAACACAACATGAGAGTGATAATGAATAAAACCAATTGCACTTTTAGAATAGAATATATCATGTATGTCATGTTTCATGATAAGCTTTATGTTTTATGTGTATTGAGTATAGAAGGTAGATATCAAGATGATCTAAGAGAATAGTATTGATATACAATTAAGGATATCAGTAAGTATATGTTTTTTATTGGGGATATGTTCTTGGTATATGGTAGAGATGATGATTTAGTTATTAAATGATATAGTGATGCTAGTTTCCAAGAAAATCAAAATGATCTGAAGTCACAATCAAGATATATCTTTACTCTCAATAGATGGGTTGTGATCTGGAATAGTTCAAAGTATCTTGTTGTTGTTGATTATATAGAGGAATTTGAGTATATTTTATTTTCTGTTGTAACCAATAAATCAATATGGAAACAAAACATCATTTAAGAGATTTATATGGTCCCAAATAATATAGATTCAATTAAATTGTATTGTGATAATACCAAATTTATAGGTCTTACAATGGAGCCAATTATACATTAAAAGATGAAGTACATACTTTGAAAGTATAACTTCTTGAGATTTTTTTTTCAAAAGGTCCAGTTCATGGTGAGTAGAGTATCAATGTAAGAGAATGTGATGTATCCCTTGAGTAAAAATTTAACTCAGTATAAGAATGAGTATCATGTGAGAGATAGTATACTAAAAGTTGTTTACAGTTGGATCTTGTGGAAGTGGGAGTCTGCTAGAGTTAGTGTCCTCGAACAAAATTATATATATACTTTATGATTAACTATATTCATGGATTAATGAATATTAATATAATTTTATCACATCAATATTATTCTTATGCATGACTTATTATGTGATAATCTCCTTAGAGTAAATGTCACGTTGAAAGGTCATAGCAGTTCCCCACAATTATAATAACCTAAAAGTATGATGATAGTATACTTAAAGATAAGTTCTATTTTAGATACCCTATTTTAATATTTTTAAGATTTTTAAATATTTCTATATATATTTCTAGAGCTAGGCGCTGAGACGGTGTGCGATTTCGAGACCCGGCATGCCTGAAATTAATTTTATAAAAAATATTAAGTATATTTCATACTGTGAATACAAAGGAAACATAATAAATCCTAAATGGTAATTAATATCAGAAATATGTGGGAATGGTTGAGTCCAGAATGTGGTGTTTACCCTAGGTGACACATAACTTTCCTCGACGAGGGCCTTCTACAGAAAATGCCACGGAAGTAAAAATCATAAATAAAATAATTAAGTTTAATTATTTTATATCATATTTCATATCAAATAAATTTTTAATGGGGACTCAGATTGGAAACCTGATATCATCGTTGAGTTCAAAACGGGGTGTTTTACTTCAGCACGGCATAAAATGAGAGGGCATGGGAGGTCCGAATTCCACGACCATTGGAAGGAGTCTCACTATTTTCTATAAATAGGTGCTTATGTGTTTTAGATTAGGGTTATCCCCTGATCCTCATACCATAAAACTCTCTCCCCCTCTTCATTATTTTGACAAATCAAGAACGAACGACCAAAAATATTTTGGCAGATCGCAACGAGAGTGAGGAGAACACGCCTTCAATGATGAATAGATCAAATCGAGGTAGGATCCTCCCCTTTCAATTTCCGTTTGAAATTATGGTTGGAAATATGTAGAGACCCGAATCTTGACGTACATAGACATTACATTACTTTTGCGGAATACTTAGTACATTACAAAAACACAGACACAAGGACCGTAATAGTTTAGTGTCTTTGGAAACTCGGAATATAATCTTCTAATCGTGGTGAAAGATCTTCAACATCTCCCATAAAGATCTTCCCTTTTTTTCTTACCTAAAACCTTTCTTTATATCCTGGAGAAAAGAAAACATAAAAGGGTGAGATCAAATGTTCAGTAAGGGTAAACAAAAGAAATATCAATCACATCATATTCATAAGATCATAAAATTTTGGAAATCTTATCCTGCAAAAGAGATCATAATATCATAACATGGGATAAATCATAATAGTGAAATGTAATCCCAATAATAATAACTTAAAACATGAAACTTTGTGGCATACACACATAATCATAGATAATAATTTCTTATTAGTCAAGACCCATTGCCAAGACTATCTTAGTGGACAAAGTCCATTTCTGAACCGAGTTCATTCCTCATTTCAGTCATGTTTCACTGAACCGGTTTAACCTGCCATTCCAGCCATGTCTATCTCATGAGATATAAAATCTTTACCCAATTAATTGGAGGGAGATATAGGTCCCACCCATCTCATAATGATACCATTCTTATGTGTGCCACAAAATCATAAACCATACATTATAGCATAACCCATGTAATAAAAATGGGATTATTAAACATCATGAAATCATAAAACAATTCATATAAGATAAAGGAATTCATAAAAATAATTCCATCACAACATAATAAAATAAATGTAATAATAGGGATAGAAATAGAACCCTTTATTATCTTAGATGGAAAATAATTTTGATAAAACACTTGAACTCCATTCTTGAGGAAAATATCCTTTCTACTTCAAAAACACTTTTCCTTTCTTAACATGTCATACAATTCTAAACTAAAAGAAGTTTATTAAAAATAAACTTGAAAAATTATAAGGTAAGCTTCTTGGAAATAATTTTTTAAAAATCCATTCATGCCATATAAGTTAAAAGAAAACATTTTCTCGTACTTTTGACGGAAAAGTCAAAAAGTACCTCGTACGAAAAACGACAAAAGATTCCTTTCATATCTTTTACTAAAAACTCAAAGAAGTGTAAAATTGGATATAAACTATTGTATAATGATTTAAATATTACATATTGAGGAAACATGGATGTGGCTGATAAAATGCACCCCAGTAAATTCCAAAGTATAAACAATCTCGGATAAAAATGAGATTGTGATATTTCCATTACCTTAGGTCCGATTTTCTTCGTAAGTGTCTGAACCTCCTATATAATGATTTAAATAATGTCATTGACTTATTACAGAATCATACTCATTGTTATTATATCATATATGGTTCACTTATGACTTTATATTACCCGTTCTTTTGTAAATTCCATGTTAAAAAGCGTTTTGGGTAAAATCTTTTCATTTGTCGTCTGTGTTTTGACTTGTAATTATTCATATGATTACTTATATCATGATTACTTAATTCCAGAATATAAAACATGATTTATATATAATATATATTCAGAATATACATATATATAATAGATAAGTAAATGGAATGAAATACACCGTTCATGGAGACGGTAGGCCGTACGTACGCATGAATGTTGTTTTCGTTTCCATATTGAGTTGAAAGGAATTAAGTAGATGACATACATATATATACACATAAATCCAGTATCATTATTATGTCATATATTTCATGATTACTTATTATATATACTTTATAATCATTCATGAATGGTTAACGTGGATAATGAATCTCATCGCGTCGTGGAGACGGTAGTCCGTACGTACGCACGAGCGATGATATCGTTCTCATGATCGTGGAATTGTATTGGAGTGTATGTATACTATTTCAGAATCAATATCACTTTACAATAATCAAATATAGTTATTATGTACACCATTATACCCATCCAAGTAAGGTGGTGGTGGAAAATAGATTACACCACGGCGTGGAGATGGTATTCCGTACGTACACACGCGCGGTGATTTCGTTTTCTGTAGGATGGATAGATGGTGAAATAGGGTTGTTTCATACTTATAATGACATATAATTATATTATTGATACTTATGTTATTACTTCATAATGAAACAACCTATGAAGAAGAAGTGGAAGAAGAAATAAAGTTGAAAGAATCGGTAACGGACATTACCTCTTCTTTCAAGCACCTCTTTGAGTCCTCCTCTTAGGGAACTAAAGTTGGACTTTGAAGAAGACCAGGACCTCTAGGATGTTGCTAGGGAAGTGGAAATATAATTTTTCAGGGTTTGGCCGAGCTTGAAGGCTCCAAGTGGTGTGAGGAAGAGAGGGATGAGGTTCCCTTTTATAAGGGAGGAGAGGGGCACCTTTGGAATAACTAAAAATATTATTTTATTATAAAGCCAAATTCGGTTTTTAATAGCTCCAAATTGATTTATTTCTAAGATAAGGTGGGGATGGGTAGAAATACTCTCATCAAATAGAATTTATACAAGTTTAGGTTCCTATTTTAACCTTATCATTTAGATTTAACATTAAGTTAGATAATTTTACTTTTACCGTGTCTTTTTGTGTTCTTACACTATAAGGTTAATAAATTTACTATAACAAGCCGAACGAACCCGAAGTTGT
Source organism: Viscum album (assembly GCA_963277665.1). NCBI lineage: Eukaryota > Viridiplantae > Streptophyta > Magnoliopsida > Santalales > Viscaceae > Viscum > Viscum album. The sequence goes on from OY728150.1 coordinate 939,874,709, forward strand.
TTATTATTAATATATATAACCTTAACTAAGTCAGTTGGCCGAACCTTATATTTTTAGGAATATAATAACAATTAATAATACAATATTTGTTTTAAAAATTATTTTATGTCAATTTTGAAACTATTTGGTAATTGATTTTTTTGTAAATTATAACAGAATGATTAGTTAGAAATAAATAAATTAAATCAATACTAACATGTAATATTAACATAGAAAATTATTTAAATTCATAAAAAGTCTCAAATTACATTTATTTGGGTATTTATAACATCAATTATGTCAATATTTCATTAATAAGATAATTACTACATCATCATTGTATCATAAATAAATTAAATTATTTAAAGTCTAAAAATTACAAATAAAATATAATTATGTAGGAAATATTTTTATATTTATAATTAATATTTATAGTCTAATTTATCTTATCTATAACCCTATATTAAAAATTATTTACTTATTAAACATTGATTTTAACTATTTTAACCCTTCTTTAAATAAATTAATATTAAATGTCCTAATCTAATCCAAGTGGGCCTAAATGGTCATATTTTATTCCTAAGGTTGTTTTTGGTATAATTACACTTATCCAATAGAATTAGTACATGTGTTAGGGTAATAATAATATCATTTTTACCCTTAATTACCCTATTTACTTTTAACCGTGGTAAAAAAAAGTAAAAAGTTATTATTCACCAAAAATTATTTTCATCTCATTGAACCACATTTTAGTCCTTGATATTAACTGTGTCTCTCGGATTTTCAAAATTCCACTCACAGAAGTGGTAAAATTAAGTTTTATGAAAAATTCAGTTTTTTAACTACCACTTAGTGGTTTCACTATTCATCAAAAAAATGAAAGTTTCCAGAAAAATACCAAAAATTAGGGCTAAGATATATTTGATATTATGAATTCAAAAATGATGTCTATTTTAAGAAATTCAAAACATATCAGTTACATTAACTAATTTAAAAATTAATTCCTGTCATCAAAACAAATAGCGTGTTTTTAAGAGATAATAATTATCAAAAGATTGACACTTCTTTATGTCTGGTTTAAATGTGAAATTACATCCAATAACCAAAATTGTATTAAATTGTAAAAATATATTCTAAATATACTTTAAAACCACTCAAATTAATAATTTATCACTATTAATTATTTCGATTAAAAAAGTTGTTTTTAATTAAAATTTAGTAATTTTCACTATTCATCAGAATAAGAAAGTTATCCAAAAAGTACCAAAATTTCACCCTAAGATAATTTCTATATTCCAAATCCAAAAATGAAGTCCATTTTGAAAGATAAAATTTCAAAAAGTGAGTATTACTATTCATAACGGCTAGTTCATAATAATATTATAATAATATCTCGTTTAGTGAAACTCGGTATTACGTACTACACACGCTATCGAGGAAGGTCGTGATTGCGTGTAATGCAAGGAAAGTCAGGGATGCGTGTTGTGCATGCTCCTTTTGGTGTAGCGTACAACACAAGACATTAATGAAATTAAAAGAATATTTTTCATAAAATCTCTGGGTGTTACATTCTACCCCCCTTAAAATGAATTTCGCCCTCGAAATTCGTTGGGGTTATAAATAGTTTACTACTCGAAAGTTTCTTTAATAGAAACCCACATTGTAAAAAGGAATACCAAAACCAATATTTAAAAACAAAAGTATGAAACGTAACGTTTACCCAAATAAACTAATCACTGGGTTTCCACATAGGTGAAAATATGTATATGGAAGAGAAATCTAACCATCATGTTCAGATGGAGAGTGGTAGAGAACATGGATATGGAAAATCCAGCAATCACAAAGCCATAAATTTGTGATGATCTAAGGTACCATCTGATTCATTATATATAAGAGCACTAGGAAAACATTTTTGGTTTTCAAGATCATTTCCCTAAAGTTGATGAAATTGGAATTAGAAGAAATACTTTCGTGATTTTGGTATAGTCTCACCGTTGGTCGTTATTTGGATAATTTCCACTTCATATCTTAAAGAAATGAAGTTTAATTTGTCATTCGTGATGTGTTAGCAGATCATGTGATAGAATGATGGTTCATTCCATCTGTCTCAAACAAAAGGTTAGAAAAGTTATCAAAAAATACATTAGTCCATCTATATTGAGATTAATCATATATGGTTCCTAAAATGGACTTAAAATTAATATATCATATGGATTAATATAATAAAACTAGTTTCTACTAAACAGAGACTTCCTGTAGGCTAGTGGTAGGCGATAAAGGCCAGTCGCACTTCGGTTGTGTGTTTGATTCCCACAGCCTTGTCTGACGCGATGGGATGTCGCCCATCCTGCAGGTTGTCCTTTTTCTAAAACTACATTACTATAACATCCCATAAATAATATCAAAAAAGGTTATATCCTTAAACAATAATAACTTATGTCCAACATATTCCATTCCAATCTTTAGGCTTATCCATAATATTGCAGTCCATTGTCATATTATAGTGAAACAATTACCAGAGATTTCATATAACAAGCATGTTAATACCATCGTTGATCCCCATATATCATAAGATATTTCTTGTTGGTCACATTCCAAATGTTCTAAGGCCTTAATAATGTATTCTATTGAAAAAAATGAATACCCATTGAACCTTAGTGAAAACATGAGTGCTGTCAAAAGTTAACTCTTTCCAAATACCAAAACCCCAAAATTCTATATACTCAAACCATGATATAACTATTTCCTTATATCAGTCATGAGCTCATGAATACTATCAAACATTTAATTTTCTCCTTATCCCTTCATTATGCGCACATCATCTACTTTATAAAAATATCTGAATAACCTTTCATGGTTACTGGTACCATTCATCATACACTTTCAAAACTTAAGGAAAGACAACAGTGTAACAATCCTTAGATGTCTCTTTATTCCATTGTACCATGAGATTACTTATACAACATTACACTTGATAAACATGTAATCATTCCACTACCTTCTTAAACCATTGATCGAGCTTCAATAATTATTTCAACTCACATATCATTTTTAGTCTCTTCATCATCATCAACATAAATACTACCCATACGACCATACTGATTCTCTTCATGAGACTTTACCTTAGGGAATTGGTGTGCATAATGCCCGTACATTCCACATTTAAAATATTTAACCATTGTTGATGTCATAGAAATACCATTATCCTCATCTCTGGTGTTAACTGAACCTTTTCCTTTGCACTTACTGGCTTTGTGTCCCTCTTTTCCACACCCAAAGCATCTTCCAGTTCCTTTGAAACATTCTCCTTGATGCCTCTTCCCACATGATTTACATAGGGGAAATTGAACTTTCTTTCTTCTATGATCATCATGAAACTCCATCTTTCTATTATTATCCGAGTCAGGAAACTTACCAAATTTGAGTTTATTGATCATATTATGAGATTGCTGATTCGGCATAATAATGATGTTTGGACTTCCAAATCCCATTTCATTTGGTTTCTCATGAAGAATATCATTCCATTTTCCATCATATCCTCCATTATCATGAATCATCTTGTTTCCAGCCATTTTCTAAAACCCAAAAAGAATAGTGTGAGAGGAAAAAATCATAATAAAGGGGGAGTAACTTCAATATCTATCATCTTAGGTTTAATCTAATATCGTTACCATAATTCTAGGACTATAACCTATAGGTATACTAATCCTTAGGGACATCCCTAGACATACCATAGAAATATCTCTAGGGATTTCACTAAAGTTCTCGCATCCTAGTTTCCAAAGGTTGACTAAACCTTTCCTCTGATACCAACTGTAGAGACCCGAAGCTTGATGTACATGGACATTAAATTACTTTTGTGGAATACTTATTACATTAAAAAAACACACACACAAGGACCGTAATATTTTAGTGTCTTTGGAAACTCGGAATATAATCTTCTAATCGTGGTGAATGATCTTCCACATATCCCATAAATATCTTCCCTTTTTTTCTTACCTAAAACCTTTCTTTAGATCCTGGGGAAAAGAAAACATAAAAGGGTGAGCTCAAATGCTCAGTAAGGGTAAACAAAAGAAATATCAATCACATCATATTCATAAGAACATAACATTTTGGAAATCTTATCCTGCAAAAGAGATCATAATATCATAACATGGGATAAATCATAGTAGTGAAATGTAATCCCAATAATCATAACTTAAAACATGAAACTTTTTGGAATACACACATAATCATATATAATCATTTCTTATTAGTCAATACTCATTGCCAAGACTATCTTAGTGGACAAAGTCCATTTCTGAACCGAGTTCATTCCTCGTTTCAGTCATGTTTCACTGAACCGGTTTAACCTGTCGTTCCAGCCATGTCTATCTCATGAGATATAAAATCATTACCCAATGATTTGTAGAAAGATATAGGTCCCACCCATGTCATAATGATACAATTCTTATGTGTGCCACAAAATCATAAATCATACATCATAGCATAACCCATGTAATAAAAATGGGATTCTTAAACATCATGAAATCATAAAACAATTCATATAAGATAAAGGAATTCATAAAAATAATTCTATCACAACATAATCAAATCAATGTAATAATAGGGATAGAAACAGAACCCTTTATTATCTTAGATGGAAAATAATTTTGATAAAACACTTGAACTCCATTCTTGAGAAAAATATCCTTTCTACTTCAAAAACACTTTTCCTTTCTTAACATGTCATACAATTATAAACTAAAAGAAGTTTATTAAAAATAAACTTGAAAACTTTTAAGGGAATCTTCTTGGAAATAATGTTTCAAAAATCCATTAATGTCGTATAAGTTAAAAGAAAACATTCTTCTCGTACTTTTGTCAGAAAAGTCAAAAAGTACCTCGTACGAAAAAACGACAAAAGATTCCTTTCATATCTTTTACTAAAAACTCAAATAAGGGTAAAATTGGATATAAAATATTGTATAAGGATGTAAATATTACATATTTAGGAAACATGGATGTGGATGATAAAATGAACCCCAGTAAATTCCAAAGTATAAACAATCTCGGATAAAAATGAGATTGTGATATTTCCCTTACCTTAGGTCCGATTTGCTTCGTAAGTGTCCGAACCTCCTGTATAATGATTTAAATAATGTCATTGACTTATTCCAGAATCATACTCATTGTTATGATATCATATATGGTTCACTTATGACTTTATATTACCCGTTCTTTTGTAAATTCCATGTTAAAGAGCGTTTTGGGTAAAATCGTTTCATTTGTCGTCCGTGTTTTGACTTGTAATTATTCATATGATTACTTAGATAATGATTACTTAATTACAGAATATAAAACATGATTTATATATAATATATATTCAGAATATACATATATATAATAGATCAGTAAATGGAAAGAAATGCATCGTTCATGGAGACGGTAGGCCGTACGTACGCATGAATGCTATTTTCGTTTCCTTATTGAGTTGAAAGAAATTAAGTAAATGACATACATATATATACACATAAATCCAGTATCATTATTATGTCATATATTTCATTATTACTTATTATGTATACTTTATAATCATTCATGAATGGTTAACGTGGAGAATGAATCTCATCGCGTCGTGGAGATGGTAGTCCGTACGTACGCACGAGCGATGATATCATTCTCACTATCGTGGAATTTTATTGGAGTGTATGTATACTATTTCATAATCAATATCACTATACAATAATCATATATAGTTATTATGTACACCATTATACCCATCCAAGTAATTTGGTGGTGGAAAATAGATTACACCACGGCGTGGAGACGGTATTCCGTACGTACGCACGCACGGTGATTTCGTTTTCCGTAGGATGGATAGATGGTTAAATAGGGTTGTTTCATACTTATAATAAAATATAAGTATATTAGTGATACTTATGTTATTACTTCATAATGAAACAACCTAAGAAGAAGAAGTGGAAGAAGAAATAAAGTTGAAAGAATCGGTAACGGACATTACCTCTTCTTTGAAGCGCCTCTTTGAGTCCTCCTCTTAGGGAACTAAAATTGGTCTTTGAAGAATACCAGGACCTCTAGGATGTTTCTAGGGAAGTGTAGAAGATAATTTGGCATGGTTTGGACGAGCATGAAGGCTCAAAGTGGTGTGAGGAAGAGAGGGACGAGGTGCCCTTTTATAAGGGAGGAGAGGGGCACCTTTGGAATAACTAAACATATTATTTTATTATAAATCCAAATTCGGTTTTAAATAGCTCAAAATTGATTTATTTATAAGCTAAGGTGGGGATGGGTCGAAATCCTCTCATCCAATAGAATTTAGACAAGTTTAGGTTCCTATTTTAACCTTATCATTTAGATTTAACATTAAGTTAGATAATTTTACTTTTACCGTGTCTTTTTGTGTTCTTACACTATAAGGTTAATAAACTTACTATAACAAGACAAACGAACCCCAAGTTGTTTATTATTAATATATATAACCTTATCTAAGTCATTTGTCCGAACCATAGATTTTTAGGAGTATAAAAACAATTAATAATATAATATTTGTTTTAAAAACTATTTTATGACAATTTTGACACTATTTCGTAATTGATTTTTGTGTAAATCATAACAGAATGATTAGTTCGAACTAAATAAATTAAATCAATACTAAAATGTCATATTAACATATAAAATTATTTAAATTCATAAAAAGTCTCAAATTACATTTATTTGGGTATTTATAACATCAATTATGTCAATATTTTATTAATAAGATAATTACTGCATCATCATTGTATGATAAATAAATTAAATTATTTAAAGTATAAAAATTACAAATAAAATATAATTATGTAGGAAATATTTTTATCTTTATAATAAATATTTATAGTCTAATTTATCTTATGTATAACCCTATATTAAAAATGATTTACTTATTAAACTTTGATTTTAACTATTTAACCCTTCTTTAAATAAATTAATATTAAATGTCCTAATCTAATCCAGGTGGGCCTACATGGTCATATTTTATTCCTAAGGTTGTTTTTAGTCGAATTACACTTATCCAGTAGAATTAGGACATGTTTTAGGGTAATAATAATATCATTTTTACCCTTAATTACCTTATTTACTTTTAACCGTGGTAAAAAAAAGTAAAAAGTTACTATTCACCAAAAAATTATTTTCATCTCATTGAACCACATTTTAGTCCTTGATATTAACCGTGTCTCTCGGATTTTCAAAATTCCACCCACAGAAGAGGTAAAATTAAGTTTTATGAAAAAATCCATTTTTTAACTACCACTTAGTTGTTTCACTATTCATCAAAAAAAAATGAAAGTTTCCAGAAAAATACCAAAAATTAGGCCTAAGATATATTTGATATTATGAATTCAAAAATTATGTCTATTTTACCAAATTCAAAACATATCAGTTACATTAACTAATTTAAAAATTAATTCATGTCGTCAAAACAAATAGCGTGTTTTTAAGAGATAATAACTATCAAAAGATTGACACTTGTTTATGTCTGGTTTAAATGTGAAATTACATCCAATGACCAACATTTTATTAAATTGTAAAAATATATTCTAAATATACTTTAAAACCACTCAAATTAATAATTTATCACTATTAATTATTTCGATTAAAAAAATTGTTTTTAATTAAAATTTAGTAATTTTCACTATTCATAAGAATATGAAAATTATCTGAAAAGTACCAAAATTTCACCCTAAGCTAATTTCGATATTCTGAATCCAAAAAATGAAGTCCATTTTGAAAGATAAAATTTCAAAAAGTGAGTATTACTATTCGTAACGGCTAGTTCATAATAATATTATAATAATATCTCATTTAGTGAAACTCGGTATTGCGTACTACACACGCTATCGAGGAAGGTCGTGATTGCGTGTAATGCAAGGCAAGTTAGGGATGTGTGTTGTGCAAGCTCCTTTTGGTGTAGCGTACAACACAAGACATTAATGAAATTAAAAGAATATTTTTCATAAAATCTCGGGGTGTTACAAAATATCATTCTTACTATTGTTTTTTCATTTATGTTTATCAATCATTGATGGCCCCACTAACACGGACATCAAACTATGTTCAAAGCCTATAACTTTTCTCTTTCTTCATCTGTTCTTTGTAGAAATCATCGCCTACTTTTTGACACAACAAATCGACGACAGGTCTTCAAATAGGGCTTAGTTCTGTGAGGGTCTCGGCCTGAGGTTTTTGAAAATGTGTTCGTTGTGAATTTTGGGCAACCAGAGGAGTCTCAGTGGTCTTTGGAAAGCACCATCGGAGAGCCACTGCCGATGGCGTATAGTGGTGGCGGTGGCCATGTGGAGTAGGGAAGCCGATGAGTGGGAGTAGGACATGCGTGTCAGGTGGTAGTTAAAGGTGTTGTGGTGTAGCTAGAGCACAGTGGTTGTAGCCGTGGGAGATGGCAGAGCTGTGGGGCACGGCTAGAGTGCGGAAAATGGTGGGGTGCCGGGTTGAGGAGCTGAGGCGAGTGGTTGGTCAGACGGCGGGGTTGTGGGGTGTGACCTGATGCAGCGACAGGAATTGCGGAAGGCGCGGGCGTCCACGTTGACCAAGATGGTGTGAGAATTTAAATTTGAGAGTAGGCCAAGATGTATCAGAGTGGGTCAGTGCAAGCGGTCCTAAATGGGAGTGGTCCAATCTAGAGCGGGCTAGGCTGAAGCGAGCTGAGATGAGTGGACCGGACCGGGCCGAGCGGGTGAGGCTAGCCTTCAAGCTGTGAACTAAAATTTCCATAAGTCCTAAATTGAGCATTTGTTCTGTGTTCCATCTACAACGACATGATCCTCTTATTGAGATAGACATTTTGAGGGTATTTTGGAAATTATATATTTTGTGATCATGGCTCAGTTGCACGAAACGCCAAAATATAATAATAATAATAATATAATTATTATTATTGAGGATTTTTGTATTGGCCCTAAATCCTGCATATGACATCTGATCTATGCATCATCAGTAGAATCAAGACCATGAAATCTAGGTGGACTCTTCAAGACCAACTTTGTGTGTTTAAACTGAAATTGAGTTTTTGGCCCCATGAATCCCGGTTCGGGCATATTGCGGTGACATGAAACTTTTTCACCAGGTGTCCATTTTGGATGAATGAATAGTTAATCCCATACATTTTTCTCTGAGGATCACAATGGCATCATCTGTATAATTTATTTCTAAATCAATGCATGGACCCCATTATATTTCATTCGAGTGTAATGTGGCGGCATATGACTTTTTCGTCGGATGTCTGATCAGGGTGAATGAATAGTTTATCTTGTACATTTTTCAACAAGAATCTCAATGGTGTGATCCGTTTGGATGTGTGGAGCCTTATTCGTGATCTCATTAAATGTGGAAACAAGAAATTAATATCTGTGAAATATCTTATTAATGGGTTTGAATAGAATCCACGACAGTAATCAAGTCGTGATTGGGTATCATTCTGATAGATTACTAGAGGCTTCTTTCCAGGTGTTGATCCCCCTAACATACTAGATCATGGATCCTCGATGACAAAAGTGGAATATCCCTAGCACACTAGGGTGAAGGTCCTCTAAAACTACTTTTCAGGTAGTATCCTTTAGAATATTACCCTTCAGTGGGGCATGATAGTAGGTCCCCATCGACTCTGGGGTGTTGATCCCCCTAACACACTAGGGCGCAGATCCCCGAAGACTAGAGTGGAATCCCCCTGACAAAATAGGGTATGGTTCCTTTATTGATACTATTAGAGTGGAATTCCATTGATGTACTAGGGTGTAGGTCATCTACTTCGAGTTTTTATCATATGACTATGTGGATCAGTGCCGAGACATTGAACGATACACCTTTGGACTCATGAGAAAGAGGCACACTTTCCCAACCAAAATGTTTCCTTGTGTCGTGACCAAAAATCGTGTGGGAGAGTCAGTTTCGCCAAAAGTGGATAGTATCAAGGTTTTGTTATTGATCCTCTTTAACTTCTGTGTTCAGGGAAGACGTATGGGATGTTGTGCATCGTTGTTGGATACTTCTAGAACTATTGGCGACTCTTATTCTTAGGCTGAGTTGTGAGATAGAGATCCCCTTACTCTCCCTCATTTTGGTTTCTTATGAATGAGAATATATATATATCCCATTTTAGTACCCACTCCTTGGTTTTTGGTCACTCTCCGTCCATGAGAGGCAAAGACACACAGGGTATGCCACATGCTTTCTAAGTCTAGCTTCCCATGGTTGGATGAGTCTACTGTCCTACTATAGTTAGAGAAGTCTCCATGAGAAGTCCATATTCTCGTAGTTTTTATCTCCTTGTGTTTGTATGATCTTACTTCACTCTCTTGTTGGGTTGAGTTGTACTCTTTTAGTGTAATTTATTTTATCTACTGCTTTCCTCTTAAGTGTATCTCTTACTTCTCCCCCGTCACCTTTTCAGGGAATCCTAATGGGTATGTTAATACTCACCCCTGCATGGTATTTTCCCATAAATATCTTATCTTATGTAGATAAAAAACAAGTTTGATCGTGACATTGGGAGAGCTCAGGGATACAGGTGCTTGGATCGCATACGATGGTCTTAGCTTGGGATCTAGGAGTGGGGCTCTCTCATCTTTTTTACTTTTTAGTTTCTGTCAGATTGGGACAATTTTCTAGTTGGGTTTGTATTTTTCCCCTTTACCAATTTTAGTTTACTTTACTGTACTCGTAATATTTAGTGGTCCATGCATGTTTGGTGTATTTATAGTAGTGTAGCATTTTTACTCCATTCCTTATGCACTTTTTCATTGAGTGGTTGTGTTCATGTGTATAGGTACTTAAGAAAAGTCCTCTCCAAGTTTTTTGTGCCTTAAGTACTTGTATCCACCCCCTGGAATATGGAGGCAGGCTTGGGGTAGTTGCAACTTGATCCCCGACATGGGTCGGGTCATGAAAGATTGGTATCAAAGGTGGTTCTACCCTTAGGACATCATTGAGATGTTTCCCTAAAAAGGACTTGGTTGGGTTTTAGGGAAACCATGTGGAAGTTTATTGAGATAGGCTCTCAGACAAGGGAGTCTAGTGATGGTATGGGCAGCCAACATATCCATTCACTAGGACCCTAATCACCTGCTTGTATACTTGGTACACTGAGACACTTTTTGCAGGGTACAATGGTACATGCATCATATAGGATTGAGTATTTGACTGTCCTTTTGTGTCAAGTCCCCAATTTTTTTGTTATATATATATTCTCATCTGACTTCGGTACTCCTTGAAAACTTTTAGAATGCCTCCACAAAGACATCCATCTTGGATATTAGCTTCAGTTCATGAAAACGACCCTATAAGAGATAAGGCCTCAATTTAGGGTCCATCATGTGATTCCCTTACTCCATGTGCGCCAGTAGCATCACCCCCACCTATTGATCAGTAGATAGTCCTAGAAGAGCAATTTGAGGATGAATGCAGGTTGAGAACCCTTCTTCAGTTCTAATGATAGAGACCATTGAGGTGTTGTGGTGAGCCAAATCCCCATGTAGCGGGGGACTAGTTGGATTCAGTGTCCCACCTATTCAGGCTTGTGCGGCCACCAACAGATCAGATGGTGGATTTTCAGCTATTCTTTTCCATGAGACAACTAGAAATTGGTGGAGTTTGGTTACCCAAATGCACGATGAGTCATAAATCTCATGGGATGAGTTCCAGCACCTATTTCATGAGGAGAACTGCCCCTATTTCTTACTCTACAAACGGATTCAGGAGATTATAAATCTTCGATAGGGAGGGATGATAGTGGCAGAGTACTCAACTAGGTTCAAAGACCTGACTTGGTAATCTTTGGACATGATATGTGGCAACTAATTCTGGGAACGAAAGTTTGAGAAGGAGCTACATAGAGAGATCCATGCTAGCATAGTACCCTTTTACATCCCAACCAATGTTGGGGTGTTGTAGTGGGCGCTAGTGGTGGAGAGATTTCTATCTGAGGGGTGTCAGTGAGCTGGGACTGGAAGTGGATGATTTCGAGCTAAGACATCTGCAATAGCTAGAAGATGTCAGTTAACAGGATCCTGATGTAGGTGGCTACCCCATTATTAGACTTAGGCATGTGTTTAGGCAGCATCAGGGTAGTGCATAGAATAGGGTCTGCCTGTAGAGGGTCGATGTTATGCTTGTGACAGGAGAGGTCACATGGATCGAGTTTTCCTGACCGGAAGTGTTGAGAATCCCAAGAAGATAGCAAGTGGACCACCATGGAAGAGATAGTGCCATGATTAGAGATCCCCAAGGTGGGGATAGGGTGGTCCCCAGGGAGGTGGTGATGACAGAGGAATGGGAGGATTCAGAAGTAGGGGAAGATGCTATGAGCTTCTCCCTCCACCACCATCGAGCGACCCACGCCAGGATCAAGTAGCTGGCGGCCGAGGCTGTGGACAACTTCATTCTTTGGATGTCTGTGATCTCACAGTGCAGAAGATGATATGAGGTATTATTTGTGTTTATTATACTCTTTCTTTAGTATTACCAGACTTAGGAACTTTCCACTCTTTTATCTCGTTACTCTTGGTGTGGGAGTTAGAGCTCCCAATAGAGCCACTAGCACATCAACTTTGTGTCGAGGTTCCTATGGGGAGTTCTTCTTCTATGTCTTTCATCTACCGGTAGTGCAAGATTTCACTTGGAGAAGAGAGGTTCACGTGGGACCTACGGGTCATCATGAGGGAACCTTACAAATTTATCTTGGTCATGAATTGGATTTCCATGGTTCAAGCCCAGATCAACTATCACTATAGAAAAGTTAGATGCCTATACACTGATGGGATGAGGTTCTCCTTTCTCGGTGAAAGATACCTCATAATAGAGAAAACAGGTGCTGTGAGGAAGAGGGTATATCCTTTTACCCAACAGTTAGAGAGTGTAACCCATGGTGCAATAGATTCTTCAAGAATTTGGGTTCCTTCATTTTTGTAGAATTATATGGACGTCTTCCCCAAATACATTCTAGGACTACCTCTGAGGTGGGAGTTGGAGTTTTGCATTGACTTGAATCCAAAGACAGCACTGATATCTTCTACGGCATATCAGATGGAACCCACATAAATTTGGGATCTACGGTTACAGTTGGAGGAATGTCGTGAGAAAGGTTTCATTTGGCTCGGTGTGTCCCCCTAGGAAGCTTCAGTTCTAGTTCTGAATAAGGAAGATGGGATTTTATGGATTTTCATAGATTATTATCGCCAAAACTAGGCCATGATAAAGAAAAGTACACTTTTTCAAGGATCAACGACCTCTTTGACCAATTACGAGGTGTGAATTGGTTCCCCAAAATTGATCTCAGATCCTGCTACCACTAGCTACGAGTTCACGAGGTTGATATCCCGAAATTGGCTTTTCAATGTCGCTATGGACACTATAAGTTCCTAGTGATTCCCTTTGGTGTGACCAATTCTTCAACCATCTTTATGGATTTGATGAACCTAATCTTCCAACCTTACTTGGACCAGTTTTTTTATCTTCATCGATGACATACTCGTCTATTCTATCTCCGAGGAGGAGCACGCGGAGTACTTGAGGATGGTTATTTATTTACTTTGAGATCACTATATTTATAGAAATCTCTCAAAGATCCAGTTTTGGATACAGGAGGTTCACTTTCTAGGGAATGTAATTTATGAACAAGGTTTAGTCGTGGATTCAGAAAATATTGAAGTAGTGATTTCTTAGGATCCACCCAAGAGTGTGATAGAGTTGTGATGATTTCTTATTTTGGCAAGGTACTACAAGATATTTTTGGAAGAATTCTCTAGGATCGCAACCCCTTTGAACACTTTGAAATGGAAGGGATAATCATTTTCCTGGCCTGAGAATTTCCTTGAGGCCTTTAAGGATTTGAGGAAGAGGATGATGAGCACTCCATTTTTGAGACTACTAGAGGAAGGTTTTTAGTTCATAGTTCATTGTGATGCCTTAGGATATGGGATAATTTTTGTGCTAATGCAACAAGAGGAAGTCATCACATACAGGCTAAGGATGTTTAGACCCCATGAGTAGAACTATACAAATCATGACCTAAAGCTATCAGTCGTAGTCTTATCCTTGAGTATGTGGAGGCACTACCTTTTGAGAGAGTGATTTGTAGTTTACTCAAACCACCAGAGCTTCAGGTACATCTTCACCAATAGAGACCAGAATCTGAGGTAGTGACGTTGGTCATTGTTCTTATAGGACTATAACTATGAGATAGACTATAACCCAACAAAGGGAAATGTTGTAGTAGATTCCCTTAGTAGGAATTTTCAGACTCACCTTGTGTAAGAAGCTTCATAGTAGTTAGGTTCCAAGTAGTTGACCCTAGTGGAGAAGGAGGGTAAAATTTTTCTATAGTCGATGGTGTTGACTCCTTTGCTCCTTGAGCATGTAAAAGAGTCTTAGTCGGTATACATTGGCTGTGAAGTTCTATGTGATTAGATATCCATAAGTGACACACCAGAGTTATATTCTGAAGGAGGGAATCATGAGATCTCATTTCATGGATGAACAGTGGTTCCAACCGTGATGCGGGAGGAGGTGATGCGGGAGTTCCACACTTCTACCTTTGATGTACATTCCAGTGTGGGGAATATGTACAAGAATCTTTAGTGGTAGTTTTTGTGGTCTAACATAAGATGAAGTATAGCTGAGTTCATCTCATGATTATTTAACTGTCAGTAGGTAAAGACTGAGAACCAGGTTCTGGAGGGTTTATTGCATCCTCTTGAGGTTTTAGAGTAGAAATGGGAAAACATATCCATGAACTTATTTATAGGGATTTCGCACAAAGAAAAGGGCCATGACACCATTTGGGTGGTGGTAGACTGACCCATAAAGTTAGAACACTTCCTCACTATTAGGGAGAATATTTTTGTGGATAGTTTGAGGTAGTTTTACATGTGGTATATCATTCTCCTTCGTGGGGTACCCTCAATGATTTTTTACAATCATGATGCACAGTTTACATCATGATTTTGGAGAGGCATGCATGATGAATTCATGACCTAGATACATATGATTACATTCATTCACCCCCAGACTGATGGGAAGACTGAGCGCACTATCTAGGTGCTGGAGGATATTCTGAGGGCTTGCATGTTGGATTTTGGTTAGAGTTGGGAGGATCACCGTCCTTTGGTAGATTTTACATACCAAAATAGATTACAGTATACCATCTGCATGGAACCTTTTGAGTCCCTATACAGGAGATCATGTAGGTCACCTTTGTGCTGGAATGAGGTTGGGGATTCATCCCTCATGGACCTAGAGTTAGTGCATGAAATGAAGAAGAAAGTGTTGGTCATCTACGAGCGGATGAGGATGGCCAAAAGTAGACATAAGTCCTACACAGATCATTGTCATACACCCTTGTAGTTTGAGCAGGGAGACCACATCTTCTTGAGAGTCTCTCCATGATGAGGAATGTGGTGGTTTTCTTGGGGTGGTATGCTATCCCTAAGTTTTATCAGGATGTTTGAGATCATGCGGAGGGTTGGTGAGGTTTCCTACCACCTCTCTCTACCCTCACATCTAGAGCAGGTGCACTACATCTTCCACGTATTGCAGTTGAGGAGATACATGCATGATCCTACACACATCATTGACTAGGGAGAGCTGGGAATTTAAGATTGACCCACCTTTTCAGAGCACCTGATGGTGAACAAGGATCGACAGGAGCGGGCCATACCTGGATGGACCATTCCTCGGGTTTGTGTGTTGTGGCAGTACAGAAATGTTTAGGAGAGTTCCTAGGAATGGGAGATCCATATGTGGGGCTTAGTATCCTAGTTTTTTTCCCTTGTTTTTCTTTTTGGGGATGAAAAACGTGAAGGAGGGAGTTATATATAGACTCAGTTTTCACCTTATAAGAATTTGAAATATTTCTATATATATATTTCCAGAAATATGCAGTAAAATGGCGTGCGATTATGAGGCCCAGTGTTCCTAGAATTAATTTTATAAAAAAAAATTAAGTATATTTTATACTATAAACCTGATGGAAATGGAATAACTCTTAAAAGGTAATTTGGATCATAAATATGAGGGCATGGTTGAGTCCGTAGC
Organism: Viscum album; assembly: GCA_963277665.1. Classification (NCBI taxonomy): domain Eukaryota; kingdom Viridiplantae; phylum Streptophyta; class Magnoliopsida; order Santalales; family Viscaceae; genus Viscum; species Viscum album. The sequence continues at coordinate 939,890,774 of OY728150.1, forward strand.
ATGGAATTTACCCTAGGAGAGACATAACTTTCATCAGCACAGGTCTTCTGTAGAAACATTCATAGAGGGGAAAATTGTAAATAAATCAATTAAGTTTAATTATTTTATCTTAGATTTCATATCAAATAACTTTTTAACAAGGGCTCAGATTGAAAATCTGAGATTTCCATTGATTTTTAAATGGGGTTTTTTACTTAGGCATGACATAAAATGAGAGGGCGCAGGAGGTTCTTATTGTGTGACTATTGGCGGGCATCTTACTGTTTTTTTATAAATAGGTACTTAAGTTGTTTGGATTAGTGTTATCCCCTAATCCTATCTCCCCCAAAATCTCTCTCCCTCTTCATTCTTTGACGAATCAAGAACGAATGACCGATGAGACTTCGGCGGATCGTAACGAGGGCGAGGTGAATGCACCGTCAATGACAAATGGATCTAATCAAGGTGGGATTATCCCCTTTAAATTTCTCTTTGAAATTATAGTTTGAAAATTTTTTCTTGTTATTGTTCCATCATTTCTGTTTATCAATCATCGATGTTCACACTAACATGGCTATCGATCTATGGTCTGAGCCAGTAACGTTGTTCGTTCTTCATGGAAATAATCCCCAAATTTTGGACATGAAAAATCAATGACGGATCACTAAGGAGAGCTTAGTTCTACAAAGGTCACAATCCCAAGTTTCTGAAAATGCATTCATTGTGATTTTTGGGAAACCGAAAGAGTCTCGGGGGTTCGCAGAAGGGACCAATGGAGAGTCGTCGGCAGTGGCATATGGTGGAGGCGTCCATGTGGAGCAGGGAGACTAGTGAGTGGGAGAAGGATGGGTGTGTCAGGTGGTAGTTGGGGGCATTACAGCATGGAAGACACGAGTTGCGGGAGGCTACAAAGCCGCGGGTCATGGTTGGAGCATGGAAGATGGAAGGGTGATGGGACAAGGAGCTAAGGTGAGTCCCCAGTCGGATAGTGGGGTTACGAGGTGTGACCCAAGTTGGAGACAAGCGTCACTGAAGGCGTAGGCAGTGACGTTGACCAGGATGGCAGATGAACCGAGGTTAGAAAGGAGTGGGTCGGTGCAAATGGGCAAGGTGGGGAGTGGGCCGGGTTGGAGTTGTGTGGGCCAGCGCAAGAGGGCCAATACTAGTGGGCTAGTGCGAGCATGACAAACTAGGAGTGGGCTAGGATGGAGTGGTCCGAGCTAAAGCGAGCCGAGCGGAGAGGGTCGGACCGAGCCGAGTGGGCCAGGCAGGCCTTCGGGCTGCAGACTAAAATTTCCCTAACTCCTAAATGGAGCGTCCATTTTTCATGCCATCTATGGTGACACAATCCTCTTATCGAGACAGACCATTTGAGACTAGTTTGAAAATTTTATATTTCACACTCATGGATTAGTTACACAAAACTCCTAAATATAATAATAATAATATAATTATTATTATTAAGGATTTTTGTATCGGTCCTAAATCCTGCATACGATGTCTGATCAACACACTATTAAACACATCAAACACAGAAAATCTTGGAGGACTCTTCAAGAACAATTTAATTTGTTTAAACTAAAATTGAGGTGCAGGCCCCATGAAGCTCGGTTCGGGCGTATTGCGGTGAAATGAAACTTTTTCACCGAGTGTCTATTTTGGACGAATTAATAGTTGAACCCATATGTCTTTCCCGGAGTATCACAATAGTGTGAACTGTATAATTTATTTTATGATTTAGGCATAAGCCCCATGATATTCCATTCAAGAAAAATGTGGCGACATATGACTTTTTCATCGGATTTTTTATCAGGGCGAATGAATAGATGATCTTATACGTTTTTAGAAAGGATCGTAGAGGTTTGATATGTTTGGATGTGTAGAGCCTTATTTTTTATCTCATTAAATGTAAAAACATTAAATTAATATCATTGGAATATCCTTTTGATGGCTTGGAAGAGAATCTATGGCCGTGATAAAGCAGTGATCAGGAATCGTTTAGGCAGATTATTATAGGCTTATTTCCAAGTGTTGATCACCCTGATGTACTAGGCCATGGATCCCCAATGAACAGAGTTGAATCCCTCTGACACACTAGGGTGCAATTCCTCTACTACTACTTGATGTGAAGTACCCTCCATAATATTACCTTTCAGTGAGTCTGGGGAGTGGGTCCCCATCGACTCACAGGTGTTGATCCCCCTGATGCAGTAGGGTACATATTCCAAAATACTATAGTAGAATCCCCCTGACGCACTAGGGAGAAGGTCCTCTGTGGAAACTATTATAGTGGAATCGCCCTGATGTACTAGGGTGCAGGTCCTCTAATTCGATTTTCCACCACCCAACTATGCGTAACAGTGGTGATATGTGGTTTAACGTTGTAACACCCCAATATTTTATGAAAAATATTCTTTTAATTTCATTAATGTCTTGTGTTGTATTCTACACCAAGATTACCTTCCGTTATACGCAACACCGTATTAGCTTGCAGTATACGCAACACTATTCTTGGATCGTGTTACACACAATTTTGATAATAGTTATTCTACGCAACATTGAGTATATATATATATATATATTCAATGTATAAATGAAATATGGTTGGATTCTGTTATACGAAACAATGAAGGATTCTTTCACAACACGTAACCCTGACTTGGCTTGCATTACACGCAATCACGACCTTCCTCGATAGCGTGTGTTGTACGCAATATCGGGTTTTAATAAACAATGATATATTATTATAATATTGTCATGAACTAGCCGTTGTGAATAGTATTAACTAAATTTTGAATTTTATAACATTATTATTCATCTTACACATTTTCTAGAACATGGTATAAGAACAAAATAAATTTTTCGGGTAAAATAAGTATTTTTCAAAAAATGCAGTTTTGTCGCCTTTTGATGGCGCACCCACTTTAAATCTTGTTTTTGACATGTTTATATGTTCAATTTGACAAAATAAAATTCTTATTTTGAATCAGGATATAAAAATTTACATTAGATAAAGTTTTGATATTTTTCCGATAACTTTCATATTTTAATGAATAGTAAAAACACGCTATATTTTAATTAAAAACAACTTTTTTCATCGTAATATCTTATGTGGTTAAATTATAATATTGAATGGTTTTAAAGTATAAATAGAATATATTTTTACCATTTAATATAATTTATGTCATTAGCATTGATTTTACCTTGAATTCGTAGGTTAAATCAATTCAATCTTTTGCAATGTTTTAAAGAAAAACCCGTTTTCTTTCGACAACGGGATTAATTTTAATTTAATTTCTGCATATTTTGTGTATTGAATTTGGAAAAATGGATTCCATATTTGGAATCAGTGGGTCCAAATTATGTTAATAAGCTACTTTTTATTTTTGGCCATTGTGAATAGTAACTACGGTAAATTTTATTTACTATAGTTAAAGGTAAATCGGGTAATTAAGGGTAAATATAAGATTATAAAATTACCTTAACACTTGGAAAAATCCTATTGGATGGCTAAAATTAGACCCATATAACCTAAGGTTCGGATTAGATTCATTTTATGGACTTTTTTCCATGAAAATAATTTAATTATTATTAAAACCAAAGAATGTGACAACATGTCACTTTCTTAAATCTTATAAGTATAATAATTTTAATTTAGTGATAAACTTCATGAAACTTAGAACATGAATAATCTCCAGAAAGATAATACAATTATCTATATCATAGGAATTTATTTAAAAAATTTTAGGGATTAAATAATTATCATTTATTATGACACAAAGATGATGCAGTAATTGTCTTATTAATGAAATATTGACATAATTGATGTTATAAATGCCAAAATAAATGTAATTTGAGACTTTTTATGACTTAAATTAATTTTATAGGTTAATATGACATGTTATTGTTGATATAAGTAACTTTTTTAGAACTTATCATTCTGTTATGAATTTCATAAAAATCATGTACCAAATAGTGTCAAAATTGACATAAATTAGTTTTTAAAACAAATATTATATTATTAATTGTTATTTAATTCCTAAAAATATAATATTCGGCCAAATGACTTAGATAAGGATAGATATATTAATAATAAACAACTTGGGGTTCTTGTTTCTTGTTATAGTAAGTTTATTAACCATATAGTGTAAGAAAACAAAAAGACATGGTAAAAGTTAAATTATTTAACTTAGAGTTAAATCTAATTGATAAGATTAACATAATAACCTAAACTTGTCTAAATCCTATTTGATGAGAGTATTTCGACCCATACCCACTTTATCTTCTAAATAAGACCCTTTTGAACCATTATAAACCGAATTTCACCTTAATATAAAATAATATTTTGAGATTTTCCTAAGGTGCCCCTCTCCTCCCTTATAAAAGGGAACCTCCTCCCCCTCTTCCTCACACAACTTTGAGCCTTCAAACTCGGCCAAACCCTGCCAAAATATCTTCTACACTTCCCTAGTATCATCCTAGAGGTCCTTGTCTTCTTCAAAGACCATCCTTAGTTCTTTAAGTGGAGGTTAAGAAAAGGCGCGTCAAAAAGAGGTAATATCCATTACCGATCTTTTTCAATTTCTTTCTTCTTCAACTTCTTCTTCTTTAGTTGTTTCATGATAAAGTAATAACATCAGTATTTCTTATATACTGATATGTTATTATAAATATGAAACAACTCTAATTAACCTTCTATCCATCCTACGGAAAAAGAAATCATCGCGCGTGCGTACGTACGGAATACCGTCTCCACGCCGTGGTGTAATCTATTTTCTGCCACCACCGTAATTGGATGGGTATAATGGTGTAATGAGTAACTATATATGATTATTATAAAGTTATATTGATACTGAAATAGTATACATACACTTCAACACAAGTTCACGATCATGAGAACGATATCATCGCTCGTGCGTACGTACGGACTACCGTCTCCACGACGCGATGAGATTCATTCTCCATGTTAACCATTTAAGAATGATTATAAAGTATCTATAAGAAATAATAATGAAATATATGAAATTATAAAGCTACTGTATTTATGTATATATGTATGTCATCTACTTACTTTCATTCAAGACAATAAGAAAAGGAAAACAGCGTTCATGCGTATGTACGGACTACCGTCTCCATGAACGGTGTGTTTCATTTCATTTATCTATCTATTATATATATATATACTGAATATATATGATATATAAATCATGTTTTATATTGTGGAAGTAATTAAATCATGATATAAGTAATAATAATGTCAAGAACAACAAGTCCAAACACCTACGATAAATGAAACGATTTTACCCAAAACGCTTCTTTAACATGGAATTTACAAAAGAACAGGTAATATAAAGTCATAAGTGAATCATATATGATATCATAACAATTAATATGATTCTGTAATAAGTTAATGACATTATGTAAATCATTATACAGGAGGTTCGGACACTTACGAAGCAAATCGGACTTAAGGTAAGGGAAATGTCACAATCTCATTTTTATCCGAGATTGTTTATACTTTGGTATTTACTGGGGTGTATTTTATCATCCACATCCATGTTTCCTCAATATGTAATATTATTTCCATCCACCTACAATCGTTTAAATCCAATTTTACCCTTTGGTGAGTTTTTAGTAAAAGATATGAAAGGAATATTTTGTCATTTTTCGTACGAGGTACTTTTTGACTTTTCCGACAAAAGTACGAGAACAATGTTTTTTTAACTTATACGGCATGAATGGATTTTTAAAACATTATTTCCAAGAAGCTTCCCTTACAAGTTTTCAAGTTTATTTTTAATCAACTTCTTTTAGTTTATAATTTTATGACATGTTAAGAAAGGAAAAGTGTTTTTGAAGTAGAAAGGATATTTTCCTCAATAATGGAGTTCAAGTGTTTTATCAAAATTATTTTCCATCTAAGATAATATAGGGTTCTGTTTATATCCCTATTATTACATTGATATGATTATGTTGTGATGGATATATTTTTATGAATTCCTTTATCTTATATGAATTGTTTTATGATGTCATGATGTTTAAGATTCCCATTTTTATTACATGGGTTATGCAATGATGTATGATTTATGATTTTGTGGCACACATAAGAATGGTATCAATATGAGATGGGTGGTACCTATATATCCCTCCAATGTATTGGGTAAAGATTTTATATCTCATGAGATAGACATGGCTGGAACGGTAGGTTATACCGGTTCAGTGAAACAGGACTGAAACGAGGGTGACTCGGTTCAGAAATGGACTTTGTCCACTAAGATAGTCTTGGAAATGAGTCTTGACTAATAAGATATGATTCTCTATGATTATGTGTGTATGCCACAAATCTTCATGTTTTAAGTTATGATTATTGAGATTTCATTTCACTACTATGATTTATCCCATGTTATGAAATTATTCTCTCTTTTGTAGGTTAAGATTTCCAAAATGTTATGTTCTTATGAATATGATGTGATTGATATTTCTTGTGTTTACCCTTACTGAGCATTTGAGCTTACCCATTTATGTTTTCTTTTCCCCAAGATATAAAGAAAGTTTTTAGGTATTAAAAAAAAGGAAGATCTTTATGGGAGATGTTGAAGATCTTTCACCATGATTAGAAGATTATATTCCGAGTTTCCAAAGACACTAAACTATTACGATCTTTGCATGTGTGTTTTTGTTATGTACTAAGTATTCCGCAAAAGTAATGTAATGTCCACGTACGTCAGGCTTCGGGTCTCTACATTTGGTTTCAGAGAAAAGGTTTAGTCAACCTTTAGAAACTAGGATGCGAAAATGTTAGTGAGATCCCTAGAGATATTTCTAAGGTTTGTCTAGAGATGTCCCTAAGGATAAGTATACGTATAGGATATAGTCCTAGAACTACGGTAATGATCTTAGAATTTAACCTAAGATGTTAGATATTGAGGGTGCTCCCCCTTTACTATGTTGTTTTACCTAGCATGATTTTTGCCTCTCACACTATTCTTTTTGGGTTTTAGACGATGGTTGGAACCCGACGGAACTGTGTTGGTCACTGTAATGGACAATGCAATGATTGTCCTCCTAAACAAACAAATGTTATGGGATATGGAGTGCAAAATATTATTGTTATACTTACACAATCTATGAATCATTCTGGACTTCCAAATGAGCAGAGAAGGGAACAATATTCTATTGAGTCCTTCATGAGGCAACATCCACCTTCTTTCAGTGGGTCTTCCGATCCACTTGTTGCTGAACAATGGATCAGTACTACTAAAAAGATATTTTCAGTTCTTCAATGTTCTGAACATGATAAAGTCATCTTAGCAGTATATCGTTTGGAAGGTGAAGCTGATCAATGGTGGAATCTTATCAAGAATACGAGGTAAAGAGATGAAATTGAGTCCATGGAATGGGACGAGTTCAAGAACTTATTTTTCAATAAGTACTTCCCTTGTATTCTTCGAACAAAGATGGAGAAGGAGTTTCTTGAACTAAAGCAAAAGGATGATGAATCTGTTGGTATATACGAAGAGAATTTTACAAGACTTTCAAGGTATGCATCTGGCATTATCATCCAACCTGAAAGTAAAGTTGATCGATTTTTCAGTGGCTTAAAACCAAGTCTTCGAAGGGAATTAGCTATAAGAGACTTCAGTAGCTATGAAGAAATTGTGCGTTGTGCTATCAAGGTAGAAATGGAAGTTGGTGTTACATATCCATCTCATGGTTTTGACAAGAAAAGAAAGATGGAGTTCAAGGAGAAATCTCAGAATAATGGTGAAAAGAAGATGAATGTTTCCTTATGCACAAAGTGTGGAAAGAAGCATGGTGGAGATTGTCTTAAAGGGACTAGAAAATGTTTTAAGTGTGGAAAAGAAGGTCATCGAGCAGCTGAGTGTCGAAGTAATGGAAAAAGGGTTTCTAATGATGTGAATAAATCAAACACTGCAGAGAACACACCATAAACACTTCAATGCTTCAAGTGCAAGGAAATGGGGCATTATGCTAATAAATGCCCTAATCCAAGGGTTAGTGATGATCGACATGAGCAACCGCTTAAGGCAAAGGACAAAGGGAAGTCACATGCGATCATTATTGGCGATGTTGAATATGACAACGATGTGGTGGAATGATTAAGTGTTTATGTAATGGGATTTCAAAATAGTATCATGGAATCTCATTTATGGTATTGTGGAATTTTGGAATATCTATGTATTGGTTTTCAATAATTATATGATAATGGTAACCGAGAAAAAAAAGTGATTGAAATATTTTTGGAAAGTAGATGATATGCGCATAATGAAGGGACAAGAAGATAATGAGATATTTGATTGTATTCATGAGCTCATGATTGATATAAGGACTAAGTATATAGAATTTTGAGGATTTTGGTATGCGGAAAGAGTTATCTTTTGACAGAACTCATGTTTTCACTAAGATTCAATGGGTATTCATTTTTCAAGAGATTACATGATTATGGTATTCACATGACTGGAATGTGACGAACAAGATATATGAGGGATAAATGATGGCATTCACGTGATCATTTTCTCTATACTATGATCTTAGACCGAAGTATTTTAGATAAGCCTAAAGATTGGAATAGATTATGTTGGACATAAGTTAGTATTGTTTAAGGATAATACTTTTTTTGATATTGTTGATGGAATGTTATAATAATGTAGTTTTAGAAAAAGGACAACCTGCAGGATGTGCGACAACTCATCGCGTCGGCCAAGGCTGTGGGAATCGAACCCACAACTAAAGTGCGACAGGCCTTTATCATATACCACTGGCCTACAGAAAGTCCCTGGTTAGTAGAAACTAGTTTTATTTTATTAAGAGGTATGATATATGAAGTATAAGTTCATTTTTGGAATCATATATAATTAACCTCACCAAAGACGGACTTATGTATATTTGATATCTATTGCTAAACTTTTGTTTGAAACAGATGGAATGACTCATCATTCTATCACATGATCTGTTAACACTTCACGAATAACAAATTCAACTTCATTTCTTTAAGAGATGATGTGGAAATTGTTCAAAGAACGAACAACAGTGAGATTGTACCAAAATCAAGTAAGTATTTCTTCTAATTCAAAATTTTCAACTTTAGGGAAATGATATTGAAAACCAAAAATGTTTTCCTAGTGATCTTATATCTGATGAATCAGATGGTACCCTAGATCATCAAAAATTTATGTCTTTTCTATTGTTGGCTTTTTCATAGCCATGTTCTCTACCACTCTCCATCAGAACATGATGGTTAGATTTCTCTTCCATATCCATATTTTCACCTATGTGGAAACCCAGTGGTTAGTTTATTTGGGTAGCCGTTACGTTTCATACTTTTGTTTTTAAAGATTGGTTTTGGTATTCCTTTTAACGATGTGGGTTTCTATTAAAGAAACTTTCGAGTAGTAAACCATTTATAACCCCGCCGAATTTCGAGGGCGAAATTCATTTTAAGGGGGTAGAATGTAACACCCCGAGATTTTATGAAAAATATTCTTTTAATTTCATTAATGTTTTGTGTTGTATTCTACACCAATATTACCTTGCACTATACGCAACACCATATTAGCTTGCAATATACGCAACACTATTCTTGGATCGTGTTACACACAATTTTGATAATAGTTATTCTACGCAACATTGAGTATATATATATATATTCAATGTATAAGTGAAATATGGTGTGATTCTGTTATACGAAACAACAAAGGATTCTTTCACAACATGCAACCCTGACTTGGCTTTCATTACACGCAATCGCGACCTTCCTCGATAGCGTGTGTTGTACGCAATACCTGGTTTTAATAAACAACGATATATTATTATAATATTGTCATGAACTAGCCGTTATGAATAGTATTAACTAAATTTTGAATTTTATAACATTATTATTCATCTTACACATTTTCTAGAACATGGTATAAGAACAAAATAAATTTTTCGAGTAAAATAAGTATTTTTCAAAAAATGCAGTTTTGTCGCCTTTTGATGGCGCACCCACTTTAAATCTAGTTTTTGACATGTTTATATGTTCAATTTGACAAAATAAAATCCTTCTTTTGAATCAGGATATAAAAATTTACATTAGATAAAGTTTTGATATTTTTCCGATAACTTTCATATTTTAATGAATAGTAAAAAACACGCTATATTTTAATAAAAAAACAACTTTTTTCATCGTAATATCTTATGTGGTTAAATTATAATATTGAATGGTTTTAAAGTATAAATAGAATATATTTTTACCATTTAATATAATTTATGTCATTAGCATTGATTTTACCTTGAATTCGTAGGTTAAATCAATTCAATCTTTTGCAATGTTTTAAAGAAAAACCCGTTTTCTTTCGACAACGGGATTAATTTTAATTTAATTTATGCATCTTTTGTGTATTGAATTTGGAAAAATGGATTCCATTTTTGGAATCAGTGGGTCCAAATTATGTTAATAAGCTACTTTTTATTTTTGGGCATTGTGAATAGTAACTACGGTAAATTTTATTTACTATAGTTAAAGGTAAATCGGGTAATTAAGGGTAAATATAATATTAAAAATTACCCTAACACTTGGAAAATCCTATTGGATGGATAAGAGTAGACCCATATAACCTAAGGGTCGGATTAGATTCATTTTATGGACTTTTTTCCATGAAAATAATTTAATTATTATTAAAACAAAAGAATGTGACAACATGTCACTTTCTTAAATCTTATAAGTATAATAATTTTAATTTAGTGATAAACTTAATGAAACTTCAAACATGAATAGTCTACAGAAAGATAATACAATTATCCATATCATAGTAATTTATTTAGAATTTTTAGGGATTAAATAATTATCATTTATTATGACACAAAGATGATGCAGTAATTGTCTTATTAATGAAATATTGACATAATTGATGTTATAAATGCCCAAATAAATTTAATTTGAGGCTTTTTATGACTTAAATTAATTTTATAGGTTAATATGACATTTTATTGTTGATATAAGTAACTTTTTTCGAACTTATCATTCTGTTATGAATTTCATAAAAATCATGTACCAAATAGTGTCAAAATTGACATAAATTAGTTTTTAAAACAAATATTATATTATTAATTGTTATTTAATTCCTAAAAATCTAAGGTTCGGTCAAATGACTTAAATAAGGATATATATATTAATAATAAACAACTTGGGGTTCGTTTTTCTTGTTATAGTAAGTTTATTAACCATATAATGTAAGAAAACAAAAAGACACGGTAAAAGTTAAATTATTTAACTTAGAGTTAAATCTAATTAATAAGGTTAAAATAATAACCTAAAATTGTCTAAATTCTATTGGATGAGAGGATTTCGACCCATCCCCACTTTATCTTAGAAATAAGACCCTTTGTAACCATTATAAACCGAATTTGTCCATAATATAAAATAATATTTTGAGATTTTCTTAAGATTCCCCTCTCCTCCCTTATAAAAGGGAACCTCCTCCCCCTCTTCCTCACACCACTTTGAGCCTTCAAACTCGGCCAAACCCTGCCAAAATCTCTTCTCCACTTCCCTAGTATCATCCTAGAGGTCCTGGTCTTCTTCAAAGACCATCTTTAGTTCTTTAAGTTGAGGTTAAGAAAAGGCGCGTCAAAAAGAGGTAATATCCATTACCGATCTTTTTCAATTTCTTTCTTCTTCAACTTATTCTTCTTTAGTTGTTTCATGATAAAGTAATAACATCAGTATTTATTATATACTTATATTTTATTATAAATTTGAAACAACTCTAATTAACCTTCTATCCATCCTATGGAAAAAGGAAATCACCGTGCGTGCGTATGTACGGAATACCGTCTCCACGTCGTGGTGTAATCTATTTTCCGCCACCACCTTAAATGGATGGGTATAATGGTTTAATTAGTAAATATATATGATTATTATAAATTGATATTTATACTGAAATAGTATACATACACTTCAACACAAGTTCACGATCATGAGAATGATATCATCGCTCGTGCGTACGTACGGACTACCGTCTCCACAACGCGATGAGATTCATTCTCCATGTTAACCATTTAAGAATGATTATAAAGTATCTATAAGAAATAATAATGAAACATATGAAATTATAAAGCTAATGGATTTATGTATATATGTATGTCATCTACTTACTTCCATTCAAGACAATAAGGAAAGGAAAACAGCGTTCATGCGTACGTACGGACTACCGTCTCCATGAACGGTGTGTTTCATTTCATTTATCTATCTTTTATATATATATATACTGAATATATATGATATATAAATCATTTTTTATATTCTGGAAGTAAGTGAATCATGATATAAGTAATAATAATGTCAAGAACAACAAGTCCAAACACCTACGATAAATGAAACGATTTTACCCAAAACGCTTCTTTAACATGGAATTTACAGAACAAACGGGTAATATAAAGTCATAAGTGAACCATATATGATATCATAACAATGAATATGATTCTGTAATAAGTTAATGACATTATTTAAATCATTTTACAGGAGGTTCGGACACTTACGAAGCAAATCAGACTTAAGGTAAGGGAAATGTCACAATCTCATTTTTATCCGAGATTGTTTATACTTTGCTATTTATTGGGGTGTATTTTATCATCCACATCCATGTTTCCTCAATATGTAATATTATTTCCATCCAACTACAATTTTTTAAATCCAATTTTACCCTTTGGTGAGTTGTTAGTAAAAGATATGAAAGGAATATTTTGTCATTTTTCGTACGAGGTACTTTTTGACTTTTCCGACAAAAGTACGAGAAAAATGTTTTTTTAACTTATACGGCATGAAGGGATTTTTAAAACATTATTTCCAAGAATCTTACCTTACAAGTTGTAAAGTTTATTTTTAATCAACTTCTTTAAATTTATAATTTTATGACATGTTAAGAAAGGAAAAGTGTTTTTGAAGTAGAAAGGATTTTTTCCTCAAGAATGGAGTTCAAGTGTTTTATCAAAATTATTTTCCATCTAAGATAATATAGGGTTCTGTTTATATCCCTATTATTACATTGATATGATTATGTTGTGATGGATATATTTTTCTGAATTCCTTTATCTTATATGAATTGTTTTATGATGTCATGATGTTTAAGATTCCCATTTTTATTACATGGGTTATGCAATGATGTATGATTTATGATTTTGTGGCACACATAAGAATGGTATCATTATGAGATTGGTGGGACCTATATATCCCTCCAATGCATTGGGTAAAGATTTTATATCTCATGAGATAGACATGGCTGGAACGGTAGGTTATACCAGTTCAGTGAAACATGACTGAAACAAGGGTGAATCGGTTCAGAAATGGACTTTGTCCACTAAGATAGTCTTGGCAATGAGTCTTGACTAATAAGATATGATTCTCTATGATTATGTGTGTATTAGACAAAGCTTCATGTTTTATGTTATGATTATTGGGATTTCATTTCACTACTATGATTTATCCCATGTTATGAAACTATCCTCTCTTTTGTAGGTTAATATTTCCAAAATGTTATGTTCTTATGAATATGATGTGATTGATATTTCTTTTGTTTACCCTTACTGAGCATTTGAGCTCACCCTTTTATGTTTTCTTTTCCCCAGGATATAAAGAAAGGTTTTAGGTATTAAAAAAAGGAAGATCTTTATGGGAGATTTTGAAGATCTTTCACCACGATTAGAAGATTATATTCTGAGTTTCCAAAGACACTAAACTATTACGATCCTTGTGTGTGTGTTTTTGTTATGTACTAAGTATTCTGCAAAATTAATGTAATTTCCATGTACGTTAGGCTTCGGGTCTCTACAAACGTACCTTTCCACTCATGAAAAATACGGATGCTTTATCAACCAAGATGTGTCCTTGTGTTGTGAACTAAAACTGTGAAGGATATTTAGCGCCACCCAGAGCAGGTAGGATTAAGGTTTGGTGATTGATCCCCTTCGACTTGCATGTTCAAGGTATATATATGGGATGCTAGGCAGCGTTGTTGGATACTTCTAGAACTATTGGCGACTCTTATTCTTGGGTTGAGATATGAGATGGAGATCCTCCTACCCTCCCTCATTTTGGTTTCTTTTGACTAAGAATATAAATATATATATACATATATCCCATTTCAGTACCCACTCCTTGGATTTGGGTCACTCTTCTTAAAGGAGAGGTGAAGACAAACGGGGTATTGCACGTGTTTTCTATGTCTAGCTTCTTGTGGTTGGATGAGTATCCTATCCTACTATAGGTATCTAAGTATTGATGAGAAGTCCATATTCTCACCATTTATAGTTCCTTGTGTTTGGATGATCTTACTTCACTCTCTTGTTTGGTTGAGTTGCACTCTTTTATTGTACTTTTTTCTATCTACGGCTTTCCTCTTTAGTCTATCTTTTACTTCTCCCCCTTCACCTTTTTTTGGTGTCTGACAGGGGATATTTATACTCACCCATGCATTGAATTTTCCCACGCATATGTTTCCTTATGTAAAAGATGGTCAAGTTTGATCATGACTTCATAGGAGCTTAGTAATACGTGTACTTGGACCGCATATGGTGGTCATTGATTGGGATCCAAGAGTAGGGCTCTCTCAACTATTTTACTTTTTATTTTTTGTCAGGTTTGGACACTTTTCTGGTTGGGCGTGTATTTTTCTTCTTTCCCCCTTTCAATTTACTTTACTATACGCATCCTATTTATTAGTTTATTCATGTTTGGTTTATTTATATCACTGTATTATCTTTTACTCCTTTCTTTATGAACTTTTTCATTGAGTGGTTTTGTGTGTGTACAAGTACTTAGGAAAATGTCTCCCCATGTTTTTTTTGCCTTCGGTACATATCACTACCCCATGTCCTATGGTGGTGGGCTTGGGGTAATTATGGCTTGAGCCCTAGCATGGGTCAAGTCATGACGTCTATAGTTAAAAAATATCATTTTTTGAGACAAAAATGATATAGGATATCAGGGGTAGGGAGCTCATAAGTCATTGATACTTCTCATAATGAATTTTTTCCTTAATAATATCCTGAAAGGATATTATGAGAACAAGACTCTCCAATTGTTAATCCACATATATATGTGTCATTAAATGTTAAAATTTGTATATGTGTTTAATGGTCCTTAGATTTTTTTATTAACGTATATCACGAGTCACATACTTTGAGGTATTTTCATAAACCATGATGGAATATGTTCATTTAAAAATTGGTTACGCTATCTGAATCACGGCTGATATTATATTAATGAATAATTTTAGAAAGAATTTTTCCCCTCTATTCGACAACAAGAGTTGAAATCTCAGGACCTTTGATGGGAATGGATCTCTATCATAAATTCCATGGCCATGGAGTTCTATTGGAATTTTTATTTCTAGAAATTCAAATGAAGATACATTTATTACATAGTTTGATGACCCTAGTATTCAACATTCTTGATTAGAGATATCAATCTAAAGGGATTATATTATATAGTGTACATTCATAGGAAGTGTCATGTCATTGTAATATTAACTTCTTTCTCTATGGGAACCTTATCATGTTTTTACATGTTAGCCTTATACTTTAATAAGTGTATCACAATTCCACTATGAAATGGGACTAGGGGTCACACACTAAGTGTATTCAAAACCTCAATTAAATTTTATATTAATTTAACATATTAAATAAATATTATTCTTATTAGTGGTTTAATATTTATTCACATTATATTGATCTCAAATATTCAGTCACTGTTTATTTGAGAGAATACATGTGACTTGAGTATTTAATTAATATTTATTCATTGGGTAATTATTTTTTTATTTATCTGAATATATAATTTTTAATTATTTTTTATTCAAAAGGTAACAAAATATTTATTTATTTAGTTATGGGAATATTTTATAGATATTTATTCATGGGTTTAGTGAATATATTATGAATTTATTTAATTATAATTGAATAATATAGTGATGTTTATTTATTTAAATTAATAGTATTTATTCAAATTTCAATAAATATTTAGGGGGGCTGGAGAAACGAGTTAAATATCTGGTGAGAAATAGCAGAATAAATATTATTTTCATAAATATTTAATTATTTATTAAAGAAAATATTTTTTATTTATATATGAGTTTAGTGTATGTCAAGTAAATAATAATATTATTATTTATACACGGGGTTCTCTAGGGATTAAATAAATAATAAGGGATCTTGTGTAATTATTATTTTCTAACCCAATATTTATTTAATCACGGTTACTAAATTATATGAATACATAGAATTTTTAATCATTGTTAACAATGAGTTCTAGAGTGGATTCTATTAAGGTCTAGAGAGGTCCTCTCCTATAAATCTCTCAAGAACATTGAGAAATTATCTTCCTCCACCCGATTGATTCCTTCTCACCCTAAAGATTCTGTTGCGATCAACAATGAACACCACAAGCTCTAGAACCATCTGCGCTAGCAACCATAGGTTTCAATGTTTATTATTAGGGGTTCGATGAACATACATAGATCACTGATAGAGGGTATTTATCATTTAATCCCTTAAATCAATTATAGTTCAATAAGATGTCTTTGTTTTATTATTGATAAAGAATAAATAAATTCAACTCAAATTCATTTCTTTATTCATATAAATTAATTATAAATTATGGGAGAAAAGATCTTATATTCTTAATTATGGGGTTTCGGTCAATTGATATTTGATTTAATTTCATTAGTCATGAAATTATTTTTTTACATGTTTCATTAATCAATTAATATGAAAAAAATTATGAGTTTGAAACTACCTAATAGGGGATTTTACTATGCCCATAGACTTCACCAACTATTATTTGGTAGCATCCAACTACCAAGAGCATATTTGAAAGAAACAAATGAACACTAAAATTGTTCAGACTACTTTAAAACAGTTTCAATATGATCATATTTAGAAATTAAAATCTAATTATTATTCTTTAAAATTTTAATTCCTAATATGACATTTTATTCACCCATGTCTTTCATATCAAAGTTTCTAGATAAAATACACTTTCATTTTCGTGATTTATATCAATTAAAATAATTATAAATAAATCAACATGTAAACAAATAAATACACCATAATTATTATATAACCTACTATAAATACATTCATTAGAATAGGTAAGTAAAAATCTATTTGGTAAAATTACTTCATTGATTTAGTCATGCCATTATTTTGGGTCTTGTTTTTAACCATATTGAAAGTGCACTAAAATAAAAAATTTATTTCCATTTCCAATCACTATCAATATTACATTTTATTATTTAAATGTTTTTATATCTAATTCACACCTTATGAAAATTTTTTAAAAATATATTTAGTGAATGTTTAAATTTTAAAGGGAAGCAAAATCAAATATGGTTCTAATATAAATAGTCCTAGACATAGGATATGTGTAACATCCCAAATAAGTAATGAATAATAGATATTTTTATCTATGTCTATTAATGATTAATATAGTGTTATAGAGGCTTAAAATGAAAATAAATACAATCTTATGCATGGAATACACTAATATTCTTAAAAGATTGTTTTACTGCCTTTTGATGGAAAACCATTTTTGAATCTATATTTTTACAATTTTATAAACTATTTTTGTCAAAATAAACTTATTATTTATGATTGGGACATCAAAATTTACCTTGTGTGAATTTTTGGTATTTTTCTGACAATGTTCATTTTTTTAATGAATAGTGAAAAACACTGCATTTTACATCAAAACTGCTTTTTAATCTAATTTATTTATATGATTATATTATCTTTTGATTTGGTCTTAATGTGTAATATGAATATATTTTTACCATTTTATCCAATGGTGGTCATTGGAATCAATTTCACTTTGAAATTAGACTTAAACTGGTGTCAATCTTTTGATACTTATTGTTTTGTAAAAACACGCTATTTGCTCTGGCAGCGGGAATTAATTATTAAATTAATTAATTTGACTTATATGTATTGAATTTTTTAAAATAGACTTCATTTTTGAATTCGGAATATCAAATATATCTTAGGGTGAATTTTTGGTAATTTTCTGAAAAACTCCAATTTTTGATGAATAGTGAAACCACTAAGTGGTACTTATAAAGACTGATTTTCCGTTTAAATGAAATTTTGCCATCATTGTGTTTTGAATTTCAAAAATCCGACATACATGGTTGTCATTAAGAAGTAAAATGTGGTTCAATGAGATTATAATAATTTTTTGGTGAATAGTAACTTATTAAGTTCTTAATCGCGATTAGTGGTAATTAGGGTAGTTTAAGGTATAAATAATTCTTTAATAACATGAAATGACCTAGACACATGTCCCAACCTTATTGGTTGTGTCATGGCCGACCAAGACAAGCCATGGGTCAACTTGGGGACCCCATGGATCCACTTGTGTTGGGAAATGACAAAAATAACTTTTTATTTAATGTAAAAGTAAAAATGACACAAACATAATATGTTTTACGAAAACAATTTTTACATGGGCATATAAAGATCATATTTTTGATTATAAATAGTCATTAGAAAGATAAAAATATTTCCTACATAATAGTATTTTTTTTTATAATTTTTAGACATTAAATAAATTAAATTATTTATGACATAATAATGATGCAGTGATGACATCATTATTTGACGATTTCAATAAAATGGAAATACAATGTAAAATCTATGAACTACACATGGCCAAAACCAATTGGATGAGTGGATTTCGAACCCTTATCACCTTATCCACGAATTATATCAATGTGGGACCTTTTAAAACCGAAACATATTTTCAAATAATGTAATATTTCTTTACTTTCCAAAAGTGCCCCTCCTCTCCTCTTATAAAAGGCCCCCACCTCTACCTCATTTCACACACTCCTCAAGCCTTTGGCTCGGCCAAACTCTGCCCATTTACTCTCTCCACATCCCTATCCTCATCCTAGAGGATTCCCTTTGGGCAGAATCCTTTCAAAGGAAGCCTTTAGGCTCAAATCAAAAGGAGTTACACTTTTAAAGGTAATTCATTCTCTCATGTTCATTTGTTTTATTTTGCTTCTCCAACCCCCTAAACTCTTTTTATTTACTTATTTTGTAACAACACCAGTATCTTAAATATACTAGGATGTTGTTATAAGATTTATTTGAGCTACACTCTCACACAACTACATCAAATGGTTAAAGAACATACGGTTTCCGTGGATGGCGAAATTCTGCCTCCCGAAACGATGATTGTTCAATACTCATTTAACACCTTCAAAGGTGGACATTATGATGTCACTATTTTTGTATATGATATATGATATGTTTATGTTTTCCTTAAGCTTATGTTTTTTTCATTTTGGGCATACCTTTATGGTTTCCATTATGGGTAAACACGATATCTTCATTTTAGGAAGTGCGGACTACCGCCCCCTGAAAGTGATTTGATTCGTTAATACCATATGTGGGATGTGTAAAGGATAAATTTAATGATATTATATATTTTATTATACTGGAATTATAATATACCTTTATATCATTATGATTCCATTCTATAAAATACGAAATATACATGAAAGTAGCGTTCATGCGTACGTACGGCTTACCGTCTCCATGAACGGTGCATTTCATTTCTTACCTCTAAATGATTATGTAATATTATAAATGCAAGTATGTACTGGATATATATGACATATATGATATCTACATCATGAATACCATTCTGGATATAATTAACCTTTGACCAAATTAACAACATGTAAGTGTAAGAAGTCTATTTTTGACTTAAGAACCAAATACCGACAAAATGAACATTATTAACTTAACTGATTACATGATGTTCATAACATGGTATAAAAGGAATAATGAACTTGAAAAAGATTCATAAGCAAGTAAATATTAACCCAAGTTTATTATTCAGGATATTAAAGAACGGTCGGGTCAAGTCGGATACGAGGTATGGGACGTCGTCTCAATCTCCTTTCTTTGAGGCATATTTTATTTTATACACAACTTTCTTTTATACGGTGTATAAAACCCTTTGACTTTTACATTTATTCAAAAGGAATCTTTTTTATACGAAGCGTTTACTAAACGACAAAAGGGAATGTTTTTGTCGTACGTATGTGGCGATAACGACTTCTCCTCCGTCGTGACCGTTATTTGAGTTTCGGCTTCCTCTACAAGCCATACCTTCTTTTTTTAAAAGAAAAATAAATACCATGTTTTACTTTGGTATGGAAAATGGTTTTCACAATGTTTTTGTGTTGTATTGATATCTTGTGATTGAAATGTGGAAATTTTATGTTTCCTTTATGCATGTTTTATGTGATACGATTATGTTATGGTTCTTGGGCATTATTATGAAGACGGGTGGTTCCGTGATAAACTAAGGGCGGGTGAGCCCGATATAGCTCTCCAATGCATTGGGTAACGCGAAGGAGTGAAACGTTAAGGTTTCTCCGAAGAGATTTAGGGAATATACTGTGATGGGTATTCCAAACATAACCAAGAGGGTTACTCCCTACGTAAGAATGTTATGAATGCCTCAAGTTACCTTTATGTCTTATGATTTCTATGATTTATTCATGATTTTATGAGGTATGTTAAAATGCCTATGTTTTATGAGTAAAGTATGATTTCATTCTTATGTATATATGTACCCATGTTTCCTTTCCATGTTTTTATAACCCATACTGAGCTTTTTATGCTCATCCCAAGTTTTTTTGAAATGTTTTTCACAGGTCAAGGGAAAGGTACATGATATGATGATAGTGTCAAGGAAGTGTCAAGAAATAATCCATGTTTTATTTTAAATGTGTTTCCATTGATGGGAATGAAGAATACTATCTTTATGTAACCACTTTGTTTATATGTGGAATGTAATGCAAGTTTTATGATCTAATTCTCTAAAACTCTAAACCCAAAAAGATCCTCAATGTGTAATCTTGTAATAACTCAAGATTAAGTAAGGTTTAAGGTTGGGGACTTATAGTTGGTATCAGAGGTCGGTTTAGATAACTTTAGGAGTTATAATTCTATTAAATGATTATCCAAATTTATTTTTTTATTTTTTTGAAATGATATAGCATTTAAAGATTACCATGTTGCTTCATCTAAGACATGTTTGTTCAGAATGGTTTTCCGCAGAGGAAATAGGGAAGCAGTGCTAGGAAGGCATACAAAAGGAAATAACCTTCCGAATCAGCATCCAGAAATGGTCGGAATTGGAACTGAACAGTTTGTTGCAGTAATGGAGCAGTTGACTCAAGCGATAAATGGTGGTGGTATCCATGCACGAGATCAGCCAGATCAACCGCAGAGGAACATGTCAGTGGTGGAACATTTCATGAGGCAACATCCACCATCATTCAGAGGATCATCTGACCCTGTGCTAGGTGAAGGGTGGATTAAAGCACTAGAGAAGATTTTTGATGTCATGGGGTGTTCAGACAATCAAAAGGTTAGTCTTGCTATTTACCGTTTGGAGGGTGAATCAGATCAGTGGTGGTCTATGGTTAAAAATATCAGGGACGCCGATGAGATTGATGCTCTTGACTGGGATGAATTCAAAGGTATGTTTCTTGAGAAGTATTTTCCTAAGGCTGTTCGACTTAGGATGGAAAAGCAATTCTTGGAATTGAGGCAAGAGAAAGACTCAATGGCCGCCTATGAAGAAAGGTTCACTCGATTGGCAAGGTATGCTCCAAATTTTATCCGAGACCTTGATAGTAAAATCAATCGTTTTTACTCAGGATTAAAGCCAAAATATCGAATGGCACTAGCTTCTCGTGATTTTAAAAGTTATGAAAAGCTTGTTCGATGTGCTGAGAAGGTGGAAATGGAGTATGCCGATGACCATGTGTTCTATAACAACCAGCAGAAGAAGAGACCGAGGTGGTAGGAGAAAGGTAAGAATTCTTCAAAAAAGTCTGATGGTAAGAGAACTAAGTTTCCAGTTTGTGATAAATGTGGCAAAAGGCATGCTGGGGAATGTCTTCTGAATTCTGGAAAGTGCTACCGATGTGGTAAGATGGGACATAAGGCACGTGATTGCACTGAAAAGGATCAAGGTGAAGGTAAGAATAAATTTGATTTACAGTTAGTGAAATGTTATAAGTGCAATGAGATGGGTCACTATGCAAACGAGTGTCCGACAAAGAGCTTGAGTGATGGGAAGCAGTTAGACTACAAGTAGAAAGGGGTGGTGAAATCCTTTGCAACTACTTCAGTAGATGTCAGGCCATCAAATGAAGTGGTATCAGGTACTTTGTTTGTTTTTTTAGATTATGCCAGTGTGTTGTTTGATTCGGGGTCTACACATTCTTTCATCTCTGAAACCTTTTCTAGTAAAATGGGAATACCATCTCAAGAAATGACTCCTGAACTTTTGGTAAAAACACCTAGGGGGAATGTTGAGGCAAAAAGAATTTATAAGAATCTTCCTATCCTTATCTGTGGAAAGAACCTACTTTCAAACCTTATTGTTCTACCTCTAGTTGAGTTTGATGTTATCCTGGGTATGGATTGGCTCTCTATTTACCATGCTAAGATTGACTGTAGAGCTAAAGAAGTTTCTTTTTAGAAAGACTTTCAGTTTGTTTACAGGAATGAACCCTTACTTTTGATAACATATCAAGAGGCTGAGAAACTTGTAAAAGATGGAAATGAATGTTACCTTGCACACGTCGTTGAAAATAAAGGAACTGATCAGATTAATGATGTGCCAGTGGTAAATGAGTATCCTGATGTTTTTCCTGATGAGTTTCCTAGAATAATACCAGATCGGGAAGTTGAGTTTACTGTTGACTTAGTTCCTGACGCTAATCCAATTTCAAAACCCCCTTATCGAATGGCACAAATTGAACTTTTAGAGTTGAAGGAGCAATTGCAAGATTTATTAGAAAAAGGTTTCATTAGACCTAGCACATCACCATGGGGTGCTCCTGTTTTATATGTTAAAAAGAAAGATGGTTCTATGAGACTTTGCATTGATTATAGAGCCTTGAATAATATCACTGTTAAGAACAAATATCCTTTGCCTCATATCGATGATTTGTTTGATCAGCTCCCGGGAGCTCAGTTTTTTTCAAAGATTGACTTGAGATCGGGGTACCATCAGCTGAAGGTAAAGGAGGCAGATATTCTGAAGACCGCGTTCCGTACGAGATATGGCCATTATGAATTTGTAGTAATGCCTTTTGGGCTAACCAATGCACCTGCTGTATTCATGGACTTAATGAATAGAATTTTCCATGAGTTCCTGGATAAGTTTGTGGTGGTTTTCATTGATGATATTTTGGTGTTTTCTAAAAGTAAAGAGGAGCATGAAAAACATTTAAGGGTTATCTTTCAAACCTTAAAAGAAAAGAAACTGTATGGGAAATTCAGCAAGTGTGAGTTTTGGTTGCAACAAATTTCTTTCCTTGGTCACATTGTTTCTAAAGATGGAATAACTGTTGATCTTGCAAAAACAAAAGTTGTGGAAGAATGGCCAAGACCCACAAATGTAACCGAGATTCGTAGCTTCCTTGGTTTGGCGGGCTATTACCGAAGGTTTGTTAGAAATTTTTCACGGTTATCTAGTCCAATGACTAAGCTAACTCGGAAGGGTGTTAAGTTTATCTGGACAAAAGAATGTGATGATTGTTTTCAGGAATTGAAAAGAAGATTGGTGAATGCTCCAGTTTTGGCACTACCTTCCAGGAATGGTGAGTTTGTTATATACAGTGATGCTTCTTTGAAAGGACTTGGTTGCGTCCTAATGCAGAATGATCAGGTAATTGCTTATGCTTCACGACAGTTGAAAACTCATGAGGTAAATTACCCTACACATGATTTGGAACTAGCTGCTGTTGTTTTTGCTTTAAAAATTTGGAGGCATCATTTGTATGGAGTAAAGTGTGAAATATATACTGATCACAAAAGTTTAAAGTATATATTCACTCAGAAAGAGTTAAACATGAGACAAAGAAGATGGCTGGAATTAATCAAGGATTATGATTGTACAATTCATTACCATCCGGGAAAAGCAAATAAAGTGGCTGATGCTTTGAGTCGAAAAAGTAATGCTTCATTAACAATGTTGCGTTTGGAACGTGATCCTTTGGTTAAGGATTTGATGAACTTTGGCATAGAATTTGTTGGTGCAGGAAGTCCTTCTGTTTTGTTTCAGGTATCAGTGAGATCATCTCTATCAGATAGAATCAAGCAAGCACAGAAGCAAGAAAGTGAGTTGCAGAAAAAGGTAGAGCTGGTTCAGAAAGGTAAGTTGCCTGAATTCAACACTGATAATGATTGCGTTTTGAGATTTGGGAAGATATTGTGTGTGCCTTGTGATTCACAGTTCAAGAGAGAGTTGTTATGTGAAGCTCATAGTTCTCCGTTTTCAGCTCATCCGGGCAGTACTAAGATGTATAGAGATCTGTGGGAGTATTACTGGTGGGATGGAATGAAAAGAGATATTGCTGATTTTACCGTGAAGTGTTTGACTTGTTAGCAGTTTAAAGCAGAGTGGAAGTTACCGAAAGGGATGCTTCAGCCTTTACCAGTGCCAGAGTGGAAATGGGAGAATATATCCATGGACTTTGTTGTTGGATTACCGAAGACATCTTGAGTTAATAATGCAATCTGGGTTATTGTTGATCGCTTGACCAAATCTGCTCATTTCCTTGCTATACGAGATACTTTCACTCTTGATCAACTTTTCCGTTTGTATCTTAAAGAGATAGTCAGGCTATATATAGTTCCTCTCTCTATTGTATCGGATCGTGATCCCAGGTTTACTTCTAACTTTTGGAAAGGCTTTCAGAAGTCGTTGGGTACTGAATTAAATTTTAGTACAGCTTTTCATCCTCAATCAGATGGGCAGTCAGAACGAACAATTCCGACATTAGAGGATATGCTACGAGCTTGTTCTATGGATTATCAGGGAAGTTGGGACCAACATCTTTCTTTGGTTGAGTTTTCATATAATAACAGTTTCCATTCCAGTATACAGATGGCACCATTTCAGGCATTATATGGGAAGCGGTGTCGAACTCCAGCTTTCTGGGATGAAGTGGGTGAAAGGATGTTGATGGGACCAGAATTGGTAGAAGAGATGGCAGAAAAAGATCAGCTGATTCAGAAACATATGAGAACAGCTCAGAGTAGGCATAAGAGTTATGCGGATAACCGGAGGAAGGATCTATCTTTCGAGGTAGGTGATCATGTTTTTCTCAAGGTTTCTCCTTGGAAAAGTGTGATGAGATTTGGTAAGAAAGGAAAGTTGTGTCCAAGGTTCATTGGACCATACAAAATTCTGGAGATAGTTGGATCAGTTTCATACCGAGTGGCGTTACCTCCGATTTTATCTCAGGTACACAATGTTTTTCACGTTTCGATGTTGAGAAAGTATATGCCAGACCCATCTCATGTTTTGAGTCCAGAGGTAGTTCAGCTGGAAGAGAACCTATCTTATGAGGAACAACCGGTCCAGATTCTTGACCAGAGGGAGCAAGTGTTACAGAATAAGGTGATTAAGCAGGTAAAGGTTTTGTAGAAAAACCACATGATTGAAGAGGCAACATGGGAATCTGAAAATGCAATGAGGGATAAGTACCCCCATTTATTCGATAAGTAAATAAATTGCGGGGACGCAATTTTCTAAAGGGGGGAAGGATGTAACATCCCAAATAAGTAATGAATAATAGATATTTTTATCTATGTCTATTAATTATTAAGATAGTGTTATAGAGGCTTAAAATGAAAATAAATACAATCTTATGCATGGAATACACTAATATTCTTAAAAGATTGTTTTACTGCCTTTTGATGGAAAACCATTTTTGAATCTATATTTTGACAATTTTATAAACTATGTTTCTTAAAATAAACTTATTCTTTATGATTGGGACATAAAAATTTACCTTGTGTGAATTTTTGGTATTTTTCTGACAATGTTCATTTTTTTAACGAATAGTGAAAAATACTGCATTTTACATCAAAACTGCTTTTTAATCTAATTTATTTATATGATTACATTATCTTTTGAATTGGTCTTAATGTGTAATATGAATATATTTTTACCATTTTATCCAATGGTGGTCATTGGAATCAATTTCACTTTGAAATTAGACTTAAACTGGTGTCAATCTTTTGATACTTATTGTTTTGTAAAAACACGCTATTTGCTCTGGCAGCGGGAATTAATTATTAAATTAATTAATTTGACTTATATGTATTGAATTTTTTAAAATAGACTTCATTTTTGAATTCGGAATATCAAATATAGCTTAGGGTGAATTTTTGGTAATTTTCTGAAAAACTCCAATTTTTTATGAATAGTGAAACCACTAAGTGGTACTTATAAAGACTGAGTTTCCGTTTAAATGAAATTTTGCCATCATTGTGTTTTGAATTTCAAAAATCCGACATACATGGTTGTCATTAAGAAGTAAAATGTGGTTCAAGGAGATTATAATAATTTTTTGGTGAATAGTAACTTATTAAGTTCTTAATCGCGATTAGTGGTAATTAGGGTAGTTTAAGGTATAAATAATGCTTTAATAATATGAAATGACCTAGACACATGTCCCAACCTTATTGGTTGTTTCATGGCCGACCACGACAAGCCATGGGTCAACTTAGGGACCCCACGGATCCACTTTTGTTGGGAAATGACAAAAATAACTTTTTATTTAATGTAAAAGTAAAAATGACACAAACATAATATGGTTTACGAAAACAATTTTTACATGGGCTTATAAAGATCAGATTTTTGATTATAAATAGTCATTAGAAAGATAAAAATATTTCCTACATCATAGTATTTTTTTATAATTTTTAGACATTAAATAAATTAAATTATTTATGACATAATAATGATGCAGTGATGACATCATTATTTGACGATTTAAATAAAATGGAAAGACAATGTAAAATCTATGAACTACACATAGCCAAAACCAATTGGATGAGTGTATTTCTAACCCTTATCACCTTATCCACGAATTATATCAATTTGGGACCTTTTAAAACCGAAACACATTTTCAAATAATGTAATATTTCTTTACTTTCCAAAAGTGCCCCTCCTCTCCTCTTATAAAAGGCCCACACCTCTACCTCATTCCACACACTCCTCAAGCCTTTTGCTCGGCCAAACCCTGCCCATTTACTCTCTCCACATCCCTATCCTCATCCTAGAGGATTCCCTTTGGGAAGAATCCTTTCAAAGGAAGCCTTTAGGCTCAAATCAAAAGGCGTTACACTTTTAAAGGTAATTCATTCTCTCATGTTCATTTGTTTTATTTTGCTTCTCCAACCCCCTAAACTCTTTTTATTTACTTCTTTTGTAACAACACCAGTATCTTAAATATACTAGGATGTTGTTATAAGATTTATTTGAGCTACACTCTCACACAACTACATAAAATTGTTAAAGAACATACGGTTTCCGTGGATGGCGAAATTCTGCCTCCCGAAATGATGATTGTTCAATACTCATTTAACACCTTCAAAGGTGGCCATTATGATGTCACTATTTTTGTATATGATATATGATATGTTTATGTTTTTCCTTAAGCTTCTGTTTTTTTCATTTTGGGCATACCTTTATGGTTTCCATTATGGGTAAACACGATATCTTCATTTTTGGAAGTGCGGACTACCGCCCCCTGAAAGTGATTTGATTCGTTAATACCATATGTGGGATGTGTAAAGGATAAAGTTAATGATATTATATATGTTATTATACTGGAATTATAGTATACCTTTATATCATTATGATTCCATTCTATAAAATATGAAATAGAAATGAAAGTAGCGTTCATGCGTACGTATGGCTTACCGTCTCCATGAACGGTGCATTTCATTTCTTACCTCTAAATGATTATGTAATATTATAAATGCAAGTATGTACTGGATATATATGACATATATGATATCTACATCATGAATACCATTCTGGATATAATTAACCTTTGACCAAATTAACAACATGTAAGTGTAAGAAGTCTATTTTTGACTTAAGAACCAAATACCGACAAAATGAACATTGTTAACTTAACTGATTACATGATGTTAATAACATGGTATAAAAGGAATAATGAACTTGAAAAAGATTCATAAGCAAGTATAGATTAACTCAAGTTTATTATTCAGGATATTAATGAACGGTCGGGTCAAGTCGGATACGAGGTATGGGACTTCGTCTCAATCTTCTTTCTTTGAGGCATATTTTATTTTATACACAACTTTCTTTTATACGGTGTATAAAACCCTTTGACTTTTACATTTATTCAAAAGGAATCTTTTTTATACGAAGCGTTTACTAAATGACAAAAGGGAATGTTTTTGTCGTACTTATGCGGCGACAACGACTTCTCCACCGTCGTGACTGTTATTTGAGTTTCGGCTTCCTCTACAAGCCATACCTTTTTTTTAAAAGAAAAATAAATACCATGTTTTACTTTGGTATGGAAAATGGTTTTCACAATGTTTTTGTGTTGTATTGATATCTTGTGATTGAAATGTGGAAATGTTATGTTTCCTTTATGCATGTTTTATGTGATATGATTATGTTATGGTTCTTGGACATTATTATGAAGACGGGTGGTTCCGTGATAAACTAAGGGTGGGTGAGCCCGATATAGCTCTCCAATGCATTGGGTAACGCGAAGGAGTGAAACGTTAAGGTTTCTCCGAAGAGATTTAGGGAATATACTGTGATGGGTATTCCAAACCTAACCAAGAGGGTTACTCCCTACGTAAGAATGTTATGAATGCCTCAAGTTACCTTTATGTCTTATGATTTCTATGATTTATTCATGATTTTATGAGGTATGTTAAAATGCCTATGTTTTATGGGTAAAGTATGATTTCATTCTAATGTATATATGTACCCATGTTTCCTTTCCATGTTTTTATAACCCATACTGAGATTTTTATGCTCATCCCAAGTTTTTTTGAAATGTTTTTCACAGGTCAAGGGAAAGGTACATGATATGATGATAGTGTCAAGGAAGTGTCAAGAAATAATCCATGTTTTATTTTAAATGTGTTTCCATTGATGGGAATGAAGAATACTATCTTTATGTAACCACTTTGTTTATATGTGGAATGTAATGCAAGTTTTATGATCTAATTCTCTAAAACTCTAAACCCGAAAAGATCCTCAATGTGTAATCTTGTAATAACTCAAGATTAAGTACGGTTTAAGGCTGGGGCCTTATAATATGGCATAACTTCATTGTTAGGATCAGACTCTATATTGAGTAAAAATAGTGATTTTGTATCAATATTATCATTATTTCCTTCTAAAAAGTACATATAAAAACAATATCCAAATGTTTTTTTAATAATAGGATGTTTTCTTTTATATACCTACCCAAATTTATCATCTTGAGATAATTTTTATTTGATCCAGATTCCTCAATTTGGAATTGTTTAGCAAAATAGGTAGACCCTGATTCAACTAAAATTTTAATTTATACTAAATAAATATATTCTATAAACAATAATCTATAATATTTATAATTCTTTTTATATCATAGAAATTTACAATATATACATATTTTACTGAACATTCCCATTTATGTTCATATAAACTTAAAATTTCATCACAACCCCAAAAAATTAAATTTTTGAGGTTTAGTTTCCTATTAATTAATAATTAATTTTAAGTCAAAACCTTATATTTTTTTGGGGAACTTTTTTAGGTTGTAACATGAAGTTAATAATTCCCCTTCCCAATTCCCTCATGAAATACCCAAGTTTGACATCATAAAATTCACTATTTCTGTTAAGGTTTCATTCTGTCTCTCATCTACATGATTCTGTTGTGGTTTATGAGTGGATTTCACATCATGTATAATATATTGGGTTTAAAATAATTACATACTATAATATCCTCCGCTATATAAAATTTGAGTCTTTTATTTGTAATCATGTATTGGTAATCAAAATTAATTTTATAGAAGTTTAATTTTTCTATAAATTTTTCTTTGGCATGTAAAATATAGACATGGAAAATCTATAAAAATCATTATTGAAACATAAAAAATGATTTTTTGTATAAATGGTTCATTAAAATGAACCAAAATTAATAGTGATAATTCAATAAGATGGGGTTGAATTAGTGAATTCACTTCATTTTATGTTTCTCCTTCAAAAAAAACTTTTACACTTGTTAAAATGCATGGCAAGATCATTATAAACACACCAAAAAAAATTGTGAGTAACAAAAACAACAAGAAAAATTAATTTTTATAAGGTTAACTGCTAAAAAATTAGATATTTAATTGGTATGATATGGTAAATATAATGACACACAATGTTAGTAAATATGTTTTTTTAATTAAATAGCGTATGCGTGGCTTGTCTGAAACACAAAAATAAACTAAAATGAAATCCAAATCATCTTGATAAAATTATTAAATATTAAAATTATATTATAGTCATTAAATTGGTGGGTATCAAAAAAAGTAACCACATTTTAAAAACTATAAAAAATTTACAATAAAACAAAGGTCATTTTTTGCTTGAGATACATTTTTTCTAAAAAATGGTTATTACACATCAAGTGTGAGAATATGATAATTTAATTTTTATCACATTTATTAATTTTATTTTAGAAAAATTGATTCCATTATCATAATAATAAAGTCAAAATTATATAAGAATTTCCATTTTTAGGCATAAAAATAAGATTACTAAAATTAAAATTAATTTCAATGATAATGGTGAAAACATTACCTTTAATGATTTTTTATTAGTATTGTGTAATTTTTATCAAATAAATTAAATTAATTTATTTTAAATAAATACTCTAATATGATTTTTAAACACATATGTAATTATATTAATTCACATTTAATTTATAATTAGTGATAAATAAGATTAAGAACACTTAATCATTAAAACATTATTTTTTATAGGAATTTTTTTTATATATAAAATGTTTTTATTTAAAAGTTAATTTTATATTATTTGGAAATTTAATTGAATTATATATAGGTTAAATTTAGGTTTATAACACCTATATTTGGTAATATGGGTTATTTTATATTTTTTTAAGACATAAGTTACATGGTTAAAAAGTAGTTTCCCTGGTAATAACAAAAAAAGGTTATAAGTTAAAATATAAGAAAAAAAAAAGAGTTCCAACATGTTTAAAAAATGTTTGAATGCTTTTATATGAGGCTTTCTTGGCCAAATCATACCCAACGATCCATTATTTCTCAATTTTTAAACCATTTAACCATGAATAGAGTTATTTCATTATTGAAATATAATGGGTGTTCCCAAAAGTTCCCTTATCTTCACTTATAACAGGGGATCACTTACACCCTCTCCAAGTTACGTATCATCTTCTAAATTTAGTTGAGACATTTAACAATTTTCCTCTCCTTTAATTTCCTTTCATGACTAAAATCTCCTGGTCAACATAAGTTAGCCTAATCACTTCAATTCTAAGGATACATTCAAGAGAAATTTCAATGTCCTAATATGAGTATTACTTAATCCTTAACTTCTTATTATTAATATATCTATTCAAATACTATTGTAAACATAGTATTATAATGACCATGGTATAATTATTATACTGATGTGTTATTATATTTATGGAAAAACTCTTATTTATTCCTTCCTATCCACTTAGAAAAACAAAAGAACAATGATCATGAGTTTGTTCGGACTACCACTTCAATGAAGCAAGGTCTTTCATATTTCACCACCACCTCCCTTTTTTGGTTTTAAGGATGTAATTTAAGAATAAGTTTTGATTTTTTAATATATGTATAAATATATAAATTATAATTCCCTTTCATTACATCTCATTCATTTGGAAATGAAACCATTAACCATGTGTTGTGCGGACTACCACCCCCATTAAGTAACTTGTCTTATTTTTGATCAAGTTTATTTCTTATTTATTATCATATGTTAAAATATGATTCACCATATAAATAATATTAAATATTATCATTATGAATATGTAATAATGATATTATTCTTTTATAACCATAATTATCTGTTAATTATGGTATGATAATGTTTGGGTTGGTCTAACAACTTATCTGAATAAAGCTATAAAACTCAATAATGGGTGACTATAGAAAATAAAATACTAATATTATTATAATTTAATAATAAAATAATGATTTATTTATGTTTTCATAAAGGTTATATTATTTTTTGTACTTCTTATTAAAATATCATCTTCGATTGCTAAAAATAACCAAAATAATATGACACTGGTTCCATTTTCACATAAGATAACTAAAAAACATATAGATTAAGTTAAGATATTTATAAATAAATATAAGATATTTATTAAATTAAATTATATGATCTATTAATTATAAACATGTTATCAATGAATGGGAACCAAAATCGATATCATAAAGCATGCACAGAATAATTAAAGTTTCTAACACCCAATGGTAAAAATAAGTGATAACTTATTAGTATATTCACAATCAATATACATAAAGGAAGTACGTAAAAGGTAATGTATATTAATAAGGTTTTGAAATAGAATATTAAGATAGTTATTTTTGTTTTATAGGAGGTTATAGTGAATTCAACTAATGGGGAATAAAGGTAAGGGGTTTTATTGAATCAAAACTTTTTATTGGGTCATAATCACTTTTATTTTACTATAGTCTTTCTAGATTGATTTATTATACCTTAAGATGATACTATGATATATTTACACCTTGTTTTTGGGAAATAATGTTTCAAATAAATTTATTCTTCATTTATATATATAATTTTTTTTAATTGTAATTTCTTTAATATTAATTTCCATCATGTTATGGTAATTTTTATTCCATGCCCATGTTTTTAAATTTTTGATAATGCAATCATTTATTATTTGGGAAATTAAATATGTTTTTTATTGTAATATTCATATTTCTAGTCAACTATTTTAAAGTGGAACTTTATTATCCTTTTCAATAATGTGGTATTTAAGAAATGTATTTTAAAAATGTTTAGAAATAATTTATTTTCCCTTTATTTTATTTTATCTTCCACTCCATATTTATTGAATAAGATTAATTTTTATTAATTCTACATTAAATAGATATATTTTTAAAGTATTATTTTATAAAGACTTCTTTTCACCTACTATAAAATGTAACAACTTCTTGGAAAGTGACTTATTACTCTTACTTTTACATTGATGATTAAAAAATGTTTTTTTTTCAAGAAAGATCTTTTCATGGTTTATTTTTCATTTTCCAATGGATTTATGTAAGATATTTTAACCTTGTTACTCTTATTAAGTAAACCATTTTCTATGAACAGGTTTATAGTGTTAATCGATTAAATTCATGATGTTATTTTATACCATTGTAAAATACTATGAACCCAATTTTCTTTCCATGGGTTCTTTATACTATTAAAATTGAATGATTTTCATTTTGATATTTTATGAAACCCATTTTATTTCACTACTAAAAATAAGGCCTTTATGTGTTCTAAAATAGGGCTTTGTCATTATAGAAAATGTGCTAAAAATCAAAGCATCGTTAAAATCCACATGCCTTAATAAGTTATTCTTTTAGAAATGCTAATGGTGACCCTTTATCACCACTTTTCCTAAAATTGATAAATTGATCCTTTATCATCACTTTTCCTAGGACTGATAAAGGATGCCTTTATCATTTACTTTTCTAGTGTTGATAAAGGGTCCCTTTTTCAGTTCTATTACTAGTGTTGGTAAAGGGGAATACTACTGCACTGTTCTGTTTAAATTATATCACATTATAGTAGAAAAAACATAAAAAACAAGAGAAAATATAGGGGAAAATAAATAATTTAATTGAAATAAAATTTAAAATTCTAATATAAGAAAAAAAAATTATATTATATATGTTTCAAACATTAGTTATTACAATTACATGACTAATTAAAAATTGTCACATTCATTTAAAAACATCAATGTTCTATTGGTTTTGTCCCAAACCATTGGTCATGTTATTAGTTTCTAAAAAAACACCCCAACATGAGAAAAATAATGTACTTGTATAAGATAAAAAATATTATGTTAGTAATACTATAAATAAAGAAATTAAACATAAAATGTAAATTTTAAACTAAAAATATATACTTTTGAGTTGTACTAGGGACACTCTGTATTATATTTACTTTTGGTTCGCTATTACACATAAAACTATTTATTTTTGTTCAAAAAAGTAGTTCCTCTTGATTTGGAGCTCATCTATGGTGATAAAAAATGTATTATGGATGGGATCCAATTCAAGAGGAATTTATTTTTAAGAAAAATCCTTCAAATGCCACACCATTTATTGTTTTTCTTCAATCATTATCTTTAAGAAAATTAACTAAAAAGGGAATAGATAAAAATGATAAGGAAATTAATTAAGTAATTTTAGATAAACAAATGAGAAAAAAATCAATATTTTTTGCTCAATTTTTCTAGTCTGACATGCATTTTAAACTAAATTGACACATTTCTATTGAAAATTCAAACTTTGAGTTATATCGGTCACATCATGTGTTATATCGTTGTGTGGTCAATAATGACACATCAAAAATGAATTATGGACCATTTTCCCAAATATTGAACACAATATGAAATTTTTTTTCTCTGTTTTTTTTATTTGATGCATGTTTTAATCTAAAACTAATCGTTTGTATCGAAAACATGCAATTTTATTCATACTAACCACATCAGATGTCAGATAGATGTGTGGTAGATCCCTATAGGTCACAAATGAATTATGGACAATTTTATTAATGTTTCAAAATAATACGAGCTTCTTTTCTTGTTTTTTCCTATGTGATGTGTTTTAAACTAAAATGGAAGTTTTATATTGAAAACATGTACTTTGATCAATATTGACCAAATCATGTGTCAGATTAGCATGCAGTCAATTCTTATTCATGAAAAAATAATTATGGATTGTTTTTATTAAGTTTGAAAACAATACGAGATCATTTGGTAAGTTTTGGTGATGTGGAACATATTTTAAACTAAAGTGTCACCTTTATATTTAAAACATTTACTTTGAGTCATATCAACCACATCGTGTGTTGGATTTATGTCCGGTTGATTCTTACACATAAAAAATGAATTATGTACCATTTTCCTAATGTTTGAAAACAATGCAAGATCATTTTCTTGGTTTTTTCTATTTGATGTGTGTTTTAAAGTAAAATGATACTTTGGTATTTAAAGAACACACTTTGAGTCATACCAAATACATTAGGTTTCAAATTGACGTGTTTTTTATTTCTATAGGTCACAAATTAATTATGGACAATTTTACTAAAGTTTAAAAAAATATGATCTAATTTTCTCAGTTTTGTCTATGTAATTTGTTTTAAACTAAAATTAGAGTTTTATATTGAAAGAAGATACTTTGAGTCATATCTACCACATCATGTTTCATATTGGTGTGCGTTAATTCCAACATGTGAGAAATAAATTATGGATTGTTTTACTAAAGTTTGAAAATATTCCGATCTCTTCTTCTTGGTTTTAGTGACATAACACATGTTTTAAACTAAAATGGAACATTTCTATTGAAAACACACACTTTGAGTTGTATTAATAACATTGTGTCTCATATTATTGTACGACTGATCCATACACATAAAAAATTAAATAATTTTTTTCCTAAAGTTTAAAAATAATTTGATTTTTTTCATGATTTTGGCTATGTTATGTGTTTTTTAAACTAAAATGACACTTTCATATTCAAAACACATAATTAGAGTCATATCGACCATATCTTATGTCATGTTTATGTGTGGTCAATTCCTACGTGTGAAAAAATAATTAGGGATTTTTTTCTAATGCTTGAAAACAATTAGAACTCATTTTCTCAGTTTTGGCTATGTGATGCATGTTTTAAACTAAAATGACACTTCTTTATTGAAAACATGAAATTTGGGTCATACTGACAACATTGGGTGTCAAATTGGCATGTGGTCAATTACTACACATGAAATGTGAATTATATATTTTATTTCTAAAGTTTAAAAACAATATGAACTCATTTCCTTTGCTTTAGTGATGTGACATGCAGTTTGAACTGAAAATACACTTTTGTATTGTAGAAATTCACTTCGAGTCATAACGAGAACATCATGTATCGGATTGATGTTCATTTGATTCCTACAAATCCAAAATGTCTAATGGATCATTGTACTAAAGTATCAAAAGAATATGAATTGGTTTTTTTGGTTTTGATCATGTGGTGTGTGTTTTGAACTAATGTGTAAATTTGAAAAAATAAATATTAGATAAAAATGAAAAGAAAATTATCAAAAATAATTAGATAAAATTATGAGATAATTAAATAAATAATTAGTATAAATTTTCCTATTAATAATGTTTGTATAAACTCTGAAACAATTTATTCCGCCCATTCATTTCTAAACAAATAAATTTACTCCAGTATACTTGTCCTAGAGAAACAAATCAAAAATAATATATAATAATTTTAATATAAATTATTCACATATAAAGAGTATATCTAAGGTCATACCCATACTAGATCACAAACATAGTAGGTAATCACCTAAATTTTATTTCAAAAAATAGTCTAATAGTATATACACTACCCAATCATCTCAAAACAAATTTACTTCATCTTTTGAGTACAAAGATTATTGGTAATATTGGTAGTAATGAGAAAATATGGAAAAAATGATTAAGAAATATTTTTAGTGAAATTATAATTACATTAATAAATTATGTGTTTGGTGATGTAAGTCTTTTTATGGTATATGATATCTTATAAAATTTTACAAACATAATATTCACATTTTTTTCTATTATCGTGCTTCAAACACTGTAGAAATTTTAATGTCCAAGATTTTTTCATGTAATTTTTTTGAAAATTATATGGGATTATTTCGAGACCAAACTCTGAGAAGAAATGTGATTCTAAGGCCCCTAAATTAAATTTTTGAAATATTTTTAAGATTATTAATAATATAATGCATCCTCAGTTTTAGTAACTTTTAAATGAGTGCTCAGATTTGAAATATGAGGATATCATTGTGTTCAAAGTAGTGGGTTTTTCATAGGCAAGACCTAACTTCAATTAGCATGGTTTGACTATAGAAAATCACTTTAGGACGTCTTAATAAAGAATAAACATAAACATAAACATAAAAAGTTTTTTTTTATTTTTCATTTAACATTTCATGACGACACAACCATACTGTGTTGTAGTGACTCAGCGATGCTGCAACACATCGTCATTACAATGCTAAAATGCATTTAAAACACTAAAATGAATTAATGTGTTTCCTCTATTAATAAAAGTTAGTGACCATCATTAGAATTCATAATACTGAAGGATTTCCCTAGATCCCAGAAGTTTCCCTAAGGAAGAATAAGTAAGCTCTCCCGCCGGTGATGATGAACACCAACGAACGACGGATCAAGGACGTTCATGGATGGATCACTATCAACGATGATTTGTCACCTTCTATGGATCCTCTTTCTAGGTAGGGGGTTTATGTTCTTCTTTATTCCATTCTTTTTTCTTGTTTCTAATGATGAATTTGGACCAACCCACGAACATGTTGATCTACGGTTCGATCGTTCTTACAGGATGGTTAAAAATACAAGATTAAAAGGGGATGAATCTTTTTAAATATTATCTTTCCCCACTTTCATATTTCCCCTAACATGAAATTACTAAGGATGAAATAAAAAATTCTAAGGTCTATTCTGAGGGTGTTCACTTGTGCTTATATCTCCTCCATTTTCTTGTGTTCTTCATCGACGGACCATCTTGGACATATTGGGATTTGATGGGAGGTTCCAAATGTGACCAGACCCCTAAATCAATGGTAAGATTATCATGAGCCCATGGAAGATAAGAACAAGACCCCAAGGTCATAGATGTTCTTTCATTTTGAAAAACAGAGCACCGACGTGCGACCAGTGACCCGTGGAAGGAGGGTTGTCGCCGCCAGTGCGCGGTAGCACCAGCAGTGGCGCACGGCGGCACATTCACGTGGTAGCATATGGCCGCTGGCTTGATTTCCATGGGTATAGTACCTTGTAGCTTAGTGGTTAGGGGTGGAGGATAGGTTCAACGGCTCGATGGCTGGTGGTGGGATTTGATCGGACGTGGCAGGAGGTCGCATCATACGGAGAAGGTATGTGATCTAGTGGGACCATGGAAAGGCCTCGTGGAAACCACCATGGAGCGGTTCACGTGGCGGTCAGCCGTATTGACCAGGATGGGTACGTGAAACCCTTTGCATCCTGGTCAAACAAACTAGCCCGCTTTAGTAGACTGAGCTGAAGCCGGCAGACCATACCGACAGTGGGTTGGGCCCAACTCGGGTGGGTCGGACCCAGCAGGCTAGGTCAACCCATCTGTTCAGGTCAAACTCAGACCCCACCATCCCCTTTTTACTTAAATTCCCATAACACTCAAACTATGTGTCCATTTTACGAGTCATTTATGAAGTTTGGACCCTTGTGACGAGGCAGTCCTTTTAAGATACTCTAATTTAATTTTTGTGGATGTTGGCATACAACCTATAGTCTTGAATAGGTGGTTCTCCCAGAACGAGCGTGCTAAGAATATAATCCTATGGATGGTTGTGACCTAGAAGCTATGCGATTTCCTAGACTCTGTGTCTTTCCTAGACTGTGTGTATTAGCAAGACTATGTGTCTTATCTAAACTTTTTGTCTTACTAATACTGAGTCGGTACTCCCCTATCCCACCAGGGTGTCGATCCTCTAGTATTTGACGACACTTCGTGTTTTAACTAAACATTGTGTGTTACTATTGAATTGTGTGTTATCTACACTCCATGTGTTACAGACACATTGTGTGTTACCAACACTTAGTGTGTTACAAATGCTCCATGTGTTACTACTTGAGAGTACTAGGGATTCTTATAACAATCTTGTTTACGTACTGTAGACATAGACCTGGTGTGAGCTAACTCTATTGACTCTCTTGATTGTACCTCTTAGAGTCCACACTTTGTGTGCCTCTTTGGTAGTATACTTGGTGCATTTCTTATTTATCCTCATTGTGGTATACTTTTTTTGATTTCTTGTGTTTTACTTTGTGTAATTCCTTTTTGATTTGGAGTCACGAACCCGGTCGGGTCGCCATCCGACCCGGCGACCGACCCGGTCCACGACAAGGCCCGAAGGGTGTTCCTGATCCCCACAGGCTGGCAAAAGTGCCTGGGTATCAAAACTAACACATGGGAACGATTTTACTTGGAATAAAAGACAGAAAAACAACTAACCAGATAAATAAACTGAAATTAGAAATAGACAACCAAACGTGCCTTTAAACTATGAACAGGTTTAAATTCTACAATTCGAACCAATAACTATAAATAAAAGATGACAGTGGAAACTAAAACCCAAAATGAACAACAATAATAATAGAGAACTAAACCCCAAAACCAACCTCATGCGACATGAGAAGTTTCATCCCCAAGCTACCAACACCAACCTGCACACGAAGACTAACAGCAACCAGAACCACCATCGCTGAGCACGAAGTCACAACTTGGAGTGAAAAAGAAATAGAATCTACATACACCCAAGGGTGTATGTAGGGTGTGAGCTAAAATCCCAGTAGGATTCCACCGAGAAAAGGTTTCACGCATAATTATTAAGAGACAAATACATTTTCAATTTAACAGAATGAAAATAAATAAGTGTTTAGAGAATTTTAATGAAAACGGTTTTTAAGGAAAAACTTCTCTAAAAGGGAAAACAACTTAAATTAACTTGCACACATGCACGCACCCCCAAACATGCACGCACACAAACATACGCATGCACACATGTACAAACGCACACACACTTTTCTTGGTATCCCCAACGTCACACTGTGTGCCGACGGTGAGCAGAAAGCAAAAGAAGAGCACAGTACATGGGAGAGACCCTAAAGATACTAGCGAGAAGTGGGACCCTAGTACCTCACGTCTCGGTGAACCATATCATACATTCCCATGCACGAGCCACTGGAAGGGAAACACCTCCTACCATAGTGGTCTCCAGTCATCATCCAATGTTTATTTAGTGTTGTAAACGTCAATCCCGCTAAGTGAAACTGGGCCGAGGCCACTCCCGTATCACTAGCACGCTAGTCTAGTCCACCCACCTAGTACTCAGGCTTCCTGTTTTTGCTCAAGAAATTCAAAGTTCATGCCACATGTCATAATCATACACTCAAACCCAATCAGACACTATACACGCCAAAACCACAAGTTTCACACACAAAATCCATTTGAAATAATACACCGCTAAAACATTTTCCAAACACTATTCACACTACTAACATAATCTAATAAACCACTTAAAAAGTTTATAAAACAATAGAAAAATAGGTTCGCATGGTTTTACACACACAAAAGTAACCATTTATAAATCCAAGACACATTCCAACATCGCACGCACTCAAATACAATATAAAGTGTGAGCCGCACCACCAAAAAGGTTTGATGAAAAACCCTTACGCCATATGAAAAACACCATTGTATAAGCCACATAATTTTACATGCCAAAAATAAAATCTTATAAAACAATTTAGAAGAAATTTCTTAACGTTAACTACTAATCTCATGCAAAAACATCTTTTACGACCCAACGCACCCGACGCCACGACAAAAAAATAGTTCGCACCACTTACATGACTTAATAA
This sequence comes from Viscum album, assembly GCA_963277665.1. NCBI lineage: Eukaryota > Viridiplantae > Streptophyta > Magnoliopsida > Santalales > Viscaceae > Viscum > Viscum album. The sequence continues at coordinate 939,931,399 of OY728150.1, forward strand.
GACTACCTCACAATTCAAAAGTCACTAATAAAGTTCTCAGTAGAAAACACCCAATAATATGAAAAATTTACTAAACCATTTCAATGAAAATCAAACATAAAATAAAACTCACTTCACACAACAAAAATTAATTAAAAAAATGCGAAACAAAATAATCATTGCAAATTAATTCGTCAGATAACAACTAGACGGGAAACCACCTACCTCGAGACAGTGGCGGATGGACCGAGGTGAACCAAAACATTGAGATCTTGGCGCGAAACACCCGCCGCACGACCATCGCACCTCAAAGGACCTCACGCAAACCCAAAACACGAATTCAACAAAAACATCATGTCAGAACCTTAAAAAAACATATCGAAAAATCGTTAAAATTGACCAAATTCAGCACAATTTGGACCCAAAAGACATTGGACTCTTACTCGCAACTCTACCAAAAAGAAAGAACAACTAATTGAAATACAACGCACCTATGGAAGAGATAAGGGGGGGCTAGCTGGATCTTAACGGGGGTCGCCAGAGGTGAGCTGTGTTGGGAAAGAGTTGCATCCAAGGGGACCAGTGCGCTGGATATTGTGCCAACATGGGAGACAGGCGCGATGGGGGTCGCAGAGTAGCGGGTCGGATGGACTGGCGAGGGGTTAGGGAGCTGGGCGGTTATCGGAGATGTCCAGAGTGAAGGAAGGGGCATGGCGCAGCAGGTAGGAGGGGGAACAAGGGTCACGATGTGGAGGAAAAGTGCCGACAGGGGAGAGGTCGACCAGCGGTGAGTGGGCTGGTCGGGGAGAGTTTTATAAGGAGGTTTTCCATGAGGTCAGTGAGCAGCCTGACGGAAAGAAGGTTTCCGGGGGAGAGTGGGTGCTAATCGTCGCAGCAAGAGGCCAAGGAAAAAAAGGGGGTGCGGTGGCGGATGGTCCAGAGAGCAAGGTGGCACGGCGATCAGGGGAGCGGTGCACCTGGGAGCTGGAGATGTGGTGCCGGACATGGGAGTCGGAGGGGAGGGGCGCGGGCGAGGAGGACGGGAGGAATGTAGGGGATCTGACGGGGAAAAGGTAGGAGGAGGGAGCTCAGTGAGGGAGGGTCGTGCGGTTCCGAGCGGGGCATGGTCCGACGGGAGTTGGGGTGCGGCGGAGCGGGTAGGAGAGGGAAGTAGGGGTCGTCGGGGTTCGCCGGAAGGATGAGGACGCATGGAGAGGAAGGAGGGGTTGTTCAAAGGAGGAGGAAGCAGCGGGATGCACCGCACATGGAGAAAAAGGGAAAAATGAAGAGGGGGTCCGCCGAAACCCTAGCCAAGGGGGAAGAAAAAAAATAAAGTGAAGAAAGGAATAAAATAAAAAGAAAACTAAATAAAAACTAAAACAAACTCAAAACCAATAATAATAACAATAATAATATTAAACTAAAACTAACAATAAAAATAATTGTTGGAGTAATAATAATAACATAAATAAATTTTTCATCCTTAGAACTAATAATAATAAAAAAACATAAAGAAATAATAATAATAACAATAATAATAATAATAATAATCTCAATGAAATTATTATGATTATTATTATCAAAACAATTGTTAATTCATTTTATTTCATTAATTAAACATCGGCAAGGTGTGCGGTGAATTGGGCGGGGCCGCACGATGACCCAATCGAGGCCGCGCAGCTTCGATCGCATTGCGCTGGACGCAAACAGGGCTCATACACAACGAACTCGAAAATCATAAGTCAGGTTTGGACCCAAACTACCCGACGCAAAGAAAGTTAATAAAATAAATAAATTTTGAAATGGCGGGTGTGGCATTTGGGGTCCCTACTAATTATTGTTTTACTCACCCCTACACGTGATTCGCCTTCACGTGTCGTGTATGGTGTATTTGATCAACATCTTTGATGGAGTCCTTGGTGGGTCGGAGATAGGTGGTGCTTTAGGGTGACCCAACAGACGTGGTACGCTTCAATGACATTCAGACATATTACTGTACCTACCCTTCAGGTAGGGTTTTCTGAAGATGAGATTCAGGATCTTGTATTTTTCTTTTCAATTGGTCTTGTATTCTATCCCATTTTCCTTTCATTTTTATACCTTAGTCTGAGTGGGTTTTATTTGTGGTTTGTATCCATGTTTACTTAGTGTTTTCAATTTCATCTTTTTCTTGGAGATGGGTGCATGCATACAGGTACTTGGGAAAATTCCTCCCACTTATGGGATATGCCTACTCAGTACTAGTCGTCCGCCCCTGGCCTATGAGAGGCTGGCTTCCGGTAGTCACGACACGGGCTCTGGGGGGATGGTTTGTAATAGAAACATTGACCAAAATAAGTATATTGTTTGGAAACATGTTTTGATAGTTAAATATTTCTTTGTATACCTTAATCTATTTCATTTTTAAGTAATCCATAGGCTTCTTATTTCCAGTCACTATCCACATACTAAGATTTGGCCTATATTTATAGATCGCCCTATCAAAAAAATCTAGGTCAAATCACAAACTAAAACATATAATTCTATGTTTATCTATAAAATGTTGATTTTAGTGCATTAAAAAGACACAATACACATCATCTGTTGTCGGTTTGATGGAAATCCATGCATTGGATCCAAAAAATAAATATTTCAAGTATCCAAATTGATTTTGATCAGCATCCAATATTTCCTAAAAAAATAATTAATGAAAAAAAAATTATAATATATTTTATATGATTAGATTACAAAGTTTTTCCCCTACATTATAGGAATCCAAAAGAGTATGTTGTCTATTATTTTCTTCTTAAAAACCTAATTTATTAAATCTTTTTTCTTATCAATTTCTTTCAAATCCAGATAGATTTAATCCGTAGAAATTATATAGGGATTAATGAATCCAAATCATGCTTTTCAGGGTTTTCCCTTTATATAGTAGTAATATAAATACCTACAGAAAATATAAATAGTTATTAACTATAAATAACATATTAGATAATTTTTTGGATATACGTATTAAGAAAATGTACCTCATATATGTATTCACAACTGATACACACAACCATTCAAACTTGAGAAATTTTTTTATACTCTCAAGGCCAACTATGTCTATAATGAAAGTTCTAATTATTTCTTCTTTATATTGAATGTAGTACACATATCCATCTTTGAATGTGGGGTCTTCGTGAAGTTGTAATGATAATAAATGTTGTAGTGGAAATGGAAGAGATAAGGTAATCTCAGAAGGTATTTTTGTTTTCTTAGTCGATTCACTAGATTTTCTTGATTAAACCTTCCATCTCCTCATCATTTTATCCATCTGTTATACCATATATCAATTCATACATTTGTTCATCAACTTTTATAGGTATTTAATTTTAATTTTTTTAAGGACACACCACATGCATCTTTATAAGATTATATGACCATGATATGAAAGTTACAATAGCATCATTAACAACTATAATATTCAGACCATCAAGTGTAATAGGAAAATCAATGCATGAATCTTGAGCTACTTCAATCCACACTCTCATGTGATATTTTGGGAGTCCTTTGTTATGTATCAAGTATCATGGGATATTATACAATATAAACCTCAATAAGTTGGTGTGTTGGTGTTGATAGATAGAAATCACATACAACTTTACCCTACATAATTTTATTAATATAAAGTAATTGGAAGTTATTTGATTCACATTTAGGAGAAAGAGTAATGAAAAAACTGATTGCATTGGGTAAGGTATGCGGTTGAGAGGAATGACTTGCCTCAAATCCGGTGGGGACATTTGGTTGTTCAAGTGTTGATTTTTGTTCCACTACCAGTTGTATTTGATCTTTATATATATATTAGTTTTCTAAACTAGATTAGACAAAAAAATCTTTCAAAGCATCTATTTTCACCTACAATCATTTCATCATCTGATATGAAACATCTTGTGGTTTTGTATTCTTGAAATATATTCAAGGTCACACTCCAAAACATATACCTCAAACACAGCCATATTGTTATGACTTCTTCAAATCTACTGAAATTAGTTTTTCTTCAGGTATGATTGTTGTCAATTATTATTTATAAACCATATAAAAACATATGAACATAAATAGATTTTTAATGTAATATTAATATAAATCACAATGAATTACTTTTAAGTCATTTGTATACATGTTTCCCATACTACTTTTGTGTTTTCATCAACTAGTTTACCATCTTTATTTACGTATCCCCCCTTCCATATCACATGACATGGGAAAGAAGTGGATTTAGATTTTGATTAATCAATATACCTATAAATAAAGGAACATATGTTATTTTATATCGCATAAAACTTTTATTGAGATTTAAAATACATAACATTTTTTTCTCTAGTGAAGTTTACCCAATCCTGGTTATTTATTTTCATGTATGTTTATTTTTTTCATCACTCCTTTTTTGCTTCAAAAATTTACAATTTTGAATAAAATTGGATAAAATAAATAATATAAAATAATAAATTGTCAACTACAATTCACCTGAAATGATTTCTCATTGTAATAACTAATGAATGCATTTCATGTTTCCTACATTATAATGTGCGCATAACAAACTGGTGGGTGGGGTTTTACTTTCCCTTTAAAATCCCTAATATAAAACTTGGTAAGAAGTGTTTAGAATCCTCTATAGACTTTTTTAGTATCCATTAACGCATATTTTTTTATGGAAATATTCTAAAATAAATGAACTCTATAAGGGATAATGAAATGTAAGTCAACATTTCATTTTATAATTTTCTCTAAAATAGAGAAAGTATATCTTAACATTACCTTAATATCTTCCCAAAGGGTTTCCTTCATTACAGTCTAGACATGGCACCATGAATATATATCAATTGGTGCATTCATTCTCATAGTGACCCCAATATAACTAATGAAAATTGAATTATTAGGGTAAATATATTGGTCATTTCGATTCCACCCAATCTCAAATTTTATAACCTTGCTTCTTTCCTTAATAATTTTAGTCATCATAGTGATTATACATCATTATTTTTTTCATCAACATATTTTTGATCCCCTAATAATTTTGTAGTTTAAGAATCAACCATTTGTTATTCCCTGAAATTGGTAACATCATCGTGTGTAAAAGTCATTTTATTCATGACTATTCAATCATTTTATATAGATTATGTTAATATAGTAGAGAAAACATAAACTTATGAAGGAAATAATATTATATTAAAAAACATTACCATGATCACTAAACTCTCTTTATTTTATTTAATGGTTAAAGGGATTTGGATCCTCTAATGAGAATCCAAATCCCCTATTTGTGGTCCCCTATAATGTATGAGACATTTTCTGCATTGGTACCTCCTTTAAATGATATTGATTTCCCAATTAAAGTTTCATCCTTGATTGAATTTATATCTAACACTACAGTTGTTTTAGTCACTATTAGGACCATTGAAATATTCTTTTTTAGTGGATCTAAGACATAGAATACATGAACTTCTTTTGATTTCATTATGAGTGACTCATCCTTTTCTTCATCCATAATGAAATTCAACTTCACAAATCCCATTTCATCAATATTAATTTCACTCATGCTATCAACCCATTTTCAATGGAAAATTAGCAGTTAAAATATTGTATAATCCAACTTGTATATATGATAGATGGTGCCAAAATATGACATATTCACATTAATTAGATCTATATCCATGGAAATAGATATGTACATCTCTTCCAACATAAGAATAACTCCATTTTTTTCATCATAATATGTTCATCATGTTATTTTTTCAAAATATATATAAAAACTAATTACAAAACTAGTGCAAGATATAAAATTTGAATTTGGTCCCCTATCTATCCATCAATGTTGTTCAAAAATTGAATTTAGATTTTTAGATAAATCCTTATAAATATAATCTCAAAACCATCATATAAAATTTTTATTAAGTGTATTTGATATCTATCCTTCATTCCTTAATGGATTAAAATATCTAGGAATTGCTTTTTTAGCATCAATGTATGGATCCAAATATCGATTCTATGGAAAATAAAATGTTCTTCCAAATATCCTGAAATTATTCTTCATGAATAAAAACAATGTAAACATGGAAACGATATTTGAGAAGGGTCGTATATGTGCCCTATTGAAAAAATAATGAACTCTTAAACTACATATTTATACTCTTTTGTCATATGATAAGTGTGCATCAATTTTTTATTCATATACACCCTACAAAAATATTAACATATTAATTTTTTATAAAAATAGATAAATACTCATAGGATATTCATAATCAAAGTAGAAATTTATAGATAATTTTAATAAGGGGAACCCAACATTTGAATATTATCAATTATGATTCTTAACAAGTTATCATTTTACACAATGGTTAGGGTAAACATGTGTTTTTTGGTCCAGGTTATCAATTTTATGTTGTGTGGGAAAAAATGTGGTAATAAATATCATGGAAAAAATTATTTATTAATGGATGTAAGAATTACCTTGTAACTTCATGTTACCGTCTTTTAGGTAATTCCCTTCTCAGTACCTATTTTCCTATTTAATTGGGTTTATCTAGGGACCCCCTAGGATGGCTATCATTTATTAGGGAATATGACTTAATGTTTAGGGATGGATGTTTTTTTTAATTGATGGAGTTTGGGTATAAATTTTTTAATTGTTTCTCAATGTTCTTCCTGAGTTCATAGGACGTGTGAGTTGGTTTAGGGTTTTTGTATAAGAATAAAAAATTTCTACCCTGTGATAGGCTATTACATTACATGGGGTTACATGATGTTTACTTGGTCTCCATACATAAGTCATGAACTTTGTATATAGCGTGAAAGGATTTCATTCCATGTACTGGTTACACACTATCTAATAATTAAAAATTGGGTTTTTAATAAAAAGGAAACAAGTTTTTTTGTCTACTTGATCATCATGGATTACAAGATGTATAAATAAGTTACACATCATATATAACTATCTGGAATCTAGATTTTAGGGTGCCACTCAGCTGAAATTTCATTTCATTCTTCTACATCTCTCTTCGATCTTTACCTAGAAGACTTCTCCGATGTTTTTTAGAGACTCTATTCAATTTGGATTGATCTATTTGGAATTTGATATCCATTTTGGTTGGTCATCATATCTCCAAGTGATTAGGCCTTTATACTTATTTGTTTCTTTGATCTCGGTTGCATCATTGCATTGAATTATCATATATATTCATCAGTGGTGATTCTTCCTTTGTATTTATTCTATATGTTTTGTATGATCTCATTATGGGGGTCATTTCTTTGGTTTTTTATGGTGTGGTAGGTGTTCACCCTTGAGGTATGTGTCATTTACTATTATCCTCCAACCGTCCTTATGAATTGAATCAATTCTAAGATGTTTGGATTGATTATATGGCATTATCTATTATTTTTTTGATCTTCTTGTTACTAGATCCTTCATGGGAATGTGTGACAATAAGTTTTGAGGTAGGTGGTTCTATCTCTAACATGTGTTGTATGAACTTCATTACTCGTATTTTTATAAATTGATTTGTAAATATGTTTTCCATGATTGTTTTCTGTGTGAAAATGGATTTGTTATAAAAGTTGGGATTCCTTGGTTTTTGGTAAATTGAATAAGGTGTGTTTTAAAATAATTAAAATTATTTATGAAATGTAGAACATGGTAAACCTTGTGTGTGTAGGTTGAAAGTTTATCTTAATCTCATCATTTATATTACCATTGGGAGGTTATCTCATGGGGATTTTCTCTACTACCTTGTACTATCATTCTATGGACTTGTTTTGACATTATTGGGGGGTTCTCTCATGGTTTGTTCCAGTGATCCTTGGGCCTATGTTCTAGGTACTTGTTGTGAACTAGTAATTTTTGTGGAATGAGTAGTCTTCTATCTTGAAACATTGAGTTCCTTGGAATGATTTACCTATTATTGAATTTATACTGCTTTAGATTTGATTTTCATGCTTTGGATTTTGATGATTGATAAAGTAAAATATGATTGAAAATGATATACCTTATTTTGATTAGAAATTGTTGGAAAAAGGGAAATATTTACCATGCATTTGATATAAATATTTTACTTATTATCATAAAATGTTTTATTTTAAATGAGAATACTTGGAATATTATAAAGAAACTTGTTGTGGAACACCTGGGTGGGACCCTAATGAGCCTTTTAGATCACACCCTTCACACATCTTCAATGATGCGTAGACCTTTGTATGTATTTTGATATAGGGAAAGGATGAGCTCCATAGTAAGGCAGTGTGGTTTTCTATCAGTTGGGTCTGTGTGGCTAGATGGTGATTTAGTGTGGGTTTTCCTAAACTATCACATGCAGTATTTTGTTTCTTTTACCTATTTTAGTACTCATTTATGGTTGTACATTCACTTGGTAATTTTTTATTCTCTCAAGTTGTTTCTTTTCTCTATTTGGTTTATGTTGTGGAATATATTTTTCTTTTGTATTATTGTATCTGTTTTATAGATGTTCCATGTTGTTATTTCACATTTGGAAGAATAATTAACTATGGTCATTGTTTGATTCTTGGGTGCTAGTCCCCAGATCAAGGAGATCAGGAACACCCTTAGAGTATGTGACATATCGGTTCAGGTACCAGTGTGAGCAGGCATTCGGGTTGGTTCATCATAGTTTGGTATCAAAGGTGGTTTGTCCTCAAGATTCCTTGTCTTGGGATGTCTGGTAGACTTGAGATAGAATTTTTAGAACTCGATTGGTATATTGTAGTGAGTTCCTGGATAGCTGTTGTTTTGATGAGACTCAAGTTACCATGATATATGTGTTTCAAATTTTGATTTTTGATGTTAATCTATTTTTTTTTCTTAGGGATCCTAGTTTGAATTGATATTTTTCTATCATATGATCGTTTCTTCTATCTTAGTGTGCAGCAGTGTGCCTTCAAGATGTGTTTTGTGAGTTTTATAGGAAGTCGTAGCTGATTAACCTCAAGGGAATCCTATGATGGATCAGAGCATTGATGAGGATATCATGCGAGTAGTTTATGTAATTGATCAGGATGTGCCAAAAGTTCAAAAAATAGTTGTTGGGGTACTGGTAAGAGCTGGAGGAGACATGGATCGATCATAGGAGTTCTTATATAAGAATCCATCATCCTTTAAAGGTAATAATGATCCTAAATAGGTAAGGGAATGGCTATAAAAGATTGATCCGATCTTTGAATTATTGGATACACCTGAGTGTATTAAGTTGAAGTGTTCTAAATTTTGGCTTGAGGGTCCCAAAAAGATGTTATGGGATTAAATGGTACATAATGATAAGTATGTGGGATTGTAATGAAAATGTTTTAATCCTCTCTTATTCAAACAGTTTTTTCCAGAGTCACTGATGATGGATATGTCCTTGGAGTTCCTCTATTTATAGTAGGTAGAGCGTGCAGTGTTGGCATACACCAATTGGTTTACTGATCTAGTTCATTTTTCACTAAAGGTTGTGAAGAATGACAAACTGAAGTCTCATAAGTACCTTCAGGGATTGCGACTGGTATTATATCACCTGTATTTATACTAAATCTTTCGACATATGTAAATAAAGTGGAAAAGAATATGATTAAAGAAATGAATATGGAAGACAATATAGATATTCAACCTCTTCTATTCCACTTAGTGGCAGCTTCAGTGGTGCTCTAGGAAAAAAGATGAAGTGGAAGAACCATCACAGTGGTGGTGGAGGTGTCTCTCATCAACATTCCTCTTCTGGGCCTCCAGTTGAATCTAGTGGTGTACCTATGACTTTATATAAGCATGGTAAGGTAAAAAAATGATACTATTGTCCTCCACCATAAAATATGTGTAACATATGTGGGCGTATTGGTTATCTATAACATTTCTATCAATTCATGTCTACTCCTCGATATGGTTAGGGATCATCAGCTCCAAAGGCTACTGTGGCACATTAAAATGCTTCAAAGGCATAAGATATACATCCATATTCCTTAGAAGTGAATAAAATTCATGCAGTAGATGAGTTTCCAGTGGAGGTAGACTTGTTCCCACTGGTAGTGTAAGTTACCATATTTTTTCCTCCTTGGTAGCAATTGCATTATTTTATAATGGTGTTTCCCACTAATTTATATCTAGATATTTTATTCAAATTATTAAAATACCGATAGAAATTATATCCTTTTTCATAGAGTTATAGAAACCTATTGGGAAGAGGAAATAGAAAGGGTTTTGGTGACCTTATTATGTGTTATCTATAGCAGATATAGAGCTAGTTTGAGATTTTCTTGTTCTTGATATAGATCTATTTGATGTCATCATTAGGATGGATTTTATTATTTCTCATCAAGATGAGGTTGACTTTTACCATTGGAATTTCTTTTTTATTATAGTCAATGGGAGATTTCAAGTGTTTCAATGAGATTGGGATACAAGGCCTAGTCATGTTGGACCATCCCTCCTAGAGATCAGGAGTTTGTTGTCTACTGCTGCAGTTAACCCTGATGATGTTTCTTCTATCATTGATCTTCCCACCATTTTTCAAGACTTTCTTGACATATTCCTAGAATTTTTCTCTAGGATTCCTCTATAGATATAGGTATAGTTTAAGATTGACCTCGTGTTAGAGAGGAGTTCTATATCGATGCCTTATAATTGCATGTCCCTAGCAGTGCTAAAAGATATCTTGATTTATTTGGATGGTCTAGTGAAAAAGGGTTTTTTTTCTCCCTAGTGTTTCAACTTGGGAAGACCTCATACTCTTCCAAAAAGACATATGGTTATCTCAAATTGTGCAAGGAAAATCGTAGATTGAACTAGGTAAAAGTTAAGAATAATTATACTTTACCTTGTGTTGATGATTTGTTTGGTTAGTTAAAGAGGTAAAAGCATTTTTTGAAGACTGGTCTTCAGTTGGGTTATCATCAGCTCAGAGTTTGGGGGTCTGATATATCGGAGATAGATTTTAGGAGAAGGTTTGGAAATTATGAATATCCTTTGATGTTCTTTGGTATGACTAATGTTCCTACAGTTTTCATGGCTTTGATGAATCAGATATTCCATCAGTATCTCAACAATTTTGTGTTAGTGTTCATATATTAAATTTTTGTTTACTAGAGATCCAAGAATGACCATGATAACCATATGACTTTTGTTTTATAAGTATTGATGAGTCACTATTTATATTGAAATATTTCAAAATAAAACTTCTATATTTAAGAATTGAAATTCTTGGGGAACATGATTTTTTATCCTAGATTATTAGTTAATCCTGAGAAGGTAAAGGTTGTAATGTCATGGGAATGTCTATGAAATTTCTTTTAAATTTAGAGCATTCTTTGTCTTTATGGATACTATCGATAGTTAATTAAATATTTCTCAAAGTTGAGATCACCTTTGACAGTCTTACCAGGAAAGGGGTGAATTCTATATGGGATACGAAGTGTCAATCTTCTTTTGAATAGTTGAAATAGATTCTAACATCAACTCCTCTTTTATTCTTACCTAAGCTCGATGAGGGATAAATGGTTTTTTTATTCTTTAGGTGTTGTTTTAGGTTGTGTTCTCATGTAGGATGACCATGTGGTGGATTATGGTTCTTGTTAGCTTTGCTCACATGAGAATAATTACCCCACTCATGATTTATAGCTTTTTGTAGTTATGTATGCGCTTAATTGTTGGATTCATTGTATTCTGGGGGAAAGGATCACAATATTTTTTGATCATAAGAGTTTGAGCTATATATTTTCTTAGAAATACATGAATCTTAGATAGAGTTGGTGGGTAAAATACCTTCATACGTTTGAATTCGATATCTCATATACCCTAGGAAAGGGGAATTTTGTTATAGATTCTCTTACCAGGAAAGTACCATCATAAGATTATTTGGAATTTAAGGAAGGGTGGAACCTTATTGGGATTTTTTCTCAGTTGCATCTGGATGATCATGAGGATATTTTTTGTGTGGTTTGGACCATTTACTAGTTATCATCATCTATACTTGAGTATATTCTATAGAATTAGTAATAGGATGATGAATTCAAAGTAATTAAAGAACCACAATATGGTGGAGAGACCATATTGGGTTGGTATGTTTCTTCAAATGGTATACTCTGCTTTGGGGTTCAGTTTATTTTAACAGCAACAGTGGGGAGATTAGATTTTTATTATCATGGTTCTTCTTGGGCCATTTATCTAGGAAATATAAAGATGTATTATTTTATGAAATGGTGATTCTGGTGGTCGGGTATGAAGAGTTACATTTCTGAATTTGTGTCATGCTATTACACTTTCTAGAAGATAAAGGTAGAGTATTTGAAACCTTCTGGTTTCCTTCAGCCACTTACAATTCCTGTTTGGAAATGGGATGAGGTATCCATGGATTGTTTCTTATATTTACATGTACTCCCCAAGGAAATAATGATATGTGGGTGTGGATTGATTATTTTACCAAGTAATCTCCTTTTACTGAATAAAAAATTGACAAAAAAATCATATGATAATTTTAGGGGCATAACAGGGGTACATTATGAATCATGGAATAGATTATTGAGATTGAAAGGGTTCAATCATCACATGGAAGTAATAAGGTCTATAATGGGGAAGTATAAAAAGAATATACCATCAATATTAATTGGATTATAAAGTGTATTATATCAATAAGGTGATTGTATCGTGCTATTCAGATTCTGGACGATATGCTTTGTCCATGTGTCATGGATTTTGGTGGATTATGGGATAGCCATCTTGGAATAATTGAGTATTTTATAACAATTTTTATCAGTCCTCAATCATAATGGATCCTTTTGAAGATTTTTATGGTCACCCATGCAGGTCACCTCTTTATTGGGTAGAGGTGGGTGAAACTTCTTTTGTGGGATTGAGTTTTTTTAGGGGACGTCTGTGAGAATTCAAGAAATATATTAGCATCTAGTTACAACAAAGAGTCGGCATAAATATTATATGGATCAAAGGAATCATCTTTTGGATTTTTCCTTAGGTTAATGAGTTTTATTGAAATTTTCTCCCCATTTGGGTCATCATCGGCTTAGAAAATAGTGAAAATTGGCTTCGAGGTATGTGAGGCTGTTCGGGGTCATTGAGTGGCTTGGGAAGGTTTCTTATTAGTTGGAATTTCCATATCAGTTTAAAATAATTCACAATGATTTCCACATATCGCATCTCAATAAGTATCATCCTAACCCCTCTCACATTATGAGCTGGGAAGATATTGAGTTAGATTCAGATGTTTATATTGTTGAAAAACTTGTTGAGATCATTGACTCTCAAGTGAAAGTATTGTGTGGGAATTATATTCCATTGGTCAGAGTTTTATAGAAGCATGGATTGAATTATCAAGAGACTTTGGATCATGTTTCTTTGACAAGGGATCAATGGCCTCACCTATTTACCTAACTTCATTCATCCACATGACTTCTTGTGGATAGAAAGTATTATATTGGGGAGTTTGTAACATTAAGTTATCAGCTTTCAGGTAATTTCATGATATTTAATTATTCTACTATTCAATTGGGTTCATCTTGGGACTCCCAGGGATGGAGTTTATTTTTTGGGGAAAATGAATTAATGTTCATGGATGGATGTTGGTTTGAATTGATGGATTTCGGGTATAAATGTGTAAATTTTTTACGGGGTTCTAACTAAGTTCGGAGGATTCCCAAGTTGGTTTGGGGTCTTTTTGTAACAATATGGAGTTTCTATAGTGTGTTAAGATATTACACAACATGTAATAATGTTACATGACATGTGTTGGGTCTCCATACACAAGTCATAAATTTTTTACACAACATGAAAGGATTTCATTCCTTTTAATGGTTACATGATGTGTAATAATTAAAGGTAAGTTTTAAATAAAAAGGTAAAGGATTTTTCAGAATACTTGATCATTATGAATTATGTGACTTGTAAAGGAGTTACATGTCATGTAACTATAGGGAGGTTAGATTTTAGGGTGACTCTTGGACGAAATTTCATTTCATTATGCCACATCTCTCTTGGATCGCTACCTAAAAGGATTCTATAGTAATTTTTGGAGACTCTGTTTGATCTAGATTGATCTATTTGGTGTTTGATCACCAATATGGTTGGTCCTCTTCTCTCCAAGAAAGTAGTAATTTCTTATTCTTTGTTTATTTGATCATGGTAGCGTCATTTCATTGTGTTATCAGATCTATTGATATGTGGTGAGGCTTCCTTTGTTTTTATTCTAGATCTGTTGTGAGATATCATTATAGGTGTCGTTTATTTGATTGGTTATGGTGTATCGAGTGTGATCCCTTGAGGTATGTGTCATTTCCTATTCTCTGCCAACCCTCCTTGTTAATTGAATCAATTCTAATATGTGTGTATTAATTCTTGGGCCTTTGTTGTTGTTGTTTCTATCTTCTTGTAAGTTGATCTTTCATGGGCATGTGCAGCCCCATGTTTTTAGGTAGGTGGTTCTATCAATAGACTGTGTTTGATGAACAATATTGCCTATGTTTTTATAAGTTTATTAACAAATAAATTTTTTTATGATTTTTTTTGTGTGTATATGGATTTGTGATAAAATTTTATTTTCCCTAGTTTAAGGTAATTAGAAAAAGGGGTATTTTTGATTCATTAAAATGATTTATGAAATACAGCACATGAGAAGCCTTGGATACGTATGTGGAAGGTTTTACTTAGGGTTGTCATCTATATTATCATCGTGAGGTTAGATCATGGGGATTTTATATGGCCCTTAGGCCTTTAATTCTTGGGACTTGATTTTACAAAGTTGGGGAGTTCTCTCATGGGGTGTTCCTTGGCTCCTTGGGCCTGTGTTCTAGGGACTTAAGTTGCACTAGTCATTTTTGTGGCATTAGCAGTCTGTTAGCCTGACTTGTTGAGTTACTTGGTGGGATTTAATTGATATTGGATTTATACTACTTTGTCTTTGATAATCATGATTTGCATTTTGATGAATGATAAAGGAAATTATGTTTGAAATTGATATACCTACCTTTGTTTGGAATTTTTTTGGAAAAAGGGAAATATTTACCATGATTTTGATATAACTATTTTACTATTTATCATGTCATGTTTTATTTTAAATGTGATACTTGGATTATTGTACAGAGAATTGTTATGGAACACCTAGGTGGGAACCTATTAATCCTATTATTTCACACCTTGTTCCCTTATTTTTTAGTGCATATACCTTTGTATGTATTTTGATGCAGGGAAATTCAAGGCGCCATAGTGAGGCAGTGAAGTTTTCTGTCAGCTGGGTCTGGGTAGTTGGATGGTGAGATGGTGCAGGTTTACCTATGATATGACATGGAGTAGTTGTCTTCTTTTTCCCTATTTTATTAGTCTTTTATGGTTGCACTTTCACTTAGAGATTTTTTCTTATATTGAGTTGTTTCTCACATATGCTTGGTTTCTGTTATAGAATATATTTATCTTTTCTTTTGTTGTATTTGTTGTATATATGTGCTATTTTTTTCTTAATTTTGAGAGAAATTATTCCCTCTAGATTTTGTTTAATGTCTGGGTGCTAGTCTCCAGCCTATGGGAATTGGTAAATCCCTTCGGGTATGTGAAATATCGGGTCAGGTGCCAGTTTGAGAGGGTATTTGGGTCATTTTTTTTACATCCCTTGGAAATTATTGCTCTTTATTATAATTTAATTATGACATGGGTTCCTAAATTTGTTTAAAAATATATTTCCTCAAAACATACAAGGTCATGTAATCACTGGATTTTAACACAGGGTCAAGGAGCTTAGAATTTCATAAAATGAATGGATGAAATTATCATTGATGATAGAAGTGAGGTTGGATTCCATGTCACTCCCTTTGTCTATAGATTATTTTAAAACATGTATTATAGGAATAACAACAAATATATTTTTACTATAACCCACTGACAAATCCCTATTTCAATAATAGTATACTTATCAATCTTAGGTATACTTCACATATCTTCTAATATCCTAAACTGATATTCAATTTCATTACAACACCACAAATAAATTCCATTAATAAACATTAAAAAAATTAATTAGTATGTATTTCACATCATTGATATCTAAACCATTCTAATTCCACCTCTAAAAATGAAACAGATCAGTGTAAGTTATCTCTCATATCTAGTAGTCAAAACCTTCACAGTTATATCCAAAAGTGTATAGTAATTCTTAATAAAATTCATAACACATGTATGGTTAGGGGAGATTATGAAAAACTTTATAAAATTATTCTTCTATCTTTGAATCCTACATGTGTATTAGATAAATGTGTTTTAAATTATAAATTCTTATGGGTGACACTCAAAACATTACTAATGATAGAAAATATATCAAATGTAATAATAATATTGCATACATGGATTAATCAAAAAAATGTTATAAATAATAATATTAATCTCATACATAACCACACACCACAAACCATGAATAAATTTTCCCTAGTCCACCACTCATATTTAAGGTAAATAGATAAGATGATTAATCTAACAAATCATTTTCTAACCATCTATAATAACCATGAAAAACTCACAACACCTTCAGTTTTAAATACCTATTTAGTGCCTATTTTTCATAATTATAGCATTAAACTCTCCTAAGAACCTTTAAACACCAAAACATACCTTTTATATGATTATTCATCTTAAAAAATGAATTTATATTATTTTAAGACTCTCACTCATTTCTAATAACATAAAATTATCCTCAAATAACTAAGTATTAAACCTAAATAGAAAATTTTTCAAGACTTGACCCCTCTAGAACTCCTATTGATTCAAGAATGAAGTTAACAGTGACCCCTGTATCTTTCTTCTAGTATTCCACAACATTGAGACTTCTTAAATTGATAAATTAATAATCAAATGACATAAGAAAAAACAAAATTAAGAAAAATTTCATACATCACTACAACTAACCCACCCCCCTATACTTAAAATGTTATTGAACTCAATAAAATAAATCTCAAAAGAATAAATTTCATCCCTAATCATTAATTAATGATTAATTATATATATTTTAGTACAAGAATGGATTTTTACTTCAGGATAAATAATGAATTTAATCAACTGAAAAGGTTCTTTAATAGTAGATAGGGGCCAAACAATGATACAAATGTTAGTTGAAGGGATTATTTAATCAGAACAATAAAAAAAGTAAATCCCAAAATAGGGCCTCTATAATTTAAGGGAAACAATTCCTTGAAATATCAATAAAGATTCTATAAATTTCTTGGATAAAAAAACACCTAAATGTAGAAAATTTACTCATAATTAACTTTAAAATAAGACCATTTAGGGAATGTTGGATTAGTTCTCATAGGTAAGAGACTAATATAAAAAATAATATACCAAAGATAATAAAAATTAACATGTATCATTAAAATTAAACACTATAACAATTAAAAAATATGAAAAATAAAATTTTAAGGCATGAGAGTTTAATTTTTTTATAAATTTTATTTCCCATATTTAATATTATTAAAAAATTAATTAAAGATAAAGTTTACATAACCCAAAATAGATAAACATAATATATAAGATATGTAAATTTATTAATCTATAATTATATAATATATATTATATAATTTTTAAGATAAAAAACAAAACATATAGAACAAATTATTGTATATTGAGAAAATATTCTTTCAGGGTATAGAGCACAAATATTTGCTATAATTTAAAAAATAGTTCATTATCTCCAAAAAAATCATGTTCTGTATAAAAGAATAATCTATTAATAAATATATTTTATAAATATAATAAAGTTTATCAAAAATTTAATACAAAACACATGTAAAGAACAAATTTTGTGACTTAATAAAGCATATAACATTCTCCTAAAGTGCTGATTTTATAAAAAAAATCCAACAGAACATATGTCATGACTCATAAAACATAGGTTATGATTTAATAAGATATAATATAATAAATAAATGTAATAATCAATGATAAATAAAAAACTAAACATTGAACATGTTTTCTATGTTAGAAATAATTATATTATATATATAACATGGATATATTATTTCAATTAAAATTAAAGGAACGTGATTTCAAAAAATATAACTCCACAACACATAATAATTCATTATGTATTAATATAAAATTAATTCATAGAATATTTTTAATGATAATAAAAAATTAATAAAATCACTAAAAAATAAGTAAGAATACCCCCTTTATTAATTAATGTTCAAATCAACTTTCCAACAACATCAAAAGGAAAGTGAGTCTGTAATGAAACACAATTTTATTATATTTTGGTTTCCTAAAAATAAAACAATATTGAAAGATGGTACTCTAATGGTCAATAAAAATAAAATCATTTACATAATACATATATTTATTTTAATTAATATATATATTTTATAATTATACATAATCATTAGTATAGATTAATTTCTAAACCTTTAAATTTCAAATAATATCAAAATTATTTATTTAAAATATTTAAAATATTTACACGAAAATTATTTACATGAAAATAATTAAAATTATTTATAAATTACACTGACATTGACCAAATCAGATGCATCACCCCATTGATCAAATAAATACTAGTGGGAACCACTATTCATGTTGTCAATATGCATGAACACCTAAAAACTATGAACATAATCAGAATTTCCATGCAATAATATACTACTAATTCAGTTCAATAACCCAAATGACTACTGATCATAATCATGGAATAAACCATAATCCAAAAAATAGACAAACATAATGAAAACTCTTTATGTATCATTTATTATAGTAGTTGACTAAAACCAGTCATAAATGGTGGTGTGGTTGCAGAGTGGACACGAGAGTGTGACATTGAGGATGGCATTGTTTGGGGATCACTGCATTAGTAATAGGCCAAGTGCTACACTATATTGTAAGGGGGGAGCTCAATTGGTTTGATGCTATGATGTGAGTAGGGTGGTTTCATACAACAAGTAATTGATCTTCAGGCTCTAACAAACTAAATCAATGAGGGATAGTTAAAGGATTGTTATTTAAGAGGAGAAGAAATGATCACATACGTTATCTTTTGAGATGATCTACTCGTCCGAGAAGATCGAGGAAGAGCAGTAGTGGCAATTGAGTTTTATAAGAACGTTAATTTCACATGTGAGGAGAACTCTATTAAGGTTCTATTTAAAATAAAAAGAATACATTTATTAACACTTTCAAAAAATAATGATCAAAGAGTAGCTTTATCAATGCTAAAATAGTAAGCGCTGATAAAACAGAACTTTATTAGTGTTTTTAACACTGATAAAATTTATCTTTATCAACACTGACAAAGCACTAATAAATACAGAATTTTAACAATATAATTAATATAATTTAAAATTTTAAATGTATTTAATTATAAATAAATTTTTATATAATTAAAAATCTATATTTATAAGTATGATTATAAATAAATATTTTTTTATTTAAATATATTTACTATAATTTTATAATTATTTTAATATATATATATATATATAATTATAATTATAAATAACTATATTTAAAAATATTTATATATATCTATAAATATATTTATATAATTATATATATTTATATCAGATGTTGTACAGGATCTCGGGTGCACTGATAGTGATGCTGGATGGGGGCACAACATTATCGACTGTGCTTTGCATCCTTGGGTGTTTGATGATAGGTGTCTACATCAAGTGGTACCAATCGTCCATACTCTTGATCTTAGCCAGTGCAGAGGGTGTCCTTCACTTCACTCAGGGGCTTCGAGGGTGTTATAGGTCTTCTGGTGCTGAAATTCGACCAAAAAAAGGGGTGAGGTTGTGTTAGGGCTTGATGACGATGTCACTGGACCACAACAACAACGGTTGGGCAGGTTGTACATTCCTATTTGTGGGAATTCAAGCTATTTATGAATTAATGGGGTTTAATAGGCTATATAAGATATGAATAAATGAAGGGCTTGATGGATGGGTAAACCCTTAGAGGGGCTATGACCTGCCCTTCCAACCTGTGGGTGTGTAGTGTGTGTGTGTCTTTCATTGTAATTATACCCCTAAAATATAATATATATATATATAAATAAATATAAATATATATTTAAATAATTATAATAATTATAATAATTATATTTATATAAGGGTTCCTCTAACCTTGTTTTCAAGAGGGATTTCTTTTTTATTTAATAAAAGGGGCCTCAACCCTAACTTGTTAAATACACACATATATATATATATATATATAACTATTTTTATATAAATATT
Source organism: Viscum album (assembly GCA_963277665.1). Taxonomy (NCBI): domain Eukaryota; kingdom Viridiplantae; phylum Streptophyta; class Magnoliopsida; order Santalales; family Viscaceae; genus Viscum; species Viscum album. The sequence continues at coordinate 939,951,595 of OY728150.1, forward strand.
AATATATTAATATAATTATATATATATAAATATATATAATAATAAATATAATAAATATATTTATTATTTAAAAATATCTATTATAATTTTATAATTATTTAATTATATAATTATTTATTTATAATTATAATTTTAAATAAACATGTTTATAAATATTTGTATACAATTATAAATATATTTTCATAATTATATATATTTATGCATTCATATATATATATAACTATATATAATTATATAGTTATATGTAGTTATATATATATATAATTATAAATATAATAAATGTATTTATTAATAAATATTACAAAATCATTAAAAATATTTTTAACATTATTAATGATTATATAATAATAAATCAATAAATATAGTTAATAAAATTACAAAAAATATTTAAAATTGAATTCGTAAAATTTAAATGAATTACAGGCACATAAAATATGAAGAAAAATAAATAAATAAATGATATTAAGCATATAAATAACAAAATTATTAAAAATCAATTATATTAACTATACACAAAAATTAATAACTAAATTAAATCTAATTAATTTAAATAAAAACAAATCAAACACACATACATATATTCAAGATGAATAGGTGACAACAAATTTATATTAAATATGAATAAATATTTAAAATTAATAGATACAGAAAATAAAAAAATGAGAGATATTGAAAAGGAATAAATAATATTAAATAAATAAATTGACTTACACACACATATACATGTACACATGAAAAACACACATATGTACACATACACATCTATACACATATAGAGAGAGAGAGAGACAAATACACACATACACACATTCACATACAAACAGAGAGTTATACATGTACATATATTTTAAATTATTTAATATCAATATAAATATGTATTTTAAAAAAATATTCATTTATGTATTATATAATTTTATAAATAAAATACTAATATACTATATTTATATATGAAATAATATTTTAATTATAAAAAATGAATAAATATAAATAAATATTAAAAATGAATAAATATTAAAAATTATCAAAGAAATAAAAATTTAAATAAAAAATATTAATATATATATATATATTTTTGAATATATTAAATATTAATACATATCAATATTTAATATATATCAATATATTTTTATACATATCAATATCTATTTTTATATATGAAACAATAATTTAATTATAAAAAATTGAATAAATATAAATAAATATTAGAAATGAATATATATATATATATATATATTCATATATATCAATATATATTTTTGTATATGAAATTAGAATTTAATTATAAAAAAATTATTAATTCAGTGTGATATCAACCTGAAGGGTCAACCATTTGGGCAGCCCAACAGAGTTGGTTTGGTGAACATAGGGGGGAACCAAAGTTGGCAAGAAGCATAGGGTGGGCCAAGGCCCACGCAAGCTTGTGCGTGTAGGCATGAGCCCATATAAAAGATTGTGTGGAGCATGTATGCGAGATCCTATCATTGCAACGGGCTTCTAATATGGTGAAGTTGTGGAATAATATATAAATAAGTGGCCAACCATCTGTATTTTTTATGTGTGACTTTCCTATTAGTTTTATTAGCATTTTAATTATCACTAATAAATAAGATTTTTATCGGTGTTAAAAAAATCCTTGATAAAGGGATTGCTTTATTAGGGATAAAAAAATAACTCATAAAGTATACCTTTTATCTATTCTTTTTAGCACTAATAAAATGTACTATTTATAAGTGCTTTTTTAGCGCAGATAAAGACAACCTTTTTCAGTTCTTTTTGCTACAGCTAATAAAAGCTAGCACTGAATAAACCAAAAAGTGTAGAAGTGTTACCATAGGTTATTTCTAATTTGATAAGTGAATTATTTTCAAATAGAACATATAAGTATGGATGGATGATGTGTGGGGTCTTATATCACATTCAATGCATTAATTAAAAGTTTATATTTCATGAGACATTTCTATAAAGGAATAATTTAGTTTCTTTTAATTATCAGTGAAAGAGTTTTCGAAAAGAAGTGATGTTTCCTTACACCTATGATTGATGAACCATCCCCTAATATTCCTTATTCCTATGGTATGGTTAATTTTTATGATATATTTTTAGGTTATACCACATTACTATGTTATTTTTTAAATACCCAGGGATATTGGTTTTTTCGACTCTCTAGGTTCATTCCCACTTATTTTCATTGATTTTTATCTCCCATGTATTCCATTAAAGATAATTAAATCTCGCCAATTTCTTATGTTTTCCCCTTTCCCTAGGTTATGAAGATGGGTATTTCATGTGATATGTCTATAAGGAAGTTTAGAGTTTAGTGGCTATAAATAAATGTTGAATGGTATTATAAAAAAGATATTTATGTGGCTAATCATCCCTCACACTAGACCTTCAGTTCTCAAGTTTGTGTGAATATTTATGAGATGGAATGTTTATTCATGTAAAATAATGATATAAGTGTGTTTATTTATCTTGGGTTTCTAATAGGTATTAAAGGTAGGTTTAGTTATTTTATAGATTAGTTTATATAATTTTAGTTAGAACCCTAGGAATAAGAATAATAATAGGATAGAAAACCTAAAGTTTTTGTAAAGTAAATATTATGTGTTTTTTCCTAGAAATAAAATATTTTTCTAGATACTGTAATATGGATTTGGTTATAGAACAGATGAACCTAGAGGTCATCGCAATAAAAATTGATGGTTGAGTGTCAACTCAATCTTTACTCTGGTGCATGATGAGTGTGCCTAATATTTTACACCTATCTTGACACTCTTTTGGGATATGTTTTAGTTAATTCACACTCTCTCTATGAACCATTATGAGTTATTTTAATATATTTAGGTCAGATAACCTAATATATAGTTATAATGGATACCCTGGACTGAATATAAGAGATTCATAATCTGGGGTATGCATATCATTTATGAGATATTTATTCTAATCTCATAGTTTTCCATCTATACATTTATTAACTTGAGTCCCTAAAATTTCATTTATTTGGATAAATTTATAGAATAAGGAGTAAACAATATAACAATGATTATGATGGACAATGTGACAATTTTCATAATGAACTGGCTAATGGGATGGGTGCTAGTGAACAAAACCTCATAGAAATCCTCACAAACCTGTCATAAACCATGAATAATAATGCAAACCACATTGAGATCATAAACTCACCAAGGAATAAGTATATTTCTATTGATTCTTTCATGATATAAATTCCACCCTCCTTTAGTGGATCTTATAATCCATTTATTACTAAAAAATTGATCAATGGGATGGAAAATATATTTTCAATTCTCTATTTCTAGAAGCATGAGAAGGCCATGTTGGTTGTATGTAATTTATATGGAGAGGATATCAAATTTTAGTCTCTCATTAATAACACAATATAGAAGGAGTAAATTTACTCTATGGAATAGGCGGAGTTCAATAAATTATTATTCATTAATCACTTTCCTCAAACTCTTCACATGAAAATGGAGTGAGAATTCCTAGAGATGAAACAAAAGGAGGATGTGTATATTAGAACTTATGAAGAAAACTTCATAAGGATCATGATGTACACCTATGGTTATATCTCTAACTCTATAAGAAAAATATATTGTTTATTTAGTGGATTAAAAAAATTATTCAAAGGGAATTGACTATAAGAATCTTTTGAAGATATAAAGATATTATCTTATGTGTGCTAAAGGTTTTCATGGAAATTAGGGACTAGATTTTTTGAGGATAAGAAAATAATATTTGGGTATCATGGAATCTCTAATTATAAGGCACATGGGGGAAAATACAAAATTCCTACATGTCAAAAATATTGTAGAAAGCACCTGAGTAATTGACTTAAGGGATCTGGGCAGTTTTTTAAGTATGGTAAACTTTTCCAACCTAGCTCATAGCTACCAAAGCAATGAAATTAGGCCAAATAACACCGTCTAAGAGAAGAATTTACTAACCAATGCATCACTAATAAATCAATTCTTATTTTGAAAAGTGTTTGGGAATTATGAAAATAATTTTTCTAAACCTAGTCCTATTAAAGAAAATAGACCCCAGCAACCTCTTAAACTAAGGGAGTATGTAAGAGAATATACTATCACTTCTTTTGATATGGATCATAGTAATGAAGTTGTGAATGGTACACTCATTATCCACTCTAGATCTAAAAATTCCTTATTTGATTTTTTTCATCACATTATTTTATATCAAACAGGTTTTCTAAGAATATTGACTCTCTACTGCAAACCATGGTTAATCAACTATCGAAAAAAACACTTGGTGGAACGATGATTGCATCTACAATATATAACTCTTCTCAGATCAAAATTTATGGGAATATATTTCCTACAAATCTAACTCCTCTACCCTTGGTTGAATTTTATGTGATATTGGGTATGAATTATTTATGCCCACATAGATCACATATCAATTTTTAATATAAAGAGATCTTGTTCAATATCCTGAATCATCCTATGATAAAATATCTATGTAAGGATAGTCATGATATCCCTTCGTATGTAAATTATATTATATGTGTCTTTATACCCATTATTGTGGGATTAATTTCTCAAATTAATGGGGAATAATTCAATATGGATGAAATTCCAATTATACATGGATATATTGATATATTTATATATGAACTATCTATTCTTCCCTCGGAGTGATAGGTTGAGTATTCAATCAAACTCATACTAGAATCCATGAATATGTGTAAAAGTATATATATAATGGCTCTTGTAGAGTTGGAAGAATTATATAATTAGTTGCAAGATAATCTAGACAAGGGTTTTATACATCCCAGTGCTTCATCGTGGGGTGCACCATTCCTCTTTTTAAAATGAATGATAGATAAATGCACTTTTCATTTATTACCATGATCTTAATAAAATTTTGATCAAGAAAATGTATCCACTACCCTGTATTGATGATATGTTTGATCAACTAAGAGGACCTCAATACTTATTGAAGATTAACCATTGATATGAATACCATCAGTTAAGGGTAAAAAGGGATGGTATTTAAAAGAAATATTTATGTATGAGGTATAGACAATATAAATTTATAGTGATTCCGTTTAGTATTATAAATTATCCTACTATATTCATGGATCTAATGAATAGAGTCCTTAGAGGATAACTTGATCAATTTTTTCTATTATTTATTGACTCTTTTCTCATATATTCCAAGAGCAAGTATGATCATGAAGATCATTTACAGATTGTGTGATTCGGTGCACATGACATCTATTCTTCTATTGTTTCTTACATACTAGTAAAATAGTGGAATTAGGTGACATGAAACTATGAATTTTTAAAAAATTCTATTAATATTAAAATTGGTATATGGGGGATGAATATCTCCCAAGATCTCTGTTTTAGACAACAAATTTAGGTTGTAAGATAAATGGATTTGATATTGCAACCAGTGTTCGAAAAGATAGACTCTAAGATCCAAGAATCCAATGTTATGTTTAAGGAGAAACTTGGGGATTTCAGAAGGGAGAGGGATCAAATTTTCATCAAATTTTCTATCTTAAATGATACAAAACTAATGTTTACAAAATTATCTAACATGAATCTATCTGACATGCCAGAATTAAATAGAGGGCCTACATAGGGAAACAACGGAGGATCCCAATAGATAAGAGGTTAGGTTCCTCAATAGAATGTTTATTTTATCTATTATGTTTTATATATATTATTCTTTGTATATTAATAATATTACCAACTACATACATCAAAATTAAGTGATTATTATTACGTCGGAAATCTTGGACAATGTTCTCCTATACTCTATGTCTATTCTTGTTGCTTGAATTCATCCTTCTCACATTACCCTGCTATGGGGAAGGGTTTTTAATATATATAGATGATTCATTAAAGATATTAGGATATTCCCTCATGTATATTTATAAGTTAATTTCTTATTCCATACAATAATTAATGACTCATGATAAAAATTTGTCGATGAGTGGTTTAGATCTAACAACAATCATCATTGTATTCAAGATATCATGGTATTATATATTTGGAGAAAATTGTGATGTATATACTGATAAAAATATCTTGAAATACTTATTCACATATAAGGAGTTAAATATGTTCCAAAGGATATTGTTGGAATATATAAAATTTTATGAGTACTCAATAAATTCACACTCATAGAAGGAAAACAATGTGGTCAATGCTCTGAGAAGAAAAGTTCATTCTATCTTTCCGATAATGATGATTTAAAAAGATTCAATACTCATGGATTTTAAATGAATGAATCTTGAAATCATAAGGGGAGTATAGAAATATTATATTTCCCAAATGACTGCTCAATCATCCATTCACAAAAACATCAAAGAAGCACCGAAAGACAATGCATAACTATAGAAAAAAGTTAAATAGTATTATGGATTTCATCATTGATAAAGACAGATTTATAAGGTTTGGAAATTCTATATGTGTCCCATCAAAAATATAATTTAAGAGGGAACTTTTGGATTATCCTTATAGACCATTCTTATTTATTCATCTAGGAAGTACACAATCGTATAGAGATTTAATAAAAAACTTATAGTGGGATAACTTGAATAGGTAGATCAATGAATACATATGTTGATGTTTGGTATACCAAAAAGTTAAGGTTTCATGAAAAAAGTCTAAGGGTATGTTGAAAAAATTACCCATACTAGTATGGATGGGGGGAAAATTACCATGGATTTTTTTGTTGGACTTCCTAATACACCTAAAATTCATAATGTCATTTGTGTTTTAGTTGACCACCTTATAAAGTCAGCACATTTATTTATAATTAAAGAATATTTCTCACTTTATATACATAATATGATTGGTAAGGATATATGGATTTATATTATCCATTTTATATGATCAATATCCATGTTTTACCTCGTGGTTCTATAAAAGCCTTCAATAAGTATTGGAGATAGAGATAAGTTTTAGAACTGGTTATTATGCTCAGACATATAGTCAGTCTGATATGGAAATTCAAACCTTTTCATATATGTTAATATCTTTTTTGAATGAATTATAAAGATGTTGGGATCAAAAAATCCAACTAGTAGAGTTCTCATTAGACCACAGTTTCCATTCTAGAATTTAGATGGAACCAAATTAGTCTCTTTATGGGAAGAGATATAGGATCCCAACAAGGAGGGGTAAAGTTTTTTAGGAGAAGCTGATAGGTCATGACCCTGTCTAATAAATTATAGGGAAGGTTAAAACCGTTTAATGTTATATAAAATAATCAAAAATTTGATAGAAGAGTTATAAATATAATCATCAATGAGATGTAGAGTTTGGAGTTGGTGAAAAAGTGTTCCTCTAAATATTTCCAAGGAATCAGGTTATGAGATTTTGAAATAAAGAGAAGATAATCCCTTAGTATTTTGGTCCCTTAAAGATTATTGATCATTTTAGGGTAGTATCTTATCACTCCATCGAAACCACTCATAAGTACATGATGTTTTCCGTGTATTGATTTTGAGGAATTACATGCTAGAACCTTCAATTGTAATAAACTTGAAAGTTGTGTAATTGGAACATGATCTATTATATGAGGAATAACTAGTGTAGATATTATATAAAAGATATTTTTGTATAATAATACCACTCATCTATTCAAATTTTTATGGATGAATTATAAGTTTGAGGATGCTACATGGGAACCTGAGGATGTAATGAGACAAAAGTACCCTTACATATTTTCATCTAAGTAAAACAATTTGAGGAATAATTTTTCTTAATTGGGATATAATGTAACAATCAAATATTTTAGTAAATAATTTCATTAATTTAATATGCTATGAGTATCCTATCTGGCATGAAACACTCAAAAAAATGAATAGTGTTCTACCTTAAAAAATTATTTAATATTAACTTTATATTATAGCCATTAAATTGGTGGATATAAATATAAATAAAAACGTTATAAAAACTACATAAAATTTTATAATAAATAAATTTTCACTTTATTATTAGAGAAAAACGTTTTCTAAAAACGGTTTTATGCATTAAATGTTCTAATATGAGAATTTATTTTTTTCACATTTAGAAATTTTGTTTGGTAAAACAGAATCCATATTTAGAATCAATAATTCTAATTTATGTAGAAATTAAGATTTTAATTTTAGGTATAAAAATAATATTACTAAGTTTAATGTTGATTAAAATAACAATGGTGAAACAATTATTTTAAAATATTTATTTCATTAATATTTTATAATTTTTATCTAATTAATTAAAATAAATTATTTAAGTAATGGCTATAATATGATGTTTAAAAATATATATAATTATATTAAGACATGTTTAATTGGTAATCATTTCTAAATAATATTAAGGACACATAATAGTTATAAAATCATTTCTCTAGAAAAACACTTTTTCTATATATAAAATATTTTAATTTCAAAGTTAATTTTCTCTTAATTATAAATTTAATTAGATTAATTAGAGGTTAAATATAGGTTGATAACACCCAAATTTTTTAATAGGAGTTATTTTATATTTTTATTATAACATAAGTTACTTGGGTAAAAACAAGTAACCCCATTAAAAACAAAAAAAAAGGTAAAAGTAAAAAATATAATAATAAATGACTTAAAACATGTTTTAAACATGTGTAGAAATTCTTTTTTAAGACTTTATCAACCCAATATCACCCCAAAATACATTATTCCTCAATTTTTGAACTGTTGATCCTTGAATAGTTTCATTTCATTATTGAAAAATAATGATATTCAAAAAAAAGTTCCCTTTTCACATGTAAAGGGGGATCACTTACACTATCTAAAAGGTAAAAATACACATAAAATATTCATTCAAACCCTAAAAAATTTTCCTCTAAGAGATTTCCTTTGAATGATCTAAATTAATGGATCACCATATGTTATTCTAATCACTTTAATTCAAATGATTCTTTCAAGAGATATTTTAAAGTCCCAATGTGATTATTACTTAATCCTTAAATTTTTATTTTTAATCATTCTCTTCCAAACCTAACCTAACCATAGTAATATAATGATATTGGTATGATTTTTATAAATAATTTTTATATTATAACATAAAACCCTTTATTTATTCTTTCCCATACACTTAGAGAAATAAAATAATTTCAATCATGAGTTTGTTCCGACTACCACCTCCATGAAGCAATATCTTCTAGTTTCCCCACAACCTATATTAATAGGTTATATTGATGTAATTAAATAATAAATAATACTCATATAATATAATTATTAAAGTAAAAATTATGATCCATCATCATTACCTATCATTTATTGGGAAAAGAAAACATTAATCGTGCGTTGTTAGGATTACCACCTCTGTAAAGTAATGTATCTCATTATCCTTATAGTTTATGTATTATTTATTAAAATATAATAAAATATGATTAAAAACCTTAAAAATAACTAAATAATATCATTATTATTCTTTAATAATGTCATTATTTCAAAAGAAACTTCTTTCATAACCATAATCATCCATTAATTATGGTATGTTCAGGTTTGGGTCAGTCCAACCACCTATTTGAACAGTGATATAAAACTATATTATCGGTGACTATGTGAAATTAAATAATAATATTATTATACTATAACAATAAAATAATTATTAGTTTGTGGTTATAGAAATTATAGATTAATTATTTAACTTAGTATTAAAATATCATCTTCAGTCGGTAAAATCAACCAAATAAGTCAATACCGATTACATTTTCACACAACAAAACTAAAACAATTATTGAATAAGTTAATAGATTTATAAATATATATAAGTTTTATATTATAGTTTCATATATTATCTAGGAATGTTTAATGTGGTATTAATGAATAGGTATTGAGATCAACATCATTAGGAATGCACAAAACAATTAAATTTTCTAACACTCGATGTAAAAATACGTGATATCTAACTAATATATTCAAAATAAATGATCATAAATGAATTTTATAAAAGGAAATTTATTTTAATAAGGTTATAAAATAGAATATTTTGATATTGTTTCATGATGTTTGAGTAAATTCGCCTATGTGGGAATAACTTTTAGGGGTTTTCTTAACTCAAATCATGTCTTTGAGTCACAATCACCCATATTTGAATATAATCATTAAAGATTTATTTATTATAAATTTTGATGATTTTATGCTATATTTACACATTATTTATGGGGAAATAATATTTCAAATCCATTTATCCTTCCATGATAAATCCCATATATCATAAATTTTAATTTCCTTAAGAATGATTTCCATCCTTTTTTATGATTATTTTTCTTTCACAACCATGCTTTTAAATTTCCACCAATGTTCACCTTTATTATTTGTAACGTTAAATATTTTTTGTCTATTAATATTTCACTTAAACTCTTTTCAAATGTAAATATATTACCTTTTCCAATTATTTTGGTTTCAAGAAATTTATTTTAAAAATATTAATTAATAATATATTTTCAAAATATTTTGTTTTATCTTCCACTCTATATTTTATGAATAAGGTAAATTTTTATTAAGTATAATTTCTTCGGATATATTTTTAAATTAGTATTTTATGAAGTATTATTTTCAGCTACTAAAAAATTAAATTAATTCTAGAAAATAGACTCATAACTATAGATTTTATGTTGATGATTAAAAATGATTTTTTTTAATAAATATATTTTCCGTATTTTGTTTTCATTTTCTAATGGATTCATGTTTTATATTTCACCTTATTTTCACTTATTAATAGATCAATTTTGGGTGAATAATGTTTTTTTTAATTTATTTAATTCTTGGTATTATTTTTTATGGTTTTTAAATTTTATGAAACCCATTTTATTTCCATGTATTCTTTATTCTGGGAGTTTTTAATGGTTTTCATTTGGATTTTTTATGAAACCCATTTTTCCATGGGTTCATTATTATTTCATAAGTGAATGATTTTCAATTGGCACATGAAAGTATGAATTAATGATGGGTGGTGCCCTATTTCTCCCTCTAAGCATTGGTTAAAAGTATATATCTCATGATACATGTATATGCCAACAGAGTTCAGTTGCTTTCAAGAATGGGTGTAACTGTGTGAATCATGAAGGTGATTTTTCCCTATACCTATGGTTATAAAAAAATTCGATAGTATGAATTATTACTATGGTATGCATAATTTCCTTGATAAATTAATTTGTTATTCTATATTACTATGTTCTATTTTTTTAAAGACCTATGATTATTGGTTTATAGTTTGACTCCCTTATTATTTATGCTTTATTTTATGTCAATGTTTTATTCCAAGAATCTTTTATGAACTATGTCATTATAGGTAATATTATCTTATGTATGATCGTGTATTTTTATTATGTTATCATACCCATTTTTCTCATCTTATGTACATTTATTTTCTCTCATTGTTATCTCACATATTTTACCTTACTAATCATTTGGGCTTACTGCTTTCTTTTGCTTTTCACATTCCCTACGATATAGAGATGGGTATTTCATGTGTTTTATTAAGGAGTAATTTTAGTGTAGAGTGGTTACGAAGAAATTTTGATGAGTATTATAAAATAAGTTATTTATGTAGCTAATCTTTCAGGACACTAAACCTTGGGTTATCCTATTTGTGATACTCTTTGTGAGATGGGATGTTTATTCATGTAAAATGATTATTTGAGTGTCTTTATTTATCTTGAGTCACTTAAATAAAACCCATGATATCATATTCCAATAGGTTCAAATTGTGCATCAAAAATGAGAAGAGATTATACTTTAACTTTTGATATATAATGTATCTCAAAACTTGTGTAATGTTATCCCGCACAAACAAATATATAGAATTTTAAATCATAACAACAAGAGAGTTTTCCCCATTCATAGAACTCTATAAAGTTGTTTTTGTGCTTTCTCCTCCTCCTCATCCCCCTCTTATCTTCTTATTAATCTTCCTATTATTACTTTTTTCATTAGTAATTACTCTATAATTATATATACTTTAAAAATTGAATGAAATATTCTTCTCTTTAGATTCAAAATCTAAATTACCACTGTAATTTCAAGATATATCTTCAACTAAAACCATTATCACTTCATCATTAATTGTTATATCTATTTGGTCCACCTAGGAACCCTTGAATATGATTAGGTATCCAAAAGGAAATTATTGGAGAAACCATTGGCACACCTAGTGTGTCGCATTAGTAAAAAACTCAAATATGGACATTGGATAAAATATGGAATAAACATTAATATTATTTCATAATCATGCCCTTTAAGGAATAGTTATGGGATTCCTAGACAAACTGACCATTTTTCATCTGATCAACCAAAAATAACTTCTTACATTTTAGTGTGATAATATCAATTGTGGTGTGATCATTTTATACTTCAATTATAGATATATACTTATTCTCATGGCCTAACCACTATGGTGTAGTTTTTTATTCATGGGATAATTTTTATCTCAACTTAACATTCTCATTATTCCCATTTCACTTTAACTTCTCATATAGATTCATTATGATGTGATCTACACCACTCTGGCATGACTCCCAATAACCTCAAATCCAAAATATTGTCAATTTCTCACATCATTATCATACTTTCCGGACTTATTTGACTAGAATACCAATTCAAGAACATTTTCAAATTTATGTTTCAATTAGGACATGAATGATTTAGTTACAATATTATTTATTATTACTTAAATAGTTTTTAACCTTATGAAACATATATTATAATGCATTTTTGTTTCAGTTTGATTAAATATGTAACACCAAAACCTCCCGAAAACACTATCTTTCCAAATAAAAACACCTTAAATCCTCTTGTAAGATTCTAAAACACTTCCACCTCATGAAAAAATAATGAATCACATGAGATTTAATATGATTAATATAATAACCAATTCATAAACAACAAAGGCCAAATCAGGAGTTTAAAACCATAATCACATAACTTTTACTCCCCTTTGATTCATCAAATATAATAAACTCCACCAACACTTCAGTCATGAAAATCTCCTTCAGCTTGGTATCAACAATCTCCCGATTTTTATTGGGTGGTTAACCAACAAACCATAAAATTCAAATAAATATTTTTTAAACCATTTAATATAGATCATCATTTTAACATATCAATGAATCATCAATCATTTGTTTTAGGCCAATTTGATTTGACTCGGTTTAGGAAATAAGAATTATTTATAACAATACCAAAACTATCCATTTGGGTACCCACATTCACTTTCAACATCTTATTCCTTAAATTCACATCTCATTTCATATCTCATTTTCAAAATCATTCCTACATGTTCCAAAAAAAATTATTCTTCACACATGCTAAAAAAACATTAGAATAGTTCAAAAAAAGCACTAACTCTCACATACAAGTAGATTTGTTTTCTTCCCCCTTTTAAAATAAAATACACCTAAATAAATTATCCCACTTAAGAAAAAATATATTAATTGAATTTATATTGTATACTCCCCCTTTTGGAAATAAAAAACTAAGGATAAGGATAGAAGTGATGAATTCAATATACCATAGCCATGAATTAATTAAGTTATAACTCCATCAAACTCATTTTCTAAAATTAATCCTTCAATAGTGAATACATCTATTATATTCTCCTTGGTTAGAAAAAAAATTAGTTTAAATAATCATTACTCCATTAACTCTTTTATATAGTATTATATGGTATTTATGTGCTTAAATAGATAATTTTAACTTGGTTTCTAAATAAATTGATAGAATTTTGATTAATACAGCTGATATGGAGTGAAAAAGTCACACACAATTTGAGATCTTATATTTGATTTGTATTCATATAAATTGGGTTATCACTTGAGTTGCTGAAACATACTCCACCCAGGTATTACTAATCATTATTGAACACAATTTATTTTTGTTCTATTTTATAAATAACTCTTCAATAAAGAAAACTCTACCAGATATTGATCTCATTTCATCAAAATTTCTAACCTAATCCATATCTCCAGAATGAAATATATTAGGGTTTCCTTATAACAACCCTGCTCTTTATTTCACACATAAAAAAAATTATTACATAAAATATTCACTTGATACAACATAGAAGATCTATAATTATAGTGTATTTGGGGATTAATAACATCACATAACAACTTAAAACATGAAATACACATCTTTATTGAAAACTTCTTTTACATGACCACACACATTCCTTCGTACTTAGCGTTGCATGGGATAACCTAAGGACATGCATAAGTAAAAGGTGAGATATAAAGCCCTTTAAGGGATTTTAAAGGAATAACATGAAGAATAAATTACATGTTAGTCAATAGGCATATCAATGGATAATAATAGAAATGTGAACATAAAGGCATAATATAGCATGATTATCATAATATAGAAATGTAGCAACAATATTTAACATGATGTTAGCATGAGCCAAGGCTCATTACACATGGATCATGAGTAAACCCTCATTTCACTTGAATTAGCATGATTAAACCTTAATTTTTATTGATGTATTAGGATACTAATCTTTACCCAATGCATTAGAGCGTTATTAGGGTGCACCCTTCTTAATCATTTCATTTCATGCATAATTGTTCCACATAGATCATACAACATAAATTCATTAAACATCATCATTTATTCCACAATAAAGGAATTTGGAATTCATACATTAAACTATATAATCAATAAGTAAATTTGAATAAAGTTGAATACCCTTGATAGAGAAATGGGCATGGTATTCACTACACAATGACTTTGGCATGGAAAATCACGGTGTAATTTCAGCAGCATAACGGCGAGACATAAGAAATCATAAAAATGGTTTATTAATGATAAAGGTGTATATACTAATATTTACATAAAATGGATATTAATGTGGTCATATAGATACATGTCCCAATATATTTAATGGAATTCAGATGCATGATATAAAATAATTTCTTGAATGTAAATGAGGAGAGAGAAATCCCTTACGGAATTTCGGCATGGTAATGGATGTTCATGGGAGGCCTTAATGAGAGATAAAGGGGTATATAATCATTCAAAAATAATGAGGTAGTTATGAGGATGTGTTAAATCATACCCCAAAATTTTTAATTGAAAATACAATGGTATAGAAAAATAAAGAAACTTAGACAAAAATGAGAGAGGAAGAAACCCCTTACTTGGAAGTGTGATCTCAAAAGTTTTAGAGAGGATTTAGAGAGGCTATTTGGTATATTTTAGAGCTTTGGGAGGATTCTAGAGAGATTTTTGAAGAGTAGGTATGTTCTAAAAGGGTTATTTGATGAGAAGTGGGAGTTTAGATGGGTTTATATATAAAAAGAGAAGGAATTCTTTATTATTTAGGTTTTGGACACCACACATTAAACTAATCAAAACCACAAACCAAAACATGGTTTTTTCCCATGGTTTTTGACAAAGGGGAGTGTACAAAATTATTTTATAAGTCCGATGGCTGAACATATTAAAATATTAGGCTTCATTATATGGAGGTGAGTCACACTCTCAAGGAAATCATTTTAAAAAGTTAAAAAGTTTTATAAGTCTTGGAGGGTCCGCTAAGGTATTGTAAAATTAATAAAACAAATCTAAAATTACATCATTTTAAATTTAGAACATATATTTTCCTAAAATACCATTTATAGTATTTTATTACATCACTATTGGGTCATTACGATGTCATAAAAAACATTATATGTTTAAAAGGTATTTAATTTTTACCCAAAAAATCAATTGTCTCAGAAAATTATGAAAAATTCACCGTTGGATAATTTAGATGTTCTGATTCCAAAAAAAATATTCATTTTTTTAAATAATTATCTAAATATTTGAATTTTAACTTTTAAAATAAAAACTAACATTTATTGAAAATTCACGAGTTTTGACAAAAACAGTTTTCAAACATTAATAAAATGACAATTGTATTCATAAAAATTATACAGTCATTTATATTTAATAAAAAGTTATTTCATGAAAATATTTTATTAAAAAAAATTAATTCAAAAATCCATTAATTCATAGATTGAGAATTAACTAAAAATATTATTTGTGCTTTAAAACCCATTTACAAAGTAACAATAAAATAAATGTATATTCTTTATACAAAAATAAAGCACACAATCATGGTGATAGGGTCCTATTACATATCCCCTTCTAACACCCACATAGGTCATAAGGTTAAGGTGTGCGATGGTGATAGACTCTTGGGGTGGCTTGGATAACATCGCTCGGGTGATAATCTCTATTAACTTCTACTTCTCTCATAGGCGGTTCCGTTCAAGATAGACATGTTGAAGCTCAGATTGGGCTTGGTCAAGAGTGAATCCTAGTGACACTAAATCCTTTTTGAGCTCTGAAAAATGGTCTTCGTATGGAGAAATTATACAAGATGAGGTCATCACTTCCATTTTCTAAGTAAATTGGATTTTTTAAATCCCTATATTTATACTAATCATGTGGTCATTGTTCAACGGCTATATTAGAAATGGTAACAATTCTTAACGGTATTTTAAAATCCAAAAACATAAAACCAAGTAAGTCCATATGTTTTATAACTATTTTACATAATAAGACATTTAATTAGATCAAGAGGAATTTTCATTAATAAAAGTTTGGGTCGTTACAATCTTTCCCCTTAAGAAATTTCTCCTTCAAAATTTCCTTTTCCCATACTAAAATAGATGCAGGTAACTCTTCTTCATCACTTACTCATATTCCCACATTGCCTCTTCAAACTTGTGGTTTCTCCGAAACACCTTGACAAAGATCATAGTATTATTTCATAGATATTTTTCCATATGATCTAATATCCCCATCGGCTTCTCTTCATAGGAGAGGTCATTCTCCAATGGTACCACCTTCAGATTGAGTACATATGATGGGTCAGGTTTGTACTTCCTCAAGAGTGATACATGGAATACATCATGTACTTGAGATAGGTTCGGTGGGAGTTTTAGTTGATAATCCATTGTGATAATGCGATAAAGGGTCTCAAAAGGTCCAATGTAACTTGGAATAAGCTTTCCATTCTTCCCAAATCACATAACTCTCTTCCATGGTGATAAGTGGAGGAATACCATATCTCTTATATAAAACTCAATGTCTCATCAACGATTATCAACATAGTTCTTTTTTCATCTCTGAGCAGCTTTAATGTTCTGTTGGATGGTCTTAACCTTTTCCACCATTTCTTCAATAAATTCTGGACCTAGGATTTTGTGCCCCCCAACTTCATCCCAACATGTCGGTGTTCTGAATCTCTTCCCATAAAGGGATTCATAAGGAGCCATTTGGATGATTGAGTGGAAACTGTTATTATAAGAGAACTCAATCAGAGGAAGATGCTGATCACATACTTCTTTGAAGTCCGTTGAGCATGATCTCAACATGTCCTCAAGTGTTTGGATAGTCCACTCAAATTTTTCATCAGTTTGAGGATGATAATTTGTACTGAAGTTCAGCTCAGTATTCAGAGCATGTTGAAGACTCTTTCAGAACTTAGAGGAGAATATTGGATCTCGTTCGGATACAATAGATAGTGGTACTCTATTGGCCTTACCACTTATTTGATATATATCCTTTCCAATTGATTCAATGATAAATCCACTCGAATTGCAATGAAGTGTGTAGTCTTTGTACGAGGATCCAAAAACATCCCAGATAGTATTGTTTCCTTTGGATGTCTTCGGAATTCGAGCGAAAATGTCCATGGTGATGTTCTTCCACTTCCATGCTAGTATGGGTAATGGTTGCATCATCCCCTTAGGCTTCTATCTCTCAGCCTTCACTTACTGACATACTAGGAACTTTGATGTATACTCATTGATCTCTTTCTTCATGTTAGCCCACCAATAATGTTCTCAGAAATCTCGATACATCTTTTTTTTTCTGGGTGAATGGAGAAATTTAAACTATGTGCATCATCCAAAAGTTTATTCTTTAACTTCGGATTTAATAGAACACATAGTCTTGTCCAAAATCTCACAATTACTTCTTCATTAACATTAAACACTGAGGATTTCCCTTTTCTAATAGTTTCCACTTTCTTCTGAATTACCACATCAGCCTTTTGAGCATCCTTTAACCTTTCCAAAAGAGACGGTTGAGCAATCCTTTGTGAAAGGATTTATGATTTTCCCATCTTTATGATTCCCATGTCCATATTCATCAAATGTAAGAATATTGTATCCTTTTTAATTCTCATTAATGATAGAATCATTGGGTCCTTTCTACTTAGATCATCGGCCACCTTGTTTGATTTCCCAGGGTGGTAATGGATTGAGCAGTCATAGTCTTTGATCATATTGAACCATCTTCATTGGTTCATGTTAAACTCTTTCTGTGTGAATATATACTTAAGGATTTTTTTATTCTTATATATTTCACACTTCTCCCCAAAGAGGTAATATTTCCAAATTTTTAAAGTGAAGATTAGTGGAGCCAACTCCATATCATGTTGTGGATATTTTTCTCATGAAATTTCAATTTTCTTTAAGCATAGGAAATTAATTTTTAATTTTTCATCAACACACATCCCAAGCCCTTCCTCAAAGCATCATTAAATACCACAAAAAGTTCTCCAATTGTGGAGAGTTTGAGAATGAGGGCATTGATAAGCCTCCTTTTCAACTCCTTGAAGGTATCTTCGCATTCATCACTCCAACCGAACTTTACTCCCTTCTGATTTATCTTGGTAAGAGGGTTGGACAATCAAGAGAACTTTCTCACAAATCGGTGATAATATCCAGCTAACCTCGGGAATCTATGGATATCTATCACTGATGTTGTCCTTGACCATCCCAAAATTATTGTTGTCTTAGAGGGATCCATATATATCCCATTGCTTGTGATGATGTAACCCAATAATGGGACCTCATTCAACCATAACTCAAACTTGATGTACTTTTCATAAAGCTTCTCCTTTCACAAGGTCTCTAGTATAGTACTCATATGCTCCTCATGTTCTTCCTTGGTTTTAGACGATATTAGAATATTGTCTATAAAAACTACCTCAAATTTTTTGAGGTAATCTATAAAGACTATATTCATCAATTCCATGAATATTGATGGATAATTAGTGAGTCTGAAAGGCATTACTATGAATTAATAGTGCTCGTATCTTGTACAAAAAGTATTATTGGGGATATCCTCCTTCTTCACCCTTACTTAATAATATCTCGACCGCAGATCCACCATGGAGAAGTATTGTTCTCCATGTAGCTGATCAAACAAGTCATCAATTCATGGAAGAGGATACTTGTTCTTTGTCATGATTTTGTTGAGCTCATGATAATAAATGCAAAGGTGCATTAACCCATCCTTCTTCTTGATGAAGAGGAATAGTGCACCCCATGGTGAAGCACTTGGGTATATAAAACCTTTATCCAGATTCTCCTATAGTTGTTTCTTTAGCTCTTCAAGTTCCACAACAAACATTCTATTTAGAGTCTTAAATATTGGAAACACCCTAGGTATAAGATCAATAAATAATTCAATATCTCTTCTAGGAGGAAGACCATGAAATTCCTCTGGAAATACTTCAGTGAATTCCCTCACAATATGCATGTCTTCAAGGATGGTTTCTTCCTTAGACTCAATAATCTAAGAAAGATTCACATGCTCATAGGGCAATAATATCCACACTTCAGATGACGGTTCTAAAGAAGATTCATCCTCCTCCTTGCACTTATATATAATTAGGGGTAGATTCTCCATATGAAGAGTGATTTCCCTCTCACGGAAATTTATTTTAGCTCAATATAAGGAAATATAATCCATGCCAATAATTGCTTCAAATTACACCAGAGGGATTATGACAAGGTTCTCCTTAAAGTTAAATTCACAAATTGTGATAGGGGAGGATTTATATTCATGGGTTCCAATAATTTCCCCATTTTCCCTTCTCACTGATATCTCTACTTCCATGATTTGTGGTGATGTTGGGATTATTCTACTAAACTTTTGGGATATAAAAGAATTCATAGAACCAGAATAAAAAATTATGTTCACTATTCCTGAATGAATAACTAGAGTACTTATCACCACTTCATTTTTAGGGTTTTCTTCAGTGGGAGAGATGGTAAAAGATTTCCCTTTCTACCTTAGAGTTTGTTGGTTGCCTATGAAAACCCTTGGTTTAGGGAACTAGTTTGAAAATTGCCCTGGTTATTTGTAGTTGAAGCAATGAGCAATGTGTTGAGGTTTGAATGGATTGTTCCTCTCCTATGTCATAGCAGTGGGTTTTTCTTGTTGGCAGTTAATATCCAAGTTCCCTTCTCTTCCACACCTAAATCATTTCCTCATCCCCTTTAGGAAATTTCTGGGGTGCTTATTTCTACACCTTTGGAAGGTGGGGTGTAGTAATTTCTTAGCACCACTGAATTTATCCATTGGACATCCAGAATTAAATTCCATCTTACGATTCTTATCCCCATGCTACCCTTGAGATTTTTTGATCTCCATTTTGACTTTGAGGGCACATTGAACAATTTCCTCATATCTCTCGATGTCACGGATTTCTAGGGATTTCTGTAGGCTAGGTTGTATCCCACCAAAGAAGTGGTCAACCTTACATTCATGTGTAATGACAAAGCTAGAGGAATATCATGAAATCCTTGTGAATTTTTCCTCATATGATCCTATTGATTCGTTATCTTTTTTCTTGAGGTAAAGGACATCCCTTTTCATCTTAAGTCGAAGGGTGCGAGAAAAATATTTATCAAAAAACATTTTCTATAAATACTTCCATTCTAATGCCTCAATATATTCCCCAAGCATCATTTTTTATCAATGTATACCATTGATAAGATTCACCCTCCATACTATAAGCATCAAGAATAACCTTGTCTTCTTCGGAACATTAAAGGATGGAGAAGATCTTCTCAATGGAGTTGATCCGTTGTTCGATGATTGAGGGATCAGATAATCCATTAAAAGTAGGAGTCCTTTATCTCATGAATCGCTTGATTGTGGATTGTTCATTCTTGGTGGGGGGGGGGGGGGGGGTTGAACGTTCCTCTTGACCCATGTTTCTAATAAAAAGTTGAGTTGACTGATATAGTATTGTGACAATGTTTGTGATTACCTATCCCATCAGATTGGGCATCCCATTAGAACAGTCATCACGTTGATATTTTCATCAATTGTTATCCTGATTCCTCCTATTAATAGCCATTTTATGGAATAAAAGGTATTTTGGGGGTAACACCTAAAGGGGGGTCCAATGAAAAAATGGATAACTTACAAATTACATTTACTTCCTTAACTTATCTATGTTATCCATGATCTACTTCCCAACATGTATTCCTAGGGGATTTTTTTTTAATTCCATTAATAATATTTCATACTAAGATTTTAAATTTTACAAATCATATCCCCTGGGAGTGTCGTAACCAAGAGTTCAGCAAGTCCCCTTGTTGTGCATCAATTTCTATTTGAGCCTAGATCAAAGAAATGTTTTGGGGTTTTACCTCTAGATACATATGTGCTAGAGCCGCCTCTACTAGCTCGTATATATACAGGGATGTATTTGCTTGATAAAATACTTACTAAATACTCACCAAAATTTAGGGATGTTTTTATTATACTTAGTCTTATCCTTAAGGCTTTCACTAGGGTTTTCTAATCCTAATCCCAAAAATAACTAAACCTATCCTCTGATACCTACTATAACAACTCTGCTCTTTATTCCACACTTAAACATAATTTATTACATAAAATATTAACTTGATAAAACATAGAATATCGAGGTCTAGTGTATTTGGGACATAAGAACATTACATAAAAACTTAAAACATTAAATACACGTCCTTATTGAAAACTTCTTTTACATGACCACACACATTCCTTCGAACTTAGCATTGTATGGGATAACCTGAGTACATGCATAAGTAAAAGGTGAGCTATAAAGCCTAGTAAGGGAGTAAAAATGCATAACATGAATAATACAGTACATGTTAATCAATAGTAATATCAATGGATCATAAGATAAATATGAACATAACTTCATGATATAACATGATTATCATAACATGGAAATGTGGCAACAACATTTAACATGATGTTAGCATGATCTGAGGCTCATTACACATGAATCATGAGTAAAACCTCATTGAACTTGAATTACATGATTAAAACCTCATTTTACTTGATGTTTTATGATACCAATCTTTACCCAATTCATTTGAGCTCTATCAGGGCTCACCCTTCTTAATCATTTCATTTCATGCATAAGTGTGCCATATAGATCATACAACATAGATTCATTAAACATCATAATTTATTACATGATAAAGTAATTTTAATTAATTCATGAAACTCTATAATCAATAAGTAAATTTTCATAAAGTTGAATTCCCTTTATAGAGGAATGGGAATGGTATTCACTATGCAATGACTTTGGCTTTGAAAATCGTGATGCAATTTTGGCAGCATATCGACGTGACAAAAGAGTTCATAAAAATGGTTGATGAAAGAGAAACCGGTATATAATAATATATATATGAAATGGATAGTAATGGGGTCATATATATACATTTAAAAACATATTTAATGGAATTTAGATGCATAATATAAAAGAATTTATTGAATGTAAATGAGGAGAGAGAAATCCCTTATGAAATTTCGGCATGGTAATGGGTGTACTGGGAGGCATTAATGAGAGTTAAAGGGGTCTATGATCATTAAAAAATAAGTAGGTAAGTATGGGGAGGTGAAAAATCATACCCCAACATTTTTAATTGAAAAGGTAGGGGTATATAAACATAAAGAAACTTAGACAAAAATGAGAGAGGAAGAAATCTCTTACTTGGAAGTGTGATCCCAAAGGCTTGGGAGAGGCTTGAGAGAGGCTTATTGGGAGCTTGGGGAACCTTGGGAAGATTATATAGAGAGGAGGGAAGAGTAGGTACTTCCTCCAAGTGTTTTAATTGATGAGAAGTGGGAGCTTGGGTGATTTTATTTAAGAAAAGAGAGGGAATTGTTTATTATTTAGGTTTTGGACACCACACATTAAACTAATCAAAACCAAAAACCAACCCATGGTTTTTGCCCATGGTTTTTTCCAAAGGGGAGTGGAAAACATTATTTTATAAGTAAAATGGCCTAAATTATTAAAATATTAGGCTTCCTTATGTGTAGGTGAGTCACACTCTCAAGGAAATCATTTTAAAAGGTTAAAAAGTTTTATATGTCTTTGAGGGTCCACTAAGGCGTTTTAAAATTAATCAAAAAAAATCTAAAATCACGTTATATTAAAGGTAAAAAATATATTGGTCTAAAATACCTTTTATAGTATTTTATTTCATCGCTATTGGGTCATTATGGTGTCATAAAACACATTATATATTTAAACGATATTTAATTTTTACCCAAAAATTCAACTGTCTAAGGAAATTATGAAAAATTCACCATTGGATAATTTGGACATCATTTTTTGAAAAATAACATTCATTTTATATAAATAATTTTCTAAATATGTGAATTTTTACTTTTAAAATAAAAACTGACATTATTTGAAAAATCATGTGTTTTGACAAAAATAGTTTTCAAACCCAAACAAAATTACAATTGTATTCATAAAAATTATATAATAATTTATATTTAATAAAAATTTATTTAGTTAAAATATTTTTCTAAAATATTATTTAATTCAGAAATCCATTAATTCATAGATTTAAAATTAACTAAAAATACTATTTGTGTTTTAAAAACCATTTACAAAATAACAATAAAATAAATTTATATTATTTATACAAAAATAAATCACAAAATCATGGTTCTAGGGTCTTGATACATATCCCATTATAACACCCGCATAAGACCTAAGGGTATGGTGTGCGATGGTGACAGACTCTTAGGGTGGCTCGGATAACATCGCTCAGGTGGTAATCTCTATTAACTTCTACTTCTCTCATAGGTGGTTCTATTCATGATTAACGTATTGAATCTCAGCTTGGCCTTGGTCAAGATCAAATCCCAGTGATGCTACCTCCTTTCGGAGCTCCAAAAAATGGGTTTCATATAGAGTAATTCTACTGGATGAGGTCATCACTTCCTTTTTCTGAGTAAATTGGATTTTTTAAATCCCTATATTTATACTAACCATGTGGTCACTGTTTAGTGGCTATATTAGAAATGGTTACAATTATTAACATTATTTTAAAATCCAAAAACATTAAACCAAAGAGTGAATATGTTATATAACCATTTTCATAATATGAAATTTAATTACATTAAGAGTAATTTTCATTAATAAAAGTTCGGTTTGTTACATTCCTTTATTATTATCGTTTAACCAGTAATTCATTGTCCCTTTGATGTATCTATGAATCATATTATAATCCATAAGTTGTGTTTCTTTTGGATAACATTAAAATCGGGAAGAAAGTGTTACAACATACACATGGTTTGGTTAGGAATTATGCAACTAGATTAAACTCCCAATAACCTTTCATAACTCTCTTGAATCAACTTACATTCAATATTCATCATTTAATAGTTTGGTTCCCTCTAAAATTTGGTTAGAAACCTATATTTAATTCTCTATTTCAAACTTATTTAAATTTTATTTGACATACTTCACATGAAAAAGGAAAATAAGATCATTTTCTTGAGAAAAATATAAACTAAAGAAATTTTTATCTCTCAATCATGGTCATATCAAACACCTTATTCATCTCCAAGGTAAACTCTTTTAAAACACATCATTCATGCTTAGAAAATATAATATCTTCTATATAGAAAATAAAAATTAAATAGAACTCTTTGTCTTCTTTGTGTATACACTTCCCTTCTTGAATTTTAATGACTTAAAGAAAGTGAAAAACTTGGAATATCATGATCTTGGATATTTGTTTAACCTATATAAATCCTTATTTAACTTTAAACCATATCCTTCATCTCCTACAATTAATAATCCATCGGGTTTCTCATTGTACGCTTCCTATTTAAGCACATCAATGAGGAAGACGGACTTGAAATCCATTTGTAATATCTTGTATCATCTTTTTGATGTGATAGCAAGAAAAATACTATTAGAATCATGCCTAAAAACTACAATTAAAGTCTATTCAAAATAAATTTATTCTACTTAAGAGAATTATTTTCAAAAAAGATTACCCTTTTTTCTTATTACCTCTTTTTTTATTTAAAATTATTACGAATTACCAACTTAGTTCCAATGATAATATTGTGGGTTGTATTTGGTAACAACTCCCATGTATCATTTTTCTCGATCAGACAAAACTCATTATTCATAGAATAAATCCATTATTAATTCTCTAAAACTTATTTACCATATATTGGTTAAACCTGAGAAAATAATGAGGTATGTTATGTTCTCCTCATTATTCTTCTATTTTGAATAAATTTTAATTGATATATAATAATATTTTGGAACTCAACTTACTTTCTCACCCTTAGATTGATTGAATAAGGTTTTTATTAATCAATAGAATTATCTAAATCATTATCTTAAATATATATTTCTTCTTAATTACCATCATTTAAATAAATCATATTCTATTTCTCAAAAAAAATATACTTTATCATATTCACTTCTTTAACTTGCTTATTGGTGTGTAATATTATTATTTTAGAGTTACAACACCTTCAAAAAAACATTATCTATAATATTACATGTCTCTTTGGTATAACAACACTATTTTCTCAAATTTAGAGGATAATAAAGGAACATAACTTTAACTCACCCTTTTTCAAAATTTCCTAAATTTTAACCTTTCACTTTGATAATACAAGGGATTATAAACATCTAAATTATTTCATAATTAGGGCCATATTTTAATATATCTCATATGGAATCATATCTAAACTATGTTTTAATAACCAATGCTTTTAAATATGAAATATTATACTAATTTCTAACCTCTATAAAAATTGATCAGTATCTGTAACACCCTGAATCCAATAACCCAGATCCAGTGTTTATTTTATTGCATTGATACAAGATATAAGGGATCATACCACCCAAGATTAATTAGTTTATCATTCTTGGAAAACACGATACATACATGACTTTCATATTAAATTGGTAATTAAAAAATATATGAAAATGTTTTTTTGAATCCATGAAAATCAATGATATATTCCTTCTTTATATTCAGGGGAAAGAAAAATAAACAAAGGGTGAGATCAGATGATCAGTAAGGGTTACATATAGTAGAAGATATCATGAATATATAATCCATAATCCATATATAATAGAGGATAATAAAAACACATGGCATTTAATTAAAAACATTAGCTCAATGAACATGCATGGCTAGTATCAACATATAAATAACATAGATAACGGAAACAAAATTCTCAATAAAGAAAATGCATAAATCTGGACATTCATGAACTTTCCATATAGGCCTCAACCAAGTTATCATGAATCTTATTGTCAAGTCCTATAAACTAATACATATTACATAAATAGGTGAGGCATATACCAAATACTCAACTATTATGACATGATCTTACAACATCAGCCTATACATAATGCCAACTTGTTTTGTCTCATAAGACATGTCGGTGCATCAAGGGGATATCTATAACTTGGTGACACCCATTATTTCTATGTCGTATATAGTACTCATATATATAATGATCAATACTATTCATTCTAAAAATTTCTTATAAATATGTAATTGTCCATATTGAATTAAGAATGTAGAACAATAATGTTTCCCCAGAAAATAAAATAAAATTATTAATAAGATCCCTTTAACTAATGTAATATAAATAAATGGTATATCTTTAAGATAACATAATATTAGTGGAAATGATACATTGTACATAAAATGTGTACATATAGGAGAAAATAATTTCCAAGGGGATAATGGAGAGTGTTAGAGAACAAGATCACAATACAGCAAATTGTCACAAATAATCTATAATACATAAATACATAAAGAATGATAGAAGACAATAGATTTATCAAAAATGAATGTTTGAAATAGAAATATTATTTTAAAAAATAGAGATGAAAATAGAAGTGAAAATTTAAAAAGGAATTTCATTAAATGTTTTGTAACATTGTTTTAAAAAAAGTTATAAATCATTTCTAAAATTCTGTTCATTCCTTCAATAAAAAAACTACGCTTTTCTTTTGATAAAATTTTAAATAAAAAAAATACCTAGAATATTTAGAAAATAATTTTATTTTAAAATAACCATGGAAAAATATAAATAAATCTTCAATGTAAATAATTTTCATGATAATGGTAAAATCTATTCATGTCATATATGTTAAAACAATGATTCATTTCTAACTTTTTTGTAAAAAGTCATAAATAACCAGTTCAGAAAACATTATAAAAATTACTTTTTACAACTTTGAAAATAAATAAAAAAATTGTCAATAATGATGTAAAAATAATAATTAGTTTATATAAAATATCATTGAAAACTTTTTAAATAAAATATACTTATAAGAAAATGTCCATTGACCAAAGAGGCAATAAGGTTGATTTTTATTTAAAATGTTTTATAGATATTTTTAACCACCAAAGAGAGAAAATGGTACTAATACTTGGAAATCGTAGGAAAAATTATTAGTAGAAGAAAATATATGGGGTTCTAAGGAAAAGGATTATATAATTTCCCATGTGTAAATTTAACAAAAACAATCCCTAAATGAAATGAGATTATAACATAAATCCCTTACAACTTTGGTAACTTTTGAATCATGGCCCCTCAAATGAAATTTTCAAATTAAAATTTTAAATATTACTATGTAATAATGATTCATGATATAACATATCAAGTGGTAATTATATACACCTAATAAAATAATATAGATGCATAACATAACATATGTCCTAGAGAATACAATTTGAGATGATAAACCCTTACCTCAAGGAAAAATTTCTTCGTATGTGCTCATAACCTCCATTGTAATAAATTTATATTTTTTATAAATATATTAAAAATATATATATTGATAGTTATAATACTATATATGATTAAATTATAACATTATATCACTTTTTTTATTAACAGTTTCTTATTAACATCGTTATCCTGGGTGTTAACTATTCTTTTTCTCATACACGTTTCGGTTTGGTAGTTACAGTTCTTGCATATTGGTCATAAATTCATCATATAAAAAATATTAATCTTGGTATAATTATAATTTTTATACATTAAATATAAATTTATAATCATTTATGAATGTTTTTTGTGAGAAAAAAATCACATCACTTCATGGAGGTGGTAGTACACATGTACACATGAACAACTTTATCATTATCCAACAGATAGAAGGGTGAGAAGGTAAGTAATAAATTATATTTTCAGAATAATAATTACTTGAATATAATTTATATATTAATTAAATTCTTCATAATAACTATCCTTTTAAAGTGGTAATGAAAAATTAATTACACCACTATATAGAGATGATAGGTCGTACATACACCTGAGCGATTTTTTCATTTTCCATAAAATGTAAATGATTTGAATAAGGTTGTGACACTATAATAATAAAATTTAATTATATGTAAGATAATAATTTTATTATATTATCATGTTTATATAATATTTTAAGTAGTTATAAGAGGAAATAAAATTAAAATACTTGGTTAAGAGTAATTCCTTTTCTTTAGAAAACTATCTTTGGATTTCACCTTAAGTATTATAGTTTGATCCAATTATGAGACAAGGGTCTCTAGATAATGGGTAGAAAGGTTGGGAAATTATTTTTTCAGGTATTGGTTGAGACAAGTGGATCAATAGGTGTGAAGAATATTGGAAAAGTATAACCCTTTTACAAGTGAGGGAAAGGACACACTTGGAATCACTTAATATATTTAAATATAATATATATCACAATCTTGTAAAGTAGAACCAAATGGACATAATTTTAAAATTAAAACATATTAAGGTCTAAATAACTTCAAAAAATAAAATTTAGACTTGTTTATGTTTGATTTTAAACCTTATATTTTGTTTTAAACCCCTTGTTATCTTTTTTAACCTTAATAGTGGTAACATATTTTTTAGAATTTAAGCATCATAAATTTACTTCTAATGTGAAAAGTGGATCATAAATGGACCATGGATTATATTTTAAAGCATTTATTATCTCTCTTGTCCGATTTAAATATTTTTTTAGTTCATTTAATAAAATATTTTTTTTCATAAATTATTATCAAATTCGTTTTTTAGAATATTCATTTAATTTGATTTCAAATACATCAAGACTGCTATTGAATTCTAATATTAAACAATTTAACATAAATGATTCTTTTAATTACCTATTAAATTCTTGTATTACAATATATCATCCAAAACATATTAATTCCATTTTTATTAAAATCATTTACCATGTTTTTTTACTCCTTGCATGAGAATTATATAGGCATTTCATAAGCATTTAAGGTAATTATATTATCGTTGAAAATTAAAAACAATTTAAAATCATAAAAATAAAGTATCAATCTTAAAAGTAAAAATTTATAACTGATATTAATTAAGTTTTATCCTAATAAAAATATATTAGATATATTAAAAGGAAGAGAGAAATATTTTGTATTTATTCTTTTATTAAAATAATATAAATGTCATTAAAAAAGGAAAATTGAACAAAAATGACATATATTTGAATTTAGGATGTATATGGTAGAATTAATCTCAAAAAATTAAATAAATACAAGTGTCTCATTGATTTTAATACCTTAACCCGTTATTTTAACCATAATTAACATGTTTTACCCATTACCATGGTGATAAAATTTTACCATGGTTACAATTAATTAAGAAAAAATGGAACTATTCACCAATTTTTATCCTCATGAATCCAAAAATGGAAGAATTTTTTTATGATTAAATTTCTATAAATTTCATAATAAATTTAATATAAATGTGTAAAATACGAAGAAAAATAGTTTTTTTAGAAAATTTCATTTTATGCATAAAAATGAAATTATACCAAAACCAAATATAATATTGATTTATACAAAATTATTTAGATTACTTTTGATAAAAATTATCTTATGTTACTTTAAAATAAAATTCAAAATAGAATGGGTATTTTAAATTACTTTATTTAGAGAAAATAAAAGACATTTTTTTCCAAAATCGGCATTTTGTACTATTCACTAAAAAATTCAAATTTTCATAAAAATCTCTAAAATTAATACTCATATAATTATAAACTAATAATTTCAAAAATTATGTCTATTTGTTCAAGTAAAATTTATAAATGTGGAAGAAATTATTTATAATATCTAAAAATGCAATAAAAACCTTTTTGAAGAAATTTTTTTTCGTGTAATAGAAAATGACTTTACTAAAAATTAAGTACATATTTATTAAAAATTAATCATTATTCTTGAAATATATAAAAACTTTATACATATATTTCATAATTATTTATTCTTATTCATTCCTGGCAACCCAATGGTTAGATTAATATAGCTTTAAATAATATTATTTCACACTTTGTTTAAGTTTGGTGTTTCATTTGATACATGTTATCGAAAATAATGTTTATTTAAAATGAAAATATAAACTAAAATCTTGGGGTGTCATAGTATCATGCTCAATCAATATGGTGTGATCAATTTTCACTAATCTCTTATTCTTCCTTTCAGAAAAAAATATTTTTTTGTGGAGTATATGGTGTATTGAGTTCGTGATGAATACCTAGATTTACAAGAAATGCTTCAAATATTCCACTTTTGTATTCATCACCATTGTCTATCCACAAATTCTTCAATGTAAAACCAAACCTATTCTTTGTACCTATTTTAAAATTCTTAAACATCATCTATTTTTCTAATTTTATGTTTCATAAACATAATACATGTAATACGAGATAATTTATTAATAAAAGAAATAATACATGTATCTCTATTAGTTGATTTATTAATCATAGTCCCACAAGTATTGGAATAAATGAGTTCCAATGGGTGAGATGTTTATATATCCACTTACTTTTGTAAAGAATTGTATATATTACCCTTTTAGAATGTAGGGAACATCCAATTTCTTTCTATCTTAATAATTTGTACATCATGAACATTATTTCTTTTTATAAGATTACTCAAATTCCTTTGAAAAAATTTTATAACTATTTGATGCCACAACTGGTTTTCCTCCTTCAAGATTAAGTAGCATGAATATTCTGCATCACCAACTTGAAACAAGTTACCTAATGTTCCTTGTACCTTCACCCAAACACATCCATCTTTTATCTACTTCCCAAATCATTCATTAATTTGAAAAACCCCTTAATTTATTTCATTGAATAGTCAATACACACTTAATAGGTTTTGTTTAAACCCATCAAGACACCATGTGTTTTTGGATTCATCATTTCTTCTCTAATAACCACTAAACTAACAACTTTTCTCTTGAGTGGCCTATCATTACCAATGGTCATTAATCCTTCCTTTCACTTCCCATTATATTTCAAGACCATTAAATATCCTATCATATGTCATTATTATCTACAATTGAATATTTATATACCTTACATTTGTGATTACTTGAGTTCCACCTCAATAATAAACACATTATACATTCCTTTTTCTTTCTTATTTTGACACTTTTAAGTGTTTCACTTTATACTCAATTGATCTGGTAATATAGCGGTAAATCTTGAACACAGGGATCTCATTATTCATATAATCTAAAAACTTCTTCCAATTATTAAAATTTTCTTTAATACTTCAATCCATAATCATAAAAAACCCAAATTCTATCAACTAAATTTCCTTTCTTATAGTTATTTCATATATTATGAATGACAAAAAATCACTTATAGAATACAATACAGAATTTATAAAAGAATAATGAATGAAATAAGAGTTATTTATAAATGTTAAGGAATCTATACTAATGAAATAGTAACTTTCCATTCCG
This sequence comes from Viscum album, assembly GCA_963277665.1. Taxonomy (NCBI): domain Eukaryota; kingdom Viridiplantae; phylum Streptophyta; class Magnoliopsida; order Santalales; family Viscaceae; genus Viscum; species Viscum album. The sequence goes on from OY728150.1 coordinate 939,983,459, forward strand.
AATAGTAATATGACCATTAGGAATTGTAATATGACCAATAGAATAGTAACTTCACCTATTAAAGTATAAATAAAATTTGGGTATCTTATAAATGAAAATATGATATATTTATATCTTGATATAAGTAAATAAATGATTTAAAAATAATAAATAAAGTGTTTGTATTTTTGTAAGTCAAAAATATTTAATTTCAATTTTATAATTAATATAATGATTTAAAATAAATTTATGTTCATAAAATAGATTCATAAATTCATAATATTTTGTCTTATGATTAGAATATAATTTTATGAGACCTTAATTTATTTTTCCAAGTATTATGTAATCAGTTATAGTTTTAAAATTGGTATTTTGCAAATAAATGATGAATTTATTTAAAAATTAAATTAATCATATTTAGATAATTATTTTCATAAAATGGAGTCCATTTTTTAATTCTATACATCAAAAAATGGTTATGGTAAATTTTTGGTATTTTTTAGAAATAGTTGGATTTTTAATGAATAGTGAAATACAGTAATTTACGATATTTATACATTATAAGATAAATAAACTATTCCTTAAGTAATGAATTATTTAAGCACCATAATCTCAAAATTCCATTAATTAGTTAATTTATTTATTGATAATGATTAAACTATTTATAGTCTTTAAACAAAGTATTAAACTCATGATTAAAATGATCAAAACACACCCTTCTCCTCCACTATAAATATCACCCCTCACCATCTCCTCTCCTCACACCGTCCCAGATTTGAACTATGACATCCCTAATTTTATTAAAAACATAAAAATGATTTATTACATAAAATATTCACTTGATACAACATGGAAGATCGAGAGGTATAGTGTATTTGGGAATTATGATTATTACATAACAACTTAAAACATGAAATACAACATATTTATTGAAAACTTCCTTTACATGACCACTACATTCCCTCGTACTTAGCATTGCATGGGATAACCTGAGGACATGCATAAGAAAAGTGTGAGCTATAAAGCCTAGTAAGGGAATAAACATGGAATACATGAAGAGTACAATACATGTTAGACAATAGGAATATCAATAGAGCACAAGAGAAACATGGCCATAAAGGCATGATAAAGAATGATAATCATAACATGGAAATGTGGCAACAACACTTAACATGGAATTATCATGAGCTAAGGCCCATTGCACATGAAGCATGAGTAAATACTCATTGCACATGAATCACGAGTAAACCCTCGTTTCAATTGAATTAGCATGAGTCAACACTCATTTCACATGACGTATCACGAAACTATACTTTACCCAATGCATTGGAGCGCTATAAGGGCGCACCCTTCTTAAACATTTCATTTAATGCATAAGTGTGCCACATGGATCATAAAACACGGATTCGTAAAACATAATCATTTATTCCACAACAAAGGAATGTGGAATAAAACTTTATAATCAATAAGTAAATGTGCATGAAGGTGAATACCCTTGATGGAGAAATGGGCATGGTATTCACTACACAATAGCATTGGCTTAGAAAATCAGTGTAATTTTGGCAGCGTAACGGCGTGATATAATAATTCATAAAAAATGATTTATGAGAGAGAAAGGGGTGCCTCATCATATCTAAATTAAATTGACAGTAAGGGGTTCATATAGATACATGTCCCAACAATTGTAATGGAATTTAGATTCATGATACAAAAGTATTGCTTGAATGTAAATGAGGAGAGAGAAGTTCCTTTCAGAATTTCGGCATAGTAATGGGTGTACATGGTAGGAATTTAATGAGAGATAAAAGGGGTCTCCCATCATTCAAACAATAAGACGGAAGTCTGGGGGAGGTGTGAAACCGTACCCCATCTTTTATAATTTAAATTAAAAGGGCATAACAATATTAAGAAAATTGGACAAAAAGTGAAAGGAAGAAAAACCCTTACTTGGAAGTGTGCTTCCAAAGGCTTCATAGAGGCTTGAGAGAGGAATCTTGGGAGCTTGGGACACCTTGGGAGGATTCTAGAGAGATTATGGCAGAGTTTGGATGAACTCCAAAGGCTTTGAGTGAGAAGGAAGTGGGAGCTTGGGTGGGTTTATATAGGAATGGTGAGTGAATTATTTATTATTTAGGTTTGGGACCCCTTACATTAAACTAATCCAAACCACAAATAAACTCATGGTTTTTACCCATGGTTTTTGGAAAATGGGAGAGGAAAAAAATATTTTATAAGGCCAAAGTTCTAAATTCTTAAAATAATGGGGTTGCTTATGTGGAGGTGAGTCACACTCCCATGGAAAATAATTTAAAAAGACAAGATGTTTAATAAGTCTTGAGGGGTCCATTAATGCTTTGTAAAATAAGTCAAAAAAACCCAAAATCTCATTCTTTTAATGGTAAGACATATATTGGCTGAAAATAAAGCTTATAGTATTTTATTACATCAATATTGGGTCATTATTATGTCATAAAACACATTATATATTTAAACAGTATTTAATTTTTACCCAAAAATTTGATTGTCTTAGAAAATTATGAAAAATTCACCATTGGATAATTTATACGTCTTGATTCTAGAAATAACATTTATTTTATCTAAATAATTTCTAAATATGTTAATTTTCACTTTTAAAATAAAAACCGACATTTATCGAAAATTCACGGGTTTTGACAAAAATGGCTTTCAAACATTAATAAAAATTACAATTGCATTCATAAAATTATAAGATCATTTATATTCAATAAAAATTAATTTCATAATAATAATAATATTTTATTAAAATATTATTTAATTCAAAAATCCCTTAATTTAATAAAATATAATTCTTAATTAAATAATAACTAAAAACACTATTTGCACTTTAAAAACTATTTACAATGTATCAATAATGACAAAAAGTATATTCATTATTATATACAAAAATAATGTACATGAACATAGTACTAGTGATTTGTTACATAACCCTTTAAAATAGCCACATAAGACCTAAGGGTATGGTGTGCGATGGTGACAGACTCTTGGGGTGGCTCGGATAACATCGCTCGAGTGATAATCTATATCAACTTCCAATTTTCCCGTAGACAGTCTCGTTCGAGATTGACATGATGAAGCTCAGCCTAGGCTTGGTCAAGAGAGAAACCCAAGGAGGCCACCTCTTTTCCGAGCTCCGAAAAATGGGCTTCGTATGGAGTAATTCTACTGGATGAGCATATCACTTCTTTTGTCTGAGTAAATTGGATTTGTTAAAGCCCTATATTTATACTAATCATTTGATCACTGTTCAATGGATATATTATCAATGGTCAAAATTCTTAACATACAACCAAAAAAGTTGACATTTTATATAAAAATTTTACATAAAGAGACATTTAATTAGATCAAGTGGGATTTCCATTAATGAAAGTTTGGGTCATTACAATATTCTCCCCTTAAGAAATTTCTCCCTCAAAATTTCTTTTTCCCACACTAAAACAGATGTGGGTAACTCAGCTTCATCATTTCCTCTGATTCCCAAGTCGCTTCTTCAAACTTGTGGTTTCGCCACAACACCTTGATAGGGGGAATTGTCTTATTTCGTAGAACTTTTTCTCTACGATCTAAGATCTTCAATGGTTGCTCCTCATAAGAAAGATCATCCTCCAACTATACCACCTCAGAAGAGAGTACATGTGAAGGGTCCGGTATGTACTTCCTTAAGAGGGATACATGAAAGACATCATGTACTTTGGCCATGGTAGGTGGAAGTGCTAGTCGATAGTCCACAGCCCTGACACGATCAAGAATATCGAAGGGGCTGATGTACCTTGGACTTAACTTCCCTTTCTTTCCAAACCTCATGTACTTCTTCCATGGAGATATGCGTAGAAAAAACATTTCTCCAACTTTAAACTCAAGGTCTCTTCGACGGTTATCTACATAACTCTTCTGTCAACTCTGGGTTTCCTTGATATTCTATTGAATGGTTTTCACCTTCTCCACCATTTCTTAGACCATTTCTTGTCCAAGCAGCTTACGTTCACTGACCTCATCCCAACATGCTGGTGTTCTACACCTTTTCCCATACAGGGCTTCAAAAGGTGCCATTTGGATTCTCGAGTGGAAACTGTTATTATAATAGAACTCAACCAGAGGAATATGTTGATCACATCCTCTTTTAATGTCCATTTAGCATGCTCTCAACATTTCCTCAAGTGTTTGGATAGTACGCTCAGATTGGACATCAGTTTGAGGATGATAGGTCGTATTGAAGTTCAGTTTAGTATCCAGAGCATTTTGAAGACTCTTCCAAAACTTAGAGGTGAATCTTGGATCTCGGTTAGACACAATAGACAGTGGCACTCCATGTAGACTAACCACTTCCCTGATATATATATATGTGCCAGTTGATCCAATGAGAAATCCTCCTGAATAGCAATGAAGTGTGCAGTCTTTGTAAGACGATCCACCACAACCCAGATTGTATTGTTGCCTTTGGATGTCCTTGGAAGTCCAGTGACAAAGTCCATGGTGATGATCTCCCATTTCCATTTTGGTATGGGCAATGGTTGCATCATCCCCTTAGACTTTTGCCTCTCTTCCTTCACTTTCTGGCACACCAGGTACTTTGATGTATATACAGCAATCTCCTTCTTTATATTATCCCACCAAAGTTTTTCTCGAAGATCTTGATACATCTTTGTGCTACCTGGGTGAATAGAGAAATTTGAACTATGTGCATCATCCAAAAGTTCCTTCTTCAGCTCCGGACTTGATGGAACACATAGTATTTTCCCAAATCGCACAATTCCATCTTCATTAACATTAAACTCTGAGGATTTCCCTTTTTTGATAGCTTCTACCTTTTCCTAAATTCCCAAATCATCCTTTTGAGCATCCTTTAACCTTTCCAAAAGAGATGTTTGAGCAATCATTTGTGAAAGGATTGATGATTTTCCCTTCTTTATGATTCACATGTCCATCTTCATCAAGTCTAAGAAGATTGGATCCTTCTCAATTCTCATCATTGATAGAATCGTTGGGTCCTTTCTACTTAGGGCATCTACCACCTTGTTCGCTTTCCCAGGGTGGTAATGTATTGAACAGTCATAATACTTGATGAGCTCTATCCTTCTTCTCAGGTGCATATTAAGCTCTTTTTGTGTGAAAATATATTTAAGACTCTTGCGGTCAGTATATATCTCACATTTCTCCCCATAGAGATAATGCCGCCAGATTTTCAAGGAAAAGATCACCGCTGCCAACTTCAGATCATGTGTTGTATAGTTTTGCTCATGGATTTTCAACTGCCTTAAGGCATAGGATATCACTTTATCATTCTGCATCAGCACACGGTCGAATCCCTTCTTCGAAGCATCACTAAATACCACAAAATTTTCCCCACTTGTGGGTAAAGTGAGCACGGGCGCAGTGATAAGCCTCATTTTCAACTCCTTGAAGCTTTCTTCACATTTATCACTCTAAGAAAACTTTACTCCCTTTCAAGTTAGCTTGGTAAGAGGGTTGGACAATCGTGAGAAATTTCTCACAAATCTTTGATAATATCCAGTTAACCCCAAGAAGCTATGGATATCCGTTACTGATGTTGGCCTCAACCATCCCTCAATTGCGTCTATTTTGGAGTGATCCATAGATATCTCATTGCTTGTGATGATATGGCCCAAGAATGAGACCTCCTTCAACCAAAACTCACACTTTCTGTACTTTTCATAGAGCTTCTCCTTGCGCAAATTCTCTAGTACAGTTCTTAAATGCTCCTCATGATCCTCCTTGGTTTTGGAGTATATTAGAATATCATCAATAATGACTACCACAAATTTTTCTAGGTAATATTTAAAGACTCTATTCGTCAAGTCCATGAAGATTTTTGGAGCATTAGTGAGTCCGAAAGGCATTACTATGAATTCATAGTTCCTGTATCTTGTGCGAAAATCAGTCTTGGGGATATCTTCCTTCTTCACCCTTACTTGATAATATCCCGACTGCAAGTCCACCTTGGAGAAGTATTGTGCTCCACACAACTAATCGAACAATTCATCAATTTGTGGGAGAGGATACTTGTTCTTTATCGTGATTTTTTTGAGCTCGCGATAATTGATGCAAAGGCACATTGACCAATCCTTCTTCTTGATGAGGAGGACTGGTGCACCCCATGGTGAAGCACTTGGGAATATAAACCCTTTATCCAGATTCTCCTATAGTTGTTTCTTCAGCTCTTCAAGATCCACAACAGCCATTCTATATGGATTCTTGGATATTGGTAGAGCCCTTGGTATAAGTTCAATTGATAATTCAACATCTCTTCTAGGAGGAAGACCAGGCAGTTCCTCGGGAAACACTTCAGGGAATTTCCTCACAATAGGCATTTATTCAAGGATGGCTTCTTCCTTGGACTCAATCATTTGAGCCAAATACGCGTGCTCATAAGGCAGTAATATCCATTCTTGAGATGATGGAGCTAAAGGAGATTCATATTCCTCCTTACACTAGTAAATAATCAGGGGTCAATTCTTTATATGGAGTGTGATTTCCCTTTCCCGACTATTTATGTTGGATCTATATAAGGAAATCCAATCCATGCCAATAATTGCATCAAATTCCACCAGAGGGAGTATGATGAGGTTCGCCGGGAAATTCAATCTACAGATTATAATAGGGGAGGAATTATATTCATGGGATTCAATGATTTCCCCATTTGTCGTACTCACCGACATCTTTACTTCCATGATTTGTGGTGGTGTTGGGATTGTTCTACTAAACATTCAAGATATAAAATAATGCGTAGAACCTGAATCAAAAATACGTTCGCTATTCTTGAATGAATAACTAGTGTACTTGTCACCACTTTTTTTTCGGGTTCACTTCGGTAGAAGTGATGGAGAAAGCTCTTCCTTGCTGCCTTGGAGGTTGTTGGTTGCCTCCAAAAACCCTTGGATTTGGGCACTGATTTTCAAAATGCCTCGGTTCATTGCAATTGTAGAAATGAACAACACGTGGAGGTTCGAACATAGCATTCCTCTCCTATGTCGCAGCTGCGGGTCTTTCTTGCCGACAGTTAACAGCTAGGTGCCCTTCTCTTCCACACCAAATGCATTTCCTTGTCCCCTTGAGGCAATTTCTTGGGTGCTTCTTTCCACACTTTTGGAAAGTGGGGTGCTGGATCTTCTTAGCACCGTTGTATTTATCCATCGGACCGCCAGCATTGAATTCCACCTTACGCTTCTTTTCCCCATGATACCCCTGTGATTCCTTGATCTCCATTTCTACCTTGAGGGCACATCAAACAATTTCCTCATAGCTGTCGAAGTCACGGATCACTAATGCTTTCCGCAGGCTAGGCTTCATCCCACCAAATAAGCGGTCAACCTTGCATTAGGGGGTAACGACAAAGCCGGAAGCGTATTGTGCAAGCCTTGTGAAGTTTTCCTTGTATTCTCTAATAGATTCTTCTTCTTTTTTCTTGAGGGAAAGGAAGTCCCTTTCCATCTTAAGCCGAAGGGTGCATGGAAAATATTTATCAAAAAACATCTTCTGGAAATCCTTCCATTCTAATGCCTCTATTTCCTCCTCAGGCTTCATAATTTTTATCAACATCCACCATTGATCAGCTTCACCCTCTATACAATAAGCTTCCAGGAGAACCTTCTCTTGTTCAGAACATTGAAGGATGGAGAAGATCTTTTCAATGGAGTTGATCCATTGTTCAGCGATCGTGGGATCAGATGATCCACTAAAAGTAGAAGGCCTTTGTCTCATGAAGCTCTCGATAGCAACTTGTTCCTTCTTAAGGGGGTTTTTACACTCCTCTTGACTAGTGTTTCTATTAAAAACTTGAGTTAGCTGAGAGAGAACCGTGACAAAGTTCGTGATTCTTGCTCCCATTGGATTGAACATCTCATTAGTACAGTCATCACACTGATCTTCACATCAGTTGTTTGCCTGAGTCCTCCTATTACCGGCCATTGTCTGGGATAAAAGGAAAGTTAAAGGTAACAAATAAAGGGTAATCCAAAGACAAAAGTTGAGGACTTATAAATAAACTTTTATTTCCTTAACTCGTGAGTCTATAGGATTCAATCTAGGCTTTTCATAATCTACTCTCTAACATATATTCTTAGGGGTTTTATTTTTATTTCCTTAATAAGGGTTCATACTAAGCTTGTGAATTTACCAAAGCATATCCCCCGGGAGTGTCGTAACCAAGAGTGCAGTAAGGCCCGTTGTCGTGTACCAGTTCCCATTCGAGTCTTGCTCAAATCGGTGTTTTCGGGTTTAACCCCTAGGATAAATTTGTGCCAGAGCCACCTCTACCTGCTCGTATCCATATAGGGATGTATTTTCTTGATAACCCACTTACTCAATACTCACCAAAACATAGGGATGTATTTATTATACTTAGTCTTGTATCTAAGGCTTTACTAGGGTTTTCTAATCCTAATCCCAAAAATAACTAAACCTATCCTTTGATACCAACTATGACATCCTTGCTTTTATTACAAACTTAAACATGATTTATTACATAAACTATTCACTTCATACAACATGGAAGATCGAGAGGTCTAGTGTCTTTGGGGATTAGGATCATTACATAACAACTTAAAACATGAAATACAACATCTTTATTGAAAAATTCCTTTACATGACCACTACATTCCCTCGTACTTAGCATTGCATGGGATAACCTGAGGACATGCATAAGAAAAGGGTGATCTATAAAGCCCAGTAAGGGAATAAACATGGAATAAATGAGGAGTAAAATACATGTTAGACAATAGACATATCAATAGACCATAAGAGAAACATGGACATAAAGGCATGATAAAGCATTAAAATCATAACATGGAAATGTGGCAACAACACTTAACATGGAATTAGCATGAGCCAAGGCCCATTGCACATGAAGCATGAGTAAATCCTCATTGCACATGAATCATGAGTAAACCCTCATTGCACTTGAATTAGAATGAGTCAAAACTCATTGCACATGACGTATCATGATATTATACTTTACCCAATTCATTGGAGCGCTATAAGGGCGCACCCTTCTTAAACAATTCATTTCATGCATAAGTGTGCCACATGGATCATAAAACATGGATTCATAAAACATAATCATTTATTCCATGACAAAGGAATGTGGAATGAAACATTATAATCAATAAGTAAATGTGCATGAAGGTGAATACCCTTGATGGAGAAATGGGCATGGTATTCACTACACAATGGCATTGGCTTTGAAAATCGGTGTAATTTTGGCAGCATAACGGCGTGATATAAGAATTAATAGAAAATGGTTGATGAGAGAGAAAGGGGTGCCTCATCATATCTACATGAAATGGATAGTAAGGGGGTCATATAGATACATGTCCCAAAAATTGTAATGGAATTTAGATTCTTGCTACAAAAGTATTGCTTGAATGTAAATGAGGAGAGAGAAGTTCCTTTCGGAATTTCAGCATAGTAACGGGTGTACATGGTAGGCATTTTATGAGAGAGAAAAGGGGTCTCCCATCATTCAAACAATAAGAGGGAAGTATGGGGGAGGTGTGAAACCATACCCCAGAATTTATAATTGAAATTAAAAGGGCATAACAGTATTAAGAAAATTGGACAAAAAGTGAAAGGAAGAAAAACCCCTTACTTGGAAGTGTGCTTCCAAAGGCTTGAGAGAGGCTTGAGAAAGGCTTCTTAGGAGCTTGAGGAACCTTGGGAGGATTCTAGAGAGAGTAGGGTAGAGGTTGGATGAACTCAAAAGGCTTTGATTGAGGATGAAGTGGGATTTTGGGTGGGTTTATATAGGAAATGTGAGTTAATTCATTATTATTTAGGTTTGGGACCCCTTACATTAAACTAATCCAAACCACAAATAATCTCATGGTGTTTGCCAATGGTTTTTGGAAAAGGGGAAAGGAAAACAATATTTTATAAGGCCAAATTCCTAACTTCTTAAAATAATTGTGTTGCTTATGTGGAGGTGAGTCACACTCCCATGGAAAATAATTTAAAAAGACAATATGTTTAATAAATCTTGAGGGGTCCATTAATGCTTTGTAAAATAAGTAAAAAAAACCCAAAATCACATTATTTTAATGGTAAAACATATATTGGCCGAACATAAAGCTTATAGTATTTTATTACATCACTATTGGGTCATTATGATGTCATAAAACACATTATATATTTAAACGGTATTTAATTTTTACCCAAAAATTTGACTGCCTCAGAAAATTATAAAAAATTCACCGTTGCATAATTTCGACATTCTGATTCCAGAAATAAAATTTATTTTATCTAAATAATTTTATAAATATGTTAATTTTCACTTTTAAAATAAAAATCGACATTTATCGAAAATTCACGGGTTTTGACAAAAATGGCTTTCAAACCTTAATAAAAATTACAATTGCATTCATAAAATTATAAGCTCATTTATATTTAATAAAAATTTATTTAATAATAATATTAATATTTTATTAAAATATTATTTAATTCAAAAATCCCTTAATTTAATAAAATATAATTATTAATTAAATAATAACTAAGAACACTATTTGTACTTTAAAAACTACTTACAATGTATCAATAATGACAAGAAAGTATATTCATTATTATATACAAAAATAATGTACATGAACATAGTACTAGCGATTTGTTACATAACCCCTTAAAACAGCCGCATAAGACCGAAGGGTAAGGTGTGCGATGGTGACAGACTCTTGGGGTGGCTCGGATAACATCGTTCGAGTGGTAATCTCTATCAACTTCCACTTTTCCTGTAGACGGTCTCGTTCGAGCTTGACATGATGAAGCTCAGCTTGGGCTTGGTCAAGAGCGAAACCCAAGGACGCCACCTCTTTTCCGAGCTCTGACAAATGGGCTTCGTATGGAGCAATTCCACTGGATGAGGCCATCGCTTCTTTTTTATGAGTAAATTGGATTTGTTAAAGCCCTATATTTATACTAATCATGTGATCACTGTTCAACGACTATATTAGAAATGGTCAAAATTCTTAACATAAAACCAAAGAATTTGACATTTTATATAAACATTTTACATAAAGAGACATTTAATTAGATCAAGCGGGATTTCCATTAATGAAACTTTGGGTCGTTACATGAACCTTGTCCAAATTTTCCCCATCCTTTTCCCATGACCCTCCCCCATTTCCAGGAGATTTTGGTCCCAACAAAATACCAAAACCACTCCCCTTAAGATGGTTATCAAGGAGGAGAATTCAAGAGGTAAAAAAACTTTTTTCTTTTCTTTTTATTTTCTTCGCCATTTATTTGTTTTCTTATACTTACCTAACCTCCACTATCCTAAGTTACATGATAAATAATGTATCTTTTATATACTATAATTTTATTATTTCAATGTAAAATCCTTCATCAAATCTCTTCCCATTTTCCTTTTATTTTAAAGATGAAAACATCATCCGAGAGGTGCCGATTTACTGCCTTCATGGAGGACATGTTTTTATTTTTTAATTCCACATTCAAGTCTCGTTATAAAACCATAATTATGGTTAAAAATATTATTATACATATTATAAGTTATTTAGTGTTCTAGAACTAGTATATATACATGATATTAATTAATAAGACAAAACTAGTTCAAGACAATCAAAAAACCACAAAAATAATCTAAACGATTATCATTAAAGTTATAACTAATGAATCATCCTCATATCTGAAAATGTGTATATATATATATATAATACCATTGAATATTATGGATGTTAATTAATAAAATATGATTTCAATTCTAGAGAATTATTTCCATTTTACAAGATCTTCCATATACGTGTAAAAGTAAATCGATCATGAAAACCAAGGAAAAAAACACTCCCGAAAGATGAAATTGAATCTCATAACTCAACAAAAAAGGCCATAAATGAAATTAATAAAATTATAATAAATCAAATATATGTTGAATAGGTTCTTAACTAATTTATTAATGAATCTAATTTCATTATCTAGGACATTAATTGCAAGTGCAGAACACTTTTAGACATAAGGTAAGGGATTCTTCCCAAACCTCCATTTTTCATTCTGTTTATGATTTCTCTATCATTACACCAATGTAATTCTTCATTATTTTTATATAATTCTTCTACTTTTTTTTACATGTTTTAAACTCATGTATCTAGATCATTTATTATTTATTTTTGGGGTAATATATTATTTTAAAGGACCCCTTCTCAATTCTTCCCAATACGCAAACCCGATTAAAGGGAACTTCTTGATTTTTTATCCATTTTAAAGTACTATCAATAATCTAGTATAAGGCACCATTATTTTTATAAAATCAATAATGTTTTCCTTAAAAACTATATTTGTTCATTTTTGGTTCTATAAAAACAATTATGACAAACACAAATGATTTTTCCTAAAGAACTCTTCTTTGCAAAGTAAAAAAAATTAGTTCTCTCAAGAATTCCTTGACGATTTTATTACAATATTTTCATCTATTTCAACACCTCTTTTGAATCCTATCCTTTATTAAGATCAATCACTTATGATTATCATTAACCATATTGTATTAAATGTTTTATGATCAGTTTTACTTTGGATGTTCTATATTGATACCATTCACCATACTACTCAGAATGGTTAGTGATTATGTTTACGGATTGGGGAAAGCTATTTACATTTCATATATGTTTTTTATATTTAACCTCACTCATATAAGGAATGAATTGGTCTTATTAAGTGACAGGTGGTGCCCTCATTATCCCCTCGATGCATCAGTATGTATCATGAGACAAAATAGAAATGTATTTGGCAGAGGCCTTAACCATTTATTTTCAGATATCTTGGGATAGGCCTCTGGGTATGCTTCAGATGTATGGCCTTATGCATTACCTCATTATGATATTAATAATTGATAAATGATGTGATTATTTGACTAGTATAATATCCATTGTTAAGTTTCTTGTGATTATTTATATGGAATTATTTATTCACCTTGTACTCATTCTATATTTTTTCCAAGATTATGTTTAATTGGCATGTGTTTTAGTAATCCACCTTGCCTTGTTGTTTATGTTTATGATAGCTTCTATTTTATTGTTTACCCTTAATGGGCATCTGATATCACCCATTTATTATATTTAATTTTCCCCAAGATGTCACTATAGGAAAATTTGGCATTTAAGATGGGTCATTTGTGACGGGACACTAACTCGTGGCAAATAGTCCATCCGAAGGTTTTTTTTGCAATGGGAGCACCAGCCCATCACAAATAATAAGTTTTTTGCGACGGGGCGATGGTTCGCATCGAAAAAGATTTGGTGTGACTTGCGCACCAAACCGCGGGAAAGGGAATTTATGATGGGATACTATAGTCCGTCGCAAATACCCAATGTAGTTTTTATTATTTGTGATGAGATTTATATCTCGTTACAAATATTATGTCGGCAGGTTGTCTTTTGCGAAGGGGCCCATCGCAAAATACTTTTTAACCATCACCCCTAATTAATAGGGGCGGTGAACATTTGCAACGGGTCCCGTCACAAATACTACTATTTGTAACGATAGTCCTGTCACAAATAATCTCGTCGCAACTAATCTAATGTATATATACCCTCATCTGTTTTTTTTTCTCATCTCACTCAATTCTCCACTCTCTCTCTCTAGTGGAAAATTTTCTCTCAAATTTTTTCATAGTTTAAAACTTTAATATGGGGCATTATTCGCAGCTTATATCATTCAAAAGCTTCAATTTTAACGTATTTATCTATTATTTTATTTTTTTACTTAATTCATTTTATTTTATTTTAGTTATAATTATAGTTAATTAGTTTTAGTTAAATTAAATTAGAATTAGATTGTTTTATTTATCACTGTTTATGTTTATTTTTACAAATAATTAAGTGTGATTATTATGAATTAGTATTAATTAATAGTTGTTATATTAATTATTATTAATTAGTAATAATTAGTATTATATTCTAATAATTTGTATTAAATTATAATAATTAGTAATAAATTGTAATAATTAGTAATAAATTGCAATAATTCATAATAAATTACAACAATTAGTAATAATTAGGTAGAAAGTCTAATAATTGTGAATAAATTCTAATAATTAGTAATAAATTCTAATAATTGGTAATAAATTCTAATAATTAGTTATAATTAGTAATAAATTCTAACAATTAGTAATAAATTCTAATAATTAGTAATAAATTCTAATAAATTGTAATAAATTCTAATAATTAGATATAATTTCTAATAAATTCTAATAATTAGTAATAATTAGTAATGATTTCTAATAATTAGTAATAAATTCTAATAATTAGTAACAAATTGCAACAATTAGTAATAAATTGCAATAATTATTAATAAATCGCCACAATTAGTAATAAATTGCAATACTTAGTAATAAAATGCAATAATTAGTAATAAATTGCCACAATAAGTAATAAATTGCAACAATTAGTAATAGTTTTTCATAAATTCTAATAATTAGTACTAAATTCTAATAATTAGTAATAATTTCTAATAAATTCTAGTAATTAGTAATAATTAGTAGTAAATTCTAATAATTAATAATAAATTCTAATAATCAGTAATATATTCTAATAAATAGTAATAAAGTCTAATTATTAGTTATAATTATTAATAAATTATAATAATTAGTAATAAATTCTAATAATTAGTAATAATTAGTAATAAATTCTAATAATTATTAATAAATTCTAATAATTAGTCATAATTAGTAATAAATTCTAATAATTAGAAAAAAAAATAGTAATAAATTAACAATAAATTGTAATAATTATTAATAATTAGTAATAGATTGTAATAATTGGTAATAAATTATAATAATTAGTAATAAATTATAATAATTAGTAATAAATTTGAATAATTAGTAATAATTAGTAATAAATTCAAATAATTTGTAAAAATTAGTAATAAATTATAATAATTAGTAATAATTAGTAATAATTAGTAATAAATTGTAATAATTAGTAATAAATTAGTAATAACTTCTAATAATTAGTAATAATTACTAATAAATTCTAATAATTAGAAATAATTATTAATAAATTATAATAATTAGTAAGAAATTCAAATAATTAGTAATAAATTCTAATAATTAGTTATAATTAGTAATAAATTCTAATAATTCATAATAAATTCTAATAATTAGTTTTAAATTCTAATAGTTAGTAATAAATTCTAATAATTAGTAATAATTAGTATTTAATTGTAATAAATTCTAATAATTAGTAATAAATTGTAATAATTAGTAATAATTATTAATAAATTCTAGTAATTAGTAATAAATTCTAATAATTAGAAATGAAGTGAAATAAATTCTAATAATTAGTAATAAATTCTACTAATTACTTATAATTAGTAATAAATTCTAATAATTAGTAATAAATTATAATAATTATTAATAAATTATAATAATTAGTTATAATTAGTAATAAATTCTAATAATTTGTATTAAAATCTAATAATTAGAAATAAATTCTAATAATTAATTATAATTAGTAATAAATCCTAAAAATTAGTAATAAATTCTAATATTTAGTAATAAATTTCTATACTTAGTAATAAATTGAAATAATTAGTAATAAATTGTAATAATTAGTACTAAATTACAAAAATTAGTAATAAATTGCAACAATTAATAATAATTAGTAATTGATTATAATAATTCTAACAATTATTAATAAATTGTAATAATTAGTAATAAATTGTAATAATTAGTAATAATTAATAATAATTACTAATAATTAGGAATTATTGGGAATAATTAGCAATAATTAATAATAATTAGTAAGAAATTGTAATAAATTGTAACAAATTATCACATATTCCAGCGGATTGGTGGATCCCTTTTTCCTATCACCTTACCTCATTTCAATTTTCTCCCGCTGATCACTATGAAAAATATTTCAGCACGTATGGATATCCATTTTTGTTTTCATAAGAATGAAGAGTAGTGAGGCGAGGCCTTCCAACTCTCCATTCTCGTGCATGCGAAAATGGATATATGTACATCGAAGTATATTTTTTGTTATGATTTCAGTCAGATAAATTTGTAAGGAGATGATCCATCGGGAAAAAGAGGCTATTTTGCTCGACGACTCGTCTCCTTGCAACATTATTCTAGTGAAATCACTCTGAAAAATCTCCTCCGACCTATGGATATCTATTTTCATATGCATGAGGATGGAGAGGAATGTGGTGAGGCCTCCATGCTCACCAACCTTGTTCATACAGAAATGGATATCCTTACATTAGAGTAGATTTTTCATAATGATTTTAGTCAATCATAGTGGAGATGAGTCGTTGGGAAAAAGAGTTGTCATCAATCCGCTGGAAATTGTATAACTGATAATTAGTAATTATTAGTAAAAATTCTCTATAATTAATAATAATTAGTGGTAATTAGTATAAATTATTATAAGTTTGTGTATTTTAGTATAAAAGTTTAAAAAAATACTATAAATAAGTATTAAATAATAAAAATTATTATAATTTGAAAGAAAATGGGAATTTAATTATTTTTTATTTTTTGGATAGTGTTTTTATTATATCAAATTATAAAAAAAAACTAATTATTTTATATTTTATAGAGAAATATAGAACAAGGATGTTGAAAACAATCATTATTAGATGATTAGTCTTGGATAAATCAGTGCAAGAATCCAAACGGTTCTGGTTTAAATCCTGTATGTATTGATTGTCTTGAAACATTCTTATCATTTTCATCATCAAAACCATAATTTTTTAGAAGAGAAAATTAATTTCCCTTGTAAAAAATGTGTTCTGAGGATGTTTGATACATTTGGAAACATTGAGGGTCATTTATTGAGTTTTGTTTTTCAACTAGATTATGTTTTTTCATATCAACATGTTGAACACAGTTCTAGAAAAGATATTAATAATTTGGTTCTGGATCCAATACGATTTCAAAATTTAGTACATGATGTGGTAGTTATATCTTTTCAACAAGCTAAAACCCGGGATGGTTTTAATTTAACTTATGAGTAGGAACCATGTCATTTTAATGAGTTGTTGAGGTCTGCTAAGGATACCTTATATCCTAGTTGAAAGATAAGAAAATTTGAAGAAGTTTCTAAATTTATGGTTGTTAAATCAAATAATGGAATGTCAAATAAATATTTTGATCAGATATTATCTTTGATAAAAACATTGTTACCTGAAGTAAATGTGTTGCCTACAAATTTATATAAGAGCAAGAGGCTAGTTCGTAATATGGGTCTTGGTTATCAAAATATTCATGAATATTCAAATGATTGGATCTTATATTATTGTGAAAATGAGTTGTTGGATAGTTGTCCCGTATGTGGAAAACTGAGGTATAAAGAGGCTCAACAAGGGAAGTCTGGATTAATTCCTATAAAATAATTGAGATATTTCTAGTTTACACTCAGATTACAGTATTTATTTATGTCTTAGAACACAGGGGCATTGATGTGATGGCACAAAACCAATATTCAAACTAGTAAAACCATAATCATCCCTCTGATGGTGATTCATGTAAACATTTTGACCAAGTATGTCCGTATTTTTCTTTATAAGTCTGAAACATGCGATTGGATATTTCTATTGATAGTTTCTATCCATTTGGTTCTTAAGGTAGTCAGTATTCATGTTGGTCTATCTTTATAACTTTGTACAATTTACCTCCTTGGATGTTGATGAAGGAACCATATAAATTTTTGACCTTATTAATTCCATGACATCCAAAAAATAATAATAATGTTTATTTGAAACCATTGATTGATGAGATAAATTCATTTTGTAGTTGTTCCACCTCTGAGTTGGCGCATTCCAAGTGATGAGGAAATGGTATGATGCGAATCATCACCCATCTCTTTTTTCAGAGATAGTTTCTTGTCAAATTCACAATTTCTTGGGTTTCGATCCATTCTATGTCATTATCCTTTAAACAGTGGTTGGATTAACCCTGTTGGGGATGTCCAATTCACCCTTTTCGCATTATGAAGGAGATTCCATGGTCAGTTGATCCTAGCAGGTGATTGCGTTGGGTCAAGTACTTGTACAATCGGTCCTCCTCGGATATAACTTCCTTGGATGGTCTCCAACAGGTTTATTCGTGGATCCAGAAACACCCAACGACCCTATTATCTAGGATTCATGGACCTGTTTTCCACGGTAAGGAACTCATTGATTGACGATTCAGCCAACGACACTTAAGGACTCCATCGGTCGAGAGGATGGGAATTTAGGCTCACCGCGCCCTTATATGGGAGGATTATTTCATGTTTATGGATTCTTTTATAGATTTAATTCATGTTCATATGTTCGTGAATCCTTGGTTCATTCCCAAATAGTGTGTCCATGAGCTACCATTGGTTTGCATGATCGTCGTAGGCATGAATATATTTGATGGTATGGATCTACTGCTGACTTGAGCCATACAATAATGCACTCTATATTTTATCGTCATCCAGGGGGGACGGAATATGATTTGATGTTGATATTGGACCTATAAGATAGATTTTTTATGTATCCTCAGGAGAGGAATCGGAACCCATGTAGTTCATAATAGATGGGCAATATGCATGGATGTTTCCCATTTAAGGGATCATGATTGGGTGGACCCTTTTGGATGGGCACCCTTTTGAGATAGGGACTTCAGTCAGGCATTCTATGTATCCTAGTTTGATCAGGAATTAGAGTTCTCGTAGTTCAGATAAGATGGATCTTATGCATGGAAGATTCCCATTGAAGAGGACATGATTGGGTGAACCCTTTTGTATGGGCACCCTTTTCACCTTGGACCTTCATGTATGAATCCTATGTATATTGGTTTGATTAGGAATTAGAGTCCTCATAGTTCAGATGGTGTGGATGTTTTAATCGTCATAATCCTCTAATCCCACATGAGTTATGATTGATATGAGAAAAAATAGGATGCAAGAGATCTAACCAACCACATGATTCCTCTCCTGTTAGTGGGAAAGGGAGAGCCTATGGCAGAAAAGGCTGGGGTGACAGTGGTCGAGGGCATGAAGCAATGAACCTTTAACTATGAAATGAAAATAAAGGTAATGTGGCTCAGCCTCAGAAGAGTGGGGACTTACCTTAGTGGGAGGGCCCCTGAATAAATTTTGGGAATCTAAGGAGTTTATTCCTCGTAAAAGGATAAGTGAACATAACTCCCCCAATATATCACTATTCCTTATTGAATGGAAAAGAAATTGATCACCCTTAATCCCTAGAATAGGTATGTTCACGTCAGAATCCCAAGATTGTACTCTGGGTTACCATGGGAATGCAGATACATGGACATTCTCAAAGCCCGAACCATTGTGGGGAGATCCTTCCTGACTCCTCTTACCATGGGTATGTAGACTCAAAGGGGCGCGCTGACGCACCCGATGGTCTGATCATATGGGTCTGGTGGATTTGGAGGAGGTTTTGTCCTGATGTTGGAGGACTGGTTCGTAGAGGGATTATGGAGGGCTGGATGGTATTGAAGGAATGAGGTTGGAACCAGAGGAAATAATACCTAAAAATACCCCATTCTGCGTACTAGTTTCTTATGCGGTATGGGGGACGCTCTGCATACCGTAGTGGTATGCGGGCAGAGGGATTGGCCACGTATCGATGCGGTACGCGGGCATGGGTATAGACCATCGTGCACCATTGTGGTACGCTATCCATCATGTTTCCTTGGGTTCCATCCTCATATTGATGCAGTACGCAGTGCCGTGTTAAATCCACACAGTGATACACTATGTAGAACACCATTTTTGAGGAGGTTTTGGGGGATTATCGTTCACAGGAATTTCCTTGGCGAGAATTATATGGTTCGCGATTTTATAATTTAGGTTTTTGGTTCTATTATTATGGTTTAGTTCTCCTTTTTTATGGTTCATGGTCAGCTATACCTGCATAGAATGTGGTTAGCGATTCGGGCTTCACTGATGATTCAAGACTAAAGTTGGAATTTTCCCCAAGTTCATTCTTCCAACCTCTGGGTCCCCTTTAAGCTTCCGTCGTTCATCCCTTCTCAATTCCTTTTATGTTGCTTTTATAGAGAATTGGGGAAATCGTATCTATGGGCATGTGATACCATTTATGGAGGCCCGTGAAGAGATATCTTGAACCATGGAAGACTCGGTCAACCGGGGTTTGTGGAGGCTACGTTTTGCTATCATGGTTCATGAAACCCTGCCGGTTTACTTCACCCACGAACTGCTGAGTTTGTGAGACGGTATGCAGATCTCCTTCGTGCGCATGAGTCCTTCAGCGGCACATTTTGCGGTCCATTGTGCTTGCTTGCCATCACTCCCTAGGCTAGTGGTTCATGAATCGTTCTGTGTATTGGTGGTTCATGATCTAGGAGGTCTGAGGACCCTTCTTGGTGATGGTACACGGGTCACTTGAAATTTTTTGAAAACTTGAATTCATTCGGGTTTATTATGAAATTTTAAACTCAATTTGAGTCCATTCACCTTTTTAGACTTAAAGGAGTTATTTTTTCCTTATATAAAGTGATTTTGGGAGCATTTTCCTCCCTTGGTGGAATTTTCAGGACACTACAAATGCCCCCCATCGGAATGGGATCTGTTCAGAATGAAAAGGGTATTATTTCGATGTATAAGTGGTCCTGAACTAAAATGGTTTGCGGTATAATAGATAGTACTAGTAGGAGGGGACCACACCCATATATAGGGGCCCATGTGATTTTTATTTTACTATTTATCTTGGAAAAAAGTGCTCTCAACTTCCCCAGTTTCCTCTGTATTTGTGTACCATGCTTTTTGCGTAAAATCATCTTGCGAACCACTCTGTACATGCTGTGAACCGATATTTTTTCCATTTCTCTATTTGTGTACTGAATTTTGTGTTTTGAAAATGACATAGTGGAATTTTAAAAATCAAAATCTGGATTCCACATAGGAGAACATTATGTTACTTGTGTGTCTGCATACTCAACTTGGATCGGCAAATTGAACTTTTAGAACCAACAATACGAACTTAAACTTTTAACCCACGATCTTTGAAAATGTACTTAATGAGGCCTTGGTTCATTGTATCTACCTCTTTCTGATCTACGCACCAACACCTCACAGATGGTTCGCGTACCATGGTTGCACACGATGTATCCCTTTCGTGTACCATAGTAGTATGCGGTGGTTGCTTCCGCACATCATGCAGTACGCAGAATATGCATACCTCGTACCGTTTCTAGAAACAGTATGTGGAACCCTATAAGGACATATTTTAAGTACTTCATCCATTCTTCCATATCCTTTATCCAACAATTTTTATCGAACTGACTTTTTATCAGCTTTTGGATCTTCCTGTGCAGGTTACAATGGATGCTTCACAGGATGTGAAAAAATCGACAAAGATAAGGAAGACCATGGTTGGGAATAGTTAGGATCATCTTCAAGCCTACATTATTCATCATGACAACTTCTTAAAGGATTTATTAATTCCATCGATCCTAGATTACCCACTATATTTACAGTTTCCACTTTACGGCTTTGGTCTCTCTAACGACGTTCCTCTTCCATTGGTTGACCTTGATACCACTTTTATCCTCTTAGAAGCACCGCAAGGACATGATTGCACCCACATTTCCCCAGTATGAGAATTCAACACTACTCCAATTCTGGATAACTTCTTCATATTAAGAGGTTCGACATGGACTCATAGAAATTATGGGTGTCGCAATGGTGTCCTAAGACTAAGCTCCCAAGAGTACCCATCCATTATCAACATCTCCCAAGAAAATCCTAATGGTGGGTGGAGCACCAAGTGGGATCTGCGGGCCGGAGGATGTTTCTATGATGAATGGGCCTGAGAATTCTAGGTACATCAGACCTGTTTAGAGTCCCCTCACCAGCTGGATGTGGTGGTCTTGTATCAGGAAGCCTGGGTTTCTCAGTTTGTAGTCTTCTCTCCATGAGAAATCCTTCCTGAGTTGTTGAGCCATTGGTGTGAAAGCACCAACACCTTCCACTTATTTCATGGGGAGGTGGGAATCAGCTTATGGGATATCCACCAGCATAGAGGACTCCCCATCCTGGGAGAGATGCCCAATGAGTTTCTCCCAGCAGCTACTACATGGAATAACACTGACCATGTGTCCCCTTTGACATGGATTTTACTATTTATGGAATATGGATTACTTGATCATCCCCTCTAGGATCGCTCCCTTATCCCATTATAGGTGTGGATAATATTATTATTGCAGGAGAACGGACCTAATCCGAAAGCTTGTCGCAGTCTAACTCATCCATCCCATCTTTCCCACCCAACTCCAAGGTCATATTGTGCTACCCTTGAAGCGGGAAGATATACCACATGGGGTTATGAGATCCAACCAGACGTATCACTTGCACTTAGATTAGCAGATTTCTTTTGCATGTTTTTGTGTGGATGGATTTTCCCATCTCGCGATGTATATACCAGGGTTCAGGCCTATAATTTGATGATGGAGGTCATGCTAGAAAATTATTAACCTATTAATTTGGACCTTCCCACTCTTTATAGGATTTATGAGTTGTTGGGAAAAATAAAATAAGGCATGCCTCCACACCGTCTCAGTAGACCATTTCAATTTTCTGTGTGGGTGGATGGTGAAACACATTCCCTTTATGAATATTAGAATAATGAAAAGGTTCCTTATTCTGAATTTCAACCCTCCCTTCTCAACATTTCCTCCATTCTTCTAAAGTCTCTAATCGTTATTGATGTGGTTAGACTACTAAATAATACTTCTCGCTTCTCGTTTTCACCACATCCTACCCATCATGGGTCATTAAAGAGGTAATAGGGGAGGTTCTTTGGAGGAATGATCATACCTCATCACGCATTGGGATGGAATGATCACTGCTCATATAGATTGAGTAGTCATTTGTGAGCCATACCTCCCCGACGGGTTTTCCAAGAAATTTGGATGCCTTCAACAGACTGCACTGCTTCCAGATGTTCAGTTAAGGGGAGAGTCTCATCCTATAATTCTTCTCCATTTATGGTTTATGATGATGTATGAGGGTGACACTATGGAATTTATCATTCTTAACACAACGAGATCCACTTTTCTGTCATTAAAGTATGCCCAAATGTGGGCGGACTGTTACCTCAATGGGGTGCTGGGAGAACCAGTTCAGTAGGTGCAGAAACATTTAACCATTCCTTGCCTCATCCTTACCCCAAACAAAATTCCACACATTACTTCTATTGTGAAGAGTGTGGTAGCTATGCCTTCTACTTCTCTCCCTATAGTAGCCATGATGGACACACCACTTATTCCTACCCTTGTGGTAAGAAGACGCTCGGACCACTATCAGAAGCATCTGGGAGGGGCTTCATCAGTACAACCTATCTCAGTGGGGAGTGATTCAGACTAATCCCCTCCCATGGATACTGCCCAAGACCTTAATGAGGCTGGCACCAGCAGAGTATCACTAGTCACCCTGGAAGGTATGGTTAGTCCTCCGCATCCGGCTCCAGCAGTTAAACCATCCGAGGTCAAAGAGAGTCCCCCATCTTGAGTGACCTATCATAGGTCCCTCTCCACTACTTTGATGATGCTTCCTACTTACAGACACATTGTAGTGGGGGAGGATCAAGGTACTGGTGATGTAACCTCCCGGTTCTGGAAGCCACCCAGTGGCGCCCAGTACATGGTTGGTCACATGGCCTCAAGTGCATTTACCCAAATGCCAGTGGATGCCGACTAGAAGAGAGGGACTTGGGTGTGATATTGGGGAAACTATGCCCTCATTGGTAGAGTAACACAGCGGAAGAGAAACAAATATAAAATAGCAGAAGCAGTAAATATCCAACAACAGTAAACAGTGGGAGACTGAAATAATATACAACTGGAGCACATTTATATAAAATTATGCATGATGCATATGTCTAGGAAAATAACCAAACGAGTCACAATGCTGAATACCACCAATACTAAACCAAATACAAATGAAACAGATAAACAGCTCCTCCACATCGCAATCCTATGCTTAGTCCCATGCTCTCCAGCTCCACAGCAAGTCAATTACCTGAAGTAGAAGGGTGCTTACCCTTATTTATACCTACAGTAATATAATATATTTGGGTCCAAAAGCATGTCCCAAACAGGGTGTGAGACTAAATCCCAGTAGGAAACCACCCAAAGATCTGTGCCTAACAGTCAGTGAATATATGGTAGGTAAAGTACAGAAAATAGTAAATAGGAAAGTACTGAGCAGTAAAAAAATCCACAGTTTCAATATTAAGAAACAGCAAACAAATAGCTAAACACAAATAGGTAACCCTCTGGGAAATACTCACAGTCATCCCCTCTAGTCCTACCTAAGAAGTACAAGAATCCTTATGGGCAGTGCACACGTCCAAACCCCTCTGGTTCAGTCATAAGAATTCATAAAGACTCAATGAGGAAGCACTCACAGTCAATTCCCCTTATAGTCTAAGTTAGTCATGAACTCTCTGAAAAATCTCACACGGTCAATTCCCCTTATAGACCCAAGGTCAAGGACTCTCTGAGGAAGCTCACTCGGTCAATTCCCCTTATATCCCAGGTTGTTCAAAGTAACTCAAATAATCTCTAAGGAAGCTCACTCAGTCAATTCCCCTTATAATCTAGAGTAATCAAGTTAATTCAAAGTAAAACAAAGAATCTTTGAGGAATCTTTCATGGTAAACTCCCTTTATAGTCTAAATTAGTAAAGGAATCTCTAAGGAATCTCACACGGTCAATTCCCCAGATAGTCTACTACACTAGGTTCTCATGGCCCTGTGTAGGTCAACGAGCATAATAATGTAATATGTCCAAAGTAAACCTATAGAAATACTTGGATAATCATTCCACAGCATATCAAGTATGTCAAAAATACAATGGAAAATAGGCAAGGTGACCAAATGGGCTAAACAGGACCAAACTATAGTAAACATAGCATGCATCGACAAAACATCCAACGCATAGCAAATAAACCCTGTTCAAATCCATTTAACCTCCACACAAGAATACAATCATGTAAGGAAATCAACAGGGGCAACATGGTAAACACACAATACCTCGTTCTAGGGTATTGGTGGAATTTTCACATGATACTCAAAGACTTTGAACGGAAAGGCACAAACCACCTACCTTGGTGTTAGGAGATCGCTATATGTGAACCTCGAGGCTTGAATCACCTTATAACTTCAAAGATCTACAAAAAAATCTAAAACATTCAACCCACGATATCTCATGAGAGAAGAGAAATCAGAAGATGGTGTTATAGGAGATGAGAGAACTCACCGATGCAATTCCAACGCAACCAACGGTCTTCGATTTTTAGGACGGACGCACGCTCATGGGTTCGTTGAATATCTGTGGTCGTACGGAGCTCTTGGTCGAATGAGACCTAAAAGAAGAGTGTTCTAGCAATTAGACGCGACTCCGATGCGTTTAATGAAAAAAAGAAATTACATGGCATGTACTTTTGAAGTACACAGTGTGTACTCGCCATTTTCATACTCTAATTTAAGCGGCCTCCAACCACTCCCACATGAATGTGTGTGTGGCCACTACACGGCCAGCTCACGACCTCCTGTGGCAAAGCAGTACATGGCTGGTACTCATAAAGTACACGACATGTACTTTGAAAATTTCCTTAATTTCATCTTTTTCTCAAAAACAACCAGAAAAGGAAAAACATACCTGAAAAGAAGATCTAGGTTCTTACAAACTTCCCCCCTTAAATAAATTTTTCCCTTAATTTCCCTAATGTAGTGTAGAAGAAGAAACTTCAAACAGCTCTGGCCATTGGGCCCGTACATCAGCCTCCCTCTCCTAGGTCTTATCCTATACCCGCCCATGCTACCATTGAACTCATACCAGAGGAACAGACCAGCCACGAAGAAACTTTGTACTGCGATCCAGAATCGAGATAGGATTCTCCTCAAAGGATGCATCCACTTCCAACTCAACCTCCTCGGGTTGGAAAACATGAGATGGGTCTGAAAAGCAATGTCAAAGCTGAGAAACATGGAAGACGTTCTGCATAGCTCGGTACCTATGAGGTAACTGCAATAGATAGGCAACCGGCCCAACTCTCTCAAACACATCAAACAGCCCGACATACCTTGGAAAACTCTTACCCTATCTCCTAATCATCTTGTGTCCCAACCTCGGTGTAACACACAGGAAAACCTGATCCCTGACCTCAAACTCCAGAGGTCGTCTCCGCTGATCAACAAAAGACTTCTGTCGAGACGGTGCAGTAGCCATCCTCTTCCAAATCAACTCTATCTGCTCTATGGTCTCCTGAACAAGACGAGGTCCCAGAAAAGCTGTCTCTCCTACCTCCAGCCAACATAAGGGTCATCGGCATGGCCTACCGTACAAAGCCTCATAAGGTGTCATCTGAATAGTTGCTTGAAAATTATTGTTGTAAGAAAACTCTACATGAGGTATATGCTTCTCCCAAGAACCTCTAAAATCCAGAATGCATGATTGGAGCATATCCTCGAGCACCTGAATCATACTCTCGGACTGGCCATCTGTCTGGGGGTGGTAAATTGTACTCAAAAGTACCTTTGTACCCAATTCCATATAAACCCCCTGCCAGACTCGAGAAGTAAAACATGCAACCCTGTCTGAAACGATGGAGTGTGGAACTCCATGAAGATGTACAATCTCTCGGATGTACAACTGTCCCGGCTCATCAACACTGAAGGTCTCCTTAATTTTCAAGAAATGAGAAACCTTCATAAGACTTTCAATGACAACCCATACTACATCATTCCCTCAAGGAGACCTCAGGAAACTAGTCACAAAATCCATTGCGACATCATTCCACTTCCACTCGGGAATGGGTAACTGTTGTAGAAGCCCTGTAGGTCACTGATGCTCTGCCTTCACCTACTGACAAGTGAAACACCTCATGAAGAAACCAATAAAATCCCTCTTCATACCTGGCCACCAATACTGATGGTGTAGATCACGATACATCTTGGTGACGCCAGGATGAACTGCCAAAACTGAGGAATGAAAGTCCTGCATCAGCTCCTTGCGTATATCTGCAGGCACCCATATGCGCCCCTGGAAATGAAAGATCTCATCCTCTCATATGGTCCATCTAGGAATAGTGTCCTCTCCTGACACACTCTCCCTTAGGACTAGGCCTTCAGAATCTAATAGCTTCCTTATTCGAACTTGATCAATAAGAGTAGAGGTAATAGCTATAGAAGATAGAAAAGTCCACCCTTGTCTATCGTGCACCTCAAAATGCATCTCAGAGAACAGAGTCATAAGCTTTCACTCACTGCTACCCTCTTGAACTGACTGTATTTGATTCCCCCTGCTCAACGCATCATAAATAGTATTTCCTTTCCCAGGCATATAAGCAAGCTCAAAGTCAAAGGACTGAAGGTACTCGACCTACCTCCACTGCCTTAAATTCAGATCACACTGAGTGAAGATGTACTTGAGAATTTTTTGGTCAGTGAAAACCAAAAAATTATCTCCTAGAAGATAATGTCTCCAATAGATTAGGGCATGAACAATATCTTCCAACTCCAGATCATGCGTCAGGTAATTCCTCTCATGTGACCTCAACTGTCGAGACTCGTATCAGTGCTAAATTCAACTTCCCTTTAAACTCTTGAAATTCTGACTCACAAGAATCTGACCATAAGAACTTCGCACCCTTATTATTCAGACCTATCAGCAGTGCAGCTAGGTGTGAAAAGTCTTTTATGAAATTTATATATTATCCATCCATCCCTAGAAAACTTCACACCTCAAATACGTTCCTCAACTTCTCCCAGGAAACTACAGCTCTCACTTTCTCTGTGTCTACTGATACTTCTACCTCTGAGATAATATGACCCAATAAGTGAATTTGATCCATCCAAAAGTGGAACTTTGAGAGCTTAGCATATAACCGATGCTCTCTCAGTGTACTCAAAAAGATCTCAAGATGATTACATGGTCGTGTCGAGTGTGAGAGTACACCAAGATATCGTCCAGAAAAACAACCACGAAGGAATCCAAGTATAGATGGAACACTCTGTTCATTAGTGCTATGAAAACTCCAGGCACGTTTGTGAGACTGAATGGAATAACCATATACTCGTATAGACCATACCTACTCCAAAAGGCTGTAAGAGGTATATCTGATGGTCTAATGTGAAATTGATGATAACCGGATCTCAAGTCAATCTTCGAGAACACCCAGGCTCCTCGGAGCTGATCAAATAGATCATCAATCCTCGGCAAGGGATACCAGTTCTTGACCGTCAACTGCTTCAACTTCTGATATTCCACACAAAGCATGAGGGTGTCATCTTCCTTCTTTGCAAACAGGACAGGCGAACCCCAAGGAGAAGTATTGGGTTAGATGAAACCCTTTACCTGCAACTCCTCCAACTATATCTTAAGCTCCTGAAACTCTGGTGTATCCATCCTATGAGGAGGAATGGACACTGGTGCCGCTCCTGGAACAAGCTCAATCGAGAAGTCTACCTCGCACTCTAGAGGCAAACCTGAAAATTCCTCTAGAAAGGCAACTCTGAAACGATCCACCACTGGAGGAAAGTCCATTTTCAAAGTCCCTTGGTCATCCAGATATAGACTATCAGTCTGGGCTATAACTCCTCCCAACCCAAGATGCTCTGGACCCACTCTACTCATCTGGACATCTCATTCTCCCCTATGAAGAAAGGATCCACCCTCTGGTGATATGAAACTCACCTTACAACAATAACGATCAACGACTACCTAGAAGGGAACTAGCCAGCCCATTATAATAATGACATCATATCCTGTCATCTCTAGGACATAGAGGTCCAATTGAAAGTGACATCCACCAACCTCTAGTGGGAACTCCTTGCACCAACATACACTAGTCATTCTAGTTCCCAATGGTGTGTTTGGAATCAAAATATCAGAAGAGGAAAAGATGCAGAGGCCAAGGCTCTCCACAATAGTAACAGATATAAAGCTATGGGAAGCCCATGTATTGAAAAGAGAAGAAGCTAGAACTGTGGCTACTAAGATCGTACCTTGAGCTGTAGAGGTTCCAGGATCCTGCTCCTAATGGTTCTACTTCACTACAAAAGTCTGGCCTAAGCTGCGGCCCTGTGACCCTGCCTGACTGCTCTGAGCTGATCCTCCCTACTATCGCTGAAGAACCGGTGACTGACTACCACGACCATGACCTCCACCTCGACCCGAATGGCCGGAAGAACTCCAGTTCCAGATTGTTGATAAACTGGTGGCATTGCTCCTGAATGAGGAGTAATAGAAGAACCCTTGTCACCAGTTGTTGGTGAGAAGAAATGACAAAAGCACTGAAGGTGACCCATATTTCCGCAAGATCGGCACTCCACTGAGTCTCTCGGGGAACGTGGCCTTGTATTCCCTCTCTTCCCACACTAGTAGCACACCACCTAGCTACCAGAAGATGCATCCCTCCTACTCTGATCTCCTCGTGAAAACTCTCTGTGGCGCTTCCTACTATCAGGAGGAGGAATAGTAACTATGGATATTGAACCACCCTGGATCACCACTCCAGAATCCCTCAAATTCCATTTTGTGATCAGCGCCTAGTTGAAAATAGAAGATATCAAAGTCAACCTGATGATTTTCACCTGTGATCGGATGTCATGCCTCAGACCATCCTCAAACTTCCATGCAAGGAACAACTCACCACCTCCTAGAATAGGAATGAAACGCTGCATCTCTATGAAGCGAGAGGAATACTCCATAACATTAAGAGTACCCTGCTCCAGACTCATGAACTCTCAGGCTCGATCGGCCATCAAGGTCTCCAGATAGAAGTAATCATAGAAGATGAGACAAAACTCATCCCAAGCCATATTCTACGGGCTGCCCACTTGTGAGATCACATCGCACCACCTCTTGGTAAAGTCTCTAAGCATGTAGGTAGCGAGTGTCACCCTCAAATATGAAGGTATCTCCAGATGCTCTAAAATCATAAGTGTGGCTTCTATCCATGACTCTGCATCCTGGGGTCCTCCATCCCTTAAGAAAGTGGGAGGATGCTGCTGCTAAAAGACCCATGTCAATTCTACCATCAACAGGGTAGGAGGCAGTGCTCCCTGAAAGGCCTCCATCATCCTCAAAACGCCCTCTTTGAATTATGCATCAGCACCTGGGTTAGGTATAACGGCTGGTTCCAAGACTGGCACGACAGGAGGATCTGTTGGAAGTCCCTGATCATCCATGTCTGGTGTCTGATCACCGCCTGGAAATTGGCGTATAACTGGAGGACGTCTTGGTGGCATGACTCTGTAAGGTCAAGCGCACACCTTAGATCAAGATTAGTAAGGACTGAAAACTAGATGCATAAGAAGGGAGCAGGAGAAATAAAGCATTCAAGTTTTACAAAACATGACTACATAGCGTGTACAATTCATACACGGTGCGTTCCCTTAAGTCATTTACATGGGCGTGTACTCCTTCCTAAACTGTTCGTGTAACACCCCAAACACACGGCATGTTCTCCTAACACACAGCATGTACTTGAATCCTCTTCCCCTACCAGGTTCCTTCTACATGGTTAAGCCACACAGATCTCCTAAGACAAGATGACACGGTGTGTTCAAGGTAGACATGACGTGTACTAGACAAGTTACACCTGGACCATGTTGTTAGTGACACGGCCTGACACACGGCTCACACTACACAGCGTGTTCCAAATGGACATGGTGTGTACGTGAAAGGAGAACATCGAACTGTGTTGTTAGTGACACCGTCGGGTACCTGGGTTAGACTACACAGCGTGTTCAATACTGACATGGCGTGTATAACTTAAGGTTTATCCGTCTATGTTGTTAGTTACACAGGAGGGCATGTGATCAATGCTACATGGCATGCTTAACTGGTACACGGCATGTTCCCATAAGAAATTTCCCATATCGTGTCTCTTCCCACATGACTTATGACACTATTAGAGACTACACGGCGTGTACATTAAGTACACGGTGTGTACTTTAGAAAAACAGTTTCTTCTTGAATAGAAGAACACATGGCATGTAGTCAAAACTACACGGTGTGTATTCTGGGTTTCTCCAGACAGTAAGCCTCATAAACTACTCTGGGACCTAGAAAAACACCGAAATGAACATTGAAAGTTCCAAATTTCGATCTGTGGGGGCCCACACTCCCTGAAAATCAAATCTTGGAATCTTATACAGGTTATAACAAGTCAACAAGACAATGATCCACCAAATTCCAATCCATGAGGGCCCATAACACCTCAAGAACTAGAGTTTGGCGTTCATTCTAACAAAACATTACACAAAAATTCTCTATCAAATAGAAGGTATTTTTATCAAGGCATCTATCACAAAAACATGCATTTTATACACAACATCTATCTCAACAACATGCAATTTCTAATACATCCTAGACGGCATAGAAAGAATGCATGACATGTGATTTCTAGCAAGTGCCTATATGATGAATGAGATGGAATACCCTCATCTCATCGGGTTTCAATAGAAATAGAACCTCAATAACATTAACGGTAACAACACAAAACATGTGAATCACCCAACAGTGAAAATCAAATCAACCATAAGTTGAAGAACCAGAAAAATTGCATTAAATGAGGTAGATTGGATTTTCCCTATACACGGGTTAGCTACTCCCGGGCACAGCTTATTACCAAGTATTTATTCCATCCTATCCCTGGATAAAGGCTCCAAATAGTAAATCAAGAGAAAATAATTCCTCTAATACAACTTTGTAATGTCCTAGTTCCAGAATCCACCTAGAGGCGCCCCATACTCGGTTGGTCACAAGGCCTCAAGTGCATTTCCCCAAATGCCAGAGGCTTCCGACTAGCAGTGAGGGCCTTGGGTGTGATAGTAGGGAAACTATGCCCTCATTGGCAGAGTAACACAGTGGAAGAGAAACAAATATACAATAGCATAAGCAGTAAATATCCAACAATAGTAAACAGAGGGAGACTGAAATAATAAACAACTGGAGCACATTTATATAAAATGATGCATGATGAATATGTCTAGGAAAACATCCAAACAAGTCACAATTTTGAATACCACCAGTACTAAACCAAAGTACAAAATAAATAGATAAACATCTCCTCAGCATCGCAAGCCTAATCTTGGTCTCATGCTCTCTATCTCCACAACTAGTCAAGTACCCAAAGTAGAAGGGCTCTTACCCTTATCTATACTTGTAACAATATAATCTATTTGGGACCAAAAGAATGGCTCAAATATGTCACGACCCGTCCTCGGGGCCCGTGCCGTGACTACCCCAAGCCCGCCTTCCATAGGCCAGGGGCTGGAGACTAGCACCAAGGCGTAAATCCCGGTAAAAAAGGGAAGGCATTGCCTTTGTATGGTAAACAAGCACCACAGAGTAAGCAAGCGGAAAAGTAAACACTAAGTAAAAACAGATTACAACTGTAAGTGCAGAAAGTAAGTGGGCCAGTATACAAACCCAAACTGAAAGTAAAGTACAACTCGAAAGGGAAAACAACAACTAAAAAGTAAAAGCCGCTACGCCGAGCTGTCCACTGGAAATCCCACCTGAATGGTGGGTACAGATAGCTCCACTGCTCCTCAGTCCCACCATCCGCTCCGAGTACATCCCACCCAGTGGTCCACCTCCAGGTACCGTCCTGCTCTGCAAGCCTCAACCACGATCAACATTGTCCGTCGTCTGCAACCAATACAACGTAGTGCGGGCATAGCCTATGTAGGGGTGAGTATAAGCTACTCAGTAGGGACCCCGAGACCCCCGAAGGTCTCCCAAAATCACAAAGGATAAACTACAAAGGAAAGTTACAATCATGAAGTAACAACCGACACTGCTTAGGTATATGCCAATACATATACCTAAGTCATCAATTCCAATACGCTCTAACCTCCGATCACAAGTACAACCCAGTCCACACAGGAAGGTATACGTATTCCACACAGGAAAGCAAAATGTAATCCACCCAGGATAGCACAACACAATCCACACAGGAAGGCAAACAGGATTCAGCTCACACAGGTACACATCATTTGCAAAGAAAGAGAGATGATCAGATGTAGTCACTGATTAATCTTATTGGGACCCACGTAGGATACAAGCACTTTTGACATCGTCGTCAAACCTACAGAGGATTCCGATACAATTTCCTTCATCGTCGAACTCACATAGGATTCCAGTACGATAGTCTTCATCGTCGAACCCACATAGGATTCCAGTACGATTGTCTCCATCGTCGAACCCACATAGGATTCCAGTACGATTGACTTCATCGTCGAACCCACATAGGATTCCAGTACGATAGTCTTTATCGTCGAACCCACATAGGATTCCAATACGATAGTCTTTATCGTCGAAGCAGTTGTAGCCAGCTCTAGGGTTCCCGCACACAGCAAGCTCGTTCAGGAGGGTCCGCTCCATGAGCCGAGAGGCTGATACATCAACTGACACATAGTCCAGATTTGATGTATCCAAAAGTTCCGTATCGTCAATAGGAACTCAACGTCGCAGACGGCGCGTCAATCGGACGCCCGGTCTGAGAGTTATTGGCTTTTTCGTCCCAGGGGCCCGGTTGGTTTTTAAGACAAAACCAACCCGACTGTACTCCACCTGCGTCCAAACCTCAGGCGGAGTATGCAAAAAGATCCGTCTCACGAAGAGGAAACCAACAAAGTCGACGGCACGTCAATCGGACGTCCGTAGCTCAAGATATGAGTGTTTCCGCTCCGAGGGCCCGGTTGGTTTCGTGTACGAACCTACCCGGCCGAACTCAAAGTATTCCGAAACCTTGAGTGCGATATACCGAAACGACCGTCTCTTTCCAAGGATCGTTTCGCCGCTGACGGCGCATCGATCGGATGTCCGTAGCCCGAGTTATGGGCAATTGAACCCAAAAGGTCCGAAAATGGTGGTTTCAGGCCCGAACCGACCCGGCCTGAGACCCCCCGGTCGGCCCGAACCAGGTCGACCCGCCACGGGTCCGGGTCGGCCTAGCCCGGCCAGACGGCAGGTCCGGCTGGGCACGGCGCACCCAGCGTGCTGCCCAGCTCGGCCGAAGGCCGAGCCATTTTGAAAAAGGGGGGGGGGGGCGCCTGCCCCCCTTTATTTTACTAACGGCGCGGCATTATGCCGCACCTTTGATGAAAACGGCCCCCACGTGGGGGCCCACCGAAATTGACACCACCGGGGGTTTCAACCCCCAGTTCTTCCGGAACTCGGCCGGCCTAATTTCGGCCGTTACTTCACACGCGGGGCCCTCAGGGTCCCATCTCCAGATCACCCGCGGCCGGAAAAACCGGCCGCTTGCTGAACCGCCACGGCACACCCACGACGGGCTCCTCCGGTGGCGCGCCGGTGCCACCACGCCGAGGTGGCGCACGGCCGCCTCCTTCTGCGGACCACCGGACGCACTCCGGTGGTCCGATTCGCTTGCGGTCTTCGCCGGCAGTCTTCTCGGATCAAGATCTTCAGAATGGATGCCTCAAAACTCCAATACGGGTCCGCTTTCTCGTTGTCGCCAAAACCGCACATCAAAAACAAACTGCGGAGGGTTGTCGGGCCGTGTTCATTCGGCCCGCACCCTCCGCGTTAAGCGATATCAATTGGAAAATAAAACATTTGTTCCCAACAAATTATTGAGCACATACTTAACCATGAAATTAGACGACACCCAACAAAAGTAACCCCGCATGGACAAATGGTCCGCGGATCAACCGGGTAATGGTGGGTCCGCGCTCGTCGTTCTTTTCTCAAGGTTAATAGGAAACAAATAAAATTCCCCTACCTCGGTTTCAAGAACGGTGAACGTCGACGAGCCGCAGAAGATGAGCGTCGCGGAGCGAGGATTTAAAGACGTTGATAGAGATTTCGTCGCGGAAAACCGTCGCGGAAGAAGAACGTCGTGGAAGAAGTTCTCCGAATTCTTCGGCGGAGATGTTCTTCGCTAAGGACGGTGTTCTTCATCGGAGTCCGAGGTGTTCTTCACGTTCTTCATCGAAGAAGAAGGTGTTCTTCCCAAAATCTCTCAATGACAAAACTCTAACAACCAAAATAAATTAAGCCTCCCACTTATTTTATTAACCCAACATAGTTTTTTTTGAATTTCAAGAGTTTGAAAATTCAAAACCCACATTTAACTAACTTAAGTTATTAACATAAGATGTTATAAAATTAATGAGGTGATAAGTTAGCAAAACTTAAATGGGGGGTTTAGAGGGGTTAGGAAAGTGAGGGGTTGGGCTCGTGTGGCTCCCACTCTAACTTATCCTCTCAAGGTTGGTTATTACAAGTGGGTCCCACCCCCAACATCCTTACTTAGGATAAAACTTCCAAGTGGGAAAAAATAAAAAAAAATTTATTTTTATTTTCAACTACCACAAAAATTAATAACTCTCCTCGTGTAAACGCAACTCCGAAACAGGAGTTCCTAAGCAATTATCGGTGTTGTGGTTCCATCGGTGCCCTCGGAATTTGATTCCGGGCACCGCTTCAAAAGTTAGAAATTCTCGCTCGTTCGTTCACTGAACATACCCGAGCTAAACTTTGGATAGAAATTCCGGGCACACCGGGCCTCGGAATCAAGTTCCGTCTAAAACCGTGTTCTTGTAAAATTCAAAAGAAAATTAAAAAAAATTCCCTTGAATTTTACGGGTCTTTACATTACTCCCACCTCAGGGCTTTACATCCCCGTAAAGATACATCGAAAACTAGGGAAACAAATCAGGGTACTGAGCACGCTTCTGAGCCTCCCACTCCCAAGTGCTATCTTGGAGGTTCCCGTGCTGCCATCTGATGTGCACTAGAGGAATCGACCATCCACATAGGACCCTCTCTTTTCGATCCTCGATCTCCACTGGGACCTCCGCAAAAGTCGCCCCATCATCGACGTCAAGCTCCCCATGGTCAATGATATGCGTCGGGTCGTGCACGTATCTCCTCAGCTGAGATACGTGGAAGACGTCGTGCACCCGGTGCAACTGAGGTGGTAGAGCCAGATGATAAGCCACCTCGCCAATCCTGCTGAGGACTTGGAACGGTCTGATGAAGCGTGGAGACAACTTGCCGCCTCGGCCAAATCTCTGTAATCCACGTCGAGGTGAGACACGCAAGAAGACATGGTCGCCATCCTCGAACTCTAGTGGCCTCCGCCTCCTGTCAGCATAAGACTTCTGCCGGCTCTGAGCTATCCTCATCCGTTCCTGGATGATCTGGACCTTCTCTGGTCCTACAAGAGCTGCTGTGATTTCTTCTTTGCCGATAAGAGAAATACGGTCTCATCCCCTGGATGAACCACGTTCTTTGCCTAATACAGTCAATACCGACATGGATGATACTAATCCATACCATGGATGACGTCGTAAGGCCTCGACACTACTACCAAGAGATCCAACCGTTACTCTCGCCTCCAAGAGTTGAGTCACACTGTCGGCATCAGTGTGTGGTCACTGGGTCTCCTCCAGTAGGTATCTCAAAGTGAGGGTCAAGTCAACGGTTTTTAAACCGGAACCTCTTAGTAACAACACAAAGAGAGGATAGGAAGGTAAACGCCAAAAGAAAGGTGTCTTTTATTACTGCAGCTCAAGTACAAAGACACAAAACACCTACAAACAAACATCAACAACGCTAGAAGAAAAATAAACTAACGTCTCCAGGTCTGGAGCTAGTCCCGCTCCTGTTCATCTGCTCCCTGAGCTCCACGATCGTAGGCCTTGGCTGCCTGAAGCTGAGGTCTCTCATGTCCACCTGTTCCCTGCGGTCGGGGTGGTCTCTCAGGTGGTGGTGGTGGTAAGGCCTCAAAGTGTCGTCCACCACCCGCTGCTCGGCCAGCTCCTCTTCCACGCCCGCCTGCTCCCTGCGGACCGTCATGGTCGAACCTTTGCTTGGGAGGTCCTTCTACCGCCTGTTGTTCATCAGCAGGATGAGTCGGGCAGTCTCGAGCCATGTGACCTTGCCCGCCGCATGCGTAGCATTGCCTGCTCTTTGAGTAGCTGGATCTCCTTCTTGTGCCACGCACAACCGAACCATCACCCTGAGATTTCCCATTTGAAGGCCTGGCCCGCTTAGACCTCTGTGTCACCTGTCGACTGCCAGCTGCAGAAGACTCCACTACGGGTCATCCTACGGAGGGTCCTGCCGATGGTTCCTGCTCGGCGAGGAAACTCGCCACTAAAAGGGCTCTCTCCAACACCTCTGTCTGTGTCAGAATTTTGAGGGAGATCATCAAGGCCCTGATCTCATGCCTCAGTCCCTGCTCGAAGGTCCGGTCCCGGAAGAACGGATCTCGTACCATATCGGTGGAGTAGCGATAGAGATCAGTGAATCTCACCGAGTACTGGGTGACCGTCATGCTGCCCTGCCGCAGCTGAAGAAGCTCCTGAATGCGCACTGCACGGTGGGTGGCTGGGACAAACTCTGAGCGGAAGAGGCTCTCAAAGTCTGTCCAGAGTAGAGATGCCTCATCGTGTACCTGGAGCATCAAGCTCCACCATCGGCCCGCTGCTGCGTGCAGTAGGCTCGCAGCGAGGATCACCATGAGGTCTGTTGGTGTCCTCACTAGCCTAAAAACTCGTACGACTGCCTCCAGCCAGTCCTCGGCTTCCTGGGGGTTCGTCTCCCCGCGGAACCTGGGCGGTCGCTGGCGCTGGAACTCATGCAGTGCACTGAGGCGACGTGCATTATCAGCGGCTGGGGCTGGAAGCATCGGTGGATCGGCGGGTAAATCTACCGCCGGTGCCACTGCTGACAGAGGGCCCTGCACCAAGGCCTCATCACTCGGTGGGCTGTTGTCATGCTCGACTCTCGGAACTCTAGCTGGCTGCTGTAGTGGGGCCATTCTGAAAAGGAAACAGGTGCGCCATGGTCAGAACAGTATACCTTGTGAGCTGATACAAAGTAATCACAAAGAAAACTTGAAACACACATGCAATCAATGTTTTCGTGTATTAAGTCGGAAATCAGAAGTCAGGGTCCTGGTGTACGGATACGTCGGTCGCCGCACCAACACTGGACTCCCTGGACTGATAACCACACCCAATACGCTTAACACTATTTCTTCACATAGAAAAATATCAGAGTCTGCGGTAGAACCGAACTCCTCTGATACCAATTTGTCACGACCCGTCCTCGGGGCCCGTGCTGTGACTACCCCAAGCCCGCCTTCCATAGGCCAGGGGCTGGTGACTAGCACCAAGGCATAAATCCCGGTAAAAAAGGGAATGCATTTCATTTTTATGGTAAACAAGCACCACAGAGTAAGCAAGCGGAAAAGTAAACACTAAGTAAAAACAGAGTACAACTGTATGTGCGGAAAGTAAGTGGGCCAGTATACAAACCCAAACTGAAAGTAAAGTACAACTCGAAAGGGAAAATAGAAATTGAAAAGTAAAAGCCGCTACGCCGAGCTGTCCACTGGAAATCCCACCTGAAGGGTGGGTACAGATAGCTCAGCTGCTCCACGGTCCCACCATCTGCTCCGAGTACGTCCCGCCCAGTGGTCCACCTCCAGGTATCGTCCTGCTCTGCAAGCCTCAACCACGATCAACGTTGTCCGTCGTCTGCAACCAACACAACGTAGTGCTGGCATAGCCCGTGCAGGGGTGAGTATAAGCTACTCAGCAGGGACCCCGAGACCCCCGAAGGTCTCCCAAAATCACAAAGGATAAACAACAAAGTAAAGTTACAATCACGAAGTAACAACGGACACTGCTTAGGTATATGCCCATACATATACCTAAGTCATCAATTCCAATACGCTCCAACCTCCGAGCCCAAGTACAACCCAGTCCACACAGGAAGGTATACGTATTCCACACAGGAAAGCAAAACGTAATCCACCCAGGATAGCACAACACAATCCACACAGGAAGGCAAACAGGATTTAGCTCACACAGGTACACATCATTTTTAAAGCAAGAGAGATGATCAGATGTAGTCACTGATTCGTCTTACTGGGACCCACGTAGGACACAAGAACTGTTGACATCGTCGTCGAACCCACAGAGGATTCCGATACAATTTCCTTCATCGTTGAACCCACATAGGATTCCAGTACGATAGTCTTCATCGTCGAACCCACATAGGATTCCAGTACGATTGTCTTCATCGTCGAACCCACATAGGATTCCAGTATGATTGTCTTCATCGTCGAACCCACATAGGATTCCAATACGACAGTATTTATCGTCGAACCCACATAGGATTCCAGTACGATAGTCTTTATCATCGAAGCAGTTGCAGCCAGCTCTAGGGTTCCCGCACACAGCAAGCTCGTTCAGGAGGGTCCGCTCTATGAGCTGAGAGGCTGATACATCAACTGACACATAGTCCAGAGTTGATTTATCCAAAAGTTCCGTATCGTCAACAGGAACTCAACGTCGCAGATGGCGCGTCAATCGGACGCCCGGTCTGAGAGTTATTGGCTTTTTCGTCCCAGGGGCCCGGTTGGTTTTTAAGTCAAAACCAACCCGACTTTACTCCACCTGCGTCCAAACCTCAGACGGAATATGCCAAAAGATCCGTCTCACTAAGAGGAAACCAACAAAGTTGACGGCACGTCAATCGGACGTCCGTAGCTCAAGATATGAGTGTTTCCGCTCCGAGGGCCCGGTTGGTTTCGTGTACGAACCAACCCGGCCGAACTCAAAGTATTCCGAAACCTTGAGTGTGATATACCGAAACGACCTTCTCATTCCAAGGATCGCGTCACCGCTGACAGCGCATCGATCGGAGGTCCGTATCCTGAGTTATGGGAAATTGAACCCAAACAGTCCGAAAATGGGGGTTTCGGGCCCGAACCGACCCGGCCTGAGACCCCCCGGTCGGCCCGAACCGGGTCGACCCGCCCCGGTTCTGGGTCAGCCCGGCCTGGCAGACCGTCCAGGCGGGCGGTCCGACTGGGCACGGCGCCCCCAGCGCGCTGCCCGGCTCGGCCGAAGGCCGAGCCATTTTGAAATAAAAGGGGGGGGGGGGTGCCTGCCCCCCTTTATTTTACTAACGGCGCGGCATTATGCCGCACCTTTCATGAAAACGGCCCCCCACATGGGGGACCACCAAAATTGACACCACCGGGGTTTTCAACCCCCGGTTCCTCCGGAACTCGGTCGGCCGTTACTTCACACGCGGGACCCTCAGGGTCCCGCCTCCAGATCACCTGCGGCCGGAAAAACCGGTCGCTTGCTGAACCGCCGCGGCACAGCCGCGGCGGGCTCCTCCGTCGGCGCGCCGCCGCGCCGAGGTGGTGCTCGGCCGCCACCTTCTGTGGACCACCGGACGCGCTCCGGTGGTCCGATTCACTTGCGGTCTTTGCCGGCAGTCTTCTCAGATCAAGATCTTCAGAATTGATGCCTCAAAACTCCAATACGAGTCCGCTTTCTCGTCGTCGCCAAAACCGCGCATCAAAAACAAATTGCGGAGGGTTGTCGGGCCGTGTTCGTTCGGCCCGCGCCCTCCGCGTTAAGAGATATCAATTGGCAAATCAAACATTTGTTCCCAACAAATTATTGAGCACATACTTAACCATGAAATTAGACGACACCCAACAAAAGTAACCCCGCATGGACGAACGGTCCGCGGATCAACCGGGTAATGGTTGGTCCGCGCTCGTCATTCTTTTCTCAAGTTTAAGAGGAAACAAATAAAATTCCCCTACCTCGGTTTCAAGAACAGTGCACGTCGACGATCCACGGAAGACGAGCGTCGCGGAGCGAGGATTTGAAGACGTTGACAGAGATTTCGTCGCGGGAAACCATCGCAGAAGAAGAACATCGTGGAAGAAGTTCTTCGCGTTCTTCGGCGGAGATGTTCTTCGCTAAGGACGGTGTTCTTCATCAGAGTCTGAGGTGTTCTTCACGTTCTTCGTCGAAGAAGAAGGTGTTCTTCCCAAAATCTCTCAATGACAAAACTCTAACAACCAAAATAAAATAAGCCTCCCACTTATTTTATTAACCCAACATAGTTTTTTTTTGAATTTCAAGAGTTTGAAAATTCAAAACCCACATTTAACTCACTTAAGTTATTAACATAAGATGTTATAAAATTAATTAGGAGATAAGTTAGCAAAACTTAAATGGGGGGTTTAGAGGGGTTAGGAAAGTGAGGGGTTGGGCTCGTGTGGGTCCAACCCTACCTTATCCTCTCAATGTTGGTTATTACAAGTGGGTCCCACCCCCAACATCCTTACTTAGGATAAAACATCCAAGTGGGAAAAAAATAAAAAAAATTAAATTTTTATTTTCAACTACCACAAAAATTAATAACTCCCCTTGTGTAAATGCAACTCCGAAACAGGAGTTCCTAAGCAATTACCGGTGTTGCGGTTCCATCAGTGCCCTCAGAATTCGATTCCGGGTACCGGTTCAAAAGTTAGAAATTCCCGCTCGTTCGTTCACTGAACGTACCCGAGATAAACTTCGGATAGAAATTCCGGGCACACCGGGCCTCAGAATCAAGTGTCGTCTGAAACCGCGTTCTTGTAAAATTCCAAAGAAAATTAAGAAAAAATTTCCCTTGAATTTTACGGGTCTTTACAAAATAGGGTGTGAGACCAAATCTCAGTAGGAAACCACCTGAAGATCTATTCCTAATAGTCAGTGAATATATGGAAGGTAAAGTACAGAAAATAGTAAATAGGAAAGTACTCAGTAGTAAAAAATCCACAGTTTCAATATCAAACAATAGAAAACAAATATCTAAACACAAACAGGTAACCCTCAGGGAAGTACTCACAGCCATCCCCTCTGGTCCTACCTAATAAGTACAAGCATCCCTCTAGGTAGTGCACATGGCCTAACCCCTCTGGTTCAATCATAATAATTCATAAATACTCTCTGAGGAAGCACTCACAGTAAAATCCCCTTATAGTATAATGTAGTCAGGAACTCTCTGAGGAAGCTCACACGGTCAATTCCCCCTATATCCCCAAGGTCAATGACTCTCTAAGGAGGCTGACTTGGTCAATTCCCCTTATAACCTAGGTCATTCCAAGTAACTCAAAGACTCTCTGAGGAAGCTCAATCGGTAAATTCCCCTTATAGTCTAGAGTAATCAAGGTAATTCAAAGTAAAACAAAGACTCTCTAAGGAATCTCGCATGGTCAATTCCCATTATAGTCTAAAGTATTCAAAGACTCCCTAAGGAAGCTCGCATTGTCAATTCCCCTTATAATGTACTACACTAGGTTCTCATGGCCCTGTGTAGGTCAACAAGCATAACAATGAAATATGTCCAAAGTAAACCTACAGAACTACTTGGATAATCAGTCTACAACATATCAATCATGTCATAAATACCAATATTTCACCCTACAACTCTAGGCATGGAAAACAGGCAAGGCGTCCAAATAGGATAAACAGGACCAAATAGTCGTAAACAGAGAATGCATGGGAAAAACATCCAAAGAATTGAAAATCGACCCTATTAACATCAATTTAACCTCTACATAAGCATACAAACATGGCAGGAAATCAACAGGGGAAAAACGGTAAACACACAATACCCTATTCAAGGGTATTGGTGGAATTTGCACATAATACTCAAAGACTTTGAATGTAAAGGCACAAACTACCTACCTTGGTGTTAGGATATTTCTATATGTGAAACTCTATGCTTGAATCACCTTAGAATGTTGAATATGTACAAAAACATCTAAAACGTTCAACCCATGATTTCTCATGAGAGAAGAGAAATCAGAAGATGGTGATCTAGGAGAAGAGAGAAATCACCGATTTTATTCCAACACAACTGATGGTGTTCAATTCGGAGGACAGACACACGCTCAGGGGTTCGTTGAAGATATGTGGCTATATGGAGCTCTCAGTCGAACGAGACCTAAAAGAAGAGCATTCTTGCGATTAGACGCGACCCCGGTGCATTTAATGGAAAAAAATTTACACGGCATGTACTCAACATTTCCATACTCCGATTTAAGCGGCCTCCAAACCACCCCCACACGGCCATGTGTGTGTCCACTACATGTCC
The DNA here is from genome assembly GCA_963277665.1 of Viscum album. Lineage (NCBI taxonomy): Eukaryota > Viridiplantae > Streptophyta > Magnoliopsida > Santalales > Viscaceae > Viscum > Viscum album. The sequence goes on from OY728150.1 coordinate 940,026,408, forward strand.
AGCGCACTACCTCCTGTGACAAATCAGTACACGGCGTGTACTCATAAAGTATACATCCTGTACTTTGAAACTTTCAACAATTTCCTCTTTTTCTCAAAAAACGACCAGAAAAGGAAAAATATACCTGAAAAGAAGATATGGGTTCTTACAGGTGATGCAGAGAGGCACCAGGTAGTGCAGAAGCATGCATGGAGTAGATTATGTGCTCTTTTCGCGGAGACACCTATGGCCAATTTTATTGATGAGACTGAAACTTTTCAGCGATTATTCAGTGATCTAGGTTTCAAAGGATTCAATTATCAGCACTTACACCTCCTCATCTACCAAATCTTCATTTTCCAAGAAGTCGTTGCCTCGTTTGTGGACAAGTTGTCCAAGTTCAATTCTTCCCATCATCAGGTGATGACCTTCTGAGATGTTTTGGAAGAACTCGATCACTTAACGATCAAGGAGGTGAAGGCTTGTGATTTTGTGGACACCCAAACGGAATAATTTGGGGAGTGTGAGGACCATACAACAAGATTTATGGTTCAATTGTCCTATTCGTGTGCTAACTATGAAGCCATCAAGAAGAAAGGGCGGGACCATAAGGTCGTTCTAGAGCAGGTGTGTCTAACGATCAAGGATGAAATGGAGGAGAGAGATTCTTTAGAGAAAACTATTTATGGCCTGCAGTAATCACTTTACATCCTTATAGAAAGGGAAAACCAATCCTCGTTATAGCTCCATCCCACATCATGTTATATACTCTTCCTTTTTTATACTTTAGAGAGACTTTGGACTGGGGATGTTCCTCCATTTTTGTTGAACTCAGTGAAATAGATTTTCCTTTAACTCCTTTTTATTTTCCTTTTCTTGTCATGTCAATTGATCATAATCAATCATATAAACATAATTTTGATCAGGTATAAATCCTTAAACCATGACCAGTAAACTGAAATAATCGACTTGGACCCTATTTTTTTCTGATATGTGGGACTCAGTGAGCGTAGTTTGACTATTTCTGAGGTTTTATGGAACACCTCACAAAAATTTATGTATTTTTCATTGTTACCCTAATTTGTGCCTGAGCCTTCTTGGTACGAGCTTAGCGGGCATAACTTGACTTTATCTTAGGATGCCCATCGCAAGTTTTTGACCTAATAAGCTTTACATCTCTTTTGATGGCTCAACGTTTTTAACAAACTAATACTCGAATTTTTCTTAGAGGTGCCTTTTTTGGATTTTCCCTATGGTGATTATGGAATCTTTTTCAGGGGAAATTTACATTCCTATCAATCAGAATTACTAATGATGTTTTAGGTCGAAGAAATTTGACCAAACTTAATGGGGTAGGGGTCTCAATTCTGGAGTCGTCATCAAGTAATGTTCTAATATCCTTCAGACAATGGATTAAAGACTTTTCTTGACCCAAATTTTTTGAATTCTAGAAATGAATGTGACTCAAAGGCCATTTTAGGAATAAAAATATAGGAAAGGACTCTCCTAAGAATTAATTTTCCTTTGATTGATCATCGTTTTGTATGAGATATATTCATAGCCACCGAGGCATGATGTACATAGTCAAACAAAGGTTTCTGCAGGACACTGACCTCCCATTTCTAATGTCCTAGTAGGGTTATGTAACATTTTGAATTTATTTTGATGTTGGGAGCCACATCAGATGTCTGGCCTGAGTAGTGGTGTCTGAAAATATTAGGGACAATGATATAGGATTTGAATGGTAAAATTTTTCTACACAGTTCTTACTTACGTAAGGGAGAGCTGGTGAATGGTCAGTTTAGTTAGAAGTATTTTTTATGTTAGGTTAATTTGGAAAGAAGAAGTTATGTAAGCTGTTATCCAGAATTTTTTCAAATCTTGGGGGTGATAGGATATGAATGTCATCCAAGCATATGGAAATTGGAAAGGAGTCTCCTGAGAATTAATTTTCCTTTGATTGATAATTGTTTTGTAGGTGGTATATGCAGAACCTCTAGGGCATGATGTGAATAGTCAAACAAAGGTGTCCACATGACACTGACCTTCAATCTTTTATGACTATGAAGGATTATGGATATTGGGAAAATCTAAATATGGTATGTGACCTTTGACAAGGGGTGTACCTGAACACGGGGGGAATTTTAACCGAACTTTTTTAGGGAAACCCATAAATGAGTGGGGTCACTCTTCTTTTGTATGAAGATAAACTTCACGTATATGGATGGGGTATCTTTAGAAACCTCAAAAGGGACTATAGATGAATCAGTCCCGTATGTTCTAATATATCCAAGATGTGTATAGGGAGGAAAATGTAAACCATGACTTTGAGGTCTCTTGAATCGAGAGGGGTGGAATGAGGCTTGGAATCCATTAGGCGTACTGAGATATGAGATGACTCTCTTGGGGAAAAATTTCCCTTGATTGACGGCCATTTTTGTGGGAAACATATGTAGATCCACTGAAGAATGATGTGCATAGTCAAAAAAGGTGTCCATAGGACACTGGCCTTTTGTCTCAAATGGACTTGAATGATTATGGGGATTCAAGACTGCTCAGATCATGGAGTTTGAGGTATGGAAGGAGTGTATCCAGACATATTGGAAACATTTGGTCTGAGATTTACTCATGGAATTAGGTATCCCTTATGTTGATTTGGTTAATATATAGGGTGAGCCATTCATCCCATCTTTGTGGTACCTAGTCATTTAATGTCACATGGCCAGGACATGGGGTCCCTATCAGGGACAGGAACCGTGACATTCCTTTTAGGGTTGTGCTGCTAGGACAAAATTCCTGGGATGTTTTTCCATAATGTCACGGTGCATCTCTTTCTAAGATCCCTAATCTCACATGATCTATGCTCGGTGTGAGAAATAAGGAATTACAGGGATTTTGGTTCATTACCTAAGAACAACAAAAATCAATATTAGAGGGTACTTTAAGATTAATCCAATGCTATGCAGTTTAACATCATACAGCAAGGACGATTTTGGCCTTGCAGTTTAATGTCATGTGGTGAGGACATGATGTTGTGTAGTTTAGAGTCATGCAGTGAAGACAATTATGTTGACATAAATATCTTTTTTAGTTAATCATAATAAGGATGTTTTGGCATTCCTAAGAAGTGAGTGATGATAAAAGGTTTAAACCATAGTCCCAGGGGTAATTTTAATGAGGAGGAATGACATGGGGCTTGGAATCCATTGGGTGTACTAAGATGGGAGAGGACTCTAATGGGGGTAAATTTTCCTTTGATTAATGACCATTTTTGTGGACAACATATGAAGAGGCACCGAGGCATGATGTGCATAGTCAAACAAAGGTGTATGTAGGACACTGGCCATCCGTCTCAGATGGACTTGAATGATTATGGGGATCCAATTTTTCCCAGAATATGGAGTTTTAAAAATAGTAATGATGTTCCTGGGAACGTAAATGATACCCAAACCGTTACTAACTGTGAACTACTAGAGATTCCAGATAATTCGGGATCGTATGTATAGGGGGAAGCATGATCTTTCAAATTCTCATGAGTGATGGGCATGTGTGGGATCTCTTGAAAATGAGAACTGGGCCACATGCAACTCTTGAAGAATTTTGCATTTTATTATCATGTGATTAGGACCTTTCATGGAATCCCCATACAAGTCTGACCTACGCACAGGGAAAGGGGCATTTTTTATGGTGGCTATGTCGGGATTCCAAATTTGTGCATCACTACATATCCTACAGCAGTAATAATCAAGCTTCATGTAGTTATGAACGTTCCTTGTACTGATCTGGCTCGGTCATAGGGGTAGGGGAATTTTCGTTCTATCCATCACAGTTTCCAGGTCTGCCATGTTACATTATAGTTTTCTTTCATAAGAGAACCCTACCACTGATCCTAATCTCACATAATCGATGTGAGAAACAAGGGGAGATAAGGATTTACCTTAAAAATATGGGGAGATTGAGGGAATGATGGAGGCATTTTTTTATGGTGGGGGTTGGGCCAAGCTCGAGGGTCGAGGCATCGCTATGTATCCTGCGAGGGCAGGAATCAATCTGTATGTAGTTCTGTGAGAGATCATGCAGTTTATTATCATACTATTAGGATTATTTGTGTCATGTATTTTAATGTCTTATAGTGAGGACATGAGGCACAGTTTAATGTCATGTTTCGGGGAAGAGTTCCTTATTGTTTAACATCATGTGGAAGGGACAATGACTCATAGTTTAAGGTCTTAAAGTTTGGACCATGACATGGGGTGGGGGTATTATAACTCATATTTTAGGGTCATAGATCTTGGACCATGGATAATACCATACATTTTACCATCATGTCGGTTAGGAAAACAACTCATAGTTTAGGGTCATAGATTTTGGACCATGGCTTCATGGCATTACCACTCATAGTTTAAGGTCTTAGAGTTTGGACCATGGCTTCATGGTATTAACGTTCATAGTTTAAGGTATTAGAGTTTGGAACATGGATTCATAGTATTACCACTCATATTTTAAGGTAATAGAGTTTGGACTATAGATTCATGGTATTACCACTCATAGTTTAAGGTGTTATAGTTTAGACCATGTATGGGCATTGATGTCCCGTGAATTACTTCTTCAGAAAATTTTCATTTGTGGGAGCCATGATGAGATATCTGTACATTAATATTAGGGTGTTTACTTCATTGGAATAGAACTTATATATGACATATGGTCCTTCCCACTTTGGTTCAAGATTTAGGGGCTTCTTCTTGAGTATCATCAGGGTTCTGAGGACTAACTCTATTTCTCCTTTGAGGAAAGATCGGAGGCGAACCTTTTTGTTGAAGGCTCGTGCAATCCGATTTCAGTAAATTTCCAAATGGTGTAGAGTGTGCATCCTTTTTTCATCAAGATGCTTCAACTCATCAATCTGTATCTAGGATTGTTCATCCATGTAAATTTGATCGCAAATGGGCACATGAAGTGATGGAACTTGGATTTTGATAGGCTAAATCACTTATGCACCGTATACCATTGAGTACGGGGTTTCTCGAGTGGTGGTGCGAGTCATGGTTTGGTAATCCCATAAAGCATGAAAGAGCTTGTCTGGCCATGATTTCTTATCCTTATCAACCATATTTTGGAGTATGTTGGGTAGATTCTTTTTTAAATCCTCTATCTTCCCATTGGATACCACATAATATCGGGATGAATGGCTGGCTTTGATTCCATACTCCTGATGTAACTTGTCTAACTCAACAGAGCAGAATTCGGTGCTGTTTTCTGTCAGTATTTTATGAGGGACACCAAATATAGTAAGGATGTTGGCCTTCATAAATCTAATTATGTTTTTCCCCGACTTCTTTAAGGGGTATGGATTTGGCCCATTTGGAAAATAAGTCGGTCCCTATGACTATGAACATGAATTGTCTAGATGTGGTGGGAGGATATGGTCACACAACATCCGTCCCCCAGGCATAAAATGGCTAGGATTACTTAGCGGAATGAAGTAAATTTGGGGGTTAGTGAATGAAATTGGCATGGACTTGTAAGGAATGGTACTTCTTGGTGAATATGGAACAATCTTTTATCATAGTGGGCTAGTAATACCCAAGCCTTTGAATTTGGTGAGAGATCCTAGTTACTAATTAGTGCGCTCCACAAGATCCGGCATGCACTTCTTTCATGATGGAATAAATCTATTCACTATCAATGCACCTAATAAGGACTCCGTCAAGGCCTCTTTTATAGAGAACATTTTCTTGGTTTACCCCATTTTACAAGGAAAAAATTGACTATCGTCTTCGTACATGTTCCCTTCTATCCCTATCTGGTGGGATTTCTTCGTTCCAAAGGTAATTTGAAATGGACATCATCCAGCCGGTGGTGAGACCATAAGGCTCAGAAATGGGTCTATTTTAATTTATTTTCTTCGTATTTCTCTGGACAAATGGAAAGACCATCCAGAAGTGGGAAATGCTAATGATGGTTTCATCCTGGTCTGGATCGGCCAAGGTTGTGGTTGCATTTGAAAAAGCATCAACTTGGGAATTTTGTGACTGGGGGACATAAGTCAATGTTTGTTCTGATGGGAATTCTTCCATTAGTTCTCAAACATAGTTCATCAAGGGGACCAGTAATTCTTTCTTAATGGAATAGTCACCACTAACCTATTTTATGATGATCTTTGGATCACCCTTTATTTTTAGTTGTTTGGATTACACATGAAGTGTCAGTTCTAGGCCTGTAATGAGAGCTTGTTATTCTGCTTCATTATTTTTACACCCTTTCAAAATAAGGAAAGAGTAAGGCAGGATGGAATATTTGGGGGATACGAGTTTAATTCTCAACCCCACTTTTTTGAGCTTGGTATCCTCCATTCTTTTCCCTATTAGGCTTGTAGAAGCACCGTCGAAGTACATTTCCCATGTATATAGGTCATCATTGATGGAAAACACTTCTTCATCTAAAAGTTCGGCATCCAACGGTGTTGTTTCCCTTGAGGGGTGATCTTCCATGAAGTCTGCTAATTTCTGTACTTTGATGGACTTATAGGGTACATACTATATGTCAAACTATTGTAGGATGACCGCCCATCGTGATAGGAATCCATTTAGCATGGGAAGGTTGAAGATATATTTGAGTAGGTTGCAGCGGGAGACCAACTAGACCTCATGGTGCTGCGGGTAATGCCTGAGTTTCCGAACTGTGAAGATTAGGGATAGAAAATTCTTTTCAATTTTTGAATACTGATTTTTAGTATCAATCATTGTTCATATGAGGTAATAGAGTTTTCCTCTCTACTGGAATCATTCTTCTATAAAAGGAAGGCACCAAATGACTTTCTAGGGCAGTTACGTACAAAATGAGTGTGGTCTCCCCTCAACTAGAAGCATCAAAACTGGAAGGCTTAGGAGATATATTTTTATATTTTCAAATGATTCTTGGAAATCATTATCCCACTAATACGTAAATATTTTCTTCATGATCCTGGTGAAAGGTAAGAATTTACCTACTAGGTTAGCTATGAAGCGCCGAATGTAGGTGAGGTGCCCTTAGAGACCTCTCAACATGGTGAGGTTACGAGGTGGGGACATGCCAAGGATGTCTTTTATCTTATTTGGGTCAACTGTGATGTCGCGATGGCGTACGATGAAGCTGGGGAATTTTCCAGAGGTAACACCGAAGGCACACTTTAAGGGATTCGTCTTTAAATTGTGTTGTCACAATTTGTTGAAGATAGTTTCAATATTTACCATGAGCTTTGAGTGCTACCGTGATTTAACCACCAGATCATTGACATAACAATCAACGAATCTTCCCAAGAAAGGATTTAAGATGCAATGCATGACACACTAATATGTCGCACTGACATTTTTTAGACCAAAGGGAATCAATTTATAATAGAAAACTTCCAGATGGATATTAAAAGCAGTAGATTCTTTATCTTCTCAGGCTATTCAGATCTTATTATATCCAGAATAGTCATCCATTAAAGGGAGATCCTCATATCTGGCTATTTCATAGATCAACATTTCTCTAATCGGGACTGGGAAATCATCTTTTAGGAAATACCGATTAAGGTCCATGAAGTCAATGAAGATTCTAATATTTCTGTTCTTCTTTTTGACAGGGACTATGTTTTCCAGCCATATCAGATATTGCGCCTCTTATATGAAGTTGGATTTGATCAGCTTGTCAACTTCAGCCACTATTTTGGCTGCATGCATCGGGTGGGTCCTTATGGCCACCTTCTTATAGCCCTTGTGATATTTCGGTAAGCTTATTTGATGAGTGGAAACCTAAGTATTGAGGCCTGGAATTTCTATCTAATTCCAGAAAAACACATCTTGAATCTTCTTTAGTAAGAAGGTATATGCCTCATGCTCCTCAACAGGCATAGCCACACTGATTAGAGTGGGTCGCGGGTCGTTTTTGGTGCCCAGGTTTATCTCCCTAAGTTCATTGATTGTGGTGGAGGCACCTTATTCAAGTTCAAGAGGGGAATCTTTGAGGTCTTCATACTCTTATTATTATTATTCATCATCTTCAACTTCTTGCTCTTCTAATGGAGAGAGTATTTTTCGGACGAACTCTCCAATGTCGAGAGAGATAGCATCTTTTACCTTAGCGAGTAAGGCAATGGAAGTCTGAGGTCCTGTGGATGGGTTGGGAGCATTTTTTGTATGGATTTTCCTTTCACCATTGAATACATCCTATTATTCTATGTTTTTGGACTTAGCGGATATTAAAGGGACCATGTAGACAATTGAGTCCACATCCGGACTTGCGCTTATGCATTCAACGTGGTTTGTCAGTAAAACATACTCTTCCCCAAGCTACTGGAGGGGGTCAGTCGGAGCCATTTCCAATCCATTCGGGGCAGTAATCCAATCAATTTCATTGGATGAAATATGTTTTTCTTCCAATTCATAGAATCCTATGTCGATATAATGTGACTCACATGACTCAAATGGGGATTTATTGGTGTGAAATGTCATGTTTTTTCCATTAGTGAAATATTTGACGCACTGGTGGTATGATGATTGGATTGCATCATGTTGATGTATCCAAGGCCTCCTTAACAGAATGTTGAAGTCTGTACTTTTCTGTACTACCAGGAACTCAAAATCCTAAATGAGGTCTCCAAGCTGAGTTTTAAGATTGATTCATCCCAATGGTTTCTAGTCTCTTTTTCCATATGCCAACAGAGTTGTACTAAAGGGTTTCAAGTTGTCTTCATCATCGCCCAGCCGATGAAGTGTTCGCAAGAGGAGGAGGTTAACTCCATAGTCGTTTTCGATCAATATCTTTCGGCCATCAATTAAATTTATCTTTTCAGACACATATAGGGGTTTGATGTTCCCTTACACAATGGCATCCTCATCTTTATATGTGAAGGAGATGCTGGTGTGAAATTATTTGGGACTATTCTCCCTCTCATAGACTTTTGTTGTTGCTACTTCGACCTCAAATTCCTAGGGACTTAGTATGGCTTCAATGAGTGCCTCCCTAAGATGTGTGGATAGGTTTAACACATCCAGGATTGACATATTTTCTGGTACTAAAGCCATCTGGTTTAGAATATCTTATTTATGATCTAAATTTTGGTGCTTCCCAGCTTGGGGCTTCTTTTTCACATATACTTTAGGGGTTTGGGCTTTGGACGTAGATGGTCCGGCTTCTATGACCGAGGCCGGTGGTGTTGCTTTCCTTTCAATGTTTGGCCAAACTGGACTGCCAGCATGCCTTGGGTGATTTGATATTTGTTCTTCCCCTGATGGATATTCCAAGATAATCGTGCTTGGATTTCTTCTGATGGGGGCATAGGAGAATTTTGGTTCTTGTTGTGTCTGTCGGAGGCTCCTTCAACGAGTTTCTATGATGTTAACGGTTTGACTTATGGTGTGGCTAGGAATCTGACTCCTGCCGTGATCATGCCTTCCAAGAAAACTCTAGCCTTCACACCCTCCTCATCTGGATCTTCATTTGGGTGTGGGGAATTCTGGTTTGTGTCTATAGTCTCCATCTGAGAAGTGGTCCATCAAGTGAATGAAATTAATGGAGTCGAAGATCATTTATTGATCTGATAATGTTGTTATCTGACTATCTTCTTTTGATGGTACTGTGTGGTGAGGCGGTGCTCGTTGTACTGTTTCTATTTTCATGAAGTCCAAATGTGTCAACAATGACTTAGGTTTTGGTTTCATCCCATATTATTGCTCCTTATTTATTCCCTTATGTCCTTTAGAGGTCTACAGGGTCGAGGAGGATGGTTGTGTTGTATTGGGAGCTTTTGGGGGCACGATTGGTTATTTCAACTGTGTCTGGTGGATTTCATGAACTCGATTAACGGTCTCCCAGGTCATCCAATTGTCAAACTTTTTCTCCCTCTTACTGGAAAATGTTTTCCATTCCTTTTCCACTTTTTATTTTCAGGTGGAAACATACGCCGCTTGTGCTGGTGGCTAGCCCAACTTGACTTGACCTGAATCCACCATCTTTTATAGGATATCCTTGAAAATGAATCATTCTCGGATGGTATGTCCTAGTATTCAGTGATAGGTACAATAATTTGGATGGTCATTGAGATGCACTTCCTCATCTTGCTTTGGCTCTGGTAGCCTGAGAAAGTTGTAATTCATAGCGGCTATGAAATAGCCATGGACCAGGTCATCTCAGAATGAGTAAAATTTATTTCATCATTACTCAAACTGATTTCATTTGTCACCTTTTCTCTCATCTTATCAATGTGGGGGTGGTTTTTGGCATCTAGGGAGTCTTTCACGGTTTGGTGGGGGACTCGCAACTGGAGCTGGTGTCGGGGGTGGCTTAAGCATGACAGAATCCGCTTCAGTTTTCCTGTTCTTTTCCCATGGGTTTATGGGGCCACTTGGGACTTAATATTGGTCTGTTGTAATGAGTATTCTATTCTTTGGGAAATGGTATAGAAATATCTAAACCCACTTGTGTACTTCACCGGGATGAGCAGTGTTCGCAATTCATCCCAAATGTTATTGATGAACATGGAGAGCATTTCATCCTAGTGAAGTGGCTGGTTATGAAAATAAGTTGGGCCTTTACATCTATCAATGAAGTCTGAGACTCTTTCGTTATCTCATTTTTTGCAGTTCATGAGATCACTGACCTTCGTATTAGGTAGAGTTGAACTAAACTGGAAGAGAAACTATCTCCGGAGGTCCACCCAGTATATGGTTGAATTGGATGACGTGCTAGTATACCATATGAAATCTGATCCCTGTAGGGTTCGTACAAACCACTTGATTTTTAATAGTTCTTTCTACTCTGGATTTCCCATCACGAGGTGAAAATAAGAGGCATGGTGAATTAAATGATGTTCTGGGTCCCCCAAGCCATTAAATACTATAAATACGGGGTTTCCTAAGTTTGGTGGTGGTGGAAAATTACTCACCCAACCAAGGTAGGGTTTGTGCTCTGGATTTATCAGAGCACATCACCCCTCCATGGCTTCTAGTCAAGATGTTAATTTCTCGATGGGGTTCAAGATACCTTGATGCATATCTTGTCAGGCTTGATCTTGGGCTGGTGCGGTAGTGGCCAAAACTGGGCATATCGGTGTTACTAGAATTTGGGGTTGATACCCAGCTGTAGGTATCATTTGTGGGTTTACCTAAATATATTCTTCATGCCTTCCCAGTAGGGGGAAATCTTGATGTCCTTTCGGGGCTAGGTTTAAATAAGTTTTCGGTCCCGACACCGGATTGGACGGGACTCCAAGATTTTCTTCACTCACAAGTATTAGTTCTTGCGGAAAGGGAACCTATCCTAGGAGTACCTGCTGACATTCTGTAGGGAGAATAGATCCGGTGAGATAACTCCCTCGGCGTAGCTCATTATTAATTTGCCTGATCTCTTTCATTTCTTCCTCCTTCTTAGAGAACCTTTCCTCAAGAGTGAGGGATGCATTTCTAGGGTGAGGAGAAGGTAGGTCATAGACGACCTTGGATTTATTCTTCTCCTTGTTGGGGTTTTGCGTGGAAGGTAATATTGGATTAACTGAGGGGGCGCCCTGATTTAGGACCGCTCTCTAGTTCTAGGTATTCACACCATCAGGGTTGGTGTGGGATGCCTCTAGGATGGAACCATCTTCCTTCGTGCCCTCTCCCTCTACTCATTTCTTGTGATATCTGTGGGGTTGATGTTTACCATGTTCACTGAGGCATACAGCATTGGGGGTGGTGTACCTGGTGCCGAATGGTAGAAAGGATTTCTACATCCTTTGTTGGAATTTCTCCTTCCATTCCATGGTATTATTTAGGTTTCTTAGAAAATATTGACCCAAAGGTATCCCTAGTATAACCTTGTAATGCTCCTTTTTCTCATATGGTGCAGCCATGAGAAGGAGTGGAACAAGTGACTCCACTATCCATCATTCTCCCTAGATGGTAGAAGACAAATGTCCACTGTGTAGGGATTTGAGGTAAAAATGCCCCCATCCCTACAGACTGGGGTTGTTCCCATTATTCTATTGTTTTTCTACGACCTGTATTTATTGGTCTTATAGGCATTTAGATTTAAAAATTCCCCCATCCCTGTGGGCTAGGGTTTTTCCCTCATGCGGTGGTAGCCGCCACTATTTCCACCTTTTCAATTTCACGTACTCCCACACAGGTGTGAGTCGAGTATGAAATTGGGTCTGCACATAGTCTATGTTCTTTTAAAGACATGAGAACTGCTTGCTAGTTGTCTTCCCTTAAGTGGAAAGCCTTCTGGATGCTCTTGGTTTCCTGACTCAGAAGATTTTCCATGTCTTGATCTCTTTGGTCCAAACATTTTTGAGACTTAATCCAGGCCATTTTTTGTTGAATATCCCATATTTCCTGAGCAGGGGTCTCATTTTATTGCTACCTCTGGGAGATGAAATCTCAATATTTCATTTCCAGTTGGGTTTTCTGTATGGGACGAGGGGTGAAGTTTAGAGCTCCATGTTCTCCCATCCCCAAATGTGAACTCCATTCGGGGTGTCACTAATGAGGCGACGCAACTTATGTAGTGCATGGAGGCAAGCTAGTTCAAGGTTTTTCTTTCACCATTCTAATTTTGGCTGCCATGCAAATGGGAGAGCTTCTATGTCGATTAGACAGCGAAGCTCCCCTATTGTGTTGAAATGGTTCACATACCCTTTGTAGGGTAGTAATTTTTCTTTCATCTCGCGAAGAGTTGTCCATATATTGAGGTGAATTTAGTGTATACATTCCCCAAACAACTCTCATGGTATGTCAAAGTGAGAAGTGGTTGTAGGATAATACATCACTGGTATACTATCTTTGGCTAGTTGTCTTCTCACAAGAAACATATCATGATGTTGTTCTTTCGGGGGATCCTCTACTTGATATTCTGAGCTCGACTGCTTTTTAATAATTTCATTCCAAGAAATTGGGATGGTGGGATCCTCATTGATATTTGAACGGTGCGGGGGTGGATTAGAAGATGATCGTGGTCCCGGGCTATCCTCTAGTTGAGAAATTACATTACTCATTATAGACGGAGTGCCTGATGTGTCTAAATCCACCTTTCTGAGCACCTCATCATAGGAGAGTTTTCTCGCATTTGTTCCAGAAAGGGAAGGAACTTATTTCCAGTATGAATTTTGTTTGCGGGGAGGACCTTCACAATTGGTGTTGTAATGGAAAGGGCTACAATTTCAACTTGATTCCTGACCTGGGAAAATTTCTTTATGGAATACACCTTGGGGAGGACCAACATGGTGGATTCCAGCAAGGGTAGGACCTTCTTGATATCTAATTTCACGGAGGGGAGGACCTTCACAGCAACTTCCATTGTGGGGAGGGCCTTCGTAATGACTATCATCATGGCGAGAACTACCATCATGACTTGATACCTAGGTGTAGAGAGAATTTATGCAGTGAAAATCTGGGGGAGGGCCTTCAGGATGTATTTCAAGGATGGTGGGACCCTATCATTACTTGATATCACTGTGGGGAGGACCTTTACAGCAACTTCCATTGCAGGGAGGTCCTTTACAATGACTGTCATCATGGCGATGACTACCATCATGACTCGACATCTGACTGTAGGGAGAAGCATATCTTCAGCATATACCCTAGGGATGACCATTAGGGAAGACAATAAAAAGGGGAGTAAATTCTTGTTTTCTGATCTTCAGGTCGATTGGAGGGCTCCCCGACATGCATCAGGAGATAGACTCTCTTGATTGATCATTCCTGGCCCACGGAGTTAGCCCCCATCGTTGCTGGTAGCAACATTGCAGGGAGGCCCTTCGCAAATGCTACTTCCACTTCCATAATTTGGTAATGGACTGACATGGTCTTGAGCCTTTATTGATATATGTTTGAGGGCGTTAATAACCTCAGCATCCAATAGAGAAAGATCATGTATGTGCTCTTCATTTTCGGCTGCCTTAGGTAAATTTCATTTATGAGCGCTCTCTTATGGGTAACCAGGGTCATCTACTATTGGTAACGGCCTTCATGTACGAGCCCCTATCTTGTTGGGCCCCATGATGTCATCGGGATATGCCGACGGGCATCTTGAATTTTGGCAGGAATATATGCCTGCCCTGGATCGGCCACTACATTGGACCGGCATCCCCCAGTTGGAACGAGTATTTTTTCCTGATCCGGTTGTCCGTGTATCACAGGATATTTCATTCAACCCTCCTGGACTGGAGCAGGGATGCATAAATTATTTGGAGTTACTAACTCATTTTGCGAGTGAGTCATTCCATTCAATGAAACCAGGTTGTGGGCTCAAATTCTCATCTTTTCTATCGATGGAATAATGTATTGCCATGTTTGGATGACATGTTCTGGGATTGACGTATGATCTTCCATAATTTCCAGGATGTGATGAGATACATCTTTAGTTGGAATGGGTATGAAGGTCTTTACTAATGTCAGAGAAAGTGTTTGTGCCTTCTCCGGTCCTCCATGAGTTGTCGGTAGATACTGGCATTTCTCCTGTGCCAGGACAGAGGAACGAGTCTTCCACTAGTTATCTTCTTTGGTTTCAACCGTATTTGACTGGTGGACTTCATATTCACGAGCGGGGATTTTTATCTACTCGCGTGCTATTGTCTTTGTCTCACGGGCTTTGTATACATCCATAGGAATTTGACTCTGCTTATATTTTCTTTCCACCCTATTTGGATGGCGGGCTTGATACGCATCAGTATGTATTTGTACCTGTATGTATCCAGTTGATTACCTATTTTGATTACAGGATTGAAATGCATCAGCAGGTATTTGTTCCCACGTGTAGCTTTTTTTCCCCTATTTATATGGAAATATTGAAATGTGTTAGCAGGTATTTTTCCCTCCCTACGTGTAGCTGGTTGCCTCCCTATTTAGATGGAAGGCTTGATATAAATCAGTAGTTATTTGTGTCTTTGTATAGCTTGTTTTCATCCTATTTGTATGATAGTCTTCAAATGCATCAGCAAGTATTTGTGCCTACGTATAGCTTGCTGCTCTGTCTGCACGGTGGGACCGACGAGCACTAGCAGGAATGTGCATGTGCTCATATTGTGCCACCCTATTTTTGTGGTGGGCTTGAGTGGAAGGGGAAGACTTGTATGTATGTTCATTTAATGTCATCGTGTTAGTACGAAAGAGTCTCTCCTCATGAACTAGGGTGATAGAATGTTCTTGATTATATATCCTTCACCCTTTGTGGGTAGCCTGAGGGGCTCGGGTCTCCTGGACTTTAGAAGGTGCCCTCAACATAAGTTCCTCTTTTTCAGGAAGAGGTCTGATCGTCCGGGGTTGGCGGTTATGCTCTCTGGCGGGGGCCCATGAGTATGACCCCTGTGCAGTTGAAATGAAATCATCGGCATTGACTTCATCTGCCTCCCTAAGGTAAGGGAGGTACTCATTATCACATTCTTGGTACAGGCTCTCGAAATGGTTTGAGAAGACCACCGAGACCGCCTTGTGTTGGGGTTCCGACCATAGCTCAAGAGGCGGCTGGCGAGTCTTTGCAGACTGGAGGGCTTGTCTCACGGCCTCCAGCATGGGGAGAGTACCATTTCTATGGTACTATTTTATCATTATGTTGGATACCCAGTATGGAAGACAATGGGTAGGCGAGGGGATCATGCTCTTCGTTGGGGCCCCAGAAACCTACGGGATCACTAATGCGCGTGTCTGCATCGGTCTTCGGGATGTCATTTGGATCGAAGGTTGCTCTGCGGAAACCTAAAACATAAATATATGACATAAAGACCAAAAAACCCCGTCAAAGTAGCATTATTTTAAACACATGCATATCTGATGATTCAACTTATCCCCCTTCCCCTCTCCTTTATTTTTCTTTGTGGGGTGAAGGGGGTGAGTGTGGTAGAACCGCCACCTTGGTTAAGGATTCATGTGAGGTTCACCATTTTTGTTCCACCTCCAAGGTGGTGAATTTCATGCATACTAGGGAAATCAAAATGGGCCTACATGCAATGTCCTTTTGCCTTTTATCATTGTGGTGGAACTGTCACCTTGGTTAAGGATTCATGTCGGGTTCACCATTTTTATTCTTCCTTCGAGGTGGCGTGTTTTGCACGTACCGGGGAGAACAAAATGGGTTGACATGCAATTTAATTTTGTCTTTTATCATTGGGGTAGAACCGCCACCTTGGTTAAGGATTCACTTCAGGTTCACCATTTTTGTTCTGCCTCCGAGGTGGCGCATTTTGGGTGACGAGAAAATGGTCTAACACGAATAATCACCTGTCTCTTTTTTCAGAGATGGTTTCTTGTCAAATTCTCCGTTTCTTTTGTTTCAACCCATTCAACATCATTATCCTTTAAAATAGGGTTGTATTAACCCCACTGGGGCTTGTAAATTCACCCCTTTCTCATTGTGAAGGAGATTCCATAGTCATTCGGTCCCAGCAGGCGATTGCATGGGGTCATGTACTTGTTCAATTGGTCGTCCTCAGATATAACTTCCTCTTATAGTCTCTAACGGGTTTATTCATGAATCCAGAAACACCCAATGGCCCTGGTATCCATATTTCATAGGCTTTCTTTCCAAAGGTAGGTGCTCTTTGATTGATGATTCATCCAACGACACTTAAGGACTCCATTGGTCAAGAGGAAGGGAATTCAGGATCAACGCACCCTTTTGGTGGATTATTATTTCTTGTTCCGGGACTCTCTTATTGATTTAAGTCATGTTCATTTGTTCATGAATCCTTGGTTCATTCTCGAATAGTGTGTCCATGACCTACGCTTGGTTTGTAGGATCATCGTATGCATGAATATATTTGATTTTATATAGCTACTAATGAATTTATCCATTAAATAAAGTGCTCTTGAATTTATCATCATCCGGGTGGGTGGAAGATAAGTTTATGTTGGGATCGGTCCCATAAGATGGGTTTCCTACACATCCTCAGTAGAGGAATTAGAACCCACGTAGTTCGGAATGGTTGGGGCTTACGCATGGACGCTAACCATTTAAGGGATCATGATTGGATGGACCCTTTTGGATGGGCACCCTTTTGAGCTCGGGCCTTCAGGAAGGCATCCTACGTATCTTGGTTTGATTAGGAATTAGATTTCTCATAGTTCAAATGAGATGGGGTTTAAACATGGAATCTCCCATTGAAAAGAACATGATTTGGTGAACCATTTTGGATGGGAACCCTTTTGAAGTTGGGACTTTAGGTAGGCGTCCTACATATCTTAGTTTGACCAGAAAATAGACTTCTTTTATTTCAGATGTTGTAGATGTTGTAATCTTCAAAATCCTCTAAGCCCACGTGAGTCATGCTCAGTGTGAGAAACAAGAGGATGTGAGAGATCCAACCAACCACATGCTTTCTCTCTTGTTGGTGGGAGAGGGAGAGCCTACAGTAGAGGAGGCCGGGGTGATGGTGGGTGAGGGCACATAGTGATGAAACTTTGAATGTGAAATGACATTTAAGTTCATGTGGATTGGCCTCAAGAGATTGGGGACTAACCTCATTGGGAGGGCCCCAGAATACATTCTGAGAATGGGAGGAGTTTCGTCCTTATCAAAGGAGAAGTGAACATAACTCCCTCGATTGATCACTATTCCTCATTGAATGGAAAAGTAAGTGATCACCCTTAATCCCTAGAATAGGGAGGTTCACATCTATATCCCAAGGTTGGACTCCGGGTTACCATGGGAATGTAGACCATGGATATTCATGAAGCCCGAATTTTTGTGAGGAGATCCTTCGTGACTCCTCTTACCATGGGTTTATAGACTCAAAGGGGCACACTGATGCACCCAATGGTCTGATCATACGGGTCTGGTGGATTTGGAGGAGGCTTTTTCCTGATTTTGGAGGACTGGTTTGTGAAGGGATTATGGAGGACTGGACGGTATTGAAGGATTGAGGTTTGAACCTAAGGAAATAATACCATAAAATACCCCATTATGTGTATTTGTTTCTTATGTGGGATGGGGGAATATCTGCATACTAGAGTGGTATGCGGGCAGAGGGATCGTCCACGTACTGATGCGGTATACGGGCATTGGTATAGACCACTATGAACCACTGTGGTATGCGGTCAATCATGCCATCTTGAGTTCCATACATTTATTGATACAGTGCGCGACGCCGGGTTAAATCCATGAAGTGATACACTATGTGGAACAACATTTTAGAGGAGGGTCTGAGGGATTATCGTTCACAGGAAGTTCATCCACGAGAAGTATATGGTTTTCAGTTTCACCATTTAGGTTTGTGGTTCTACTATTATTGTTCAGTTCCCTGTTTTATGGTTCATGGCCGGTTGTACCTACAAAGGGTGTGGTTTGTGATTCAAGCTCCGTCGATGATTCAAGACTGAAGCCATAATCTTCCCCAAGTTCTTTCTATCAACCTCTGGGTCCTCTTAAAACATTCGCCATCCATACCTTCTTAATTCCTTCTATATCCCTTTTATAGAGAATTAGGGCAATCGTATCTATGGTCATGTGTCACCATTTGGAGAGGCCCATCAAGAGATATCTTGACTCATGGAAGACTTGGTAAACCAGGGTTTTCGGAGGCTACGGTTCACAGTCATGGTTCGTGAAACCCTACTGGTTTGCTTCCCCCACGAACTTCTGAGTTTGCAAGACGGTACACAAATCGCCTTCTCGCACATGAGTTCATTAGAAATGCGGTTTGCGGACCATTGTGCTCACTGACCATCACTCCACAGGCCAGCGGTTCGTGAATCTTTTTGCGTACCGGTGGTTCATGATCCAAGCGGTCTGTGGACCATTCCTAGTGATGGTATTATAACCACTTGAAATTCTTTGAAAACTTAAATTACATCAATTTTCTTCTAAACTTTTCAACTTAATTTGAGTCCATTCACCTTACTAGACTTGCAGTAGTTCTTTCTTCCTTATGTAAAGTGATTTTTAGAGCATTTTCTTCCCTAGGAAGAATTTCCAGGACCCTATAGTAGTAATGGTGTCGGTACATTTTATGTTTCTATGAAACAAAATTTCTTATTAAAAGGTACATTTATGTGGATAATTAGTCACTTCCTAGCATATGGAATGTTATATGGATGAAGTACAAATGGTCCAAAATCATGTTCGTACTGTATGAGAGACAAGAAACTATTTATGGGCATCAATGGAAAATAAACCTTATTTTTTTGACTGCCATCGCATATTCCTTCTAACTGATCCTCCTTTTTTGAGGAACAAATATCATTTCAAAAAAGGAACAATTGAAATAGATGTACCTCCAACAATGATCTTAGGTACAAAGTTAAAATAAATTTTCTCTTCATTACCCCCTGTCACATTTAGACTAACAATAAACCAATAGAAAATTGATGGCTTTGGTAAAGAACAAAATTGGATAAAACAAAGCATTTTTTGGGATTTTACATATGCATTTTATTTATTGGACCGTCACATGTTGGATTTCATTCATATTGAGAAGAACTATTTTGATAATTTATTTCATATAGTTTTGGATACACTGGGTAAGACCAATGATAATGTGAAGGAATGATTAGATCTTACACAAATTTGCAGGCGACCAGAATTTGAACTATTTCAAAATGTCAGATCACAGAAGTTAATGAATCCAAAAGAAGCTTATAAACTCTCCAAAGTGAATCAATTATTATTTTGTTAGTGGATTGAATATTTGAGACTTCTAGACGGTTATGCTTCTAATTTAGGAAGATATGTCATAAATGGTCATATTATCGGATTAAAAAATCATTACTCTCATGTTATAATGGAAAGAATTCTACTGATTCAATAAAGTGGTTTGATGAATTCTATGATTTAGGATGCACTAATAGACATATCATATTTTTCCGAGACATTTGTATAGAGAAAAGTGACTACAATACATTAAGTAGACTACAAGAAGATGTTGTTTTAATTTTATGTAAACTAGAAAAAATCTTCTCGTTGTCTTTGTTTGACTCAATGGAACATTTGATATTATATTTTCCACATGAAGAAAAATGTGGAGGTCCAATATAGTTCCAATGGATATACTCATTCGAGATATGCATACAGAAATTGAATAAAAAAGTACTTAACAATGCATCAGTTGAAGGTTCAATTGAAAAAGTTTATTATCAAGAGGAAATTTCATTTTTCTACTCTCATTACATTCAATCTAAATATACCTAAAAACATAAATCTATGGAACATAATAAGGGAAATGTTGATGATGAAATAAGAAATAAATTATTAGTTTTCAATCAGACCGAACTTGGATTTGGTGGAGTTCATGAATGATGACTTTCATATGATGATCATTATAGAGCTAATACATATGTTCTTCTCAACTATGAAGAAATGAAACTATTTGTACAGTGAGTTATACTAACACTTATTCTATAGTTTTTGTTATAGTAAATTAATATTATTTTATTTGTAGGTTATATGATAATCATATCAAGAAAAAACATCCACAAATTACAGCAACTTCTCTTGAATAACATCAACAAAAAAACCTTTTCTTGCTGGTTTCAAAAACTGGTAACATAAATTATTTTTGGTTTAACATATAAAATAAATTTATTATCTGTTATATTGTTGATTTTTGTACAAATTTTCAGGTATCTCAACATGCTGATAAAATTGATAATAGATTGTGTGTATTGAATAACCCATCATAAAAAATGGTTAAATATTATAATTCATATGTGGTTAATGTTTTTTTATTTCATACACGTTCTTATGGGGAATCAAAAAAAAATGAATAGTGGTTTTTTCTTGAGAGGATCTCATTATAGAGAAACAGAAGTTGACTTTTATAGTATATTAGAAGAAATTATTGAACTATGTTATCCGGGACAACATTATATAATAATGTTTAAATGTAATTGGTTGGATACTGAGAGAGGCTTGCATGTTCATCTGACCCATAGAATCTTTGATATTAATTATAAAAGTCTTATTATAGTAAATGAACCATTTTTATTGGCTTATTAAAAACATCAAATTTATTATTCAAAATATTTTGCTACTTAAAGGGAGTTGAGTGATTGGTGGAGCATAATAAAAATTAAATCTTAGGAAAATTAGTTTACTCAAAGAGAATGTGGTTCCACTAAAGTGGAAGGAATTTAAATTTTTCAAAAGAACTACTCCAAATCCATATTTTTCACAAAGATACATGAATATCGATGATGACACCCCATAGTTAAGGTTTGGTGGTGATGATGATGTTGATGATGTTTCAAATGAATTTGAAATGACGGGAGATTATGAAACTGAAACTCGTATGGAAAGTGATGATGCTGAGGAGGAATATGAAGACATTGACATCATCAGATATGAATATGAGGATAAATATGAACATTGACATAGTTAAATTTTGTTTATAATTATATATAATATATATCTATATATAATACTTATTTTCAAATGTTTTCGAACAATATTCATTTCGTGTTTCAGATGGATGATGATTTGTATTGTCTATTGTAGGAAGTTGATCTACCTTTGGAAGAGCAGGATGTTGGATCATCTGACCCTCATAATACTACTGGTTTGGGGGGGACTCTAAGGGGGTGTAGTTTTGCATGATTTATGATTTCTAACCCTATCCTCGAGCGATGTCAATGTCTTGGATTTGATCTATGCATATAGAGGTACATTTACCTGTGTATTTTAGTTAGTTTATAATAATTTATTTATATACTAATTGTTTGATTATTTTTTCATTTTTTACATCTTTACGCATATAGCTACTAGACAGGAGAGCGCTATATTGTACAATTATTTTTCTAAAGCATGGGTCTCTTGGGATCAGATTCCTATTGATATGTAGCACCACATGTCTGATCATTTGCTAGTATGTAAATAAATAATATTTATTTTGAAATTAATTTAATTAATAACTTGATATTATAAATTATTTTTAGGGTTTATGGAATCCTATCAATGAGATCATGCATGATGGTATCTGGATGGAATGATAGGGGACTATGTTTCAACCTTGTAGTGGGTTTTTACGTAATTTGAGAAGGAAATTAATGGAGAAAGGAGTGACAGAGTTTGATGAGTCTTATCACACCCACCGACCTGATTACATTTCACCTAAATTATGGGATGTATTATGTTTACACTGTTTGGGTTGTCATTTTCAGAGGAGATCATCAGTAGGTTGACAAAACTGGGGGAGACAGGATGAGACACATCAAGTCGATAGTCGTACATTCAGTACGCATGGGGAGAATATGATAAGTACTTTTTTAAATATTTTTTACAACTTTAAATGTAAACAGTTTATTTTATATTCATATAGGTAGTCAAATAGCCAGATATTACATATTTTGACTTTTATAGGAGGATGTATAGTAATCTGACCACTGGAGAGATTAGAGGTGTTCACCAACATCCAATTGTGGTCAGTATATTTTTTTCAAGTTTAAAATTTAACTAAAAATATTATTTTAACATTTTTAATTTTTAATTGTAATTGAAGGAATCATATGAGGCCATGATGTCTCAGAAAAAGATTAAGAGTCAGGCCAAGACAGATACTAAGACCAGTGCCCAGTAATTTTATGATACATCCTGGATGTAGGTAACCAAACATTCCTAAAAGAAAGGTTGAGTTGTTGGTATTGGATCTCGATTGATGTCTGTAGATTATTATGGAATTGCAGTGATGTCGGCATCCCACTCGAGAGGAGCTTGTGGGGATTCATCATCATCTGGTGCAAAGGATTAGGATCATCTGCGAGCTCAGAGTGAGCTTATAGAGAGTATGCATAGGCAGTAGGAGTTGATGTGTCAATGACATCAACAGCAAAAGGAAGAACTCCTAGGAAAGCAGCAACAGTATGAGTAGTAATAGGAGATGCAGGATGAGATGTGTCGATGGTGGCAGTAGCAAGAGTAAGAGTAGTTGGAGTACATGTGACGTCTGACTCATGGTTTAGGGATGGAGTTTCCTCCCCATCTCCCCCAGATGACCCTCCATCTTAGTGATCTATTTATTTTTTATGATACAACATTTGAATGTAAATTTTGTTTGTAATATTAACTATCTATAATTCTATATAGTTTGTTTTGTATATTGTTGTGAATATTACATTTTTTATTATTTATTTAATTTTTTACTATTTTATTACTTTATTTATTTTAATTATTTTATTTATTTTATTTATTTTATTTAGTTTATTTAGTTTATTTATTTTATTATTATTTTATTAATTATTATTTTTTATTATTTTCTTTTTATTATTTTTTTAGATTTTTCACGAATATTGAGGTTTTCATTATTTATAATTTTTTTATTATATTAGTAATATTAATAATAATAATATTTTTATATTATCAATATTATTTTTATTATTTTTATATGAATACTATTTTATAATTTTATAATTTATTTTACTGATATTATTATTATTATTATTTTATTAATATTAATATTATTTTATTATTATTATTATTTTATTCTTTTTATTTTTTTATTTTTTATACTATTTGTGATGGGACCCGTCACAAACATGGTTTAAAAAACTCGGCAAGACTATTTGATATGGGATATCACAATAAAGTATTTAAAAACCATGATGAATGTATTTGTGATGGATGCACATCTTGTCGCGAATAGTTCTTTTTGCAACGGGTCGACGCAAAATAACATTATTTGCGACGGGATCCCGTCGTAAATGACCCATTGAAAATGTTCCATTTTCTAATAGTGTTTGAAGATGTATATTATGAATGAGTTTATGGATAATCTAGAAGTTATGGATGTTACCAATGAATTTGTTTTTTTGTTTTTCCTTTCAAGTTATAATGTAAAACTTATGTTTGTATCTGGTATTCCAAAACAATGTGACTCTTTGGTTCTTTGGGATGAGAAAACTTGTTCATAGTATCAATGTAATAAAGTAAGTTACTGGCTTTAGACTTCTAGGGTTGGAGTCTTTACCATTGGTATCAGAGGAAGTTTATTATAAACTGTGGAAACTATATTTAGAAAACATAGATTAGGGAACATAACCCTAAGATAGACTTTGAGGATAATCATAGAAGAAAATCCTTAATTTTGGTAAGTTACATATTATGTGGGTGTTCCTATTAATACATCCATTTTGTAATATTACAAGTGGATGTGGTTGTGGAACAGATGTACCAAGGGGTAACAACTCCGACAAGGTCTCCTAGGACTAACTCAGGGTAACCTAGTACCTGAAAATAGGCCTTACTGCACACCAGGTTTAGTACTCTCGAGGGATATGCTTAGGGTAATTCACATTTTCATTAAAATCATTATGAAGGATTTAAAAGTAAATGTGTCCCCAAATAAACCATGTTTATGATTATGATATTATCTTTGCATTTATTTCCAATTTATGTTAAGTGTTTTGATAGTTCAAAATTATGTGTTATGATTCATAACCAAATTTAGTGTATTCCATTATTTATAAATGGATCATAGTGGAAGGAATATAAACCTTATCAATGTTTGTACCTGGAATATAGATTTATCTCCTATGAAATATAATGATGTTGGTACTGGATCTATGACTGGTTATGATCAACTTATAACTATATTGGGAAAGCTGACTCAAGTTATGAATAATAACCTTACTCATGTGGAGCATCCTGATCTACAATGTGGAGGAACAATGCTAGACCACTTCATGAGACAAAAACCTCTATCATTCGATGGGACTACAAACTCATTCATAGCTGAGCAATGGATAAGTTCATTAGAGAAGATATTTCTCTCTTTGGGAAGTAACGAAAGGAAGAAGGTTATCATTATTGTTTATCATCTCTTTGGAGATGTAGATCAGTGGTGGTCATTAATTCAAAAAAATGAGGAGAAATAAATTTTAAATATGGAATGGAAATATGTTATGGAAATTTTCTTGGAAAAATATTTCCCTTGTGAATAGCGAGTTCATATGGAGAGACAATTTTTTAGTGTGAGACATAAAGAGGGTGAAAATTTTACAAATTATGAATCCAACTTTACAAGGTTATAAAGGCATGTTGCAAACTACATACGTAATCTAAGGAGAAATATTTATCTATTATTTTGTGGTTTAAAACCATTAACCTTAAGGGAACTGGTCTCCCAAACATTATCATTATACAAAGACATAGTCTCATTTTCTATAAATAAAGAGAAATAATTCTCTAAGACTTATGAATTTAAGGGAAAACAATAGAAGATAAGGGTGGCATGGGAAATAATGGATAAATAGAGGAATAAAAAAGGGAATTTTCTGATGTGCGATACTTTTGGAAAGAAACACCTTGGTTCCAACTTTAAAGGAACATGATTCTGTTACATGTGTGGAGAAAAAGGCCACCAACACCGTGGTTTCATGGGAAAGAAAGAAACTATCAATTTTCAATGCTATAATTGTAGGGAGATGGAACACTATGAAACTTATTTTCCTAAGAATAAAGGAAACATTCCCCATAATAGGCCAAGGGAGAAAGTCCAAGCTTATGCTATCACAACTGCAGAGGTTGAAGTTTCTAATGATGTGGTGGCAGGTACTTTAATCACTTCCTCAAACATAAGCAATGCTTTATTTGATTATCTATTATCAAATTCTTTTAAACATTCATAGTTTTCAAATAAAATTAAACATTTCCCTTTTGATTTAATAAATGAGTTGTTAGTCAAAACTCTTAAGGGAAGTATCATTACAACATAGATGTGTCAGTTAGACCCATTTATGACAAATAAAAGTGCTTTAGTTTCAAACCTTATCATCATAATTATGGTTTATTTTGATATAATACTTGGTATGGGATGTATTTCAAAATATGATGTGAAAATATATTTCAAGAAGAATGAATTTATAATTTGTGAGGAAGATGTAGAATCCATTATCTTTAGAGAAGAAACTTCATCATATGGTTCTTATCAAAATCCATCCCTAGTAGTCGTACTGAATGACATTCTTATGGAGGTATAAAAAACATCATCTATGGATGAGTAAATAAATATTCAAATTGAGGATCTACCTATTGTGAAAGAATACATTTATTAAAAACAATTGGATTTTCTTGGACATCCTCCAGAGTGGGGAATTGAGTTTTTTATCGATTTAATCCCTAATGCAAGGCCAATATCAAAGAATCATTAAAGAATGGACACCATAGAATTAATGGAGACGAATAAACAACTAGAGGAGTTGAGTAATAAGGGATTTATTCTCCCTAGTGTTTCTCCATGGGGATCTCATATTCTCTTTATCAAGAATAAATATGGATCTATAAGGTTGTGCATTGACTATAGAGAAATTAATTCTATGAAAATAAAGAACAAGTATCATATGCCTCACATAGATGATTTATTTGATCAAATTCATAGAGCTTAATATTTTTGAAACATTTACCATTGTTTTGGATGTCATCAATTGTGTGTAAAGAATAAATATATTCCAAAGACAACATTTTGAATTAGGTATGTACATTATGAGTTTACAGAAATTTCATTTGGACTGACTAATGTGCCATCTATTTTCATGGATCTAATGAACTGAGTTTTAAAGGAATATCTTTATGAATTTTTTGTGGTATTTATTGATTATATATTAGTATATTCAAAAATATATGAATTCCATGAGAACCACTTGTGGATTGTTTTGAATACTCATAGAAGAAAAGAGTTATGGGGAGTTTAGAAGGTGTGAATTTTGGATTCAATCAGTTTGTTTTAATTCCCATATTGTCGCTAAGGATGGAATATCAATTGATCCTAAAAATAAAAAGTTGTTTCAAGAATGTCATACACCAATGAACATAATTTAGGTACGTATTTTCATTGGTTTAGAAGTTTACTATCTTCATTTCATTCAAAAAAATTCTCAATTATCTAACTCATTAAACAATCTTACTCATAATGGGGTTAAGTTTGTATGAATAAAATAATGTGAGTAATGTTTTAAATAATTTAATAGAATATTATTGATTACTCTGATCATGAATCTACCATTGGGAAATGGTGGTTTTTTGGTTTATAGTGATTTCTCAAATAAAGAACATGGTTGTGTCCTTATGTTGAATGATAGATTTATTGCTTACGCATCAAGGCAGTTAAAAGATTAGGAATAAAACTATCTAACTCATTATCTTGAATTAGCATCCAAAATCTTTGTTCTAAAGATATGGAGACACAATATCAATAGTGAAATATATGAGATATATAAAGATAACAAGATCTTGAAATATATATTCTCACTGAAAGAATTAAACATGAGGCAAAGGTGATGGTTCTAGCTACTCAAAGATTATGATTGTTCAATAAACTATCACCCAGGGAAGGAAAACAAGGTAACTAATGCATTGATCTTGAGGGATCATGGAGTTATAAACAAAATGAGGATTGAAAGGGATCCTGTGTTCATGGATATAGTGAATATGGATATGGGAATTATCAAGGAAGGTTAAACATGATTAATTTTTTAATTGGTTTCCCAACTATATTTTTTAGAAAGGATTAAAATTTATTAGTCTGAAGATGAAAATTTTCAAAAGAAAATTAATGGTGTCAATGATGGGAAGTTGACAGCCTTTGTGTATAAGGATGGAATTCTGAAATTTGGGAAGAGAATATGTGTTCCCTCTTTACACGGGATAAAGAGGTAATTATTTGATGATTCTCATAGCTCGAATTTATCTATGAACCCTAGTAGCACTAAGATGTATAGAGAATTGAAGGAACGTTTCTGGTGGGATAATATGAAGTGAGAAATTTCTGATTATGTATCAAGATGTTCAGTCTTTCTACAAGTGAAGGTAGAAATACAACCTCCTAGAGGATTCATACAACCTCTACCTATTCCTACATAGAAATGGGGTGATATTACTATAGATTTTGTCACTGGATTTTGAAAAAAAATAAGAAATAATGATTCAATATGGGTAATTATTGATCGAATTATCAAATTTTCACATTTCCTTACTATAAGGGAGGATTTTTCACTAGAGATTCTTGCACGACTCTATGTTAATGAAGTTTTAAGACTTCATGGAGTACCTCATTCAATTTTTTCTGATCGTGATCCACAATTTACATTGAAATTCTAGAAAATTATTAAGAAATATTTAGATACTAACCTTCATTTCAGTACTACTTATCACCCTCAAATCGATATGCAGTAAGAGAGGACAATCCAAAATTTAGAATAAATTTTGAGATCATTCTAACTTAACTTTAAATTTATTTGTGATCATTATTTTCCTTTTTTATAATTTTACTACAATAATAGTTTCCATTAAAATATTCAAATTGCACCATGTGAAGCACTGTATGAAAAGAGATTTCATACACCAGATTGTTGGGATGAAGTTGTTGAAAGGAATCTTGTTGGCCCACATCTTATAGAGGAAACAATATAAAAGGTAAATACTATTCAAAAACTTATCAAAGCAGTGCAAATTGTGAAAAATATCCATGATGATAATCAGAGGAAATATTTGGAGTTTCAAGTGGGATATCATGTTTTTCAAAAATTATCTCCATGGAAGGGTGTCATAAGGTTTAGTAATAAAGGGAAACTGATCCCCTGATACATCGGAACTTTTGAAATTTTGGATATTATTGGAGCTGTAGATTATAATTTGGAAATTATACCAATCCTTTCCAAATTTCCGGATGTGTTCCACGTCTCTTTATTAAGGAAGTACATGTCGGACCCAACACATGTTCTCACTTTTGAAGAAATATAATTGGAACCTGATTTATCATACTATGAAGATCCTATCCATATTCTAGACACTAGAGAAGAGGTGTTGAGGAATCGGATGACTTGGATGGTAAAGGTAATTTTGAACAATCATAAAATTGAAGATGTGATGTGAGAACCGGAGGAATCCAAGATGAAGAACTACCCAAATCTTTTTATAAGGTAAATTTTCTGAAGTTTTAAGGATGAAAATTTTATAGGAGAGGAGAATGTAATGACCAAAAATTATATCAATGAATTTTTCCTTTTAAAATTTATTTCATATTGTATGAATCATATAAAATCACTTAGCGAATATAATAAAAACTTTATAAATGAATAATTAATTAAATAAGAGTTATTTATAGAAGTTAAGGAACCTATACCAATGGAATAGTAACTTGAACTTAAAATTGTAATTTGAACATTAGGAATAGTAATATTACTAATATAATAGTAAATTCACCTATGAAAGTATAAATAAAATTTGGTTATCATAAAAATTAAAATATGATATATTTATATCTTGATATAAGTAACTAAATTTTTTAAAAATAATAAATAAAGTGTTTATATTTTTGTAAATCATAAATATTTTATTACAATTTTATAAATAATATAATTATTTAAAATAAATTTATTCTAATAAAATATATTCATAAATTAATAATTTGTTGTCTTATGATTATAATATAATTTTATGAGGCCTTAATTAATTTTTCAAAGTATTATAAAATTATTTATATTTTTAAAATTGGTATTTTTCAAGTAAATGATGATTTTATTTAAAAATTGAATTAATCATATTTAGAAAATTATTTTCATAAAATAGATTCCATTTTTTAATTATATATGTCATAAAATGTTTATAGTTATTTTTTGAGATTTTTCTAAAATAGTTGGATTTTTTGTAAATAGTGAAATATAATAATTTACGGTATATATACATTATAAGATAAATACACTATTCATTGAGTAATTAAGTATATAAGAACTATAATCACTAACTTACCTTCATTATTTAATTTATTTAGTGATAATTGTAAAACTATTCATAGTCTTGGGCCAAAATAAAAAACTAATGATTACAATAATAAAAAAACCCCCTCTCATCCACTATAAATATCACCCCTCATAACCTCCTCTATTGACACCTTCTAATATTTTTGACTTGTACAATTTCTTCCCAATACTCTTTCCAAGACCCTCCCCTACTTACATAAGCCTTTGGTCCCAAAAAAAATACCAAAACTAATCCCCTTTAAGGAGGTTCTCAAGGAGAAGAATTCAATAGGTAAAAATCCTCCTTCTTTTCTTTTATTTTCTTCTCAATTTTTTTCTTTTCTTATAATTACCTCACCTTCCCTATAAAAATTGACATGATAACTCTAGTATATTTTATATAATTTAATTTTATTATATGAATGGAAAATCATCAATCAAGTATCTTCCCCTTTTTCTTTTATTTTAAAGATGAAAATATCATATGAAAGGTGTCGATTTACCGCCTTCGTGGATAACATGTTTTTTGTTTTTCAATTATTCCTTCAAGTATGGTTATAAAACCATAAGTATGGGCCAAACATGTTTTATTATACATATTATAAGTTATTTAGTGTTCTAGAACCAGTATATATACATGATATTAATTAATAAGAAAAAACTAGTTCGTGATGATCGAAAAACAACCAAAATAATCTAAATGGTTATAATTAAAGTTGTATCTAATGAATAATAATCATATATGGAAACAAAATAATATATAATACTATTTAGTCTTATATATTTTCATCAATAACATATAATTTTAATTCTGGATAATTATTTCCATTTTATATGATCTTCTATATACATGTAAAAGTAAACCAATCATGAAAATGAAGGAAAAGAACACTCCTGAACAACAAAATTAAATCTAATAACTCCTAAAAAAGGATATAAATGAACTTAATAAATTGATAATAAATAAAATATATGTTTCTAAGGTTCTGAATTAATTTATTAATAAATCTAATTTCATTATCAAAGAGATTTAGTGAAAGTGCAGAACACTTTTGGACATAAAGTAAGGGTTTCTTCATATGCCTTTATTTTCATTCGGGTTATGCTTTCTCCCTCTTTACACTAATTTGATTCTTCATTATTTTTATATAATTCTTTTACTTTCTTTATACATGTTTAAAACTCATGTATGTAGATCATCCCATATTTATTTTATGGGGGAATATATGTTTTACAAGGTTCCCTTATCAATTATTCCTGATACGCATTCCCATCCAAAATAAAATATTTTTATTAAAGAAAGAGGTATCCCATGAAAAAAATGGGATCCAAGGACAAATAGGATTACGCTGCCCTATTTTCTTCTCTCCAAATATGAGTTACCTCCATGTCATCATGAATCAAATTCCTTATCTTTTTCACTAGGTATATTATTGACCATGAGGTATATAAATGTCCTTAAAGAGACTTGAGGAGAACTTGAGAGTCCATTTTTAGTGCAGCAAGTGAAATGTTCCTCCTTTTTCACAAATCAAGGCTGGTAGGTAAAGAATTCGCTTCTTCCTGTAGATAACTTCCATTCCCAAAGGAATCTGAAAGGGATCTTCTCAATTTCTTACCATTTTCAAGTACCATACATAATATATTATAAGAAACCCTTATTTTTCTAAAATAAATACTTTTGTCATTAAAAAAAATATTTTTTCATTTCAAGTTTTATACAAATAATTATAAGAAATACAAATGATTTTTCCAAAAGAACTCTTCTTTGAAAAGTAAAAAATAGTATTTCTCTCTATAATTTATCTATTATTTTATTAGATTATATTCATCTATTTAAACACCTATTTTGAATATTATGATTTATTTATATTGATCTATTATTATTATCATCTAACATATTTTATTAAATGGTTTATGACTAGTTTGATTGTGGATGTGATATCATTATACCATTTACCATACTACTCAGAATGGTTGGTAATTCTGTTAGCATATCGGGGAAATTTATTTACATTTCATATGTATATGTTGTTTATTTTTATCCTCATTCATATGAGGAATGAATTAGACTTATTAAGTGATGGTCTGGACCCTCTATATCCCCTTGATGCATCAGTAGTTATCATGAGGAAAAATAAAAATGAATTTGGACGAGGCCTTAGCCATTTAATTTTAGAAGTCTTGGATAAGGCCTCGATGGTATATTTCATATGTATAAAATTAGAATTCCCTCATTATGATATTAGTAATTGATAAATCTTGTGATTATTCGACTAGTATAATATTCATGGTAAAGTTTCATGTGATTATTTATATGGAATTATTTATTCAATGTTTATTCCTACCATATTATTCTTAATATTATGTTTAATTCACATGTGTTTTAGTCATTAACCTTGCTTTATTGTTTATTTTTATGATAGATTCCACTGTATTCTTCACCCTTACTAAGAATTTTATCTCACCCCTTTATTATGTTTTATTTTTCCCCAGGATGTGAAGCTGTATATTATGAATGACTTGTAGGGAAAATCTAGTAATTATGGATGTTATCAATTAAGTTGTTATATTGTTTTTCCTTTCAAGTTGTAATGTAAAAAATATGTTTGTATGTATTTTTTCAAAACAACTAAACTCTTAGGTCATTTGAGATTCGAACACGTGTTTATAGTACCAATGTAATAAAGTAAGGAACAAACTTTGGGCTACTAGGGTTGGGGTCTTAATAATAATTTTCAATTTTTTGAACAATAATTCTTTGAGTGGGTTGATCCACACATTAAACATTATATCACATGTCCTCTAGGATTATAGAAAAAATTACAATTTAACCAACATATTCCAATTAAATACCCAGTGTCACGCCTGACTTTTTAATTTAATTTTTATTTTATTATTTCTTGGCTCTGGATTCCTGCGCCAAGGTTCGGGTTGGGTCCCGGTTTAAAAAAAATAGTTTAATATTTTTTTTGGGTTTCAGACCTATGTGCGGTCACCGTGCGGTTGGCGGTAGCCACACAGTCAGCCCAGGTTTCATGAAACTGCTCGTTTCTCTTATTATTATTATTACTATTATTATTATTGTATTAATATTATTCTTTAGGTTATTATTATTATTATTATTATTATTATTATTTGTATTATTATTTGTATTTGTATTATTATTATTATTATTTTATTTTAATTTTTTTATTATTATTATTTATAACATTATTATTATTATTATTATCACATTATAATATAATAAAATGAAAAAAGTCACTAACCCTAATCTACATGTATCCCCCCCTTCCCTATCTATATACTTCTTCCCCTTTTTTTCCTTTCCTCTGTACGAACTGCTCCCTGCCTCTCCCCTCCTGCTCCTGACCGCTACCCACTGCTATGGTATATCTATTTATTTATTTTGCATTCTTTTCATCTGTGGTGTTTTTATTTGTTTTGGTTGAATCCTAATACCACGAGTTGTGTAGGGTGTGTGTTTGGTCTGCGGGGCATTGTTCATCTTTCTGTGGAAGAGTCATTGCATCTGCGCTTGATTTGAGGTAGGAGAATCCGCAATTTCCTTTCCGAATAATTCCATATAATGCTTGAGTGTTTTTAACTAATTATTTTACTTGATTCGTGCCTTTTAAAATTAATTGGTCAATCTTCTATATTGTTTTCAAGTTAGTTAGTTTTGTTAAAAATAGTTTGTTATAGTGTTTTATAGTTTGTGTAGTTTTTTTGATCTGTTTATAAAATTTTTAATACACTTTTTGATTTGTTTATTGGATTGCTAGTAAAATATTTGGGTTTCTTATAAAATTATCTATACTCTGTTTGGCCCGCTTATAAAAAATTTTCATAAACAAGTCAACTTTTTATAAAACTGTTTATAAACTGGTTGGGTTGTTTATATAATTGTTGATAAATTGTTTGGATTATTTTATAAAGGCTTCATTATTTTAAATCATTGATGGATTTTTATTGAAATGATTTAGTGTGTGTTTGAAATGGTTGAGTCCCTTTTAGAAATTGTGAAATTTTTGGGTGCGTGTGTTCGAAACTCAATGGCACATTTGACACTTTCATATGAATTTTTTTCTTAGCTTGGCTTAAAAAGGTACTTGGGAATTTTTTTGGTAAATTCTTGGCATAAAGTCCTGTTTTTTCATATTTATGTAAAAGTGGTATTCATTGTTTTTGAAATGGTTTTGGCATGTCTTTGATCTTTCAAGATGCATTTGGGTGTGTATCGATATAGAAGCTATGGGGTGTTGCTTAAAATTGTTTTATTAAGTTATTTAATGGTTTACTAAATTATAAAAGGGGTGTAAAACATGTTTGGAGGATGTTTTGGGGTGTTTATGTTTTATAAAGTGGGTTTTAATGTGTCATGTGTTTTTTTTGGGTTTTCACCCCAAATGTTGGTTGAGTTTCTCAGTTGGATTTTTCATATGGTTTATGATCTTTAGAACTATAATTTTATTTTCATGAGTTTAATTTTCATGCAAGAAAAATGATAATAGGTGTTTTCAAATGGTTTTGCATGCCAAGTGATCAATGTGATGTATTTTTGGATGTTGTAAAAATGTTTATAAATAAAGTTATTTATGTGTCTGGTTGTTTATAAAATTATGGTTTTGTAAAAATGTTGAAAGGCCCAGTTGGAATTTTCTAAAGGGTTGTTTGGAAACCCCATCTTGGATTAGGTCTCTTGCCTCATATTTTGATCATGAGATAGGAGGGTCCTGGGTATGGGCCACCTTTTGAGAATATTTACTTTAAGGAATGAGACTAACCATGAGGTGATCGAGGTGGTTCTAGATTGTGTAGAGATCTTGGTTATATATATATATATATATATGTGGCTTGTTGTTTGAATGTGTGGAACACCTATTTGTGAACATAGCATTGAAACCTATCATAGAAAGGGGGTTACTAAGAATGATTGTGGAATTGGAAGTTCATGTACTATCCAGTGGCCCATAGTAGAGGATATTCAGGATTATTTCTATGGGATTTTTCCCCTCAGTCTAACCTAAGAAAGGGTGGTTGAGAATTAGGGTGTTTTATTCTATCGTGTATGGCATGCTACCAGGGATGGAGTCACAGGTATTAGTATGTTCTGGTCTTCATCCATGTTCCTAGGTTTTATGTGATCTTTTGATACGAGCACTATTAGTACCATTACCCTTGGTCTGTGTGTAGAATCAAGACCTTGAACTTGGTTTATGTGTTTCATGGAAAAACATTTTATGTATGGTTGGATTTAAAAAGGATTTCAAAGTAGTTGTTTCAAAAAAAAATTGTGTTCCCCTCTTTATTTCTTTTAATTGTTTTTGAATTATCAGGGAAATGGAATTGTGATTGTTAGTTTTCAAAATGCATTGTATATATGAAAAACCTTATTTTTTATAATTGTAGCTTAAACTAGTATTATTAGTATCTTTTCTAAATGGAAAATGCATGGATTATGTGGTTCACTTATGGCATCCATACTAAGATTTCTTATGATCACGCCTATGTTATCATTTCAGTTGCAGGTTCCCTTTGCTCAAGTTCTCTTGGCTAGATTTCTCATTATTAGAACAAGGTAGGCCTTTGGTTGGGTGGCGACCTGGAAGGTCACGTGGAGGTATGTGCGGTTTTACTTTCTTTCCCCTGCAAGTTTTATTTTATTGTCAGTTTTTATTTATATATTTACCACTTTTTATGGGCCAAATCATTCGCTCATGTTAGTTTTGATGCCCGTCACTAGTTTTCGACACGTGTGGATCAGGAATTCCCATTGGGACATGCTACGGATCGGCTTGGGTGATCGGTTTAGGGATAACCTGGGTTGGTTTTTGACACCCAAAGACTCTATAATACCTACAATATCCATAAAATGAGTTCTTATCTTTGACTATATCCTATTTTATAAATGTAGACTCTTATAGTTCTTATAATTTTCAACAAAAAACCATGGATCCTTTCCTTCAACCAAAATTATAGTAGACTCCCAAAAATTTATTCTTCATCAGAAAATTATTTTCTAACTTCTTTGCATCATCATTTTTAGTAGTTTTCACCATCAAGTTAATGTTCTTGGAATTTCTATATTTGTGAGAATTGTCTAACTTTTCCATAAATTTTACTTTCTTCATATGTGTCTTTGAATTATCTTGTTCAATCTACTCATTTTTTAATATTTCTCTAACTTCTCAAATAGAATTATAAAAGTTATATTTGAATTTATTTAAATACTTATCAACTTTAATCAACTTTTTTTGAAAAATTTCAATCTCCTTCTCCTTTTTATTATCCTTCTCTTATATATCAACATTTAACTTCTTTTCTTTAGTGAGAAAATTCTTGAAGTTATTAATATAATTCATTAACTTTTAATCCTTTTTTGTATGAAAGGTGTATTTTTATATTGATTATTGATTATATTTATTTAGATACTTTCTCTCCTTCTTCAATTTTGAAATATTTGAGATACTCTCTAAAAATATTTCTTCTTCCTGAACTCCATTTGTGTTTCTTCTTCACTTACATCATTTTTTCTCCCATCACTGGTAATTTATTAATCATTCATTTTTTAAATAAATTTTTTCTATTTAGCTTCATTATAAGTCTCAACTTTCTCTTCATTTTCATTTTTATCATCATATCCATACATAGATAATAAATTTCTCATTTTGGGTTTAGAAAAATTCATAAAATTTCTTTTTAAAGAAAACTATGACTTCTAAAATCTTGAAGCTTTAATCCTTGAGGAACTCTTTGGATTATCATACTCATATCCATATTAATTATCTTCCTTTAACATTATATAATTCAATATAAAATATCTAATATCTCTAAAATTGAATAATTTAATGGGTAAATTTTCTCAATAGTTTCTATTACATATTGTTAGACTTATTGAAATTAATGACTTGAGTTTATCAAATTTCATTTCCAAATTTTATTCTTTATATAATCATCTTCCTCTATAGAAACTTATTTTCTACTCATCTCTTATTTCAAATTATTAAATGATATTTCTTTATTATCCTTGTTAATATTCTTGAAAACGCTATGTTTACTTATTTAATAATAAATCAAAATGTCATTAAAGTCATCAAGGGTAAGTGTACCCAAATCCCAATATTTGAGTTCCAAAACCTTTGCATAAAATCTATAAGGAAAATATACATTATATTTTCAAAAAACATAGAGTCCTTTAGAATCCCACCAAAACCCATGATGGTGTTCCTAATTTCATTAAACCGGGTGAATAATTTATCCACTATTTAATCATAATTTAAATTAATATATTCATATTTTAGCCTCTAAACAAATAGATTGGAATTATTCACTTTTGAATTACCTTTATAAATATTTTATAATATATCCCAAAATCTGTTGGCTATTGTAATCCCTTTAACTTTGAGAAAAATATTTTTCTAAAATATTTGACAAGATGACATTTTAAGTATGACCCTCATCATCCAAATTCCTTCTACCATTTATTTTTATCCCAATGCCTTCATAATGAGGTGTAAAACCATCAGTAGAATCCTCAAATACATCTAAACTGATTGAGAAAAGATATAGCAATATTCTATCTTTCCAAGTATAATAATTCTTCCCATCAAAATTTGGAATCTCCTTATTGTTCACTGAATTAATGGGATCCATATCCAATATAGAAATTAAAAACTCAAATATTTGATCATATAGTAAAATGTCCCTATTCTTAAAATTTTAAACAACTAATCATATTCTTAAGGAACCCAAGGGCTCTGATGCCACTTGCAAGGATCTCACACAAATAGTTAAAATTCAATCTGATGGGGTAAATTAGATAATTCACTTCCTTTTATGTTTATACCTCATAAAACCTTTAAAAATAGTTATAATAAAAAAAGATCATTGTACACACATAAAAAAACACAAGTCATAAATACAGCATGAAAAACATATTTTTACAATGTTTACTACTCAAAATGAGCAAGTAAACCCTTGGTTTGATTTGTTAAAACACATTATCACACTTTACACTAGTATCACCATGTGTATTACAAATGATAATGGATTAACATTGAAAATATGATAAAAATGTGTATATTTACTTTTGTATTGTGATTTGGCACAAACAAAGATATCGAATCTAAAATTATAACAATAAGAGAGTCCTCAACAAGTATAAAACTCCAAAAAGTTGTTGTTGTACTTATTTATCATCCTCTTCTTTTATTATTCTTCTTTAACTTCTTTCTCTTAGTATTCATCTTTCATCTAGGATTTTATAAAATTTCTTAGTAGTAAAAATACTTCCTCAATATACAAATTATATATCTGAATTCCCACTACAATAATAGGTGATAATTTCTACTTCAACCATTTACAATTATCGTATAATCTTCATATATATCAAAGCCTTATCGCCACACTAGGATATGACTGGGTGGCCTAAAGTTTCATCTTGGAGAAACTCTTGAGGAATGAAGTAATGAAATATTATATAATAATATGAATCTGGATTCTATCTAAAATTGTATATTGTAATTTACTATTACAGTATAATCATTTCTTTCATAGAATAATTTAGAGATTTATGAATTGAAAAAATAATTTTAATCCAACCACTTGGAAACTTAATCTTATATTATATTGTAATAATACCCACTATAACATGATATTTTTATCCTTGAATTATATATATATACCTAATCCTCAAAACCAAACCATGATTCCATGATTTATTCTTCATAGTATGATTTATATCTCCATTGTGAAACCTCCTACTATCCATTTCACTTGAATTCGTCATTCAAGTGAATATTTACATGAAATATTCCATATGGAGTAATTCCTTATAAAATACAATCCAAAAGAGTGTATATTTTTCATGTTATCTTTGTCACATCATTATTTCTGTGACCTAAAGACTGATTAAAAAATATCATAATATTTAATCCCCAATCATGATAAGAAATCTTTCGTTACATTGTGATTTAATCTTACTCTAGTGTATTTTAATCTTATATAACAAGTATTAAAACATGATTTATTATAGAATTATTAAATCATAATCTCTAGAACTTCTCAAAAACTCTATATTTCCAAATCCAAACACCTTTTATTATCTTCCAAGATTCTAAAACACTATCACCTCAACTGAAACAACATGGATCACTTGAGAGTTTATATGATTAATATATGGACCAATTAATTAATAACAAAATATAACTCAATATTTACAAACTATATTCACTTAACCTTGAATAAAATAAACTTACCCTTTGATAAATATCAATTCAAAGTTTTAAGACTCTTCTTCCTGAACTCTAACAAACTCTACTAACACTATGGTCTCAATAACCTCCTTAAGTTTAGTCTCAATAGTGGGTGTATCATAAAAATAACATTCTTTACTATGTATGAATTATAATAAATTATTTTTCCTTTCTATATTAAGAAATGGTTTTCAAACTATTTTAGTTTTCATAAAATTAACACATTTATGATCTTTTTTATACATTCTTGTTAATAATTCTATTTTTTATGACATGTATTCATCCTCTATAGCTAGGATGGAAGGATGATTTTCCCTTATTATTTATCCAAAATATAAGTAGATTTATTAAATTAACATGTGTATTAGAAATATTTTCTATGAAATAAAAGAAAAACTTATTGGATAAAGTGAAATGGGAATGGAATGTTCTAGAGTGTAAGAAAAAAAGAAATTTTCCTGGGCCGAAAACTTAGTGTTGGAGTTGGAGGGGCTTTAGTAATTGGGAGATGATACTCTTTATAAGGATTTTTCTGGTGTTGATGTAACCCCATTGGTATTATCTATTTATGAAGAGGATTTTTGAGTAGAATAGAAATATCATTTAGAAAGGAGAAAAGTGAAGGAAATTTTGATATGGGTGATTACTCAGTGAATATAGGAAAGAAAATCACAATGCACAAAGATTATTACTATTTATATAAACCAATGGTTATAAGATCATATGGGAAATACATGGGTTTTCTGGAGTCTAATATAAATCTAATAAACAAGAACTGGAAATTAAATTTATTCTAAAAATAAATATAGGGAAGATATTGATCAAGCACCCTCGGTAGATTTCCTTTTTCACTCTAAGGATATAGTGGAACAGAAATTTCTTATTTGATCCCCAAAGTATTACTTTTAAATGATGTATAAAATGTGTATTCAAATTGAAACCAATAAAAAAGGTTTTTCTTATCACAAAAGATAATATTTTTATTCATGGATTTAATAAAGGGAAGATTAATATGAAGAAGTATAGGAATTCCAAGGTCAATATGGATTCCCTATTCAAGGATATTGTCAATAAATATCTAAAGAGGGGTAGATTTCATCTTGATTGGTGTCTCAAATTGGATCATGGTTCTAATATATTATGATTTTTTTGGAATGGTTTGACAGTTTTCTTTTTGGTGTATCATCTTTTTATGGTGTTTCTTAATTGTTCAAGTTTTCATTCATCCCACAAAAATCCCCCTTTTCCATAATACAAAAAAATTAATTTTTGTGTCTTAAATGGATATTGTAAAAAATAAAATAATCCAACAAATAATCATAAACAATTTTTGTGTTTAATTTGAATAATCCAACATAAAAATCACCCTTTATAATAAATATCTCACACTTGGATAAAATAAAGTTGTTTGCCTCAAATAAAATCTTAAACCCATGTTAGTTCTAAAATAATCATGAAACCCTATTCCTAAAAACTTATAGAACATAAAATACATCATTTATAGTATGTTTCTTTATAGAAGTAAACTCTAGATCAACCAAAACCTTCACTTATAAGTTTATTATTATGGTTCATCCTGTGTAAAGTGATGTCACATCAATGATTCATTCTATACACTTGGAAAGATTTTTTATTTCACACATTTAATTGTAATAAGAATAAATCCATGAAGAATATTTATCCTCAAGAACATTATATTAAATTAACATTTCATAAAATTGTTCCTTATAATTATTATTTCCATATTTCTTATTATATATATGATAGTACCACTTAAAGTTTCATGGAAGTCCATAAAATTTTCATTTACCTTTATTAATAGTGAACTATACCTTCCCATTTGAGGGATGTTCTCGATGTTTATTACCCTTTTTTAACCTAGATAGACTAGCTACATTCACTAGGGGGTCCTTGAATTTATCATCATTAAGTTAATTTTTTATATGAAATAAACCTTTTTACAAGTAACTTATAGTTTTTATAATCCTTGGTTTTTTTATCCAATATATAACCAACATTATTTATAATTTTAAATCATTTTAATGTGTCAAATAAATAATCAACCCACATATTGATTATGTGTCTTAAACATGAGAAATTGTTATTCTCCCATTTTTACCTTGTTCAATTGATTTAAAGTGTCTCATATTTCAATGTGGGGGTTATAGTTGAAAGCTTGTAGACAAATTTTATATTTGTGAGGATCATGTGCATAAACTTTTAACACCTTTTTAAATTAGTTTCCATTAATTTATCTACCTTAATCTTATTATTAACCATCACCATATCCATGTTGTTGGAATATAATTTCAATATTTTTGGAGATATATGTGGGTAATGATGGTATAGACTTGCTAAAAAGATATTAGGTGGACTTACATGAGGTAAAGTATGATGTCACTCATCTTAATGGTACACTACCCCCCCACCAAATTGGAAGCACTATGGGTTTCATGTGAATCCTCATTAAGAAACCTTGGTGGATTATTACTCTGCACTAGCATATAGTGGAGAATAACCCTTGAAGATACTTTGAAATATGATAGTAATGGATGATTCTTTTTTATTACACACCAAAAATTAATCTTTGATACTTATAAAATACTGGATAGGAATATCAATGTAATATAGATATTTGGAATTCATTGAATTGATATTTTAATTCCATAGAGACTTCTATTTATAGTCATGGAATTTCTTATTTAGATAATTTATCCTGTCTATTTGGATTGGGTAGAAACCTATTCAAGAAAGGAATGAATTAACTAGATTTAATATTTTCTATTATATTTCACATGATTAAATAAGTTTACCAGATCATATGATCCAAGTGAATGGATGTGTTCATTAAATCGTATCTGTTCATATCAACTATCTAGATCGTACCAATTTAGTGAACTAGGTCTAACCACCTGAAATTCATGTTTAGTCCTGAGACTAAATTAGTATCACCCTAAAAATCCATTA
The DNA here is from genome assembly GCA_963277665.1 of Viscum album. NCBI lineage: Eukaryota > Viridiplantae > Streptophyta > Magnoliopsida > Santalales > Viscaceae > Viscum > Viscum album. The sequence goes on from OY728150.1 coordinate 940,068,265, forward strand.
TAAAAATAAATTCACCTCACACTGATACAATATGAGGAGTTAAAAGTACACTATGAAAGCACCACATTGTGTGATCATGCATTTACATGTGTGCATGCACAGAGAGTTCAATATACCATCACTGAAGGATCCCAAACTCTCAATTTATCATTTTAAATAATGATAAAAGAGTTAACCATATAAATGGGACCTAACTCCATCCAAATTTTCCATGTGTGATTCCTAACAAGTCCTCCCCTTTAAGACAAAACAATTTTATTAAAATATTTTAAAAATAATATAAATACTCCAACAATACCGCACTATTTAAAAATATTTTAAAAGAAACTTTTGAAAATAAATAATCATACTATATTTTAAAAACATAAATAAATAAATAAATATATCTCAATTTGAACCTTTATATGGTTCATAAAAATATAATATTAAAAAAGAAATAGGTAGAAACTACCTTCAACATGTAACTCTTGTTATCATCCAGGTTTATCATACACTTATCTGTTCAAATTCCTCAATTATTTATCTACTTATAGACACCATTATATTTATGTGTCTCTTATAATTTCAATAATGTTTGAGAGATATAATAATATTCTCTTTGGATTGGCCCCACTCCTACATTCACAAAGGTGAACCAAAAATTATTCAGATGTTCCAACACTTGTTAGAATCCTTGGTCCATTAAATGTTTTAAACTAATATTCTTCTTTAATGAGTACTAAAAATTATTCTCCCAGAATTTAATATACATATAGTGTTTCCTTTAAACATATTATGTAAATTTTTACAATGAATATATACATTAAAAGTTATCGCATTTTAAGTTAGGGTCGTATCATTGGTGAATTTTCACATGGAATCTAATTCCATCCCTAAGAAAGTTTTAAACAAAAAATCTCTTGGAAGTAACTTTTTTAGTGGATCTACTAAGTTTTTTATTGATCTAATAAATTCAACAGTTATGGAACCATATTGTATCAAATGCCTAATATATATATGTTTGAGACCAATGTGTCGTGTTTTCCTATTAAAAATATAATTATATTCCCCATCCAACACTGTATGACTATCATAGTGTATAATAACCCGAGAAATTAGAATAGGACCTAATGGTAAAATTGATAAAATATATATAAACAATTTTACATATATTCCAAAATATTTTAGAGCTAAAAAATCATAAGCCATTGTAATATCCATTATACATGTTTGTCTCTTTGATCGCCAGGATATTGCTCCAACTCTAAGTGTAAAATCTCATCCACTCATAGATGAGTGATCCTCAAGGTTGGTAATCCATATTACATTATAAAAACATTCCATCAATCTTGGTTTTACATATAAAATAATCCATTTTACTTTTTAGAAACTTAAGTATTATTTTAACTATATCACAATGTATATAACCTATATTACTTGTATACATGCTCGAATTTCCAATGGCATGCACAATATCAAGTATTTTTCTCATCACGGATTAAATGAAACACATAATAAATAACCTTATTATATTTTAGTTGATAAACTTCACTATCCATATTTTGTAGCATCTTACTCTTGTAATAATATAAGGTAAAAACTGGTGAAAAATAAAATTGTTCAAAAACCATTAAAACCATTTCTATAAAATGATATTGATAAAATAAAATATAGTTATAATTCATAAAAATATTAATTACAAATATAAAATTTTATTAACCCAAGTATTTAAAATAAATGTTTCAAGATAAAATAGACTTGGCCTCATTTTCTTGATTTCTATTAGATGATAAAATTAGAAAGTCAAAATAATACAAATAGATGAGTACACTATGATTATTATAGAACTATTAAAAATAAATTCATTATATTGGTTAGTTAAAAATCCATTTAATTAAATTAATTCATTTAATTTATCATGCCACTATTTTAGATCATATTTTAAACCATACATGGAGTGTACCAATTTACAAGAATTATTTTATTTTCCAAGTACTATGAATCCTTCTGGATATTATCTATAAATTTAAACATCTCATTCACCATTTAGAAATACAATTTTAATATCCATTTGGTGAATTTAATAATTATATAGGAAATTTAAAGAGATCGAGATTCTAATTGAAGAATACCTATCCACAAGATCACAGTTATTATAGCATCCCTAGCCTTTTAAACATATTATTACATGATTTTAATCATAACTATCCATCAAATAAAAACCAATGATCGCAAATTCTAGTGTATTTGGAAGATTAAGTACATGATTAGAAGGCATGAAACCAAAATAAAAACATCATTTATTTAATCTAAATAATGATATCTTAACTTACATTGAGATTTTACATCTTCATAGGATAACCTCGGTAATACATGAACATAGGGATGAGCTAAAAATCCTAGTAAGGGATTAAAAAAAGTAATAAAGGATATCACATGGGTTATAAGGCATAAATTGATGACATAAAAAGTCATAGAACATTAATAAACATAAATAATAATAATATTTAGAAAATTTTATCATGTAATAATGGCATCATATGAATTTTTCAACAACATGAAACATGACATAATCATGATTCAAGGATAACTGCTAAGACTATTGCACATGGTTGACAAAGTCCCATAAATGAATCAAGTTGACTCCCTGTCCCAACATGACATATCATGAAACTAAAAATTACTCAATTACTTGGGTTTATATCTAATAACACCCATAATAACATGTTCTTGAATATGTGTGCCACATTAAGAATAAAACATTAACATAAGGGTTACCCATGGAAAGAAATGGGTATCTTAAGCATGCCATAGAGCATAAAAATGGGTGTATCATAAAAGTTTCCATGAAATAATGGATTAAAATCATACGTAAACATTAATAAGTTAAAATTTTCATAGATAATGAAAGATTATGTTCAAAAAAAGTGAGAAATGTAAAAATATTGTTTAATAAACTTTAGAAATGAGCCTCTTTGGTGTGGTTTAAGGGAAAATATTAAAGAGCCTTTAAAGCAGGAAAAGGTTTAATTGTTTTCATAAAACTAAAAAACAACTTAGATTGTTTTTCATGATAAAAAAATTGTTTCATAAAAATATTGGTGTCTTAAAATAGATTATGGGGTTTACTTGAAAATGGGTAAGAAAATTGGAAGTTCCCTTTTATCGGTCATCCTTATCAGGAGGAATTGAGAAGGGAACCATATAAAACTTGTATTTCCCCATCAAAGAATGAATAATTGACCTAGTTAAATATTTTTTTTAAAAAAAATTATGAGTAAATAAGAAAATTTAATAATTACATTGGATTAAAGGGAGAGAAAGAACAACCTTAAGGAAAAAATGACAGTTTGGAGAGAATCCCCTACCTTATATCTGAAATTGTTATGCAATTTCACTTAATATCCAACATAATTAAATTAAATTAATTAATAATTTATTTCATAACCTATTAAACACGTATTTGATTTAGTATAATTTTATTAATTTCATTTATATCCTTTTTGATGAGTTATAAGATTCAATTTTGTCATTCGGGAGTGTTTGTTTCCTTGGTTTTCATGGTTGGTTCAATTTTTTAAATGTACGAAAGATAATATAAAATTTGAATAGTTATTAAAAAAATAAATTATATGTTATTAATTAAATTAAAAAATATTAAATTTTCTTATATATCATTTTTTCCAAACATGAGGATAATTCATTAGATAAAATGGTAATGATAGTTGTTTAGATTATTTTGGTGTTTTTTCGATCATCACGAAATAGTTTTATTTTATTAATTAATATTATGTATATATACTAGTTCTAGAATACTAAATAAGTTTCAATATTCATTTTAAAATATGTTTTAACCATTATAGGGTTTTTATGACCAGCGTGGAAGTTGATATTAGAAAATGAAAAATTGCTATCCATGAAGTTGGTAAATCGACACATTTTTTGAAAAAGGGGGGAAGAGAAGAGAATTGATGGTGGATATACCATAACATAATAAAATTATAGTATATATATTTTATAGGATTTATCATGTTAATTTGGATAGTTTAGATGAGGTAAGTATAAGAAATTAAAAGAAATTGAAATAGAGAGAGGGAAGGTTTTACCTCTTGAGTGTTGTCTCCTTGAGAACGTCCTTAAGGGACATGAAAATGGTATTTTGGTAAAACCAGAAATACCATAAAATGAGTAAGAGGTATGGGAGAGGAATTGGGCAGAATATTAACAAGATACAAGGCTTATAATGTTTTAATAGAATAGGTTATGAGGGGTGGTATTTATAGTGGGAGGAGAGAGGTGTTTTTGATTATTTTATTTATTAGTTTATTATTTTGGATCAAGAATTTCTATAGTGTTGATTATTATGACTAAATACATTAAATAAAGCATGTGATTTCGGTATATTGTCTACTTAAATCATCAATTACTCAACAATGACTCAAAAATTCATGTATTTGGCCAAAATGTTAAATACTTTAAATTGTTGTATTTCACTATTCACAAAAAATCAACTATTTTTTAAAAACCCCAAAAATTCACCCTAACTTTTTTTGATGTTTAGAATTAAAAAATGGACTCCACTTTATGAAATTAATTTTATAAATATAATAAAATTTAATTTTTAATTAAAATAATTATTTATTCATAAAATAGTGATTTTAAATTCACAACTGATTTCATGTCACTGAAAATTTAATGAAGTATAATAAAATTATATTATAATTATAAGAAAGAAAATTATTAATTTATGAATCTATTTTATGAAAATATATATTCTTTTAAATAATTATATTAATTATAAAATTGTAAATAAACATTTACGTTTTATAAAAATACTAATATTTAATTTATTGGTTTTAAAACATTTTTTTACTTACACCAAGATATAAATATATCATATTTTCATTTATAAGATAACAAAAATTATTTACACTTTTATAGGTGATTTTACTATTCTATTAATCAGATTAAAATTCCTAATGGTCAAATTACTATTCCAATGGTTAAGTTACTATTCCATCGGTATAGGTTCCTTAATTTATAAAAATACCTATTATTTTATTAATTATTTATTTATAAAATTTGTATTGTGTTATCTATATGATTTGATGTGATTTATAATATATGGTATAATTATAAGAAGGTAAATTTCATTGATAAAATTATAGGTCATTACATTACTCCCCCTTGTGAAATTTCTCCCTAGAAATTTATTTTTCTCCATACATGAGAAAACCCTAAAGATCAATTTCCAAGATTCATTATTTAGGTTATTCCTCACTTCAACGAGGTCTTTAGTTTTTTTTCATATTGGAATTACCTTAAGGAGAAAAGTTTCGTACATAACAATAGTACCTCAAGATATTTTCAAAATCATCTACTTTGTTTATCCAAATAAAAATAATGCATCATGGATTATATTGATGGAAGCATCGATAAATCATTGAAAAGGTATTTCTAATATATAATTTTGAAGCATCTTCTTGAAAAAAAATTATAAAACAATATTATTGATCAATCTTTAAATACTTCAAAATAGGGTTTTTGTAAATCAATTTTTATATTTCCCTAAAGAGAGAAATCTGTAATTATATGCCCATGGGCTACTCAGAGGTCTCCCTCTTCTACAGCATCTCGAAAATCATTGAGTGATTCAAGTGTTTAAAGTAAATAGAATATTTTGAAAAGACCTTGATGGTACTTCCCATTCTTAGCAGGGTAATATATTTTAGAGCACAACATTATATAATATATTGTACATGATATTATAAATAATCAGGTGATGGTAGAGGTATTGGGTGCCTCATAAATTTCTTTTCATGTAACTTGGATATTGGAAAATGTTTTGAAGTTATCTAAGCATGACTTCAGGATAATCCTTATTGGTAGTTCTTCAGTAAGAAAGATAAGAGTTATTAATTATCTTCCTAATTCCATATTTAACTAAGAAAAATAAAAAAATACAATTAGGGTGCTTTAATACTTATCTAATAATCATATAAAAAGTCAAATTTGAATATTGAGGGATAAACATATAAATGGAAAGTATATCCTATCTTGTGATTCCCTAAGTCTTAATCTAGTTTATCCATGGTGATATAATTATAGCTAGTGTTATTACAAAATTTTTCAAGTTCTAATCTCAAAAACTAACTAGATTTGTTTTTTGATACCAACTATAGAGGCCCTATCCTTTTACAGATACTATTTTATGAATTTAAGCATTACTATTCATCAAATACAAACCAAGGATCGTAGAGTATAATGTATTTGGAATATTAGGTACATGATTAGAAATCATGAAACTAAAATAAATAAATCTTTTATTTAATCTCCATAATGATGTCCTAACTTCCTATGAGATCTTACATCTACATAGGATAACCTGGGGAATATATGAACAAAGGGATGAGCTAAAAATCCCAATAAGGGATTAAACATAGGAATAAAGCATAGTAAATCGGTTATAAGGAATAACCGGATGAAATAAAATGGAATGTATAATGAATAAACATAAAGAATAATAACATGTAGAACATTGGATAATGTAATAATGGCACCATAATAATGTGTAACCAACATACAACATGATATAAGTATGATTCAAGGCTAACTGCCAAGACTGTTGCACATGGTGAACAAAGTTCCATAAAGGAATTGGGTTTACTCCTTAACCCAAAATGATGTATCATGAGAATAAACATTACCTAATGAATTATAGAACTATCTGGGAACACCCATCATAAAATTTTCATAAATATTTGGGCCACATGAAAAATAAAACATTAATATAAGGGTTTCCCATAGAAGGAAATGGGTATCGTAATCATTCCATAGAGAATAACAAATAGGCGTATCATAAAAGTGTCCATAAAAGAATGTATTTAAATCATAGATGGACCTTAATAAAGTAAAATATTCATATATCATGATAAATTAGGTTCAAATTAAGTGAAAACATGTAAAAGTGGTGTTTAAAAAACAATAAAAATGATCCTCTTTAGTCTGGTTTAAGGGAAAATATTAAAGACTCTTTAAAGAGGTAAAATGTCTGATTGTTTGAATACAACTAAAAATGAAATTAGATAGTTTTTAATGATAAAAATATTTGTGTCTTCAAAAATATTATAGAGTGTACTTGAAAATTGGTAAGAAATTGGGAAGTTCCCTTTTACCGGGCTTTCTTATCAGAAGGAATTGAGAAGGGAACCTTATAAAACATGAATTTCCCTATAAAATAAATAATAATTGAGATAGGTACATATGTTTGGAACATAAAAAATAATGTAGGATGAGTAAATAGTAATATTTAAGAAATAAATTTGTATAAAGATAGATAATGCGTAACCCGAAGGGAAAAATGAAGGTTCGGAGAGAATCCCTTACCTTATTGTTGAGATGCTATGGAGTATGATATACTCTATAATACAAAATGTAGGATTAAAAAGATATATATACTGTATGTAGTATATTATGATGCTCAAAATACAAGAGGGGGGTGAATTGTACACTTAAAAAATTCCTTTTGAACTTTTAAAGATGATTATGTTTAACAAGGTTAAACAAGGTAATTCACAAAACCTCTAGTTATACACACTTGCTAGATTCTGGAAATACGATTCTGAGAATGTAATTCTGGAAAAGTGATTCCGAAAAATGGAACTTAATGAAAGTTTACAAAGATAAAGATTCTACCTTAAAGCGTATAGAATATTACTAAATCAGAGTATACAAGTATAAGGAAGTATAAGATTGTTATACTTTCCTCAACAAACAAAATGCAGCAGAAAACTTGTAACAAAACAAGTAACAAGTAGTAAATATTTTAACCTAAAGATAAGGGTATCCAACAACCTTGGATAAAGGTCCCTTGATTTATACTTTCAAGAAATTCTATCTTACCCACACTAGGGTAAGCCCTCAATATGAAGATCGGAGTCTGTCTTGCTATCCCTGAAAGTCCTCAACTTCAAGGTAGTCGGCACCTCTCTATTCCTTAGCAAGGAAGACCTCAACTTTAAGGTAGTCGGCACCTCTATCTTCCTATCCCCGGAAGCCCTCGATTGTACACAACAACAATCGGAGTCACACAAAGCAAATTTGAACAAGATGTTCAATACACACAAAGAAATAAAGCCTCTATCTCTAGAAATCACGTCAGCATCATGTAATATCTAGATTGATAAACTCGTTGTGATTTATTTCAAATGATCTCTTATTTATAGGAATAGATCCAACGGTCGGCTCCCTCCTCCAATGGTCATATTGTTCCTTGAATTCCATAGGGACCTATACACGTGTCACTCAAACAACGGTTAGTTATTAACTGAATGCACGACATCATTTTATAACAAAAATAAGTGTAAGAAAAAATATTTTTACTTAACCAAAATCAAATATTCGTAATGTAAGAAAATAAAAGTTTGGATTTTAACAAAAAACACATTCGGTGTCTATAATACAAGGATATTTGGATTCTATTTTCTAAGGAATTCGGAACCTGAACTCTATAGAATTCCAGAGTCTGAATTTCAAGGAAATTTGGAATCTGGATTGACAAGAATTTGGAACCTGAACTTAAAAAGTTTGGAGTCATAGTTCATGAGAATTTGGAGTCAGAACTCACAAATTTCAGAGTCAAAGTTCATGAGAATTTGGAGTCTGAACTCACAATTTTTGGAGTCACAGTTCATGAGAATTTGGAGTCTGAACTCAAAAAGTTCAGAGTCTGAATTCATTAGAACTCAGAGTCAGAACTCATAAGAGTTCGAAGTCTAAATTCAGAGTACTCGGAGTTAGTACTCAAAAGATTTCAGAGTCTGAATTCAGAGAACTCGGAGTCAGTACTCAGAAGATTTCGCAGTAAGAATTCCGAAGAGTTCGGAGTCTGAATTTAGAGAACTCGAAGTCAAAATTCGGAGTCTGAAAATAGAATTCTCTTTATATAAGTATTATATGGTTCCGAGGTTTTATATATGAAACTGAATTTTACATTTAGACAAGATAATGAACAATGAAAAACATGGTAAGGACAAATTTCCTTGGGGAAGGAAAACATAGGGTAAAAAAATTCCTTAAGATAAGGTGTTTGTGATTTTCAAAACAAGAAGGAATGGTAAAGTCATAAGGAGACCTTATTGACTCAACAATATCCCCCAAGTATGAAGGAATGAAAAATTCATATGGAAACCCTTATTGACTCAACAATATCCCCCTTTTTGGAAAGTACAAACATCCTTACGAAAAAGAATATAAGGACTTAGAAAATAATTTTCTAGAATTTAAAATAAAATTTATCTCCCTTTACAAATGGACAATGATGAATATGACTAACTCCTCCTTAGGATTTTGAACTCTAAGGATCTTATTCTAGATTTTTGGAATGAGATTTTTCATAATCTTGAATACAGAAATCTTTGTAATGAAAACTCCCCCTTAGATAAACTCCCCCTTACTTAGGGATATTTCTTCTTTTCTTATTATTCTTTTTCCTTTCTCCCCCTTTGTGATTTTCAAAAATAATTTGAGGGAATGGAAAAGAAATTATAGTACCTGAAATATTAGTAAAAAGCATCCAAACAAAAATGAGCAACCAAAATTTCATTAAGATAGGAATAATTTTTATAAGGAAATAATACAATAAAAGATCGGATTGGATCTATTTTCCTTCCTTCTGCTTGGGTATCAATTTCTTCACTGTGGTTTTCAGCTTTTTGAGTTCCTTGTGGTATTCCTCTACTTGATTTAGGTGTTGATCCTGATCCTAATCTTTCTTGTCTAAGGCCCTAATTCTTTCATCCTGATCCTTAAGAACCTCTTTCTGAGCCTTTAGGACTTCTTCATGTTTAATAAGCTTCTCTTCAATCTCAATCTGAAGATCTCTTTCTCTCTTCCAGATTTGAGCAACAGAATATAACTTCTCATTCAGATCCTTTACCTCTTAAATCTGTGTATTCTGCTCAAGAGTTAGCTTTTTCTCAAAGCTAGTCGTGAGATCCTTGATTTTACTATCTTCTATATCAAAAGCTTCCTTAACTTCATGTTGAAACACATTAAGCTCTCTCAAGTATTCAACTATTTTATTTGACCAGCTAATCACTTTATTACAAGATTTTATGTGGGCATTGTATTTAATGAAGAAGTTCTCTAAATCAGCCTCAAGTTTTACACATTTATCCATCACTAATGATAATGAATCTGATTTTTTATTCAAGTTGTGTTGGAGCATCTGACATCTCGAGTCAATGCTTGGAAAATCGCAATAGTGTCAACAAGATTCTTCAGTGATTGAATGATGAAATCATGTCCTAGGGATGATGATTCCAAATCTGAGACTTTATATGGTGAGGGCTCTTTCTCTAACTCAACAAGCTTCCTCTTCTAAGATCCACCAGCTTCCTTTTTCTTTAAAACAACTTTAGTAGGTGTATCCACAATCACTCGTTTCCCCTTATCAGTTCTTGGAACAGCTTCCTCATCTGGAGGCTCAAGTTCGCTATCATATAGCTGAACAATTCTATCTTAATCTATCTTCTCCTTCTCTACTATTGCCTTATCATCTTCAGGTTGAATGAAATGATGATTATAACTCTCTTCCTCATATAGCTTATTCACTTCATCTTCATATTTTACATTTAACCCAAGAGTAGCAAGCTTTGAAGATCCATCTTGAGAGGTTCGGATTGACAATTTCTCGGATGCACTTTCCTTCTCATGAAAATCTTCAACTTGCTTTATGAGGTCATCTGTGTCACCATTTCTTTCTTCTTCTTGCACTTCTTCCACAACTTCCTTTTATTCAATAATCTTTTCTTGTACATTTTCCAGAGTGAGAAATATCTTCCCCGGAGTCTCAGGTAAGGCTTCTACCAAGAAGGATTTTGGTATAGGGATATTCTCATATGCTTTCTCAGTATCCCTTAGAAGGGATCGAACAATTTCAACCTCCGACATTTTCTTCTTTTTCTTCTTTTCTTTAGCTTTCTTCTCAAGATCATCAGTTATCTTCTCTTTTAAAGTCTTGACCTCAACAGGATCCAAACCAAAACTTGGATCCCCAGATTTCCTATTCTTTTTGTCTTCCCTCCATTTTTCTATAACCTCATCCGGATAATATTTCTACTTCTTGGGCTTTGGAGTTGCGGATTGGGTTCCTTTAGCCTCTGGGATTTTACCTTGAACTACTACTTCTTTCAACTTACTCTTCTTTCCTCCTTTTTTCGATGGTTCAGGAACTTCTTGTTCCATTGGAATAGCTTCAGCCTCTTCCTCTGGTAAGTCATAGAATTATCTGGAATCTTTAGAGAAACCATTATTCATTCTCTTTAGTGTATCATCACTTACTAACATGACTTTGCAATTCCTCAGCTTGGAACTACAATGGATCTTGAAAGACTCAAGGCACCGAACAATTATCTTAGAGAGGATGGCTGGATAGATGATTATCTGAGCATTCAAGTTCCCATTTTTAATATTCTCAATCGTAATAAGAATATGCTTCATCAAGTTGATCTTCCTTTGGTTTACCAAGAAGTCCAAAAAAGTACATATCACTCTTCTTCAACATGTCCTTGTCACCCTTTCTCATAATGATGAATCCTTGAACCCATAATTCAAGGATCTGGTTATTTGTAGAGAGGTGATAAATCTTCGGAGTCTTGACATCTGTAAGACCGAGACACTCCATAGCTTTCACCTTGAAAAAAATTCCATGAACATTCAGAAACTTATGGGAACAGAACTCAGCTTCCCCTTCATATGACAACCCCACCAAGCTAGCATCCTTGGTGTATGAAAGGGAATAAGTTTTTCCATAGCTTTTGAAAGAAAATTTACTCCTATCTTCTTCTTTAAAAAAGATCAAAAATTCATAAAATTCCATAAGAAAATCCGGATATACTACATCTTGAACTTCTAGCTTTGATATGAAAACGTTTTCCCATCCATTCAACCTGATGTTCTTGGATATAATAGAATCATACTTGGCAATGAAATTTGGATGCACCAACCTCTCTCTGTAAATCTGCCACTCCGAAATTGACTTGACAGTTGACATCTCTTGAGAAGGAACTTCAACAGACATTCTAATTTGAGTAAGATTTGAGAGGTTCGGAATGGCATTTTAAAAGGGGGAAAAGCTTTAGCAGGTGAAGGCTTGAAATCCGATGTGGGGTCACTTTCAAGGGGTCCCTTATATTGGCATTTGATACGATGGTTGAACTTCCAAATACAATCCAATAGTTGAGAAATATTTTTCTTAGATCTGACAGTTGAAATGATAGCCTCAAGGAAAATTTAGTAGGATCCAATATTTTAATGTTTTTAAAGGAAAACAATCGGATTTAAGGAAAATAAAATCCGAAGATTTTAAAACAAAAAACAAAATACCAACAATTAAAATAATATTTCTAAAACTTAAGAAAGGAAATCGTACCTTTCGGATTGTTAGGAAGATTATTCGTAATAGGTAATATTCTTCTTGAAGAACTTTAGATTCCAAAAAAAATGACTACGGAAATTTCCATTACGAAAATCTTCATTGCAAAAATTTCAAGTAAGAAAATCTTCATTACGAAAATTTCAAGTACGAAAATAAAATTTCAAGTACGAAAATCTTCATTATGAAATTTCAAGTACGAAAATTTCAATATGAAAAATTTAAGAATTAAACTTTCATTAAAAAATTTTGAAAAACCAACTATGAAAAAAATTGAAAAACTAACTACAAAAAATTTTGAAAAAACTAACTACAAAAAATTTTGAAAAACTAACTACAAAAAATTTTGAAAAACTAACTACAAATTTTTTTTAAAAAACTAACGAACAAATATAATGCCCCTATGAAAAGGATTTTATTACTGCAAGAAGATTAGTTAAACAAAAAAGTTAACAAGGAAGATTACCTTACGGTTATCATTCCAAAATTCCATTTAATGTATTCAAATCTATCAGAGGGTAAAGATTTTGTGAAAATATTAGCAAGTTGATCTTGTGTTCCGATAAATTGAAGAATGATATCTCCATTTTTTGTGTGATCCCTAAGAAATTGATGTCTAATATCTATGTATTTTGCACGAGAGTGATGTGTTGGGTTTTTCATAAGGGTAATGGAACTTGTATTATCACACAAAATTTTTGTTTTGGTAAAACTCATACCATAGTCTATGGGTGTGCGTTACATCTACAACACTTGAGCACAACAACTTCCAGCTGCTACAAATTCATCTTCAGTAGTGGAAAGTGCTACTAAGTGTTGATTCTTGTAAGACCAAGAAACTAATGAATCTACTAATAAATGACATGTTCCGGATGTACTTTTTCTATCCATTCTACAACCACCAATTTCATCATCTGAAAAACTTTTCAAAACATTATCATTTCCAAAAGTATAAAAGAGTACTAAATCCATGGTTCCCTTTAAGTAGCGAAAAATAGTTTTCACTACCTTTAAATGAGATTCCTTAGGATTCTATTGATATATTTTACATAAGAATATTGAAAACATTAAGTTTGGATGACTGGATGTCAAGTAAAGTAAACTTCCTATCATACCTCTAAAAGATGTTTGATCTACTGGTTTCCCAGCTTCATCAAGATCAAGTGTGTTTGAGGTACCAATAGAAGTACTAATACTCTTAGTGTTGTCATATTCATAATTTTTAAGAAAATATTTAATATAATTATGTTGGGATATATAAATTCCTTCTAGTTTTTGAGAAATTTGAAAACCAAGGAAAAATGTTAACTCACCCATCATACTCATTTCAAACTCAGATTTCATTAGATCTGCAAAGGAATCAGTTAAAGATTTCTGAGTTGAACCAAATATAATGTTATCAACATAAATTTGAACAATCAAAACGTTTTTATTATCTTTCTTTATAAAAAGAGTTGGATCTGCATTTCCCTTAACATAGTTATTTTGAAGAAAAAATACTATAAGTCTATCATACCAGGCTTGAGGGGATTGCTTGAGTCCATACAAATCTTTGGTAAGTCTAAAAACATGATCAGGATGTTTTGTATCTTCAAAACCAGGAGGTTGATCAACAAAAACATCCTCTTGAACATAACTGTTATGGAAATCACATTTCACATTCATTTGAAAAAGTTTGAAATTAAAGAATGTTGCAAAGGAAAGTAAGATACGAATAGATTCAAGTCTAGATACTGGAGCATAGGTTTCTTCATAGTCTATTCCTTCTTGTTGATTATAGCCTTTAGAAACTAACCTAGCTTTATTTATTACTATGATTCCATTCTCATCACACTTATTTATGAAAACCCATTTTACTCAAATAACAGAAGTTTCCTTAGGTCTTTCAATCAAGGTTCAGACTTTATTCCTTTTGAATTCATTTAGTTCATCTTGCATATATTTTATCAAATCAGCATCACCTAAAGCTTCATTAGTGCTTTTCTAATTGTGAAAGAAATGCTAGAAGTTCTACTTAGTTTTTTAAGGAACTTCTAGTCCTTATAGGTTGATTCACATCACCAATGATACTATCACTAGGATGATTCTTTAGAAACAACTGATTTGGGTTTTGTAAAACCTGTTCATCAACATAGGGTAGGAAATCTTATGGGTTAAATGCTTCAGAAACATTTTCTTGTGAATTTTCCTTATCAGAAGGATCTTCTAAAAAATGTTGATAATTAGGTTTTGAAAACACATTCGAAGATGTAGGTTGGGGTTTTTTAAAAACAAAGGTATCAGTTTCATCAAATTTGACATGTACTGTCTCTTCAATAGTACAAGTGTTTTTATTAAAAACTCCATAAGCCTTAGAAGTTGTGGAGTAGCCTAAGAAAATTCTTTCATAAGATTTTGGTGCGAATTTATGTAGATTATCTTTAGTATTCAGAATGAATACCTTTCAACCAAAAACCTTAAAGTAGGAAAGTATAGGTTTTCTACCATTCCATAACTCATAAGGTGTTTTATTAAGAAAAGGTCTAATTAAAACTCGATTTATAGTATAACAAGCAGTACTTACAGCTTCAACCCAAAAATGCCTTGCTATAGAATATTCACTCAACATGGTTCTTTTTATTTCTTGAATAATTCTATTTCTTCTTTCAGTAACACCATTCTGTTGAAGATTTCCTAGTACTAAGAGATTGTGAGTAATGCCTTTTCTACTACAAAAAGTTTTAAAATTAGAATTTTTAAATTCTCCACCATGATCACTATGAATAGTTTTCAATGGAAGATTTTTCTCATTTTTAACTTGGGCTCTAAAACTTTTAAAAAAATAAAAGGCTTCAGACTTCTTTGCTAGAAAATATACCCATGTAAATCTAGTGTAATCATCAACTAAAATAAATACATAATACTTTCCTCCAATTCTTCCAGTTTGAGTAGGACCGAAGAGATCCATATGCACTAACTGTAATGCATCATTAGTTGAGACTTCACCAACTAATTTAAAACTTGATTTATGTTTCTTTCCATATTGATAAGGGTCATAAACTTTTGAAGTATCAAATCTAAGCTCCATTATATCCTTAACTAATCTTTTCTTAGAAAGATTGCATAGGTTCTTAAGGTTATAGTTACCTAACCTTCTATGAAAAAATCAAGAATGATCTCTCATTACACTAAGGCAAGGTAGATCTTGGTTTTTAAGGTATTCTAAGTTTAGTGTTTATACATTCTCTTGCCTATGGGCAGAAATAATAAACTCTTCCTTGGAATTTTTTACTAAGAACTTTTCATTCCTAAAATTCACAAGGTAACCTTCATCACATAATTGTCTTATGCTAATGAGGTTGTTCTTAAGACCCTTAACAAATAAAACATTTGAAATCAAAGTATTTACAAGAAGAACGATGTTAACTATACCAATAATTTCTCCCTGAGCATTATCTCTGAAAGTTAGTTTTCCTATTTTCGTCTTGAAAATATTTTCAAAGTATTTTTTGTTACCATTCATATACTGGGAACATCCACTATCCATGTACCAAGTATTTTTGTTGGTAATTTCTCTATTTTCCTGAAAAAAAAGAGTTATACTTTCAGAACCCAAACTTTCATGGATCCAGAAATTTCAGAAAGCAAAATTTTAGGCACCCATGTTTTCTTAGAAAAATATGCTTTATGAAATCCTAAAGAATGAGTTTTTTTTAAGGAACAATTGTTTTCCCAATGCCCACCGCACTGACACTTAGTACAGAATGGATCACTTTGAGGAACAAAATAATTGTTACTAAAATTTGGTTTAGAACTAGTATAACCAAATCCATAATTATTCCTTAGAGGTTGGATTTGAAAATACATCTTATCAAAATTTTCCTTACCTAAGGTAAAGTTTGAAAAACACTTCCTCAAGGAAAAAATTTCGGATTTTAGTTTGATAATTATGTTCTTGTCTTCTAAAACTTTTGATTTGGAACTAGAGTTAGGGTCGAAAACATTTTTCTTAGAAATTAACTTTTCTAGATCCTTAGAAAGTTTATTCTTCTCAAAATATACTTCCTCAATATTTTTTGAAATACTTTCAAAATCAACAATTTTCTTATCAAGATCTTTAGAAATATCTGATATTTCCTTAGTAAGAATAGTATTCCTAGAATTTTCCTTATCAAGATTTTTCATGAGTTTTGAATTCTCAATCTCAAGGAGCTTAGTAAACCTAGAAACTTCTTCATAGGTAGGTAAAGTATTATCTTCATCATAAGAAGATTCTTAATCTAAAGATTCATAATATTTATCATTACTATAATTTTTATTTAAAGAAACATTGATCATTGATTCATCATTGTGTACCTGATCCATCAAACAATGATTGTCAATAGGTAGTCTGGCTATTAGACCAAGATTCTTCTGTCCAGAAGATTCATAATCTAAAGATTCATTTGAAGAGTCACCATCACTGGCACTCCATGTGTCATTAGCTTTCAAGACTTTTTTAGCTTTAGCTTTGTAGTACTTCTTTCTATTTCTCTCAGAATGCTTTTCCTTTATTTCTTTTCTCTTAATCATAGGACAATCAGGCCTTTTCTGTCCATCTCTCTTGCATTCATAACATGTAACTTATGAATATTTCTTGTCTTTCCTTTCATTATTCTTATATATGGATTGAAATTTCTTTTATCCAACAATCTTGTTCATCCTTCGAGAAAGATTTGCTAACTCATTTTCTGAATATTCACTTCCACTAGATTCGGATTGAATAACAATATTCTTATATTTTTATATAATAACTCTCTCAGGAGTCTTGGATTTCATATGATTTGAAGTTATAGTAAAAGAAACACTGCCATTCCCATTATTCTTCTTTACATTATCAGCATATCTCTTCATTCTGGTCTCATGTTGAAGAATAGTTCTAAAAAGTTCATCAAGAGAAATCTGATTAACCTTTATGTTCTCATTAATATCAGTCCTCTTGGATTCCCATTCATTGGGCATAATGTCTATGATCTTATCAACAAGAGCTTCATCATCTAATCCTTTCTCACCCATGGATTTTAAACTATTCACAATGGTCATGAATCTTTATTGTACCTTACATATGGGTTCTCCATAAGGAAAGCAGAAACCATGATATTTAGCTTTGAGCATGTCACTTCTAGTTTCAATAACTTTGTAAATTACAAAGTTGGTAACTTCAAGTTTCTTCCAAATACAATTTTCTGCTTCACAAGATGAAAATTGGCTATATATATTTCTAGTCATGGAACAAAGAAATGTATTTCATACATTATAATTCAGTTGATACTCATGCTTTTCTTGATTGGTGAAGGTACTAACTTCCTTGTCAGGGACTTTACATCCTCCAGTAAGCATATCAAAATTATCAACTCCAGTATTGATAATAAAAGTCTTCATGCAATCTCTCAAATATTCGTAATCATTACCATAAAAAATAGGTGGTCCTGTTGGACTGAGATTGTCTATGGAACCAACATTGATTCCTTCCATCTTAAAGAAAAATCTTTCCACAAAAACTTGTTAATATAAAAAGTTCAAATTCCAGGAAAATATTCCTAAGCAAAGAAAAAAATAGAATAATTAAAACTGAGCAAGGAAACCTTAAATGTGAATATAAGTATTTCAGAGACTTTCTTTGATACCAATTATTGAATTGGTACAGGGTACGAGGCCACCAGCCTTTTATACCAATTGTTGAGATGGTATGGAGTATGATATACTCTATAATACCAAATGTAGGATCGAAATGTTATAGATATTGTATCTAGTATCTTGTGATGCTCAAAATACAAGAGGGGGTGAATTGTACACTTAAAAAAATCCTTTGGAACTTTTAAATATGGTTATGTTTAACAAGGATAAACAAGGTAATTCACAAAACCTCTAGTTCTACACACTTTCTAGATTCCGAAAATATGATTCCGAGAATGTAATTCTGGAAAAGTGATTCCAGAAAATGGAACTTAATGAAAGTTTAAAAAGATAAATATTCCACCTTAAAGCATATAGAATCTTACTAAATTAGAGTATACAAGTATAAGGAAGTATAAGATAGTTATACTTTCCTTAACAAACAAAATGTAGTGGAAAACTTGTAACAAAACAAGTAACAAGTAGTAAATCTTTTAACCCAAAGAGAAGGGTATCCAACAACCTTGGATAAAGGTCCCTTGATTTATACTTTCAAGAAATTCTATCTTACCCAAACTAGGGTAAGCCCTCGATACAAAGATCAGAGTCTGTCTTGCTATCCCTACAAGCCCTCAACTTCAAGGTAGTCAGTACCTCTGTCTTCCTCAACAAGGAAGCCCTCAACTTCAAGTTAGTCAGCACCTCTGTCTTTCTATCCCCGAAATCCCTTGATTGTACACAGCAACAATCGGAGTCGCACAAAGAAAATATGAACAAGAAGTTCAGTACACACAAATAAATAAATCCTATCTCTCTCTAGAAATCACTTTAGTAGCATTTAATCTCTAGATTGATCAACTTGTTGTGAGATCATTCAAATGAGCTCCTATTTATAGGCACAGCTCCAATGGTCGTCTCCCTCCTCCAACGGTCATATTGTTCCTTGAATTTTAGAGGGACCTGCACACGTGTCACTCAAACAACGGTTAGTTAGTAACTAAATGCACGACATCATTTTATAACAAAAATAAGTGTAACAAAAAATATTTTTACTTAACCAAAATCAAATATTCGGAATGTAAGCAAATAAAAGTTCGGAGTCTAACCAAAAAAACATTCAGTGTCTATAATACAAGGATATTCGGATTCTGTTTTCTAAGGAATTCGGAACCTGAACTCTATATAATTCTGGAGTCTGAATTTCATGGAAATTCAGAATCTGGATTCACAATAATTTGGAACCTGAACTTAAAAAGTTCAGAGTTAGAGTTCATTAGAATTTGGAGTTAGAATTCACAATGTTTGGAGTTAGAGTTCATGAGAATTTGGAGTCTGAACTCACAAAGTTCAAAGTCTAAATTCATTATAATTTAGAGTTAGAACTCATAAGAGTTTAGAGTATAAATTCCGAGAACTCAGAGTCATTACTCAAAAGAGTTCAGAGTCTGAATTCAGAGAACTCAGAATCAGTGCTCAGATTAGTTCCGAGTCAGAATTCAGAAGATTTCGGAGTCTGAATTAAGAGAACTCAGAGTCATAATTCAGAGTCTGAAAACATAATTCTCTTTATCTAAGTATTATATGATTCTGAGATTTTACATATGAAACCTAATTTTACATTTAGACAAGATAATGAACAATGAAAAACATGGTAAGGATAAATTTCCCTGGGGAAAGAAAATTTTCCTTAGAGAAGTAAAACACAGGGTAAAAGAAATTTTCTTTAAGATAATGTGTTTGTGATTTTGAAAACAAGAAGGAATGGTAAAGTCATAAGGAGACCTTATTGACTCAACAATCTCCCCAAGTATGAAGGAATGAAAAAGTCATAAGGAAAACCTTATTGACTCAACACTTATGTCAGAAATCATTCTACACATGAACTTAATGTCCTGGATAACAAAAATAGATTCATTAATAATTTAATTCAAAACCTATTAAACATGTATTTGATTTATTATAACTTTATTATGTTTATTTATGGACTTTTTTATGAGTTATAAGATTCAATTTCGTCATTTTGGACTGTTCATTTCCCTGGTTCTCATGATTAGTTCACTTGTATACATGTATGAAAGATTATGTAAAATGGGAATAGTTATATAGAATTGAAATTATATGTTATTAATGAACTAAAATAACATTAAATGGTCTTATATATCATTTTTTCAGATATGAGGATGATTCATTACATAAAATGTTAATGATACATGTTTAGGTTATATTGGCGTTTTTTCGATCATCATCAACTTGTTTTATTTTATTAATTAATATTATTTATAAATATATACTAGTTATAGATAACTAAATAAGTTCTAATATACATATTATTGTCTTTTTTAATAGTTATAATGGTTTTATGACCAACCTTGAAGGTGATATTAGAAAAATAAAAATCATCGTCCACGAAGGTGGCCAATCGACACCTCGCAGATGATGTTTTCATTTTTAGAAAAAAAAAGGGAAGAGAAGAGAATTTATGGTGGATATACCCTTAAAAAATGTAATTATATTATATATATGTTACTATATTTATTATCTTACTTTGGATAGGGTATTTGAAGTAAGGATAAGAAAATAAAATAAATTTAAAGAGAGATCGGGAAGGTTTTACCTGTTGAGTGTCGTCTCCTTGAGAATCTTTTTAAGGGACCTAAAAATGGTCTTTTGGTGAGACTAGTGAGACAAAAATATGGGGAATATGTTTTATAGAGTAATTAGTTAGAATATTTTCAATATAAAATTATTACAATGTGTGAGGATAAGAGCTGATGATAGGTGGTATTTATAGTGGGAGGAGAGGGGTGTTTTTGGTTGTTTTATTCCTTAGTTTATTATTTTGGATCAAGAAAATCAATAGTGTTGATTTTTGTGACTAAAAATTGTAACTAGAGAATATTAGTTCGAGATAGTGGCAACTTACATCATCCATTACTAAACCATGACTCAAAAATTCATGTATTTGGCTAAAATTTTGAATACTGTAAATTACCGTATTTTATATTCACCAAAAATTCAACTATTTTAGAAAAATAAAAAAAATTAATCTAACAATTTTTATATGTTTATAATTCAAAAAAAAGACTCCATTTTATTAAAATAATTTTCTAAATATGATAAATTTATTTTTTAATTAAAATCACCATTTATTTGGACAATACCAGTTTTAAAATTATAATTGATTTTATGAAACATTGAAAATTTAATTTTAAGTCTCATAATATTATATTATAATTATAATAAAACTAAATATTAATTTATTAATAAATTTTATTTTAAACCATTATAATAATAATAAAATTGTAAATAAACGTTTTTATTTCATAAAAAATACCAATACTTAATTTATCACTTTTAAAAATTTATCTGCTTATACCAAGATATAAATATATCATATTTTCCTTTATAAGATACCCAAATATTATTTAAACTAGGTTAGGTTACTATTATATTGGTTATATTACTATTCTTAATGGTCATATTACTATTCCAATGGTCAAGTTACTATTTAATCGGTATAGGTTCCTTAATTTCTAGAAATACCTATTATTTCATTCATTCTTCATTTATAAAGTTTTTATTTTGTTTTATTTGTGATTTTATGTTGTTTATAATGTATGAAATAATTATAAAAGGTAAATTTCATTGATAAAATTATGGGTCATTACAATTACTAAAATAATCGATTCCTTCCTTTTGAATAAACTTCTTTGGCTACCAATGTAGATTTTTATTTTCCAATTGTATCAAAAAATTTCCTTTCCATATAAATAACCATTTAAAACTTATTAGTTTTGAACCTTTTGTAAGATCAATAAATATCTAATTATTTTTACTGATTATGGAGTATATTTTTTCATTTATACATTCCTTCTAAAGAGGCACATTAGAAAATGACATAGCTTATTTTGTAATTTTTAGAAACAAAATATATATTGAGTAAAACTAGAGTTTTTTTAACAATACTATTATTTTTTATTTTTAATAAGTACATATATAAATATGATGCACATATTTTGGGTGATTTATGTTTTTTTAATTTTATGATCCTCCTTAACCATATCATCTTGATAGATAGTTTTTGAGTTATATTCCAAAATTTTAACTTTCTTAGGTAAAGTGCTAAACCTTAATTAAAAATATATAATATTAACTTATTAAATAATAGAACTAATATATACTGAATAATTATATTCTATAACCATGAATCTATAATAATTATAATTCTATAAATATCCTATATATTTTAAATATATACCTCATTTATCAAAATTTTCCTTTTTTTACGTTCTTTTTCTTTTATAATTGTGTGACAACCCCAAACCATTAAATAATTGAGGTTTGGCTTCCTATGATTATATAATTCATATATATTCATAACCTTTATTTTTATGGGGAACATTTTTTATGATGTTACACATAGTTAATAATATCTCACCATAAAATTTTCATAAAAGGCATAAGACATAAAACATGTAATCAAAAATTTCCATAATTATTCTAAAATTTCTCTATGCTAAAATATTTTCTTTATATATATAGAGAACCAACATTTCATGTATGGTATCATATAATTCCATGAATGGGAGACTACAATATTCTCCTCCCCTATCAAATAGTGAATATATGTATCTGTTAAAACATTTTTGATCCAATCAAAAATCTATATCATACATATTAAATGAATTTGGAATGTCTTATGTGGTTTAAAAATTGGAAAGTCGCTCCATTAAATCACCATATTTCATGATCACATGTGTTCATAAGGATGTTGAATTTCAACACTTCTATACAATTCCAATCTATTACTTTATCATTTTTAATAATGATAAGAGTGTTTCTCCTAATATAGGGGACCCAACTCCATCCCACATTTCAATATGGGATTCATAACAAGTCTTCAACAATATAAAAAATAGTTCATTTATTGAGGTTTGTTTTTTCATTAGTGGTGGTTATAACCCATGATAAATTTACAACGAGCCTATACCCAAGTGGTAAAGGATCCTTCTTGGCATCCAAAAAACCTAGGATCAAATCCGAGCAGGGACGAATTTTCGAAGTTACTATAGAAGGCACTGTAGTAGTGGTGGAACTATAGCAGGGATGGCACTATAGCGGTGGAGGAACTGTAGAAGGGGCTATAGCAGAAGTGGTACTGTAGTAGGTAGTGTAGCAACCCGGGTAATGTAGTAGTAATATTCACTGAAGGGATCTTTGGGCTAAAAAATGGGCTTTTGGGCCTTGTATTCAGACCAATTGGTCTTGGGCCTTTAGGCTATGTAATGGGTCTCCCTCTAACTAGTTTTAAAGAGGTCTTTTATTTAAATAATAAATTATTCTCTATCCCCAACCTTTAAAAAACCCATGATAAATTCATTAGAGGTGATTTTAGAAAACCACCACAAATATCATTTTCCAACTGTAATTATAAATGGTTATCCATAAGAATTTGTATGGAAAAAAATTAGCGGTGAGTTTAAAAACTTTTAAAAGGAAAATAAAAATAATATTTAAAAATATTTATATATTTTTTTTAAAAAAAATGAAAAAATATCAGCGATTTGGAAACCATGGGTAATTTTTTAAATGAAATAAATTACCTTACCTCTCAAAACAATTAGTAAAGTTTAACTTTTTTGAAAATATCATTAAAAATCTATGTCACTACCCCCTGTGAATTAGTGTCCCACCCACATTCCAACTCTTTAGCCCTACTCCCTCCTAGAATCCCTAGCTAAAGTAACCTTCCTGATCTCCACTTCCCCGTACTTCTCCCTACATGTTGTGATGAATCCATATTCACTCCCCCACTACTAATGTTGACCCCTAAAACCCTATTTTTATTTGCATATAGGGGGTTTTAAACCCTATCCCGCATGAATCAAGTATATAACCTAGGCTGTAACACCCCGATATTTTGTGAATTATTATTTTTCGAATTAATTTATTCTTTTTGATATTTTCCATTTCATGCAACACTAAAAATAGTTTATTTTGTATTAAAGAACTATGTTTGGATTACATGCACTACACACAATATAAATTTTATCTTTATCTACATGAAACATCAGGGATAGATTACATTACACACAATAAAAACTTTCCTCAATGTCTTGTGTAACACGCATGACCAAGTGTTACCGAACAATAATATATTTATAAAATAATAATAATATAATAATAATATATAACCTAGACATTGAATTATATTTTATGAATATTATTATATAACATATTTAAATATATTTCTTTCAAAAAATATAAAATTAATTAATTAGTTACAATTATTTAGAAATGAATATAAGAACCAATTGAATATAAAGGGGTATTTTTATAGAAAACTATTATTATTACCACAAAGTTGTTTTTATCATAATAATTTAAATTATTGAGTGATATTAAGGTAATATAAATATTATATATTTAATAAAATATTTTATATATAAATCCAATAGATTATATAGGCATAAGATAAGAATACACTCAATTTTATGTATAAAAACCTATATTTTTATTAAAGTATTTTAAACACCTTTTAATGGAGACCCATTTTAAATAAAAAAATTTAAACTTTTATATATTTAATATGTCAAAATAAACTTAATATTTGGAATCAAAACATAAAAATTATGTTAGGATAAATTTTTGGTATTTTTCTATAAGGTTTCATTTTTAATGAATAGTTAAAAATACTAGATTTTAATTCAAATTTGCTTTTTCATCTAATGTATTTATAATTTTAAATTATATTTTTAATTGGTTTAAAATTTTAATTAGATAATATTTTTATCAATCAATCCAATTTAGATAATTTTAATCAATTTCATTTTTAAATTGACTATAAAAACATAGAAAACTTTAGAAAGTTTTTGCTTTAAAAACCCGCATTGTCGACCTGACTGCGGGATTATATTTAAATTAATTTCTACAAATTATGTGATATTAATTTGAGAAAATGGATTCCATATTGGGAATAATCATAATTTATAATTACTATTATTTTCAACTTAGTTTTTTAACAAAAATATTAGTGAAGTAATTAAAATTAAGTACAACGATTAAGGTTAAATTAAGCTTAACAAAGGAATAAACCTTAAATTTAATACCTAAAACGACCTATATAATTATACTAAATCCATTTTATATCTATATTACGACCATATATTTCCTTTTCTCTTAATTTTTACCATTATTTAACCACTTTCAATAAAAAAACGTGGGCGGGTTCCTTTTTTTAAATATTACTAGAGTGTCACTCCTCCTCCAATATAAAAGGCCTCCTCTCCTCCCACTTCTTTACACCTCTCAAGCCACATAATTTTGGAAAAAATCTACACAAATAGCTCCCCAAATTCCATACCTTATACCTTTAATACTACCCTTGGGAAAAAATTAATCCAAGGAAGCCTTTTGGCACAAACTAAAAGGAGTTACCCGATTAAGAGGTAACACCCTCCCTCAAACTCATTTCTTTTATTTTCTTTATTCACTCCCTAAATACTTCTTATTCCATGATTATATAAAAACACAAATATCCTAAATTTACTAGGATGTTTTATAATAATTATTAGACCTACATTTACACACACTTTCATCTAATGGGTAACAAACATAATGTTTACGTGTATAGTGGACTACCACCTCACTAAACGTTGATTGTTGATTTTTCATTTACCACCTATAATGGTGGAAATTATGATAAAAACTATATTTATATATGTTATATATTATATTTATTATGTATTTTATCTTCTTTAATTCTTTTACAACACTTATCTTTATACGTTCCATTTTTTGTTAATATGATAATTTCATTTGAGGAAATTTGGACTACTGCCCCCTCAAAGCAATGTAATTCGTTCATACACTACATGTAATGTATTAAGGATGAATTTAGTGAATATATATGATATAATAAATCTAATTTAATAATTATATATATGAATATATATAAATATATGTCTTTTAATTTCTTTCTTTCAACACGGCAATTAAACAAAAATAGCATTCATGTGTACGTATGGCTTACCGTCTCCATGAACGTTGTATTGTGTTTGATACTTTTATATTATATTGATTATTATAATTAAAATATACTGAATATAAATTATATTTATATAATTATTTAAATTTTTTAAATCATTATATAAATATAAGGACCCAATATATGAAAAATTAAGACACGTGCAAAGAACAAAGCATATATTACTCGAAGTAAAACCTTAACATAAAATTGTTAACGAGTGGGTAATATAAATTCATAATAAAACCATATATGGTATTAGATATAATAATATGGTTCTATGATATATTTATAATAAATTTATATTTACTATATATGAGGTTTGTACAAGTACTAAAGGAGTCAATACATAAGGTAAGGGAGATTACATCTCACTTTTTATTTATATGAGATACATGTTATGTTCGCCACTATTTCCTTTTGTGTGGTGTATGTAATTTCCATGATTGTAATCTATTTATTTTATAATTAAATTTATGGGTATTCAAATTATCCTTCTTTCATGGGTTTAAGTTTCAAAAGTTACCAAATCAGTAAAATAGTTTTGTCTCAATTTTCCGTCTTTGAGACTGATGTTTTGTTATGAACCTAATCTCTTTTTTGAGGTGTATATACTTCCATTCTACATGTTATATCATGCATATAATTATTTAAGTTATATTTTAAGTTTAATGTAACTTAACTTTCTTACATGGATATTATTATCCCAAGTTACCAAGTTATAAGAGTTTATTGATACATTCTCATCACTTTTCGATATTGTTTATGTTTATGTTTCCTTGGAAAAAAATATTATGATCCATATCTTAATAAAACTCATGAGTTTCATTATACTATTTTTATTAAAGATATAATCATGTGTTATTACTATTTTTACACACTTTTGTTCCTAATATAATGTTTCTAGGTAAAATTTAACTCTCTCTCTCTCTCTCTCTTCGGTCAAAAATCTATTATATTCAAAAACCGTGTTTTCAAAAATGTTTTCAAAAATGTTTCCACAATATCATTAAAGAAAATTTTCAAGGAAAATGTATTTTAAAAATGTTTTATTTATTTCAAATATTCCTTTATAATTTTACAAATCTATTTTCAAATAAAAAATTTTTTAAAAGGTTTAATGTTATAAAAATCATTTTACAAAGAAGAAATGATATTTTCCTCAATAAAGGTTTTTAAAATATATTTAAAAATTATTTCCCATCTAAGATAACATACATTGGTGTTACTCATGCCTTTATATGGAAATTATTCAATTGTTACATTCATATTCCTTCTATGAATGGTTTATTTTTGATGTCATGGTCTTTATGAAACTCATTTCCCTTTCACGGGTTATATGTTTATGAAATATGTTTTTCTTTCATGGGTTATATTTTTATGAAACCTGTATCTTTTTCCATAGGTTATGATATCAATACATGTTTATGATACCCATTTCATTTTATGGGTTATGATATTATTGTTTATAATTTTGTGGCACATGTATGTATGATATCATTACGATATGGGTGGGACCTATATCTCTCTCAAATGCATTGGGTAGAGAATTATATCTCATGAGATAGACATAAATGGAATGGGAAACGAACATAGTTTAGTAATATAGATATTGAATGAGGGTGTACCCAGTTCTATAATATAGGGTTGGAATAGGGGTGTTCCCAGTTCAGTAAAGGACTTTTTCCACTAAGATGGTATTGGTAGTGATGTAATGGCTATTATAGAAATCATATTGTATGATTATGTGTTTTCCACAATTCCATGTTTTATTCCTATGTTATTATTTCATGGATTAGGTTCTTTATTTCCTTATCATTCATGCCTTATGAACTATAAATATTTATTCCATGATTCATTTATATGATCTTTGTTGTGAATTGTATGATATTATATTTTCATGATCATGTTAGCATACCCTTATGACCATGATTATGCTTAAATATCTCACTTATTTATCCTTACTAAGAATTTTATCTCACCCCTTTGAATGTTTTATTCCCCATATTATGAATATATGTATTATTCTTTATGTGTATAATAAGGGTGATAGTCAAGAAGAACCTAGTGGGAGATAATATAGCTCACTTATTTACCAGTATTTATGTTTTAATGTTTCCAAATGCACTAAACTAATATGATCTTTGGGAATATGTTTGTATAATGTTTTAATTATTCCATAAAAGTGATGAAATGTTAATGTATGTCAAGAGTGGGTCGTTATAGTTGGTATGAGAGTGAAGGTTTAGTTAACCTTTGGAAATTAAGATGAAATTTTTTATTAAGATCCCTATGAATATTTATAAGGATATGTCTAGGGATGTCTCTAAGGATAAGTATAAGGATGAGTTAAAATTTATAAAAATGTCCTGGAATTTTGGTAAAGGATAGAGTAAGTTGATTCCTAGAAATATATCCCTCTCTAGGTACTACAATTGGATGTGACTCTGGGATAGATGTACCTAGGGGTAATAACTCTAACAAGATGTTTCGTGCCTGACTCCAGGTAATTTGGTACAAAAAATGGGTCGTTTTGCACACCTGGTTTGAAACTCTTGGGGGATATGCTTTATAAATTCACAAACTCTTCATGAACCATTATGAAGGATCTGAATAGAAGATGAATATGAATAACCTAGGATGATCCCATGGTGTCGTAGATTAATTAAGGTGTCGTGATTTAGAAATCCTATAAGTAATTCCTTTTATGACTATATGGTATTATTTTATGATCATTAATGACCATACTATGCTTCTGGTTTTAGTCAGTGGTGGGAACTGAAAAAAAAATTGGATTAACATTGAATGTTATGGATGATTTATTGATGATAATTCAAGTGGTATGATCACTAGAGTGAAGGATGTTGTGATCATTCTTAATCATTTTTCAAGGAACATGATCAACAGTGTGTACCTTAACCAGCTCTCAGACTCACCAAGGAATAGAAATAAGGAATTAGCTGAGAGTTCAGGTAATGGATACCATGGAGAAAATAATATTTGGTTTTCTTTATGTCAAGAATGTGGAAATAATCACCTAAGTGAATGTATTAGAGGAACAAGAAGGTGTTTTGACTTTGGAAAAGAAGGACACAAAACAAATGACTGTAAAGGAAAATTGAAGAGGTCAGTTAATGAAATGGATGCGAATTTTGGCCTCCCTGAGTCATTATCAAAGTTTAAGTGGTTTAAGTGTGGAATAAATGGACATTATTCAACTAAATGTCCCAAGATGAAAGCTCTTGAAGGGAACCATCAAGGTTGTATGAGTAATGGTTACATTGTTGATAATGAAGACACTATTGATGAAATATAAAAAGAAAGAGGTATTGTGTAATAGGATGAGGTATCCTTGATAATGGAATAAGGATGAAGTGGAATAATAAATTTTTTTATGTATTTGGATTCAAAAATTATGTTACATGAATGGTGAAATATACAAGGATTGTTTTTCTCTGAGGATTTACAAGTTTATGTTGAATGTTTCTGATTGAATGGAAAAGTTATTTAATGATAAGGTGATATTTTGGATAAGGGAAGATAAATATTAATATTTTTCTTATGATAAGATAATTTTATAAAGATATGTTGGATATTAACAAGTAAATTGGACGGTATTGATTACCTCGGAACTGATAGAGGATCTATTGAAAATGTATTCTATGATATCATGGATGAAGTTTTCAACTTCAAAGATTTAAGGAATATATCCAAAAAAAATTGGAATAAGGAATCATTCGTTTTATAGAAAATTATTTATGGTAATTAAAGTTATTACCATGTTTCAAGAGAATATATGATGAGTGTATTCACATGTTTAGAATGTTACAACCAAGAGCTATTTTTTGATATATGGGGGATCAATGTTAAGCTGATTTTTGTGACCTTCTTTATACTATTTTATATTTTCATCTTTCAAAAGGGTTATAAGGTTAACCATTCAAGAAAATTTTAAGTTAAAACATCAGATGAACTATTTATGTATTAAGGTTGTATTGATAACCCTAGTTAAAAGGATATTTAGTGATTGACCTTATTTCAAGGATTTCCATCTTATTTATTTTGGGAATTATATTAATGTTTTTTTAGAAAAGGACTTCATGTATGTCTGTTGAAAACCAATAAATTCTAGCATGGTTGTGAGTCTTGAACCCATGACCGAAGGATGATAAGGGTTTCATGCCCACCACTAGCCTACTCGATGTCCCAGTTAATGTATAATTATTTTTTAGGAATAAATATTAATGATGAATTAGTATTGTTGATTTCTATGTTTATAAATTAAGGAATATTGATTTTTAAGAGACAAATATTTATAATTTTCATTTTTTTATGGGCCTTAAGATCCATTAAAAGTGTATTTTAGTGATTTATGCATCAAAGTTAGTTTTGGTTATTCATTCCTTGAGGTAATCGATGAATTATAAATTTATAAAATCACATCCAAAGAATGAATTTTTTTTATATAAATATATCAAGTAAGTATATTTCCTTATATTATTGGTCAATAAAATATTTACTCAAAGTTAGGAAAATGATCAAAAAAATGTTGTCCTGATAACTTAATTTTCATTGAGATGATGGCCTTTTAAATCATCAAAAATTTGTGACTTTGAGGACCTAAAATTTTCATTGATCATTCAGTTGTTTGTGATTGATGACCTCAATCAACCTATATAAATATTTACACTTTTCTTTCATGTCCAATCTTCACTACCAACCTATGTTCTCATATGTGGAAACCTAGTTATATGTTACGTTGGGTAACTGTTATGATTCCAAATTTCCCTTTTTAAGGGAAGTTTTAGTATTCATTTTTAAAATGTGGGTTTCTATAAATGAAACTTTCAAGTATTAAACCTTTGATAAACCAAACAAATTTTTAGGGAGAAATTCATTTTAACATGGGTAGAATTTAACACCCTGATATTTTATGAATTATTTTTTTCGAATTAATTTATTCTTTTTGATATTTTCCATTTCATGAAACACTAAAAATAGTTTATTTAATATTAACAAACATTGTTTGTCTTATGTGAAATACATGAAACAAAACATTTATGTTTATCTACACAAAACACTGAGAATATCTTGTGTTACACGTGTAACATCCCAAATTCAGATGACACTCAACTAGTGCCTCATACCTGGTTGGCCAAATGGGCTCAAGCGCATTTCCCCAAACACTAGACGCTATCGACTAGTAGTGAGGGCATAGGGTGTGATAGTGGGGAAAATATGCCCTCATTGGTAGAGCGTAACACAGCAGAATAAATAAGAATAAAATAACATAAGCAGTAAATATAATACAACTGAAATAAACAGTGGAAGACTGATAATATCAATAACCATATTCCATAGCATAAAATATGGTGTAGTCTGTTACATTTTCTAAGAAAATATCCAAAACAATTACACTTCAATGATCCACAATATATGTTATAAAATCTCAAAAGAAACAAAGAAAACTAAGAATCATCACAAGACTTGGCTCAGTCCCATGCTCTCTTTCTCCTAAGCAACACATCAAGTACATGTAGTAGGTCTCTTTCCCTGATCAACACATACAATCATATAATCTATTTTGGCCCAAAATCAAGACCCAAATAGGGTGTGATACTAAATCCTAGTAGTCATCCACAAAATTTCTATGCCAATTTGTCAGTGAATATATATAATAGGTAGTGTACAATAGTGAAAGTAGTAAACAGTAGGTACTCCAAAGTAAGCACAACAGATGTCTCAAAAGATAATGTAACCAAGTACAAGTGAAGACCAAATCCAACCTTTTCATTTGGCTTAGAATATGCGTCATAAGTTATCCATTTCATTATTCAAGTTCTGTGAATTATATAAAGTCTTGACGTCTGGCCTAGTCTCGATGACCCCCCCCCATATAAAATTAACTTTCAACCCGTGACATAATAATCATTTTCCAATATATCCTGGCTTGGGTATTCCTCAATGGATCCTAGGTTCTCTCGACATTTTAAATAAGACTAAATGTACCTAACCACCCTATCAGTGGCTCACTCGCGGCCTTTACAAAATTAACCTCATGAGCCCATCCATTATCTTTCAACTGAGACAATGGTTCACCCAAGGTATATAAGGTGTAAATAGTCCCTTGATCTAGACCTCGTCTTTTAACCGAGACTGTGGCTCGCCCATTGCTAATTACCTTTTTTATAATTTAATTCAATTACACATTCCATCTCAAAAGTAGCAGATGTGAATTAAATTATCACACGGCTTTAACATAATCAACTCACGTGGGATTAGTTTGCATAATAACCAAGAAATGTAAATTAAACTATTACATGGTTAAACAAGGATAAATCATAGGGAAAAACATATAAAAAACCTATTATGTAATTTAAACATTTAAAAGCCTTAATATAACAATTCTCTCATATGGAAAATTCATATAATGAGAAATAAATTTTTAAAACCCAAAAATGGGGATTCAAGTCAAGCCTCATAGGCATTCTCAGCCAAATGTCCATCCAAGGAAAATTTACCCATGGGCCCTAAATCAAGGTTCACAACCCTAAACATGTTTTCAAATTATCCAATTAATTGCCTAATAATAAATAGGAAATAATAGGGTTCATTGTTCAATCAAGAGACACCCTAAAAGTGGGCGTTCAGCACTTCGGCATATATAAACATCATGAAAATTCATGAAAGGCACAATACCACATACTTCATACTCGTACAACTCTCCTCATCCAGTTTTGGGCTCTAATTCGACCTAGAATGTAGTAGATTTGCAAAACATGTATAAACTCTTGACCTTAAATAACTATATCGAGAGAATAAATCGGGAAGAAAGGATTAATCTGAATGGATATATCACCAAAGGAAATCCAATGCATCCAATGGTGTTCGAATCGGAGATCGAATGACGAAACGGAAGGAAAAATCCCATTCAGATTTTCCTAGGCGTGTTGCTTGTCGAACGAGGTTCATTTCTGTCCGTCTAAAAAAACGATGCTACTTATCAATTTAATCAATAAAAAAATACATAATGTGTACTTGAGACTATATTTTGTGTCCATAAAAATTCTATCCATACCATTACTTAGACGTGTACTGGGATTACATGGCGTGTAGCCTTCCATACACGGCATGTACCTATAAGTACACAGCATGTAGCTCCCAGTCATGTCATGTAATAGTCATGTAGCTAGCCCCTCTACCTATTTACCCCCATTTTCTTAAGTATAAACTAAAATGGAAATATCCATACCTATAGGAAGAACCAGGTTCTTACAAATTTCCCCCTTTTAAGCAATTCATCCCCGAATTACCCTTCAAGGGTGGTGAAGGAACATTAGAGAAAAACTTCTACCATTGCGTTAGTACATCATCCTCCCTCTCCCAAGTCTCATCCTACACTCGTTCATGCTACCAAAGCACCCATATTAAAGAAACAGGCCATCCATGAAGAATCTGCGTGCTACGATCCACAATATGAATGGGATGCTCCTCAAAGGATGCATCTTCCTACAACTCAACTTCCTGGGGATGAAAGGTGTAAGATGGGTATAAAAATTAATGTTGAAACTGAGAAATGTGGAATACATCATGCATAACCCTGTACCTTTGAGGTAATTTCAATCTATAGGCAATCGGCCGGACCCTCTCCAGAATCTCAAAAGGACTAATATATCTCGGTGAAATCTTACCATGTCTCGTGTTCCTATTGTGTCCCAACCTTGGCACGATACATAGTAAAACTCAATCCCTGACCTTAAACTCTAAAGGTCACCTATGGATATTGGCTTATGATTTCTGAGGAGACTGCATAGTATCCATCCGCTTCCGAATCAACTAAACATGCTCAGTGGTCTCTTGGACAGGACGAGGTCCCAACATCGTTGTCACTCTTGCCTCTAGTAAACACAGGGGTTATCAGCATGGACTACTGTAAAAAGCCTCATATAGAACCATATAAATAGTATCTTAGAAGTTATTGTTGTAGGAAAACTCAATGAGGGGTATATGTGCCTCCCAGGAACCCCTAAAACTCAGGATGTATGCCCGAAGCTTATCCTCCAACACCTAAATTGTGCACTCTGACCAGCCATCTATCTGGGGGTGGTAAGCTATACTCAAAAGTACCTATGTACCCAAATCCATCCGTATCTCTTTATAGAAATGAGAAGTAAACTCGGAATCCCTATCTGAAATTATAGAATGTGGGACCCCATGCAGTTGTACAATCTCACGGATGTACAACCTCCCAATATCATCAACAATGAAGGTTTCCTTGATTGGAAGGAAATTGAAACCTTCTTAATCCTATCAACCACAACCCATACTGAATCATTACCTCAGGGTGACCTCGGTAAACCCATCACAAAATTCATTATGACGTCATTCCATTTCCACGTAGGAATGAGTAGTTGTTTCAAAAGTCATGTTAGTCTTTGGTGTTCTTCTTTTACCAGATGATAGGCGGAACATCTCATAACAAAACCAGCTATATCTCACTTCATGCCTGGACACCAGTATAGATGACATAAATCCTGATACATCTTGGAGATAGTAGGATGCACTTCCCAAACTAAAACATGAAAATCTTGCCTCAACTCCTCACGCATGTCTACCAAAACCCATATGAAACCCAGTAATCGCATAACCTCTTCCTCACCTATGTTCCAACTAGGATGAGGTTCATCTACTGACATACTCTCTCATAGAACTAGGTCTTCGAAATTCGATAGCTTCCTCATCTTCAATTTTTCCAATAAGGTAGAGGTAACATCTAAGGATGTAATAAAATTCTTCTCCTACTTGTCGTTCACCTCTAGATACATCTTAGAGACCAACACCATCAGCTACCACTCGCTACTGGCCTATTTTACTTCCTGTATCTGATTCCTCCTTCTCAATGCATCGACCTTTTCATTGCCTTTTCCAGGAATTTAGGTAAGCTTGAAGTTGAAAAACTGAAGGTATTCCACCCACCTTCGTTGCCTCAGATTTAGATCATACTGAGTAAATATGTACTTGAGACATTTTTTGTCCGTGTACACCAAAAAATGTTCCCCCAATAACTAATGTCTCCAACTGCATAAAGCATGAACAACTGTGGATAACTTGAGATCGTGCATCAGATATTTCATCTCATGTGGCCTCAATTTCCAAGACTCGTACATAATGACTTGATCTCCCTGTATAATCAATTCTCCCAGCCCAATACCTCATATGTCACAGTACCTAGTGTAACTCCTACCAGGCTCTAGAAAAATCAGTATGGGTGCTAACTTCAACATCCCTTTTAGCTTCTAAAAGTCCATCTCATAAGAATCTGACCATACGTACTTCACACCCTTTTTTGTCAAGTCTTTCATCGGTGCTGCTAAGAATGAGAAGTCATGTATGCAACACATGTTGTAACCATCCATCCATAGAAAACACTACACCTCAAAGACGTTCTTGGTTTTATCCTAGGTAACTACTTCTCTCACTTTCTCTGGGTCCACTGGTACTCATGTCTTCAAGATGATGTGACCTAGGAAGTAAATCCTATCCATCCAGAAGTGGCACTTTGAGATATTAGCATATAATTGATGCACTCTCAGTGTAATAGAAACAATATCAAGATGTGTATAATGGTCATTTTAATTGTGAGAATACACCAATATGTCGTCCATAAAAACCACTACAAAATAATCAAGATAGAGGTGGAACACTCAGTTCATCAATTCCATGAAGACTACTGGAGCATTTGTGAGACCGAAATACATAACCATGTACTCGTATAGACCATATATGCTTCATAAAGTTGTGCAAGGTATGTCTGATGATCTAACATGCACTTGATGATAATCATATCTCATATAAATATTAGAGAATACCCAAGCTCCTTGGAGATTATTGAAGAGATCATCTATTCGCATAAGTGAATACTGGTTCTTTACTATTAACTAGTTCAATTTTCAATAATCCATGCAAATCCTGAGGGTACCCTCCATATTTTTCATAAAAAAGGATTAGTGAACCCTATGGAGAAGTATTGGGTCAGATAAACCCCTTTACCTACAAATCCTCTAGCCGCCTCTTGATCTCTTGTAACTCCATCGTTTCCATTCGATAATAAGGAATAGATACTGGTACAACTCCTTGTACTAGATCGATAGATAAGTGTACTTATCTTACTAGAGGCAAACCTAAAAATTCATCCAGGAAGACGTCCCTGAAATGATCAATCACTGGAGAAAATTCCAACTGGCATGTCCCCTGGTCATCCAAATATAAACTAGCAATTTGTGTTGTCATCCCACTCAAACCACGATGCTCGGGTCCATCTCGACTCACCTGGACATCCCATTCACCATTGTATAAAAATGACCTACCCTCTGGTGATGTGAAACTCACCCTACGATGATAGGAATAAACAAAGTCTTGAAAGCACACTATCAAATCCATTCTGAGTATAAAATAAAATCTTGACATCTATAAGACATAGAGATCCCAAACAAAGTGACACCAACCAAATTCAAGGGGTCACCCTTTTCACTATTGCACACCTATTGTTCTAATCCCTAACGGAGTGTCTAGATTCATAATGTCATCAAAAGTAAAAACATGAAGCCCTAGGCTCTCTAAAATGGGTAAAAATATAAAACTATGTGAATACCCTATATCAAAGAGTGCAGAAGCCAAAATAGAGGCGACTAGAATTTTACCTCTAACGATAGAAGGTCTGGGATCCTTATCCTACTGGGTATGTTGCACTACATAAATCTGGCATGTATTGTAGCCCTGAGACACTACCCAGCTACCCCGAGCTAACCCACCCTCCTATTGCTAAGATCCTCGGGTATGGATACCATGATCACTACCTCGTCCTGAATGGCTTGACTTATTCAAGTTCCCTAACTAGTGAGGATATTTTGACCCTGCTCCTAAACATGGAGTTGGTGCAGACCCTCTCTCCCTAGATGCTGGTGGAAATGTCCTTCATAAACGTTTTAAGTGGCCCATCATGCCACAATCTGATCACTCGACTAGGTCCGTCAGTCACTAAGTTCTAGTATACCCAATTCTTCTGTACTGGAAGCACCTCACCTGGATACTAGAAGATACATTATGAGTACTATTTTTTCCACATGTAAACTCCAGAAGACGCTTCATGCTATCGGTCGAAACAGTTCCAGATCTTGGTGTCGAACTTCCATGGCTCACAACTCCATATTTCCTCTGATTCTACTTGGTAATCAGTGCCTGGTTCACTATAGTAGATATAGTAGTTAATCAGAATATATTCACCTACGAGCGGATGTCACACCTGAAACCATCCTCGAATCGCCTAGCCTTTGATAGATCGTCACCCATCAGAAGAGGTGTGAAGCGTTGGATATCAGTAAAATGGGAAAAGTAATCCATAACTAATATATCGGCCTGCTCCAGGTGTATAAATTCATGGGATTTTTCAGCCCTCAACATCTTAGGATAAGAGTATTTGTAGAATACTATCTGAAAATCTTCTCATGCCATATCCTATTTATGCTCTGTCTGTGTGGTAACATCTCACTACCTCTTTTCAGAATCACGTATTATATAAGTTGTGAGCTTGACCCTCCTATCAGGAGGCGTCTATAGATTCTCAAATATCGACAACATGGACTATATCCATGACTCTATAGCATGTGGCCCACCTTTCCCAAAAACGTGGGCGGATGCTACTTCTAGAACACTCGTGTCAGTTCTTCCATAGACGTGGCAGGATGTGGTGCTCCATGAAAGGTTTTCATGAACCTCATAAAACCTTCATGGAAAAGTGAATCATCTTGTGCGTCTGGTATAATAGATGGTTCTGCAACTAGCATGATTGAAGGGTCCACTGGTATTCCATTACCTACCACCTCCATGGTATGATCATCACTATTCTCCTAGCGTACAAATGGAGGATGTCGTGGAGGCATTGCTCTATAAATTCCAGAACATACACCTTAGTATAATTTTTTCATTAAGGTACACAGTTCAAGAGTGTAAGAACTAAACAGGAGAAGAAAATACTCAAAATTTCACAAATGATGAGTACACAGCGTGTACACTTAATCCCTTTCATGGTCGTGTTCTCCTGTCGTCCTGGGCGTGTAAACACCCTAGGTACACGGTGTGTAAACACCCCAATTACACAGTGTGTAGGGACTATACACGGTATGTACACTTAAGATCTTACATGGGCGTGTAACTCCACCTGAATTGGTCATGTAAATGTCCTAGGTACACTGTGTGTTAGGATGACACACAGCGTGTACTCAAATCTTCCCTTATGTCCATGTACTTTTACATGGCCAGAGCCACACAGGTCTGCCTATGTAAAACTACACGAGGTGCATATAGGGTACACAAAGTGTTCTAATCAGAACTCAACAACCCATTATCTCTCTCACACGGCCGAATAAACGGTCAAAAAACACATGGAATGTACTCAGAGTGCACGTCGTGTACTTAAAAAGTTCTTTTCTTCTCGAACAGAAAAAAATGGCATGTTTTCATAGCATCACATGTCATGTTTTATGGGTTTCCAGACAGTAATCCTCAGAAACTTCCCTAGAACCCCTATTT
The DNA here is from genome assembly GCA_963277665.1 of Viscum album. Taxonomy (NCBI): domain Eukaryota; kingdom Viridiplantae; phylum Streptophyta; class Magnoliopsida; order Santalales; family Viscaceae; genus Viscum; species Viscum album. The sequence goes on from OY728150.1 coordinate 940,106,928, forward strand.
TTTCAAAAATAAAGAAACATTGTGCCAAATTCTGATCCATGGGGGAACATACTCCCCACGAATCAAAGTTTTGCATCCACAGATAACACATAATAACACGATCTATATCCCGTGTATGAAATGTGATCCACTAAATTTTGATCCAAGAGGGCCCATACTCCTCAGGGACCAAATTTTGGTGTCCATCCAATTCAACCATAACATGTACCATTACACCTATCACAACAACATACATATCTATCATAGTACCTATCACAACAACATGAATATCTATCATGACATCTATCACAACAACATGCAATCAATAATTCTCTCTAAATAGCATTTCAAGAATGCATGGCATGTGATTTTGAACAAGTGCCTATATGATGAATGAGATGGAATACCCTCATCTCATCAAGCTACAAAAAAATAAAATCACAATGATATCAATAATAACAGCACAAAACAAGTGTGTCACCAAACAGTGAAATTGAATCAACTATAATAGATCAAAATCCAAAAAATATAATTTCTCTCGAGGTAATTCAGATTTTCCCTGTACACGAGGTAGCTACTCCTAGGAACAACTAATTAAAAAATTAAATTTCATTTATATTGTTTCTAAATAGTAAAGCAAACAAGGAAACAAATCCTTTGATACCACTTTGTAATGTCCCGAATCTGGATACCACTCAACTGGTTCCCCGTACCCAATTGGCCACATGGCCTCAAGTGCATTTCCCTAAATTCCATAGGCTACTGACTAGTAGTGAGGCCATAGGGTGTGATAGTGGGGAAACTATTCCCTCATTAGAAGAGTGTAACAAAGATTAATAAATAATAATACAATATCGGAAGCAGTAAACAACATACAACTAAAATAAATAGTAGAAGACTAATAATATCAATAACCATATGTCATAACATACAATATGATACAACATGTTACAGGTTCTAATAAAATATACAAAAAAAGTACACTACAATGATCCACAATATATGTTCCAAAATCTCAAAAGAAATAAATAAAACTAAGAAGCATCAGGAGCCTCAACTCGGTCCCATTCTCTCCTAATCCTAAGCAGCACATCAAGTACCTATAGTAGAGCACTTTCCCTTATCAACACTTGAAATCATATAATCTATTTTGTCCCAAAACCATGACCAAAATAGGGTGTGAGACTAAATCCTAGTAGGAAACCACCAAAGGTATGTTCCAATTTTTCAATGAATATATATAACAGGCAGTGTACAATAGTGAAAGCAGTAAACAGTAGGTACTCCAAAGTAAGTACAACAGATGTATCAGAAGACAATGTAACCAAGTACAAGTGAAGACTAAATCCAAGCTTTTACTTTTTCTTGGAAGACATAACATAATCCATCCATTTCATTATTCAATTTCCATTAATTGTATAAAGTCTCAAGATCCGACCTAGGCCAGACGACCCCCCACCCCCTGTATAAAAGTAATCATCAAATAGTGACATAATAATCATTTAATCATTTTCCAATATATCCTGGCATGGGTATCCTTTAATGGATCCTAGTTTTCCTCAGCATTTTAAAGAAGACTCAATGAGCTCAACCACCCTATATGTGGCTTGCTCACAGCCTTTACATAATTAACCACTTGAGCCCATCCATTATCTTTTAACCGAGACAATGGTTCACCCAAGGTATATAAGGTGCAATTAGTCACATGAGCCCGACCTTGTAATTTAACTGAGACTATGGCTCACCCATTTCTAATTACCTCTTTTTATCATTTAATTCAATTACACATTCCATCTCAAAAGTAACACATTTGAATTAAACTATCACATAGATTTAACATAATAAACTCATGTGGTATCAGTTTACATAATAACCAACACATGTAAATTAAACTATTACATGGTTAACAATGATAACTCACATGAAAAAACATATAAAAATCCTATTATTCAATTTAAACATTTATAAGGCTTAATACAACAATTATCTCATGTGGGAAATTCATATAATGAGAAATACATTTTTAACAGCCCAAGAATGGGAATTCAAGTCAAGCCTCATAGGCATTCTTGGACAAACGGTCATCCAAGTAAAATGCAGCCATGGGGTGTCCCTAAATCAAGGTTCACAACCCTAAACATACTTTCAAATTATCCAATTAATTACCTAATCCTAAATAGTAAATAACATGGTTCATTATTCAATCAAGCGACATCCTAAAAGTGGGTGTGTGGTACTCTGGTATATATAAACATAATGACAATTCACAAAAGGCACAAGACCACCTACCTCGTACTCGTACAACTCTCCTCTTCCAATGTTGGTCTCTAATTCGGCCCAGAATGGAGTAGATCTACAAAATGGGTATAAACACTCTACCTTAAATAAATATATTGAGAGAATAAATAAGGAATTATAGATCAATAGGAATCTATATCTCACTAAGAGGAATCCAACGCATTCGATGGTGTTCGAATCAGAAATCGAACAATGAAATGGGAGGCAAAATCCCATTCGGATTTTCCCGGGTGTGATGCTCGTCGAACGAGATTCATTTTTATCCATCTAGAAAAATGACGCTACTGTCTGATTTAATCAATAAAAAAATTACACGACATGTACTTGAGACTACACGCCATGTCCATAAAAATTATAGCCTTACCATTACATGGTATTGTATTGGGATTACATGGCATGTAGCCTTCCATACACAATGTGTATCTATAAGTACACGGCGTGTAGTTCCCAGTCACATCATGTAATTGGCCTACAGCCATCCCCTTGACCACTTTCCCCCCATTTTCTTAAGTATAAAATGAAAAGGAAAGATCCATGACTCTAGGAAGAACCAGGTACTTACAACACGCAACAATAACTTTCCTCGATGGCTTGTGTAACATACAAGAATAAGTGTTACCAAACAATAATATACTATTAAAAATAATAATAATTATTATTATTATTATTATAGTATAATAATATATAACCTAGCTGTTAAATTATATTTTATGAATGTTATTATATAAATTATGTAAATATATGGTTTTCACAAAATATAAAATGAATTAATTAGTTACAATTATTTAGAAATGAATATAATAACCAATTGAATATAAAGGTATTTTTTTATAGTAAACTATTATTAAGATCAAAAGGTTATTTTTATTATAAAAACTCAAATTAGTGAGTGATATTAAGTTAATATAAATATTATATATTTAATCAAACATTTTCTATATTAATTCAATAGATTTGATAGGTATAAGATAAGAATAAACTCAACTTAATGTATAAAAACCTATATTTTTAATAAAGTACTTTAACCACCTTTTAAAGGAGAACCCATTTTAAATCCAATTTTTGGAAATTTTATATATTTAATATTTCAAAATAAACTTATTATTTGGAATAAAAACATAAAAAAATAGGATAAATTTTCAGTATTTTTCTATAAGGTTTCATTTTTTAATGAATAGTAAAAAAATACTGGATTTTAATTCAAAACTGCTTTTTCATCTAATTTGTTTATAAAGATAAAATATATTTTTAATTGGTTTAAAAGTTATAATAGATAATATTTTTATCAATAAATCCAATTTAGGTCATTGGAATCAATTTCATTTTTAAATTGACTATAAAAACATAACAAACTTTAGAACTTTTTTACTTTAAAAACCTACATTGTCGACCCAACTATGGGATTATATTTAAATTAATTTCTACCGCTTATGTGATTTGAATTTGTAAAAAATGGATTCCATATTTGGAATCATCGTAATTTATAGTGTCTAATAAGTTCAAATTATTTTTTGACCAAAAATATTAGTGAAGTAATTAAAATTAATTACAACGATTAAGGTTAAATTATGTTTAACTAAGGACTAAACCTTAAATTTAAGACCCAAACCGAACTATAAACTTGTCCTAAATCCATTTTCTATCCATATTTATACCCTATACTACCAATTCTAAACTTTATACCATTATTTAACCACTTTAAATAAAAAAACATGGGTGGGGTTTGTTTCTTTTAAAATATTACTAGAGTGACACTCATCCGTTATAAAAGGCCTCCTCTCCTCCCACTTCTTCACACATCTCAAGACACTTAAGTTCATACAAACTCTTCAAAGATATCTCCCAAAATTCCATCACTTAGACATTGAAGCCTACCCTTTGGAAGAAATTAATCCAAGGAAGCCTTTTAGACCAAACCAAAACATAATGTTTACGTGTATGGCGGACTACCACCTCACTAAACGATAATTTCATTTTAGGAAGTGTGGACTACCTCCCCCCTCAAAGTGATGTGATTCATTCATACACTACATGTAATGTATTAAGGATATATTTAGTAAATATATATTATATATATGATATATGTGATATAATAAATCTACTGTAAAAAAATATATATATATACATATATATACATATATGTCTTTTACTTTCTTTCAACATGACAATTAAATGGAAATAGCGTTCATGTGTACATACGGCTTACTGTATCCATGAAAGGTGTACTCCGTTTGTATGGATTATTTGAAAAAAAATTACTGAATATAAATTATATTTAAACCATGGTTTACATTATGGAAATTATGATATAAATATAAGGACCAAAGATATGACAAATTAAGACACATGTGAAGAACAAAGAAGATATTACCCGAAGTGAACCCTTAACATAAAATTGTTAATGAGAGGGTAATATAAATTAATAATAAAACCATATATGGTATTAGATATACGAATATGGTTCAGTTATATATGTATAATAAATTTATATTTATTATACAGGAGGTTTGTATGAGTATGAAGAGCGTCAAGACATAAGGCAAGGGGGATTACATCTCACGTTTTATTTTTGTGAGATACATGCTATGTTTTCCACAATTTTCTTTTGTGTGGTATATGTAATAACCATGATTGTATTATATTTATTTTATACTTAAGTCTATGTTTATTCACATGATACTTCTTTCATGTGTTTAATTTTCAAATGTTACCAAATCGTTAAAATAGTTTTGTCTCAATTTTCCTTCTTTGAGACTAACATTTTATTATGAACCTAAACTCTTTTTTGAGGTGTATATACATACATTATACTTTTTATATCATGAATCTACTTATTTTCATGATATTTTAATATTCATGTGATTTCCTTTTCTTACATGGAGATTATGATCCCAAGTTACCAAGTTATAAGAGTTTATTGAGACAATCTCATCACTTTTTGAGATTATTTATGTTTATACTTATTTTGATGAAATATTATGATCCATATATCAATAAAACTTGTTAGTTTCATTATACTATATTTATTAAAGGTATAATCATGTTTTAATACCATTTTTTTCACTCTTTGGTACTTAAGATAATGTTTCTAAGTAAAATTTGACTGCCTCTCTCCCTCTTCAATCAGAAATCTATTGTATTCAAGAACTATGTTTTCAAAAATGTTTTAAAAATATCATTGAAGATAATTTTGAAGGAAAAATGATTTTATTTTTTTATTATTTTCAAATATTCCTTTATAAGTTTTGAAAGCTATTTTCAAAGAAAAAGGTTTTTAAAAGGTTTTTTGTTATATAAAGCATTTTATAAAGAAGAATGGATATTTTAATCAATAAATGTTGTTAAAAGATCTTTCAAAATTATTTCTAATCTAAGATAACATCCATTGGTGTTACTCACACCTTTATGGGGAAATTATTCAATGTTCCATTCATATTACTTCTATTAATTGTTTATGTTGATGTCATGTTCTTTGTGAAAACCATTTCCCTTTCACGGGTTATATGTTTATGAAATCCATTTTTATTTTACGGTTATATAATTGATTAAATTATTATGAAACTTGTATATTTTTTCATAGGTTATGATATGAATACATTTTTATGATTCCCATTTCATTTTATGGGTTATGATATGATTTTTTTATGATTTTATGGAACATGTATGTCTGATTTCATTACAAGATGAATGGTACCTATATCTCCCTCCAATTAATTAGGCAAAGAATCATATCTCATGATATAGACATTCATGTAATGGGAAATGAACTTTGTTTAGTAATATAGGGATGGAACAGGGGTTTACCTGGTTCAGAGATACAGGTCTAGAATGGGGGTGTACTTGGTTCAGTAAAGGACTTTTTCCACTAAGATGGTCTTGGAAGCAATGCCTCGGCTAATATGGAAATCATACTATATGATTATTTGTTTTCCATAATTCCATGTTTTATTCCTATGTTATGCTTTCACGTCTTATGTTATTTATTTCCTTATGATTCATTTTTTATTAAATTCCAAGTTTTATTCCATGATTCATGTATATGATCTTTGTTGTACAGGGTATGATCTTATATTTTCATGATCATGTTATCATACCCTTATTCTCATGATTATACTTACATATATCTCTTTTTTACCCTTATTAATCATTTGATCTCACCCATTTGTATGTTTCCTTCCCCAGGTTATCAAGATATATATTATTTTTGGTGTGTCTAAGAATGGAGTTATTCAAGAAGAAACTAGTGGGAGATAATGTAACTCACTTATGTACCAGTGTTTAGGCATGTATTTGTATAATGTTTTAAGTATTCCTCAAAAGTGATGTAATGTTAATGTATTTCAAGACTGGGTCGTTATACAAGCCACTGGCTATGGTGTTTCTTCTTATTGTGTGTGTGTATATATATATCTGTGTGTGTGTGTTTAACTTAGTTAATAAAAAATGGATTTATTATAAATAAATTTATAGTGGGTGGAATAAATGTGTGGAAAAGTCACCCCATAATTCTACATCTTTCTAGAGTTCAAATCCTGGATGTCCCTTTAGTGGTGAAAATTATATGCCCATTATGGCATTAATAATTACCCACATTGTGGGAATGAAAAAGGTGGTTGTATAGTAGTAGGTAGAAACATGACGAAATGAGACCAAGGAAAATGCATGACACGACTAAGAAGGTGGTGTAATATGACATCAAATAGGCATTATCGGGTGGGCAAATTGAAAGTGACATGCATGCAGTGTCCCCTATCGAGCATCCCTATACAAAAAAAATAATGTGGGATGGAGGGGATTCCTACCATGATAGTATAGAGGGAATCATAGTATTATGGTCATTGACGGGGGACAATGTTGCATGTTAACAGATGGAAAAGGATGATCGTGTGACAAGGTGGGCATTGCAACATGACTAGAAGGCGGTAAAATGTGGCAATAAATAGGATTATTTGAGAGTAATCTTCAAGGAGTGATTGGAGCATTAGAACCTATCAACTAGTCATATAATCACACATATTTCTAAAGTGATGTGGAGGGGTAACCTACCATGGTACAATAGACAACAACACAACATGATAGTGCTGATAAGGGGGAAACATAATGTAAATATCAAAGACTATACATGATGAAATGATTCTCATTTTGGACTCTGGGTCATTTCCTTTAGGGATATTTGGCCCACTTTCATCTAGATATTCATTCCATAAAGACATGGGTATTCAAAAAACATATATTATAATATCCTATATTTTTCTAGGTATGTCCCTCCATAATCCCTTAGTTAAACCTCATTAGATTTAGTTAGTTTTTTCTAGACCTGGTAAGTCAAGACCTTATGCCAGTTGGGTTTGTGTTTTTAAGGCCTTAAAAGATAAAAGTAGTGGTGGAGGTGAAATCTGCCTATAGGAAATATTCAAATAATGAATTTTCAATTCGTGAATTTAACTTTACTAGGAAGATCCTATGAAGTTCATAAAAGGCATGAATTATTTGGGATAGACCCCATGAAATTAATTCAAGACATGATATGTACTTAATGAAATGAAAGTGTTTTTATAGGTTTTCAAGCTAAGGAAATTGGTTTTCCAATTTACATGGAAAATTGAGGATTCATTATGTCAATCCTAAATTCACATTGTTTTTGGTACATTTCCAATATGTAATTTTATCCCTCATGCACTTCTTTTCTCAAATTGGTCACCCTCCCTTATCTCTCATCTTCCAGCCCTTTGATAGATGATTTTGGGTTTTCTCCTTGATACAAAAACTATTTTTCTTTATCTTGGTTCTCTGAGGTCTATAGGTTGAAGGTGAGTCTCTCGGTCCTTCTTCTATAACATGATCTATTAGTTTTCCCTTGGGGGAAGCCTAGTTTGAGGTGGCCAAACCTGGATCTTGATAACATGTCTCATATTGATGGATGTTTCTTAGTTTTCATTTAAGGGAAGGAAAGAGGAACCTATTTCAACCTTGGTGGATGAGGAATTCCTTCATCTTATCTATTGTTGAGGTTGGTGGTCTAAGTCATCTCCGAAAAGCTTGTTTAGTTCTCCTTTTTTCAGAATGTGCAGCACAGGAAACCATATTGGAACACCGTGTGCATGACCTAAACTAAATTTTAACCCTTTATATTTTATAATTTCATATGTCTAAACCTTTTATGGATCATGATGGTTCTGTTGGTGATGAGACTGGGATTGCGACCACTCGAGGTGTGTTCCTACTTTGATCCTATGATAAATTTGTATTGATTAAATTGAAAATTAGCTTACCCTAGATATTGTATTAACATGGTAATTATGTAATTGGATTGAATGATAAGAATATGATTTGAAATAATGAATTGACATTCATATGTATTAGGCATAATAATCTTATGAAATATGCATATAATGGTATGATAATGATAAATAGACATAATTGATACTTGAAATATAAGTTTTATAATTATAATAATAATTGGTAACATGGATCAATGGAATAAATGGTTTCTAAATTAAAATTTTCTAAATTAACCAATGTGTTTTATAATGAAATGTTTTACATTCTTGTTTTTTTTCATGTTTATTTCTTTATCAGCATTTTTTCTCGATATTACTATATTTATGATTGATTCCTGAGGATGAGATGTTACGAGGCATGTTGAGATTTTGTCTTATTGTGACTTATGCTTCTGTTTGGTGCTTGAGGGAACTATATGTGATTATTTAGGGTAAGTTTCATGGTTATGACCCTACCTAATGGTAATATACATGGTATTCTATACCTCATGAGGGTAAAATGCATGGGGTGTGGACCACTTGAGGGTAAGATGCACTTCACTAAATTACTAAGGGTGAGATGCTTGATTTTATGAGGGTGGGTTTAACTAGTTTATGATATGATATGGGAGATTAATCATTGAATGGAGAATATACCAAAAATATGTTTTATTATTCCCTGAAAGAAGAGTCAACCACTTGATAGATACATCTAGCACATGGTCGAAGTAAGTCTGGAAAACCCTGAGCGTTACCCTGGAGCTTGAGGGAGGCATGTTTACATGATATTCACTATTAATTTATGAATAAATTTAAGGTTTTTTGTATGATTTAACGATAAAATTATTTAGTTTGGATATTATTATAAACCATTGATTTCATCCTTTCTAGTTTTACTCACACCCTGTTTGGGAACTGTTTGGTAACTAAGAAGATTTCATGGATACAGGTCTAGATAAGGGAAAGGAACCCTAAGTTTATTGATTGCTTATGGAATGGGATAGATCCTAGAGATGGGACCAACATGAGTTTCAGGACCAGAGCTTTTTTATTATTAATTTTTTCATGTTTGTTTAGTCTTTTACTTTTTTACTTTTAGCACATTATTTAGTTACATTCAGCCTTTCATTGCATGGTATTTATTATTATTTTATTTGTTCAATTTTTTCATTTATAATACTTGGTTTTCCTATTATTTATTCATATTATTTATAATATTTTTATACTCTATTACTATGTATATATTCTCCCCACTATATACCTTATACCCTCATTACTAGTCGACAACCTCTTCTGTATGGGGAGGTGTGCATGAGGTCTGATAATGAAAAATATCTATCACGTGATGGATAATCAAATTGGAGGTTTTACAAAGTTGTATCATAGAGCATATCATTTCTATTGATTTAATAAATGGGAAAGACATATGTGAGACTAGGATGGTTCAGGTCTTGGTAATGAGCTCATGTGTGGGAGTAGCTAACCCATGTGTGGGGGAAACCTAAGTTCCCAAGGATGAAATTGATGTTCATATTATTCCCTTGTTACATTTTTTATGTTACTTCACCATGGGTGATTCACATGTTATATGATGTTAATTATTACTAAGATTTCTATCATAGTCTAGTATGGAACAAGATGTGTATGCATGAATCTTGATAGACATGTAAGGATATATCCTGACTTGCATTCTTTATGCTAGGGACATATTTATTGCGTGTAATATATCTTCCAACCTATTTTTTGAAATGTAAATTACTTGTTTTATTCAATAAAAAGAGAATTAAAGATACTATTATGACATTCCATTTCACTTGTTAATCCAAGCATATAGTAACATTAAATCAATTTTTCTATTTCATGGTTATAACCTTTTGAGGTTTACCGATTGTGTATCATGTGTCTTAAGGAATGCGTTGACTCTTGTTGTTAAAATTATCCATGTCATCTTCGAGTTGAAAATTGGGAGAGTGGTAATCAATTAAATCCTATAGAAAATAATCTAAAACTTCATGAAGCTTAGGTAAATCAGTTATATGATAAGCTTTATGAGATATTCATGTGGGTCATGTGATTCATAGAGAGGGAAACTACTCATATCGAGACTTCAATGTGTAGTTGAAAAAATAGTTTTAGCAATAGAATATTCCTATTTTCACTGGGGAGGGAGGCCCCTAGGTATTTTAGTTCTAGATTAAGTTATTTTAGACAATATATAATCACCTCAAGACACCCACAGAAAGGATAATGAAGCTATCTTGCTATATATTATGAAGATCATCTAAGCACCGATGGAACATCATGGAGCATGCCATTAAGTAATAGGACCAAACCTAGAAGGAATTTCAGGAAAAGTTCCTAAGACACTTATATACATATATGATGGGGGATGATAGTATAGATACCCAATCCTTTTTACACAAATTATTTTGTTATTTTTAACATAAATATCCATTGATACAAAATAAATATTAAAAATTCCAAGTTTCTTTAGAATACTAGGCCCATAATATATCTAAAAGAAACTAAAACATGAAATCCTTATTTTATTCTCCATAATGAACTCCTAAATATATTTGATCTCTTAAAAATATATAGGATAACATGGGTAATACAAAAGATAATGGGAGGATAAAAATCCCAGTAAGGGAATTAACATGATAAGTAAATATAACATGTGATTCAAAGGTATAACATGATATCATAAAAGATAAGGATCATGATTAATCACATGGAAGAATAAAATAAAGAACATGGTCTACTAATATCATAGAAACAAATTAAATATGGAAGAAACCTATAATATGATATAAACATGAGTCAAGGATAACTGCCTAAACAATATCACATTATGGAAAAGGTGTCATAAAAGATTAGGTTTACTCTCTAATTTCATACATAAAGCCTCATGAGGAACATAGATTTACCCTATGAATTGGCGTGATATTTGGGGTCACCCATCATAACATGGTCATGATTTATGTTTTACAAAAAAAATAAATCAATCATAACTTAAAAATATAAGAATTATCCCTGGAAATAGAATGGGTTGCATTATCTTACCTCATATCATAGTCAAAGGAAATTTCATAATGAAGGAATTTGAGAAATGAAGATAAGGCATGTATTTACCCATCAAAGGAAGGTTGAATAATCTAGGTATATATGTGAGATACATATATAAAAAAATTAAAATAAGTCCCTAACTTTAAATAGAGAGAGAGTGAGTTAGAGTGATAATGTTCATAATAAAAAAATTGTTTTTTAGAGAGATCTCTTACCTCGAGCATGATTTTTCATGTGCCTTCTTTATCTTCTTGAATAATAAACTTATGATAATTATTTAATTTATTAGGAACCTTTTTCATATTTATTATTACTTTGTAGAATTATGGGGATTTTGAATCTTCACAACAAATCAAGGATCTTTTTTGACTACTGTTGCTGAGCTCCTCCATGTGATCTGGTATGATAGAAATAATATTATTTATAATAATTTCTCATTCAGGATCAATGCAGGTAAGATGTGGATTCTCATTGCCATATGGGATGCTTCCTAGATTTAGAAATCTTATTTTGACAACACTGTTGGTGACTTTGAGATCCTACACCGACTTAGGATTGCTGGCTCATATAGACAGCCTCGAAGCTCCTTTGAGGTATTCTGAAAGCTCTACTTCCAGGATGGATCAAAGTGAATGTTGATGGTGCCTCTAAATGAAACCCAGGACCTGTAGGTTGTGGTTCTATATTTAGAGACTATCTTGGTAGGTTTCACAGATGCTTTTTTGGTGGATGTGGTACAACCTTGTCTCTAGAAGTAGAAATTATGGGGGTGATCCATGCCATTGACTTTGCCAAACAAATGGGTTGGAACAATATTTGGATTGAAAGTGACTAAACCACTATTGTCCAATATATTTTGTAGGGGGTGGTGCATCTTGTCTAGCCTCTTAATTCCCGTTGGATGAATTTCCTTTCTTCTCTCATGGAAATCAACAACATTGCCACTCATGTCTTTCGTGAAGAAAACATGGTTTCTAATGGTCTTGCCAACAAGGGAGTCAACCAAAAAATTACATGGAAAGATGATTTTACTGGTGATTTTATCCCTTTTATGATAAATATTTTAATAATATTCCATATTTCAGAGTCATGTAATCTTCTTTTTTCTATATTCAATAATTTGTGCCTTGAAAAAAAATGGAGATGGTAGGTCGTATGTACGCATGAGAAATATTTATATTTTTTAATTATCATGATGAAAAGAAGGTAATTGTTATTTAATTTGCTAATATTAATTATAATTATTTCAAATATGAAACTTGTTTTATCTAATTCAATTCAAATAATTTTTGTAATTCAATTTAAAAAATGAACCAGGAAAACATGTCGAAAAATAGTTTTTCAAGAAATGAAATTTTGAAGCATAAGATGATATTATATTAACTCTATAACTAGTTATAATAATTATATGAGTTTAAATTAATATTTATAGATATATAATTTATAAATTTAATTTAAATAATTCCTCATTATGGTTAATTTTAATTAATTAAAATGGGAAATCATCATGCACTTCAGAACATTTTTCAGAAAAATGTGTTTTAAGCCAAAAAATAAATTTATACTTAAATCCAGTATAGGAACGATTAAAATGTAATTAATTAAATTAAATATAAATAACGAATGCTTATTATACTTGAAATAAAATTTAAATCATAATGATATTTTTAAATTACTTAATTTACTAAAAGTAAATTACCGTTTTAGAAAAAATTAGTATTTTCACTATTTACTAAAAATCAATATTTTTCTAAAAAACAAAAAATTTCACCCTCAGTTAATTTTTATATTCTTATTTTAAAAATTATTTTCAATTTATAAAATAAATTTTATAAAATTTCTTGAAATTAATTATAATATTTTCTCATAAAAAACAATATAAATATTTTTTGAATAAAATGTACTTTTGAAGAATAAAAAAAACTTTACTTAAAATTGAGTGATTATTTACTATGAATTTATCAATAAATTTATATTGAATTGGAAATTTATATATATTTCATAAAGTTTTTAATCCTTTTTATACCCTTCAATTTAATTTCTAGGTTATAATGATCATATTTAAATAATCGTGATTCATTTGGGCTCAGTGTTATGTGTTGCATATGCTATTGAACATAGTTTTCTCTTTTATAAACTCATGTTGTTATATTCTTCTACCCCTAAGGATTTTCAATCTTAAAATTTATTTTTAAATACTAAGGTGAAGAAATTTGATGGTACTTCTTTTTTGTGGATTCCTATGGTTACCAGGTTTCTTGTTCATATTTATAGTTTCACCATAATACTTTAACCAGGTGAGTTGTCTTGTTGCATAGAACATTATCTCTACATTCCAAGATCTTATCCAGCTTCTCCTCATAAGAGATATCATTTGACAGTTTTTATGCCCCTGAATTTAGAAAATTTGAGGAATCCGGTATGTACTTCATCAAGAGGGATACATGGAATATGTTGTGTAATTGAGAAAGGGTTGGTGGGAGTGCTAGTTAATAGACCACAGTTCTGATGCGATTGAGAATCTCAAAGAGAAAGATATACTTGGGGATTAGTATTCACTTCTTCACAAATATCATGATTCTCTTTAATGGATATATGTGGAGAAATCCTTTATCCCTGACCTAAAACTCCATGTATCATTGACGATTTTCAACATATCTCTTATGCTGACTCTGTTGACCTTTTCTACCATTTTCTCAAAAATTTCAGGTCCCAATTGGTTGTGTTCACTAAATTCATCCCAACACACATGTGTTCTTCATATCAACCCATAAAGGGATTCATGGGGATCTATTTGGATTCTTGAGTGAAATCTACTATTATTTTTGAATTGATTCAAATAAAGGTGTTGATATCATCCTCATTTTAATTCTATCAATAATGCTCTAAACATATCTTTTAGTTTACAAATAGTCCACTCAAATTCTCCATCAATTTATGGGTGATAAGTTATACTAATGTCATGCTCGGTATTTAGATCATTTTGGAGAATATTTCAGAACATAGAGGTAAATATCGAATCTCAGTCAGATATAATTGGTGTTCCATGTAGCCTTTCCGCCCTTTTAGTGTATATACTTGGAATTTTATCAAGTGAGAAGTCCTCTCAAATTATAATGAAGTGATCCATATTTATAAGATGATCCACCAAAACCCATATAAAATTATTTCCTAATGATGTATTTGGAATACCTGTGAAAAATTCCACCATGATGTTTTCCAATTTCCATATACATATGTGTAATAGTTGCATCATACCCTTATAAATTTCTCTTTTAACCTTCACTTACTGACATAACAGACACTTTGATATAGATTTTGTGATTTCCTTCTTTATAATGTCCCACTAATAGTTCTCCCAGAGATTTTGATACATCTTCATGCTCTCTAAGTTGATAGAGAAGGTCAATCTATGTGAAATATTTAACATCTCTTTATTTATATCAGGATTTCATGGTACACATAGTCATGAGGCAAATATTACAACTCATTCCTTATAAATTTTGAACTTTGAGGATCTCCCTTTACTTATAGCTTCCACCTTCTAAATTTACACATCATCTCTTTAAGGATCCTTTAGCTTCTTTATAAGGGATGGTTGAGTGACCATATGATAAACTAATGACTTTGTTCCTTAATTTATGATTTTCATGTCCATCCTTTTAAATTATAAGAACATTGGATCACTCTCAATTCACATCAGTGAGATGGTTGTCAGATCCTTTATACATAGTGCATATTCTATTTTATTTTTTTCTCTTGATAGTAATGGATTGATTTTTCATAGTCCTTGATATGCTCTAACCATATTTACTAGTTTATATTAATATTCTTCTATGTGAATATATATTTGAGACTCTTATGATTCGTAAATATTTTACACTTATCTCTATAGAGATAATGTTTCCATATTTTCAATGAAAATATCATTATCACTAACTCTAGATCATGTATTAGATAATTATTCTCATTAAATTTTAACTTCCTTGAGGTTTAGACTATTATGTTATCATTTTTAATTAGTACATTTCCCAAGACCTTCTTTGAAGAATCGCTATATACCATAAAAAAGTTCCCCACTTGAGAGAAGCATGATGATTGATACAATGATAAGCCTCTTTTTCAATTACTTAAATCACTCTTCACATATACTTGTCCAAAAAACATTAATCCTTTTCGATCCAACTTGGTTAGTGGGTTTGAAAATCATGCGAAGTTTTTCACAAAACATCGATAATAACCACATAGTCCAAAGAAACTATGGATATTTGTTATAGATACTTATTTAGGACCATCCTCAGTTTCTTTTATCATATAAGGGTCCATAATTATCCATTTTTTGGTGATAATATTCCCCAATAATGAAACTTCCTTCATTATAACCCATATTTTCTATACTTTTCATATATCTTCTATTTTCACAATGTCTACCATAGTATTGAAATAATCCCCATGCTCCTCCTTGATTTTGGAGTATATCATAATATCATTTGTATATACTACAATGAATTTTTTGAGGTAATATGTAAATAATTTATTCATCATTTACATAAATATTTCTTGATCATTATTGAGTATGGAAGGAATAACTATAAACCCATAGTTTTAATACCGTGTTTAAAATGCAGTTTTGGGAATATGTTTCTTATTCACCTTTAATTAAAGATACCCTAACCAAATTTCCACCATAGTGAAATACTGGGGGCTATGTATTTGATCTAAAAATTTATCTACCCATATTAGGGGATACATTTTATTTATTGGGATTATTTTTCGTTCATGATAATCAATACATATGTGCATTGACTCATCCCTTTTCTTTATAAAGAGGACTAGTGAACCCCATATTAAAGAAGTTAAACATATACGACCATTTTCCATATTTTCGTGTAAATTATTTTTTAATTAGTCCTACTAAACTGTTTTAATTTTTTATAGAGTCTTTGACATGGGCAGAGACCTAGGTATAAGTTCGATTTAGAACTCAACCACTCATTCAGGAGGAAGATAGGGAAACTCGTCATGGAAAATGTTAGTATTATTCCTCATAATGGGCATGTATTCAGGCATGATTATCTCATTTATCTCAATCATTTGGACTAGATATGCTTTCTCATAAGGAAATAATATTCACCCTTGAATAAAAGATTACATGGGATATCCATCCTCCTCCTTACACTTATACATATTGTGAGGATGAATTTAACCATGAAGAGTGGTCTCCCACTCTTAACAGTTGATGTTGTATTTATATAAGGATAGAAAATACATGGCCAATATAGCATCAAACTCTCATAAAGGAAGTAATAAGGGATTTGATAGAATATTCACTCCACAAACATTGACTAAGGTGGATTTATATACTTGGTATGCAACCATTTCTACATTTTATGTTCTTATGGATAGCTCAATCCCCATGTTTTGATGTGTGTCTTGAATATTTCTATTAAACTTTCAAGATATGAAATAATGTGTGGAACCAGAATAAAAATTTACATTCACTATTATTGAATGAATAACCAATTTACCTATCCCAAAATTATTTTAGGTATCTAACTCAGTAGTAGTGATAACATATTTCCTTCCTTGTTCTCTAGGTCTTATAGGTTTCTTTCATTAATTTTCTCTGAAAATCCATGGCATCGGGAATTGTCTTACATAATTACTATGTAACTTTAAATTGAAACACTTTACCATATGCTGAGTGTTGATCAAAACCTTATTTTATTCTTCCACATTATTTTGTTTCTTCATTTACCTTCAGCACTTATTAGCATGATTCCCCTCTTTTCTACATTTAAAACATCTCTCAGTTCCCATCAGACAGTTTCTAGGGTACTTATTCCCACACATTTGAAAATTGGGATGTTGGTTTTTCTTTATTCCATGGTATTTACCTATTCATAATCCTGAAGAAAACTCTATTTTAAATTTTTTTGTCTCTAATACCATAGGACCATTGAAACTCACATATCTCTATCTTAACTTTGAGGTCATAATGAATAATCTATTTATAGATTTCAAAGTCCCAAATCATTAATTACTTTTAAAGAGTTGTATTTAACCCACTAAATAAATGGTCTATATTACTTTTGATGTTGATTAAAAAGATGGATGCATACCTTGTAATCCTTGTAAATTTTCCCTCATACAACTTGATATAATATTTTTCCTTTTTATTCAGTTTGAGGAACTCTCTATAAAATTTAAGAGGGTGAGTTTGGGGAAATATTTATTGATTTTTTTTCTTAAAGTCTTCCCATTCCATAGAATCAATATCCTATTTTGTATTTGTATTATTAATCATTTTCCAACACTAATAAGATTATCCCTCAATGTGATAAATGAAATGTACTGCATTCTCTTTGTCTGTGAATTAGAGGATATATAATATCTCCTTAGTGTAGTTAATCCATTGTTTTTCAATGATGGGATCAAAATATCCACTAAAAGTCAGAGTCATTTCTAACATAAAATAATCAAATTAAACGTGATCCTTCTTAAGAGGGGTAGGGTGTTCTATATGATTCGAGTTATTATTCATAACTTTACCTAGTTGAGATAATAATTCCATGAATTTATCAGCTCCCACTCTCATAAGGTTATTAATGTAATTGGGGAAAGCATAACATTTCCTATAATTTTGTTTATTGGCATGATTTATTCTATTTCCCTCCATTATTTAGAAAAAACAAGATGATAATACATTACATACAAAAGAGAAACTTATAAGAATAGAAGAAATAACTTATAAGTGATAATTATATCCTAACTTATGAGTCTCTAGGTTCCAATCTAGGTTGGACATTGTAATGTTTCATATTAGGTTTTTTAACCTAATATTTTCTTTAAGTTCTTCATAATGGTTCATGAAAATATTTTTTAATTTTGAAAACATGTCCTTCAGGAGTGTCAAACCATGTGTGCAACAAGACTCATTATCATGAACTAAGTGACTATAGAGTAAAATACCAATGTTCCCTTTTTTAATGTTATTGCCATAGGTATAAATAGGGTAGAGACATATCTCCTTGTAGTATCTAGATATATATTTAATTTATTTGAAATTTCTTTCTCTATTATTCTAAAAAATTACAAGATATTTTCCTATAATTGGACTTATCCTTAGACTCAGTCCTAGGGTTATCACTAAATTATTCTAGTCCTAATGCCCAAAAATAAATATAACATCCTCTGATACCAACTATAAAAACCAAATACTTTTTACAGATATTATATCATTATTTTTAATAGAAATATCCATTAATACAAACCATAGATCAAAAAGTTCTTGTGTATATAGAATACCATGTTGATATTAAATCAAAAGGAAAATAAAATATGACATATTTATTTTATTCTCTATATTTATGTCTTAAATCAATTTGAGTTCCTAAAATAGAAAATGATAACTTGGGTAAAAATAAAAGAAATGGATGAGCTAAAAATCCTAGTAAGTGAATAAACATGATATGGAAATATAACATGTGAATTAAATTCATAACATGATATCATAAAAGAGATGGTCATGAGTAATCACATGGAATCATAATATAAATAGCATGATATCATAAGTTCATAGAATCATAGGAAATGTAGAAGAACATATAACATGATGTAAACATGATTCAAGGCTAACTTCCTAGACAATATCTCTTGGTGGAAAAAGTCCCATAATGAATTAGGTTTACTCCATAATCCTATACATAACATCTCATGAGATAAAAATATTTACCCAATTCATTAGAGTTATATCTAGGTGAACCCATCATAACATGTTCATGATTTATGTGTTCCACAAAAATAAATCAATAACAATTCATAAACAAAATAATTAACCATAGAAAAAAAATAGGTTTCATAATCTTCCCTCGTATAATAGTAAAAAAATCATAATAAAGGAATTTGAGAAATGAATATAATGAATGTATTTCAACATAAATTAAAGGGATAATAATAAAGGTATATTTCTTATATAAATACATATAGAATTTATAATCATTCCATAAATTTATATAGATACATGAAGTGAGTTAAAGAGGGAATGGTCATAACACAAAAAAAAGGTGGTTTAGAGAGATCCCTTACCTCAACACTGATTCATCATATGCATTATTTATATTCCTGAATAATAAAATTATGTTAATTATTTAATTTCATAGTAACCTTTTTCAGGATCATTATTCCTTTTATTTTATTTATGATAATGTTATATTTAATTACTTAATCATTTAGGTTCAATTCAGACATTTTGACGATGTTTGGTTCATATGTCAAAATTAATATGGAATTTTGACTAGGGTTAATGAGATTATTATTTTATCATTTCTAGAATCATTATCATGAAATAATTATCATTTTTATACAAAAATTATACTTTTATAAAAAATCATGAAGGATGGACATGAAAATTGAACTATATTACAATCATAGAGATGGTTGGTCGTACGTATGCATGAGTAGCATTTCCATTTTTCAACGATATTGATGGTAATAAGATCAATGTTATTTATATATAAATAATTATAATTATATTATAATTATAATATTTCTTTCTCAAAATACACTTATATGTACCATCTATGTGATGCGGTAATGAAAAACAAATCACATCGCTTCATGGAGGTGGTAATCCACACGTACGCACGAACAACATTATCATTGTTATATGAATGGAAGGGTACGAAAATATATGATATATTAATTTTATAGAATGATAAATATTTCATGAACATCATATATATACATTAAATCCATTATTATAAATAGCAATGAGAGGAAATGATGTAAAATGAATTATATCGGTTTGTGAGGTGTTAGTCCACTATACACACAAATGATGGTTTCATTTACAATTATATGGAATAGGATATGGATTTAGGTTATGAAATTAACATAATAACATGTTATTATATGTTACATATTGGTTTTATTATATCATCATGGTTGAATAATATTTTTATATAGTGGAAGAAGAAATAAAATAAAAATTCTTGGTTAATTATTATACCTCTTCTTCAGACAACCTCTTGAGGTTTACACCAAAATCTTACATAGGTTGGTTTTATGAT
Organism: Viscum album; assembly: GCA_963277665.1. NCBI lineage: Eukaryota > Viridiplantae > Streptophyta > Magnoliopsida > Santalales > Viscaceae > Viscum > Viscum album. The sequence continues at coordinate 940,127,602 of OY728150.1, forward strand.
CAAACCAAGGCATGTAAGAAATGGTAAGTAGTGTATTTAAGGTATTTGGATTGGGATTATCTGAACCAAAAGTATATTTATTTTTGGAGAGGATAGGATAGGGAGTGCCCTATAATTCTTGGAGGGAACCCACTTATAAATGCCCAAAAAGAATACAAAATGATAAAGAAATTACTACTACAAAACTTGCCTTTAATAGTGATGGAAATGGCCTTTATAAATGCTAGAAAATCACTTACAATGTGAGTGATGTTAAATGCTCGAGACATTTATCAGCACTTAAAAATTACTGATAAATGGGACCTTTATCAGTGCTTTTAAAAGTGGTGATAAAGATATCATTTATCAGTGATTTTATTTAGCACCGCTAAAGGAACCCTTTATCAGTTCTTTTATTAGTGATGATAATGGATTTTTATCAAAGTTGTAGAAGAATTGATAAATTATACCTTTATCACCACTTTTATAAGTGTTGATAAATGTGTCCTTTATCAGTGCTGATAAATGTGTCCTTTATCAGCACTTTTAAAAGTGCTGATAAATGTGTTCTTTATCAGCACTTTTAAAAGCGCTGATAAAGGTTCATACTACATTGTGCTATAACAGTACACCATAGTACCAAAAATACACCAGATATCAACAAAAACAAGTCCTAATAAAAAAATTTAAATTAAATAAAATTTACAAAACAAATACCAAAAAAACACTATATTGTAAACATTTCAAACATTAGTTTATACAATTACATAAATAGAAATTATTACATATATTCAAAAACAATCCTAAATATAAATTTTACCATGATTTCCATTGACTTTCTTTGTTGAACTTCCATAACCGCATGAGTAGCTTCAAACAAACCACATCAACTTGAAAAAAATAATCCACCTGTATAAGAAAACAATTATTATGAGTAATAGTAAAAAACTAAATTAAACATAAATATAAAATAATACATTAATTATATGGAAAAATATTTTATTATAAAATATCAATATTACCTTTGTAATTGATTAGATACAACATATTTTCTCTTCCTACAAAATAAATGGAGAGAACTTGAAAGAAAGTGATAAATGTAACATTTTAGGGGTAAAAAGGTTCTGAGGGAGAAGGAGCAAGAAAGTTGGAAAGACCATCCCAACTTGAAAAAAACAATCCACCTATATTAGAAAATAATTATTATATGAGTAATAATAAAAATAAATAAATTAAACATAAATATGAAACAATGAATTAATTCAATGAACAATTTTTTTACTATGAAAACATCAAGATTACCTCTGTGATTGAGCCGAGATAGTATCATTACTCTTACTTCAAAGGCATGACACATGGATAGAGATCTTCTAAAATAAAAAAAAAACTCTACAAGGAATAATGAAAATTAAATCAACATTTCATTATATAATATTTTTGTAAAATGGATAAGGTATATCATAACATTACCTTTACATATTTTCAAAGGGTTTCTTTAGTCTAGATATAAGCTAATAACAAAACTAAGGATTCTCTATGTACTTCACTACTATTGGTTAACTATCGCTTAGCATAGAATCTGACCTAAACTTCCTTCCCAGCATCCTTGTGATTCTCTCATCCCACACATGCTCACCACCATCTCTATAATATCACCATTTAGCATTCATTTTTTCATCTCTTATTGCACTTATTTACTACTTATACAGATGCATGATGCATAAAGTTGTATGCATATAGTAAATGAGTGTAGGAAGACAAGGAAAAGTGAATGTTGAATGGTAATATGATATAGATGGTGGAGAGAATGTGTGAGATGAGAGCATCATGGGGATGTCGGGCAAGAATTTTAGGTCAGATTCTATGATAAGCGGTAGTTAACCAACAGTAGTGAAGTGCACAGAGAATCCTTAGTTTTGTTATTAAATTTGTGAGTGATGCACAACCAATCCATGTTTTGGATTCCTTGATTAATGGGGTCAAATAGACATCAATATTCTTCAAAAATACTACATCAGTAGAAACAACATCATAAATGATCAAAATACAGAATAAAAATGAACCCACATACAAGGCATAAAGAGTGATTTCCACAAAAATAGATATATCCAAACAAGAATAATAGAAAGAGGAAAACTAATTCATGAAAGGATAACCATTTAAAGGTTTTCATTCAAAAAAACCATTTGAACTATGAAAGGATAATTTCATCAGACATTTATAATGAAAGATGAACTTATAGTAGCCACAAAACAAAAATAAGGAAATTTCAAACATCTTCACCCCAACATGGGAGACAACAACTGAGCCAATGTGTTTATGATTCTTTCACAAAAACTCTAAAAAAAATTATTCCTCCACCAAATTCTCAAAATGGAGATCATTGGATAAGAGCACTCACTCATTGATCTCTGTATGAAGACCCACAATGAAAAGAGAATCTTTTAACAGATCCTATGGCACCACCTCCGGATAAAAGGAAACTAGCCATTTGAAGTGTTCAACATAAGTCTTCATCGTCCACTGAACATGTTGGACACTCATGAGCTCTTCCCTTTTCTTCATATTCACCTCCTTGGGTATAAACCATCAGAAAAAGAGGGACTTAAAATCTTCCCATGTAATCCCAACTTGCATCATTTTGGGGGAAAACAACTCCCATTATTCTAAATCTAGACCCTCAAGTAGACCCAGAACAACAAAAACTCTTACAGCTTTTGGATTTCTAAACACTCAGAAGGCGTGCTCAACTTCCTCAAGTTACTTCACTACCTCTAACAAAATTTGATTACCACGAAATATAGGTAGTAACTGAAGAGAACCATAAACAGGATGAGTCCCACTAGAAAATTCAGGGACCATTCTAGGGGTATATTCTGAATAACACAAAAAATATAATATCAGGTCTGAAACCAATATGAAACACAGCTGAAAGGAACATCTTGGGAAAAAACAACGATATCGCAAGCAAAATTTCAAACAAAACAAGAATAATATTTTCGAAAACCACTATTTCATTTTTAGTTTCAAACAACCTTATTCTAATCCACTTTTGATAGAAAAATGACACACATTTTTAAAGAAAATCCAATTCTTGAAAACAATTTTCCCCTTTCCAAAAACCATTTTAGAAAACCAAGACAAGATGATCCAAAAAATAGAGCATGCACATTGGACACAATAGATGAGGAACGATTAAAACCCATAATAATACAATAGTTCTTAATAAATACTTTGCATAGTGGTCATCAATCATCTCTCTTCATGCTTCCATGATGTTAAACTACAAAAATCCATCCTAAAAGAAAGATGTTAAACTGCATAGTGTCTCTCATCCTATTTTCATGATGTTAAACAATAAAAATTCATCCTAGAAGTAATGAATTAAACCGCACATTGTATCTCATCCTATTTATAGGATATTAAACTACACAACTTCATTGTAAAATAAAGATGTTAAACTTCACAGCATCTCTCATCTTGGTTGCATGACATTAAACTACAAAAATTCATCCCAATAGTAGGAGGTTAAATTGCACTACAACTCTCATCCTGGTTGCATGAAGTTAAACTATAGATATTCGTCTTGTTAATAAGAGATTAAAATGCATAGAGGAGTCACACCGACAGCAATGAGGAGATGAGATGTAGGGTCCGTTAAGGTTAAGAATAGTGAAAAAACACAAAATATGGAACCAAAAAGATCAAACAACAGTATAGGAAAAGTAGAAAATAAAATACATTAAATTTTATCGTTGATTCTTCCGATGGATCATAGTGGAGTCATGGTGGTAATAAAGGAGTTCTTCAAGAACTTCAGAATCGCGATGAGTGAGTACCGGTTAGGGTTTTTTTAAATAGATTGAGAACACTTTTAACAGCGCTTTCAAAAAATCACTAATAAAGATTCTATTTATTAGCATTAAATTAGTAAGCGCTGATAAAATAGATCTTTATCAATGCTAAAAAATCACTGATAAATCTCAATATTTATCAGTGCTAATATTTTAGTGGTTATAAAAATTATTTTTAATAGTGCTGATAAATATGGGTTTTTATCAAAAATAAAATTTTAGCACTAAGGACGGATTTATTTAAATAAATTTATTTTAATTTTATAACAATTTAATATATATATATATAATTATTTATTTATAATTATATAAATACTTATTTAAAAAATAATTATTATTTATTTATAATAATTATAAATATATAAATTTATAAATATATTAAATATACATTTTTAAATATATTTATTTATAAATATTTATTCACATATATATTTTTAACATTATTAGTGGATATATAATCTTAAATACATGCATTTTAAAAATGAATGAAATTGAATAATTCAAAGTGAGTGCACTTTAAAAATATTGAAAAAAATGGATAAGTTTTATTAATTAAATATAACTTATTAAAAAAATATTGATATATATTTTTTGAAGTAAAGATTAATACGTATTGAAAATACTAAAACATAATAAATATATATATATAAATAAATAATAAAAAATGATCAAATTCAAAAATAAAATTAAAAATAAAAAAATATTAAAAATGAATGCCCAAACTGTAATAGTATTATAAACAAATAAATAAAATTGATCGATTAAAAACATAATATATTAAATGTATCATGTTAATAATGAAATTCTAAAATACACTAAAATTTGAATAAATTACTTAAATACTAGGCGTATATGTTTCTATATATTGCATAAATATATTTGTGTGTGTGTTTGCATATAAACTGCATTAATTACACACACACACACACACAGATATATATATATATATATGTGAAATCAATGTAACACACGATGTTTGATATATGTTAAATTGAAAAATTAAACAACATTAAAAATAAATAAGACAATAATATGTTTTTAATTAACATTTTATTCATTTTATATATATTTATATTTCATATATATTATTTATTACTATTTATAATTAATATATATATATATATATTATACTTACTCATTTTTATTAATAATTGTTTCATTAATAATATTTTAAATAATTTTTTAATTTATTCATTTTAAATTTTTTTTGTTTGATTATATATTCATTTATATATCTACATTTAATATATATTATTTATCAATATTTATAATCTATATATATATATATTAAATTTATTTATTTTTATAAATAAATATTTAATTAATAAAATGTTTAATATTTTTTTTAATTTACTCATTTTAAATTTTTATTTGTTTAATTATTTCATTTTATTCATTTTACATATTTATGTATTTAATATATACTGTTTAATAATTTTAAAAATTTATATATATGTTTATTTATTTTTAACAATAATTATTTAATTAATGAAATTATTAAATTTTTTTAATTTTATTTTATGAACCTTTATCAGCGCTAATAATGCGCTAATAAATAGTAACCTTTATCAGTGATTTATTGTTAGCACTCATAAAGGGTAACTTTTATCAATGCTAAAAATAAATTTTTGATAAAGAGTAACATTTATCAGTGTTAAAAAAATACTGATAAAGGTCCCCCTTCAACAGTGCTTATTTTAGTGCTGATAAAGATGTACTTTCTCAGCGCATTTTTCTAGCGCAGATAAATGTCTGTGCTGTTAAAGGCCAGTTTTGTAGTAGTGAATTCTCAAGAAAAAATCTTAAAATGGACATATATTATAATTTTTGATAGGATAAGTTTGAAATATGTCCATAAAATAGGATTTAGATAATTCTAATTGTCAATATTACCCTTATCTTTTAGTTTAACCCCTGGTAAAGTCGATTTAACCATAACCATGATAATTACTTTTTACTGATTTTACAATTTATTATAATGAAAAATTAATTTGAACTAATTAACTAATATTAATTATGTTGATTCTAAATAAAGAATACATTTTATCAAATTCAATTCATATAATTGGAAGAATTAAATTTAAAAAATGAACGCAAAAAACCTGTCAAAAATGGATTTTCAAGAAATCTATTTTCGAATCATAAGATGATCTTATATTAAATCTATGACTATTAATAATCATTATATGAGTTTACATTAATATTTATATATACATAATCTATAAATTTCATTTAAATCATTCCTTATTGGGGTTATTTTAATTAATTAAAATGGAAAAACATTATGCACTTTAAAATAGTTTTGAAAAAATACATTTTTAAGTATAAATATAAACATATACTAAAATTCAGTATAAATATAATTAAAATGTAATTAATTGTATTAAATATAAAAAATAATACATATTTTATTTTAAAATCAAATTCAAATTATAATGGATATTTAAAATTAATTAATTAATTGAAAATAAATGATTTTTTAAAAAAAATTGGTGTCGCTAAAAAAATCAATATTTTCTGAAAAATACAACCATTTCATCCTAATATTGACATGATGATTTAAAAAAATTGTGTTTATTTTATCAAATACATTTTCTAAAATTTCAAAAATTAATTATAATATTTTTTCACAAAAGGAAATAAAATTCATTTTGAAGAAAATGTATTTTTGAAGAATAAAATCACTTTACTAAAAATTGAATAATTATTTACTAATAACTTATTAATAAATTAATATTTAGAAGGAAATTTATATATATTTCATTAATTAGTTAATACTATTCATACCCTCTAATTTTACAGTTATTTTATAACAGTCATATTTAAATAATCATAGTTCATTTTGGCTCAGTTTTGTGTGTCACTTATGTTATCAAACATAGTTTCGTATTTTAAAAACTCAACGTTCTACAGAGAGGGATTGTGATTTCATGTACTTAAAACTAGTGAAAATGTTAGTGATGGACTATACTAGATGCTTTACCAAACTGTTGAATTTTTCTCCTTCCTTGGTAGTTGATGAGACCTCCTGGGTGAAGCATTTCAATTATGGGACTAGCTATGAGATAAAGTCAAAGGTGAACGTCTTCCACTCTAGAAACTTTGTGGAAATTATGAATAAATTTCTTATCATAAAAGGAAACATGAGGGAAGACATGATTCATGGTCATGTGGCCTCATTAGGGAGACTAGGTATCTCTTCTTTTGGAAATGATGTGAGGTTTTTTGTTAAAAAACCCCTATAAATAAATTTATCCACTAGATAAACTCAATATATCAATCATTGGATTTTCTCTCTAAGAGGTTGAAATTTGAGTTATAAAGGTGTCACTTTTGGTTTTTTCTTACAAAAATAAAAAATTTGTATTTTATTAAAAGTCATAAAATATAAAATAAATAAAAAATAAAATTCAACAAGATATAACAACTAAATAGAAATTTGATTTTAAATAAAATGGTTGTGAAATCAGGTTTGAAGTAATAGTTGTGGAAAAGCTTAGACCTTCCAGACTCTCCCCTCTTCCTTGGTTAAAAATATTCCCCAATTTTATTTATCAATTCCCACCCAAATACCTATATAGTATCTCTATATTTTTCAAGGATACCATATCAATACCTCAATATTATTTTTACCCTCCTATATAAGTCATTCAATCACTTGAATACCTCAAAGAAATCAAATATAATCAAGATCACTATGCTTAATGATAAGACCTCACCGAATAAATTTAAATAGTGAATTTTTTTATTTTACTACATAGGTTAGAAACCCATCCAAAAAAATAGAAGAAAATATATTTAAGAAAGAAAAATAACTCTTTAATTCAAAATTATAAGTTCAAGAGATATTCAAAAGAGATTACACATGAAGATGAAAACTTGAAAGAGAGTGTCCTTCGGTTTCTGCTATCCATAACCACTTGGTGTTTATCCTCACATCACTTGATCAACTCTTATCTTCTCCATTAGAGCATGAATCCAAAAAATCTTCATCAACCTCTCTAGAATAGCCTTCACCTTGCTCTCTCAAGCCAACAACAACCCTTAAAAATATTTTGATATGGAAATATAAAGAGGATAAGGGTGAAAATCTACTATCCAATTTCTGTCCATCTGAATATGGATTGTTTTTTCCTCCTTCATAGTTGAATATAGACTGGAGGTATTCTATAATGTTATTCGAAAATTAGTTATGGGTGAACCCTTAAACATTTTGAATTATTTTTGGAACATGTAAAAAAATTTACATATGAATTACATTAGACCTTTTTTCCTGATGAGACTCTTTAAATTCCTCATGCTGGATGCACTGAAATACAATATTAATGGATTAATTTGAATCTAAAATTTAAATAATATGTGTTTTTTCCAATTATGTTTCATATCTAGTTGTAATAAATGAATTTGTAATCTTATAGCCCAATATATTACTCATTTAATGATGTGTGGTCAATTATTTCATCCAAAAATATTTTCCACATTGACTGATTTATTTTGGACTCAATAAGTTCAAATCAACATTTTTCCCAGTTAGAAAATTTTTATACAACAAAAAAATAATCCTACAAAAAAAATTACTTAATTTTGATCAATATATAAAAATTTATTATTGAAATACAAAAGTTATTGAGAATAATTAAATTTCCATAATTAAACAATTCTCTATTTTAGGATCAATACTCATCAAAGTTCCAAAAATGATGTCATTTCACATAAAATAATAAATTCATGGGGATTATATAATTTAAATACACATAAAAAAATAATGGAAATAGTATCACTGTTAATTCCACCACACTTAGAACTTGGACTCCTAGATAAGTAAGTGTCAAATAAAATCAAATAAAATTCAAAACACAAACCCACGAGATCCACCAATTTAACATCAATAAAAAAATATATCATGCCTCGTAAAAACAAGATATTTCAAGTTCTCCATTCACATCATTCAATCCATCTACACTTACTTTCACCTCCCATTAACACAACACACTTACCTCGCATTAATTTTCTCTTAACACACAAATATATATTTTCAACAATATTTTTTCTCATCCAAACTCATGGAAAAATAACAATAGTCTTGAAAAAATTATACATCTCCATCCGATGTTATCCAAGAATATGTTATTATTAAGAATAATTTTTAGGGTTGTTCAGTGGTTTTAGTTTGTAGGTTTGAGATGTCAAAAATTATGAGCCTGAATAAAGAGGGTTTGTCTCTTTTTGAATAAAAAAAGGAATGATTATAATTTTCACTCATGTGTGGTCTCATCTGTACTACCCTTATAATAAAATCAACTCTAAAAAACTTTAAAGATCACTTTTTCATCCCATTTCATTGACATTTTAGCAGAAAAAATGACATTTCTCTTCTCTTTTTTTAATAAAAGCTCTAGATAGGCACAACTTTATTTCTTTGGAAGCTCTAGAAAAGAAAAATATTATTTCTTTCAATATCAAACTCATATATTCAAATTTTTATTTTTATGACACAAAGTATCACCAAATGATTTATAATACCACAAGTCAGTTTCCACCACACTTAAGTTCAACTAGATCAGGCATTTTCACTTCCAGAGTAGGCTGGATAGGGAAAATTTTCTTATAATGTGGTTGTCCTAATAGGTTGTACATGGATAATAAGGGATCAAAAAGATCAAATAGAAAAGGAATTCCAAATTAAAAGGGATTATTGTAAAAATGGGTCTTTTAAATCCAAAAAATACTCCAATAATATTCAAAAAAAAGTACATAAACCCTCAATTTTTGACAAAAATTAATCATGTTTTAGTTAAAAAATAATGGATTTTTTCACTCAAGAAATGAGGTGAAATTTAATATGGTGTCAAAAGGGTTTAGAAGCCTCATGGAAGGGGTATTTCAAAGATAAATAAAAGTATATATGGCATAATATTCAAAAATCATAGGTATTTCCATGAAATTTCCAAAGTTTTGAACTTAAAACAAAGTCATTTTCAACATTCATTTATGATCGGTTTTAAGGGATAAATTGGTTAAATCATTAAAATGGGTTTAAAAATTTAAAACAATAATAATTTGAGCTCACAAGTTTAAAAAACACAAAAAAAATTGAAAAAAATAAAATAAAAGTAAAGAAACACACCAAAAAGTGAAAGAAAAAATGAAAACTAAAAATTTCAGAATATATCATGAAAAATTATAATATACCTATAAAGTTCCTCACCTTTCAATTATTTTGAGAAATTTCCTCACCAATTAATAGTTTCATGTGATAAAATGAAATTTCAAAAATTAAATACATAACAAAAAATAAGTGGGAAGGAAAGAGATAACCTGGGTTCATTTGTATTCAGCTTCATAGAGATGGATCTCCTCCACTATAAGTTCATGAAAATTATCTATAAATAGCATAAACCTATTCCCATTTACATTAGTAACAATTAAAGGTCTAGTGGTTCTGAAATCTACGCAGGAATTCCATAAGGCTTCTTTGCTGGTCTCTTAATCTCTGGTGGTCATGTTTGTTTGGTTCCAAACACCAATTGATCTGTTTGATAGGTTAATGAATGAATAATGGTTTTTAAGATAACATGTAATTTTCAGCCTTCTAAGGACACAAAAAATCCTCATTTCCTTTGTTGATGAGGAAGATCTCATGCAGACTTGATCTTGGTCTGAAAAATTTATTCACAGATTTCATTTTCATCTTCCCCACTAGTCATTAAACCTCCATAAGAATTGAGACATGTCCACTATGGCTATTTTTATTGAACTTCATGGTCCACCATTTCCCTTTGAGAACATGGATCTCCTTCATTCTATAGGAAACTCCATTGGTATCTTCCTATGTGATGATCGTATGAACTCTACTCTGAAACATCCTATTGTGGCACACATTTGTGTTGAAATGGAACTCTTACAGCCCCCTCCATAAGTTTTCTGGATCATTATTGAGTGATAATATAGGTATTTCTAACTTATCCTTTATTAATCTTAGATGAATATTTGTTCTATCTATAACAGGTAGGGACACTGTCATCTTGACTATCATAAAATGGATTTGGGTGTTCCTTTGGTCAATATATCTCATCCTCTTGATGGGGACAAGAAGCCTTTAGGTCCTTCTATGGATATCAACATTCCATCCCCCCAGGGATCAAGATCTCTTACCCCTATTATATATGAAGGTCCTTTGTCTTCTTATGTGGACATTTCATTCAAACCAAAAATTGGAGAGGAAGACTGCTTTGTCCAATCAGCCGATTAGGAGGGGTGTAATGGAATTGTTCAAGAAAAACTCACACAGAAAGGGTTAAGGTTTATGAATGATATGAAGATTGCAGTTTTATTTTATCACTTGAATCATAGCCTAGGTGAAAACAATATGATTGAGCGAGTGCATGATCCAGTGGGGTTGTGGGGGTTTATGTTGTTGAGTTTTATCCTCCAACCCATAATGAGGTAGTATCACCAAGAAGAGGTACTAACAAGGATCTGGATGGTCCACAAATAAGGGTAAATTCTCCTTCGGTTCCAATGATGGTGGGGAGTGATCTTGTTTCCCTAGACCCTCTCGTCAACATGAATGAGAATTCCTATGTAGGGGTTTTATAGTCTCGTAGTGGAAATCCTCCTGTAATGGTGAATCAAGCTCCAAATGAGGGCAGTTTAAATGTAGGTATGGTGTTTGAGTCCTCATAGTCAGGTTGTATAAGGAGGTAGTTCTTAGTAGAAGTCCTGGGATAAGCAATTTGTCTCTAATTCTAAGTTATTTATTCAATGGTCATGATGATGAAGGGCCAGGGTAGCAACATTTCCCGGTCTAGGAGTAGGATCTGCAAGTGGAAGTGGATATGCATTTGCCTCTTTTATCTGAGGTTGATTATGATGAATATCTCTCTATCCAACTCTCTATGGACAGGGTTGAAGGAACTCGAGTTAGAGGAATTTATAGTCCTATGAAGAAGAAGGGATGAAAGGGTAACCATAATGCAGGGAGATGCATTATGGTTAAGGGGAGTAAAACTAAAGGCTAAAATGACTATTCTTAGCTACTAAAGCTGATAGAAACTAGGCCGCCTAGTAGTCCCAAGGTTGTGTTCGATGTATCAATGGTCCATGTTCAGAAAATAAATGAGAGCATATCTCTTCATAAAGGAAAGAAACAAATTGAGAGTAGAAATTCAAAAAAACAAGAGATGGGGATGTATTTGTGAAGGTATAAGTGGTAAATGGAAAGAACCATTTAGATCTCCTTATTTCTTCAAATGAAGTAATGCAGGAAGAGTATATAAATCTCAAAGCCTCAAAGGAGTAGAAGGACTAAATCATAGAGAGAGAACTTATAGGTGCTTACAACAAAGAACAAAGGGATTAGATATACAAACAAGTCCTTATTTTATCATGTGGGGGAATAAATCCAAATAAGGGACAAGATTTTCAATCACTTTGAGGACCTAGTCAAAGATGATTCAGATACAAAGGTCCATTACCTTTATTGGGGGCTATACCGGGTAAGCAATTTCAATATTTATAATCTCATATTTAATGACATTGTGATTTATTACAGTGTTTAAACCTTTCAACCATAAACTTGTATGGTTTCCAACTTTTTCTTAAAAGTGCCTTTGGAAATAAAATTTTTAATCTTATTAGTAACAATGAAAGGGTCACACCATTTGGAATGAAATTTACCTGGGAACATATTCAATTTAGAGTCAAGTAGAAACAATTTATCTCATTCTAGAAAGATTCTTTTGAGAATAATTATATCATGAAAACATTTGTTTATTTCCTTGTATAACCTGGATCTTTTATATAAATTATTCCTCATATCCTCTTTCTCCTACAAACAAAATTTTCTTTCTTTTACAACAAAAAATAGATTCAAGTTGCATGTTTTAACATCCCAACAATATTTTTGTTCTAACTCAACCTGAAGGTGAAAAGACTTACCATAGAATAATATAAAAGTTGAATTTCCAATTTGGGTTTTGAATATAGTATTATAGGACCATAGTGCATCATCTAGTCTCAAACTTCAATCCTTTCTATTTGGGATCATAATTTTTTTCAAAATTTTTTTGATTTATCTATTTGAAACTCATCCATTCCATTTTTTTTAGGGTGATAGGGTGGAGATACCCTATTATGAACTCCATATTTCTTCAAAATAGATTATAATATCCTATTACAAAATTTGGTGACTTGATCAGTGATCAGAAACTTTATAAATCCAAATCTAGAAAATAGATTTCCTTTCACAAACTTGGATATAGTTTTGGAATCATCGTCTCTAATGGGAAAAACATATACCCACTTGGATGCATAATCAACACCAAGAAATATATAAATATATCAAAAATAATTTTGAAAATATCTCATGAAATCCATAACGCAAAAATCACAACACAAAAGTGGTTGTTGGGTCATCTCATTCCTTTTGGAAAGGTTTCCTTGAAATTGGAAATTTTTACATATTCTACAAAATTCATAATAATCTATAAAAAGGGTGGTCTAATACAACCCAGAATCAAAAACTTTTATTTTAGTTATTTATGGCTAAAATTATCCTTATAGATAAAAGTGTGAAAAAAATGTAATACATATTGAAATTCAGATCTTGGAAGGCATCTCATAATCATCTGATCACTACCAATATACCACAATTAAGGATTATCCCAAATGAAATTCTTTAAATCAATCAAAAGTTTAGAAAAAAAATCTTGGAAAAATATTTGGGGACCTAATCAGTAGCCAAATAATTTACAATATAATAATACCATAGTATTTTACTCTTAAAATCATACAAATCCTCTTCTGTAAAGGTGTCTTTAATTGATGTACGGATCTGAAGTTTTCTTTTAAAAAAATATGGTATCCAACTAGAATGATTAGAGAAAAGTTTTTCACTTACATTAATATTCTTTATTTCTATATAAAACTACACTAATAAAAATATCTATCTCAAAATTATAGGTTTTCCATCATGTTTATTCATTAAAAATATGATTACAAAATAGTTTGTGAAAATAATTACTTTGGATCCCAATAGATTACATCTGAATTTTTATAGAGAAAAAACAATAGCTAGCAGTTCCTTCTCAGTTGTTGTGTTGTTTTATTGAGTTTGGTATAATGTTTTTTAAGAAAGAAATCATAATAGAATTCATTTCCAACATTTTACTCAAAAACTACCCATGGAGAAACATCATATGCATCAGTCATGATTTCAATGGGAAATTAATATTTTGGTGGTTGAACAATGAGAGGGGTTATCATTTTTTTTTGTTTCATATCCCTAATTTCCGATTTACATCTTTCATAAAAGACAAATGGTGTGTATTTTTTGAGAAATATGGATAAAGGAAGTGAAAACTTGCTAAAATCCTTTATGAACCTCCTATAAAAACTAGCATGACCAAGGAAATATCTCACATATCTCACTCATATTGGGTATAGAAACGAATAAATAACCTCAAATTTTGATTGTTTTACTTGAATTCCATCTAGAGACACAACATGACCAAGAAAAATCCCCTTATATACTATGAAATGGAATTACTCATAATTTAGGACAAGATTCTTATCAATAATAGTTTTAAGAACATGAGCCCAAATTTTCAAACAACTTTCAAATGATGAGACATGAAAAGTAATGTTATCTATAAAAAATTCCATGAAAGTTTCTAGAAAATCATATAAAATCCTCATCAAACACCTTTTAAAAGTTCCAGGATCATTACATTAACTAAATCAAATTATCCTATAATAAAAGTTTCCAAAGGGGAATAAGAAAGTGTTTTTCTCTTGATTTTATAGTGCAATATGAATTTTGATATGACCACAGAATCCATCAAGAAAAAAATAGTGGGTTTTCCTAGGTAGTCTTTCAAGTACATGATCAATAAATGACTATGAGAATTGGTCTTTCCTTGTAACAAAATTCGGTTTCCAATAATCAATGCACATTATCCATTTATTTGGAAAAATAGTTGGAAAAAACTCACCAAATTCATTCCTTGAGATTATAAACCCACCTTTTTCAGGAAAAATTAGATATAGATCACCCATTGAATATCTGAGATGGTAAAAATAATTCCATTAGTAGACAAGGTGGTGTCTTATTTCTTAACAAACTTTAAAATTTATAGGTTCAATCTACATTGAAATTGTCTCACTATTTTTGAATTTTATTCCTACAAAATTCTATGTGTATACACTATGGGAATGATTCTAGTTAAATTTCATATAGTCTATACTATGGATTTATTGTGGGCTTTGAGGACCCCTAATAGTTGGTTCTTTTGATCCCTTGAAATATATTTTGAATTAATAATTGGTAATTATTCATTCGAACTTAAGTAATCATATTTTAGGTTCTCAATAAGTGGTTTAAATTCTAACTCAAGTGAAGTATTTTCATTGATTAATAAAGGTCCATGTGACTAAATAACAAAAATTTCATCTCCTAGTTCATTCACTGAACAAGATGATTTCATATCAAAGTGCGGATAATCAAGTTGTTCACTATATTTATCAAATGTGTGGTTATTCAGTGAAATTAAATATTTTTATGGACATTCATGTTCTATATAATTTTGATAACTTCTCATTTTATCAATATTTTTTTCATGTAAAAAAATTGGAATCCTCTCTGGGGAAACTACTAACATGTTTAAGGGTTTACAGAAATTCATATTTATCAATTTTGAGATCAATATACTTTTTTAAATCTATTTATATATTACAAGATTCATTTTCACTCTCTTGTTGGTTGGATTTAGAAAGAAACAAATTTTTATTTTTTAAAATAGTAGTTGGTTTTTCATCACATAAAAAATCAGGAATCGTCTTAGGGGAAAACCAATCAATCATGTTTACTTAAGGGGATTAATGATCTTCAATTTTATGATTCATATACTGAAAAATATTGAAGTTAAAAACTCCTCCAAATTCAAGTGAAAGGGTTCATTTGTGAACAAAGATGATGGATTTTTTAGTTTATAAAAATGGTATCCCTGGAATGAGAGGTTCATAGGTACTAAAATAATCATCTTCTATATCCAAGATATAGAAATACATGGGAAAATCATGTCTTTCACCTAAACAAGAACATCATCTATAACTCAAACAGTCTTGGTAGTACTTCGGTTAGAAATTTTAATGATAGTTACATGGGGTTTCAGTTCTCCAACCTGAAGAGATAAGTAAAAAAAATGTGACATTAAACTAATGGAAGATCCTAAATCAAGAATGGAATCCTTGAACTCACATTTCCTAATGGTGTAGGGAATAGTAAAGGTTCCTGGGTTTTAACATTTGATAAGAAAATTATGTCGAATTATGGATGAAACATTCCTCTCTAAATTGACTTTTTCACCTCCTTTGAATTTCCTCTTATGGGTACACATATCTTTCAAAAAATTATCATACCTTGGAATTTATTTAATATCATTGAGAAAAATTATGTTTAATTAAAATTTCTTAAAATTTTCCAAAACCACATTATCAAACTATTTTTCAGCACCTGACTTCACCAGTGGTTCACTCCTAGGATAAGGAAGCGGTGGTCTGAATTTTTTTTTTGACTATTTTGAGAAATTATTTGAGAAACATAAGGACCATACATCCTCTTAAAATCCTTATTTATTATTTAAAACAAAATTTCTTCTCTCAACATTGTGTTTTCATTCAAATAAAATTAAAATTTTATATCCTCTCTGTAACACCCCAAGATTTCATAGTGTGTTATTTCTTCAAAATAATTCAATAACTTGCACTACACGCAACACCGAGTTCAATCACACCATGACTTACCAAAACAAATCCATTCAAAAGATGTTATGAATAGTATTAACTAAATTTTAAACTTTATATAATCCTTATAATTTTAGAATCCATATTATGAGTTTCTTAGACATAATGCAAGAACAGATTCATTTTCAGTATTGCACTTTTATCAACTTTTAATAGTGAAACCTTTTTAAATACAATATTTTAAACTTTTTGACTAAATTGGGACATCAAAAAATTTTAAAATGAAACATCCCAAGCTTCCACGGTACGCTTTCCTTTGAATAATACAGTAGCGTGTGTTGTACGCAACTTCGAGTTCTAACACACCACAACCAATCAAACTAGCCGTTATGAATAGTAATACCTACCTTTTAAAATTTTAGAAATTTTATCTCTCAAAATGGACTTCATTTTTGGATTCAGAGTATCGAATTTAGCCTAAGGTGAAATTTTAGTACTTTTCGGATAACTTTCATATTTTGATGAATAGTGAAAATTACTAAATTTTAATTAAAAACAACTTTTTTAATCAAAATAATTAATAGTTATAAATGATGAATTTGAGTGGTTTTAAAGTATATTTAGAATATATTTTTACCATTTAATATAATTTTGGTCATTGGACATAATTTTACAATTAAACCGAACAGAAACAAGTGTCAATCTTTTGATAGTTATTATCTCTTAAAAACACGCTTTTTGTTTTGACAGTGGGAATTAATTTTAAATAAATTTCTGCCACTTTTGTGTTTTGAATTTAGAAAAATGGATTCCATATTTGGAATCAGGATTTTCAAATTGTGTAAATAGGTAACTTTTATTTTTAGACATTTTGAATAATTACTGCGGTAAATATTTTATTTACCATGGTTTAGGGTAAATCCGGTAAATAAGGGTTAAAAAATAATATTATAATAATACTAAATTACCCTAAAACGTGTCCTAGCCTTATTTGTTGATACATTTTCGACCATAGGTATCTTTGGGTCGATTTTGGGACCCCATGATGCCACTTGTAGGTGATAGGGACACTTTATTTTAATTAAGTTAAAATGAATACAAAAATGACACAAGCATATATCTTTTAGAAACACAATTTTTACATAGGTTTATATATGTTTGATTTTAAATTATAAATATTCATTAGAAATATAAAAAGATTTACTACATAATGATATTTTATTTATAATTTTTAGACATTAAATAATTTAATTTATTTATGACACAATGATGATGAATTAATTACTATAATAGTGAAAAATTAAAATAATTGATATTATAAATACCCAAATAAATATAATATGAAACTTTTAATGAATTAAACTAATTTTCTAGGATAATATGATATATTATGATTGATTTAATTGACTTTTTTTGAAGTAATCAATCTGTTATGAGTTTCACAAAAATCAACTATTGAATAGTGTCAAAATTGACATAAAAGAGTTCTTAAAACAAATATTATATTATTAATTGATATTAAATTCTTAAAAATCTAAGGTTCAGCCAAGAGACTTATATCATGATATATTCATCATTAATGGACTACTTGGGGTCTCTTGGATGTATATAGTAAGTTTATTAACCATATTATATAAAAATACAAAGAGTCATTGTAAAAGTGAAACTAATTAACTTAGAGTTAATACTTAAAGATAAGGTTAATATAAGTACCCAAACCTGTCTAAATTCTATTGTTTGAGTTTTTTTTCGACCCATCCCCACCTTAAAATTTAAATAATCAACTTTGGAGCCATTAGAAACCGAATATGAATTTATTATAAACTAATATTTCTAGCTTTTCCAAAGGTGCCCCTCACCCCTCTTATAAAAGGGCACTCCTCCTTCTCATTTCTTCACACCTTCAAAACCTTTAGGTTCGGCAAAACTCTGCCCAACTACTCTCCCAACTTCCCTCACTACAACCTAGAGGCCTTAGTTTGATTAGAAATCCAACCTAAGGAGCTTTTTTGATCAAATCAAAAGGAAGAACCCGAAGAAGAGGTAATGATTTCACCATCCTTTTCCATGTTCCTTTCTTCTTCCACTTCTTCTTCCTTTGTTATTACAATTATAAAATAATAACTCCAGTATCATATATATACTGTGATGTTATTATAAATATGGTACAACTATATTCAGTATTCTATCCACCCTTTGAATAACATGTCACCATACGTGTGTACGTACGGCTTACCGTCTCCACGTCATGGTGTAATTGTTATTCAATATATTATTCTTTGGATGGGTATAATAATGATATGTAACTCATGTAAATAATAAATATAAAGTGTTAATGATTCTGTATATATGATATAACAACCATTTATATATTATTTCAAAAGAATGATATTGTCGCTCGTGCGTACGTACGGACTACCGTCTCCACGAACGCGATGAGATTCATTCTCCATCGTATCCATTCAAGTATAATTATCATTTGATGATTTAAAAATGATGTTTAAGGACTTGATATCATTATGGATATGAATAATATACAACCTATCCATTACAAACATGGCTTATGTAACAAAACATATAAAAGAAAACAAGTAAGTTAACACCCGAAACAATGATAATACTAAGATATTATTATCAAATCAATATTAAAAGATCATATATGATATCATATTAATGTATATGATTCTTGTATAATTTAATAACAATTATTTCACCATTATACAGGAGGTTAACCTACCCCAACCAAGGAAAAGTACAAGGTAAGGGGTTTTCATCTCACTCCTTATTCCCGTGAGATTCATGCCATATTGCCACCATTACCTTTTGTGTGGTGTATGTACTGCCCATAATTATATTCTTTGTGTAATACACTCTAATTTATGTGTATTTACATATTCATTATATGATACCTCTTTCATGGTTTGTATGTTTCATAAGTTACCAAATTGGTAAGGGTTATGTCGCAATCTTTTTATTATCCGAGATTGTTTATACGTAATAATCTACTGGGATCTCTTTATCATCCACATCCATGTTTCTTAAAAATGTATTTCAAAACATTTTTACTATTTACAAGAATATGGTTTAAAGTCATTTATACCCTTGTTTGAATTTTTATAAGAGGTTTATAAAGGAATCTTTCCGTCGTTTTCCAAACAAGGTGTTTTTTTAACCATTTCGACAAAATTAGGTAAGAATGTTTTTTTTAACTTATACGGCGGGTGCAGCTATTTTCCGCCGTTATAAAATCGTCGAAGCTTCCCTTACAAGCTTATAAGAATATTTTCAAATTGAATGTATTATTTTATAATTATGTTAATTTTAAAATGATTTCAAAAAAAAAAGATATTTCTCTAAAATAGTTTTGATTTCATCTATGTCAACATCATTTGATGGCTTTTAAGCTTATTTGAAGTTGATTTATTATGATACAAAACATCCATATTTTATTGAAGGTTTTGTGATATTTTTGACTGTGGATAAGCTATTCTTATGTCACTCATGGTTTTTGTTTAAAGTATTGACATTTCATAAGTTATTTTTAATCCGAATGTTTATGTTATATTTCAACCTTTCATTCAGATGAATGTGTTAGACAAGTATGTTCCGGGTTGGGGACCGGTAAAATTAAGCCCTCCGGTTTGGTCTCCGGTTATTAGAGGAACTCTGGTTTGGTCTCCGGTTATTAGAGGAACTCCGGTTTGGTCTCCGGTTATTAGAGGCACTCCGGGTTGGTGTCCGGTTATTAGAGGCACTCCGGGTCTGGTTCCGGTTACAGTTAGCCCCTAGGTCTTTGGATGAGGCCTTGACAAAGAAATTAAAGTTCAGCATTATGCATTCCAACATTATGAAAGTGGTTATTGATATTTCATGTGATTATTCGATTAGTAGAATATCCATGTGAATAAGTAAATGGCATTATTTCATTTTACTTTTGCCATACTATGTTGAAGTTCAAGTTTAAAAGGCTTTTGTTTTAGTAATGCATTTCCTTAAATGTTTATGCTTATTTTTGAATGTTCCGCTATATTGTTATCCTTACTGGGCATTTGATATCACCCCTTTTCTATGTTTTATTTTTCCCAGGAAGTGAAGAAGTAAATTATGAATGACCTGCAGGGATATTATGAGGGGATAATAGTGTGGACTGTGGAGACATTATGTTGTTGTAGTAGTTTTTTATTTTATGATGTAATGTAAAACTTATGAATATATCTAGTGTTTCCAAGGCTACTAAACCAATCAGTCTTTTGAGATTTGATCTTTCTTGTGATCATGCCAATGTTATGTAATAATGCACCGACTCTGGGTAACTAGGGTCGGGGCGTTACAGTTGGTATCAGAGAAATTTTAGTACAAACCTTGGAAGCTAGATTTAGATAAACTCTGATTAGAGCACATAGATTTAAGATGAATTTTGAGGATTATTATAGAAGAACTTTCTAGAATTTTGGTATTGTAGAGATTTTATGAGTTTTCCGAGCAATACATCCATGTCTGGATACGAGCAGGTAGAGGCGGCTCTGGCACAGATGTACCTAGGGGTAAAACCCGAAAACACCGCTTTGAGCTAGACTCGAACGGGAACTGGTGCACGACAACGGGCCTTGCTGCACTCTTGGTTATGACACTCCCGGGGGATATGCTTAGGATAACTCTCATTTTCTTTACAAATCATTATGAAGGGTTTATGAGTATATACTTCCTCAAAGGAGACATTTTTATGATTATGGATTATATCCATAAACTATTTAATTTATGTTATGTGTTTTACAAGTTTGGGATTAGGTATTGTTATTCATAAACTAATCTAATGTATGCCATTGTTTAGAAATGGTGCCCAGTAGAAGGAATGAGAACTCTAGAAATGCACATGATACAAAGAGAAAGAAGGATCATATATTTTATGGTCTTAAGCCATAATTTACAAGAGAAATAGTCTCGCATGTATTATTATCATATGAAGAAATAATATCATGTGTTGATAAGATAAGTAAAGAGTTTACTGAGTCCTATGGCTTTGAAGGGAAGCAAGAGAAGAAAAGGATGGAAGAGAGAAAGATGGATAAAGGGAATAGGGAAAAGAAGAATTTTCCCATATGTGATAACTGTGGAAAGAAACACCCTGGAACTTGCCTGAAAGAAATGGGAGTTTTTTATAAGTGTGGAGGAAAAGGGCACAAAGTACGTGACTACAAGGGTAAGAAAATGGTTTCAAATGTATAATGCTTCATTTGCAAGGAGTTTGGACACTACGCGAACCTATGTCCTAGTCATCAAACTATGACGCAAATGATGCTATTGGATAATAATCAAGTTATGATACTACCACAGATGAAGAGGAATGATTAGAGTTCTTATGTTGACTATGTCAATTGAGTGTTGTATCAACAATGTACTTATTATAATAATTATGGAGTATATAAGGATTGTACTGCAGTACTATTTCATTAAGGACTTGAGATTGTGTGGAACAAAGAAAAGTGACTCAATAGCAGGATAAATTTTTGGAAAATATATGGTTGAGAGAATGATAAACCATAATATAGTTCTGATACCGAGGTAGTGATTTTGGAATAATACATGATTGTTTTGGATAAATTATATTGGATATTCTTGACTACCTTGGAACTGATTAATGATTTGTATATTCCATCATTGTTGGAGTTTAAAACATTTTTGGATTGATGAAGTATATCCAGCATTCTATATGGAATAAGGGAGCATGAATATAATCAATAAGGAATATGGTGATTCAGGATGTTTCATTGTATTAAAAGAATACATGATGAAGGTATTCATATGCTATTACGGGGTAAAAAGGATCTACATTATGTTTACCTTCCTTATAAATGTTGGACTGTGAGTTTGGACAGAAGTATTTTGGATAGTTCTAGTTTGGATTATTTTGGATTTCCATAAAAGGACAACCCAGAGGTCGGGCGGCAACCTGTCGCGTCCGGCAAGGCTGCGAGACTTGAACCCGCAACCGAAGGGCGACAAGGGTGTATCACCTACCACTGGCCCACGAGATGTCCTGGATTAAATAATGTAGTTTTTTTAAAAAGATCTGGTAGATGAATTATAAATTCATTTATTTTGGAACCCTGTACGAATAGTATAAATAGAAATTTTTTTACGTTCTATTATCTTTTAGATTGAAAGATGAGTTTGTGGTAGAAATTTATTAATGGATAAAACTCTAATTATAAAGTAAGTATATCTCCTTATGATCTTATCCAATCTCATAAATAAATTCCTCAAAATTAATAAAAGGAACTTAGAACAAAAATGTTGTCCTAGATGGTACCTTAAATCATCACTAATTTATGGCTTTGGGATTGTTGGCCTTTTCATAGCCATGTTCTCTACCACTCTCCATCAGATAATTTATGGTTAGATTTCTCTTCCATATCCATATTTTCCTACATGGAACCCTAGTATGTGTTATTTTCGGCAATCTTCATACTTTCCACTCTTTATTTTAAATAGAGGCCTCATTAATTCATTTTTCGATGTGGGATTTCAACTAAGATATTTTGAAATGTCAAAAATGTGTTATCCCAATACCCTATGTTTTGTTGAACCGATGGTATTTAAAATCATCATAGATTGATGAGTTTAAGGACCTCAATTTTATACTTGTTTGTGATTGATTACCTCAATCACTACCTATAAATATTTACATTTTTCCTCCAATTATATGTCTCTAATTGCCACCAATGTTCTCCTAATCGAGATCATAATTTGGTGGTGACCCTTTCATTTCTCTTTTCCTCATATTAAGACTAAATTTTAGTAACCCAATTTCCTATGTGGGATTTCCCACAAATATATTTTCTATTTTCAACCTTTTATTTTTGAAGAACAATTTCAAATTGCGAGGACGCAATTTATTGAAGGAGGGGAGAATGTAACACCCCAAGATTTCATAGTGTGTTATTTCTTCAAAATAATTCAATAACTTGCACTACACGCAACACCGAGTTCAATCACACCATGACTTACCAAAAAAAAGCCATTCAAAAGAGGTTATGAATAGTATTAACTAAAATTTAAACTTTATATAATCCTTATAATTTTAGAATCCATATTATGAGTTTCGTAGACATAATGCAAGAACAGATTCATTTTCAGTATTGCACTTTTATCAACTTTTAATAGTGAAACCTTTTTAAATACAATATTTTAAACTTTTTAACTAAATTGGGACATCAAAAATTTTAAAATGAAACATGTTAATGATTCTGTATATATGATATAACAACCATTTATATATTATTTCAAAAGAATGATATTGTCGCTCGTGCGTACGTACGGACTACCGTCTCCACGAACGCGATGAGATTCATTCTCCATCGTATCCATTCAAGTATAATTATCATTTGATGATTTAAAAATGATGTTTAAGGACTTGATATCATTATGGATATGAATAATATACAACCTATCCATTACAAACATGGCTTATGTAACAAAACATATAAAAGAAAACAAGTAAGTTAACACCCGAAACAATGATAATACTAAGATATTATTATCAAATCAATATTAAAAGATCATATATGATATCATATTAATGTATATGATTCTTGTATAATTTAATAACAATTATTTCACCATTATACAGGAGGTTAACCTACCCCAACCAAGGAAAAGTACAAGGTAAGGGGTTTTCATCTCACTCCTTATTCCCGTGAGATTCATGCCATATTGCCACCATTACCTTTTGTGTGGTGTATGTACTGCCCATAATTATATTCTTTGTGTAATACACTATAATTTATGTGTATTGACATATTCATTATATGATACCTCTTTCATGGGTTGTATGTTTCATAAGTTACCAAATTGGTAAGGGTTATTTCGTAATCTCTTCATTATCCGAGGTTGTTTATACGTAATAATCTACTGGGATCTCTTTATCATCCACATCCATGTTTCTTAAAAATGTATTTCAAAACATTTTTACTATTTACAAGAATATGGGTTAAAGTCATTTATACCCTTGTTTGAATTTTTATAAGAGGTTTATAAAGGAATCTTTCCGTCGTTTTCCAGACAAGGTGTTTTTTTAACCATTTCGACAAAATTAGGTAAGAATGTTTTTTTTAACTTATACGGCGGGTGGAGCTATTTTCCGCCATTATAAAATTGTCTAAGCTTCCCTTACAAACTTATAAGAATATTTTCAAATTTAATGTATTATTTTATAATTATGTTAATTTTAAAATGATTTCAAAAAAAAGAGATATTTCTCTAAAATAGTTTTGATTTCATCTATGTCAACATCATTTGATGGCTTTTAAGCTTATTTGAAGTTGATTTATTATGATACAAAACATCCATATTTTATTGAAGGTTTTGTGATATTTTTGACTGTGGATAAGCTATTCTTATGTCACTCATGGTTTTTGTTTAAATTATTGACATTTCATAAGTTATTTTTAATCCGAATGTTTATGTTATATTTCAACCTTTCATTCAGATGAATGTGTTAGACAAGTATGTTCCGGGTTGGGGACCGGTAAAAGTAAGCCCTCCAGTTTGGTCTCCAGTTATTAGAGGAACTCCGGTTTGGTCTCCGGTTATTAGAGGAACTCCGGTTTGGTCTCCGGTTATTAGAGGCACTCCGGGTTGGTGTCCGGTTATTAGAGGCACTCTGGGTTGGGTTCCGGTTACAGTTAGCCCCTAGGTCTTGGGATGAGACCTTGACAAAGAAATTAAAGTTCAGCATTATGCATTCCAACATTATGAAAGTGTTTATTGATATTGCAGGCGATTATTCGATTAGTAGAATATCCATGTGAATAAGTAAATGGCATTATTTCATTTTACTTTTTCCATACTATGTTGAAGTTCAAGTTTAAAAGGCTTTTGTTTTAGTAATGCATTGCCTTAAATGTTTATGCTTATTTTTGAATATTCCGCTATATTGTTATCCTTACTGGGCATTTGAGCTCACCCCTTTTCTATGTTTTATTTTTCCTAGGAAGTGAAGAAGTAAATTATGAATGACCTGCAGGGATATTATGAGGGGATAATAGTGTGGACTGTGGAGACATTATGTTGTTGTAGTAGTTTTTCATTTTATGATGTAATGTAAAACATATGAATATATCTAGTGTTTCCAAGGCTACTAAACCAATCGGTCTTTCGAGATTTGATCTTTCTTGTGATCATGCCAATGTTATGTAATAATGCACCGACTCTGGGTAACTAGGGTCGGGGCGTTACGCTCTCTATGAGTGGTGTGATTTTCTTTAACAATTTCAATAGCAGTATTTAGTTTCTTAGTTATAGGTTTATTCAATCTTTTTACACTTTTAATTTCAATAGAACTCACATTTATTTCCATTTATCTCCCAGATTCACTTAGGGTTGTGAAGTTAAACCTTTAATAATTTCATTTCTCATGATACTAATATCAGATTCTATTTGATCCATTTGAGTCATTAGGGTATTCATCATGTTCTATTGTTGATCTTATTTTTTTCTTATTGCTTATTATTTTGATTCATTGCTTATTCAAATTTACTCTTTGGCTTATCATTGGGTTTTATGGGAAAAAAGTTTCTTCTAGGATGGTCATTGTCTTACTCATTGAAATGTCTTGGTTGATAATTACTTGATTGACCTTGTAAAAATATTTTTTGTTGTTCAGGTTGTTGAAAATTTTCATTAGAGTGGTTGTTCTTTCCCTGATTGAAATTTTTGATTTCTTTAAAGGTATTTGTTTGTTGTATATGGATTTCTTGGAAAAGAAACATTTTAATTCTCAAAATCCTCTTTAATTTGTGGTAACTAGTCACTAAAAATTTAATTAGAAGAAAAAATTCCACAATAGACTTGTATATGAAAAGTTGCTTCAGTTTTGGATGGGTTGGTGTGTTGTTAGAAAACATAATTGACCTCAACATGGGGGTAAGATCATAAAGTTGACTCATAATCATGTTGTTTTTAGAACTATAAGTGTTGACTTATTTTCTATATTTCACATGAAGAAGGCCTCTTTTTCCAAAAATTTTATCATTTTAGTTCATTTTTCCAATTAATGTACTAGCATCAATTGGTGTTTTATCAACTAAGTCACCTCTCATAGAATCTAAAATCATGCTCTTATCAGTTAAACACAATCCTTCATAAAAATATTTAATTAAGATTTGTTCACTAATTTGATGGTGGGGGAAAATAAAATAGAGTATTTTGAATCATTCCTAGTACTCATGCAATGTTTCACCTTTAGTTTTTCTAATCCCACAAATCTCTTTTTGAATAGAAACAGTTTTGGAAGAAGGAAAAAAAATTCATTGAAAATATTATTTAATTCATTTGAATGAAAGTTTAATTTGAATAGAAAAACCATTATTTGGATAATCCTTTTTGGGAAAATGGAAATGACCTCAATATCATTATATTTTCATCAACTCCTTGAGTTTTCATGTTGACACAAAGATTAAAAAAATTGAAGGTGATTAATGGATACTCACCTATAAATCCATTAAATTTTTGTATTTGGTAAATAAAAGTAGATTTAATTTCAAACCCATCAAGTGCATTGGGATATTCCACATGGTTTTATTGATTGTCATAATAGGATGAAGAAATTATTTCAAAGTTTTGTTTTTGAATTTAATATCCAAATAGGTTCCTTATAAGTGTGTTAATGGAATATTAAAAACAAGGGATAGTGGGATTTCTATTAGCTCTAACCCTAGAGTGATAATTTCTATCAATTTCAAAATATAATGGTAATATGTTCATGTCATAATTTTGATTTATGAAAAAAAATCCTAAAAATCAACTAAATCAACCTCACTAGAAAAAGTACCTGTTTATATAAGGGTTTTTTGTTAAACCAATAATAAAGTTATCCCCTAGAGAAATGAAATATAGTATTAT
The DNA here is from genome assembly GCA_963277665.1 of Viscum album. Taxonomy (NCBI): domain Eukaryota; kingdom Viridiplantae; phylum Streptophyta; class Magnoliopsida; order Santalales; family Viscaceae; genus Viscum; species Viscum album. The sequence continues at coordinate 940,155,081 of OY728150.1, forward strand.
TTGTATTTTCTCTCAATGAGGTTTTAATTTGAGTTAAAAAACTATCACTTTTGATTTTCTTATTTTTTTCTTTTTGTAAGAAGAAAAATTTGGGGATTTGATTAAAAGTTAAAAAAATAGAAAACAAATAGAAAATAAAATGAAATGAAAACCAAAAACTAAATAGAAATTATATTAGAGATAAAAAGGTAGTTAAATAATAATTTAAGTATTAGTTTTGAAAAATCTTAGTCCTTCTAGACACTCCCCACATCCTTGTTTAAAAATATTTTCTAATTGAATTTATAAAATCCTGCCCAAATACATCTATATGAACACTCTATTTTGAAAGAATATTATATCAAGAACTCAAAATGATTATTTCACATCCTATTGAATTTTTTCAATCACTTGAATACCTCAAATAAATCAAACCTAATTGATATCAGTATGCCCTATGAAAAGACTTCACTGAAGAAATTTAAATAGTGGAATAAATTATTTTACTTCATAAGTTGTAAAACCATCTGAAAAAAATAGTTTCAAATTTATTCAATAAATTAAAAAATAGATTTCATTAAAAAATTAGGTTCATGAGATATTCATAAGAGATTACACATGAAGATCAAAACTCATAAGAGAGTATCTTTTGATTGCCACCATCCACACCCACTTGGTGCTTATCCTTTCATCACTTGAGAAACTCATATATTCTCCATTCAAGCATGAATGCACATAATATTCATATAAATCTCTATTAAACCCTTCCCCTTTCTATCTCAGTCCTACATCTACCCTTGAAATATGTGGATATAGAAATATAAAGAGGAGGAGGGGTGGAAATTTTCTATCCAATTTTTGTTCGTATGAAATTGCCTTGTTTTTTCCTTCTTACCAAATGAATCATGACTATATATATTCTATAAATATGTTCTAAAATTAATTATATGAAGTCTAAAAAAAATTAAATTTATTTTTATGGGTGTAAGAAATGTTAAATCCAAATTAATGAAGATCTATTTTTCTGGACAAAGAGAATCTTCAACTTCCTCATGTTGCAGATGCTCAAAGACCATCTTAATTAATGAATTTGAATATAAAATTTAATGGAATGGTAATGTTTATAATTATATTTTATCTCCAGTTGTTATAAATTAATTTAGAAACTTATATCCAAATATATGAATCATTTAATGAGGTGGGTTCAATTCTTTCATCCAAAACTATTTTCCAAATTGACTAATTAATTTGGGCCTCAAGAATTTTGAATCAATAGTTGGACCAATTGGAAAAGTTGTATCCCATGATTAATATAATCCTAAAAAATTAATTAATTTGGATAAATATAGAAAATGTAATTATAGAAATACTAAAGTAATTAAAAATAGTAAACTTTTCAGAATTAAGAAATTTTATCTTTTAATCTCAAAACTCATCAATGTTCAAAAAATAATTCAATTTCGGATAAAATGATAAATTTTTGGGGATTATATAATTGAAATAAACATAAAAAATAATGGAAATATTAACTCTATCAGGAAGTAAGTGGAATTTTTGTGATAGTTACTTCTAGGGAAATGGCAGGTAGAATTGTTTTGGTAGTGGGTAGATATCATAGGTAAGTGGTCCCAGTGTAGTGCTTTTAGTCTGATAGGGATAGCCACAAGTAGCCATAGTATCCTTACCCTTATATGGAGTGTAATTACTTTGGTAGGATGAGTCATCTGCACATGTTTTGTAGGAGAATGCAACATTAGATCAATGGCAAGGTATTTTTATAGGCATCGAGGTCTGGGAAAGACTCACTATAAAAAAATGTATTTAATAGTGTTTATTTATGGGAGGTTGTGCAAAAACACCTCAAAATTAAATATCCATATAAATTATATGTGGTTTCAGGAAAAATATCACTAAATTTTAGTTTAGGAGAAATTTTCATGAAACCACCACTAATTTATATTGGATTTATTTTTGAAAATAAATCCAGTATAAATTAGAGTTGGTTATAACCTTATCTAATCTAAGGGATTAAAGTACCTTATGAACAATTTTTAATCCCTTAGATTTGAGGGGGTTTTAACCCCCTCTAATGTAAGGATCTAATATTAGAGGGGGGGTTTCCCCATATATTTTTTAATTTTTCTTAAAAAAATCAAATTTTATAATGTGCGTGTTTGTGTTTATATATATATATATATCACATAAACACACTATATAAATGTATCAGTATACATTATAAAGATATATATATATAAATACATTATATAAATACTTAAAATAAATATTTATACATATAAACAAAAATATATAAATATATAAATATTTTTATATTGGTATATATAATATAAATGTAATTAAATTTATGTATAAATATATTTATTCAAATATATATAAATATATAAAACTTATATGTGGTTTTATAAATTCTAAGCAGTAATTAAATACATTTATATTAATATTTTTATTATACATATATGATATTAAATACATTTTTATTATATATTTATGTATTAAATACGTTTATATTATATTATGTAAAAAATATTTATAATATAGACAAAATTAAATATATATATATATATATATATATATTACATATATTATTATTATATATATATTATATTTAAATTTATATATATTATATAATTATGTTGTATATATTATACCATACCATATTAGTTGTAAATTAATATAATAAATAAATATATTATTTAATTATATTGAAAATTTACATTATTTCATAAAAATATTTCGGGAAGGTCTCACCTCTGTGGAGACAACCGGATCTGATCATCTGATTATCTTCGACTAGGGGATATTCGGAAAGGAAATTCACGTCCCTCAGTAGGGGTTTAATTCATTTGAACATTCCTTTTGTGGAATTGAAATGTAGATATTGGGGATTTGGTTCGGTAAATTGTAAACCATATATCATGATAATTCAAGAATGGGGCCTAAATTTTAATCCTAATTCAATTAAGGAAACTTTTGTGCAGGTGTGGGATAATATTTGTGGCTTGAACTGGGTTTTATGGCACCCAATGATTCTACGTGACATTTCTTCTTCAATTGGTCTACTGGTCAAGATAGACAACTTTACAAGGTAGGACATATTTGGTAAATATGCAATGGTCCTAGTTGAGGTATGTAACAACCCAAGCTTCCACGGTATGTTTCCCTTCGAATAATGCATGGGCGTGCATTGTACGCAACTTCGAGATTTTAACACACCATAACAAATCAAACTAGCCATTATGAATAGTAATACCTACTTTTTGAAATATTATAAATTCTATCTCTCAAAATGGACTTCATTTTTGGATTTGGAATATTTAAATTAGCCTAGGGTTAAATTTTGGTACTTTTCGGATAACATTCATATTTTGATGAATAGTGAAAATTACTAACTTTTAATTAAAAACAACTTTTTTAATCAAAATAATTAATAGTGATAAATTATGAATTTGAGTGGTTTTAAAGTATGATTAGAATATATTTTTACCATGTAATACAATGTCGGTCATTGAACATAATTTCACATTTAAACCAGACATAAACAAGTGTCAATCTTTTGATAGTTATTATCTCTTAAAAACACGCTTTTTGTTTTAACAACGGGAATTAATTTTAAATTAATTTCTGCCACTTCTGTGTTTTGTATTTAGATAAATGGATTCCATATTTGGAATCAGAATGTTCAAATTGTGTAAATTTTTAACTTTTATTTTTAGACATTTTGGATAATTACTTCGGTAAATATTTTATTTATCATGGTTAAAGGGTAAATCCGGTAAACAAGGGTTAAAAAATAATATTATAATAATACTAAATTACCCTAAAACGTGTCTTAACCCTATTGGTTAATACATGGTAGACCATGTGTATCTTTGGGTCGATTTTGGGACCCCATGGATCCACTTGTAAGTGATAATGACACTTTATTTTAATTATGTTAAAATAAATACAAAAATGACACAAGCATATATCTTTTAGAAAAACAATTGTTAAATAGGGTTATATATGTTTTAATTTAAACTATAAATATTCATTAGAAAGATAAAAAGATTTCCTACATAATTATATTTTATTTATAATTTTTAGACATTAAATAATTTAAATTATTTGTGACACAATGGTGATGCAGTAATTACCATAATATTGAAAAATTAGAATAATTGATATTATAAATACCCAAATAAATATAATTTGAGACTTTTGTTGAATTATAATAATTTTCTAGGTTACTATGACATATTAGGATTGATTTAATTAATATTTTTAGAAGTAATAATTCTTTTATGTGTTTCACAAAAATCAACTATTGAATAGTGTCAAAATTGACATAAAAGAGTTTTTAAAAAAAATATTATATTATTAATTGATATTAAATTCTTAAAAATCTAAGGTTCAGACAAGAGACTTATATCATGATATTTATATCATTAATGGACCACTTGGGGGTCGCTTGGATGTATATAGTAAGTTTATTAACTATATAATATAAAAATACAAAGTGACATGATAAATGTCAAACTAATTAACTAAGAGTTAAAACTAAAATATAAGGTTAATATAGTGACCCAAACCTGTCTAAATTCTATTGGATGAATGGTTTTCGACCTATCCCCACCTTAAACTTTTAATAATCAACTTTGGAGCCATTAGAAACCGAATATAAATTTATTATAAATTAATATTTCTAGCTTTTCCAAAGGTGCCCCTCACCCCTCTTATAAAAGGGCACTCCTCCTTCTCATTTCGTCACACCTTCAAAGCCTTTTGGTTCAGCCAAACCCTGACCAAATACTCTCTCAACTTCCCTAACTACAAAATAGAGGCCTTAGTTTGATCAGAAATCCAACCTAAGGATCCCTTTTGATCAAATCAAAAGGAAGAACCAGAAGAAGAGGTAATGTTTTCACCACCCCTTTTCAAGTTCCTTTCTTCTTCCACTTCTTCTTTCTTTGTTATTACCATTATAAAATAATAACTCCAGTATCATATATATATAATGTGATGTTATTATAAATATGGTACAACCATATTCAGTATTCTATCCATCCATTGAAAAACATGTCACCATACGTGCGTACGTACGGCTTACCGTCTCCACGTCGTGGTGTAACTGTTATTCAATTTATTATTATTTGGATGGGTATAATAATGATGTGTAACTCATGTAAATAATAAATATAACATGATAATGATTCTGTATATATGATATACCATCCAATTATATATTATTTTAATATCAAATGAATGATATTGTCACTCGTACGTACGTATGGACTACCGTCTCCACGAACGCGATGAGATTCATTCTCCATCATATCCATTCAAGTGTAATTATAATTTGATGATTTAAAAATAGTATCTAAGGACTTGATATCATTCTGGATATGAATAATATACATCCCATTAATAATGAATATGGCTCACATAACAAAGAATATAAAGTAAAATGAACCCGTTAACACCCGAAATGACGATAATTCTAAGATATTATTAACAAATCAATGTTAAAAGATCATATATGATATCATATTAAAGTAAATGATTCTTGTATAATTCAATAAAAAGTATTTCACCATTATACAGGAGGTTAACCTACCGTCGACCAAGGAAAAAGTACAAAGTAATGGATTTTCTTATCTCACTTTCAATTCCCTGAGATTTCCATTGTTCGCCACTAAATTATTGAAAGTGGTGTATTGTGTACTTACATTTGATATATATTATCATGATTCTCTTTATATTCATGTTATTATGTAAATAATTTGGTGGTTATTAACTTTTGTCCATACGACTCAGTTGATTAACGTGGTAAGGAGTTTCTTATCTCACTCTTAATTTCGTGAGAATTCCATTATTCCCCACTTATTTATTGCATGTGGTGTGTGTGCTGCCCATGTTTGTATTCATTGTGTAATATACTTTAATTCATGTATATTTACATCATCATTCTTTTATACTTCTTTTATAGGTTCATGTTTCATAAGTTACCAAATTGATAAGGGAATTTGAAATTCCAATTTCCATTTATTTGGCTTTATGCAAACTCCATTGATTATTTTACTCCGAGATTATGTGTGGAATCTCTATTCATTTTCTTATGTCATAATTTCCACTCCCCTTTTCTATGGATATAATTTTGATACACATAATAACTCCATTGATAATTTCTCAAGTCATCGATATGAATTTGATAAGAGTAATTTTAACTCATTCTCCATTTTTTGAGTTAAAAATCCAATTCATTGGTGTTGTTTTTACAAGATTATGTGTGAATGTCCTTTGATTATTTTACACTGAATATCCAATCATATTTAGTGTATTTATATTTTTCACACATAACTATGTCGTTGATTTATCTTTATCCTAAGGGTACGACCTTTATGAGAGATTTCATCTCAATTTACATTCCATTGAGACTTCTTTGTTGATATACAACAAATTGCTTTTATGTGGTGTATATAATGTACTTTGAAATAGTATATCATGAATACCTTTATTCTCATGATATTACAATTTTTTGATTACCTCAATTATTTGTATTCAAGTGTCTCTCTTTTGGTTAGAAACTCTAACTAAAATACCATTTTTAAATGTTTTAAAGAATTATTCTTCTAAATCTTGCTCATTGATGTCCATGTTTTAAAAAATGGTTTTAAGGATTTATTTATATGGACATTAAATTTTTAAAATTAAAACTCATTTTAAAAAGTTTCAAAGTGGTATGGGACACTTTGATTCAAAAATCTATTTTTAAATGGATTCTTGACAAATAGTGTGACTTTTAAATGATTTGAAGAAAAAGGGGGATATTTCTCTCAAATAGTTTTGATGATTATTTTCATCTATGTCAACATCCTTCATTATTCTTGATTGAGGTTAATGTGATACAATACAATCTTCCATATTGTATCGAATGAGTTATTTTTGACTGTGGATGTGCTATTTTTATACCATTCATGGTTTGTGGTTAAAGTATTGACATTTCATATGCTAGTTTTAATATGAATGTTTATGTTATGTTTAAACCTATTCATATGAGGAATGCATTGGACTTAATAAGTGACAGGTGGAGCCCGCTATAGCTCCTCGATGCATCGGTAGGTCTCATGAGACAAACTAGTGTCTTGGCACAAGGCCTTGGAAAAATCTTATTTGTAGTCTTGGCACGAGGCCTTGGCTATGTGGTTATGATAGTCTGGCATTATGCATTCCATCATTATGAAAGTGGTTATTGATATTGCATGTGATTATTCGATTAGTAGAATATCTATGTGAATAAGTAAATGGCATTATTTCATTTTATTTTTTCCATACTATGTTGAAGTTCAAGTTTAAAAGGCTTTTGTTTTAGTTATACATTGACTTAAATGTTTATTCTTATTTATAAAAGTTTCAGCTATATTGTTATCCTTACTGGGAATTTGAGATCACCCCTTTTCTATGTTTTATTTTTTCCAGGAAGTGAAGAAGTAAATTATGAATAACCTGCAGGGATATTATGAGGGGATAATAGTGTGGATTATGGAGACAATATGTTGTTGTAGTAGTTTTTCACTTCATGATGTAATGTAAAACTTTATGAATATATCTAGTGCTTCCAAGGCTACAAAACCAATCGGTCTTTCGAGATTTGATCTTTCTTGTGATCATTTCAATGTTAAGTAATAATGCACCGACTTTGGGTAACTGGGATCGGGGCGTTACAGTTGGTATCAGAGGAATTTTAGTACAAACCTTGGAAGCTATATTTAGATAAACTCTGATTAGAGCACGAATACCTAAGATGAACTTTGAGGATTAGTATAGAAGAACTTCTTAGAATTTTGGTATTGTAGAGATTTTGTGATTTTTCCGAGCAATACATCCCTGTCTGGATATGAGCAGGTAGAGGCGGCTCTAGCACAGATGTACCTAGGGGTAAAACCCGAAAACACCGCTTTGAGCTAGACTCAAACGGGAACTGGTGCACGACAACGGGCCTTGCTGCACTCTTGGTTACGACACTCCCGGGGGATATGCTTAGGATAATTTACATTTTCTTTACAAACCGATTTAGGTAATATATATATAAGATGAGAGTAAATGACCTTGGTTAATCCTTATATGTTTCAAATTGATAATATGGTGACATGTTAATCTCTAAATGATTTTACGACTATTGTTACTCACACAATGCTTTCTGGATTTAGTCAATAGCTGGATTCCAAGGAAGTCATAGTGACTTTGAGAATGATGTACAAGGTGGGAATGGTGGTGGCAATGAGAAACAAAATGGAATGTTGATAGGCGTAAAAGATATCATCTTTATGCCAAATCAGTTTTCCAAAAATATGATCAACAACATATATATTAACCAAATCCCAGACTCAACAAGGAAGAGAAAGGTGATGAATGATAAGAGCTCCAGCAATGGAGACCATGGAGAAAAGAACCCTCAATTTTCATCATGCAGGAAATGTGGAAGGAGACACCCAGGAAAGTGTCTCAATGGGACAACGAAATGCTTTACGTGCGGGAAGGAAGGACATAAAGTGAAGAATTACCAAAGAAAAATGAAGAGTACTATGGAAGAAGATAAAAATGGTCCCAAGAGTCCATTTACAGTCATTTGCCGTAAATGTAGGGGACCTGGACATTACCCGAGTGAATGTCCTATTCTATAGGATATTTTCTTGGTCAAATAAGAAGCTATGTGGAAATAAATGGTTGGAGAAATGTTTAAAAAGTATTAGCGCTCCTTGTTGATGGGTTTACTTTGAAATAATTTTCTCTTGTATTTGTAACCCCGCAGTTTGCCATGTGAGAATGATATTTGAGGAAGAATTGTCTCTTCTCTTGTGGATATAGGTATAAATAACCATTTGGTTTTATATGATCATTGGGGTTTGAGAGAATTATAAGTTATTATAATTTGGGATGAAAATGCAAGGTATGATATAACATTTGTGGTTAAATTATGTTATTTTGAAGAATTTATCTCATTTTGGTAATATTATAAAATATAGTTTTTGAAAAAGGACAACACGTAGACCGTGTGACAACCCGTCGCGTCGGACAAAGCTATGGGAATCGAACCCACAACCAAAGTGCGATTGGGATTTATCGCCTACCACTGGACTACGTGAAGTCCCTGGTTAGTGTGACTATTTTTTTTAGTTAAATGATTTTATTGATCAATAATAAGTTGATTTGGGTTCTTACGTCTTATCAAATGAATACCCTTGGTATAGGAAAATGATTTGGTGATTAAGTGATAAATGTTATTTTGGAAGATGTTCGCTTTGTTGGGAACACTATATGCCCAAGGAAAATAGAATACAATGGGGTTTCATTTTTAGAGTAATGGTAGATTTTTATCTACGTTTTTTATTGTGGAATTATAGTGATTTGGGTTATTTATGGAAATGATTAACCTATAACAGAGAATATGTGATGATGTTAATTACTTTTAAGTATGTTACTTTAAGAGTATTTGATGACATTTGGAGATACAATTTAACATGGGAGACTACATAATCAAATTCTTCTATGTTTTGGGTTTCAATATTATTTTGTATTATATTGAAGGATTTTAAGGACAATTGATTATTGAATGGTATTTATTTAACTTTGGGGTATTGTTGGTTTAATTTTAGAAATTAAGATTAGTGCATATTTATCTCAAGGAATATCCTTTTGGGGGATCATTAGATCTTTCACTAACCATTTTGGTTTTGATTAATCTTCAAAGACAATGTAAATATATAGTTTATCCTGCATGGATCATGTGATTCTATAGAAGTTTATTCTAGCTCTTCCAGTGTGACCAAGTCTTCTTGAATACTCATCGTTTAAAAAAAATTGAGTTAGTGGTGGAAATTTATTAAAGAATGAAACTCTACTTAAAAAGTAAGTATATCTCTTAATGTTCTTAGTCAATATCATAAATTAATTCCTCGTCCTTATGTAATGTAACTTAAAACAAAAACAAAATGTTGTCCATTTACTTTCCTACTAAGAGACTAATGGTCGTTTGTCCCAACACAAGTTTGTGGTTTTCTTATTGTTAACTTTCTCCTGATCATTATTTCTATCCCTCTCCATCAGAACATGACACTTATTTTATCATCCATATCCATGTTTTCCTACATAGAATCCGAGTATGGGTTATCTTGGATGACCGTTATACCTCTCTTTCTTTCTTTTAAAGTGATAGTTTTATTGACTCTTTTTCCGATGTGGGACTTTCTATTATATTCCCAAGCACAATTTTAAAAATTGCGAGGACGCAATTTATTGAAGGAGGGGATAATGTAACAACCCAAGCTTCCATGGTACGTTTCCCTTCGAATAATGCATGGGCGTGCATTGTACGCAACTTCGAGATTTTAACACACTACAACCAATCAAACTAGCCGTTATGAATAGTAATACCTACTTTTTGAAATTTTATAAATTCTATCTCTCAAAATGGACTTCATTTTTTGATTCGTAATATTGAAATTATCCTAGGGTGAAATTTTGGTACTTTTCGGATAACATTCATATTTTGATGAATAGTGAAAATTACTAAATTTTAATTAAAAACAACTTTTTTAATCAAAATAATTAATAGTGATAAATTATGAATTTGAGTGGTTTTAAAGTATATTTAGAATATATTTTTACCATGTAATACAATGTGGGTCATTGAACATAATTTCACATTTAAACCAGATATAAACAAGTGTCAATCTTTTGATAGTTATTATCTCTTAAAAACACGCTTTTTGTTTTAACAACGGGAATTAATTTTAAATTAATTTCTGCCACTTCTGTGTTTTGAATTTAGATAAATGGTTTCCATATTTGGAATCATAATGTTCAAATTGTGTAAATATGTAACTTTTATTTTTAGACATTTTGGATAATTACTTCGGTAAATATTTTATTTATCATGGTTAAAGGGTAAATCCGGTAAACAAGGGTTAAAAAATAATATTATAATAATACTAAATTACCCTAAAATGTGTCTTAACCCTATTTGTTAATACATGGTCGACCATGGGTATCTTTGGGTCGATTTTGGGACCCCATGGATCCACTTGTAAGTGATAATGACACTTTATTTTAATTATGTTAAAATAAATACAAAAATGACACAAGCATATATCTTTTAGAAAAACAATTGTTAAATAGGGTTATATATGTTGGAATTTAGACTATAAATATTCATTAGAAATATAAAATGATTTCCTACATAATTATATTTTATTTATAATTTTTAGACATTAAATAAGTTAAAGTATTTATGACACAATGGTGATGCAGTAATTACCATAATAGTGAAAAATTAGAATAATTGATATTATAAATACCCAAATAAATATAATTTGAGACTTTTATTGAATTACACTAATTTTCTAGGTTACTATGACATATTATTATTGATGTAATTAACTTTTTCGAAGTAATCATTCTTTTATGTGTTTCACAAAAATCAACTATTGAATAGTGTCAAAATTGACATAAAAGAGTTTTTAAAACAAATATTATATTATTAATTGATATTAAATTCCTAAAAATCTAAGGTTCGGACAAGAGACTTATATAATGATATTTATATCATTAATGGACCACTTGGGGGTCTATTGGATGTATATTGTAAGTTTATTAACTATATAATATAAAAATACAAAGTGACATGATAAATGTCAAACTAATTAACTAAGAGTTAAAACTAAAAGATAAGGTTAATATAGTGACCCAAACCTATCTAAATTCTATTGTATGAATGTTTTTCGACTTATCCCCACCTTAAACTTTGAATAATCAACTTTGGAGCCATTATAAACCGAATATGAATTTATTATAAATTAATATTTCTAGCTTTTCCAAATGTGCCCCTCACCCCTCTTATAAAAGGGCACTCCTCCTTCTCATTTCGTCACACCTTAAAAGCCTTTCGGTTCGGCCAACACCTGCCCAAATACTCCCTAAACTTCCCTCAATACAAACTAGAGGCCTTAGTTTGATCATAAATCCAACCTAAGGATCCCTTTTGATCAAATCAAAAGGAAGAACCAGAAGAAGAGGTAATGTTTTCACCACCCCTTTTCAAGTTCCTTTCTTCTTCCACTTCTTCTTTATTTGTTATTACCATTATAAAATAATAACTCCAGTATCATATATATATACTGTGATGTTATTATAAATATGGTACAACCATATTCAGTATTCTATCCATCCATTGAATAACATGTCACCATACGTGCGTACGTACGGCTTACCGTCTCCACGTCGTGGTGTAATTGTTATTCAATTTATTATTATTTGGATGGGTATAATAATGATGTGTAACTCATTTAAATAATAAATATAACATGATAATTATTCTGTATATATGATATACCATCCAATTATATATTATTTTAATATCAAAAGAATGATATTGTCACTCGTGTGTACGTATGGACTACCGTCTCCACGAACGCGATGAGATTCATTCTCCATCATATCCATTCAAGTGTAATTATAATTTGATGATTTAAAAATAGTATCTAAGGACTTGATATCATTCTTGATATGAATAATATACATCCCATTAATAATGAATATGTCTCACATAACAAAGAATATAAAGTAAAATGAACCCGTTAACACCCGAAATGACGATAATTCTAAGATATTATTAACAAATCAATGTTAAAAGATCATATATGATATCATATTAAAGTAAATGATTCTTTTATAATTAAATAACAATTATTTCACCATTATACAGGAGGTTAACCTACCGTCTACCAAGGAAAAAGTACAAAGTAAGGGATTTTCTTATCTCACATTCAATTTCGTGAGATTTCCATTGTTCGCCACTAAATTATTGAAAGTGGTGTATTGTGTACTTCCATTTGATATATATTATCATGATTCTCTTTATATTCATGTTATTCTGTAAATAATTTGGTGGTTATTAACGTTTGTCCATACGACTCAGTTGATTAACGTGGTAAGGAGTTTCTTATCTCACTCTTAATTTCGTGAGAATTCCATTATTCACCACTTATTTATTGCATGTGGTGTGTGTGTTGCCCATGTTTGTATTCATTGTGTAATATACTTTAATTCATGTATATTTACATCATAATTGTGTTATACTTCTTTCATGGGTTCATGTTTCATAAGTTACCAAATTGATAAGGGAATTTGAAATTCCAATTTCCATTTATTTGGCTTTATGCAAACTCCATTGATTATTTTACTCCGAGATTATGTGTGGAATCTCTATTCATTTGCTTATGTCATAATTTCCACTCACCTTTTCTGTGGATATACTTTTGATACAAATAATCACTCCATTGATAATTTATCAAGTCATCGATATGAATTTGATAAGAGTAATTTTAACTCATTCTCCATTTGTTGAGTTAAAAATCCAATTCATTGGTGTTGTTTTTACAAGATTATGTGTGAATGTCCTTTGATTGTTTTACACTGAATATCCAATCATATTTAGTGTATTTATATTTTTCACACATAACTATGTCGTTGATTTATCCTTATCTTAAGGGTACGGCCTTTATGAGAGATTTCATCTCAATTTACATTCCATTGAGACTTCTTTGTTGATATACAACAAATTTATTTTATGTGGTGTATATAATGTACTTTGACATAGTATATCATGAATCCCTTTATTCTCATGATATTACAATGTTTTGATTACCTCAATTATTTGTATTCAAGTGTCTCTCTTTTGGTTAGAAACTCTAAATAAAATACCATTTTTAAATGTTTTAAAGACTTATTCTTATAAATCTTGCTCATTAATGTCCATGTTTTAAAAAATGGTTTTAAGGATTTATTTATATGGACATTTAAGTTTTAAAATTAAAACTCCTTTTGAAAAGTTTCAAAGTGGTATGGGACACTTTGATTCAAAAATCTATTTTTAAATGGATTCTTGACAAATAGTGTGACTTTTAAATGATTTGAAGAAAAAGGGGGATATTTCTCTCAAATAGTTTTGATGACTATTTTCGTATATGTCAACATCCTTCATTATTCTTTATTGAGGTTAATGTGATACAATACAATCTTCCATATTGTATCGAATGAGTTATTTTTTACTGTGGATGTGCTATTTTTATACCATTCATGGTTTGTGGTTAAAGTATTGACATTTCGTATGCTAGTTTTAATACGAATGTTTATGTTATGTTTAAACCTGTTCATATGAGGAATGCATTGGACTTAATAAGTGACGGGTGGAGCCCTCTATAGCTCCTCGATGCATCGGTAGGTCTCATGAGACAAACTAGTGTCTTGGCACAAGGCCTTGGCAAAATCTTATTTGTAGTCTTGGCACGAGGCCTTGGCTATGTGGTTATGATAGTCTGGCATTATGCATTCCATCATTATGAAAGTGGTTATTGATATTTCATGTGATTATTCGATTAGTAGAATATCCATGTGAATAAGTAAATGGCATTATTTCATTTTATTTTTTCCATACTATGTTGAAGTTCAAGTTTAAAAGGCTTTTGTTTTAGTTATACATTGCCTTAAATGTTTATTCTTATTTATAAAAGTTTCAGCTATATTGTTATCCTTACTGGGCATTTGAGATCACCCCTTTTCTATGTTTTATTTTTCCCAGGAAGTGAAGAAGTAAATTATGAATGACCTGCAGGGATATTATGAGGGGATAATAGTGTGGATTATGGAGACAATATGTTGTTGTAGTAGTTTTTTACTTCATGATGTAATGTAAAACTTTATGAATATATCTAGTGCTTCCAAGGCTACTAAACCAATCGGTCTTTTGAGATTTGATCTTTCTTGTGATCATTCCAATGTTAAGTAATAATGCACCGACTCTGGGTAACTAGGGTTGGGGAGTTACAAGGTAGATCTCAACTCTACCTTAACTGAGATTGTGGTACTCTTTACTCCCTAGGATGAGTTCTCTCTCAAAATCTAGTATGAGAAGGCTCCTCCTTTCTGCTCAATTTGTGGAATCATAATAAATTCAGTACCTAACTATCATGAATATGTTTTCTACTCAAATTTCCAATTGAAGGGTCATGATCTGGAACAATGTAGAAGAAGAATGTAGGTAAGGGATAGTCTTTCTTCCACTGAAGGCATTGAAAAAATAAATGATGTAGGTAAATGGGATGAATATAAGGAAGAAGAATCACAATAAAGGGGAGATCCAGGCTCATGATATAGTAAAGACCTCTGCTAGAAATGAAAAAGTTCCTACCTAGCATACAAAAACTTCTTCAGTTAATATTGAAAATGAAGGAGATGAAAAAAGAACTCTTTATTCCTCCTCATATCTGAATAAGATATCATGGGATGACATTGCAACTGAGTAGACTGATGGTAAGCCAACTCATAGTGGTGAAAATGCTGATTTCTATGATGACCTATCTATATTTGACACTTTCTTCATGTGAATATGTAGATATTGAATTGTGGAAGTAACTATCATTATCTATTTCTAAAGGGAAATAAAATTCAAAGATAGTGGTTTCCCCCATAAGAAAACCAAGAAGATTCCCTTAGGAACTGATGGTCCTCCCAGCTATTCCTAAATCTATTCTGTATTTTTTCATCCCTTGGATTCTAAGGTAAAAACATCTTAGTAAATAAATATGGTTTCCAAATATACATGAACAAGAAATAAAAAATCTCATGAGTCTACACTTGATCCTATAAAGTCCACTCCTATGGACTCCTCTGGAGAGATGACTATGTAGGGCCCTATTGAAATGCCCCTTTAGGTGGATCCTCTGTCAAAAATTCCCCTTGCAGTACAAGGTATGATGAACCTTAGAATGTGGGATGGTTTTATACCCCTCAATTCTATAAATCAATGAAAAGTTCTTATAAAATATTTGGTAAGGCCTAAACCATATAATGGGATGAGGCAAGGGTGAAGAAATCTAAAGTCAAAATTCCTCTAGAGGACCATGAATATGAAAGGCTACCCCAAGCCTTCAAGGAAGATTTCACTGGTCAGTTTGACTCATAGGTCAAGCTCATTTTTTCAAAATGGAAATGGAAGTATTTGGATACAAATATTACCTCACAGTCTAGAAAGTGTTAGCTATCATATCTGAATAGGGATTCAAATATAGTATATAGATGGAATTTTGATGCTTATATTGGAAATTTAGGATCTTCTCCATTTCATATGACACTAGTGACTCATCATCGTATGAGGATCATGAGCATCCTCAAAAACCCATGATGTGGATGATATAAAGTTAACCACGGGGTGGAGGCTACTTCACTAAAAATAAGGGGTTTAGACGTAAAATGAAGACATGATTTCCATATTTTTTTCTTTTGATGGGGGAATGTTATGAATTATTTGACCCCATCTTCTCTTTTTTCTCTTTTTTCTCTTTATGCTCTTTTATTTTAATAAAAAGGGTTTAGGTCTATTGGGATCTACCCTTTACTTGTGATAAAAAAGTACATAAAAATGAATTTAAAATAATATATTAAATATATAAATACATTATATATATATACGTATAAAAAAATAAGTACTTTCAATTAAATATATAAATATATATTATAATTATATTGTATCTATAAATATTATAAAAATACATAAATATACACACAGAGATATAAATGTATTTATAAATATATGTATAAACATATATTTATATATATAAATATAATTATTTATATATATTATATATACACAAATATGTATTTATATATATACAAAATTATAATGTAATATATTGTATATATTTCTACACACACACATGGATATATACATATATATTTATGTACATGAATATATATGTAATTATAATTATATGTATAAATATATATTTATGTTGTAAATATAATTTTTTATATATATTTTATAATTATATAATAAATTTATCATTATATATATATATATATAATAATATGGCCTCTAAATAAACCCATCCCTTTAACCATCTCAGTGGACTTCACACATGAATTACACACCCCAATCCTAGGATCAATTCTAGACAGGGGTAGATCTTTTCCCAGGAGGGGGTAGAAGGGGTGTGTGTGGAGGGAAAGTGGGAAGGGTTTCATGCATGATGACAAGGGAATAGGGAGGGGGTCATGTGTAGTGGCTGAGAAGGCATGTAGGGGATTGGTACACAGTCAGCAACGGGTGAGAGGGTTAAGGTATGGGTAGTGCACAACCGGCGAGTGAGAAGGTGGGTGATGGGAGGTTCCTGGATAGTGATGGGGGAGAGGTCATGGGGAGGGGCAGTGCATGGCTAGAGAGGGAATTGGGATGTTAATTTGTGTTGGGAGAGAAGGTAGGTTGGGGTGGGGAACAACCAACAAGGTATGGGGTAGGGGCGTGTGACCAATGAAGGAATAGGGAGGGTTGTGCATGGAGAGTTATGGGAGGGGGAGGGTATAAGAGGTAGGTAAGTGAGTTATGGTGGGTGAGGAGGGTGACGAGTAACTGATGATAGGGAGAAAGATATTTCTTTTTTTTAAAAATAACATTAGGAGTTGTTGTAACCACCCCTAATTCATTAAAAAATTTATATTATTGATGGTTTTAACCCCCTCTAATATTATGGAATTTTAAAAAATATGAAACATTAGGAGAAGTTGTAACTATGCCTATTTTTTAAACAAAAACATATTAAGGGGTTAAAATCTCCCCAAACATTTCTTCTAATTTACCCGTCATTGCAAAAAATTGTCACTAATAGGAGTTTGTATCCACTTTAATGGTGGTTTTGGGAAAGAGGTAGTAAATAATTTAGAGGGATTTATAATCCCTTATAAATGAAAAACTAACCCACTCTAAATGCCTTGTTTTTTTATAGCAACTCTGCTACATATCAGTAGACTTGTTGCTTGAGTTCCATAAGAAACTTAGGTCATGGTATGGGATGTGTTACCCTGTCACAAGAGTGGTAGTACCTACTAAAGGGCGAAACACATGGGAGTGAGACTAGATCCTAGGGTTGAGGGACTAATCAGGTTCATGCTATATAGTTTACTCTAACTGATCTATATGTGGGAACTTCTACCATCATAGGTAAAATTTTCTTTTCATATTCCCTTTCATGTGTTTTTTATATATAAGAACTACATTTTTTATATATTATCAATTTATAAATGTATTTTGGTTGGTTATGGAGAGATTTGATGGTGTTATGATCATCGACATGTCGTTAGGAGTACAATTAGAGGGTATCAAACATTGTAAGGAGTGTTCTTTTGAAGTGGGTGGATTTTGTTTCATTTTGTATTTTTTTGCGATGGAAATGAAAGGTTTTTATTTGATTCTAGGCATAGATTGGGTAGTTATAAACCATAATACTATCAAATATTATCAAAAATAGTTACCTTTCTATCTAAGAAAGGGGCTATTATAGCCATTAGGGAGAGTGGGATCTTCAAGCTGGTTGTGAATGACTAATTCAGAGAAGTCTAGATTGTCTCATGTCTCATTTGTTGATCCTTTTTTTGGATAATGGTGAGTTGTAGTAGATCACTTCTTCATAGTAGTGGGTTATTTTTTCAACATCTTTTCTAAATAATTATTCTGCTTACCACCCAAGCGGGAGATTGATTTCACTATTAATTTCATGTCAAGAGCGGTTCTAGTTTATATTACTCCATATAAAAAGGCATCATTAGATCTTTGTAAGCTAAAAAATCAGTTGGTAGATCTAGAGGAAAAGGGTTTCTTATGGCCTAGTACCTCATAGTGGGGTTCTCCCATACTTTTTTCCAATAAGACTGATGGATTTTTTTTCTCCTATGTGTAGATTATTGGAAAATGAACCAGATAATGGTCAAGAATCAGTATCCCCTTCCATGAATTGATGATCTCTTAGATTAGCTGAGAGGTGCTCAGATTTTCTCCAAGACCAGCTTTAGTTTAGGGTACCATCAGTTGAGGTTGATACTGTTTGGAATACACTACACTTGTTTTAAAAGTATATATAAAATGTTAAAGTTTTTAGTAATGCCTTTTTTTTACAAACACACTAACAGTATTCATAGCCCTAATGAATCAATTATTCTATTTGTTCTTGGATCAATTCATGGTGGTCTTCATTGACGATATCTTAGTGTACTCTCAGACAGCTAACAATCATTCTAAACATCTTGTCATTGACCTGGGTACACTAAGAGTTCATGGCATTTACGCTAGGATATCCAAATTAAATTTTTTGAATTAATAGAGTGCACTTATTGGGTTATGTTATCTTAGAGTATGGAGTGTTATTAGACCCAGATAAGGTTGTATCCATGGTATATTGGGAGTGGTCCAATAATTTTTTCGATATTTTGATCTTCCTCAGTCTAGTAGGTTATTATAGATTTTTCATCCAGGACTTCTCCCATATTGTAGTTTTGATGCCTAGGTTGACCAAGAAATAGGTGAAGTTTCTTCCATTAGATGATTATAAGATAGATTTCTAGGTGCTAAAGATGTGGTTGACCTCAACATTGATACTCGCCTTACCTATGTCGGGTAAAGAATATATTGTGTACTATGACACATCTGAAATGAGACTCAGATCATTTTAGATAAAGGAGGATTTAGTAGTTTCTTATGGTTCAAGGTAGTGGATAACTCATGATAGGAATTATCCTATATAAAATATAGATTTATCTATGGTGGTATATGACCTGAGATGCCGGTGGAATTATCTCTTAGATGAGAGGTTTTTGGTCTATATAGACCATAAGACCCTCAAGTACATCTTTTCTCAATAGGACCTGAACCTTTGGAAGAGGATGTGGGTCAAGTATTTATAGACCTTTGACTTTAATCTAGCATACACTCTAGGAAAGGGAAATATCATTATTATTTCCTTGAGTTTGAAGATATATACATAGGTAGTACGAGCTTCTTGTGATGAGTGGTGGATGATATAACTCTTTATTAATATGAATTTTTATGTTCATGGGTGTCATGGGTTACTACAACAAAATAGGCTTTTAACAGTGTTAAAAATATCCTTTATCAGAATACATAAGTGCCAACTACCAGATTGAGATTAAAATACATTAGATTATATCAGTGCTAAAAAAGAGCCTATAAAGGGGTCCTTTATAGGTGCTTTTAGAAGTGTTTATAGAGGAAAAAATCTATCATGAATTTTATATAGCACTGATAAAGGACTAATTTATCAGCGCTTGTAAAGGAGATGATAAAGGTCTACTTTATCAAGGCTTTTAAAATCAATGATATAGGGGTATACTGTAGTGTGCTATAACAACACACTGAAACACTAGAAACACCACCAGAAATCAGTGAAATAAAGTACAAATACAAAATTTAAATGAAATTAAAATTACAACACAAATAAAAGAAAAATAATATATTATATATATTTCAAACATTAGTTTATACAACTACATGAGTAAGTATAAATTATTACGTACATTTAAAGACATGAGTGTTCCTTTTTCATTTGACCCTGGCCCCAACTCAAGCTATTTTCGAACAAACCACCCATGCTCGATCAAAAAAATTCACCTATATAAGAAAAAAAATTATGTTAATAATAATATAAAGAAATAAATTAAACATAAAGTGTTAATTTTAAACTAAACTATGAAACATACCAAGAACAATGTGTATTGGATTGGGTTACGGTTGATTCTTGCATGCCACACCATTACTTGTTCATCTTGAAGCATTATCCTTGTGAAAATTAACTAAATAAGTATAATATAAAAAAGATAAGGAAATTAATTAATTAATAGTAGATAGAATAAT
Source organism: Viscum album (assembly GCA_963277665.1). Taxonomy (NCBI): domain Eukaryota; kingdom Viridiplantae; phylum Streptophyta; class Magnoliopsida; order Santalales; family Viscaceae; genus Viscum; species Viscum album. The sequence continues at coordinate 940,175,809 of OY728150.1, forward strand.
GAGAAAACAATCTAGGCTTTTTTGCTCGGTTTTGGTGATTTCATGCACATTTTAAACTAAAATGACACTTATATATTGAAAGAATGAACTTGGAGTTGTACCAGTCACACCATGTGTCGGATTAAGGTGTAGATGATTCATAAATGTATAAATTGACTTATGGATAATTTTCTTAATGTATCAAAACAATATGAATGCATTTTATCGGTTTTGAGTGTGTCACTTGTGTTTTTTACTAAAATGTCATTTTAAACTGGAAACACACACTTTGAGTCATACTGATCACATCATATTTCTTTTTGATGTGAGAATGATTCCAAGACATCACAAATAAATTATGAATCATTTTCCTAAAGTATCAAAAAAATATGAAAGTTTTTTCTTGGTTTTGAGTACATCACTTGTCTTTTTTACTAAAATTTCATTTTAAATTGGAAACATGTAATTTGGTTCATAATGGTCACATAGTGTGTCATTTTTATATGATACTGGTTCCTACAAGTCAAAAATGACTTATAAATAATTTTCCTAAATTATAAAGACAATCTTAACACATTTTCTTAGTTTTCAGTGAGTGACACTTTTTGAACTAAAATGTAAATTTTAAACTGATAATGGACACTTTGAGTCATAATGGGCACATTTTGTATTGTATTATGGTGAGTAAGAATCCTAAATGTCACAAATAACTTATGGGTAATTTTTCTAAAGTATCAAAATAATATGAATGATTTTTCTCAGTTTTGATTATGTCAGTTGTCTGTTTTACTAAATTTATTACAATTTTAAATAAAATAAATCCCTTGGAGTCATATCGATCACATCATGTGTTGGATTTAGGTTAAGTTGATTCCTACAAGTCCCAAATAACTTATGGATTATTTTTATAAAGTATCAAAACAATAAAAATTTGTTTTCTTGGTTTTGAGTATGTCAATTTTCTTTTTTACTAAAATGTCATTTTAAAATGGAAATACGAACTTTGATTCATACCGGTCACATCATGTGTCATTTTGATTTGAGACTAATTCCTACACATAAAAAATTACTTACGCATTGTTTTCATACATTATCAATATAATTATAGTTTATTTTATTAGTTTTTAGTGAGTGATACTATTTGAACTAAAATGTCAATTTTAAACTAATAACGAACGATTTGATTCATATCGGGCATATCATGTATCATATTGAGGTGTGACTGATTCCTACACATTAAAAATTACTTATGTATTATTCTCCTAAAGTATCAAAATAATTATAATGCATTTTCTTGGTTTTGAGTATGTCAGTTATCTTTTTTACTAAAATTAATGTCAATTTTAAATAAAAACACATACTTAGAGTCATATCGGTCACACCGTGTGTCATATTTATGCACGGATGTTTCCTACAAATCCCAAATGACATATGGATAATTTTTATGAAGTATAAAAACAATATTAATTTGTTTTCTTAGTTTTGATTATGTCACTTGTCTTTTTTACTAAAATGAAATTTTAAACTAGAAAACGTACTTTGAGTCATACCAGTCACATCATGTGTCATTTTGAATTGAGACCAATTTATACACATCAAAAATGGATTATTAATAATTTTTCAAAATTATCAAGACAATTCGAGCATGTTTTCTTGGTTTTCAGTGAGTGACACTTTTTAAACTAAAATGTCAATTTTAAACTGATAATGGACACTTTGAGTCATATTGGGCACATCGTTTATTGGATTGAGGTGATTCCAATTCATGTATTTAAAAAATTACTTATGGATATTTTTTATAAAGTATCAAAACAATAATAGTATTTTTTTCTCTTTTTTGAGCATGTCAATTGTCTTTGTTTTCTAAAATTAATGTCAATTTTTAATAAAAAGAAGCACATGGATTCATACCGGTAACACTGCGCATCAAATTGATGTACGAATAATTTATACACGTTCAAAATGACTTATGGATTGGTTTGATAAATTATAAAATTCATCAGAATGTTTTTTCTCAGTTTTGAGTATGTCACTTATCTTTTTTACTAAAATGTCATTTTAAAATGGAAACACAAAATTTGAGTCATAATTGTCGCATCTTATGCCGGTTTGATGTGATACTAATTCCTATGAATAAAAAATGAATTATGAATCATTTTCATAAATTATAATGAGATCCAAGTTCATTTTCTTGGTTTTTAGTGAGTGACACTTTTTGAACTAAAATGCTAATTTTAAACTGAAAACATACACTTTGAGTCATAACGAGAACATTATATATCATATTGAGGTGTGACTGATTCCTACACATAAAAAATGAATTTTGGATATTTTTCCTAAAATATCAAAATATTCCTAATTTTATTTCTCAATTTTTAGTATGTTAGTTGTCTTTTTTACTATAATTAATGTCAAATTTATAAAAAGAGATGCACTTGGAGTCATACCAATCACAATGTGTGTTGGATTTAGGAGTAGATGATTCCTATGTGTCCCAAATGACATATGGGTTATTTTAAAAAAGTATCAAAACAATCCAAACGTGTTTTCTTGGTTTTGAGTAAATTATCAGTCTTTTTTAATAAATTTCATTTTAAAATTGAAACACAGAATTTGAGTCATACCAGTCACATCATGTGTCAGTTTGATGTGAGACTAATTCATACACATCACAAATTAATTATTGATCATTTTAATAAATTATCAAGAAAATATAAGTTTATTTTCTTTATTTTTATTGAGTGACACTTTTTGAACTAAAATGTTAATTATAAACTGATAGTGGACACTTTGAGTCATACTGGACACATCGTGTATTAGATTGAGGTGTGGCTGATTACTATGCACCAAAAATGACTTATGGATAATTTTCCTAGAGTATAAAAACAATATTAATGACTTTTCTCAATTTTGAGTATTTTAATTTTCTTTTTTACTAAAATTAATATTAATTTTAAATAAAAAGAAGCACTTTGAGATATACTGGTTAAAATGTGTGTCTTATTGAGGTGTGGATGATTCCTAATAATCCAAAATTCTTAAAAGAATCCCAACTTCAAATGTTACAATGGTTTCCATTTCCTTTCTTTTTTTATCTTCCAACACTACATATTGACTCAATATATAGTGTTGGCAGTTCGACAAAAAAATACAGTTAAAAACCTGGTAATATTCAAAGAAATGAATATGTTATCTCTTTCATGGCTTATTGTAGATAGCTGAAATCAAAATATGAATTCCTAAGAGATATTTGAAAAAAATAATTAAGTATTAGATAAAAATGATAAGGAAAATGATGAAAAAACTAATTAAATAATTAGTAGTAATTAACCTTTTATGATTTTTATTTACATTCTTGACCCATTTTCTTGTTGTCATTATTTTAATTATTTCCTCAAAGTTTAATACCTCATGAAAATGAGAAGCTTTGAACAAACCAACCCAACTCGAACAAAAGTATCCACATATATAAGGAAAAAATTATCATGTGAGTAATGCTAAAAAGAAAAAAAATAAACATAAAAAATGAAACAATGTATTAATTATATGGACAATGATTTTATAGTTAAAACATCCATATTACATATATGATTAAGAAGACCTATCTTCATTGATCTTTCTATAAAGGCAATGGAGGGGACTTGAAAGAAAGTGATAAATTTCAACACTATAGGGGTGAAAAGGTTTTTGAGGGAGAATAAGTATTTGGAAGTTTTTGTGCAGAAACTCATGAAATATGGACATAAATATTATAAAATAAAAGAAATCTCCAAGGAATAATGAAAAATAAATCAATGTTTCATTGTATAAGTTTTTGGTAAAATAGATAAAGTATATTTTAACATTACCTTTACATCTTTTCAAAGGGTTTACTTCATCATAGTATGTTATTTTACAAGATTGGTAACATCATCATATGTAGAATACATATTTACCTTGGATAGTCAAACTTTTAATTTATATTATGTTAATAGATTATAGAACATATAATATTATGGGGGAATACATATTATATTATAAAAAATGTTTACCTTCTCATTGAACTCTCTTTATTTTTTTAAAATGTTTTAAGGATTTGGATCCTCTATCAAGAATCAAAATCCCTTATTTGTGGTCCCCTCTAACATACAAGACATTTTATACATTGGTACTGACATGAACTAATAGTGATATCCCAATGAAAGGGACATCCTAAATTGGATTTTCATCTAACCCGAAAGTTTTTTTAGTCGCCATCAGGACAATCGACTAATTCATGATTGATGGATTCGAGACATAAAATACTTTCACTACTTGTGATTCCATTATGAAAAACTCATCCTTTTCTAATTCCACACTAAAATTCACCTTCACAAATCACATTTCCTCAACTTCCACTATACTAATATTTTCAACCCATTTGCAATGGAAAATATTCACTTGAAATATTGTTTAATCGAACTTGTATATCTATTCTATAATGCCAAAATATGACATATTTTCATAAATTAGATTTCTATCCTTATAATTATATATATTCACTACTTCTTCCATAATTTTAACACCATTTTTTTCATAATATTGTTTTCATTATTTTATTTTGTATAGAATATATATCAATTGATCCGAAAAAACATGTAAGATATAACATTTTCATCTAGTCCCTTTGCTAGCCATCAAAGTCATTCAAAAATTTAATTAGGATTTTCATATTACTCCTTATAAATTTTATCTTAGAAATATCCTATAAACTATTTATTTTGTGTATTTTATATCCATTCTTCATCCCTTTATGGATTCAAATAACTAAGACTTTATTTGTGGGGTTAAATATATGGATCAACATCATCACTATTATGTAAAATTTAAAGGTGTTCATGATCCCGCTCTGTGAAGGTAACTGTAACAAAATCAATTCCATAAATCCCTTCTCTCATAAGGTGTCCAATGTGAAGAGACTTTGGGAGACAGAAACTATCAACATATGACAGGTAATCGGTACATAATTCAACAACTTCTTCAATAATATATTGTTCGTCAATACATACTTCTGGTCAACTTTGAATCTTGGCATACCCTTTCAAAATATTCATATACCATTCAATGGGGTATATCTATCTATAATGGACAGGATTACATATTTGAACCTCTCTAACCAAGTGAACCATCAGTTGGACCATTATAACAAAGAATTATGGTGGAAATAACATATCTAATTCATATAATATAATTGAAACCTCTTTATTCATGATAGGAAACATCGTTAGGTCTATAACTTTACTACTTATGGATTTTAAAAAAATTAATGTATGGTTAATATATGTCATACATTATTAGGTAGAATGAAATGTAAAGAAAAAAGAATAAAATATTGCATAAAAACATGACAGTCATGTGATTTTATTCCTTGTAACTTCAAATTAGTTATTGACATGACATTATTGATATTTAATGAATACCCCTCTATAACTTTTACACTATTAAAAAAAGGAAAAATTGCAATTTTCATGTCTGGATAGAGGGTAATATTCTAGATAAATAAATTTCCACCCTTTACCCTTCACTGGTTCCAACTCTTCACTTATCCCCATGCCAATCATATCCAATATAGCCTTGATGCCATATTTTTTCAGTAACATTTAGTAACATTCTAATAACACTACCAAATAAAATTTTTTCCACGTGCATGACATCAAGAAAATGTCTGATGTACAAACAATTCCAATATAGTAATTCAAATAAAATTGATCTTTTCTTCCAACCTAATTTCATAAGGTTTTTTGAAAATGGATTACTGAAAACAGTGTCAATATATTTTTCTTTATCAAATAGTTGATTACCCATTAGTGGAGATTGTGTTGTACCTTATTTGATATTCCCATTGAATGTTTTCTTTTAGGATCTATATTTATGTCTTTGAGGTAAAAATTTCCAATATCCTAAAAACACAGTCTTATAGTAATGTTTCAACAAAATTGAGTGTGTGTATTCTTCACAAATGGGATATCCCAACTTACTTTAATGTTATAGCCTGATAAATTTCCATAAGTGGGGAAGTCATTTATTGTCCCATACAAGATGGAAATCAATGTGAATTATTCACTTCTATGAGCATCATAAATTATAAATTTTGTATCCTGGATAATTTTTCAGATCATTTATCAATGAATCTAATTATACATCAATGTCATTATTAGGTTGCTTTGGTATAGATATAAGCTGAGAAAACATAATGTATTTTCTCTTCATGCATAACTATGGTGGAAATTTATAATTTACCAACATAACAGGACATGTACTATGAGTGATACTCTACATTCCAAAAGGATTTACTCTATCTGTATATAACATAAGATGAAAGTTCTTCATCTCATTTACAAATTCAGGATACTCGTAATCAATTTTCTTCTACTAAGGATAAGTTCTTGGATGATGTAGGTTCCAATCATTAATTCTTGTATCTATATTCTATATCAATTTTCTTGTGGTTTCCTGACATCCACATATTATTCTAAATCATGGAATGATAGGAATGTACCATATAGATTTATAAGGACTTGATTCATTTTTCTTGTATCAATCCACTCCACACTTAGGGAATTTTATGAGTGATTCATGGTCCTTGTGAAAAAATATGCACCCATTTGGACAAGCATGTGTTTTTTTAGAAATCATGTGCATTAAATTTAGCATTTATTTAGTGTCATATGATCAAAATGGTAGTTCGTTTTCTTCTGGTAGTAAATCATTTAGGAGACCAATTAGTTCTATAAAGATGGTGTCACTCCATTCGCTACCAGGTTTCAAATTATATAACTTCAATACAATTGACAATGTTGTTTATTTAGTAAGACTGGTATACAATGGTCTCTTACCATTGTTATTTAACTTCTCAAACAAATTTAGAAAATAAAAAATGTCATCTTCAATTTCCACTATCATTTATTCCATGCGATCTCTATCATCGTTTATACAGATATTCATATCAAATGATCCATAAACAATAGTATCATAAAAATTGGTGTCCATGTTCAGTTATTCCCCATGTTTTGTCCAAAATTTATAGCTTTTATTTATTCTATGACAAATAAAATTTTCTTCCAACTCTTCATGACTAATTTTTCTTGAATTACAACAACATAAAGACGAACAAAGGATTTTATAAGGGTCTTATGCATGCTCTATTACAAAGAGGATGAACTCTTTAACTCTATCTTCATGATATTTTTTCAAATGATTAGATTGAATCCATTTTCAATTAATATCCATCCTATTGGGTTCATAAAATACTCATTTTTTATAGTAAATAAATAAATACACATAAGATATTCATTATCAAAGGTGAAAGTTGTATATAATTATTATAAGGTAAACCCAACACTTGATTATTTCAAATGATTTTAGTATTCTTTTAAGTAAATGGGTAATTTAATTTAAGAAAATAAATACTTCATTGTGGTTGTTTTCATCCTATGAATTCATCTAAAGGTGAAAGTTATAGACAGCTATCATCCTCATCTGCTTCATCTCCCAAATAGTTATTATTGAATTTTTTTGTTATACACTCATATTCCAACTCTTGTGGACATGCACCAATGTTTCCTGAAATACTATAATAAGAAGTAATCTATGGGTTAAACACTACTTAGATTATCATAATAAAAATAAAATATATGGGGGATGAGTCTCAAGTAACAATTTCAATAATAACTATTCGGGAAATGAAGCTAATGAGGATGACAGTTGTACTACATTGTGTTCTTTAAAAGGGTTAATGCCTCCCATTTGAGAGAATTACACCATTGGCACTAGTTAATAACCCATGGCATATTTAAGGTGATATTTGGTGGAAATACACATTCTTTTCTGTGACTCAAGGGGTCTCAGTGGGGACATGTTATGATATATTAATTCTTAGGGACTCTATGAACTCTATATTAATAGGAGAAATCCAACTTTTAATACTTTAAATTCTATAAATAAGACTAGTCCTACCTCAAATAAAATGATCCATCAAGTCTTTCTTAAATCCCCTAAAGAAATAAAAATATAATATAGGTAATTAAGGAGTAATAGGATACACAATTATGATAAACAAGAACAATAACTATCATTACATCAACTGGAAGATATAAAAATTTACTGATAAAAAAATTAATAAATAAAGAGTTATTTCATATACATGGATGGTAATCAGTGACTCCTATAGGTGGAACCAATACAGGTAGACCTAAAATAAAGAATACCTAAAAATAAATTCTAATAATTATTCCAAAATATATATAATTTGATAACCTCCATTCTATTTTTTGTAATAAGTGATGTAACAAACTATGTGATTATTACATTTAATATTATTTGTATATAAAATATTTGAAAAAACTTAAAATAATAATTTAAATTTAAATTAAAAATTAAAATGGAATGGAAAAAATAAATTTAGGAAAATAATATACCTAATTATGATAAAGGTTTTAAACATCTGAAAATTATTAGTTGATAAATTGATTCAATAATTATGTATAGACAAGTTGAAAACAAGAATTATTTTCAAGAAGATGAAGAGTAAGATTTATAATAAAATTTAATTTTCATCTCCATTATGGGTTATATGGTGATTTTGGGCACATAGTATAAAATTTTATTCATAATGAGATGAATAAGAGTAATTGTGGAAGATATAAAGGTTTTAAGTTAAAGAGTATATGGCCCACTCTTACAAAGAAAGTTTCTAAGTGAGATAAATCTTCATAAGTAAAATTGGATGATAAATTTCAACCATTGAATTAACTCTATTGAAAATGTGACAAATTAAATTGTTGTATGAATGATTTTAAATATTTTATAAAAACATAGATGAATTTGAAGAAAGAATTAGAAAGGTATTATATGAAAAATAATGGAATGTAAGAGGAATTTATTATTGATGTCATGCTAAAGGATTTAAAAAAGAAACATCCTTTCATATTAGATATTGGTTTTTTATCTCACATGATAGGTAAATTGATGTAATTAATGATTTTTGATCAGTTCAAAGGGTACATATTATTTTAGAAATGGTGGATCTCTTAAGAAAAATTGTTTTATTTTAAAGGATGTTGGAAATAAAATGAAATGTTAAGGAATGATCTATTCTTATATGGATTAAATTAAAACATACATAGTGTTTATTATATGTGTGATAAAGGAAATAAAGTGATTGTTAATAAGTATTAATGAGTGGGTTATCATTTCAAATATGGTTATATTTTTACAAGGGTATAGAAAACTAGATAAACCATATTATAATTTGGAGTCAGTAAAAATTTATGGTCATTTTGGTTAAAAGAAGAAATTGATTTATGGTAATGAAAAATTGATCATATTAGATAATGTGACAATTAAATACAAGCTTAAAAATGGTGGGTTAATATTTTTTTATATTGAAAAGATAAAATTGATAGATATTTTTTACTAATTAGAATGGAGATATTGTTAATAATTAAAATAATAAATTAGATATTTAAATGAAAAAAACCCTTGGTGTTTATTCACTATGATATATATGGACCCTTAAAGTATAAATAAATGTATTGTGATAATTATTTAATTTCACCCATTTATAATTATACTTAGATCATATGTATTATTTTTTAGTGATATATATATAATGTTCTAAATGGGGTTTCCATTTTAAGGAGAAGTATTAAGAATGAGTTTCATTATGTGGTAAAGAAGTATATATTAGATTATGGGGTTGATTATGTGACACACCTATTATGGGGTGGTAAATAATAATATTTATATACTTCATTAGTACGACACAGTTGATGGCCATGGTCATTCCCTTAAATATTTTATTTTGGATCACTCATTATTCCTACCACATTATTATATTTATGGTATTTTATATATATTATGATAGAATGAAAAATATTGGGGATTTAAAAAAATGATTCAAATAAAATAATATAAATAATGAAAATATATGATTATGAATACAGTATAACAAAAAAATGAGTAATCGTTGGGATATTTCCCATATATGTGTTTAATTTTTTTTAATGTGTTGTCCCAACATAATTATCACTTTATAGAAATGTTCAATATCATTCGCCTAATCACCTATGACTATTTATCCCATGTAAGAAGCTAGTGTATTACTATCACATGTGCATTATGACTAGTATTTCCTAAGTCCAATGGTATGAGACATCCCATAATTGAGTAGAATAACCCCTGGATTCCACATTCATCAGGCTGAATGAATGAAGAGAACCCCATTATACATGTCCATTGGTCACTAATTCATTCCCTATATTATCACCAATATCTATTGTATAATGAATAAAATAAAGAATAATGATGAAAAAAATGAAAATAGATATTATAAAACAAGAAACAAATGAGTGAGGAGGAGGAGAAAATAATATACCTTGGATTGAAGCACTAAATCGCCTGAGAGAAAGTAGAGATATCACAAAACCTAGAATTCATTTGAGCCTTGGATCTGTTCATCCCTTGAATCGTTTTAGCCTTGGATTCAAGCCTCAAAATTGTTCAAGCCTTGATTTGAGCCTTGTTTCGAGCTTGGATTCGATGAGGAGGAGTACCGATAGCCGATGGATTCCATGGAAATCTTTGGATATCATGACTGGTTCAAAAATGGTTAGGTTTATTTAAATAGATCGGTATACTTTTATCAACGCATCCAAAAAAATGCTTTTAAAGGTCCCTTTTATCAGCACTAAATTAATAAGTGATGATAAAAGTGATCTTTATCAACACTAAAACTTTAGCACTGGTAAAGGATTTATAATTAAAATTATAAATAAAAAAATTACAAATATATTTATATAATTATATTTATAATAAATATATATAAATATAAAAATAGTAAATATATTAATTATTTAAATATATTAATTATAATTCTATAATTATTTTAAATATATAACTATTTATTTATAATTATATAAATACTTTTTAAAAAAATAATATTTATATATTTATATATTTATATATTTATATCATTATATAAATTTAAATAATTACATATATATATATATAATAAATATATATAAATATAAATATAGTAAATATATTCATTATTTAATTAAATTTATTATAATTTTATAATTATTTAAATATATATAACTATTTATTAATAATTATACATACTTTTTTTAAAAATAATATTTATTTATTTGTAATTATAAATATATAAATGTATAAATATAGTAAATATACATTTAAAAATATATTTACTTATAAATATTTATTTTCAAATATATTTTTAACATTATTAATGAATATTTAATCTTAAGGGCATGCATTTTAAAAATGAATAAAATTTAATAATTAAAATGAGTACACATTAACAATACTAAAAAATTGGATAAGCTTTATTAATTAAATATAAATTTTTTAAAATATATGGATATATATTGAAATAAAGATGAATACATATTGATAATATTAAAACATTTTAAATATATATATATAATAAAAATTGATTAAATCCCCAAAAAATAAAAATGGAAAAATAAAAAATATTAAAAATGAATTAATACCTATATGTAATAAAATTAAAAAAAATCTGATTAAAGACATGATGTATTAAATTTATCATGTTATAATGAAATTATAAAATGAATACTAAAATTTGAATAAATTACATAAATATTAGGTTTGTGAGTTTCTATATAAATATTTCATTAATTATGTAAACATTTGTGTGTGTGTTGTAAATAATATTGAATTAAATACATATATGTATGTGAAATCAATATATCACAAGGTTTATATATGTTAAATTGAAAAATCAAAGGACATTAAATTATTTTTATTACTCGATGCAATTAGTTAGTATTTTTAATTCATATTAATTTTTAATTATAAACTATTCTTCACTAAATATATAAATATTTAATATAAAGAATAAATGTTTTTTATTATATAAATCATATTTATATACATTCATATATATCTATATATTTAATATATACTATTTATTAATAATATCAATAATTATTTAATTAATAAAATGTTTAATATTTTTCTTAATTTACATGTTTTTAATTTTAATTTGTATAATTTTCATTTTATATATATCTATATATTTAATATATACTATTTAATAGTATTTATAATTTATATATATTATATTCATTTTATTCATTTTTATCAATAATTATTTAATTAATAAATATTTTAATATTTTTTTAATAAACTCATTTTAATTTTTTATTTATTTAATTATTTCATTTTATTCAGGACCTTTCTCAGTGCTAAAAAAGAACGGATAAAGTATCCCTTTATCAGGGATAAAAATAAAGCATTGATAAAGGGTACCCTTTATCAATGCTAAAAGTAAAGCGATGATAAAGGGTACTGTTTATCAGTGCTAAATAAAAGTGATGATAAAGGGAACCTTTATTAGTGTTGTTAAAGGATTGATTTGTAATAGTGGGTGGGAAAATCTGACATTGACCTCTATTATTTCTATTCTTTTAGATCAAATCATGAGAGGGCTTATGTTTAATTTTTAGGGATTGACTATGAGGGACAAATTATATGTTGGCGAGACACCATCAAGATAATCTCTCAATAGTGGAAAAGTTATTTCTATTCATGGTTGTGTATAGGTTCCTATGGGCTTACACAAGGAGATGATGATGGAGCTTCATGCTTCTAGATGGGTGGTATATCCAAGTTTAATAAAGATGTATCATGATCTCCCTAAGAAATACTAGTGTCTAGGGATAAGGAATGAGATAGTGGGGTTTTGGGTGAGATGTTTCACTTGTCAACAAATGAAGGATGGTCATTATAAGCTCACAAGGTTTTTGAAACTTCAACCCATTCCATAATGTAAGTGGGGTGATTTCACTATGTATTTCATTATAGGATTACCTAGAACACCTCGCAAGAATAATGCAATATGGGTTATCATAGATCAACTGATGAAGGTAGCCTACTTCTTTCCTATCATGGAGACTTTCACCATCAATGATCTGTTTATTATTTATGTGAAGAACATAATTTGATTTCACAGTGTTCCAAGGAGTATCGTTTCTGATCAAGATTCATGTTTTACATCTCAGTTCTAGAAGGTTCCTTAGAAGTCACTGGGATTTTAGGTCCTTCTGAGTATAACTTATTATCCTCAGACTGAAGGTTAGTCTGAGAAGATGATTAAAAATCTTGAGGACATGTTAATAGACTTTGTTTTGGATTTTAGTGGTTCTTGAGAGTAGCATATGTCCCTTGTGGATTTTTATTATTCATTATTATCATCTTATTTTTATTATCAAAGAATTTTAGGTCCATACATAAAGAAATAATAGCATGAAAACATGTGCTAGTGACAACCAAGCTTTAGGGAGGCCTAAAATAGTGAATCCTAAGGGTATTCACTTCCATGAGGTTCACCCCCTTGTTCACCTCTTTGGTAGTTATAGGTAGGTGAGTCAGTACTAGTTGGACCTAGTATCATATAGGAAACATATTAGTCAGCCCAGTTGATCATAAATATGTTTATGAACATGTAATAAGGAAAAAATCATACTATAACCATCATAGATTCCCTCTGAAGTTTGATGTTGTTCATCGGGTTTTTCTTCAGGTGTCTCCTCGGTAGGGGAAACATCGTATCATGAAGTAGGAAAAGCATGTGCCCAATTTTGTTGAGTTGTTCAAGATAATTGAGAAAGCTATTAAGGGTGTATTTTTTGTCCCTCCCATGGTTTTAAAACACCATGCATGATATGTTCCACATGTCATATCTTCAGAGATATCATCCTGACCCTAATCATGTGATAGATATTAGAGACATTGAGATAAATGTTGATTCATCCTTTAAGTAGAATTCAATCTGTATCATGGACCATAATGAGAAGAATATATGAGGGAATATTTTTCCTCTGGTATGAGTACAGTGGAAGTATGGGCATGTATGAGAGTAGACCTAAGTGAGGGAGTCTAATATACAAAACATAGTGGCCAGACTTGTTTGATGATCCCCCCTAATGATGCTTGGGAGAATAGATCAGGGATAAACTGTTATATGGAGGGGATTTTGTAAGATTTAATATTTTTCAACATATATCCCTCTTTAAATCCTTGGTTAAACCTCCTTGATTTCCATTAGTTTTGCCTAGACCTTGGAAATCAAGAAATTGTGTTTGGTTAGTTTGTGTTTTAGAGGTTTTTGGAGGGGAAAATGGAGGGGAGTTAAATCTTATCTACAAGAAATATTCATGAAATGAATTTTCAATTCATGATTTGAATTTTATTTGGAATAACCCATGTTTTTCATGAAAGTTTTGAATTATTTGGGGTAGACCCTATAAATTCATGAAAGGCAAGAGATGTACTTCATGATGGGAAAGTGTTTTTTTGGGTTCTCGGGATGAGGAAATGGTTTTTTAGCATACATAGAATTATAAGGATTCAAAACATGAATCTTTAATTCATATTTCCAATAGGGAATGTCTGGTATATTATTTCAACCCTCACATCTTTCTTTTCTTAGATTTCTTACTCTCTATTCTATCTCATCTTCCATCCCTCCCATAGATGATTTTGGGTTTTCTCTTTGATCCAAAATATTTTTCCATTTTATCTTTGTTATTAGAGGCATATAGATTGAAGGAAAGTCTCTCAATTATTCTTTTCCATCTTGATCCATTAGTTTTCCCTTGGGGATAACCCTATTTTAGGATGGCCAAACTCAGATCTAGATCTTATGTCTTATGATGATGGGTTTTTCTTGGTTTTCCTTAAAGGGAAGGAATGAGTAACCCGATAAACTATTGTTTATTGAATAATTCCTTCATCTTATCGACTATTGAGTTAGGTGGTGTAAGATATCTTCCTAAATCCTGTTTAGTTCTCCTTTTTTCAGTATGTGCAACATAGGAAACTATATCGGCATGCCATGTACATGGACTCCCACTATTTTTGATAATTTCATATGTATAGACCTTACATAGATCCTGATGGGTCTGTTGGTGATGAGACCAGTCTTGTATTCACCCAAGGGGTGTGCCTAAATTTGAACCTATGATAAATTGATATTTATTAATTGTGAAATTTTCTTACACTAGATATTACTTAACATGGTAGTTTGGTCATTGGCATGAAGGAGAAGCACATTATTTGAAATAATTAATTAGCATTCATACAACTTTGGAATAATAGGCCAATGCAATATATATTTAATGGAATGTAAATGATAAATGGACATAATTGATACTTAAAATAAAATTTTTACAAATGTAAAAATAAATGGTAACTTGGGTCAATGGAATAAATGGTTTCTGAATAATATTTTATAGAATTATTCATTCTGGTTTATAATTAAATGTCTCATATGATTGGTATTGTCCATGTTTATTACTTGACCATTTTTTTGTCTTGAAATGACTATGTTTTGGCTTGATGACTAAGGTAGGGATGTCACAAAGCTTGTTGATCATTTTTCATGTTATGACTTATGCTTGTGTTTGGTGTTTGAGGGCACCATATGTGATTATTGAGGGTAATTTTTATGGTTACACTCCCATATAGGGGTAATATACATGTTAATTTATAGTTCCTTAGGGTAATATGCATGGGGTACGGACCGCTTGAGGATGAGAAGTGTTTTCAATGGATACCTAAGGGCAAGTTGTGTGTTTTCTTGAGGGAAGGTTCCACTAGTTCATGATATGATATATTTGATTCATAATTGATAGAATAATTTTCTAATGAAATGGTTGATTCATCCTAGGTAAGAGAATCCACCACTTAACAAACACATCCATAATAGGGTCGAAGCAGGTTTGATAACACCAAGTGACACCCTATAGATCAAGGGTCGGTAGGATTACATGATGTTCAATATAAATTTATGAATAAATTCCCTGTTATTATACTATTTCATGAACTGATTATATAGGAATGATATGATTAGAAACCATGGGTTTTTTCCCATTATAGTTTTACTCACACCCAGTTCAAGTTTCATTTGGTACCCAAGAAGATTTCATGGAGACAAGTCTGGATAAGGACAAGGGTCCCTGTACTGATTGATTGCTTTCTTAAAGGGTTAGATCTTAGATATGGGACCAACATGGGGTTTGGAACTGAGGCTTTTGGAGTCTTATTTTTTTAGTTTATTTATTCTTTAAATTTTATGTCTTTCAGCGCGTCATTTAGTTACAGTCATCCTTTCATTACATGGTATCTATTATTTTTTTATTTGTTCAGTTTTAACCTTTATCCTAATTGGTTTTTTTGTTGCTTATTTATATTATTTATTTTTATTTTGATACTATATTCTTGATATTATAGTCTCCCCACTGTGTTTCTTACACCCTCTCTTCTATTCGACAACCTCTAGAATACAAGGAGGCACACCTGAAGTTCATTAACGACATGTCTCAGTCACATAATAGAGAACTAGGATAAGCACATTTCATATGTGTAATAAAATAGTTCCAATGGGTGTATACCATTCCTTAGGATGAGGGATGAACTTGGAACCCTTGGGTTTCTTGGGTGTATGATTTATTTTTAATTTTTAATCAACTCTACTTAATATAGAATGTATTTATGTGATTTATTTATATAGTATATACTTTTATATATTTTTACATTTATAAAATGTATTTTTGATATATATTACATGATTAATTCATAATTGCATTTAACTTTTATTTTTATATAAGATATATATAAATAAAGATATATATCTCTCTCTATGTGTAGTGTATTATATAATTTATAATTTATTAAAATTTATTTAGATATATAATATGTTTATATTACAAATCTGTAGGGATGGTGTCAAAGATGTATCAACCGATGTGTCCCAGGACGCTTAGACTGCGGATGATCATCCTACTAAATAAAACACTGAGGATTATCAAATGATGATAATGGGAATTTGTGTAAAATAGTTAAATGTGTTATATGGGGTCATACCTCACAAGGTCATTTCCCAGGAGGCCAGACAGTCACTCCCTACATGTGTTACCGATCAAAAAAATATTGAACCAATTAGAGAATAGAGAAATCTATGGTTTTTGTAGGTTTTACTTTTCCAATATTATATATTTATTTTTAATTGGGTGTCCACTAGGAATCATGTTGATGTGGGTGATGATGAAGTAGTAGTTTATATCTATTATGATGGTTGTATTTTTGGTTCAGATGAGTGTTCAATAGATACTTTTCATTGATACATAGAATTTGAAAATGATTGGAATCTTGAGAAGTTGGGGCCCAATGTCCTTGAGTTGTGGAGGATGGATGCTAATATTTTTTGGAGCATGGGATACCTTTTGTATTTAATCTTTAAAAGGTAGAAATTTCATGTTTCTTTAATTTTCTTATGATGTTGCAATTACTTTAGGTTTCATTGGTTTGTTGAAGATATGGTTAAGGATTCTGGTTGCATATGGGAGGAAGTTGGATATATTTTTCTTTAGTTTGGTTGAAGTATAGTAAAGTGGATGGAAAGAAACATCTCTTAAAATCATTTTATTTGTTTTTGAGATTTTTTTCCTTTCAATTGTTGATTATTTTCATTGGACTTAATCTTGTAATCACCAAGCCCTTATACTATTTTTATTTATTTTAATAAATGATAATGGACATGGTTTATAGGCTCCATGATCAATCATTTTTAAATATTATTACTATCCATCTTTTGGGTGAGTAGAATAGGTTAGGTGGTGGATGTTTCCTACTAGGGTTCAAATATTGGTGGATTTTAATTTTTATTTTATGTTGTGTTCTGTGGTGGTGGATTTAATATTCATATATTGTGATTGTTTTTGTTTTTATTGGTGGTGTTTTTGTTTTTGTTTTTGTTTTTGTTATTTCTGTTTTTTTTTGTTATTGTTTTTTTTGTTTTTATTATTGTGTTGTTGTTGTTGTGGTTTTTTTGTTGTTTTTGTTGTTTTTGTTGTTTTTGTTTTTGTTCTTGTTGTTGTTGTTGTTGCTGCTATTGTTGTTGTTGTTTTTTTTTTGTTTCTTTTGTTGTCTTTGTTGTTGTTTCTTTTTTTCTTAATTTTCTCCTATGATTTCATGAGTGTGGTTTGAGTTTGGTGGGTTCCCCGTATGTCATGGGGTTGAGTTTTTCGATACGTGTATTTTCTTAGTATTTGTGTTGTGTGTGGTAAGACCACTATAATATTCCTATATTAATTTTATTTTAATTAATTTTATTTCTTAAAATATAAAAATTCTAGGGAGTTTATACACGTATATTTTTTTATATTTTCATACATACACACAAGCATAAACATGATGTATTAAATATGTGTAATTTTATTTACATTTATTTTATCCTTCATCCAATGCTTCACTCATGTAGTGGATTTCATGTGTAGCATATGAGGACGTAGATCATGAGGAATAGGGTGTGGATGACCAGAGTCATAAAATAGTAATCATGTTGTTGAAGTGGGTGGTGGCATTCTGGTGGCGTAGTGGGTAGGACATGGCAGAGGGAGGCGACAAGTGGGTGGTGATGTGATAGAAGGGATACTATAGGGGAATTCATAGTGGATGTGTCTGGTTAAAAGGAGAATTTAAAAAAAGGAAAAATAGAAATTATGTCTTAGGATGGTGAGTATTTTAGATATGTATTGGGATTTAAATCAACTAGATTTTTATCCTTTAAAATTATTTGGGTTAGCAAATTTTTTGGCCTTCTCCTTGGTGAAGTGAAGGTTGATTTAGGCTGGCATATTGGTTGCATTTGTTTCTATGCTTTATAACCCTTAAGATCTACTTAGATTTTTATTATTATTGTACTTTATTTTATTATTACTAAACAAATTTTTTATTTATAAAAATTAGAGGGGGTTTATACACATATTTCTATATATTTTCACACAAAAATTAAAACAAATATATATATATATATATATATATGCATGTATATGTGTGTGTAGATATATAAAAATATGTGTATATATAAATACACGTTTGTGTGTGTGTGTTAAATTAAATAGATATATTTATATCAATATATATTTACATGCATATATATATTTGTTTATAAAAATCACATGGGTTTATGTACACATATTTTTGTGTGTGTGGTTATATACTATATTTTATTATTATTGTTATTAAATTTTTTTTTCTTTGAAAATTTCGAAAATTGAAATTAGAGACATATTAAAACCACCGTTAATATAATAAATAAGTAATAGTCTAGAACACCTGCTAATTGTATACATTAGTAGCGGTTTCTAATATTATAGAATATATTTTATTTTTTTAATAAATTGTGTTACATATTTGATAGTGGTTTGGTAAAAACACTTTTAGGTTACCCAAAAAAATAAATTAATAGGTGTTATGCATAAGCCCGTATAGAAAACCACCACTAATATACCATTTTTTTAGTGACCCCTTTAAAATAAAAATAATAAAAATATTTAAAAAACAAGATAAAACTCCAAGAAATATCACTTCAAAAAATTGGAAAAAAAGGAGTAAATGAAGAGTTGTATTGTTTCTCTACAAAAATTTCTTAATGATTAATTATAATGATATATTTTATAGAATAAAAAATAAAATTTAGAGTGTCTATTTATTCCAATCCTTATAGTAAATTTATATATGTTTTGGGTAGCCTCACAAAACAGTGACTATTTTAGATACGAATATTCACTGAGATTGGTTTTCATCTATCATAATAATGGATAAATGATCCTGATCATATCATTTGATGTGTAATTTAGATCATGCAATGTACTACATAAAAATTTTATCTTTTTGAGTCTTTGGAAAAAATGAATAAAATAGGGTAGGGTTTAAAGTATATCATAAAATGGGTCATCAATTGCATGAATGTTTCTTACAAAATCCAGACCCACATGACTACATGAATGAGGTTTATGTAATTGCTTTTTTTTAAACCAAATTCACTTATGTGAAACCTACTCACAGAAGCCTTTAATACTTAAAATGACTTTCGTTAATAGTGTTCATGAAATTATGTTAAATATTTTTTAAAAAATCATTTTGTTTTGTTTTATATATATATATATATATTAAACAGTATTTAAAATGTTATTATTTTATTTCAAGTTATCTTATTTAAAGTAATTTCAAAATATAACTAAAAATCACAATTAGTGATCCCTTTATAATGGAGTGTGGTTTGACATCCCATTGGGAAATTCAATGAAGGACTTAGGATCCACTTTTTATAGTATTGGAATATTAATATATTACCAGTAATAATAAATAATTAATAATAAATGATTGATAAAATAAATCATACATAATTAATTAATATTCAAATGGTGGGAAAAGTGGAACTTGGATACCACATTGAACTTTCTTATGGTATGTCAATCCCCTTTCCTATATAATAGTAATGTATGGGTGGGGTTTTCAATTATATTTTGGGATGAATTTAATATAGGTAATTCTCATATAAAAGTGATCCATGACTGGGGTTTTCAATTATATTTTGGGATTAATTTAAAACATTCAATTTTAAATAAAATAATATAATTTTTAATACTTTTTTCAATTTGTGTATGTTTTATGGTTTTTTTAATGTGGAAACCCATATTCAATATCCAGGAGCCACTAAATTATAATGGTGGATTATGGTTTATATAGAAATGTTTTTCTTATTAAAAACTAAAATAAAATTCAATGATGAAGATCAAGGTGAGAATTATTTAAACAATAAAGGTAAAAAAATAAATAGACACAATATTTTAACATTATTTAAATTATGTTGGAGCTATATGCATAAAGAGAACACCACCTCTTAGATCTTTATTATACAGAAAGAAAACATTCAGATTAAAATAGAATCAATGGTAGTGAATGACCATAGAAACTATCTAAGGAAGTAGGCCCAGCTAAACCATATGATGATGATAAGACTCATCATATGGATTTATCAACCTACCTTATGGGATGAACACACAAAACACTCCTGAAGCATAAAAGGATATATCATAATACAACAACAGAACAAAAATAAATGAAAACCGCTTATAGATCCAAATCCAAATACCAATTTCTAGTTATGGATGAAGATAATAGATCTACGGCCTCTAACTCAAAATCATTTAAGTTGATCAACCTACTCCATGAATCTAATAGAAACCTCTTTGTCTCCACTGGATCTCTTCTTAGGGATCAAGCAATGAGGACGGAGGCATCTAACTTTTAAGGAATAATGAAAGTTACTATAAAAATAATTAATTTTTAGATGAGTTATTTATGATGGGTTCTCATGGAAAATATTTATTTATGATGGGAATCCATAAAAAATAACCCATTATGAAAAATCTCATCAAAATTAATATTATTTGTGATGGATCATTGCAATTGACTTGAGGTACATAGTATTTATGATAAAAATACTTTTCCATCACAAATAATTTCCTCTAAACTTATTTGTAACAAATTTTGAAATTCATTTTAATTAATCTTAGGTCTAGACTATTTGTGAAGAATACACAATTATTCCATAAATAATTTCCTAAAAACTTATTTGTAATGGATTTGAAATTCCATTTCATGTACTATTAGAAACTAAATTTTATTTTCTTCACAAATAACTATAAATAAATAAAAATAATAATTAAAATACATCAAAAAAATAAAAAAAATATAAACAAAAAATCACTATAGAAATAAAACACATATAATAAAAAATCATAAAAGGACCATAAGAATTATTTCATTAAGGGGATGGGTGATCATATCCATCAGGTTGATAAAATTCCATCATTAAACCATGTGTATGTCGTCGCATATGCTCTGTCATCTTCTAATGCTGCTACACCTACTGCAGAAATTATGGATCCTACTACTGAATTTTCTACTCCTATTGTTGTTTAGGATGCTCATTCTCTCTCAGAAATATCTTTATAGTATAGAACCAAGATTGCAACCTCACCTCATACATTATGGAAACAAAGGATGATGATAATTCATGGGCTCCCTTTGAGCTAAAATATGGCATCAATTTAGTAGTATAGTAAGTAATCGGTGTCAATCATGAACCAACATCGATCACCTAGCCATTCTCAATACCACTCATCATCACCCGCATCTAAGCCTCCATGTCAAAATGTGACTCACATGAAGACCCATTATCCCCACTATCCATCTCACCCTGAATCTCACACATCTGAGAAATCATTGTCTCATATGTCACAGAAAAATGTATAAATATAAATTAAAAAGGTAAAAAATGTATATTATATTAATTTAAACATATTAATAATAAAAACTAAAAAAAATCATTTTATATCTCTAGTAATATGGATAATACTACTATCAATGTGCATCATATTGTACACATCAAACTCTATAATAGATGGATCAACCACATGATGCATAAATATTTTATATATATTTAGTATTATACATATATATATATTAATAAATAATCTTACTTACAATATATCGATAATGTATACTAAAAGTATGACTTCTAGATATGCATGTGACATCTTGTTCCCATCAAACCAAAAGATTATCTTCATAACGTATCCTATATCCAGTGAGTTAAATATACCTTTCAAGCATGATAAAGGACTTAGTTTGGTCGATAAGGAACACAAGAGTCATCAAAGACAGTCATATATTCTCTCTCCATATCTCTCTTCCTAAGGTTATTTAAAAAATGATAGGAATAATCACACATGCAAGCCTCTCATGCCTCCCAAATGAAGGATCTCATGCTATCATGAACAATAGATCATAAACCCTGTAAATATTTAACAATACAGTAACTTATAAAATATAAAAATTAAAAAAATATATATTTTTTTTATTTAAAAATAATCTATTTTTCAAAAATAAGATGTCATGTGTCACTAGGAATGTAATCCCATGACACCCACAAAGATGAAAAATAGTTCCTCAAAATAGAACAAGCCTGACCAATGGATAGATGTGGAAAACTATAAAAATTTAAATTAATACCGAAATCAATAATAACTAAATAAATTAAATGAAAATTAAAAAAACATATTTAAATTCACTTGATGGTCACCGCTCAACAATGGGATCTGGAATCATCAATTGTGTTTGGCCTCGACCCCTCCTAATAGTCAGTATCACATCAACACCATAGATGATGAAATTGGAGGATCATCACTAGGTATCTCATCCCTAGTCAAGATACACATCATCTCATCAAACTACTTTTGATACATTTAAAAAATATAATTAATTTGATAAAAAATTCATCAATATTTATAAAAACATTAAAATTTTAAAAAATTAAGAACATTTTTATTGAAAGAGGCTAGGAGAAAATAATGTTTACGTATAAAATAATGTTAATAAAAATATAAAATTTAAAAACTAAAAAATATATATTAAATAAGTAACAAATTTTGATTATGAAAATAACTAGAATATAATGCATAATTATTCATATTGATATTCATATTTTATTGTGAGGAACCAATACTGGTATACCCCAAAATGCTAAGGATTATGCACAGTATAGATTGTTCCAACTAGTAATGAAATATGGATCAACTAATATATAAATTATTTAATTAGAAAAAAAATATGAACATATAAATAAAGGAAATAAAAAAAATAATGCAATTGATTTAATGTGGTTTGATACTAGCTATTCCTAGTCCATGATAAGAACACTGCCCTACTATTAGTTTCATTAACACTCAAACAAAATATAGTAAAATAAGAAATTAAACCAAAAAAACAATGGAATGATATTGCAACAAATAAAATATAATGGAATTAAAAATTAAAAAAATCACATGAGTAATCAGATTTTCCAACTGATCGCAAGACAAAATCCCTTTGCTTATCTTTTTTGGTGTCAAATAAAAGGATTGTAACCTCCTCATGAATAGGAGTACAATCTCTATCAAACCATAGTGTTAGGGATACTCCATTCTTCAACAGCGAGGATATGGTTCATTTGGAATGGTACGATGCCTCAACCTCTAATTGAATTCCAAATGGATGAAGTTATATTTCTTAAAAAGTAGTATAAATCTCTTAATGAACCATAGTATGAATCTATATACCCTTTAAATTTCTATAGATTGTAATAAAAACCATTATAGATCTCATATGACTGAAATAACCCAACAATACTCAAGAAATTAATGGATAAAAATCAAACATTCCTAACAACCCTAAAATATCATAAAATAGAAAATAATACATTCATAAAGGTATTAAAAGGAGCTTTATAAAGTTCACACCATGTAAGGGTTGGTAAGCCATTGCATAATGATAACTATGTTTTATAAGGGTATAGAACATGCTATATAAAGTTAAATGAAAAACCAACTTAAGGGAAACTCACCACATCATAAGGGAAACATGTGGCTCATGTAAGGGTGCCACTCGGCTCACACAAGGGTAAGACCTCACATATAAGGGTAACTGAACCCTTGTATAAAGGTAACACACAAATAAAAATATCTATGTAAAGGTACCCCATGGCCCATGTAAGGGTAAACCATAACTTTCATAAGGGAAACAACTAGAATACATAGGCCATGTAAGGGTACACCGGAACACACATAAGGGTACACAGTGGCCACATGAGGGTAACCCGAACATACATAAGGGTAGTTTTCCTAATATAAATCCTATTTAAGGGTCACCAAGTACTCATGTGAGGGTAAATAAAGATATACAAGGTTTAAATAAGGCTCAAGGGAAACCCACAAAAAGGTAAATACATATAAAATAACTTGTGTAAGAGTCCCTAAAACCTTATGTAAGGGTAAATATAACTTCACCAAAACTTAAATAAGGGTATAAAAAATAAGGGAAAAATAAAATAAATGCAAGAAAAAAAAATATAGAATCATAATTAATATTAGACATGATAAAACTTAATCAATATAATAATAATAAAATTTGTTTCATTTTTTAATCAAGCAAACTAAAATCAAAAAATATACACAAATTTAAAAAAAACTAAAACTAAAGTTTGATATTCTTACAACAAAGGGTTATTCAAGTGGAACCAAGTTCAAGATGCCTAAGAAATAATTGAACTTGGATAAAGATACAACCTTAGTCAAACTATCAACTATATTTTCATATGCGTGTATCTTAGTGACACACATTGTTCCACTTTCTATAACATCTCTAATAAAATGAATCCTAATATCTATGTGATAGGAACCACTAAGGAAAACTAAATTTTCCGATAGATAAAGGGAATATTGAGAATCTAAATGTTAAATAATAATATAATTAGTTGTATCGAGCTTAAAAATAAAACACTTAATCCATATGGATTCTTTTAAATATTTTATAATTGTTATATACTTGGAATCGGTGGTTGAGAGGGACACCACTAATTTCACATTGAACTTTCATGATATAGGTATAAGGATACAAACTTATTACATTACATAATCTTTATTTTTAGTTAAAAACTCACTTCTTTTCACATTGAGGATCTTTTCAGGTTTATATCTTTAGAGAATTTGGACATGATACATTAATTACATTACACATTAATACATAATGGATACCATAAAAAAATATTATTCATTCTTCAAAAATATAAAACTTTTCAAATAAAACAATATTTATTTAACAATTATTCAAACATTTAACTTGGATTCATTATTTTTCTTACCCATCCTTATAACCTGTGAAAATAATTTAGAAACTTGGGATGAGCACAAAAATCTTAGTAAGGGATATAAAAATAAGGAAAGAACACATTAGTCCATGAGTACTTGTAATGTATGAAATCATTTTCAAAAGACACACTTGTCACCCATATATAATTAATTTGTGAAACATGATATTTCCATAATATTCCCACAATAAATAATAATATAAATATAACCATAAAGTTATATTGGTTCATTACTTACATAAGCATGTAACCCTCTCGGCTACCTTATAATTTTTAACCCTCACGGCTACCTTACAATTTGTGTAACCATCGTAGTTACACTTGGAGTAACCATAGGACCAACCTCCAACTTACACATAAACAATGCATTGGAAGGAGATATAGGTCCCACCCTTCATGATGAAAAATTCCCAAGAACCAGAACATAATCATACAACATGAATAATTGCATAAAAACATTTCTTTTGAATTTTGTAAAACAGAATTTTAAAATAGGATTTTTTAAAAAAAGACTCTTATAAATCTCATATAATTAAAGTGAGACTTAATAAAGTGAATAGAATATGTTTAAACACTATAAATACACATAATTAAATATAATATAAACAAAACTCATCACACAGTCAATTTTAATACCACATAAATAACAAGGTGGAAGGTTAACCCAAATAATGAAATCGGGTTAAGAATTCCCTTACCTCAGGTTCGTCTTACTTAAAAATTGTTTAAACCTTCTGTATAATGGTTAAAAGAGTGTTATTATTATTTTAAAGAAAAAATTTTATGTTTATAAGATATTATATGATCATTTTATAATATCATTTCACCCTTTAATTGTTAGTATTTTGTTCCTTCCATTGTTTCGGGTGCGTTCTTTACATGATTTCCATGATGGGTTCATGATAGATGTTATTGTAGATTGGAAGGTGAAACTCCATAATTTTAATGGAATAATATTTATATATTTAAAATACCATAAATTATACCATTTATCATTTTTAATTTCTACATGAGGATGATTCATAAGTTAAAACATTATTGATATTTGTTTAGGTCATTTTTGGCGATTCTTTGATCGTAATGAACTCATTTTGTTTCATAAATTTATAACATTTGTAAAAAATGATTACAAAACCTTATATAATATATAATAAATAAATTTTAATCTGGTTCAAACTTAAAAATGGATTCATGACCAGTATTGAAGGAAGTAAAAGAAATTGAAATCACATCGTCCACGATGTTGGTAAATCAACACATCACAGATGCTGTTTTAATTTCTTGAATAAGTAGAAGAGGAGAAGGAATATAATGGTGAGTCTTACATAAACATGATGAAATAAATAATATGTAAGATACTTTATAATTAATTCCTCTTGGATATGGTTATGTGAGGAAATAAAAAGAAAAGAAAGGAACTTGAAATAAAAGAATAGTTGAGAAATCCCTTATGAAAATTCGGCAGTCTAACGACTATGCAACATGGTTTTAGAAAACATTAAAAAGAGAAGGGGAAAGGGTCTCCCAACCATAAATGAATCATAATAAATTATAAAGATATAATAAATTGTAAATAATAACATGGTATGGAAACTTGAAAGTTATACCGCATAAAATAGAACATTGAGTGGAAAAAGAAAGAAGTTGAGAATTCTCTTACCTTGTAGAGTAACTCCTAAGACTTAAAGGTTGGGACCTTGGGGGATTGGGGACACCTTTTAAGGACTACTAGGGAGGTAATAAGGTCATATCTTAGTTCAGGAGGAATTTGGAATGAATGTAATGGAGGAATGGGTTGGTATTTATAATAAAAGTGGGGGAATATTTTATTAATTTCTGAGGGACATCTCATTAGTGGTATTTGCAAAACGATGGGATTGGCCATGGTATTTTCCTATGGTATTAGCCACTTCAGACACCTCATAAAATATTCTACTATACTCAAGCTGACCAG
The DNA here is from genome assembly GCA_963277665.1 of Viscum album. Lineage (NCBI taxonomy): Eukaryota > Viridiplantae > Streptophyta > Magnoliopsida > Santalales > Viscaceae > Viscum > Viscum album. The sequence goes on from OY728150.1 coordinate 940,203,342, forward strand.
AATTATTATATCATTATTAAATCATTAATGATGTCATCAAACACAACGAAACTCAAAACTATATTTTTACTATTCACTAAAAATTCAACAGTTTCAGAAAAATCCCCAAAATTTACCCTAACCATTTTTTAATCTGTAGAATTCAAAAATGAACTCCATTTTTTGAAAATAATTTTCTAAATATTATTAATTTAATTTTTAAATAAAATAATCATTTATTCAAAAAAATAGTTTTAAATCTATAACTCTTTTTTAACACCTTGAAAAATTAATCGACATCTCATTATCTTATATCCTTAAAAAATAAAAAAATAATCTAATTTACTATTCATTAGGGTCATAATACTATTCATATTACTATTCATTATGGTAGGTTACTATTCACCAAAAAAACAAGTTGGTTCTATTAGACTCCAAATAACTTACCGATCACAATTGTAGATGACCGTTTTTTGAAATTCAAAACATAGAAGCTGTAAAATTATGTTTAAAGTCCAATTATAAATATCTACTTAAAACAAAGTATCATGAATTTCAATTTTTTTAAACCCTTGGGGTGTTGCATTATCCCCACCTTCCATAAATTGTGTCCTCTCAATTTTATTTACTCACTACACAATTAAGGGTACCTTTCCCTCATAGCATTTTCAGACTCCCATATTGCTTCTTCAACCATTTGGTTTCTCCACAAAACCTTTACCTAGTGGATTACCTTATTCTAAAAAACTCATTACCTTCGATCAAGAATTTGAACTGGTTTCTCTTCATAATAAAGGTTCTCTTCCAGATGAACTGATTTTGGGTTCAAGACATGAGTTGAATCTAGAACATACTTTCTCAACATCGAAATATGAAAAACATTGTGTACCTGAGATAAACTCAGAGTTAAAGTTACTTTGTATGCAACCGGTCCAACTTTCTCTAGGATTTCAAAAGTACTGATGAACTAAGGACTTAGCTTTCCTTTCTTACCAAAATACATCACACTTTTTCAAGGAGAGATTTTAAGGAAAACATAGTCACCTACCTCGAAAGAGAAGTATTTCCTTCTGTTATCTGCATAACTTTTTTGATTGATCTGAGTTGTTTTCATGTTCTTTTGGATCATCTTCACTTTCTCATCCACTTCCTCTACTAATTATGGTCCCATCAACTTCCTTTCCCCAACTTCATCCCAAAAATATGGAGTTCAACATTGTTTCCAATACAATGCCTCAAAAGGTTTCATTTTTATACTGGAATGAAAATTGTTATTATAAGAAAACTCAACTAAAGAAAGATGTTGATCCCAACTTCCCTAGTAGTCCATTGAATAAGCTTGAAGCATATCCTCCAAAGTCTGAATCATTTGTTCTGACTGGACATCTGATTAAGGATGAAAAGATATACTGAAATTTAATTCTATTCCCAACGACTTCTAAAGGCCCTTCCCAAAGTTATAAGTGAACCTAGTCTCTTATTCAGATACAATGGAAAGAGTAACTCCATGTAACCTGAAAATATCTTTGAGGTACTGTCAAGAAAGATGATCCAACAACATTGTATCTTGAAGATAAAGGAAATGTGTAGATTTTTTCAGCCGATCAATAATAACCCAAATCACATTTTTACCTCAAGAATCATTAGGTAGTACCACCACAAAGTCTATGGATATATTCTCACATTTCCACTTTGGCATTGGAAAGGGCCGAAGTATCCCCTTAATTAACTGCCACTTTGATTTAACTTGTTGACAAGTCAAACATTTCACAATAAATTCTGCAACATCTCTTTTCATTTCATCCCACTAGTAATAATCCCGAAGGTTTATTTACATCTTAATACTTCCAGGATGAACTGAAAATGGAGAACTATGAGCTTCAAAAACAAATCTTTCTTCAACTGGGAATCACAAGTCACACACAACCTTTTTCCAAGTCTTAACACACAATCTTTATCAAGGTTAAATTCTAGAAACTTACCCATTTTAACTAATTATACCTTTTTCTGTAGCTCATGGTATTCCTTATACACTTACTTAATTCTGTCTAATAACGATGAATTCACTGAAACCTAAAACAAAACATAGATATTTCCTTCACTAACAACTTCTAATCCAAAATTCATCAATTCATTAATCAATGGATCATGTTCTAAATGTAACAAGGTTAATGATGCATGATGTTTCCGACTCAAGCCATTTCCCACTTTGTTTTCTTTTCCTGAATGGTAATTTATTGTGCAGTCACAATCCTTTATCAGTGCAAGCCATATTCTCTACCTCATGCTTAATTCATTTTGATTTAATATATACTTCATACTTTTAAGCTCGGTATATATTTGACATTTGTCTCCATATAAATGGTTCCTATAAATTTTCATAGCAAAAACCACAGTTCCCAATTCCAAATCATGTGTGGGTTAATTTAACTCATGAGGTTTTAGTTATCTTGAAGAATAAGAAATTAACTGATCATTTTGCATTAGAACACAACCAATTCCCTTCAATGAAGAATCATTGTAGATGAAAAACTCACCATTTCAGGAAGGCAAGGAAAAAACTGGAGCATTCACTATTCTCTTCTTTAGTTCCTAAAATAAACATCACATTCTTCTATCCAAACAAATTTAACCCCTTTTCGTGTTAACTTAGTTATCGGCCTAGATAACCATGCAAAGTTTTTAAAAACCCATCGGTAATAACCTGTTAATCCAAGAAAACTATGAATATCTATAATATTTGTAGGTTTTGTCCATTCATCAACCAATTTTGTTTTGGCAGTATCAAATGTTATTCTATCCATATTTACAATGTGCCCAAGAAAAGAAATTTGTTACAATCAGAAATCACACTTTCTGAATTTTCCATACAGTTTCTTTTCTTTTAAGGTTTTCAAAACAACCCTTAGATGTTTTTCATGCTCCTTTTTATTCATAGAAAATACCAAAATGTCATCAATAAACACAACCAAAAATTTATCCAAGAGCTCATGAAATATTCTATTCATAACATTCATGAATATAGCAGGTGCATTAGTTAACCCAAACGGAATAACAAAAAATTAATAATGCCCATATATAGTAAAAAAAGCTATTTTTGGAATGTCATCCTCCTTCACCTTCAGCTGATGGTATCTGGATCTCAAGTAAATCTTGGAAAAGTACTAAGCTCCTAGGAGCTGATCAAAAAAATCATTGAGATGAGGAAAAGGATAATTGTTTTTAGTAGTAATGTTATTCAAGGCTTTATAATTGATGAAAAGTCTCATTGAACCATATTTATTCTTAACAAACAAAATAGGTGAACCTCGTGGTGAATTTCTAGGTCAGATGAATCCTTTATCTAATAACTCTTGCAACTACTTTTTTAATTCCAAAAGTTCCATTTGGGACATTTGATAAGGGGGTTTAAAAATTGTCTTATCATCAATAACTAAGTCTATTGTAAATTCAACTTTCCAATCTGGTATGAAACCAAGTAACTCATTAGGAAAAACATCAAGGTATTCATTTAACATTGGCGCATCATTAATCTAAACTGTTCCCTTGTTTTCAACAATATGATAAAGATAAATTTTATTTCCATATTTCAACATTTTCTTAGCTTCCTGATATGTTATCAAATGTATGGGTTCTTTCTTGTATACAAACTGAAACTCTTTCTAAAAAACAACTTCTTTATCTCTACATTCAATCTCAGCATGATAAACAGAAATCCAATCCATTCCCAGAATAACATCAAGCTCGAATAAGGGAAAAATAGTAAGTTTTGTAGGTAAAGTCTTTCCACATACCACAATAGAAATATTCTTATAATTCCTCTTTGATGTAATATTTTCCCCTGTTGTTTTAATAATAAGTTATGGTTTCATTTTTTGAGGTGATATTTCAAATTTACCAGAAATTTTCTCAGAAATGAAGGAATGTGTAGACCCCGTATAGAAAAAAACTTTAGAAAAATCTAATTAAACAAAAAAGGTACCTAATACAAATTCATTGGATGGACTGACATCTGCTGACATAGTTTCAAAGGATCTCACTACACCTTTCTTCTTATAGACTGGATTCTTTTCATCATTCAAATCTCTATTTGGGAAGGCATTTGCATAATGACCCATCTTAGAAAATTTAAAAACATTAACAGTTTTCTCATCAGGATTAGTCTTAGGATCATTTTCATTACAATATTGGGCCATATGTCCAAACTTTCCACATAAAAACACTTCCCAATTTTGGTAAGGCATTCCCTAGGGTGCTTTTTGCCACACATTTCACAAACTAGAAACTGTATTTTCTTACCATCATATTTCTTTGGTTGATTCTTACACATCACTTACTATCTAGACCTCTTCTTATCCTTATTTCCATAATTCATGTGATAATCAGAAAACTCCATCTCTACCCTCTCATCACATCAGACATGTTTCTCGTAACTTTTTAATTCACGAGAGTCTAATGCCCTTCGATACCTTGGATTTAATCCTGAGTAAAAGTAGTTGATTTTTCTATCAAGATCTAGAATAAGATTTGGAGCATACCTCACCAGTCGGGTGAAGTTTTCTTCATACACAGCCATTGATTCTTCCTCCTTTTGCTTCAATTCAAGGAATTTATTCTCCATACAAAGTCACACCACTTGAGGAAAATATTTTTCAAGGAAAATACTTTTAAATTCATCCCACTCTAAGGAATCAATCCTCTCTATCCCTGATATTCTTGACCATTTCCCAACACTGATCAGCTTCACCTTCAAAAAGATAAATGGAAAAACTTACCTTTTGATTATATAAACATCCCATAACATCGAATATCTTTTAAAGGGCTTTAATCCATCCTTCTACTGCTACTAGGTCAGAATATCCATTAAAAGTATGTGGGTGTTTTCTCGTAAAAAATTTCACAATTGTCATGTTCCATTGTGGTACCTCTGGTTTTTGTCTTGCATGGATGTCACCATCATTTATTTCCTACGTTAGCTGATCCATTACTGTCACAAACTGATTGGTTCCAATCCCTACCATTTCGGACTGCAGATTTGGAAGGATATCATTCTGTCGGTGCCTATCCTCTTCAGTTTCCCTATTCCTTCTGCGGAAAACCATTTTGAACAAACATATCTTAGTCAAATAAACATTGTAATATTTAAATTATATAACATTTCAAATTAATTAGAGTAAAAATAATTTATGGTATTCTATTAACATCATCCTAACCCCTAAAGTTATCTAAACCATCCTCTGATACCAACTATAAGAACCCAACCTTATTACATTACATAATCTTGATTTTTAGTCAAAAATCATTTCCTTTAACATTTAGGATCTTTTCAAGTTTATATCTTTAGAGAATTGGTACATAATAAATTCATTACATTACACATTAATACAGAGTGGATACCATAAAAAACAGTATTCAATCTTCCAAAATATAAAAAAATTCAAATAAAACAAAATTTCTTTGAAAATTATTCAAAAATTTAACTTGGATTCCTTATGTGTATTATACATACTTATAACCTATGAAAATCATTTAAAAACTTGTAATGAGCAAAAAAATCTCAGTAAGGGATATAAAAAGAATGAAAGAACACATTAGTCCATGAATACTTGTAATGTATGAAATCATTTTCAAAAGACACACCTTTCACCCATATATACTTACTTTTTAAAACATGATATTTCCATAATATTTAAAAAATAAATAAATAAATAAATATTACCATAAAGGAATCTTGGGGAATTACTTACATAATCCTGTAACCCTCTCGGCTACCTTATAATTTGTAACCCTCACGGCTAACTTATAATTTGTGTAACCATCGTAATTACACTTGGAGTAGCCATATAGAAGACCTCCAAATTACACATAACCAATGCATTAGAGGGAAATTTAGGTCCCACCCTTCATCATAAAAAATTCTCAAGAACCAGAACATAATCATACAACATTAATAATTTCATAAAAACATTTCTTTTGAATTTTGTAAAAGAGAATTTTAAAAGAGGATTTTAAAAGAAAAGCCCCTTAGAAATATCATATAATTCAAGTGAGACTTAATATAGTGGATGGAATATTATTAAAAACTGTAAATAAACATAATTAAACATAATATAAACAAAACCCATCACACAAACAATTTTAATACCACATAAATAATTAGGTAGAATGTTAACCCAAAGAATGGAAATCAGGTTAAGAATTCTCTTACCTCGGATTTTTATTAATTAAAAATTGTTTAAACCTCATTTATAATGGTTAAAAGAGTGTTATTAGTATTTTACAGAAACATTTTCATATTTACAACATATTATATGACCATTTTATAATATCATTTCACCCTTTAATTGTTAGTATTTTGTTCCTTCCATTGTTTCAGGTGCATTGTTTACATGATTTCCATGATGGGTTCATGATGGATGTTTTTGTAGATTGGAAGTGAAACTCCATAATTGGAATAGAATGGTATTTATATATTTACATTACCATAAATTATACCATTTGTCATTTTGAATTTCAACGTGAGTATGATTCATAAGTTAAAACATTATTGATATTTGTTTAGGTCATTTTGGTGATTCTTCGATCGTAATGAACTCATTTTGTTTCATAAATTTAAAACATGTGTAAAAAATGATTACAGAACCTTATATAATATATAATAAATTAATTATAATCTATTTAAACCATAAAAATGGTTTCATGACCAGTCTTGAATGAATTAAAATAAATTGAAATCACATCGTCCACGATGTTGGTAAATCAACACATCACGGACGATGTTTTAATTTCTTGAATAAGTGGAATAGGAGATGGAATATAATGGTGAGTCTTCCATAAAATTTATGAAATACAGAATATGTAATATAATATATCATTAATTCCTCTTGGATATCTGTAGGTGAGGAAATAAAAATAAAATAAAGGAACTTGAAATAAAAGAATATTTGAGAAATCCCTTATGAAAATTCGACAGCCTAACAGCTATGCAACATGGTTTTAGAAAATATTAAAAAGAGAGGGGAAAAGGGTCACCCAACCAGAAATTAATCATAATATAGTATAGATATATAATAAAATTTAAATAATAACATGGTATGGAAACTTTAAAGTTATACCACATAAAAGAGAATTTTGAATGGAAAAAGAAAGAAGTTGAGAATTCTCTTACCTTGTAGAGTAACTCCTAAGAATTGAAGGTTGGGACCTTGGGGGATTGGGAACACCTTGGGAGGACTACTAGGGAGTTAATAAGGACATAGATTCATTTTGGAGGAATTTTTAATGAATGTAATGAATTAATGGGATGGTATTTATAGAAAAAGTGGGGGAATATTTTATGAATTTCCAAGGGACACCTCATTAGTGGTATTTAAAAAAACATGGGCTTTCCCTTGGTATTTTCTTATAGTATTAGACACTTGGTACACCTCATAACATATTTTACTATACACAAGTATACCAGAATTATTACATCATTATTACATCATTAATGATGTCATCGAACACAACGAAACTCAAAACTGTATTTTTACTATTCACCAAAAATTCAATTGTTTCAGAAAAATCCCAAAAATTCACCCTAACCATTTTTCAACGTTTAGAATTAAAAAATGAACTCCATTTTTTAAAAATAATTTTCTAAATATTATTAATTTAATTTTTAAATAAAATCATCATTTATTCAAAAAAAAATCAGTTTTAAATCTATGACTCTTTTTTTAACACCATGAAAAATTAATCGACATCTAATTATCTTATATCCTTAACAAAATAAAATAATAATCTGATTTACTATTCATTAGGGTCATATTACTATTCATTAAGGTAGGTTACTATTCACCAAAAAATAGTTTGGTTCCATTAGACTCTAAATAACTTACCGATCACAATTATAGATGGCCATTTTTTGAAATTCAAAATATAGAAGGTATAAAATTATGTTTAAAGTCTAGTGATAAATATATACTTAAAACAAAGTTTCATGCATTTCAATTTATTTTTTTAACCCTTGGGGTGTTACAATAGGTCCTTTACATGCAGTGAATACATAACTAGTTAGTGATTTCCTAGTATCAATATTTCCAATATAGTTAGAATATACATAACCATCTACTAATTCATAATAATTAACATTATTAACATAGAAAATTAAAATAAATGAAGTCAAATAAATCTACCTTAATAATAGTTTGAGAGCATGTCAATGTGGTATTCCCAAATTTTCTATAAACCAACTCAAAGTGCAGACAAGAAAGGTAACATCTAGTCTGGTGAAAAACATAGCATACATAATACATCCCACTACATTAACATATGGTATTACACTAATATATTCAATATCAGATGTTATGGTAGGTGACTAAGATAAAGGAAATATAAAATTATAACTAAAATGAGTAATAGCAGGTTTTAAAGCATCAAAAAATACCCCTTCATCACTTTAAGGATTTAAGAATGTTGGGATAGATAAATGGGTCTGTTATTCATATCCTTAATACTTTACATTCCCAAAAAATTCTTAGTAAAACTTAGATCTTTCATTTCAAAAACTGAATTTAATTATATTTAAACATGGGTGATCAATTTTATATCCCTACACATGAGTAACATGTAATCAACATAAAGTATTAATTAAAGTATGAAATTTTTAACTGATATAAAATATACACATGAATCAAATTGACTCCCACAGAAACCATTTTTCAACATAAACAACTCAAACTTCTTATACCATTGTCTTAAGTCTTGTTTTAATGCCTGTAATGATTTATTAATAAATTAGGTTTGGTTATATTTGAACTCATGCTCAAAAAAGTAGGTACATTAATGTATAATTTTTCATTTAAATCACTATGAAATAAAATATTTTAAACATATAGTCATTTTATATGAAAATATGAATGGGTAGAAAAAATAAGAATAATTATTATTGAATAATTATTAACTATAGAATAAAAAATTTCAAAATATTCAATTCCTTCTCTTTGGAGAAAGCATATGGATACAAGCCTAGATTTATACTTATGTTTATTGACTTATTTTGTATTATATATCTATTTACATCCAATCACCTTAGTAGTAGGTGGTTTTTAGACTATAGACCATGTATGGTTCCTTATATGGGAAGTTATCTCATCTTCTATGGAAAGAATATAATTTTTAGATTTTTTGTTCATTGATAGATTGATTGTAACTTTCAAGATCCTTTACACCAAGATCCTAGGACACATTCAAGGGAAAAGAAACCATATCATCATGGATGTATTTAGAATGAGGTTTAATGAATCTCCTCTTCCTACCCCTAGTGATCTGATAAACTCTAAGGTTATTAGGAACTTCATCATCAGGAGAATCATTAAAATTAGACCCATATTCTGGATCATGATGAGAAAGGGGTATCTTGGAGGTAGATGGTGGAATATAAATGGGAGACTCACTAACACAAAGATCATCAACCTCAATATCCCTCTACTGAGAAGGATCATCATTCATATTAGTGGAAGGTTGGACTCTATGTGAAAAAGTATCTCGAAACACCATATCTCAACTAAAATACACTTCTAAAAGACAGATTTATCTATCCCAAGTTTATGCCCCTTCACAACCTCAAGATAACTTATAAAAATTCAATTGAAATCCCTAATCTCAAGATTATCATTTTTAAAATGAGCATAGAAAGTTCATCCAAACACCCAAATATGTTCAGAAGATGGGGTTGATTTCTCCATAGCTCCATAGGAGTCTTAAACCAATTAGAAGATGAGGGAAAACTGTTTATCAAGTAGACTTCCATGGTGATATACCCTACCCAAAATGAATTGGGAAAGCCTGAGTATTAAAGAATTCTAAGAACCCACTCAATTATAGTATGGTTTATATGCTCAGCTAGACAATTATTCTTAGGAGTATAACTCATAGTTTGGTGCCTCAAAATTCCCTCATCTTTACAAAATTGGGTGAAATTAGTATATAGGTATTCAAGTACATTATCATCCTTTAAGGATTTAAATTTATTTTTAGATTTATTTTATATATATTATCTCCAAATCATATACTCCTCAAAGATATAATATTTATTTCTAAAAATATGAACTCAAACATTTCTTGAAAAATCATATATAATGGTGAAAAAGTAAAAGCCTCCACTGTGGGACGGTGTCCTAGTTGGTCCCCACAAATCAAAGTGAACATACTCAATTGGGTGACCAGATTTAAAGATATATTTATGAAAACTGGCTCTTTTGGACTTACCCAATACATGGTCCTCACAAAAAGGTAAGTTACTTAGTGTAACTTGAGGGAGAATCCATTTATTTATCAATTCCTAAATCCATTTAGTGCCCACATGACAGAAAAAAATATTCCAAAGTATAATGCGGTCATTATTAGTGAAATAGGTGTTTCCCATCTATTTTACAATTGTTCTTCCATTTGGAATGTACAATCCATTCATCAAATATCCTTTCATAATCATGTGAGCTCTGTTGGAGATTATTATATAACCAAAATCATATATAAAGGTGAAACTTCTTTGATCCAATACACCTAATAATATAAGATTCCTTTATAAATTTTTTACCCATATAAAATCCAATAAAGTGACTATAGAATAGTCTTAGAGTTGTAGCATAACATAACCTCTACCCATTACATGACATATCTTATTATTACCTAAAACTACATATCCTTCATCTACCTTGGTACAAATATAAAAATAACTACTATCATGACACATATGAAAGGTACGTACTAATTCTAAAAACCATTTTGTGTGAATTGTGTCTCAAGATACACATAACACCTCAACACTTTCATAGTTTTGGTATGAAAATAGAGAATGATCACTATACTATTTATGAGGTTTTCCATATTTAAAATCAGGGAATTTGGGTCTAACATGCCCAGGTTTCCTATAATGATTGCAAGTAACCTATTTCAGCTTCGATTTAGAATGAAAACACCTAGATTTGATATAGTTATTTCCAACCTTTTTCTTTTACATTTATCATTCCCTATAAACTTTGAAGAACCCTCACACTTAGACCCTCAATCACAAGTTTTACCTTAGCCTTTCCATGCAACTCATAAGAGATCAAAGTAGACTTGACTTCCTCAAAGGTTAAATAATATCTTCCATACATCATAGAATCAATAAGATATTCATGTGAATTTTCTAAATAAGTAAAAAGTATAATGGCTTAGTCCTCATATTCAATAATAACATTTATATTGTCTAAGTCAAATAAGATTTTATTAAATTCTTCAATTTGTTCATAAATGGAAGTTTCAAGATGCATTTTATAGGTATATAATATGTTCTTCTTATGTAGATGGAAAATTAAAGATGTTATCATGAATTTTTTTTCAATTTTAGACTAAATACCAGTTTCATAGGTTTCATAAGAAACCTCCTTTAGGGGTTTATCATCTAAAAAAATAATGAGCTATTTAATTTCATCAAAATGCTGAGAGGGACATTTGAAAATGTTTTTACAGTCTATCCATTAGTAGACTAACTTATATGGGGTTTCTTAGGTCTGAAAAGAAAATCTTGCAGCCCCTGATTTACTAACAGAGATTACATCACTAATAACCTTAGATTAAAATCTCTAATACCCTAAAATTTTTCAATTTCATACTTACTAGAAAATATATTCTATGTATGAGGCTCTCATACCAAATTTTGTGGGGTACTGGTACTAGTATACCTCAAAATGCTAAGGATTACGCATGGTATGGAGTATCCTAACTAGAAATTAAATTAGGATTTACTGATATATAAATGATTACAGTGGAAAAAAAATATGAACAAATAAAGAAAGAAAATAACAAAGAACACAAGAGATTTAACTTGTCTTATTACCAGTTGGTCCTAATCCAATGCAAGAATAGCATCCTACTACCTATTTTATTAACGCTCAAACAACTTACAAACAAACAAGAAATTGAACTAGTAAAAAAATAATTGAATAATACCATAACAAAGAAATTTTAAAACATGTTAAAAGAAAAAAACCTCAAAAGAACAATTATATTTACTAATTGATCACACGACAAAATACATTCTAATGTATTTTGTGACATCAACGAAGAGGATAAAAACAACCTTGTGAATATGAGTATAATCTCTATTGGAACAAATAATTGGTGATACTCTATTCTTCAACATCAAGGGAATGGTGCTTATGGTAGGGTATGACGTGTCAATATCCCATATAATTCCAACTAGATGAGATTATATTTCTCTAAAAGCATCATAAAACTCTCAAAGAACCTTCACATGAATCGATTTATCCCTTGATTTGTTGATGGCTTAGAAGAAATACCCTCTGAGATCCAATACAGTTTCAATGAACCACAATTATTTGAGAAATGAGTGGATGAAAATAAAATAACTATAAAAACCCCAATAGATCACATAAGAACAAATAATCCATGTGTAAAGGTATTAAAATCGGTTGTGTAAAGTTCGCACCCACGTAAGGGTTAGTAATCCATGGTGTAACGGTTGTTGACTCATTGAGTATGGGTAACTATGATGTGTAAGGGTACAATGCATGATACATTATGGTAAACATGTGACCCATTTAACTTTAACTCATCATATCATAAGGGTAACATATAACTCATATAAGGGTACAATGTGGATCGTATAAGGGTACCACATGGCTCAAGTAAGGCTATAACGTACCGTGTAAGGGTAACTATCCCCTTGAGTAATGGAAATCCATAAATAAAACTATCTTTATAAAGATAACCCATGCATCACATAAGGTTAACTCATGGCTCATGTAAGGGTAATAACAAGAATACATGGACCACATAAGGGTACACCCTAGCACGCGTAAGGGTGCACCGTGGCCATGTAAGGGTAACTCAAACTTATGTAAGGGTAGTCTACCTAATACAAATACTATATAAGGGTCACTAAGAACTTATGTATGGGTAAAGGTAGGTATACAAGTTTTATATAAAGGTCAGGGAAAACCTGTGTAAGGGTAAATCCAAAGCAAAGAAACTTGTGTAAGGGTCTCCAAAACTGTATATAAGGGTAAGGATAAATTTACCAAAACTTACATAAGAATATAAAATAATAAGATAAAAATAATATAAAGGAAATAAAAAACACTATAGAATAATAATTTATAATAAACATCATAAAAATAAAATAATAAGCTAATAAAAAATTAGTTTCATTTAGAAATAAAGGATACTAAAATCAACATATTCATTGATGTCAATGTCTTATTCTTCCTCTTCAAAATCATCAATTTTCATATGATATTCAATTCCATCATCCCTAATTATTTCAAATTTAGTTCTTTCATCATCAACATTATCAACACCATCATATAAAAACTGAAGGGTCTTAACATTTATTTTTATATCTCTTCAAGTATTAGATGTATTTGGTGATGTTTCTTGAAAAAATTAAATATTTTTTACTTTTAAAAAAGTACTATAATTATCCATAAACTTATATTCATGAGATTTTATTTTTATTACACTCCACTAGTCATTTAAATAACTTAAAACAATATAGTAATTTATATAATAAACTTGATGTTTTTTATATTCTAGTATAAGTGGTTAATTTACTATAATAATAATTGTATATTTAATGTAAATTAATGAATGTTATAGATAAATTAACCCCCCCCCCCCCCACCCCCAATTAGTATTAAACTAATTTCATTTGAACATTATTATGTATATCTTCACTATATAACATAACTCAATTATTTCATTTTCCATGTTATAAAATTCAACTTAACTTTATTTTTTATGGGTTCTTTATAAACACACAACATTTTTCATTTATTATTTTTATTGACCATATGTTCATGTGTGAAATAAAAATATATTTACCACATACATATTATAATATTTTACCATTTTGAATGCAGGGTTACTCAGTGCAAAAAATCACCTATCAATTTTATTTCCATGTTAAAATACCTAGAAAAATAAAAAAATAATGTGAAATATATAAAATAAAAATTTATTTCATATTTTTAACCATAAACAATTAACTTAGATGTCTTTGAAACCATTAGAATAAAAATATATTGTCAATGTGCTTCAAGATAAATCGTGGTGATTTTGGTGATTTTTTTTTGATATGATCATTATATAATATATAAAAAAATTAATAATAATATACATTTAAAAATATTTAAAAAATTATATGTAAATGTAATACCCACTATAAGAATCATCTCATTTCATCACAATTGAGTAGAACATATGTATGAGCTTTGTGTTGTTCATCATCTTAAATCAACATTTCATGATTACCACTAAAACCAAGATCATTTTGATTAAATACCAATAATCGATGGTCTATGTAATCATAAATATTTACATTATTACAACCCATCCTATTATGTTTTAAACTATATTAAAATTGAAAATAATAAGAGTTAAAATTTAAAATTTTATCTTAAAAGTACACTTCTGAAATTGATCCTTCAACTGATGTTTTGTTATATACATTATTCTTCAATTTTTTTATGCATCTATCATAGGGGTAAATATATGAGAATTTTATTATCCATCCACATTTTAGGTAATATGGAAAATGTAATATTTAATATTTTAATAAATTATAGAAGCTTGATGAAAATATTTTTTCCAACAGACATAAAATTAGAACAACATTTTTTATAGAGTATTCAGTAAATCATAATCTATTGTTTCCACAAAAATGTATTGAAAGAATGATATTTTGATCAAAACATCCCAAAGAAAAAAATTAACAACCCTCAAAGGCCAATAGGTAGCAATATATCTATTATGACATGGAAATAATGACTTTTTAACTCGATAATCTGATAATTTTTTAAACAATGTGACAAATTAGAATCATGGACATTTGGTAACCTAAAAACTCCAATACACTAACAGAATAATAAATGAATTTATTTACAATTTTAATAATCTTCTTCTAGATCTAGTGAATTTTATGATATGTCATTTCCAAATAACATAAATTTGGGACATCTGAAATTTTGGGAAAGATATAATCATTCCTTTATAGTATCATTAGTATTACCTGGTATGTTCAAATGGTTCAAAAAATATTTTATCAAAAAAATTCTTCCCAATATGAATTTCATCTTACATGTGACAGGATAACAAATCAGACCACTATAGAAGGTCCCAAAAAATTATTTTCTTTATATAATTGGGGTATCTCCCACACACACCTTTTTTGGGTTTATAGTTTTTCCAAAAGTAAAAAGATTTAATGAGGAGATGATGTATTTTACCTAAATACCTAGGAGAAATGATGAATGTGCATCTTTTTCAATTATACTATGTGAAGAATTATTTTTATTTCTTTATAAAGGTTGATATGTAGAAATAAATCTCAAATAATAGATGTAAAAAATGAAGTTTTCGTTCACTAGTAAGTTTAAATTCTTTTTTTCACCCATGAAACTCTGATAAGGTTTTAGAGCATGTGTACTCTATCCAAATAACATACCATACACCATAAATACATTGATTCCCTTTTCTAATTCATTTTTTAGTGTAAAAATGTGTTCTGAAAATTGTTATATATAGTTACACAATCAATTAGTAATTAAATTGACTCAAAAAAAATTGAATTCAGATAAACAATGATATTCTTCTTTGGATATCTTGAAATTAATAATTACAAATACATATATAGTTCTGTTATCAAAATCCAAGGAGGTAAGTTATATAAATTTATTAAAATAAACTGACAAGTGTATTATCTATCATAAGAACCAAATGGATATAAAACATTGGTTGAAAGACCAAACCATACTTTACTAGGTTCTGAATAAAAATACGGATACACCTGATCAAAGTGTTTTCATAAATCACTATCATAAAGATGATTTAATAATTCACTGGAAGAAATATTGGATCTATGTATTTTCATCAATGTAGTTGTATTGAATGACATAAATAAATTTTGTTATCTAGGTGTAATCATAAAATACCTCAACTATTTAACAAAAAAACATGGACCTTTTTTGTTTCACCACTTTGTACCATGATTATGAACAAGTTTGGTAATTAAATATTGACTCATATTCACCATAATATATGATGAAATCATTTAAAGATATAAGGATCTTCATATAACTAAGACCCGAATTATGGACCAACGTATTGATTTCATAGAAATTTACAGGTAATGTGTTTTCCTCTGGAAAAAAATATTTAACCAAATAAAATATATGATCAAAATATCTATTTGAAATTCCAAAATCATATTTAATAGCCATAAATTTTATAAAATATTTAAATTTTATTATATTGCATCTAGGATATAAGGCCTTATCAACAGATTTTAAAATATCAATATATTGAGATGCTTCCAATTCAAGATTTGAATTATCATTATGAGTTTTTGATTCCTGGGAAGATGGTTCGGGAACCTAACATACTAAATTTTGGAATAATAATGGATCTTTCACCATCATTTTCTGAATTTTTTTTACCATATTGATACAAAAACCAATAATATTTATAAAAATTAAAGAGAAATATATGAACCCTAACATTATGAAAAGTTTTAAATCTCCTAAGATCACATTTCTAACTTGAAAAATTAATTATCCCTTTTGAAACAAAATTTCAATCTGATGATGAAAATGTTTTAAATTTTTAGTACCATCAATATATAAAATTTTTATACCAGAACTGTATAGATTTCTATAATGATTTATCCAATCCTGATCTCATAATAAAAAATAGTGTTTATTACCAGTATCCTTGTTTTTTTTTAAACAATAGTGATTTTTTTATTATATAAAATGTTAGAAAAGTGTTATGAAATTTATTTTCACTAAATGAATGGTTAAATATTTATTGAAATATATTTTATAAAATATCACTGTCAAAATATTATTATTAATTTAAAAAATTACAAATTGTAGTTTTGAAGGGTTGGTCGCTAGAGTCATGCATGAGGCAAGAATGGATGAATCATATAGAGGAGGTGCCTGGAAGGTGTGGGAAGTCAATGGGTATGGGATTCAACACAATGCGAATAATGGTGGGATGTAGTTGTGGTATGACAATTCATAATGTATGACTAGAAAGGTAGGATGTTTCAAAGGGTGGATATTGTTGGGAGAGTCATTCTATATGACTCACAGGGTTCATGACCAATCACAAAATATGATTATCCATTGGTTGTGAAACATTTAATAGGTCACTTAGCCTAAGAGTCATTAATTTGTAAGGGTCCTCATAGGTCCTTTCCAATCCTAGTGGTGAGGGATGAGGTTTGACCCAGCTATCTACTTGGGTACCTATGTATTTGCAGTTTGTAACCCCATCAATTGTAATAAAATTTAATTAAATACAGTTAATAATTTTTAGATATTTATTGTGACAAATTCTAATTTATAATATATTTTGTTAATTATAATACACTTTACTAATTTATAAAAAACTATATTATTTATTAATTATAACTTTTATTAAAATCTTGGTACTTTTTATTTAATTTCCCCCTAACTATATTAAGACACTTATTTTTTAGTAATATTTATAATATTTTATTAATTTTAAAAATAATAATAATTTATTCTCATTTATTTAAAAAATAATTTTATATTTTATATTTTTATTATTTTCCTTGTATTTTCATCAATTTTTTCAAAATTATAACTAATATTTATTATTTTTTATTATTTTTTATTACATTAATTATTTTATTCCTCTATTATAAATTTTTATTTTTTATAGTTCTGTAATACTTTTTTAGTCTTTATAAATATATAATAAATTTTTATTGATTTGAAATAATATTTATTATCTAATTAGATTTTTAAAACATACAAATAAATTTTTTTAATAAGTTTAATTAATATAAATTAATTTTTAATAATATATATTATTATTATTATTTCTGAAGTAAACTATTTTCATAATAATTACAAAATATATTTTTCCACAGGTGTTATAGCATTATTGTAACAGGTACTATAACGACGCTATAGTACTGTAGCAGTGTAGGTACTATAGTAGTGTACTATAGAAGTAGTATTATTCATCCTCATTAGGATTTCAGGCCACTGGGACTTTGGGCCATCAAGGAGGCTATGACGCAGGCATGACGTACTGGTGTTGATGCATACATGATGCAAGATGAGCCTTCGGGGCATCTAATGGTGGGCCTATGGGCCATGTAATGGGATTCATGCCCATTGGGCCTTTGGGCCAAAAATATATAATGTAATAAAGTGGCTAGATGGGTGGTTTATCCCTTAGGGGGCTATGACATGTCTTTCAGGTCTGTGTGTGTGTAGTGTGTGTGTGTATGTGTGTGTGTGTGTTTGAATGTAATTGTACCCCCAAGCTCCTAATATAGTGTATAAATTTATAATATTTAAAGATTATTCATTTTTATTTATTATTATTTGAATTAAATTATTTATATTAAATTATTATATTACTAATATTTTTTCATGATTATAACTAACATTTATAATTTTAAATAAATTTTTTATTACCAAACTAAATTTTAGTAATTTATTATAAATTATTATTTATTATAATCATATAATTTTTATTCATAATTTTTATTTAATAAAAATATATAATATTTTTATTCTTAATTGATTTAAATTAAATAAAATAATTTAAAAATTATTACTCATTATTAATTAAAATTTTAAATTAAAAAATTATTACAAACAACAAATTTTAATTATACTAATATATTTTTATTTTTTATTACAAATACTAATAAATTAAATAATTAACAATATACTAATTAAATAAAAACTATTAATAACATTACATGAAATAATAAAAACATGAAATTAATATCTATTAAAAAAAGTTTAGAAAAATACCTACAAACCGATGCTTTGATCACTAGTAATTTATTTTTAATCTATACAGAAATTTTTGTATAGGAGTAGAATATGATAAGAGACATAAAAATTGTGTAAAATAAGGTGGAGGGGAAGAGGAGGGGAAGAGGTGCGCATAGAATTGAGTGGGTGTGTGTGTAGAATTGAGGGAGGGTCCCCACTATAAATATATATTTTTCATAGATTTTTTATATGGGACTTATCAAACACAAAAAGGTTGTCGCTTGAATAATTTGTGATAAAACCATTTTTTTATGGGATTTTGCGATAGATGTCTTATCCATCAAAAAAATAGTTGTCATAAATATATCTCCCACTTATCTTAATATTATTTATGATGTAATATATCAATCACAAATAATCGGATGCTTATCTATTTGTGATGGACTACATAGTCTGTCGTAAATAGTTCCTTCTTGTGGACTTATTTACAAAGGAATGTAAATTCTATCACAAATAATTCCTTCACATAGAATTATTTGTAACAAAGTGTGTATTATATCACAAATGGTTTCTTTTCACAATCCTATATGCGATAGGATGATTATTATATTGGAAATAGTTCATTTGTGTAGAGGATAATTTCAATGGGAATATGAATTTGATAGTAAATAAGTCTTCCCTGCCAATGTGTGTGCATTGGTACCAAAACTATGCATGAACAACTTTTAATCTATCACATATAGATATTACTTAAAAATTATTTACAACAAACTGAATTTTTCATCATAATAATCCATTTTGAGAAACCTTTTTTTATGGACCATAAGTTCATCACAACCCATCATGAAAGATGATTTTTTGTAGTGAGGGCCTCAAATAAAACTACGCCTCCAGCCCTCCCTCTCATCTCCTCTCCTAGAAAACAAAATCTATCATAAATAAACCAGCCTAGAATAACTCCTTATGTCAATGAAATATCTTGGCATCTTAATGAAGGATTTGGATTATTTTATTTATTGTAAAAACATTAGTGGTCTTGTTAGAAAGCAATGTAATAAATCTTACTTGGATTTATTATCATCCAATCAGTGAAATTTTTTGTTTTATTTACTAACAAAACATGTCAGTGTTGGTGTTGGATCTATTGAAACTAATGTAAAATAGATCTAGTAAGAAATTTGGATAATTCTAGTTGTTTCAAGATTTATGAAAGTAGATTAAGAAATGTAAAATGTTCCAAAAAAATTAAAGGATTTTGATGTTCTATAAGTTTTTTTGAAGGATAATAAGTTATTATAAAGGATATAATTGGTTTTGTAATAGGATATAAATGTTTCTATCTAAAGGACATAAATCACATTGTGGACCACTAGGTCACATCATGGGATAGGATTCAGGGAAATTGAAAAATTCATGGACTACTCTGATGACCGCAAGGGTCATTCCATAAGTGTTACTCAATAAGATTCATTTCATGATAGTCATTGGAAAACCTGGTATAAGTAATAGTCACATTGTGACATTATTGGTCATATTATGACCTACCTAAGATAGTAAATATGATTTCAAGAAGGTGGTTTCAGAAGGAGTAATGCACTATAAATGGAGGTCATGAGTTTTATGCCTTGATCTGTTTTTTCATTTGTTCCATAGATGTTTGCATCATGAACTGAATTATTTTTTAATTGAAAAAATATCAATGTTATTCAATACGTGTAGTTTTTATTGAAGAGGTGAGGAGAGTACGTATGATTTTTTCCATTTTTTGTTTCATAGAGAAGAAATTTTCATATCGTAAAGGTTTTTGCTTATCCATGAAGGTGGTCGAGTTTGGTTTTATGTAACTATTCATATAAAGGTCAAACCATGGAGAGAGAATCATGACGTGGGAGATCAATGTGCAGATTCAATTTTTCATGGTAAATATGAGGACACACCATAAAGGGGTGATTCATGTCATGGTGTATGAAACAAAGAATTGAATTTTTTTGTGGATATAAGCCTAGAATTTTAGAGGAAACTTTTTACACACCATGAATAGGAGTTCCACACTATAGGAATTATAAATCTTGAGTTTGAGGATTGAAAGGGAATTCATGGTCTCACCATGACTATAGTAGTATTTTTGTGAAGCTATCAATTCAGTAGAATTTAATAATTTAATGTATTATATTTTATGTGGAAATTTTTTGGATTTAATAGGTGATATTGAGTTTCAATTGAATGAGATGTTTATATGATGTTGAATTGAATTTGAAGAGAATTTTATGGATTTATTTTCCCTAAAATCTATGAAGACTATAAGATCTTCATAAATGAAAACATAGAGAATCTCTCTTAAATTAGAGAGATGGATTTTTGGAAGGATGGAATTATATATGTATCTATCTCCATAAATATTAGATATTTATACTATGTAATGTAGTGAAATATATTGAAATATCTGGTTGATATTGATAGATATTTCATTAACACATATAAACCTCTAAGAGATAAATTTTAGAAGGAAATAGAAGTAGGAATTACATATTGGTGGTGGAAATAAGTGATGGAAGAATTGGAACTCCCTGAAGAATATTTCAATGAGGAAATAGTTTACATGATGACACACGGATAGAAGATGATGTGGTTCATGGTGTTGTTCACAATTAATCTATGAAGGAGTAGTGTTTGGTTCAAATGTGTTATCTACACTTTCTTCATCTACAACATTGGCGATTCATTGATTTTGATTGTATACCAAAGGGGTAATCCATTCTTATAGAAGTGATTAGTGAGAGAGAAAGTGAGGTATATAATCCTTGGGAAGTAGTGATCTATCACAAACCATTATAATAAGAGTGTATAACTAAAATTCCCCACCAAACATTTTGTTTAGTAGATTCTAGTTCATCAAAACAATTATCATTTTCATTCTCGTTATATTAGCTCAATGTGGTTGAACTAATTAAAAACCCTTAGGTCATGCATTCTTGATTGTATCAATTTTTCATGAAATAAATAGTGTTTTTTTGTTAAGTGTAATTTAACAAACAAGTTAAGGGATAATGACTATAGAGGTAACAATCATATCATCATTATAAGAAATACTAAATGTTGAACCTACTGATTTTAAGGTCAATATCATCTTTGGTAGTGAGAGTTTGAGAAAAAATATTTTGATTGAAAAAGTTTTACACCCTGATTCACCCCTCCCCCCCACCCCCTACAGGGTATATCTCACTTTTTTCCCTTATTGTATTAACAAAAACATTACAGTAAAACATGAATTAGGAGGTGAAGTCTAGATAAAGGATGTGTAGATGTTGTAGACCAAATAATAGGTTCGATAATTCAAACCATGTAACAACTAAACCAAAATGTGACAATTACTGATATGTCATGAAGTAATAACCACATATCTATCAAATATATGAGAGGAAATAAATTTTAACAAACAAAAAAACTAGTGTATACAGATGTACATTAAATCATGATGATCAATGATTATGAGATAACTAGCAGAGGTAAAATGTAGTAAGGACAACACTACTGGGAGAAATATATATATATATATATATATATATATATGAATGTCTATGTATATAAAATTTAATATGTTGTAGTGTAAGGGTAAAATAGGATATAAATAAGGGTTCCAAACAAGAAAGGAATATGTAAAGGTAAATAAACACTCAATATGCGTAAGTGTGCGAAGATATAAGAGTACCAACATGTAAAAGTATTGATATATAAGAGTAAAAAATATCATTTTAATCACATAAAAAAATTATTACAAATCTTCAACTTTGTATTAAAAATTATTTTTCATGATAGTGTTCTCAAAACCTATATTATTAAACTGGAACTATATTCGTCAAACCTAAACCATCATAAACTTTTATAATGGAATGACCTTGGTCAAACTATCTATTATGTTAATTGTAATATGTATCTTATTTAAACACACCATCCCAATCTCAATAACTTTACTAAGAAAATGTACCCTAATGTATATATGCTTCGACCTACCATGGAAAACTTTTTTTAGAAAAATGTAAGTCAAAATAACTATTCTAATACACATAAATGTTCATAAAAGATAAATAAATTTAATTTATCAAATATTTTAACCAAATATCCTCTTTAAAAAATTCATTAAATCAATTTATTTTTCCTCAATAGTGGACAAGGAAATAATTAACTGTATATTTGAATTTCACACACAAAATCCACCACAGGAAAGAAAGACATATCATGTAACAAAATTTTCATGTATAAACTTAAGTAACATAATTATAATAAAAATATCCCACTATATCATTACAATAGTTGTTATTATTTCCAAAACTAATTCATAGATCAGAAGACATGAAAACATTCCTCAAGAACCATTTTAATGCATACTAATGGGGTTTCCTTGAGTTACTAATAAACATTATTAAAATCACAAATAACAAAGGTAATATCCATTATTAAGGATGTCATGGAATACATACTATAGTGACCAGAACTTTACATATAGAAATATTACATCTTATTAGATGAATATTCAATACATAACATTATGATCTATGCTAGAATAGTAAATATTTAGTATATTTGGAATCTTGGATATATAAAAAATTAGTACATAAAATATTTACGATGTCTCCCACTACATTCTTCATAACCAAAACCTTTATTAAATACATCTTACTTAAAAATATTCTTCATAACCTGGAGAAAAGGAAACATAAGAAAGGGTGAGCTTATATTCTTAGTAAGGGTAATCATTAGTGATATTAACCAATAATCATATGAAATCATAAGATAAGAGTAAGGGTATTAGAACATGATCAAAAATTATAATAATAATACCCAATCAGTTAAAGATCCTTAATCTTGATTCATGGAATAAGGTTTCCAAATCAAAAGATAGAATACATAAGAGTATGAATCATAAATAATCAATCTTGATCCATGAGAACATATCTTAAGAATAAGTTATAAGTTTTTTAAATATAAATAATAATTGAAAATAATTTATTTAGTCAAGTATCACTATCAAGGCTATCATAGTGGATTGGATTCACTCTATATTCCATCATTTCTCTATTTAAGTTCCACTCCCAAGACTTTCATATTGGACAGAATCCCTTACTAAATTGGGTTCACTCCCCATTCAAATTCATATTATCTCACAAGATGTCCAAATTTACCCAATTCATTGGTTGTATTTATAATTTTGGGCCCACCTATCACATAATTAAAATCATATATAATTGTACCATAAGATCATAAAACATTAATCATATCATCATATCAAAACACATGGAAAGAAAACAAGTTTCATAAGCATTTCACCATTTCATCATAGCATAACCCAGGGGAAATAAAGGTGTTTTGTAAAATTATCATAATAATAATCATATAACATCCATATAAATAATAATTATGGTATAATTGGATCATATCCCTAGTAAATCATAATTAATATTAAAGGATGTTATCATAATTAAAAATTCCTTTAAAATATCATTGAAATATTTATTGAGAAAAATACCCCTTTAATTTTGAAACAACTTATTTAAAATAAAAATATTTCCATAATATTAAGGAAAAAATTTTATATAAAAAAAATAATGGAAAATTCAAAATTAAACTGTAAATTATTGAGTGTTCATTATGGTAAGAAATTTCATTCATGTAGTAACCATTAAAAGAAATATTTTGTTCACACCTTCAGTAAAAAGTGCCTCTTTTAGAAAATGAAAAGAAGATTATTTTTAAAACTTTTTTTTAATTTAAATCATAGGTAAAATATAATATAAAAATAATTGAATAATAGTAAAAAAATCTTGAAAAATTTTTAGAAAACATGTATATGGAAGAAAACGTTTTTATATTAAGGGAAATAAGGTATTCTTTTATTAAAAAAACTTCTAACCCATTTTGATTGCCTAAGAGATTGAAATGGTAAAAAAATGTTAAATAACCATAAATAATAAAATTATAAGAAAAATAAATGGGTTTATGAAATAAGGATCATATAATTTCATCAATGGAAATTCAATCATAAACAATCCCGATTAAAATTGGATTGAAACATAAACCCCTTACTACTTTGGTAAAATTTGAATCATAATCCCCTTGAACGAAATAACATCAAATTAAACATTAAATGCCATGTATATAAAGATATACATGACATAACATATCAAAGTGGTATTATATACCCCACATTAAAGAAATAATTGGTGAATATAGCATATGTTTCATAGAAATAAAAGTGAGATGGAAAACCCTTACCTTGATTTGTAAGTTCTCTAACCTACTGTATAATAAATTTAAATTTATTATAATTCTATAAAATAACCATGTAAATAATTATAATACCATATATTATCCCATTATTAAATTTAAATACCCATTTATTAAAAATTATTTATGAAAATCATCTTTTCTGGGTGCTAATGTTTTGTTTTTCATGAAAGTTTTGGTTTGATGGTTATAGTCCTTGTACATTGATGATTGATCCATAATATCTAGAATGTTAATAATGAAATTCATATCATATTTATTCATTATATACAATTTTATAACCATTCATATTAAATATTGATAAAAAATAATTATATCACTTTATGGAGACGGTAGTCCATACGTACACTCGAGTGATTTTTACACTTTTAGATGGTTGGAAAAAATGAAAGGTAAATAAAAATTAACATTTAATGGATCATTTTTATATAATTTATTTTATATATATTAATTTAATTAATCCTTATTACCATCTATTTATAATGAAAATAAAAAAATAATCACATCGCTTCATGGAATTGGTAGTCCACAAGTATGCACGGGCAACATTATCATTTTCTAAAAGATGGAAAGGAAAAAAGGTAGATAATATCTTAAAATTACATAAGAATAATTATATCATGAATATAATATAAAAAATTAAATCCATAATGATAAAAAATATGAATTATGGTGATTTAAAATGAATCATATCACTATGTGGAGGCGGTATTCCACACCTACGCAAGAGTGATACTTTCATTTCACATTTGATGAAAAGTGGGGGGATAATAGTGGTTATATAGTTATAATAAATTTCCAGTATATTTATTATACTTAATTGATTATTTTATGATAAATACCATAAATTTAAATAATTTAGATTAATAAATAACTTGAAAAAGTTTGGGTAATACGATTACCTCTTCTTCAGTAGACCTCATTTAGATCCATGATTAAGGACCATTAGAATGGTATTTTAAGAATTAAAACACATATAATTTCTACATATGGAATTTTAGAAACTAATTGGTAGTTTTTGGTCAATATATGAGGCTCAAATTGGTTTAAAGAATAGATATATGGGGTGTCCTTTTATAAGTGGGGGAAGGGACACTAATTGAATTTTACAGAGTGATATATTACTAAGTCATATTCATGGAAAAGAGTCCTATAAATATTTAAATTTTGATAATAAGGTGATAAAGGTAAAAATATATTCCTAAAATAATAATTTTGATGAAATGTTTTGGCCTTATCACTTAGTTCTAACTTCAGTTAACCCGATTTACCTTTTTACCGCGGCGACAAATTTTTACTGTTTTTACTATTCATTGTGACCAAAAATTAAGTTGAAAATATTTATTTATATTAATTATGATGATTAAAAATATTAAATACATTTTAATATATTTATTTTTTATATTTTTTAGAATTGAATTTCAAATTAGCGTGAAAAAATCAATAAAAATCTGTTTTAGAAAAATGATTTCTGAAGCATAAAATAGAATTTACTTCCATTTCATGACATGTAAAAACAAAAAAAATGAATGTTAAAATGTATTGTTTAATATATAATCTATAAATTTCATTAAAGACGTTAATAAATAGAGATTAATTTATTTTATTAAGATAAAACACATTGTATGCATAAAAATAGTTTTTAGAAAAAATGTGTTTTAAGGCTAAAATTAAATTATTACAAAATAAAGTATAATGATGATTAGTATGTAATTAAATATATTATTTATAATTTAAAGAATATTATTTTACTTTTATACAAATTTAAAAACATAATGGTACTTTTAATTGAAAATAAATTATAGTTTTTACAAAAATCGATATTTTTCACTATTCACTGAAAAATAAATCTTTTAATTTTTTTAAATTTTCCATAAGATAATTTTGATATTCTAATTTTAAAAATGATATTAATTTCCTAAAATAAAATATCTAAAAATGGTAAAATTAATTATAATTTCAGTGTAAAAATTAAATAAAAACTTCTTTTGAAGAAAACATATTTTAAAAGCATAAAATGACTTTACTGAAAATTAAGTACTTAATTATTATGAATTAATAAATACATTTTAATTATTTAAAAATATTATAAATAATTTTCATAAGGTATTTATTACTATCAATGCCATCCAATTCAATGACTATTTTATATTAGTCATATTTAAATAATATTATTTTTATTGTATATCTCAATTTACCTAAGGCTCGATATTGAATATAAACTATGCTATTAAGAATATTATTGTTTTAAAACAAATTTTTAGGGTGTTAAATTATCCCCTTATCCCTTAAATAAATTACACCCTCACAATTTTTATCTTGGTAATAAAGGGTTCAATATTTAAAAATATCATTGTTGAAAAGCCAAATTTTACAAAGGGATTAAAAAAATTTCTTTCAAAAGGGAGGTGGGAAACATAAAGAATTCCTTAAAAACATATAATCAGGTTCTCAAATAAGTGGAAAATTAGTAGGAAGTTAAAATATGGACATGGAGGAAAAATATAATGTAAAAAGAGTAATATAGAGTGATATATAACATGGTCACGTGAAATTTAATAACTAAAAGACCATAAATCAGTGAGCGGTGAAAATGAACATCAGATCATTAGATATAATTGTAAAAAGAAAAAGAATTATTTTCAAGGTCCTTTTTCCAAGATTTAAGGTATTATTTTAATATACAGAAGATAAAAATATAAAATATACTTACTTTATTTCACTCTATTTCATATTTTAATCATTTGGTTGTACTTAGTCAATTTTCACTTCTATCTCATCTTCTACTCCATGTAATGAATATTTAATATGAATTATTTATGCCTGAAGCACTAAAATTAAATTTTATCATATAATAATATCAATAAAATAATTAAAAGTAATTCCTTTTGTCCCTATATATTTACCCAAACCGAAATGGTTAGCACAAGTTATCAAATATTGATAAATATTCATATGATGAAATAATACATTAATTTATAAAACCTATAAAATAAGATCCAAAGTTCAACTTAAACCATTTCATAAATATTTAACCTTAAAAATCCTCTAAAATATGTTTTACCAAATTCAAAACCCAATAAAATCTAAAATATTTGATCACTTGTTTTTTTCCTAGATTAACTTTAACATTTATCCCCAAACAACATAAAGTATCTCATAACATCACACACAAAGTACATGAGTATCATGATCATATATTATTTTAAGGCATGACAATCTATTAAAAAATAACCCAAATCACAATAAAACATAAATGGAAACATAAATTCTTCTTAATATTAACTCTATCCTTATTCCTTAAATAAAATCTTAGACAATTTAATATAGTCCATAAATCCAAAAAAGCAATAAAATTCATCATAAATCACTTTTTCATCAATTCTATAATCATTTTCAAGGTCTCCAATACTATTTAATTTACTTTATCAATATAAATCATCTTATTATCCCAAATAAACATTATTATCTCAAGATCAAGCATATATTAAGAGTTATCTTTCCCTTAATCATGTATTCTCAAAAAATATTACCTTACCACTAAATCAATTTTCTTGGTTATTGATAGCATTTGATATATTCTTGAAAATAGTTAATGAAAAAAAACTATAGAATGATGCTTATTTTTTCATGATTATTATAACTAGAATATCATTTATAAAACACTTCTATGACATGATTCTTGAATCTCAAAACATAAACACTTCAATACTTCCCCTTCTTTCTTAAACCATTAACCTAGATTCATCAACTTATTCTTTAATAAATGTTTCCTACAATATAAAATATGAATCATGTATTAAGATTAATCAACCTTAATTTAATCACTCCTATTAATTTTAAAATAAGAAGTACTGTTAAAATAACACATACCTTTTATATTTCATTTATAATTTCTTTATCATTACTAGTAAAACATTTACTCGTATAACCTTACTGATCCTCTTCTCAAGATCCCCCTATAAGGGATCAATTTTCATAATTCTAATAATTTTCACACTTAAAACATTAAACCATCAATGATAACTTGTGAAAAAAATTATTCTGAATATTTCATTGACCAAAATTTTCACTTTTCATTGGAAATTACATTCTCTATGTCCTTATTTTCTACACCCAAAACATCTCCTCGTTCCTTTGATACATTTTCCTGGGTTATTCTTTCGACATTATTAACATATAGGAATTTGAATCATTTTTCCTCCATGGGCTTCATGAAAATCCATTTTTATCTTATTTGGTTCATCCATAAACTCACCTATGTTCAGGTTTTCAATCATATTTTGGGATATGTGGTTAGGCATGATCATAAGGTTTCACATTCCATCCCCCATTTAAATTTTTAAATCATGGGGAAAATCAATACATATTTCTTCATATTCATAGTTAACACAATTACTTTTATTTATAGAAATTGACTAAAACTAAAGAACGTAGTGTAAGAAACAATAATCATAGTGACTTATTATATAATCAGGAAAAATTATTCATAGGATATCTAAATCATGGAACCTTTTTTCAATATATGACACCTTAGGTTTAACCTAGGTCATATATGGTTTATATTTATTCAAATACTTCAAAATTTATTTTAAATTAAATGTGAATTAACCTAAGAATATCCACCGGTATTTTCTAAAAAGGTGTACAGTCTTAGGTCCACTCATTATTAACCAATGATGATTGATTTAATACCTAATCATTCTCTTTTGGAGTTATTACCCCTAAGTGTATTTGTTCCATAGATGTATCCACCTACTAATATCGATATAGGGATATATTTTATAGGAAAACCCCACTACTTTCTTTAACATAAATTATGAAATTCTCTTATACTTAGTCTTATCCTAATTTTTATCACTAAATTTTATTCATCCTAGTTTTCAAATATAGCTAAACCCTACTCTGATATTGTAACGCCCCAACTTGAACCACTGGGTTCAAGCCAAAGAGTCACATAACCTCATGTGTGCCTCCCCATATTCAAGGGGACTCCAACAAGTAGCGAGGGTAAAATTCCATTACTATAGAGACTATACCCTTAGTATCATGTCCTTTAAAAAATAATAATATAATAGAATATAATAAAATATAAGAATTATAGTAAACATTCAGAACTATGTGGATGGTATACCAGTCATACAAATAAGTAAACAGGGCTCCCATTGTGCCAAGAAAAACCCAAGTATAAGTGAAATAATATAAAAAATAGAAGTATCCTTTGGATTATCTCTCAAAAACACTCCCAATTCTATTCTCCTCATCTCAGCCATCTACTATGGGCCCCTTTCTCTTATGTCCCTATTCATGAAGTCTACATGCACATCAAAATGACCATGCAGGGTGTGATTAATAAAACCTAATAGGAAACCACAAATGTGTCCTTAACAAGTTTTCACATGTATAATTAGTTAATTTCATAATAATAATAAATGAAAAAGAAATTATAAAAAATAAAATAATGTACAGAGAGTTCATGCACTAACCAAGTGGCTATAAACCCTTGGTCATGCCTACTTCAGATACATGCTAGGAATATGATTAAGGGTCGTCAGAAAAGATTTAGAATGAGACACGAGGATGGAGAGATGTCACTCAATGTTCACAAGTAATTGATTGGACATTATTCTTGGCATCCTCAAGGAATTGAGTACCAGTACATCCCTTGGTATCCTTAAGGCATCGATCTATGTATGGTCTACAAGGTTATCATTATCTTACCTCGTATGCGGGTCCATCATTGTCATAATCACTTGTCTTATAGGATCCCTCTCTAAGGGTAAACAAACCATGATGGTCCTCCTGTCATGGATACCAAGGAGAAAAAAACAAATGCATGATAACACCCAATAGGGAAGAGCATGATAAAACCTGAATAGCATTACACCATGAGAAATATAATAGCATAATATAATAATATCTTAATCAACATCAAGAATGGTAACAAGCTACTCTAATAATTATCATGCAAACAAAGATCTTGTATGGGTATCACAACAACACACACACATACCCATAAACAATTACCATTAGTCAATAACACAAAACATGAAAACACATGAATCGTACCATGTAAAAAAGTTTATAAGAGAACCCCAAATAGTAAGGAACTTCCTACCTCAAAGTTTTTGATGAAGAACTCAAAATTTTTTCAAGGATTGAATAATTAACAAGTCACATAATGATGAATAATGGATTATATGTTAAGGATGAATAGATCTTATTCTATTTCATCAAGGAATATATTTAAAATGGATACTCAAGAGAATCCTATGTCAAGAACATCATTCTAGATTAAATACCTTAAGGTTTTTGTCAGTGGGATCAATTCTAAGGTATGTTAAGGAAGAAACGCCAAAATAAATGAATATATCATCAACCAAAGAACATATTTTGAATTTTTTGTTGATTCTAGAAGAGGCGCTAGAGACTATCCAATTAACATTGATACCTCATGAATCTTTCAACAAAAAATAGATTCAAGATAAGAATCAAGAATAAGAATATATCATGATGATATTTTAAAATAATATTACCTATAAACATCACTTTTCATGAAAAATTTATCTCTATTAGATGAGATGTCATTAACACATTATTTAAATCACTATTCTACCATTAATTCATCAATGAATTAAGGTTCTATCAATGATCCACTATCAAGAAGAGGTTTAAGAATATGATTCATCAGCATGTAAAAATTGAATGTTTTATATCGAAGTTAGATCTTAGTTTGATCAATAAACTATGTCAAATTCCTATATCCACCACTGATCTATGTAAAAAAGAATAATCCATCACTGGGTCATCAAGAAAAACACAGATCCATGCACATATCTCAAGGAGGAGGAAGTATTTTTCATGGATCTAGAGGAAAAACTCACCATTATTTCTTTTTGGATTAGTCAAAGGTTGGAGAGACAAGGGGAGAAATATTATAGAGTATAAGGACCAATGGGGAGCTCTCAAAATTAAATTAGTCCCAATAGGTTTATAATTGTACATTAGTTAAGGTGGATAAATTTTGTGAAATTAAAACATGTGTGGTGCATTTAATACACCCATGGACTGGGTATTCCAACTACTCGGTGGGACTCACTAACTGGGCAGTTATCGGCCACTAGTTGGTTAGTGGGCCAAGTAGAACTGCATGGGTTCTACTAGTACCATTGGTTGGCTAGTGGGTTCTTCAAGTCTATATAGGCCTACTAGAATCCCACTGGCTGGTTAGTGGGTTTCCACTAGTGATCCAGTGGTTTCCTTCCTACCACCACATGACTTATCCCTTACCCAACTCTTCCACCTTTAAAACCAAGACCCTAATTCACTTAAAATTGGCCTCTAAACATACCATTATAGAGAATAACTAAAAGATAAATGCAGAATTTATAACCTTTAACACCTATTACATTAAAAAAGTGAATATGCTATAATTATACCACTCACATACTTCTCATCCCTAAGAAGTATATTCAATTGTTCTTCTCAAACAATGTAGGCCACTGATCCCGAACACTAGCTTCTCACTCCCAAGTATCCTCCTAGATACAAACATGATTCCATAGAATGTAGATAAGTGGTACCATCTTTTATCAAATAAATTTATTTATTTAGTCTATAATATACAGCAGGCACTCCATGTATGATGTTTCATTCCCCAATTCAACATCCTCATAATAGATGACATTCATATGATTGATTAAGTGCCATAGGAGTCGTGATACATGAAATAAATCATGCATACCTCAGTATTGATAAGGAAGACTTAGACGATACACCATTGTACCAACCCAATCAGTGATCTCAAAATGTCCAACATAGCATGATGCTAGTTTACACTACTTCTTCAAACATCATTGGCCCAATTATAGAGTCACTCTTATAAAGACATGATCACCTATAGAAAAATCCAATGGTCTATTCTTATGGTTAGAATATGAATTTTTCCAAAACTGATCTACAATCCACATCTTCTTAATTAGTTGCACTCTCTTGGATGTCTCATATACCATCTTGGGTCCCATAATTACTAAATCATTAGCCTTGTGTTGACTAATCAATGAATGAAATGGTCTTCCATATAGAGACTCATAAGGTGTAATATTATTTAATCTCTGAAAATTTTATTTTTTGTGAATTCAAACATGGATAGGTGATCATCCTAATCTCCATAAAATTTTAGGTCATAATCCCAAAGAATATCCTCTAGTATGTGAATTTTCTACTTGGACTATCTATTAGTCTAGGGATGGTACACTATGCTCAATCTTAGCTAATTAACTAAGTCCTTATACAATTATTTCCAAAACTTTTAAGTGAAACATGAATATTTTTTTAATACAATTCTCAAGGTAAAACCATGTAATAATATCATCTCATGAATATATAACATTCTTATATTTTCTACAAAGTGAATCTCAAGAATTAGTAAGAAATGAGAAACTTTCATCAAATGATCGACAATTTCCCAGATAGAATCACAACTCCTCGGGGTCCTGGGTAACCCCATAAAAAAGTTCATCATGATATCCTACCAATTATATAACATATTAGAAAGTGGATGGAGTAAACTACTAGGATATTGGTGCTTAACCTTTACCCTTTGGTGAGTAAGGCATCGAGGAAAAACTAGAATGTCCCTCTTTATCCCTGGCCACCAGAACCACCTCCTGAAGTTAGGGTAAATCTTTTTCACACTAGGATGTACCTACCACTTATAGGTTTGAAAGTATCTTATAAAATCTACCCTAATGGAAAAAGGGACTAAAAATCTCTCATATATGATGATCACATCTTCATTTTCAAATTACCACCCACATATTAGGTCACCTCTAGCTAACTATTCTTGCATCACAACACACTCTGGGACAACATCTTTTCCAACCTTCACACAGTCTACTAAAAAATATGGGACGACCAACTGATCACATTTCATTGATCCCTGATCCTTGGAGACATCCAAACTATAGTTAGTCAACACATTCATCAGGTACCAATATTCCTCAAAAGGCCATTAAACAAGCTCCTGAGCTACCTACATCTTATGGATAAGAGAATCTGCAGTGATGAAACCTTTATTGGGTACATAATCTATCTCAAAGTGGAACATGATTAGATACTCTATTGATCACCTCTGACTCAATTTTGGGACCTATTGTGTGAAGATATAACAAAGTCTCTTATGGTTAGTATAAACAAAAAACCTCTCAAAAGAAAGAAATTTTCACCAACATTTCAAATCATGAAACATAGATACTTGATCCAAGTTATTATTAGGACAATTCCTCTCTTGGGGTTGCAGTTGACATGACTCATAAAATACTACCCACTCACTCTGAATCAGTACTTCTCCAAAAACAACACATGATGCATCATAGTATACAATATAATCGATCCATGGGTCAGGATGAATCAACACTGGAGTTGTATTCAACCTTCTATTCATCTAAATAAGTTACTATTCACACTAGTACGGCCATTGGAACTTTAATCCTTTCTTCATCGGTTCTATAGTGGGTGCTGATAGATAAGGTAAGTCCTAGATAAAACAATGGTAGTATATTTCTAAACATAGAAAGCTCCTGATTTTAAACATTTTCCACGTATGTTTCCAAAAAAACACTACATCCACTTTCTCTAGGTCCATGGATATACCTGACTCAAAAACCACATGCTCTAGGAATTTCACCTCCTGAATCCAAATTTTACACTTCGACGACTTTTCATAACGTCTATTTCCTTATAGAGTACTCAATACTATCTT
This sequence comes from Viscum album, assembly GCA_963277665.1. Taxonomy (NCBI): domain Eukaryota; kingdom Viridiplantae; phylum Streptophyta; class Magnoliopsida; order Santalales; family Viscaceae; genus Viscum; species Viscum album. The sequence continues at coordinate 940,238,178 of OY728150.1, forward strand.
ATTATCTTTGGTATAATGATCTATGGTTGGTGAGTATATGAGGATATAATCAATAAAAGCTATAATAAATGAGTCTAGATAAGGGTGGAAGATCTTTTTTATGGGATACATGAATTACTACTACTAACATCATATTTTATTTCCACTAAAAGAGTCTAAAAAATACAAAAACCACCACAAGGGAAGATTGAAATCTAGAATTAGAGAGTATGGAAGTAATGAAGACCTAGTGTGTAACACTCCACAAGATTTACCCCCTCTACTGTAAGATTATTCATGATGGGGAAACAAAAAACCCACTCATTATTCCGCACTTTTGAGGCCAAGAAATATGCAACCTTATTACCATCCCTCTAGAAAACTAGCACCTTGCTCATACTGTCCATCAGTTCCTGAGAATACCCTGAGCTCTATCCAGACTGCGTGCACCCACACCCCTCCATAGAAAAGGTTATCAGAATTATACTCCCTTTGGTTTCTATTAAACTAACATCAGGACATGGTGGGGATGACAAGATTTTTGATATTATCCTCAGTTGGTAATGTAAGGTTCTGGATACACCACAAGATAAAATTATACTTAACTAGGACCTCTTTACACCACAATATATCACCCCACCTATCCTCAATCTTGGGAACCAGTGAAACCCTCCTGAAATCATTCACTATAAAGCCCCTTGAAGAATATGTAGTAAAAAACACCTACATTGATCATTATTCAGGTCAATCAGATCAAATAATTCCCAATTTTTCTTATCCCAGGTTTCATTGGTAAAAGTTGGGTGCGAGGAATCACTTCTGAACGAGATGTTGGGGACTGGATAGCTTGGAAATCCGAACCTCGAACCCACCCAATTGTGGTACCAATAAGATATATCCGCTCTTTTGACAATCCAGTAGGTATGATTTTCGTCAATCCAAATGACATCACCAAGTACTCATATAGATCATATATTCTCCAAAACACAGTCTTCATGATGTCATCTTCTCTGACCAATAACTGGTGATATCCTAATCAAAGATCAATTTTAGAGAATCATCAGGCTTACTATAACTAATAAAAGATATCATTGATCTTGGGAAAAAGATCTCTATTATTTATCATCACCTGGTTCATATTTTGGTAATCTATGTAGATTTGAAGACTAACATACGCCTTATTGATGAAAAATATAGGTTCACCCCATGGTGAATTACTTGTACTGATAAATACCTTCTAATTAATTCCCTTGAGCTACACTTTGATCTCATTTAACTCGTCTAATACCATGCGATAAGGGGGTATTGAAATGATATTTTTACCTAACATGGGCTCTATCTCAAATTTAAATCCTATATCAAGATAAATACTTAAAACTACATCTAAGAATAAGTCTTAAAAGAGATCCAAAATTGGGGGGAAAGATAATGGGGTTGTCATTGATCATTCTTATAGAATCCTAATACTTTTATGCATATTATTCAATGATCTTTAACCTAAACATCCAATAGTTACAACCCAAATATTATGATTCATAGTGTTTTTGGATGACTAGATTCATAATATATAAAAGTGATACTAAAATAAAACTACTTTATTTTATTCTCCATAATGAGCTCCCAAATCCTTTTGAGGTCCTAAAAAATTATAGGATAACTTGGGGAATATATAGACAAAAGGGGTGATATAAAAAATTCAATAAGGTAATAAAAATGATAGGTAAATGTAACATGTGAGTCAAAAGTATAACATGATATCATAAAAGAGAAGTCTCATGAATAATAATATGGAATAATAGCATAAATAACATGGTATCAAAAGATCATAGCATCATAGGAAATGTTGTGGCAATATATAATATGAAATAAACATGAGTCAAGGATAATTACCTAAACAATATCACATGGTGGAAAAAGTCCCATAATGGATTAGGTTTACTCTCTAATACCACACATGACTCCATATGAGGCCAAATATTTACCCAATGAATTGGAGTTCTATATAGGAACACCTATCATAACATGTTCATGATTTATGTTTTCCACAAAAAGGAAATAAAAAACAAGCCATAACATAATAATTATCCATGTAAATAAATGAGTTTCATAATATTGTCTCATATCATAATCAAATTATATTTCACAAAAAGGAATTTATTACACCATGAAAGGAAGGATGAATAAGATATCTATATATTTGAGATACATATATATATATAATTTATAATTTATCCATAGAATCAAAGGTTTTTATCATTGATGAAAATGTATTTAAAATATTACATGGAATATTTTTTGAGAAAAATACCCTTTTCACTTTGAAATCACTTACTTAAAATTTTAAAAAAAACAAAATATTATAGAAAAAATTTTAATTAAAAAACCATGGAAAATTATAATGTAATATTCAAATAATTGAGAGTTCATGATGGAGGTTAATTTTTTGCATTCCATATAATTTAAAAAACATTACTTTCACACTATTTTAAAAAGGTTAAAAATTACCTTATTCAAAAAATGATAAGAATATTTCATTAAAAATATTCTATAAAAAGTCCATCATTGGTAAAAATGACTTTAATAAATAATTTTGAAAATTTTGAAAACATTCTTGGAAACATTTTTATAAAACATGCATATGGAAGAAAATTCATTTTCAATTGAAAATTGAAATAAAATTGGCTTTCCATAAAATAATTTTCTCAAGATTTTTATGTAACAAATAGAGGAAAATAGAACTATTACTTAAAAATTTCATGAATAAATATAGGAGAAGAAAATATATTTTCTTTAAGATATAAAGATCAATAATTTAACTAATGGATACTTAAATATATACAATTCTTAATAATTATGAGATTGTAAATTAAACCCTTACTGCTTGGTAACATTTAAATAATAACCCCCGTGAAATATATAAATTCAAATGAAACTTTAAATACCATGAAGATAAATATATTCATGATATAATATATAAAATGGTCAGTATTTACACAATACAAAGTAAATAAGTGGTGAATTTGGTATATGTATCACAGAAGTAAAAGTGAGATGAGAAATCTCTCACCTTAAGTCCAAACCTATTGTGTATATGATTTATCTTCTATATAATAAAATTCTATCAATTATTTTTTTATTAAAAAACTTATTTCTTTAATCCATTACACTTAAACCATTTAATTCATTTATTTTAATGACATATTTAATTACTTGATCAGTTATGTCCACATCGGGTGTTTTGAGGACGTTCAGTTCATAAATTCAAAAAAAACATCGGTGTATTAATCATGGTCAAAGGGTTCATTATTCAATAATATAAATAATAATTATCATAAAATAATTATCTTTTTTATACATACTTTATACTTTTAAAACCAATAATTAAATATGGTTATGAAAAATTAACTATGTTACAATCATAGAGACGGTAGGTTGTACATACGCATGAGTAACATTTTCATTTTTTAATGACCAAGATAAAAATAAGGTAAGTGTTATTTTATCTTTAAATAATTATCAATACATTATAAATATCATATTATTTCTTCAAATAAACTTATATATACTATCCATTTTATGTGGTAATAAGAAACGAATTACATCACTTCGTGAGGTAGTAGTTTATCGTACACATGAATGACATTATCATTTTTAAATGGATGGTAAGGTAAGAAAGTATATTATATATTAAATTTAAATAATTATTAATATATAATTAATATCATATATAAAAAATATATCAATCATCATAAACATATGTGATATAATATGATGGAAAATGTATTACATCGGTTCGTGTGGTGGTATTCTGTCATACACACCAATGATGGTTTCATTTCCCATTTAATGAAAGAGTATATGGATGTAGGATATGATATTAACATCATAACATTTTATTATATGGTATATAATTATTTTATTATATCATAATTGTTAAATAATATTTGAATGAGGTGGAAGAATAAACGAAATAAAATGCATTGTTAAGAACAATACCTCTTCTTCAGAAAACCTCTTTAGGTTTGTAGAAAAATCCATCCATTGAGAGATTTATAATTAAAAAAAGATTATAGGACATGGTTATGGAAGTTATGAATTTATTTTGATGGTTATTTTGTGAAAAAAATGTTTTTTGTGAAGTGTTTAAAGGAGAGGATAGAGGTGAACTTTTAAAGGGGGGGAGGAGCAGTATTTTTGTAAATACCCAAAACTATTCAATAATGGGAAGTATTCCTCAAGGAAAGTGCCTAAAAAATTGAAAAATAAAGTGTTTTTGGAGATATAAGGCTGATAAAAATATACACTACTAAAAATAAACATGTTTTAAACACGTTAAACCCTTTACCTCTAAGGTTACTCAACTTTACTATTTTATTTTTTTACCACAATAACTTGTTTTTTTACTACTTTTAATACTCATTATGACCAGAAATTAAGTTGTTATTATTTTATTTGGATTAAAAATATGGAATTAATTCTATAAAATTAAATTCACAATGGTTTCATAATTTAATTAAAATAAAACCCGCAAGGGAGACTAAAAGCGGTTTTTTGAAAAACGAATTTTTCAAGGAAAATATGATTTTACATTAACTATATGACTAGTAATATTCATTATATTAATTCAATTAATTAATATATATATATAATACATACATTAAATTTAAATCGTTCATAATTATAGTTTATTTTAATTAATTAAAATGGAGAAACATTATTCACTTTAAAACAGTTATCATAAAAACGCATTTTTAAGACTAGAAATAAACTTATACAAAAAATATATCATAAATATGATTTAAATGTAATTAATTCAATTAAATATAACTAAATAATAATTATTTCACTCTAAATAAAATTAAAAGTGTAATGGTACTTTTAAATTACTTAATTTATTCAAAATAAATGATAGTTTTACTTAAATTGATATTTTTCACAACTTATAGAAAAATCAATATTTTCTAAAAAATACCAAAATTTCACCCTATGTTAATTTTGATAGGATAATTTAAAAAAATAATTTAATTATATAAAATAAATTTTCTAAATTTTCTATAAATTAATTATAATATTTTCTCATAAAAAGTAATAATAGTCATTTTTAAGAAAACATATTTTGGATGAATAAAATGACTTTAATAAAAATTGAGTGATTATTTACTTAGTATTTATCAAAAAAAGTATATTAAGTAGGATTTTTATATATATTTCATAGATTATTTAATCATATTCATACCCACGAGTTTAACAACTAGGTTATAATAGTTATATTTAAATAAAAATAATGTTTTAATACTACGATGTGGTTCGTTAAAACTCTGTGTTGTGTGTAATGAAAAATATCAAAGAAAGTATATTTATTTAAAGATAAATATATTCTAAATTATCATGTTGTTACACTACTGAAATATCTAATCCTTCTATCTATACCATGATTAACTCGATCTAACTCAAGTATAGACCAACTCTACCTGCTCATAGTTCCCATTCTCCAGTCATTATGTACTTCCCTCCCTTCAGCGAAGAAAAAGATACCAATATCCAATGGAAATAAATATGTTATTGCAAGATGTTCATTCATTACATACCTAGTATCACATTGAATATCTTCATCTCCAATATCATGATGTCCCATATATTTTCATAACCAGCAAAGACTATAGGACACTCTTTCCATCGGTGAATACAACTAACTTTCATACCCAATAGTGTATCTGGGGAAAGTAACTGAGAAGAAAACTTTACTGATAAGTGAAATACAATAATAAAATGTGAATATGAGAAGGAATGGGATGCACCAGTATCAAACTAGGAAATTGATAAATTATAAGTGATCAAATATGTACCATGGATAGTAGATGGTCTCTCACCACCATCTGTTGGATTCTAATTCATAGCATAAACATGGTCTATTTGAGCTCTGTGATCATATCCATGAGACACATGAATAGTGTGAGTCATCATATAAGTCTACTATTGAAAACCCCATCCAGACCCATGGGTTATAGATTATGTATATCCTCTACCCCTATATAACCTCAACCACGGAGCCCTGTAGAAAAACTATTGTAGATGTCTCTTATTTCCATAAAGATTATTAGTGGTCTGAGTATTGTATAAAACTTATGATAATGCTTGACCTACCCATAATTAAATAAGTATGTAACAATCCCAAAGGGGGGTTAATAATTCATACACTACTCCACTTGTATACTAATACTCCATGCCACATCTCCATTCTTCCTCTTTATGCTCCCAGAAGAGACATTCACAGCATCCATAGCAGGTCTACTCAACTATGTATTGAAGTGTGTAAGCAAAAAAAATACTCAATATTCCTCGAGAACTTTCTCAATAATAAAGGCCTTTCTCATAACCATTGAGTATATATCTATGTCAAAACTATAAACCTAATGTAGGATGTTACTACAAAGTCCAACCTCAAACTTCCTAGATTTATATTCCTCATGTCTACCCAAGATAAGAGTAAGGTGGATAAGATTAGTAAAATGAGAAAAGTATGCATATAAATTCATTTACCATTTTTTATCTATATCAACTCATGCACTATATCTATATTCATTGTATCAAGAAACAATTTCCCATAAAATAAGAACTTGAAGGCCTCCCAGGTGAGACCCTCACATATTCCAACCTATCCCATAACACCCCACCAATTCCTGGTGTGTCCCTATAGCATGAAATTGTCCATATTAACCTTCCAGTCCTCAAGTGTCTTAATGAGGTATAAGACACCCTTGATGATATCTATCTAGTCCTTAGCATCCTATGATCTGAAAGTTTCCTAAAAGGATGGTGGATACTAGATTTGGAAGTATCTGGCTTGGTCAATTATAGACCTCAGTGCCCCTCTTCCTTGGAAGGAAATAAAAGATAGTCTACTGAATATTATGGTCCCACTGCCTGTACCACTAGATTAAGTGTGAGAGTGTGCATCGTTCCACCCTCTGGCACAACAGGCGGTGAGATAGGAGAATCCTCCCTATAAGAAGTACCTCATCCCATGTTAATTAGTGGTCCCATCAGTATTCCTTGAGGAAGAATCTTTAGTAACACAAAAGAATATATTTAGTTCATTTAAGAAATGTCCTAATCAATTTAAGGGATCACACAAATGATTTCCTATGAGTCTAACCATAACCCAAGGTATAACACTCCTTTAACTAACCATGGTTATCCATCCCTTCAAGTTAGTCATATTTATATATAAAAAAACACAATATCATAATTAAGTTCTACTGGTTAATGCCAACATAGATATATAAAAATAGTAAGGAAAAAAATATCACACAACAGAGTGAAAATCTATCCTGAACAGGTAACACAAATAAAGTAATTATATTAATAACTAATATACATAATAATAATAGTAATATATATGAAATTTTAACCTATGTTCCTAATCATGGTGCATGAATGCCCCCAATTTCTCATAAAATAGTAACAACAATCCCATCAATGGTAACTCGAATGTCCATTACACATGAACTAGATAGGAACATGGAAAATCCCCTTCCCGAGTCCCACATAGATATATTCTTTATACTATGTCATAGGTTAGTCCAAAAATAAAAAGAATAAACTTTTCTCTGATAACATTTTTTAATTCCCAGACCCGATCCATCGAGTCTGAGCAGGAGAGTCACATGACCTTATGTGCACCTCATTGTGTGTAAGAGGATGTCAACTAGTAACGGGGATTTATTTCCATTAGTGGGGAGAATATACCCTTGGTATCATGTCCTTACACAAAAAATAATATAACATAATATAATATAATATAATAATCATAGTAAACATATAGAACTATGTAAAATAGTATACCAATCATACAAATAAGTAAACATGGATCCCAATGCAGCAATCCAAACCCAAGTATAAGTAAAAGCATGTAAATAAATAAATAAAAACCAATATACACAAGATTATGTCCTGGTATCACTCCTAGCTCCATGATCCTCATCTCAACCATCTAACAGGGGCACCTTATCCTTTCTTGGATCACTATAAATGAAGTCTGCACATGCATCAAAATTCCCATACATGGTGTGAGTAATAAAACTCAGCAGGACACCACTAATACATCCTTAACAAGTGTTCGCCAATATAATTTATACATTATATGATAAAAATAAATATGAAATTAAGTAAAATAAACATAAAATCATGTACTAAGTGGCCATGCACTAACCAAGCTGCCACCAACCACCGATCATACATGCTTTAGCCGTATGATGGAAAGATTATGAAGGGTCATTGAAAAATATCAATAAGGATCCACAAGGATAGTGACATGTCACTCGGCATCCACATGGCATCGAGTGTAAATTCTATATAGTATCTTCAAGGATTCAAGTTCAAGTACATCCCTTAGTATCCTCAAGGAATCAAGTTCCATAATGGACACAAGGCTATCATGTTCCTACACCATGTACGACTCCATAATCTTCATCATCACATGTAGTTAAGGTTCCCTCTATAAGGGTAAACATACCATGACGTTCATCCTATCATGGATGCCAAGAAAAAAAACTCCAAATTAAATATAACCATCAATAAGGAATATCATGATAAAATACAAATGTCATGGTATCATGATAAATATAGAAGCATCATATAACAACATGTTAATTAATATCAAGCATGGTAACAATCCACTATAACAATTCTCATGGAAATAAGGATCACATATTGGTATCATAAAAACACGAACACACACAAGAAATTACCATCAATGAAGAACACAAACCATGAAAACACATGAGTCATACCATGGAAACATGTGTATATGAGATATCCAAATGTTAAGAAACTTCCTACCTCAAGGTCGTTTACCAATAACTCCAAATTTTTCAAGGATTGAAAAATGAACACATTATAAACCCATAGTGAATGGATCACACATCAAGGATGTATAGCTATGGTTTTGGATCATCATGTAAGAGATTTAAAATGGAGACTCAAGATAATTTCATGTCAATAACGTTTTCCTAGAATCACCTACCAAAAGGTTTCCATCAAAAGGATCAATTATGAGGTATTTCATGGAAGGAATGCCAAAATCATTAAATACATCATTGATAAAAATAACATATTGTAAATTAATTATTTATTCTATAAATGTTCCTCAGTTCTAGACAGTGATCCTTGATCCTTCATTAATATTTCAAGAGAAAATATATTAAATATTAGAATCAATAAGAATAAGATCTCATGATGATCTTTTTAAAGAATCTTACCTTGAAATGGCATCGTTCTTGAAGGATTAAGCTTTGTTAAGTGATGCATCACTAGAACATTGATGTCACCACTAATATACCATGATTTTTTCAACATATTAAGGTTCTATCATCAATCCACGGTCAAAGATAGGTCTAATAATATGATTTATTAACACATACCCATTTAACACTCATTATCGAAGGTAAATATAGGTTCAATCAAGAAACTGTGTTAAATTTATAGATCTTCCACCGATCTATGAATAAATGAGTAATTTTTCATTGGATTATCAATGAAAACATAGATCCAATATATATCCATGAATATCTCTCAGGGAGGAAGAAAATTTTGGCATGTATGTAGAGGAAAGCTCACCATTCTTGCTTCCTGGATCGGTTAAAGGTTAGAGAGACAATGGGGGAACTATTGGAGAGTCTAAGGACCAAGGTGGAGGTCTCAAAATTAGATTAGTTTCAATAGGTTTAGAATTGGATATTAATTAATTTTTCTTAGCATGTGAAATTAAAACCCATAGGGTGTATTTAATGCACCCCTAGTCTGGGTGCATTGGCCAGTTGTGGGGATCTATAGGTCTCTGCAAGACTACAGGAAGCCCACCGGTTGGCTGGTAGGTCCCACCATTATGTCGATGGTTACCTTATATCCACCACATGACTTATCCCATCCTCAAATCTTATAAATTCAAAACATGTATCCTTGTCTACTTAAAATTGACCTCTAAAACCCATAATAGAGAATAAGTAAAAGAGAAACAGGGAATTTATAACCTTTAACATTTATTACATTGAAACAAATTGAGGATGTTACATATACCAACTATAGAGATCAAAACTTTATGTATATAAATACTAAATATTATTATATGAATATTCAATACATAATATTATGATCCATTCCATAAAAATATAGGTTTATTTTCATTGGATATTTGGATAAATACAAAATGGGTACATAAAAGATTCACATCATCTCCCACTAAATTATTCATAAATAACACCCTTCTTAGACACATCATACGTAAAACCTTTCATCATTACCTATAGAAAATGAACATAATAAATGGTGATCTAAGATGCTCAATAAGATTAAACAAATAGATATCTATCAATGATCATATGAAATTATAAGATAAGCATAAAGATATGATATCATAATCGTAAACTAAAATAATCATATCCAATCAGTAAAATATCTTTAATTGTTAATCATGGAATAAAATTTTCTCAATCAAAATATATAAGACATCAAAGTGTATAATCATCAATAATCAATCATGATCCATGAGAACATATCATAAAAATAAGACATAAGTTTTTTTAATAAATATAAGCATTGAAAATCATTTTCTTAGTCCATGATCACTCCCAAGGATATCATAGTGGATTAGTATCATCCCTTATTCCATCATTTACTTAGGTTTTCTCCCAAGACTATTTTATTGGACAGAGTCCCTTACTGATCTAGGTTCACTCCATATTCTAGTTCATATTATCTCATGAGATATACATATTTATACAATTATTTAGAGGGATATATAATTCCAAAACCACCCATCACATAATGAAAACCATATATATGTGTTCCATAAGATCATAAAACATTTATCATATCATTATTTTATAACCTGTGGAAAAAAACAGGTTTCATAAACATTTTATCATTTCATCATAACATAACCCATGGAAAATAAATTTTTTTCATAAAAATCTCATCACAATAATTATAAACCATCGAGATAAAGAATAAATATTGGATCATTGGATCATATCTGTAGTAAAACATAATTAACTTTAAAGGATGTTATCATATATGAAAATTTTATTTATAAGATCATTGGAATATTTATTAAGGGAAATAACCTTTTCATTTCTAAATAACTTATTTAAAATCAAAAGTTTTCAAAAATATTAAGGAAAAAATTTCTTTGAAAATTATCATATAAAATTTAAAATTAATCTTCAAATCATTGAGTGATCATGACGATGGGAAATTAAATTCTTGTCATAATCATTAAAACAAATATTATATTCATAGCTTCATCAAAAAGTACCTTATTGAGAAAATTATAAGAAGATTCTTTTTAAAAAAATTTGTCAAAATTAAAACATTGGTAAAATTGACTTTAAACAATTATTTAAAAATATTCAAAAAAATTCTAGGAAATATTTTAGAAAACATGGATATGGAGAAAAAGGTTTTATGATAGAAAGAGGATAAATAAGGTCAAATTTTATTAAAAACATTTTTAGAAACATTTTGAGTACCAAATAGAAAAAAATGTTACTAAAACATAAAAATTCTATAAAAAACTAAAGGATAAGAAAAATTATAGGGGTTTATCAAATAAGTATAATATAATTTCCTTAATGTAAATTCAAGTATAAAAAATCCTGATTAAAATGGGATTGAAACATAAACCCCTTACTACTTTGTTAAATTTTGAGTCATAACCTCCATGAAATAAATAACTTCAAATAAAACATTAAATACCATTAATATAATTATATTAATTACATAACATATCAATGGGGTAGTTTTTTTAGAAAAGCAGTGACATGAATTGGTCACCCAATTCATGCCCCAAGGAGATTTATTAAAGGAAAAAAGTAATAATATAGACACGGGGTGTAAAGATCTTACACCAGTAGGGATTGAGGGGAAAATAAAAAAGAATTCAAATAAAACAAGAAAAATAATAACATCCAATCAGTGTAGACTCTACCAAAAGAAATCGTAAAAAAAGCATGAGAAGTAACTACCGGGAAAGAATAGATAAAGTTGAACTCCCATCACCAGTAGATTTATTGATTCTGTTGGAAGAAAAACATCATTCCCAGAAAAATAAATTATAACCAAATTCTCAACAAAGCCATTATTCCCTATGGTAGAAGAGGAAGAATCTTTAAAACCATGCATCCCTTGATAGGTTTAGTTGCCAGAGAATTCCATGGCCATGAATTTTTATGTTCAAAGGGGTTGGAGGAGTTTCCAGCCAAGCCATCGAGAATGGGAAAAGATCTAAAATAGTCTTTATCATAAAACCAAGGAACACCCAATATTGGAGAATCAACACTCAATAAAAGTAGAAGCTAGATCGAGCCAATCAAATTAGAAATAGAATAAGTTGAATCCATAGGGTGCAATGTATCCTAAAAAGAAACACCCAAAATTTAAAAAATGGATCAATAAACCCAAAAATGTTTTATATTTCTCTAATTAACACATCTAAGTAGATATACTCAGCAAAATAGGAAAGACTAACCACCCCCAAGGGTCAACAAAATTAAAGCCTATCTCAAAAACAAATCCAAGATCACCGGACAACAAAACCTAAAACCTGAAAAAAGGTCATTATCGGGTTATGTATCTAAATTTGAAATTAGTATTCTTCTTGTATACATCAACCATCATTATGAACATATGTTTTTTGGTTTCAAGATATATTTCATCATAAATGACCCTATTAATGTATTTATGGTGCGATATTTCATCTTGTTCATCCATCCATGCACGAATTGAATCTCTCACCTCATCCTCAATCATGTAATAATCTATGTAAATAGGATCATTATCCCTATCATATTCCTCCTCCTCTAAACTAGAGGTTTCAATAGGTTCTACCATTTGTTTAGGAAGCTCAGAATCCTTCCTAGAGGCTTGAAAATATCTTGTGACTATTGTTATTTCAATATCAGAATAGTCTCTGTGTTTCCTAGTTTTCTTAGGATTTATTTTAATGTTTCCATCAGAGATATTCTTCCTAAAAGGGGTATTATATACACCACATTATTGAAAAAAATAGTGAATATGGTGTATGTCTCACAGAAATAAAATTGGGATGAGAAACCCTTACCTCAAGTTTGACTTTCTTCATAAGTGATTTAACCACCTATATATTAAATTTAAATTTATTATAATTATATTATAGAAGAATGTATATATTTATAATATCATATATTATCCACTTATAACATTTCAACACCAATTTATTAATAATTCGTTATTAAAATCCCCGTTTCTGGGTGTCAATCGTTTCACTTTTCATAAAAGTTTTCATTGGTAAATTGTGGTCCTTGTACATTGATAATGGTTATATAATCTCTAAAATTTTAATAATTATATAAATATTATTTATATTTATGATATAAATTTTTTTAACCATTTATATAAAAAGGTGATGAAAAATGAATTACATCACTTTATGGAGACGGTAGTCCATATATACGCATGAGTGATGTTTCCACTTTTCAATGGTTAGAAAAAATAAAAGGTAAATAATAATTAACCCTTCAAAAATTATTAATATATCATAAATTTAATTTATAATAATTTAATATATCCTTATTATCGTCCATGTAAAAAACAAGTGAAAAATGAATAACATCAGTTCGTTGAGGTGACAGTCCACACATATGTACGAGCGACGTTATCATTTTCCAATGGATGAAATGGTAAAAGGATAAATAATATATTATGATTATAGATTTATAATTATATAATAATTATCATAAATAAACATTAAATTGATAATGACAATCATCCATGAATTATGGTTATGGAAAATGAATCATATCATTATGTGGAGGCAGTAGTCCACACGTATGCACGAGAGATGATTTCATTTCCCATTTGATGGAAATAGGGTATATAAGGGTGGTTTATATGATTATAATAAAATTTTAGTGTATTTATTATTCTGAATTGGTTATTTTATGATTAAAAACATAGATTTAAATAAGGTAGAAGAAGAAATAAATTTAAAAGGGTCGAGTAAGATGATTACCTCTTCTTCGGTAGACCTCCTTTAGATCTCTTATTTAGGAGCCTTGAAATGGTATTTTAAGAATAAAAATATAATTATTAGTGGATAAGTGATTTAAGAAGATAATTGGGTAGGTTTTGTTCAATCATGGTGGCTCAAAGTGGTTTAAATAAGAGAGATGAGGGGTGTCCTTTTATAAGTGTGAGGATGGGAACACCTTGATGTTTTTAAACGATTAAAATATTATTAATTCATATTTAGGTAAAAGTTTCCCATAAACAATTTAATTTCAATACTAAGGTGATAATGGTATAAACACCTTCATCCAACAATAATTAAGATGAAAAATTATATCCTTATCACCTATTTTTAACCTATGTTTACCTAATTTAACTTTTTATAGTGGTGAATTTTTTTATTATGTTTACTATTCATTATGACTAAACATTAATTTAATCCCATTACATTATATTAATTATTATAATTAAAAATATTTAATCCATATTACCAGATTTAATTATATAAGTGGAAAATTTTAATTTAAAATAAGCAATAAAAACACAACAAAACCCATTTTAGAAAAATGCATTTCCAAGTATAAAACTAAATTTACATCCATTATTTATCTCATAAAAACCATAAAATGAGTGTTGAAATATATTATTGAATATATAATCTATAAATTTCATTAAAAAAATTAATCAATATAGATTAATTTAATTTATTAAGTTAAAAATACATTGTTCGCATAAAAACATTTTTTTAAAAGAATGTGTTTTTAATCTTTAAAATAAAATTATACCGAAATCATGTATAATAATGATTAATATTATATTAATTATATTATTTATAATTAAATTATAATTATGTTATTTTAAGTTAAAATTAAAATTATAATTGTAATTTTACTTGAAAATAAATTACAAGTTTTACAAAAATTAGTATTTTTCACTATTCACTGAAAAATGAATTTTTTTTTGCGGTACCTCAACAAAGGTGGATGAGGATAATTTATCTAAAATGAAAAGGATTGTGTAAGTATGAAGTAATGGAATTTAAAAAATATATATTTCATAAAGATAATTAATAACATAAGGGAGATCATTCAACCAAGTGAGGTTCATGTTGATAACTTTGTTGGTGATACCATCTGCCACATAGTTTACCTCTCAATAAACATCTGTAACAATGTAGTTGGTGATAGAGAGAAAGTCAATATATTCTATCCATCATGAAATAAGACTCCAAGATAGATTAATCATATCATTTCTAATGTCTTAAACAATGGTATTGGATTCACTTTCAAGACATAAGTTAGACCATCCCTTAGATCTTGAAAAGGAGAATGTGTTTATGAATCCAAGAATTTCAGCCTCAGGGGATGATGTTAGTACACATGATCCAAATAAGCATCCAAAATTTTTTCATTATGATCATGGTAGATAGATATGTACCCTGAGGGACTTTTATTCCCTTTCAAGGTACCATATGAATTATTTTTTATTCAATTTTAAATAAAAGGTTTCTAAAAAAATTAAAAATCTCTAGCCAATGGTTTGAAGTTTCCAATGATACCCAATATTCTCAATATATTGAAGTGTGAACACTATTATAAAATTAATCACTTTGGATCAAATTATATTCCCTGATCACAATAATTACCTTCTTGAGTGTCGAATAAAGATTGAAAGAAGTTTTGTGATAAAGCAAATCATTTCAGAAATACCATATCAAGTGTAAGAGCTCAGAAACCACTACATGAAACGTGTTTTTAATATATGGAGAAAGAGGAACACTATTTCCAAAGTCAATAAATAGGCCAAGAGAATCATTGTTTTTATGGAGAAGTTTGAAAAGGCTATATACATCCATCCAGAGGGCTGATGCAGTGGCACAACTGAGGAGTAAATGATTGGAATTCTCCCTATGTTGGTTGTAGATATTCAACCTAGAATAAAGATAAAAACCAAATGTCTATAATAAATTATCCATAGGGTACTAAGACAAGTAAAACCTAAATTTCTCACTCAATGGAACACTAATAGGTTTAAGATGCTCAAAAATATACTACTTTAACACCTTCCTAACATATGCACACTAGGCTAGATATAAGACTTTAGTATCACTGTTTCTAAAAATTTATATTCCTAATATTTTCTAAGAATAACCAAAGTCTTTAATTATAAATTTAGTGTTAAATTGTATATTTAAATGTTTAATTACCCTCATATTCTTACAAATAAGAATCATATCTTTAATATAAAAGAGTATGTAAAAAAATTCATGCTTAACATGATTGAAATAATCAAATGAGTCCTACATTATTTTATTAAAACCATTTTTAGTCATAAAGGAATCAAACTATTTATACCATTATCTTAAGGATATTGTAATTCCATACAAATATTTTTTACATAAAAACTTAATTAGGTTTTAAATCCTTTCAAAATCCTTTAGGGGTCTTCAAGTAAATTATTTATTCTAAAATTCCATGTAGAAAAACTATTTGAATATCAAACTATACTATATAAAAATCATAATGGGAAACCATGTCTAGAAGCAATCTAATAGGTGAATATTTCAAAATAGGGGAAATGGTATCACTAAAGTTAATCACTTAATGTTGAATGAATCCTCAAGTAACTAAATAATATTTATACTTAATTTTTATATACCATATGTTGTCTATGTTCAGTTTAAAAAACTAGTTATAACCTATAGATATAACATTTTTAGGTTTGTTTAAAATTGTCTAGGATCACTTTTTAATAAGGGAATCCATTTCATCTTAATTTCAGTAAACCATTCCATAGATTCATTAGATTTAATATATTTCTTGATGATTTTTAGTTCTTCGTTGTTATTGTCTAGAGAAATTTTGAATGCAATTGAAACTACATATGAATGACTGGAGTGGGAAAGAGGTTGGATGGTTCTTATATCCCCATTATGCATCAACTGATTGTCTATATGTTCACCATCTCTCTCTACACCTAACTCAAATTTCAAATCAAATTCACTATGAACTGATTGACGGAATGTCATTCTGAGTTACAGTTTCTCTAGGATGGTTGTAAATACATTTTTAGTGTTTCAAAACACTAAAACATTCATGGAACATTAAAAACCATATAAAACAACCCCATAATAATGTGAAATCATGGTAAAATAACTATTGTGTTATTTTTTATGTGTACGCATAGACAACATGTCAATACAATGTGTGGTGTGGTTGAAATGACTCGGTAAACACTTATTAAAGGTAAAAAGCCTTTAAAAACATGTTCTGGGGGTAAAAACTAGGAAAATGATGTTGTTTTTCCTTGAAATTAAAAAAAATACCTTAGATTTATTTTTAAAATTTAGGAACTCATGGCAAGTCATTTTGAATTACGGTTTTCCTCGGATGGTTGTAAACACCTTTATAGTGTTTTAAAACACTAAAACGTGTGTAGAACAGTAAAACCCATAAAAAACGTCCTCATATTGATGTGGAATCATGGTATAACCACTTTTGAGTTATTTTTGACATGTACAAGTAGACAACACGTCAATATAGTGTGCAGCATGGTCGAAATGACTCAGTTACCTCTTAAATGTACAAAATCATTTATAAACATGTGTCGAGGAGTCAAAACTAGGAAAATGATGTCATATTGACTTGAAATCATAGAAAAATTACCTTATATTTAATTTTGAAATATAGTAACTGAAAGTATATCATTCTGAGTTACATTTTTTCTGGTATGGCCACAAACATTTTTTAGTGTTTTAAAACACAAAAACATGTGTGGAACGGTCCAAAACATGAAAAATAACCTCATATTAAAGTTAAATCATGGGACAACCACGGTTGTGTTATTCTTGAAATATAGGACATGGTGTGATATAAAAGTCTTTAAATTTTTTTACAAAGTAAATTTCAAGCACACCACATATCAATTTAAAAATTAATTATAATATTTACTTATCCCTTTTTAGTTTAAATTGTTGAATCATAAATTAAATAGGTAATTTTATATTTTCAAAGTGTTTTTCATGATATATTATTTGTTTTATGTTAAAATTTATTCTTTTTGGTTAACAAAATAACAAATTTTATGTGCCACATTCTGAATACATTCTGTGTCTTTTCTCTTTCATATTTCTTTTCTTAAATGTTTCGGTTTGCATTATTGGTGATATATGCTGGAATTATAGAGCAAGTTGATCGACATAATCCAAAAAATTCTTCAGAAGTAAGTTGTGATGGTTCTTAGTTTCAATGGAATATTTAAATTTTATCAATTATTCTACTGTAATTCTGATTTATTATGTTTAGTTTTAATTTCTGTTTTATTTTTTGTTATATTTGATAAGATATTGTGGTTAGTTTCAGTTTATGAGATGATTTGGAGGAAGTAAGATATATTAGAGATCATGGAGTGGACATATATTGGGTGTGGGTTTTTTTATACATATTTTATATGTATATATTGATGATTGAGGTATGGGATGACTAATGTATGGGTTGATTGAGGTATCTTTTGACTAAGGTTATACTGACTGTGGATGTTTATATATATGAAAATGGATTTATGAAATATGTATGATGGTTTTATCATACATTTATTTTTTATTTTATTTCATGTCAGTTTTTTATATTTAAAGTTTTTTATTAAATATTTTACAAAAAAATCTAATTTTAATATTTAGCAATGGTTTTTAGTAACTCCTGTTAAGTAGATTAATTAAAATTATTTCTAGAAGTTTTTTTCACTTAAACACTGCTAGAAATAACTATCTCTAATACATTTAGTGATGGTTAGTTTCATGTAATATTTTTTTCAGGTAATTTTTTTTTAAAAAACACCTCTAAATAAAAATTAAACTGCTGTTAAATTCTCAAAAAATGACACATACCAAAACCTCCAAGAAATTAAATAAATCACTGCTAAATGACTAGAAACCATTCAATACAAATAGGTTTTGTAAAATTCAACTATATTATTAGGTAGTGGTTTTAACTACCTCCAATTCACAAAATAACTACTGATACTGCCATTTTTTGTAATTTATGTAGGGTAGTTGGATCAAGTGGATCGACAGTTATTAGAGCCCCAACCAAGGTATAACAGAAAAAGAAAATCTATAATAATTTGGGGAGAAAAAATTACATATGAATTCCCACATATATAAGTTACATCATAAAGAAAATTCAAGGAAAAACAAGTCATATATAATAATAAAAACCATAGGTAAGGGTACCAAACATGTGGGTAATATGTAAAAGTATGTCAAGGGTTAATATACATAAGATTTAAAATATATAAGAGTATTTATATGTAAGAGTAAACAAATTTTATTGAAAACACATGTATAGAATATTTCACCATATGTGAGTGTGTATAATAAAACAAAAAATAATAATAAAACATATATTAAAAAAACTCCCACACATATTGTTTCAAATATTAAAGGCTTGTAGGGAATTGAACAGTATTGAAAATTAAATGATAGTGTTCCCCCCAATGTTCTCTCATGATTCTCTCTTCAGGTTTCCCTTACACTCATATTTGGTGGGACTTATTCCTCCTTCGTTTTATTCTTCAAGGTTTTGTTTCACCCCTTGGTTCTCTCTTTTCTTTGTAACTTTTTGATGTTTATGTTTTTTCATTGATGGATTCCCTCACTTGGTTATTTCATATCACTCTCCATCACGTTTTTTTTCCTATAATTCCTCTAGGTTGTGCGTCTTTGTTATGTCATAAACTAGATTCATTCACTTGGATTCATCCTTGGTTCAAAGAAATTAACTCAGTAGATGAGTCTATTTTTGGACCTATCAGGTGGCATCTATGGTGGTCTTCTAATGCCTGGGTTTCATTCCTTCCAACCCTTAGAGATGTTGGACCATCCTTGGACTCAACAGTGACCAAATGTTTTAATTATCCCATTCTTTACCGGTATGGATTCAAGTGTGAAATTTCATGAGGGGTTATTTAGTTTGGTTTATCTCTTGGTGGAGGTTCAATGATTCATTTGTTTTGTGTTGATTCAATTATAGTTAGGGGTTTATAAAATGTTCCAAAGTAATTTTTTTGGATCTGTTTTTGACGTAATTTCTGGGTAGATTTAGGTTGGGTTTCATTGGGAAAAGCTCATTGTTTGGTCGTATCTGATGTTTTGAGCATCTTCTTCATGGTCTCTTTCATTTATTTATTGAAATTTAAGTTTTTTGATTGTTTGGTCTATATCTGCATTAGTTATTGTGGTTTGAGGTCAAAGTTCAATTGATTGGGAGGATCTACTCTAATAGAGTTTCATCATCTATCTGATGGTGTCATCATTGGATGGTGAACTAGTGATGATACATTGGTATGGGTTATAGGTTTTTGTACTCAAGGTACCAAATTTATTCATGGATTGAGGTAGATCAATGAATTAACTTTGGAGGATTATATTTTTAATATTGTTTTTTAATTTTGAATTTAAAATTTTTTTAATAGTGTGAGTTATTATTTTGTACTATGGAATTTTGATATACAGTTTAATTTGGTGTCTTATAGTTCCCACTTTACCAAAAAGTGGTTTATTTGAAAATCAAAAAATGGATTAAGAAGTATTAATGGTCTGTGTGAATGAGGTTTATGTAAGGGGGTTAATTTTTTGTTTTTCATTCATCCAAGGTTGTGGGTATGAATACTGTGAATGGGGTTTACACAATATGGGACCCATTTTATAAAATACTTTAAATCCCACCCTTATAAAAAAAATATTTCAAAACACACCAATAAAACTCTTGAAATATATGATTTAGGAACTATAAAACATAATCTCCATATGAATCTTTTTATGATGTTTGATTTATCTATTATATTAAAACATAGTGGGGGGACCCAATTTATAGAGTGATTTTTGGAGGGATATTCTACTGATGAGGGAGTATTCTCTAGTTTGGAATACAAGCCATGGAAGCATTTGGTGAAGAGGAATTTTTAAAGGGTATATTATTTACCCAAACAACCATTGCCAAAGATATTTTTCCATCCTGATTAAAATGAGATTCAGTCACAAGATTTGAAACACTATTTTATCTAATTAATCTTTCCAAAAGATAGAAATAATAAATCTCGCAACCTTCACCCATGGACATAGTAACATCACTAAAACACATTAAAATATCTTATTTTCTTCCATTTCTCTTCTTATGTTCACGTTCGTTTCATCATTTGTGTATCCTAATGCCCCAATAGAGTTATATCAAAGCCATGGCGGTTGAAATTATGATGAAAAATAAAGGTTTTTCTATGGATAAAAAATTCATGGTGGTTAGAATTAATTTTTTAAGATTGATTCTAAAATCTCTTGTCAATATGATTCCAACAACATAAAGGATTTCAAAAATAGATCCAAAACTAGATTGATAGGGGTGGTTAAATTTTGGGTCAAACCTAGTGTGCTAAAGTACCACCTTATAAGAGAAGGAAACACTACTCAAGCCCTAGGATACGTTTTAGTTCCTTTTCTAGTAACATCTCAGATGAGCCGCGTCATCACCACATCATTGGCTAATCTTGACCATTAATACTATTTTGACCATATCTTGGTCAATAAGTATCATCTTTAGATGATATAGGTGTTGATTCAAACTATTTAGACTATCCTTGAAACATATGTATTATTGGTTTTTTATATTTGAACTACATCAATGGAGTAAAATACTAGTAACATGATTAAGCTTACTACTTTTGATCATGCTATATAGAAACCAAAAATGAAATATATTTTGTATATTAAAAATTTTTGGAATCCAATAGTGGTGACCATTAATCCCATTATAATGAAATAAGAGTAACAATCAATAAAAGTCCAATATAATGAAAAAAATTCTACCAGTACCCAACCAGCTGATGTGGAGTGGGTCATGCTCAATAGAAAGTGCACTACTCAAATCAGGCGGTGGATTGATAAGAGTATATTCCAAAAAAATATAATTAATGTGTTGCCATTATTCTATGATGAAAATTAGAAAATATGTATCCAAGTAAAACTATATAGAATAAATAAATTATAATAATCTTTCATTTCAACCTAAATTATAAGGATGATAACAACATATGAGAGCACATGGGTAAGTTCTAAGGAATTTTTTGAACAACCAAATTCCATGAAAATGATTATTGATGGTGAGTTATAAGCCCTATTTATATTGATATCTATAATGAAGACGTTAGAACAATTGTTTATGGTATTTAGTAATTTATCACCTGATGAAAAGATCACCATTGAAATCAGTGAAGGGCATAATGTTGAATGAAGCATCTAGAAGGAAGGATGAGGGTTGTACACCTGAATGAGAGTCTCTTATCACTAAAAGACAAGGGAAGTAGAAACAGAAAGGTATAATAAGAGTAAAATAACCTTGTGATTGAAATCAACAAATAAGGAATCAATGAAAATCTATTTTTAGATACAACATGAAGTTCCACTATTGTGTAAAGCTCGAGCACTTGATCTGGGAGTGTCAAAAGTTGAAGGTGGGGAAGTTGAATCCAGAAGGTATAACACAAAAAATGAATCTATAATTTTCAATAAAGAGATCATTATTTTGTCAAAAGAACGTTTCAACCTTAAAAATCATGACTTGGTATGGGTGATTGATTCAGGTTCCTTCTACCATTTCATCACTTGAAGATATTTCTTCTCATCTTACGCTTTGGGCAGTTTCAAACATGTGAAGATGGGAAATTATGGTGCATCCAAAATTATTTTCATTGGTGATATTTTTTCTAGAGAATAATATTAGATGTAGGTTATAGTTAAAAATTTTGAGTCGTGTATTGAGTTAAATAACTCACTTTATACTTTGTTTTTAAAATAAAAAAACAATTCATTATGTTTTTTTATTTATCTAGAGTTTCTTATTTTTAGATTTTTGTGTAGAATGTAAAACTATTTAAGTGAAATAATAATGTTCTGGGGATGTTTTAAAATCCAATGACCCTTAAAGTTATTAAATACTAATTTATTAATATTTCTTGAAAAACTAGTAACCTATTTGATTAATAAAGCACTATTTTAGTGTTGGATAACTTCATTGGTAGATGTGGAAAAGACACTAAGTCCATCAGATGATGAATAGTAAATTAGTACAATTGTTTTTACAACTATACCTAAGATTATTATAATCTATACATTAGAGGATAATATATAAATAGATTCTCACTTTTTGGATCAAAATACATATGTTACAAGAAACAAGTTTCAAGAATTTTCAAAACATTGGTAGTCTCTTCAAGTTATCAATGACTTGTTGACTAGAGAGATTTTTATTTTTTTAGAGTTCTCTTAGAGATTATGAGTGTGAGGATTTATTATAAATTATTTATGTTTTATTTGTAATTTTTGAGTTAGTAAGATTCCGATTATAGAAGCTTGTATACTAAGCTTTAGGTTGTAGAATTAGAGAATTACCAATCAGGTTGATCAAGGGATTCTAGGGTAAGGAAGATAGAGTCAAGCTTCATAATTAAAGAAGAAGATACCTTTCAACAATTCTATAGTTAAGGATACCTTGAATAAATTTTAAGATTATAATTTTACTTTTTTAAAAGGTAGAGTTTATAATATTCTTTAAGGAGTATATAATTTGTAAAACAATACTCCACATTTTGTTAAAATTATATTGTGATAATAGATTCATCGGTAGATATAAAATACTTATAGATTTATTTTTCAACTACATGTATTAAATTTATTGGTTATTATAAAACATCAATCATTTTAATTCTATTGTTTTTACTCAAATTTTTTTTGGGTACATCATTTTTTTCATATTACTAATAAATTTACTACATGAGGATATAAAAAACTGCATATTTTATTTAAACTATAATTCATCCCCCACCTCTTGTAGTATATTTTCCATCCTTTTGTGGGACCATATTTGGTATTAGATAAATCCTCTAAACTTGAGACTGGTCTTGTAATAATATTTTTATTTTCATTATATTATCACATTTTCAATCTTATCAATTTCCATACACTAACATGTAGTAAAGGAATGGTCTTTTTATTTATGATGGAAGGAATTCATGTAGGATCTATCAAAAATATTAATCCTAATAGAACAAATATTTTTGATCGGAATTATTTTGAGTATTATTGAGATCGAACTGAAAATTTTATAATTAACAATGGAATTGAAAATTTTATTATTCTTACCGATAGTTATAAAATTATGGATAATTAAGTTTCTACTATTACTAGAGAAGAGAATAATGAATTTTAGTTTAATTTTAGAGTCAAAATAATCATTAATGTTATAATTAGATAAATATTTATAGTCAAGTATCTTCCTTCTGAATAAATTATGGTATCTTCAAAACTGTTTATGTTACACATTTTGGAACTTCAAAAGTTATTGAAACATAAATATCCATGCTTAGAGAATATTATCAATCGTTTTATTTTTTATTTGGAGAATATATTTCTCAAGTGTGTTAGAGGTTTATGAATATTGTGAATAAATTAAATTAAATTTTTGAAAAAGAATAATCTGATGATCATCTTATTGAGAGAGTTATTGGTATTTTAAAAAATAAGTAGTAATCCTAAATAAATTTTATTGATGATAGTAAGAACATCACCAAAAAATTATTTATTATATTATTATCACTCATATACAACATGAAATCAATTTTAAATTATATGAATAAAAAAATAAAATGAATAATGGATTTTATTTTACAAACACTATAAATTCAAATTCTAAAGCTTATAAACCTAGTTCATATAAGATAAATTCAGAATTAATTTCATATGGTGGCAAAGTAGAAACTACTGAAAGGGATCTAGTTAATATGGATTGAAAAATGTTTAAGAATAAATTTTTCAGAAGAAAATAATTGTGATAAAAAATATAGAAGAAATGGAAGAACGGATCTAATGAGACTATATATTATGAATGCAGGAAACTTGATCACATCAGACCTGATTATCCTATACTAAAAAATAAGGATAAAAAATATTATAAGGATTCTTTTAATAGGAAATAAAATAAGATTTTGAAATCACATGATACTTGTAGTGTAAGTGAAGGTGAATATTATTCTGATAGTTTATCTAATGATAGTGATGAAAATAAAAAAAACACCATATTTATATTGAATATATAAAAAAATTATGGGTAGATTAACTATTGAATATCTTATAAATATAATTATAGATTCAAAGTTTTTCTATGATTATAAATAAGAAAGGTATGATGAGAGTTCTTTTTATATTGTCAATTATATGGAAGAAATTCCTGAAACTTATGAATAAATGGTGGATTACACTACTGAATGTGAATATATGTATCAGGAAAATTATAATAATTATAATAATATTAAAATTAAAGTTTCTAAAAGAAAGGATAGTTTTATGAAATGTGAGGATAATTTTATATAAGTTCGAAATGAAAAGAGAAATCTTATTTATAAGTTATATAAAATAAAGGAAAATATTATGAAACTCGCCATTGATTTGAAAGGAAAATAAAAAACCTCACACCAGAAGTTCATCTTATGTTGGATGACTAGAAAAAGAAAATTTAAAAGAAGAAGAGGTCATAAATTGTGACATTTGTTCAAGATAATAATGAGGTTATTAAACTAATTTCTGAGATTGAGATCTTGAAGAATATACTAACTATGTTTACTATTGGAATATTGGAATTTGAAAAAATGTGTGTTCGGATTAGATAAAACAGAAATACATCAAGATTATGATGAAAAACCACTGAAATTTCATGTTATTGAGAAAATTATTTCATTCCAAGTAAATCACCCTTTTCTACTTTATGTTAATGTTGAGGAGCCAATAAGAAAATTTATTTTTAAAAAAAATAAATATTTTGGGTGAACATGTGCATTTATCTCAATAACAATTGATACTTATGAACATAATAAAGCTACTCAAATATGGGTTTTGAAGATATTATTTTCAAATAATTCTAGACCAAAATTGGTTAATCTTTTAAAAAAATAATTCTAAATATTTAAACGCATTGTGTATCGATATTTGAAAAATTATTTTTAATGCTAGATATTTCTTTTTACATTTACTAGAACAACATATTTAATTTTTTGAATATGTTAAATAGTTTCAAATTATTATGTTTTTTTATATATTTTATAAATTCTCTTTATTTAGGAGGAGTTATTATTTCTATTTCTCATCTAAATTTTTAGAAAATAACTTTAAAATTATATAGAACTTTTAATTTCAATGTTATAATTTATCTAGAACCATATTTGAAATAATATGATCAAGAAGACCTAATGGAATATAACTTCTAAATAATTGTAACTATTTCATTTTAATTCACTGAATTTTTTGAAGACTTGTTTTTATTTTACAATAATCATTTAATTTTAGGTAAATTGAAAAAATAATTTTCTTAAAAAAATAATTACATCATATCCTTTCGTCATGAATATATTTGAGTCATTGGGTCTTATGAAATAAATGGTGATTTTTAATAACTTAAACCCCTATATAAAGAAGTGGACTCAGTGTTATTTTGACACATCTAAAACTCAGTTGCAAATATTTTTTGGTTTTTCAGATTTCATTTTTTATCTACTGATAGACCTATAGTTTATACTGATAATATTTCTTCTAGATCCATTATAAAGGAGAGACTAATCAATCTACATCTATTTGATAAGTTTTAATACATGATGAAATGTGTTATTAATTTTTAGGGTTTGAAATATTTAGTATTTCCAATGAAATAATATTAGTTGTTTCACCCTACTATTATCAAATAATTTTATGGATCAGCAAAGTTTTCAGAAGCTAGTGGAGTTAATCAAGTGACCTTTGTTTTTTTTAAACATAAATTCACAATATTACCTAAGAGGTTTTAAAAATTTCTCATAATTTAATTTGAGGGGGAATTGTTATTTTTCTTGCATGAATTACCAGAATCCCATTGATCCTTCAATAGATCTAATGTGATTGAAATATTTTAAAAAATATTTATTTTTTTAGGATAAATACCCTCAATCCAATATAAAAATGGGTAATTAATTCTCTTTTTTTACATTTTGAAATCCAAAACTTCATTGTTAATTGTATTAAAACATTATTTATAACTAAATCACTAAAAAATTATTTATTGATAAAATCCATATATTGATTCAAATTTTAAAGATTCATTTTTTTTTGTCTTTCTATTTATGAATTATTCTATTCAATTTTTCAATTAATCTAGAATTAATTTGTTAACTTGATTTAATCATGAATTTTAATTTATCTATTCATTTTGGAATTAATTGAAATTTATACATTGATTAGAATGAGTTTAAGGTGTTAAAAGATAATGTTCATACTTGGAATTTTTTTATATGGAAATACCTTACACTGAGATTCAATTTTCAAAATTTTAGATTGAATAAAAAATGATAGAGGAATTAATTGGACATATGGAGGGTATTACAACTAACCATGCTCAAAATTTGGAAATTTACTCAACTGGCTACAAGAATCACCTCACAATCACTCAATTGACTATAAAAATTAAATTCAATCTACCATTTAGAGAAAAATTGAAAATTCATGAAGTAACCACATGAAGGGTCTTGCAAATAGCCACAAGAAGACCTTCCCTAACTGACCACAAGGCCTATCTTCAAGATATCACAACATCAATTGGATTTGAGATTGAAAAAACATAATGGTTCCACCAAAAGCATAAGAATTTTCAAAAGGGTGATAGTAAGGATTTTATTAGGATCACAAGACTACATTACTTTTCTAAATTTCCATCGAGATAACATATGACTTCAACCTCGAGTGTAAGACTTCAAACATGAGCATAAGGCTTAAACTTTAGTTAAAAAGCTTCATGATTTTTAAAAAAAATAAACTTTTGAAAATTCACCTTGGACTATAATCTGATCCATGGGATATCATTTCATCACTCATGAAACCATTCAAAATATGGCCCACTTAAAAATTTAGGGTCACCAACATCTCAGGGCCAAAAATTTCCCTCACTAAAACTCAAACCAATTCTATTGTAATAACTACAATGATGGAACACTAATGCATTAGTTTATAATCCTAGGAGACTCCCCATTATCATGTTGATTAATTTCATATTTTAACTAAATATCTCTTTTTTTAATATTTCTGGAATTGTTTGAACTATTCAAACATTAGGATATTTCCTTATTTCTATAAATTTTGAATTATTATTCCCTCTTTACTAGATTACACACATAATACACTTAGGACCTCTCCACTGATTGTGGTTATGAGTAATGAATTGACTTAAGGATGATTAGAGATCCCCAATCACTGGTCATGGTGAGGTTATAGAATGTAGTGATCATTGCATCACCCTGATCGAGATAAAACTCCCTTGAGAGGAGAGTAGATTTTGGTTTCACTTAATTATAAATAGAACAAAAGATATAAAATATAATAATTATTTAATGGGAAATGAGGGTATATCTAAGGATGGGAAACTATTTCCAAAATTGAATTAAAAACCAATCCAATTTATCTTTTTCATTCATATTTTGAACCCATTATAAAATCAAATAACATGCCCTAAACACTCTCCTCTCTGAAGAAAAACAAATTCCACTACTACTATATTTAATTTGAGTTTAACTTTTTTTATTGTCAACCCCATGATAGGTCAACCATCAACCGAAATCTATTGTTATAGAGGCTAGTTTTTATTTTTAAATTTTGTTTAAAAATGAAATCAATGCATGACTAGATCTAGTTCATCTCACCTCTCTAGTTTTGATACATAGGTTGAATGAACTATACTGGAAAGACTCAAGACCCTAAAAATTGCTAAATAAGAGGAAATAAAATTAATCACTAACCTATTTACAAATTATAACTTCTCATCCACTTCTTCTATAATAGTCACTGTATGAAGTCAAAACATGGTTAAACATATTTCTTAATTAAACATGATATTGTGGTAATTATACACACTAAATTTTAATAGTGATTATTGACTTCAATAGCCAAATAATAAACAATACTTTAAACTTATAACCTAAATTATCCAACTCAAACCAAAGTTTTGTGGATTGGTGGGAGAGGATCCTAGATGATTTATAAGATAGTTTTTTAATGTTTTTGGTAATTTAAAACAAATAGAAGTCTTATATGATCAAGTCAGCTGGAAATTATTTCCCTTCTCTCATGAAGTAGAATCCAAGGAGTTTCTCTACAAACTATATCCTATATAAGACACTACATGGGATGATATTTAGATGTAATTCCTTTAGAAATACTTCCCTTCCTTGAAGAGTAACCAACTGGGGAATGAAATTTATGTAATAAATAAATCTGGTGGAGAAACCCTCTATGAATTATAGGAAATATTAAAGTGGTTGATAACATCCTTCCCACATAAAAATTTTAAATTTTATCATTTCTTGGTATCCTTTTATAAATTATTGATGTAAAATAACCATAACATATTAGATTCTTTCTCTAGGGAAGAACTAATCTATAATTCACCTTTTTAAGTCAGATAACTGATTGAGTGGATCTCCTAAAATTCCAAAACAAAATTGGTATATAAACTAAAACAATCTAAGTGCAATGAAGAACTAACTTATCTTTTGAGATAGATAATTGTGAATAAGGTATAATAAAAAAACACCCACTACACCTCCAAGTGTCATATAACTTTTGTTCTCTTAAGGACACTACACTGATGGTTTCCCTCAAGTCTAAGGAACTGAAAGATGTAATGTTCTATAAAAAGATATTACCAAGCACAACTAGAAATAAATCAAGGATTCATATAGTATTCCAACTATCAATATGAAGCTAAGAACCAGCTGCAGCAAATTCAATCTTTCTAGTAGAACTTCCAACCACCACCCTTCCAAAGAGGAAACTCATATCCCTCTATAAGTTACTAATAGGAGAAATCTCAATAACCTTATATGAAGTACTTTATAAAAAAATTTGGAGTCTTACACCACTCAAAAGACTACTATTAGTACCCATATATCCATAATAAATGTGTTGTAAGGACAGTACACCCAAGTAATGTCCATCATTAATGATTTAAAAAATTAAGTTTCAAGTAATCTTCATGATTATTCAATTAATAACACTGAAGGAAATGTTAGTTTTGTTTCATTTAGGAGTATCAAAGAGATAAATATTAGTGAAGAAAACACATCTTAAGTTGTAGATGGAAGTGTAAGACCCACTGAGATTGAATAATTTTTACCTAAAAAGAATATAAAGAAAAAGTAATAGTGGAAACACCCCTGTTGAAGAAGGACGAGGGAATGTATAAGGTGGAAAACATCCTGCAACAAGATAAGACATGATACAACAAGATATTATAGAAATATTTAAAAAGGTGGAAATCAACAACTCTATTGGAATCTATATGAAAAATCCCAAGGTATTCAAAATTTATTAAATATTTGTGCATCAGGAAGAATAGGTTATGATGGAATAAAAAGGTAAACCTAGGTAGAAATGTACTTTCCCTTGTTACATCACAAATATATAGGAAATTCTATTGACCATGTACATTCACCATACCTTGCACCATAGAAGAACTCATTTTTTTCTAATGTATTGTCTGATTTTTGAGCTACTGTTAATGTTTTGTATTATTCAATTTACTCCTCCCTATAGATAGGTGATATCAAACACACATTATAGACTTTATAGATTTCAAATATAACCACTACCTATATGTTTAGAGTTTTAGAGGATGTTATGGTAAGTGTATAAGGATTTTAATTTTAAAAATATTTCTATATTCTAAACATTAATGAAGAAAGAGGTAAAGTTCACTCCCATTCCATTTTAGGTAGTCCATTTCTAAGAACTTCTAAGAAAATAATAAATGTTAATGAGTGAACTATTTCAATGAATTTTGTACAATATAAAATGAATTTTAATATTATTGATTCAGTGAAATACCCCTATGAAGAGAAATATGTGTTCACAATAAATCACATAGAATTTCTTTTTTGTTCCAAAGAGGAGGTTGAAATGTTTGAGTACATAATAAAATTAGAAGAATCTCTAGAAGCACATTTTTTATGATAAATCTATTTTTGAAAATGAAATTAATATAGAGTCTATTTTATATGATAAACAATTTGAAGAAATGGATGAAATTTATTTTGATGATTTTCTAAAAACTATCACTCACACTTCTACTTTACATGTGAAGGATACTATCATGGATTACTTTGAGTTAAAAACATCATTACAAAACCCCTTGAACTATAATTGAAGTTGTTTCCATCCAACTTAAAATATGCTTTCCTTGAGGAAAATGAGAAACTTCTAATAATAATTTCAAATAGTATAAAACTAAATCAAGATAACTGAATTCTATACATTTTTAAAAAAAACATTAGGTCCATAGGTTTGAAAATAGGATAATTTTTACGGATTGTCCCTATAGCCTTCATGCATAGTATTTTTCAAGAATTTAAGTCTAAATATATGAGGAAAACCCAAAGGATTATCAACCTGACCCTTATGAAATTTGTAGAAAATGAATTATAAATAATTTTAGGAGTTGTATTCATATACCCTATCTTGGGCACCCAATGGTTTTTTCCCATTTAAATTATCCCAAAGAAAAATTGATGCAAAATTGTAAAAAAAAATAAGAATAATGAGTTAGTTCCCACATGATTCCAAAATAGATGAAGAGTATGAATTTTATACAAATAATTAAACCATGTAATAAAAAATACCACTTACTCATTCCCTTTGTAGACCAAATATTAGAGATGGTGATGGGGAAGGGTCACTAATATTTCCTTGATGATTTTTTTGGGTATTTTCAGGTTCCAATATCTCCAAAAAACTGGGATGAGACTACATTCACCTACCCCTCCAATAAATTTTCATAACAAAGGATTCCCTTCAATATTTTAAATTCCCAAGGTACCTTCTAATGTTGTATGATAAGTATCTTTCAAAATTAATTGAAATCCACTTGGAGGTATTGTTTGTAAATTTCACTATTTATGTAACTTATTTTGAAATTGAATTGAGATTCTGGAAATGTGTTGGTTCACATAATTTCAAAGGATGGAATTTAAGTATAAAAGGCCCAAATTTATGTGATTTCTACACTATCTTACCCTACAGTTGTGAGGTATATTCGGTCAATTTTAGGACTTATTGAATTTTACATATGGTTTATTAGATAATTTGCAAAGATTTTTATACCCCTAACTAAGCCACTTATGCAAGAGAATGATTTTTTTTATGAATCATAAATGATATATTTTGATATGATAAAATATTTTCTGATCAAATCCCCCATAATAAAAAAACCTAGGGACCTATTGTTTTCCCAGAAAATTGATGGAAACCCAAAAGTGATAGCATGCAGTTTTCATACCCTGAATACATCCTAAATAAATTACACAATGCAAGAAAAATAGTTTTTTTTCAATTTTTATGGCTTTAGATAAATTTTTATCTTATTTGTTTGGAAGTAAAATAATTGTTTACTATGATCGCACATCACTAAGACATCTGGTAAAGATGGATGATACAAAACTAAGACTAGTGAGTTTGATGTTGTTACTATAAGAGTTTGACTTAGAAAGAAATTACAAAAAGGTATGTGGAAATATGGTTATTGATCACGTGATTAGATTTCCTCACAATGCCAAGGTATAACCACCAACTATTTCAAAGCTCGATGACTCCTTCCCTGATGAGAAATTGTATAAAGCCACCCAAGTAAATTGATAAACTAATCTGGTCAATTTTCTAGTCTTAAAAAAGGTATATTCTTTATTTACCAAGAATCAAAATTCTAAATTTAAATCTGAGTAAAAGTATTATGTTTGGGAGGGACCATATTTTAGGAATATTTTTAATGACCAAGTAATTATAAGGTGCATCCTTGGGGATGAAATTAAATTATGCATACATTTTTCCATACAATTGCATGTATTTTCCATTTTAGACCTCAAATAACTTCAAGGAATATTTTAGAAGATGTTTTATTTTGGAAATCAATTTTAAAGACTCATGTGATTTTTTAAAGCCTATCCAAACTTCCATTTTATTGGTGGAATTCCCAAAATACATGAAATTCTCCAAAAAAATGTTTTCTATGAAATATTTCATGTATATAGATTATATTTCACGTGTTTTTTCCCTATCTAATTAATTTTTTCATATATATTATTAGCACTGGACTATGTTTCAAAGTGGATTAAAGAAAAATCCACCAGAATTGATGACTCTAAGGTTGTTATTGAGATTGTAAAAGAAATTTTTTTTTGTAGATTTGGAGTACCTAAGGAAAAAAATAGTGACCAAGGAACACACTTTAGAAATAATAGCATGGAGGCCCTGATGATGAAATATGAAGTTCACCGCAAAACCTAAACTGCATACCACCCACAGAAAAATTGGTAAGCAGAGGTGTCCAATGTAGAGATAAATAAAATAATAGAGAAGTCTGTTCAATCCATCAGAAAATAATGGAGTAATAATATGGAAGATTCAATATAGGCTTACATAAATTCCTAAAAAACCCTTTTGTATGCCCCCTTATAGTATTTTTTATGGAAATAACCATCACTTCACTATTGAGTTGCAACACAAGGCCTATTGGGATATCAAGAAGGTGAATCTTGAATATGGAAAAGTAAAAGAGTAGAGGAAGCTACAGATGATAGATCTTAAATAATGGAGAAGAGAATCTTATGAGAAATCACTATTGTACAAGGGGAAGTCAAAATATTTCCATGTCAAGATCATTCAATATAATCTTCAAGATTGGAGAAAAAATTTTATTGTTCTTCTCATGGATGAAGCTTATGCTTGGTAAACTTCATTCCAAGTGGACTGGGCCATTCATATTGACTAACACTTTTCTGTTTAGTGTAGTTAAGATCAAATGAGTAAATTAAAAGCATATATTCAAGGTGAATGTCCAACAAGTGAAGCATTACTATGAAAGAACTAATGGAGGAGGCCAAAATACTCCTAGTTTAAATTAAATAAATAACTACCTGGTTGTCTTATTCTTTTACACTATTCTAGATTCCTTTTATTTCAAATATGTGTTCCTTGATAAATGGATACTGGGATTGATTGGAATTGTATCTAAGATAAATATGGGGGAGAATAAAAAGTAGTTTAAGATTTAAATACCATTTTATATATTATTATTCTTCTACGTGTTTTTGGATTAAAATAAAATACTTCATAGTGTTCAAAACCTACATTCAGAGTCCATGCATACTTTTAGCTTTGTTTTCTAGAAAAAAATATTTAGATTATAAAACTTGAGCCCCAATTTTACCTTGCCTAGGAAAAATACCATGATGGAATGGATGAAGTTCATTGATTCTAAAATTTTGAGAGTTGAATAATTTTTGAGTGATTTTTACCCACCATTCTCATGGAAATATAGATATGTAATTATAAAAATGAGTGTGAGTAAAAAGATATCTTGGGAATTAAAATTATAACATATGGTCACTGAAATTTTGAACTTAATTCGAGGTAACTTGAGATTTAGGAAAAAGGAATTCCTCAGGGATCTAACTCAAAATAAATTGATATAATTCCTTTTAAAGTGGATAAAAATTGGAAATTGGGTTCCCAAAATGAATCTTTGAGACATAAAGTACGGATTGTGTGAGAAATTCCATTTTTTATTAAATAAGTTTTTTCCACGGTATTTTTCCTAATTATGGCCGGAAAAAAAAATTAATGCATAATAGTCAAAAATGAATTCATTCAAGTGAGGATAATATTGAACTAAGATGAATAAAGGGTAAATTTACTTATAAAAAATTCATTTGATTTGTATCAATGAAGTGTAAATTGAAACATTGGTTTAAGAAAAATAGGATAAAAGGATAAATGGAAGTTCCACTTATTAAACATTCAATTCCACTTAAATCTATCTATTTCACTCCAAGAGTTTGAATGTATTTTTGAATTAAAGTGTGATAGTTAATTAAAGTTATAAAAGAGGCTAGATGGTTCAAATAATAGAGGAATATATGATTTTATTTTTCTATAGATTGTGTATTTAAGCATAGGTGGGATTATCTCTTTAAATAATCAAATTCACTAAATTTCCCAGAATTTTACTAGTTTAAGTGTGTGTGGGGTGATGTGAGAAAAATATACCAAATTATTTATTTATTTATTCAATGATAAATCCCCTCAAAACAAACTAAAATAGGTTAATTAATTCAATTTTTTTACTTTGTGAAATCCATAACTTCATTAATAATTGGATTAAAACATGTATTCTAACTGAATTATTAAATTTTGGTATTTAATGATCAAAGATGCATATTTATTCAAATTTTAAAGTTACATTTTTGTTTTCTTTCAATTATTAAGTTATTTTATTCAATTATGAAATTAATTTGGAATTAATTTGTTAAATGGATTTAATCATGAATTTTAATTGATTTATTCATTTTGAAATTAAGTACATTGATTCAAAGTCTGTGTTTAAGGTGTTAACAAGATCATGTTCATGATTAAAAAAAAATTATTTGAGAAAATAATACACTGAAATTTGATTATAAATATTATAGGATAATGAAAAAGGACCAAGGAATGAAGTGGTTGCATGGAGGGTCTTACAACTAACCATGCTCAAAATATGGAAAAGTACTCAACTTACCACAAAAACAATATCATGGTCACCCAACTAACTGCAACAAGAAAATCCAAGATACCATGCATGGAAAAATTGTATAGGTATGAAGTAAACACATGAAGGATCTAGGAACTGACTGCATGAAGGGTCTTGTAAATAACCACAAGAAGCCCCATCCTAACTAACCACAAGACCAGTCTTCAAGTGACCTGACCTCCATATGGACATGAGGCTGATCCCACATAAGGATTCACCACTAAGCATAAGACTTTATAGAAGGGGGTTCGTATATAATTTCCTAGGATTATAATACTTTAGTACTTTTCCAGATTACTACTGAGCTAGTGTGATACTTAAACCTAGAGCGTAAGACTTCAAATTTCATTTTAAGGTTTCATGCCTTTGTTAAAAAAATAAAAATATGTAATTCACCTTGGACTTGAATCCAATTCATGATCCACCATGTGAGTACTCATGAAACCATTCAAAGGCCAGCTTACTTGAAAATTTAGGCCCACCAACATCTCAAACCCAAAACCTACCCCCACTAAAACTCAAACCAGCTCCATAGTAATCATCTTATCTCATCCTATGAGGCTTCCTTGATTGGAAATCAACTTCCAATGTGCCACATCACAATGAAGCACTTGTTCTATGAATCTTCTCAAACTAGTATAGAACACAATCATGGTAAGAGTATAAAGATTTAATATTCCAGACGGAATCCATCTTGATCCTCAAGTTAGAAATGTATCTATCATCAGAATAAAGAGACTCTACTAGGGATCACCATTAAAATTAAGGAATACTTTAGAAGTTATAAAATCACCCAATAAATTTGAATAAGCTCATGCTACTAATGTGGTAAAATTTGAAGTGTTCCATGAATCTCCAAATATTTTTCTATAAATAGAGAACTTTTCACTGAATGAAATATATAATTTTGGGGGGATTGAGAGCTTTGGTGCTATTTTTTCCTTTTTTCTATTAATTACTTTGTAATAACTCTTGTGATGGAATGATAATCCCTTAATGGATGACTAAAGTAGATTCCCCTTTCCTCTATTGATGAATTCTACATTAAAACTAAATATATCTTCTATTCATATTTTTGGAATTGTTCAAACTTTTTAAACATTAGGATTTTTTTTTATTTCTAGGCCTTTTGAATTATTATTCCCTCTTTAATATATTTTACATGTAAGGCACTTAAGATCTCTCTGCTGCTTGTGATCGTGAGTAGTGGATTTACCTAAGGGTGATTAGGGATCTCCAATCACTAGGATAAGTGAGGTTAGAGAATGTAGTGATCATTGCATCCCTCTGATCAAGATGAAACTTCTATGAGATAATATTTGAGTAAGGTTTCACTCAATTATAAAGAGAAAAATAGATTTTAAATATAATAATTATTTAATGGGTAATGGGGGGATATCTGAGGTTAGGCCAATATTTCCAAAATTGAATTAAAAAACTAATCTAATTAAACTATTTATTTCATATTTTAAACCCATTAAACAAGATAATAACACACCAAAAACATTCACCTATCTAGAGAAAACCTGAGTCCACTACTACTACATTTAATTTGGGTTCAAAAAATAAATTTTTAGTGGCCCTGCAACTGGATATCCATAAAGATCCTATATTGAGAAGACTCTTTTTGAAGTAAATTAAATGTTTTAAAATATGGGATACTTGTCACCATAGGTACACACAATATTCTATTGGGTCCATTCTTTTTTCCTACCATTAATGGGAGATAAAGTAATGATAAAAATTCAAGATGTTTATCTATCAAATTTTCTTGTAAATTTCCATAAACTTAATCTGGATAAGTTTATATAGACATATATTAAATCTATTTATACAAAAATGTCCAAGATAAAAATATTTTTATATAGAATAATGTTAAATAGGGTTATTTTAAATCTTATAAAATAATAAAATTTAATTAATGAATCTTTTCCAAAGAGGATTAAAGAAAATCCAATTAACATAGAGAAAATATAAATAATGATATTGATAATGACTATAATGAGAAAAAAATCATAAAAATATTTAGGAAAAGTTTCTATGAAAGTATAAAAATATATTAGGAAAATTAAGGATGGTTTTATTGAAAAAATCACAGAGAAGTGGAAAGAATCAAATCCTCTCTCTACCAATGAACCATCAATAAAGAATATGAGAATGAAAGAAGAAGAATAAAATCACAAGTTGTCAAAATTTCCTAAATTTTAGATTCTATAAATCTAATGAAAAAATAATTCCAAGGGTTTTTGAATTTTATAGGTAAGTAATGTGATACATTTAAGAAAATTGTTTATAAAGAGAGAGAGAAAAGAAAGGGTTATGGTAAACTGTTCCTTGGTTTAGATAGGGAAGTGGAAAAATATTTGAGAGAAAAAACTAGTCTAGATTTGGTAGAAGGGAAGAAAAAGAAAAAATATTCTTATAAGATTAAACAATCTAAAGCTACTCATCTTATCTTACCTCCAGTAACTATTAAAGAGTATGTTCCTGAGGAACAACTTTAAAAGAGAAATATAGAGTTTGAAGGGAAGGGAAAATAATCTATGGTTGGAGTTAGTATTCTAAAACCAACAATTTGTACTTTCGATTACATGTATATTAAAATATGTGAATATTAATAAAATATATTATTTCATATTGTTTATTGTTCCACATAACATTAATGTAATAATTTCATGGAGTATATGTTTTATTGATAAGGTCATGGTGGTTACCCACTATGATGAGAACCAAAAAATGCTATGACCATATTCTTAAATATAGTTCTATGGTCAAATAATAGACAATTATGGGGAACATAAAATATATACTATCAGGTGGGAGTACTCTTAAGCTAATGAGACTTCTTATTATGAATTTCTCACTTGGTAATCTCTAAGATAGGAGATTATGGGAACCGACCTACCGGTAGGAATTCTTCATGGTTACGTGTCATCAGATTTTCCTATATACAAGCATGTGTAATGGTTCTTAGACTTTGAGATTATTATTAATTCATATTATGACTCAAACACTGAGATGTATTTTGTATACCCTGATAATAACTATTCATGGAGAAGATGGATATGTTTGGTTCATCGCGAGTGATGTGTAATTATTTAATAAGTTGAGAAATGATTTGTCTCTTCCATCTTTATGGATGTTGATATCTCGACCCTCTGATTGAAATGGAACCATCGCATTAAATTACATGGACACTCTTTAATGACATGTTTATTTCATACATTCATTGAAAGATGTATCTGGAATATAGGTTGATGAAAAAGATGTTCATGATTATTGATGATATATTGTTACAAAAGGATTATATAACATATTAAGCATTCATATGTGGTTTTCAATTCTTCAACATTAAGTCTATTCCCTTGGGTGCCTTTACCCATTACTAAGTAATAATCATGGGCTTTAGGAAATCCCATCTAATTATAATGAGAATGAATCCAAGAGGGTCACACACTAAGTGTTTCCATAAATCTCGATTAAATTTTATTTTAATTTAATTAATGGAATAAATATTATTATCAAGACTGAGGAATAATTTTATTCAAGTTTTATTCATTGTATAAATTAAATAAATATTTATTATCCGGATTGGGAATAAAATATATTTATTTTATTTATTTAATATTTAATACATATTTATTCTCCAAACTATGAATATAATATTTATTTATTATTAAATATTTAATAAATATTTATTTGGGTATTTGATAAATTCCAAGGAGGAAATCGATCGGACCAAGATCATGTCCAGTGATAAATATTAATTCGCAATCTGGTAGAATAATATTTATCATTTTTCTAGTTAGCACACACCATAAAATAAAAATAAAATTATTATTATTATATGTAATGTGGTTTAATAATGGTTATTATATTATTTAAGGGCCCTTATGCAATTAAATATTATTTTAACCTAAACTCTAGCTCTATAAAAAGATGATTATTTCTATTATATAGGGTTAATCGGGAATTGAGAATTGTTGTGCAAAATAGACTTCTCTCTTGAATTCATCCTTCTATCCTCCTCTCAAGAATGAAAAAAATATGGAGATAATCCTACAAAACTGAAGGATCTTGAGCGATCAAGACAAAAAAACAAGATGATCGATCTACTCCACTGGTAACCAACATTCCATTGGTGTTGATCGGAGATCAAAGGAGCATATGTTAATCACTACTGGAGGGATTCTACACTTCAATCCTATATATACAATTAAGGTATTATAAAAAGAGTTTCAAATGATCAATATCACCATAGAATAAATATCTTCATACCATGTATTCTTTCTTTAGATCTAATATAAATTTAATATAAATTTAATATGAAAATATTCTCTCTAGGTTCTTGGTTTCTCTATGTTAATATTAAGTAAAAAAAAATTGTTGGCCATGGTTTTTATGCCATGTACAATTTGTGAATTATCCATCAAATTGAGAAAAAAATTATAGTTAATTCTCCCACTACAACACTTCCACTTCGCTCAGAACCTTCAATCTACACTGAAATTTACAACAACAAAAATCCACTCTTTCTTCACCACATCGTGAAGTTGGTGAACCTACAGGTGATACTGGTATTTCTCCAAATGAATTCATATTGTTAGAAGTTCACTAACCAAATTTTTTTCATGAAAACCCATTGAAAAATATATCATTATTTTCTACTCATGAAGTTTTTTCTTTAGTAGAGGATGTTTCTAAGGAGAAAATTGATGAGGAACAAATCAAATTGATTGTTGATGAAGTTATGAAATATATTTATCTAATTGAATATTTTTTTCATTATTTTGTAGAAGAAACTGAAGACTCTTCCTATGAACCAAGTTCATCGAAAGGGTGTCCAAACTCTTCTTTGTCAAAATATTCAAAAGAAAAATCTAAATAAGAATTAGATGATCAAAATGAAATCAATGATGAAAAGTCACTATTGAGGAGTTTTATCTTGAGAAAGGTAACACATTAGTAGTTAAACTCTTTGAACAAATAGAAAAGACTCAAAGTATAGAAATTTATGATAGCTCATAAGAATATCAAACTAGTGTGATTGCTCAGTGCTTTTACCAGAATCTAAATTCTTATTTAAATTTACTAAAGAAAATTAAAAATTGGATAGATATGATATCTCAGTTAAGTAAAATAGTTAATCTAATTTAGAGTCAGATTACTCACATTCTAGATTCAATGTGTAAAAGTTAGTAATTCATAATAAATATAAATAAAATACTAGTAAATATATGCATGTATGAGCCCATAAGGGGTGATGTAACCCTAGGTTCTCTTCCTGTCGCAACCTCCCCACGTCTCGGATCGGCTCAGCTTCCCTCCTTGGCATTGATTGACTGGATTGCGGCAGCTCTCACTCTCGCAGCAATGTCGTGTGACCTCATGGAACCGTTTTCCTCGACATTCCTCATTGGTGTTGGCTTGCCTCTTGCCTCACTCCACCTATGCTAGATAGGGATTATTTCGACGGCATGGTGAAGGTTCAGCTGTCGGTTTCCAGTTGTCGTGCTAAAGGGTTTCAACCTCGTCGTCGATGTGTGTGTTGGGTGGTATGATGCGGTCTATGAGTTTTTGGATGGAGGCGACGAGACTTATGTTCTGGTTTTCAGTTTTTCTCAGAGCCTTCGGCCCTTGGGTGGGATTTAGCATGGTGAGGGGTTCTCAATTTTGTACATTTTTCCTTATCTTTTGAGTTTGGATTTGTTTATTGCTGCTCACGTGATTGTTTGGTGTGTTTTGCGATGGTGGGTTCTATTCTTCCGGTGATATGGAGTTTTGAAGCTTGTTGGTTTTTCGTCTCCACATTTCGAGATTATGGTTGGGTTCTCTTCTATTGTTCTGGTGAAGGTTCTATTTTGACTTCGTTTTTGCATCTGTTTCCTATTTTGGTTGGTTTTGGGATGGCTTCTGTGATTTTCACCGGTGTGTTTTGGTCTGGCAGTGGTGCTACGGTGAAGGCAGGGACGTTCAAAGAAGCACATGTCCCTATAGAAATTTCTGATTAGTTTATTAGGATTGTGGTTTGGGGTGAATCCGTGGTTGGTTCAATCCTCTATTTTTGAGGTATAGTTCTCTTGATGATGTCCTACGGTTTGTGGTGCAAGGTGTCGGCGGAGGATACAGCTTCTGATTTCTTTCAACTTGATGAAGGTTGATTTAGTTTATGTTTCTTGGAATTGATGAGGTTTTGTGGTTTGAATTTTGTGTGTTTACTTGTGGCACTGTGGCCTTGGTCTATGAGGACATTGCATCCAGTTTATTTTCAAGGAACTATTCCATAGGATGTTCAGAGAAGGGAGTATTCTTCTTTTCATCACTATCTGAAATTGGATGTTTTGAGAGGGTATGGCGCTTGCCATCGGTACCGGGCCCATGCATTCTTGCGCGGGACAGCTAGCCGAGCAGTGATGGGAAGGTGGATGCTAATCATATTGGTGTTGTTGTTGGGTGGGGATTTTCCTTTCTTTTAAAGTGGATTGTTTTTGTCTTAATGATCTTGGTCATGGAGGAATGGTTGTGTTTATGTCTTTGATGTCATTATAGTTTCCCACTTTCTCCTCAAAAGTGCTTTTGAAATAAA
This sequence comes from Viscum album, assembly GCA_963277665.1. NCBI lineage: Eukaryota > Viridiplantae > Streptophyta > Magnoliopsida > Santalales > Viscaceae > Viscum > Viscum album. Next base: position 940,280,460 of record OY728150.1, read on the forward strand.
AATTTAATTTTCAGTCAATCAATGGATTAATTCAATTTCTAAAGTCAAAGTAATCTTTAAAGTTTTAAGGAAGATATTCAAATCCATGACCATATGTTGAGATATTTTTATAAGTATATAAAATCACAATAGAAAAATATCAAATCTATTTGAAACTAATCTGTTGAATTGAATCACAATTTCAATATTATTTGAAAAATAATAAAAAGTGATTAAAAATTTCTTAAGGGTATTTCTATCAAAGTTTATGAAAACTCTATTGTGGCTGATGAGTTGAAGTTTTTGGTAGTATCTCATAATAACCAGATTATTGAATAAATCCATAAGATAGAATATCGTGAAGATTATGTGAGTGAGTAGAACCATAAGTTAGAATCTCAATAATTTAAAATAACCAAGAAAACTAAGAATATTAATGAGAAGATAGTAGAGAAATACTACAAGTTTAACCTGAAAAATGACATGATGGATAAACACCAAAAATATATTAAAAATTTGAAGCGTGAGATTAAAAAATCAATAAATAAAGTTTAGTTTTTCAATTTTCATTACTTGTAAAATCCAAATTGATAATTATTGACTTTCTAACTAATAATTTTGAATGAATTGGAATGTTTACATATCCATTAGTTATCTTGGATTATTGATACTTAAAAATTATTTCTCTAATGATTACTTCATTTTTTTCATTTTTTTAATCACCATTGAATGTTTTCCACTGTAATTTTATTCATTTTGAATTCTTGTTTTCCTTTTTAAAATCAAAAACTGGGAGAAATTTTAGGAAAACATGCCTTCAAAAAAAATTTATTTTACAAAGGATGAGAAAATAGGGAGAAGATTTTTAAAACTAAAAGTTATGACTTTTTTACTAAGTATGAGACTTAAATATATATTATATTACTTGAATATTTTTCAAAGGATTATATCCATTAATTTCATCGGATTTTTTGGAAATCATAGGGTGTTTTATTTTCAAATTATTAAAGTCTTAATTTTTACCAGTGTGTTTGTGTTTTTCAAAAACAAGAAGATTATTGAGTCAAATAAATCACTTTATCCTTATTTATTAAATAAAAAAACACTTCATTGAGTTTTTTATTTAACTTGAGTTAGTAATTTTTATCTTTTTTGTGTAGAATGTAAAACCATTTAAGAGAAATGACAATGGTCTAAGGATTTTCAAAAATATGATGAACTTAGGAGTTCTAAAATATCGATGGTTTAAGGATTCATCAAAAAACCGATAACCTAAATGGTTGATAAAACACTATAGTAGTGCTAGATAACTTCATCAATGGATATGGAAAATATTTTGAGTCCATCAAATGATGAATAGTAAATTTCTACCAGTTTCATTACAACTAACCCTGAGATTTTCAAAATATGACCATTAGAGGATTATCTATGAATAGAGTTTTACTTCATGGGTCTCAAGATACAAGTTACAAGAGAAAAGTTTCAAGAATTTCTAAAATGTTGCAAATTAATTGAAGTCATCAATGGATTTTTTACTAGATAGATTCCAATTGTTTTTCTTTTTGAGGGTATACTTAGAGAATATGAGTGTGAGGATTTATTATAAATGCTCCAAGTTCTTAGTTGTGGTAATTTTTGAGTTACATAGATTCCAGTTATAGAAGTTGGTATTCTGAGCATCTGGTTATCATAGTAGGGAATTAAAAATCATTTTGATCGAGGGCTTCTAGGTTATGGAAGGCAGAATCAAGATTTAGGATTAAAGAAGTGGGTACCTTTCAATGGGTTTACAATCAATGGTAACTTAAATCGGTTTTAGTATTCTTCATGTACATTGAGTGAAATTATAGTTTATAATATCCTTTAAGAATTATCTGATTGTAAATCAATAATCCACATTTTTTTAAAATTATATTGTGATAATAGACTCATAGGTGGATATAAAATACTGAGAGTTTTATTTTTCCACTATAAATAATAAATTTATTGGTTGTTGTAAAACATCAATACTTTTAATTCTACTATTTTTTCTATAATTTTTTGTGGGTGGATTTATTTTTTTCATTGATAGACTTCATACATGAGGAGGATAACAATTCTATGTTTTATTTAAACTACAATTAACTACACCCCCCCCCCCTCTTATAGTATGTTTTCTATCTTTTTTGGGGACCAAAACATATTCCTGATATTCACCTCAATCTGATCTCCAATGAAATTTTTTATTATGAAGGATATGTAGTTACCTCAATGATGAAAAGTGGAACATTGCCAATGGTGATAAGCTAATTTCCAAAGGTAGGAAAAATACTTCTCTCTACCACACTAATTCCTAACCTTGTAGAGGAGAAATAAATACAACCATAAACGAGGCTCCTATATAAGTGTGGAACAACCGGCTTAGTCACATGAGCGAAAGAGGAATCCGGATTCTCCCCATAAAGGATATTTTGACAAGAATCAAATGTACACATTTGGATACATGTGTTGATAGAATCATGGTAAAATAAAATAGAGTATATTTTCATGGTTATTTACCATTCATAAAAAGAGAATATTATAGATTTGATCCACATTAATGTCAACATGATGAGAACCAAGTCGATCGGAGGTACTATTTATTTGGTGACCTTTATAGATGACCATTATAGAAAAGTTAAGGCTTTTTTATTGAAAACTAAAGATCAAGTGTAGGATTTTTTTCAAGTTTTTTCATGTAAAGGTGGAAGTAGAAACATGAAAACAACTGAGGTGTGTGCATATAAATACTAGATTAGGGTATCGTGGTCCATTTGAGGAATAATTTAGGAGTTTCAGAATCACGCTGGAAAATTAATACTAAAGATGCCTCAACATAATAGTGTTACTGGGAGGATGAAAAGAACCATATGTGAAATTGATAGGTGTGTACTCTTGAATGAAAAACTACTAAACACTATTTGGGGGCAGTCAATGAGGAATGTAGTTGATCATATCAAGTTTTCTCTATCATTTCCACTAAAATATGACATACCATAATGTGTTTGGATAAGTAAATATGCTTCATACAAGCACTTGATAATATTTGGATGCAGGGTATTTGTTCACATCCTAAAAGATGAGAGGGAAAAGCTAGATAGAAATGGAAAACAATGTATCATTTTAGAATATTCTCATGAAGAGTTTGGTTACGGACTATGGGATCCTATCATTAAGAGGATCATCTAAAGAAAATTTGTGTTACTTATTAAATATTATAAATTTAAAGAATTTGAGAGGCCAACAAATCCATAGAAATCATAGTGTGAGGAAATTTTAGTCAATATGGAACCAATCTCACCACCATCAGTTCCATATATTGGTGGAGAGATTCCAGACACTAATGATACATCACCACCAGGTAATATATCTCTATCTATTGACATGTATCCATCATCTGATATTTCAAAATAGATCCCACCTAAAGCATAGTTATTAATACCCACTAGAGAATGATAACTAAGTTATAGATACTCACCACATGAGTATGTGATGCTCACTGATAGGTGAGAGATGGATAGTTATGATGATGTGATCAGGTGTTAACAAAAGATATAATGGAAAAAGTAAATGCAAGATGAGATGTGATCCTTGCATAATAAACATACTTTTGATTTGGTAAAATTACCACATAAAAATATAGAACTCAGGAACAAGTGGTTGTATAAAGTGAAAAGTGAAGATGGAAGATCACAACCATGCTATAGAGCTAGGATGGTTGTGAAGGGATTTGGTTAGAAGAAAATTATTGACTTCAATGAAATTTTTTCTCCTGTGATAAAAATGTGTTTTATCATAGTTTTTCTTAGATTGGCGATAAGCCTCAACCTGGAGGTTCAACAACTAGATGTAAACACTACATTTTTACACAGTGATCGTGAAGAGGTGATATACATGGATCATCCAAATGTATTTTAGGATAATGGTAAAGAAAACATGGTATGTAAACTTAGGAAAATTTATATGATCTTAAATAGGAATTGAGGTAATGGTATAGGAATTTTGATGAATTCATAGAGAAGAATGATTATCATAGAATGATTGTTGATCATTGTGTTTTCATTAAATAGTTTTATGATGGTGATTTCATTATTCTCTTACTTTATGGTGATTATATGTTGATTATTGGAAAAGATGTCACCAAAATTCATATATTGAAGAAGTATTTGAATAGGTCTTTTAAAATGAAGGACTTATGAGATGTTACTCATATTCTTGTTATGACGATTACTCGTGATTGGAGGAATCATAATATTTTTCTATCTCATGAATGGTACATTGAGAAAGTTCTTGAAAGGTTCAACATGAGTAAGATGAAACTAGTTAGTAATCCACTTACGATCCATTTTAGGCTCATTATAAGATAAATTCCATCAAATAAATAGGAGATAGCTGAAATTGAGAAATATATTTATAAGTCGGTAGTTGGTAGTCTTATATATGCTATGGTGCGCACTTGATCAATCATTTCTTACACTATTGCACTATTACAGATACGAGATTTATCAGTGCTAGAAATGACCTTCATAGATGCTAAAAATCACTAATGTTGTAATATTCTTAAAAATATCATGGATTTTATCAGTGCTTTGATGGTGCTGATAATGGGAACATTTATCAGCGTTATGAATAACACTGATAAAACTCAAGCTGAAGTAGTGTGCTACTAAATTTATAACACACTACAGTAATAAATATATAATTTAGTTTCAATTTAATTTACATCATAGTATAATAAAATCATTATATAATGATTATAAAAATTTCAAACATTAGTATGTATAATTATATTGGTACGTAAAATCTATCAAAAACTTCAAAAAATTCAAAAATGTTGTTTTGTTGTCTTTGGACCCCCTCTCAAAAGAGCCTGATCATGCTAGAAGTTGTCGAACAAACCACCCAATATTGAACAAAAGAGTGTAGCTATATAAAAAAATTATTATGTTGTTAATACTATAAAGAGATAAATTAAACATAAATAAGAAATAATTTATTAATAAAATGTCAATTTTAAACTGAAAACATACACTTCGAGTCATACTGGGCACTTCATGTATTGGATAAATTTGGGGTTGATTCCTACATGTCAAAAATGATTTATGGATCATTTTTATAATATATGAAGAAAATAAAATCATATTTCGTAGTTTTTAGTATGTGATGTGTGTTTTGAACAAAAATGTCAATTTTAAATAAAAACCTTTACTTTGAGTCATGATGGCCACATTGTGCGTCGGGTTGGCATGTAGATAATTCATATACATCAAAAATAATTTATGTATCACTACCCTAAAATATCAAGATAATCCAAGTGTGTTCACTTGGATTTCAATGAGTGACACGTTTTTTTAACTAAAATGTCATTTTTAAAATGAAAACATGCACTTTGAGTTATACTCGTCACACCATGTATTAGATTGATGTGTGGTCAATTACTACACAATAAAAATGACTTATGGATGGTTATCCTAAAGTATCAAGACAATAAGATTTTATTTTCTTTTTTTTAGTGAGTGAAACATGTTTTAAAAAAACAATCACTTTTAAACTAAAAACATATATTTCAAGTCATACTGGTCATACCATGTATCGAATTTATGTGTGATTGATTTATACATGTTAAAATTGACTCGTGGATTTTTGTCTTAAAGTATCAAAACAATCTGAAAGTGTTTTATTGGTCTTGAGTATGGCATGTGTGTTTTAAACTAAAACGAAAATTTTAAATAAAAACACACTTTGAGTCATATTGGTAACACCAAGTGTCCGATTGACATGAGATTGATTCCTATGTTAAAATTTACTTATGGATCATTTTCCTAAAATATCAACACAATATAAGATTATTTTCTTAGTTTTCAGTGGGTGACATATGTTTTGAACTAAAATGTCATTTTTAAACTGAAAAATGCACTTTGATTCATTCTGATCATATAATGTACCAAATTAATATGTGAATAATTCATACTCATCAAAAATGATTAGTGGGCCATTTTCTTAAAATATAAAGACAACCCAAGTGTGTTTGTTTTGTAGAACCCCTAGTTTTAGGTAAATGGACCTTTGTTCGTGTATTTTGAGTCTATATAATGCTCAAGTTATGTTTTAGGAAGTTCCAAGGGGTTTTGGAATTGATACGTTATTCTTGATATTTTATGAATACCCTTATGGAACCATTACATCATTCAGAAAGTTTCAAAATAGATATCTCTCTTCCCTAGAATAAGTGTAAGTAACTGGAGGAAGAAAAGTCATCTTTTCACCCATCAATGGAGCCAACTCTTCCTGTATCCCCATGCTAATCCTTTCCAACCTAGCCTTAATGGATTCCTTTTTTTACTGGGTCCATTTAGTAATGTGTCAATGAAACTATCATATAATTTTTTCTATATTCATTACATTAAGAAAATTTCATATGTACAAACAATTCCAGTATGAAAATTCAAAAAAAAAATTGATCTTTTTTCTAACTAGTTTTCATAAGGTTTTTCAAAGAAGGTTTACCAATAGATATGATCATATCCTCTACTTTCTCAAATAGTTGATCACCTATTAATGGAGATGGTGTTGTGCCTTCATTTGGATTCCCAATGAATGATGGAATCCAAGATTGGTATTTATGTCATCAGGGAGGAAATTTGTGATGCCCTAGAAACGCAATCATCAAGGAATGTTTCAACCTGAGTGTGTACCTTGTTCACAAATGTGACAACCTTGTGTTCCTTCAATTCTATATCCTGAAAAATTTTCATTGGTAGTAAAATCATTTATCACTCTATACAGTATAGCTCTCAATGTGAAATATTCATTTCTATAAGAATCATACAATTTAACACATGAATCCCACATTAATTTCATATCTTTATTCAATGGAACAAATAAACACCAATATCATTACTCGGTTGTTTTGGTCCTCATACAAGCATATACAACATAATGTATTTTTTATTCATAAATAATCTTGTTGGAGGGTTATAATTTATCAACATAACCATCCATGAACTATGAGTGTTACTTTGTGCACCAAAAGCTGTAGATAGCATAAGATGATGGTTTCATGGATCGTTTCTGAATTCTGGATACTCATGATCAATTTTCTTTCACTATGGAGGGTCTGTTGGGTGATGAAGTTTCCCATCTTGGTTTCTTGTATCTGCATGCCACATCATTTTCCATACAGTCTCCTCGCTTCCATATAGTCTCCTAAACCATGTAATGATTGGAAAATACCTTAAAAATATTTAGTCATTTAGAAAAGCATGTATTCTTTCAGAGATCATACCATTTGAACGTAGAATTCTTTTAGCACCATATGTTCAACAAGGAAGCTCATTATCTTATGGCATCATATCATTCAAGGGAGAAAGTAGTTCAGTAAAAATTGTGTCAAGACACCCCTTTCCAGATGTTACATTATATAGTTTCAATATGGATGAAAATATTGTATATTTAGTATAACCAACATACAATGGTGTCTTTTCACCGAAACAACTTTGGATAATCACGAAGATAATATTCCTATCATTGTTATTTCCTCAATACATTAGTCATCATCATTTTCGCTTGTAGTCATATCTTCAATACGATCATCATTATCGTTCACACGTGTAATCATATCAGATGATCCATAAAATGTAGTATTATCGCAGTCAAGATACATTCAGTTCTTCCTCGTGTTTAGTCCAACATTTATAACTTCAATCTATTTCATGATAGATCAAGTTTTCTTCCAAATCATCTAGACTAATTAGTCTTGAATAACAACAATGTAAACATAAAAAAATGATTTGAAAAGGGTCATATGCATGCTTTTTTTACAAACTTGATGAACTATTTAACTTCATCCTCATACTCCTTTATCATACGATTAACATCGGTCCATTTTCAATTCATATTCATCCTATTCTATTTAGTAGTATTCATATTTAACAAAATAAATAAATACATAGAAGGTATGAGCTTAGAATCCTAAAAGGTCATTGTTTATATACACACATATAGTCATCATATTTGATATAAATTTTCATTGCATCAATAACATGTTAGAACATATAAAGGCTAAGAATTATATGAACAAGTATTAAAAAATTATTTTTTTATTACAAGAAGTCACATGTCATAAATGATTTTTTATAAATGGAATCATGAAGGGAGATAATGATATAAACTTTTAAAATGCAGATTACCATCTCCAATCACTTCACTTAATAAATGGTCGTCAAGGTCATCGAAATTCACTGGAGGTCACCTTGAAGAAAAAATGCTTATAAAAAAAATTGAATGCTTTTAAGTCTACATCTCATATGGTGTATTTTGAGTTTTCATACATAGAAATTTTTTAACTACAAATGTTGTTGTTTCTAAAAAATAATCCCAAATTAATATAAGAATCTTAATTTTAAATTATTATTAGTTGAACCATGTTTAACAATATTTTTTCTTTTAATACACCATTGTATTATGATATTTCCAAATAAGTGAATTACGATACAATAAAAATGTAGTACCCCTGGTTTCTGGTATGTAACCCTTACTCAATGATTTTCATGGTTTTAAAGTTAAGGGTGTTTAATGGGAGGGTCGGGAGAACTTGGAATGATGTTTTGAGGCAAAGGGGAAGGCGCACGGGAGGCGCACGGTTTGTCTAAACCGTGCGGCCAAACCGTGCGCAGTGGGTCTTAGAGGCAGTGGCTTCCGCACAGTCGGCGCACGGTTTGTCTAACCGTGTGGCCAAACCGTGCGAGAAGGGTGGCCGAGGTAGTAGCTAACGTTCGGTTAGTGCACGGTTTGTCAAACTGTGCGAACTAACCGTGCGGCCACTTAAACGAGATCCTATAATTGTGGATCTCATGCGTTTTCACCTCTAAATTCCTCGTTTAAGCTTCTAAGCGGCCCTAACTCGGGATTTTGGTTCTCCCAAGGTTAAGGAAGGTTCTCCCATCATTCTGGAGGTGATCTGAAGGCTTCTCTTGGAAAATCGAAGCCGGATTCTTGTGGTATGTGATCGTTCTTGTTTGATTTCTCAGATCTACTTAGATCTACTTAGATCTACTTCTCATCTTCTCTCGGTTTCTTAGATCTACACCCGTTATGGGTAGATCTAAGTGTGTGGATGCCAAACATGATGATTTTTTGTCTTGGTTGTGTTAGGAGAAGAGATCTAAGGAGGATCTTTGGTGTTTCGTCTGGGTTTTCTTGTGTGTTCTCCGTTTGTTAGGGTTTTCATCAAAACCTTTGAGGTAGGTGGCTTCACTCTTGATTCCTCTTTCTTAGAACTTGAAGGCTTAGTTTCAATTTGTTTTCCTTGATTGAAATGGTTTGTTTATCTGCTGTGAAAGAATGGTTGAAACCCCTTTTTAGTAACGAGTGATGAAAATTGTGTGTTTTTGGAAAGTGGTTGTTGAAGTAAATTTAAAATGGTGATTTTAAATTGGTTATGGTTTTGCTGCTTGAATGAAATGGTTTTCAATAAAAGGGTGATGCTTTATTGAAAGGTTTTGAACACACTTGATTTTGGGCATGGATTGCATGGGTTGTGGTGTGTGTTTATATGCATTGGGATGGATAAGGGCGAGAAGTACCCCCATCAAAAGGTTGGGATGGATAAGGGCGAGAAGTCCCCCCATCAATAGGTTGGGACGGATAAGGTCGTGAAGTACCTCCGTCAAGGTAGTCCACTAAGTGACGGCTTAGTGGAAGGATAACTCACCACTCGCGAGTATAGGGAGGTCCAGGTTGCATGCATGGTTGGTTGTGTGGATTGGTGAAATGGAACGACTGTGCCAAATGGAAATGTGAATGGAATTAGGAACTTTGCTTGATTGTTTTTCTTGAGAAAGATGGGTTTTGTTGGAAAATGGTTTTGACATGGAACTTGTTATATTGTGAACTGTTTTTGGAATTGTTTTATATAAATTGTTTTATATAAATGTGCTAAGATGTTTTATCCTAGAGGCATGAGTTGGGAAGTCATCGGGGAAAACCTACTGAGTTTAATTATTCACCCCCTGCTTTGGCACGTTGGTGCTTTTGCAGATTTCCTGTACCGGGACGTTGGCAAAGGTAAAGTGTCACATGTTTAGAGCACTGCTTTGTGATACTTGGGTCGGTTCGTGATGTTGGAGCTTGGAGCTTGTGGAGCATGGAGTTGGGTTGTTGTCTTGTAGTCTTTGAGTTGTCTTTATGCTGTTTACTCTGATGTTTGAGTGTTGGTTTCCGTTGTGGTACTCTTGGTTGGTTTATGATAAAATAAATGGTTGAGTTGTCTTAGTTTTTTTCATGCATCATTTAGTTGTTGGTTTGGTTATGGTTATTGGTTCTATGGATGTTCAAAAGGGGTAAATCGTCCCCCACTTGTTTGAAACCCTTCAGCATTTATTGTCAGCTTTTGGCACCTTGGGGATGTCGCTTAAGGCCCAGTAATGACTCATTGTACTCTCAACCCAATGAGAATTAGCGGGTCATTACAAATGGTATCAGCTTGTTCGGTCATTGCCTAACAAGTGGTCATCAGTGTTCTCGGTCATGGAGTTGAAATTCCTTTTCGTCTATTCCTTGGGTTGCAATCTTAGACAAGAGTAGGATTGTCGGAACTTGAAATGTATAGCATAAAAGGATGTAGCTAACCTGTTTATGCTGAACTTCAAGTTACCAGGGAGTTGGGTACATAAATGTTTTGGAGATACTTATAGGATAACAAATCTCATTATCATGGGTTTAGCCAATGAGATGAGCATGACATGCATTAAAGGAATGACTTCCCACTAGGATGGCATATCTCATTGCAAAGAATGATTTATGATTTTGGGCAAGGTGCAAATTTTTGAAAAATGCATAAATTTATTTTCAAATGAAAGATTTTGAAAAGTGGATATTTGATATATTTTGAAAATGGGTGGATTTTGAAAAAGTATGTGGGATGTTTTCAAAAATGGTTGAACATGTGGAAAAGCTTGATGGATGGAAAACAATGATGTGATAGTTGATGTGATAGAAATTGAAATGCTAAGCCTTCAGTTGCTAGGAAGTGAGACTAACGGCGTGCATTGTTTGTATTGAAAATGGCACCCGTTAGGCGTCGTAGAAACCAACCCAAAGAAGCTGTGGAGAATGTGGTTGCACCTGAACCACGTGAAAACCAAGAGATGGTTCAGAGTATCGTTCAAGCATTCCAGGATGTGGACACGGGGAATCAGAGGGATGAGTCAAGGCATGTAGATCATTCCGTCCAGTTCCAAAAGCAGAATCCACCAATCTTCCGGGGTGATTCGGAACTAGAAAGAGCGGAGGTGTGGCAGAGTAGGATGAATCGTATCTTCGATTTCATCGGCACACCAGCAGAACTGAAAGTAAAGTTAGCAACATATATGCTGGAGGATCTTGCACGACAGTGGTGGGAGCTAGTGGTGCAGGTTAAGGTGGATCAAGGCCTGGGCTGGGAGGAATTTGAGGAGTTGTTCAATAAACAATTCTATCCTCACATGTTCAAGATCCAGAGGATGACGTACTTTTTCAGCCTGAAGCAGGAGAATCTCTCTGTCACGGAATATGCGGCTAAATTCATGGATTTAGTGCACTTTGCACCGGAAGTTGCAGCAAGCGTGTTGCAGAAGGCACGCGTATTTGAATCAGGGTTGCAACAGGAGATTCGCTCGAAGATAAATGTGCTCTGTATTACGGATTATACGGAAATGGTAAACAGAGCAATAGTAGCTGAAAGAGACATCTCGGGAGTTATGCGAGGAGGAAGTATGATGATACCCACGGGAACGGGTGGGAACTCTAATGTTGGGAATAAGCGGAAGAGGGACACCTACTTCCAAGGTGGGAGTGCGAATCAGAATCAGACGGCTGGATCGGTGAATCTTCCTCCACGGCCCATGATGAAAGTCGGGTGTTTTCAAGGTGGTTCGACTGATCACATAAGGCGAGAGTGTACGGCGCAACCTAGACAATGTCACAATTGCAAGCAGATGGGGCATCTACAGCGCTATTGTAGAAATACTCCGAGGTCGGGTGCACGTGACACTTCTCAGGTGTCGCAAGCATCGTATGCTTCAACAGGATGAGGACAGCAGAGTCAGTCTCATCAGTATAACAGAGCTAGCCATGGTGATTCTCGAAATACCATGACTCCTCAACCAGGGCAATCTCAGCAAGGCAACAAGGAGAACAGTGCAGCGACAAAGCAATTGTATGAAGCTGAGCAGATGATTGTTGATGATCACGTTGGACCATCAATAGTAAGAGGTACGATTCTTTTGAATTCTACCTTTGTGCAAGTGTTGTTTGATACTGGTGCATCACATTCCTTCATTGCTTCTCGTGCTGTTGACTTGCTGTGTTTAAAACTGGAAATGATGTCTTCTGTCTTGAAACTGAAAACTCCTCTTGGTGAAAGAGAATGTCAAGCCTTCGTGTGTCGAGCATGTGCTATAACTGTTGATGGAGTTGAGCTGAAATAGGACTTCTCCATGTTGGAAATGGATATCTATGATGTAATCCTGGGTATGGATTGGTTGACAAGGTTTAAGGCTCACGTCGACTGTTATAGGAGAACGGTTAGTTTCACGACTGAGGACTGCATCGACCATCTCTTTAGAGAAGAAAGTATAGTAAAGAAAGGCGTCAAGACCTTGTTGGCACCAATGGTTGGAATGATCTCTCACCAATTGGCAGTGTTGACTTTGGCATCAACGGAAGAGATTGAGGAAAATAGGTTTTCAGCTGTGGTGAATCAATTTCCAGATAACTTTCCCAAGAACTTCTCAGGGTTAACACATGTAAGAGAAGTGAAGTTTACGATTGATCTCCTTTCGGGGACTAGTCCTATCTCACTTCCATCTTATAAGATGGCATCAACAGAGTTACGGGAATTGAAAGTGCAGTTAGAGGAGCTGTAAAGCAAGGGTTCCATCTGGCCAAGCGTGTCTCTGTGGGCAGTACCAGTTTTGTTTGTAAAGAAAGCAGATGGAACTTTGAGGCTATGTGTAGATTATCGTAAACTTAACCAAGTTACGATAAAGAATAGATATCCACTTCCACGCATTGATGACCTGTTTGATCAATTAAGGGGAGCTCAGTGGTTCTCCAAGATCGACTTGTGATCATGATATCACCAGTTGCGGGTTCAGAAGGAGGATATCCCAAAGACATCCTTCAGAAGCAGATATGGCCACTACGAATATGTATTCATGCCTTTTGGTCTTACGAATGCACTAGCAGTATTTATGGCATTGATGAATCGGATATTTCAGCGATATATGGATTCTTTTGTTGTGGTGTTTGTGGACGACATATTGGTGTATTCAAGAACAAGAGCTGAGCATAAGCAACACTTGACGATAGTGTTAGAAATCTTGAGAGACCATCAGTTTTATGCCAAATTATCAAAGTGCGGTTTTTTGATACAAGAGGTACGCTTTCTGGGGAATGTTGTTTTTGAGAAAGGTGTTTCAGTGGATCCAGAAAAGATAGAAGTTGTTCTTTCTTGGCAACCGCCGAAGAATGTCTTTGAAATACGAAGTTTTCTTGGTCTAGCTGGTTATTACCGACGCTTTGTCTGTGACTTCTCGCGACTAGCTTCGCCTATGACAGCATTAACAAAGAAGAACAATGCATTTCAATGGACTGAAGAATGTCAGAGATATTTTCAAGAGTTGAAAGTTCACCATACATCAGCACCCATCTTGATTTTTCCGGAATCAGGACAGGGGTATATGGTGTATTGTGATGCTTCAGGAACAGGGTTGGGTTGTCTTCTCATGCAAGGAGACCATGTGGTTGCTTATGGCTCAAGGCAGTTGAGGGTGCATGAGAAAAATTACCCAACACATGATTTGGAGTTGGCTGCAGTCGTCCATGCTTTGAAAACATGGAGACATTATCTCTTTGGTGAGAAATTTATTGTGTTTACGGATCACAAAAGCTTGAAACACATCTTCTCACGGTGATATTTGAATCTGAGGCAAAGGAGGTGGATGGAGTATCTCCAGATGTTTGACTTTGACTTGATGTACACACTAGGAAAAGGGAATTCGGTGGCTGATGCATTAAACAGTAAGTTGTATACTCAGTTAGCGAAAGAAGCTTCAGATGAGTGGCAGTTGATGTTGGTCCTAGCCGACATGCGTATGGAATGTGAAGACCGAACCGATGTTGTGGTTTTCTTTCCAGTTGCGCTTGTTCCTGATTTGGTGGAGGTAGTAAAGGAGGCACAGTCATCCGATGTAGACTGTGTTGCAATGAGTTCAAAACTCAATGGTGGGGAGACCATTGAGGGGTGGAAGCTGGATGGGAGTTCAGTTTTGCGGTATCAAGATCGGATGGTTGTACCTGTAGCTGCTCAAGAACAACTCCTTCATGCTTACCACCATTCAAGATGGTCTGTACATTCGGGTACACATAAGATGTATAAGGCGTTGAAGGCGCAATTTTGGTGGAGCGGCATGAAACGGAAGGTAGCTGAATTTGTTTCAAGGTGTTTAACTTGTCAGCAAGTTAAAGCAGAACATCAGCAGTCAGCTGGTATGTTACAATCTTTACCTATCCTAGTGTGGAAATGGGATCAGATAGCAATGGATTTTGTTACAGGTCTTCCAAGAACGGTCCGGAAATACGATGTCATTTGGGTGATAGTGGATCGTCTAACCAAGTCGGCCCATTTCATCCCGATTCGTGAAACTCATACGGTGGAAGATCTTTCAAAAATCTATATCCGAGAAGTGGTAAAGAGGCATGGGGTATGAGTGTCTATCATCTCAGATAGAGATCTGAGGTTCACATCCCGTTTCTGGAAATCATTACAGCAAGCCCTTGGGACTCGGTTGACGATGAGCACGGCGTATCATCCTCAGACGGATGGGCAATCCGAGCGGATGATACAAACGTTGGAAGACATGTTGCGGGCTTCTGTAATGGATTTTGGTGGCTCGTGGGAAGAGCACGTGCCTTTAGTGGAGTTCTCATATAATAACAGTTATCAGGCCTCGATACACATGGCTTCGTTTGAAGCATTGTATGGGCGTCCTTGATGCTCTCCACTTTGTTGGGTGAAAACAGGTGAGACTTCACTAGTTGGGCCGAGCCTTGTCCAAGAAACAATAGAGAAGATCCAGTTGATTAGAAAGAGGATGAAGACGGCTCAGAGTCCTCAGAAATCTTATGCGGATCATCGCCGAAGACTGTTGTCGTTTGCGGTGAGTGATCATGTCTTTTTGAGAATCTCTCCAAGGCTTGGACATCGTCGTTTTGGGAAGAAGGGAAAATTATCTCCTCGATATATAGGCCCTTTTGAGATACTGGAACGGGTTGGCGAGGTGGCGTATCGGTTGGCATTACCACCACGGTTCAGTGTAGTGCATAATGTGTTCCATGTATCTCAGTTGAAGAAGTATCAGCCCGATCCTGACAATGTGATCAGATGGGATCACGTTGACCTAGAGTCGGATGCTTCGTTGATACATATCCCAGTACGGATAGTGGATAGGCAAGAGAAAGTCTTGCGTGGAAAAATCATCGGTATAGTGCGGGTTTTATGGCAGCATGGTCAGATTCAGGAAGAGACTTGGGAACGCGAGAAAGAAATGAAAGAGCAGTGACCAGAACTCTTTCAACCAAGCGATGGTTTTCTACTTTCCGGGGACGGAAAGGTCAATGGTGGGGAGAATGTAGTACCCCCGGTTTCTGTTATGTAACACTTACTCGATGTTTTTCATGGTTTTAAAGTTAAGGGTGTTGAATGGGAGGGTCGGGAGAACTTGGAATGATGTTTTGAGGCAAATGGGAAGTCGCACGGGAGGCGCACGATTTGTCTAAACCGTGCGACCAAACCGTGCGCAGTGGGTCTTGGAGGCAGTGGCTTCCGCATGGTCGGCGCACGGTTTGTCTAACTGTGCGGCCAAATCGTGCAAGAATGGTGGTTGAGGCAGTAGCTAACGCACGGTTAGCGCACGGTTTGTCAAATTGTGCGGCCACTTAAACAAGATCCTATAATTGTGGATCTCACGCGTTTTCACCTCTAAATGCCTCGTTTAAGCTTCTAAGCGGCCCTAACTCGGGATTTTGGTTCTCCCAAGGTCAAAGAAGGTTCTCCCATCATTCCGGAGGCGATCCGAAGGCTTCTCTTGGCGAATCGAAGCCGGATTCTTGAGGTATGTGATCATTCTTGTTTGATTTCTCAGATCTACTTAGATCTACTTCTCCTCTTCTCTCGGTTTCTTAGATCTATGCCCGTTATGGGTAGATTTAAGTGTGTGGATGCCAAACATGATGAGTTTTGGTCTTGGTTGTGTTAGGAGAAGAGATCTAAGGAGGATCTTTGGTGTTTCGACCGGGTTTTCTTGTGCGTTCTCCGTTTGTTAGGGTTTTCGTCAAAACCTTTGAGGTAGGTGGCTTCACTCTCGATTTCTTTCTTAGAACTTGAAGGCTTAGTTTCAATTTGCTTTCCTTGATTGAAATGGTTTGTTTATCTGTTGTGAAAGAATGGTTGAAACCCCTTTTTAGTAACGGGTGATGAAAATTGTGTGTTTTTGGAAAGTGGTTGTTGTAGTAAATTTAAAATGGTGATTTTAAATTGGCTATGGTTTTGCTACTTGAATGAAATGGTTTTCAATAAAAGGGTGATGCTTTATTGAAAGGTTTTGAACACACTTGGTTTTGGGCATGGATTGCATGGGTTGTGGTGTGTGTTCATATGCATTGGGATGGATAAGGGCGAGAAGTACCCCCATCAAAAGGTTGGGATGGATAAGGGCGAGAAGTCCCCCCATCAATAGGTTGGGACGGATAAGGTCGTGAAGTACCTCCGTCAAGGTAGTCCACTAAGTGACGGCTTAGTGGAAGGATAACTCACCACTCGCGAGTATAGGGAGGTCCAAGTTGCATGCATGGTTGGTTGTGTGGATTGGTGAAATGGAACGACTATGCCAAATGGAAATGTGAATGGAATTAGGAACTTTGCTTGATTGTTTTTCTTGAGAAAGATGGGTTTTGTTGGAAAATGGTTTTGACATGGAACTTGTTATATTGTGAATTGTTTTTGGAATTGTTTTATATAAATTGTTTTATATAAATGTGCTAAGATGTTTTATCCTAGAGGCATGAGTTGGGAAGTCATCGGGAAAAACCTACTGAGTTTAATTACTCACCCCTGCTTTGGCACGTTGATGCTTTTGCAGGTGTCATGTATCGGGACGTTGGCAAAGGTAAAGTGTCACATGTTTAGAGCACTGCTTCGTGATACTTGGGCTGGTTCGTGATGTTGGAGCTTGGAGCTTGGAGCTTGTGGAGCATGGAGTTGGGTTGTTGTCTTGTAGTCTTTGAATTGTCTTTCCGCTGTTTACTCTGATGTTTGAGTGTTGGTTTCCGTTGTGGTACTCTTGGTTGGTTTATGATAAAATAAATGATTGAGTTGTCTTAGTTTTTTTCATGCATCATTTAGTTGTTGGGTTGGTTACGGTTGTTGGTTCTATGGATGTTCAAAAAGGGTAAATCGTCCCCCACTTGTTTGAAACCCTTCGACATTTATTGCCAGCCTTTGGCACCTTGGGGATGTCGCTTAAGGCCCAGTAATGACTCGTTGTACTCTCAAGCCAATGAGAATTGGCGGGTCATTACAAAAAACTCCATTAAATAGTTGATAAACTCTTCACTTGGATATTTATTCCCTCAATTTGCTTTCAACAATTTAATAACATATCCAAGAAAAAAATTACATATTTATTTAAAATTTTGGAACATTTCAAAGATTCAATATTTATGTTTCATTAAAAATACATATTTATATATACTAAAAACATATGTGAATGTAACAAAGTACTCTAAACCACCACTTGTATTTTTTGTACTTTTTTGATCCACACGCATCTATGTGGATTGTTTGCCTAGTGTGAAGTAACTTCACACATAATGTGATGTGATGATATAATGTGATTGTTTTTTCTATTTAAATTTAAGGATTTAAATATAAATTAAACTGATATTAATATATAAATATTTATATATATACATACACAAATATATAAATACTCAGACACACATAAACAATAATATATATACCATTATACATACACATATAAAAACAAATAAAACACACTTAACTGACAATTGAAAATTTTTATTATAAGAAACGAAGACAGAGATAAGAAATAGGAAAAAAATAAAGAAAAAAGTCATTGTGGTCGATAGTGATAGTCTGAGGGAATCCCCCGGAAACACATTCAGCGGGAAGAGATCCAATATTTTAAAAAAAAAACATAAGCCAATCATCATGATTACCTTTGGAAGCGAGCAGATCCGCCAACATATTACCCTCACGTCATGTATGAAGAACCCTCAAGCTCAAATGCAGTAATGAATTACAAGTCCTGATAAGGTATTAATATTCCAAAGACACTCTAGATGACCTTTCAAATAATTAACCACAATGGCGGAATCTAATTCCACTTCTGATAAAATAATTGAACGAGCCATGCATAATTTAAGACTTTGAAGTAATGTCTGGGCTTCTTCCTCTACTGAAGAGCCCTCACCAAAAAACACTGAGAAATCCAAGATGACTGAACCTCGAAAGTCACGAACACCACCACCGCCACACATAATTCCTTGTAGACAAGAACCGTCTGTATTCAGCTTGAGACCATACCCCAGGCGGCTGCCATCTAACCCACGAACCGTCTGTGTTCCTTTTAGTTGGGCATTAATGCAGCATTTGCAATTCGAGGCCAGAGGAATACTAATTCACTGCAAGTTGGGTTGGCATTATTTCGAATTTTACAAAGAAGATAGCTATATTTGTGTGAAATATCTTTGCATCAGATTTTTGAGCCCAAAATGTCCAGAATTGGAGAAGAATGGGTCATACTATCAAAAACCGGAGAGGTTATCTTTCCAGAAGGAGAAGTAATGAAGCACTGATCAGGATCCTCAGAAAAATAAATACTTCACAACACCTCCCTTTGATCTTCATTGAGCACTGCATCAGTGAACAAAAGGTGGGAACAGGTTTGATGGAGGTTGATATCCAAAGCTGGATAGCTGGGAAAGAATAAAATAGATCCCACCCAATTTTTTTTCCAAAAAGAAGTGTCTCTTCAGGGAGATCAAGAGGTGAGAACCATCATTTCTGTTGGCCCAATCAAAGGTATACTCCCCATATTTCCTTTTGATAAAAGAAGACCATAGAGAGAATCCATAAATAACCTCCCAAACTAGTTTAGCCTGCAAACACTACATACTAACATCAATTCCTTTGAGATTGATACCCTCCACTTGAAAAGGTCTTGCTAGACGTTTCCAACTAGCCCAATGATGACGTCCTTCTTGATGCGAGTCCCAAATGCAAATATTAAGAATACTTTCAATGGTCTTGATCACTGCTTTTGGAGGACTACACACTGATAAAACATGCATTGGAATTGAAGATAAAACACTGTTAACCAAAGTAATCCTCCCCCAAAAAGAAAGGAAACGATTTTTCCAACTCAATATCCTGCCCAAAATCCATTTAACAATGTTATCAAAGTGATGAATTCTAACCCTCCCATTAGAAAAAGGAGCACCCAGATAATCCAGAGGAAAAATTTGAGCAGAAAAACCAATCCTCTTGAATTTTCTTGGATCTCTTGGAAGAACACGTGTTGGAGATAAAAACTCCAATTTTATTGATATTAACACATTGGATAGCTTTATTGCAATATTCATTTAGATTCAACTAGAAATTACTGACTGAATTTTCACTGCCATTGATAAAAAACCGCAATGAAAATATGAGAAATACCGAGAAACCATACCTCCCTTTAAAAGGATGAATCAACCCTTCCTCAAAACTCTTATTAAGGTTCCTACTGAGAACATCCTGGGCCAAAATGAAAAGTCTCAGAGAAATTGGGTCACCTTGTCTCAACCCGAAAAAAGCAAATCTCATCCCTATAAGAGAAATTGAGAACCAAGGAGAGGAGAAGAACCTAAAGAAAAGATCACAAACCCATTCAAAATAGCCACACTTCTTAAGCACTTTAATAATGAAAGACCATTCCATCCGATCATAAGCCTTTTCCATATCAATCTTCAGCATAAAATTGGAACCAATCACTCTCCTGTTGATATCACTAATCATTTCATGAGCAAGCCCGATAGATTTTTAATGAGAATATTGGCCATCACCTTGTAAGAAAAATTACACATGTTCATGGGACAAAATTGTCCAAAACTGTTGGGCTGTATGACTTTCCGAATATGATCCACAATAGTTGCTGAAGTGACTCTTGGTAAAGGACCACCCCTAAAATGATCACGAACAGAACACACCACATCCTCTTTGATAAAAATCTAAGTATCAGAATAGAAAGCACTAGGGAAACCATCAGGACCTAGTGAACTCTCAGAATTAAGAGTCTTGATGGCTTCATAAATTTCCTTTTCATCCGGGAGAGCACACATCCTCTGATTGTCATGGTCAAAAATAGAAGATTTAATGTTATAAAAAAAAGTGTCATGAGCACCCAAAGCTTGAAAGGAATCCTCTTGATAGAGGTTTTGACCAGAAAGTGCTCCAAAGAAATAATCCACTTCCATAGGACCCACAATACTTGAATCACTGGGGAAAGAGCCATCTGGAAGAGGAAGGTTGAGCCTTCCATGAAGCTTCTTCTCCCTAATACAAGCATGAAAATAGGCAATATTTCTATCCCCAACCTTAAGAAATTTAGCTTTAGATCTCTCTTTGGCCAAATGCTCAAGGTCTAATAAAGCCTCCTCCAGCCTAACCTTTTTACTAGACATGAGCTCATGGGAAGTAACATCCCATTGAGATTGTAAATGAAGATCAAGTTGATAACTTCCTGAAGGATTTCCAAATTAATATCCTGGTCGGGGAGAAAATAAAGCCAAGAAAGAATGGAACTTTGGAGCCTTCTTAACTTATTTTGAAGAGCAACCCAAGAAAAACCTAGAACAGGGGTAGACCAAGAAGAGAGGACCATATCTCTGAAACCTTCTAACTGCATCCATCGGCTGGTATAGAAAAAACCCTCGTTAACTTCCCCTTAAGAATGCACATGAAAAAGAAAAGGAAAGTGATCTGACAAGGACCTGGAAAATGAGTCATAGAGGAGCCGGAGAAGGTAGAAATTGCCTAAAGATTTACCCAAACATATATCAAGACGACTCCATATTCTGCAACTTCCCCTTCAATTATTACACCAAGTGAAGGAGTCCCCTGAATAGCACATGTCCTGGAGATGGTTAGAAGCAATGAAGGATTGGAATTCCTAAATACCATTATCGGGGTAAATCCCTCCCCCTTTCTTTTCAGATGGATCAATAATAGTATTGAAATATCTCCTCCAACAAATCAAGCATCTGAGCCACTGTTAAAGGCTGAAAGAGAGTCCTGAAGTTATTTCCTCTGATCTGGGTTGCATTTGTCATAAACAATAGACTGAATATAAGACCCTTCATTGTTACTAATCTTAACAGAGAGGAGCTGATTAGAACTTTCTAAAAAATCCAATTGGATTTGGTCATTCCAGAAAAGCCAAATATGCCCGTTAACCAGATGCCCATGCATAAAGTGACTGAAATGGAGACTTTGAGCTAAGTCCTTGATGGACTCTGAATTGAGTTTTGGTTCCAGGATGGAAAAAAAGGAAACGTTCTTCTTTCGAATATACTTCATGATGAACTTCCTTCTAGCCAAGGATCCCAGACCCCTGGCATTCCAGATGATTGAAAATATCATTGAGGAAGAGAAGCTGTTGCCTTCAGCCCGCCCTAATTCAAATGAAGTTCCTAATAAATTCTCACCGTCAGCAAATTTAGATTTGGATCGGGTCTCAATGCTGCTTGGAGGAAGCTTGGATTTAAACAACTTAGAGAAACCTTCAACAGAGGGCAACTGAAGGATAGCCTCCCCAACTTCAACTAACACTTGAAAGGCATTATGCATGGGAGTAGTTTCAATGGAGGGAGAAGCTAACTGGACCAAACCTGAAAGAAATCCAGGAGGGGGAACATCTGAACAATTCTGGTTACTGGAAAGATAGACCAGAGGCTCCTTTACTGATCCTTCATAGATGGTTAGGAACAGTGCCTGGGAAGGAAAAAAGCCAAGGAAGGATCCACTGAATCATACATAGCAGAAGAGGACACAACCCTGGAATTTCTGATCACTGGGAGACTGAAAGGCCTGAGAATAAACCTCTGCAGGCACCACAGGAAGCACTGTAGGAAGAACAAGGGCCAAGGAAACCGAGGGGTTTTCCACAGTGGACCCCAATGCCGAGATATGTTCTACCTGCTCATGAGAAACAGGAAGAATAGAAGTCACAGTAACATCACAAATTCTCTCAGGATCCCCTGGAGTAGGGTCCAAAGAGGGGAACTGGCAAACTTGAGGGGAATCCTTTGCTGTAAGCCTAGACTGAACCCCTTGGTTCCTGTAAGAAGAATCAGAATAACCTTTCATAACACAATGAGAGCAGATGCTAGGCGACAGGGGAAAAACCATGGATTTCTAGAATGAAAGATCATTCCCTGCACGCAAAAGAATCATGTGCGGGAGAGAAGAAGCCAGGTCAAACTCCACAAAGATACGATCTTTGTGATCCATCCTTAGAGTTGCTTCATCAGCACGGAGGAAATGACCAACAGAGTTTCCAATGGATTTGAGAATGGCCGAATTCTGAAACGGAAGAGGGATACCAGGGAGGCGAATCCAAAGCGCAGCCAAGGAGGATTCCTTCCCTCAATGAGCTTCAATTGACCACCGAAGAAGCAGAAATCTTTGATGACCGCAAGACCGCCCCTCCCTTTCCCAAGACCGGATGAAATCCAACTCCGAAAAATTTCTTTTCTTTTACTAAAATCTCACCAAACAAAGGTAAGTGAATCCAGAAGGACTTATTGGACAGAATGCACACCGTCGCCACACCTGCTAGATCTCAGAAATTGACAAAGCTGGAAAAGACCCCCAGAGAAGGCTTCTCGTAACCAAACTTCCCAATAAGGGGCCAACGATGGTAGCGAGAAGCATCAGCAAGGTCACTCTCTGAAAGGGAGAAAGCTGGGCTGCCATCCACCGATTCCCGTTCCTTCGGATCCAATGAAATGAGAGGAACCAACGGAAGATGGGGACGAGAAGCATGATGAAAATCACCAGTCACCGCCGATCTAAGCCCTCGTTTGGCAGGGGAGAAACGGACTGAAAAGAGATGGTATGGAAGCAGAGAAATCGATTTCTGCCGTTTGGTTATCCGACGTGCCAAGGCAGGAAGGGAGAGAAATTCATTTCTCTCCCACACACCTTCCTGTCTCACGCTACCGACCCATCTCACACTCCCGCTTCATTTCTGTGGTCTAGTTATTCCACTGTTATGATTATTTTATGTTTGCGGTTTGAATGTTATACGATCTTGTTGAATTTGTCTTTATTCGTGTTTAATTTTTAAAAATGTTTGAGGTAGTTATGAAATATCTTGTAGAGTACATATATGGTTATAATATTTTCCTTGATAATTTATACACGCTCATTGTAATGAGAAATAAAATATATTTGTTTGATAAATTCAAATTTGTGGTGCGTTGAATTTCATAAAAAAAAATATTTGTCTATATTTGTTTTATTCATGACTATTATTTTCTTGAATTAATATTTATATAAATGAACATATTTTTCATTATTAATAACAACAACAAACAATATTTTCATGGGTATCTAAATATTTTGTTCGATATAATTTATAAATAATAATTTTTCTAAGTTCAACATAATTTATAAATAATAATAACAATCAAATATAAATAATTTTGATACTGTGTATATAAATAATTTTGATTATAACTAATTATGCGTATATAAATAATCATAAATAATTTATAAATAATTCTGATTATAGAAATTTTTTAATATAAATAATTGTGATTATCTTGAATTAATAGTTTATATAAATAATTTATAACTAATTTTGAATTAATAAATATTTTGAATTAATAATTTTGAATTAATAGCTATTTTGAATTAGTAATTATTTTTAATTAATAATTATTTTGAATTGATAAATTTTTTAATTAATAAATTTTTTAATTAATAATTTTGAATGTATAATTTTGATTACCTTGAATTAATAATTTTGAATTAATAAATTATATAAATAATTTCGATTATCTTTAGTTAATTTTTTTAAATTTTATAATTTGTATTAATATATGGTGGTAGGCGTGGTGTCCATGCGGATCTAATCGATATTGGTTTTTTATATTGAGTAAGTATGCCCTTTAATCCTATGTGTATGTGTTATTTTTTAACAAAGGTTATTTGTGTAATTTGCACCAAAACAGTTTCTTTTCTTTTCTTTTAAATATTGTCACCAAACATGATGGAGAGAAATCCAAATCATTTCTTTTCTTTTATTAAGTTATGGATCCAAACACAAGGAGAGAAATCATAATCATTTCTTTTCATTTCTTTTCTTTTATAAACTATCAAATCATTTCTTTTCTTTTACTAAAATATAACCAAACATAGTGTAAATGTCGGAACTGAAGAAGGGGGGTTCAAGGCACCATGAAGCGGAGGAATCGATGGTTGAACCGGGACAGTGGAAACCAAAGAAAGCACCAACCGCATTGAGTCAGAAGGAAGTGAAGTGAAGTTCCTAAATGAAAGCTCTGGTGGATCTCCCACCAGGCGCGAAGGATCTGAGCCCGAGCCTAGCATCCGACAGAATACCACCGGAAGCGATGGCAAGGGACGGCGAAAGAGTGGAAATCTCAGGAGGTGCGTGAGACGCGTACCTACGGGGAAAATTCATTGGTGATTGTGCGATGTATCCCTAAAACAAATAAAACACACATTTATATATATACATCATACTACATGTCATGTTTTTTATAAAAAAACATTAATCATACTCTTCAATCATTCTCATTTAAAATATAATTAATAGTTTGATTCAAACCATAACCCAATAAATAATACTGAATCCATTAATTTTTATAAAGCATGCAATTATTTATAACATTATGAACATTTCTTTTTTATCTAAAAGTTTCCAAGCTGTTAATTCGCCACATGATCGATAAAAACCATTTCCATTCCACTTAACCCCATTTAAATTTTCAATAATATCATATAATAAATTTTTTTAATTATGTTGTATGCAATCTCAATCCATAGTCTATATTTCATTATACAAAGAGAAATAAAAAACTTGAATTTGGGAAAATTAAGCAAGATTGGTGAACCAAAAAAAACATGAAAAACACATAGGGTAAGAACTGTTACAGAAAAACAAGGGGAGATAAACTCAAAAAAATCATGAAAAACACATGAAATGTCGATTGTGGATCCTTAAAATCATGTTTGGAATATCATACATTCGGTTAAGAGGTTTGATTTGTCCAAAATAAATGAGGTTGGTTGTTGCAGATGAAAATGGGAAGAAAACTCGAAAAACATGAGCAACGCATGAAAATTCAACTGAAAATCCTTAATACATGTTCTGAATTTCATACCTATGGTTTTGAGGTTCAATTTTTCAAAAAAATGACTTTGACTACTGCAGATGATAGGTTCCGTGAGAGCTTGAATTTGGTGAGAGGAGAAGCGAACTGTTAGGGTTCGTTTTAAAAAGGGAAAAGGTTTTTATCAACGCTTACTAAAAAGCATTGAAAAAAACCCATTTTATCGGCACTAAAAATATAAACGTTCATAAATAAAGCTTTTGTGAGCGCTTTTTACCACTGATAAATTAAAACCTTTACTGGCACTTAAAAAGCACCAACAAAAGTGGTATTTCTCACTGCTTAAGTTTTAGCACTGATAAAAAACAATTTTATCAGCACTTAATCTAATACTAACAAAAAATGTAAACAAATGAATAAATAAATAATATTAATTATATAAATAACAAAATTATTAAAAATGAATTATACTAACTATTTAAATTACAAAAATATCAAAAAATGCATTTAAATAATTTAATTGTATGAATTACGGACATATTGAAAATATTAAAATATAATAAAAAAATATGAAAAAATTAATAAGTTATGAAGATATCGAAATTTAATAAATATTAAAAATCAATAAATATTATTGAACGAATGAATATTAAGAACGAATAAATAAATTTGAACAAATTATAAAATTATTAAAAAAAGTGATTTCTTAACATTAATTACATAAATTACACACATATAAAAAATGAATAAATGAATAATATTAATTATATAAATAAAAAAATTATTAAAAATGAATAATATAAATTATTTAAATAATAAAAAAATTAAAAAAAAGAATTTAAATAAATTAATTAAAAAAACTTCAAACATATTAAAAATATTAAAACTTGATAAAAAATGAATAAGTGTTAATCATATAAATTACAAGAAATATTGAAAAATATTAAAACATAGAAAATAAAAATGTATAAATAAATATTAAAAAATGAATAAATTCCAAAAATTATAAAAAATAATAAATATTAAAACTCAATAAATAAAATCAAATGAAAGTATATTCAAAATGAATAAATAAATTTTAATAAATTACAAAAACATTTTAAAAAGAAAATTCCTAAGATTAATTATATGATTTGTAAACACATAAAAAAATGAATAAATAAATTATATAAATTATATAAATAAAAATATTATTAAAAAAGAATTATAATAACTATTTAAATTAAAAAATATTAAAAAATGCATTTAAATAAATAAAATATATAAATTTAAAACATTTTAAAAATATTTAAACTTAATAAATAAACATAAATAAATATTATTCATATAAATTACAAACATATTGAAAATATTAAAACTTAGTGAATAAATATGTATAAATAAATATTAAAAAATGGAATAAATTCTATAAGTATTAAAATTTAATAAATATTAAAATTGAATAAATAATATCAAATGAAATAATATTAAAAATGAATAAAAAATTGAAAAAATTGAAAAAATATTTAAAAAAGTGTTTTTTCACAATAATTACATGAATGAAAAACACATAAAAAAAGAATAAAAAATGAATACATAAATAATATTAATTATATAAATTATATAATTATAAAAAAATTAATTATATTGTCTATTTGAATTAAAAAATATTAAATTTAAAATGTATTTAAATAAATTAATTATAGAAATTTCAAGCATATTAAAAATATTGAAACTTAATAAATAAAAATGAATAAATGTTAATCATATAAATTACAAGCATATTGAAAATATTAAAACTTAGTAGATAAATATTTATACATTTTAAAAATGAAATTTTAAAATTTAATAACTATCAAAAATTAAAAAAAAATTAAAAATATTAAAATTGTTTAAATGAAATTGAATAAATTAAAAAAATATTGAAAATAAGTGAATTCATAACATTAATTACTTGAATTACAAACACATAAATAAATAAATAAATAATATTATTGTTAATTATTGGAGTAGATCCATGAATTTTGTAGATGAAAATTACATGAATTACAAACACATAAAAATGAATAAAAATGAATAAATAAATAATATTAATATTGTTAATTATTGATGTATGTATTGTATTGATTGTATATAAAAAATATATTTAATTATTAACCCTCATAATTTTTAATAATAATAAAAATGCTATTATTTATTTAACTTTATAAATATTTAAAAATATATAAATAATTATCAAAATTGAATATATTTAAAAAAATATTAAATAAATAAATATTAAAAATGAATAAATTACAGAAAATATTAAAATTGGAGAAATATTAAAAATGAATAAATAATATTAAATGAATAAACACACATACACATTATGTACATACACATAGACACACATGCACATAGACATACACGTATACTAACTTACACATACACGTACACAGACATACACATACACGTACACATACATATACACATACACATACACATACCTATAGATACATTTATGTACACATACATAAGTGTACCACTACTATAGATCGCGTGAAATTCATCACTAACATTTATCAGTGAAAGCTAAAAGCGTCGATAAAGGGAGTTCCTTTATAATCACTAAAAAAGCATTGATAAAATATATATTTCATAAAAAATATCCTTATAATCATATATTGAAATATAAATATATTTATATTGATACACATATAATATATTTTATTAAATATGATTTTATAAGACTAAATATACATTTACCCTTAATATATAAAATAGTTAGTGAAAATAGCATATAAAATAATTTAAAAATAATATTAATTAATAATTTGCTAAATATTATTGAGTAATAGTCATTTAATAACAATTAAATGATATAAAAATTCAATAAATTAATTAACAATCTAAGATAAGTTGAAAACATAACTAGAACTTCGAACTATCATAACTTTTGATTCATGTGTCCATTTGAGCTCTACCGCATCAAATCAATGACTATAAAGAGATCTATAAGTTATTGATCAAAGTGGAATTTATTCACTATCTTTGAGGTAAAAATAGGCTCTGAAGGCCTTAAAAAAGTGAGTTTTTAGTTTGGATAACCTAATTTTTTTTAATATTTGATAAGATTTCACCTTTGTTTAAGAGGGCCTTCTTATCTTTTTTTCCAAGTATTACATTCATATATATATATATATATACACACATATATATTATGGTTTTAAAATTTTATCATTTTTTATATTGTAGTTTTATTTATAATTAAATATATACACATTTTCTTATATTTACTTATAATAAATCAATTTTACAAATAAATATTTAAGCATAATTGAATAGGAATGTATTTTTAATTATATAAATCATATTGAAAAAATATTTATTATTCATTTCATTTAATGTAAAAAATTATTCATTTACTTACCTTATAAAAATACATTAATATATATATATATACAAGTAATATTTATATATAAATATATGTGTTCAAATAAACAAATATATATTAATGTTTATATTCTAATATGTGTAAATAATTATATATATGTAAATATTTTTGCATGTATGTATAAAATATAAATGTGTATGTGTGTGTGTATAAATTTAAGGAACCGACCTTAAACATTATATATTCCAATGACTTTAATTTCTTATATTATTAAAGATCTTTCCGGTTTAGAGTTTTAGAGAATTAGGAAAAACTCTTACACAGTAAACCCATAAATTACAAGTGGACACTTCTATCCAATATCCAATTTTTCACAAAACAAAACCCTTTTAAATAAAACATGGCTTCTTTTCATGAAAAATATTCACAATTGTCTTTTTGACCTCATCTATGTCCATACTCTTCCTAAAAACCCTATAAAAACATTTTAAAACATGGGATGAGCACAAAAATCTTAGTAATGGATATACAAAGAAGAAATCTATTAGTTAAGTGAAAAACATGAAAACCCATGAAATGTTTATCTTCATCTCAATTCTCTTTGAGCGAATAAAATAAATCATTTCCACTGAAAACACACACACACACACTTATTTCTTAAATAAAATCACTAAACCCATTAAAATTAAGGAAATCCCCTTTTGGAAACTTAGATCACAACATCCATAACCCATTTTAAACCCATGTTATAAATAACTAGAGCCCAGTTAAATCCATAGGATAAACCCTTCGATAAATCCCTCCTTTACTCAAAAGACAAGGTATATTACCCAATGAATTAGAGCGCTATCTAGGCACACCCAAAGCTATAACGGGATCACCTAGCTCTATTTGGGTGAACCCAATGTATAAGCTGTATCTAGATCACCCATGATCTATAATGGGGCTCAACCAATCGTATAAATTGTATCAGGCTCACTCGTTTCACATATAATGATCAAGTACCGTATCATGAAAAAAACATTTTATGCTTGCACTTTTCATCATAAAACCTATGAAAAACTATTTTAAAACCATATTAAAAAATTATTTAGATATCAAAATACCCATTTTTCTTAAAAAACACTTTTAAAATCTAAAAAATTCACACATAATAAAGAAACTATTCTCTTTCAAAATAACAATGGAAACTTATAAAGGAAGCAAAAAATCATTGTGGTGTCATGATGGTAGGAAAATCCGATCACGCCGTATAATTTTAAAAAACATTTCTTTTTAATTTTTTAAAAATGGTTGAAAAGGGAACATAAAAAAATATTTTTAAAATAAAGTCTCTTACCTTGAGTCTAACTTGTCACGTACATTCGTTATCTTCCACTTCTTTGGGAAACCTTCTTTTCTTAACACCTTAAGATTACTAAGGTTTGTTTTATGACTAAACAAAGGATTTTAGAATGAGGGGGGATTCTAGGAAGGTATTTGGGTATGTATTGGTCAAACCAAATGGTTTTTGATCTGTTAAGGATGGAGAAGAAGTGGTTCCCTTTTATAAGAGAGGGGAGAGAAACTCTTGGAATTTATCAAAATACTAAATTAATATAAATCAGTTTTCAATTCCAAATGTCTCCAAACTAATTTATTTTGAAGATAAATTGTGGATTGATCAAAATCCATATATAAAATAAAAATTAGATAAGTTTTGACTATATTTCAAGCCTTATCTTTTAGTTTTAACCTCCATTTAATTCCTTTAACTCTTGTCATGACAACATGAATTTATACTCTCTGAGAGTTAATATAGTTACTATAAAATACAAAATGACCCACAAATAGACCATGGTTGATATTTTTAACCTTATCATAATAAATTGGATTAATTTAATTTTTTTATGAATTTTATATCATTTAATGAAATATTATTTACTATAAAATATTTATACTGTCAATTTTTAGAACTATTCATTACTTTGACTTTAATAATATCAAGATAGCACTTAGAATTCGATGGACATCAATAAAATTATTTTATCACATTATTTATCTCAAATTATATTTATTTTAATATTTTTAATATCATTTATTTTATTTTTTCATTAATTAAATAATTACTACATCAGTGTTGTGAAGGTATTTAAGATAGTTTTTTATTTAGTGAAAATTAAAAATAAATTACCATTATGAAGATAAATATTTTATATTTAAAAATAAAATTTATATTCAAAAATATCTTGTGAATAACACCATATTAAAAATATTACACTAATTAAAAATAAGAGTGTGATATGATTGACATTTCTTTACATAAAATACTATAAAGGTCATAATCTCATCCAATTGACCCAAAAAGTTCATAAATTTGATACTTGGATGATTATGGTAGAGATATACTCATAAAATAAAATTTAGGTAAGTTTTTGGGTCATTTTATGGTTCTTATCATTTTATTTTTTTAACCTAAATTACCTTATTTACCCTTTACCAAGATAACAAAAATTCACTAAGTTTACTATTCATATTGACAAAAAATAAAAGGAAAATATTTAATAAATTTAAACATAGTGATTCAAAATATGGAATCCAATTTTAAAAATTTAAAACATATAATTTTTAGAATTTAATTTAAAATTAAACTGGAAAAACACAATGAAAAATAAATTTTCTCGGAAAAATTCCCTTTTAAATATAAAATGTTTTTATGTTAAATTAAAGTATAACATCCATTTAAAAACCCACAATTGGATTATTTTAAACCAAAATTAACTAATTAAAATTTAAAACTAATCAAAAACATAATTAGACCTTGTAAACACTTTAATATGAAATACATTTTTTTAATAAAAATCAGTATTTTTCACTATTCATCGAAAAATAAATATTTTCAGAAAATTATCAAAAAACCATATTAATATAATGTTGACGTGATGATTTCAAAAATGAAATTAATTTTTTATAATAAATTTTCTAAATTTTTTAGAAATTAATTTTAATGTTCACTTGTAAAAAACAAGAAAAACCATTTTTAAAGAGAACATGTTTTTTAAAAATAAAATCATTTTACTAAAATTATGTGATTATTTTATAAGAACTTTCTAATAAATTAATATTGAGTTTGTACTTTATATTTATTTCATAAATCAGTTATTACTATTCATACCTGCTAATTTAACGACTAGGTTATAATGGTCACATTTAAATAATAACATTTCATTGTTCGTTTAAACTCAGTGTTGTGTATCTTGTATGTTATTAATCATAGTCCTTCCTTTTAAAATCTCAGGTTATTACATTATCCCACCCTTTATGAAATTTCATCCTCTTAATTTGAATTTAGCCTTAGTAATTAGGGTTTGACTATTCAAAATACCTTTGTTTAAATACCACATCGTAAAAAGGGTCAATAAAACTTCCACTTAAAAAGAGAGAAAGGGAAGTATGAAGGTTATATGGAATAACACATAATTGGTTTCCATGTTAGAGAAAATAAGTGAGAATTAAAAACATAGATATGGAAGAAAAACCTCACTCCCGATTACTAATAGAGAGTGATAGGGAACATGGTCATGAGAAAGTCAATGATTACAAAACTGTAAATATGTGATGCGTTAATAGGCCATTGATTTCTTGGTAAGAAAGTTAAACTGATAAATTTTTTGTTTCAAAATACTTTTCCTAAAGTTGAGAAATTATTTTACTACAAAGACTAAGAACGTAAGGAAATATACTTGATAAGTAGAATTTTATCCTTTAATTAATTTTCACCACAATCTCATCTTTTTCTCCAAATGATGAGTATTCAAGATCATTTTTTCATTCTTGAAGAATTATATCAACTTCTATAGATCAAAAAATCCTCAAAAAGATAAAAATATATTCCTCTAGTATTTAGGAATTAACTAAAACCAAAATTGTTAGTACAAGATAAGATAATTCCATTTAAATGACTAAACCTTCCTAATAAGAAAAAACTAATTTAATCTATAAAATTAAATAGTAATACCCAAAGTTCAATGTAGATAATTAAATAAATAAATATCCATAAAATTACTCAAAAATATTATAGAATAACATTGAAACCCAAAAATCATAAGTATTTGATCACATAGCATTTCAAGAAAAATATAATATTTATCCCTAAATAACATCAACAAATCTTAAAGTCTCATACAAAACTATAATTTCCCAAATCACACAATCTCCAATATATGATAACCATTTCCATAAATAACCCGAATCACCATAAATACACAATAAAATCACATACGCTTCCAGAAGATAATTCTTCCTAAAATAAAATCCCATAGTATTCAGTTTACCTAAATCATATAGGGTTCCCAAAATAGTGAGTGTTTTTTGAAATAACATTAATCTCCTAATTACTAAATCAATTTTTAATGACATAATTATATATATGATAAAAAATATGTTTCAAAATAAAATTATTCTTCATCTATCAAATTGTTTAACAAAAAATAAAATGTTATACTAACCAAGACTTAATGTAGTCCAATGGGAGGAGCTTCACCCATGTCACCCTTCATTTGTGGTTTCAAACCTCATGGCCTTATCGAACATGATGGGTTGTCACTCGACATACGAGTTTTCATTTTCTAAAACTATATTAATATAATCCTATAAATGTGAGAAACATCTTAAAAAGTAGCCATAATATATTCAAAATTAAATAATTATTTTAATCTTAAATGTTATCTCATACCTTTCATTTTTCATCCCAAAATGTAATAACTCATAATTACCTTAAAAATTAATGACTCCAAAAATATCATTAGTCACCTTAAAATTTTATAACTTAAAGACTCAAAGGGGGTTTCTAAGAATTTGAGCTTATGATCAACATTTAAATTATAAACCCATGATCGTATCTATAACTCTTAAGATAACCTCACATGAAAACATCCTAATATCAAAAATTATATAAACCCTGATCTAATACCAACTGTAAGGACCCGACCTTAAAAATTACATGTTCTAGTGATTTTAAAATATAATTATCTTCCTTGTAATCCCAAATGTCATTTCATTCTATATTTTTAGAGAATTAATACAAACACTTACATATTAAACCCATACATTACAAGTGGACACTTCTACTAAATATCCAATTTTTTCACAAAACAAAACCCTTTTAAATAAAAAATAATTTCTTTTTATGATAAATCTTCAAAATTTTCTTCTTGACCTCATAAATATCCCTACTATTCCTTAAAACCCTATGAAAAACATTTTAGAACATGCAATAAACATAAAAATCTCAATAAGGGACATAAAAAGAAGAAATTTGTTAGTTTAGTGAAAAACATGAAATCTCAAGAAATGTTTACCTTTATCTTAATATTCTTTGAGCGAATGAAATAAATCATTTCCATAAGAAAAACATAAACACATTTTTTTCTTAAATAAAATAACTAAAACCATTGAAAAAATAGAACCCTTTTTAGAAAGTTATATCATCACATTAATAACCAGTTTTAGACCTATGTCATTAATTATGATAGCCCAATTAAATCCATAGGAGAAAACCTTTGATAACTCCCTCATTTTTGCCTCAAAATACGAAGTACATTACCCAATGCATTGGAGCACTATATGGGCTCACCCAAAGTTATAACGGGATCACCTAGCACTATCGGGGCACACCCAATGTTTAAGGTATATCAAGCTCACCCGTGAGCTATAACAGGTATCAACACTTCATATAAGTTGTATCAGACTCTCCCACAACACATATAATTCTCAAGTACCATATCATGATAAAAACATTTTATTCTTTCACTTTTCATCATAAACCATTGAAAACTATTTTAAATCCATATGAAAAATATATTTGGATGTAAAGATATATTTATTTATTAAATATCACTTTTAAAATCTAAAAATTGTGCTTATACTAAAAACACATTTTCTTTCAAAATAACCATTTAAACTTATAAAAGAAACACAAAAGCATTGTGGAATCATGATGGTAATAAAACCTGATCATGTCATATAAGTTTAAAAAAAACATTCCTTTTGAAATGTGTAAAAAGGGATGAAAATGGTACTTAAAAAATATTATTAAAATAAATTCCATTACATTGAGTCCGACTTATCACGTATGTTCTTTATATCTTCCTCTTCTTTAGGAAACCTCTTTTTATTAACACCTTAAGATCACTAAGGTTAGTGTTCTACTTAAAAATGGCCTCTAGAATGAGGGTATGGATTCTAGGAAAGTATTTAGGCACGAATTTTCCAAACCATTTTTTTGAAGTGTGAAGGATTGAGAATAAGTGTTTCCCCTTTATAAGAGAGACCACTCTTGGAATTTTTCAAAAATATTAAATTAATATAAATCAATTTTCAATTTTAAATTGCTAAAAACTAGTTTATATAGAATATAATATGAGGATATATCGAAATCCTCTCATCAAATAAAAATTAGATAAGTTTTGACCATATTTATACTCTTGTATTTTTTATAACCCCCATTTAACCCCCTTAACTCTTAACATCACAACATGGATTTATACATTTTTGGGTTATTATAGTTACTATAAAATGTAAAACTACCCATAAATAGACTATGGTTGATATTTAAAAAATTAACCTAATCACTTGGATTAATTTAATATTTTTATAAATTTTATATCATTTAATAAAATATTATTTACTATAAAATATCCATAATGCCAATTTTTAGAACTATTCATTACATTGGATTTAATAACATTAACATTACATTTATAATTCGAACCAAATATTTTAATATATTCCTAAAATTTTATGTTCATCTATAAAATTAGTCGATCAAATTATTTATTTAAAATTATATTTATTTTAATATTTTTAATATCATTTATTTTATTTTTCAATTAATTAAATAATTATGGAATCAACATTGTGCAAAAATTTAAGATAATTATTTCTTTAGTATTTTTTTAAAAAAATTACCATTATGAAGTTAAATATTTTATGTCACGACCCTCTCCCACCAAAGATGCCCCTCCTGAGCTGGCAATGGTGAAAGGGAGATAATGACTCCCGAGTCCCGCCTCCAGTAGGCCCCGGGGTGGCGACTAGCACCAAGGGTATGAATATTCACAATTATGGGAGGCATTACCCTTTTTATTATTAGGATCAGGAAATAGGACAAGTCAACCACCAAAAAGGAAAAAAGAACAAGTGCATATAAATAAACCCAAACCAAACCCACATGCATGTTTAAATAATTTTATAACAAGGTACAAGTACAAGAAAGCTCAAAGTACAATACCAAAAGAAAACAAGAGAACAACAACTGCAACAACTCCAACTGTCCGACTAGTAGGGTCCCATACGGCCCGGGTAGTCCTCCTGGAAACTTGAAAGTAAACGTAGGGTGAGCATACAAGTATACTCAGTAGGGAAAGCTAAAGCTCTCGTGCACAAGTGGGGAGACATCCTAATGTCCCATGAGAACAACAGAATAAACCTAGCAAGGAATTCTATCCACCCAACCTCACCAGCCACACTCACCAAAACACAAGCACAACAGGTAGCAGTATATAAGAAACAAGAGTATTGGGTACCCCGCACCAGTTCCCTTTAGTTAGCTACTCTTCCTAATGACGAACGTCCTGACGCTGCCACACTCCCCCGCCCGCACACACCTGGGCCTCACCACCACGTATTCCGCCCGCAAACTTCTGGGCCTCACAACCACGTATCTCGCTCAAACACACCTGGGCCTCACAACCACATATCCCACCCGCACACACCTGGGCCTCACAACCACGTATCCCGCCCGCACACACCTGAGCCTCATCTTGAAGATTCTTGGGAAACAGTAGATCCTGCCCGAAGAGTCTTGGGCTAAATCCACCCCAATCGAAACCTACCCGAAGAGTCTTAGGTGTAAGTTTTCCTCAAGACATCACAAACTAGGGGAGAAGGAGCAGGAAGGAGCTAGTAACTAAGGGAAAAACACCATCTCCCATGAAATGGGAGTGTTCGATACTAAGTGCTCAACATGGGTGGGGTGCGATAAAACACAAAAGATACAGATATATATATACCAACCACACAGCCCAACCTATGGATTCTAAATAGAGAAACTGAGCACGTGCCTTGGCACTGCTACTACAAAGCATGTATAAAAAAACAACCCCAACCCCATTTAGGTTTTCACGTTTCAGCAGAATTAGATTATTTAGTTCCTTAACTACTGGGAAACTATCCACAACCAACCACATCGATCGTTCGTAAAAAATATCCCTGCCATCCACAAATCAAGTTAGGAAGACACAAGCAACACAACCAAGCCCTTATTATCAACCAACCAACCCCATTGATTATTAATCCCGCTCCATTACCATGCCCCACCATTCATTAACTCTTCCGCTTTTATTTATTATTCACAACCCATAATCCGTTCACATTCAACCCATCCCCGAAGCCCTGCTGCCAACTACCATAACCACAACCACACCGAAACCCGCACATCATCATCCCTTTAATACCATTTATCGCAGCCCCGCTGCCCATCACCATCACAACATTCACACCAACCCACAACCAAGTCAACCGCAGCCCCGCTTCTCACCCTATCCAGGTCAACCCACAAAAACACCCCCATCACATGTCACGTATCCAAGCCATCACCCAAATGTTCATTATTCCATTTTCGTTTAACCAGGGTGATCACACAAGGGTTCTAGATTTTAAACGGCCAACTTTACGTGATTAACCAATTTCCACATTCCACAAAGTTCCATCCACAAAACGGTCTAGAAAGATATGGAAACATTTAATTGCACAAGCAAAGGCCCTCAACAACCATGATTTTCAGTAAGCAGAAGCTCATTCAATTCACAACATAATATCACAGGATATAAAGTAACAACAATCACAAACTTCCCAACCCCGTTGTTTGACCAGTTATTATCTTTATTTAATGGTTCAACTGTTTCTCATGAAAACAAGAGGATACTCACCCCGCATGATTCACAAAATAGAGAGAGACAAAGGTAAGATCCCTACCTCAACAGGTTCTGATCACAGCACTCCCCCGGATCAACTTTAGAAGAAGTCCATCGGCGTCCGTCACCTCTGTCGGGTCCCGGCAAAACCTCCTCGGGTGGAAGTCGGAAAGGAAAGGCCAAAGGAAAGACAAAGGATCCAAGCTTGGAAGTTCCGCCTCGTTGTCACGATCCCTTGACCGCTGACGGATCGTAAATCGTAGCTCAGACGAAGAAGTTATGGAAGAAAGAGCCTTCGAGTCTCTTGGGAGAACTCTGCTCAGAGGGAAAGGGGAGGAGAGGGGTGAGTTGAAAGGAGGGGAACCCTCCTTTTATAGGCGAGAAAAGGAAAAGTGCACAACATGTACTTTAGGGTACACGACATGTACTTGGTTATTTTACACGGTCTCCACGCGGCTTCCAACACAGCTCCGTGGCCGTTGACTGGTCAACACACGGTTTGAGGGTAACACATACGTGGGGAAGGACTACACGACATGTAGTTTAGACACACGGCGTGTACTCATTTATTGCACACGGCAAGGACACGACTCCAACATGGTACACGACCATTAACTGGTAACACATACGTGGGGAAGGATTACATGGCGTGTAGAACTGGGCACACGGCGTGCACCCATTGTTTCACACAGTGAGGACACGGCCTGCAACACGGGGTATACCCAGAAAGGGAGTACACAGCGTGTACTCAAACTACACGGCGTGTAGTTTCAAAATTTTGGAAAGTGTGGGAAAAGTCCATTTTACCCTCCAGAACACTCCGTGACCTTCTTTTTGACAAAGGAAAGGGCCGGAGAGGTCCGGGCCATTACATCAGATACCTCTTAAAACATTCTCGTCCCCGAGAATTCAAAAACCAACCCAGAGGAAACTCAACAAGATACCTATTAGGGTTATCGTTATAACAGGAACCCAACCAACAACCCTAATCTTATGTGTTAGGAATTCCTTCTCCTATGTCGAGATATTATCCGCTTTAGGCGGCATGGACTCGCCTGTATGGGTTTAATCGCATCCTCATTAATGCGTCTCGATTAAGAATTGGGTCTTCCCACTTTCATACATTAGGATTCTTCAACTCACACTACCCCCAACACCACACAACCAACACACTTCCCAAACATGTGGTTTGGGGAAGAATTACTTCTCCTACGTCGAGATATTATCCGCTTTAGGCGGCACTGACTCGCCCGCACGGGTTCAATCGCATCCGCATTAATGCATCTCGATTAAGGATCAGTTTTTTCCCTTTCCCCACACATCTGGACATGTCACACATTACCAGGGAACAAGGAAACAAAAAGGTCTCATAATTGACAAGCCAAGCATTCCATATATCAAAGGTACAAAGTACAACATCAACACAAAGCTCAAAAGAACAAGGGAAAACACAAGTCAAAACAACTCTGGGTACTGAGCGTGCATCTGGGTCTCCCGCTCCCAAGTGCTCTCCTCGAGGCCGCCATGCCTCCACAACACACGAACCAACGGAATGGTTCATCCATGGAGCACCTTATATTTACGATCTTCGATCCTAAATGGTCGTTCCTCAAAGGTCGCATCATCTCCCATATCTAACTCTCCCCAGTCGATAACGTGGGAGTCGTCGTGTAAGTACCGACGAAGCTGGGAGATGTGGAAGACATCATGAACCTTCTCCAACTGAGGTGGCAGGGCCAGCTGATATGCCACCTCACCGACTCGCCTCAGCACATCAAAAGGTCCAATGAACCTAGGTGAGAGATTTCTCCCTTTCCCAAACCTCCGCTGCCCTCGTCGAGGGGAAACCTTCAAGAACACATGATCTCCCACCTCGAACTCCAAGGGCCTCCTCCAACGGTCAGCATAAGACTTCTATCGGTCCTGAGCCGCTTTCATCCTCTCACGTATAAGCTGGACTTTCTCTGTGGTGCTCTGCACTACCTCTGGCCCAAGAGCACCCATCTCACCAACTTCTGCCCAGCAAATGGGTGAACGACATGGCATTCTATACAAAGCCTCAAACGGTGCCATGAAAATAGTAGAGTGGAAGCTGTTTTTGTAGGCGAACTCTACTAAAGGCAAGTGTCGTACCCATGATCCTCTGAAATCCAGAACGCATGCTCACAACATGTCCTCTAACGTCTGGATAGTCCACTCTGTCTGCCCATTGGTCTGGGGGTGGAAAGTAGTGCTAAGGTGTATCTAGGTTCCAAAAGCATGCTATAACCCCCTCCAGACTCTTGAGGTAAACCGGGTATCCCGATCTGAGACGATAGTCTTTGGAACTCCATGCGAACGTACCACCTCGTCTACGTACCTCTGTGATAAGGTACTCACCGGGCCTGACTCCTTAATTGCTAAGAAGTGAGCTGATTTCTTCAGCCGATCCACCACTACCCAGATAGCATCATAACCACCCTGAGCTCTGGGTAGTCCTGTGACAAAGTCCATTGAGATGTAATCCCACTTCCACTCGTGGACATCTAAAGGATGCAACAAACCACTGGGAACACAGTGTTCATCCTTCACTTGCTGACACACTAGGAATTTAGCCACAAACTCCGCCACTGCCCGTTTCAACCCAGGACACCAAAACTGTTCCCTCAGGCCTCAGTACATTTTTGAAACTCCAGGATGTACTGCCAAGGCTGAGCTATAGAA
This sequence comes from Viscum album, assembly GCA_963277665.1. Classification (NCBI taxonomy): domain Eukaryota; kingdom Viridiplantae; phylum Streptophyta; class Magnoliopsida; order Santalales; family Viscaceae; genus Viscum; species Viscum album. The sequence goes on from OY728150.1 coordinate 940,320,930, forward strand.
CTCATGGAGAACTCCCTCACACATTTCCTCCGGAACAAACAACCTTACATGGAAAAGCATCCAATGTTGGCTGTCCTCTGACCATCCCTCTGGAGCGTTCCCCTGATCAACACGATCCCACATCACTTCTGCCTCAGAGTCCCCCCACTGAGACTCTTCCACCTGCTACAGCAAGGAGGAATACACCATCATCTGAAACAAATAGACTCTAACACCTTCTACCCTGACATCCAAGTGTAAGGCAACTAACTCTCCCATCGCTTTCCAAGCATCATTGGACTTCTGAACCACTTCCTGATGCGACTTCTTGCTCAGGGCATCAGCCACAACGTTGCCCTTACCTTTAGTGTAAGATATCTCAAAGTCATAGTATTAGAGAAACTCGACCCATCTCCACTGCTGTAAGTTCAGGTCACGCTGGGAGAAGATATAACGCAGGTTCTTGTGATCTGAGAAGACCAAAAAGCGCTCCCCAAAGAGGTAATGTCGCCACAACTTCAGTACGAACACTACTGCTGCAAGCTCTAGGTCATGGGTGGCATAGTTACGCTCGTGAGGGCGTAACTGCCTAGACCCATAATAGATCACTCCCTTCTTCTGCATCAGCATGCACCCCAGACCAAGGCCAGAAGCATCAAAAAACACCTCATACAACAACCCTTCCTCTGACAACCTGAGTACATGAGCATTGACCAACTTCTCCTTCAGGTAGTCAAAAGCCTTCTGGCACTGCTCGCTCCATAGGAAGACCTGGTTCTTCCTCGTCAAAGCTGTCAAAGGAGCAGCAACTCGAGAGAAGTCTGAAAAGAACCTCCGATAGTAACCTCCTAACCCCAGGAAACTATGAACTTCTGCCACGCTCTTGGGTGCTGCCCAAGAAACAACTACCTCCACCTTCAACGGGTCCACTGACACTCCATGCTGAGACACCACATGCCCAAGGAAGTGTACTTCTTGTGTCAAGAACTTACACTTCGACAATTTCCCGTAAAGCTGGTGGTGTCGAAGGACTTCCAAGACTGCCCTCAGATGCTCAACATGCTCCTCCTCTGACCTTGAGTAGATCAGGATGTCATCGATAAACACAATGACGAACTGGTACAGAAAATCCCGGAATACAAAGTTCATAAGTCCCATGAACACAACCGGTGCATTCGTAACTCCAAACGGCATCACCACAAACTCAAAGTTCCCATACCTGCACCTGAAAGCCGTCTTCGAGATGTCACTATCCTTTACCTTTAGTTGATGATATCCAGATCATAGATCAATCTTGGAAAACCAACCTGCTCCCCTCAGTTGGTCGAAGAGATCATCTATCCTTGGGAGGGGATAACGGTTCTTGACCGTTACCTGGTTCAACCTTCGGTAGTCTATGCATAGCCTGAGACCACCATCTGCCTTCTTCACGAACAAAACCAGAGCACCCCATGGCGATACGCTGGGTCGAAGAAAACCCTTCTCCATCAGATCGTCAATCTGAATCTGCAACTCCCACAACTCCGAAGGTGCCATTTGATAAGGGGCCATCGAAATCGGACGAGCACCAGGCTGTAAGTCTATCCCGAACTCAACGTCACGTCGGAGGGGGGGGGGGTAGAGTCACAACCTCCTCAGGAAAAACATAGAGGAACTCCCCAACAACCTCCGAGACATCCATCATCTCTGTATCAGCTGGAACCACTGATATACCACCTAACAAGGAAAGGAGAGGCTCCACACGCCGGCTTCCCACCTGATAGCTCCAAAAAGCTAAATGCTGCCCATCCACGTCAGAGAACATGACTCTTCTCCGGAAGCAGTCGATAACGGCACCAACAGAAAACAACCAGTCGATGCCTAGGATGACATCGTATGGCTGCATCTGTAATAGAAGAAGGTCCCCACTAGATCGATGTGGTCCCAACGTCATCCCACATCCCCAGAAAACACAAGATACGTTGTTCTGGACTCCAACTGGTGTACTCAGTACCAGTGGTACAGAACGTCTCTCTATGTCTAGTCCCAAGGAATGGGCTAGACCAGGTGCAACAAAGGAGTGTGAAGCTCCCGAATTGAACAGAGAAGAAACAAGAGTGCTGAACAAACAAATCGTACCTCGCACCACCTCTGGTCCTACTGGAGCTGTCAACTCTGCTGCATGCAACTGTCCAAGCCCAGATCCTCTACCTCTCTGATGTCGTACACTTCCCCGACCACGCCCTGGTCGAGGTCCCTGAGGAGCACCCTGAGGTCGGCCTCCTCCCTCAAAGTCTGCCCTCGGAGGAGCATGGTCCTGCTGCTGTTGGAAGGGCCTAGCCGACAACTGGTGCTGCTGAGGTTGGCGATGAACCTGCCCACCTCCACCATACTGAGCTCGATTCGGGCACCGACTCTGAACGTGCCTGAAACCTCCACAAGAAAAAAACCTCGGTCCTGGGCTCGTGAAAAAGGGACGAGGACCCGAAGATCTGAACTGGAACTGCTGGGGCCTGCTCCCCACTGGCCTGAACCTGGAAGGTCCCGTCACAGGAGCCCTGCTGCTGACTGCCTTCCCCTTCGATGAGCCTGGCTGGATCCCCTCTCGGGGTGCACCTCCCAGTGAGTGCATCCTCTCTACAACCTCTGCCTTCTTCTGTACCGCCAAGTACGTCGGAAGAGTAAAGGGGGTGACAACATACTAGAGAGAAGGACGAAGCGCCTCCTCCAAACATCTCGCACAAGACTCCTCATCCAGAAAGAGATCTGGAGCAAAGCGCAGGAGATCCTTGAACTTGATCCCCAACTCTCGTACTGACATACTCCCCTACTGAAGGGAGAGTAACTCCTGCCGCTTCTCTACCTTGATCATGGAAGAAAGGAATTCCTCTCGGAATTCCTTCTCAAAGTCAGCCCAAGGAACCTCTGACTCTATCCTCTCTCCGAGGTAGAGTGTCCACCACTGTCGTGCCGCGCCTCTCAGCTGACTGACTGCTAGGGGAACCCAGTACTCCCTCAGAGCATGGATCAAGGTAAGAGCGATCCATAGCTCCTCAATCCACCCCTCCGTCTTCGTATCCGAAGTACTACCCTCGTACTTATTGAGGGTATGCTGCTGGAAAGAACGAAGAGTCTTCTGCCACTGGCTATCTTCCTCCTCTCAGTCAATCCTCAGCTGATCGACCGCCTGAATCTGTTGGGCCTCGGCCGTTTGAGCCACCTAGGGACGACGTCCAGGTGCCATAGCTGTATGGTAAACAAGGATCGCCTAAGCCCAAGTAGTAAGGAAAAGATCAAGGTTTTATTTTATCATTTTATTTCAATTTCTTTCCCAGAACACCCAAATAAAGTAAAACACAATTATGATGATGCATGTACCTTCCCTAGGGTCTCTATCCTGCAATCAATGTAGTCTCACTTGGTCGTTCGGTAGGCTCAGAGTCCTTGCATCAGATCACGGGGGGCCCGAAAATACCGTGTCCTAGCCGATATTCCCTGGCCTATGTCACGCACCAAGATTGACTAACATTGTCACCCTACCATCCCATGCAATCCTCACTGTGTCTAACTCCAGAATCCATCCTATCTCTCAACCATCACCTTTGATACCATTCTGTCATGACCCTCTCCCACCAAAGATGCCCCTCCTGAGCTGGCAATGGTGAAAGAGAGATAATGACCCCCGTGTCCCACCTCAAGTAGGCCCCGGGGTGGCGACTAGCACCAAGGGTATAAATTTTCACAATTATGGGAGGCATTACCCTTTTTATTATTAGGATCTGGATATAGGACAAGTTAACCACCAAAAAGGAAAAAAGAACAAGTGCATATAAATAAACCCAAACCAAACCCGCATGCATGTTTAAATAATTTTATAACAAGGTACAAGTACAAGAAAGCTCAAAGTACAATACCAAATGAAAACAAGAGAAAAACAACTGCAACAACTCCAACTGTCCGACTAGTAGAGTCCCATACGGCCCTGGTAGTCCTCTTGGAAACCTGAAAGTAAACGTAGGGTGAGCATACAAGTATACTCAGTAGGGAAACCTAAAGCTCTCGTGCATAAGTGGGGAGACATCCTAATGTCCCATGAGAACAACAGAATAAACCTAGCAAGGAATTCTATCCACCCAACCTCACCAGCCACACTCACCAAAACACAAGCACAATAGGTAGTAGTATATAAGAAACAAGAGTATTGGGTACCCCGCACCAGTTCCCTTTAGTTAGCTACTCTTCCTAACGACGAACGTCCTGACACTACCACACTCTCCCCGCCCGCACACACCTGGGCCTCACCACCATGTATCCCGCCCACACACACCTGGGCCTCACAACCACGTATCCCGCCCGAACACACCTGGGCCTCACAACCATGTATCCCACCCGCACACACCTGGGCCTCACAACCACGTATCCCGCCCGCACACACCTGGGCCTCATCCTGAAGATTCTTGGGAAACAGTAGAACCTGCCCGAAGAGTCTTGGGCTAAAGCCACCCCAATCGAAACCTACCCGAAGAGTCTTAGGTGTAAGGTCGCCTCAAGCCATCACAGCCTAGGGGAGAAGGAGAAGGAAGGAGCTAGTAACTAAGGGAAAAACACCCTCTCTCATGAAATGGGAGTGTTCGTCACTAAGTGCTCAACATGGGTGGGGTGCGGTAAAACACAAAAGATACAGATATATATATACCAACCACACATCCCAACCTATGGCTTCTAAACAGAGAAACTGAGCACGTGCCTCGGCACTGCTACTATGAAACATGCATACAACAAACAACCCCAACCCCATTTAGGTTTTCACGTTTCAACAGAATTATATTATTTAGTTCCTTAACTACTGGGAAACTATCCACAACCAACCACATCGATCATTCGTAAAACATATCCCTACCATCCACAAATCAAGTTAGGAAGACACAAGCAACACAACCAAGCCCTTCTTATCAACCAACCAACCCCATTGATTATTAATCATGTTCCATTACCACGCCCCACCATTCATTAACTCTTCCACTTTTATTTATTATTCACAACCCATAATCCGTTCACATTAAACCCATCCCCGCAGCCCTACTGCCAACTACCATAACCACAACCACACCGAAACCCGCACATCATCATCCCTTTAATACCATTTATCGCAGCCCCGCTGCCCATCACCATCACAACATTCACACCAAACCACAACCAAGTCAACCGCAGCCCCACTGCTCACCCTATCCACGACAACCCACAAAAACACCCCCATCACATGTCACGTATCCAAGCCATCACCCACATGTTCATTATTCCATTTTCGTTTAACCGGGGTGATCACACAAGGGTTCCAGATTTTAAATGGCCAACTTTACGTGATTAACCAATTTCCACATTCCACAAAGTTTCATCCACAAAATGGTCTAGAAAGATCGGGCAACATTTAATTGCGCAAGCAAAGGCCCCCAACGACCGTGATTTTCAGTAAGCAGAAGCTTATTAAATTCACAACATAATATCATAGGATATAAAGTAACAGCAATCACAAACTTCCCAACCCCGTTGTTTGACCAGTTATTATCTTTATTTAGTGGTTCAACTGTTTCTCATGAAAACAAGAGGATACCCACCCCGCATGATGAAAAAAAGAGATAGAGACAAAGGTAAGATCCCTACCTCAACAAGTTTTGATCACAACGCTCCCCCAGATCAACTTTAGAAGAAGTCCGTCGGCATCCGTCACCTCTGTCGGGTCCCGGCAAAACCTCCTCGGGTGGAAGTCGGAAAGGAAAGGCTGAAGGAAAGACAATGGATCCAAGCTCGGAAGTTCTGCCTCGTCGTCACGATCCCGTGGACGCTAATGGATCGTAAATCAGAGCTCAGACAAAGAAGTTATGGAAGAAAGAGCCTTCGAGTCTCTTGGGAGAACTCTGCTCAGAGGGAAAGGGGAGGAGAGGGGTGAGTTGAAAGGAGGAGGGGACCCCTCCTTTTATAGGTGAGAAAAGTAAAAGTACACAGTGTGTACTTTAGGGTACACGGCGTGTACTTGGTTATTTTACACGGTCTCCACACGACTTCCAACACGGCTCCACGGCCATTGACTGGTCAATACACGGTTTGAGGGTAACGCATATGCGGGGAAGGACTACACGGTGTGTAGTTTAGACACACGACGTGTACTCATTTATTGCACACGGAAAGGACACGGCTCCAACACGGTACATGACCGTTGACTGGTAACGCGTACGCGGGGAAGGACTACACGACGTGTAGACCTGGGCACACGGTGTGCACCCATCGTTTCACACAGCGAGGACACGACCTGCAACACGGGGTATACCCGGAAAGGGAGTACATGACGTGTAATCAAACTACATGGCGTGTAGTTTCAAAATTCTGGAAAGTGTGGGAAAAGTCCATTTTACCCTCTAGAACACTTCGTGACCTTCTTTTTGACAAAGGGCCGGAGAGGTCCGGGCCATTAAATTTTATCTTTCAAAAAACTATTTATAGTTTAACATAACCTCTGGATAATACCATATAAAAAATATTACACTAATTAAAAATAAGAGTGTGATTTGTTTGGAATTTCTTTAAATAAAATACTATAAATATCACAATCTCATCCATGTGGCCCCAAAAAATCATAAATTTAACCCTTGAATGATTATAGTCAATATATACTTATAAGATAAAATTTATATAAGTTTTTGGTTCATTTTATGGTTCTTATAACTTTATTTTTTTAACCTAAATTACATGATTTCTCCTTTACCGAGGTAACAAAAATTTAATAAGTTTATTATTCATATTGACAAAAAATGAAAGGGAATAATTTAATAAATATAAAACCAATAATTATAAATATATAATAATTTTTTAAAAATTAAAAACATATAATTTTTAGAATTTAATTTAAAATAAAATCAGCAAAACACAACTAAAAATAATTTTTTTCCCGAAAAAATTCCCTTTTAAGTATAAAATGATTTTATGCTAAATTCAAGTATAATATCCATTTAAAAAAACATTATTGGATTTTTTAAACAATAAATAATTAATTAAAATTTAAAACTAAACCAAAAAATAATTGGAACTTGTAAATACTTTAAAATAAAATACAGTTTTAAATAAAAATTAGTATTTTTCACTATTCCTAGAAAAATAAATATTTTTCTGAAAATTCTCAAAAAATACTCCAAATATAATTTTGATGTGATTATATCAAAAATTAAATTCATATTTTCAAATAAATTTTCTAAATTTCCACAAATTAATTATAATTTCCACTCATAAAAAGTAAGAAAAACAATTTTTGAAGAAAATGTATTTTTTAAGAATAATACGACTTTACTAAAAATTGAGTGATTATTTTCTAATAAAATAACACTATATTCATATTGAGATGTAATTTTATATTTATTTCATAAATTTTTTATTTCTATTAATACCCACTAATTTAACAGCTAGGTTATAATAGTCACATTTAAATAATAATATTTTTTTATTTGTTTAAGCTCAGTGTTGTGTATCTTATATTCCATTGAACATAGTATTTACTTTTGAAATATCATGATGTTACAACCCCTTCAAGAAATTGTGTCCTCACAATTTGAACTTGAGCTCAGTAACTAGGGTTTGACTATTCAAAATACCTTTGTTCAAATCACACATCGTAAAAAGGTTCAATAAAACATCCTCTTAAAAAGAGAGAAATGGAAGTACGAAGGTACTATAGAATAACACATACTAGGTTTCCATGAGGTAGAACATAATTGGAAAGTGAAAACATGGATATGTAAGACAAAACTATCTCCTAAGTACTAATATAGAGTGATAAAGAACATGGTCATGAAAATTTTTACCATCACAAAAATGTAAATCTATTATGGGTTAATTGTCCATTGATTTCTCAATAATAAAAGTAAATTGATAATGTTTTTGTTTCAAAATCCTTTTCCTAAAGTTCAGAAATTATTTTACTACCTATACTAAGTACACAAGAAAATATACTTACTTGAAAACTATAATTTCATCCTTTAATCAATTTCTAGCACAATCTCATTTTCTTCTCCCAACGATGAGTATTCAAGATGATTTTTTTCATGCTTAAAGCATTAGAATCAACTTATACAAATTAAAAAAATCCTTATAAAGATAAAAAAACTATTCCTCAAATCTTTTTGAATTAAACAACAAACAAATGGTTAGTATAAGATAATATAATTCCCCAAAATGAGTAAACCTTCATTCTAAGAAAAAACTACTTCAATATCTAAAATTAAACAGTAATACCCAAAGTTCAACATAAATCATTCAATAAATAACAATATTTTAAATTTATCAAAAATATTCTAGACTAAGATTGAAACTTAAAAATCAGAAGGATTTTATCACATAGTCATCCAAGATAAATATAATATTAATCTCTAAATAACATCAATAACTCTTAAAGTCTTATAAAAAATAGTAATTTCCCAAATCACATAATCTTTAAGATATTATAACCATTTCCATAAATGAGCCGAATCACCGTAAATCCATAAGAAAATCATATATACTTCCATAATATAATTCAATATTTATTCATAAAATAAAATCTCATAGTATTTTATTTACCTTAATCATATATGGTTCCCAAAATAGTAAACCATTTCTGAAATAACATTAATATCCTAATTACCAAACCACTTTTCAATGTCCTAGTTTTTCTCTATATTAAAAAATATATATTCCCAAATAAACTTATTCTTTATCCATCAAATCGTTTAACTAAAAATAAAATGTTATCCTAACTTAGATTTCATGTAGGCCAGTGGTAGGTGTTTCACCCTTCTCGCCCTTCGTTTGTGGGTTCAAACCTCATGGTCCTTACAGACATAATGAGTTTTCACCTGATCGGTGAATTTTACTTTTCTAAAAATATATTAATATCATCCCAGAAATATAAGAAAGATCCTAAAAAATAACCAAAATATATTCAAAAATAAACACATGTTTTAACCTTAAAGGTTATCTCATACCATTCATTTTCCATCCCAAAATTTAATAACCCATTATTACCTCAAAAATAAATGTCTCTAAAAATACCATTAGTCACCTTAAAATTTCATAACTTAAATCCTTAAAAGGGGTTTCTAAGAGATTTAACTTATGATCAACCTTAACATTTAAACCCAAGATCATATCCACAACTCTTAAGATAATCTCACATGAAAATATATTAATCTCCAAAATTATCTAAACCCTTATCTAGTGGAAAATGTAAGGATGAAACATTAAATATTACATATTCTAGTGAATTATTTTGGACATGTATTCTCTCAAAAATAATTTATGAATCTTATTGATTTTGATTCTAAAAAATAACTTTATTTTTTTACTATTGAAATTACTTTAATTATTTTTCGGGAATATATTTCTTGAGAAGTTTATCTTATTTATGGTTTAAAATATTTATTAATGTATTATGAACATGTTTGACAGTATTATGGAAACATTGTTTATACACTACATTTGTAAGTGTAACGTATGGTTTGGTAGCCCTGTGTTTGGAAGAAAATGTATGGATCATATATCCTACATTATTAGAAAAGTATAGATCAACAAACCTACATTTGGAAGAAACCCTACATTTAAAGGAATGAATATTTTTTTTGTTAACCCTACTTTTGTGAACAATCGTACATTATCAACTATAGTTTTGGAGTTTATCACTATGTGAAGGAACCCTATCTTTGACCATTCAACGACTGATTTTAAATTTAAATATTTTATTCATGATTCTTGTAATGATATATACTAAATTGAATATCATTTTAAAGTTATTTTATGACTGATTCAAAGGCTCTTATTCATCAAAGTAAATTGTTCCTATTCTTAATGAAAGTTATAAATCTCTTGATTTTTTTTGAACTTTAATGATTATGATTTATTAGGATATATTTTTGGATCTACTCAATTGAAATAAAGCCAAGTTTTTTTTATAAAAATAGAAAGAATATTTTTGTTTTCAATATGATATACATAGTGAAATATCTTTTTGAATATAGATTTATTTTGAAAGAGAAAAGACTAATCATCTCTGTTATTCTAAAGGATTTCGATCTTGTGCTGAAAAACCTACTGATTAACTACTATTATTGTTATTCATATAATATTATTTTATTGAATATCATTTTTAACTGAGATCTATTCAAATCAATTAATCATTGAAGACTTTTATCTTTGAAGAAAAAGATCCATTTTCTATAATTTGTTTCTAAAAGTATGAACAAAGAACTTTTTTACTCAATCAAATCAAACTATATTGATTTATTAGAGTTTCAGATTCTCAGACTTAGTCACATTAGAGTATCAGCTTCTCAAACAAAGTTGTGGAGAATCTAGTTCCCTGTAAAATAACCAGAAGGCTCTGTAAATCCTTATTCTAAAGGTTTCAATTTCCCACACTCAGTTGTGAATGTCTTGTGATAAGAGGAAATTTCTAGTGAAAATCACCAAGCTCGCATAGAGAGCTTTGATGGAGTGGACTATAGGATCTTTGGGACCAAAACCATTATAAAAATTGTTGTGTTATTATTTACTATTTATCCACTACTCAAACTACTTACATAAGAGAACATTTTATATTTTCTAAATCATAAAAAAGGATAAAATTAAATATTTGTCTAAGATTATCAAAAAGACATAATTCTACCCCCATATTGAGTATCTTTGTATTATTCTAACCTAATTTTTTTTATCAAAGGAGTTATTTTTGAAGAAATCAGATAAGATCTAGCAAGCTCAATGTAAAAGTTCTCTAGCAAGATATATGTCAATGATTGATCCTGAATAAGGTTTTTTAATGATCTATGATCCATATTTCAATGGTGATAATGATGGGCGTTGGAAATCTCACATGATTATCTATCTAAAAAATATTGGATTCAAAGTATATATGAATATTACCACCCTATATGTAATCCTTGAAAAAACAAAAACATGGAATGGTACCAAAGAATCTAAGTATGATATCAATTCAAAAGAAATGAATTTTATTATTTGTGGACTTGGTTCAGATGAATTCAATTGAGTATCTCAATGTCCTATTGCTTACGAAATATGGAAAACTATTTTTTTTCCTATGAATGAAGTGAAAATTTCATACAAATAATGTTGTTGTAAAGATGAAATTTTATACCTTTAGAATGTATGATAATGAAAGCATCACTCAGATAAATGGGAGATTGAAAGAGATATCCAATGATGTTTCTTCCTTAGGAACTTCAATTTCACAATCAGATCTGGCATTGAAAGTACTCAGAGTACTACCCTCAAAATGGAATGAAATATCTGCTGCTATATGAAAATCATCACTAGTCAAAGATTTAACATTGAAAGAATTGATTATAACCCTAATCATGTATGAAGAAGAGATGAAATATGAAGAAAAAGATCATAATATGGTAAAAAGGGATAATACTAACCTTAAATTTACTACTCAGAAGCATGAAAATAAAACAAAAGAAGATGGAAATGATTCAAACTGTTCAGATTATGAAATGGATTTGGATCAACTAGGTATAAGATTCAAAAAAAAAAATAAAAATAAAAAGAAAAGATACTTCAAGAAGACTTTCAAGAAAGATTAAAAATAATCTAAAGAAGTAAGATTCTATGAATGTAAATAGACGAGGAATATCATACCTAATTTACCATAGCTAAAAGAAGAAATGAAAAAGGTTTAGAAAAAATGAAAGATAAATTAGATGAAAGTATATTATGAGCAAAAAGGAAAGAAATATATAAGGTATACTTGGAGTGTATCTGAAGACTCTAGTAGCTCTTCTAAATCTAACTCAGATTAAGAGACAAAAAACTTGAAGTAAAATATGCTCTTTACTGCTAAAGAAGAAGATGAGGTACAAACCTATTATTATTCTACTTATGATTCTAAAATTATCTCTAACATAAAATTATATTCTTATTGATCTATTCTTAAAGAAAGATACAAATCTTTAGTAAAAAAGTATAAGTCACTAAAGAATATTCATAATGTTGTTTTGAGTGAAAATGATTCCATGCTAAAACAACACCAAGAATTAAAAGAAAAATTTAACAAATCTACATCAGATTGTACTATTAATGAAAATAATATAAAAAAATTACAATATGAATTAAAATCATTCAAAAGGTATTATAGTATATTAACTAATGGAGAAAAATCTCTAAATGTAATTTTTGGAAAAACTATTATTAAAAATGAGAAATATAAAATAGGAAGAAAGGGAGAAAAATCAAAGTTATCTAAAAATTATTTCATACCTATTTCTAAAAATGATACCTATTTATACTGTGGAATTAAATGACATTATTCGAATAACTTTGGTTTAAGATATCATCAGATAAGTGGAATTAAAAAGGATTTTATTTCCCAACATATTTCTAAATAAAGTACTATAAATTTTGGTAAAATAAGGAAAATCTGGTTTCTAAGATTTTTTATTGTCGACGTGGCTGGACCCAAGAAAATATGGGTACCAAAATAAAAACATGTTTAAATATTTTGTAGAAAAAAGGTCATAGTAAAAAAAATATTGAATAATATATGGACAGTGGTTTCTCAAGACACATGAGTGGAGACTCTTCTAATTTTTATGCACTGGAAAGACTGGATGGAGGATGAGTTACCTTTGGTTTTTTGGGGGGGTGGTTCCATGTCCAAGAGACCATATCACAAACTTTATTAAAACAAAGAAGATATTACATGAGTCTAAAGTACATAATAATATTACAATCCTTCTTATGAAGAGGTAGAAAATCAGCAGGGAGATCATCAAGATAGGTAATATCTTGATTTACTCCCTTATTATCAAGGAAATCAGAAATCATATTAGCTTCATGATAAATATGAGTTATAATGTAGTTGATGTCGCAAAGTGAGTGGGTGCGATCCATCCAACGGGTAGTAATCGACCACGCAAGGTGTGTCACATTGTTCCAAATTTCTTGCACAATGGTGGTCAAATCACATTCAATCCAGAGATTGTTCCAACCATTGCTCCTTGAAAAATCAACAATATGAATCATGCCCATAATTTTGGCCTTCAGAGAAGAGGCAATGCTGCCTGAACCAAGAAAACATCTGAGGATTTGACCATGATGATTCTTGAAGATAGCGCCACAACCCACGGGACCTGAATTGCCTTTGGAGGCACCATCCACATTAACTTTAATCCAACCAATAAAGGGATAATTCCAAAACACTTCAAAGGTGTGGCGTATTTGAAAAAAATTTCCATCAATCCGAAGACATCGCAGAATTGTGAAGTCATTCACAGTGTTATTACAGTGACCCTTTTTTATTGATGCTGCTTCATGTATGGAAATAAGGATTCGCATCTGACCTGCATTATGATTGAGTGAGTAGTTGTTATGAATAATAATTTTTTTATCATAATAGATTACATGATCTATCTCAACAACAACAACAACAAGGAATAAGTTCTTAATTTGATGAGAATTTTCCATTTCGGAACATCTCTTTAGTTGAGTGTTGAAAGAGTCAAGAATCAACCATCTATAGTTAAAGATGTAAAAAATATAGTTCCAAAGATTATAAGTAGTAACATAGGAAAGGAATAGATTATTAATATCTTCTCTGTGTTGATTGCAGTGTCTACATTTAGAGAAAAGTTGAATACCAAAATATTGAAGGCATCCGTCTGTAGGAACTTTTTTGTGAGAAAGGTGCCATATAAGATTGAATCTTGAGGGTTTTATCTAGGGTTTTATAAAAAGATCTATCCAACCAAAATCACTTTTAGAGTTATAGAAAAAATGATTATATATTTTTTTGAATTAAGCATACCATTGTGTGCAGGTTCCCAAATTAAAAAGTCATCAATGTTTGAAAAAGGGTAGTTATTGATGACATGCATAATGGATTCAGGTAGATGTTCATTTTGAGAATTTATCATATCTCTAATTGATTAGTTGGTGATCTTAGGGATTTTCTCAGGATGAATCATATAAATTAAGGGGGTTCTAGTCTAGTTATCCAACTAGAAATTAATGGAGGAATCCCTGGTAACCATCCATCTGGAATTTTTAAAAATGTTGGAAAAAGATTGTTTAATAGATGGCCAGATAGAGAAGCAAAGAAAATTCAATTTTTTTCCTTGATATTTCCAAGGAATATCTTTTTGAGAAAAGAAACAGAATCTGAATTACTATAAATAAGGTTCTAGGTGATTCTAACTTGAATATCCTCATTAAAGTACCAAATATTTTTTATACCAATTCCAACCTTTTCAATAGGTTTACAACAGGTCGACCAGGGGACAATCACAAGATTTTTTTCAGCATGCTACGAGTCCAAATGAAATTTTTGAAAGATCTATTAATTTTTATAAGTCCAATGGTCCATTTATAAATCATAATGGAGTAAACCATTTTATAAACCATAATGGATTTGATAAGGCACTTTCTTCCTTCCATAGAGAGGGATTTGCCTTTCCAAGAATATAGTTGGTTAAAAACTTGGTCAACTATTGTAGAAAAATGAGAGGACTTGGTTCTACCACAAAAAATGGGAACACCAAGATAATTAAAAGGAAAATAACCTTCTTTAATTCCTAAGTCATTAATAATATTACATTTCCCACTGGGAGGAAAGTTTTTCCCGAAGAATATGGAAGATTTGTTCCAACTAATGGCTTGACCAGAAACCTCTTGATAATAAGAGAAATCATTTTTTAGGTTTCAAATATTTCTTTTATCACCTTGTAAAAAAAGTATAATATCATCAGTATAAAAGAGGTGGGTGGGAGAATTCACATTCCTAAAAACATGAATCGTATTTAGTTTGGTCTGATCCACAAGACGAGTGAGGAGGCAACTAAGGTAATCTTCCGCAATGGAGAAAAGAATGGAAGATAAGGGGTCACCTTGTCTTACACCTTTGTTGCATTTAAAATATCCCTTGGGAGAGTTATTGACCAACATGTAAATAGAAGTTGAGTTGAAAAGGGTTTATACTATAGTGACAAAAGAATCACTAAAGCCAAATCCTTGAAGAACCTTTAAGATAAAACTCCAGTCCATGGTATCAAAATCTTTTTTAATGTCAAGTTTGATGGAAATATTACCCCCTATGTTAACTTTGTTTATAGTATTAACACATTCATATGCAAGACAAATACAATCCTGTATGGATTTACCCTTAATAAACCCAAATTGGTTCTAGGAGACAATTTTATTTATGATAGTTAAAATTCTATTAGCAATGATTTTGGTGATGATTTTATAAAGGGTTTTGATGATATCAATGGGTCTAAATAGGTGGATCTTATAATTATTTTCCACTTTAGGAATCAAAGAAATAAATCAATCATTAAGACCATAAGGGAGGGCAATATTGGAGAAAAAAGATTTGATAAGTTTATAAACATCCAATTGGATAACATCCCAATAATGTTGAAAGAAACCATTATTAAAACCATCAGGACCCAGAGCACTATCAGGATTAAAACTAAAGAAAATGTATTTAATTTCATGATCAATAGATATGATTAGAAGGAAAGTGTTATCCTCACAATTAACCACCTTCATAAGGACCTCAGGTAGAAGGTATTTGTTATTATTAGGACCATTAAAGATGGATTCAAAGTATGAGACAATATGACTAAAAATGTCTTCCTCATTATCTAAGAGATTTTCCCCATCTTTTAAAAGAGATAGTGGTCTGCAGGCTTTCCTGACTCTATGAAGTGAGTTATAGAACATAGTGTTTATGTCACTATCAGATAACCATTTAATTTTAATTTTTTTCCTCATGTTTTATTTAAAGGTGATAAAAGAGTTTAGTTTTACCGACAAGTTGATTTATTGAGTTGGATCATCATTGAAGTTATAGTTAGTGTTATTATTTTGAAGTTTCTTAAGATCATCCTCTAGAAGAAGAATTTCATTTTTGATTTGTTTGGCTGTAGAACTACACTAACTTTTGAGAATCTATTTTAGGTGCTTTAACTTAACAGAACAAGCAAAATCATCATTGTAATGGGACATAGACGACCAAAAACTTTTGATGATATCAATGCATTCTTCATTAGAAAACCACACATTGTTAAAAATGAAAGGTAATGAGGGTTTCATATTTTTTATAGAGACATTGACTAGAATGGGATGGTGATCAGAGTGCAACTTGTGGAGGGTGATACTGGAGATGGTATCCCATTTATCTAAAGCAGGAACATTCGTAAAGGCTCTATCAAACTTGGAGGCAACCACCCTATTATAATTCCTTATATACTAAGTATATTTGGCATTAGTAAGATTAATTTCTACAGGGTTTTTGTCTTCAATGGAAGTTTTAAATTCTCTTGTGAAAATAACATCATGAGATAAGCCAATTTTCTCACTAGAGTTAAGAATAACATTAAAGTACCCAATCAAAAATCAAGGAGTATTGATATTAGTACCTAAATATGTAATTTCATTCCAAAGGGGCCTCTTATATTGATATCTATTCTTAGTATAAACAAAGAATCAGAAGGAATGAGTGCCATAAATTATGAAGTCACAAGTAAAGTCTTGATCAGATACATTGAAAACATTGACATTTTGAAGAGATGAGCATGATAAAATCTAGAGTGATTCAACATTAGAAGAATTTTTGGTTGCACTTATAAAAGAATAAGCATGCTGGCATAAATGGGAGTATTTAGATGAAAAATTAGTTTTAGGCTCAGAAATAGAAAACAAAATTGGGCGATGAGTGTTAATCATTCTTTTTAAAACTATAAATGTGTCAGAGTTGGAAATAACCTGAAAATTCCAAAAAATTATCTTCATTTAAACCTAGGTTTGGAGCTAGAGATCCCTTTTTTTGTTTCTTAAACCCTTCTGCCTAGAAGATCTTCTAATATTTTTGGCATTTCTTGGGCTGGTGATATGTTTATGCCTAGTTTTAGGAGAAGCTGAGGGGATGTTTAATAAGACTACCTTATAATTATTCTTGAGAGAGTCATAAAAAGAGGTAGTTATAGGTGAATATATATAAATTCTAATATTAATATCAGTATGATCTACATCTTTAGTAGTAAATAGATTTTTAGTTTGCATAGAAATTACATTGTTGTTAACAGTTTTAGAATCACCTACCGAATGACTGATAATCATAGGATCAAGAGTACTTGATTTTGTTGAATCTATAGGTGTTGTATCACCTAATTTTGGGTTTGAATGTGAGATCAATTGACTGTTTGGAGCAGACAATGATGAATCATTCTGGAAAACCAGTTTAGTATTTAAAGAGGGAACTTTTGAAATTGTAGTGTGTTGTGTGTTCCTTGTGTCATCAGTAATCCGAAGCTTTCCATCGTCAGAGTTAGGTTTTTAAATACAATAATTACCTGAAACAACCAGCTCATTGGTTTTATAGTCCTATTCAGACTATTTTCTACATACAGGTTCCTGTACAACTCAGGCAGTGTTGTCATTTTCATGGTATGCAGGGGACATTCAGTGTAAGCAGTACTATAAATATGTAAATTCTGTTCCTCACTATGTGTGGGCATTGAAACAGAAAGTACGTGGTTTTAATCCAATTATGTATTACTACTGGAATTACGAATAAACAAGACAATATCATAATTTTCAGAATTAAGTGAAGTAGGGGTAGGGATATTGCATACTGGATGATCAATACTGTCAATAAATGTATTATGTTCTTCACCCTGTGAGAATTTTAGAGAGTCAGCCTTCAATTCATTCATATCCTTAGTGTGTGATACTAGAGGATGCGATGCACACTCTATCACTTTATGAGGAGTCCGTGATGGGTCAAAATCCTTCAGCGGTTTTTTAGGAGAACTAAGGTTTGAGTCCAAGTTTGTAACTTTAGGATTTGTTTGATTTTGATTAAGAAATTCTATAACAATTTTTTCAATTTCATTAGAAATACATTGGTCATCAGTCTCATTTTTCTGTTCTTCTACTAAATCAGCCCAAGATTTTTTCACTTCAACCCCTAATGGATTCAAGCCCTTGGGTTTGATAACCCACTTTTTAGTGTTATTCTTAGAGGTTTTAGGTTTATCAAAGGCAGGGCCTTTATATTTATTTTGTTTTTTAATCTCTGTCCATTCAATACCACTTGGTTGAGAGGCTTGTTTGTGTACTACTCTACAGTTTAGTATTGAGTGGCCTATAATTTCACAATAATCACAAAAGGGGGATTTCTCTCATACTCAATCCTCACTTTAGCCCTAAAATCTTTAGCATTAAGAGTAATGGTGTGTGGCAGTTTAGTTTCCAAGTTCACTTCCACCATAACTCTAGAAAATAATCCTAACTCTCCAGTTAATGTTCTTTGATCAATCTTCAGGGGGTACCAATACAAGATGTCAAATCATTTAAGATCTTCGGGTGCCAAAAAAACCAATTGAGATTATGAAATATAACCAATACCAGATCCACAGTGTTCCTATGTGTGTTCGGATTAAAAAAAAATCCCATTCAGAGATATGCAAGATTCTAGGTTTGAGTTTTAAATTACCTATCCTCCATACCTGGTCTAATTCTTCCTGTGAAGATAACAGTATATGGAAATAACCCTTACCCAACGGGACCCGTTTCTAATTATAAAATCCTCAACAGTGAGAAATTCGAGGCTTTAGATCAAGGTACGACCAGGTTTTTTCACCCTTTAAGTATGTAATGTAACCCATGGTAGAAAAATTACACATTTGAGTCCTCTGTTGAATCGCTTTGGGATCAGCCTCCACAAAAAATCCTCCATCGTCCATTTTTTTGAACATAGGAGGCTTCTTCAGAGCTTATTTGTGAAGTTCTGATCCCTTCAGAGCCTCGAGGAAAGATATCCCCCTATATTTAGCATTCAATACCTGTACTGAGTCAAGCTTCGTGAGGGTTTTTTCCTATTTCGCGAGAGTTGTAGGGGAGACGAAAGAGCGCTCCCATTCTGGATCGAAGGAGGCCATGAAACAAATGAATTAGCGAGGAGAGATCCTAACATCTCCAATATTCATCAACTTAAGGATTGAGGTTCTAGGGTTTGCCGAGATGTTCGGAGAGATGGTCCGTATTGCCTTCCCTTTACTAGACATTATGCTAACCCTTTCTCTAATAATAAAATAATGATGAACTGTTAATTAAACCATAACTAACTATAAAGCAAGTACTTAATAACTATTAATTAAGTAATTATTAACAAGTGATTAACATAGTATTAATTAATGATAAAGTAATGATTAACCAATAATTAACCAATGATTAACTATTAATTATAAACTAACTATTTAAGTAAGGATTAAATAATAATTAACTAATAAATAACTTTAATGTAACTACTTAATTTATTTTAATTAAGTAATGATTAATGAGTGATTAATGAATTATTAATGTGTAATTGAATTTAGATTAATTAATTCATAATGAATGATTACGTAATGATTAACTAATGATTAACCAATGATTAAAAAAGATTAAATAATTATTAACTAATTTTTAATCAATGATTACGGAATAATTATTAAATTATTAAGGAATGATTAACTTAACAATAATTAATGAAGAAGTAATTATTAAACAATAATTAGTTAATGATTAACTATTAATTAACTATAAACTAACTAATTAATAACTATTAATTAATGATTGATTAATAAATTATTAATGAGTGATTAAAAATTCATTAATGAATGAGCATGGAATGATTAAATTTAGAATAAGTAATTCTTAACTTAGGATTAAGTAATGCTTAACTTTGGATTAATTAATTATTAATTAAAGATTAATTATTATTTAACTTTAAACTAACTAATTAATAACTATTAATTAATGAATGATTAAATACTGACTAAGTAATGATTAACTAAGGATTAACTTAGGATTAAATATTGATGAACTACTGACTAACTTTGGATTAAAATATAATTAACATAGGATCAAAGAGGGACAACTGCATGATAGAGAGGCTTAACCACACACCTAATTTGTCACTCCCATGATTTAAATGATTCATACCTTGCTTCACACCTAGTTTGACACTCCAACTAAATATTTTTTAGATGATTCACATTATCTTTATAAACTACTGAACATACCTTTAGGAAGATTAAAAATTTCACTATGAATCATTAGTGTCATATTTGAGGGTATAAGAATACATTCTAAAATTTTGATAAAGAAATTATTGTGTGGTTATATGAGCAATGAAATCTCTTTCCGAGATACTATAAGTGGATGTGGCTCTAGAATAGATCTACATAGGGATAACAACACCAAAAACACCATATTAATCTATAATCAATCAGGAAATGGTGCATGAAAACAGGCCTTGTTACACACATGGTTTTACAATCCCGAGGGATATGCTTTAGAATATTCATATTCTCATTATAAACTACAGAACAAACCTTTAGGAAGATTAAAAATTATACTATGAAACATTAGTGTAATATTTCAAGATATAAGAAAGCATTATAAAATTTTGATAAAGTAAAGTCTGTGTGGTTATATGAACAATAAAATCCCTATTTAGATACTACAAGTGGATGTGGATCTAGTACATATGTACCTTCGGTTAACAACCCTGAAAATAACCTATTGATCTATACTTGATCCAGAACTAGTGCACAACAATTTTCCTTGCTACACACCTAGTTTGACACTCTAGGGAGATATGGTTTAGATGATTCATATTATCTTTATAAACTATTGAATATAACTTTAAGAAGATAAAAAATTGTATTAAAAACATTCATGTCATCTTTTATGACATAAGAACACATTCTAAAGTTTTGGTAAAGAAAATATTTGCAGTTAACTCTAAAGGATTATTCCTCATTGTCAATATTATTTACACTATTAAAATCTTGATCAAAAAGAATTTTTCATGTATAAAATCATGTTTTCTTGTGTCTACTACTACATGGTGGTTATTCAAACTGAGACAAAAGTTCTTATAGTACACAACTAGTAATAATGGTTAGAGAATATAATTGTACAATCCTAAGAGAAATTTAGGAAATAATTTGTGGTCATTTAAATCTATGACAGAATTAGGAGTTCTAGTCTATTAACAATAGATATTTTCAATTCTATGATAGTATTTGGAATCTAGATTGTCTATTAGCTACTGATAAGGACTGGGTCCAAGCAACAACTTTATGTTCTTAGTGGTCAGATAATTTTAGAATTATATGTTGTGGTTTCTAGTGTCCAACATAAAAATATAACTGTATGACATCATAGGCATACAAGAGTTGTCGAAGAAGGTTCATCCCAAGAAATGAGGCTATTCCCTATGATATAGAAGAATATAACCAAAATTATGAGACATATATAGAAAAAGATCATTTTGATTATGTGTAAGTCTCTAATGATGAAACGAATAAAGAAAACAATGACGACGAGGAGGAAGCTATAGAAGTTGAGGAAGAAGTTGGCAGAAATGCAGTAGTTTTACAGTAACCTCAACGCATAATAAATCATCAACCCCTCTTTGCATCTTGGTCAAAAACAATTACATGTTTTCATGAATATTAATATAATATTATCACACCATCAACTGATTTTCCTATAGTCATAGTGGATAGATTTTGTGAACTGGACAAAAAACTAAACATTTGAAGATATTTTCCAAGCAAAGAAATCATGAAAAATATACTAAAAAGATTTCATATTGAGAGAAATTGTATATATTTAGTTCAGGATTCAAGACCTAAAAAATACATCATACTATGTGAAAAATACAAGGATGATTATAGATTCTACTTGAGGTAAATTCCTGACATTTCATTTAGAGGTTGGAAAATTTCTAAGATTGAGGCAACTCGAACTTGCGTGCAACCGAACCTGACACAAGACCATACATAATTGGATTTTGAATTTGTTTCATCTATTATTTTTGAGATAATCAGGATCTAAAAAGATGTTTTTATAGCCCTTATGTAGGGTAGGATATAAAAAAATTGGTTATAATATTTCCTATACAAAGGCATGGGTGGAAAAACAAAAGACAATTGTTAAAGTCTACGGTGATTGGGATGGCTTGTATCAATTTTTTCTGCAATTTCTATTCATATAAAGACACAATGAAAAAGTTTTATTCCATATTAATACAAATAAAAATGTGTCTCAAGATAAATTACTTGATCCATATCATGTCAAATTTCATCAGTTGTTTTAGGAATTCCTTCCATGTATTGCTGTGTTTCGTTTCTAAAAACAGTTCATACAATTTGACTGGATGTTTCTATATGGAAAATACATGGGGGTATTATTGATTTTGGAAACCTAATATGGAAACTATTCACCTCTACTACTTTAATTTTCCATTGTATAGAATGAAAATTATGAATCATGGAGTTGTTTTTTAGCATGTATGAGAAACCATTTCACCTATATTCTAGGTGCTTGTTTGATATCTGTTCATCATCGGGAAATCAATGAGGAAATTAAATCATATCCTATTACATAGATACCCTCAAATTTACATCATCATCATTACACTATACACATTTCTAGAAACATTCAAAAAACATTCCATGATAAACCTATGTAGAAGGCTATCATGAGGCTTGGTATACAATCTCTTTCTTATTTTTACTATTTCAAAATAATAATAAAATTAATTTATGTAAAATATGATCACTTTCATGTAGAATACGATCCAAATCAATAAAGGTTTGAATAATGATTATATGAAATCTATAGGTTTAATCAGGGAGTGAATGATTATATAATGCAGAGTCTAAAAGAAAAATGGACATTAGTATAAGGTTGGGGGAAGAGGTATGGACACATAAAGAATTTCACTTTTTTTTTGCTAAGAAAAATTTAATAAAATAATGGGAATATGAATTTTATATCTTACATTCTACCAGTCATAAAATCGTGCTAACTATAACGTTATATTTATATTTTACACTTATTAAATATATATTTTATTTTTATATGTATAGATAGAAAATACTACTCTACTCAGTAACTAGTATATGCATGGTTCATGTAAGGTTCTAGCGAGTCATGATGTTTGAAGTATTAGGGTGCATGGAGAACACCATTATCATCACATTTTTCCTCCAAGTGCTATTATACCATACATACACATTGTTTAATTCTATGTCATCACTATATCTGATTATACATTCATTGATCATCACCTCCTTTCCACCCTCACTGATAGATGGAGACTTGGGAATCAAACAATCCACTTACCCAAGGGAGAGATAACCATCACCCTTGAGTATGTAGTAATTCTTCTTAGTCTTCCTATCCAGGGTGATGTAGTTATAAGACCCACCCATTGAGATTGTCTTGATATTATACAAAAATTTCTTAGTCTTGACATTGTGGGGGATGATACTGCTACAAATGGATGTTCTATATCTATGAGATGACTGCACATGCACTTCTTAGATTTATCCATTGACATTGATGGAAATATAGTCATGCGTTATACCCATGTATATATCTTGCAACTCATTGGAGATACATTGTGCACTGATCACTCTGGTATGCATGTGCACATAATGTATTTGGGGCTACAATAGTACTTTGATCTGGTAGGGATATACAGCAGGGCTTCCGAATGTTTAGTATACACATACAGGAAATTATGCACAATATACTGATTAGATCATAGTGATCTAGGGGGATGTGTCATCCTCATTAAGGTGTGGTCATGGGAGTGAATCCCTACCCTATCCCATATTTTCACTAGTTCAGAGATTCATATGGATGTGTTGTGTGACACTCTGCATGGATACTGGTATGATCACTCATCTTTATTGTTTTTTATGCTAAAATGAGTCATTGTCATATATTTTTTATTTTTTACCACTTTCAATGTTGTACGTTATAGGTAGAGGTAGGCACACCACTTCATTAGGACTTCGAGACATAATTTGGGTGCATACCATCTCATGAAATTCCATCTATCATAACAGGTCAAGTATGAGTGATTGTATAGACTGAAGTTTATATTGTATCTTACTCTACATGGAAGAGGTATTTGGGATCTAGTAAGTCAATAACTTTGCATTAGTTTGTTTGTTGTAATTTTTTTAAATTAATTTTGAATCTCTTATAGAAAACTCGACTACAACATATTATCTTCATGTTTGATCTGAAGGAGGGTGAAGTTTTTAGTCAGGTAGCATACCATGCTATAGTAGAGGAGATGATGCTAGTGTATCATGTTCTACAAGATAATATCTTTGATCATCCACCTATGGGATATGATTTTCTTTCCAAGAGATAGGAGGTTTGTTCTTAGGAACCTCCTCTAGTAGGTGCTGATGTTGAGGAGCCATGATGATGATGACGTAGACCATGTCATGCTACATATGAGGCCTTAACTATTAAAAAAAATGGGTACAAATGCGAAAGCGGCACACATGAAAGGAATAAAATACATTTAAATCGCTGGCTTGAGGACTTGAACCTAAAACCACACCCCAATCCCCTTGCCACCCATACCACCTCATCCAAGTGTGGGGGGCCATGAGGCCTCAACTATTCTATAGGTAGAGGTCACACCTCTATAATTCCAACCCCATATGATTGCAGATGTGCATAAGAAGGCGTGGAATCCATTTATATTGTTAGGATATCAACAGTTTTCCTTAGGTATATCTAACCCGAACTAATATCATGGGTCATTTATCATGGATCCACCTTTCATGATCGAGCCTTCACAGGCATTATGGTTCCACCAGTATATGATGACAGTTTGTTTTACTTATAGAGTAGGAGAAAGATCAGGTGCACAGGACAACATCCATATGCCTCCTCCTCACGATTATTCATAGGTAGATCATCATACATTCAAGGTTCCAACACCCAAGGAAGAGCTGTCTCAAGCTCATCATACTCTACCCCATCATAGAGGTTGACAATCTTGATACGAGTGTCCCATTCGCACACCAGATTGTGGGATGAGGCATCATGATAGACAATGATTATACTCATTCATTTATATGTTTTAAATTGACTTAAATAATTTAAATCAAAAATGCCTCATATCATCTATATTATTATATACCAATTAAATTGATGAAATTATTTTTAATGTCAGCCATTTTTTATATGTTTATCCACTATTTCAATTTTCATTTATATTTTACTTACAGTTTAAATTTTATAAGTTTTCAAAGTCGACTATTTGAAACATAGGAAAAATTATTAAATTTCAAGTAGGTAAATTTAAAATAATATAAAATATAAATAATAAAAATAATCTAGTTAAAACTTAAAACACAGCCTAAACATCTAAAAAAATTTAAAATAATTTTTTAGCAATATAATAAACCAAAATTAATTTACATGACACAAACACTATTTATTAAAAACATAAAATTTTCACATCAAAAAATATACACACATAAATTATATTATAACTTAAATCTAAATAAAATTTAGAATATTGTCTAAAAATATAAAAAATAATTGAAAATAAAAGGAATGTTAAAAAAATTATAAATACAAAATTAATGTTTTTCAAAAAACAATATATTGTTCCATTAAAATTTATTTTCTTTAACTGTTTTTATGAAATTCTTGTTATTTTCAATTTTTTTATATGTTCAGTAAGTGTTTCAAATTTAATTTATATTTTATTTTTACTTTATTATTTATATACTTTTAAATTAACCTACTTGAAACATTATTATGTTTCACATAGGTGACTTCGAAAGCATATAAATTATAATTTTTAAATACAATCAAAATGTAATTTTATAAACTGACTCAATTTATAAAACATAATTTAAAATAAATAACTATTCATAAATATATATATAAAAATATAATTTACATGTTAAAAAATTTATTTCTTAAAAAAATAACATTTACACTTTAAAATATCAATAGACATAATTCTTATTAATTATTATATGATTATTTACATTACTATGAAGTATTATTAATTATGTTATTATAAATAAATGTTATTAATTATATTATTAATAAATACTAGTTATATTATTAAATGTTTACAATAATTAAAATAATAAATATTAATAATAGTTTAAATAATATAATTATTAATGTAACTAATTAAGTAGTTAACAATATAATTTTAAAATAAATCTTAATTAAATTAGAAATATAAAAAAATAATTAATAATAATAAATGTATTATTAACAAATTATTTGTATATATATGTATCAAAATAAATAAATAAATAAATAAATATATATATATATATTAAATATACAAATATTTTTTTTAATTTATTAAATGATTTTTTTCATATTTGGAAAAAGGGGTTATGTTTGTTAATGCCTTTATTCAATTTTTACAGTAAAGGTGGAAAGGGAATTCACACCTTTAGACCTGGTGAAAAAATGTCCAAAGGCATGAAATACCATCACACCTTTCTATCTTAATTTAAAAAAATTAACCTAAGATTAATTTGATAGCTTTTTTTTCAAAAAACCAATATAAAAAAACTTCTTCACCCTTGGATTAACATGCACCGTGGTGAATATGAGTCGTCACTCACGCTGTCATTGGAGTCATTACTCCCTGCATGTATCCAAACATACTAAGAAGAATATGTATCATATACACCCCTTTATGAAGCTTGAATTCATTCACCAATGGATAAAAAATCCATAATCCTTATATCCTCTCTATCTATTCTTTAATTCTACCTGGTCAGCTCTCAAGATGCCTCTCAAAGTTGTTTTATACAAAAGATTTTTATTTTATGTATGTCAATGTGACTATATTTTTTATATTATTAAAATATGGCCCCAAAAGAGCCCAAGGAAGTTAGTAATACCAAATACTATTAGGTTTTGGGAGTATCCAACACGACTTCACTCGATGAAATCAAGACGTCTTATAGATGAATGCAACTAAAACCAAGGATCAAACCAAGGTTGATATTTTTTCTCCCCCTTCACTCTTTTTTTTATTTTCATATACTAAAGTAAAAATAACTAATCTATGTTGTTTATTAATATTTATCTTATTTTCATTTTTTTAAAAGTTTTTGGAGTACCTTATATGTTACAGTGGGGGAACTATGTTTATTACTTAAGTTAGGAAACTTGGCTCATTACAATGGAAAATATATCTTGTTATCTATTTTTTTATTAAAACATAATAGTTTCTTATTATCTTCATATAAATAATTAGAACAAATGTCATATTGTTTTTTTCATACCCCCTTCCCACTTATTTGAGTTATAATAATTTTGAGCATATGCTTTGTTATATGATCTTTCATTTTGTTTTTTTCCTTTTGAAAATTTTGTCACATAATATATATTCCATTATATATATTTATACATTGTTTTTTGTTCATATGAAGTATTAGACAAAATCTCATTATTTATTTCCCTCCATTGAGGTGTCATATCCCATGTTCATGTGTGTTTTTATATATCCATGACTATTTAAATACATTAAATGTAATAATCTCAGCGAATAATGTTGTCTAGTGCTTATAAAATTTTGAGATATGCAAAGAGGTGTTATATTTATGACTAAGATATATAAGAAGGTATCATGAAAAAATCTTATCAAATTTTTTATTTTGGTAATAGTCTTATAACTATTCATTTAAATTTTGTGATTACTCTTTAACTAATTACTTTAAAATTAATTTCTATTCGAGTCTCATACCTCACCAAGTTCTGATAACAACTATACACTTAATTATTATCTTGAATATATCTTCTATAGTACATATAATAGGATGTGCATTCATCATGAAAAAAATATTCAATCCACCATGGTTTCATTTGATGATACTTTTCCAATTATATTTTCAAAATAAATTTTATTGTGGTGGGATTTGACACATTCATGCGTGTTATTATTTTGGAAGAATAAAATTTTCTTCTGAGGAATGCATGATTTGTTATAGTTTCAGATTCAAAGTTAATAGTTGAAGGGATCTATGAAGTTGATTTAGATGAAAGAATAAGAATATTAAAGTTCCATGTTGGTAGTGCATTTAAAAAATGGTTGTGATGGAGGATAAAGTTGTTGATGTTTTGGTTATGAAAGGCATGTGAAATGGACAAAAAATAAAACTCTTAGAGAAAGGTGATGAAAGAGTAAGTACATGGTGATTTTTATCAAACCTTGACACTTATAACAACCCTACTGCAATTAAATATATCTCAATCTCCATGATCGTATATATACACATGTATGTTTGGTAAGACAACTCCCTTTTAGGGAATCCTTATGGACTTCAGAAGCCAAAATGAATGACATGAACATGGAAGAGGAGTTACCATGTATCTAGGATAAATATGGTGACAATGATCCATACAATAATTTACCATGTAATGATGATAATGATGATGATTCTAATGATCCATATAAGTTGATTATAATGCTTCATACATGAAAAAATCATCTTTAATACACATCGTTTTGAGAAAAAATACGATATTATGGTGGAAATTGATTAAAGGATGAAATTATACTTGTCAAGTAAGTATTTACTTATGTTATTAGTCCAGGTAGTAGAATAATTCCTCAACTTAGGAAAAGGATTTTTAAATAAAAACATTATCTATTTACTTTTATTATCGAGAAATCAATGTCCTATTAACCCATCACAGATTTATAGTTTTGTAATGGTTAACTTTATCATGACTATGTTCTCTATCACTCTTTATTATTCCTTAGGAGTTAGGTTTTTCTTTTATATCTATGTTTTCACTTCCCACTTATTTTCTATAATATGGAAATCTAGTATGCTTTATTCCAAATGACCTTCACACTTCCCTTTATCTCTTTTTAAGTGGATGTTTTATTGACCATTTTTATAATGTGGGATTTCAACAAAGGTAATTTTAATATTCAAACCTTGATTACTAAGCTCAAGTTCAAATTATGTGGACATAGTTTCTTAAATGGTGGGATAATGTACTATCCTAAGATCTTAAAAGTAAATACTATGTTCAATAGCATACATGATACGTAACATTGAGCTTAACAAAACAATAAAATAATATTATTTAAATGTGACCATTATAACCTAGCTATTAAATTAGTGGGCATGAATGGTAATTACTGATTTATAAAATAAATATAAAGGTTTGACTCAGTATGAACTTATTGGTAAATTCTTAGAAAATAATCACCCATTTTTTAGTAAAGTCATTTTATTCCTCAAAATACCTTTTTCTTAAAAAAATTGGTTTTCTTTCTTTTTTATGAGTGAAAATTATAATTAATTTATAGAAATTTTAGAAAATGATTTTGATTTTTGAAATTATAATTTCAAAATTATCTTAGGATGATTTTCTGAGTATTTTTTGAAAATATATATTTTTCAAGGAATAGTGAAAAATACTGATTTTTATTAAAACTTATATTTTATTTTAAAGTATTTACAAGTTCTATTTATGTTTTAGATTATTTTTAAAATTTCATTAGTTGAATTTTGTTTAAAACAATCCAAATATGATTTTTTCTAAGGATATTATACTTGAATTTAGTATAAAAACATTTTATATTTTAAAAGGGATTTTTTTCTGAAAAATACAATTTTTCGTTGCATTTTTCTAGTTTAATTTTAAATTAAATTCTACAAATTCTGTATTTTGAATTTTTAAAAACGGATTCCATATTTTTAATAAGTGGGTTTAAATTTATTAAATAGGTCTCTTTTTATTTTTGGTCAATATGAATAATAAAATTAGTAAATTTTTGTTACCACGATAAAGTGTAAATCAGGTAATTTAGTTTAAAAAAATAAAATTATAAGAATGATAAAATGATCCAAACACATATATAAATTTTATTGGATGAGTATATCTCAACTATAATCATCTTAGGGTCAAATTTATGATCTTTTGGGGCTACTTGGATTAGATTATGACATTTATAGTATTTTATTTAAAACAATATCAGGCGTATCAAACACTTATTTTTAATTAGTATAATATTTTTAATATGGTGTTATCAAGGGGATATGTTTGACTATAAATAGTATTTTTTGTAATGTACCTTGATTTGGAATTCTCTCATGTGGCCGAATAGGGTTGGTTATGTGACCTCAAGTGCGCATCCTCGTACAGTAGAGGCTACCAACCGGGAGCAAGGGTCTAAAGAATATTGTGGGGAGACTATACCCTTAGGAAAAAGAGTTGCAATGAAAGAGGAAAATAAAAATCAGATTATAAGAAATAGATGAAATAGTTAAATACAATTGATAAACCAAATGATAAAATCCAACTAAATAATCAAGTAAATAATAAAGGAATAATACAATGACAAGATGGAATGTAACAAAATGTCATGCTGGAAGTAATACAGAAAGAGACTAGAAGATTCAAATAAAGTCTCAAAATTCCCTATTCTGAAACCAATGTTGGTCCCATCTCCTAACTCCATCCAATTCTTTAAGCAACACAATCAACAATAAGGTCCCCTTCCCTTGTCCAATCCTGTATCTATATAATCTTCTCAGGTACCAAACAGAATCCCAAATAGGATGTGATTCAAACTTAGTTGGTCAAAACCACCTTGTATAAATATAACCAGTCTGATAATAAGTGTATTTAATAAATCAATAAAAAAGTGTATTAATTAATCAGTTAATATAATACATCAATCAATGTGCTTCAAAACCATGTCATAATATCTTTGAGAATGAAGAACGACCATGCCAACCATGACCATATATCCAAATAACCTGCTTCGGCACCATGATGGTATGTCTCTAAGCATGTATCACAACCATGACAACCACAACCATATATCCAAGGAAAAATAACACAAAACTGGGCCAAGCCTACTATATAATCATTTCAGCATGTATCAGGGTATATCCCAGTATATAAGAATTTCAACATCTATAAATGCATAGCCCAATATATAAGGATTTCAACACATGTCATTGAGCCAAGCCCTCTATATAAGAATTCCAACATGTATCACTAGGAAACCCTTTTATATAAGCATTTCATAATGTATCACTAGGAAAACCCCTCTATATAATCACTTTAGCATGTATAACTGGGTCAACACCCTATATAAGCTTTACAACAATTTAACACCACAAGACATAATTGAAAGGTTACCATAATATCACATCATAAGGCTCAATGGTAAATTATGAAAATTACCATTTATCTTTCAATTACACATTTCATTTATCATTTGGTAATAAGAAAATAACATGCCAGTCATTTCAGTAATCAAGATAAATCCAAGGTAAATCTATATCAATCAATCACCTAAACCTCATGCCAGGATAAACACACATTAATCCAATATCCAATTTATCAATAAAAAGGGTTTTCTCACCTCAACAAGTAGCCATAAGACAGGTCATAAACAATTGGATCCAAAGGGATTCTGTGGAATAATTTAATTTACCATTTAATTAATTTAGGCACATGCTATGTTGGTGCAATCCCAATATTACATATATTTCATGACTAAACAGACCATAGGGTTAGGATTTATACCCCTACCTTTATCTAGTGATCAAACAATTTTTCCAACAAGCTATGCCCATGAGAAGGAAGGTATAAAAGGTCAAAATAAAGGACCTAGATCAAAAAAGATCTAGGTCAATCTCTAACCCATCCACGGTCCAAGTATTTTCCATCGTAAGACAAAGATCGGAAAAAGAGAGAGGAAAACCTAATCAAATTAACTCACCAAAGATCAAATGTAGAAGTATATTTTCCAGAATAGAAGATAAGGCCCCAAATTTTATTGGAAGATACCTAGGTTCAAGAGGAGGGGATGTAATGAAGGAATGAGAAAGAATAATATGCACTTCCCACCTAAAACTACTTCTTGCAATAAATAAATAGTGTGTAATCCATTTATACATCGTGTATTCCCTTTTATAGGGATACATTGAAAAACCCATCTCCTCAGGTTAATATTTATCCTGATCGAAATTTACTTAATGTAAAAATTTTACATGATGTTTAACCACTTCACACCCTATATTGGTTCAGAACATATGTCTGGCAGCCATTAAATTTTTTGTAACATGTACATGGTGTGTAAATGATCTAAAGACAGTTCTTCATCCCAAATTCGATACAAGGATCGAAACCACCTCTAAAGCCTTCAAAATCATAGAAAACCCTCATAAAACCATTTAAAACATTTATACCTGTACTCTATTGATTCAAAAAAACACACATCCCGGAACTTTAGGTTATTTTCCCCAATAAATCTCTCCATATCCGAATGATACTCATCCACCATGTCTTAAAGACAAAGGAAAACCCAAAGAAATACTTTAAACACAAAAAGCTCTAAGAGGGAAATACTTGAAAAAAGGCGGGATCTTACAACATCCCCACCATATGACAACTCATCCCCAAGCTACTCCAAACATCACTATGTGGCCTCATAAAAAAAGATTGTCCATTGTTCTCTCATATCAGACTCCCTCTCATAGGTATCCTCCTAAACACTCCCATTTTTTCATTACACTAGAAACAAATGTATAGTCTTACCTCAGAGATACTTCTCACTATAGTCCATAATCCATATCTGATGCTCCCCAAAGGACAAATTAGAATAAATATCGATGTATACTATATCTATCACATGAGAAGGGTCTAAATAATATCTATGAAGTAGCAACACATGTAATATATCATGCATGATTTTATAGTGTTGTGGAAGGGATAATCAGTACACCACTAGACCAACACTATCAACTTTCTCAAATAGCCTAACAAACATGGGTGCTAGATTTCCCTCTTTCCTAATATGATGTATCCTTACACTAGGCGACACCCGAAGAAAAACATGATGACCAAACTCAAATTCTAGGGGTCATATCCAATGATCATATTAGGATTTATTCCTTCTCTGCATGTCCACCAACCACCTCCTAATCAACTGAACATGCTCAGATGTATCCTACACAAGACTTGGTCCAACAAGAGCTATCTCACCTACCTCCAACCAACAAAGAGGAAAACAGAATGTATTGACACACAAATCCTCAAAAGGTGCTATTTTGATCGATTCCTAGAAGATGTTATTATATGAAAACTCCATGAGTGCCACATGGTTCTCCCATAAACCACCAAAATCCAAAATACAGGCTCGAAACATATCCTCTAGAACCTGAATAGTCCACTCATATTGATTGTTAATCTGAGGATGATAGCATGTGCTCAAAATAACTTGTAACACTAGAGCCTTTTGAAGACCCTACTAGAATCATGATGTGAAATGGGGATCTATATTTGAAATGATACTCCTAGAAACACCATGCAATCAAAATATATTTTGCACATAGAGACTACCCATATCATCAATAGTGAAGGTCTCCCTAATAGGTATGAAGTGAGCTGCCTTCATCAATTGATCTATGATCACCCATACTACATCATTCTTGTGAGTTTTCTTGGGTAATCCTATCACAAAATCTATAGTGACATTTTCACATTTTCACTCTGGAATGGTAGAGGCTAGAAAATCCTATCTAGCCTCTAATGCTTGGATTTTACCTGCTAACAAGTGAAACATCTTTCCATAAAGCTTTATTCCTCCTTATTAATTACTAACAACCACTACTGTCTATAAATATCATGATAAATATTTTACAAACCAAGATGTATTTACCATTTAGAAGCATGAAACTATCTCATCCTCTCCTTATGCAAGCTTGTAGGAACCCATACTCATCCATGAAAAGGAAGATAATTTGCACTTCTAAGATACCATCCTAATGGTGTTTTCCCACCATATAAGTTTTCCCTTAGAGATAAGACCTCAAGATGAGATAATTAATTGGTCTTGATCTGGTCTAAATGTGTACGTATAACATATGTTGAAGTCATAAATACTCATCCTTGAGACTCCTAAACATCTAGATACATTTATAATGAGAGGGCCATCATACTCCACTCATCACAAGGCTCCTGAATTTCCTCTTTCTATATATTTTAACTCAAGGAATCCACAACTACATTTCCATTTCCTAGTGTATAAACCAACTCAAAGTCTAAATACTACAGATAATTGACCCACCTTTTCTAATAATGGTTTAGTTCCTACTGAGAAAACTTGTACCTGAGGCTCTTGTGGTCTGTGTACACCAAAAAAATATCACCCAAAATATATTTTCTCCAATATCTCTAGGAATGTACCACTATTGATTACTCTAAATCATGATTAGGATAATTCCTCTCAAGCAGTCTTAGCTATATTAAGTCATATGAAACCACTTGATCATCCTACATCAGAAATGATATGAGTCCAACTCTAGATACATCACATTACATGGTATATGATTTACCTATCATAAGTAAAGTGAGAATCTATGTTGAGGTCAACCTACCTTTCAACTCCTTAAAATCTCTCTCATAATCATCTGACCAAAAAACTTCACCCCTTTCTTGGTTATCCCGAACATCAGTGCTGTCAAACTGAAAAAGTCCGGAATGAAACACTAGTAATAACCTACTAAACCTAGAAAACTCTAAATATTGAATAAATTCTTGGTATGATCCCAAGATAACACAACTTTAACCTTATCTGGGTCCACTGACACTCTATCCTTTGAGATAACATGGCCTAATAAGTGAAAATTATCAATCCAGAAATTATATTTGGTTAGCTTGGAATAAAGATGACAATCTCTCAATGTACTCAAGATGATGTCATAATTTTGGTCATGATCATCCAATGATTGGAAGTACACTAAGATATCATTGATCAAAACAACCAAAAATTAATCTAGGAAAGTATAAAATATCTAATTCACAATGTCTATGAATATCTCTAGTGCATTCGTTAACCAAAATGAAATCACCAATAACTCATATAATCTATACCTACTCCTAAAATAAGTCTGGGGCATGTTTGATGGTCTCACCCTCAACTAATGGTATCTCGATCTCAAATAAATCTTGCAGAATACCTTTGCACCTCTTAGATGATAAAAGAGATCATCCATACGCGAAAGGGGATATTGGTTCTTGATGACCATTTGGTTCAATATCTGATAATTCACACATAAGTACAAAGTACCATTATCCTTATTGGTGAAAAGAGATAGAAAAAACCTTGGAGTTGTACTAGGATATATGAAAATTTTGGCTTCCATATCTTCCAATTACACTTTCAACTCCTAAAGCTCTATTGGTTCCATTCTATATGATGGGATAAAAACTAGTTCTGCTCCCAACACAAACTCGATTGTAAACTCGATCTCTTTCTCAGGTG
This sequence comes from Viscum album, assembly GCA_963277665.1. Lineage (NCBI taxonomy): Eukaryota > Viridiplantae > Streptophyta > Magnoliopsida > Santalales > Viscaceae > Viscum > Viscum album. Next base: position 940,356,082 of record OY728150.1, read on the forward strand.
GTAATTCATAGAACTAGTTAGGAAAGACATTTTAAAAATGGTCTACCACTAGGGGAAAAGTATCCTAATGCATTCTAGCTCCATAAAAAACAATCCCTTCTATGAGATGTGAGATAATCCAATATGCACTAAATTGGTCCTTCATGACTACCCTAAAGATCCCACTCACCCTAGTGAGAGTAACTACCTCCTTCTAGAGATAAAAAAGGCAACTCTCCTCTAGTAACATTTGATAAGAGCCATATATATAAATAATAAATCCATACTAAGAATAAAATCGAAACCTTCCATTTGCAGCACAAATAGTTCCCAAAAGAAATAGTAACCCCCAATTTCTAGAGAACATTCCTTGTAATGCTTTATATTCTCTAATCACACTCTAAATGGCGTGTCAATGGTAAAAATATCATCCAATCTTTTCAAATATGAGACCAATATATTTACAAGGATAATATATAAAAATGAATGTGATTCCCCTACATCAATCAAAATGTAAGAAATGGTAGATGATACAAGAATCATACCTATAATGATTGATGGTATTGTATCCACACTAGCCAGAGTAGTGTGTATAAAATGAAACTGACTTTCCCCTATTCCTTGGACTTCAGTATGAATCCCTTGATTTCCCTTTTCCTAGTACTATCGCTCCTACACTGGGGTACCACATCCCCTGCCTCGACCTGAATGTCTAGTGGAACTCTAGATACCTATATGATAAGGCGTAGTTAAGTCCTTCCCAGACTCGGGTACCCATCATGACCCCCAACCACTTATATTCTACTATAATATCCTAAAAACCTCTATTTTTAACCCATTATATCTCAATAATGGCACTCTAAAGTGGGGTATGGAGACAAGTCCTCTTATGGACAAAATTTCTACACTGATAGCACTGCAACAAAGCATAGTCATGAGATGGATTCTCAATACCTTGACTGATCTATTCACTATTTACCTGAAAAAACTATCATAGAAACACTTCTAACCACCAAAAGAAGATCCCCAAGTCCACACTACTAAAATAGCCAGGCTGTTACTCAGGGTCTTTCTCAAATTCCCTTCCGTGATTAGTGCCTAATTCACTGAGTCCGCAAAAATACCTAGAAAGAAAAAAAATCACCTATGAACTAATCTCATAGTAAATACCAGCACATGAGACTCAGCTCAGTTGGTGAGGTATCCTTAAGTGAATCCACGAGACCCAGGTTCGAAACCAGGAAGAGGCGTATTTCCGGGTTATTGCAGCAGTACTGTAGTGGTCACTGTAGCAGTTACTGTTCGGTACTATAGTAGCCAGGAACTATTCACCTTAGGCCACCGGTTTGGTCTTGGAGTTCTTAAGGCCTTCGGTCCACCTAGGCCTTTGGGTTAGTAGGGATTTCAGTCCACCTTCAAGGCTTTCAGGCAACCTCAAGGCCTTCGGGCCACATGCAATTGCACCATAAAAATTCTACAAAAAAGGAGCAGCCCTAGAGGAGGATTCAGAGTAGACAAACTCACCAGAGTAGAACCAATGGATTGGGAAAGAATGAGAGGGTATGGATATGCCATCGAGACCAGCCTATGCTTGCATAGGATGCTTAGCCAGATGGCCATGCAAAGGTGAAGATCTTCCAACACGTTGCAGATGCTGGGTAGGGGAAGTTCCTTGTAGTTATAGTCTAGTTTGATTCCCTAAAGACATTCTAGTCATGTAATGTCTCTTAAGCCTACGATCCATGTAATCTTTGAGACTACGGGACTTTTAAGGGTTCCCCCTCATCCCTTGAAAGAGGGGTTATCAAAAATCAATAAAAAAATGAGGCCTTCGGGCTATTCAGGCATAGTAAATCCCATCCTAAAAATGTCTCACTTTGGCTATCTCATCAGCTGCTAAAGATAGTGAAAAACACCACATGTTAGAGAAACATACTATATAGTCCAACACTGACATTCCCTCATATTTCAGATGCATGAAATCATGATCCTTCTCATCCCTCAAGGTCTCAGGATAGAAGTGACTCAACAAATTCATCTTGATGTCCTTCCAAGATAACTCCTCCTACTTCCCATTTTTCTCTAGAATGTCCCACCAATGCTTGTCTACTCCATGAAGCATATATAAATCATGCTTCACCCTCCTATATATGGGTTTATCGAGGTGATTAAAGATAATATGGACTGAATCAATCCAGAACTCAACAACCCAGGGGCCTCCCTCCCTAGTAAACATAGGCATATGTTATAATTGGAAATCTCTTGTCAACTCAGACATCGAAGGTAATGTATGAACAGTCTCCCTTTCCATGGATCAAATGACACTCAAGAATCTATCATAAAGTTGAACATCCATATGATCCTTAGGAGCTATAGGAAGCTCTGGCTCAATTGTGTCAGGAGCATGCCAATTTCCACTCTCCTGAGGCTCAACTAAAAGATACTGAGAAGGTATTTTCTCTACAAGAAAAAAAACACTCCTTAGAACAATGGATATCAACAAAGTTAACCTCAACAGGTGACAAAAATAGAGAACCATTGGATCATGGTCTCTATAAATATAGATTATAAGTGTTTTATCATGACATACCAATTCTTTCATTTATTTTTCATTTATAAAATATAACTAGTGTCTCATATCACTGTTTATATGGGAAAATATATCACATGAAAAGAAATATGTTCCTATCATGAAAAATGCATGTAAATATATATCCCTATGTTCCTATGATCCTGCATACATATTCATCTCACACCATACCAAGCCATGAGTATAAATCACAATAAAAACAATAACATCACACAATATGTGAATCACCCAAGGCGAAATAATATCAACTATAAAAAGTGAAAATATTAAACAACAATCCCATCCATGGGCACTCATATTTTCCCTATACATGGGTTAAATACTCCCATTCACAATCTAATTACCAATTCCCAACACATAATAGTATCCAATCTATCTTTCCTATATATTAAAGAAATATAAAACAAACCTAGTGCTCTGATACCACTTTGTAACATCCCCTGATCTCACACTATCTCACATAGCCTAATCGGGTTGGTTATGTGACATCAAGCATGCTTCCCCGTATGCCATAGGTTTCTAATTAGTATCAAGTATCTAAATAATATAGTTAAGAGACTATAACCTCTAGTAAAGAGCTTCAATGATAGCGTAAAATAAAAATCAGAGTAGTGGAAATAGGGGAAACAATGCAATACAATGGATAAACCAAACGATAAAAGTCAAATAAATAATCTATTAAATAATAAATAAATAATATAATGACAGGCTAGAATATAACTAAATTTCATGATGGAATTAATATAGAAAATTACTAGAAGACTCAAATAATGAATCAAAAGTCCCCAGCCCCAAACGCATATCGGTCCCGTCTCTAAACTCCAACCCATCCAGTAAGAAACACAATCAATAGTAAGGTCCCTTTACCTTATCTAATCCAACATCCATATAATTTTCTCAAGTACCAAATGAAAACCCAAGTAGGGTGTGAGTAAAACTCAGTAGGTCAACACCACCGAATCTAAATATAACAATCCTGATAATAAGTGTATGCAATAAAGTAATAAACAGGTGTATTAATTAATCAATTAATACAACACATCAATCAACCTAGTTAGGCACCATGTCAGAATATCTTTGAGCATGTAACACAACCATGCCAACCTTGACCATATATCTAAATAACCTTCTTTGGAGTCATGTCGGTGTGTCTCTGAGCATATATCACAACCATGCTAACCAAAACCATATATCCATGGAAAATCACACAAACTTGTGATAATCCCACTATATAATAATTTCAGCATGTATCAGGGAATATCCTAATATATAATCATTTCATCATGTGTCAGATCATAGCCCGATATATAATCATTTCAGCATGTGTCACAGCGCTAAGCACGCTATATAAGAATTTCAGCATGTATCACTGGGCCAAGCCCACCATATAAGTATTTCTGAATGTATCACTGGGCCAAGCCTGATATATTTGTAACAACCCTCTTACTTATAGAATAATTTTTTTTCATTCCAGAATTAAATAGTTAAATTCATTATAAATGTATAATGAAATAAGTGGTATTTATAGAAATTGAGGAATCTTTACAAATGAAATAGTAACTTGATCGTTAGAATAGTAATGTGACCGTTAGGAATAGTAATCTAGACATTAGAATAATAACCTCACCTATGAAATTATAAATAAAATTTAGGTTTCTCATAAGTGAAAATATGATATATTTATATCATAAAATAAGTAAATAAATGTTTTAAAAATGATAAATTAAGTGTTTGTGTTTTTGTGAAACGTAAATGTTTATTTACAAATTTATAATTAATATAATGATTTGAAAGAATATTTTATTTCAAAAAATATATTCATAAAATAATATTTTGTTTTATTTTAATTATAAGATAATTTTATGAGACCTTAATTAATTTTTCGTAGTGTCATTAAATCGGTTATATTATTAAAATCGATATTTTTTTTTGAATAAATGATTATTTTAATTAAAAATTAAATATCTCATATTTAAAAAATTATTTTCATAAAATGGAGTCTATTTTTTAAAAATAAACATTGAAAAATGGTTAGGGTTAATTTTCAGTATTTTTCTGAAATAGTAGATTTTTTGGTGAATAGTGAAATACGGTAATTTACGGTATATAACATTATAAGTTAAATACATAAATTTTTGAGTCATTACTGATGTAAGAACCCATTAGTTCGAACTAAAATGCACTATTTAAAATACACAGTCACAATAATCATCACTATTGATAGTCTTGGTCTAAAATAATAAACAAATGAATAAAATAATAAAAAACACACCTCTCCTATAAATACCACCCTCACAACCCCTTATCCTCACACCTCCAAAGCCTTATAGATTGTATAAATTCTACCCAATCCCATTCCCAATCCTATTCCCCACATATAATAACTTTTGGTCTCTCCAAAAGATCAAAACCAAGTTCCTTAAGGAGGTTCTCAAAGAGATGATATTCAAGAGGTAAAATCCTCCTTCTTTATCTTTTAAATTCTTTCTTTATTTATTTATTTATTTCTACCTTATACTAAAATCCCCTATACAAAGTGTAATGATAACTATATTATCATATATATAATATAATATTATTTTGTAAATGGTATATCTATCATAAAACCTCTTCTCTTCTCCTCTTATTCTAAAAAATGAAAACATCGTCTGTGACGTGTTGATTCACCACCTTCATGGATGGAGAGTTTTAATTTTCCTTTACCAACTTCAAGGCTGGTAATAAAACCATTATTATAGTTAATACATATTTTATTATGTATATTATAAAATTTTTAATGTTCTGGAACGAATTTAAAGACATAATATTAAATAAAATGAAACTAGTTTGTAATGGTCGGAAAAACTGCCAAAAATTAACCAAATAGTTATCGTTAATGTTTTATCCAATGAATCATAACCATATCATAAAAATGATATATGGTATCATTTAAAATTATGGAATTATATTAATACCATTTAATTTTACTTTTGGAGTTTTTCTTCCATTTTACAAGAGCTTCCATAATTATACTCAAGGGAACCGACTATAAAACCATGAAACAAACACTCCCAAAATGATGAAATTGAACTTTATAACTTATCCAAATGGACATAAATTAAATCAATAAAATTATAATAAATCAAATAAATGAATTATAGGTTATTTATTTTATAATTAATGAATATAATTTTATTGTACAATAAATTAAGTACAAGCATAGAATGCTTTCGAACATAAGGTAAGTGAATTCTTAACCCAATTTTCATTCTTTGGGTTAACCTTATACTTCATTGATTATGTCATGATAATATTATATGTTAAATTAATTTGATTATATTATTTTTTATTATGTGGTTTTATAGCTAATACACATATTCTATTTATTTGATTAATTCTCACTCCACTGATATGATATTTGTAAGGAACTTTCCTTAAAAAACCCTCTTTAATGTATTTTTTATAAAAAATGTTTTTAACATATATGGAATGAATTTAATTTCCTGATTTCACTACTATTTAATGTTTTAATCTTTCTTCAAAAGGTTACAATTTTATTTTCAAATAATTTTTTTTTATTTAAGAGTGCGCAACACTATAAAAAATGAAAATTGATTTCAGAATTGAAAAATTATTTTCCTAAAGAATGTTTCTTTTATAAAAAATTTATATGTAATGATTTTGTTAAGGTTCTTGGGAATTATTTTTGGGTATGGGTGGTTCCATGATAATATGTGGGTGGGTGATCCTGTAATAGCTCTCTAATGCATTGGCTAAAGAGACATATTTAACCAGCTTGGTTTCTCCTAAGAGATTATGGGAATATACTACGATGGTTATTCTAAGTTTGACCATTAAGATTACTATATGTGTAGCTGGGAGAGATAAATTATATGTAAATTATTCCAATAGTTACCTTTTAGGATTTATGTATGATTTATATGTTTTTTCATGAAACTTATGATTCTATAAGGTAAGATGAGAAGCTTATGATTTACATGTAAAAGTTAAAACTTTTTGAAAATGTTTTCATTCATGGAATGATAGTTTCTTTCTTCCTTTTTATATACCTTAATGATATTTTTGTGCTCATACCAATATTAAAAAAAATCACACAGTTTATGGATGGGTAAATAAAAGTAATAATTCAAGTTTAAAGTCATGATTTTTTTTATGGAAAGAAATCATGTTTTATTTTATAATATTCATATTGTTAAAAAATAGATGTTGAGTAGAAGTGTTTAATTTTTAAAATATGAGTTTATATGTATGAGTTTATGAAATAATTCTCTAAAACTATAATCCTAAAATATATTTGGGAATATATGAAAGTAAATTGTAGTTTAATTAACTATATTATGTAATGTTTAAGGCCGAGTCTTTATAGTTGGTATCATAGTAAGGTTTAGATAATTTTAGGGGTTAAGATAATATTAATAGAACACTCATAAATAATTTTTACTTTATGGTTAATTTCAAATGATATAGCATTTAATGATTACCATGTTGCTTCATCTAAGATATGTCTGTTCAGAATGGTTTTCCATAGAAGAAACAGGGAACTTGAAGTAGGAAGGAATCAATAGGATGATATCCTTCTGAATCTACAACCTGAAATGATGGGAATTGAAACTGAGTAGTTTGTGAAAGTAATGGATTAGTTTAAGTAGGTTATGAATAGAGACGACAACCATGAACGATATCATCCAAATAAATCATAGAGGAATATATCAGTGGTGGAACATTTTATAAGGCAATACCATCTTGTATTTAGTAGATCTTATGACCTAGTGGTGGATGAAGGGTGGATAAAATCCCTAAAAAACATTTTCAATGTCATGGTGTGTTTATACCATCAAAAGGTTAGTCTTTATATTTACCATTTTGAAGGTAAAGTTGATCAGTGGTGTTTGATGGTCAATAATTCTAGGGATTATTGATTCTTTGGAATAGGATTAATTCAAAAATATATTCCTTGGGAGATATTTTCCTAAGGAGATTTGACTTAGGTTAGAAAAAAATTCTTGGAATTGTGATAGGATGAGGATTTAGTGGCTGTATACAAAGAAAAATTCACTCGATTGGTAAAGTACACTCCAAATTTTATCTGGGATCTTAATAGTAAAATCAATCATTTTTTACTTAGAATTAAAGCCAAAATATCAAAGGGATTTGGCTTCTTATGAATTCAAAAGTTACAAAAACTTTTTAATGTGTGAATAAGGTGTAAATAGAGTTTGTGGATGATCATGTGTTCTTTGAAAACTACCAGAAAAAGAGATCAAGGTGGAAGGAAAAATGAAAGAATGAATTAAGTAAGTTTGATGGTAAGAAAATTGAGTTTTTAGTTTGAGAGAATTGTGATAAAAAACACATTAGGGAATGCCTTTTGAAGTTTATTAAGTGTTTCTAATGTGGTAAGTTTGGGAATATGAATCGTAATTTCATTGAAAAAGATCATGGTAATGGTAAGAAAAATTATGATATATAGACATTAAAATGTTTTAAATTTAATGAGATAGGTCATTATGAAAATTAGTGTTTGAAGAGGAACCCCAATGATAGTAAATAGCCATACTATAAATATAAAGGTGTCGTGAAATTCTTTGAAACTACTTTAGTAGATTTTGGGCCATCAAACGAAGTGGTATTAGGTAAATTGTTTGTTTATTCAGATTATGCTAATGTTTTTTATTTTATATAGGGTTTACAGATACTTTCATTTTTATTTTTTTTCCAGATAAATTAGAAATTCCACCTCAATAAATGAAGCCATAAATTATGGTAAAAAAACATGGGGGAAATATTAAGGAAAAAATAAACTATAAGAATCTTCCTGTTGATGTCTGTGGAATGAATTTACCTGAAAAACTTGTTGTCTTTCCCCCGATAGAATTTGATATTATTCTGGGTATGGATTAGATTTATATTTACCATGTTGAGATTGATTGTAGAGATAAAGAAGTTTTATTTCAAAAAGTGATTTAGTTTGTATACAATAATTAACCCATACCATTGATAAAAAATCAAGAATACGAGAAACTGTTAAAATATAGAAATGAATGTTTTCTTGAACATACTATTGAAAATACAGTAACTATTCATATTAATGATTTTTTTAGTGGTAATGAGTATCTATATGTTTTTTTTGATGAGTTTCATAATATTATACCAAATTTAGAGGTTTAATTACTACTAATTTAGTTCATGATGCTAAACCTATTTCAAAACCCCCTTATTGAATGGAATAAGTAAAACTTCTAGAATTAAAAAATCACTTATAGGAGTTTCTAGATAAAGGATTTATTTGACCTATCACTTCAACTTGGGGTGATCCTATTTTCTTTGTTAAAATTAAAGATGGTTTCATGGGGCTTTTCATTGATTATAGAGCATTAAATACCATTAATTTTAAGAATAGGTATTGTTTTCCTCATATCGATGACTTGTTTGATCAACTCTAGGGAGCTCAGTATTTTTACATGATTGACTTGAGGTTCAGGTACTATCATTTGAAGGTGAAAGTGGATGAAATTATAAAAACAACATTCTAAACTATATATGAGAATTATGAGGTTGTAGTTATTCCCTTTGGTTTGAAAAATGATCCTACTGTATTTATGGATCTTATGAATAGTATCTTCCATAAATATTTGGATAAATTTGTTGTTGTTTTTATTGATGATATTTTGGTTTATTAAAAAGTTTATGAGGATCATAAAAAACATATAATAATTGTTCTACAAACCCTTAAATAAAATAAGTTACACAAGAAATTTAGAAAATGTGATTTTTGGTTACAACAGATTTATTTTCTTGGGCACATTGTAAATAAGAATGGAATAACTGTTGATCCTTCAAAAAGTGGTTTATGAATGGACAAGACCTAAAAATGTTATTTATATTCTTAGTTTTCTTGTATTAGTAGGATATTAATGACAGTTTGTTAAAAAAAATTATAGTTATCTATCACATTAACTAATTTAACACGAAAAGGGGTTGAATTTATTTAGACAGGAGAATGTGATGTTTTTTTTTCAGGATATGAAAAGGAGATTGGTTAATGCTCTATTTTTTTTACTTTCATTCCAAAAATGGAAAGTTTTTCATATATAGTTATTCTTCTTTAAAGGTAATTGTTTACGTTCAGATACAGAATGATTAGGTAATTTCTTACACTTCATGACAACTAAAACCACATGAGTTAAATTATCCCACACATGATTTGGAATTAACAGTTGTGGTTTTCACTTTAAAAATTTGGCGACATCATTTATATTTATCCAAATTTGAAATATATACTGATCATAAAAGTTTTAAGTATATATTTACTCAAAATAAATTTAATATGAGGTGAAGAAGATGGATATAACTGATTAAGTATTGTGATTTCATGATTCCTTACCATCTTAGAAAATAATATAAAGAGGATGATACTTTGATTCAAAAAAATAATGCTACATTAACCATGCTGCATTTAGAGAATAAACACTTGGTTAATGATTTGATAAATTTTAGATTGGAAGTTGTTGGTTCAGGAAATTCCTATGTTTTGTTTCAGGTGTCAGTGTAATCTTCTTTATCAAACAGAATTAAGAAAGCACATAAGGAAGACCATGAGTTATAGAAAAAAGGTAGAATTTGTTAAAAAGGGTAAGTTTTCAGAATTTAACATTGATAAATATTGTGTTTTGAGATTTAGGAAGAGATTATGTGTACCTTGTGATTCACAGTTGAAGAAAGAGTTATTAACTGAAGCTTATAGTTATCTATTTTTAGTTCATCTTGGAAGCACTAAGATATAAAGAGACCTTTAGGAGTATTACTAGTGGGATGGAATGAAAATAGATATTGATGAATTTACCTTGATATGTTTGACTTGTTAATAGGTAAAAAAAGAGTGAAAATTACCAAAGGTGATGGTTTAGCCTTTGTCAGTGCCATAGTGGAAATGATAAAATATATCCATGGATTTTTTAGTGGGATTACCAAAAACTTATTGAGGTAACAATGTGATTTAGATAATTATTGATCGACTGAATAAATATACACATTTTATTCATATTCAAGATACTCTATCTCTAGATCAACTTTCTCATTTGTATCTAAAAGAGATAGCCATGTTACATGGAGTTCGTCTCTCTATTATATCTAATTGTGATATTAGGTTTACTTCTAACTTTTGGAAGAGACTTGAGAGGTTATTAGGAACTGATTTCAATTTCATCACTACTTTTTATACTCAATATATACAAATATAGAGTGAAAAATTCAGACATTAAAGGATATGATTTGAGCTTGTTCAATGGATTACCAGGGAAGTTGGGATCAACATCATTCTCTGGTTGAGTTTTCTTATAATAACAGTTTTCATTCCAGTATACAGATTGTGACATTTAAAGAATTATATGGAAAGTGGTGTTGAAATCAAGTATTTTGGGATGTGGTATGTGAAAGAAAGTTGATGAGACCAGAATTGATAGAGGAAATGGCAGATAAAGTTTAGCTGATTCAACAACACTTAAGGATAGCTCAGAGACAACAAGAAATTTATTTGGATAAATGGAGAAAGGATAATTATTTTGAGGTAGTTGGTCATGATTTTTATCAATTTTCTATATAGAAAAGTGTGATGAGTTTTTTTAATAAAGGGAAGATGAGCCCATGGTTCATTAGACCCTATTAAATCCTAGAAAAAGTTCAATCGGTTGGATACTGAGTGGATTTTACTTTGAGTTTGTCCTAGGTACATAATGTTTTTCATGTTTCAATGCTATGAAAGTATGTTCCAGATTCATATCATGTTTTGAGCTCTGAGTTTGTTCAGTTAGAAGATAAACTTTCATATGAGGAAAATCTTATTCAGATTCTTGATCATAGAGATAAAGTATTACAGAATAATTTAATTCATTGGTTTAAGTTTTTGTGGAGAAACCACATGGTTGAAGAAGTAATAATAGAGTATGAAAATTCTATAAGGGAAAAGTATCCTCACTTATTTAATAAGTGAATAAAATTATGAGGACGTAATTTCAAGAAGTGGGGGGAATGAAACAACCTAGATACTTATAGAATTTTTTTTAATTCTAGAATTAAATATTTTAATTCATTATAAATGTATAATGAAATAAGTGGTATTTATAGAAATTAAAAAATATATATTAAGGGAATAGTAAGCTGAATGTTGGAATAGTAATGTGACCGTTAAGAATTGTAATATGGACATTAGAATAATAACCTCTCCTATGAAAGTATTAATAAAATTTATATTTCTGATAAGTGAAAATATGATATATTTATATCATAGAATAAGTAAATAAATGTTTTAAAATTGATAAATTAAGTGTTGGAATTTTTGTGAAACGTAAATGTTTATTTAAAATTTCATAATTAATATAATGATTTAAAAGAAAATTTATTTTCATAAAATATATTCGTAAACTAATTTTTTTGTAGTATTTTAATTATAATACAATTTTATGAGACCTCCATTATTTTTTCATAGTGTCATAAAATTTGTTACAATATTAAAATCAATATTGTTTTTGAACAAATGATGATTTTAATTAAAAATAAAATTTATCAAATTTATAAAATTATTTTCATAAAATGGAGTCCGTTTTTTATATATTCACATCGAAAAATGGTTATGGTAATTTTTTTGGGATTTTTCTGAAATAGTTGAATTTTTGGTGAATAGTGAAATACAGTAATTTATGGTATTTAACATTATAAGTTAAATACATGAATTTTTGAGTCATTTCTAATATAAGAACCCATTAATTATAACTATATTTCACTATTTAATTTACTTAGTCAAAATAATCAATAATATTGATATTCTTGAGTCAAAATAATAAACAAATAAATAAAATAATTAAAAACACCCCTCTCCTCTCCCTATAAATACCACCTCTTCTCTTCACACCTCAAAAGCCTTATGGATTGTCTAAATTCTTCCCAATTCCCTTATAAAATCTCTTACCCATGTCCAATACCATTTGGTCTCACTAAAAGACCAAAACTAGGTTCCTTAAGGAGGTTCTCAGAGAGACGACATTCCAGAGGTAAAATCCTCTTTCTTTCTCTTTTAAATTATTTATTTCTTTATTTATTTATACCTTATCCTCACCTCACCTATACAAAGTGTAATTATAAATCTGGTATCATATATATATATATATATATTAATTATATCATGTTAATGGAATATAAATCATCAAACCTATTCTCTTCTCCTCTAATTCTAAAAAATGGAAACATCATTCTTGATGTGTCAATTCAACGCCTTCGTGGATGACAAGTTTTCATTTTCCTTTACAGCCTTCGAGGCTGGTAATAAAACCATTATTATGGTAAAAACATATTTTAATATGTATGTTATAAATTTTTTAATGTTTTGGAACTAATTTATAGACATAATATTAAATAAAACGAAACTATTTTGTGATGGTTGGAATAAGTGCCAAAAATAAATCAAACATTTATCATTAATGTTTTATCTAATGAATCATCCTCATATCATAAAAAACTGATATATGGGATCATATAAAACTATGTAAGTATATTTACACCACTTCATTCCACTTCTGTATTTTTTATTCTATTTTACAAGAACTTCCATAATGATAATCAAGGGAACCGACCATAAAACCATGAAACAAACACTCCTGGAAGAACAAAATTTAACTCTATAACTCATCCAAATGGCTATAAAATAACTTAATAAAATTATAATAAATAAATTAAATTAATAATAGGTTATTTATTTAGTAATTAATTAATCTAATTTGATTATCTAGGATATTAAGTAAAAGTGCAGAATGCTTTCAGACATAAGGTAATAGAATTCTTAACCCAATTTCCATTCTTTGGGTTAAAATTCTACTTCATTGATTTTGTCATGCTAATATTATTTGTGAAATTAATTTTTAATATATTATATTTAATTATGTGGATTTATAGTTAATACAAATATTGCATTCATTTGATTAATTCTCACTTCAATGATATGATATTTGTAAGGGATTTTCATTTAAAAATACTATTTAATGTCACTTTTTATAATTTTTTTTAACATATAAAAGATGAAAGAAATTTCCTGACTTCATGAAAATTTTTTATTTTTAAGATTAATTTAAAATGTTTAAATTTTATTTTCAAATAAAATGTTTTCATTTAAGATTGTATGGTATTGTAAAAATTAAAATTTATTTCAAAATAGAAAAATAATTTTCCCTATGAATTTTTCTTTTATACAATATTTATGTGTTATGCTTATGTTAAGGTTCTTGAGCATTGTTTATTAGTATGGGTGGTTTCATGATAAACCTAGGGTGGGTGATCCCATTATATCTCTCTAATTAATTGGGTAAATGGATGGAGTTAACCAGTTGGGTTCCTTCTAAGAGATTATAGGAATATACTACAATGGTTATTCGAAGCGTAACCATGATGGTTAGTCCTTGTGTAATTGGGAGAGATAAATTATATGTAAAATTGTTATGAAAATGATGCCACAAGTTACCTTTTATGATTTATTTATGATTTATATGGTTTTACATGAAATTTATGATTTCATAAGGTAAGATGAAGAGCTTATGTTTCATGTGTAAAAGTTATAACATTGTGAAAATGTTTTCATCCCTGGACTAATGGTTTCTTTCTTCCATTTTATATCCCTTACTGAGATTTTTGTGTTCATAACTATTTTTAAATTGTTTTTATCAGGATTTATGTATGGTTAAAGTAAAGTAAGAATTAAATTTTAATGTCATGATGTTTTTTTACAAAAAGAAATCATGTTTTACTTTAAAAGTTTCATATTGTGAAAAAAATGGATATGAGTAGAATTGTTTAATTTGTTAAATATTAGTTTCTATGTATGAGGTTATGACTTAATTCTCTGAAACCTTAAACCTAAAAGATATTTGGGAATATAATAAAGTGAATTATAGTTGAATTAACTAGATTATGTAATTTTTAAGGTTGAGTCTTTATAATATAATCATTTCAGAATGTATCATTAGGACAACACCATATATAATCATTATAGAAAATTAGCACAAGAAGTCATAATAGTAAGGATACCACAATATCACATCATAAGGATCAATAGTTAATTATAAAAATTACCATTTATCTTTCAATTACATATTTCATTTATCATTTGTTCATAAAACAATAACATTCCATCCAATTAAATAATTAAGCCAAATCCAAGGTGAATCTATATCAATAAATCACTAAAACCTCATGTCATGATAAACACACTTTAACTAAATATCCAATTTATCATTAACAAGGGTTCTCTCACCACAACAAGTATCCATAAACCAGGACATAAACAATTGGATCCAACTGGATTCCGAGGAATAATACAATTCAACCTTTAATTAATTTAGGTGAATTCTATATTGGAACAATCACAATATTGTGTATACTTCATAACTATAAATACCATAAGGTTAGGATTTAGACCCCATACCTTTATATAGAAATCAAACAACACTCCAACAAGATACGCCCATGATAAAAAAGGTGCAAAAGATCTGAAGAAGGGACATAGATCAAATAAGATCAAAATCAACATCTAACCAATCCAGGGTCCAAGGATTTTCCTTCAAAATGATGGATAATGACAGAAGAGAGAGGAAAAACTAATAATATTAACTAACTAGAGATTGGATGTAGAAATAGATCATCTGGAATGGAAGGGAAGACCCCAAATTCACCTGGAAACCACCTAAGGTCAAGAGGAGGGGCTATAATGAATAAATAAAAAAGAATCATTTGCACTTCCCACTTAAAACCAATTCTCATGATAAATACACAGTTTTTAATCCATTTACATGTCATTTATTTATTTTTAGAGGGATATTATGAAAAACTCATCGCCTTAGGTTAATATTTATCCCAATAAACATTAACACGATGTAAACTTCTTACACAATATGTAACTGCTTCATGATCTGTAATTGTTAATCACATATGTTTTGCAAAAGTTAAACATAATGTAATATGTACATGGTTTTTAAATTCCATGTAGATAATTTTTCACCCCAAATTCTACATAAGGACCCTAACCACCTCCAAATCCTCCAAAAGTCTAGAAAACCATCTTAAACTCATTTAAAAAATTTATACCCAGACTCCATTGATTTTAAAAAATATACATCCTTGATCTTTATGTTATTTCCCCCAAAAAATCTCTCCATCTCCAAATGAGACTCAACCACTAAGTCTTAAAGATAAAGGAAAACCCAACGAAAGACATTCAACACAAAAAATTAGAGAGGGAAATTCCTAAAAAAACACGGGATCTTACACTTTTAAAATATAGAAGATTTATATTCATCATAGTAATTTATTTTTAATTTCTACTGAAGAAATAATTACCTTAAATTCTTTCATAATGTTGATAAATTAATTATTTAATTAATGAAAAAATCAAATAAATTATATCAAAAATAAAAAAAAAATATAAATTGAGATAAATAATGTGATCAAGGAATTTTATAGATGACCATAACTTATTAGTGATATAATAAAATATTTTTTTTGAATTATTTGTGTTATCTTGATATTATCAAAGTCAAAGTAACGAATAGTTCTAAAAATTGACATTATGGATATTTTACAGTAAATAATATTTAATTAAATTATATAAAATTCATAAAAAACATAAATTTGGTCAAGTGATTAGTATAAGATTTAAAATATCAACCATTGTCTATTTATGGGTCATTTTTATTATATAGTAGCTATATTAACCCTCAGAGAGTATAAGTCAATGTTGTCACAGAAAGAGTTAAAGGGGTTAAAATCAAAAGATAAGGGTAGAAATATAGTCAAAACTAATCTAATTTTTATTGGATGAGGGTATTTCAACCCATAATCATCTTATATTTAAAATAAATCAGTTAAAATATATTTTTAATTTAAAATTTATTTATATTAATTTAATATTTTGAGAAATTCTAATAGTACCCCTCCCCTCTCTTATAAAATGGAACCACTTCTTCTCAATCTGTCACACTTCAAACCCCATTAGGTTCATCCAATACCTACCTAAATACCTTCCTAAAATCCCTCTACTCATTATAAATTCATTTATTTTGGAAGATCACCAACCTTAGTGATCTTAATGAGTTTAGAAAAGGATTTTTCCCAAAGAAAATAATGATAAAGAACAAGTGTGAAAAGTTAGACTCATTGTAAGGGAATTTCTTTTAAAAGTATTTTTTTATGTTACATTTTCAACCCCTTTTAAAAAATTCAAAAAGAATATTTTTTAAAATTATACGGAATGAGATTATTTTCCCGCCATCATGATGCTATAATGATTTTATGTTTCCTTTATAAGTTCCAATATTTATTTTGAAATAAAATGGTTTCTATTTTATGTGCATTGTTTCTAGTTATTAAAAGCGATTTTTAAGAAAAAAAATGGTATTTTTATATCAAAATCCATTTTTCAAATGGGATTAAAATATTTTTTCCAAGGCTTTACGATGAAAATTGTAAGCATAAAATGATTTTTTTTCATGATATGGTAATTGAGAATTATATATTAAATATATGATCCTAATATAACTTATACAAAGGGTTGAGCCCCATTATAGATCATTGGTGAGATTGATATAGCTTATATGTTGGGTGTTCCCAAATAGTCCTAGGTGAGCTAGATATAGCTTTGGGTGCACCCAGATATCACTGTAATTCATTGGGTAATTTATTTTTTCTTTTGAGGAAAGAACGAGGGAGTTATTTAATGCTTTCTCCTATGGATTTAACTGGGCTCCTGTTATTTCTCACACGGGTTCAAAATGGGTTATGAATGTGATGCTCAAAATTTCCAAAAAGGGTTTTTATTTTCAAGCAATGGGTTTTTTGATTTTATTTGAGAAAAAATTATGCATTTTTTTAATGTGGGAATTATTTATTTATTTCTATAAAATAACAACGAGATAAAGATAAAAATTTCATGGGTTTTCATGTTTTTAATTAGACTAATAAATTTTTCTTTTTTATGTCCCTTTCTAAGATTTTTATGCTCATCCCTTTTTTAAAATGTTTTTGAGGGTTTTAAGTAATATTAGGGACACAAATGTGGTAAATAATAAAATTAGGAAGATTTTTCATGAAAAAAATCATGTTTTATTTTAAATGGTTTTTGTGTGTGAAAAAATTGGATATTGAGTAGAAGTGTCCACTTCTAATGTACTAGTTTAATATGTAAGAGTTTATCCTAATTCTATAAAACTATAAACCAAAAAGTTCCTCTAGAATGTAAGAAACATAATTTGATTTTAAAATCATAATAATATGTATTTTTTAAGGCTGGGGCCTTACAGTTGGTATCAGAGCAGTGTTTAGATAATTTTGGTGATTAAGATGTTTTCATGTAAGGTTATCTTATGAGTTTTGGATACAATCATGGGTTTTTAATTTTAAGGTTTATCATAAGTTCAATGTCTTATAAAACCCTTTTGAGACTTTAAGTTATGAAATTTTAAGGTGACTAATGATATGCTCAGATACATTTATTATTGAGGTAATTATGGGTCATTACATTTTTGGATGCAAAATGAAACGTATAAGATAACCTTTAAGGTTAAAGAATTTATTTAATATTGAATATATTATAGTTATTTTTGAGTATATTTCTCACATTTTTAGGATTATATTAATATATTTTTATAAAAGGACAACTCATAGGTTGGGTGACAACTCATCGTGTCCAAAAAGGCTGCGAGGTTTGAACTCACAATCGAAGGGAGAAAAGGGTATGACACCTACCACTAACATATGTGAAGTCCCGGTTAGTATGAAATTTTATTTTTAGTTAAATGATTTTATGGATAAATAATAAGTTTTTTTGTGAGCATATGTTTTATCGTAGAGATAACCATGAAATTGAAAAGTGATTTGGTAATTAAGAGATTAAAGTTATTTCTGAAAATGTTCACTATTATGGGAACCCTATATGATTAAGGTAAAAAGAATACAATGAGATTTTATTTTAGGAATAAAGGTTTAATTATGTTTTGGAAGAATATATGATTTTTTTTGGATTTATGGTGATTCAGGTTATTTATATAAATGGTTATAATATCTCAAAGATTATGTGATTTGGGAAATTATAGTTTTTTATGATACTTTAAGAGTCATTGATGTTATTTGAAGATAAATATTATATTTATATTGAAATATTAGGTGATAAAATCCTTCTAATTTTTGAGTTTCATTCATAGTCTATAATAGTTTTGATGGATTTTAAGGATAGTTATTTATTGAATGATCTATGTTGTACTTTGGGTATTATTGTTGAATTTTAGAGATTAAAGCAGTTTTTTCTTAGTATAAAGGTTTAATAAATTTGGGGAATTATATTATCTTTTACTAACCATTTTGTTTTTGGTCAACGCCTAAAGATAGTAGGATTATATTTTTATCTTTTTGAGTATTTTTTGTTCTGTAGAAATTGATTCTAATGCTTCAAGCATGAAAAAAATCATCTTTAATACTCATTATTTTAAGAAAAATATGATAAGTGGTGGAAATTTATTAAAGGATGAAATTATACTTGTCAAGTTAGTATATTTACTTATGTTATTATTCTAGGTATTGAAATAATTTCTCAACTTTAGTAAAAGTATTTTGAAACGAAAAATTTTATTTGTTTACTTCTCTAATCAAGAAATCAATAGCTTATTAACCTATAATAGATTTATAGTTTTGTGATGGTTAACTTTATCATGACCATATTATCTATCACTCTCTATTTATACTTGAGAGTTAGGTTTCTCTTCAATATCCACCTTTTCACTTCTCACTTACGTTCTCCAACATAGAAACCAAGTATGTGTTATTCCAAATTACCATCGTACTTCCATTTCTCTCTTTTTAAGTGGAATTTTTATTGACCCTTTTTATGATGTGGGATTTCAACAAAGGTATTTTGAATAGTCAAACCCTGGTTACCGAGTCTGAGTTCAAAGTGAGAGGAAAAAATTTCTCAATTAGTGGGAGAATGTAACTTCCTAATATTTTAAAAAGAAATACTATGTTTGATAGCATACAAGATACACAACACTGAGCTTAAACAAACAACAAAATATTATTATTTAAATGTGACCATTATAAACTAACTATTAAATTAGTATTTATGAATAATAATAAATTATTTATGAAATAAAAACAAAGTTACAACTCAATATGAATTCATTAGTAAGTTATTAGAAAATAATTAAATATTTTTAGTAAAATTATTTTATTTTTGAAAAATATGTTTTCTTAAATAATGGGTTTTCTTGCTATTTATGAGTGAACATTATAAAAAAATTATCAAAATTTTATAAAATGTATTTGAAAAATTTAATTTAATTTTTGAAATCATAACTTAAAAATTATCTTCGGATCATTTTTTTATAATTTTTTGAAAATAGTTATTTTTCTAGGAATAGTGAAAAATACTGATTTTTATTGACTGAAAATTAATTTTTTATTAACATAAGTCCCCTTTTAAGGGATGAGGGGGAACCAAACATGAATTCAATGACTTAAGACATTAAACTATGCCCTAATTGTCCAAAAGAAAAAAAACTAGATCAAAAAAAAAGAAGGCCCCTCCCCAGCATAAACAACATGAAGTCCAGTTTCCACCTTTCCAATGTTGTACAATAAGCTATCCCGTATAAAGACGGGAAAAAACTGATGGACAAGTCCATACCTTCTCAAACATTCAAATATGAATTGCATAAGTTTAGTGAAAACTTGCAGCTCTAAGCCTCATCTGGATAAATCTATGAAGACAATCTAGAAAAATGAAGCCTTGAACCATATAATGTAGACCAAACAACATAACACAACAAAAATGAACCACACACTAAAATAGAAGAATCATGATGAGAAGAAGAATCACCCAAACCAAATCAAGGATGAAAACCATCACCACCAGCATAGATTGATGCCGAAAGAAGCATCACTACAAAAGAACCAAGACAAAACCCATCACAACCATCACTCGAGGAGACCGAAGATCCACACAAATCACACATGTGACACACATCTGCAACCTCATATCAAATCAGATCAAATCTCAACCACACACTGTGCCTCCATGAAGAAGTTGAGCCAACTGAAGGTAATGAGCATTCAATGTCACAGAATCCCAAAGATGGATATATCCCAAAACACCACCAGAGAACCCTTGAACCCTTGAAATAGGAACCTGTACCTCAACAATTCTGCAAAATAGAGATCCATGATGTCACTACAGTAAGAGGAGCACACCCGAACTCGTTGAGAACTGAGGATGGAGTCGCAGTCGACCAAGGTGAGAAGGTGGTGATGGGGAAACCCTAGCACCACAGAGGATCCCCTTATGGGTGTATCCTACTTAGAAACCCTAAGATGGATCATGATTGATTCACTATAAAAAGGTGACTTTTACCCTACTGTTTTTTTTATTAAAAACTCTATTTTATTTTAAAGTATTTATAAGGTCCAATTATGTTTTGAATTATTTTTAACTTTTCATTAGTTTATTTGGGTTTAAAATAATATAATTATTGTTTTTTTAAATAGATATTATATTTTAATTTAACATAAAAACATTTTAAATTTAAAATGGAATTATTCATAAAAAAACTTTTTTTCATTGCGTTTTTCTAGTATAATTTAAAAATAAATTTTCAAACTCTATGTTTTGAATTTGAAAAATTGATTCCATATTTGGAATAAATGGGTTTAATTTTTCTAAATAGGTCACTTTTATTTTTTTTTTCAATATGAATAGTAAGATTAGTGGTTTCAATGAATGGATTCATGCCCCGTCTTTGAGAATTATACAAGTGAATATGCCTTTAATCCATTATCCTAGTTCTGCTTTAAGAGGAAACTGGGTTTGTTGGTCTCCTCCAACAGTGGGTTACAAATTTAACTTTGATGGTTCTTGTATCTTGGGGATTATACGTGGTGGAGGGGTGGTCCGAGATTATAAAGGGAGTGTTCTTCTTGCTTTCACGACCTATTATAGAAAGAGGAACTCTATTCAGGCATAGAAAAAAGTGATGTTCATAGGTCTTAAATTATGTGCCCAAAAAAGTTTTGATATTGAGAAAGTTGAAACTGATTCCATGATTATTCATGAATCTATGCATGGAAAAATATCCACTCCTTGGTCGATTGCCTATATAATCAGAAAATGTAAGGCCAACATTAACAACAACACTCAGGTTGTTCATACGTAGTGTGAGGGTAATAAAGTGGCAGATCATCTTGCTTCCATGGCGGTGGTAGACCAAGGGAGAAACATTACTTGTTTTTCTATCATTCTTCAACTAAAACAGGAGGGGATAGAACTGATTATAGGATATCAACTTGGTCTTCATTATTTTAGTCCTCCATAGGCTTTTACTCTTTAGCCTTTCCCATGGCCCTATTTGGTTATGGGTTTTTTCAGTTAATAAAAAAATGAAATATTGAATGAATGACTATATATCAACCATTATCATAGAAGGGTGAATTTTATGACCTTTTGGGAGTAGTTGGATGATATTATGACCTTTATAGTATTTTATTTAAAGAAATGTAAAACATATCACACTTGTATTTTTATTAGTGTAATATTTTTAATTTGGTATCATACAGGGGATATGTTTGACTATAAATAGTATTCTGAAATAAAAATATTTATATTAATCATGGTAATTTATTTTTAATTTTTATTATAAGAAATAATTATCTTAAATTCTTTCACAACGTTGATGTAGTAATTATTTAATTAATAGAAAAATAAAATAAATGATATTTAAAATATTAAAATAAATGTAATTTGAGATAAAAAATGTGATAAATAATTTTATACATGGCCATGACATGTTAGGTATATAATAAAATATTTATTTTTAATTATAAGTTTTATCTAGATATTATTAAAATCAAAGTAATGAATAGTTTTAAAAATTAACATTATGGATATTTTATAGTAAATAATATTTTATTAAATGATATAAATTTTTTAAAAAACTTAAATTCACCCAAGTGATTAGGATAAGTTTGAAAAAATAAACCATTATATATTTATGAATTGTTTGGTATTTTATAGTGACTATATTAACCCTCAAAGTGTATAAATCCATGTCATGATGATAAGAGTTAAAGGGGTTAAATAAGGGTTAAATAGGGGTTAAAACCAAAAGATAAGGGAATAAATATAGTAAAAAATTATATAGATTTTATTTTATGAGAGGTTTTTTACCCATCCATATCTCATCTTAGAAATAAATCAGTTTGGATACAATTTTAATTGAAAATTAATTTATATTAAATTAATATTTTGATAAATTTATAGAGTACCCCTTCCCTATATTATAAAAGGGAACAAATTCTTATCAATCCTTCATACTTCAAAACCCATTTTCTTAAAGAAAGACCTACCCAAATGCCTTCCAAGAATCCCTCCCCTCATTATATAGGCCTTTTTTTAGGAATAACACCAACCTTAGTTTTCTTATGGTGTTAATAAAAGTATATTTCCTGAAGAAGAGGAAGATAAAAATATACATGAAAATTCAAACTCAAGGTAAGGGACTTTCTTTTAAAAATCTTTTTTTAAGTTGGCGTTTCAAATATTTTTAAAAATTTCAAAAGGATTTTTTTTAAACTTATACGTCATGAGTGTATTTTCTCACCATCATGATGTCACAATAAATTTATGTTTCCTTTACAAGTTTCCATGGTTATTTTGAAAGAAAATTAATTCTTTATTATGTGTATAGTTTTTAGATTTTAGAAGTGATTTTTAATAAAAAAGATTATCTTGATATCCAAATATATTTTCCATAAGGGTTTAAAATAGTTTTCAAAGGTTTTATGATAAAAAGTACAAGCATATTTTTTATGATATAATACCTGAGAATTATATGTTAAACGGGTGGGCCCGATACATGTTATATGAAGGGTTGAGCCCCATTATAGCTCATGGGTAAGCCCGGTATAGATTATACATTGGGTGCACCCAGATAGAGATGAGTGATGCCATTATAGCTTTGAGTTCACCCAAATCGCTCTCTAATGCATTGATAAATGTACCTTGTCTTTCAAGGTAAAAATGAGGGAATTATCAAAGGGTTTCTCTTATGGATTTAAATGGTCTCTGGTTATTTCTGACATGAGTTTAAAATAGGTTATGAATGTGATGCTCTAAGTTTCCAAAAAGGGTTTTTATTTTATTGCAATGGGTTTAGTGATTTTATTTTAGAAAAAAGTGTGTGTGTTTTCATTTGGAAATGATTTATTTCATTATCTCAAAGAAAATTTAGATAATGGTAAAAATTTCATGGGTTTTAGTGCTTTTCACTTGAATAACAATTTTTTCTTCTTATGTCTCTTAATGAGATTTTTGTTTTCATACCATGTTTTAAAATTTTTTTCACAGGTTTTGACGCTAGATTAGGGTCATGGATGAGGTTAAGAATAAAATTGTTAATATTTTTCATGAATAAAAATCATGTTTTAAAGGGTTTTGTTTTCTAAAAAAATAGATATTGAGTAGAGGTGTCTGATTTTAATGTATGGGTTTACTATTTAAAATTTTGTACTATCTAAAAATCTAAACCAAAAATATATTTTCAAAAGTAATAAATATAATTATAGTTCAAATTCACTAGAATATATATTGTTTAAGGTTGGGTCCTTACAATAGGTATCAGAGCAGGGTTTAGATAATTTTAGAGATTATTATTTTTTCATGCAAGGTTATCTTAAGAGTTATGGTTATGATCACGGGTTTATAATTTTTAGGTTGATCATAATTTCAATGCATTATAAACCCCTTTTTAGGATTTAATTTATGAAATTTTAAATTGACTAATGATATTTTAGGAGAATATTATTTTTTAGGTAATCTTGGATTATTACATTTTGGGATGAAAAATAAGGTGTGAGATATACTTTAAGGTTAAAAAATTTCTTTAATATTGAAAATATTATGGTTTTTAGGGTGTTTCTTGAATTTATAAGATTATATTAATATAGCTTTAGAAAAGGATAACCCATAGGTCGGATGAAAATCCAATGCGTATGGAAAGATTGCGAGGTTTGAACTAACAATTGAATGGTGACATGAGTGTAGTGCCTAACATTGTACTATGTGAAGTCTTAGTTAGTATGACATTTTATTTTTAGTTAAATGATTTTATGGATGAAGAATATGTTTATTTGGGAACATATGTTTTATCATAGAGATTACCCTAATATTGAAAAATGGTTGGTAATTAGAAGATTAATGTTATTTTAGAAAATTTTCACTATTTTGGGAAACCTATATGATTAAGTTAAAAAAAATACTATGTGATTTTATTTGAGGAATAAAGGTTGAATTGTATTCTGGAAGCATGTATGCATTTATTATGTATTTATTGTGATTCAGGTTTTTTGTGGAAATAGTTAGTATATCTTAGTGATTATGTGATTTGGGCAATTATAGTATTGTATGAGACTTTAAGAGTCATTGATGTTAATTGAAGATAAATATTATATTTATCTTGAAAGACTGTGTGATCAAATCCTTCTAATTTTTGAGTTTCAATATTAGTCAAGAATATTTTTTATAAATTTTAAGGATAGTTATTTATTGAATGATTTATGTTGAACCTTGGTTATTGCTGTTGGATTTTAGAGATTAAAGTAGTTTTTTATTAGTATAAAGGTTTACTCATTTTGGGTAATTATCTTATGTTGTACTAATTTTTTTATTTTGGTTAATTTATAAAGATAGGAGGAATATATTTTTATCTTTTTGATGATTTTTTTGATCTGTTGAAGTTTATTATAATGCTTGAGTTATGAAAAAAAAGTCATATTGAATACTCATCATTTGGAGAGAAAAATGAGTTTGTGGTGAAAATTGATTAAAGGATGAAATTTTAATTGTCAAGTAAGTATATTTCATTATGTTCTTAGTATAGTTAGTAAAATAACTCAACTTTAGGAAAATAATTTTGAAACAAAAACATTATGTTTTTTACTTTTCTTACTAAGAAATCAATGGCCTAGTAACCCATCACAAATTTATAGTTTTTTTTATTGTTAACTTTCTCATAACCATATTATCTATCAATATCTATTAGTCCTTGGGAGTTAGTTTATTCTTACATATACATGTTTTAACATCCCACTTATTTTCTCTAATATGGAAACCTAGTATGTGTTTTTTCATATGACATTCGTACTTCCCTTTATCTCTTTTTAAGTGGAAGTTTTTTTAACCCTTTTTACAATGTGGGATTTCAATAAAGGTATTTAGAATAGTCAAACCATGATTACCAAGATTGATTTAAAATTTCAACGATTAAATTTAATAATGTTGGGGACAATTTAACATCTCAAAATTTTAAAAGGAAAGGCTATATTCGATTAGGTACAAGATACACAACACTGAGTTTAAATGAACAACAAAATATTATCATTTAAATATGATTGTTATAATATATCCATTAAATTTGTGGGTACAAATATGAATAAATTATTTATCAAATAAATATAAAGGTCTAAATAAATATTAATTTATTGATAAGTTATTATAAAATAATTTCACAATTTTTAGTAAAGTCATTTTATTCTTTAAAAGTAATTTTTTTCAAAAATGTTTCTTCTTTCTTTTTATGAGTGAACATTATAATTAATTTCTAAAAATTGCATAAAAATTATCTGAAAAAATTTATTTAATTTTTGAAATAAGAATTTAAAAATAATTTTGGGATGAATTTTTTGAGAATTTTCTTAAAATATTTATTTTTAAGTAATAGTAAAAAATACTAATTTTTATTAAAAATATATATTTTATTTTAAAGTATTTACAAGGTAAAATTATTTTTTTAACTAGGATAAACTTGTATTAGTTCATTTTGGTATCAAATAATCCAATTATCATTGTTAAATAGATATTATACTTGAATTTATCATAAAATCATTTTATATTACAAAAGGGAATTTTTACGTAAAAAGTGTTTTTCATTGGGTTTTGATGGTTTAATTTTAAATTAAATTCTAAAACATCTATCTTTTTAATTTTAAATAATGGATTATATATTTTTAATCTTAGGGTTTAAATTTATTAAATATTTCCCTTTTATTTTTTGTCAATATAAATAGTAAACTTAGTAAATTTTTGTACCTCGGTAAGTGTAAATTGGCAATTTAGGTTCAAAAAATAAAATGATAAGAACCATAAAATGAACCAAAAAATTAACTAAATTTTATTTTATTAGTATATAAAAACCATAATCATTAAAGGGTTGAATTTACAACCTTTTAGGGAAACATGGATGATAGTAGGACCTTTATAGTGTTTTATTTAAAGAAATGTCAAACATATCACACTCTTATTTTTAATTCGTGTAATATTTTTAATATAGTGTTATACATGGGATATATTTAACTGTAAATAGTATTTTGAAATATAAAAATAGTTATCTTAATAATGTAAATTTATTTTTAATTTTTACTTAAGAAATAGTTACCTTAAATTCTTACACAATGCTGATGCATAAATTATTTAATTAATGGAAAATTATAATAAATGATATTAAAAATATTAAAAATAAATATAATTTGAGATAAATAATATAATCAACTAATTTTATTGTTTACCATGACATTTTAGGGATATAATAAAATATTTTTTCAATTATAAGTGTTATCTTTATATTATTAAAGGTAATGTAATGAATATTTCTAAAAATTGACATTATGGATATTTTATAATTAATAATAATTTATTAAATGATATAAAATAACTAAAAAACTTAAATTTACAAAATTTATTATTATAAGGATTAAAATATCAATCCTTTTCCATTTATGGGTTGTTTTACATTTTATAGTAACTATATTAACCCTCAAAGAGTGTAAATTCATATTGTCATGGTAAGAGTTAATGAGGTTAAATTGGGATTAAAACCAAATGATATGGGTCGAAATATAGTAAAAACTTAACTAATTTTTATTGTATTAGTTTATTATGATCCATAATTATCTTATATTTAAAATTAATCAGTTTTGATCCATTTAGAATTAAAAATTAATTTAATATTATTTGAAATCTAAAGAGTGCCTCTACCCTATCTTATAAAAGGAAACCACTTATTCTAAATGATTCATAGTTAAAAACCCATTTGTTATGGCCAATTCATAACCAAATACCTTACTATAATTCCTCCCCTCATTCTTGAGGCCTTGGTTTAGGCAGAACACAGACATTAATGATCTTATGGTGTTAATAAAAGGTGGTTACCCGAAGAAGGGTATTATCATCCATAATTATCTTATATTCAAAATTAATCAGTTTTGATCCATTTTGAATTGAAAATTAATTTATATTAATTTAATATTTTTTAAAATATCAAGAGTTCCCCTCCCCTGTCCTATAAAAGGGAACCACTTATTCTCAATGCTTCATAGTTAAAAAACCATTTCTTTCAACCAATCCATAACCAAATACCTTCCTATAATTCCTCCCCCCATTCTTGAGGCCTTGGTTTAGGTAAAAAATAGACATTAATGATCTTATGGTGTTAAGAAAAGGCGGTTTCCCAAAGAATAGGAAAATAAAGAACATACGTGACAAGTCATACACAAGGTAACTGGCTTTATTTTTAAAATATTTTTTTAAGTTACCTTTTCAACCATTTTTATAAAATTAAAAAGGAATGTTTTTTAAACTTATACGACTTGAGTGTATTTTCCCACAATCATGACTCCATAATGATTTTATGTTTCCTTTATAAGTTTCCATGGTTATTGTGAAAGAAAATGGTTTCTTTATTATGTGTGAAGTTTTTAGGTTTTAAAAGTGATTTTTAAGAAAAAAAATTATTTTTATATCCAAATATATATTTTCATATGGGTTTAAAATATTTTTTGAAATGTTTTATTATGAAAAGTGCAAGCATAATTTTTTTTCATGATATGGTACTTAACCATTATATGTGAAACAAGTAAGTCTGATACAACATATACAAAGGGTCTATCCGCATTATAGCACATGGGTGAGCCTGATACATCTTATACATTGGGTGCACCCAGATAGAGATGGGTGATCCCATTATAGCTTTGGGTGCAACCACAACACTAAAATGTATTGGGTAATGTAATTTGTATTTATAGGTAATAAGGATAGAGTTATCAAAGGGTTTATACTATGGGTTTAATTGGGATCAAGTTATTTCAAACATGGGTTTAAAATAGGTTATGAATGTGATGCTTTAAGTTTCCAAAAAAGATCTTTTATTAGATTTCAATGAGTTTAATGATTCTATTTGAGAAAAACGTGTGTGTGTTTTTCATGTGGAAATGATTTATTTTATTCACTCAAGGAACACTGATAGAATGGTAAACATTTCATGGTTTTTTTATATATTTCACTAGACTAGTATATTTCTCCTTTTTATGTCCCTTACTATGATTTTTGTTCTCATCCCATGTTTTAAAATGTTTTTCACAGGGTTTTAAAAAATAGTAGGGACACAAATGAGGTTAAGAATAAAATTTAGAGGATTTTTCATGAAAATAAATTATGTTTTATTTAAATGGGTTTTGTTTTGTGATAAAAATTAGATATTGAGTATAAGTTTCCACTTGTAATGTATGGGTTTACTATATAAATGTTTATCCTAATTATCTAAAACTCTAAATGGAAAAGATATTTTGGAATGTAATAAAGATAATTATAGTTTAAAGTTTTATGTCGTAATAATACAAATATACACAAGAGGGGGGGGGGGTGAATTGTGTATTTTTGATAATCTTAGACAAATATTTGATTTTAACCTTCTTCTTGATTTATAAGATATACAATGTTCTCTTCTATAAGTAGTTTGAGCAGTTGATAAATAGTAAATAAGAAAACAATGATTTTTATAGTGGTTTTGGTCACAAAGATCCCCTAGTCTACTCCACAAAGCTCTACTCGTGATATTGGTGATTTTAAATAGAAAGGTCCTTTTATCAAAATACCTTAACAACTGAGTGCATACAGTTGAAACCTTTACAATAAGGTTTTATAGAGCCTTCTGGTTCTTTTATAGGGAACTAAATTATCTACAGCTTAGTCCGAGAAGTTGATAATTCACCACAACTGAGTCAAAGAATCCAAAATTCCAATAAATCAATAGAGTTTGATTTGATTGAATAAACAAGTTCTTTATTCACAGTTGTTGTATCAACTGATAGAAAACACATATTTTTCTTCAAAGATATAACTTTTTGAGAATAGATAGCTTTGAAGAGATCCTAGTTGTGAATGATCTTTAATAAAACAATAGAAGATAAATAACAGTAGCAATAGTTTCTCAATAGGTTATGCAACACAAGATTGAAATTATTTACAATAATATAGATGGTCAATCCTTTGACTTTCACAATAGAACTATATTCAAAAAGATATCACATCATGTATATCATATTGAAAATGATAATATTCTTTCTATTTATATAAAAAACTTGGTTCTCTTTCGGTTGAGTAGGTACCAAAATATCTCTTGATAAATCAATATCATTTGAATTCAAAAACATTCAAGAGATTCATAACTTCCCTTGAGAATAGGAATGATTTAATATGATGAATACAAGCCTTTTAATCAGTCATAAAATAGCTTTAAAATGATATTTACGACCATCGAGACTGTTTCATGAATTTTGAATAAAATATTTAATTTTAAAACTCTGTCATTGACTTTTCAAACATAGGGTTCCTTCACATAGAGACAAAATCCAAAATTATGGTTGAAAATATAAGGTTGTTCACAAAATCAGGGTTGATAAAAAATATGTTTATTTATTTAAATGTAGAGTTTCTTCTAAATGTAGGTTTGTTGATTCATACTTCTCCAATAACATAGGGTATATAATCCATATGCTTTCTTCCAAAAGTAGGGTTTCTAAACCATATGTTATGCTTAAAAACATAGGGTATGAACAGTGTTTTCAAAATACTTTCAAACATGTTCAGAATACATTAAAAAATATTTTTACCCATAAATAAGATAAACTTAACAAGAAATATATTCCTGAAAAATACTTAAAGTAATTTCATTAGTAAAACAAACAATGGTATTTGTGAGCATAAAAATCAATAAGATCCATAAAGTATTTTTGAGACAATCACTACTCAAAATATATCCTATACCCATGGTTTAGAACCATGGGTATAAACCTTAAAACCATGGTTATAGGCTATACTCACAGTTTTATTAACTATAGTGGATGGTGTCATAGGTATAAAGCTATACCCACTATTTCTATAGAAACTATGGATATATCCTAGGAGATTTTATCATAACCATAGTTTAGGTTAAACTATGGGTATATATCTATACCCACGGTTAGGATAACCATGGGTATTGATTTTCCTAGTAGAAACCATATATCCACAGTTCACTGAATTTTGGGCATAGTTACCTGTCCCTATTTGGTAGCAGTAGCACTTCCAACCCATATTAAACCAATAAATAAAATACACACCACAGTACACATTCAATGCAATACATATGTTGTATATTTATCATTCAACCAACTTCTTGTAATAATTTTCAAACCATTTCCAATACTATAACACACATATACATCCATACAACCAATGAATTCAAGTCATTAAACAACATCCACATGTCTCTTTACTACTAATTAATAATTGAGGGGATCAATATCTCCCCCATCACCAAAATACTCATCCTCATCACCATCAGCAATATCCTCATCACCAACAATATCATTTGGAGCACCATCATCATCATTATCATCATCACCATCGCTGCTGCCGTCACCACTTCCACCACCATCAGCTTGACCACCAATATGACCCTCATTGAAATTACTTGGGCATCATATAAAGAGTGAGTTGATGCCATACATGAATAAAAATTAGTAGCATGATCTAATGGAAGTGATGGACTTATAACAAACATAGATTTTAGGAAGTGTTTGATGATCAGTTTACTTATTTCACACTCTTGTAAAGTTACTTTTTTGGCCTCATCTATTTCTGCAGAAGCATTTTTCATCTTGTTGGTCTGAGAGGTTTGAGAGTTTCCCAATGAGGGACAATACCTAGTGGGGGTAATGTTTTTCCCATGTCGACATCAGACTTTCCCTTGGTGATCCTCACAAAATACCTGACTCAAATAATTATTTGGACCGAAGTTGTCATCTTATTTCTCATCGAGGCCCTCTAGGTAACACTGTTGAAAATATAAACAAGATATTTAATTATGAATTACGTATACATATTTTAAATATCAATACAAAACTTACAATATTTTCTTGTGTTTTTTTATTTACTGCACTTCCATCCTTTATCTTCCCACTCGATCAAAATAATTTTACTCGAGGCACATGGACTTCAATGCCCAATGCTGCTTACTAAAAATGAAATTTATTAGTATAATACTAAATTATTTAATAATATGAAAGAGATAAACCTTGAATTAATTAAAATTTTTGTTGAAGAAATCCATAAAATGAAAAAGCATCTAAATATACATTTAATTAGAAAATTAATACTAATGTAATAACATAAAAAATACATACTAATTATAATGATAAACATGGGTATAGTATGGATTCTTCTTATATGTTTATTTCATCCCAATTCTATTCATTCTACATTATTTGGTTATTTGGACACCTGGTAATTTTGATCATTTGGTCATTAGGTTCATTTTTAAGTTAGGTTGTTTGGTAAATAGGATAATTGGCCATTTGAACATTTTTCCATTCGACCATTTGGCTAATTGGTCTATTTTTTCAATTAAGAAAATTTGTCCAATTAGGCCAATTAGGACAACTAGGCCAATTAGGCCAACTTGGCCAACTACGTCAATTAAACCATATAGGACAATTAGTCAATTTAGGCCATTTGGGCCAATTAGGTCATTTAGGCCAATTAGGACAATTATTCCATTTAGTACATATAGGCCAATTAGTCTATTTATATTATTTAGTCCAATTATGGCATTTAGGCTAATTTGGCCATTTAGGACAATTATGCCAATTAGGTCATTTTGGCAATTTCAGCCAATTTAGGCCAATTAGGCCATTTATTTTGCATTCTTTAGGCCAATTAGGTTATTTAGATCAATTATTCTATTTATTTGTCCAATTTAGGCCAATTAGTCAATTTAAACCAATTTAGGCCTATTCAAGCCAATTTGGGCCAATTCGGGCCAATTTAAGCCAATTAAGGATAATTAGGCCATTTAGGCCAATTATTTCAATTAGGTTATTTAATAAATTTAGACCATTTATGAGAATTAGTCCAATTATGCCAATTTGGCCATTTAGTCCAATTAGGCCAACTAGGCCAATTAATCCAATTAGTCCATTTTATCCATTTAAGCCATTTAGGTCATTAGTTCATTAAGTCATTAGGCCTTTAGGACATTAGGACATTAGGTCAATTGGCCCATAGACCATTATTACATTAGGCTAATTGTCCATTAGGCCATTAGTCCACTTAGCTAGTAGGCCATTATACCAATTGTTCATTAGGCCATTAGGCTAATTAGACATTAGTCCATTAGGTCATTAGTCCAATTTTATGATTAGGCCATTAGGTCAATTGGACATTAGGACAATTGTCCATTATGCCATTAATCCATTATGCCAATTGTCCAATTAGGACATTAGGGTAATTGGACATTAGAAAATTAGGCTAATCGGACATTATCCATTAGGCCATTAGGCCACGAGGCCAATTATCCATTAGTTCATTAGGAAAATTGGTAAATTTGACCATTGGGACAATTGGTCGTTAAGCCATCAATTTTTTTCCCAATAGTCCATTAATCCATTAGGATAATTAAACATTATTCTATTAGGCCAATTTCTGAATTGGTCGTTAGGCTATTAGGCCATTAGGATAATTAGGCCATTTGGCCATTTGGCCTTTTATCCATTAGGTCATTTGGAA
Organism: Viscum album; assembly: GCA_963277665.1. Taxonomy (NCBI): domain Eukaryota; kingdom Viridiplantae; phylum Streptophyta; class Magnoliopsida; order Santalales; family Viscaceae; genus Viscum; species Viscum album. The sequence goes on from OY728150.1 coordinate 940,389,606, forward strand.
TTTTGAACATTAGGTCAATTGGATAATTTTCCATAAGATCAATTCATCCAATTGGTTACTAGGCCATTAGGCTAATTGGTGAATTAGGCCATTATTCCAATTGGGTAATTGGACCTTAGGCCATTAGGCTAATAGGCCAATTCGCTAATTGTCCATTAGGACAATTAGTCCAATTAGCCATTAGTCCATTAAACCATTAGGTTGTTAGGCCAATTATCCATTATACCATTATTCCATTAGGAAAATAGACCATTAGGCCAATTAAGAAATTGTCTAATTAGGAAATTTTCCAATTAGGCCGTTAGGACATTAGGCTAATTGACCATTATGCCAATTTTACATTATGCCATTAGGCCATTAGGCTAATTGTACAATTAGTCCATTAGGCTAATTGGACCATTGGCCATTAGTCCATTAGGAAAATTAGTCATTAGGCCATTAGGCCAAATTTCCATTTGGATATTATGCCAAATGAACATTAGGCCATTAGACCAATTGGCTATTAGTCCGTTAGGCTCCAATTGGCCAGTTGGGTGTTAGGGAATTAGGGAAATTGGTCATTAGGCCATTATTCCATTAATACAATTGGATATTAGTTCATTAGGCCATTAGACCATTATGAAATTAGGCTGATTGTCCATTAAGCCATTATGTCAATTGTCCATTAGGTCATTAGGCCAATTGGCCATTATACCAATTATCAATTAGGACATTAGGCCATTATTCCAATTGGACAATTAGGCTATTAGGCCATTAGACCATCAGACTAATTGGTCATTAGGCCATTAGGTCAATTGGCCAATTAGGCCATTAAGTCATTAGTAGATTAAGACATTAGACCATTAGTCCATTAAACCATTAGGCCATTAGGCCATTATGCTAATTGTCCAATTAGACTATCATGCTATTAGGCCAATTGGCCAACTGGACATTAGGAAATTAGGCCAATTGCTTGTTTGTATGTTAGGCCATTAGGCCAATTGGCCAATTGGATAATTAATCCATTATTCTAATTGGCCATTATACCGTTAGGTCAATTTTCCATTAGGTTATTAGGCCATCATGATAATTGGCCAATTAGGCCATTAGGAAAATTGACCAATTGGATATTAGGCCATTAGGCCAATTGTTTGTTAGGACATTAGACCATTAGGCTAATTTTACTTCTGGCCAATGGCCCATTTGGCCAATTGTCTATTAGGCAATTAGGCTAATTGAACAATTTACCATTAGGACATTATACCAATTGTTCAATTGGTCATTACTCCATTAGTCAAATTTCATAATTTTCCATTAGGACATTAGTCCAATATTTCATTAAACCAATTGAAAAATTATCTAATTGGCCAATTGTACACTAGAACAATTGTCCAATTGGATATTAGGCCATTTGAAAGGGGTATTTCTAGCCTTATATTAAAGGTATTAATGAAAATAAAACTTAAATTTCATCATGAAAATATAACTAAGTAAAAATATAAATATAGATATCATTTCTATTCATTTTAAAGTACTTGGTTCTTCTCATGCTTAGAAATTATAGTGCACTCAAACATGTGAAAATGCATCATTTAATATTTTTCCTTTTTATTTTTTCTCGATGCATGTTGAAATAAAAAATTCAATACAAGTAATAAGAATTAAATTTTCTATTTAAACCATTAAATATTAGGAATACCTTAAATTCATCACTCTTTCAATATGCGGTCATTTATTAATATTGTGTTGTTGAAAAGTCGAGGAATATTGGTATACCATCTAAATCATAACTGACTCTACTCTTCCAACAAACATATAACTTGTGCTTATATGATCACCAGAACTCCCCAAGATATTTCAACCTTACAAGCTTAGAAGATTCAAAATTGGGAAATTAAAATTGATTCTACAACAAACATGTTAGTTCATATAAATACAATAATAATATAGTTGTAAATTTAACAAATTTTCTTACCCATATCTCTAATCATTCTTTCTACTTGATGTCATTACTGATATTCCTCTATGAGACTCATTGCATTGAAATGATATCAGTGTACTTAGTTAAAGTTCCCATGAAACTTCTACACTACTTGAATTTTTTACCCATCACATGCTTATCTTCATTATAATCCACCATTATTTTTGTTGGTGAATCTAGGATTCACACATATGGGTGCACCCACGTCACCTGCTAGAAGATCTCACTGAATAAGATCAAAGGAAAAAAATAATTATGTTATAGTACAATAGGACAAAAAATTATGTGATATAATTTTACAAACTTATAATAAAAAGATTATTGTAGGATACTCATTAGGCTCTGAGGGATCTGCAAGATGTCCTAAATGAGTAGCCTCTAAAGGATGTGATTGTTCCAATGTATGCTTTGGGTGATCTATATGCACTAGAGTGGAAACTTAAGGAATAGAATCATCATATCCTGGATGGATAGTAGGAAATGGAGGTGGAATATACATGTAAGGATATGGGTATTAGGGTTGGTGATACATAAAAGGACATGGATATGGTAAAGGTGGGAACATCCCTAGAGGTAGTGTTGACATGGTATGTAAAGAATATGCCAAATGGTATAATGATGGAGGCATGGGTGGGAACATCCCTGAAGTCTCAAGTAGAGGATGTAAGGGTGTGGTAGATGGGGTATCCACTGGTGGTCAGGTTGGGAATGGGTATGATAGATTCTCTATCTAGCTCTAGGATCACCCTCACTCGAACCCATGCTAGTAGGCTAAATAGAAGTAAAATCCGGTTTAACTGAACATTCCTAAAAAAATTGATAAATAATAATAACATAAAATTATATATGATGAAAAATAAAAATATTATAGTTATTATATTAACTAAGAGAAGCATAGGAGGCAACCCACGCTCGCGCATCTGTCGATCAGTATCAAATAATCACTTCCTTTGAACTTCTTCAATATTTTTCATAATATGCATAAGAATAAAATGTACATTTTTTGGAAATAGTTTTTAAAAATAATTCAATCATATTTCAATTGAAAGAAGTCATAAATAACGTCATAACATGTTTAGAAACAATAATTTAAAACCAAGTCATACATTTTTTAAAAACCCATTTTAAACCTAGTTTTCTAAATTGAAATAAATCTAATTAAATACAACAAAACAAACAATACTAAAACAAACATATCATCCCAATATAAAACCAAATTAAATTAATTATAGTAATACCAACCTAAGAAACCCACATCAAGGTAAACTAAATGAACTATGAACATATATGGTTGCTTTTATATACTACCCACAACTACTTCAAGTTTAACATCAACTCTCACAATGGGACAATTTAATTCATCAAATGTAATATTTTGGTCAAAACTAATGAGGATTTCAATGATGTCAATTTCTCCCCCACCATCATGAAAAATATGTTTTGGGGATTACATCATTAATGACACCATAGTTAGGTCTCAAATGATCTTTCACATAAAACACTTGTTTTTTATTGATGCCAAAATGTATGGTTCATTAGTAGCTAAGAATCGACTTATTTCAATAATTATGAATCCAAAATAATAAATAAATGTACCATTTCATATCATTAAATCAAACCATTTACATTTCATCATAGTGAATTGTCTATGACAATAGTAATCAATAACAATATTTTCTTAACAAGTCCATAATAAGACACATTTTCTTATCAAGGCCTACAATATGATGCACTAGAATAATATTAGGTTGTATTAGTTAACATAATTACATCATATTTTATTCTCATTTTCACCACTTGATCAATTTTAACAAATTTATACCTATTTATTATTAAAGATTTGCATTCATGAACCAAATAATTAGGACCAAAATCCAATATTGTTAATTCTCGAGAAATAGAGCCAATAGGTAAACTCAATACCTTATATATATTTTAATATTAAAATTAAATTAACATCTATATTTTAATTTAATTAATTTAATGGTTATACTTTTGACTTCAATTAAGCAGTAGACTCTTTTCTATGAAAATCCTATCTTCTGAAAGGAAAATATCAATGAACTCTACTTATAATTTTTTTATGTTCCCTATATAAAATGATAATATAATTTTAAGGTATATGTGAAATGAAATATTATGATATAACATATAAATATTAAAATTACTAACTTGATATAGTCATCGAACAAACCACATTTAAACAAGATTGTATGATGTACCATATCCCGCTCTTCAAGGATCAATGTAGCCAATGTATATGATCCAAGAATTACTCTTATTTGGGGGAAGAGATGGAAATGAGGAATAAATTTCCCCATATTTCTCATATAAATTTCACATTGGCTGGTTATTTCTTATACTCACATCATACAAATACATTAAATAAAAAACCATACTTCTTGAGCCAAATAAACTCTCATAATAGAACCTTCAAGATGATTATTTTTTCAAACATAATATTTCATTATGAACATATTTATTTCAGTAGGATACATCCACTATAAATCAAAGTTTCCCCCAAGAAGTGTTTCAGTTGGAAGATGAACTATTAAATGTAGCATGAAAGTGAAAAGTGATACAGGAGTTTTTTTCCAACTCACAAAAAATAAATGGCACATATTTTTTCATTTTTATCAAGAATGACTTGGATAACATTTTAGTACAAAGATATATAAAGAAATGTCGCAAGTAAATCACTGTCACCCTTAAATTATTTAATAGAAAATTCCAGATTATTATTGGAATCCATTCATGAAGAAGGATGTGATAATAATCAGTTTTTATGGATTTTGGTTTCAAATCCCTTATGTTGACTCATTTAGATTTATTGTTGGAATAACCATTAGGAATTATAATATTCTTTAATACTTATCGAAATTTATTTTTCTTTAAAGGTGTCATCACATAATAAGTACAAGGAACTTTCCATTTATTTTTAGCGATACACACAGGATGTTATGATCAAATACCCCCATCTAACAAGTCTCGATGAGATTAGAAGTCATATTTGGTCTTCCAATTGATATTAAAAAGAATATAATGAAACATTTCACATATATTTTTCTCAATGTGCATTATATCTAAATAATTATATAAAAAATTGGTAGACCAATATGGAAACTCAAAAAAGGAACTTCTCTTTTTACAATTATATGTGGCTTTAGTGTCACTATTATTCATCTTTTTAGATTCCATCTGACCTTTAACTAATGAAAAAAATAAAATTTATCAATTCATTAAGAACATCAGTTCTTGACATACATTGAGGAATTTTTTCAATGTCAATAGTATTTTAAAATGACCAACGAATCTTTTTGTATTGATGATCCATTGGCAAGAATCATCGATGCCCCCATGAAACTGAAACTACAATGATATTTAAGCCTTCTAGATCATGTATTCTTTATACAAATAGTAAATGATAGTTTTTCCTTCATGATCCATCCAAAAATTATTTCATAAGTAGGAAAATTATTTATAGTCCATAGAAGGGCAGCACATATCTGAAATATATTTTTTAAAGAAGCATGGAATGTGTGCACAACCATATCCAAAATTTGCTTCAAATCTCTTATTAAATTTTAAAGTCGACTTATATATCATTTCTAGGATCATAAGGTCAAGATATTAGTATAATCAATAAATTGAAAGGTATTTTCATACACATACATGGAAGAATATTATAAACATGAAGAAAAATTGGCCACATGCTATGAGCAGTAAGAATTTAACCAAAATGATTAAAACCATCATAGGATAGATTGAACCTAACATTACACACCTCATATTAAAAATAGGTATGTTGTGAATCAAATTTCCTCCATGTTAACATACCTGTAGTATGAAACAACTCATCGTTACCTTTAATTCTCCCAACATCATTCCATCTCTTATTAGATGAGATTTCTATGGACATGAATAGATTTTGAAGCCTGGTAATCAATGGAAGGCGTCACATGACTTTATGTGGCACATGAAATGGTGTTACATCTACATTTTCATTACATATATATGTACCAAATTCTTTAATTTCATTAAGGTCAATTGTTTCCTCCCAAAATAAACTAAAATCCTTTAAAAAAGCATGAATTTTATTAGTAGAAAATATGAGATGCTTAATTAACTTCTATACCTTATAATGATTTGAGGGAATATTTTTACTATCAGGAAGAAAGTCCTTAAAAAAGGTAATAATGTAATTAATGGTGGTATTAGAAAATCCATAAATGGTTTTTCCATGATATAACCACATTATAAATTCCAAATTTGTCATTTTAATACATTCCTTATATATAGGAGTTCTGAAATCACCTATTAATATTTTCACTATCTCAACGTCATCATCTTCAGTATTTTACTCATGTATATTGATATCATTTTCTTTTTACACTATCATACTATCTCTTTCATGATGATGAAAAAATGTAAGCCAATAAAATATAAAATTATTTATACCACTTCTTTCTTTCTGTTCGTAAATAGTATAAGACCATCTTGTCTCTCCATTGTGATACCAAACATAATAGTTTGTTTGAAATCCAAATTTAATTATATGGTAGCTAAACTCTTCCTAGATTAACCATGGTCTTCTAACAAAATTATAACATGTAAACTGTATACGACCTCCATATGAAGCATTGTTAAATGAAAAATCTAAAAAAACCCAAATTCTTTTGAAACTAAGTTTAAATCTATTCGACATGATACATCCAGCTTCTATCCATTCTATTATAGGTAAAAAATTCTGTTCCAATCAATAATATAAACCATAACAACCCATACTTTATATAAATTTATATTACTTCAAAGATAAAGAATATTAATTACAAAATACAAAAAATCCATGACATGACTGTATAGGTATAGTGTCTTTAGAAACTGGGAAACATAAACAACTAGTTCATATGACATCTTCATTATCTCTCACTTATTTCATCATAACTAGACCCCTTTTTGAAATATCTTACTTAATAAACTTCTTCATGACCTAGTGGAAATAAACACATGAAAGGGTAAGCTTAAGGGGGATATCAATCATATCATAATCACAATACATAAGAATATAATATTTGAAAATATTATATTTCATATAAAAGATCATGATATCATGCCATGGGATAACTCATGAAATTTCATAAGAATCAATGAATGTAATCCCAAAATTGATAACATAAGACATGAAGTTTTGTGGCATACACATAAGAATAAAAAATCATTTAATATTAGTCAAGGATCATTGTCAAGACCATCATAGCAGACAAATTCCATTATTGAACCAAGTTAACTCCTCGTTCCAGCCCTTTATTACTGAACCAAGATCATTTCCCAGTCTATCTATGTTTATCTCATGAGATATAAATATTTACCCAATGAATTGGATGGATATATAGGTCCCACACAGCTCATAATTAAATAATTCTTACATGTTCCCCAATAACATAAATCATTCATCATAACCCAAGGAATAAAATGAGTTTCTTTAAAGATCATTCCACCATAACATAATCCATGTCAAAAAATGGATTTCATAAATAACATTCCATAATAAACACAATAAAATCATAGGAACAATAAGTATATTATACTTGAAACATAACCCTATTAAATAACTCCATCTTAGATGAAAAATAATTTTTATACAACACTTGAAATTAATTTTTAAGGAAAATATCCTTTCTTCTTCAAAAAAGTTTTATTTTCTCAAAATGCCACACAATTTTAAAAGAAAATAATTTCTTTGAAAATAAAATTGAAATCATGTAGAGGAATATTCATAGAAATAATGCGTTATGAATATGTAATTTTTTTTATTCCATATAAGTTAAAAAAACATTCTCCTCATACTTTTTTCGGAAAAGTCAAAAAGTATCGAATAACGACAAAAGATTCATTTCATACCATTTTATAAAAATTCACCAAATGGTAAAATTTAATTTTATAAAATTTTAGAAGAATATAAATAATATTAAATATTTATGAAACATGGATGTGGATGATAAATATACCCCAATAAATACTTATGTATAAACAATCTCAGATAATAATGAGACTGTGAAATTATCCCTTACCTTAGGTCCCATTTCCTTTATATGTATCTGAAACTACTGTATATTGATTTAAATAATTTTATTGACTTATTATAGAATCATAGTTATTTTTACAATATCATATATGATCATATTATCATCCATTTGTTAGTAACATTTCATTGTTACACATTATTCAGATATTAATTATTTTATGTTCTTATGCATGTTTTGTCAAATAAGTTCTAAATATCCTTATTAGGTCATAATAATATCATTAAAAAATTATATTAACATAATATATACCATATTTATTCATTCTTTACATTTATATAATCATAATTTAACAAAGATCATGTAGAATTAATTACATCGCATCGTGGAGATGGTAGGCCGTATGTACGCATGAGCGAAGATATCATTCCCATAATTGTTGAATGGTATTAAAATGAATGGTGTATAATATTTTAGAATAAATATCATGTTATAATAATAATATTTATTTATTATTTTCATTATTATATTGATCCAAGTAAAGTGGTGGTGAAAAACAGATTACACCACAACGTGGAGACGGTAAGTCATATGTACGCACATGTGGTGATTTTGGTTTTCATAGGATAGATATAAAGTGGAATATTTTTGTTCTATTATCATAATAACATATCATAATATAATTTATACTGGAGTTATTACTTTATAATGAAAAATCTCATGAATAATAAGTAGAAGAATAAATAAGTTTGAAAGAATCGGTAGAGAAGATTACCTCTTTTTCAACGTGCTTCTTCTAAATCTCCTCTTAAAGCACTAGAGTTGGTGTTTGAAGAAGATAAAAACCTCTATAATGTTACTATGGAATTTTATAAGGTAAAATGAAAGGGTATGGACTTTATTTAAGGCTCAAAGTGAAGTTAATAGGTGAAGGAGGAGGTGCCCTTTTATAATTAAGGTGAGGGGCACTTTTGAGATCTCCAAAAATATTAATTTATAATAAAATCAAACCCCATAAAAAATATAAAAAATGTCCCAATTTTAAATTTGAGATGAGATAGGTTTTTAATATCATTAAACAATATATTTTTGAAAAGTTTTTCTGTAAATTTAAACCTTATCAATTTAATTAACACTTAGTTATCTTATTTAATTTTTAACTAGGGTAACAAATATTTCAATATTAAAAGGGTGCCATATTTACTTATTTGATGTTAATTAGACTATAAAAAAAATAAATTATCACATTTTAGACCATATAATAATTATTATAAATTTTTAAAAATGTTTTATGATTTTTAAATAATTTAATAAAAGATTATTTTGATAAACAAACAATAGTGTCAATTTTGTAACTATTCAATTCATTGATTTTTAAAAATATTAATATAAAAAGTTAAATTAGAAAAAACTATTTTATTATATTTCTAATAGGTAAATGTAATCTATAAAATTCATTAAATATATTAATTATCCAGAATTATATTTATTTTAATATTTTTAATAAAATTTATATGTTATCTCTATTAATAAAATAATTACTACATCAATTTTGTGTAATTATTTAATATAATTATTTGTTTAATAAAAATTAAAAACTAAATACTATGATGAATATAAATCTACTATATTTTATAATAATATTTTTATTCAAATTTATCTTCTAGAAAATCTAACATTTAAAATATTATACTTATTAAATTATGAATGTGACAACTTTAACATCGCTTTAAATAAAATAATATAAGTGTCGCAATCTCTTATATAAGGCTCAAAATGGTCACTAACTCAACAATTTGATGTTTACGTCTGATATATACTTGACCAATAATATTTGGTCATTTTTTTGGTTTTTTTATGGTTATTTTTATTTTAATAAAAATTGTTTTATTGATTTCTCATCAATTAATTAATTTTTACATCATCAAAGTATAAGTCTTAAAGGTAATTATTTATTTCCCAAAAATTAAAAATAAATTATTATTATAAATAAAAATATTTTATCTTTAAAATTAGTAATTATAATCGAATTTATCTTATGTATAACCTTATAAAAAATGATATAGTTATTAAAATTTGAGTAAGATATATTTAATTTTTCTTTAAATAATATAAATTAAATGTCTTAATCTCATCCAAGTGACTTCAAAATGATACCATTCAACCAAATTATGATTTAGGTAGAAACAAACTCATAAAATTATATTAAGAGAAGTGTTAGTGTAACATTATAACCCTTAATTACCTGATTTACCCTTTTACCATATTAATAAAAATTACTGAAGTTACTGTTCATAATGCCCAAAAATAAAATAAAGATATTTAAATAATTTAGACCTACTGATTCCAAATATGGAATCCATTTTTCATAATTCAAAACATATAATTTTCAGTAATTAATTTAATATTAATCTTGTTGTCGGAAAGAGAGAACAAGTTTTAAAAGTTAAAACATTGAAAAAGATTGAAATGTTTTTACATGTGAATTCAATGTAAAATTAATGCTAATGAAATAAATTATATTGAATGATAAAAATATATTTTATTTATAATTTAAAACCATTAAATATTATAATTTAACCATATGAATTATTTTGATGAAAAAAGTTGTTTTCAATTAAAATTTCATGTATTTTTACTATTCATCAAAATTTGAAAGTTATCAGAAAAATATTAAAATTTCATGCAAAGTAAATTTTTATATCCCACTTACAAAGAAAATTTTTATGTTTTCATATAAAAATTATTAATGTGTCAAAATATTAATTTAAAAGGGGTTCTCCATTAAAAGGTGGAAAATTACCCTTTTCAAAAATATAGGTTTTTTTACATCAAATAGGGTTTATTCATACCATATGACAAAAATATATATTGTATAAATATAAAAAATATTGTATTAATTATTTAAAATATATATTTTATTAATTTAATTTACTAATTTCAATCCACTTAATTTAGTAATAAAAAATACAAATATATAATTGGTTTAGTTTTTTCATAAATAATTGATAGCGAATGAATTCACTATACATTTTCATAAGTTAGTTATATTTATTACCACTAACCTAATGAATAGGTTAAAATGGTCAGTTTATACTAAGGGTATCTTGTGGTTCGCTTAAACTCATGATTGCATGCAATGCAAGCTATTGAATAATTAAAATTATTTAAAGAAAATATTTCATAAAAACATTTGGGTGTTATATTATACCCCCTTTAAACTGAATTTCACCTGAAAAATTTGTCACTTGGATAAAAAAAGATGAGGATATCTCTCCCTCATCATATCCTCAAGTTCCCACATAGCTTCCTCAAATTAGTGATTCCTCCACATAACTTTAACCAAGGGAGTGATCTTATTTTGAAAAACTTTTTCATTATGATCCAGAATCTATATCAATTGATATTCATAAGAAAGATCTTTCTCCAATGGTACGAATTCTGAATTTAATACATTTGAAGGATCATGTATGTACTTTCTTAGTAGAGATACATGGAACACATCATGAAATCAAGATAGATTCGGTGGAAGTGCCAATCGGTAAGCTACCTTCCCAACACGGTCTAGAATTTCAAAAGGACCGATATACCTAGGGACCAACTTTCCCTTCTTTCCAAATATCATTAATCTCTTCTAGGGAGATATTAATATAAATTTTTTTTCACCCAATTCAAACTCTAGGTCTTTTCTTTGGTTTTAAACATAATATTTTTTTCGACTCTGAGCTGATCTTATGTGTTGTTGAATAGATCTAATTCTGTTATTTCATCAACAAGATCAAGTCCTAATAGCTTTATTTACCCAAATTCATCCTAGAAAGTTGAAGTTATGCACTTATTTCTATAGAGGGATTCATAAGGAGTCATCTAAATACTAGAGTGAAAGCTATTGTTATAAGAAAATCCCACCAAAGGTAGGTTTTGATCCCCAAAACCTTTGAAATCCATAGTACAATATCTCAAAATGTCTTCTAGAGTTTAGATTATCCTCATAGACTAATAATCTACCGGAGGATGATAAACAGTGCTAAAACTTAACTCTATATCTAGATCCTGTTGAAGACTTCTCTAGAACTTTGAGGTAAACCTTGAATCCCGATCAGATGTAATGGAAAGTGGTACTCCATGAAATCTTACCACTTCCTTTACATATATCCTAGCAATTGGATCAAGAGAGAAATCCTATCTAATAAAAATGAAGTGTGTCAACTTCATAAGCCGATCAACTATAACCCATACAACATTATAGATTTTATATATCTTGGGAAGTCCGATCACAAAGTTCATATTCATGTTTTCCCATTTTCATTCTGGTATGGGTAATAGTTGTAACACCCCCTTAGCCTTTTGTCTCTAAACCTTAACTTACTGAAAAACCAAGCACTGAGAGAAATATTAGGCAATATCTATTTCCATGCCATCCCACTAAAAAATAATCTTTTAGGTCCCTATATATTTTTGTGCATCCAGGATGAATAAAGAATGAAGAAATATGAGCCTCATCTAATGGATCCTTCTTTAATTCTGGTATGGGAGGAATACAAACCTGATTCATGAACCATATTATTCCATTATAATGAAGGTTTAATTTAGGAACATTTCTCACCTTCTTTTGTAGCTCTAAATCGTTCTTGTGCGCCTCATTAGTCTTCACTTGTATATATGGTTGAACATTCAATTAAGAAAGATAATATTTCTCTCCTTCCTTTAAAATTTCAAGATCTATCATTTGAAAATCCATAAATATTGGATCTTTCATGATCTTCGACATGGATAGGCTAGCATGGACCTTTCCACTCAAAGCATCTTCCACATTGTTTGATTTATTAGGGTGGTAATTTATTGAGCAATCCTAATTTTTAATCAACTCCAACCATATTCTTTGGTGCATATTCAATTCCTTTTTTGTGAAAATATACTTTAAACTTTTATGATCAGTATAAATATCACACCATTCACCATAAATATAATGCATCCATATCTTTAATGCAAATATTACCGTAGCTAACACCAAATAATGATTTGGGTAATTTTGATCATGTGTTTTTAATTATCATGAGGAATAAGCTAACACTATATCATTTTAAATTAGAAAACACCTTAGACCCTTCTTTGATGCATCAATATAGATTACAAAACTTTCTCCACTATAAGGTAGTGTGAGAATAGGTGCACTGGATAGCCTTCTTTTTAGCTCTTTTAAATTCTCTTCACATTCCTCCATCCACATGAACTTGACTCTTTTCTGGGTTAACTTGGTGAGTGGGTTAGATAATCATAAAAAATCTTTCACAAAATGTCGATAATATCCAACCAAACCAAGAAAACTTCAGATCTTAGTTACCATTGTTGGTCTCGGCCAACATTCAATAACTTTTGTTTTTTATGGATCTATAGATATCCCCTCTCTTTAGATTATGTGACCCAAAAATGAAACTTTTTGAAGACAAAAATCATACTTGGTAAATTTTACATAAAGATTCTCCTTTCTCAGGATATTCAGTACAATTCTCAAGAGTTCTTCATGTTCTTACTTGATCTTTGAATAGACAAGAATATCATCTATAAATACTACCACAAATAGATCAAGATAGTCTCTAAAAACTCTATTCATTAGGTCCATGAAGATAGTGGGGGAATTAGTAAGACCAAAAGTCATTGCTATAAATTCATAGTGTTTATACCTTGTACAGAATGTCATATTTGGTATATCCCCCTTCTTAACCCTTAATTGATGATATCCTGAATGAAGATCAATCTTGGAAAAGTATTGATATATGCATAGTTGGTCGAATAAGTCATAAATGTGGGTAATGTGATATTTTTTCTTGATATTGATCTTGTTAAGTTATTGATAATCAATACAGAGTCTCATTGATCCATATTTCTTCTTAACAAATAGAATAGGTTCTCTCCAAGGTGACACAATAGGGTGTATGAATCCCTTGTCAAGATTCTCTTGGAGTTGATTATTCAATCTTGCAACTCAATTGGGGACATTCTATAAAGTTTCTTTGAAATAGGAATATAACTCAATATGAGTTCTATTGAAAACTCAACTTCACAATTTGGTGGAAGACTTGGTAATTATTCCAGAAAGACATCATCAAACTCTCATACAATGGGTTTATTCTTAATTGTGAGTTTCTCTCTAACCATTAGAGATATATAACCTTCATTTATAGGGATCAATTCCCATAAGATGGAATAAATTTCTACTAGAAGGTTATATTCATCCTTGCATTGATAGATGATCATAGAATTATCTTGAATATGAAATGTGACTTCCCTTCCTTAGCAATTTATATGATCTCTATATAGAGAAATACAATTCATGCCAAGAATAGCATAAAATTCCAATATAATAGGGTCACAATATTTTTATGAAGCACCTTCCCACAAAATTCAACCAAATAAAAATTCTAAACTTTTGTTGCGACCGTTGTGCCATTATGAGTTGTCACAAATAACTCAACATATAATTTTTGAGGTAATATAGTGATAACCTTAGAAAATTATTCAGAAATAAAATAGTGGCTGGAACAAGAATCAAATAAAACATTTTCTACTTTAGAGTGGATGGTAAGTGTACCTTTCACAACTTCATTATCGTACTCCACATTGTCGATAGTGATCATATGTGACTTGGATTTGTCTTTGGCCTTGAGATTTTGCTGATGATAATCATCATCAATAACCCCCAGATTAGAACATTGATTGGAATAATTCCCCATTTCCTTGAACTTGTAACATTTAAGTGCAGGAGGTGAATCCTTTGTATCCTTTTCTCAATCCGCATAATTATACATCTTTTTCCCATCACTTTGGAATTCAACTACTTGATGAACTTCTTTTACACACTTAAAGCATTTACTAGTCCCTTTAAGTCAATTTCCTCCATATTTATTTCCACACTTTGAACATAAGAGAAAACTCATTTTCTTTTAAGTGTGATCTTTATATTTTTCATTAAATTCCATTTTTATCTTCTTATCAAACCCATAGGATTGGTAGGTTACTCCAATATAAATCTCAACCTTGAGATCCCATTAAACGACTTCTCCGTAGCTATTGAAGTCCCTTATGGCTAATTCCCTTAGGAGACTTGGTTTTAAGCCACTAAAGAATCAATCAATTTTACTCTCAGGTTGAATAATAATTATAGAAGCACACCTTTCAAGTTTTATAAAATTTTCTTCATAGGTACCAATGGATTCATTTTCCTTTTTCTTAAGTTTATAGAACTCCTTATATATCTTCATTCAAAGAATATGAGGAAAGTACTTATTGAAAAATAAGTTCTTGAACTCATCTCATTCCATGGATTCAATTTCATCTATTTGCCTTGTACTATTTATAAGGTTACACCATTGATCAGCTTCACCTTCCAAATTATGGACTACTAAGATTAATTTATCATGTTATGAACATTGGAGAACTGAAAATACATTTTCAGTGGTACTGATCCATTGTTCATCCACTAATGGATTAGAAGACCCGCTGAAATAAGGTGTAAGTTGCCTCATGAAGGACTCAAGAGAATGTTGTTCCATTATTTTCTCATTTGGAAGTCCTACATGATTCATAGCTTGAGAACGTTGTGTTTTCATAGCTACAAGATTTTTCATTAAATAATCCATAATATTTGGTTGTTTAGGAGGAAAATCACTACATTTCCCACCACATTCAACATTAACACAGTTCCTTCAGGTTCTAGCAATTGACTAACACAAATAATCATAGTGTGAGAAACAATAATAATAATGAGAAAACCACATAATCTAGAATAAAATTTCGATTTAGGATACTTTAGGTTTTATCTTAGGTTATTTGTGATCATTTATAAAAAACTAGTATTATAACCTATACTTTGACATATCCATAGGGTTATTCCTAAGGTTTCTCATCCTAGTTTCCAAAGGTTAACAATATATTTCCTCTGATACCAACTATAATGACCTATACTTTACATACATTGATATTACTTAAAAGATAAAGAATATTCATTACAAAATATAAAAAATCCATGAAAAGACCATATAGTTATAGTGTCTTTAGAAACTGGGAAACATAAACAACTAGTTCATAAGACATCTTCGATGTCTTCCACTTATTTTTTCATAACAAGAACCCCTTTTGACATATCTTACTTAATACCCTTATTCATGAACTGGGGAAAAGAAACATATGAAAGGGTGAGATCAGATTCTCATTAAGGGTAAATAATGGGGATATCAATCATATCATAATCATAAGACATAAGAACATAACATTTGAAAATATTATCCTGTATATGAAAGATCATGATATCATGCCATGGGATAAATCATGAAAGTTTATAAGAATCAATAAACATAATCCCAAAATTCATAACATAAGACATGAAGTTTTGTGAAATACACAAAATCATAGAAAATCATTTCATATTAGTTAAGGCTCATTTCCAAGACCATCATAGCAGACAAAGTCCATTATTGAACCAAGTTCACTCCTCGTTCCAGCCCTGTATTACTGAATAGAGATCATTTCACGTTCCATCCATATATATATTATGAGATATAAATATTTACCCAATTCATTCGAGGGAGATATAAGTCTCACCCATATCATAATTAAATCATTATTACATGTTCTATAATAACATAAATCATTCATCATAGCCCAAGGAATAAAATGGGTTTCTTTAAACATCATTCCACCATAACATAATCCATGTAAAACAAATGGATTTTATAAATAGAATTCAATAATAAAAATAATAAAACAATAGAAAAAATAAGGATATTATACTTTAAATATAACCCTATTAAATAACTTCATATTATATGGAAAATAATTTTTATATACCACTTGAAATTAATTCTTGAGGAAAATATCTTTTCTTCTTAATTTTTTTCTTTTCTCAAAATGCCATGAAATTTTAAAATAAAAGAATTTATTTGAAAATAAACTTGAAATAATATATAGGAATATTCATGGAAATAATGAATTATGAAGACATAAAAATATGTTTATGTTATATAAGTTAAAAAAACATTCTCCTCGTACTTTTGTTAGAAAAGTCAAAAAGTATTGAATAACGACAAAAGATTCCTTTCATGCTGTTTAATAAAAATTCACCAATGGGTAAAATTGACTTTTAAAAAATTGTAAAAGAATAAAAATAATATTACATATTTAGGAAGCATTGTCATGGATGATAAATATACCCCAGTAAATACTTACGTATAAACAATCTCAGATAGTAATGAGATTGTGAAATTATCCCTTACCTTAGGTCCGATTTACTTTGTTTGTATTTGAACCTCCTTTATAATAATTTAAATAATTTTATTGACTTATTATAGAATCATATTAATTTTTATGATATCATATATTATCATATTATCATCTGTTTATTAGTAACACTTCATTGTTACTCATTATTCACATATTAACTATTTTATGTTCTTATGCATGTTTTGTCAAATAAGTTCTGGTTATCCTTATTAAATAATAGTTATATCATTAAAAAATGATATTAACATAATATATACCATATTTATTCATTCTGTACATTTATATATTCATTATTTAATGAAGACCATATAGAATGAATCACATCACATTGTGAAGATGGTAGGCCGTACGTACGCACGAGAAATAATATCATTCCCATAATTGATGAATAGTATTAAAAATAATGGTGTATAATATTTAATAATCAATATAATGTTATAATTATCATACATAATTATTATTTCCATCATTATACCCATCCAAGTAAGGTGGTGGTGAAAAATAGATTATGCCACGGCGTGGAGAGAGTAAGTCGTATGTATGCACGTGTTGTGATTTTTTTTTTCATAGGATGGATAGAAAGTGGAATATTTTTGTTCCATAATAATAATAACATATTAATATATAATTTATACTAGATTTATTACTTTATAATGAAATAAATCATGAAGAATAAGTATAAGAAGAAATAAGTTTGAAATAATTGGTAGAGGATATTACCTCTTCTTCGATGCATTTCCTCAAAATCTCTTCTTAGAACACTAGAGTTGGTCATTGAAGATAAAAAGAAACTCTATAATGTAACTGGGGAAGTTGATAATAGAAATATTTGGGGTATGTATTATCTTTAAGTCTAAAAGTGAATTGAAGAGGTGAGGGAGGAGGTTCCCTTTTATAATTGAGGTGAGGGGCACTTTTGGGATCTCCAAAAATATTAATTTATAATAAAATCAAACCTCCTAAAAAAACCTCAAAAATTTCCCAATTTCAAAGATGAGATTATATAGGGTTGTAAAATCATAAAAAAAGATATTTTAGACAAGTTTTACACCAATTTAAACCTTATCATTTTAATTAATTCTTAGTTATCTTATTTAATTTTTAACTAGGGTAACAAATATTTCAATATTAAAAGGGCACCATATTTACATATTTGGTGTCCATTGGACCATAAATAAATACCTTAAAAAATTTTAGACCATATAATAATTATTCTATATTTTAAAATGTTTTATTATTTTTAAATAATTTAATAAAACATTATTTTGATAAACAATCAACAGTGTCAATTTTGACACTATTCATTTCATTGATTTTAAAAAACATTAAGATAACAAGTTAACTTCAAAAAAACTATTTTATTAAATTTCTAAGTGGACAAGATCATCTAGACATATTAATTTTCCCAAATTATATTTATTTTAATATTTCTAATAACATTTATTTTTATGTCTATTAATAAAATAATTTCTACATCAATTTTGTGTAATTATAATATACTTATTTGTTGAATAAAAATAAAAATTAAATAATTTGATGAAGATAAATCTACTAGATTTCATAAGAATATTTTAAGTTAAATTTATCTTTTGGAAAATCCAACATTTAAAATATTATACTTATTACATTATGAATGTGATAACTTTAACATCACTTGAAATAAAATAATATAAGTGTAAAAATATCTTCTATAAGACTCCAAATAGTCACTAACATGACCCTTGTATTTTTATGGTAGATATATACTAGAAAAATAAGATTTTTTCACGTTTTTGGGTCTTTTTTATGGTTATTATTATTTTAATAAAAATTGTTTTATTGATTTCTCATCAATTAATTAATTTTTACATCATCAAAGTATAAGTATTTATGGTAATTATTTATTTTATAAAAATTATAAATAAATTATCATGATAAATAAAAATATTTTAGATTTAAAATGAGTATTTATAATTGAATTTATCTTCTATATAACCATAAAAAATGATATAGTTATTAAAATTAGAGTAAGATGTATTTTATTTTTCTTTAAAAAAATCCAACGGAAACCATTTAGACCCAAGTATGATTTATTTCTAAACAAACTCATCCAATTATATTAATACAATTTTACTGTAATTTTATCATAGTATTCTTAACCTTAATTACTCGATTTACCCTTTTACTGTATTAATAAAAATTACCAAAGTTACTATTCATAATGCCCGAAAATAAAATAAAGATATTTACATAATTTGAATATAATGATTCAAAATATAAAATATATTTTTAAAAATTAAAAACACATAAGTTTCAGTAATTAATATAAAATTAATCCGGTTGTCTGAAAGAGAGAACGATTTTAAAAAGTTAAAATATTGCAAAAGATTGAAATGTTTTTCCATCTGAATTCAATGTAAAATTAATGATAATGAAATAAATTATATTGAATGATAAAAATATATTATATTTATAATTTAAAACCATTAAATATTACAATTTTACTTATTTCAATGAAAAAAGTTGCTTTCAATTAAATTTAGTGTATTTTTACTATTCATCAAAATTTGAAAGTTATCAAAAAAATATTAAAATTTCATCCAAAGTAAATTTTTATACCCCAATTACAAATAACGTGTTTATATTGTCATATAAAACTTATTAATGTTTTAAAATCTTAATTTAAAAGGGTTTCACCATTAAAAAGTGGAAAATTACCCTTTTGAAAAATATAGGTTTTTATACATCAAATAGGGTGTTTCATACCCTATGAAAAAAATATCTTTTAGATGAATATAAAAAAAATTATTAATTATATAATATATATATTTAATTAATTTCATTTACTAATTTAAATTCAATTAGTTTATTAATAAAAAATACATATATATAATTGGTTTAGATTTTTCATAAATAATTAGTAGCGAAAGACTTCACTATACATTTTCATAAGTTAGTTATATTTATTCCCGATAACCTAATGACTAGGTTAAAATGGTTATTTTATACTAAGTACGTCTCATAGTTTACTTAAACTCATGATTGCATGGAATGCAAGCTATTGAAGAATTAAAATTATTTAAAGAAAATATTTCATAAAAATATATGGGTGTTACCTAAACCATAATTACAATGTTATCCAAATTCAAAGACAAATTAAAATTATAGTGTAGAATAAATTAAAGAACACTAATATGGAACCAAATTTAATACAATTCATGATTCAAGTGACCATTATAGAATACTACTATCCATCCAAGTAAATAACATGGCATATCATAAGAAAAAACCAATTTATTCTTATAGAAATCCAAACAAGGTGCATGTATTGGAATAAATAAAAACTAAGGAATACTAGAAGAAAAAATTTCATTCCTTATCCATAGAGGTCTTCTCATTTGAAAACATAATCGAGGATAACATTGAGCTCGTAAAGGATTTTAATTAAGGTTAACATTACTTATATTATTAAAAAAACAAGGTAAATAGATTTTACATGATGTTCTATTTTAATTTAAAAAGTATTTAATTTGAGGAAGATCTATCAAAACTAAATAATTATTCCACTCCATCCCACTTTATGAAACCCATCCATTACTTTACCACTTATGAAACCTCTTAATCGATGTAAAGTGTGGTTAGGGGGTTTTTAATTCATTTAACATGTATTAGAAATAAATGGATAAATAATAAATACATGATAAATGAACTAAGGAATAATTCTTAATAAAGAACTAAGTTATACTCAATTGTTAATGAAAATAGGTAAAACTATGGTACACACTATTAAAGTTTTCTTAAAGAACTAAATTATTATGTAAAACTTTATAAATGGAAACCATGATTCATAAAATGAATATGATCCAAAAAAATTCCATTATAAATTATATAATTATTTATGATAATTAGAAAAGGATTCTATAAATATTTCTACATAATAAAGGTTTTAAAATTCATAAACAATTGAAATATAAATATTTAATTATTTGAAATAATATTTTTCATTCATTCATGTCTAAGTCATAATAATGAAATCTAATAAATGTGATTTAAAAGTACTATAAATATAATTGATAATTCCTTAATAAATAACCTTCATACATAAAGCAATATTCTAGATTTAATTATAATATTATAATCATGTAAATCATCATAAAAATTTTTCATTCTGGGTTAAAATAATCCAATAAATAGTTTAACCATGGTTCATGATATAAAAAATTAAATTTCAATAATTAAATCCCATAACTCTAGGATAATAAAATCCAACATTAACTCTTTTAGTTAACTTAAATATGACTCAAACCACTAAAAATATCTAAATCCCTAAAATATTCCACCAAAATAATTTCAAAATTAAGTTTAATTCATAATAATACCTATGATAGTTTTCAAAATAAAATTATTATAATTAAAATAGTAGTTTTAGGAATTTAATAGACTATAATTTATCTCTATAAGACTATAAATTAAAAAACAAAATGATTGAAGTGGTGTAAACACACTCCAGTACAATCATATGCATAGATAAAAATGAAAATAACAGTCAAAAAAAGAGAAGATGGATTTAGAACTCACTAATATGATATTGAAGAAGATCAGAATCAAAAAATCCTTGAATTAGGATAGAAAACTGAAGAAGATAAACGATCATCACTTTGGTGGGGGTAGAATAAATAATAGGAGGGAAGTAAAGATCACCTCTCAAAGATCACAAAAAATGTCAGAAATGGAGGATAAACACTAGGATGATGGGTGAAATGTCACCTGAGGAGGGGATGGGGGACATCAAGGATAATAAGAGGGGATAAGATTAAAGCATCGAATAAGGAGGGTAGGGGGAGCCTGATGGAATCCCAATTATTTAAGGGGATATACCCATGATTTTTGAAAAACTATTGGTATTTCCCAACCTAAACCAACGGTTTTTTCAAATCGTGGGTATATCTTTAGGAAGAATATCTATACCCATGGTTTCTCTAAACTGTGGGTATAGAATCATGGGGATAGACTCAGTTTCTATTAGTGAATACATTCCCAAAAAAAATCACTAGAATATGTAATGTTTAAGGATGTGTACTTATAATTAGTATCATAGGAGGTTGTAGATAATTTTAGAGATTATATTTTTTCATGTGAGGTTATCTTAAGAGTTATGGATAGGATAATGGGTTTATAATGTTAAGGTTTATCATAAGTTAAATTTCTTGGAAAACCCTTTTGAGGATTTTTGTTTTGAAATTTTAAGGTGACTGATAGTATTTTTGGAGGCATTTATTTCTGAGGTAATTAAGGGTTATTGCATTTTGGGATGAAAAACGAAAGGTATGAGATAACCTTTAATGTTAAAACATTTATTTAGTTTTGAATATATTATGTTTATTTTTTAGGATGTTTCTCACATTTTTAGGATTATTTTAATATAGTTTTAGAAAAGGAAAACCCACTGATCGGGTGACTACTCATCGTGTCTAGAAATTCCATGAGGTTTAAACCCACAACTGAAGGGTGAGAAGAGTATAATGCCTACCACTATCCTACATGAAGTCCTAGTTAGTATGATATTTTATTTTTATTTAAATTATTCTATGGATAAAGAATAAGTTGATTTTGAAATATATGTTTTATCATAAAGATAACCATGACATTGAAAATTGATTTGGTAATTAGGATATTAATGTTATTTCAGAAAACGTTCACTATTTTGGGAACCCTATATGATTAAGATAAACATAATACTATGAGATTTTATTTGAGGAATAAAAATTGAATTATCCTATAGAAGAATATATGAATTTATTGGGGATTTATGGTGATTCGGGTTATTTATGGAAATGGTTAACATATCTTGGAGATTATGTGATTTGGGAAATTATAGTTTTGTATGATACTTTAAGATTCATTGATGTTGTTTGAAGATAAATATTATATTTATCTTGGATGACTATGTGATCAAATACTTCTAATTTTTTGGTTTCAATCTTAGTCTATAATATTTTTAAGGAATTTTTAGTATAGTTATTTATTGAATGATCTATGTTGAAATTTGGGTATTACTATTTAATTTTGGATATTAAAATAGTTTTTTATTATAATGAAGGTTTACTAATTTTGGGGAATTATATTATCATATACTAACCATTGTGGTTTTGGTTAATACCTAAATATGGAAGGAATATATTTCTATATTTTTTAGGATTTTTTAATCACTATAATTTGATTATAATTCTTCAAGAAGAGAAACAAATCATCTTGAATACACATCGTTTGGAGAAAAAGATAAGATTGTGGTGGAAATTGATTAAAGGATGAAATTCTAGTTGCCAAGTAAGTATATTTCTTTATGTTCTTGGTATAGGTAGTAAAATAAATCCTAAAATTTAGGTAAATTATTTTTAAACAAAAATATTATCTGTTTAATTTTCTTACCAAGAAATCAATAGCCTATTAACCCATAAGAGATTTACATTTTTTGTGATGGTAAATTTTCTCATGACCATATTCTATATCACTCTATATTAGTCCTTAGGAGTTCTTATTTTTATTCTAAATCAATGTTTTCACTTCCCTCTTATGTTCTCCAACATGGAAACCTAGTATGTGTTATTCTAAAGGACCTTCATACTCCCCTTTATCTCTTTTTAAGTGGATTTTTTATTGAACCTTTGTAGGATGTGAGATTTTAATAAAGGTATTTCAAATAGTCAAACCCTGATTACTGAGCTTGAGTTAAAATTGTGAGGACACAATTTCTTAAAGTGGTGGGGAGAATGTAATATCCCAATATTTTAAAAGGAAAGACTATGTTCAATAACACATAATATATAAAACACTAATCTTAAACAAATAATGAAATATTATTATTTAAATGTGACTGTTATAACCTAGTTGTTAAATTAGTGGGTATTAATAGGAATAAATAATTTATGAAATAAATATAAAGATCTATCTCAATATGAATTTATTATTAAGTGATTATAAAATAATCACATAGTTTTTATTAAAGTCATTTTATTCTTCAATAATACATTTTTTTCATAAATGGGTTTTCTTTTTTTTGAGTGAACCTTATAATTAATTTTTGGAAATTTTATAAAAATTATTTTATAATATGAATTTACTTTTTGAAATCATCATGTCAAAATTATATTTGGATATTTTTTTGGAATTCTATGAAAATATTTATTTTTTAAGGAATAGTAAAATGTACTGGTTTTTATTTAAAAATGAATTTTATTTTAAAGTATTTACAAGTTCCAATAATGTTTTGAATTAATTTAAATTTTAATTAGTTAATTTTTGTTTAAAATAAACCAATAATTTTTTTAAATGGATATTATACTGGAATTTAGCATAAGATTATTTTATATTTAAATATGTAATTTTTCCAAAAAAAAACAATTTTTCATTGCGTTTTTTCGATTTAAATTTAAATTAAATTTTGTAACTTCTATGTTTTTAAATTTTTAAAAATTTATTTTGTATTTAGAATCAGTGGTTTTATATTTATTAAATAGGTCCCATTTATTTTTTGTCAATATGAATAGTGAACTAAGTAAATTTTTGTTACCTTGGTAAAGGAGAGATTAGGTAATTGAGGTTAAAAAAATATAATGACAAGAAAGATAAAATGACCCAAAAAGTTACATAAATTTTATTTTATGGGTATATATCAACCTAATTATTCAAGGGTTGAATTTATAACCTTTTGAGTACACATGGATTAGATTATGACCTTTATATCATTTTATTTAAAGAAATGTCAAACATATCACAATGTTATTTTTAATTAGTGTGATATTTTTAATATGATTTTATCTAAGGGAAATGTTTGAATATAAAAAGTATTTTTAAATCCAAAATATTTATCTTATTTATGGTAATTTAATTTAATATTTACTAAAGAAATAATTATCTTAAATTTTTGCATAATGTTGATGCAGTAATTATTTAATTAATGAAAAAATAAAATAAATGATATTAAAAATATTGAAATAAATATAATTTGAAATGAATAATATGATCAACGAATTTTATATATGACCATGAAATGTTAGGAATATAATAAAATATTTTTTTTAATTACAAGTGTAATCTTGATGTTATTAAAGTCAAAGTAATGAATAGTTATAAAATTGAAATTATGTATATTTTATAGTAAATAATATTTTATTAAATTATATAACATTCCGAAAAATCTTAAATTCATAAAATTTATTATTATAAGTTTTAAAATATCAACCGTGGTCCATTTATGGGTCTTTTGGAATTTTATAGTAACTATATTAACCCACAAAATGTATAAATTCATGTTGTCACAATAAGAGTTTAAGGGGTTAAATAGAGTTTATAACCAAAAGGTAAAGGTATAAATATAGTAAAAAATGATATTTTTTTATTGTAATAGAGGATTTTGACACACCCTCATCTTATATTCTAAATAAATTAATTTTTATCCATTTTAAAATTGAAAATTAATTTATAATAATTTAATATTTTTAGAAATTACAAGAGTTTCACTCCCCTCTTGTATAAAAGGGAACCACTTATTCTCAATCATTTATACTTAAAAACAAATTTGGTTTTGCAAATTACTACCCAAATACATTTCTAGAATCCCTACCCTCACTATAGAGGCATTTTTTTGGGTAGAACACCAACCTTAGTGTTCTTAAGATGTTAATAAAAGAATATTTTTTGAAGAAGTGGAAGATAAATAATGCACGTGATGAGTCGAACTCAAGGTAATAGAATTTCTTTTAAAAATATATTTTTTAAGTCCCCCTTTCAACCCTTCTTAAAAATTCAAAAAGGATTTTTTTAAACTTATATGGAATTAGTGGACTTCCATCCATCATGTCTCCACAATGATTTTATGATTCCTTTATAAGTTTCCATGGTTATATTTAAAGAAAATGATTTTTTATGTGCACAATTTCTATATTTTATAAGTTATTTTTAATAAAAAAGGTTTTTTTATATCTAAATCTATTTTTATATGAGGTTAAAATATTTTTTAATGGTTTTATGATGAAAAGTGAAAGCATAAAAGTTTTTTCCATGATATGGTACTTGATAATCATACGTGAAACATGTGAGTCTGATACAACTTATATGAAGCATTGAGCCCCATTATAGCTCACAGGTGATCCTGATATAGCTTATATATTGGGTATTCCCAAATAGTATTGGGTGATCCCATTATAGCATTGAGTGTTCCTAGATAGCACTCCAATGCATTGGGTAACGTACCTTGTATTTTGAGGAAAAAAGTGGGATTTATCGAAGGGTTTCACTAATGGATTTAACCAGGATCCAGTTATTTTTGACACAAGTTTTAAATGAGTTATGAATGTGATGCTCTAATTTTCCAAAAAGGGTTTTAGTTGATTTCAATGGATTTGGTTATTTAATTTGAGAAAAAGTGTGGATTTTCATGTAGAAATGATTTATTTCATTCTCTTATATAATATTTAGATAAATGTAAACATTTTATGAGTTTTCATGTTTTTCACTAGATTAACAAATTTCTTGTTTTTATGTCCCTTATTGTGATTTTTATGCTTATAACATGTTTTAAAATGTTTTTCATAGGGTTTTAAGGAAGAGTAGAGATATGGATGAGGTTAATAAGACAATTGTGAAGATTTATCATGAAAAGAAATGATATTTTATTTAAAATGGTTTTGTTTTGTGAAAAATTGTACATTTAGTAGAAGTTTCCACTTGTAATGTATAGGTTTACTATGTATGAGTTTATCTTAATTCTCTAAAAATATAAACTAAAAAGATATTTTGGAATTTAAAAAATAGAATTCTATATTAAATTCACTGAAATATATAATCTTTAAGGTCATATCCTTACAGTTGGTATCAGATAAGGGTTTAAATAATTTTGGATATTTTAATGTTTTTATGTGAGGTTATCTTAATAGTTATGGATTCGATCACGTGTTTATACTTTTATGGATGATCATAAGTTCAATGTCTTAGAAACCCATTTTTATACTTTAAATTGTGAAACTTTAAGGTGACTAATGATATTTTTGGAGACATTTATTTTGGAGGTAATTATGGGTTATTACATTTTGGGATGAAAAATAAAAGGTAAGAGATAAACTTTATGGTTAAAAAAATTATTTAATTTTGAATATATTATGGTCATTTTTTAGTATATTTCTCACATTTCTAGGATTAAATTAATAAAGTTTTAGAAAACAATAACCAGCAGGTCGGGTGATAACCCATTGCATCTGACAAGGTCACGCAGTTTGAACCCACAACTGAAGGGTGACGAGGGTGTAACGCCTACTACTGGACTACATGAAGTCCTGGCTAGTATAACATTTTTTTTGTTAAAATATTTTGTGGGTGAATAATAGGTTGATTTGGGAACATTTGTTTTATTGAAGATATAACCATGACATAGAAAAATGATTTAGTAATTATGAGATTAATGTCATTTTAGAAAATGTTCACTATTTTAGGAACCCTATATGATTAAGGTAAAAAGAATACTATATAATTTTATTTGAGGAATAAATGTAAAATTATATTCTATAAGCGTATATGATTTTATTGTTGATTTATTGTGATTCAGGTTATTTATGGAAATGGTTATCATATCATGGAGATTATGTGATTTTGGAAATTATAGTTTTGTATGAGACTTTAAGATTCCTCGATGTTATTTAGAGATGAATATTATATATTGGTTGGAGTAGATTAATCAAGAGGGGGTGAATTGATTATCTATAAAAATTTCTGGTTAAAAAGTATTCTTAAAAAGGTTTTCCCCAAAGGTTAAATACAACCTAGTGAATCAAGGTTATATTGTTATAAGAGTTTGACTATTTAAATAACTTCTAGAATATTGATTAGTTCTCAGTAATCTTAATGTGAGTTATTAATATTACTTTTGAAGCTATTCTACCAAGAAAAGACAATTATAACTTCTTTCCAAGATTAACTATCAAAGTGAATTTAGTGATATCTGAATTATACAATAAAGCAGTAAAACAGAGAAGACTAAATTAAGAATCACAATGGATATGAAACAAGTGGTTTAGTATCAAGCTGAGACATAATACACTCCACTTGGTGATCACCTTCCACCAAGTAGTTTATATAAATAAACTTGATCCACAACCTGGATCGGGGTTAAACAATAGTACACAGGACTATCCAGGTCGCACAAGGACCTCTTCTATAGTTCTTCATGGGAACAAACAACCGGGTCACACAGGGATCTTTTCCACACTTATCAGTGGGTATACAAATATAAAAAGATGTTTGAGTAAGGATATTTTGTATCCTTCAATTTAATGGAGGAGAAAGAGTGTGTTATACAAATACACACACTGCTCGAAAGATAGTAAAATGATACACAACATAGCAGAAATATTGAGATAGGTTTAGAAATGTGCTGAATGTTAGTCTTTGTAGCTATGGACTTCTGAGATGAATAATATGAAGAAATCAAGTCCTTGTATGGAAAACAAAGTGTCATAAATCAGAAAGATCCAGCTTGTGTTCTTCGTGAGGTTTGACAGTGCGGAGATGTTCTCGATTCTGGGATTCAATTGAGCTTCGTGTGTTCTCTAGCCACGTTGAGTTTCATGAGACAATTCTTTCTTTAATAATTCTCTAAGTGTATTTTTTTTTCATGCTCATTCCCACCTGCTTGTTTTGATTTTTAGTATCAAGCCACACTTCTAATTTTTCCTGGGCCACATTACTCTTTTATCTTGGAGTGCATGTGTTTGAGCTGACAGGTTGCATGTATTCTACACCTCGTACCTCATACTGTCAGACGAAATTTCTACAAAGAAGTATTAATTATGTCAGCGCATTTAAAATCTTCAAATATGACTGTTAGAGATTAAATTTAAAGATGAAAAAACATATTAAGAAATGGTGTCACGGTATGTCATGGAAACGGTGTCTCCTTCACACGGTGTCTGGATTGGTCGCAGTGTCTTATGGTCACGGTGTTTGGTTCACATTGTCTTATACATGGTGTCTTGTTCACGATGTCTGGTTGTCACAGTGTCTCGATGTCATGGTGTCTTGTTCACGGTGTCTGGTTGTCACATTGTCTCGATGTCACGATGTCTTGTTCACAGTGTCTGGTTGTCACAGTGTCTTGAAGTCATGGTGTCTTGTTCACGGTGTCTGGTTGTCACGGTGTCTGCTTGTTCACGTTGTCTTTCACTTAGGCAAATATCTATATTCATAATTAAGCAATGCTATTTATGGAATGAATTAAACTAAATCATTTGTCAGAGAAATCATTATAAAGTGAATCAAAAGATAGTGTATAGTAACCAAACTGAGTGTATAACACTTAAGAGATTTGGATAACTTTTACTAAACAACTGTGCATTTGATGTGAGATAGATTACATAGAGTTTACATGGTTTATATACTGAATATGATTTTTCATCATTAAAACCTGATTAATACATGAGGAGTCCAACAATATTCCCCTTTTTTATGATCAAAAATCATGTATATTTAGAGTGTATATTTGTTCTAACAACATAGTTCGAATGTGAATATAACATATATAGAGCGAGTGTTATCTTATCCTATATGTCTCCTATATTTCTCCCCCTTTTGGGATTATCAAAAAGTAGCAAGAAAAAGAAAGACAAAAGAGACAAGAAAAGGTCATAATGTATTAGATAAAAAGAGGGGCATTACAAAAAGTAAAAAAAAATTAACAAGATTCCCATAAAAAAGAGTAAGCATTTTCCTTCTTCACTAGCTGGTATTCTCTTTGCCCTTAGCAGAAGCAGTAAAAGAGGAAGCCATAGGAGTAGAGGTTGAGGTAGAAGAAGGGAGTGAGCTGGTTGATAGATAAGGTAAAGAAAGACCTTCAAAGACAGAGGGAGCCATAGCAGGTGTAGTAGAATACTGAGGCAGTTTTTGATCATGGATCACAGGCTTGATCTGACTCAGTGCCTGACTGAAAGACATAGAAGTGGAGGTTAGGGCAGAGGTTAATGTAGGAAAACTAGGCCTCAAAGGTGCAGCCGTAGGAGCAACAATGGCTATACTCTGTACAATAAGATAGGGCCTTAGAATCTTAATAAAATACGCAATGATATCTCCACCATATTGCATAGCCTTCTCTAAGTCATCCTTATTTTCCATAAACTTGTCCAACAGAAGAGTTAACTCTGTGAGATTTTGGACTTGAGTCTTGAAAGCTTGAGTAACAGGAGGAATCCTCAGATTTTCTACAAGATATTTGAAATTATTGGTCATGTTAGTCTTTGAGAAGATTCATTTGAAGTAGAAATCAACTTTCTTGGCAATTTCTTACTGAGTATCATTAGTAATTTTTGAATGTATTTGGACTAGATCAAGAACTCTATCACTGTTCTTGATAACTTCAGATAGAGAATCTTTATTGAAACCACTAAGCATAGTCTGAAGTTCTTCTTGGACCACTGTTCTAAGCAGGTCACTGTCTAAGGAAGATTGAGATGATTTTCTAGATGTCTTAGAATAAGTGACAGCTGAGGTGATAGATTTCAGTTGATTTATGAAATTTTGAAGGCACCTTCTATACTCATCAGTGAGCTTGTTAAGATTAACCACAAGATTTTTTATTTCTTTCACAATATATTTGTTTCTTTCTACCACTTTTTCAGATAAGGAATATAAATGAGGTTGAATATGAGAGACAACATTCTGTGGGGTTTGAGGAACAACAGGCTCCACAAGATGAGAAGCAAGCTCCAATATCAAATTCATCACTTTCTATATGTCTTCAATCATACCTTTTAGAGTCTTCACTTCTTCACTAAGCATTCTGTTTTCAAATCTGACTTCCTGAATCTCATGAAGCATTTTGGGTTGAATTTTCCAAATAAAATTTTCCAACAATAGTGAGGCATCTCTCTTACTTAGATTTGTTACAGGAGCTGGTTGGGTATTCAAGAGTTTTTCAACTCCAGCCAAAAGAGTAGATCCAAATTCTTTCAGATCATCTTTACTCACCAAGGATGGTTGTTCTGCTGAAGTTCAGAGATAGGGACTGATAAAGGCTCAGGTTCTTTTTCAGGGGAAATATTAGTGATAGATTTCAATTGGAACATAGTGGAAAGGTCAAGGCCTTTTACTGAGACTTCCTAGGAGTCATTCACATCATAAAAGCTGTGGAATTTATTACAAGTGTCTACAGGTCTTGGATTAATTAGGTTAGGTACTTCAATAGATTCTAGATTTGGGGGTTAATCCCCCTCAATAGTTGTATCCTTCTTAGGACTGAGAGGCTTAGAGGCTTGATCTATTTCCATGAATTCATCTCTTAGTTCCTCTCTCATTTCCTATCTAGCCAACTAAAAAGCCAGCTCCATCCTTTCCTCATCCGAAGGAATGACTTCAAGAACAAATTGTTCCACTGGGAGTTCCCCAAGGTCAGATTATTGAATAACAAGTAATTATTCTTCTATAAGATCTTCCATAACATTCTTTTCGGTTTATTTGACAAACAATTATGTTTCAACTTCAGGTTGATCTTCTAGATTAACAACATCTTTAGAAGTAGGGACTTCATTTTCACTTACTACATGAGGGACATGAGTACTGTTTTCCTTATTAGAAATAGTTTCCCTAGGATTCACATCTGCCTCTTCTTCTTCTTCTTCTTCTTCAGAATACTCGACAACTTCATCTTGTTCCAAAACAGGATCAGTAATATCTTTTGGTCTTGAAGGATATTCCACTGGATTGAAATTTTCATAAATCCTATCACTGTCTTCCACCCATTCCTTTTTCCAAGGATTCCAATTGATTTTCATCCTCTTGATAATGACTTTTGAAAGGTATATCTCAAAATCCTTGATAACTTATTCATTAGGTACAACCATACCTTTGGCATGAAGCATGGCTAAGATAAGCCGAGAATAAAACAGGGAGGTTGAATTGGATGTGGTTTTGATCAGCTCACACATATGGTGTATGACATACTTACAAAGGTTGATCTTATGCCCATTTTTTATAAGATGAACCAAAAACACATCCTTATATTTTAGTATATAAAAGTCACCTTTTCTGGGGATAATCAAGTTCTGTATAAACTTAAACAGAAGTCTAGATTCTCCATCCAGTTCAACAACAATGGATCTCCTCTTGGTGCCATTTCTGGTTAAGCTTTTCAGAGCATCTTCCAAAACAAAGAATTCACTAGAAGGTGGAGGTCCTCTCTAATAGTCCTCACAGATGACTTCATGAGCTATCCTAAGGCATGAAACCCATAACCTCAAAGATAATGAGCATTTCTGGCCATTTATCCAACTTCTCACAACATAACCATCTTTAGAATCAAAGGAGAACTGAACATACTGATAAAATTGAGCCACACTATTAGGGTAGATAGGTCTATCTTTCTTCGAAAACCATTCTAACCAGCCTTGATCTTTTAAAACTTTAAAAACCAGAGACTTACTTGAAAAAATACACTCAGGGCATATCTCTTTCTCATGTACTACTAATCAGTTCACCAGATTTGGATTTAGAGGACCTTCGGGTGCCAACTTTGGTGCAATCTTCGTCTTCTTTGAGCTATGTTTCTCAATAGTCGATGATGAAGGGCATTTCATCATGGTCATTCACCAAAGGTTTTAGGGAGAAGGGTTGAAGGACTCAAGAAGGGTTACAAATTGAGTGAATAGAAGAAAGATCGATTGAAGGACTAGTGACACTTCCTTTATTTTATCATTTAGGAATACCAAATGCAGTAAAAGTAAAAGCGTGGGAAAATAAAAAGGTGAAATGAATAATTACCATGATACGGTTTTTAATTTTTAAATAAAAATCATAAAAAAATCATTACGGTGAGCCATATCAGGTCTTTATGATGAGACAATGAATGAATTTTATAGTGAGATAGTTACTGATCCTTACGGTGAGACAATGAATGATCCTTATGGTGAGACAATGACTGATCCTTATGGTGAGATAGTGACTGTTAGACAGTAATCATGAAATACTAACTGTGAGACCGTAAACATGAAACAGTAAGATATAAAATAGTAAGATATAAAATAGTAAGACATTTAGTTAATATTTATCATGCCTAATTCATGTATGATGTAGTCTATTCTTTCAGAATTTAATGGTTTGGTAAATATATCAGCAAGATGATACTTAGTACCAATGAATTCCAAAGTGATATCACCTTTTTGATAATGATCTCTCAAAAAGTGATGTCTTACATTAATATGCTTTGTCCTAGAATGTGAAACATGATTTTTTGAGATGTTAATAGCACTTGTGTTGTCACAATTTATAGGTACATGCCTGAATTGATATCCATAATCTAGTAATGTGTGTTTCATCCACAAGATTTGTGTACAACAACTTCCAGAAGCTATATATTTAGCTTCTACAGTAGATAATGCAACATAATTTTGTTTCTTACTACACCATGATACTAGTGACTTTCCTAAAAAGTGACATGTTCCATAGGTGCTTTTTAAATATAACTTACAACCACCAAATTCAGCATTATAATAACTATCTAATTAAAATTATTGTCCTCTAGGATAGAAAAGTCCTATATTGGGTGTATGCTTAAGGTATTTAAAAATTCTCTTTACAGCATTTAAATGAGATTCCTTAGGATTTGCTTGAAAATGAGCACACATACACACACTAAACATAATGTCAGGTCAAATAGTAGTTAAGTAGAGTAAACTTCCAATCATTCCTCTATAAGTGGTTTGATTAACAGATTTTCCATCTTCATCAAGATCCAACTTACAAGTGGTACTCATGGAAGTGTGACTACTTTTATTGTTATCCAGTACAAAACATTTTACAAGATCTATAGTATATTTACTTTGAGTTAAAATAATACCATCATTATTTTGAAATATTTGAAATTTGAGAAAGAATTTTAGTTCACCCATTAAACTCATTTCAAAATCATTTTTCATCATTTTAGAAAAATCAACACAAATAATTTCTTGAAGATCCAAAGATAATGTCATCTACATAGATTTGAACAACTAAAACATCATTAGAAATTCATTTTATAAATAGGGTAGGATCATCTATTCCTTTTGTAAAACCTTTGTAAATAAGAAAAGTACTCAACCTATCATACCAAGATCTTAGAGCTTATTTTAAACCATATAAAGCTTTTGATAATTTAAAAATATGATTTGGAAAATGGGGGTTTTTAAAGCCACTGGGTTGTTCAACAAAGACATCCTCATTCATATAACCATTTAAGAATGCACTCTTAACATCCATTTGATATATTTTGAAATTCACATGTGCAACAAAAGCAAGCAGGATTATGATGGATTCAAGTATAGATACCGATGAAAAGGTCTCCTCATAGTTAATTCCTTATTCTTGATTATAGCCTTGTGAAACCAATCTAGCCTTATTTCTAACTATGTTACCAGATTTATTTACCTTATTTCTAAAAACCCATTTAGTGCCTATGGTGAATGTGTCCTTAGGTCTTTCAACAAGTTCCCAAACTTTGTTCATTTCAAACTGATTAAGTTCTTCTTACATAGCCATCACCCAAAATACATCACTAATAGCATCATTAATGTTTTTAGGTTCAAGTTGTGACAAGAAG
Organism: Viscum album; assembly: GCA_963277665.1. Taxonomy (NCBI): domain Eukaryota; kingdom Viridiplantae; phylum Streptophyta; class Magnoliopsida; order Santalales; family Viscaceae; genus Viscum; species Viscum album. The sequence goes on from OY728150.1 coordinate 940,424,458, forward strand.
ACTTGATGTTCAACCTGATTTCTAAGAGAATATCTAGTTTGATTTCCTTTGTCTAGGTATCCTACAACAACATCTAAAGGATGCTTCTCAAGAGTTCTAACAACTCTAGAAAAGGAGGGACTAGTGATTTTAGGTTCATCAATAGGTTCAGGTTCATTGTGACTTGAGTCTAAGGAATTTCTATAACTGGAAGTTTTCATAGATTCTTTCATAGAATGGTTTGAGGATTTTGAATTAATGTTCAGATTTGATACATCATCCTCCAAGTTTTTTATAATGTTTTTAGACTCATGTGGATCTACTTCATCAAATTTGATATGGATAGATTCTTCCACACTTTTAGTTATTTTATTGAACACTATATAGGCTTTACTAGCCATGGAATATCCTAAAAAGATACCTTCATCACTATTGGATGCAAATTTGTCAAGATTTTCCTTAGTATTAAGAATATAGACTTTGAAACCAAAAAATTTTTAGTAGATAAACTTGGGTTTTCGATTGTTCCATAACTCATAAAAAGTCCTTTTAAGAATAGGTCTAATCAACACTCGATTGATTATGTAGCATGTTGTATTGATAGCTTCAGCCCAAAAATAAATAGGTAGATCATATTCACTAAGAATTGTTATAGAAATATCTTGTAGGGTTCTATTTCTTCTTTCTACAACTCCATTTTCTTGAGGTGTTCTAGGGGCAAAGAAATTGTGACTATAACCATTTTGTGAGAAAAAGGATTCAAACTCTTGATTTTTAAACTCACGATCATGATCACTTCTTAAGGATTTAATTCTAAGTCCACAAAGATTTTCCACAGACTTGGAATATTTAGTAAAACAAGATCAGACTTCACTTTTGTGAGCCATAAATAAGGTCCAAGTATATCTAGAAAATTCGTCTACAAGAACATAAACATAGTGCTTCCCATTTAAACTAGAAAATCTAGATGGTCCAAACAAATCCATGTGAACCAGTTCAATAGGTTGAGAAGTTAACACTTCTTTCTTTGGTTTGAAAGAAATTTTATGTTGTTTTCCCTTTTGAAAGGGATTACACACTTTGTCATTTAGAAACTCAATTTTGGGTAATTCTTTAACTAAGATTTTTCTAGTTAGCTTTCTAAGGGAGTGAATATTATAGTATCTTAGTCTCCTATTCCAGAGCCAATAATCTTTATGAAATACACTTAAGCATGAGTAATTTTGAGAAGCTAAGGAATATATGTTAATAGAGTAAAAATTTTCATTTATCAATGCAGAAAATACTAATTATTATTTAGAATTAAAGACATTATAAGCATCATTTTCAAATCTAACATGAAATCCATCATCACATAATTGTGAGATACTAAGTAGATTATATTTTAATCCATCAAAAAATAGTACTTTAGAAATTAAAACTGAGTTAGAGTTACCGATTTGGCTGAGGCCAATAATCTTTCCTTTGGCATTGTCACCAAATGTGACATATCCTATATTTATTTTTGTTAGGTTCTTGAAGCATGAGTAGTCTCTTATCATGTGTCTTGAACATACACTATCCAAGTACCATAAAATTTTACAGGAACTCTTTAAGAATATTTCCTACAAAATGATTAAGAAAAAATAGATTTTGGTACCCATACTTGTTTGGGTCCAATAATATTAGTGATGAGTGCTTTAGGAACCCATATCTTCCTCATAGGTTTCCTATAAACATTAAGTAAAGTATTTTAAAAGTAAACTCTATTTGGTCTAGAAAAACTTGAAATAGTTGAAAGTGTATCATAAATTGAATTAGTTGATTTGTGTCTAGAACTGGGAGTAAAACTATATATCCTAGATTTAGAAACAAAATTTGTTCTAATAATATTTCTTTTTCCAGGTTGATAACCAATGTCAGTGTTATATTTAGGGTTAATTTGTTTACCTAGCATTTGAGTAAGGGTATTTTTTCCATTGGTAAAATTTTCTTGATCATTCTTCAATTGATCATTAGACATTTTTAATTCATTATTCTCTTTGAGCAGTTGAGCATTTTTCTCTTTTTCAGTTGTGAGTTCAGATTTAACCATCATATTAAGAGCATATTGTTTCATTAATGATTTATATTTGTCTTTTAGTTCATTTCATTTTTCTTCAAGCATGTTATAGTATTCAAACATTTCTTCATTAGTCATATTTTCAGAGTCACTCTCATCTCCAGAATAGCATGAATTATGTACAGGAGAGTCCAGTATTACCTCAGATGTTTTTTTTTCATAAAACACATATTGGATTTGTTATCTTGTTCATCATGTGATGTTTCTGAGTCGCTTGAACTGTCCTTAGAAGCACTCCAGGTTTCTTTCATTGCCTTTTTATACTTCCTGTCCTTGTCCTCATATCTCTTTTTATACTTGATCTTTGGACAGTCAGCCTTGATATGTCCTTTGCACTTATATTAATAGTATAAAATCTCATCAGTCTTGTCACTTCTTTTTCAATCCTTCTTCCAACTTCCTTTTTGGTCATATTTTCCCTTGAAGTTAGGCTTTTGGAAAAAGTTCTTCTTCTTGTAAAATTTCTTGAATATTCTGGCTAATTGAGCATCTCCTCATCACTGTCAGGTGATTATTGTTCACTACTATAACTTTATATAGAAGCTTCCAATTCCCCTTTTCCTTTGTGTTTAGAGGTGGTGGTTTTGAATGCAACAAATTTCCTTTTTGGTTCATCCTCCTCTTCCTTGTTGACTTTCAGCTCTTCTTCATACATCATCAGTTTACCAATGAGTTATTTTATAGGTAGCTTACTAATGTTGAATGATTCTATAATAGAGACAGAGGTTCCTCTCCATCTGTCAGTAAAACATCTGAGAATTCTCATGATCCGTTGCTTGGCAGTGACTTCTCTTCCAAGAGAAATCATTGTGTTGACAATCTCATTGAACCTAAGATACATGTCAGAGATAGGATCATCGGGTTTCATTTTAAAGTTATCATATTCAATAGTATAAGTATTAAGTCTCATTTAGTTTACACTATATGTTCCTTCATGTGAGACAAACAGGGTATCCCAAATTTCATGGGCAGTTTTACAAGCAGAAATTATATTGAATTCTTCATCTTCTAAGGAGAAAATATAAAGAATTAATAGCTTTGCAATTTTTATTGTAGGAATTTTTGACAGGTTTATCCCATGTGATTCTATCAGTAGCAGGAATATTATATTCATCTATAATGGAAGACCAAATTTCAAAACCCATACTCCCTAAATGCATTTTCATTTTAATTTCCCATTAAGCATAGTTGGTTCCATTAAATAATGGTGGTCTATTGATTGCAGCACCTTCAAATATATTATCCATAATATATAAATACTTTGAGAGAGCTTGAAATTTATAATTAACAGAAATTTACAGATCTTCAAAGTATAACTATAATCACAGTTGAATAAGGTTAAAAAAAGTATTAATAAAAAACCTCTGATACCAAATTTTGGTCAGAGTAGATTAATCAAGAGGGGGGTGAATTTAGTATCTATAAAAATTTCTGGTTAAATAGTATTCTTAAAAAGGTTTCCCCAAAAGGTTAAATACAACCTAGTGAATCAAGGTTATACTGTGATAAGAGTTTTACTATTTAAATAACTTCTTAGAATATTGATTAGTTCTCAGTAATCTATAGTCAGTTATTAATATTACTTTTGAAGTTATTATACTAATACAAGACAATTATAACTTCTTTCCAAGATTAACTATCAAAGTAAGTTTAGTGATATTTGAATTATACAGTAAAGCAGTAAAACAGAGAAGACTAAATTAAGCAGCACGTCAGATATGAAACAAGTGGTTCAGTCTCAAGCCGAGACCTAATCCACTCCACTTGGTGATAACCTGCCACCAAGCAGTTTATATAAATAAACTTGATCCACACCCTGGATCAAGGTTAAACAACAGTACATAGGACTGTCCAGGTTGCACAGGGACCTCTTCCATAGTTCTTCGTGGGAACAAACAAACAGGCCACACAGGGACCTATTCCACACTTATCAGTGGCTATACAAATATTAAAAGATATTTGAGGAAGGATATCTTGTATCCTTTAGTTTAATGTAGGAGAAAAAGTGTGTTGTTATACAAATACACACACTGCTCGAAAGATAGTAAAATGATACACAACAGAGGAAAAATATTGAGATAGGTTTAGAAATGATCTGACTGTTAGTCTTTACAGCTCTGGAATTCTGAGATGAAGAAGATGCAGAAATCAAGTCCTCATATGGAAAATAGAGTGTCTCAAGTTAGACAGATCTGGATTTTGTTCTTCGTGATATTTGAAAGTGTGAATATGTTCTCGATTCTGGGATTCAATTGAGCTTTGTGTGTTCTCCAGCCGTGTTGAGTTGCATGAGACAATTCTTTCTTTAAGAATTATCTAAGTGTATTATGTTTTCGTGATCATTCCCTCCTTCTTGTTTTTCTTTTCAGTATCGTGCCACACTTCTAATTTTTCCTGGGCCACATTACTCTTTTATCTTGGAGTTCATGTGTTTGAGCCAACAGGTTGCATGTATTCTACACCTCGTACATCGTATTATCAGATGACATGTCTACAAAGAACTATTAATTATGTTAGTGCATTTAAAATCTTCAAATATGACCATTAGAGATTAAATTAAAAGACGACAAAACATATTAAGAAATAGTGTCAGAGTATGTCATGGAAACGATGTCTCATTCACACGGTGTCTTGATTGGTCATGGTGTCTTGTGGTCACAATGTCTCATTCACGGTGTCTTGTTCATAGTGTCTTATTCATTGTGTCTAGTTTTCACAGTGTCTTGATGTCATGCTGTCTTGTTCACAGTGTCTGGTTATCACGGTGTCTCGATGTCATGATGTCTTGTTCACGGTGTCTAGTTGTCACGATGTCTCGATGTCACAGTGTCTTGTTCACGATGTCTGGTTGTCATAGTGTTTGCTTGTTCATGGTGTCTCACACTTAGGAAAATATTTGTATTCATACTTAAGCAGTGATATTTATGGAATTAATTAAACTTATTCATTTGTCAGAGAAATCATTATAAAGTGAATCAAAAGATAGTGTATAGTAACCAAACTGAGTGTATAACACTTAAGAGCTTTGTATAGATTTTACTAAACAACTGTGCATTGGATGTGAGATATATTACATATATTTAACATGGTTTATAGACTGAATAGGATTTGTGATCATTAAAACATGATTAATACATGAGGTGTCCAACATTATATTTATCTTGAAAGACCATGTGATCAAATCCTTCTAATTTTTGGGTTTTAATGTTAAACTAGAATATTTTTGATGAATTTTATGTATAGTTATTTATTGAATAATCTACATTAAACTTTGGGTATTACTATTTAATTTTTTATATTAAATTAATTTTTTCTTACTATGAAGGTTTACACATTTTGGGGAATTATATTATCCTGTATTAACTATTTTTTGGTTAATTTATAAGGACTATATAAATATATTGTTATCTTTTCTAGGATTTTTTTGATATGTATAATTTGATCCTAATGCTTCAAGAAGGATAAAATCATCTTGAATACTCATAATTTTGATAAAAAGATGAGAATATGGTGGAAATTTATTAAAGGATGGAATTATACTTGTCAAGTAAGTATATTTCCTTATGTTCTTAGTATAGGTAGTAAAATAATTCCTCAATTTCAGTAAAAGTATTTTGAAACAAAAAAAGTATCCATTTACTTTTCTTATTGAGAAATCAATGGCCTATTATTGCATTACAGATTTACAGTTTTGTAATGGTTAACTTTCTCATGACCACGTTCCCTATAACTCTTTATTCTTCATTGGGAGTAATGTTTTTCTTATTAATCTATATTTTTATTTTTCATTTATTTTCTCCAATAAGGAAACCTAGTATGCGTTATTCCAGATGACCTTTATAATTCCCTTTCTATCTTCTTAAGTAGAAATTTTATTTAATCTTTTTATTATGTGGTATTTTAACAAAGGAATTTTGAATAGACAAAACCTAATTACAAATCCTGAATTCAAATAAATAGGATTAAATTTCATAACAGGTGGTAGAATTTAACGTCCTAATATTTTAAAAGGAAATACTATGATCGATAACATACAAGATACACAACACTGAGTTTAAACATATAACAAAATATTATTATTTAAATATGACCGTTATAAACTAGTTGTTAAATTAGTGGGTATGAATATGAATAACTAATTTATGAAATAAATATAAATTACCTATTAAATATGAATTTATTGTCAAGTTATTAGAAAATAATCACACAATTTTAGTAGTAATTTTATTAATCAAAAATACGTTTACTTCAAAAATGGTTTTTCTTGCTTCTTATGAGTGAAAATTATAATTAGTTTATCAAAATTTTAGAAATATTATTTGTAAAAATTAATTTCATTTTTTAAATCAGCACTTAAAAATTATCTTAGTATTATTTTTTGATATTTTGTTTGAAAATATTTATTTTTGAAGGAAAAATGAAAAATACTGATTTTTATTAAAAAATATATTTTATATTAAAGTATTTACAAGGTTAAATTGTGTTTTTTATTATTTTTAAATATTAATTAGTTAATTTTTGTTTAAAATCATCTAATTATGTATTTTTAAATGGATATTATCCATGAATTTAACATAAAAACTTTTTATTTTTAAAAATGACATTTTTCGAAAAAAAATTGTCTTTCGTTGCAGTTTACCATATTAATTTTAAATTAAAATCTAAAACTTCTATGTTTTGAATTTTTAAAAATGGATTCTATATTTTGAATTAGTGTGTTTAAATTTAGTAAATATTACCCTTTTATTTTTTTATCAATATGAATAGTAAACTTAGTAATTTTTTGTTACATCAGAAAAGGGTAAATTATGTAATTTAGGTTAAAAAATAAAATAATAAGAGCCATAAAATAACCCAAACACTTACCTAAATTTTATATTATGAGTCTATCTCGACCATAATAATCCAAGGTTCAAATATATATTCTTTTTGGGCCACTTGGATGATATTATGACATTTACAGTATTTTATCTAAAGAAATGTCAAACATATCACAATTTTATTTTTAATTAGTGTAATATTTTTAATATGGTTTCATCCAGGGGATATGTTTGAATATAAATAATATTTTGAAATATCAAATATTTATCTTCATTAGGTTAATTTTTAAAATTTTTATTGAATAAAAAAATACCTTAAATTCTTTCACAATGCTAATAGAGTAATAATTTAATTAATGGAAAAATCAAATAAATGACATTAAAAATATTAAAATAAATATAATTTGGGATAAAAAAATGAAAAAATAATTTTATAAATGTACATGACATTTTAAAGATATAATAAACTATTTTTTTAATTCTAAGTGTTATCTTGATATTATTAAATTCTGAGTAATGAATAGTTCTAAAAATTGACACTATAGATATTTTATAGTAAATAATATTTTATTAAATGATATAAAATTTATAAAAATCTTAAATTTTTCCTAGTTATTAGTATAAGGTTTTAAATATCAACCATGGTCTAGTTATGAGTCTTTTATCATTTTATAGTAACTATATTAACCCTCAATGATCATAAATTCATGTTGTCACGACAAGAGTTAGAAGGGTTAAATAGAGGTTGAAACCAAAAGATAAGGGTATAAATATAGTAAAAAATTATATAATTTTTATTTTATGTGGTGATTTAGACCCATACTTATATTATAATTAGAATAAATTAGTTTGGATCCATTTATAATTGAAAATTTATTTATATTAATTTAATATTTTGATAAATTCCAAGAGTGCCCCTCCCCACTCTTATGAAAGGAAATCACTTATTATTAATCATTAACACTTAAAAACCCATTTTATTTGCTCAATACCTACCCAAATACCTTCTTATAATCCCTCCCTTCAGTCTAGAGGCCTTGGTTTAGGCATAAGACCATCCTTAGTAATTTTATGGTGTTAAGAAAATAAGGTTTCTTAAAGAAGTGGAAGTTAAAGAATATAGGTGAAATGTAGAACTCAAGGTAAGGGACTTTATTTTAAAAATATTTTTTAGGTTTTATTTTCAAACCTTTTTTAAAAACAAAAAAGGAATTTTTTTTAAACTTATATGACATGATTATATTTTCTTGCAGTCATGACACCATTATTGTTGTATATTTCTTTTATAAGATTCCATGGTTATTTTGAAAGAAAATGGTTTCTTCATTATGTGTGCAGTTTTTAGATTTTAAAAGGGTTTTTTAAGAAAAATGGGTAATTATATATCTATATATGTTTTTCATATGGGTTTAAAATAGTTTTTCAAATGTTTTATGATGAAAAGTGTAAGTATAAAATGTTTTTTCCCTAATATGGTACTTGAGAATTATATGTGAAATGGGTGAGCCCGATACAAAATATACGAAGGGTTAAGCCCCATTATATCTCACATGTGATACAGATATAGCTTATACATTGGGTACACTTATAAATCACCGGGTGGGCATATTATTGTAGGTTTCGAGCACAGTAGAAATGCAAGATGGGTATGTACCCAACTTTGAAAATTTCCATAATCGATGATTAATCTGAGATCGATACAATGATGAATACTTATATCCACAGAATTGAATCAAATATAAAAGACAAAGAAGAGAACCCAGAACCGAGAATAGAGGATCTACATATTTTGTTTATAATTAATTAAATTAAATTATAGAATTATCTCCAAGGTGATTCTTTCTTCGCTGATGCATCTGACCACGAGTCTGAGGTGCAGATTTGTTGTAATGTAGAATCCAAGGATAGGAATCCTATAGCGGTGATCCATAAGTGCTCCACATATCTCCAAACGTCATCAAAGGAGTCTCTGGGTGCTAGCATGGAAGATCCTTGTGCTTGAGATGCCCACCTTCGATTTCCTTGAGAATAACTTCCAAAGCATTCTTCTTGATCCGGTGGAGGCGGATCTCTCTCATTATTGAGAGAATTATTGGAGAGGGAAGAGTTATCTAGGCTCAAGATATTTTCTCCAAGGATGTTGTGCACACAACGATTGGTTATCCAATCGAATGACCCCTTGTCTAATTTAAATAATAATAACATAATAGGGAATTTAATTCACTAGGTAATAATAAATAATTAGCACAGGTTCCATTATTGAATTTATTATTCCATGTGAAACCCCATGTTAATAATAACATAAATGCTATTATTTCCATGACATGTGCTTAATTTTCATGTTATATTTAAATATTATTTAATATTATTTATCACTAGACCCATAACTTCATCTACCGATCCTCCTCAATATTTACCAGGCCTTGAATAATGACTATTTATTTATAAAATAAATTTGACTGCACTATTCTCCGATAAATAAATATTCTATCTGCAATATATTCTCTCCAATAACTAGCAATGAAATAAATATGATCAAGAATACTTGAATAATTATTAAACCATAATCAGGAATAATACATATTCAACTTTTTAAATAAATAAATTATTTAACTGAGATACTGGCTACACTTAGTGTGTGACCCTCTAGGCCTCTTTCTTGTTGGCATTAGGCAGGCTTGCCTAAAGTCCAAGATTATTGTCTAGAAATAGGTCAAGGTACCCAATAGAAAGAAGTTTATTTTGCAACAACATGTCACTTCATGTGAACACTTACTATTTAATATAATCCCTTTGTCCCGATATCTTCAATCAAGTGGGTTGCATGCAAGTGCCATCAAACCATATGCTTAATTTCTAATTATTTGAATTCCTGTAATTGAACTTTACTATAGAATACCATGGCCATGGATTTAGTTAGGCTATATCATTCCCATCAAAGGGCCTGAGATATCTACTTCTGTAGAAGTTACAAATCATTTCTCTCATTATTCATTAATGTAGTATTACTCATGATGCACCCAACTTATCCTACATCACCACGAACATCTGTCATCATGGTTTTTGTCAATACATCTAAGTGCATGAGTCATAATAACCATTAATAATAATCATAAAGTCTAAGGACCAATACATATGTCTATGGATAGAAACATCCAATGAAACTTATGAATCTAGATTTCCTCCTAACGGGTCTTGTTCTCATAATATCCTCCTGGTTATTACCAAGGTCGCACATCATGAGTAGGTACCTCAAAGTTTCATGAGTCCCCACCCCTAATATCCTGTATCATTTGTGTCCCTTTAAATGATATCATCTGATTATAGAAAATATATTCAAGAATAGTGTCATGGAACTTTCGGGTTCACATTATAACAGGGATTCACTATGACCTTTTAAGGTGACAACTATTCTTAGGACAATATCACATACGATGTCACACAGAAGAAAAATCATGATGTGATAAAGAGTTTATTAATATTCATCTAATGAATATAGGTTTATCATAAAGTACAAAGAAGTTGGTTTCTAGGGCACCAACTCCAATAGACTCCCACTTGCACTAGATCCAACTACTAATAACCTTCAGTCTCCTAGCTCTCACATTATATTTATGCTTCTGATGAGATAGGTCTTTAGTCAAGGGGTCCTCCACTTTATCTTCTATGGACACTCTACTCACTACAAATTCACCCCTTTGATAGAAATCCCTCAAGAGGTGATACTTTTAGAGTATGTTCTTTTTCTATCGATGTGACCTTGGCTCTTTTACAAGAGCCACCATTGCAGTATTATCACAATACAATGTAATGGGATCTTTACTTCTAGTCATCTCTTAAACATCTTCGACAAAGTTTTGAATCTATAAGGCTTCCTTGGCTATATTAGAATCCTCTATATATTCGGACTCCACTATAGAATCAACGAAAACTGGTTGCTTTGAACACTTCCAGCTCACAGCTCCTCCATTGAGACAGAAAACATATCCTGATTGTGACTTCAGATCATTTTGATTTGTATGAAAACCAGCATCAGTGTACCCTCTAATGACAAGATCCTTGTCTCCTCTATACACTAGGAATATATCCTTAGTTATTATCAGATACTTAAGGATAGTCTTGACAGTAGTCCAATGTTGTACTCCTAGATCTGCTTGATATATGTCTACCATGATTAGTGCATAAGCAACATCAAGTCTGGTAAATAACATGGCATACATTATAGATCATATCGCTGAAGCATATGGAATCTTACTCATCTTATCAAACTCATGTTGTGTCTAGGGACACATTTTCTTGGAAATATGTATACCATGAGACACTAGAACCAATCCCCTCTTGGATTATTCCATTCTAAATATCTTTAGTAACTGGTCAATGTATGTACTTTTACTTAGTCCAAAAAACCTCTTGGATCTACCACAAATGATATTGATCCCTAGAATTTAGGGTACTTCACCTAAGTACTTCATGGAGAATCTCTTGTTCAACCGGACCTTGAATGAGTACAACACTTGTATGTTGTTTCCAATAAGAAATATGGCATTAACATAAAATGCTAGGATAATGACCACATTTCCATTAAACTACTTCTAAACATATGGATCACATTCATTCTTAATTAAACCAAACTCTCTTATGGAATCATTGAATAGAATGTTCCATGATCTGGATTCTTGATTTAATCCATAAATGGATCTCTATAACTTTCATACCCTTTTATCATCACCTGGTGTAACAAACCCCAGGGTTCTAGTTTGTTTTCTGATAAATCCTTAACAACACCTCTCATCCCCATACATGTGTATGCAATAAAGTGGGTTTCTTTACACTCAATAGCTTGAAGGGAATCCCTTTTTCCACTTTAGTTGGTACTTGGTTTAATGTGTATGTTGTAGTTTAAAATTCATATACCCAAACAGATAATGGAAGATCTTCATGACTCATCATCGACCTTGCTATGTTCAATAAGGTATGATTCCTCCTTTCACTAACACCATTCCACTATGGTGTATAAGGTGGAGTAAGTTGAGATAGAATCCCATACCCCCATAAAAGGTTTATGAACTCTTGGTTAAGATATTATTCACCACAATCTGATCAAAGCTTCTTTATCTTCTTACCAATATGATTCTCTACTTCATTCTTGAACTCCTTGAATTTCTCAAAGGACTTAGACTTATACCTCATTAAATAGATATAGCCATATCCACTCAAGTCATCAGTAAAAGTAATAAAGTAATAATATACAACTCTAGCTTCTACTAGAAATGGTCCACACACATTAGTGTGTACCAATCCTAGAAGCTTATTGGCCCTTTCACCCTTTCTACCAAATTGTGTTTTGGTCATTTTCCCTTATAAACAAGTGTGACATCTATCAAGTGGTTTTAGCTTGGAAGAGTCTAAATAACCATCTTGATCGAGATTTTTAAAATACTTTTTATTTACATGATCGAGATGGTGATTCCACAATTGGGTGTTGTATAAGTCATGTGAACTTGGTTTGTTATCAATTTCTAACACTTGGTTATCATAATTTAATACATAAAAATTGTTATTTAAATGCGCCATACCATAACATATGTAGTCCTTATAATAGTAACAACATTTATTTTTGAACTTGAAAATAAATCCATTTGTATCTAATCTAGATACAAAAATTGTGTTCTTGGTAACACTAGGTACATAATAATATCCATATAAAACCAAAATCATTCTCGTCGGAAATGTGAGGTGGTAGTCACCAATGGCAAGAGTATCCATCCTCGCACCATTGGTAGCTCGCAGATCCACCTCTCCTCTATCAATTTTATGAAATCTATTTCGTTTCTATATTTGAATATAGATGTGATAACCACAAGCTGTATATAATACCCAATGTGTAGAAATGAACAGATTGCACTTGATAGAGAATGCACCTTTGGATTCCCCTTTCCTCTGGGTGCAGTTCTTCTTCAAGTGGCCTAAATTTCCACATGCAAATCATACTACCTCATTTTCCTTACCATTCCTCTAGATCTTCTTCTTCTTGATCGGACGGTGCTCAGAGGATTTAGATTTTTTATAAATATTATGCCCATTTTCCTTGTCCTTCCTCTTTCTATTCACCATAAGGACTGCAGGGTTTACACACCCCATGTCCTTATTAACTTGGAAAATCAGGTTAAGAATATCTGATATAATCTTCTCATTATTTATCATATTATAATTCACAATAAAACTAGAGAAGTTCTTAGGAAGTGATGATAGTATGATATCTCTATGCAACTCATCTAGGAATTTAATCCCTAAGATGTCCAGATGCTCAATATATCCAATAAGGTTGATTACATGTGGTCTAGTTGGCACATACTCTCCAAGATTAGTAGTGAATAAAGCGTTGGAGATCTCATACCTCTCATGTCTCTCCTTCTCTTGATAGAGATCCTGAAGGTGAGACATAATGCTATAAACATCCATTTCCTCATGTTTATTCAAGATCTCATTGGTCATGGATGATAGCATGAGGCACTGAACATCCGTAGCATCATTCAAATGTTTCTCATACATAAATAGTTCCTCATCACTCACCTCATTTCTAGGTGCAACTGGTAAAGTCTCTTCGATCACATAAAGTTTCCTCTCATGGAAAAGGATAACCCGAAGGCACATTTTCCATTCTTAGAAATTAGTTTCAGTGAGAATGTTTTCCTTATCGAGCATGGATCACAATGATATTTTTGATTTCATTTCGATTTTTGTTTCTACAAATCAATATGAGTAGATTTTTAATACTTTATTTTGATAAATATAAAAAAATAAATTAATTAATATCTATTAGTCTCCCACTATTTTGTTGAAACCCGATATCCCTCACCATCATCTTTAGAATATCCTATTTTTTATACATTCTATTAGAAAAGATCTATATTTACCTTCATATTACTCCAACTAGGTTTGGTCAAGAAACTTGAAAGGTTTTAGGTAGGCATTCCAAATGTCAACTGCATTAACTCACAACTCTTTAATCTGTTGAGTGGACTCCCCAATCCCGAAATCCTTAATTTTGGATTTCATCAACCTTTGCCTCTTAGTTACACCAAGTCCTACTAGTGTAGTCAAAAAATGATGTAAAATAAGTTAAGTCAACCCAAAACCTCATATTAGAATTCCACGATAATTGAAATCACCCCAACTAGGGTTGGTCAAGCACTTTGAACTATAGTTTGATTCTAACTGAAGTAATCCAAGGCTATACTGACTTAATATTTAATTGATGGATTTTATCCTTTATGTGTAAATTTACACTTATTATCTTTTCATGTGATTGTTAATGTTAAGTTGTATATACTTAAGTGATGAACCATGCATATATAATATTTACGCATAATCCATTTTTTAGTTCCGTCTTGTATGATTGTTAGTTCATTAATTATGTGATCGCATAAAACATCCATAATGAATAACCATACAACTAATAGAAATAAAATAAAGGGTATGATCATGAGCTTTACTATTGGTTAGTTTATCTAGTGGTTTATAAACTAACCCTAACCTAGGGGTAAAACACCTTGAACCGTTTAAGGTTCATGTTTACAGCTTTCCACCTGTCCACCTTTGTATCTCTTTGGATTGGTTTTACCTTAGCTTCTAACTTGAACTACATCCACTAGCTTGGGACCTCCATCCATTACATATGCTTTTAATTCACATGAATATGTGGGGTAAAAAGAGTTTTACATAAAAGAAACCATGGGCACACATGACCTATATATTAATGAGGATAAGGAACGCATGCCAAAAATTTTAATTTAATAAATAATTTAAAAAGGGAACCAATCATATACAAAGGTCTAGTCTCGATCATGATCATCCACATACATGAAACGAATTACACATTTAATAAAAATAGAATTCAATTCTTTAATCATTCTTATTAAGATAAATTACGCTCAAATCGATTAATCATTATCTTTAATTAATCAATCATTTTTTTCTTAATCCTTTTTTGAATTTACTTGAGATTCTCATACATAACCCTGTATATAACTTGTACCTTGGAGGAAACCCAGTGAATACCCATAAAAAACTACCCATCATGTATTTATACTTGTTTACACTTTATTCTTTGTGAAATGTAGCATGCACACAGAATTATAATTGTTATACAACTCATACATGATGTGCAGATCTTTGAACATTACGCAGATGTTAATTAAACATTTATATATATATATATTAAAAACCTATCACATGTTGTGTCTCAGATCTATGCCCACACAAAGGTACACGTCTTAAGGGTTACATAATATAATAATAATAATAATTTAAATTTTCATAATCTAGAAAAAGTACACAACGTGTAGATCCGACTACATGGTATGTACCCTCCTCGCCATCCATCCAAAGTACAAGCCTGTGTAAACAACATGTGAGGTGTATTTCAGAAATCTTCGGAGTACATAGCATATCCAATGGGCCACACGTTGTGTAGACTCCACGTTACATGGTCACCAGCCAGTCAAGCCATGTATGGGATATACGACTTGACCCTAACCCGAAGGGACTACAAGTCATGTCTAGTGGGTTACATGGCATGTAGTCTGGCAACCATGTGCCAGTCTATCCTGGCCAACATACGGTGTAAGAATTAACTACACCACATGTCCTTAATGTACACAGATTGAGTAATTTCCGAATTACCCCTGATACATTGAACATAAATACATGGTGTTTAGATCTAACTACACGGTGTGAATTTTAGTGTTATCTTGAAAGAACCATCGGTGCCTCCTTATAAGATCCTCAATTTAATTTTAATCATAAAATTATTCATTTTTGTTAGATCTGTGAGAAACGATAAGGGAATAAAAAATCTTAAAATTAAGATTAAAGGAACAATTAAACATGAATTGACAAAATAAATTATTAAGGAATAAATCATCAACGAATTATTTAAATAATTATAAACAAAAATATGACCTCTTTGATACCACTTATAGGTTTTGGGTGCAGCAGAAGTGTGGGATGAGCATGTACCCAACTTTGAAAATTTCCATAATCGATGATTAATCCAAGATCAATACAATTATTAATTCCAGTATCTATATAATTTAATCAAAGATAAAAGAAAAAGAAGATAAACTATAACCGTGAAGATAGGATCGATATATTTTGTTTATAATTAATTAAATTAAATTATATAATTACCTATAAGGTGATTCTTTCTTCACTGATGCATCTGACCACAGGTCTGAGGTGTGGATTTATTGTGATGTACAATCCAAGGATATAAATCCTCTAGCAGAGATCCACACATGATCCATGTATCTCTAGATGCTGCCGAAGGAGTCTCTGGGTGCTAGAATGGAAGATCATTGCGCTTGTGATTTCTTCCTTCGATCACCTTGAGAATCACTTCCAAATCATTCTCCTTGATTCGGTGGAGGAGGATCTCTCTCATTCTTGAGAGTGTTCTTGGAGAGGGAAGAGTTCTCTAGGCTCAAGATCTTTTCTCCAAGGATATTGTGCAAACAACGATTGGTTATCTAGTCAAATGAACCCTTGGTTAATTTAAAGAATAATAACATAATAGGTAATTTAACTCACTAGGTAATAATAAATAATTATCATAGGTGTTTTTACATAATTTATTATTCCATGTGAAACCCCATGTCAATAATAATAGAAATTCTATTATTTCCATGACATGTGCTTAAATTTCACGTTATATTTAAATATTATTTAAAAAAATAATATTTAATATTATTTCTCACCAAACCCATAACTTGGTCTTCCAATCCTCCTCAATATTTACAGGTCCTTGAATAATGACTCTTTATTTATAAAATAAATATAACTATATTATTTGTAGATAAATAAATATTTCTTCCACAATATATTCTCTCAAATAACTAGAAATGAAATAAATATTATTAGGCATACTTGAATAATTATTAAACCACAACCAGGAATAATATTTATTCAACTTGTTAAATAAATAAATTATTTAAATGAGATACTGGCTAAACTTAGTGTGTGACCCTCTAGGCCTCTTTCTCATTGGAATTAGGCAGCCTTGCCTAAAGTCCAAGATTACTATCTAGCAACTGGTAAATGCACCCAAGAGAAAGAAATTGATGTCTCAATGACATTTCACCTCACATGAACACTTACCATGTAATATAATCCCTTTGTACCAATATCTCCAACCAAGTGGGTTGCATCCAAGTAACATCAACCCATGTGCTTGATTTCTCATTCTTTGACTTCTTGGAATTGAAATTTACTAGAGAACACCATGGCCATGGATTTAGTTAAGCTATGTCATTTTTCATCAAAGGGCCTAAGATATCTACTTCCTTAGAAGTGACTAATCCTTTCTCACATTATTCATTAATGTAGTATTGCTCATGACGCTCCCGACATATCCTACATCACTACAAACACCTGTCATTATGGTTTTCATTAATATATATAAGTGTACGAGTCTTAATACCCATTAATAATAATCTTAAAGTATAAGGACCAATACACACATTTGTAGACAGGAACATCCAATAACACTTATGAATGTGGATTTCCTAGTAGTAGGTCTTATTCTCATAATATACTCTTGGATATTACCAAGGGTGCACACCATGAGAAGGTTCCACAAAGTTTCATGAGTCCCTATCCTTGATATCCTGTATCATTTATGTCCCTTTAAATGATATCATTCGGCTATAGAACATATATTCAAGAATAGTGTCATGGCACTTCTGGGTTCTCATCATAGTAGGGATCCACTATGACCTTTTAGTGTGAAAACTATTCTTAGGACATTATCACATAATATGTCACACATAAGAACAATCATGATGTGATATAGAGTTTATTAATATTCATCTAATTAATACAGCTTTATCATAAAGTACAAAGAATTTGGTTTCTAGGGACCTAACTCCAACAGTTATAGATTCAGGGAACCCAGATAGAGCTCTAATGAATTGGGTAATATACCTTGTCTTTTAATGAAAGAAGTATGGATTTATCAAAGAGTTTCTCCTATGGATTAACTAGGCTCTATTTATTTATGACATGAGTTTAAAATGGGTTATGAATGTTCTGCTCTAAGTTGCCAAAACGGTTTTTTATTTTCTTTTAATGGGTTTAGTGATTTTATTTGAGAAATAATTGTGTGTGCTTTTTATATAGAAATGATTTATTTAATTTTCTCAACGAACATTGAGATAAAGGTAAATGTTTCATGGGTTTTTATGTTTTTCACTGGACTAAAAAATTTATTCTTTTTTATGTCCCTTACTTAGATTTTTGAGCTCATCCAATGTTTAAATATGTTTTTTACTGGGGTTTAAGGAAGATTATGGGCACGGATGAGGTCAAGAAAAAAATTGTAAAGATTTTTCATGAAAAGAAATCATGTTTTATTTAAAAGGTTGTTGTTTTGTGAAAAAATGGATATTGAGTAGAAGTGTCCACTTGTAATTTATGGGTTTAATATGTAATATTTTGTCCTGATTCACTAAAACTATAAACTAAAAATATCTTTGGTAATGTAAAAATAAGAGAATTATAGTTTAAATTCTCTATAATATATAATGTTTAAAGTCAATTCCTTACATTTACACACACACATACACATTTATATTTTACACATACACACAAAAATATTTACAAGAGACCCAGGTTTGAAACCAGGTGGAGGCATGATTCTGGGTACTATATTAGGTACTGTAGATGTACTATAGTAGGTGCTGTAGTAGTACTATGTGGGTGATGTAGTAGGTATTGTAGTAGTTACTGTAGTAGGTACTGTTTGGTACTGTAGCAGCATGAACTATTCACCTTGGGCCACCGGTTTGGGCTTGGAGTCCTTAAGGCCTTCAATCCAACCAGGCCTTTGGGTTAGTAAGGATTTTGGGTCACCTTTAAGGTCTTAGGGCCACCTTAAGGCCTTCAGGACACCTCAAGGCCTTTGGGCCACCTCAAGGCCTTTAGGGCCACCTGATATACATATGCCCATATAGATTCTATAGGGAACCAGCTCTAGAGGAGGATTCAATATCATGATGCATTCACTAGATCAGGGCTAAACAGATTTGGAAGAATGAGAGGGCATAGAATTGCCATCGGTACCAGGTCTGTGCATTACTACACATGAAAGCTAGCTGAACATCCATGCAAAGGAGGAAATCTAATCACAATGTAGATGCTAGGGAGGGGCAATTTCAAGTAGTCATAGTCTGTATGATTATTTAAGACCTATGGGTCCTATAATGTATCCAAGACTACAAGAAATGTAATATCTAAGCCTACAAGCCTTGTAAGGGTTCCCTCTTATCCATTTAAAGGGGGTTATCAAAAATAAATAAATAAAAGAAGGCCTTCGAGCCATTCAGGCTAGGTAATTATTTACATATATTAGAATATAAACATAAATATCTACACACACATATTTATATTTAAACTTTACTTGTATATATATATATTAATTAATTTTTATATGGTAAGTAAATGAATAATTTTTTATTTTAAATAAAATGAATAATAAATATTTATTTTGATATAATTTATATATTTAAAAATAAATTCTTGTGTAATTATGCTAAAAATGTATTTTTACAATTGATTTATTATAATTAATTATAATCAAATATGTATATATTTAAATATAAATAAAGTTACATTATGATACACTTCAATGAGATATGGGGACAACTGAGATCATCTCTATCTTCCAAAATGGCATTTAGGGTGATTTTCATCGAAGATGCTGAATTTTGATGGATATTACGTCTAGAGGAGGTTTTTATTGGTCCTTTGAAGAAGATCAAAGATGATTATATCTTGGATAGAGAAATTTTTTTGTATTTATATATGAATTGGGATTTGGATAAAGCCCCTCCTTCTCTCTGTATGGAACATATTGATCTGGAGAAGCATGATGAGTTAAAGGATACAAATAAAGCATGGGTAAGTGTTCCTTATAGGGATAGATTTTTACTTGGTTCTCATAGTGACTTGATAGCACTAAATAATCAAATCTCTAGAAATGAATCACTCAAAATTGTTGAAACAAACCCTAAGTTTTTTTAAGATCACATATAGGCTTTTAAGCACTCTATAATTACGCGATTAACTTCTCTACTGAAGAACGAAAGATGGAAGATAAAAGATCTTAAGAAACAGTTGATTCGGGTATGGGATTTTGATGATTGGTATATGGTATTAGTTGTTCTAGGGTATTTTCACATTTATTTTCCTTCACATGAGATTAAGTTGAAATCCTGGAGCAGTGATTTCATTAATTTGAATCCATAGGTCCTTTATTTTCAAGACTGGGACCCTTAGTTTGATCTATTTAAAGCTAAGAAAATGATTGTGAAATTTTAGACTTGTGTTAATAGGATGAGATGGTTTTTTTGTGGCATCTAAGAATCCTTTAGGATATCTCTTTGGTTGTTATCTCTCTATTAAAGTCTGAAAAGAAGACTAAAGCAGCCAGGTATGGTCATTATGCCCATATTTTAGTTGAATTTGATATGCATGCATCTATTGTGGAGACATTATATCTTATTGATGGTGAATTTAAGTTTGAACTTGATATTGAGTATGAGTTTTTTTCTTCTGATTTTTGCTCCAAATTCCTGTGTATTAGGCATGTTAGAGACAATTTTTGTAGGGTTATGAGATGCCTGAATTGTAATAAGTTTGGATACCTTGTTAAAAGCTGTAAGATGAATTGTCCTATTAAAAATGGGACTATACTAGGGAAGATTTCTATTTAAGATGATTTAAATGGTAGGAGGGATGGTGGTAACCAAGTTCATGCCTCTCTCTCTTTTGTTGATGTGGTGTCTAGTAACCACTAATGGAAAATGAACCTATATCCCTGGGGGGATTTTTATGGGATGAACCTAAACCCACTATTCTCCCAAAATAGAGGGTATAGGTACCCCTATACCCATGGTTTTGGGAGAATTGTGCATATAGGTTTCTCAGGGTGAACCTATACCAATGGTTCTCCCAAAACTGTGGGTATAGGTGCCCTTATACCCACCGTTTTGGGAGAATCGTGGGTATAGGTTTTGCGGGAAAAAAATTTGCGGGAAGAACCTATACCCACAGTTCAAAAAAATATGGGTATAGGTCACCCCTATACCCATAATTTCTGTAAACTGTGCCAATAGATTGCGTGGAGAAAAAAATCATGGGAAAACCTATACCAACATTTTTCTCAAACCGTGGGTATAGTTTGGCCCATTATTATTCCATAATAATAACAATAATAAATAAATTAATATAATTGATTTTACACACACACACACACACAAACACACACACACACACACACACATATATATATGTATATAACAACATAAAACGATGTAGGATAGTGGTAAAGTCATTTTTCTATAGGCTAAAGGTACAGGGATCAAATCCCAGCAGAGTTATTTTTTTTAAATAAAGACCTATACTTACAGTTTGACCAAACCATGGGTATAGAACTATACCCATGGTTTGGTAAAACCCTGGGTATAGATGTTTCCATTGAAATTACCTATCCCAACAATTTAAGAACTATGATTATAGGGGTCTATACACACAGTTTGGAAAAACTGTGGGTATAGTTCTATACCGACAGTTGGGTTGCCGACGGTTCATAAAACCATGGGTATAGCCTATACCCACTATTTTTTGGGCTATACCCATGGTTTTGAACTATGGGAATAGGTAAAAATTATAGTAGTGAACAAAACAGGTAATGTGGCTCCCACTGATGGTAGTGATTTATCTTTTAGAGTGTTGAACAAAATCTAGTACATGTGAGTGGTGTTGGTGATTGGGTTGATGGACACCTGGGCAGTCCATACCAGGATTTACCTCAATTGTATTTTGATGCTATGGATAAGAGGGATAGGATAACTTATGTTATTAGTGATGAAAGAAAATTGGGTGATTAAAGCACCTTTAATTTTTTTAAATTCATATCTTAATGATACATTTGTGAAGACTCGTCAATATGATGGACAACAAGAAGACATTCAGGTGGAGGGTTCCCTTTGTGGTGTTAGGTATTGTGGTTATGGAAATTTAGTCGATTAGGCCCATCAAGCAGGCAAAGAGGGATCCTTTGATGGACTATCTAATGATGAGATGGTGGTTAATGACCTTTTTTTGAAAGGTACTAGTAAGGGAAAAAATTTAGACCCTATCCAAGTGAGTATACATGCCAAAACTACAAGGAATCCCACTGTGAAGTCCAATGTGAGTAGTAAGGAGAATGATCTGATTACAAGGGATATGAATGAATTTTTTGGGAAACTCACAGCCCCATTGGGTGTTACAGCCTCCACTAATGCTAAGGGGGTATATAGAAATTCAACTGAAAAGGAGATTATTGATCCTGAAGGTTCTGTTCCTGATGGAGTAAGAGGGAAGTTAGGTGCTACTATACCTAAATTTTTTTATAATGCTTGAATCTATAAATAGCCCAGACTTTGATGCTTTCTATCTTGAGAGTCTTGAGAAGAAGGGTGTTAAAAAAGGAGGACCATGGAAGACTCTACACAGTCTTCAAGGGAAGAAGGTATTTATTATCCTTCCTTGTTGAATGTACAGGTTGTCAATATGGATATGCATGTGGACTCTTCTAAGATTGGGAAGGATTTTCTTAGCGATCTTGTTTTTCTCAAGGATTGTATGGGGAAATGTCTCTTAATGAGACATGTCCCAAGGTGATGAAATGGAACATGATATGTCTGGTGCTAATAAAGAATGTTTTTCTATATTGTGGGAAGATTTCATGGATAAGGTTCAAGGTGATGACTCTCGAACTGAGAGGGATGACCCATCATATGCGAATGGAAAATTCAAATCTTGGAAAGATCTGAAACAATGGCAAAGACGAAGACACCCAAAGGGCTGGAGCAGATCACGTGGAGGGGTGGTGGATCTAATAAATGATTATGTATGTTTCTTTAAATTTTAGTGGGGATATTTGTATCACTCATAGTTTTCATCTTTCTCTATTCTTTGTAAGAACTCTTTATTTTCAATAAATTTTCCAGGGCTATGGATTTTTAATTCATGGCTCGCACCATTCTTGGTAAAAATCAAAATATAAAAAAAGATAAGATTTTAAAACCATAATATCTACATGAATGTAATCCTTGGGAATCAATTATGCCTCCATCAAAAAAATATAATAAGATCCTCTTAAATAAAGTTGAAATATTATTGAATACTAAAATATTAGGGCATCCAAACTAAAAACTCGGTTTTTGAGGCCTTATGGTCCCTTTTTACCTCAAAAAATTGTAACTAAAGTCCTCTTTGATAAATAATCTTTGGATCTCTTCATAGTCTTCAATTTGATATGTAGTATAGTTCAAACAGAAACATGAATCAAAAGTTATGATTGTTTGAAGTTCAAGTTATGTTTTCAACTTATCTTAGATTGTTTATTAATTTATAAAATTTTTATATCATTTAATTGTTATTAAATGACTATTAATAAATAATTATTAGAAAATTATTAATTAATATTATTTTTAAATTATTTCATAATCCATTTTCACTAAATATCTTATATATTAAGTGTAAATGTATATTTAGTCTTATAGAAATCATATTTAATAAAATATATTATATTTATATCAATATAAATATATTTATATATCAATATATAATTTTAAGGATTATTTTTTTATGAAATATACCCTTTATCAGTGCCTTTTTTAGCGATGATAAATGAACCATCTTTATCGGTGCTTTTAGCTAGCACTGATAAAGGCTGCTGATGAATTTCACATGATCTGTAGTAGTGGTACATGTATGTATGTTTATACGCATGTATTCATATGTATGAGGATGTGTATCTATATGTGCATGTGTATATATATGTGAATGTGTGTGTGTATGTGTTTGTGTATTTATGTGTATGTGTATATTTATGCGTATATATGTGTGTATGTGTATGTATGTAATGTGTATGTCTATTTATTCATATAATATTATTTATTCATTTTTAATATTTATCCATTTTCAATATTTTCTATAATTTATTCATTTTTAATATTTATTCATTTAATATTTTTGTAATATATTCAATTTTGATATTTATTTATAAATTTTTGAATATTTATAAATTTAAATAAATAATAATAATTTTAATTATTATTAAAAAAATTGAAGGTTAATAATTAATTATATTTTTTATATATAATCAATATAATACATACATCAATAATTAACAATAAAAATATTATTTATTATGCATTTTTATTCATTTTTTATGTGTTCGTAATTCATGTAATTAATGTAATGAATTAAATTTTTTAAAATATTTTTTAAATTTATTCAATTCAATTTAATCATTTTAAATATTTTTTAATTTAAAATATTTTTTTCATTTTTTTTATTTATTAATTTTTAATATTTAATTTTTTAAAATTTATACATATTGATCTACTAAGTTTCAATATTTTCAATATGCTTGTAATTTATATGATTAATATTAATTTATTTTTATTTATGAATTTTTAATATTTTTAATATTCTTGAAATTTATATAATTGGTTTATTTAAATAAATTTTAAATTTAATATTTTTCAGTTCAAATTGACAATATAATTCATTTTTATAATTTTTTATTTACATAATTAATATTATTTATGTATTCATTTTTATTCATTTTTATGTGTTTTTCATTCATGTAATTAATGTGAAAAAATCATTTTTTTAAATATTTTTGAAATTTATTCAATTTTTTCATTCATTTTTAAAATTATTTCATTTAATATTTTTTATTCATTTTTAATATTATTTTAATTTTTAATTTTTTTTTTATATTTATTCATTTCTAATATTTATTTATACATATTTATTCACTAAGTTTTAATATTTTCAATATGTTTGTAATTTATATGATTAATAATTATTCATTTTTATTTATTAAGTTTTAATATTTTTAAAATGTTTGAAATTTATATAATTTATTTATTTAAATGAAGTTTTTTTTTACTTTTATGTAATTTAAATAGTTATTATAATTCTTTTTTAATAATTTTTTATTTATAAATTATATATTTCTTTATTTATTCATTTTTCTTCAATTTTTATGTGTTTACAAGTCATGTAATTAATCTTACGAGTTTTATTTTTTAAAATATTTTATTTATTTATTAATTTTTTTAATATTCCTTCATTTATTATTATTTACTTATTTTTAATATTTTTAATTTTTTTTTTAATTTTTTGAAATTTATTCTTTTTTTAATTATCTATACATATTTATTTACTATGTTTTAATATTTTCAATATGTTTTTTATTTATATTATTAATACTTATTCATTTTTTATAAGTTTTTCATATTTTTAGTATGTTTGAAGTTTATATGATTAATTTATTTAAATTAGTTTTTTTAAATTGTTTATAATTTAAATAATTTATTTTATTCATTTTTAATTTTTTTTATTTATATAATTATAATTATTTATTTATTCATTTTTATTCATTTTTTATATGATTATAATTTATGTAATTAATATTATGAATTCAATTTTTTTAATAATTTTTTAATTTGTTCAAATTTATTAACCCATAATAATATTTATTAATTTTTAATATTTGTTAATTTTTAATATTTATAAATTTTATATATTTTTGGAATTTATTAATTTATTAATATTTATTAATACATATTTATTTATTATATTTTAATCATTTTAATATGTCTTTAAGTCATATAATTAACTTATTTAAATGCATTTTTTAATATTTTTGTAATTTAAATGGTTAGTATAATTCATTTTTAATAATTTTTTATTTATATAATTAATATTATCTATTTATTCATTTGTTTACATTTTTATCAGTGTTAGATTAAGATCTAATAAAATTGTATCTTATCAGTGCTAAAACTTAAGTGGTGAGAAATACAACTTTTGTTAGTGCCTTTAAGTGCCAATAATGGTGTTAATTTATCAATGGTAAAAAAGCACTAACAAAAGACTTATTTATGAGTGCTTATATTTTTAGCATTAATAAAATGGGCTTTAATCGGTGTTTTTTAGTCAGCACTAATAAAACCCTTTTCCCTTTTTAAAATAAACTCTAACAGATCGCTTCTCCTCTCGGTAAATTCAAGATATCATGGAACTGATCATGTGTAGGAGTCAAAGTCAATCATTTTTGACAAATTGAACCTCAAAACTATAGGTATGAAATTCATAATATGTATTAAGGATTTTCAATCGATTTTCATGTGTTATTAATGTTTTTTTATTTTTTCTTCCCATGTTCGTATGAAATAACCAAACTCGGTTATTTTTGGAAAATTGAACCTCTTAACCTAATGTATGATATTCCAAACTTTTTTTAAGGATCCATAATCAATATTTAATGTGTTTTTCCTGTTTTTTTTTGTTTTTAACTTCCCTTGTTTGTCTGTAACATTTCTTCCCCTAAGTGTTTTCATGATTTTTTTGGTTCACTAATCTTGCTTTATTTTCCTGATTTCAGGGTAGTTATTGCTCTCTGTATATTTAAATATATACTATAGATATATATTTCATAAAAAATAATTAAAAAAATATTATATGATATCATTGAAAATTTAAATGGGGTTTAGTGGAACAGAAATGGTTTTTATTGATCATGTGGTGAATTAATAGCTTGTGAATTTTTTTGATAAGAAATTAATGTTCATAATTTTATAAATAAGTGCATGTATTATAAACATTAATGGATTCAATATTATTCATTGGGTTATGGTTTGATTCAAACTAATAACTATATTTGAAATTATAATGATCTAAGAGTGTGATTGATGATTTTTTATAGAAACATGACATGAGATATGACGTTTTCTTAGAAACATATATATAAATGTGTGTCTTGTTTGTTTTTATATTTATATGTATAAAATTATATATATTATTATTTATGTGTGTTTGAGTATTTATATATCTATGTGTATATGTGTGTGTGTGTATAAATATTTATATATTAATATTAGTTTATATTATATTTAAATCCATAAAATTCCATGAAAAAACCATCATATTATTCATGAAGTTATTTACTTCACACTAGACAATAATCCACACCAAGAGAGAATACTCAATTATTTCCAAAACATAGGCTTTGTTATATCATCACATATGTGTGTGTGTAAAAAAGTACAAAAACAAGTGGTGGTTTAGGGTACTTTGTTACTTTCACGGATGTTTTTAGTATATATAAATATGTATTTTTAATGAAACACAAATAACGATTCATGGAAATATTCCAAAATATCTAATAAATATGTAAAAAAATAATCTTGGAAATTTTATCAAATTTTTAAAACCAAATTGAGGGAGTAAATACCTAAGTGAAGAGTTTATCAACTATTCGATGGGGTTTTGTATTGCATCTTAATCCACTCATTTAGAAATACTATAATTCAATGGTGTATTAAAAGCAAAAACATTGTTAAACATGATTCAACCAATATTGATTTAAGATTAGGTTTCTTATATTAAATTAGGATTATGATCTAGAAATAATAGAATTTTCATTTAAACAAGTTCTATTTATGAAAAATCAAAATACACCATATGAGATATAGACTTGAAAGCATTCAAATTTTTTATAAGCGTTTATTCTTCAAGGTGACCTCTAGTGACTTCTGATGACCTTGGTGACCATTGATGAAGTGAACTGACTAGAGATGCTAATATCCATTTTAAAAGTTTACATCATTATCTCCCTTGATGATTCCATTTAAAAAATGATTTATGATATGTGACTTATTGTAATAAAAAATAAGTGTTTTAATACTTTAAATTTATATAATTCTTAGACTTTATATGTTCTAACAAGTTATTGATGCAATGAAAATTTATATCAAATATGATGACTATGTGTGTGTGTGTATAAACAATGGCCTTTTAGGATTCTAAGCTCATACCTTCTATGTATTTATTTATTTTGTTAAATATGAATATTACTAAATCAAATGGGATGGATATGAATTGAAATTTGAATAATGTTAATCATATGATAAAAGAGTATGGAGATTAGGTTAAATACTTTATCAAGTTTGCAAAAGATCACACATATGACCCTTCTCAAATCCTTTTTCCATTTTACATTGTTTTTATTCAATAATAATTAGTTCAAAGGAGTTGGAATAAAACTTGATCTATCATAGAATATATTGAAGTTATAAATGTTGGACTAAACACAGGGAAGAACTAAATTTATCTAGGGAATGAGATAACACTAATTTTTATAGATCATTTGATATGATTAAACGTTTGAACGATAATGATGATTATATTTAGGAAATGATTATAGGTGTAAATGATGATGATGAATGTAATGAGTAAATGAAAATGATAGTTAAATATGAACTTTATGATTATCCAAAGTTGTTTCAAAAGTTAAAGAGTTTTACGAAGACTCCATTGTATGTTGACTTTATTAAACATACAACATTTACAACCATACTGAATCTATATATTGTAAAATCTGGAAAGGTATGGCATGGAACAAGTTTTACTAAACTACTTTATCCCTTTAATGATATGCTACCAGAAGATAATGAGATTTATTTTTGAACATATGATTCTAAAAAAATTCTATGTTTAAAGGCCCTGATCTATGAAAGAATACATTCTTTTCTAAATAACTACATTGTGTTTTTAAAATAGATTGATGAATATATATTTCAATCTCTAGATTAGATGCATCATATCTAATTTTCATCTCTTTGTTTAAATTGCATCATCTACACTGGATTCAATTACTTTTTCTTCATGATAATGGTATGAACCAATAGATATCAAATTTCCTTGCCCTCCCTTAGCATGATAACTAGATTCTTATTGGTTCTCAGCACCAACATGTAAAAAATTCCCTCAGGCTGTACTCTAAAAGAAACCTGTATTCCTCAAAATTCCATCTTCCAAAATTTTATTGTGATGACATGTAGTGTTAAGCTGTAGATCCTAAATATTTTTTTATTTATACAAAAATAAAGAAATTATCCTTCTATAAGGATAAAAAGACATCATTTCCTCTTCTTAGAAATAGTGATGTGTATATTGAAGCACATATCTTGGGAAATTAAACTTAATATCTCTCATCATCAAAAAAAATTATTTAAATTTTAGGATAAAGAATATTTTCTAGTTTATAAATCCTCGAAAGTATTACTAACTAAAAAAATTGACCAACACCATCTTGTCAGTCTCAAGATATTTTACAAAAAATTTTATAATCAGGTTAGAACCAAAGTGAAAAGACATAATATCCTCCAATTTATGTTATTTATTTCAAATTTATCAAAAATCAATGTGGAAAACTCCTTCATGAGGTCACTAAATTTTTTTTCTATTTCTATAGAGGAAACGTAAAATTCTATATCATTTACCCAAAACAGGATGATGTAAGTTGTATCTCTGAAACTAAACTGAACATTCCTATAGAACTCTTTTACTTTAATTTCAAACATGAAATATTTATTTTCCTCCTTAAAAAGAAATTATAAGCCTTTAAAGGCTAAATATTGTCCT
Organism: Viscum album; assembly: GCA_963277665.1. Lineage (NCBI taxonomy): Eukaryota > Viridiplantae > Streptophyta > Magnoliopsida > Santalales > Viscaceae > Viscum > Viscum album. The sequence continues at coordinate 940,453,909 of OY728150.1, forward strand.
AGAATAATATTTTTATGATATAGCCATTCAAAATCTATGACCTTTCCTTGAATAATTTTTCTATAAGGGTTTCATTGATGCTTCGTTCTGTATGGTTTTCCTTTATTTGACCTCTTGATCATTGAAACTTTTAAGAATATGAAGTTTTAAGGTTCATATTATAGTGTTTTAAGGGAATATGAGAGCTCTGTAATTTGAAAGGTTTCAAATACTGAGGGTCAAAGAGAAAGTGAGAGAGAGAGAGCGGGGGGGGGGGTTATGATAGTTTTTTTGATTCCTCTTCTGGTTTCTTGATCCAATTAGTCAATGCAATCATTAGTTATTTATTTTATTTTGAAAATACATTCTTTTTTAAAAACAAAATAATTTTTTATTTTAAACTATAGTAAATTAAAAAATAATAGCTTAAAAAATAAATAAAGAAACTAAAATTAAATAAGTACACACATTAATAATAGATTTATTGAAAATAAATATTCCTAACCATCCCTTAATAAAATCAAAACTATCAGTGGGAAGTGGTTTTGTAAAAATATCAGCAAGTTGATATTCAATTTTTACAAATTCTAAAGATATATACTTTTTCAAAACATGATATCTTAGAAAATGATTTCTTATATCTATATGCTTGGTTCTTGAGTGATTTATAGTTTTTTTTTGAAATATTTAGTTCACTTGTATTATAACATAAAATAGGTATATTATTAAAATTAAGTCCAAATTCCAGTAAGGTGTGTTTCATCCACAACACTTGTGCACATGAACTACCAATAGAAATATATTCTACCTCAGATGTTGATAGAGAAACTAAATGTAGTTTCTAACATGACTATGAAAATAAATATTTTCCTAAAAAGTGATAGGTTCCTAATGTAATTTTTATATCTAATCTACATCCTCCAAAATCAACATCTAAATATAAAAATAAATTAAAATCAGAAGTTTTTGGATAAAGTATAGATTGAAAAATATCTCCTTTTAAATATCTAAAAATTATCTTAATAGAAGTAATATGAGATGATTTTTTATTTAAATCTAGTACATGGAAAAATAGAAAACATTAGGTCTAGTCTACTAGTAGTAAAATATAGTAAACTACCAATCATACCTCTATATAACTTGTTTTCAACTAGTTTTCTAGCTTCATCCAAATCAACTTTTACATTAGTATAAATGGTACTTATATAAGTCTTAATATTTTATAATCTAAACTTTTTAAATAAATCAATAATATATTTAGTTTTATTTAAAACATTTCCATAATCCTTTTGAAAGATTTGAAATCTAAGAGAGAAATTTAATTCTCCTTTCATAATAATTTCAAAATATTTTTTCATAATATTAGAAAAATAATTATAATGATTTTAATTTATTAAACCAAAAATAACATCATCGACATAAATTTGTAATAATAGTATATTAAAACATACTATTTTCTTAAAATGAGTAAGATCTTCTAACCTTAAAGAAAATCCATTTTCCAATAAAAAATTTATTAATATTTCATACCAAGCTCTAGGTGATTATTTAAGACTATAAAGAGATTTAGTAATTTTGAAAACTGAATTTTTTTATGAGGATTTTCAAATCCTAGTGGTTGTTCAATATAAACTTCCTCCATTAAACATACATTTAAAAAATAAAATTTTATATCTATATGATATAATTTAAAATTCATATGAGATTCATAACCTATAAGGATTCTAATATATCCTAATCTAGAAATAGGTGAAAATGTTTCATCATAGTCTATTACTTCTTCCCAATCGTGTTATTTTGCTACTAATTTAGCTTTATTTCTAATTATTATTCCTTGATCATCTTGTTTATTTCTAAAAACACATTTTATTACTATTACTAGATAATTGGTTGTTCTATCAACCAATTCAAAAAATTTATTTATACTAGATTGGTTAAGTTATTATTGCATATCCATTATCCATCTTTCATCTTTTAAAGATTATTCTATAGTCTTAGGTTCTAATTATGATTGAAAGAAATAAAATTAATCTAAGTTTCCTACATTAATTATAATTCTCACTCCTATATCTATATATCCTATTACAATTTCAAGAGGATGATTCTTTAAGATTATAGATTTTCTAGGTAAGACACTTTTAGGTTCATTAGTTTCACGTTCTTCTGAACTAGACTAAATTTCATTTATTTTATTTTCATAATTAATATTATGTTATTTAAGTCCCATGTTGTTTAAAGAGTCATAAATTTCATCTTTTTTATCTTTAATTTAATCAAAAGGATCACTTTAATCAAACAACACATGAATAGACTCTTCAAAAATACTTTATTTTTTATTATATACACTATAATATTTAGAGGTAGCTGAATATCCTAAAAATGTTCCTTTATTAGCCTTTAGATCAAATTTACCTAGTTTTTTCCTTAGTATTCAAGATATACACCTTACATACAAACACTTTAAATTACTTGACTCTAGGTTTTCTATTATTTTAAATTTCATAGGGTGTCTTTTTAATAAGGGGTCTTATTAAAAATCTAAGATATAACAAGTTGTGTTTACAAATTCTGCCTAAAAATAGATAGGAAGACTATATTCATTTAACATAGTTCTTACCATCTTGAATAGTTCTTTTTATTCTTTCAAAAATTCCATTTTATTAAGGTGTTGTTGGTGCATATAAGGTGTGATTAATACCTAAGTATGAGAAAAAAGAGTTAAACTCTTGTTTTTCAAATTCTCTACAATGATCACTTCTTAAAGAAATTATTTTAAAATAATTTTCATTTTGACATTTTTAAAAAATCTTTCAAAAAAAATTAACACTTCACTTTTATGTTTTAGAAAATAAACCCATGTAAATCTTGAAAATAATAAACTAATACATAAACATATAATTTTCTAACCAAACTTTCTAATCTCACTGGTCCAAATAGATCCATGTTGGTAAGTTCAAGTGGTTTGGATGTAACAACTTTGTTAATAGATTTGAAGGATGAATTGTGTTGTCTTCCAATTTGGCATGAATTATAGAATCCTTCATTATCAAATTTATTACTAGTCTAATATAAAAATAACTGTTTCTTAGATAATATATATAAAATAAACACATTGCAATATCCAATTCTCATATGCCAAATCCAAGATTCATTTGTCTCATCAGTTAAACAATTCACTTTTTTCTTACACAACGAATTAAGATACAAGGTATAAACATTTTCCATAATCATTACTTAATTAATGATTATTAATTAGTTACTTTAAAGTTAATAATTAGTTAATTAATATTTAATCATTATTGAAGTAGTTAGAGTATAGTTAGTTAGCAGTAAATCATTAATTAATTTTTGGTTAATCACTACTTCAATATTAATTAATCCTATGTCAATCATTCCTCAATAATTATTTATCACTCATTAATCATTATTTTTCCATTCATTAATCATTCACTAATCCTTAGTTAATCATTACATAATCATTCATTAAGCATTAGTTAATCCTAAATTAATTGCGCCTTAATCATTCATAAATCACTTGTTAATCATTACTTAATTAATAGATACGAAGTAGTTACTTTATAGTTAATTATTAGTTAATTAATATCTAATCATTATATAAGTATTGGTTAATCATTATTTAGTAAATTTTTAACCATTTTTTAACCATTAGTTAATTATTATTTAAATATTAGTTAATCCTAAGTTAATTATGACTTAATCATTCTTTAATCACTCGTTAATCATTACTTAATTAACAATTATTAAGTACTTACTTATAATTAGTTATTGGTTAAATAATAGTTCATTATTATTTATTTATTAGTTCATCATTAGTTAATGATTAATTAATCATTATTTGATCTTATGTTAGTCCTAAGTTAATCATAGGCTATTCATTATCTGATCATTCTGTAATCCCAAGTTATTCATTGGTTATTCATTAATTAATCAATACTTACTTTAGCATTAGTTAATCATTAGTTATTTAATATTTAATTATTGGTGAATCATTATTTAGTTAATATTTATTCATCATATAGTTAATATTAATTACTAATTATTTCGCTAATATTTAAAAACTACTAAGTTATTCTAAATAATAATCTTCCTATAATAATAAATCTATTACTAAGACAAATTATAAATTATGTAATCAAAATTCAAAATTAAATAACAATAATTTACTTACTAATATAAACTATTATTTATTAATTATATCTAACTACCTAAAAAACTAGGTAAACAATATATTTAAAACCAACTAAAAACTAAACAACTAAATAAATAATATACTTTAAAATAAATAAGAAAAATTACCTCTAAATAATGCTTCATAAATTCCGTACTTTGAAAATTATACACTACTTTTATGCCACCAAAAAAGTCGCGCACAAGGGTGAAAACATTGGGAAATATTAGAGAGAGTGGGTGTGGAATTTAGAGATAGGTAGGATGAATTGAGTGAGGGTAAGGGGGAGGGTTTAGTGACTTTTTATAGGGGGCTAGGGAAAATACGTTATCAATGAAAATTTCTTTCGCCTTAATTTAGGCGAAAGGTGTTGTCACACAAAATGCCTTCCACCAAAATTAAGGTGAAAGGAATTTTTCACATTAATTCATTTTCCATGTAATATATTTGGGTCGATTAAAGGAAAAGGAGGCATCACCCTTAATGCCTTTCAAATTAAACCAAAGGCGTTCAGGCCGAAGCCACCTTTCTTTCTTACTTTTAAAAAATTAAACTAAGATAAATTTAATAATTAAAAAAAAAACATATATTAAAAAAACTCCAAGGGATACATTACATATTCTTCTTGAGATATTTTACATGATTCAGGGAGAGATGACTCCAACAATAGTGCAAGATAATCCAAGAGTGATGACTTGTCTCCACTATACACACACGTTAACCCTAGAGTGAAATTACTATAGGATAAAATTATCCTAATTTTTTAAGAGGTTGTCTACCAGGTTAAAATTATCCTTTTATATCCTAAGGGTGAAATTAATAAAATTTTATCATGAGATCGTTGAACTCTGAACCCTAATTTCATACCATTACAAGGATTCTTCAACAAATAAGGAAAAAAATAAAAATAATATAATATAAAAAATATTGAATTTTTTTATACACTTCATTAGTAGGAACTATTAACTTAATATTATTCTATGAATATCTAGAAGGAATTTAAAACCAGAAATGAACAGTAAGTCAATGTTCTTAAAGAATGAAACAACTGGGAAGAAATTGAAAAATTAAAGGATTGTTTTATTTTTACAAATTAAAATTTGAATAAAATTTCAAAATAAATAATTAAATATATTATCATAAATAAACACTGAATAAAATTTCAAACATTAAAGACATTAAAAATATTATTATACATAAAAATAAAAATCATTTTTTAAAATATGGTAAATTTAATTTATTGACGTTACATTTTTATGAATGTTAAAATGATTTATGATGTTTACAAATAATATCTAATAAAAATATTGTCAACCCATTTTTTACATTCATAAAATAAAATATTTTTATTTCAATTTATGAAGTTTTTTGAAACCAAAACAAACCATCCTTCATTAAGAAATAAAATCTTTATGTACAAAGTACTTATCCTCAAAAGGCACACACCCAAAATAAACCTTCAAACTTGATTCACATTTGAAATGCACAATGTGGTGAGACACCAAATTTTTTCCCTTCTAAAAAAGGTGAAATAAAAATTATGAAAATCAAAAGAAACACACTAGGTCTCATCCAAAAGAAGACCCAAAAAAGTTGTGACTGTAGGATAAGCATTGACCAAATGGATAACATAAAGACAATCTCACTCCAAAATAACATTCTCCTTGCCTCATACCCTCGCAAAATGCAAACCAACAATAAGGGAAACATCTTAAATAATATATGGGCACCACTTATAAGAAAATGAATGATGGAGAGATGAGAAAATAATGTCATTTTCATCATGAAACTCAATACAAACACCCTCCTGAGAACCTTCAAAAACTACTGCATCCACATTAATCTTAACAGAGTTGGCTGGAGGAAATGACCAGGAAACTGTATATACCGAAGCCTAAATAAAATTTCCAACAATCACATGAATATTTCACACTCGTAACATGTTATGATAACATTGAAGTTGTACTTTTTTGAAGAACCACTTATTATTAAAAACGCACTTGTTCTTATGCTTCCAAATGAACCAATAGATTCAATATAATTCCTAAACACTGGTGGAATCAAGGGAACTAAAACACCTACTAAAAATATAAACCGCATAAGTTCCAACATCTATCACTAGAAGAAAATAATTCCCCCACTTCTCTCAGATGAGAAACACATAAGGGAAGAAAAAATGGAATGCTTTTTGCACTCTAGGTAAGTCAAAAAAAGTGGTCAGACATCATCAATATCAATATGACTTCTTCTTAATACTTCTTTAACTAGAAGCACATTTACCATAAATCTTAAACAAAATCTTTAATTTTTGGCAACAAATTGGCTGACCAAATCTTTATCCAATTTGTTTTTGAACTGCGCACCTATCTCCACATGGCTAACTAATAGGTAGATTTAACAAAATAGACACCATCCTAAGTAAGATTACAAAAAATCCCATAACCCACTCCCCATTTAAATACTATATTCAAAATGAATTTTTTTTGTTTGATCGATCAAAAAATAAATCTTATCAAGACACAAACCAGAAAATTCATCTGTAATAATATCTTAAACCACACCATCCTCTAACCCAGAAAGAGAATTCTAAGCAACAAAACCATCATCAGTACCCCACAACAAAAGGTATTTCTAGTTTTTGAAAGACAACCCATCTAAAATACTTCAGTAGACACCATCCATAATAAGAAAATTTTCTCCCCAATTGCTATACCAAGAGAAATTTGGGTTTATACCAAGAGTGTAACACCTCGAGTTTTTATAAAATAAATTTTTTTTGAATAAATTAAATTTATTTGATAGGTTGCATTGCAAGCTACACCAAGTTATACTTTCTTTATACGCAAAACCAAGTTAAGATTATGCTACATGTAATAATTAGATTATATTTCAGTACACGTAAATCTATATTTGGATTTCATTACACAGAATATTGAGTTCCTTAGATAGCTTGCGTTACATACAAGGCTGAGTTTTACCAAACTACAATATACTATTAATAATATTATTAAAATATTATTATAGTTATCACTTTTCTATTAGAATGGAATATATGAATAATATTAAATAAATTTTGAAATTATGGTTTATACATGTTTATAAAATGAATTATTTGTTTATCAATTAATTATAAATTAAAATAAAAATCAATTGAATATAAAAGATGTGTTTTTATGAAAAACTATTTTTATGGCCACAAAGGCATTTTATCTTAATAAATTAGAATAACCACTATTAGTGAGAGTTATTAATGAAATTTATATATTATATATTCAACTAATATTTTTTTTCATTCGTTCAATAAGTTTGATAGGCATAAAATAAAAAAAAAATCAAATTTTAGGCATAAAAAACTGTATTTTTTTAAAAGAGAGTTTTACCGCCTTTTAATGGAAGATTTATTTTAAAACAAAATTTTTAAAATTTTATAATGTCTATTTGAAAAAATAAATTTTATTTTTGAAATCTAAATATCAAAATTTAATTTGGGTAAATTTTTGGTACTTTTATAAGAAGTATCATTTTTTGATGAATTCTAAAAAACACCAAATTTTAATTGAAAACTATAATTTTCATCTAACGTATTTATATAGTTAAAGTATATTTTAAATTGGTTTTTAAATATATTTAGATCAATCATACATCTGTTAATATAATTTATTTTATTATAATAATTTTCACATTGAAATTGGATATAAAAAAAATTCAAACTTTTGAACATTTTCACTTTAAAAACTTGTGGTCTCGTCTCGTCAGCAGGATTAATTTTAAACTAAATTTTACCACCTATGTCTTTGTAATTTGAAAAAATGGACTCCATATTTAGAATTAGAATAATTTATAGTTTTTGGTAAGGTAAACTTAGTTTTAGACCAAAAATATTAGTGAAAGTAATTAAAATTAATTACAACGATTAAGGTAAAAACAAGTTTACTTAGTGGTTAAACTTTAACTTAAGGGGCCAAATATTCTAGACACATGTCCAAAAGACATTTTTGGCCATATTTAGACCATATCCTCCCTTAGATTAAAAATTGACCATTATTGGAGTAACATGACGTAAGGGAGACATCTCAATAGTGTTTACCTTTTTATATTTACAAGAATGTCACTCTTCCTCCAATATAAAAGGGCTCACCCCACTCACTCATTCAAACCTCTAAACCCCTTTGGATCATTCAAACTCTATCCAAATAATCTCCCAACTTCTCTCCTCTCAACCTATAAGGCTCACTTTGGTCATAAAGCAAACAAATGAAAACCTTTGGTGCCATTATGGGAAAAAGCAGTATTTGCGGAGAGGAAGGGTCGCGTCACAAATAGTCTATCAGGAGCTACTATTTGCGACAGGGCCCTATTTTCATTGAAAAAATTACGTTGTAAGAAATTATTTGCGACGAGAATACATATCTCATAACAAAAGGCTTTGGCGCGCGGTGCATGACAAACCGCGAGAAGCGTATATGCGATGGGTGGTTACACCCGACACAAATAGTATCCTGAGTTTTTAGTATTTCCGATACGAGGTTTCTCCCATCGCAAATACTATCTCGTGGTTTTTAGTATTTGCAACAGGATTTTACTCCCATCATAAATAGTATGTCGGTAGGAAATTATTTGTGATGAGACTCATCGTAAATATCTTTTTAACCACCGCCCCTAATTAATAGGGGGTTAGCATTTGCGACGGGATTCCCGACACAAATATCCTCGTCGCAAAATGATCAAACCTATATGTATCCCCATTCGATTTTTTTCATTTCGCTATTCTCCCAACTCCTCTCACTTTCTCTGCTCTCATATTTTTCTCTTTAGTTTTTAAAAGTATTAAATTTTACAGCGGAGTAATTTTTGAGGTTGCATCCAGCGAAGGATTCAGTTTTATGATATTTATTTGTTGCATTTATTTTTTAGTTAATTCATTTTATTTTATATTAGTGATAATTATTATTAATTAACGGTAATTAAATTAAATTAGAATTTGATATTTTTATTTTGCATTATTTATTTTTACAAATTCGATGTTTCATTAAGATTTAATGTTTTTATTTAAAAGTAAATAGTATTAATTTGTAACAATTTGGTTCAATTATCATTAATTAAAAATAATTACGTGTAATTATTATTAATTACTAGGGATTAGTATTAATTAGTAGTAATTAGTATTAATCAGTAGTAAATAGTAGTAATTAGTATTTATTAGTAGTAATTAGTAGTAATGAGTAGTAATGAGTAGTAATTAGTAATAATTAGTAATAATTAATAATAATTGGTAATAATTAGTAATAATTATTAATAATTAGTAATAAATAGTAATAAATAGTAATAATTAGTAATGAATAGTAATTAATAGTAATAAATAGTAATAAATAGTAATAAATTGTAATAAATAAGAATAATTAGCAATAATTAGTAGTAATTAGTAATAATTAGTAATAAATAGTAATAATTAGTAATAATTAGCAGTAAATAGTAATAAAAAGTAATAATTGGTAAAAATAGTAATAATTAGGAATAATTAGAAATAATTAGTAATAAATAGAAAATAATTAGTAATAAATAGTAATAATTAGTAATAAATGGGAATAATTAGGAATAATTAGTAATAAATAGTAATAAATAGTAATAATTAGTAATAAGTAGTAATAAATAGCTGTAATTAGGAATAATTAGCGGTAATTAGGAATAATTAGCAGTAATTAGCGGTAAATAGTAAGAAATAGTAATAAATTACAATAAATTGTAATAAATTTTAATAAATTGTAATAAATTGCAATAAATAGTAATAATTAGCGGTAATTAGCGGTAATTAGCAGTTAATAGTGGTAAATAGTGGTAATTAGCACCAATTAGTAATAATTAGTAATAATTAGTAACAATTAGTAATAAATAGTAATAATTAGGAATAATTTGGAATAATTAGTAATAAATAAGAATAATTAGTAATAAATAGAAATAATTAGTAATAAATAGGAATAAATAGTTGTAATTAGCGGTAATTATGAATAATTAGCGGTAATTAGCGATAATTAGCAGTAATTAGCAGTAATTAGTAACAAATAATAATAAATAGTAACAAATAGTATTAAATAGTAATAATTAGTAATTATTAGTGATAAATAGTAATAAATAGTAATAAATAATAATAATTAGTGATAATTAGTAATAAATAGTAATAAACAATAACAAATAGTAATAAATAGTAATAATTAGTAATAAATAGTAACAAATAGTAATAAATAGTAATAATTGTCAATAATTAAGAATAATTATGAATAATTAAGAACAATTAGGAATAATTAGTAATAATTATTAATAATTCACAATAATTAACACTAAATTGGAATAAATAAGACTAATTAGGAATAATTAGTAACAATTAGCGCTAAATAGAAACAATTAGCACTAAATAGAAATAAATAGGACTAATTAGGAATAATTAGTAAAAATAAGCGGTAATTAGTAAAAATTAGTAGTAATTAGTAAAAATTAGGAATAATTAGTAATAACTGGAATAATTAGTAATAAATAGGAATAAATAGAAGTAATAAGTAAAAATTAGTAAAATTTGGGAATAATTAATAATAAATAGGAATAATTATTTATAAATACAAATAAATAACGATAATTAGCGATAATTAGGAATAATTAGTGGTAATTGGGAATAATTAGCAGTAATTAACGGTAATTAATGATAATTAGCAATAAATAGCAATAAATAGTAATAAATAGTAATTGATTGTAATAAATAGTAATAAATAGTAATAAATCATTATAAATCGTAATAAATCGTAATAAATTGTAATAAATTGTTATAAATTGTAATAAATTGTAATAAATAGTAATAAATTATAACAAATTGTAATAAATAGTAATAATTAGTGACAATTAGTGGTAATTAGCAGTAAATAATGGTGGTAAATAGTGGTAAATAGTGGTAATTAGTAATAATTAGTAATAATTATCAATAATTAGTAATAATTATTAATAAATAGTAATAAATAGTAATAATTAGTGATAAATAGTAATAATTGGGAATAATTAAGAATAATTAGTAATAAATAGGAATAATTAGTAGTAAATAAGAATAATTAGTAATAAATAGGAATAAATAACAGTAATTATTGATAATTAGTAATAAATAGTAATAAATAGTAATAAATAGTAATAAATAGGAATAATTAGTAATAATTAGCACAAAATTGGAATAAATAGGACTAATTATGAATAATTAGTAAAAATTAGCGGTAATTATCAGTAATTAGTAAAAATTAGCGGTAATTAGTAAAAAATTGTTATAAACTAATAAAAATTAGTAATAATAAATGGTAATATGTTGTAATTAGTAGTAAGTAGCATTAATTAGTAAAAATTAGCATTAATTAGTAAAAATTATCGATAATTAGTATTAATTAGGAAAAATTAGTGGTAATTAGTAAAAAATTATTATAAACTAATAAAAATTAGTAATAATAAGTGATAATTATCTTTAATGAGTAATAATTTTTAAAAATTGTGGTAAATCACTATAATTATAATATAATTTTGGTAACTATTAAAAATTAATGCTAAATCACTATAATTATTAAAAATAATTATTAATTAGTGGTACTTAGTAATACTTAGTATTTTTTATTATAAATTACTAGATAATTGAAAATGAAGTATGTCATCAATTTTTAGGTAATGAGTAATAAATTTTTTGAATATGTTTGGTATAAATTGGTGCAATGATAAATTTGGAAATGGTTGTCATAAATTGGTTTTATCAACTTGATCATTGTAAAATCTATGATTTATACCTATTTAGTAAATCATAAAATTTTCAAATTTGGATCAACTTTTTCTTATATTAAATTAATCATAAACAATTAATTTATTTTATACTTTTTAGAGTAATATAGAGCAAGGAAGTTGAAAATAGTATTTATTACATGATCATGATTAGATAAATCATCACAAGAATCCAAATAGTTCTGGTATAAATCCTATATATATTGAGGGTGTTTAATCTTTTTTATCATTTGCATCACCAAAAACAGAAGTTTTTTTAAAAGGGATAATTAAGTGTCCATGTATGAAATTTGATCTGAGGCAGTTTCACACATTTGGAAACGTTTGGCATCATCTATTATTATTTGGTTTTCAAAATAATTATATTTGTTTGGTATCAACATGGTGAATGCAATTACATAGAAGATATTAATAATTTGGTTCCAGATTCATAATAGTTTCAAAATTTAGTTCATGATGTGGCTGGTCTATATTTTCAAAAAACCGAAACTTAGGATGATATTGATTCAACTCCAGAGTTGGAACCATCCCAATTTTATGAGTTGTTGAATTTTATTGAGGAATCCTTATATCATTGTTGCAAGATAAGAAAATTTTAAGCGGTTGAAAAATTTGTGGCTATTAAATCAGATAATGGAATGTCAAATAGTTGTTTTGATTAGATATTCTCTTTTGTTAAATAACTTTTACCTGAAGGAAATTTGTTGCTTACAAATATCTATGAGAGAAAGAGGCTTGTTTGTAATTTGGGTCTCGATTATCAGAAGATTCATGCATGTTAAAATGATTGCATCTTATATTATGCTAAAAATTATTCGTTCATTAGTTGTCCTACATGTGGAAAATCAAGGTACATAGAGGCTCAATTAGGGAAGTCTTGATTTTTTCCTATAAAACAATTGAGGTATTACTGCATGGGCCATAATGAGGGAAATGTTGACAATGAAATGAGTAATAAATTATCAATTTTTAATCAACCTAAACTTATATTTGGTGGAGTCAATGAACGATGGATTTCAAATTATGAACATTATATGACTTATACTTATGTTCTGCTCAACTATGAAGTAATGACACCATTTTTACTATGAGTTATCTTATCACTTATTCTATAATATTTTCAACATTAAATTAATATTATTTTATTTGTAGATTATATGATAATCATATCAAGAAGTAGTTTCTACAAATTATAATAACTACTCTTGAAGAACGTCAGCAAAATAAATTTTCCTACTGGTTTCAAAAACCGGTAAAATAAATTGTTTATGGTTTAGCATATAAAATCAATTTATTACTTTCCATATTTATAATTATTTTAAAAAAAATTAGGTATCTCAAAATGTTGATAAAATTGATAGTCGATTGTGTGTATCGAGTAACCCCCATCCAAAATGGTTAAATCTTATAATGCATATGTGGTGAATGGTTTTCGATTTCATACACTTTCATATGGGGAATCAAAAAACAATGAATAGTGGTGTTTTTTAGAGGATATCATCATAGAGAAAGTGAAGTTGACTTTTATGATATGCTGTAAGAAATAATTGAACTATTTTATCTGAGATAGAATTACATGATGATGTTTAAATGTCAGTGGTTGGATACTGAGAGAGGATTGTGTGTTCATACACTCTATGAAACCATTGATATTAAATACAAAATCCTTCTTGTAGTAAATGAACCATTTTTATTGGCGCATCAGTCACATCAAATTTATTATTCAAATTATTGTGCTACTTTAAGAGAGTTAAGTGATTGGTGGAGTATAATAAAAATGATGTCCTGGGAAAATCAGTTTATTCAAAATGAATGTGGTTCTATTGAAGTGCAAGGAATTGAATTTTTTTCAATAGACTACTCAATATCCATCTTTTCCATGAAGAGACATGAATATCGATGATGACACCCCTCAATTAAGGTTCAATGGTTAAAATGATGTTATTGATGTGAAAAATGAGTTTGAAATGAAAAGCTATGATGAAACTAAAACTCTTATAGAAATTTATGATACTGAGGAGGAATATGAAGACATTAAAACCTTCATATACTAAGATAAGGATTAAGATGAAGATTGACATAGTTAAATGTTGGTTATAATCATATATAATATATATCTATATATAATAGTTGTTTTCAACTATTTACTAATAGTCATTTAATGTTTCAGATGGACTTATATATGTTTCGTGAGTTGGATGAGTCCGATCTACCTAGTAATGTGCATGATATTGGGTCATCTGACCCTCAGACTATTGGAGGTTTAGTGACACCTCAGAGAAGTCGTGGTATTTCGAGATTGATGATTCCTGACCCTATCCCTGAGCGATGTCCATGTATTAATTTTAATCTATGCATACAGAGGTATGTAAAATTGTGAATTTTAATTATTTTTCATTAATTTTCATTAATTTATTTATATACTAATTGTTTGATTATTTTTTCTCTTTTTCACAGCTTTTTGAATATAACAGTTGGATAGGGAAGTGATATTTTTTAGAATTATTTTTCTAGAGCATGGATTACATGAGATCATATTACCGCTGATGTTTAACACCACATGTTCGATCATTTGATGGTACACAAATAGATAATATTTTTTTTTGAAATTTATTTAATTAATAACTTGATATTATTAATTATTTGTATGGTTTGTAGTATCTCATTGATGATAGAATGTAGGAATCTATCTATGCGGCATGGGAGGGTTGTATGCCTGAACGCTGCTGATAATTTTTTCACAATCTAAAGAGGAAAGAAATACGAAAAGTGGGAGTCATAGAATTTGATCATTCATGTTGCGGCCACCAACCAGATTACATCTCATCTCATGTTTGGGATAGATTATGTTCATATAGGATGGGAGATACTTTTCATATGGGTGCATCATTAGGTCAATATAACCGGGGGAGATAGGAGGTGACACTTTGAGCTCATAGTCGTACATTCAATATGTATCGAAAATATTTGGTAAGTACTTTTTTTAATAATTTATATAACTTTAAAAGTAAATTTTTTATTTTATACTCATATAGGCAGTCTAACAACCCAATATTATGGAGTTCGATTTTTATAAGAGGATTTACAATGATTATATCAGTGGAGAAATTAGAGGTGATCACCAACATCATATTGTGGCCAGCATAATTTATTTTTGAGTTCCAAAATTACCTATAAATAATATTTTAACTATTTTAATTTTAAATTTCAGTTGAAGGATTCATAGGAGGTCACGACGTCTCATATACATACTGAGAGTCAGACTGAGACCGAGGATCAAACCTCAAGTGCAACAGGATTTGATGATTATGTATGGATGCATGTGACATAGTATGCCTTTGAGAAAGGTTGAATTGTTGGCATCAGTTCTCAATTGATTCTTGAAATTTATTATGGTACCATTGTGATGTTTTCATGAAACTCAAAAGGAGATCGTAGAGATTCATCATTGTGATGACCCGAACCCGGATGCCACTTAATGGGTGCCCCAAGCCCGATGGGCCACCTGGACTCAAGTGCATCTTCCCAAACACTAGAGGATAGCGACTATTAGCAAGGGCCTAGGGTATGTCTATGGGAATAATATTCCCTCATTAGCAGATTATAGCACAGCAGAAGAAAAATAATGAATAGGAAACAATGGAAACAATATAAGTAAAGAGAAAAAGAAAACTGATGTAATAGATAAATGAGAATAATAATAATAACTATATCAAATAGATTAATGATGATGTAATTTATTGTCATTAGAGAACAAGAAAACATGGATACAAGATAGATGTCATAAAATGTTCCACAAGTTAAAAGAAAACAAAGGCTACTCCAAGCATCCCGAGATCCTACTTGGTCATCTACTATCAAAATCCATCCTATCAGCACACAATCAAGTGTTGGAAGATGTATGCTTCCCTTTGTCAATACCTACAACCATGTAATCTACTCCGGGTACCAAACAATGCCCGGAGAGGTTGTGAGGTAAATCTCAATGGGCCACCACCAATGGTGTCTATAACATCTATCCCACGTAATGGAATATAGCAGTGTGTATGCATGAATAAATAAAGTAAAATAAGCAATACAATATAACTAAATACCAAAGTACCTGCTTCATCCATCAGCTAGTGTCTGAACATATAACCAGTTCATTAATTAAGCAATTACTACTACATGTTAATAGGTCACCTGAGGCATATTCAACACTGACATCACCTCATGATAGTATAAGTAGTGAAGGTCCCAAGACATAACAATACAACCTAAAAATGATATCCAATGAGGGATTTCTAGGGTAAAAACCAAGGTAACATAAACTCATAGAAAGATAACTCAGTTGTATTTAAGTCTAGATAAGGGGTAAGAGTGTAATCCAAGGAGCGTAATCCAAGGAATTCCACAATGAGGCACCTACTGAGTCCAAGGTGATCGACCAAGGTAAAACGGGGCTAAGAAAAGACATAGCCCTATGGGCTTTCACCATGGAACCTACTAGTCAATGTTGGATCCAAGGAGTGTATCCGAGGTATCCTGTAATAATGAAAGGAACCCAATGGTAGTATACTAGGCATCCAAGGAATAGAAAAGAACTATAGTCTAGGTGGGTATCAACCTAAGAAAATAGTATCCTTAAATCGGAATGGGGTTCCTGAGACCCAAGGTATTCTCCTCTCAAAATCCAAGGTGAGCACAAGTCAGTTCATTTCTATTTGATATTGTAATAATGTAATAATTCATTTGGTTCAAGTCTTTCCTTCCATTATTGTGGATAGGTCAAGTAGAGTTGAAACCATTTATTTATTGTTCCAAGCCTTATCTTCCATTAGTGTGGATAGTCCAAGTAGTATTTCAACCATTTAATTAAGTCTTAGTTAACCATTAAAGAATATTAAATTATTGAGGTTTAATCTGTTACCTTCCATCAACATGGAAAGGGGTGATACATACTTGTAACCTTTATTCAATCTCTTTTAATAGGGCCAAGTTATATACATAGTATACTTATCATTCCTCATTTCACATTTAATAATCATTTTAAAGCACTTACCTTAGGCGGGTCAAGTGGTGAGCATACATGGTACATGCCATTATATAATTCTCATTAACAACAAGTCATTTACTATTGAAGGCTCACCTTTAGGAAGGTTAAGAAAAGGAACACCCGAATGGTGGCTCAAACGTACTGAAACACTAAAAACCCAATTATGGAATAACCTTCGACATGAGGCAGATTGAGTTGTGGGTGTAACCACTAACAACTAATCACATATTTGTAAAGAGCATAACCATACAATTCTAACAAGTATAATCATGGAATTTAAATTTAAGAAACAGTTCCCAATGAAACTAGTGGGACCCACATGAACATTTCAAAAACAAAGAACTTTAGGGATGAGTTATAGACCACCCAACTTAGGGTTGTATGATCCTTATCCTCTGGTATCAGCTCTTGATTTTCCTCGATTCAGAGTTGTTATAAGAAAAGGTAAAGAATGCTCTCATGGTGATATCTAGGTCGAGAGTGAAAGAGAAGAATAATGTATAAAGGGTAATCGAGTACTTACCATTGTACATCCAATTTGATGAACGGAAGCTCGATCAGATACTGGATGAAGGATATCTCTTGATTCCAAGATTTGGCCTTCACAAAGCTCCAAAATGAGAAAAAATTAGGTAAATATCGTATAAACTCATATTAGGGAGCAAGGGGTTGGCTTAATAGATCATTAAGGGCGTTTTGGACATTTTACACAAGTTTTAAGCCTTCACACAGTTAGTCCGCATGGTTTTTCAAACCACGCACAAACCGTGCGAGATGGTTCTGCCCGAAAAGTCTTCCTCCACATGGTTTGATCAAATCGTGTGCCACCCATGAACGGTTATGTGGAAAAAAGGGGTGTTCTCATGGTTTGTCTGCACGGACATGTGCCAACCATGCAAGGTTCCACTGTCCGAAAAAACACCATCCGCACGGTTTGGAAAACCATGCGGAAACCTTGCATGGTTTACTCTAAACTGTGCGCAGAGTCTGTTTTCTCCAGAAAGATGGGTTTCACACTCTGAACAATCCCCAGACACCCTTAGAACCTTTACTAACTCATTAGGCATCCATATTAGGTCCAAAGTAAATATTTAGAATGAAAATCAAAAGATCCATAGCTAAGTAAAAAACCAGGTTCTTACAGTCTTCCCCCTTAAAAGAACATGCCCCTGAGTTCTCCTTCCAATGGTAAGGAAACAATGTCTGAGAACAACTCTGGCCACTGAGCATGTACACTGGCTTCCCTCTCCCAAATATCATCTTGTACTCGGTTGTGCTACCATATCACCCGTACAAGAGGGACATACTTTCCTCAGAGAACCTTCGTGCTTAAATCAACGATGCATACTGGATATTCCTCAAAAGTAACATCGGTATCTAACTCAACTTCCTCATGATCAAAGGTATGAGATGGGTCATTATGGTATTGGAGAAGCTATGATACATGAAAGATGTCGGGCATGGCACAATACCTCTTAGGTAGTAACAACCAATAAGATACCGGCCTAAACCTCTATAGAATTTCAAATGGCCCGATGTAACGGGGCGAAAACTTTCCCTGCTTCTGTAACCATCTATACCCAAACATGGGTCATACCTGAAGAAAAACATGATCCCCAACCTCAAACTCAAGAGTTCATTGATGGAAACTGGCATAAGATTTATGTCTAGACTAATCCGTAGTCATACGCTTCCTGATCAGCTGGACCTATTCTGAAGTCTCTTGAATGACCCATGTTTTCCTAAAAAATATTATTATAAGCAAAATTGAAGAGAGGGATATGCTTCTCCCAAGAACCGCTGAAATCAAGGATGCATGCTCGGAGCATATCCTCCAAAACCTGTATTGTCCATTTTGATTGTCCATCGGTCTGAGGGTGAAAATCTGTTCTTATAAGCACCTGAGTTCCCATAGCTTTCCGCAAACCCTTCCAGAACCGTGAAGTGAAACAATCATCCCAATCTGAAACGATAGTACACGGAACTCCATGTAGTCATATGATCTCATGGACATACAGTCTTCCCAACTCATTAGCTGAAAATTTCTCCCAAATAGGAATGAAGTGGGATGATTTAGTTAGTCTGTCAATGACTACCCAGATAGCATCATACCCCTCAACGACCTAGTTAAGCCGACTACAAAATCCATAGCAACATCTTCCTATTTCTATTCCGAGATTGGATGTGGCTGTAACAAGCCTACAGGTCTCTGGTGATCCACCTTCACCTGCTAATAGGTGGAACACCTAGTGATGAAGCCTGAAATACAATGTTTCATCCCAGGCCACCAATATTGGCATCGCATATCTTGAAACATCTTTGAGATTCCTAGATGAACTGCCCACTGAGAAGCGTGGGTCTCTTTCATCAACTCCTCTCTCACATCTACCGGAACCCAGATACATCTACATAGATGGATGCCATTGTCTCTATCTACAAACAAATCTAGAGGTGGGTTGTCTCTTGATATACTCTCAAGGAGAAACAAACCTTAAATATCTTAAAACTGCCTACTCTTCACCTTCTCAAGGAGGGAAGAGTTAACTATTAAGGCTGAGAGGTTAGACTGCTTGTGACTGTCATGAAACTCTAGATGAAGCTCATAAAAGAGGTCCATTAACTTCTATTCATCACTGGCTTCTTGTACGTCATGTGTTTGAGTTTTCTGACTCAATGCATCAGCGACCACGTTGCCCTTCCTAGGCATATAGTCAAACTCAAAATCAAAGGATTGTAGATACTTGACCCATATTCACTATTAGAGGTTCAAGTCATGCTGAGAAAAGATATACATGAGGATTTTTTGATCTGTATACACCACAAAGCACTCACCCAACAAATAGTGTCTCCAGCAACGTAAGGCATAAACAACTGTTGCTAGCTCGAGGTCGTGCGTCAAGTAATTTCTCTCGTGAGGCCTCAACTGCCGAGATTCATACACAATGAATTTTTCTTCCTGCATCAATACTACTCCTAGTCCAATGACCGATGCATTACATAAGACAATAAAACCCTTACCTGGTTCTAGAAGAATCAGAATCAGTGTTGAGACATGCCTCCCTTTCAGATCCTGAAAGGCTTTCTCATATTATTCTGACCACGAGAACTTAACACACTTCTTTTTAAGCCCGATAAGAGGTGAATCAAGATGTGAGAAATACTGTATGAATCACCTCTAATATCCAGCGAGCCCTAAGAAGATCCTGATATCAAACATGTTCTTGGGATGCTCTCAAGAAACTACAACACTAACCTTTTTAGGGTGAATAGATACTCTTGATTCTAAAATAATATGTCCCAATAAGTGGACTTTTTTTATCCAGAATTCACATTTAGCAAGCTTGGAATAAATTTGATTCTCTCTCAGTGTAATCAGAATGATATCAAGATATTTGGCATGGTCATTATGAGTTCACAAATACACCAAGATTTCATCCACAAAGACCATGAAAACAGAGTCCAAATAGGGATGGAAAACCCTATTCATCAAAGCCATGAAAATGGAAGGAGAATTCGTAAGACCAAATTACATAACAAGATACTCATACAGACCATACCTGCTATGGAAAGTTGTATGAGGTATGTTTGATGTTTTGACTCACACCTAATGATTACCCGATCTCAGGTCGATCTTAGAGAAAACCTTTTCTCCTCAGAGCTGGTCAAAGATATTATCTATTTGAGTAAGTGGATACCAGTTCTTGACTATAAGATGGTTCAACCTTCTGTAATTCACACATAGATGTAAGGTTCCATCCCCCTTCTTGGCAAAAAGCATGGGTGAACCCCGAGAAAATGTACTAGTCCGTATAAAGACTTTATCCTATAAGTCCTCTATCTACTACTTGAGCTCCTGAAGTTCAGTAGGTTCCATCCTATATGAAGGAATGGACACTGGAACTGCTCCCAGAACAAGTTAAATTGTAAACTCTACCTCTCTCTTAGGAGGTAATCCAGAAAAGTCATCAGGAATGACATCCTTGAAATGATCAACCACTGGAGGGAAATAAGTTTGAAGCAAACCCTGATCCTCTATGAAAATATTTTCAATTTGAGTGGTCACTTCACCTATCCCTTGATGATTTGGTCCAACTCTCCTAGCCTGGAAATCCCACTCACCTTTGAAAAGATTACTGCTACCATCTGGTGAGGTAAAATAAACCTTGTGGTGATAATAATCTACAAAGGAATGATAGTGGACTAACCAGTCTATCCTAAGAATGAGATTGAAGCCCGTTATCTTGAGAACAATGAGATTCCACATGAAGGGGTAATTGCCTACCTTTAGGGGACAGTCCCAACACTGTCGTATTCCCACTTTCTATATTCCCAATGGTGTATCGAGGTTCATTACACCATAGTGATATTGTATCTCTAATCCAAGACTTTCCATGATAGTTACAGAAATAAAAGAGTTTGAAGCACCTGTATCAAAAAAAAGCATAGACAATAGTAGATGCTACTAGAATAGTACCTCTTACTATAGATGGTCCCACAAAATGATCCTCAGGTATAGGTTGTAAGTAATGCAACTGACCTGGTCCATAGACCTATGCAAAATATGGACTACCACCATCATGACTACTCTTTTGGAACTGTTGGTGATCAGGGATCAGACTATGATGGCCACAACCTCCTCCAAGGCCAGACCTACCAGTGCTACTCCAACTCCCCACCTGATGCAGCATAAAATAACTCACTTCTATAGGTGGATCTAAAGCTGATCCTTTTCCACTCGAAGCTTTTGGAAAGGTCCAACAAAAATGTTGAATATGACCCATACGATCACAAGGCTGACACTCCATTGGGTCTCTATCACATTGGGGATTCTTATTCCATATTTTTCCACACTAATGTCACACTACAAAGCTATCAAACTGAATACTCTGGCTACCACTGCCCTGAAGAAAAGCCTCAAGGGAATGTTTCCTACCACCGGAAGAACTACTAGCCTGATGCAACACTGATCCTTTAAACCCAGTACCCACTCTATCCCTTAGGTTATCCTCAGTGATAAGGGCCTGATAAACTATTGTAGATAAGGTAGGAAGGAAAAATACATTCTGATACAACTAATTTGTGTATACATTTCCATATATTTTATTGAAAATAAGAACATGTTTTTAGAAAATTCCTACTGCTTAGTGGACAAATACTTTGATTTTGGTGATCTTGTTCATTTTCAGGTGTTTTTTGGCCAAACAAATAAACTAGGAGAACTCTGAGAAAATTTACCAACTACACGGAATGCACATACCTACATGCCATGTACATTCAGACTCAGACACGGATCGGACGAACGAGTATGCGCCAAAGTCTCCAGAACAGAGACAACACACCGTGTGGGTTATATACCTACACACCATGTACAGTCTTATAGATGTGGTTAGTGGCATTTTTCAAAGACTACATTATGTGTGTTGATGCACCACATGCCGTGTACCCTCTACCGACAGGTCTTCAATGCCACGAAAGTCAAGGGAGGCATAGCTGGCCACCTACTAGAGAAAAACTGCAATAAAACTGCATTAACAAAACTACATGGCATGCACTTTTCATACATTTTTTGTACTTTTGTTTCCTATAAATAAAGGTTTTGGCCTCTGGTTTTAGAGATTCAATATTTAATATTCGAAGGAGGGACGTTCTGCTACCCTGCTTTCATGCTACCATTGTTCCACTACTCTGCCATTCTACCATTCTACCAAAGAAATCACCTCTCCTTGAAGTTTATACGATGAACACATCAGGTATCAAGGGTTATGTTTTCATATTTTCTTCCATGTGTAACTAAACACCCCATGTGTTGGGGCTGTGGATGATGAAAGAGTGTTGTAATTTGGATTAATTGTTATGTTTGTGTTTTTTCTATTTAATTCTTCTTATTCTTCTTCAATCATTTCTTTTTATCACTGAAAATTATGATCCAGATCAAGGGAAGAATTCTCAGGGACTCAAAGGAAGAATAATGAAGAATACCTTCATGATCATTGGAAGTATTCATCGACTTACAAATGGATTGATCTAAAGAAAGAATTGTGAAACACTGACTACCAGACCAAGGAGTTAGTTTTTGTAGTTCCATACATAGTTTACCGGACCAAGGGAACCTTGTCACAATTGAAACCCATAGTGTTTGGTTGTTATGAACAACACAATGTAATAAAAAGTTCGTATAACCTCTATAATCACCACATTCCCAACACGCTCCTTTTTCTATCAACCACATTAAAAACCACTTTTGATTTCTTTACCTTTAAAAGTTAATATTTAATTTAGTAATAAAAATGGTTGTCATAATCAAAAACAAAAATCCCACTCTAAATTCATCTTCCTTCACTAAGTTAATTCCAAAATCAATCAAATTCACGCACTCACCAGTTCCCTATGGATCGAACCTTCACTTACACTATACTAGCTTAAGAGTGGGTAATATCAATTTGGGACACCGATAACATACCTTCGGTGAAATGACAGACCAAATTTTGTTGTTGTTGCCAGGGAACATCGGTTTGAGTGTTAAATTTAGTTGAGTTTTAATTAATTTTGTGAAAATAAAAATTTAAAAAAAACCCAAAAATCTCTTTTCTAATCCCAATTATTTTTTTCATTATTTTTCCCTTTTATGCCTGTTTTTTGTTTGTGTGTGTGCAGGATTACAGATGCATGAGGAGAAACCCCACATGGTCCAGGAGCATCGAGTCATCGGACATTCTTCTGATTGACCAGGAAATCGAACATACATTGTTGATATGTCATCGTGCACTGGTGGAAGAGCACACCTAGAACTCATCATCCATGGCGAACAAGGAGGAGGGAGGACCGGACACTGAAGCTACAGCGGGGCACCCGTACCACGACCAATAGGCCCCACAAGGAGGCTTTATGGAGTTCATCCTGAGGAACTACTAGAGGTCTCCACAAAAACCTTCTCTGGAGTACATCCATCCCCAAAATACACAAGAGATCTTTCAACGGTCGTAATTCACCCCTCAGTAGTAGTAATATATGTCGCCTCCACTCCCTCAATATCCACCTCCATGCCATACTCTCATGGAGTACGACCTGTTGTCTATTCATAGAGTTGAAATGGGCATCATCCGTCCGCTAGTGCAGGACCAACATTTCAAGATCAAGCCTAATATCATGCAGCTGATCCAAAACACAGTTCAGTTCATTGGCCTACCCAGTGAGGACCCAAATGCCCATCTCTCTAATTTCTTGGAGATCCGTGACACGTTCTGCTACCATAGAGTGTCCGAGGACGCCATTCGTCTTTTCCACTTCCCCTTCTCTTTAAGGGGTAAGGAGAAGGGTTGGATAAAAGGTTTGCTACAACAATCTATCCTCACCTAGGAGGAGCTAGCCCAAGTGTTCTTGTCAAAATATTTCCCACCCTTGAAGACGGTGATCTTGCGGAATGAAATACACAACTTCCAGAAGCATGACTCGGAGTCGTTGTATGAGTCATGGTAGCATTTCAAGGAGATGCTGTGCAAATTCCCACACCACAGACTCCCACTCTAGATGTAGGTTCATACCTTCTATGGAGGACTAACGACGAACACAAAGTCCATGGTTGATGTTTCTGCTAGAGGTATAGTTATGAGGAAGTCCCCTGAAGAGCTTTTCGATCTGCTGGAAGACATGTCTGCAAACAGCTTCCAATGGAATTTTGAGCAGGGCACACAAAAATGAGGTATGCACAATATCGATGACACTACTATGCTTGCTTCTCAGTTGGACGTTGTGTCCAAAAAGATCAATGTGCTAAATCTGAAGAGTGCATCCCAAGTACATGCAGCAAACCATCTAGCGTGTAGTGAATGTGGTGAAAACCACATCATGGGAGAATGCCCGAGACTTACAGTCGTCCCTTCGATGAGAGAGGTGAGCTATGTTGCTCAGAACTGAGGGCCGAACCAATACCAGCAGTACCATAACCCGGCATGGCATGATCACCAGAACCCAGGATGGGCCCCACAACAGTAGAATCCTCAGCCCCAGCGACCACCCGGCTATGGTCATCCCCAGTATCAGAGACAGTAACCGAGGAAACAGCAGCATCAGTAGGGCTCTTACCACTAGAAAGGGTATCAAAACCATCGCCCGCAGTAGCTAAGGTAGCCACTGCCTCCACAAGCTACACAACCACCTCAACATGAGAACACCTAAAGGTTAGAGGATCTCATGAAAAAGTTTATATCTATTACTAAGACCAGATTCAAAAATCAAGAGGCTTCCATTCGAAGCCTGGAGAACCAAATCGTCCATTTTGAAAACCAACTATTGGTGAGGTATCCTGGTACACTACTAGGTAAAATTGAGAATAACTTGAGAGATGAGGACCATGTCTTCACACTGTAGAGTGGAAAGGAGCTAAAACAAAAGGAATTGGCATAGCTAGGTGCACCTACACCCCCTGCTGACAAAGAAAGTATAGTTATAGACCCCTACTCATCCAAAGGCCCACAAAAAGAGGCCCCATAGGGAAAAGTAAAAGAGGTTTTCAACCCTTTGAGCATGCCTTACCCTTCCCAGAGAGGATGAAGCAGAGAAATCTGGACCACCAGTTCAGTAAGTTCATGAAAGTGTTTAGGAAGATGCACTTCAACATTCCATTTGCATAGGTTCTGATGCAAATGCCCATGTATGAGAAATTCATGAAGGAGATCCTCTCCAACAAAAAGAAGATGAAGGATCTGGGAACCATTTCACTAGCCAAGGATTGCTCAGCAATCATACATCATTTGATTCCTCACAAGCTCTAGGATCCAGGTAGGTTCACTATCCCATGCACTATTGAACCATGTGAGTTTGGTAAGGACCTATGCAACTTAGGGGCCAATGTCAACCTAATGACCTTTGGATTTGTTAAGAAGCTAGGGATCAATGGCCAAAAGTCTACCTGAGTAGACCTTCAATTTGTCAACTGATCCATAAAATATCTAAAGAGTCTACTAGAGAACATGTTGATAAAGGTGTGTAGGATAATCCTCCCCACATATTTCATCATCCTCAACATGGAAGAAGACCAGGAGGCACCTATCATTCTGGGAAGGCCTTTCTTGGACACTAGGAAGGTATTGATCGACGTACACCATGGGGAGATGATTTTCAAAAAAGGAGAAAAAAAGACTCCTACAATGTCCTCAAAGTTGTCAAACAAGTATCATTACTAAAGAATGAGGGTTGTTATGCAGTGACCA
The DNA here is from genome assembly GCA_963277665.1 of Viscum album. Taxonomy (NCBI): domain Eukaryota; kingdom Viridiplantae; phylum Streptophyta; class Magnoliopsida; order Santalales; family Viscaceae; genus Viscum; species Viscum album. The sequence continues at coordinate 940,480,115 of OY728150.1, forward strand.
TTGTGGATGATCACTTGAGTAGAAAAGGAGATGATTTGGTATGTTATTCCACCTCAGATGACTTAGTTTTTTCAGACATTCCAGTTGATGAAGCACCAGAGGACCTGTAATTCCTTGAAGGCCAGGGCAGCCATTATTGGTTGTGTGCTGTAATTCCCAATATTCTGGAGCAGGAAGAGGTACAACCACCTGTAACTTTGATTCTAAAGGTGTCTACACTAGAAATGAAGCATCTCCTATCTTCTTTGAAGTACAGGTACTTGGGAGACCATCAGCAATTTCTTGTCATACTTAGTGCAACACTATCACAGGAGCAGGAGGATGTAATTCTGTAGGTTTTGAAGTATTAAAAGATGGCTATTGGGTGGATAGTTGCAAACTTGAAAGGAATCATCCCTACCATTTTTACCCACAAGGTTCTGCTTGAAGAAGGAGTGAAGCCATATCAACAACCACAATGACGCTTGACCCCCCCCCCCCATGAAGAAAATTTTGAAGAAGGAGGTAATTAATTTGCTGGACACAATCATCATATACCCCATATCAGATAGTTTGTGGGTGATTCATCTGCAAGTGGTACCCAAAAAGGGGGGTATCACTATGATTTCAAATTACAATAATGAGCTCATCCCCACACGCATTGTCACAGAATGGAGAGTCTGTGTGGATTAAAGAAAGCTAAATGACACCATAAGAAAGGATCATTTCCCCTTCCCTTTATGGATCAGATGATAGAGAGACCAGTGGGGCATGATTTTTACTACTTTCTTGATGGATATTCTGGCTACAATCAGATTTTTATTTCCTCATAGGATCAAGAGAAGAGAACATTTACTTTCCCCTATGGTACTTTTTCTTACCGAAGGATGTCCTTTGGAATGTGAAACACTCCTGCCACCTTCCAGCGATGCATGTCGGCTATCTTCCATGACATGGAGGAACAGATCCTGGAGGTTTTTATGGATGATTTTTTCATTTATGGAAAATCATTCACCATTTTCTTGCAGCACCTGGAGCTGGTATTGGAAAGATGTGAGAACATTGACCTGGTTTTGAACTGGGAAAAGTGTCATTTCATAGTGCAGAGTGGCATTGTCCTTGGCCACAGAATCTTGGCAAAGGGGATAGAGGTGGACTCAGAAAAGATATAAGTCATTTCATGGCTTCCCATTCCAACTTCCATCAGAGCTATCTGCAGCTTTCTAGGACATGCAGGTTTCTACAGGAGGTTTGTCCAAGAATTATCAAAGATATCTCAACCCCTCACTAACCTTATGAACAAGGATTCCATTTTTGAGTTCGATGAGGCATGCACCACAACTTTTGAGCACCTGAAGAAACTCCTGGTGGAAGCTCCAGTGATAATTGCTCCCAACTAGGAAGAGCAATTTAAAGTGATGTGCTATGCTAGCGACTACACAGTGGGAGAAATCCTAGTCCAGTGACTTGACCAAATCTTATGACCCATCTATTATGCTAGTAGGATGCTCAATGAGGCACATATGAACTACACTACAACAGAGAAGGAGATATTAGAAGTGGTGTTCACTTTTGACAGGTTCTGTTCTTATTTAGTGATATCTAAAGTTATTGTTTATACTGACCATGCAACACTCAAGTACATGCTGAACAAGAAGGATACGAAGCCACGACTGATCTGATGGGTACTCCTCATACAAGAATTTGATCTAGAGATTCAAGACAAGAAGGGGAGCGAGAACTTTGTTGCTGATCATCTTTCCCACCAGGAGCTGCAAAATTTGGAGAAGGAGGAAGATCGAGAGATCAAGGAGTATTTCCATGATGAGAAACTTTTTCAGTCAAAGAATCACCTCTGCCCTAATATGCTGATATTTCTAATTATTTGGTTACAAGTGCCATCCACCCCGACCTCTCCTTCCAGTAGAGGAATAGGTTTCTATCTGATATCAAGAGGTACTTCTAGGAAGATCCTCTACTGTTCTGATCCTGTAGTGATGGGGTGATCTGGCATTGCCTCATAGAAACTGAAGTTCATGAAGTCCTGGAATTATTTCACACCTCGCCAGTTGAGGGACATCATGGGCCAGACCATACTATAGAAAAGATCCTACAGTGTAGGTTTTTCTAGCCCGCCATGCATAGTGATGCCCGATTATTTGTTTCCCATTTTGATCGATGATAAAGAACAGGTAATGTGTGGTGTAGAGCTGAGATTCCCTAGCACCCCATCCTAGAGGTCAAGATCTTCGATGTCTAGGGAATAGAATTCATGGGGTAATTCCCCCATCTTTCAGGAACACCTATATCTTGGTATGCGTCGACTATGTCTCCAAGTGGGTGGAAGCTACTGCTACAGCACATGACACAACCAAGGTGGTCATAGACTTTTTAAAGAAACAAATTTTTAACAGGTTCGGCGTTCCCTGTGTGCTAATCAGTGACAAAGGGACCCACTTCGACAACACATTGATGAAAGGAGTACTATCAAATTACGGAGTGAATCATTATATGGGGATGTCATATCATCCTCAATCTAGTAGACAAGTGGAGTTCTCTAATCGTGAGCTTAAGAAGATTCTGGAGAAAACGGTGAACACTTCAATGAAAGACTGGTCCAAGAAGCTAGACGATGCTTTGTGGGCATATCAGACTGCCACTACTGGAAAGCAGACTTTTCCCAACACTTGTATACCAACGGTTCAAAGAACCGTTGGTATAGGTTATCTTTACCAATGGTTTATGCAAACCATTTGTAAAGATCTATAACAAGTTACTTTTCCCAATGGTTGTATGAAACCATTGGGAAAGATGGGTAAAAAATCACTTTTCCCAACAATTTGATGAAACCGTTGGGGAAGATTGGGAAAAATGAGTTTTCCCAACAGTTTCAGTAAACCGTTGGGAAAGATTGATTTTTTCCAACGGTTTTTAAAAAACGTTGGGAAACATATGCCCCAAATTCTCCAAACCCAGGCAGCAGCCTCCCCACGATTCCGGAACTATTCCACTGCTCTCCAGAAGCGATTCCTTCGCAGAAGCACTTGAGAAGCCCCACCTCTTCCATCAGATCAGCTGCTTCCAGGTTAGAATCCTTCCATCTTTTATCAAGGATATAGTTCCACCTCTTATCAAGCATATCCTTCTATTATAAAGGATTTCTTTATTCCCAATTTTTAGGGTTTTTGTAAAATTTTATGATTTACTACTCCACGAATTGTGTACTCAAATCACTACAACGGTGTATTTCCAATTAATGTTTTCATTACACATTTACATTTATAAGGACATGGTGTCTCTTTATTGTGTTCTAATTTTAAATATTCATAGTTTTTTAATCTCAATGCTTCAAATATTACACCTTCATGTATATGAACTCATAAGAAATTGTTTGTAACATTTATTGATATTATTTCATGAAAATCACTCCTTTCATTAAGATCATGTCAAACATGAAGATCTCGTTCATCTTAATTTTTGTACACTATGTGTATTACATAACAAGTATGTATCATATTTCTATAAAAATATATATATATATATAAAATGACACACTGTTCACTTATCCATTGCACAATAGAACATATGGAGTATCTTCTTGAACTTTGAAAAATAGTATGTGGTCCCTAATTAGTACTTCTTCCTTCTTCATGAAACTAATTCACAGAATGTCAAATTCGAAATATTAGTGAATATTAGTTTTTATAATATAACCATTAATCATTCTACTTTTGACATCATACATGTGATTTTAAATCACCTTTTTAAAACACAATGACCATTTTCAATGATTTGGGGTTCCTCAAAATGCTTGGGAAAATCAGAAAAATGCATGTATTGAATCGTGTTTCTCATATGGTTTCATGGATACAAGTTCATATTGAAAATCATGACTGCGTGCTTCAAATATCATGAGGACCATGAGATTATTATTCTTCACACAAATGAAGTTGTTTTCTGCAACTATGTGTTTTTGTTTTCACTTTTGATTTGGCCGAAAGGGGAGCTTTGTGGTCATTAATCATGGTCGTGGGTGGTCATTTAGGATGTAAGATAGTATGAATTCATTTTACTTGATATATCCAATATTATTATCTTTAACAAGTGATTTTGTTTAATAAGTTGTTATTAATGGTTGTAATAATGACGATATGGTATAAGGGTTCATATGGTGTGTATAAGGGTTCAAATGGTGTGTATAACGGTTGATATGGTATCAGTGAACTCAAGTCATTAATTTAAGCCTTCATTATCACTAGCATGTGAGTAATTGAATGATGTAAACCCATCCTCACATGATTTATTACCTTAGATAGTTTCCAACATATGGAATACGAGCTTTTGAATTTATCAGTTAACCAGGATCATATATTCCATTTCCCCCAAGATGACTGTACTAATATAACTTTAGGGTCAATTAAATATGGTTCTCATTGTACATTGTATATTATGTGTCCTTCTTGGAAAATACTCACTTTTATGAGGGTGGGGTGCTTTTCACTACCCATGTTGGCATGTGTAGACATCTATAAAAATGTTAGATAAGTCACAAGTTTAATTCAGTAATGTTGTTATCATTGACATAATTTATTATTAATTTAAAATTTAAAAATAAATGTTTTTGTCTATACTTAATTAAATTAAATCTTCTTACAAGCCATGAACAACCTATTATTGTAGAATCCTAAAATTTATTCACCCATGGGGTGCGCTTGACTTGGGGAAGTAATTGGGTAATGAAAGGTATGGACATAGAGGTGCCAATAATGAGTTATTGAACATGAGTGAATGATTTGGGATGCTTATAACACATGATGGGACCTGAGGCATGTGCCTCTTATAGACCAAATGAAAATGAATATAAATAAATTTTAATTTAATTTATGAGTACTTGTTCTTTACATTATTTTAATAGTTCACTACATCAACTAGAAACTTCTTCCTTTATCATTTACTTAAATGTATTTTCTATTAAAGTTCAATCCTATTGAATTGTTTATGACAAAATGAATTATATAAATTATTTTTACAGAATGGACAGAATTTGGATGTATGAAACCGATCGGATCTCAAGCGATTTTCAAAACAATTTGGAGAGCTTTATAGATTTTACATTTCACAATTCTTTAGATAGTGGTCGCATACACTACCCATGTTCCAATTGTGTTGGTAGACCTTGGTTGAGCCGTGAAGAAGTCAGCTACCACATAACCAAAAATGGTTTTCAAGAAAACTAATATGTGTGGTATCACAATGGGGAGAAAATGAAATCTCAAATTGGTGATGATCAAAATGAAAGGACTGGAATAGAGAATTTGTTAGATGATCGGTTCCCGTTTATTCATTATCATGAAAAAGAAAGGATTTCGACTCAAGAAGACTTTGATATGAGGACAGCTGATGCTTTTAGTGAAAATGATGATATTGATAGGGTGAAAAAATTAAATGATGCTTCCACGACTCTAGTATATCGACAATGCAATAAAATGAAAAAGCTGGAAATTTTAATCTGATTGATTCATGGGAAAACTATGTATGGGATTTCTAATACAACAATCAATTACATTCTTACCCTATTGAAGGATTTACTTCCAGATGACGCAGATATTGCCTTAAACAACTATATGGAATGGAAGTTAGTAGAGGAACTTGGATTTTCAAGAAACAAAATTAATACTTGCCTGAAAGATTGCAGTTTATTCTGGGAGGAAACCACTGAACAAAATGATTGTATAAAATGTGGAACACCCCGGTGGAAGTCAAAATATGATGGAACACCATCCCACGTTCCACAAAAAGTAATGTGGCACTTTCCATTGATCCCCATACTCCAGAATCTTTTTATGTTTGATGAAATATCAATAAAAATGAGATGGCATGATACCGAGAGAAAGAAGACTAATGATGAGTTGGTTCATCCTGCAGATGGATTTTCATGGTAGAGATTTGATAATCGACATCCTGTTTTTGCAGCTAACGTGCGTAATGTGAGGTTGGGTCTTTCATGCGACAGTTTTAATCTGTTTGGGTAGATGCTTACTTCGCATAGCACATGGAAAGTTTTTATACACATTTATAATATTCCCCCATGGTTGTGTATGAAAAAACCTTTCACTTTCACGAGTATACTCATATCTGGTCCTTCTGATCCCGACATTGATATTGATGTATACATGCAACATTTAATACAAGAGTTGAAACTTCTTTGGGATGTGGGTGTGCGCACATACGATGCATGTTCGAAAGACATATTTCATATGCGTGATGCACTTATGTGGATGATCAATGATTTTCCGGCTTATGCAATGATGTCTGGATAGAGCATGAAGGGAAAATTGTCATGCCCAGTTTGTATGAAGAATACATGATCCAAAAGACTGAAACATCACTGTAGTTTCAGTTTTATGGGATATCAATGATTCTTTCCAAATGATCATTCATATAGAACGAATCATCAAAGATTTGATAATACCATAGAGACCGATGCTCCACCTCGGCGTATATCTGGAACTAATGTGCTTAATGAATTGAAAGATTTCAGTTTTTCATTCGGGAAGGGTCAAATGAAATTTGAAAAGAGAAAGAATGTTTCCTCTGAAACCTATTACAATTGGAGGAAAATGATTATCTTTTTTGATTTGACTTATTGGTCAACCAATTTGTTACGTCATTGCTTAGACGTAATGCATATTGAAAAGAATATATGTGAAATGTTGCTTTCAGTTCTTCTAAATTTCAAGGGGAATACAAAAGATGATTTACGATCTTGACGTGACTTGGTGGATTGGGGCATCAGACCAGAATTGTATCCTGTGCGTATCAGTGAAAATAAATGGAAACTTCCATGTGCTTCTTATGGGATGACACCTATGAAAAAAAACAATTTCAGGAAGTATTAGAGACTAATAGAGTTCCTGATGGCTATTCAAGCAACATATCTAAACGGGTCAACAAAATAGAGTTGAAGCTAAAATCTTTGAAGACTCATGATTATCATGTTCTACTACATGAGTTGCTTCTAATAGAAATACGTCATCTTTTTTCCAATAATGTAAGGGTGACTTTTATTTGGTTGTGCTATTTGTTTAGAGATCTTTGTGCTAAGAAGTTTTCCAAGTCTTTCTTGAATTTTTTTTTGATAGATGCCCCATTAATTTTGTATGAGTTGGAGAAAATATTTCCTCCATAATTTTTCACATGCATGCTTCATCTGACTGTCCATATTCCCACTAAAACACTTCTCGAAGGACCTGTTTATTTTCGTTGGATTTATCCAACTGAAAGATATATGTACACATTAAAATCTTATGTCTGAAACAGGAATCATCCCGAAGGTTATATCATGAATGGTTACTTGGATCAAGAATGTATGGATTTCTGATCGATGTATTTGTATGATCTTACTACAAGAATGAATATACCAATGAGAAATGAAGAAGAAAAGTATGATCAAACTGAACCCAGTTTTCCATCACTTCCTCAAACAGGAGTAATTCATGGATCATATACATTGAAGACATTAAGCCATGAAGAGCGGGAGATGGAACATCACACAGTTTTGTTCAACTTTGATTTGTTCGATGACTATATCAGGTAACTAAATTGAATATGTATATCTTACATATATATCTATTAAACTATTCATATTTTTTATCTACAGGGAACATAAAACAATGATAAATAGGAACCATCGTTCTTTATCTTTGAGAAGGAGAGAGACTTTTCATAGCAAAGAGTTTTATGTTCATTTAAAGTTCATGGTAAAAATATTACTATTTAAAATAATTATATCAATATTTAATTAAGTTTAACAGTCATTTATATTGCAGGTATTGAGTTTGTCTGCTGACTCTGTCTCTGAGGAAATAAGAGCTTTGGCTTTTGGTCCTAATACCGCGGTTTGTGAATGTAAATCAATTATTATCAATGGGTACAAATTTATTGTCACTGAATGAGAAAATAACATGAGAACACAACATGATGGTGTTATGGTTACTACCACAATAGATTATTATGCCAGTGCATCAGATAGTAGACCGCAATTTGAAAATGTGGGTTATTATGGAGTCATTGAGAAAATAATAATATTGGATTATTACTCTCATGGATGAGTCACAATGATGAAATGTCATTGGTTTGATTTGATGACGAGACATGGAACATTTATTGATGATTATGGATTTCAAGTAATTAATATGACTCGCACTCTTACTACCGAAGAACCATATGTGTTGGAATCAATGGATAAACAAGTTTTTTATGTCAAAGACCAACTTCGACCTAAATTTGGTGTCGTAGTTGAAGTAATTACAAGAAATATTTTTTATGATGGTGATGATGGAATTGACACTGTCCCTAGTGCCATTGGAACCAATCCATTTATTTCTTTTGACGACACGAATAGCTCAATTGTCAGAGTTTATTGTGAACCTGAAGTTGTGGTTGAAAATACATAGAATCATTCATCCATGTTATCAATTATTTTGGTTTACCTAGAGTTGGGTTGTTTAGGTTGGTAATATTCAAATTGATTTAGTATTTATCACAAATATGTTTTAGTTGACTTGACCGTTATGTGAATTTTTAATGTTTATTGGTTGCAGTTTTATTTGAATTGAATTTTCTAATTTGGAATTGAACTGTATTCAAACCTAGTCAAACAATATTTCTAACTTGGTGAACATTACAACTTTTATGATTTATTAAATCCATTCAAGCTCTTATATAAACATTGATAGCTAAATTACCAATGAATCCACTTATTCCCTCATATATTTAGTTTTTTGGGTTACACCTTAGTTTCCTTTTTAAGGTTGGTAATATTCAAAATGATTTAGTATTGATCACAAATATATTTTAGCTGACTTGACCATTATGTGAATTTTCAATGTTTATTGGTTGCAGTTTTATTTGAATTGCATTTTCTAATTTGGAATTGAACTATATTCAAACCTAGTCAAACAATATTTATAACTTGGTGAACATTACAACTTGTATGATTTATTAAATCCATTCAATCTCTTATAAAACAATTGATATCTAAATTACCAATGAATCCCCTTATTCCCTCATATATTTAGTTTTTTGGGTTACACATTAGTTTCCTTTTTCTAATTAATTACATATTTGTTTTCAAAATCAGGAAATGCAGCCAATTGAAGATAGACGAAGGAAAACAATGATGGAGAACAATCATCAAATGGTGGAGTTGGGCATTCCACCATTAGTGACTACAGTGAGTACTTTATTTCAAATATATATATTTAAAGAATATATAATGTCATGTGATTAATTTTTTTGTAAAATATTTTTTAGGATACACCTATACGTCGACAGTTATTCGACGAGGAGCCTAGTAATGGTCCCAGTACTCATGCCGGTGGTACGAGGAGGGTTCATACCATAGGTGGATGAGTAGCTGCGCATACCCGACTAGACCTTGCCCCTCCCAATGACATGTCATCCTTCCCACATTCTGATCCTGGTGTGTCATTAAGGACACACATGATATTTAGCCCTCCCATGTTTTCTCCACCTTTTGCATCTTCTGGCCCATCATTTTCACATCCCATGATGATTCCCACTCCCCAGTCAGAATCCGGCCATACAACTATCCCATATTCTTTTACTTTTACTTCTATCTCTCCAAGATTCTATATTCCATCGTCTTCGACTCCTGTTCCACCACAGGGTGTTTCATCAGTTTCTGTGGATCCAGTGGTGCTCAGCGATCAGACTGGCGCATGTATATTTATAGAACCCTAACAAATTTTTATATCAATATTTATTTTCATTATAACATGTTTTGATAAAATATTTGTTTTTATTTCATGACAGATAAATCTACTGACAGGAGGCGGGGGCAGGGGCGTACACGCATGCGTTCAGTGTGGAACCGCCACACACAGGTTATGGTGGATTACAATGAAGACAACCAAATTGTTGATAAAAAACAGGGCAGCAATGTCAGAGTTTTTTGGCGACGCTTGCCAAATACTCCGACATCATTCCTATCATCCCGCTATCGTGGAGAAATTTTCCACATGAGGTCAAGGATAGATCTTGGGCAGAGATATGGGTAAAAAAATCTATTATATTTAATGCCATGAATTATTTTTGTATTTATATGAATTAATATTTTGATGTCAGCTTCGATTTAATTTTCCCGATGGTGAGGGTGCACGACTGGAACGTCTAAAGGATTTAGGTGAGCTTTGGAGAACCTACATGCATGAGTTGTATATTGGTTGGCGTGATAGAGTTGGTACTCAGTTAGAGGCTGTACCAGTCATGGATGATTGTCCTATAGAGCCGTATCGTCAGATGATTACTCATTGGACGAGTATCCAGTTTAAGGTATGAATTACATTTGAGGTATTTAAATGATAACGTTCATGTTTTTCATTAATATTATCCTTTTCATTATCGAATTTTATTTAGGAATCATCTAGAAAAAATAAAAAAACATTCATGCAAAAAAATACCTTCACACACTAGGACATACTTCGATGCCAGATCATGAGAGGAAGCAGGTATGACAATTGTTTATAAGTTTTCTTTACGACTTACATTTTCTTTTGTTTCCTAAATTATTTAATCTTTTTCTAAAGTTTTCATATAAATTTATTTTTCAATGTCATTGTAGAGGCAAATACAGAATATTGAAGGACGTGTGCCTTGAGCAAAACTGTTTTGCTCGAGTAGATGGAAAAAGGATGGAAGTGCTGTCAACGAAGCGACTCATCAGCATATTGTAAGTTTTAATATATTGATTTTATATTTTAATATCTATTTTTTAACTTAATAATATATTTACATTTGTAACAGGCTGCTTTAGAGGCCCTCGATGCCCAAGAACCAGAAAATTTTGGGCCAACTGATCACTAACATCAAGTGTTGGGAGAGGAGCATCCTGGCAGAGTACGCTGCCGACATAGGATAGCCCCAACGAGGTATTGGCCCTCCTCAGGTAAGAGTTGTAGTGCCACTGAGCTGCAGAAAGTTAGGGCACAGGTAGAACAGGCTGAGAAAAGGGCCATAGAGACGGAAGAACATTCTTCTAGGGCAAACGATGCATTTATGAAATTTATTGAAGTTCTATGTCCAACACTTCCAGCAGAGGTCAGCCCAGCTTTTGATGAATATATGTCGTCGATACGTTCTATATATGGTGAACCAGGTGGCAGTTCTAGTGGTGGTCAGGATGATTTCCATCTTGACGATGATGACGATGAGGAGTCTGATGCAGAAGAGGAGGGAGAGGAGAAGGGTGAGGTGGATGGTGAAGGCGAGGAGGAGGGCATTGAGGAGGGCGAGGACGATGATGGGGACGAGGATGAGGGTGATGATGATGGTGATGATGGTGATGATGGTGATAGTGATGTGGGAAAAATTGATCCGTTACATTTTTTACTAATATTACTAAGATTTGATGTTTATTATATTCTAATTGTTGGTTTTATCTAGACCCATAGTATAGTATTGGAGTTGAGTTATTTTTATATATTGTCTATTTTTATGGATGTTGTTGTATTTTAGTGGTTGTGTGTTTGGGAACTCCCTGGATAGCCCCCTCCTTCATGGACCCTGGAAAACCCCCCACCATCCTCCTTGGACCCCGTACAGCCCCCTAGAAAGCCCCTCAGAAAGCCCCCCACCATCCTCCTTGGTCCCCGGACATCCCCCCGGACACCCCCCGGACACCCCCCGGACAGCAGCCCCACCCTCCTCCCTGAACCCAGGACGTCCCCCCAGACAGCCCCCTGGGAAGCCCCCCGGACAGCCCCCCCCCCCCCCCCCCACCCTCCTTGGACCCTGGACAACCCCCCAAACACCCCCCGTACAGCCCCCCACACAGCCCCCCCACCCTCCTCCTTGGTCCCCAGACAGCCCCCCGGACACCCACCGGACAGCCCCCAGACAACCCCCACCCTCCTTGATTTCATTTACTAATATAAAATCTATAATATATATTTTATTTATTTTCATCATGATAATCAATGTAAATCACATTTACACATCTAATCAATATCAGAGATTTTTGGTATGTTATAAAAGGGATGTATTCATTGGGCATGAAATTGTTAGCTCTGAAATGTTTCAAATAGTGTATTTGAATAATGTGAATAAACAACTAAAATAATTTAGCACAATGATCCATGGGTCATATGTGACGTGTACGAGCCAACCCGGGCTCAATCTGAGGCGTGGTGTGGCCGACACCACTCATAGTGTCTCTTTTTTTGTTTAAAATGGACTTCATTTTAAGTGAAAACAACAACTAGCATACGGAAAACCGACCAAACAGATTCTGATTGTGTTGATACTTTAGAAAAAATATCCATGGGTCATATGTGACATGTACGAGTCAACCCCGCCTCAATCCGAGGCGCGGTGTGTCCGACACCATTCATAGTGTCTCTCTTTTGTTTAAAATGGACATCATTTTAAGTGAAAACAACAACTGACATACGAAAAACTGACCAAACGCATTATAAATGTGTTAATGATTTAGGAGAATGATCCATGGGTCATATGTGATGTGTATGAGCCAACCCGGGCTCAATCCGAGGCGTGGTGTGGCCGGGATCACTCTAATTGTCTCTCTTTTTTTTTTAAATGGACAACATTTTAAGTACATATGGAAAACCAACCAAACGTATTTGGTTTTCATTTAAACTTTAGTAGAATGATCCATGGGTCATATGTGACGTGTAATATTTAATCTTGCCTCAATATGAGGCGCAGTGTGGCCGACACCACTCAAAGTGTCTCTCTTTTGTTTAAAATGGACTTCATTTTAAGTGAAAACAACAACTGGCATACGGAAAATAGACCAAACGGGTTCTGATTGTGTCAATACTTTAGCACAACGATCCATGGGTCATATGTGATGTGTACGAGTCAAACCTACCTCAATCAGAGGTGCAGTGTGGCCGACACCATTCATAGTGTCTCTCTTTTGTTTAAAATGGACATCATTTTAAGTGAAAACAACAACTAACATACAAAAAACTGACCAAATGCATTTGAAATGTGTTTATGATTTAGAAGAAAAATACATGGGTCATATGTGATGTTTATGATTCATCCCCACCTCATTCTGAGGTATGGTGTGGTCGGGATCACTCTAAGTGTCTCTCTTTTGTTTAAAATGGACGACATTTTAAGTACATACGGAAAAATGACCAAACGGATTCTGATTATGTTGATACTTTAGCACAATGATCCATGGGTCATATGTGACATGTATGAATCAACCCCACCTCAATCTGAGATGCGGTGTGGCCAGAACCACTCAAAGTGTCTGTCTTTTGTTTCAAAAGGACATCATTTTAAGTGAAAACATCAACTGGCATACGGAAAACTGACCAAATGCATTCTGATTGTGTTGATACTTTAGGAAAATTATACATGGGTCATTTGAGATGTGTATGAGTCAACCCCATCTAAATCTGAGACGCGATGTGGCCGGTACCACTCTAATTGTGTCTCTTTTGTTTAAAATGGACAGGATTATAAGTGAAAAGAACAACTGGCATACGAAAAACCGACCAAACGCATTCAGAATCTGTTGATAATTTATCACAACAATACATGGGTCATATGTGACGTGTACGAGCCAATTTGGGCTCAATCCGAGTCGTAATGTCATTGGGATCACTCTAAGTGTCTCTCTTTTGTTTAAAATGGACAACATTTTAAGTACATATGGAAAACCGAACAAACGGATTCTGATTGTGTTGATACTTTAGAACAATGATCCATGGGTCATATGTGATGTGTAAGAATCAACCCCGCCTCAATCTGAGATGCGGTGTGGCTAGAACCACTCAAAGTGTCTGTCTTTTGTTTCAAAAGGACATCATTTTAAGTGAAAACATCAACTGGCATACAGAAAACCAACCAAACGCATTCAGATTGTGTTGATACTTTAGGACAATGATCCATGGGTCATTTGAGATGTGTACGAATCAACCCCATCTAAATCTGAGAAGCGATGTGGCCGGTACCACTCTAACTGTGTCTCTTTTGTTTAAAATGGGCATGATTATAAGTGAAAAGAACAACTGGCATACGGAAAACCGACCAAACGCATTCGGATTCTGTTGATAATTTATCAAAACGATCCATGGGTCATATGTGACATGTATGAGCCAACCTAGGCTCAATCTGAGTCGCGGTGTGGCCGGTATCACTCTAAGTGTCTCTCTTTTGTTTAAAATGGACAACATTTTAAGTACATACAAAAAACTGACCAAACACATTCGGTTTTCGTTGAAACTTTAGGAGAATGATCCATGGTTCATATGTGATGTGTACTAGTCAACCTCGCCTCAATATGAGGTGCGGTGTGGCCGAAACCACTCAAAGTGTCTCTCTTTTGTTTAAAATGGACTTCATTTAAAGTGAAAACAACAACTGGAATACGGAAAACTGACCAAACGGATTCTGATTGTGTCGATACTTTAGCACAACGATCCATGGGTCATATGTGACAGGCAATTTGGAATGGGGTTGTTCACCTATCTTGGTCCCTTACTGCGAGCTGGAAGAACTTCCTGAACTCACTTCTTGATATCAGATATATTGTCACCCATGCCTACCGTGAAGCTAATATGGTGGCAGATGATCTTTCCAATAAAGGGATAAATCTGGACATTACGTGGGCTGACGAGTTACTAGATGATCTCCTCCCTCTCCTTGCTAAGGATTGTAATAAAATTCCCTCTTTCAGACTCATGTAATTTTCTTGCTTGTTCTTAATAAATTTTACCCTTTTTCAAAAATATGTGATGTGTACGAGTCAACCCCGCCTCAATCCGAGGCGCGGTGTGGCCGACACCATTCATAGTGTCTCTCTTTTGTTTAAAATGGACATCATTTTAAGTGAAAAAAACAATTGACATATGAAAAACTGACCAAACGCATTTTAAATGTGTTGATGCTTTAGGATAACTATCCATGGGTCATATGTGATGTGTACGAGTCAACACCTCCTCAATCCGAGGCACAGTGTGGCTGGGATCACTCTAAGTGCCTCTCTTTTGTTTAAAATGGACAACATTTTAAGTATATATGGAAAACTAACCAAATGGATTTTGATTGTGTTGATACTTAATCAAAACGATCCATGGGTCATATGTGATGTGTACGAATCAACCCCGCCTCAATCTGAGACGCGGTGTGGCCGACACCACTCAAAGTGTCTGTCTTTTGTTTCAAAAGGACATCATTTTAAGTAAAAAAATTAACTAGCATACAAAAAACTGACCAAACGCATTCAGATTGTGTTGATACTTTATTACAATGATCCATGGGTCATTTGAGACGTGTACAAGTCAACTCCGTCTAAATCTGAGATGCGGTGTGGTCGGTACCACTCTAATTGTGTCTCTTTTGTTTAAAATGGACAGGATTATAAGTGAAAATAACAACTGGCATACGAAAAACTGACCAAACACATTCAAAATCTGTTGATAATTTATCACAATGATCCATGGGTCATATGTGATGTGTATGAGCCAACACGGGCTCAATTCGAGTCACGGTGTGGCTGGGATCACTCTAAGTGTCTCTCTTTTGTTTAAAATGGACAACATTTTAAGTACATACGGAAAACTGACTAAACGGATTCTAATTATGTTGATACTTTACCAAAACGATCCATGGGTCATATGTGATGTGTACAAATCAACCCCGCCTCATTCTGAGACGTGGTGTGTCCGGCACCACTCAAAGTGTTTGTCTTTTGTTTCAAAAGGACATCATTTTAAGTGAAAACATCAACTGGCATACGGAAAACCGACCAAACGCATTCAGATTGTGTTGATACTTTAGGAAAATGATCCATGGGTCATTTGAGACGTGTATGAGTCAACCCCGTCTAAATCCGAGACGCAGTGTGGCCGGTACCACTCTAACTGTGTCTCTTTTGTTTAAAATGGACAGGATTATAAGTGAAAAGAACAACTGACATACGAAAAACCGACCAAACGCATTCGGAATCTGTTGATAATTTATCACAATGATCCATGGGTCATATGTGACGTGTATAAGCCAACCCGGGCTCAATTCAAGTTGCGGTGTGGCCGGGATCACTCTAAGTGTCTCTTTTTGTTTGAAATGGACAACATTTTAAGTACATATGGAAAACTGACCAAACGCATTCGGTTTCTGTTGAAACTTTATTAGAATGATCCATGGGTCATATGTGACGTGTAAGAGTCAACCTCGTCTCAATATGAGGCATGGTGTGGCTGACACCACTCAAAGTGTCTATCTTTTGTTTAAAATGGACTTCATTTTAATTGAAAACAACAACTGACATACAGAAAACCGACCAAACGCTTTCAGAATATGTTGATACTTTAGGAAAATGATCCATGGGTCATTTTTTATGTGTACGAGTTAACATTGCCTCAATACAAGGCACGGTGTGGCTGGTATCACTCCAGGTGTATGTATTTTGTTTAAAATGGACATCATTTCTAGTAAAAACATATGGTATACGAAAAACCGATCAAATTATGAATTGAATTCCAAATTCTATTGAAACTTTAGGACAACGATTCATGGGTTATATGTGACATGTATGAGTCAACCATGCCTTAATCTGAATCGCAGTGTGGCCGAGATCACTCTAAGTGTCTCGCTTTTGTTTAAAATAGACAACATTTTAAGTACATACAGAAAACCGACCAAACGGATTCTGATTGTGTTGATACTTTAGCACAATGATCCATGGGTAATATATGACGTACACGAGTCAACTTGGCCTCAATCCGAGGCGTGGTGTGGCCAAATCCACTCAAAGTGTCTCTCTTTAGTTTAAAACGGACTTCATTTTAAGTGAAAACAACAACTGACATACGGAAAACCGACTAAACGCATTTGGATTCTATTAAACCTTTAGGACAATGATCCATGGATCATTTTTGACGTGTACGAGTCAACCCCGCCTCAATATGAGGCGTGGTGTGGGTGGCACCATTTGAAGTGTCTCACTTTTGTTTGAAATGAATAACATTTTAAGTGAAAACTACAACTTACATACGGAAAACCGACCAAACACATTCGGATTGTGTTGATACTTTAGTACAATGATCTTTGGATCATTTGTGATGTGTATGAGTCAACCCATCCTCAATCCGAGGTGCGTAGTGGCCAGCACCACTCAAAGTGTCTCTCTATAGTTTAAAATGGACTTCATTTTAATTGAAAACAACAACTGACATACGGAAAACTGACCAAATGCATTCATATTCTGTTGAAACTTTAGGACAATGTTCCATGAGTCATTTGTGATGTGTATAAGTCAACCCCGCCTCAATACGAGGCCAGGTGTGGCTGTAACCACTCAAAGTGTCTCAGGTTTATTTGAAATAGACAACATTTTAAATGAAAACAACAACTGACATACGAAAAACTGAATAAACGCATTCTTATTAAGTTAAAACTTTAGGACAACAATACATGGGTTATATGTGACATGTACGTGTCAACCCAGCCTCAATACGAGGTATGGAGTGGCCGGCACCACTCGAAGTGTCTCTCTATAGTTTAAAATGGAATTTATTTTAATTGAAAACAACAACTGACATACGGTAAGCTGACCAAACACATTTAGATTCTGTTGAAATGTTAGGAAAATGATCCATGGGTCATATTTGATGTGTACGAGTCAACCGCACCTCAATCTGAGTCTCAGTGTGTCCAGGATCACTCTAAGTGTCTCTCTTTTGTTTAAAATGGACAATATTTTAAGTACATGTGGAAAATCGACCAAACGGATTCTGATTATGTTGATACTTTAGCACAATGATACATGGGTAATATATGACGTTAAAGAGTCAACCCTGCCTCAATCCGAGGTCCGGTGTGGCCAGAACCACTCAAAGTGTCTCTCTTTAGTTTAAAATGGACTTCATTTTACGTGAAAACAACAACTGACATACGGAAAACTGACCAAACGCATTCAGATTCTATTAAACCTTTATAAAAATGATCCATGGGTCATTTGTGACATGTACGAGTCAATCCCACCTCAATCTGAGGCACTTTGTGGCCAGAACCACTCAAATTGTCTCTATTTTGTTTAAAATAGACTTCATTTTAAGTGAAGACAATAAATGACATACGAAAAACTGACCAAATGCATTCCGATTTCGTTGAAACTTTAGGAAAGTGATCCTTGGGTCTTATGTGACGTGTAAAAGTCAACCCCACCTCAATCCGAGGCCCGGTGTGGGCGGAACCACTCAAAGTGTCTCATTTTTTTTTTGAAATGAACAACATTTTAAGTGAAAACAATAACTGGCATACAGAAAACTGACCAAATGATTTCAGAATATGTTGATACTTTAGGACAACTATCCATGGGTCATATGTAATGTGTACGAGTCAACCCCTCCTCAATTAGAGCCACGATGTGGCCAGTATCACTCCAAGTGTATGTATTTTGTTTAAAATGGACATCATTTTTAGTAAAAACAACTGGTATACGAAAATACGAACAAACGTATTCAGATTCTATTGATACTTATTTAGTTTTTTTATGTATTTTATTGATAATTTATAATTAAATTATGTATGTATTTAATTATGAATTGAATTCCAGATTCCACATACAATTGTCTTCTAAATTTTAAATTGAATTCTAAATCAATTATGTATGTTTATAATTATGTTATGAATTTTGATTTAATTATGGATGTTTATAGTTCAAGAATTAATTATATGTTAAATGTGTATGAATTTGTTCTCTATATGTATGTATTAGTTTGTTATTACAGGTAGCAGAATGGAATGGAGGCTGCTGTGCAAAATTAGAGGCTGCTGTGCAAATTGCAGGCTGCTGTGCAATTTGCACAGCATAGCCTATGCCAACGGTTTGAAACCGTTGGAATAGGCTTATAATAACCCTTTCCCAACGGTTTACAAACCATTGGGAAAGGTTTCAAGGGATTTTTTTACCAACGGTTCAAAGAGAACCATTGGTAAAAACCTTTCCCAACGGTTCTAAACTATTGCGGAAGACTGAATTTTCATTAGGTTTACCAATGGTTTGGTGTAAACCATTGGTAAAACTTATGCCAATAGTTTAACCAAACCATTGGCATAGGTTAATTTTACTAACCTATACCAACAGTTCTTTGTAAACTGTTGGGATAGGTTTTCCCAACGACTTACTTCCCCACAGTTTGTAGAACCATTGGTATATGTTATACCAATGGTTCTGCAGCCTTTCCCAACGGTTCAGAACCGTTGGGAAAAGCCCCATTTCCAGTAGTGTGCCTTCAAGATGCCATTGGGGATTTCCTCATTCCCCATCATCTATGAAAATCCATGCCATATGCCATTCAAGTTGGAGCACAAAGCTTACAGGGCTGTTAAGGCCCTGAGTTTTGATATGAAGGCAGCTGAAGAGAAGCATAAATTCCAATTGTTAGAACTTAATGAAATATAATGGGAGACATATGAGAATGCCAAGTTGTACAAGGATAAGATGAGAGAAATACACGACCGAATGATTTCTCTAAAATCTTTCCAACCCTATGATCAGGTGCTCTTTTTTAACTCCCATCTTTGATTATTTCCAAGAAAGCAAAAGTCAAGACAGTCGGCACCATTCTGAGTCATACGAGTATTCCACCATGGAGTGGTGGAAATTACTGGGGAGGATGGTCAACCATTCAAGGTGAATGAACAGCGGCTGAAGACTTACCATCACATAAAATACATGGTAGGAACGCTCTCTACCATGCATCTCAAGTAAGAAAAGGTAATTAGGTTGAGTCAATGACCTAAAACAAAGGCGTTTCCTGGGAGGCAACCCATAGGTTACACGCCGTGTACCACCTATGACATGGAATGTACTAATATTTTTAGTTTATTTTCCTAATATTATAAATATATAGATTAACTTAATTAATAAATAGGGATGATTCTGGTGCCGATGGTTAAGTCACTGGAGTTTATCCGAGTCGTCGTCAGTTCGAATCCCTCCATCCCTACCTTCAGCACAGGGTTTATCCTTTTTATACTCATGTTTTCTTAAATGAAACGTGTGGTATATTCAAAATAATATATAAATATTGTTAAATAAAATAAAACACATGATGGGGATGGACCGGCTGGCCAGGTTCGTATACCGGTTTTCACAAGACCTGGGTTCGAATCCAGAAAACCAGCCCATTTTTATCATTTTCCATATTAATAAAACCACACAGCGTGAATTTCGATATATTTCATGTGTGATAAGTTTTCAATAATTCAAATAGTTTTTGAAATACTAACATACATGTAGGTGAAGTTGGCCGATTGATAGAGTCTCCGCCCTAGATCCAAAATACCCAGGTTCGAACTCGGCTAATCTCCCTGCTTCATCCCATTAATTCTAATTAAAAACCACACTTCATGCCTTTACTTCCTCCCGTGTAGCATTGTACCTTCACATTAAATATATATAATTCATAAACATGATTAGTAGTATAACCTTTTCTCTAGTGGTTGGGGGCTTGCGTTTGGATCGGCCGATCGCCAGTTCGAATCTCGCCCCAAGCACCAGACCAAAGGTTGTACTTCTTTTTTTTCAATTTTAGAACACAAGACGTGTATATCCCGATACATTACATGTATAGATTTATTTTTAGAAAATTATATATATATATATATATATATTAATTATTAATATTAATTATTATATAGTTTACTATAATAATTATATTATATACCTATATGTTTAAAAAAATGACAATACACAGTGTGTGGGCCCTTGTACATGCCATATACTCTGGCTATAAAGGTTACACCCCACCCGGCATGAGCCCATGTCATGCGACCCCCTATCTCCCCATTTTCTTCTCCCGCATGCCTGTCGGCCATCCAAAAATCAAATTCGCCATTTTCATGCGTTTAAGGTTCGGATTTCTTCTACATTGCAATCCTCACTTCAGGTACATCATTCTACACTACTTTTTTCCCATTTTTCATAATGTTTAGGGTGATTTGTGGATCAGCTGATGGTTCAGATTCCCACAGTACATGGGCACAAAATGAAGAACAAATGTTGTGTACTTTTTTACATGGCCACACACTGAACAATTCAAAATTTGAAACTACATAGTGTGTCTGTTTGGTACACACCATGTACTATCCAGAGTCATGCCTGAGTACCTCTTTTACACGGCCACACAAACCATTTTTACACACATGGAGAGTGTGTTTGGTACATTATGTGTATCCTATTTCTATGGTCCATCCCATGTACAGCCATTCACATGGCCATATGAACCATATTCTTCCACACGTCATGTGGATTTATGAAATGGTATGTTCAACCATGTATCCTTCCCTAGCCAGTGACATGCCCACTTAGAATGTCTATCTAGAGAACATGAGATTCTAACCCACATATACTACACACTATGTACTGTGGATATACATTCCATGTTCTTATTCTTTTATGGTTTTCTCACATTTCATTCTTTTCCTTTTTCTTTTATTTTTCATTTGTTTTGTTTTCCTTTATTTTCTAGGTTATGGAAGACAGGTACTCTGCACATGAGAAGTATCCCGCCTCCACTATTGAGGGAGAGAGACCCACTTTTCTCCAAATATGACTCTGGCCCATGATGACACCAACCCTAGACTTCCCGGCATACCATCCTCCACGTATGGCCATCTTGCCACCACTCACCGCCCTAGTGGAGGCTGGTACTAGTACCTCACCTCCACCACCCCACATAGAGCCTCCAAGAACCACCATTTCTTCACCACCAACTTCTACACCTCCTGAGCCCTCTGTAGTAGCAGTTGATCCCTCACCGGCCACTCCGTCCAGTAGACCTTCAACTACTGAGGCCGCTCTACCACCAGAGCCAACTCCTGCTATTGACCCACCTAGTTCGGCCCCTGTCGGTTCCCCCTATCCTTTCCTAGTGTTTCCAGTCATAGACCTAGCACATGACCGAGTCCGAAACTTCTCTCTCCAAAAAATCAAGTTGATTAGTCCTTATCTTGACATCAATGTGCCTCAGCAGTTGGGTATCTAGGGGGAGTTGGAGGAGCTCCTCAGGCACACGCCATTACTCGCGATCTTTCAGGTCAACACTCCTATTTTCATAGATTTATTTTTGGAGTTATATGCATCCTTTGAGTTCGACGGGCCTGAGTATCAGGAGACGCCTAGCAACACGGTCTCGGTGGTCCGATTTCGGCTTGGTAGTCGACTTTTTCCCCTTACCTTTCCTGATTTTGGCTAAGGGTGTGGCTTTCATCCCCATCCAGTCACCCCACGCCTTGTCTCCACCCTGACCCACCCGGAGCGTTCTGAGATCATTTCCATGTGGAATTATATTGCTGGGACCGACCACTGCTACACCCCCACTTCCTAGAAGAGTACCCTCATCATTGCCCCTATCCTCCACTTCACTCATCAATGCTTTAGTGCCATCCTATTTTCCCACCATGAGGATATGGGAGTTTCGACTACCCGTGACATGGATCTCCTCACCTGTGTCATCTGGAAGGACTACCAGACATCTCTTACCTTTCCACTTCTTACTTCCATGTTATGTTCACTGGCCGTCAAGGAAACCTGAACAGTGGGTTCTACGAAACTTGCCTTTCCCACAACCTTGGCATTTTCGAGCCTTCCCTTCCCCATGACCGATTAGGTTCCCCCAACAGATGGATTTCCTCATGCTTATTCTCATGGGCTTGGTTTGGAATCATGGGGCACTTACATCCTTTCCCAGGCCCCACCACTACCCCTTCCTCCCCTCTTGCCCCTGAGGATGCATCTGCGCCTCCTTCCCCACCCCTTCTAGCTTCCTCCCCCTTCCCTAGTTCCTTTCCTATTCCCCCTCTTAGACCTTCACCTACCCCTTCACCTTCCACACCCTCGGATAACCTCCCCATCACTATACACCTTTCTGAGATAGACCACTTCCTGGCTCATCTGAAGCATCAATAGGCTACTATCCTATAGCAACAGACTACATTTTCTCAGCACCGGGAACACATTGAGCTGATGGTGGATCTACTGCTACAACATCAGGGGATTCCCATTCCACTAGTGGCTACCTCTACTTCTACACCTCTAGCTTCTATCGTACCCCTTCTGACGTTGCCTTGTCCATAGACTTCGTACTCATCTTTACTACAGGTATTGTCCCGCCTCCTCTTGCAGAGATAATCTTCACAGGTGCCCCTTCGGTAGCATCACTACCACAGGTCGAGGGCTCTATTCCTCCCACTACTACATCTGCTGATTCTTCTCCACTTGTACTAGATAGTGCCTCCCCTAAGGCTACACAGTTACCATGACAATTGAGTTTTCTTCTATATATATATATATATATATATATATATATTCCATTTCTGCACTATGATGATGTGCTTTCTTGAAGTTATTTTCCATTGACAGTCATAGGTACACTAGAGTGACTTTTGGAAGTCTTGAATTCTTACCACGGTTTTTTATTTGGAATGAAGGGAGTATTATTTCAGTTTTCATAGTATTTTTTTTTTGTTTCTCTTGTCATTCCTCCCCTCTTCCATGCCTTTTTATGCCTTCATCCTCTTTTCCCCCTTAGTGGTGCACTTGGTGGACCATGTTACATATTAAGTGTGGGGGAGAGTCTCTCGACCACCTTAGTCTTTTCCCTTACCATCATCTAGGAGATATAATTATTAGAATATATATTTGAAAACATAAAGAAAATTTGGTTAGTCATATTTATAAATAATGAAGCTATAAGTAAGAAATTTTTAAAGGTTGCATGCTTATTTTTGTTCTTAAGTGTTTTAAAATGATTGCTGATATAGTTTAAATTAAAACTTGTAATCCTTAGATAATTACATTGATTAGGATAATCATTTACATGCATGTCATGACCTGATTGTCTCTTTATTTGTTTTTCCCACTCCTGAGAGGTATTCTAAACCCTTCGTCGTATTGTTTCTAATACCCTCTTTCTTGAGAGATTCTTAGGATATAACTAAATACCAGAATTTTCAAGTTTTCTTTTCAAAACATGAAGAATTTTTTAATTATATTAAAATGATTGAGGCATTAGATTGTTTCAACCCCTTTTATCTGGAGACCTACCCTACATCTGATCTTCGTAAAGCCCTTAGAAACCATGTACAACCTTGATAGGAATCCACATTACAAGCCTATTTTCCTTCCTACCCTAATTCTTTTTAACTTTTCATGATCATTCACTTGATATTTAGAGAGGGAATTGGAAGTACATGGCACAGTTTTGTGAATAGTCATGAAATTAAGTGTGGGGGAGTGCCTCTTGTTTATTTGGGGCAGAAAGGGTTCCAAACCCCTATTCATGGAATTCCTAAGTGTTCCCCTTAGAAAAAAAAGATAAATACAAGGGGACCTTATAATAACTTAATGGTTTTTGAACCCTACATGACTAAGGAAGATGGTGGTGATGAAAGCATTTGAAAGAGCTTGTTGAGGATGATTTTACATTGAGATTTATTTTGAATATCATGCAATGTTATTTAAAGAATTTATCCTCCCTTTTAAAGCCTCAAAGTTCATTTTTCACATATTTACCTACCATCCCTTAGCCACAGAGACATCTAAACCTTATTAAAAACCCCTCATGATTTTTTTAATTCAATTTTATGAAGTAGAGAACTAGATTTCTTGAAAACTTATGAATATAGTTGTTTCCGATGCTTTCTCCAGGGCGCGCGCATCCGTTTGTGGAGGATGCACATCTGTTACCCTACATTTCCGCTTTCCAAAGGCGGGCGGCATCCGCTCCTTGTCCAGGGACATCTTCTCCTTGATTGAAATGAGATTATGGGATGCCAGTTCTTCCTTCCGTGGATTCGACCTCGGAGCTCATCACCTAGTCTAGGTCTCCCGTATAGACTTAAGACATTGTTTGTGAAACTCTTCCTGGTGTCATATCTTCACGGACACCAGTTAATTATGTTGCTTCTGTCAAGACATTCCAAGGGATCCGATCAAGGTAGCAACCTTCGGTTAGGGGATTAGTCGCATGGGGAATCACTGGTGTGTCTGGATGCTGGGGATTGGTGTTTCTGTCTTCTGTCCCTTATTATAGGACTTCTCGAGGGCGTGGAATCCTGAGGCATCCCACATTGAATGCAGGGAATCGTATGCCATGGGCATGTATCTGAGGTTTTCCTCATCTTCCTATGTTTAACACAGGGTATGCTGCAGGTTTAACGTCCAGTGGAGACGTATCGGGCTGATCAGAACAATGACTTGAGTGGATCAAATGGAGGAACCCCTGGGAGGGAACACTAATATTGGAGCCAACACGTGGGTGGCTTCCCGAATGCTATTAGTGGGAGCGGGTAATGGGGTGGCATGATTCCACTGTGATGTGGCGGCCCGAGTAAGAATTAGGATGGATGATGGAAGGTTCTATGAATTGAATGGTGAATGGGATGGAACCGTCATGGGGTGACGATGATTTTGGGCTTGAGCCTCGAAGAGACTTCCTATGTATCCTCGTGGCAGGGAATCAAAGTCCATGTAGTTCATCTAATGAAGGCTTGTCGCCGATTAGGTCACAACGACTTACCACTAGATGGGGTCACAACGTCTTACCATTGGATGGGATGAAAACGGCTTACCACTGGATGGGATGACAACAGCTTACCACTGGATGGGATGAAAATGGCTTACCGCTTCAATGACAACGACTTACCGCTGAAAGAGGTCCATAGTTTAATGTCATGTGGTATGGGGGTGGACCGACGTGAAGGGGGTTGGAACGAAAAATGGGTGGCAGGCTTGAACCTCAGGGCGGCATCCTATGTACCCTACCTTAGAAAAGATCAAAGTCCATGTATTTCAGGTGGTAAAGGGGCTATTGAAATGATGCAAAGGGGTGTCGAGATAACTGGGTGTTAGGCTTGAACCTTGGAGAGGCTTCCTATGTACCTTACCCTAGCAAGGATCAAAGACCTCGTAGTTCAGAATGGGTGTGGGGATTACACTCTAATCTTCCCAATTAGTTGGTGAACCGACATGAAGATGGTCGGAACGATCGGTGGGTGGTGGGCTTGAACCTCGTGGAGGATTCCTACGTACCCTGCTTTGGAAAGGATCAAAGACCACATAGTTCAGGTATGCGGGCATTTGGTGAACCAACGTTAATGGGGTCGGAACAACCAGTTGCTGGTGGGATTGAACCTTGTGGAGGCTTCCTACGTACCTTGACTTGACAAGGATCAAAGTCCTCTTAGTTTGGATGGAAAAGGGGGCTCAGTACACTAACATGGGGTAGTCAGGACCAATGGTTGTGGGGCTTGAACCTCGTGCAGGCTTCTTACGTACCTTTCCTTGATAAGGATCAAAGTCCTCATATTTCAGAACGGATTGGGGATTACACTTTGAGGTAGCCCAAGGTGGTGGGCCTGAACCTCATGGAGGCTTCCTACGTACCATGCCTTGACATGGATCAAAGACCTCGTAGTTTGGGTATGGGTTGGGGATTACACTTTGAGGTGGCCCAAGGTGTTGGAGAACCGACATGAAGGGGGTCGGAACGACCATGTGGTGTGCTTGAACCTCATAGAGGCTTCCTACGTACCTTGCATTGACAAGGATCAAAGTCCTCATAGTTCAGAACATATTGGGTCTTACACTCTAAGGCGGCCCAAGGTGGTGGGTTTGAACCTCATGGAGGCTTCCTATGTATCATGCCTTGACATGAATCAAATACCGTGTAGTTCAGGATGGATTGGGACTTACACTCTGAGGCGGCCCAAGGTGGTGGGATTGAACCTCATGGAGGATTCCTACGTACCATGCCTTGACATGGATCAAAGATATCATAGTTCGAGTATGGGTTAGGGCTTACACTCTGAGGTGGCCCAAGGTGTTAGCGAACCGATGTGAAGGGGGTCATAATGACTGGGTGGTGGGCTTGAACCTCGTGTAGGCTTCCTACGTACCATGCCTTGACATGGATCAAAGTCCTCGTAGTTTGGGTATGGGTTGAGGCTTACACTCTGAGTCTACCCAAGGTGTTGGCGAACAGACGTGAAGGAGGTCGAAATGACTGGGTGGTGGGATTGAATCTCATGGAGGCTTCCTACGTACCATGACTTTACATGGATCAAAGTCCTCATAGTTTGGGATGGATTGGGACTTACACTCTGAGGCGGACCAATGTGGTGGGACTGAACCTCATGGAGGCTTCCTACGTACCATTCCTTGACATGGATCAAAGACCTCGTAGTTCGGGTATGGGTTGGGGCTTACACTCTGAGGTAGCCTAAGGTGTTGGCAAACCGATGTGAAGGGGGTCAGAACGATCGGGTGGTGGTCTTGAACCTCATGGAGGCTTCCTACATACCATGCCTTGACATGGATCAAAGTTCTTATAGTTCAGGACGGATTGGGGCTTACAATATGAGGTGGCCCAAGGTGTTGGTGAACCAACGTGAAGGGGGTCGGAATGACCGGGTGGTGGTCTTGAACCTCGTGGAGGATTCCTACGTACCATGCCTTAACATGGATCAAATTCCACATAGTTCGGGTGGATTATGGCTTACACTCTGAGGCGGCCCAAGGTGGTGGCGAACTGATATGAAGGGGGTCGGAACGACTAAGTGGTGGGCTTGAACTTCATGGAGGATTCCTACGTACCATGCCTTGACATGGATCAAAGTCCTTGTAGTTCGGCACAGATTGGGGCTTACACTCTGAGGTGGCCCAAGGTGTTTGTCATGGTCGGTGCTCACTCTAAGCCCACGTGAGTCATGATCGGTGTGAGAAACAAGAGATAGCAGAGACCTGACGATCACGTCGCGAAAGGTGCGTCCGTGGGAAGTGAAGTGGGGATTACACGCGGAGTGGCCTATGGAGAGAAAGATTGGGACTTACTCTAGGATGGAGGCCCGATGGTGACAAAGCGCAATGGGGGAGGGACTTGAGACCAAAGGAAGGAGAAGCTTCACCCCCCATAACGCCCTGCACTGGCCTTGGGGACTGAAGATGAAAGTAGGAGCGGGAATGTTGCATACTATAACAAGTATAGGGGATTACACCGAGATGGTCGCCCTTCCCCCGTGGATAAACACCACTCCCATAAGGAGGATATCATCCCCTGTGGAGACCAGGGGGCGTGGTGAATGTCCAAGGTGGGGGTACCCCACGTGTGAGGCATGGGGAAATGTCACAGTTTAATGTCATGTGCTGAGGACGAAGGTTCTTGGCAGTTTAACGTCCTGCATCTCAGACCAGGCGGGTTCACTCTTCACCCCTAGTACTTACATAACTGGTACCCTCTACTCCTTTTGGAAGGGAAGATATCGGCAACGCCATGGCGAGGGGGTGTCATGGAGTGAACCATTGGGGGGTCCATGTTAGTGTGGCTATGTGAAGAATCAATAGCCATTAGCGTGCCTATGAAAATAAGCATGAGGTGAAGCAACTCAACGGGTAGTATCGTCCAAGGGACTTTGAAGTCACATCGTGAAAACCTGGAGGGTCGCATGGGAAAAGGAATTTCCAAGCAGAGGGGTTCATAGGCGGGGTCTTGTGATGCCCTGTTGCTCCGCATGGAGGAGGGCACTTTCAAAGGTGTGTGCTTCACGAATTGGGGTTCCTTAGCCTAAGCATGGGGAATAGGTGCATATGGGAGGTGCTTCGTGAAGCGGAAAGGCATTCACGGAGCACTGCCTCATGGAGCAAAGGTGCCTCACAAAGCAAAGTGTCATGAAGCAATGTGCTTTTCGAAGTACAGTGACCCTACCTTAGCATGTGGATCATGTGTCCATGAAGGGTGTTTTGCAAAGCATAAACGCTCCGTGACGACCCGTTTACCCTTGGGGATCCCCTTCCTTCGCGAAGGCCCTTAGGTTTTCCAAAGTCATCCCTCTTGGAAGAGGGGATCAAAACGAGACAAAGGGGAGGCACTTCGTGGAGCATAAGTACCTCACACAGCTCATGGTTTGCAGAGCATAAGTATGATTCGTGATTCGGGAGCTAGGAAGTCAAAAGGTCGGATTGTCTGTCCGTTGGTCTCAGGAGAATCCCGGTATTTATAGGCAAGAGGTGCCACAAAGTGAATCTTATGTGGCGCGAATAGGGACTTGGTTGCTTTGCGGTGGTCTTGCGAACGTCAAATGCGTTCGTAGAGCATCCTGCCACCTTGTTTCATGGCGGGCTCACGAATGTCAAATTTGTTCGCGGATCATACCGCCTCTGTGATTTATGGAGGGCTCATGAATTTAAAATTCATTCGTGGAGCATCCCTCATCTGTGCTTCGCAGCGGTCATGGTGCTGGGGGGACTCTGCAGAATAGCTTCACGAGGCAGTCACCGATGCTTCCTTTTTTGGATTCTTCTCTATCCCGAATTTTGGCGCCAACAAATGCCCCCCCCCCCTCAAACTTGGAGTTGCGGAGAGATCAAGGGTCGAAGTCTGAGGTCAATCACCAAAATCCTCAGATGGTCGTGATGCTGTCTTGTGAAGAGGGCTCACGAGGCGGATAGGGAATGTGTGGGCCGAGCACGCCACAAAGATTGATGTGAACTGGACGCACCGCGAAGCTCCAAAGGTCGTCACCTATAAATATAGGGCTTGCCGTCTCTTTTTTCCTTTCCCTTCTCCAAGGATTTTTCCTTTTGCGCTCTCAATTCGTGAAGCTCTGCGTACTCCGTGAGTGTTCTCCGCGAATCGAGTCTTCGCGGCACACAATGAGTCCTTGACTCTGCGTTTGTGCTCCGTGATCCGGTGCTTGAATTCCTAGGTAGCGCTTTGCAAACAGTCTCCACGGAGAGTCTTCGCAAATGCGCTCTACGAATGAGCTTCATGAACCAACCCAAAAATCATCCAAGTTCCAGAACAGAATGGCCCATCAAGAAGCTTCCCAGGGGGTCCTTGTGGATGTCACCTGGAGAGATGAGATGGCAAACATTCTGGGACTAGGAGAGTTAGTCTGTAGCCACTCGGACTATAGTTCATTGGTGGAGCTACTATCGAAGATCTAGAAGAACTACCCATTGTGCAGGAGGTTTCCCTTGTATGGATTCGGGCTGAGGGATGACGTCTTCATCCCTGAAGCAAGTAGGGACGAGCCATATTACTAGTTTAGAAGCACGCTGGGTTAGCACCGATGGTTCAGGGCGCCCGATGTTCATGCCTGGGAGGAATTCATGCCCATCATCGGCGACTTATTATATAACCATCTGAACAATTTTTACGGGAAGGAATTTCAGCCAGAGACGTCCCCTCCTCCATACCGAACTATCCTCAAGGCGGCACTGGGGAACCTGAAGAAGGGGTGGTCTGAGGAATGGGACCTGTGATGGGGCGGCAACTTCACGGATGATTGGTCATGGGCCTACTGGGTAGGGGCCTCGTGCGGGGATTTAAGAGCGGAACTGAGAAGATTGAGCCTGTATGAGGTAGCTTGGGCTTCTCTATTTCACATCTACCAGCCGAAGCAGCTAATGTCGGAGTTGTTGAGTCGGAGGTCACTGAGGACCAATACCTTCCACCTGCATCATGGGGAGGTTGGCATCAGTTTATGGGATGTGCATAAGATCTCGGGGGTCCCGATACTGGGGGCGATGTACGGCGAATTCCTCTCGGCTATGGGTACATGGGAGGATTTGGATTATATTTTTCATCTGGAAATGGCATTGATGGAGCTTATGCCGGGAGAGGATAAGGAGGTAGTGAGGGATGTCCACTTCAGGCGGTGGTTCAAGAAATTCCTAAATTTCCTAGAAAATAGGCAGTTTCTGGTGAGGCCTTAGACTTTCCCAAAGGGGGCCCGAAGTAAGGAACACTCATACTAGTGGCTGTTGGAGAATAGCCAGTGGAAGACCTGGGGGTTCAGTGTCAGCACTGAGAAACAGCCAATAGTTAGGCTGGCGGTATTCATCGCAGCTCTCATCTATGGTTGGATCCTTCTGATGAGGGATACCAACATGGGAGTGAAACCAATCACTTTCATCATGGCGTCCACATTGGTGACATGAGGGTGGGTCAACTTAGGGATCCCGATGCTTGCCAAGTTGTATAAAATGTTGTGGCACATCAGCGAGGGGAAGAGGCCACAGAGGGTATGCAGGCCATTCCACCTCCTGTACAGGTGGATTACAGCACACATCAGGGGGATATATGAGTATTCGAACCCCATCTCACCTCTAGGGTTGAACTTCCGCCCGTCGATCTTGAATACCACAGGGATCTTTCTGACTAAGATGATCGCACCATCGGTTCTGAACCGGGTGTGGAGGGTGGAGGAATTTAATTTCCACCCATTTCCATTGCCGACGGGGGTATTTACTGATGACGGCCGGGGAATGGAAGAGCATCAGGCCTACCTCCTAGACTTTTGAGGTAGAGTCTTGGTGGCCAGGGTGGACTGTGAGAATCTCTGTGAGCCATACACCCCACACCGGTTTGCAAGGCAATTCTGGTGCCTGCAGCGACTGACCCCATAGGTCTACCTGGAGGTGCATCACGAGGAACACCTGTGTGTGATGAGGTAGATGTGGCTCATGTTCACACGAGAAGACGGGAAGATGCAGAATGTAATTCCTTCGCTGACCGTCATCTTCAGGCTGGAAAAAGAATTTTCCCAGAGCTGGGAGGTGGCCTACCCAGGTGAGATGCTGAAGCAGCCAACCATACTAGTCGATGAAGGTGAGCTTCCCCGATCTCGGGGATGAGGTCGGAAGGTGGCAAGGGTATCCCACAGTGGCAGGGCTACTGTAGCGGCGACACCCGCACCAGTTGAGGGGGGAGCAGTGGTAGCGGATCTGGTAGCGGTAGTGGACCCGGTGGTCCCTAGAGAATAGAGTCATCCGGAGGGGCGGCCACTGGGAGGATTCCGCAAGATTTCTACTCAGGCCCCGGGGAAACGGTTGTGCCATATTGACCTACTAGAGAATTATATCTTCCCAGAGGCCTGGAACATCTGGGAAGTCCACCGGTAATTCCTTGGCCCATCCGAGTTATGGCGGAACCTTAACCACCTCAGGATGGACTTGTTGGGGATTAGCCCCAATAGAGCCAGTTTTGTCGTATTCCAATTAGAAGCGGAGTAATACATGGCCAAAATGGAAGAATTCATCCAATCCCAAGGTTCCCTGCTCTCAATGACAGACCAGGTTAGAGTGATGTTGGATTGTACGATTCCTCCGCAACTATCAGTTGCTGACCTGAGGGAGCGCTTCCCTCTGCCGGAAGAATCGGACAAGTCCTCCTGGGGATACGAGGCCATTGGAGGGAGTCTGTTGGAGGAGGGTGAAGTCGGCGATCAGTCCTTATATCTCAAAGATTTCATAGAGACCCTTGAGGTAAAATCCCAAGTTCCTTTCTCAGGGTCTTCTTTTAGGTTACTTTGGATTCCTTATCATCATTTGAACTGTGTAGGAGGACCTTGTGCATTGACCTCGTTCTCATCCCTCAGTGGGTGACAACACGGGACCTTTAGGATCCACACTTGTGGCTGCATCAACTTCTGTGTCTGGTGGGTCTAGGACACTTGAGGCGGCTCCCCTAGAGTCTCCAGACCTACCAACCATATACGGGGGGCCACGTCTCGGGGTCCCAATGACATAAGCCCAAGAGCGAGACTAGGGATTTGATCTCTGTAAGTCTCATCTACCGAATTTATGTCTGACATCCCTTGACCACGTTAACTGACATCCACATCCCCCTTTCTGGTGTGTACAGTACTTCAATTGTCATAGGCCGCTGCAAAGAAGTTGGTCAAGTCTTCTAGTAGTGGCCTTCCCAGAGGCATACTAATGGTCGCGGAGGTGGACATCCAACCTGACCGAACTGCAGTGCTCCCGATTACTAGAGGGGGTGCCAGTGGGACTATGCCAGAGGTTATCGAGGTGGGATCCGATGATGAGGATCAACCAGATAGTCCAGGCTCTTCCACGCCTGATCCAACACCAGACGTGGACCCGGCTGAGGAGTTCCTAGGGGCATTCCCTGCATACGAGCCTGAAAACCGCCCCGATTGGGACGAGACAGCCTCTGACGAGGAGGACA
This sequence comes from Viscum album, assembly GCA_963277665.1. Classification (NCBI taxonomy): domain Eukaryota; kingdom Viridiplantae; phylum Streptophyta; class Magnoliopsida; order Santalales; family Viscaceae; genus Viscum; species Viscum album. The sequence goes on from OY728150.1 coordinate 940,513,135, forward strand.
TCAAAATAATATGTCATCGATCGTGGAAGATGATCACGTGCTTCATCAACAACACCCCCCAAGTACTATGGTTGAATGAGATGAACAGACTTCGCTTGAGGCTACGTGAACTATGTGCTGGGGGAGTGGATTCTCAGCATCCTCACATGCTCATCCAAGATATTATGGTAGAAAAGATTCAGGAGTATGATCATGGCCTCAGTGTGGGTTGGCAACGAAGGATGGTGGTAAACATCAAGAGGCTCCAGGAGGCTGAAGATGAGGTCCAGCGGCTGCAGAATTGGACGAACAAGCATTCAACCTCCCTCAACGCGCAATCTGAGCTAGTATTGCGATTGAAGGCCCAACCGGCAGAAGACGAAGAGGGCCTGAAGCGAGCCTCTGAGGAGATGACCGCCATCCGGGCCGACATGGAGCGAGCCCAGATTGTGGCCAACGAATTGCGCCCTCTCGCTGCTGAGGAAGAGCAAGATCTGAATAGGCAGCAACAACTCCTGGATGCCACCAGCTAGAGGGTGGCGGAGCTTCTACGCTCTTTTGATGAGGTCAACCCATCCATGGGGGGGGGGGGTCGACCCTCGGGTACTGTAATTATTACAAACCCTCAAACGTACTTTCATGATTTAATTGTTTGATGTCGTAGAATGAATTAGTTCTTTTGTTTACATTGGTTTATTGCATCCTAGTTATGTTTGCGGATCATCCAATGATCATTCCCTAAGCTCACTTGGGTTGATCCTGATGTGAGAAACAAGGGATGGCCACCTTATCATCCAAACGTAGGAGTGAAAACCAAGATTTGGGCATCCAGGATTTGAACAACTGGTCTGGATTTCCCGGAGGAAATAGAAGAGACCTGAATGAAGAATGAAGCTCTCAGAATAGTCGAATTACCATTTTTTTCAATGTGCTCTTGTGCACGAATGAGGTAACTCCAGGGGCGCTAGAATCAATCCGAAACAGATGGGAATGGGAGGTGTGAATCACGATACCCAGGATTCGGAAAATTGTGGGGGTGGCATGACAATAGAGAATAACTGTTGACCACATTCAAAACATAGTATCCTTATTGTAGTATCCTAGAGTTGGGATAACAAATGAGGGATGACCATTGACCATGTTCGAAACATAGGGCCTAACTCAAAATTTCATCTGTTAGTCTTCTAGAACGTTGGATTAGGACAATAGTCAGGTCATAGGCTGATCATCCATACTGTTAGGGGGTTCCTCCAGACGTGAAAGAGGACAAGGGTCCGAATAAGGGGCACGTAAAGTATGGAATGTGGAGTGATGGTTTGTTCGAACAAAATCCAACACTCTTGAAATTACGCCACCGTGGTGGAAGCACATTAAATGGGCGCATCAGTCTGATCATGGATCATTCGTTCTTTTTTAGATAGGACCTCTCTGGTGAGGGATCCATCGCTTCCCAATGTCATATTGGGGCATCCCGAACTTGTTCAGGGCAAAATTGTAGTTACATGATTCCCCACAAGGGGTCATGCCAGGGGCTGAAAATGAGGAGGAACATGATTTATGATTCTTGGGGCTAGACCCTAGATGAAATTCCTAGGTGTCTCTATATATCCCATGAGGATGGGAATCAAGACGTACGTAGTTCTGGGAGCATAGTTTAATGTCATGTGGGACAATGAAAATCCTAGTTGTTCCGGTGCACATCCTGCCAAAACTACTAAGCCCACGTGAGTTATGCTGATGTGGGAAACAAGAAGTAATGGTGGGACTTCCCCGACACAAGAAGGAACATGTTAGGGCGAAGGGACGCTTGGTGAATGTCAGCCCAATGATGATAACCCGTCCATGTAGCACACCTAGATGCGTGAAGAAGTAAAGCTGAGTATGTCAGAATTCCACTTGAACATGAGGAAGTAGAAATGTGTGAATCATGATGCTTGAAATCTGGATCACAATGATGGTGGCATGACGATGAGCGATAACTATTGACTTTGTTCAAAACACAGTATCCATATCAAGTTATCCTAGAATGGGGACATACAAATAAGGGTCAACTGTTGACCATGTTCGAAATACAGGACCTATTGCAAATGTCGTTCGAGATCCTTAGGGACGTTATCCTGAAATGGTTGGAGAGCCCTTAGGCCTAGAATCCATGCCATCTGGGGTCCTTTTGGATGTGGAAGAGGATGAGGATCCAAATAGAGAGCTCACCAACCTTTGACATGGAGTGAGGGGAATTTCCCCATGATAATTCCACACTTCGGGCTCTTTGTCAAGACACATCTAAATATGACAACGAGATGTATTAGATTGAGGGAGTTGAGTCCCTTCCCATAGGGAGATCTTATTTTAGGGTCATAGAATTCAGACCATGGATAGTAGGAAATGAGGGACACTCATGGTGAGTTAATTATAAAACCTAACGTTGATGGGAACCTGGGGTTCCGACCACCATGTGTTCCCTGGGTAGATTTTATGTCAAGGGACTAAAAATGAGAGTTAAGCTAGGCCCGAGGCAAGATGCACGGAGGTTCCTACATACCCCATGAGGATGGGGATCAAGTTTCACATATTTCTAGAGGTGGCACGGTAAGGTATCAGTGCCAGGGATAAAATAGACGTACGGGTGTGGACCCCGTACCAAAAGAAGCGATATTTGATGTATCTTGTTTTTCTTTTAAGGTGAAGTTGCTTTTTTTTGTGAAGCGATGGGCCTAGGATAGCAAGTCCCGATATTGCCACCAGAATCAAGCTATATGCAGTCATTGACAAATGGTATGGAATGTGATCGATATCAAACATGGTGTCCCCTTGAGTGAGAACATCACAATGTAGTGTCATTTTCGTCGGGCGGCCAGGACGATAATGTCACAGTTTGAGGTCATGTGATAGGACCAAGAATGCATTTTAACATCATACAGGGCAGATGTAGTAGAGACGATGCTAAGTGGGTAATGTGTATGGTGCAATAAAACATACTCGACATGAATGAGGGCATAATACCATACCACACTATATGCAATTCTGAGAAAGGAACCTCGGATCAAGGGGCTCAAATAGGGGCAAGAGGGTAAGGAGCTGGAGAAACTAGCTACCAATTGAGATGGACCCGAAAACGAGATGTTCGGGTGATCCTACGTATCCCATAAGGATGGGAATCAAGGTATACGTAGTTATGCAAAGGGGAAATATGAAAAGATCTTAGTTTAGGGTCTTAGAACTCGGACCATAGAGAAGCAGGACTATCCCAAGTAAAGGCGGACCTTAACCCAATCCATAAGCCTGCTTGAGTTGAACTCGGTGTAGGAAACAAGGGAGAATAAAGTATTCACAATAAATGAGATGCAAGAAAAGGGGAACCGGTGAAGCCCCGAGCGATTGCCTTGTCATGGATTTTTTCCTCCTAAAGTGCGGATGCGCACTGAGGAATAACACCAAGAGTTTCGAAGTTCTACTTGGACATGATGAAGTGGAGAAGGATGTGAATCATGTAACCGAAATTTTGGGCTTAAAGGGGTTGTCATGATGGTAGAGGATGAATGTTGACCATGTTCAAAACACATCATCCATATCGCGTTAGCCTGGAATGTGAACAACAAATGAGCATCGATCGCTGACCATATTCACAATGTGGGATTTGTATCGGCTTGTTGCTCAACATCATCAAGGGCGTTGGCCCGAAGTGGTAGGAGAGCCCTTAGGCCTAGCATCCATGCAGTTCGGGGGACCTTCTGGATGGGAAGGGTGATGGAAGCCCTAATGAAGGGGAACACAAAGCCTGAGAAATGGGTGATAGCATGTTCGGGTAGAATCTGACATTCTGGGTGCTAAACTAGAGTACCCTTGGGCACATTGGTGAATCACCGAAGAGGATCGAGGGGATCATCTTGAGAGTGACCGATTTGAAAAGATGAGTGTAGAACAAGGGGATAGAGAACCATCAAGAGAAAGAGGTACATGGCATGGTTGTTACAAACCTGACATGAACGAGGACATAATCCCATGCCACACCATATATCCCTTTCATGGAAGAATGCGGGCCGAGGGGCCAAGACGGGGCTGGACCCGAAGAAGAGATGCTCGGGCAGTCCTATGTATCCCATGAGGATGGGAATCAAACCATACGTAGTTATAGAACTACACATAGGGGTAGGATACCCTAATGAGGGGGGGTGTACGGGCGTGGCGAGTAACCCGACGTGAATGAGGAAATAATACCATACCAAACCGTGCAACCCTAAATAGGAACTTGGGCTGGGGGCCCAAAAACGCCAAGGGGCCTGAGGCTAGGCCTCGGTCAGGAAGGCCCAACCAGCTTTCAGTTTAACATCTTGCAGTGAGGACAAAGAGGGGAGTAGGATGTCCCACATGAGGGAGGTGTATGGAAGGGCAAATCACCTGACATGAATGAGGACATAATCTCATACCACACTGCACACTCCAGGTAAGAACTTGGGATGGGGTCCAAAAAGGCCAAGGAGCCTGAGGCTGAGCCTCAGTCAGGAAGGCCCGAACAGTTTGCAGTTTAACGTCTTGAAGCGTAGACGAAAGGTATCTCATTCGAGGATTTGTACGACACGGTGAGTAACCCAACGTGAATGAGGACATAACCCCATACCACACCATTTAATCTAGGTAAGAACTTGGGCCGAGGCCCAAAAAGGTCAAGGGGCCTGAGGCTGAGCCTCGGTCAGGAAGGACCGATCAGTTTGTAGTTTAAGGTCTTGCAGTGAGGACGAAAGGTATCTCATCCGAGGATGTGTACGGAACGGCAAGTAACTCGACGTGAATTAGGACATAACCTCATACCACACTGTTCAATCCTATAAGAGAGAACCTGGGCCGACGGCCCAAAAAGGCCAAGGGGCCTGAGGCTGGGCCTCGGATGGGGAGGCCACACACCCTCTTGTATGGTTACTACCTCATCACAGCTCTTAATCCCATGTGAGCAGTGCTCGATGTGGGAAAAAAGGAGCCGGTATCGGCCCTCCCCGTCATACGGGGCCTGATAGCTAGCATTTCCCAAAGAGAGTTTGTCTCTTGGAGATACAATAGGGCATAATGAACTACTACACTTGATTTTTGGGATATCTTGGGGTGGTCCTAACGATCCAGGATAGTTGTTGACCATGTTCGAAACACAACATCCCTATAGTGACCTGAAATGGGAGTAACAAATGAGCATCGACCATTGACCATATTCAAAATGCGGGATTTGTATTGGTTTTTTGCTCAAAATCCTTGAGGGAGTTCGCCCGAAGTGTTAGGAGAGCCCTTAGGCCTAGCATCCATACCATTCAGGGGCCCTTTTGGATGGGGAAGATGATGGAGTCCCAATCAAGGAGTGGGTGAAGCATAGTTTTACCCATCTATGAAAGAGGCGAACGCCTCCAGGGAGTGGGAAATATGGCCAGATGGAGGTTAGCTCGACGTGAATCATGGAAAAAGTCTACACCCCACCATATGTCTTAAAACAAGGGGAAGATTCTGGCATTTAGGTTCGACCAACAGATGAAATGTCCGGGCATTTCTACGTATCCCATAAGGATGGGAATCAAGCCATATGTAGTTCTTGAAATCCATGTAGTTTAATGTCGTGTGGTGAGGATGTGGGAGAATAAAATAATGAGGGAGCACATGGTGCAATCGTCGCAACTCCCACATGAATGAGGCCAAGGATTTCTACACTACACTATATAAGGACCCTCCGAGAGGACTATACCCAAGGGGGATAGTCGAAAAGGAGGGTTTTAGGGCTGGGCTCAAGATGGGGCATCTGAGCATTCCTGCGTATCCCATGTGGATGGGAATCAAGCCATACAGAGTTCTTAAAATGCAGTTTAACATCATGCAGGATGATGCGCAGTTTAAAGTCGTGCAGGACTGGAAAGTTTAAGGTCATGCGAGACCGGCGTGTAGTTTAGGGTCATACGGGACTATCCAGTTTAAGGTCGTGCAGGACCATTAGGCTCAGGAAAAGTATTGTTTGAGGAACTTGGCATTGGTGGGAGGAGTTATACACTCACCATCCATGGTCACCAGGTAGTACGCTCCATTGGGGTAAACCCTATGAACTATGTAAGGTCCTACCCATTTAGGCTCCAGCTTGGGTGGTTTCTTGCCAGGGATCATCGACACTCGGAGGGCCAATACCAAGTCACCTTGCATAAAAGAGCGGAGGTGAACTTTCTTGTTGAAGGCTCTAGCTATCTTATTCTGATGCCTTTCCAGATTGTATAGGGCACGAAGCCTATTATCTTCAAGTGCTTCCAATTCATCTAGATGAATTTTGGCCACCTCATCTGGAACCTGCTGTTCATAGACCACGACGTGTAGCGAAGGCAACTGGATCTCGATGGGTAGGATGACCTCAGCTTCGTACACCAAGGAATATGGGGTCACCTGGGTGGAATTGAGATTCATCATTCGATAGGCCCAGAGGGCGTTGGGGATCTTGTTCGGCCAACTCTTATTGTTTTGACCAACCATTTTCTAAAAAATGTTAGAGAGGGTTTTTTTGAACGCCTCAATCTGTCCATTTGCTTGTGCGTGATAGCAGGAGGTATGGTTCGAACGGATGTTGTACTTGGCATACAATTTCTTTAACTTGGCTCTTTGAAAGTTGGTGTTGTTATCGGTGAGGATAGCATGAGGTACTCCAAACCGGTGGATGATGTTTGATCTCATGAAGTCAACAATAGAACGATCCTTGACCTCCTTGAGCGGAACTGCCTCTACCCACTTGGAAAAGAAATCTGTGGCGGTCAGAATGAAACTGCATTGGCGATCTGTCACCAGTGGATATGGTCCCACGACATCGAGTCCCCACACCGTAAACGGCCAAGAGTACTTGGTGGAGTAGAGAGGTTCTGGCAGCGGATGCATGAAGTTATCATGGATTTGGCACGTGTGACATCTCTTGGAGAACTTGATACAATCATGGATCATAGAGGGCCAGAAGTACCCCAGTCTTCGGATCTGATGGGACAGCTTTGGCCCAGCCTGGTGGGCACCATAGGAACCGGCATGAACCTCCTACATGACCTGAGAAATCTCAACTCCTTGGATGAAACGGAGGAGAAAACCATCGAACCTGCGCTTCTAGAGGATTTGCTCGAGACTGGGACCACTCTGGAGGGTAAACTGCAGTGTGCGGAGTCGGATCCACTCACGCTCGTCCCGATCAGCTGGGAGGAAACTATTTTGGAGACACTCGACAAAAGGGGATCTCTAGTCTAGAGTCACTTCAACCACTGCATCTGAATAACCTGGGTTTCCTGACGTGGAGGATCCGGCGGTAATATGGCTTACCCGCAGGTCGTCGTCATCATCTAGGGTTACGGTGGTGATGACTCTCCGGTGTGCCACATGTATAATCAGATCATCTTGTTTGGGTTCTGCAAATGATGCAGCCAGGCCGGCCAGGGCATCCGCTCGACCGTTCTGAGATCGAGGGACATGAGTAACTTCCGACCAAGATGGAAATCGGGCTATTAACTGGAGGGTGAGCTCCAACAATGGTACGAGCTCTAGATTTCTGAAAAAATAGCCACCATTGACTTCCTTGATGACTAGTTTGGAATCCCCTTTCACATGAAAATGGGGTACATCGATCTCGAGAGCCAGCTCGAGGCCAGTGATAAGAGCCTGATACTTTGCCTCATTGTTGGTGCAGCCTTCTGCAACATGAATGAGTATGGAAGAATGGCTTGCGTCGGGGTAATGAAGATGATACCCAGACCCACTCTATTGAGTCGAGAATCATTGAGCCTCCTACTTGTGGGGATCCGGAAGGCACCATCAAAGTGAATCTTCCAACATGGGATGGCATGATATACCGAGAGGATTGCCTCATCGGGAAAATCTAGGTCCAGGGATTGGTCCACGGAGGTCGGATGGGTAGCAAGAAAGTCTGTCAATGCCTGTCCCTTGATGGCCTTCTAAGGGAAAAACCTGATGTTGAACTATTGAAGGATTATTGCCCACCGTGCTAGTCGGCCGGTCAACATGGGGCGGTTCAGAATGTACTTCAGCGGGTCTACTCGAGAAACCAGCTGTACCTCATGGTGCTGCAGGTAGTACCACAACTTTTGTACTGTGAATACAAGTGCAACGAATCTCTTTTTGACGAGGGAGTATCTGGTCTCCGTATCGAGGAGCATGCAGCTAAGGTAGTAGAGACTGTTTTCCATCCCCTCATTGTTCTTCTGGGCGAGAAGGGCGTCGGGGGACCATTCTAGGGAAGTCACATATAAAATTAGTGGATTTCCAAAGATGGGTGGCATCAAGACCAGAGGCTAGAGCAGATACTACTTTATTTTCCCAAACATGGTTTGGAACTCTTCGTCCCATTCGTAGGTAGATCCTTTCTTCATTAGCCGAGAAAAGGGCTTACACTTGTTGGCCATATTCTCAAAGAATCAGCATATATAGGTTAAGTGGCCTTGGAAACCTCTAAGCTCTCTAATATTTCTCGGGGGAGGCATCTGGATGATTTCCTTGATCTTATCTAGGTCGATCTCGATGCCCCGGTACCTAGCAACAAATCCAAGAAACTTCCCAGAGGTGACCCCGAAGGCACATTTTAGTGAGGTCATCTTCAGGTGTCGGGAACGGAGGAAGCTGAACACTTTCTCAAGGTCCTTGAGATGGTCTTGGCGCTGGAAATATTTGACCACCAGATTTTCTACATAGCATTCCACCAATGTCCCGAGGATTGGCTTGAATATGAAATGCATGGCCCACTGATAGGTGGAACATGCATTCTTCAGGACGAAGGGAATAACCTAGTAATAGAAAATACCTTGGGGCACCTTGAAAGTGGTGGAATCTTCATACTTGGGGGCCATATAGATCTGATTATATCCAGAGTAACCATCCATAAAGTAGAGGGCTTGGAATCAAACCGTAGAATCAATCAACAATTCTATCACTGGAAGGGGAAAATCATCTTTCGGACAGTGACGGTTGAGATCCCGGAAGTCGATGCAGACTCTAATATGTCAGTTCTTCTTCCTGACTGGCACAATGTTTTCTAAACACTTGGGGTACTGGACCTCCTTGACGAAGTTGGCCCTGATGAGCTTTTCAACTTCAGCCTCGACCATGGCACCGTGAAAATGGTGCATCTTTCTGGGAGGCTGCTTGAACCCATGATGATTTGTCGGGAGACCGAGGTGGTGGATGGCTACCTGAGGATCTAGTCCTGGAATCTTGTCATAACTCCAGGAAAACATGTCACATTGCTATTTAAGGAAGTCCACATACCATTGCTGCTCCTCGTGGGACATGGAAGCACTGATAAATGTGGGTCTCAGATCTGCCTTGCTATCAAGGTTCACCTATACCAGTTCATCGATCGTGGAAGAGATGCCCTCTTCAAAGGCGGGGGGAGCATCCTCCAGATCCTCTTCTTCACTTGAAGAGGATGGATTCCCAGTGGGTAAAGCTTCCCCTGGGTCGAAAGAACCTGATGGGAGGCTGTTGACACCCTGGATAGTAGTGGAAAACATATTAGAAGATTCACGCGCCGCTGAGACCATAGCGATGAAGGCAGTCGATCCAATCCCATCTGGCCTTCGGCCCAAGGGGCCGCGCTTGATGATATCAAAGCAATAGTTGCATGTCGGCTTGAGATGGTTAATTTCAGCTCAGTGAAAAAGACATGTATGATGTACTTCTGTTACCATAGGGTGGACATCCCGATACTGTACGGGGGTAGGAGGCTCCAGAATCACCTGAGGCTAGTTTGTGTAGAAGTACAAGGTGATTTTCCTCCATCGCTTGGACCTAGGAATATGCCTTCCTCTTGTACCAGAGACAACAAAGAATTTCCCCATGTTGGGGGTCATGGCCTCCAATCAATGGATCAGAAAGAAATAGGCGTCATCCAAACCTTCCCAGGGGTCACTTGTGACTAGGGCAGGCTCAACCTCACTTGCCTGAACCTGATTATCCTTGATCTTATAACAGTCAGCGTCCAGATAACAGGCTTCACAAGAGGAAAAAGGAGACGCATCACCTTCGAGTATGCCTACTCGACCAATAAGGGAGTACTTGAGGCATTATTTATATTATGAGGGGACCGTCGTGTGTAGTTGGAGCCATGGTCTTCCCATCAATGCATTGTACACGGTGTCCTCGGAGACAACCATAAACTCGGTACTGGCAACTAGGACACCAAACTGGGTATTTAGACGGATCTTGCCAACCAGGGTCTGTTCTATCCTATCATATCCCTGGATCCTTAAATCGGAGGGATTCAGGTCATCTTCAGATAACCCCAGCTTCCGCAGTGCCCGCGTCGGGATAACGTTGATCCCGGAGCCGGTGTCAACAAGACAGCGACAAAACTGCATGCCATTAAATTGGCCGGTGATGTACAACGGGTGGATATACCCCTGTATGGGAGAGCCTTCATCTTCTCCAGAGAACTAAATGATGGCCTGGCATTCAGCATTCTCAACTACTTCAGCATGAAAGTCTTCTACAGCTGCTACCTCCGTCTCAAACTATATGGGGCTTCTTAAAGCCTCAGCGAGGGCCTCGTGCATATTCTAAGACAAACGGAGGTCCTTAAGGATGGAAAGCCTCGCTGGGATTCCATAAAGGTGATTGAGGACATCGTACTTCTGCGCCAGGCATGAAATTTTGCTTACAGGAGGCCGCTCTGCGATTGGAGGCATGGCGGGCCCTGCCGGTTGGACGGGCGGCTGACTGGTACTAGGTATATCCCGCTACTCACTAGTTGAACCCTAGAGAGTAGCTTCCGGATGACTGAGATCAGCCTATATCCATGTGAGGATGGCCACATCCTGGACGAGGTAGCTCTTCCTAATCCAGTAGTACAAACGGTGGTGGATGGGGGCCCGACGGCACCGGATGAAGAGGTTGTGCGTGCCGAGTTCTACGTTGGGCCTGCTGTCTGGTTTCAGTGGCGTGCACGACCTGGATGGAGGTTCCAACTGACATTCCCCGACGACCCATATGTTCGTGGCTCCGCTGACGTTGGCGTCGGCTAGGGACTAAGGGGAGGTTCGCCTGGTGCTCCCCGTCGTCGGGAGTCATATAGGGGTTTACCAACTCCATGGTATTAACTGAAGTGTACCCTTGGATTTCACTTGAAGAATCATCCACCACTGGGCAGATTCTGGGAGGGATCCCCATCTCAGAGGTCATGAAGTCACTGAGAGTGCGGGACGATGAAGACATTGGTGGGGCACTTTGCTTCTTCTTGTGTCGTTTATGCTTGATCTTCTGGGAAGAGGCCGACTGAGATGATGATACAGAAGTGGTGGCCGCAGCTTCTGAAGGCTCTTTCTGATTCAGGTGTTCCCGAATGATGCCATGGGCATGAGAAATCATCTTATGAGCCATCCGGTCATCATACTTTTGGGATCCACAGTTGTAAACTCGCTTCCACTCGCCTTCGCTGTCACTACCATTGTCTGACCTTACAAATACACTTCCGACTTGTGTCGAGGTCGAGGCCAGCCTAAATATGTTGTTGTCGAACTGATCTTGGAGCTATTATTTGAACACATATCACTACTTGAGGGTGTGCCCCATAATCCGATGATAGGGGCAGTAGTTGGGGCGATCAATGAGATTCGCCTCTTCTGGCTTTCTGCACTCAGGCAAGCGTACAATCCCCTACTCTAGGGTGCTTCGGAAGTAATCGGGGACCTGATTCTCATTGAACAAGTAAGTCTGGTGTCTTATTTCTGAAAAGGGGGCCCTTGGAGCCTGGACTTGACAAGGGGATGGAGGGTCCTATCGAGGAGGTGGACCCTGATTGTCCCACCTAGGCGGTGGCGGCGCATTACGCAGAGGCACTTGCTGATTTTGAGGACACTGCTGAGCCAGAGGCTACCCCTGAGGAGGAGGTATTCTTACAGGCTGTTGGGCCAGTGCTAATGGTAGCAATTATAGTTACATGGGGGATTCTATTTGGGCCACCGCGGTGGGCTCAGCTCTGGCAGCTCTCCTTGCTGGAATCACAGGGGGCAACGGACGTGCCTGGATAGCCTGTTGCAGGGCATCCTCAGGGAGCTGAGCCTTGTCAGAGAAGTCTCGGAATTCTCCAGGGTATTTTTGGTTGATCAAAGAAGGAACCAGTTCCGTATTGACATTTCCCACGCACATAGTCAGTAATTGTTCCTAAGTCAGTGGCATGTCAAGGGAGTATGTGAACCCCTTCCACAGGGCAATAAAGTCTACTACTCGCTCATCAGGCCTTTGATTTCACTTTAAGAGGTCTGCAATGCTGGTCTTATGGGTGGTATAGATGAACTGATAGATAAATTTCCTACAAAGGTCCTCCCAGCTGGTCATGGATCTGACGGGGAGCTGGTTGTACCAGATGAATGTCGGCCCCTCCAACTTCTGAACAAAACAGCGAATCTTGGAAGCCTCCTACTGCACTAGAGTCCCCAACATGGGCCCACACCTTGAGTTGAAGTGGGACAGATGCTGCAGCAGGTCCCTTGTCCCATTAAAGGAGGAGAAGGTAGGATTCCCAAAACCAGGAGGTGCTGGCATATTATCCACTCATGTCGGATATGGATTTTCATCTGCTGGGATTGCCACCTGTAGCATTTCCAATGCCTTAAGGTGGGATATGAGCACCACCATAGGATCATCTAGGTGGGGTTACCTGTCTTGACGGGGATCCCTAACCATGAGTTCGTTGTCGGGTTCTTCAACACGGTAGATAAGCTCAGTGGCTCGGGGAGCGACTGGTGGAGCGGCCTGCGGGGCAGCTGGGGGAACCTGGGCTAGATTCCTTGGATTTTCATGCCGTTTGGGAGGGTTTGGTGAGACATACCACACCCTCTTTCTGTGAGCTACGACATCAGCCCTGTCAGTAGGAGCGACGTGATCATGGTTGTCGGGGGGCATCTTGTAGAGGGGTAGTTGTTCCTGCCCTTGCTACCCCAGCCTAGGATTATCGTAGTTAGGTCGTCACTCTACAAAATGTTCATCCAAAATTTCATTGACAGACCTCTTTTGCTCAGAAAGTTGTTGGCACAATTTGGCCTTCTCAGTGTCCTCCTCTGTCTTCTGCACTGAGGCGAACGGGTCGGAGTACTTGACAGCTCTGACGTGCTCTTTGCCCTTACTGGAATCCCTGCCGAGTACCAACGCCTCGGTGGGTGCAGGGAGACCTAAAAGTTTCCTCTACTGACGATTAATCCTCCCCTATGGTTCCAACAGTGGTGGAACACCCTCAGAGGGTAGGTCTCTATCGAGAAGCTTCAGCTCATCCTCCTTGTCCATTATGTCGGCTATGTTGACGGTGACCCTTCCTGGGGGCATGTCCTCAATATCGCATAGCGAGTCAGGATGCCGCTAGATAGGACTGAAGAGGAGGGAAGTATACTACACCCATCCATGGATTTTCATGTGGGGGGAATCCTCCCTGATAATTTCGTGGAGTACCTTGATACTCTGAACGCATTGCTGCTGGAGAGCCTCAGGGTAACCTAGTGACTCGGGGCGTTGGGCCATAGGGAGTGTGACCAGATCAACTAGACGGAACTTCTCACTGATGTATTCAAAATGTTCTTATATCCTTGGATAAACCACACGCTGATGATATATACTGAAATGTGTCACCCAGAGGGTTTAGCGGAAACACTCAAATTCCTCTGGGGTGAGGGATTCCGGTATGTAGAAATTCTGCACTTCCACGGGCCAGAACTTCTCGGGAAAGTGGTCCACTGCAAGAATGCCCCAGAAGCTCCTCAACTCAAATTCAGGGTCTAGACCTTGATTTACCCACTTTCCAACTGGGGGTGGTTGATGAACTGGCAGCGGTACTAAGGCAGACCACTGGGACGACAAGCTAGCCAGTGGAGAGTATAGCGAACGGGCCGACTAGCCACTGACTCTCAGGATGTTCTCCGAAGAGTGCCGACCTGGCTGCTACATCTCGGTAAGAGGGGCTGACATCCATCGTTCCTAGCTCAGGGGATAGGGTTGTTGGTAATAGGCTGCAATGTTGCTTGCCTGCCATTGGTCCCTAGAATAGCTCTCTGTGATCTCTTGTAGAGGTAGAAAGCACTTCCAGCGATGATGGTGGTGACTGCATGACCGTAACCTGCTGGGTCACCAGATTTTCATCCTCCTGGATATACCTATAGAGGGAGGTAGGAATCCTGTAGACCTCGCATTCTGGGATCACCAGGCTGATACGCCTCATCCCTGTCCCGACCCTTGACTTGGATGAGAGAGGGGAGGGATCTTGAGCTGAGTCGTACTCCAATTCAGAGTCTGAGAAGTGGACTGGTTTGATCTCTATCCAGGCCTTCCCAGGATTATTCTTCTTGCGGCGATGACCCGCCTTCCTGCCCCTGGGTGGATCCTTGGGACGGGGCTGATTTCTGACATGAGGCCCTTCGACCGCACTGGTGTTGGGGTGGAGAGGGCTTCCACCTGAGAAAGCTGAGGTGCGAGGAGAACCAGCACAAATGTCGAAGGGGACATGTGGAGGACCTCCATGAAGAGAACTAGAGTGGGAAAAACATCCGCTGGAACCGACGAGAGCATGGGGAGGACCTCCATGCTTGGGGTAGGTGGAGTGAGGCTAGCCTTCACCCCTTTGGTGGTTGGGGCGAGGAGGACCTTCACCAGCTACGGAGAGGACGTAGGGAGGATCCCCATATTGGAGAGGGACTGGATGGGCAATGTCTTCACATTGGTGGTCGGGGGCAGGAGGAAGGACTCTATACCCAGTGTAATGGGCACAGGAGAGGCTTCTGTACCAAACATCACTGTCGCGGGGCGGACCTTCATTTGGATTGGGGGTGAAACGAGGTGGGACTTCATGTTGAGCCTCAAATTGGGGAAGGCCCATGCTCTCTGTGGTGGTGGTACGGGGAGGACCTCCGTATGGGGTGGCATCGCTGCGGATTGGTTCGCGGTAACCACTGATCATGCATGTGACCAGGAGAGTCAACCCAGCCTGCCCATGGGCTGTTGGGGCCTCGATCCCAACTAGGAGTATAAGCACACCTTCTCAGTGTATGCAGGGACTTGATTATGTGTGTCAGCAGTGGCTCGGGCCACAGTAGCCATCAACATTGACACCCCTTGGCGGGCGTCCTCTTCAGCTTGTGCCTGATGCTAGCATCAGGTCGGACGAGCTGGGGCTGGTGGTGCAGGTGCATAGCTTACCTGCTCCTCTTCCGGCAAGACCGGGTGGCGGCACTGATGCGGCCGAGTGGGATCCCTTACTGGAAGTCCCAGGATTGGGACTCTGACTGCGATGGGCTGGACATCGCCTACCTCATCAGCGTAAGGCAGGGAGTCGTCAAAGCGCTCCGGGGACAGGCTCCCGAAGCGGTTGTATGTCAGGGTGGGGAGTAGTGGCTCCCTGCGTGGCCCTCGGAGGCAGCTTTGATGGTGGGGAATGGACGCCTCCAGGTCTAGGCAGGCTATATCCCTGGTTGGGATTATTCCCTCCTCCTCGTAACGACGTACGAGGTCGTTATTTACCCTTCATTCGATAACTTCTGATGGGGAGATGGGGCATGGGCGCACCACTATCATGGACGCAGAGGCCGTCATTGAAGCGGTAAAGCCACGCAGAGCGGCTGTGCTGGAGTTTCCCCTTCCCCTGCGTAAACGGGCGGGTGGTGATCATGTTCCTGTGACATCAACCTAATTCCTGAGAAGTAGGGAGACGAACTCGTCAGTGCTGAAAGAAAAAGGAATCGACGACCAATGCCCCAGTGTCATCCTATCCTCCATGATCGGTAAGCAGGATCCATGCTCGCAACGTCGCAGAACGAGATTTCCAATGTTCTAATGCCCCAACTTCTAGTGAGTTTCACGCAAGGCCCGCTATTTGCTTGGTGGGACCCGGCACTGGATGTTTGGATCTGGTGACACGTCAATCTATTGATTCCACGAGCGCTACTAATCTCCATATTGATGAGAATAATTTTATGTCGGGTTCACCATTTCTATTTCTGACGCTTTCACCGTGGCGTGTGCATCCTTCTATGGAGGACGCGCAGCTGTTACCCTGCATTCCCACTTTCCAAAGGCGGGCGGAATCTGCTCCTTATTTAGGGACGTCTGCTCCTTGATCGAAATGATATGATGGGATATAGGTTTTTCCTTCTGTGGATTCCTTCTCGGAGCTCATCACCAAGTCTGGGTCTCCCTTATAAATTTAAGACGTTGTTCGTGAAACTCTTCCCAGCACCATATCTTCATGGACACCAGTTAATTACGCTTCTTCTGTTAGGACATTCCAAGGGGTCCAGTCAGGGCAGCAACCTTCGGTTAGGGGAGCAGTCGCATGGGGCATCACTGGCATGTCTGGACGCTGGGGATTGGCGTGTCTATCTTCTGTCCCTTATTATAGGGCTTCTCGAGGGCACAGAATGCCGAGGAATCCCACATCGAACGTGGGGAATCGTATGCCATGGGCATGTATATGAGGTTTTCCTCAGCTTACTAAGTTTAACACAGTGTATGTCATAGGTTTAACATCCAGCGGAGACGGATTGGGCTGATCTAAACACTGACTAGAGTGGATCAGATGGAAGAACCCCCTAGAGGGAATGACGATATTGGGGAAAACACATGGGTGGATTCCCAAATTCTATTAGTGGGAGCGGGTAATGGGGTGGCATGATTCCACCGGGATGTGTCGGCCCGGGTAAGAATCAGGATGGATGATGGAAGGTTCTGTGAATTGAATGGTGAATGGGATGGAACCTTCATGGGGTGATAATGGTTTTGGGCTTGAGCCTCATAGAGACTTCCTACATATCCCCATGGAAGAGAATCAAATTCCACATAGTTCATCTGACGACGGATTGCTTCCAATTGGGTCACAATGGCTTACCACTGTATGGGTTCGCAATGGCTTACCGCTAGAAGGGATGACACCGGCTTACCACTGGATGGGATGACAACGGCTTATCACTGCAATGACAATGGATTACCGCTGAAATAGATCCACAGTTTAACGTCATGTGGGACGGGGGTGGAAAGACATCAAGGGGGGCAGAATGACCAATGGGTGGCGGGCTTGAACCTCAGGGAGGCTTCCTACGTACCTTACCTTAGAAAGGATTAAATTCCACACAGTTTAGGAGGTAAAGGGGCAATTGAACCGATGCTAAGGGGTGTCAGTACAACTTGGTGTTGGGATTTAACCTCGGGGAGGTTTCCTATGTACCTTACCTTAGCAAGGATCAAAGACCTCGTAGTTCAGGATGGGTGTGGGGCATACACTCTAGGCTGCCCAATGAGTTGGTGAACTGATGTGAAGATGGTCAGAATTACCAGTGGGTGGTGGGCTTGAACCTCGTGGAGGCTTCCTATGTACCCTGCCTTGGCAAGGATCAAAGACCACATAGTTCAGGTATGGGGGCATTTGGTGAACCGACGTGAATGGGGTCGGAACGACCAGGTGCTGGTGGGATTGAACCTTTTTGAGGCTTCCTACGTACCTTGCCTTGACAAGGATCAAAGTATTCATAGTTCGGATGGAAAAGGGGTCTCAGTACACTGACATGGGGTAGTCAGGACCAATGGTTATGGGGCTTGAACCTCGTGCAGGATTCCTACGTACCTTGCCTTGACAAGGATCAAAGTCCTCGTAGTTCGGAACGGATTGGGGCTTACACTCTAAGGCGGCCCAAGGTTGTGGGCTTGAACATCGTGGAGGCTTTCTATGTGCCATTCCTTGACATGGATCAAGGACCTCATAGTTCAGGTATGGGTTGGGGCTTACACTCTGAGGCGGCCCAAGGTGTTGGTGAACTGACGTGAATGGGGTCGGAATGACCGGGTGGTGGGCTTGAACCTCATGGAGGCTTCCTATTTACCTTGCCTTGACAAGGATCAAATTCCTCGTAGTTTAGAATAGATTGGGGCTTACACTCTAGGGCATCCCAAGGTGGTGGTCTTGAACTTCATGGAGGCTTCCTGCGTACCATGCCTTGACATGGATCAAAGACCTCGTAGTTTGGGACAGATTTGGACTTACACTCTGAGGTGGCCCAAGGTGGTGGGATTGAACCTTGTGAAGGTAGACTACGTACCATGACTTGACATGGATCAAAGACCTCATAGTTCGGGTATGGGTTAGGGCTTACACTCTGAGGCGGCCCAAGGTGTTGGTGAACTGACGTGAAGGGGGTCGAAACGACCGGGTGGTGGGCTTGAAACTCATGGAGGCTTCCTACGTACCATGCCTTGACATGGATCAAAGTCCTCATAGTTCAGGTATGGGTTGGGGCTTACACTCTAAGGAGGCCCAAGGTGTTGGCGAACTGACGTGAAGGGGGTCGGAATGACTGGGTGGTGGGATTGAACCTCGTGGAGGCTTCCTACGTACCATGCCTTGACATGGATCAAAGTCCTCGTAGTTCGGGAAGGATTGGCACTTACACTCTGAGGCGGCCCAATGCGGTGGGCTTGAACCTTGTGGAGGCTTCCTATGTACCATGCCTTGACATGGATCAATGACCTCGTAGTTCAGGTATGGGTTGGGGCTTACAATCTGAGATGGCCCAAGGTGTTGGAAAACCGATGTGAAGGGGGTCAGAATGACCAGGTGGTGGGCTTGAACCTCATGGAGGATTTCTACGTATCATGCATTGACATGGATCAAAGTCCTCGTAGTTCAGGACGGATTGGGGCTCACACTTTGAGGTTGCCAAAGGTGTTGGAGAACCGACGTGAAGGGGGTCGGAATGACCGGGTGGTGGGCTTGAACCTCATGGAGGATTCCTATGTACCATGCCTTGACATGGATCAAAGTCCTCGTAGTTCGGGTGGATTGGGGATTACACTCTGAGGTGGCCCAAGGTGGTGGCAAACAGGCATTAAGAGGGTCAGAATGACCGGGTGGTGGGCTTGAACCTCGTGTAGGCTTCCTACGTACCATGCCTTGACATGGATCAAAGTCCTCGTAGTTCGGGACGGATTGGGGCTTACACTCTGAGGCGGCCCAAGGTGTTTGTCATGTTCGGTGCTCACTCTAATCCCACATGAGTCATACTCAGTGTGAGAAATAAGAGATAGTAGAGACCCGATGATCACGTCGCAAAAGGTGCATCCGTGGGAAGCGAATTGGGGCTTACGCGCGGAGCAGCCCAGGGAGAGAAAGATTGGGACTTACTCTAGGATGGAGGCCCAATGGAAACAAAGCACAGTGGGGGAGGGACTTAGGACCTAAGGAAGGATAAGCACCACCCCCCATCACACCCTGCACTGGCCCTGGGGACCGAAAATGAAAGGAGGAGCAGGGATGCTGCCTCCTATAAGAAGGCTAGGGGATTATACCGAGATGGTCTCCCTTCCCCCATGGACAAAATCCACTCCCATAATGAGGATATCATCCCCTGTAGAGACCAGGGGGTGTGGAGAATGTACAAGGTGGGGGAACCCCACGTGTGAGGCACTGGGCGATGTCACAGTTTAACGTCATGTGTTGAGGACAAAGGTGCTTGGAAATTTAACGTCATGTAGCTTAGATGAGGTGGGTTCACTCTGCACCCCTAGGACTTACAAAATGGGTACCCTCTTCTCTTTGTGGAAGGGAAGGCATCGACAACACTGTGGTGAGGTGGTTTCATGGAGCGAACCATTGGGGGGTCCACGTTAGCGTGGCTATGCGAAGAAGCAATATCCATTATCGTGTCTATGTGAAGAAGCATGAGTAGAAGCAACGCAACGGGCAGTATCATCCAAGGGACTTTGAAGTCACATCGTGAAAACCTGGAGGGTCGCACGTGAAAAGGAATTTCCAAGCATAGGGGTCCATAGGCAGGGCCTTGTGAATCCCTGTTGCTCCGCGTGGCGGAGGTCACTTGTGAAGGGGTGTGCTTCGTGAAGTGGGGTGCCTTAGCCTAAGCATGGGGTAGAGGTGCATTTGGGAGGTGCTTTGCGAAGTGGAAATTCATTCGCGGAGCACTACCTCGTGGAGCAAAGGTGCCTCGTGAAGCAAAGTGTCGTGAAGCAATGTTCTTCGCAAAGTATAGTGACCCTGCCTTAGAAGGTGGATCATTTGTACATGAAGGGTGTTTCGTGAAGCATAAACAATGTACGATGACCCAAGTCCCCTTGAGGATCCCCTTCCTTCATGACGGCCCTTAGGCTTTGCAAAAGGCATCCCTCTCTGAAGAGTGGATCAAAACAAGACAAAGGGGAGGCACTTAGTGGAGCAGAAGTACCTCGCACAGCTCAGGGTTCGCAGAGCATAAGGATATTTCACGATTCAGGAGCTGGGAAGTTGAAAGGTAGGATTGTTTGTTCGTTGGGCTCAGGGGGAGCCCAGTATTTATAGGCAAGAGGTGCCATTAAGCAGAGCTTACTCGACGTGAAGAGGGACTTGGTTGCTTCGTGGTAGGCTCGCGAACATCAAATGTGTTCACGGAGCATCACACCTCCTTGCTTCACAGAGGGCTCGCGAACGTCAAATTTGATCTCAGAGCATCCTGCCTCTGTGCTTCGTGGTGGGCTCGCGAACGTCAAATTCGTTCATGGAGGGTCCCACCTCTGTGCTTCGCGGTGACCGCGGTGCTGGGGGGACTCTGCGGAATAGCTTCGCGAGGCAGTCACCGGTGCTTCCTTTTTTGGCTTCTTCTCTGTCCCAAATTTTGGTTCCAACAATAGTGTATATACCGTAGATTGAGCATAACTTTGATTTAGAATATTTTGAGTGTTGATTTTGTAATTTACTGGTGAGATAGATCATTAAGTGGCATAATTATTTTTTAAAGGTTGAAAATGTGTTTAAAAGAGGATGGAAGTAGTTAATTGAATTATATATGAGTCATAATTAGAATATCTAATGAATTGAATATGTTTTGTACCATTTTAGAATTTTCTCCCATGACTGTATCATTTACACTTATGATAATTGAATGCCTTCCTTTTAAAATATTGACTCTTTTAATTAGATGTTGATATTTTCTTGAGGGAAAGAAGATGACTAAGTGTGGGGGATTTTGATACACCCAATTTTTGTATACATTTCCATATATATTATTGAAAATAAAAAAAATCAACAAATACCTACTACTTAGTGGACAAATACTTTGATTTTGGTGATCTTGTTCATTTTCAGGTGTTTTATAGCCAAACACACAAACCATTAGAACTATGAGCAAATTTCCCAACTACACAGCATGTATATACCTACAAGCTATGTACATTCAGACTCAAACATGGATCGACTGGACGAGTACACATCCAGGTCACCAGAACAGAGACAACACGCCTTGTGGGTTATACCTACACGCTGTGTACAGGATTCTAGATGCGGTTGGTGGCATTTTATAGAGACTACATGTTGTGTGTGGTAGAACCACATGCCATGTACCCTCCACTAACTAGCTGTCAACACCGCGGAAGTTAAGGGTGGCACAGTTGGCCACCTACCAGAGAAAAACTATGAAAAAATAACATTGACAAAACTATATGGCATGTACTTTTCATACAGGTTGTGTACTTTTGTTTTCTATAAATAGATTTCTTGGCCTCTGGTTTTAGAGATTCAATATTCAATATTCGAATGAGGGAGGTTCCGCTTCCCTGTTTTCATGCTACCGCTGTTCCACTACTCGCCATTCTACCATTCTACCAAAGAAATCACCTCTCCTCGAAGTTTATGCGATTACTACATCAAGTATCGAGGGTTTTTTTATCATCCTTTCTTCCATGTGTAACTAAACACCCCATGTGTTGGGGTTGTGGATGATGAAAGAGTGTTTTAATTTGGATCAATTGTTATGTTTGTGTTTGTTCTGTTTAATTCTTCTTATTCTTCTTTAATCATTTCTTTTTATCACTGCAAATTATAAGATAGATAAAGGGAATAATTATCAGGGAATCAAAGGAAGAATAATGATGAATACCTTCATGATCATTGGAAGTATTAATCGAATCACAAATGGATTGATCCAAATAAATAATTGTGAAACACTGACTACCAGACCAAGGAGTCAGTTTCTGCAATTCCAAATATAGTTTACCAAAATGAGGGAACCTTGTCACAATTGAAACCTAGAGTGTTGGGTTATTATGAACAACACAACCTAATAAGAAGTTTTTATAACCTCTATAATCATCATAGCCCCAACACACTCCTTTTTCTATCAACCACATTAAAAATCACTTTTCATTTCTTTACCTTTAAATGTTAATCTTTAATTTAGTAATCAAAACGGTTGTCATTATCAAAAACAAAAAACCCACTCTAAATTCGACTTCCTTCACTAAGTTAATTCCAAATGAAATAAAATTTACGCACTCTCCAGTTCCCTATGGATATACCCCACACTTATGCTATACTAGCTTAAGAGTGGGTAATATCAATTTGGAACACTAATAACATACCTTTGGTGAAATGGAAAACCACATTCACCTAATTTCAGATGGTGTAATGGATTCTATCCTCAAAATGTCTAGCATGTGAAAGCTCATCACCGGCTAGAAGCGGTGAAAATCACTATAAATTAGTGAAATGTTCTGAATATTCTATAACTGACATAGAACCCTACTCGAGATGCATGAACTCTCTGGCTCTGTTATCTCTTAGTGATTGAGGAAAGAACTGATCATAGAAGGTAGTCTGTAAGTCAACCCATAACATTCCCTGATGATGACTGGCCTGGGTAACGACATCCCACCAATTCTTGGATGAATCCCGAAGCATTTATGTAGCAATATTGACTCTCTGCTCTGGAGGCATTTACAAATGATCAAAGATAGACAACATGGCCTCTATCCAAGACTCAATAGCCTAAGAACCGCCATCCCCTAAAAAAGTAGGAGGAGGATGTTGTTGGAACTCATGGGTTAGATTATCCATCGTAGGTGCATCCCATAGAGCAACAATCATGGAATACATAATATGTAAGAAACTATCACGGACTTGGGAATCAGTGCTCGGATTAGGTACAACAGGTGGTGCCTCAAGTGGCACTCCTAGAAGTAAGACTGGAAACTTAGGGCCCACCATGTCTAGAGCATGGTCTTCACCACCCTCTTAGAAAATGACATGAGGACATCATGGAAGCATTGGTCTACAAATGCAAAGAACACGCCTTAGAACAAGAATAGGAGAAAAATAGATAGCATCACTAATGGAAACTGAACGTAAGAAAACTCAATACCCAAGGCATACTACCCAAACTACCTGTTTAGACAGCTCGGTATCAGTAAGTTCTCATGTATAAGTTTCATTCCATTTTGAAGTTAATTTCTAGGTTCACTTCTTTACCTTTCATAAACATGAAAAAGTAGGATAAGGATGTGCAACCAATTCATTTTAGATTTTAGGATTCACTTTATAATGGATAGTCATTTCTGATGAATCAGTGCACATACACCTATCACCAGAAATGGTACCCATTTACTTACAGCATAAGGGATTGACTCGGTAAATTACTCATCCCAACCCATGAGGGCCCATACACCTCATGAATTGATATAGGCAATCAATCAATCAAAGATAAAGTAATAAAATTACAAGCAACTATCAGAGCACCACTCAACAATTACAGGCATATAAAGTAATGAAAGGTAGTGAAATGCACCTATATGGTATGGAAATATGCATGAAATGTGAATTCTAGGTGTGTATAATGATACATGTTACAATTATCCTTGCCCTCATATCATCGGTCCAAGGATGAAATAAATTCTCAAACTGAGTAATAATCATCAACCCCACACAACATGTGCGTCACCCAACGGTGAAATAATATAAATTGTAATAGGAAAAATAGAACAACAATTTCATTTTGGGTAACTTGGATTTTACCCTGAACATGGGTTTGTGACGCCCAAGAACGAATTATGACCAAGTCCCAATCATTACTATTCTACAATCTATTGTATCTAAATAGTAAGCAAGAAAAGAAACCACCTCTGATACCACTTTGTAACGACCCAAACCCAGATGCCACTTAATGGGTCCCCTGAGCCTGGTGGGCCACATGACCTCAAGTGCGTCTTCCCAAACTCCAGAGGCTTCCAACTAGTAGCGAGGGCCTAGGGTGTGTCCATGGGAAGACTATGCCCTCATTATTAGATCATAGCACAGTGGAAGAAAAAATAATGAATAGGAAGCAGTGGAAACAATATAAGTAAACAGCGGAAGAAAACTGATGCAATATATAAACAAGAATAATAATAATAATTTTATCAACTGGATTAATGATGATGTAATGTCTTGTCACTAGAAAACTAGAAAACATGGATACAATACACAGGAATAACATGTTCCACAAGGTAAAAGAAAATAAAGACTACTTCAAGCATCATGAGATCCTACTCAGTTATCTTCTATTAAACTCTATCCTATCATCACACAATCAAGTGTTGGAAGTTGTATGCTTCCCTTTGTCAATACCTACAACCATGTAATCTACTCTGGGTACTAAACAGTGCCCAGAGAGGGTGTGAGATAAATCTCAGTGGGCCACCACCAATGGTGTCTATAAAATCTGGCATGTGTAGTGGAATATAGCAGTGTACATGCATGAATATATAAAGTAAAATAAGAAATACAATATAACCAAATACCAAAGTAACTGCTTCATACCTCAGCTGGTGTTTGAACATGTAACCAGTTCATTAATTAAACAACAACTACTACATGTTAATAGGTCACCTGAGGCATATCCAACACTGACATCACCTCGTGATAGTATAAGTAGTGAAGGTCCCAAGACATAACAATACAACCTAAAACTAATATCCAATGAAAGAGTTCTAGGTTAAAAACAAAGGTAACATAAACTCACAAAAAGCTAACTCAGTAGTATATGAGTCTAGATAAGGGGTAAGAGTTTAATCCAAGGAGCTTAATCCAAGGCATTCCACAATGAGGCACCTACCGAGTCCAAGGTGATCGACCAAGGTAAAATGGGGCTAAGAAAAGATAGGGCCATATGGGATTTCACCATGGCACCTACTAGTCAATGATGGATCTAAGGAGTTTATCCAAAGTATCCTGTAATAATGAAAGGAACTCAATGGTAGTGTACCAGTCATCCAAGGAATAGACAAGAACCAGAGTCTAGGTGGGTATCAACCTAAGAAAACTGTATCCTTGAATCGGAATGGGGTTCCCGAGACCCAAGGTATTCTCCTCTCAGAATCCAAGGTGAGCACAAGTCAGTCCATTCCTATTTGATATTGTAATCATGTAATAATTCATTTTGATCAATTATTTCCTTCCATTAGTGTGGATAGTTCAGGTAGAGTTGAAACCATTTATTTATTGGTCCAAGACTTGTCTTCCATTAGCGTGGATAGGTCAAGTAAAATTTAAACCATTTAATTAAGTCTTAGTTAACCATTAAGGAATATTCAATTATTGAGGTTCACCCTGCCACCTTCCATAAACATGGAAAGGGGTGCTACAGACATGTCATCTTTATTCAATCTCTTTTAATAAGGCCAATTTATATACATAGTATACTTTCCATTCCTCATTTTACATTTAATAATCATTTGAAAGCACTTACCTTAAGCGGGTCAAGTGGTGAGAATACATGGTACATGCCATTATGCAATTCTAATTAACAACAAGTAATTTACTATAGAAGTCTCACCTTTAGGAAGGTTAAGAAAAGTCACACCCGAACTGTGGCTCAAACATACCGAAACACTAAAAACCCAATTATGTAATAACCTTCGACATGAAGCGGATTTAGTTGTGGGTGTAACCACTAACAACTAATCACATATTTGGAAAAATAATAACCATACGATTCTAACAAGTATAATCATGGAATATAAATTTAAGAAATGGTTCTCAATGAAATAGGTGGGGGCCACATGAACATTCCAAAAAAATGAACTTTAGAGATGAGTTATAGACCAACCACATTAGGGTTGTATGATCCTTCTCCTATGGTGTCGGATCTTGATTTGCCTTGGTTTTTAGTAGATATAATAAAAGGTGAAAAACGTTCTCATGGTGATATTTAGGTTGAGAGTGAAATAGAAGAAGAACGAATAAAGGGGAATCGAGTTCTTACCATTGTGCATCGAACGTGATGAATAGAAGCTCGATCGGATGTCGGGCAAAGGAGATATCTTGATACCTAGATTTGGACTTCAAAAATCTCATAAATGAGAGAGAATTAGGTCAATCCTATATAAACTCAGATTAGGGAGGAAGGGGTTGTCTTAATAGATCATTAAGGGTGTTTTGTACATTTTACACAGGTTTTTAGCCTATACACGATTTTTCCGCATGGTTTGTCAAACCGTGCGCAGACCGTGTGAGATGGTTCTGCCTGAAAAGTCTTCCTCCACATGGTTTGATCAAACTGTGTGCCTTCTATGCACGGTTTGGCTGCACGGTCGTGTGCCAACCTTGTGAGGTGCCAATTTCTGAAAAAACACCATCCGCACGGTTTGGAAAACCATGTGGAAATCCAACACTGTTTACTCTAAACTATGTGCAGAGTCCGTTTTCTCTAAAAAGAAGGGTTCCGCACTCCGAAAAAGCCCCAAACACCCTCAGAACCTTTACTAACTCATTATACATTCATATTAGTTCCAAAGTAAAGATTTAGACCAAAAATTAAAGGATCCATACCTGAGTAAAAAATTGGGTTCTTACAATCATCATCTTCTACACGACATGAGGAGTAGTTGCGAATTCAGTGTAAGCTTATAAGGACCATGTGTAGGGAGCATAAAGAGCTCCATCGACAGTAGCAGCACTAGTAGTAGGATATGGGTCAATGACATTAGTAGTAGTATGAGAAAACGATGGAGTACATACGATATCTGACTCATGGTTTAGGGATGAAGTTCCCTCCACCATCTGCTTCAGCTCCTCCAGATGCCCCCTCAGTGATTTATATATATTTTTTATGATAAACATTTGAATGTAATTTTTTTGTAATATTTTTATTAATCCATATATTTGCATTTCTATATACTACATTTTTTATATTATTATGATCTATTTTTTAATCTGTTTTTTAATATTTATTATTTTCCTATTTTTTATTATTATTTTATAATGTATTTATTATATTTATTATTTATTTATTATTTTATTATTATTATAATTTTATAATTTTATAATTTTATTTATTTTTTAAAAAATGTTGGGGCCAAAGCCTCATTTTATTATTAAACCAAAGCAAAGACATCTTTCAACTGGGTAGAGGGAGACCCATTATATAGCCTGAAGGCCCAATGGGCATGTAGCCCATTACATGGCCCATATGCCCAAATTTTTTTCCCAAGGCCCATTATGTGAATAGTACTACTACAGTACCCACCTGCTACGGTGCCCGCTACTGCTACAATGCCCTGCCACCGCATTATTATTATTATTTTTATTTTTATATTGTTGCGAATATTGTGTTTTTATTAATTTTATTAGTTTTTATTATTTTATTTATTATTTTAATTATTTTAATTATTTTTTATTATTAATAAATTTTTTATTAGTTTATTAGTTTATTATTATTATTTTATTAATATTTTTTTAAGTTTTTTTTGCGACGGGGTGTTAATCCCATCACAAATACTTATTTGCGATGGGCCCATAGCAAAAAAAAAATTTAACCCGAATAAAGTATTTGCAATGGAGACTCTCCCATCGCAAAGAAAAAGTATTTGTGACAAGATCCCATCACAAAAGACCAATCACAAATGCTTTTATTTCTAGTAATGTGCAAACCAAAAGGAGTTACCTGAAGAAGAGGCAATGTCTTTCAAGGAGCACTTTTGTTTTATTTATTTCTCCACCCCTTAAATTATTCTTATTCTATAATTATATAATAACCTTAGTATCCTAAATATACTAATATATTTTTATGTAAAGGTTACAACCAAAACCTTCACACACTTCCATCAAATGGGATACACAATCATTGTTCGTGTGTACAGTGGACTACCTCCTCGCGAACTGGTGTCATTCATTCTTCCATTACCACCTTTCAAGGTTGGTAATAATGATGTAATTAATATTTTTAGATAATATATATGATATTTATGATGTATTTATAATTATTGAATTATTATATAACACATAACTTCATGATTTCAATTTTTTTAGAATATGATAACATCTTTTGTGGATGTGTAGACTACCACCTCCTCAAAGTGATGTGATTCATTCACACTTTACATATAATGTATTAAGGATGGGTTTAATAAAAATATGTTATATATATGATATAAAAATTCTAATAGAATTATAATATATATATATACACATATATTTCATTTACTTTCTATTTTCAATATGATAAGAAAACTGAAACAACGTTCATGCATACTACGGCTTACCGTTTCCATGAACGATGTATCTCATTTTCTATTTCTATATTTTATAGATTATTATAAATACATATATACTAAATAAACTGTAACAGCCCAAGATTTTATAAAAAAATATATTCTTTTTAATTTTATTAATGTCTTGTGTTGTACGCTACACCAAAAGGAGCTTGCACAACACACATCCTTGACTTGCCTTGCATTACACGCAATCGCGACCTTCCTCGATAGCGTGTGTAGTACGCAATACCGAGTTTCACTAAACAACGATATGCTATAAAAATATTATTAAAACTAGCTGTTATGAATAGTAATAACCACTTTTTGAAATCCAGTAAATCTTATTTTTCAAAATGAACTTTATTTTTGGATTCGGAGTATCGAATTTAGCCTAAGGTGAAATTTTGGTACTTTTCGGATAACTTTCATATTCTGATGAATAGTGAAAATTACTAAATTATAATTAAAAACAACTTTTTTAATCAAAATAATTAATAGTGATAAATCATTAATTTGAGTGGTTTTAAAGTATATTTAGAATATATTTTTACAATTTAATACAATGTTGGTCATTGGATGTAATTTCACATTTAAACTAGACATAAACAAGTGTCAATCTTTTGATAGATATTGTTTCTTAAAAACACGCTATTTGTTTTAACAGCGGGATTTAATTATAAAATTAATTAATGCAACTTTTATGTTATGAATTTGGTAAAATAGACTTCATTTTTGAATTTGGAATATGAAATATAGCTTGGGATGAAATTTTGGCATTGTTCTGAAAAACATCAATTTTTGATGAATAGTGAAACTACTAAGTGGTAGGTTAAAAACTGAATTTTGCATAAAACTTAATTTTACCGCTTCTGTGAATGTAATTTCCAAAATCCTAGAGACACGGTTAATATAAAGGACTAAAATGTGGTTCAATGAGATGAAAATAATTTTTTGGTGAATAGTAACTTTTTACTATTTTTACCGCGGATAATAGTAAATAGGGTAACTAAGGGTAAATATGATATTAATATTACCCTAACACATGTCCTAATTCTATTGGACAAGTGTAATTCGACCAAAAACAAACTTAGGAATAAAATATGACCATTTAGGCCCACTTGGATTAGATTAGGACATTTATTATTAATTTATTTAAAGAATGGTTAAAATAGTTAAAATCAAAGTTTAATAAGTAAATCATTTTTAATATAGGGTTATACATAAGATAAATTCGATTGTAAATATTCATTAGAAAGCTAAAAAGATTTCCTACATGATGGTATTTTATTTGTAATTTTTAGACATCAAATAATTTAATTTAGTTATGACACAATGATGATGCAGTAATTATCTTATTAATGAAATATCGACAAAATTGATAATATAAATACCAAAATAAATGTAATTTGAGACTTTTTATGAATTCCACTAATTTTCTAGGTTACTATGATATATTATTGTTGATTTAATCAACTTTGTTAGAACATATAATTCTGTTATGACTTTCACAAAAATCATATATCAAATAGTGTCAAAATTGACACAAAATAGTTTTTAAATCAAATATTATATTATTAATTGTTATTTTATTCCTAAAAATCTAAGGTTCGGCCAAATGACTTAGATAAGGATATATGTATTAATAATATACAATTTGGGGTTCGTTTGGAATGTTATAGTAAGTGTATTAACCATATAGTGAAAGAAAACAAAAAGACACGGTAAAAGTTAAATTAATTAACTTAGAGTTAAATCTAATTGATAAGGTTAAAATAATACCCTAAACTTGTCCAAATCCTATTGGTTGATAGGATTTCGACCCATCCCCACTTTATCTTCGAAATAAGACCCTTTGGAACCATTATAAACCGATTTTGACTTTAATATAAAATAATATTTTGAGATATTCCTAAGGTGCCCCTCTCCTCCCTTATAAAAGGGCACCTCCTCCCCCTCCTCCTCACACCAATTTGAGCACTCAAGCTCGGCCAACCCCTGCCATTTTCCCTTATCCAATTCCCTATAATAATCCTAGAGGTCCTGGTCTTCTCCAAAGACCAATCTTAGTTCCTTAAGTGGAGGATTCAAAGAGGCGTTCCAAAGAAGAGGTAATATCCATTACCGATCTTTTCAATTTCTTTCTTCTTCAACTTCTTCTTCTTTAGTTGTTTCATGATAAAGTAATAACATCAGTATTACTTACATACTGATATGTTATTATAAATATGAAACAACCCTAATTCACCTTCTATCCATCCTACGGAAAAATGAAATCACCGCGCGTGCGTACGTACGGAATACCGTCTCCACGCCGTGGTGTAATCTATTTTCCACCATCACCTTACAAGGATGGGTATAATGGTGTAATCAGTAACTATATATGATTATTATTAAGTAATATTGATACTGAAATAATATATATATATACTCCAATACAATTCCACGATCATAGGAACGATATCATCACTCGTGCGTACGTACGGAATACCGTCTCCACGATGTGATGCGACTCATTCTACATGATCTTCATTTCATAATGATTATATAAATGAATTGAATGAATGAATATGGTATATACTACACTAATACCATTCTGGAAATGAATTATCTATAACCTAAAGATAAGAATAAGAATTTATTCGACAAAACACGCATAAGAACAAAAAGTTATAAAGACCCGAGTAACAAGTAACAATGAAATATTACTAACAAGAAGCTAATAATATGACCATATATGATCTCATATCAATATTTATGATTCTGGAATAAGTCAATAACATTATTTAAACCATTATACAGGAGCTTCGGACACTAACAAAGCAAATCGGACCTAAGGTAAGGGAAATATCACAATCTCATTTTTATCCGAGATTGTTTATTCGTAAGTATTTACTGGGGTGTATTTTATCATCCACATACATGTTCCTTAAATATGTAATATTGTTTCTATCCACTTACAATAGTTTAAATCCAATTTTACTCTTCGGTGAGTTTTTAGTAAAGAATATGAAAGGAATCTTTTGTCGCTTTTTCATACGAGGTACTTTTTGACTTTTCCGACAAAAGTACGAAGAATGTTTTTTTTAACTTATACGGCACGAACGGATTTTTACGGTTTTATAAAGCCTTA
The DNA here is from genome assembly GCA_963277665.1 of Viscum album. NCBI lineage: Eukaryota > Viridiplantae > Streptophyta > Magnoliopsida > Santalales > Viscaceae > Viscum > Viscum album. Next base: position 940,544,537 of record OY728150.1, read on the forward strand.
TTTTCATGATCCTTCCTCCAAAATATTTCATGACTATTTTTAATAAAATCTCTTTCTTTTAAAATTGTATGATGTTTTGTGAAAAGAAATTGATTTTGAAGAAGAAAGGATATTTTCCTCAAGAATTCATTTCAAGTGTTTTATCAAAATTATTTTCCATCTAAGATAATAAAGGGTTCTGTTTCTATCCATATTTTTACATTGATTTGACTATGTTGTGATGGAATTATGTTTATGAATTCCTTTATCTTATATGAATGGTTTTATGATGTCATGTTGTTTACGAATCCCATTTTTATTACATGGGTTATGCAATGATGTATGATTTATGATTTTGTGGCACACATAAGAAAGGATTCATTAAGATATGGGTGGGACCTATATCTCCCTCCAATGCATTGGGTAAAGATTTCATATCTCATGAGATAGACATGGCTGGAATGGTAGGTTATACCGGTTCAGTGAAACAGGACTGAAACGAGGATTACTCGATTCAGAAAGGGACTTTGTCCACTAAGATAGTCTTGGCAATGAGTCTTGACTAACAAGAAATGATTCTCTATGATTATGTGTGTATGCCACAATGAGTAATGTTTTAAGTTATGGTTTCATTTTCACTACTATGATTTATCCCATGTTATGAAATTATGCTCTCTTTTGCAGGTTAAGATTTCCAAAAATGTTATGTTGTTATGAAAATTATGTGATTGATATTTATTTTGTTTACCCTTACTGAGCATTTGAGCTCACCATTTTATGTTTTCTTTTCCCCAGGATATAAAGAAAGGTTTTAGGTAAAAAAAAAGGAAGATCTTTATGGGATATTTTGAAGATCTTTCACCAGGATTAGAAGATTACGTTCCGAGTTTCCAAAGACACTAAACTATTACGATCCTTGTGTGTGTATTTTTGTTATGTATTAAGTATTCCGCAAAAGTAATGTAATGTCCATGTACGTCAAGATACGGGCCTCTACAGTTGGTATCAGAGGAAAGGTTTAGTCAACCTTTGGAAACTAGGATGCGAAAACGTTAGTGAGATCCCTAGAGATATTTCTAAGGTATGTCTAGGGATGCCCCTAAGGATTAGTATACGTATAGGATATAGTTATAGAACTATGGTAACGATATTAGATTAATCCAAAGATGATAGATATTTAAGTTACTCCCCCTTTATTATGATTTTTGCATCTAACACTATTCTGTTTGGGTTTTAGAAAATGGCTGGAAACAAGATGATTCACAATAATGGAGGATATGATGGACAATGGAATGATATGCTTCATGAGCAACCAAATGAAATGGGATTTGGAAGTCCAAACATCATTATTATGCCGAATCAGAAATCTCATAATATGATCAATAAAGTAAAATTTGGTAAGTTTCTTGACTCGACTAATAAGAGAAAGATGGAGTTCCATGATGATCATAGAGGAAAGAAAGTTCAATTTCCCCAATGTAAATCATGTGGGAAGAGGCATAAAGGAGAATGTTTCAAGGGAACTGGAAGATGCTTTGGGTGTGGAAAAGAAGGACACAAAGCAAGTAAGTGCAAAGGAAAAGGGTCGGTTAACACCATGGATGAGGATAATGGTAATGCTACGACATCAAAAATGGTTAAGTGTTTTAAATGTGGAATGTATGGGCATTATGAAAACAAATGCCCTAAGGGAAAGACTCATGAAGAGAATCAGTATGGTCATATGGGTAGTATTTATGTGGATGATGATGAAGAGACTACAAATTATATGTGAGATGAAAGAATTTTTGATGCTCGGAAAATGGTTTGAGAATGTAGTGGAATGATTACATGTTTATCATGTGTAATTTTGGAATAAAGATACATCTATGGATTGTTACACTGTTGTCTTTCCTTGTGTTTTGAAAGTGTATGATTAATGTTACCAGTATCCATGAAAGGTTATTCAGATATTTTTGGAATGTAGATGATATGCGCATAATGAAGGGATAAGGAGAAAATTAAATGTTTGATAGTATTCATGAGCTCATGATTGATATAAGGACTAAGTGATATCATGGTTTGAGTATATAGAATTTTGAGGATTTCGGTATGTGAAAAGTGTTAACTTTTAACTGCATTAAAGTTTTCACTAAGGTTCAATGGGTATTCAAGAGAGTACGAGATTAAGGCCTTTGAATGTTTGGAATGTGACCAACAAGATATATCTTATGATATATGGGGATCAACGATGGTATTAAATCTCTGGTAATCGTTTTCACTATGTTATGAGAATGGACTGCAGTATTATGGATAAGCCTAAAGATTGGAATGGATTATGTTGGACATAAGTTAGTATTGTTTAAGGATAAAAGTTTTTTTCGATATTATTGATGGGATGTTATAGTAATATAGTTTTATAAAAAGGACAACCTGCAGGACGGGCGACAGCCCATCGCTTCGGACAAGGCTGTGGGAATCGAACCCACAACCGAAGTGCGACTGGCCTTTATCGCCTACCACTGGCCTACAGGAAGTCCCTGTTTAGTAGAAACTAGTTTTATTATATTAAGCAGTATGATATATGAAGTATAAGTCCATTTTAGGAACCATATATGATTAATCTCACTATAGAATGACTTATAACTTTTGCTAACCTTTTGTTTAAGACAGATGGAATGAACAGTCATTCTATCACATGATCAGCTAACACTTCACGAATAACAAATTCAACTTCATTTATTTCAGAGATGAAGTGGAAATTGTTCAAGGCACGAACAACAGTGAGATTGTACCAAAATAAAGTAAGTATTTATTCTAATTCAAAATTTCAACTTTAGGGAAATGATCTTGAAAACCAAAAATGTTGTCCTAGTGATCTTATACCTGATGAATCAGATGGTACCTTAGATCGTCACAAATTTATGGATTTGTGATTACTGGCTTTTCCATAGCCATGTTCTCTACCACTCTCCATCAGAACATGATGGTTAGATTTCTCTTCCATATCCATATTTTCACCTATGTGGAAACCCAGTGATTAGTTTATTTGGGTAATCGTTACATTTCATACTTTAGTTTTTAAAGCAAAGTTTTGGTATTCCTTTTTACGATGTGGGTTTCTATTAAAGAAACTTTCAAATAGTAAACCATTTATAACCCCGACGAATTTCGAGGGCGAAATTCATTTTAAGGGGGGTAGAATGTAACAGCCCAAGATTTTATAAAAAAATATATTCTTTTTAATTTTATTAATGTCTTGTGTTGTACGCTACACCAAAAGGAGCTTGCACAACACACATCCTTGACTTGCCTTGCATTACACGCAATCGCGACCTTCCTCGATAGCGTGTGTAGTACGCAATACCGAGTTTCACTAAACAACGATATGCTATAAAAATATTATTAAAACTAGCTGTTATGAATAGTAATAACCACTTTTTGAAATCCAGTAAATCTTATTTTTCAAAATGAACTTTATTTTTGGATTCGGAGTATCGAATTTAGCCTAAGGTGAAATTTTGGTACTTTTCGGATAACTTTCATATTCTGATGAATAGTGAAAATTACTAAATTATAATTAAAAACAACTTTTTTAATCAAAATAATTAATAGTGATAAATCATTAATTTGAGTGGTTTTAAAGTATATTTAGAATATATTTTTACAATTTAATACAATGTTGGTCATTGGATGTAATTTCACATTTAAACTAGACATAAACAAGTGTCAATCTTTTGATAGATATTGTTTCTTAAAAACACGCTATTTGTTTTAACAGCGGGATTTAATTATAAAATTAATTAATGCAACTTTTATGTTATGAATTTGGTAAAATAGACTTCATTTTTGAATTTGGAATATGAAATATAGCTTGGGATGAAATTTTGGCATTGTTCTGAAAAACATCAATTTTTGATGAATAGTGAAACTACTAAGTGGTAGGTTAAAAACTGAATTTTGCATAAAACTTAATTTTACCGCTTCTGTGAATGGAATTTCCAAAATCCGAGAGACACGGTTAATATCAAGGACTAAAATGTGGTTCAATGAGATGAAAATAATTTTTTGGTGAATAGTAACTTTTTACTATTTTTACCGCGGATAATAGTAAATAGGGTAACTAAGGGTAAATATGATATTAATATTACCCTAACACATGTCCTAATTCTATTGGACAAGTGTAATTCGACCAAAAACAAACTTAGGAATAAAATATGACCATTTAGGCCCACTTGGATTAGATTAGGACATTTATTATTAATTTATTTAAAGAATGGTTAAAATAGTTAAAATCAAAGTTTAATAAGTAAATCATTTTTAATATAGGGTTATACATAAGATAAATTCGATTGTAAATATTCATTAGAAAGCTAAAAAGATTTCCTACATGATGGTATTTTATTTGTAATTTTTAGACATCAAATAATTTAATTTAGTTATGACACAATGATGATGCAGTAATTATCTTATTAATGAAATATCGACAAAATTGATAATATAAATACCAAAATAAATGTAATTTGAGACTTTTTATGAATTCCACTAATTTTCTAGGTTACTATGATATATTATTGTTGATTTAATCAACTTGGTTCGAACATATAATTCTGTTATGACTTTCACAAAAATCATATATCAAATAGTGTCAAAATTGACACAAAATAGTTTTTAAATCAAATATTATATTATTAATTGTTATTTTATTCCTAAAAATCTAAGGTTCGGCCAAATGACTTAGATAAGGATATATGTATTAATAATATACAATTTGGGGTTCGTTTGGAATGTTATAGTAAGTGTATTAACCATATAGTGAAAGAAAACAAAAAGACACGGTAAAAGTTAAATTAATTAACTTAGAGTTAAATCTAATTGATAAGGTTAAAATAATACCCTAAACTTGTCCAAATCCTATTGGTTGATAGGATTTCGACCCATCCCCACTTTAGCTTCGAAATAAGACCCTTTGGAACCATTATAAACCGATTTTGACTTTAATATAAAATAATATTTTGAGATATTCCTAAGGTGCCCCTCTCCTCCCTTATAAAAGGGCACCTCCTCCCCCTCCTCCTCACACCAATTTGAGCACTCAAGCTCGGAAAACCCCTGCCATTTTCCCTTATCAAATTCCCTAGAATAATCCTAGAGGTCCTGGTCTTCTCCAAAGACCAATCTTAGTTCCTTAAGTGGAGGATTCAAAGAGGCGTTCCAAAGAAGAGGTAATATCCATTACCGATCTTTTCAATTTCTTTCTTCTTCAACTTCTTCTTCTTTAGTTGTTTCATGATAAAGTAATAACATCAGTATTACTTACATACTGATATGTTATTATAAATATGAAACAACCCTAATTCACCTTCTATCCATCCTACGGAAAAATGAAATCACCGCGCGTGCGTACGTACGGAATACCGTCTCCACGCCGTGGTGTAATCTATTTTCCACCATCACCTTACAAGGATGGGTATAATGGTGTAATAAGTAACTATATATGATTATTATTAAGTAATATTGATACTGAAATAATATATATATATACTCCAATACAATTCCACGATCATAGGAACGATATCATCACTTGTGCGTACGTACGGAATACCGTCTCCACGATGTGATGCGACTCATTCTACATGATCTTCATTTCATAATGATTATATAAATGAATTGAATGAATGAATATGGTATATACTACACTAATACCATTCTGGAAATGAATTATCTATAACCTAAAGATAAGAATAAGAATTTATTCGACAAAACACGCATAAGAACAAAAAGTTATAAAGACCCGAGTAACAAGTAACAATGAAATATTACTAACAAGAAGCTAATAATATGACCATATATGATCTCATATCAATATTTATGATTCTGGAATAAGTCAATAACATTATTTAAACCATTATACAGGAGCTTCGGACACTAACAAAGCAAATCGGACCTAAGGTAAGGGAAATATCACAATCTCATTTTTATCCGAGATTGTTTATTCGTAAGTATTTACTGGGGTGTATTTTATCATCCACATACATGTTCCTTAAATATGTAATATTGTTTCTATCCACTTACAATAGTTTAAATCCAATTTTACTCTTCGGTGAGTTTTTAGTAAAGAATATGAAAGGAATCTTTTGTCGCTTTTTCATACGAGGTACTTTTTGACTTTTCCGACAAAAGTACGAAGAATGTTTTTTTTAACTTATACGGCACGAACGGATTTTTACGGTTTTATAAAGCCTTATTTTCATGATCCTTCCTCCAAAATATTTCATGACTATTTTTAATAAAATCTCTTTCTTTTAAAATTGTATGATGTTTTGTGAAAAGAAATTGATTTTGAAGAAGAAAGGATATTTTCCTCAAGAATTCATTTCAAGTGTTTTATCAAAATTATTTTCCATCTAAGATAATAAAGGGTTCTGTTTCTATCCATATTTTTACATTGATTTGACTATGTTGTGATGGAATTATGTTTATGAATTCCTTTATCTTATATGAATGGTTTTATGATGTCATGTTGTTTAAGAATCCCATTTTTATTACATGGGTTATGCAATGATGTATGATTTATGATTTTGTGGCACACATAAGAAAGGATTCATTAAGAGATGGGTGGGACCTATATCTCCCTCCAATGCATTGGGTAAAGATTTCATATCTCATGAGATAGACATGGCTGGAATGGTAGGTTATACCGGTTCAGTGAAACAGGACTGAAACGAGGATTACTCGATTCAGAAAGGGACTTTGTCCACTAAGATAGTCTTGGCAATGAGTCTTGACTAACAAGAAATGATTCTCTATGATTATGTGTGTATGCCACAATGAGTAATGTTTTAAGTTATGGTTTCATTTTCACTACTATGATTTATCCCATGTTATGAAATTATGCTCTCTTTTGCAGGTTAAGATTTCCAAAAATGTTATGTTGTTATGAAAATTATGTGATTGATATTTCTTTTGTTTACCCTTACTGAGCATTTGAGCTCACCATTTTATGTTTTCTTTTCCCCAGGATATAAAGAAAGGTTTTAGGTAAAAAAAAAGGAAGATCTTTATGGGAGATTTTGAAGATCTTTCACCAGGATTAGAAGATTACGTTCCGAGTTTCCAAAGACACTAAACTATTACGATCCTTGTGTGTGTATTTTTTTTATGTATTAAGTATTCCGCAAAAGTAATGTAATGTCCATGTACGTCAAGATACGGGCCTCTACATAAACATTAAATTTATATCATGGTTTAAATTATTTAAATATGTAAATCATGATCAAATAAAAAGGATAGGAAATAACAAGTCAAAATATATAGAAAAAAACAAAGCAGATATTACCAAAAGCGTAACTTTAACATAGAATTATTAATAAATCGGTAATATAAAGGCACAGTAAAATCATATATGGTATGATATATAAGAATATGTTTCTTTATTATATATATAATTAACATATATTTATTATATAATAGGTTTAAACGTGTACAAATAAAGTTAAGACTTAAGGTAAGGGGATTTCTAGTCTCACTTTTATTTCTGTGAGACTTATGTAATATTCACCACTCATTTATTTTGTATGGTGTATATAATAAACATTATTGTATTCTATTATTATTATAATTAAATTTATGAATATTTACATATCCATTTTATGATCTCTATTTAATGGGGTTTATGGTTTAAAAGTTACCAAATTGGTAAGGTAATTTTGTCTCAATTTTCCTTCTTTGACACACATGTTATCTTATGCACATATATTATTTTATGAGGTGTATATACTTCCATTTGACATGTTTTATCAAGACTATTATTATTTTCATGATATTACAAGCTTCATGTAATGTTACTCTCTCATGGGGATTATTATTCAATGTTACTAAAGTGGTAAGAATCTATTATTACAATCTCACCATTTATCAGGATTATTCACGATTATGTATCCATTGATGAAATAATATGACCATCTCTTAGAAAATATCAATAGTTTTCTTCTACTTTGGTTATTCATGATATATTCATGCAACAGTACCATTTTTCACTCTTCTTTAATTAAGATAATTAACAAAGTGTTTTTAATAAAATACGACTTTATTTCTCTCTTCGGTCAAAAATCAGTCTTCTCCCAAAACCATTTTTTCTAAAAATGTTTTTAATTTTTTTTAAATGTTATTTTAAGATTATTTTAAAAGAAATTTATTTAAATTATTTTCAAATATTCCTTTATATGTTTTCAAGGTTATTTGAAAAGAAAAATGTTTTCAAAATGTTTTTTGTTTTAAAAAGTGTTTTTCAATGAGGAAAAAATAATTTCCTCAAGAAATGTTTTAAGTTATTTTTAAATATTACTTTATATGTTTTAGAGAGTTTTTTAAGAAAATTATTTTTGAAAATATTCTATTTTTACAAAATTGAATTACAAAGAGAGGTTGTTTTCCTTAAGAAATTCTCAAAGCAATCTTTCAAAATCCTTCTCCATATAAGATGGAATCCTATGACATAGTTTATTTTTATTGGAGATATGATACAAGGACACCATTATTATTATTTCTTTTAATGGATTATTTTTAAGATGGAAAGTTTTTTATGAATAAATTATTCCATGAAAAATTCTTATAAAACCCATCTCTTTTTATGGGACATGATATGATGAATGTTTTATTATCTTTTGGAACATGTATATATGATTTAATTATGTGGTAGGTGGGTCCTATATCTCCCTCCAATTAATTGGGTGATGATGGATATGCATGAACCTAAGTATATGTTCACAATGTTATGAGTGAACTTTATTATGTGTTCACAATGTTATGCGTGAACCTAGTTAAATGTTCACAATGTTATGCATGGATCTGGTTTCATTTCCATATGTTTATTGATGAACCTTGTTACATGTTCACAATGTTATGAGTGAACCTTATTATGTGTTCACAATGTTATGCATGAACCTGATTACATATTCATAATGTTATGCATGGACCTAGTTTCATGTCCATAGGTTTACACATGAACCTGATTACATGTTCACAATGTTATGTGTGAACTTGATTACATGTTCATAATGTTATGCATGGAACGGGTTTTTTGTCCATAAGTTTATGTGGGGCCCTGATTTCATGTCCTTAACTTAATGAGTGAACTTTTTTCTTTTTACACATGTTCACAGTGTTATAAGTTGATGTGTATGCCACAATTCTATGTCTTATGCCACTGCTATTCTCTGATAAATCATTTTATTTGATTTCCCTATGATTAATATCTTATAATGTCTAATATTTATGCAATGACTCATGATTATGATATTCGATATACAGGTTATGATCTCTAAATTTTATGCTCATGTTCTTATACCCTTATGTTCAAGTTATGATTATGTGTCTCCTTTATTTACCCTTACTAAGAATCTGAGCTCATCAATTCTTATGTTCCATTTCCCCAAGTTAGGAGGAAATGTTTTAAGTAGAATAAATAAGGGCTAAGATATTTATAGGAGATTTTAAGATATTTTACCAAGTTATAATATTGTGTTCCATGTTTCAAAAGTCTCTTAACTATTATGATCCCCAGGCATGTACTTCTATAATGTAATGAATATTCATAAAAAATGATGTAATATCCATTTATGTTAATCTTGGATCTTTATAGTTGGTATCAAAGGAAAGGTTTAGTCAAACTTTGGAAACTAGGATGATAAAAATTTAGGGACATCCCTAGAGGTATTTCTAAGTATATGTCTAGGTATAACTCTAAGTATAATTCTAAGTATGAGTTAAAATACAGTAAAATGTCCTAAAATTTTGGTAAATGATAAAGCGATTGGTTTCATAGAAATACATCCATATATAGATAATACTAGTGGATGTGTCTATATCATAGATGTATATAGGGGTAACAAACCCAAAAACACTGTATTGAGCTATACTCGATCGGGAACTGGTGTATGACAACTTGTTTTGCTGCACACCTGGTTTGACACTCTCGGGGATATGCTTTGGGAATTCATAAAATTTTTATGAACCATTATAAACAATTTAAATATAATATTACTATGAATAAACTAGGATAAACCTAATTTGTCATATATTAAATAAGTAGGAGCCATAATTTAGACATCTTATATGTTATTTTCATGATTATAGGGTTTTTCTTTATGATAAGTGTTTATAACACTATGATTTCTAGTTATAGTAAATGGAGGGAACTATAAGGATATTCATTAACATTTAATGTTTCAGATGTGGAAAGTATAGGCATTATGAAAATCAATTTCCTAAGTTGAAATCTCATGAGTAGAATTGGGAAGATGGTATGAGATTTGGTTATACTTCTGAAGATAAAGAGACCGTGAATGATATGTGAAAGGTATGATATGTTCTAATAGTATTGTTTACATTAAACATAAGAAGAATGATTAAATTGAGTTTCTGGAACCTTAAGACATGATTCATATTTCATATTCTTAAAAATGGGTATTAAGGAATTAGATGATTAATCCTAAGTAATGGTTCAAAAAAAATTGGATGATTGATGTGTAAAGGTATTATAATTCAAGAATTATGTTATCTGAATCATTAAGTATATTTTTTCCATTAAGGATTTTCAAAAAATATATTGAATGATTTTGATGAACTAGGAAAGTGATTTAATGAAAAGGTGATATTTTGATTAAGATATGGTAACCCTTAATGTGTTCTTGATGTTTAGAAAATTATTTTTATCTTGGATGAAGAGATGATTGGAATGGATAATGTAAATTGGATAGTTCTTATTACCTCATAACTAATAAATGATTTGTTTACAAATTAGATTATGCTCTCATGGAAGGAGTTTGTGATATTCTTGGATTTAAGGAATATATCCAATAATATTTGGAATAAGAAATCATGCATGTTTTCAATAAGGATTTATGGTAATTCAGGTTATTACCATGTTTTTATAGAATGCATGATGAAGATATTCACATGTTTGTTATCTAAAAACCAATAGCTACTTTATGATATATGGGTATCAATTTTTATTTTGAGAAATTTAGTGACCTTATTTATAAAGTTTTTTATTTTCATATTTCAGAAGGCTTATAAGGTTAACCATTTACGGTATGGTTTAAGTTAAAATTTGAATGAGGTTTTAGAGATTTAAGGTATTATCTCACCATATGAGGATTAATGCATATTGGGTAATCTGTGATAAACTATTTTTTGAAATATAAAGATAGATAGAATGAATTATCGATCTATCTATGGGTCTCATGATACATTAGTGCTTCAGGGATAAAAAATTCATCTTCATTTATTGGAGTAAGATATGAAGTGGAAATTGATCAAGGAACAACCAAAGGGTGAGACTGTGCTTATGAAAGGAAATAAAAACAAGTATATATATATTCTTGAGAAATTTATTCAACTTTAGACAAAAGTATCTTTAAAAAGAATTTTTTTTATCCTAGTACCTTCATTTCCGATGAATCAAATGGTCCCTTAGATCATCATATATTTACGGTTTTGTGATCATTAACTTTCTCTGAATTAATCAATTCTACTGATCAATGATCTATATCACCCTCTATCAGTATTTGAGTGTTAGTTTTATCTTCTATGTATATGTTTTTACTTTCCACCTATGTTCTTCTATCTAGAAACCTAGTTATGAGTTACTTTGGGTAATCATTATGGTTCAAAATTTCCCCTTTTAAAGTAAGTTTTAGTATTCATTTTTATGATGTGGGTTTCTATGAAAGAAACTTTTAAGTATAAAACCACTGATGACCCAGATGAATTTCAAGGTAGAAATTCATTTTTATGTGGGGTATAATGTAACACCCTGTGTTTTTTTAAATTAATTTTTTTGAATAAATTAAATTACTTAGATGGGTTGCATTGAGCAATTGACCAAGTTATGATTTATTTAAATGAAACTCAAGGTTAATATTATGCTACACACAACACTTAGATTAGCTTGTGGTACACACAAAACTATGTTTGGATTGATTTACACACAATTTTGAGTTCCTTTGATAGCTTTTTTTACACACAATATCATTTTTTACTGAACTATAATATACTATTAATATTATTATTAAAATATTATTATAGTTATCACTTAACCATTGTAATGAAAGATATTAATAAGATTAACTAATCTATGAAACTATGGTTTACAACTGTTTGTAAAATTAATACTTTGGTTATCAATTAATCAGAAAGACTGGGTTTAAGCCCCTTTATTAAAAAAGAAAAGAAAGTAGGATTCCCTTTTTAAGGGTAAGGGAAGACCTAGTACAAGTATGTAGGACCAGATACACATAGTTGTAGACCAAGTGTCTAGAGGAACAAAGCCCAATTAAAGACACACAACCAAAGTCAAGTGGATAAAAATCCCAGTGGAACAAATTCCATAATAAGTGAGTGAAAAAAATACCCCAAAAAAACAAACACAACCCAAGTCCTAAAAGACTAAGTCCAAAAGCCCAAATCCCGCTCAACACCGCAACCCGCACGGTCTGGAAGACTCGGGAACCGCAGGTTCCATTCTGATGACCAGGGAGCCCACTTGATCACCGTCACACCACCGGCCATCCAACCAATCCACATTGCCACCATCGAAGTGCAACACCACCAGCACCAACCTCCACATCCTTGCGAGGATCTGTCTGCTAGAAAACTCATTCCAACCAGATTTGGTCTGAAACCAGATCTGGACCAGATATAAAACCATCAAGTTCATCTGAGATAAGCCCTTACCTCCAACGAGATCCCACACCATCCGCAGCCCGTCCCACATATTCTTTGCATTTCAAAGACTGTCGTTTGCATCCCCACTGACCGAATCAATCCCACGCCTCCGTCACGGCTCGAAGACCGTCGTCTGTAGCCCCACAATGGTGTTTTATCTTAATAAATTAGATTAATCACTATTAGTGAGAGTTATTAATTATTTTTATGTATTATATATTCAATTAAATGTTTTTACATTCATACAATACATTTTATAGGCATAAAATATGAACAAATCTAATTTTAGGCATAAAACGATGTATTTTTCTAAAAAGCGGTTTTATCTCTTTTTAATGGAAGAATTGTTTTAAAAAAAAAATTGAAACTTTTATAATTTATATTTGAAAAAATAAAATTCATTTTTAAATCTAAATATCAAAATTTACTTTGGGTAAATTTTTGGTGCTTTTCAGAGAAGTTTCATTTATTGATGTATAGTGAAAAACATTGAATTTTAATTGAAAAACTGCATTTTGGTCAATTTTTTTTATATAGCTAAATTATATTTTAATTTTTTAAAATATATTTAGAAAAATTATAAATCTATTATTAAAATTTAGTTCGTTATGATAAATTTCACATTGAAATTTGATATAAAAACATTTCAAACTTTTGAACATTTTCACTTTAAAAACTCGTTGTCTTGTCTTGTCTGCGTGATTGATTTTAAATTAATTTTTACCAATTATGTGTTTAGAATTCAAAAAATTGGATTATTATTTTATTCACATTATGTAATTGATACCTTTAAATAGTTTTTACTTTTTTATATTTGAAATAATGTCACTTCTCATCCACTATAAAAGGGCACTCACCCCCTCATTTCTTATCACCACTAAATCCCATTGGATCATCCAAAATATGACCAAATAATATCCAATATTCCCTCATATAAACCCATAAGCCTAAATTTTATTATAAATCAAACCAATTATTTTTTTTTGGTGAAAACCAAATGGAGTTACCTAAAGAAGAGGTAATGTTATTCAACGAGCACTTTCATTTTATTTCTTTCTCCACCCATTAAATTATTATTATTACATGTTTATATAATAAAATTAATATAATAAAAATGATGATATTTTTTTATGTCAAGTTTATGACCTTCACCTTTACACACTTCCATTAAATGAGATATGAAATCATCGTTCATGTGAACGGTGAACAACTACCTCGCGAACCAATATCGTTCATTCTTCCATTACCACCTTTCAAGGTTGATAATAATGTTGGGATTAGTATTTTTATATTATATTTATTATATTTATGATTTATTTATTATTATTTAACTATTATATAACACATACCTTCATGATTTCCATTTTTTAGAACACGATAACATCATTTGTGGATGTGTAGACTACCACCACCAAAAAATAGTGTGATTCGTTCTCACTTTACATGGAATGTATTAGGGATGGGTTTAATAAAATTATTTAATATATATTAAATAATAATTCTATCAGAATTATAATATATATCTATTTGTGTGTGTCATTTACTTTCTTTCTTTTAATACGATAAAAAAAACAGAAACAATGTTCGTACGTACGTACGACCTACCATCTCCATGAACGGTGTATTACATTTTTTATTTCTATATTTTATATAATATTATAAATACATATAAAATGAATATATATGATATTTATTTCATGGTTTACTTTTTGGAAATATTTAAATCATGATCAATGAAAATGGACCAAAAATAAGAAGACAAAACATAAACAAAAAAACAAAGAGGATATTACCTGAAACATAACTTTAACATGGAATTATTAATAAACTGGTAATATAGAGTCATAATAAAAAAAATATGGTATGATATGTAATAATATGGTTCTATGTTAGATTTATAATAAACATATGTGTATTATACATTATGTTTCAATGTGTATAGATAAATTCAAGACTTATGGTAAGGGGATTTCTAGTCTCACTTTTACTTATGAGAGACTTATGTCATATTCACCACTTATTTATTTTGTGAGATGTATATAATAACCATAATTTTATTATATTATTATTATACATAAATTTATTAATATTTACATGTCCATTTTATTATCTCTCTTTCATGGGTTTTATGGTTCAAAAGTTACCAAATCAGTAAGGTAATTTTGTCCGAATTTTCCTTCTTTGAGACACATGTTATGTTATGCACCTATATTGTTTTACAAGGTGTATGTACTGAAATTTGAAATATTTTATCATGAATATAATTATTTTTATGATAATTTAAGCTTTATGTAATGTTACTCTCTCATGGGGATTATGATTTAAAGTTACCAAAGTGGTAAGAGTCTATTGCTACAATCTCATCGTTTATCGGGATTGTTTGTGATTATGCTTCCATTGATTAATTATTATGATCCATATCTCAATAAATATCATGAATTTTATTATATTTTTTTATTCATGATATATTCATGTAATAGTTCCATTTTTCATTATTTTTTACTTAAGATAATTATGAAAATGTTTTTAAGAAAATATGACTTTATTTCTCTCTTTAGTCAGAAATCTATTTTCTCACAAAACCATTTTTTATAAAAATGTTTTCAAATTTTTTTAAATTATATTTTAATATTATTTTCAAATAAAATTATTTAAATTATTTTAAAATATTCCTTTATAATTTTTCAATGTTATTTTAAATTGAAATTTTTTGAAATTTTTTTATGTTTTAAAAAGTGTTTTTCAAAGAGGAAAGGATATTTTCCTCAGGAAAATTTTTAAATTATTTTTAAGACATAATTTATATTTTTAAAAGTTTTTTTGTTAAGAAAAGGATTTTTGAAAATGTTCTATGTTTTAAAAAGTGAACTATAAAGAAATTTTATTTTCCTTAAGAAATGTTCCAAGTGATATTTCAAAATCTTCTCCATCTAAGATAGAATAATTTGATGTAGTTTATGATTTATTAGGGATATAATATAAGGAAACCATTATTATTATTTATTTGAATGATTTATGTTTAAGATGATAATTTTTTATGAGATATATTTCTCTTCCATGGGTTATACCATGATAAAACACTTATTAAACCCATATCTTTTTATGGATCATGATATGATGAATGTTTTATTGTCATATGGAAAATGTTTTTATGATTTCATTATGTGATAGGTGGGACCTATATCTCCCTACAATTCATTCGGTAATGATGGATAAATCATGAGTATACATGTTATGAATGAACCTAATTACATGTTCACAATGTTATTAGTGAACCTTATTATGTGATCACAATGTTATGTGTGAACCATATTACATGTTCAAAATGTTATGAGTAGACATATTTTCATGTCCATATATTTATAGGTGGACCAAATTACGTGTTCACAATGTTATGATTGAACCTTATTACATATTCACAATGTTATGTGTGAACCTGATTACATATTTACAATGTTATGTATGGACCTGGTTTCATGTCAATGTATTTATGCGTGAACCTAATTACATGTTCCAAATTTTATGAGTTAGCCAAATTACATCCAATGTTATAAATGGACCTATTGGCATGGGCATAAGTTTATGTGTGAAACTGATTACAAGTTCACAATGTTTTTTGTGAACCTTATTAGATGTTCACAATGTTATGTGTGGACCTGGTTTCATGTCCATAAGTTTATGAGAGGGTTTGATTTCATGTCCTAAACCTAAGGAGTGACCCTTTTTATATTTAAACATGTTCACAATGTTATAAGATAATGTGTATTCTTCAAGTATATGTATTATGCCAATTTTATTCTCTCATGACTCATGTTCTTATATTTCCTTACAATTCATGTCTTATAAACTACCAATCTTTATGTCATGACTCATGATTATGATATTTGATATGTAGGGTAGGATATCCAAATGTTATTATCATGTTATCATATCCTTATATTAATTTTATTCTTATGTATCTCCTTTATTTGCCCACACTGAGCATTTTAGCTCACCCTTTCTTATATTTCTTTTCCCCAGGTTATGAAGAAAGGTTTTAAGTAGGAGTGCTAAAGGGGAAGATCTTTATGGGTAAGGTTGAATATATTTCACCAAGTTAGAATATTTTCTTCAAAATTTTAAAATACACTAAACAATTATGGTCTTCAATCATGTACTTTTGTAATGTGTTGAATATTAATCTAAAATGATGTAATATCCTTATATGTTAAGTCCGGGTCACTATAGTTGGTATCAAAAGAAAGGTTTAGTCAACCTTTGTAAACTAGAATGATAAAACTTTTGATAGATCCCTAGGTATATTTATAAGTATATTTCTAGGTATGTATCTATTGATAAGTCTAAGGATGAGTTAAAATATAGGAAAAAGTCATAAAATTTTGGTAAAGGATAGAGGGAGTGGTTTCCTAGAAATAAATCTATGTCTGGATACTACAAGTAGATGTGGCTCTGACACAAATTTTCATAGTGGTAACAACCCCAAAAAAATTGTATTTATATAGACTTTATCATGAACTAGTGCATGATAATGAGCCTTGCTGCACACCTGGTTTAACACTCCTAGAGGATATGCTTTGGGAATTCACAAACTCTTTACGAACCATCATGAAGGATTTAAATATAAGATGACTATGAGTAACTTATTATAAACCTAAGGTGTCATAGATTAAAGAATTAGGAGTCATGATTTATACATCCTATAAGTCATCTTCGTGATTTTTTGGTTTTCCATTATGATAAGTGTTTCTCACACTATGTTTTCTGGTTTTAGTCAATGGCGGTAACTAAAATGAACATGGTTAACATTAATTGTTTTAGATGTAGAAAGTATGGGAATTATGAAAATCAATTTCTAAAGTGTAAATCTCATGAATAGAATTAAGAAGGTGGTATGAGTATTAATTATACTGCTGAATTTAAAGAGACTGTGAATCACATGTAAAAGGTATGGGATGTTCTAACAGTATTGTTTTCATTAAACATAATAAGCATGATTAAATTATGGTTGAGGAACAATAATACGTGATTCATATTTTATATTTTATAAAACTATGATTAAGTAATAATATTATTAAGCCTATGTAACGGTTTAAGAATAAAGTTGGATGATTGAAGTGCATATGTATTATAATTCAAGTATTATGTTATATGAATCATGAATTATATGTTTTCCATTAACGATTTGAAAAAAAAATTGAATGATGTTTATGACCTAGAAAAGTGATTTAATAAATTTTTTATATTTTTATTAAGATAAGGTAACCCTTAATGTGTTGCAGATGTTGATAAAATTATGTTTAGCTTGGATAAATAGATTATTTATATGGATAATGTAAATTGGATAGTATTGATGACCTCAGAACTGATAAGGGATTTTTTCACAAAGTTGGATTTAAGGAATATATCTAATAATATTTGGAATAATAAAGTGTGCATGTTTTCAATAAGAATTTATAGTAATTCAGGTTATTACCATGTTTCAAGAGAATACCTAATAAAGGTATTCACATGTTTGGTATGTGAAAACAAAGAGATACTTTATGATATATAGGAATCATTGTTAAGATAATTTTGATAAATTTAGTGACCTTCATTCCATAGTTTTGGTTTTTTATCTTTTGGATGGGTTATAAGGTTAACCATATATGGAATGATTTAAGTTAAAATTCAAATGAGATTTTAGAGATTTAAGGTATTATATCACTATATGAGGATTTATTCATATTAGATAACTTGTGATAAAAAATTTTTAATGATAACTAATGATAGACCAAATGTATTATCAGTCAATCTATGGGGATCATGATCCATTAGTGCTCTGGAGATAATAAATTCACTATCATTTCTTAGAGTAAGCGATGAACTTGAAATTGAAAAAGGCATAACCAAAGGGTGAGAATATTTATATAAAAAGTAATGAAATCAAGTAACTATATCTTCTTGATAAAATTATTCAACTTTGGTAAAAATATTCTTTAAAAAGAAAGAAAAAATTATCCTAGTTCCTTCATTTTTGATGAATCAAATGGTCCCTTTGATCATCAATGATTTAGGGTTTTGTGATCTTTAACTTTCTATAAATCCCACAATTATAATTATAAATGTTCTATATCACTCTTCATAAGTATTTGAGTGTTAGTTTTATCTTATATTCCCATTTTTTCACTTTTCACCTATGTTCTCCTATGTGGAAACCAATTTTTGAGTTACTTTGGGTAATCGGCATGGTTCAAACTTTCCATTTTTAAATGAAGTTTTAGTATTAATTTTTATGATGTGGGTTTCTATGAAAGAAACATTAAAGTATTAAAATATTGATTTCCCAGATTAATTTAGAAGGATAAATTCATTTTAAGGGGGTAGAATGTAATGCCCTGAGTTTTTATGAGTTAATCTTTTTTGAATAAGTCAAATTTCTTTGATGGCTTGCATTGCATGCTACACCAAGTTAGGCTTTATTTATAGGCAATGACAAGTCAATATTTCACTACATGAAACACTTATATTAGATTACAGTTTACTAAACACAATTTTTATATTTCATTAAACACAATACCAAGTTCTTTCGATAGCTTTTGTTAGATGCAATACTGAGTTTTACTAAACTATAATATAGTATTAATATTTTTATTAAAATATTATAATAGTTGTCACTTTTATATTGAAATAGAATATATGAATAATATTAAATAAATTATGAAACTATAGTTCACAATTTTTTATAAAATTAATTATTTGGTTATCAGTTAATTATAAATGAAAATAAAAACCAATTGAATATAAAGGATGTGTTTTTGTGAAAAACTATTTTTATGCCCACAAAAGTGTTTTATCTTAATAAATTAGATTAATAAATATTATTGAGATTTATTAATGAAATTTATATATTATATATTCAAATAATATTTTTTATATTCATCCAATAGGTTTGATAGGCATAAAATAAGAACAAATCCAGTTTTAGGCATAAAAATATGTATTTTTCTAAAAGGTAGTTTTACAACCTTTTAATGGAAGACCTATTTTTAAACTAAATTTTGGAACTTTAATAATTTATATTTTACAAAATAGTCTTAATTTTTAAAATGGGGATATAAAAAATTTACTTTGGGTAATTTTTTTGTACTTTTATGAGAAGTTTCATTTTTTGATGAATAGTGAAAAACACTGAATTTTAATTGAAAACTAAATTTTTATCTTATTTATTTATATAGTTAAATTATATTTCAAATTGGTTTTAAAATATATTTAGATTAATTTTACATATATTAATATAATTTAGGTCATTATAATCAATTTCATATTGAAATTGAATATAAAAACATTTCAAACTTTTGAACATTTTTACTTTAAAAACCCATTGTCTCATCCCATCTACGGGATTAATTTTAAATTAATTTCTACCAATTATGTTTTTAGAATTTGTAAAAATGTATTAAATATTTTTAATAATAATAATTTATAATTTATTTTAAGTACATATTAGTTTTTGAGAAAATGTTTTAGGGAATGTAATTAAAATTAATTATAATGATTAAGGTAAAAATGAGTTTACTTAGAGGTTAAACATTTAATTAAGGGTCCAAATAACCTATAAACAAGTAAAAAATCCATTGGATGGACATATTTCGATAATATACTCAATTTTATAAAAAATAGATCATTATTTTAGGAACATGATGTAAGAGAGACCTCTCAATAGTGTTTACCTTTTTATATTTACTAGAATGTCACTCCTCCACTATAAAAGGGAACTCACCCCTCTCACGTATTCTCACATATAAATCCCTTTGGTTAATACAAAACCTAAAAAAATAAGCTCCAAAATTCCCTCCTCAAAACTTAGAAGCCTCAATTTGGGAATAAAGAAAACCAATGAAGTCCTTTGGTGCAAACCAAAAGGAGTTACCCAAAGAAGAGGTAACGTTCTTCAATGAGCACTTTTATTTATTTCTTCATCCCTTCAATTATAATTATTTCATGATTATATAATAACATAATTATCCTAAATATAATTATATGTTTTCATTTCAATGTTATTACCTACACCTTCACACACTTCCATCAAATGAGATACACAATCATTATTTGCATGTATAATGGAATACCACCTCATGAACCGATGTCATTCGTTCTTCCATTACCACCTTTCAAGGTTGGGAATAATGATGGACATACTATTTTTATATTATATATAATATATTTATGATTTATTTATGCCTTTTTAATTATTATATAACACATAACTTCATGCTTAACATTTTTTGAGAATACGATAATATCATTTGTGGACATGTGGACTACCTCCCCCTTAAAGCGATGTGATTTGTTCACACTTTACATGAAATGTATTAAGAATGAGTTTAATAAAAATATGTTATAGATATTACATAGTAATTATCGTAAAATTATAATATATATACATATATTTCATTCACTTTCTTTCTTTCAATATGATAAGAAAAAGGAAATAACATTCATGCATACATACGACCTACCCTCTCCATGCATGGTGTATCTCATTTTATATTTCAATATTTTATGGATTATTATAAATAAATATATACTGAATATATATGATATTTATATCATGGTTTAAATTCTATAACTAATGATACCATTATCAAAGAAAAGGTAAAAAAATAACAAGTCAAAACATATATGAAAAAACAAAGTGAATATCACCTGAAACATAACTTTAGCAAAAAAATATTAATAAATGGGTAATATAAAGTAATAATAAAATCATATATGGTATGACATAAAATAATATGGTTATTTTTTAGATTTATAATAAACTTAAATTTATTATACATGAGGTTTTTACATGCATGATGAATGTCAAGACTTAATGTAAGGGGATTTCTAGTCTCACTTTTATTTTTGCGAGACTTATGCCATATTCACCACTCGTTTCTTTTATGTGGTGTATATAATACCCATGATTTTATTATATGATTAATACAATTAAATTTATTAATATTTATATATCCATTTTATGAAATCTATTTTATGGGGTTTATGGTTCAAAAGTTACCAAATCAGTAAGGTAATTTTGTCTCAATTTTCCTTCTTTGAGACACATGTTATGTTATGCACATGTATTATTTTATGAGGTGTATAAACTTACCTTTGACAAGTTTTATAAAAAATATAATTATTTTCATGATATTTTAAGCTTCATTTAATGTTACTCTCTCATGGGGATTATGATTCAAAGTTACCAAAGTGGTAAGAGTCTATTGTTATAATCTCATCATTTATTAGGACTGTTTATGATTATGCTTATATTGATGAAATATTATGATCCATATCTCAATAAATATCATGAATTTTCTTATAATTTTTTTATTCATGACATATTTATGTAAAGGTACTATTTTCCAATCTTGGTACTTAACATAACTAAGAAAATGTTTTTAAGAAAATATGACTTTATTTCTCTCTTTGGTTAGAAATATATTTTCTTCCAAACCCAATTTTTCTAAAAATGTTTTCAATTTTTTTTTTAAATATATTTTAATATTATTTTCAAAGAAAAGGATTTCAATGATTTTCAAGGCTTCCTTTATAAATTTTCAAGGTTATTTTAAAAGAATTTTTTTTAAAATGTTTAATGTTTTAAAATGAATTTTTTAAAGTGGAAAGGATATTTTCCTTAAGAAATGTTTCATGTCACGACCCATCCCCTCAAGACCATGCCATGACTACCCCAAGACCACCTCCCAAAGGCTAGGGGCTGGAGACTAGCACCGAAGTCATTGTCCCACAAGTGGGAGGCATTTTCCTATTTACCTGTACGCACGCACGCGCACACAACCATGTCCAAAATAGATGGAAATAAAAACTTGCATGACACTAACAACCACTAAGTAAGGGAAAAAGTTGTAAGTCAAATAGGCCAGAATACAAACCCAACAAAAGACAAACAAAAAACAATAAAGTAAAAAATATCTCTGTAAGACGTCCGTAGAAGACCCCCCCTAAAGGGTAGGAAAGGAGTGGTTGTCGGAAGCTGTGGAAGTACATCCTGTCTATCGTATCTCACTGGGAAATGCCTAGTCTCGAGCCAATGAGATCTCTATCAAAGTTCCTATCTTCTACACCATACACAACATGTGTGGGCGAAGCCCATGCAAGGGTGAGTAACAAAATACCCAGTAGGGACCCCAAACCACAAGTAAAGACCACAAAGTAATCCAAATAGCAGACTATGAATCACGATCACAAAGTAAGACAACTCACATAGTTATAATCTAAATTATGGAAAGCAAGAATATCAGTCATAAAACTGAACACCTTAGAATGCTAAGGTACTCATCCCTTATGGGTACCGTGGGTATACTGGGTCACACAGAGCCGCTCCCCACCGTGGGCCTACCGGGTCACACAAAGCCACTTCCTACTTAGTCCATTGTATATGATCCACATAGGTTCTCTTGTAGCTGATCCACACAGGGTCACTTATAGATGATCCACATAGGGTTGCTTGTCATCCACATGATTTCCCCATGTAGCGCGCTTGATTCTGGGAGAATCCAATACCCAGGTCATTCTTCATATTTAAACTTCCATGAAAACCTCCTTATAGCATTCCAGCAGAACCTCATTGTCACAAGAGTTCCAATGCTGCAAACGACTCTTCAATCGGACGCCCAGTCTGAAAGATATTGGCATTTTAGTAAATAGGGGTTGGTTGTGTCCAGGATCGATCCGACCCGAACAACCCGACCTAGGGATCCTGCATAACCCGGCCTAGTTTGGCTGATCCAACCCAACTTGGTTGGGTATGGACTGACCCAGTCCATCCTGGCCACTAGTCCAGGCCCATTGGGCCTTGCTGGACCCAACCCGGTTCGGCCGTGGGTTCAGCATGCCAGGTCACCCAGTGACTCGGTTCCATATAGCCCGACCAACAATAGGCGGGCCGGTTGTTCCCAACCTACAATAGGCAGGCCTATTGTTCCTAGCCTAAGCCACCCATCAGCCCGACCTTATCCAATCGGCCTGTACCACACAACGGGCCGGTCTCCTCCAGCCTGAACGCTAGGAGGGAATCCAGTTCGTGTGCCCCGTGGCTGGCTTAGTCGAACGCCATATCTGGTCTTGAACGTAATTCTACACTGGAATGTGTGCCAGCATGAAGCTGCCGCCCACACTGCATGGGATGATCCATCGATGCATCCAGTTGGCCACGTCCTGCCTCTGCTAGCCTGAGTGACAGTGGCTCCTACTGCACCGTCGTGGTTTGAGCTAGCCATGACATCATCCTTGGTGCACTTTCATGGTGCACCACCACCCGCTCATGGATGTCGTTATTCGTCAGCAACACGCCTGCAGGATTTCCTACAGACTACCAGGTCTGCTTTGGTGGTCCATTCTTTGGACCATCTACTCCTCCGGCCTCCATGTGGTTTCGTCTTCCCTGTTATGGCCTCAGAAATGCTTCTTCGTCAAATCGGAGGTCCGTCCATGAAGAACTCTTGTGATAGAGGGGACCAAGCCTTATTCATGTCTGCCCTCACCCTCCGCAATAGAGTTTTTAAAACATGGGGGAGGAAGATTATGATTCTAACAAAACTAATCTTGATGAAAAACCCTAAGAATGAGCACCCTCCTTCAAGAACAAGCGATCCACGGATCAACCTATTCGTGGGTTGATCCAAGTTTTTTATTTTAGAATGAAGAATAGGTAAACTCAAAACAAAATAAGTAAACCCCTACCTGGGATATGTTCTTTTTTGAAGTGATATGTCTGTGTTGATTCACATTTCGTTCGAAGCCGTTGGCATTTGTTGCTCTCTGGTCCCATTCTTTGAGGCGTGTCGTTGTCACTAGTGATTTTCCGACATTCTTTATTTGAGATAATTTTATCACCGTCTGTTAGAGAAATTATAGCTCTGATTCTCCAACTCATTATCTCATTAAAATAGAAATGCTTCGCAAAATTTATGTTATGCTATGTCATCACGTCGTTACACTTTAAATTAATGAGTTATTACACTGCACACTTATGAGACTCATTAATGGGATTTGTCTTTGCCTCACCGTCGCACCGCTGTGATGACGTGCCACTGCTCAATAGTGAAGAAAAACAAATAAAATTATTTTTTAAGTTATTTTATTTTTATTTCGAAAAGTCCAAAAACTATCATTTCTAATCGACCCTTGCTGGTCAATGTTAGGTACATTATAGACGAATCCTGATATTCTAAGTTCAATGGTTCCCTCAGATTTTTGATCTGAGCACCGATTTAAAAGTTAGAAAAACCCACTCGCATGTTTATTTTAATTAACTCAAAAAAAGTTTTAAATTATATTATGGGCTCATCGGGCCTTGGAATTAGGTGTTTTTAAATCATCTGGTCTCGAAATAATTCTATATAATTAAAAATATTTCATGGAATTTCTAGAACATTACATTACCTCTAAATTTAGGGCTTCACATCCCTATAATCTAAAATAAGACTAAACAAAAAAATGAGAGTATTGTACACAAATTTTAGCCTCTATCTCCCAAGTCCTCTTCTAGATATTCCCATGCTTCCACCAAATGTGTACTAGAGGAATCGACTACCCACAAAGTACCCAATCTTTCTGATCCTCTATCTCCACCAGGAACTTCATAAATGTCACCCCATCATCAATGTCCATCTCTCCCTAGTCAATGGCATACGATGGATCATACACATACCTCCTCAGCAGTGTCACATGAAAAACATCATGAACCCAATGCATCTGTGGTGGAAGAGCTATGCGGTACGCCACCTCGCAAACTCTGCTCAGAATCTGGAAAGGGCTGATGAACCTCAGAGATAACTTACTGCCCTGGCCAAATCTCCACAATCCCCATTGAGGTGAGACCCAAAGGAACACATGGTCTCCCTCCTAGAACTCCAAGGGCCTTTGTCTCCTATCAGTATAAGATTCTTATCTGCTCTGTGTAGCCCTCATACACTCCTGGATGATTCGCATATTCTCAGTGGTATCCCATACCAACTCTGGACCCATGAGTGTTGAATCCCCTAAGTCTTTCCAACATATAGGGGATATGCATGGTCTCCCATAAAAATCCATGAATGGTACCATTCCAATGGTGGAGTGATAGCTATTGTTGTATTAAAACTCCACTAGTGGTAGGTGGTCCTCCCAACTATGACCAAAATCAAATACACAATCACAAAGCATGTCCTCCAAGGTCTGTATGGTCCGCTTCATCTGACCATCCGTCTGTGGGTGAAAGGCTATGCTCAAGCACAGCTGAGTCCCAAACACCTCCTGTAATCCCTTCCACAACCGAGATTTGAAGTGAGCATCATGGTCTAAAATGATCATCGAAGGCACCCCATGAAGATGCACTATCTCTTGAATGTAGAGGCATCCCAAGACCTCTATCGATCCTTACTCTTGGATGGGTAGAAAGTGAGCCAACTTGGTGAGTCAGTTGATGATCACCCAGATAAAATCATGGTTTCTATATGTGCGTGGTAATCTCAACACAAAGTCTATCAAGATAACATCCCACTTCCACTCTGGTACCTCAAGTGGATGGGCCAAGCCTGCTGAAACATGATGATCATCCTTCACTTGCTGACAAGTGAGGCATCACAAAACAAACTCATCCACCACTTTCTTCATCTATGGATACCAGTACTAACATCATAGATACTGGTACATCTTCTCCACACTTGGATGTACCACCAAAGGGGATGTATGGAACTCCCTCAACACCTCCCCCTGCAGCACCACTGGTAATACGATGCACACTCTGAAAAGGATTGTGTGCTCCCCAACTATAAAAAATACATTAGGAGCTTGTCCTGAGGATAAATGAGCTCATCGGGCCTCACAATCAACATCTAAAAACTATGCCTCCCTAACTCGTTGTAAGG
This sequence comes from Viscum album, assembly GCA_963277665.1. Lineage (NCBI taxonomy): Eukaryota > Viridiplantae > Streptophyta > Magnoliopsida > Santalales > Viscaceae > Viscum > Viscum album. The sequence continues at coordinate 940,571,116 of OY728150.1, forward strand.
TTATGGGAGTGACAGTCATCGACTGAAGGTAAGCTGGTCCATCATCAACCATGAAGGATATCTACATCGCAACTAACTACTTTGTCACCTCACTCAGCAGTTACAAACCAGACCTCCTACTAAGCACATCTTCCCCCACATTACCCTTCCCAGGAGTATAGACTATCTCGAAGTCATAGTCCTGGAGGAACTCTATCCATAGACACTACCTCAAGTTCAGGTTCTTCTAGGAGAAGATATACCTGAAAATTTTGTGGTCAGAGTATATGGTAAACCTCTCACCCATCAAGTAGTGCCGCTACATCTTCAAATAAAAGACCAATAGTGCTAACTCTAGTTCATAGTTTGTGTAGTTATGATCATGATGCCTCAAATCCCATGAACCATATGTGATCACTGCTTACTCTTACTTTAGGATACAAACCAGTCTGGTCCCTGATGCGTCGAAGAAAACTACATACCCAATGCCCTCCTCTGGTAGTCTTAAGATGGGGGAACTCATCAGTCTCTGCCTCAGATCTTGGAAACTCTTTTGGAAATTCTCTTTACACATGAATACCTTCCATGTTAAATTATATAAGGGTTTGGATACCCTGGAAAATTTAGGCATGAATCTCCAGTAGTACCCGACCAGACCCAAGAAACTATGCACCTCAGTCACACTTCTAGGTGACTCCCAAGCAAGCACTGCCACTCTCTTTGATAAATCCACTGCAACTCTAGCCTATGATATAACATGTCCTAAAAATTGGACCTCCCATATCCATAACTCACACTTCAAGAGCTTACCATAAATATGGTGCTCTCGGAGTGTATCCAGGACTATCTATAGATGTGTTACGTGCTCCACCTCTGACTCCGAGTACACCAAAATATCATCAATGAAGACCACCATGAAACGATCGAGGTAAGGATAGAAGATCTTGTTCATGAGTCTTATGAACACTTTTAGGGAATTGGTCATGCCAAAGGGAATCTCTAATAAATCTTAGTGTCCATACAGGAATTTGAAGGTTGTCTTTGGTACATCCTCATCCCATACTTGAAGCTGATGATAGCCAGACCTGATGTCTATCTTTGAGAACCACCTCGCTCCCTTTAGCTGGTTGAAGAGGACATCAATTATTGACAATGGATATTTTTTCTTCATGGTCACCTAGTTCAGGTGTTGGAAATCCATGCATAGCCTCAAGATTTTGTCTGCTTTCTTGGAAAATAATACTGGGGCTGCCCATGGTGAAATGCTGGGTCAGATGAACCACTTCTCCTGCAAGTCCTCCAGTTGTACCCTCAATTTACGAAGCTCCAAGGGAGCCATATGATATGCTAGTGTACATATCGGTGTCATCCTGGGGTACAAGTCTATGCATAAGTCTACTTCCCTACGAGGAGGTAGTCCTAGAACATCCTCAGAAAATATAACTTCATACTCATCCACCACTATAGGAAAGTGAGGACTCCTCTCATCCACCGCACTAAGGGTGGGACTAGCCAACTAGTGAGTGATTGGTTGCACCCTCCTCTGAGAAATTTTGTCCTGTGCTGTAGGATTTCCCTTCTCACCAGTGAAAGAAAACCCAGTCCCATTCTCACAAACACACCACACTCTATTCCTAATACAGTCAATCTAATAATGAACTATGGATAACCAGTCCATGCCCAAGACGACATCGTAAGGCCTCAACACCACTACTAGGATATCTCAGTTGAAGATCATGCCTCCAAGAGTAATCTCACACTACCGGCACCGGTGTGTAATCTTCTATCCCCTCCCATAAGAGTCTCTAAACATAAGGATCGAGCCAAAAGCTCCATCTAAAACTCTGAGCCTCGAACAAGGTCTATGGAAATGAAAAAGTTACTGGCACCTATGTCTATAATAACTTCATCTAAAATAGAGAAGACACATATCATACCTCTAATCATCTCTGGAGCACCATGGTCATAAGCCTCCACTACCTGAAGATGAGACTGCTCCTGTCCACCTACTCCCTAGGGTCGGGGTGGACCACCTGGGGATGGTGGTGGTAGTACCTCAAACCATCGTCCATTTCATACTACTCAGCCTACTCCTCTACCACGTCCACTGCCCTGTGGACCTCCTCACTCAAACCTTTGTCTTTTCCTCGGTGGTCCCTCGACCATCTTATGATCGTCTGCACGGCAGGTTGGGCAGTTACGAGCCATGTGTCTCTACCCACCACATGAGCAGCACACCCTGCTCCTATGATAACTCTTGCTACCTTTCGCACCACTGATCCACCAAATTCCTGGGGTCTTCCTCCAGAAAGTCTAGGCTTCTTGAACCTCTGCATCAACTATCGGCTACCCGCCACAGATGACTCTGCCACTTGTTGCCTGGTGTTATCTCTCACCGTCGGTACCTACTATGAGAGGAAGTTCTATACTAGTATATCTCGTTCTAGCACTCTAGCCTTAGTAGGGATGATAAGGGAAATCATCAACACCCTGATCCCTCATCTAAGTCCTTGATCAAAGGCCCGAGACCTGAAGAAAGGGTCTCGTACCATATCTGTAGAATAACCGGAGAGGTTTGTGAACCTTGCAGAGTACTCAACCACTGACATGCTTCCCTGTTGTAGGTGAAACAACTCCTGTATGCGCATTGAGTGCAAAGTATCAGGGAAGAACTCCTCCTATAAAAGTCGCTCGAAGTCATCCCAGGAGAGGGTAACCTCCTCATATGTTTGGATGGTCAAACTCCACCATATCCCTGCCAAGCCCTACAAAAGGCTCGTGGATAGAACCGTCATATGGTCATGTGGGATCCTCAATAAGTGGAAAAATCGCATCACCTCCTCCATCCAGTCCTCAGAGACCTGAAGATCGGTCTCTCCCCTGAACCTGGGAGGTCTCTGTCTCTGGAAATTGTGTAAGGTGCTGAGCCTGTGTGCATCCTCTACCAGTAATTCCGACAATAACTGCTGATCAACGGGTGGTGGTAACACTGGTGCACCACCCGGCGGGGCCATATCTAGCATGGGTCCCTAAACCGACACCTCATAACCAAGCATGCTATCCTCATGGTAAATTATCGGAATCCTAGCTGGTTGTTTGCATCGAGGCATCCTGATACAAATCAAGATGTACCGTAGTTAGTAGATTATACCTGGTAAGATGACTCTGATTCAAGAAGAACATGACGAAACACTCAATTTTTATATGATGCATGCAACCGGTGTTTTTATGTATAGAGCTGAAAAATAAAATTCAAGGTCCTAGTGTATGGATACGTCAGCCACCGCATGAACACTGGACTCCCCAAATCTAAAAGTCGAACTTGAAACATTTAACACTATTTCCCGAAAACAAAACAATAGACTCCCTGTCTTTGAGGTAGAACCGACCACCTCAGATACCACTTTATCACAACCCATCCCTCGAGGCCTGTGTCGTGACTACCCCCAAGACCGCTTCCCAAAGTCCAAAGGATAGAGACTAGATCCGAAGGCATTATACCATGAGTGGGAGGAATTTTCCTGATTACCTATACACACACACACACACATCCACGTACCAAATAGTTGGAAAGAAAAACATGCATGCCACTAACAACCACTGAGTAAAGGTACAATATCTAAGTTAAATGGGTTAGAATACAAACCCAACAAAAGAAAAACTAAAAACAAGAAAGTACAAAAGATCTCTATAAGACGTTCGCAGAAGACCCCACTTAAAGGGTAGACAAGGAGTGGTTGTCAGAAGCTATAAAAGTATGTACATCCTATCATATCTCACTAGGAACCACCTGGTCCCAGGCCCCCAAGGTCTTTATCATAGCGCATATCATCTGCACCAGACACAACACGTGCGAGCAAAGATCATGTAGGGGTGAGTAAAAAAATACTCAATAGGGATCCCAAACCACAAGGAAGGACCACAAAGCAATCCACATAGTAGACCACGAATCATAATCACAAAGCAAGACATCTCACATAGGTATAATCTAAAGTATGGAAAGCAAGAATATCATTCATAACACTAAATACCTTAGACTGCTAAGGTACTCATCCCTGATGGGTACTGTGGGTATGTCGGGTCACATAGAGTCGCTCCCCACCATGGGTTTGTCGGGTTGCACATAGTCACTTCCCACTTAGGCCATTGTTGCTGATCCACACAGGGTCTCTTGTAGTTGATCCACATAGGGTCACTTGTAGTTTATCCACAGAGGGTCGCTTATCATCTGTAGGATTTCCGCACGAAGTGCGATTGATTCTAGAAGAATCTACTCCTCAAGCCATTTTTCATATTTAAACTTCCATGAAAACCACCTTAAATCATTCCAAAATAACCAAGTCATTTAGAGGGTTACAATGCCACAAATGGATCATTAATAGGATGCCCGGTCTAAAAGATGTTATTGTTTTAGTAAATAGGGGTTGGTTGTGTCTGGGCCCGGTCGACCTGACCCGACCAACCCGGCTCGAGGGACCTGTATGAACTAATCCATTTCAGCCAACCCAACTCAACCCGATTGGGTCTGGGTCAGCCTGATCTGTCCTGGCCACTGGGCCAGGCCTATTGGGCATTACTGGACCTGGCCTGGTTCGGCCATGGGTCCAGCCCGTCAGGATGCCCAGTGACCCAATTCCATCTGGACCGACCCGCTATAGGTGGAACGGTTATCCCTATCCTAGGCCGCCTAGCAGCCCGACTTTATCCCGCCATCTTGGCCCGCAAAAGAGGGTCAGCTTTACTCCATCCTTGGCTGCTCTGTAGACTAGTTTGTACCCCCTGGTCTAGCCTACATAGCGGGACAGTCTCTTCCAGCCCAGATGCTAGGAGGGAATCTTCTATGTGTGCCCTACAACGGGCTTAGCTAGCAACCTTGTATGGTCCCCCATGTGGTCCCCGCTAGACCGCATGCCATCACGAAGCTGCAGCGTAGGTCGCTCCTCCAATGCGGCCGGTTGGCCGCATCCTGCCTCCGCCAGCCACCATCTTGAGCGTCGGCGGTTCCTGGTGCACCGTTGTGGCCCAAGACGACCGCGAAATCCTCCTTGGTGCACTATCATGGCATGCCACCACCTACCTATGATCGTCGCCATTGCACCTGTAGGATTTCCCACATACCATCGGGTCTGCTCCGGTGGTCGGTTCTTCAGACCGTTTGTGCCTCCAGCCTCCATGGGGTGGTATCTTCCTTGATACGACCTCATAAACACTTCTCCATCAACTTGGAGGTTCGTCCATGAAGAACACACAAGAACACCCATGGTGTAGGGTCCCAGGCCCTATTCATGTTGTCCCGCACCCTCCACGTTAGAGTTTTTAAAACATGGGGGATGAAGATTATGATTCTAACAAAATTAATCCCAATGAAAAACCCCGAGAATGAGCACCCTCCTGCAAGAACAATCAATCTTTGGATCAGCATGTTCATGGGTTGATCTGAATTTGTTGTTTTAGAATGAATAATGGGGAAACTCAAAACACAAAAAGTAAAGCCCTACCTGGGATAGGTTTATTGATGAAGAGATCTTTCCATGGGGATTCATGTTTCATTCGAAGACGTTAATGTTCATCTCTATCCAGTCCTGTTCTTCAAGGTGGGTCTTTGTCACTAGCAATTATCTGACATTATTCATTGGAGATAATTTCCTCACTGTCCATCATAGAAATTCTAGTTCTAATTCTCCAACCTATTATCTCATTAAAAGAGAAACATATCGTAGCATTTCTATTATGCTGCGTCATCACATCGTTATGCTTCAAATTAATGAGTCGTTTTTTTACACACTTATGAGACTCATTAATGGGATTTTTCATTGCCTCACCTTCACACCATAGTTCTGACGTGCCACTGCTCAATGTTGAAGAAAAAAATAACTTTTTAAGTTATTTTATTTTTCTTCTGAAAAGTTCAAAAACTATCTTTTTCGGTCGACCCTTTCCTATCAAAGTTAGGTCTTTTCTAGGAAAATCTTGATGTTCTGAGTTCAATGGTGCCCTCATATTTTTTATTCGAACACTGGTTTAAAAGTTAGAAAAACCCACTTGCACGTTTATTTAAATGAACTCAAAAAAAAGTTTGAAATTCTATTCTGGGCTCACTGGGCCTCAGAATCAGGTGTCGTCAAAGCATATGGTCTCAAAATAATTTCATATAATTAAAAAAATTACATGGAATTTCTAGGACATTACATTTTAAATTATTTTTAAATATTAATTTGTATGTTTTAAAAAAAATCTTTAAGAAAATTATTTTTGAAATTTTTCTATGTTTTAAAAACTGAATTACAAAGAAAGATTATTTTCCTTAAGAAATTCTTCAAGTGATCTTTCAAAATCCTTATCCATATAATATAGAAACCTTTGATATATTTTATGATTTATTGGGGATATGATCAAAGGATACCATTCTTATTATTTAATTGAATGGTTTATGTTTATGTTTAAAAGTTGTTTATGAAACCTGTTTCTCTTCAATGGGTTATACCATGATAAAATGCTTATGAAACCCATATCTTTTTATGGGTCATGATATAATGAGTGATTTATTATATTGTGGAATGTGTATGTATGATTTCATTATGTGAAGGTTGGGAAATATATTTCTCTCCAATTAAATATGTAAATATCAATGAATCATAAGTATATATGTTATGCATGAACCTACATGTTCATAATGTTACGAGTGAACCTTATTATGTGTTCAAAATGTTATATGTAAGCCTCATTACATGTTCAAAATGTTATGCATGAACCAGATTTCATGTCCATATGTTTATGCATGAACCAAATTACATGTTCACAATGTTATGAGTGAACCTTATTGCATGTTCAAAATGTTATGTGTAAACTAGGTTACATGTTCACAATGATATGCAAGGACCTGGTTTCATGTCCATATGTTTATGTGTGAACCAAATTACATGTTTTCAATGTTATGTGTGAACCTTATTACATGTTCACAATGTTATGCATGGACCTGGTTTCATGTTCATATGCTTATTCATGAACCTAATTACATGTTCAAAATGTTATTTGTGAACCTAATTACATGTTCATAATGTTATACGTGGAACTAGTTACATGTCCATAAGTTTATGTGAGGAAGTAATTTTATGTTCTTAAATTAATGAGTGAAACTGTTTCTATTGACACATGTTCACAATGTTAAAGATGATGTGTATTCCAAAATTATATGTCTTATACCAATGTTATTCTATAATGACTCGTGTTCTTTGATTTCCTTATGATTCATGTCTTATGAAATGATAATCTTTATGTCATGACATATGATTATGATCTTTTATATGCAGGTTATGATCTCCAAATTTTATGATTATTTTTTCATACCCTTATGTATAAGTTAAGCTAACATATCTCCTTTATTTACCCTTACTAAGCATATAATCTCACCCATTCTTATTTTCCTTTCCCTAGGTTATAAAGAAAGGTTTTAAGTAGGAGTACTAAAAGGTAAGATCTTTACATGAGATGTTGAAGATATTTCACCAAGTTAGAATATTGTGTTCCAAGTTTCCAAAGAAACTAAACTATAATGGTCCTTAGGCATATAATTTTGTAATGTAGTGAATATTCATATAAAATAATGTAATATCCATGTACGGTAAGCTTAGGTCACTATAGTTGGTATCAAAGAAAAGGTTTAGTAAACCTATTGAAACTGGGATGAGAAAACTTTAGTTTGATCCCTAGAAATATTTCTAAGTATATTTCTAGGGATGTCTCTAAGGATAAGTCTAAGGATGAGTTAAAATATATGAAAATGTAATAAAATTTTGGTAAAGGATAGATCAAGTGGTTTACTAGTAGTACATCCTTGTCTAGATACTATAAGTGGATGTTTCTTTGGAACATATGTATATAGGGGTAACAAACCCCAAAAATTATGTATTGAGCTAGACTCGATCAGGAACTGGTGCATGGCAATGAGCCTTGTTGCACACTTGGTTTGATACTCTTGGGGGATATGCTTTTGGAATTCAAAAACTCATTAAAAATCATCATTAAGGATTTAAATAGAATATGACTATGAATAAACAAGGGTAATATTAAGGTTTAATATATTAAAGAAGTAGGAGTCATGATTTATAAATCCTATATGTGATTTTCATGATTATGCATTTTTCTGATATGATAAGTGTTTATCACACTATGATTTCCAGTTTTAGTCAATAGAGAGAACTAAAGGGAACATTGTTAACATTGAATGTTTTAGATGTAGAATGTATGGGAATTATGCTAATTGATTTCCTAAGTGAAAATCTCATGGAGATAATGAGAAAGGTGTTATGGGTATTGGTTATACTATTGAAGATAAACATATTGTGAATGAAATGTGAAAGGTATGGGATGTTATAACAGTATTGTTTGCATAAAATGTAATAATCATGAATAAATTGAGGTTGATGAACCTTAATACATGATCCATATTTCATATTCTAGAAAATGGGTATTAAAGAATAAGATGATGAAGCCTGTGTAATGGTTTAAGAAAAAATTTGGATGATTGATGTTTATATATATTATAATTAAAGAATTATGTTAAATGGTTCATGAAGTACATGTTTTCCATTAAGTATTTGAAAAAAAATATTGAATGGCGTTGATGACCAAGAAAAGTGATTTAATGAAAAGGTGATATTATGATTAAGATAAGGTAACCCTTAATGTGTTCCTGATGTTGAGAAATTTTTGTTTATCTTGGATAAAGAAATGATTGATATGGATAATGTGAATTGGATGGTATTTACGACCTCAGATCTGATAAAGGATTTTTTTAACAAAGTGCTTTATGCTATCATGGAAGGAATTTATGATATTCTTAGATTTAAGGAATATATCCAATAATCTTTGGAATAAGAAATAATAGATGTTTTCAATAATCATTTATGGTATTTCATGTTATTACCATGTTTCAAGATAATACAAGATGAAGGTATTCACATGTTTGGTATGTGAAAACTAAGATATACTTTTGATATATGGGGATCAATGTTAAGATGATTTTGAGAAATTTAGTGACCTTATTTATAAAGTTTAGTATTTTATTCTTTTGGAAGGGTTATAAGGTAAACCAATTATGGAATAGTTTAAGTTAAACTTTGGATGGGGTTTTAGAGATTTAAGATATCACCTTACTATATGATGATTTATGCATTTTTGATAACTTGTGATAACCTTTTTTTCATGATACCTAAAGATAGACGGAATGACTAATCAGTCTATCTATGGGTATCATGATCCATTAGTGCTTTAGGGATAACAAATTCACCTTCATTTCATGGAGTAAGAGGTGAAGTGGAAATTGATTAAGGAATAACCAAAGGGTGATATTTTTCTAATAAAATGGAATGAAAACAAGTAAGTATATATTCTCAAGAATATTCTTCAAATTTTTGAAAAGGATATTTAAAAAAATTATTCTAGTACCTTCATTTCCAATTAACCAAATGGTCCCTTAGATCTTTATAAATTTATGGTTTTTTTATTGTTAACTTTCTCTAAATAACCCACTTGTAATGATCAATGTTCTTTATCACTCTCCATCAGTATTTGAGTGTTAGTTTTATCTTTTATGTCCATGTTTTCACTTTCCACCTATGTTTTCCTATGTGGAAACCTAGTTATGAGTTACTTTGGGTAATCATTATGGTTCCAACTTTCCCTTTTTTAAGGAAGTTTTAGTATTCATTTTTATGATGTGGGTTTTTATTAAAGGAACTTTTGAGTATTGAAACATTGATGAACCATATGAATTTCTTGGGAGAAATTAATTTTAAGGGGGTAGAATGTAACACCCTGGGTTTTTATGAATTAATTTTTTTGAATAAATTAAATTGCTTTGATGGATTTCATTACATGCTACACCAAGTTATGATTTATTTATACACAACACAAAGTCAATCTTGCACTACACATAACACATATATTATCTTGCGGTAGAAGAAACACTATGTTTGGCTTGTGTTACGCACAATTCTAATTTCCTTTGTTAGTTTTCATTACACACAAGACTGAGTTTTTCTAAACTATAATATACTATTAATATTATTAAAAAAATATTATTATAGTTGTCACTTTGACATTGGAATAGAAGATATGAATAAGATTAACTAAATAATGAAACTATGTTTTACACGTGTTTATAAAATAAATTATTTGGTTATCAATTAATTATAAATGAAAATAAAAACCAATTGAATATAAAGGACATGTTTTTATGAAAAACAATTTTTATGCCCACAAAGGTGTTTTATCTTGATAGATTAGATTAAACACTATTAGTGAGAGTTATTAAAGAAATTTAAAGTTTATATATTCAAATAAATTTTTTTACATTCATCCAATAAGTTTTATAGGCATAAAATATGAACAAATCAGATTTTAGGCATTAAAAGGTGTATTTTTCTAAAGGGTAGTTTTGTTGCCTTTTAATGGAAGAATTGTTTTAAAAATAGATTTTTAAAATTTTATAATTTCCATTTGAAAAAATAAACTTAATTTTTTAAATAGGAATATAAAAAATTACTTTGGATAAATTTTTCATAATTTTATGAGAAGTTTCATTTTTTTGATGAATAGTGAACAACACCGAATTTTAATTGAAGACTTCATTTTTGTATAATTTATTTATATAGTTAAATTATATTTTAAATCAATTTTAAAATATATTTATATAAATTATATATATATTAATACATTTTAAGTCATTAGATTCAATTTCACTATGAAATTGGATAAAAAAATTCAAACTTTTAAACATTTTCACTTTAGAAACATGTTGTCTCATCCCATATGTAGGACTAATTGTAAATTAATTTATGCCACTTTTTTGTTTATAATTTTAAAAAATGGATTCTATATTTGTAATCATAATAATTTATAATTTCTAGTTGGTCCAACTTAGTTTTTTACCAAAATTATTACTGAAAGTAATTAAAATTAATTACAATGATTAAGGTAAAAATGAGTTTACTTAATGGTTAAAATTTAACTTAAGGGGCCAAAAAACCTAGAAATATATCCAAAAATTCATTGAATGGAAATATTTTTACCATGAATTCCCTTAGATCTAATATTTACCATTATTGGAGGCATGTGATGTAAGTAAGACCTATCAATAGTGTTTACCTTTTTATTTTTACAAGAATGTCACTCCTCCTCTATAAAAGGAAACTCACCCCCTCACTTCTTATCACCTCTCAATCCATTTGGATCATCCAAAACTGGCCCAAATAAGATCCCAAATTCTCTCCTATCAACCTATAATTTTCACTTTGTTCATAAATAAAAACAATGAAGCCCTTTGGTGCAAATCAAAAAGAGTTACCCAAAGAAGATATAGCATTCATCAACAAGCACTTTTGTTTTATTTATTTATACACTAATTAAATTATTCAAATTTAATGATTGTATATTAAAATCATTATAATAAATATAATGAGATGTTTTTATCTCAAGGTTATGACCTAAACCTTCACACACTTCCATAAAATGGGATACACCATCATCGTTCGTGTGTACGGTGGACTACCGTCTCATGAACTGATGTCTTTTGTTATTCCATTACCACCTTTAAAGGTTGGGAATAATGACAGAATTACTATTTTTATATGATATATATGATATTTATGATTTCTTTATGCTTTTTGAATTATTATATAACACATGCCTTCAAGTTTTCATTTTTTTTAGAATATGATAACATCATTTGTGGATATGTGGACTAATGTCTCCTCAAAGCAATGTGATTCGTTCACACTTTACATGGAATGTATTAAGCATGGTTTTAATAAACACATGTTTTATATATGAAAAAATAATTCTACTAGAGTGATAATATATATATCTATATCTACATATATGTCATTTACTTTCTTACTTTCTATATGATAATAAAATGGAAACAACGTTCATGTGTACGTACAACCTACTGTCACCATGAATAGTGTATCTCATTTTTTGTTTCTATATTTTATAGATTATTATAAATAAATATATAATGAATATATTATATTTATATCATGTTTTACATTCTGTAAATAATTAAATCATGATCAAATAAAAATGAAAAAATAACAAGTCAAAACATATATGAAAAAAAAAAGTGGATATTACCTAAAACGTAACTTTAACATGTAATTATTAATAAATAGGTAATATAAAGTCATAAAAAATCATATAAGGTATGATATATAATAATATTTTTGTGTTTTATATTTATAATAAACTTATATTTATTATATATGAGGTTTTAATGTGTACGAATAAAGTCAAGACTTAAGGTAATGAGATTTCTAGTCTCACTATTATTTCTACGAGACTTATGTCATATTCACTGGTTGTTTATTTTTTGTGGTGTATATACTTTACATGATTTTATTCTATGATTATTATACTTAAATTTTTAAATATTTACATATTCATTTTATGATATCTCTTTCATAGGGTTTACGGTTCAAAAGTTACCAAATATCTAAGGTAATTTTGTCTCAATTTTCCTTCTTTGAGACACATGTTATGTTATGAACCTATATTATTTTACAAGGTGTATATATTTCCCTTTGAATTGTTTTATCATGAATATAATTATTTTCATGATATTTTAATCTTTATTTAATGTCACTCTCCCATGAGGATTGTGATTCAAAGTTACCAAAGTGGTAAGGGTATATTATTACAATCTTGTCATTTTTTGGGATTGTTTACAATTATGCTTCCATTTATGAAGTCTTATGATCCATATCTCAATAACTCTCATGAATTTTATTCTACTTTATTTATTAATGATATATTTATGTAATGGTAGCATTTTCCTCTCTTTGGTACTTAGATAATTAAGAATGTTTTTAAGAAAATATGAGTTTATTTCACTCTTCGTTCAGAAATCTATTTTCTCCAAAAACCATTTTTTTCTAAAAATTATTTAAAAATGTTTTTAAATGGTATTTTTATATTATTTTAAAATAAAATTATTTCAATGATTTTCAAATCTTCCTTTATAAATTTTCAAGGTTATTTAAAAATAAAAATGTTTTCAAAATGTTTTATATTTTAAAAATAAATTTTCAAAGTGGAAAGGATATTTTTCTCAAGAAATGTTTTAAAGGATTATTAAAGATTAATTTATATGGTTTAAAAGTGTTTTATAGGAAAATAATTTTTTAAAATGTTCTATGTTTTAAAAATTGAATTGAAAATAAAGTTTATTTTCCATAAAAAGTGCTCCAAGTGATCTTTCAAAATCATTCTCCAACTAAGATGACATCCTTTGATATAGTTTATACTTTATTGGGGATATTATCCAAGGAAAACATTATTATTATTATTTATTTTAATGGTTTATTTTTAAGATGATAAGTTGTTTATGAAACCTATTTCTCTTCCATGGGTTATACCATGATAAAACTCTTATGAAATTCATCTCTTTTTATGGTTCATGATATGATGAATTTTTAGTATCTTGTAGCACATGTATGTATGGTTTTATTATGTGGTGGGTGAAACCTATATCACCCTACAATTCATTGGGTAAATATTAATGACTCATGAGTATATATTTTATGCATGATCCTAATTATATATTCACAATGTTATGCGTGAACAATATTACATGTTCACAATGTTATCCATAAACCTGATTACATGTTCATAATGTTCTGCATGGACCTGGTTGCATGTCCATATGTTTATGCATGAGCATGATTACATGTAATGTTATGAGTGGACCTTATTACGTGTTCAAAATGTTATGAATGAACCTCATTACATGTTCACAACATTATGCATAGACCTGGTTTCATGTCCATATGTTTTTGTATGAACCAGTTTACATGTTCACAATGTTATGTGTGAACCTGAATACATGTTCACAATGTTATTCATGGACCTGGTTTCATGTCCATAAGTTTATTTATGAACCTAATTTCATGTTCACAATGTTATGCATGAACCAGATTAGATGTTCACAATGTTATGCTTGGACCTGTTTTCATGTCCATAAGTTTATGTGAGGGCCTGATTTCATGTCATTATCTTAATGAGTTAACCTATTTCTATTTACACATGTTCACAATGTTATAAGATGATGTGTATGACAAAATTCTATGTATTATGACAATGTTATTATCTCATGACTCATGTTCATTTATTTCCTTAGGATTCATATCTTATGAACTATCAATCTTTATTCCATGACTCATGATTATGATCTTTGATATGCAGGGTATGATCTCCAAATGTTATGATCATGTTATCATAACCTTATGCTCATGTGATGCTTACGCATCTCCTTAATTTACCCTTACTAAGAATCTAAGATCACCCTTTCTTATGTTTCCTTTCCCCAGGTTATGAATAAATGTGTTATATAGGAGTACTAAAGGGGAAGATCTTTACAGGAGATGTTGATGATTCTACACCAAGTTAGAAGATTGTGCTCCAAGTTTCCAAAGACAATAAACCATTATGGTCCCCGGGCATGTACTATTGTAATATGATGAATATTCCTATAAAATGATGTAATATATATGTATGTTAATCATGGGTCACTTTAAAGAGTGTCTTGACACAATTTAGTATAAGGATAATATTTGGAACATAAAACCCAAGAATGGTAATTTTGATAAGTCATTAATCTCCATAATTGTTTTGCAAGAAGAGAATTATTAAAATGATACATATGTCTAAAATCCAAATTTAAATCCACCTTTAGAATAAAAATCCTATCTCATGCAACCATATGCATCTTCTTTATCCAATCTACAGATCCCCACCAAAAATTTGAGAACATGGAATGAATATGGTTGAGGAGTGTGTCTAGTAATTTTAACAAGGACACATGGCACTATTGTTATCAAAATAGTTTTCCCTACCCTTAACATAACTTTTCCCTTCCATCCATTAATCCTCCTCCAAGCCCTATAAATAATTTAAGAAAGAACTTATATCTTAGATATTTTAATGATGGTAGGAAACCCAAAATATTTATTATGATTTTCAACTTGCTGAAAATTAAACAAGGAACATAATGTGACCCTCCATTCCTGAAGAACACCATTACTAAAGGAAGCCTATGATATGACAAAATTAATCCTCTTATCGGATGACTCACAATATCCATGGATAATTTGAGAAATAAATGAAAATTCTTTATGAGTATCCCTCAAGAATAATAAAAAATCATTAGTTAAGAAAATATGTGAAATTTCCAAACCATTCTTACTATCCTTAACACCATGGATATTCCTTTTCAATATTTCCTTAGAGATTATATTGAATAATACATTCAAAATAATAATTAATAGATAAGGCGAGATGGGGTCTCCTTTCCTCAATCCTCCTAAGGCAACAATAGTATTTATAAGGTCACCATTAACCTTGATCTTATAGGTATTTGTTGAAATACATATCATAATTGCATGAATCAAAGAATGATGAAACCCACATTAAGTAAGAAAAAATTCAAGAAAACCCCATTCAACTCAATCATAATATTTCATCATATCAAGATGTAAATCTATAAAACCTTTTATATCATTATATCTCACCTTCATAGAATGAAAAATTTCATGGTAAACCATGGTGTTATCAATAATTGATCATTGGGGAAAAATAATCATTGAGTTTTAGACATGAATAATGGAAAAAAATTGTCAAATTATATTAACCAAGACCTTAGAGAAAATTTTATAAATCACATTACACAAGATAATATGCCCAAACTCGTTCAAACATTTAGGGATAACATCTTTAGATATCAACACAATAATAGTCTCATTGAATGGACCATGATCCACTAAACCTCTCCATAACTAATCCATAAGACAGAAGACACCTGAACCAACTACATGCCAAAAAACTGCATAAATCAACACTCAGGGCCTTTGAAGGATGCATGAAACTTGAGTCCTTAAGAACTTCTACCTCATGAATATCACCAATTAACTTATTATTCATTTATAAGGAGTTTACAGGATGAATACTCTCATCGACTTCTTTCATTATAATCATCTATTCACATTTAAAAACAACTTATAAAAATTATGAACCAACTTCAAGATATCATTTCTATCCTCCACCAAGAACCCCAAAAATCCTGAAGTTTATGAATATTGTTCTTATGCCTCCTGTAAGATGATTTCTAATGAAAAAAATCATTTTTTGATCTCCTCACTTCACATGTGTGACTCTTGACCGAATTTGAAAATATTGCTCTTTACTTGCAAGTGGATCATCAAGGCGTTGCTCCATAAATTGGATACTCTCAACAGATAGTCCTAACAAAACACATCCATAATCCCATTTCATATATTTTTCAAGATTTTTAATATACCTATCAAAATTACAATGGTTTATTTCCCCCCAAGAATGTAGATTAGTAGTCACCTTTTGGATTTTACCCAAGACATTTGGGCCCCAACAACGCCAAGCCTCTTTAACCACCAACTCAGAATTTTGGTCTTTTAGCCAGAGAGTCTCAAACATAAAACTCTTGTGATTGGGGAAAAAATCATCCTTGATAAAATAAATCAAATTTTTTTTGTGATATGAGGAAACAAGAGCCAAATGTCTAAGTTTAAAGAAGGAAAATCCATCCTTCCTATCTAGAGAAGTTAAGAATCTGTGTAGCCTCTCTAAAATATGAGAAATAGTATTTCTCCCCCTAAACCATGTAAATGGGTCACCATCAAAACCAAAATATGATAAATAATTTTCATCCAAAGAATTCCAAAAGTCCTGCATAAGGTTGTCACTTCTTCTAGCTCCTCCAAAATTCTCATTATGAAAAATAATCTCAATAAAATATCCTATGATCATAAGAGGGCTAAGAAACTCCCACTTAATCCTTATCATCAAATTCCATGTCTTCCATCTATCTACTGGACAATTCCAACCATAAATACCAACACAAATATAGATCCCCAAATCATCTCCATGCATATAATTCATAATATGATTGTGTGATAACTGATTAATGGTAACATTTACACCTTCCTTCCACAAGAGACCAAAACCACCCACGTTTCAAAGCCTGTCAACAAAAAAAACTCTAAAAACCCAAAAACAGTTTTAAAGATTCCATGTCCTTACTCATTAACATGGTATCAGTCACAAAGACCATATCAAGGCAGAGATTAAAACTCCAGTGATGTAGCATATGAACTGTTTGGGGGTTTCCAATTCCCTGAAAATTCCAGAAAAATATTTTTATAGCTCCTGAATAAAATGGTGTCTAAATATAGTATCCAAAATGTAAATAGAATAGCTAAAATTAAAAATTAAAGACCTATAAAAACAAGAAAAACAGATCTCTTACCCAATGAAATATCTTTATTGAGAAATCTAAATCTGATCATGAAGAATTTGATCCTTAATAGTTAAAAATAGATCTTACAAACCCAGATGGAGATGATCCATGAAATCCATGAATGTAGTCATAATCAATCATTGATCCACAAATGAAGACGATCCATGAATATAGTCATAATTAATTTCATGGATTTCATAAAAAGGTGATGTATTGGTAATGGAATGAGTTTACACCAAGTAATGGTGAAAAAGAGACGACTTCTATTTGGTTTTTCATAAGAATATTCATATATTTTGATAATTTACATATCTAGAGTTTTTTCAATTGCATTCATGAATTAAATTCAAAGTTTAATGAAAATAATTAAAAAACATTTCTTTTGAAATGCCTTTTAAAAAATTATTATTTTTGGAAGAACAATAATTATATGAAAAACCAAAACTATAATGATTTTTAATGGGCCGTTGAGAACCCAAAATTTTATTTAAAGTTTCTTCACCTTAGATGAATTTCAAGAGTGATTTTTTGACTATCGATAGTCAATTATAATTTATGCGCATTCGATTGATCATTATATTATGATGATAATTCATATTTTTCAATTTCGAGTTGATCATTTTCTTTAAGTACATGATTATACTTATATTTAATCTCTTGATACATTGAAGTTAGATCACATAAACCATCTTCAAGTTGATCATGATCATATTTTATATCTTTAACGATTAGATAATTGGAAGAAGAAGGATTTGAGTAAGAGGAAGGAGGAGGAAGATTTTGTGTTTACTTCCTTAATAACCTTGACTTCAACCATGAGACATTAGGCACTTTCATCACTTGATTCTCCTGAGGAGAGAGACACATCGCTTTCACTCTAGTTTGAAACCTTAAAGTCTTTCTTTATTTTATTTTTATTCTCCTTATTTTTATTTTATATCAAGTGGAAATACAGCCTTATATGTCCCTTATTTTTTCATTCGAATCACATCACTTCTTATTCACTGTGATCATCCTCTTTTTTGGAAAATTGGTAAGATTTCATTTTTTTTAATATTTTTTTCATCTTCTTGGTTCGATGAGCCATTCCATCACCATCATAATATTTTTAATTAATTTCATTAAAAACAAACATCTTTTTCTCATTGACTTATTTGGATTCCTTATTAGATTTTCACTTCATTGTGATCGGATAGGTCATGTGAGATTTGGTTAACTCCTTAACTTTCATTTTCTTTATGTCCTTTGCTTCTCATATTTCTATCACTTTGGGTGCCTAATTTCTTGGTAAAACTCAAATTATTTTCTTTACTAGAGTTTATATAGAAAAATCATCACCAAGAGACTTCCTTCCATGGAATATATCAAAAAATCATGTAAACATCTTAGTAATAGATTCATTTGGATGCATACAAAAACTTTAAAATCTTTTCTATACATATCAAGTCAAGTAGATTTAAATTTATTAGTTCATTTATGAGTTACTTCTAGAAATTTCTATATTTCATTACTATTTTTACAGGTATAAATATGATTAAACTCATTATGATCTAAACAACACTATAAAGAACTCATAGCTTTATTATTAAGTTCAAAAAAATATATTTCATCGAGAGTCAAATTTTTTCCTCTCATTATTTAGAAGGTGTAAATCCATGCATAAAAATTTTCCAAGTAGGTTATCCTATACAACCAAGAAAATTAGAAATGTGAGTTTTCCAATTGGTATAGTCTAAACTATTAAAAAAAATTCACAACACATTGAGTGTCCTTTGAGACCAACAAGGGTGTTTGAAAAAGATTATATTAAAAAATATCACACTTTGAAATCAGTTAATATTTTGAAAATTAAAACTAATTTTGAAAGAAATGATATTTTGAGAAAAATTAAAAGTTACCCTTTGATACCAAATGTTGGTTAAAGATGAAATGTAAAGAGGGGGTGAATTTCCTTTTAAAACAATTTTAAAATGATGCTATAAAATAAAAGTGTTTATCATGCAAGCATATGAATTAAGAATAAAATAATCAATTTAAAATGAGAATGGAGGAAAATAAATTGTGAAAATTAAAAAGTCACCCTTGGATAACGGAATTTGTTAATAGCTCAAGAATGTGCCCCTACATCTTCTCCACTAAAGAAGTATTGAGAGGACTATATTTATCCCTTAGTTTTAATAGAATACCAAAAACCAAAGAAGAATAAATAATCCCTTGGTTTTAATAGAAACTAATAATCAAAAGAAGACCCTTTGTTTTAATGGGATACCAAGAAACAAAAAGGAAGAAATAATCTCATGGTTTTAACAGAAACTAAGAACCAAAATAAGAACCTTGGTTTTAACAGAAACCAAGAACAAATATCCCTCACTTTAATAGTGGTGACCACCTAAATAAGAAGATGAAGACAACTAAGGTTTTTTTTTACAAACCCTCTATAAAGTGCTCAATTATCTCTCTAGAATATTTAGAAGAACATGAGATATATAAAGAAGGTAAAAGAGGAAGATCCTTTAAAAAATTCAATAAGGGATCCAATTGGATTAAAATAGAAATAGAAATAGAAAAATTATTTAATTATTTGAAGCTCAATTTTCCTTTGAAGATTGAGAATTTGAATAATCTTGGAGATCTTGAAAAATCATTTTAAGGATTGAATTGGAAGAAAAAAAATCATCCTAGAAGTTCATGGGTGTGTTTTTTTTTGAACCAAGACTCCTTGGATATCTATTTATAATCTCCATATGATCTAGGAATCTTTTTTAATTCATCAAGATTCATTGAATCTGTAGAAGACCAGATTATTTATATTTAGACGAACCGTCACCACAATATGAGCTATCCATGGGGAATTCATCTCACAGGTTCTATCTGCACCTCTTATTGTATCCCTTACATCCAGTAATGCGCATCCACTGCTTTGTTTGGAACTGAAAGATATCTCACCTCATTCAGTAATTATCTGGTCTGGTTCAGAGAGCTTCGAAGGACAGTTCATAAGGTTTAAAGTGAAAGAACTCAAATAAGAAGAGGGAAAGTAAGGTTTCCCATCCATCCACACTCACATCCATTCTATCTATATCAATCCCTACAATATTTTCCATGTTCTAATGGAGACTCAGTGGAAGAATGACTGGATCCTAAGTCTAGGATGACTATGTACAAAAAGGAGTGTCAAATATTGATTCCATTTCATTGTAACCATGTTTCAGTGTTGAATATTGGCTCTATGAGTGATTTAATTTCTTTTTATTCATGCTTGATATTGTATCATTTATGGTTGTGTGTGGGAGTTATTCAAGGAGTGATAGGTGTTGATTATTCATGAAGGAATTCATCGCCACCACCTAGTTCAACAAGATCAGCCTCCTCAGATCGTTTCTATGGTTATCTTATTTTCATTCGAGTATGTATTTTCTTACATGTTTTCCATTTGGTAATAAAACTAATAACCCATGGTGTTGTTCCCTCCATTCATGTAAGATCATATAGATATGAACCACATTACATCTTAGTGTTCTTTTCTAATTTTTAGTATCCTTTATTTCTATTCTTGTATTTTAGAAGTTCAATTATGAATAAACTCTTTCAATAAATAAATAAAAAATTATTGTATCAATTTGTAACCCATAGATATGCATTAGTGGATCCTCAACCATTATTAGGGACAACCACAATAATGTTTCCCCCAATAATTAGTATCAGAGCCTACTGAAACATAGATAATAGGGTCTATAAAGTTTGATAGTGAAAAATTTAATGGTGAGAATGATTTTAAGCTATAGTGGATTAAAATGAATGCACTCATATATCACAATAAATTGATTGATGCACTTACTAGAACTAAAAAGAAATTGACCACCATTTCCCTAGATGGACAGACTGTTGTCACCTATTTTGATGATCCCGAAGATTTTCTTAGGAAATCCCATAGTCTGATGCTTTTATCTTTAGGAGATAAGGTTCTTATATAGGTTTCACACGTGTCATCCGGTGCTAGTATATGGTCTAAACTTGTATCCCTTTACATTACGAAGTATATTGTTTGAATATTTCATAGGAAAATGTGATTATATACATTAAAGATATACCTTGGAACTGTAGTCAGGTCACACATTAATAAATTTAATCAAATATTGTTAGACCTTACCAACATAGATATTAAATTAAATGATAAAGAGAAATACATAACATTGTTAACATAATTAGATGATTCCTTGAATTATGTTAAAGATTTTATGATATATATAAAAGACACTCTTTCTATTGAGGAAGTTAAATCTACCTTTCTATTTAAAGACCTTCAAAAGAAGGGAAATGTTAGGGCTAAGGCTGAAGGTCTAAATGTTAGAGGCTGAAGTAGGTCTAGATCATATGTAGGTCGTCTATATAGGACCCATATGGCACAAACAGTATTGAGGAGGTGCATGATGTTGTCTCTATGGAAACTGGTTTCCACATTCCATAGTCCTCACCCTAGGAGGATCCTGTTAGCAATGTTATCAGACCCATTCATGAAAATGTGATCCATGCAGTCATAGAGACAGAACCTTTGAGCTGCAAGGGCCAAAAGAACAACTTCTAGGTTTTTTCACAGGGGGTAGGAGAGGCCAATGAGTAGGATTAGTCCAAGATAGAGTAGTTTGTATTTAAATATGAATAGCTGATTCTAAGGGCTAGATTAGGAAGGGCCATAACAAGAGCACATGTCAGATGATCGAGCTTTGTCCTCACACCCGGTTCAAGAATAAGAGACTCAGGCTATGGTGGGTGTGCATACTCCTTAAATAGAATAAATACCCTTAGGTGTTCATTTAGGGGATGATGATGATGAATATTTCTCTAGCACGTTTCAGTGGATAGTGCAGACGGAATATGCATGAGAGGACTTCATAATCCTAGGAAAAAAAGGTATGGAAGGGGAATCGAGATGCGGGGGGGGGGGTGTTGTGTTGTGGTTAAGGGTAAGAAAACCAAAGCTCGAAATGATTAATCTCAGCTACCAAAGCCCATGGAAACAAGATCGTACAATAGAACCAAAGTGAGTGACGATGGAATAATGGTCAAATATTAGGAAATAAATAATTGTTTGACACTAAAAAATGGAAAATAAAAGGCCAAAATTAGTGAACTTAAGAAAAAATGGTAGAGTGGAACTGATAGAAAGGCATATGGGACCCAAGCATAAGGAAAAGAAGAAGGTAATGGAATAAACCTAGAGATTATTCTTCATTCTAATGAATACTTGTAGATATATTCTTTTTAGCTTGATTATTTGAAGGAGGAGGTGGATAGAATCTTAGAAAGAGAATAATGAGTTGACATCAACATGATCCAAAGTGATTGGATCAAAAAACAATATAGAATTTTAGCACATGTCTTCAATGAAAGAAAGATTAATACAGAGGAATATATAAAAACATGGGATAATCTAGCCAACCATTTTGAGGACTTAGTCGCAAAGGACCCAGAAATGAAGATACATGGCCTTTATTGGGGGCTATACAAGGTTAGTGACTCCAATAATTTAAGTCTCATTTTTAATGATTTTTTTATTTATTATTTTGTTTAATGGAGCACTTTGTAGAACTAATATGGTTTTACACTTTTACCTCAAAAGTTATTTTGAAATAAAAATTTAATTTTTAGTCAATAGAATTTTGATACTGTTGAAGTGTTAAATGTATCTAATATTTTCATCTCTGAGGAATGGATCCTTGATTCCAGATTCTCATTCCACAAGTTTTCTAGGAATGATTATTTCACTAAATTGAGGTAAATATAATAGAATGAGGTGTTATTATGGAACAATAGGAGTTTCCATATTATGGGGACAAGATCAGTTTCTTTATAGATTCATGATAGGACATCCAATACTCTTGAGGAGGTTAGGTGGGTACCCGAGTTGAAAAGAAACATCATTTCCCTTAGATTCCTTGACCAAAAAGGTTATACCTTTATGTCATAATCTATAAGTCTAATAATTTCCTAAGGATCCATCATTATCATTAAAGGAATCCTTCACAATGGTCTCTATGTGTTGTATGGTAGTGTTCATAGGAATCAACTTAATGCATTTGGTGATTTAGATCTAGATAATAACACCTTTTGGCATAGAAGGTTGGGGAATGTAAGTGACAAAGGACTTGATGAACTTATAAAATAAGGTCTTTTTGAGTAATATCACTTCTATAAGTTTTCCATTATGTAAAGATTTTTTTATGAGAAATCCATAAGGGTTAACTTTAGTAGGTTAATGTATAATGCTAGACAACACCATGAGTGTGTACACTATGATCTTTTGGGTAATTCTATGGTCAACTCTCATGGTGGAGACTACTAATTTTTATCCTTTATTGAAAACTAATCTAATAATGTATGGGTTTATATACTAAAACAAAAGTCTGATGCTTTTCATACTTTTAAGAAATGGAAAGATTGTTTAGAGAGTGAATGTGGTAAGAAACCAAAATCCCTAAGAAATGATAATGGATTAGAGTATGTATCTACTGAATTCATAGAATTTTGAGAACATGAAGGTATTAAAAGGAACCAGACTATTGTGGAAACCCCAAAATAGAAAAAATTAGAAAATATAATGAATAAGACTATATTAGAAAGGTTTATATGAATTATATCCTATTCTAGTCTCCCTAGGTCCTTCTGGGACAAGGCTACCTCTAGGGTTGTTTACCTGATCAATCGTTTCTCATCTTCTGCTAATTCCTTCAAAAAAATAAAGGAACTATAGAAAGTTTCTCCCCCAATTATTTCACACATTATGATATTTGGATCCATGTATTATTCTTATACCCAGAATGATAAGATAGTTCCTAGGGTAGTGAAGTGCATATTTGTGGGATATCCAAAGGGTGTTAAGGGATGTCATTTATGGATAGATAATCTAGTTTATAAAAAATAAATCATTAGTTGTGATTTAGAATTTTGTGAGTCTAATATATCTAAAGGAAAATTAATATAGTCTATAGAGTCTTTTAATAAGGATGTTGAGTTTTATAAAAGAACTCATGCACCCAAAGGTGTTAAAATTCCTTTGGAATATAAAGACCAGCCCCAATATGGGGATGACTCCACCCCTCATGTTCCTTAGACACAAGTTGAATCTGATACTAATTCAAATTAATAACCTAAAACTAAAAACCAATATAATATTATAGATTATCATCTTACCCAATATAGAGAGAGAAATAATAAGGCCTTCACCCAGTTCAATCAAGATGATGTGGTTGTGTATGCATTTAATGTTTCCCAAGAAATATTTAATGAGGAACCTAAATCTTATAAGAAAGTTATTATTTCCAAAAAATCTAGGTAGTGGATGGCTGATATACAAGAAGAGATGAACTCATTCCTTAATAATAGAACCATTATTGTTATAACTAAACCTAATAATCATAAAATTATAGGTTTTAAATGGATATTCAAAAAAAAGATTTTTTTGTAGAAAATAAAACCAAATTCAAATCGCAAATGGTAGCTAATATATTCCTTCAATGTAAAGGTATTTATTATTGTGATATTTTCTCTCATGTTGTTTATAATTCATCTATTATAATTCTCCATGATTTTACTACCAAATTTTATTTTCATATTGAATAATTGAATGTAAAAACTACTTGTTTCCATGGTAGACTTGATGAAAAAATTTATATGACTCCTCCTGAGGGTTTTTCAAATATTTTTAAACCTAATCAAATATGAATTCTTAAAAATTATTTATATGGACTTAAAATTAGTCTAGGAAATGGTATAAATGGTTTTATTCTTTTATTATTAAAAATAATTTTTATAGAAGTAAATTTGATTATTGTGTCTAATTTACATCAGTTAAAAATGAGGGTGTTTACTTATTGAAATATTTTGATGATATGTTGTTAATCTATAAAAATATGAGGATTATAAATTCTTCCAAGACTCAAATGAATTCTATATTTGAGTTGAAGGATTTAGAAAATGATAATAAAATCTTTGGTATGGATATAATTAGAGATAGGAAGGTTAAACCTTATACCGATCCATGTATTATTATATAAAGAAAGTGTTAAAAATGTAACTATTTGAGAACATTAATCCTATTAACATTCATTTAGGGAAACACTTTAAATTATACTTGGAACAATCCTCTAAAACTGATGATGATGTTTCCTTTATGAATAAAATCTCCTATTATAGTGTTATTGGAAGTCTTATGTATGAAATGGTCTGATATAGACTATATATTATATTTTATGTGTTCACTTTGAGCAGATTTATAGGGAAACTGGGTAATCCTAATTGACATGCTTTAAAGTATCTCAAAAAAAAAATCTATGTATTCTAATTTGTGCAGTTGATATGGAAAAAAATGAATGTTTTAATGATGATATTTTTGTTTTTTTTTACTCTAATTATGATTCAAATATTGATACCTATAAGTCACTCACTAGTTTTTATTTCTGGCATATGGAGGACTGGTCTCCTAGAAATGAAACATGCAATTAATTGTTGCACTCTACACCATATAGGTATATAATGTAGTCTTGAAAGAATCAATCAAGTAATATATATTGTTATGAGGTTTGATTGTCAAGTTGTCATTATTTTTTATAGCATTTTAGTTCACTGTGATAACTAATTTTCATTACATTTATTTAAAAACTATGTATTTCATGGTAGATCTAAGAACATTGACATTAGAATTAATTTTGTTAGGGATATTATAGAATATAGGATAGTGAGTGTCACTAAGATACCCACTAAAGACAACCTGACAAATATTTTGACTAAGGGCATTCCATTTTCCAAATTCAAATGTTGTTTAAAGTTGATGAATTTTATCCCAATTCTATAGCTTATGTTGCAAGAACATCGTTCTTAAATAAATTTAACTACAAGGTGAAGATTTGTTATTTTATTCCTATATGATAGTTGAATTTTAATTCCTTTAGTCTTTGTATTACATTTTATGATCATATTTTTTATATGTTGTCTTTAGAATCACTACTTACATGGATTACCCGTATCCATGGGTACTATTTACATGGATTATTTTTTGAATTAAATTGATTTTATTTTACAAAATATATTTTGTATTCCTTAAAATTTAAGAAGGATTATTTTGGATCATAAATCATTCTGATACAATGAATTATAATGATTTTTGGCATGTTTTTTTCCTTGGATCGAATCTATATAATGCCCTCTGTGGAAACTCGTGTGTTTCCACCTGTACACTCAGCTGCACCGCCATCTATTTGGTGAATTTTCCTTGTGATATGAGTCTTCCATGAAAAATCAATACCACCGATTCTATCCATACCTCATAAAACCTCCCTAACATTCAATAATTTGGCTTCACTACTTCGTTTGGAATTGGTCGATCTCTCACCTCATTCGATAATAGTATGGCCTGATTCTGAGATCTTTGAAAGATTTTTCATGGGGTTTAAACTATAATAACTCAGATAAGAAGATTTAAACTAAGGTTTCCTAGCCATTATCACTCCACTTCATCCTGACTATATCGATCCCTATAACTTCTTCCTGGTTTCTTTGGAGACTTAGTGAAAGAACGATGAGACCCTAGGTCAAGGATGACTGTGCAATAGAAGGAGTATTAGATCTTAACGAAATTTCATTATAACAAATTTTTGGTGTTGAATCTTGGATCTATAAGTGATTTAATTTATTTTCATTCATGATTGATACTATATCCTTTAGGGGTGTGTTCATGAGTCCATCCAGGAGTAAATGATGTCAGTTCATTGTGATGAGCTTCATCGTCGCCACCTAGTTCAACAAGGCTAGTCTTGATGCATGAATATATTCCCAACTTAATGAATATTTAACACTCAAAGAATATTTAATTCATGGTAGTAATTCGATCAAAGAAAAAACCACACCAAGGATTTATTCTTAGTGATCATTGAAAAAATGTCTCATAAATTGTATTAGAACAAAATTCAAGGAGAGGAGTAATACTAGTCTTAGAAAGGGATTCATAAGACAACCATGTCACTAACTCTCCACATATGTGTGTGAAAAAAATTTCATAATATTATTTCCACTTTCTATCTAGTAAATATAGGTTATTTAAAAAAATTTACCCAATTCTTTCCACCGAACCACCCCTATACCCTTTACAATCAAATTTTAAGACCCAGTCACTTAAGAATTCCCAAAATTCAAACCACAAACTCATAACCTATATATTACCATATTTTTTACATTTCATCACTCCCCACATTATTTATTTTTGTTTTTTAGGTCATACAATAGTTGGATAATAAGCACACATGCGTAGGTCGATCTAGTATAGTACTGAAATAGATCGAATAAGGAATGAACATATGGAAAAATCATTTTTGTAAAGCTAATAAATATTAACATAACTTATAATTACCTTCTATTAAGTAATAAATATTCACACTTCATGGATAGGTGTAAATATGTGTGAAGATTTTAAGTGACACAATTTTCACATAAACTACTTACACAGAGGGAATCTATCATCTCAAAGGTTTTATAGGGATAAACCCATTTATATCATTGATAAAAAAGCCAATTTACATGAAAAAAATCACACCTCAATGTTAAATTCATGTTATAACTTACATATCATTAGTGAAATAATTTTTTCATTATAATGTTAAAACAACCTAAAATAGGGATATTTTTCTGGAATTTCAATAATTTCCCTGATTATATGGGCATTAAAAATGATAATTCCAACACAAAAGTGAAAAAAATGGGGAAAGTGAAAATACCATGCAACAAGACAAAAGGGAAATGGAGGAATGTTGATGAAAAATCCTAACTAACCCAAGAATGTATCCCCCCTACACACACACACTAAAGTGTGTAGTTTCCTTGATATAATAAAAGATAATGTGAGAAGGAAGGATAAACCTGGTGGGTATCACTGGTAAGTTTCTTCTTGATGGTAGAGTTCTTCAATTGGGGACTCCATAATGGGTTTTTGAAGGTTATTGAACTACTAACCATTGAAAGTGAATGTTTTTTTTTTTCATTATGAACCTATAAAACACCAAATGGACAAATGTTAGTAGCAATTTATGGACCAAACCAATGGGAACAAAGCTTACCTAGGTGCAACTTAATCCTTTCATTGAAAAGGATGACCTTATACCATTATGGAATTGATGATGAAGGATGAGGTAGTCATGGGTAGCCTTATTTATCTCTTTATAAATCTGAGAGTTCTCATATGATTCTCTTTTTATTTCCTTCATCTCTTAAATTTGTAACTTCTTATCCTCATCAGCATCTGAGAGGTTCATATTACATTGTTTAACATCCAAATATGCATGGTGCTCTACCTCTATGGGGAGGTAACAAGCCTTTCCATAAAAAATCCCATATAGTTAAATTCTAATTGGAGTTTTAAAATTTTTATAGTAAGCCCAAAGTGCATCATCCAAGCATAAAATTTTATCCTTCCTATTGGGTTGTAATATTTTTTCTTAACTCCCCATTTTAAAAATTTTGCTTGTCTATTAATTTTTGGATAATATGAAGTAGAAAATTTATGTACAAAACCATAATAACATTGAAAAATGTTCATGTTTCTATTAAAAAATCATAAACTCCGATCACTAATGATGAATCTTAACAAACTAAACATGTTTAAAATCTATGATCTCACAAAATTAGCAACCACTCATGATTCATCAATTATAGTAGACTTTTATTCCACCCATTTAGATACATAGTAAATAACCAATAATATGTATACAAATCCAAATGAATCTATAAAATTCCCCATGAATTCAATATCCCATGCATCAAAGATCTAAAAAAATAACATGGGTTTTTGGGTCATTTCAATCATCTTGGAGATATTCCCAGTGAATTGACATTTATGCATGACTTAAAAAACTGAAAATCATCTCTATAAAATGTTGGATAATAAATTCAAAATTCAAGGACCTTTATAGTTTTATGTTGAGATCCAAAGTGGGTCCCATAATCCATGGTGTGGAAGAATCTCAAAATAGTGGTGAACTCGTGGTTTGGGGCACACCGACAAACAACTTGGTCACTAAAAATTCTATAAAAGTATTGGTCATATCAAATGTACCATTATGACTCATGATTAAGTCTTTAGTATTGTGAAGTGATAAAACTTGTGGGGACCCTATATACTGCCAAAAAATTCTCAGTGTCTATATACCAAAGGGTAAGGTCCACTACATCACAAAAGTGTTTGTTAGGGAATAATTCTCTAATGGAGAGGGATGAGTCAACATTGTGGTCCAATGGTGGGGTAATCCTACTAATGTGGTCATTTACAACATTTTTCACTCCTCTATTTTCTCAAATATCTAGGTCAAACTCCTATAGGAGGAGCATCCACCATATGAGTTAGGTTATATCTTTAAGTTTCTTAAGGATAAATCAAAGGATGGTGTGATCAAAATACACAATGAAATTTGACCCAATAAGATATGAACGAAATTTTTTCAAGGAAAAAATGATAGAGATAAGTTCTTTTTCAATGGTTGTCTAGTTTTACAAGGTATTTTCAATGGTATGTGAGGAAATGAAGTGACATGAGGAGCTTGATCAACCATTTTTTATAAGACTACCCCAACTGCAAAGTTAAAGGTTTCACACATGGGCTCAAATAGTAAATCCCACCGAAGTGGTTGGATTCTCAGGGATGATGTGAGACTCCATTTTAATTTGTTAAAATCATCCTCATAGACTTTATAAAAAAATATTTTTTTAGTAATTTGTTTAGTGGGAGTGTAATCTATCTAAAGTCATGAATGAAACGATGATAAAATCCAACATGACCTAAGAAAGACCATGCATCCCTCACGTTTTGGGGGAATGGTAGGGAATAAATGATGTCTACTTTTGATTTATCTACTTGGATACCATACCCAAAAATTACATGTCCAAGTACTATGCCTTATCTCACCATGAAATGGAATTTATCATAATTTAATACTAGATTATTTTCAATATAATGACGTAAGGAAGAACAAATACTACTCAAACACTCATCAAAAGAGAATCCACATATAGTGAAATCATCCGTGAATAATTCCATTAAATTATCTAGGTAATCCAAAAAAATACTAACCATGCATTATTATAAAGTACATAGAGAATTGCACTGGCCAAATGACATCCTCTTGTATGAAAATGCGCCAAAGGGTCAAGTAAAAGTTTTCTTTTCATGATCCTTAAGGGCCATATAGATCTAAAATTATCCAGAATACCCATTAAGAAAACACTAATGGGACTTACCCGCTAGCATATCTAGAATATAGTTAATGAAAGACAATGGGAAATGGTCATTTCTATTGTACTATTTTATTCAATGATAGTCTATATAGATATGAAAACTATTCTGCACATAGGTTGAAACCAACTCATTATTTTCATTTTTTATTACTGTTAGACTAGAAATACCTGCACTAGACAAACCCATTAGCTTCTAGAGATGAGGAAAATGATTCTAGAAGACAATAATTTTGTTACCTCCTTTTTAGCAACATCAAGGTGGTTTGGGTTTAGTCATCATTGTTCCTACCTCACCGGTTTAGCCTCGTCATTTAATAAAATATAATGCATGAAAATTGATGGGATAATACCATGAATATCAAAAAGTTTGCATACCAATGATTTTTTATACTCCCTTAAAAGTTCAATCAATCACAATTCATGCTCTGGAGGGAGTGAACTGGCAATGATGGTAGGAAACTTGTTTTCATTCTCAAGATATAAATATTTTTAATATTAATGAGGTGGATTAAGTTCCAATTTAGGGTGAATTTAGATTAATGGGAGTGAACATGAATATGATAGGTCAATGGTCTCATATAACTACTCAATGGTAACATATCCTTAGATTATGAATAATATTTTACAAGGTGATTAGTATCCTCAATAGTCATAGGATCCTTTGTTATTAGTAAATCATCAATCGAAGAACATTCATGATATATTTCTAGTAAATTACAAAATTCAACACAATAATCATTACCTAACATATTTATAAATGATGAAAACTCAAAAAAGGGGTTCAAGGGAAAGAAAATATTTTTTTTTGGGGACATAGAGTACATAAATATGATTAAATGAAAGAGAGGAATTCTCTTATGAGGGGTGTTTCATGGAATCAAGGATGTTAAAGTGGAAAATGTCACCACCAAACTCCATATATAATGTACCATTATTTACATTAATTTTGGTTTTGGTATTTTTTAGGAATTTTATCCCTAATATAATTGGGGCATGTCCATTCATCCAATTATCTTCATTTTTAAGAAAATAAAAATTATTTGGAAAAACTAAGCTTTTAACCCTCATAAGAACATATTATAACACACTAACAAGGTGTGTGGTACTCCAGTTTTATATTTGAATGGTTATTCATGTGGGATTTAGTTACCTAATCATAAGTGAATAGAAAATAGAGTGAGGCATCACATTTATAGAAGAACCCAAATCAAGCATAACATCAGTAATGAAATACTCCCCTATATTTCATAGAATCAAGAATATTCCAGGATCATTGCATTTAGTGGGAATTTATGGATCTATCAATTATAAGACATTACTCCCTAATATTTCCTTTTCATCACCTCTAATTCACCTTAATTGTGTACACATGTACTTTAGAAACATAGAATATTATGGAATTTTCTTCACGACATCAATCATGGTAATGTTAACCTGTACGTTTTTGAAAGTATCCAAGATTTATTTATCAAGTTCAAATTATTTTTGATTTCCTTAGCTAGTTGGACCTTTGGGGAAATGGAAGAGGAATGGTTGGGCTTGGATCCTTAAAAGATACTCTCTTTCCTTTATTGGGGTTTCTCCCAGGATTAGGTTTTTCCTCATTGGTGTCATTTGTAATTATTGAAATAGTGGTTTCCTCAAGAAAGGATGACTCTAATAGAGGGTCATTTAGCTTTTATGTTGAATAAAACTTTAAAGGGTGATGGCACTAATATTTACCTTATCCTAAGGGTTTACTAGTGGCTAAGAAGATAGTTTACCTAACCCTTGATTTTGTATTTCTTCTACCAAGTTGGAAAGTTAGACTAATCAAATTTTAGGTCTTGTATGGATAATTGGTTGGTTTTTTGGAATTGGATATTATTTTAAGATATTTTTTTCAAAATTTCATCAAAGATAGGATTAGGTTTTAGAGGGGGATTTTAGAAATGACTTTATAGTGGTTAAGGATTTCTCGGTGGTGGTGGAGGATGGATACTCTACCTCAATGGTTATAATATCATTGATGTTGTTTTGAATAGCCCCTTTGACTATAGTTTTGGTTTTCCTTCCATCCATAGCTGTATAGATATAATGGTTCTTACCTAACGAGCTAGTTATAGGGGTGGTATAGGAAGTCTCACAACTCTCAGATGGGTTTCTTAATTGAGGTAACTGGTCAGAATAGTTTTTTTAGTGGTATAAATACAACAATGAATTGAATGAGGGGGTTTATATTTTCATGGGAAATAGAAAATTATAGGAGTATTTTACTTACCTATATAAACTTTTTTTCCACCTTTTTCTCTAATTAGTAACTTTTCACTTCATGGGAATCTTAGATGGTTACACTAGACCTTGTATCAAACTATTGAGTGTTTTGTGCCATGTTTTTTATGATATTCAATGAGAAATTGGGGTATTGTCAACTAGGGAACCACTTGTAGTAACATCAATCATATTAAGATCGATTGGAATTAAACCTTTATAAAAGTATTGTATTAAAAGTTTCCCACTTATTTGATAGTGTGTGAAACTTGAACAAATCCTTTTAAAACATTCCCAATATTCATGAAGTGTTTCCCCATTAGATTGTATTATTTCAAAATAAATCCTTATTATTGTAGTTCCTGAGTCTAGGAAGTATTTTTCAAGAAAAAATTAGTTCATGTTCTCTCATCCTCTAATTGGGGAGTTAACATAGTATAGATAGCCTTTTGCAGTGTCTTCTAAGGATAATGGGAATTCCCTAGGCTTTATAAATTCTTCATACACATTATCAGGTTTTAACATTGAACATATATTATGAAATTATTTTAACTTATTATCTTGTTATTCTCCATCCAATCCATGAAATTTTAGTAATAAGTGAATAAGTCCATATTTTAATTCAAAATTTGGTGCTTCACCTTGTATTTGAATATATTTTGGTTGGATATCTACATCAGGTGTGGTTGGTTATTTTATTTTTTGGGTATTTTCAGACATATTATGTATTTCTATTTAAGTATTAATTTTGGTTTTATAAGAATAAGAAGGATCAAGAAGAGTTTTGATGTTTTGTGTGTCCTCCTTTAAAGTATTATTTGATGCTTCTTAGTGTCGATGATGCGAGATCTTATTTGGTTTGTACTCAAAAGGAAGTAGTTAATATGATGAATATTGTGTTATTAATAAGTCTAAAAAATGAATATTTTATAAAAAAACCTTTAAAAAAGTAATGGAAGAAAATAAACATGCAAATATTTACAAAATACACAATTTTCTTGTCAAAAAAGCACATTAAAAACCAAATCACTCTCAGGAAACGGTGCCAAAATTTGACCACATTGTAATGAAATGTCAAATTGATTATGTTTTTAAAGTTTTTTTATAGAATAGGGAATAACCTAGGTCATCTATTAAGGATAATTTTTTTGTTTATAATGTGTATTTCCAATAAGTATTTCAACAACAAAATAGAAAATAGGGGGATTTTAAATGATGTTTCAAAATCAAATGACTTCATTAAAGAGTTTAATAGTTGAAAAAATAAAAAGGATTTTGAAATGAAGTTTAAGGAATCATTGAAAGTTTACAACACCACATATAAAGTTCATTATTCTTAGAGGTTCAATTATGTTTGGAGTAAGTGAATGGTTGGGATTAATCAGAATCCTAATTAATCTCTAAGATTTTATATCAATGAAAGTAAAATTGAATCCTTGCCATAAAAATTGTATATACAAGGTTCAAATTTTATTCTTAGTATAAGAATATCCAAAGAAAATTTAAATCCTAAATTTTTTGGAAATAAAATGATTATTTTGTTTTCCAATCGGTACAACACAAGTCACACACTCAAAACCTCACACTGATCGGTTTAAAGTAAAGAGCACTCTATTCACTTGAATCAAACAAAGCATTCAAATCATAATCAAGGTAAGATAATTCTTAATTAAATGTTTTTAGACCCAAAATACATAAAAATAGTATAAAAATAGTGCCAGTTCTCCCTTTATATGTTTTATTTATCCCCTACAACGATCATCCACCATTTAGCTTTCCATCAAGAGGAGGAGGTGGCTCGGGTGGATCTCCATCTTCATTTCAGCTATCCTTATAAGGATAAAGATCTTCAGAACCTATAAGGTGATTATGAGACTCCTTTGTAACTCCAAAATTTAATTAATTCACTTCTTGTTCCAACTTTCAAATGAGGGGAAAAGGTTCACTTTTATAGCCAAAATGTGAGGTGGTTTTGAGCACCCATATTTTGAGATACCATTTGTATCTCAGTTTTGGACTAGTAAACACCCTTATATTGACTTGAAAAAATAAAAGAGTTACTGGATGGACTATTCAATATCTCCATGTAATATATGGTGGGAATTGGACATATATAATGGGAGATATTTTCAAAATAAAAAAATTACTTCGAGAAGATTCATATCATTCGACGCATCATTTTAGTTGGGCCAATAGATGGAATAATTGGGCTTGGATATCTTGAGATGAGTTTTATTCCACTAAGTTTTGGATAATATCACAAAATTTCATTCTAATGGGATGCTCTTATTTCTTTTAATATGTAAAAATGATGAGATATTTCCTTGGGATTTCATGTAGTTTGGCCCATTTTCATTCTACAATATCTTTGGCCCTCCAAATCACCTCCTTTTACAATAAAATCAACCAAACAAGTAAAATTTAACTTTTTAACAGTAATAAAAATTAAATAATTGAATAAAATGTGAATTTAAATTTTTTATTATATTTTTAATTTACAATACAAAACCAGTTTAACACAGTGGTGTAAGGGTGAAATAAAATAGTGAATCATGATGCGATCAGGTCACCTTGAATAGTTTCTCTAGTTATATTATTCATATTAGAGTCTATATTTTCTTACCTATTGTTTATTTTTTTAATAAAACTAATAATCTGGGATGGTGTTCTCGATGTGCATGTAGGATCACAATGATCTGAAGCATGTTACATCTTGGTGTTCTTTTCTGATTTCTGGTTTTTTCACTTTAGGATCTTATAATCCAGAAGTTTGATTATGAATAAAATATTTCAATAAATAAAAAAGTTTATCCTATCAATTTTTAATCCACCAATATGCCTCAGTGAATCCTTATCCATTCTTGGGGAAAACCATAATAACATTTCTCTAAACAATTATTTTTTTATAGTAATGAAATAGGATCAAATTGTAATGAAAAATTTATTAATTAGTTAATATTATAAAGTTTAAATAATTAAAAAAGAATTGTTAATATTGTTATATTAACATGTTAAAATTAAAGAATTTTGGGATGTGAACTCTTCACAATCATCATCGGTTTCACTGAATGATGCAGTTATAATAATTTTAGAGAAGGAGAATCCCAGACGTATATGAGGGATGGGTTCTAGGCCTACTCCATCAGTTGTGTTTGATAGGGCATCTTCATCATTTAATGTTACATCTAGTTGGGATTAGATCCATGTCATTGAACAGGAAGTACACATATAAATTTCAAGGCTTAAATAAAAGTAAAAGAACACGACTCTTATAGGAAAACACAATATCAGTGGTGATCAACATTGGAAAATACCTTAGTTTTTATTTTTCAAATGATGATGGTCATAATCCTTAAGGAAATTACTATTATTATATGTCATGACCCCCTCCTGATAAAGACACAAAAATAAAGGGAGAGAGATAGTGACCACCGATCCCCACCTCCAGTAGGCCACGGGTTGGCGACTAACACTGAGGGTATAAAAATCTCATGAAATGGGAGGCATTTCCCAGTATAATAACATAGGATTGGGTGATAAGATAAATCATCCACAAGAAACTTCATGACATAATATAAAAATTAACCAAAACCATCCCACAATTCATTTATAAATAAAAAAGGTATAA
The DNA here is from genome assembly GCA_963277665.1 of Viscum album. NCBI lineage: Eukaryota > Viridiplantae > Streptophyta > Magnoliopsida > Santalales > Viscaceae > Viscum > Viscum album. Next base: position 940,607,574 of record OY728150.1, read on the forward strand.
ATAAAATTCTATAAATGTAAATACCCAAAATAAAAGATAAAGAGGCACCACAACAACTTAAAAGGTTTTGAGCTAGTACTGTCTAGTATGATCCACATAATCCTCCTAGAAACCTAAAAATCAGTTTATATACATAGGTTGAGCATATAAGTATACTCATTAGGAAAACAATAGTCTCTTATGCACATGTGAAGGAAGCATACTAATGCACCCATGAAAAATAGTAGAACCAACAACACCTAAACTTGTCAATTATCCATACCAACCTCACTAAGGCACATTCACCAAATAACACAAGCCAGGTATTATAACATTATAAAAAGTATATCAATAAAGGATACCCACACCGCTTTCCCACTAATTTTCCACTCTTACACCATAACGTCATACATCTTGGAACTCCCATATCTTCCGAATAACATATAAAATCACCCCATAGTATAGTCACATTGCATCAAGACCATAGACTCTTGGGCCACCACCCCACAACATAATCACATCTCATCTCATCCGAAGACACATGGTCCCTCATATCACAACCACCAGAATAACTAGAGTAGCATGGTATCATGAACATAAAGGACATTAAACTCGATCCCTCCTCCTACCATGCATGACCCCACTATAATCCACCTCGTAACATGGTTATATCACATCTCACTTGAATACACATGGGACACCTCCCCACAACACGGTCACATCTCATCTTGCCTAAAGACACCTTGGCCACCACCCCATAGCATAGTCACATCACATATCACCTAAAGACACATTGGTCATCACCTAGTGCACTAAAAAACCTACACCCATAAAAATATGTTCATATGTACTCTCCTGGAAGAGAGATAGAGAAAGAGACGATATCCATCCATCCATCCTTTTCACCAGGATGTTGGAAAAAACACCCCTCATGTGAATATACGGGTGTCGGCACATAGTGATCGACATAGGTGGGGTGCATATATAAATCACAATGAATATACATAGTATATATACATATATATCCATACATAGGCTTAACATATGGGTTCACAACAAAACACTAACTAATTAACAACACTGTCACTTTCACTACCACCACTAAAATCATAATGCCACATAAGTCACAAGCCACATTTCATGTTTCCAACCCATTCCATTATCCATCCCATTTGTTTCATTATTAAACATAAACCACATTAAACCACATAGAGCATCATTTATTTATTCATTAATCATTTTCATCCCATTAAACAAACAAAACAAGCCATTTAAAACATTATTAACAAGTTATTCGATCACTACCCAGGCATCTAGCACAACATAACCACACATCATAAACAGACCATCATCTCCATCATAGCATCGCATCACCACCCCAAAATCATTCCCAAACAAACCATCACCTCACTGCCCCAAAATCACAACCAAACAAACCATCACCTTGCTTCCCCCAAAGCACGACCAAACCAACCATCACCTTGCCGCCTAAAAGAACGACCAAACAAACCATCACCTCGCCACCCCAAAATCACGAACAAATAAACCATCACCTCGCCGCCCCAAAATCACGATCAAACAAGCCATCATATCACCACCCCAAAAGCATGGCCAAACAAACCATCACCTCACTGTCTAAAAAACACGGTTGTATCTCACCCATTGGCCCCACGTGCACCAACCACACAACAAGTGCAAATCACTGACCCATAACATGACCACAAATCAAAACATGTCACAAAAAAAATTTATAGATTTATCAAGTAGAATTTATCAATTCCACTTATTTATTTTAGTGGAATTATCACACAATACATAATCCTAGGCTAACCATTTCATTATCCAAATATAATTGATTAGTTGATTTCTCATTTAGGTTGATATAAAACAAATAAACATAAGAAATTAATCCACAAGTCATGCCAAAATAGCGCAAAAAAATCACCCAATGGACACAATTATCATTAGGGTGTTTGGCCTATACAATCCACCATATCACAATAACATCAAAGAGATAAAATCATGTGAATCCCCTTTCAACTTCAATTAACCAAATACTTATATTTTATTAGGCTAGATAAAACCATCCCCCATATATAAACAAGAGAAAACCCCTCTTAGATGATACAAAAAATGAGAAACAAGGGATTCCTTAGCTCAAAGAGCTTTACCGACTCGATGTGTGCCATAGGGAAAAGAAGAAATGCCTGCAAACCACAACCGCACATAGGAAACCGAAAATCAACCTACACCGCACTCATAGATCATAAAAACATATCCCAACTCACACCTCAAACCAAAAACACTCCACCTATATGGATATATGAGAGAAAAATTGGTGAAAACCACCAATAAAGGGAGAATAACTTACCACTAGTCACCAATGGGGATCCACTAAAACTAATAAATCAAGGAAATGGAGGGAGGGTTGGAAGATACCACAAAATTTCATATGGATCATCCAAAATGATAGTGGAATAAAGGTATAGATGAATGAAAATAAATCAACCAAAATCATATTAAAATAACCTGGATCTGTCGGTTTAACATCATGTATTCCGTTCATGATGTGAAATCCGTCTATTTTTAAAAAAATTACAACTTCCTCCAAAATTCACATTACCTAAACCTAATTTAAATACATTTCATGAATTACTTTCACTATATGAATCTGTTTCATTGGTTTCCCCTCATCTTTATTCCATTCATGAAACTGGAAAGCTACACAATCCGTGAACCACCAATTCATATTGTGTACCCCAATAACGATGTGAATTTCTCACTATAGGTCTACTACACCTCTAACCACCTTGAAAACTCCTCAAGCCTCCACCAAAACACCTCCAAAACCCAAAACCTGCAATGTAACAATCCAGGAGGGAACGGGAAATAATAACACATAATTTTATCAATATAATTTCCCTTTTTATAATTATTTCATGTAGTATAAAGCACATACATCACATAAAGAAACCAACAAAATGTAATCCTCATAAATGAAGAATGATACATTAGTCAACAACTAAACCAATAATAATTCCAAATATTATAGCAAGTCAATAAATATAAATTAATATAATAATAATAGGATAATTTTCATCTTCTCGATCTACCAAAATGATTGCACTCACAAATAAAGATGTAGAAATAAAACATAATGTAAATAAGAAAATATCCATTTTGAAGATAAAATTATATATAAACTTGAGATAAAATACAATTAAATTAATAATGAATGGGATAATAGGTATTTATAGGAAGTATGGAACCCATATTACTATTATAAATCTGACTGTTGGAATAGTTTTCTGACCATTGGAATAATAACTTAACCGTTGAAATAGAAATCTGACTATTAGGAATAGTAATATTACTATTATAATAGTAACATCACCTATGAAAGTGTAAAATAATATTTAGGTATCATATAAAATGAAATTTTAATATATTAAACCATGGTATAAGAAAATACATACTTTAGAAATGATAAATTAAGTGTTTGTATTTTTATAAAAATAAATGTTTTAATCACACTTTTATAATAAATATAATGATTTAAAATAAATTTTATTAAAATGTATTCATAAATTAATATTAGTTTGTATTATAATTATAATATAATTTTATGAATACATACAATAATTTTTCAATGGTTCATAAAATCAACTATAATTTTAAAATGTTATTTTCCAAATAAATAATGATTTTATTTAAAAATTTAATTTCTCATATTTAGAAAATTATTTTCATAAAATTGATCCCATTTTTTAAATCTAAATGTTGAAAAATGGGTAGGGAGAATTTTTGGGATTTTTCTAAAATAGTTAAATTTTTGGTGAATAGTAAAATACGGTAATTTACAGTATTTAACATTATAATCCAAATACATGAATTTTTGAGTCATGGATGATGTAAGAAACCATTAGTTTGAAAATAAATGAAACATTTATTTTATATAGTCACAAGAATAAATACTATTAAAACTCTTGATCCAAAATAATAAACAAATGAATATAATAATAAAAAACACACCTCTCCTCCCCTTATAAATGCCACCCCTCACAACCTCTTCTCCTCATACCTTATAAGCATTGAAACTTTCCAAATATCTAAAAAAATTTATCCTCCCCACTCTACCCCTATCCAAATGTTATCAATCACACCAAAAGACCAATTCTAAGTTCCTAAAGGGGTCCTTCAAGGAGGTGATATTTAGGAGGTAACATTTACAAACTACCCCTTTTAATTTTGTTTCTTCTTCTACCATATAGTCACCTCATTCAACCATAAAATCATAATAAATATAGTATCATTAATATACTATAATTTTATATTCCTAATATAATATATTATATCCACCCCTTTTCTCATCTCCTCTTATTCAAAGAAACAAAACCATTTTCCAAATTAGGGTAGTTAACTATCTCCATGGATAATGAGTTTTTGTTTTACATTAATGCCTTCAAGGATGGACATAAAACAATTATTATGGTTAAATAATATTTTAATAAGTATATTATAACTTATTTCATGTTCTCTATATAATATATATACATAATACTAAATAAAATTAAACTAGTTTGGGATGGTCGGTAAAATCGCCTAAATGAACTAACTACATAGCGATAACATTTTTAATAAAAGATCCATAACAATGCAATAAAAAAATGATATATGGGAAAATTTATATTTATGGAATTGAATTAATAACATTTCATTTCATTTCTATATTATTATTCTCATTTTACAAGAACATCCATAATTATACACAAGTGAACCAACAATGAAACCATGAAACAAACCCTCCCAGAACGATGAAATTGAACTTTATAACTCATAAAAATGGCCATAAATAAACTTAATAAAATAATAATAAATCAAATATAGATGTAAAATTTTCCTAATTAAGTAATTAATTATTCTAATTTCATTATCTAAGACATTAAGTGCTAGTGTGGAACGCATTCAGACATAAGGGAAGGGATCTCTCCAAACCTCCATTTTTCCCTTTGGGTAATGATTTATCTATCTTTACCTTAATTTATATATTAATTATTATTATATACTTATTTTATATTCTTTATACATGTTCCAAATATATATATCTATCGGAATTAATATTTATATTATGGGGAAATACATTTTTTAAAAGGTTCCCTTCTCAATTCCTCTCGATAAGCAAACCCGATTAAAGGGAACTTCTCTATTTCTTACCCATTTTCAAGTAAATTACATAAAATATTTTAATCCACCAATATTTTCTAAAATAACTAATTTAATCATGAAAAACAAATTTTAGTTCATTTCTAGTTTTATGGAAATAATCATTCCTATATTCTCTTTAAATACCCTTCATTCTTTCCCTAAAACTATGCTTAAGTGGCACATTTCTAAAGTTACCTTGCCACTATTTTTCATGGTTTTAAATAAATTGTACTTAATTATTCATGATATATTATTATATTTCCTTTATGAATAATTTAATTCCCTTATTCTTTGGATACCATTACATGTTTTCCTTATGACATGATTACGAAACCTATTTCTTTCTATGGGTAACCTGTATAATTATTCCTTATGTTTAATTTATTTATGTGGCACACATATGCATATACATGTTATTATGGGTGATCCCAGATATATATATAATTAATTGGGTAAGGTTTTAGTTTCATTAGACATTATGTATGGGATTAGAGATTAAGCCTAATCCATTATGGGACTTTGTACACCATGTGATATTGTCTTGCCAGTTAGCATTTACTCATGTTTATGTCATGATATATGTTGCTATTGAATTCTTATATTAACATGATCATATGATTCCATGTTATATATGTTATTCCTCCATATGTTTAATCATGATCCATTCCTTTTATGTTATCATGTTATGCCTTATGACTCATGTTCCATTTTTTATCTTCATGTTTATTCCCTTAGTGAGATTTTTAGATTTCCCCTTTTGTATATGTATTCATCAGGTTATCATTTGTAGTTATAGGATATCAAAGGGAGTTAGGAAGTAATTATGGAGATTAATAAAAATATTTTTTTATTCTAGTTTCATGTTTTCTGATTATGTTCCTAGTCTTCCAAATATATAAGTCTTTTCGATCCTTGCTATGTATTTAATGAATATTTATGCTTAAAATGATGTAATAATATGTGTAAAAGTAAAGGGTAACTATAGTTGTTATTAGACAATGGTATAGTTATTTGGAGGTATTAAGACTATGAAACTTTAGTAATAACCCTAGGGATAATTCTATCACCATGGATAACCTAGATTGGAACTTAGGGAATCATAAGTTAGGATATAATTTTCATTTATAAGTTTATCATTCTATGTTCATGGTTTAATTTTTATATACTCATTATCTAAGTATTAAATCCCCCCTAATTTTATTTTTCTTTTTTTAGTTAATGGTTAGAAATAGTAGAACCCATGGTAACAACCAATGTCATAGGCAATGTGATGATTTCCCTAATGAGATTCCAAACCTGATGGGAACAGGTGCTTAGAACTTCATGATAGTACTAGCTCAACAGGATCATGATATGAATAATAACTCAAATCATGTATAACCCCCTCCTTATCCTAATAGAGATCAAGTTTTGGTTGAATCCTTTATGTGATAAATGCCTCCAAAATTTAGTTGATCTTCTGATCCCCTTATCAAGGAATATTGTATTTACTCCATTCTGAAAATATTCTATTCCCTCTAGTGCTCAGAAAAATAAATAAATTCGTGTTGGTGGACTATTATTTTGATGGGGAAGCTGATAAATGTTAGAAACTGATCAATATCATAATGTCTAAATATAAAATTGATTCCATGGAATTGGAAGTATTTAAGAATTTTTTTTCTAGAAATATTTTCCCTAAACTCTCCATCTTAAGATGGAGAGGGAGTTCCTCAAACTGAAGCAAAAGGAATATGATTCTATCAGTGTGTGTGAGGAAAACTTTATAGGGATTTCATGATACACCTGTATATTTTTCATGAACATTGAAAGAAATTTAGCTGACTTATTTAGTGGATTAATTTCAAGTCTATGAAAATCCTTGGTGATTCGAGAATTTTAAAATTATGAGAAGATTTTACATTATACACTTAAGGTTGAGATAGAGATTAGGTAACCTCAGTGCTCTCATGGGATCAGAGATAAAAAGAAGAAAATGGACTATAATATGGGAGGTTAAATATATAAATTCCAGGGAGGAAAGAAAGCCCAACATCCTATGTGTCAAAAGTGTGGGAAGCAGTATCCCAGGAACTATCTAAAGGGAACCAAGATATGTTCCAAATGTGGAAAAGTGGGGCATCAGGATAATCATTTTCGAAGGGATATGAACTATCCCACTAATTTGGAATAATAAAGAAAATTTAAGATCCAAACATAGCATGCATTCCTGTTTTTCAACTTCAAGGAACACGGGAATTATTTGAGTTAATATCCTAAGCCAAGGGTTGTTAGAGACAATCAATGACAACAACCTCAAAGGAAACAAGGAAGGGAATAAACTATCACTATGGATGAAGTGGATCCCAAAAATTATGCGGTGAAAAGTAGGATGGTTATTAATTCAATAATAGTGAATTTACTTTTTATTTTGGTTTTACACATTCTTTCATATCCTGCATGTTTAGTATAACTATTCAAACACCACCTCAAAATATGGAGATTTAATTATTTATGAAAATAGAGAATGTGGAAATTGTTTCATCTAAAGTATATAACTCCTCACAAGTCAATTTTTGTGGACTAAACCTCCCATAAAATCTTGTCTTACATCCTTTAGTGGAGTTTGATTCTATATTGGTCAAGGATTTCCTATCTTAATATAAATCCAACATCAACTATCGAGAGAGGGGGATCACTCTTCACATCTTGAGGCATCCACCAATTATATACAAATGTAAGGAAGATGAATATTATTTGGAATATCCTTATAAATAATGGATATTATTTCCTTATAAGAAAAAATATATAGCTCAAATTACTGAGACAAAGGAGATGAACATTCTTGAAGATATTCCCATTATGAGGGACTATACTGATGTGTTCCCTAAATAATTGACTGGTCATCCTCCTGACCAAGAGGTTGATTTCTCGATTGAACTTATATATGGATCTCTACCCATATTAAAGACTCCTTATAGAATGATCATGATTGAGTTGGAAGAACTGAATAAGTAGTTACAAGAGAATTTGTACAAGGGTTTTATATGCCTAAGTGATTTGCCATGGATTGCGATAGTCCACTTCGTTAAGTAGAGGAATGGAGAAATGATCCTCTGCATTAATTATCATGATCTCAAAAAAATCATTATAAAGAACAAGTATCCCCTAACATGAATTAATGACTTGTTCAATCAACTATGTTGGCCCAGTTATTTCTCTAAGGTGGACTTTCAGTAGGTATTTCACCAATTAAAGGTGAAGAAGGAATATATTCCCAATAATTCCTTTCAAATGAGGTATGAACACTATGATTTCATAGTTATGCTCTTAGGACTCACTAATTCTCTATTAATTTTCATGGACTTAATCAATAGAGTATTTAGATATTACCTTGGAAAATTTGTGGTGGTCTCTATAAATGATATTCTAATATACTCCAAGAGAAAGGAGGAGCATGAGGAGCATTTTAATACCATGTTAAATACTTTTCAAGGAGAGGAACTATATGAAAATTAAATTAAATGTGAGTTCTGGATAGAGTAAGTATCATCATTAGGTAATGTTATCACCAGTAAAGTGATATTTGTATACCCTTCTAAGACAAAGGAAATTGAGGAGTGGCCCAGACTAGCCTTCGCAATGGAGATCTGTAGTTTTCTTGGACTAACTGGGTATTACCAACGATTTGTGAGGAACTTCTCATGATTTTAAAACCCATTAAACAAGATGAATTGACAGGGAGTAAATTCATTATAGACCAGTGAATATGAATACTACTTCAAAGAGTTGAAAATCAGGCTTATCACTGCACAAGTAATTACATTATACACAAGTGGGGAACTCTTTGTAGTATAAAGTGATGCATAAAAGAAGGTATTAGGATGTTTACTAATTCAAAATGATAAAGTTACAGACTAAACCTCAAGGAAGATAAAATTTCATGAGAAAAACTATCCCACGCATGATCTGAAGTTAGCGGTTATGATCTTCACATTGAAAATATGGCAATTTTATCACTATAGGAAGAAGTGTGAGGTATATACTAATAATAAGAACCTCAAATATACATTCACATTTAAGTAGATTAATATGTACTAGAAAATATGGTTAGATCTCATCAAGTATTATGACTACTCAATTCACTACCAACATGGTAAATAAAATAATGTGGTAGATTCTCTATGTAGAATGGATCCTACAAATTTATCAGTGATAATAATTGAGAAGGATGAAATATTCTTAGACATGAAAAGGATATACATGGTAATTATAAATGAAGGAACATCATCATTCCTTTCTCAAATAATTTTTCAACCATCCCATTTAGATAAGATAATGGATGCTCAAAGAGATGATGTAGAAATTTAGAAGATGGTTTAAGCTATCAAAAATGGGAAATCCTTGGAGTTTAAAATTGATGAGGAAGGATTAATAATATTTGGGTCACCACAATGTGTACCATAAAATCTTAAGACAAAGAGAGGGATTTTGAATGATGCACATATTTCAACCTTATAAATACACCCAAGTATCACAAAGATGTATCGAGATCTTTATGAGAACTATTGGTTGGACAATGTGAAGAAAGATATCACTGAATATACATCAAAGTGCCTGGTATGTTAGCAAGTGAATCCTGAAAGAAAAACATATAAGGGGATGATACAACCTTTACCCAAGCCTACATGGAAATGGGAAAACATCACCATGGACTTTTTCACTAGACTTATGAAGACATCAAGAAGAAATAATGCTATATAGGTTTTTATAGATCATCTTACAAAGACATATCACTTTATTGAAATTTTAGGGGACTTCACAATCGATCAAATTACATGGATATACATTAGAGAAGTGGTGAGAACTACTAGAAATCTAAGCTATATCAATGGTTTGAAGAACTGTTGGTATAGGAAACCTATACCAATGGTTTGGGTAAACCATTTATAAATTTATGTATATGGACACCTATACTAATAGTTTGGTCAAACTATTGGTATAAGTAATTTGTTTTGGACACATATACCAATGGTTTGGTCAAACCATTGGTATAGGTAATTTTTTTGGAGTATAAGAAGGAGGTGCTAGTATCAATACCCAAAGTAGTATTTTTTTTCAATAAAGGACCTATACCAATGGTTTAACCAAAAGTGTTGGTATAGGTAATTTTTATAGACACCTATACCAATAGTTTGGTCAAACCATTGGTATAGGTGGTTCCATTATTTAAGCATAATAACAATAATAATTCATTTTAAACAAAATTATAAATATATATATACTTATTCAAATATATGAATATATAATTTGTTTTAGGATTGTAGTAAAGTTGTTGGAATATAAGAAGGAGGTGTTGGGATCAATACCCAGTGCAGAAAATCATTGGTATAGGTGGTGACATTATTTATGCATAATAATAATAATAAATAATTTATTTTAAATAATTATATATATATTTATTTATTTATTTATAAATATATAAGTTATCATAGGATAGTGGTAAAGTCATTAGAATATAAGCAGGAAGTTCTAGGATCAATACTCAATGAAATATTTTTTTTCTGGACACCTATACCAACGGTTTGGTCAAACCATTGGTATAGGGGGTTCCATTATTTATGCATAATAATAATAATAATAATAATAATAAATAATTCATTTTAAAAAAATATACACATATATATATATATAAACATATAAGTTGTTTTAGGATAGTGGTAAAGTTATTGGAATATAAGTAGGAGGTGATGGGATCAATACCCAACGCATGATTTTTTTAATAGTGGTCATATACCAACGGTTTAGTCAAAATATCAGTATAGGTATTTCCTTTGAAATTACCTATACCAACAATTTAATAACTATTTATATAGTTATTCTGTACCAACATTTTGGTCAAACTATTGGTATAGGTTGTTCCTTTGAAATTACTTATACCAACAGTTTGAAAACCATTGGTATAGGTCTATACCGATGGAAAATCACCCAACAGTCACCCAAAACATTGGTATAGGCTATAAAAATGGTTTGGGGGGCTATACCATTGGTTAAAAACCATTGGTATAGCCTTTTTTCAGTAGTGGAGGCTTCATGGAGTACCATTAACAATTGTATATTATCAAGATATGAGATTTACCTCCATGTTCTGGAAAAAAATCCAACATTACCTAAACACTGAGATGAAATTTAGTATGACTTATCATCCCTAGACTAATGTCTAGTATTAGAGAACTATTCAAAAATTGTAAGATATGTTGAAATCATGCTCGATGAACTTTAAAGGGGGATGGGACCAACATCTTCCTTTAGTCGATTTCTCTTTCAAAAAAAGTTTTCACTCAAGTATCCAAATGGATCCATATAATGCCCTTTATTAGAAAATATATATAACACCATCATGTGGGTATGAAGCTGGTGAACACAAGTTTTTGGTACCTAAAATGGTCAAGAAAATGATAAAAAATGTGAAGACCATTCAACAACACATCAGGGTGACCCAATGTAAATAGAAGAGTTATGTATACAATCATCAACAAGACCTAGAGTTTGAGGTTGGAGATAAGGTATTACTCTACATATCTCAATGGAATAGAGTCATGAGATTTGAGAATAAGGTAAAGTTAAGTCTCTAGTACATCGACCCCTTTGAGATTATTAATCATGTTGAATTTGTGGCCTATCAACTTGAACTTACACTAACCATGTCTCAAGTACATGATGTATTTCATGTATCCCTCTTGAGAAAGTACATACCAGATCCCTCTCATGTATTTAATTCAAATATGGTATAGCTGGAAAATTATCTCTCTTATGAGGAGTAGATAGTGAAGATATTAGACCATATAGATAAAGTTATATGCAACAAGACCACTCACCTGGTTAAAGTACTATGGAGGAACCATAAATAAGAAGAGGTGACATGGGAACCAAAGGAAGTGATGAAGGATAATTACCCTCACCTATTTTCACCTAATTATGTAAAATGAAATTTTGAGGGAGAAATTTCATTAGGGGGAATAATGTAAAGACCTAGAATTTTATCGATATAAATTCCCTTATTATAATTATGTCATGTAGTATAAAGCACATACATCACATAGAGAAACCAAAAAAACATTATTCTCATAAATGAAGAATGATAAATTAGTAAGAAACTAAACCAATAAGAATTCCAAATATTAAAGTAGGAAATTAATTAGAAAATAATATAATAAGAATAATATAAATTGGATCTGCTCAATCCACCAGAATGACAACACTTATGAACAAAGATGTAGAAATAAAACATAATTTTAATAATAAAATATTATTTTTGAAGATGAAATTATATATAAACATGATAGAAAATATAATTAAATGGATAATGAATCTAATAATATATATTTATAAGAATTAGGGACCCCATATGACCATTATAAATCTAATTGTTGAACAGGAATCTGACCATTGGAATAGTAACCTGACCGTTGGAATAATAATATGACCATTAAGAATAGTAATATGACTGTTAGAACAATAAACACACCTATTTAAGTGTAAAATAATATTTAGGTACCATATAAAATGAAAATTTAATATATTTAAACCATGGTACAATAAAATAAATGTTTTAGAAATGATAATTATTTGTTTGTATTTTTATACAATATAAATGTTTAAATCAAAATTTTATAATAAATAAAATTATTTAAAATAAAATTTATTAAAATGTATTAAAAAATTAATATTATTTTTTATTATAATTATAATATAATTTTATGAGACCATAAATAATTTTTTAACGGGTTATAAAATCAATTCTAATATTAAAATCGTAATTTCCCAAATAAATGAGGATTTTATTTTACAATTAAATTTATCATATTCAGAAAAATATTTTCATAAAATGGATTCTATTTTTGAAATCTACAAATTCAAAAAAAAATTGTGAATTTTGGTATTTTTCTAAAGCAGTTTAATTTTTTATGATAGTGAAATACGGTAATTTACAGTATTTAACATTATAAGCCGAATACATGAATATTTGAGTTATGAATGATGTAAGAATATATTATTTCAAACTCCCATGCACATTTTATTATATATAGTCACAATAATCAATACTATTGATAGTATTTAACTAAAATAATAAATAAATTATTATAATAATAAAAACACCCCTATACTCCCCTTATAAATACCACTCATCACAACCCCTTCTCCTTACACCTTATAAGCCTTGAAGATTTACAAATATCTACCAAATTCTCTCCTATACATTATACCCATGTAAAAGTTCTACTGGTATCACCAAAATACAAATTCCAAGTTTCTTAAATGGTCATTCAAGGAGGTGATATTCAAAAGGTAACATTCGCAAACTATCCCTTTTAATTTCTTTTCTTCTTCTACCTACTTCTCACCTCCTTTATCCGTCAGAGAATAATAACTCTAATATCATGTATATACTGTAATTTCATATTTATAATGGAATATATTTCATCCAACCTCTTTCTCATCTCCTCTTATTCAAAGAAAAAAAACCATTTTCCAAATTATGGTGGTTAACTGTCTCGATGGATAATGAGTTTTTGTTTTCCATTACCACATTCAAGGATGGTTATAAAACTATTATTATGATTAAATAAGATTATAATAAGTATATTATAACTTAATTAATGTTCTATAACTAATATATTTACATAATATTAAATAAAATGAAAATAGTTTGTGATGGTCAGTAAAAATGCCTAAATGAACTAACCACATAACGATAACATTTTTTACTCAAAGAACCATCCCGATGTCAGAAAAAAATGATATATTAAACCATTTATACTTATTTAATTTCATAAATACCATTTCATTTCACTTATATTTTAGTATTTACATTTTAAAAGATTGTCTATAATTATACACATGTGAACTGACCATGAAATGAGCGCTCTCAGAATAATGAATTGAACTTTCTAACTCATCATAATGGCTATAAATAAACTTAATAAATTATAATAAATATAATATAGATGGAAAATTTTCTTAATTAAGTAATTTATGAATCTAATTTAATTATACAATACATTAATTGAAATTGAAGAATACATTCGGACATAAGGTAAGGGGTCTCTCCAAACCTCCAGATTTCCTTTAGGTAACACTTAATCTCTATTTACCTTAATTTAACTCTTTATTAATCTTATATAATTATTATATATTTTTTATATAGGTTTCAAATATATATATCTATCTAAATTAATCTTTATTTTATGGTTAAATACATGTTTTAAGAGGTTCCCTCCTCAATTCCTATTGATAAGAAAACTCAATTAAAGGGAACATCTCTGTTTCTTACCCATTTTAAAGTACATTCCATAAACTATTTTAAGCCACCCATACTTTCTAAAATCACTAATTTTATCATTAAAAACGAATTTTAGTTCATTTATGGTATTATTGAAATAGTTATCCCTTTATCCTTTTTAGATGCCCTTCATTATTTCCCTAAAACTAAGCTTAAGTGGAAAATTTCTAAAGTTACCTTGCCACTATTTTTCATGTTTTCACTTCAGTTGGACTTCATTATTCATGATCCATTCTTATATTTCATTTATAAATAATTTAAATCACTTCTTTCATGGATACCATTATGTTTTTTCCTCATTAAATGATTACAAAACCCATTTCTTCCATGGGTGGCTCATATGATTATTATTTATGTTTGATTACTTTATGTGACACACATATGCATGTAAATGTTATGATGGGTGTGCCCAATTAGTGATCTAATGAATTGGGTAGTGTTTTAGTCTTATGAGATGTTATGTATCGGATTATGTTGTAAACCTAATCCATTATGGGACACTGACTACCATGTGATATTATCTTGGTAGTTAGCCTTGAATCATATTTATGTAATGATATATATTACTACTACATTTCTATATTTCCATGATCATATTATTACATGTTCTATATTTTATGTATTCATATGTGTATTTCCAATACATTCCTTTTTTTATCATTTTTTCCTTCTGATTTTTTTTCATGTTTCATCTTCATGTTTATTCCCTTATTGGGACTTTTAGCTTGCCCTTTTTGTATATGTATTCTTCAGGTTATACTTTGCAGTTATAAGAGATCAAAGGGAGATAGTATCTCATTATAGATATTAAAAAATTATGTTTTATTCTAGTTTCATGTTTTCTAATAATGTTCCTAGTATTTTAAAGATACTAGTATTTTTTATCCTTGGTTTGTATTTAATGAATATTTATGCTTAAAATCACGTAATAATATTTGTAAAATGTTAGGGTCACTATACTGGCTAATACATCATATAACTCTCAAATAATTATCTCCCTCAAGAATCCAAAACCAATCCTAGATGTAAAGGGGTCTAAACAACTACCCTGTGAGATGCCTCTTAAGGATCTCATTACTACTCAACATTACCACCAGCCAAACATGCCAACCGAAACACCCACAAAACACACTGCATAGCCAAAAACAACCTCCTTTAATGTAACCACACTACCACACAACCATTTCACAACCCTCTCAACCTCCACACATCCCAAACCAACATATCCAAAAAACTGCAGCACCGAGAACACATAAATCAAGGAATTTCAACCTACATGTCAAGATTTTATCCGCTCTGAGCGACACTGACTTTTCCGCACAATTTTAATCGCATCATAGTACAATGAATCTCTATTTGGAAGAAGTTACTCACCTTTTCTTATTTTGTAACTTTATCACAAATCATATATCAAGAAAATAGAAAGTTGACACACTCATTTTTTCATGCATAATTTTAAATAATTTCTTATGGTTTTTTAATGGGTTTTAATGAATATATCCATATAATTCATTATTTTATTAAAAATGTTGTAATTTAAAATTAATGAATGAAGAGGTATTAAAATGGATAAAAATTAAGGCTTTTAATATTTTATTTCAATTATGAATATTCTGTTGAAATTTTCTAAGTATTTTCTAATTATTTTCAAGTTAAAAAAATGGTCCAGCCCAAGGATAGCCCTCAACCGATGGGCCACACACCGCATACCCATTCCTACTGGGCTGGCCGACCATGAAACCCAATAAAAGGGCCTGACTGAGTGGATAGGGTGTATGGGCTATAAGTAGGAACTCATTGTAAGTATAGGTTGTTTGAAGCCTATGCATGTTGACACGTGGTGTTCAAAACCACATAGAAATGGGAGGAATGCTCCGCCCACACTGTGAGGGGAACGACAGTGGTAGAGGTCCTCCAACCCCCATCCAACTTCATTGTCATGTTAATGCCACAAGTTGATTAACAAACCAGAAAATTGATCGACATCATTTCTGATGTGGTATAGATTTCCATGGACACTATTCATTCACTAACCAAGACAGTGTCGTGCCTCCTGGCTCCACTCACTCCATACTTAGATAGACCCTGCCACCATCTCCACCACTTGACACCACCACCCACCATCATCACTACTGCTACAACATGTCACAACCACCATGGTAACTATCATGGGAGCTCAATATTGAACTTGAACACCACTACCAAGGCTTGGGGTCACCATATAACACCTCTAGAACCTTATTTTATCACCATGGACTCACTTTCAAAGAAAGTCGATGCCATGAATGATAATATAGATTGATATGACAAATGTGAAGGCTGGATCATTTTTATGAGGGCCCCATTAACTCTATTTCCACTTACTAAGCACTAGTGGATGAATTCCATATTCCATGTCACCATGCAAGTCATTAATGTAAATAGAAGAACAAATATTCCCCACTGTTCTACACTACAAGTGGGAAACACTCATTATCTGTGAGAGAGTTTCTTAAAAAATATTTATTCTTATGAAATATTTAAAGATATTAATATTAAAAAAACTAAATAAAGAAACTATAGATTTTTAAGATGAATAGAAGTGGTTTACCTCTCAATAAATAGAGTGGTATCACCCACTTCCAAATAGAGCTCGAAATCTGGAGGAGAGGCTGAAAACTGCAACTGATTTCATTTCTTCTATAGTTTTAATTTTTATTTTCTTTTCCTTTTATTTTTTTATTCTTTTATAATTTTATTTACTTTATAATATGACCCATGAAATTTTATTTGAATGTGATTAATACTTCTTCTTTTTCTTCTTCTTATCCTTCTTATTCATCCTCTCATTCTTCTTATTTTGTTTCATCCTCAGTCTACTCTTTTCCTCATTTTTTATATATTATTTTCTCATTTTCTCTTCTATTTTTATTTTATTCTCTCTCTCTCTATTATTATTTTTAATTTTTTTATTTTATTCTCTCCTTATTCCACCATTGTGATGTATTTCTCTCGATAATGGGATATTGACCCATGTCTTGGCCTTAGGGGAGGCTAGGTGTTCTTAAATTATATTCTTAAATTCCTAATGTTCTATTTTATGTTTGTGGTAGATGTGGGTGATATGCACGACTGTGGTGATTTTACACCATGACATGTAACTCAAGTCTACTTCTATTTTTTTTTTTACATATTTTTTCTCCCTTCTATTGGACACAAGATATTTATACGGTGGAGTTTATTAGTTCAATGGATGAAACAACATATGATGGAGCCATATCCTGGAAGGTGTCACACTCTCGATTGAGGTATGTCATCAACCTTGATTACAGGAGAGGTGCAATTTATATTTCTTTGGAATTAAATTTTCCACAAACAAAAAATAAAATATTATTATTTCATGAATGAGATCTCATGATTGAGATATCAAACTAAAATTTAAATAAATAAAGAAGAATAATGATAAAACCCATAAAACCAAAACTTATAGACAATTAATTTCATTCTAATCTCATTATGTTTTCATTTCATTATAATTTATAATTTCATGTATTTTTATTATTTTATAAAATAATCAAAACCAAAAAATATCTTTTCTTTAAGAAAATAAAAAAAACAAAAAAAACAATTTAGGCGAATTAGAAAAAGTAAGTGAATCAAATGTGAAACTATTAAAGTGAGACAACCCTCATAAACTACTATTATGAAATAGGAAATAATTAGAAATTTTGTTTTTCCACACCCCGTGATAGGTGTTCTGTCAAAACTGGCATCATTTATAGGGTTTCGATCATTAGTTTTCTTGCTTTTTATTTTTCACAATTTGAAGATAGTTTTTTATTAATTTTAAAAAACTACCTTAAAAATATTATTTTTTCATGATGTATCAAAACATTTCATACCTTTATGCATATAATTATTACTAATAGGTGAAGAAATAAGAATAATAAATGGTTAATAATGATATAAAAGATAGGATTGAAAGGAGTGAAATAAATATATGGTTGGTACGAAACCAAATAAACCAAATAGATTATGATTAGCTCAACAAAATATAAACCTAAACCAAAGTATGAGGTCTTGGTATTCCCTAATAATTTTGAGGAGATCCAAAACGTTGAGGCCCAACTTGAGGAGTATCCATAGCCTGACTACCTGCCTCCATCCACTGAGATCCAACTTCAAGAGGCACTTACCACTAAAGAATAGATTCAACTAAACAAAGAAAGAGAGTTGATAATTACTTAAACTCTATTTCATTTTATTTTATTCAATCTTAATTAAGTATTAATTCCAACTATTTTTAGTTTTCATATTTGGACAATCCTTATTTTTCCATAGATGAATATGAAGAAACAAATCCTACACCTGTTGAGTAACACATGGAGATCTATGATTTTGATGAACATACATTAGAAAGCCCATGATAAGGTCTAAGTGACCTTGATTGATGAGAACATGATAGTGGTTTCTCATATTGAAAGGGGGAATTTTGGTTTTCATTATTATTATTTAAATTATATAAAATTAAAATTACATTCTAAAATTCCCATTGAAAATTCTATTCATGCATCCCACATTGAGAAAGCACTGGAAAAAAATATGTGGTTTCATAAGTAGAAACCAAGAAAGAGGAGGATATACACTTCATTCTACCCCACCATGAAAGTTATACCTAATTATAAAGGGTTTGGATTTGGTGTACTCTATCCATTGACTCATCACCAACAAAGAATAAGTGGAAATTGGGGAGAGCTACATATGGTGGTTTAAATTCAAGAAGTTCCACCCACCAAATGATTATGGATAACAATTAGTACTACCATTCTAGAGGCAGTAACAACCCAGAGACCTCTTGGGGGAATAAACCAAGATTTATATTGCTTTCAAGAAATTTAAATTTTATTCTTATAATTAGTTTAACATGACTTCCCACTCACTCTATCACTTTGAGATTTAATGGAACAGTCCTTGGGTTTTAATGATTTATTATCTTTTGTAGTTATATGATGGAAAAAGTCATCCCCCAAATATTTGAGGAATAGGACTAAATCTTCAAGAAAAAAGGGAGTCCACTTTTAATGTTTATCTCTTAAACCCACTACATTTTTGTCTAAAAACATGTTTGATCTTTAAACTAGAATTTTCATGAACACATTTGAATTTATACTTTACTTTACATATTTAGGAGACATGAGTTTCTTAAGAATCATGTGATGCCATGTTTTAGATTTCAATGATAATTAGATTGGATGAGTAAGGTGGAAAAATGAATGATTAGAGTGAACCATGGATATTGAAATGGTGACTCATGATTTTAGGGAATTAGTTTATTCATGTAAATGATGTTTTCCTAAAACAAATCACACTTTAAATTTATGAAATTTATGTGAATTGAATTTTTATTATTATTCATGCCATGAGTGATTGTCCCAAATCAAATATTCCATTCTTAAGAGGATTTATAAACTAAATATTTCCTATTGTATCTTGAGAATATTTCTTGAGTGATCTTGGGGCATGCCACATACTATAACTTTCATTGAAACTTTTCAAATATATGAATATTAAAAAAACAAATTTAAAATGATTGAGGAATTTTTTTTATAATCTCTTATCCTTAATACCAACTTATACATTTATCTTTGTTTATCTTATAGAGACCATGAATGAGCTTGTTAGAGATGAGCCATTTCTCAATACATTTTTTTATCCATTCCAACACTCATTTTAGTATTTTTATGATATTCTAAAATTTAATTGTGGGGGTGAAGGGAGTCACAGAGGAAGGAATGATTTTAATTGTAAGGGGAAAGTGTGGGGGTGTCATCTTGGGAATTTGAAAGGTTATTTTTTCATAAATTTTATTCTATTATTTTCCCCTCTTGAATTAGAAAAAATGAAAAAATGGGTTTTGAATTAGGGGAATCAAAAATTATCATTAACAGACTGATTATTTTGATAATATTTGGTTAAGTAATGGATATGAGGTTTATTCCAATCATTAAATTAAAAAAATGAAATAATAAAAGGAAAAAGTATAAGAATAATTAAATAGGGTGAAAAATCATTCATTATTATTTTATTGATCATGATCTTTACTTTAATCTTGGGAAGTGGGTGTTGACATAATTAGAAGGGCAGAATTTCATTAAGATTTTAATTATGATATCATGCTTTATACCTTAAGAGATAAACCTCCTCTTGGAGCCTTAATTTTTAACATTAATTCTTACCAACCTTAAGCATGAGAGTGAAGGTACTAAGGCACTCATCAAAATATGGTGGGTTGGGGATTAAAAATTTTTCATCATCAAGATGATGAGACTTGTTATCTCCAATGATCAAATCCTCAATACAGTCTAAGGATCTCGCATAAAATAAACTAAGCACAAAAACATAAACTGAAAACATACCTTTTTCAGATCTGAAGGCATGCTCAACATCTGTTTGTCATCAATGATTACTGCTTGAAGGATCCATAGCAGGATCCCTCTAGATCATCCACACATACTTCAAAAATATTCTGGAGTGCTGATCATTGAATTTCGAGTGCTAGCGCAGAGATCCTATGATTCCTTTGATGCCCTGAAAATCACTGTGATGCTCTACCTTCGATACTTGAAGGCCTTCTTGGATGGCCACTCGAAGAGAGACATTCTATCTCTAGAAAGTTGGAGGAGAGAGAGGCTCTAGCCAAAATTTCATGAATAGTCTTTAGCTTGAGCCTCTCTCCACTTATTTATAGTGGATGATGAAAATACCCAGATGGATTCCCAAGCCGCTATTTATTTAACAAACATTAAATAAATAATTATGTTGAACTAAACTACATCAATATTATTTATTATTTTATCACATACCTATAATATATATAAAATATATTATGTGATAAACTTGAGTCATTTATCTCAACTTGTTATTCCCTCTTAATATTAAATGAATCTTGAATTTTAAGATAATATTCATTAAATTAATATTATTACTCATAATTACTTAACTTGTAAATACATTTAATAAATAAATTCAATATCGATTATTTTTTATTGAATAATATGAATTTATTTATTTATTGATGATTGATAACTTGGACAACACTCATACCCCTTGGCTGGGCCCACCATGTCCAATATACCTATTCAACTGAATAGAGAGGATTCTTGAATACTCTATTGTGTGTGGCCCTCTAAGCCCTTATCTCGATAGCAGTGAATAAATTCCACAGACTAAGAGTGAAGTCTAGAAACCCATCAAGTCCACAAAAGTGAAAAGGATTTTCATATCAATGACAACCAATCTACAGAAACGTATTGTGTACTATAGTCTCTTTATATTTAGATAACTCATAAAGCAGGACACACACCTGTGCAATCACCATTTTCTTTCTTTATTATTTATTGATCTAAATATAATAATTTACCCTCTAATTCCTTGTCAAAGGTCTTATGAAGGTTCTACCATCCTGATCAACAATTCCTGAGATATATTACTTCCTCAGCCTAAAAGTGACAAATCCTTTATTGACCATTCAACAAATGTAATACCACTAATGAATCACCCAACACAATCTACCATGCCGTGATTTCAGTATCATGGTTTTTTACTTACATCAAAGTATGTGATAAAATGGTATAAACTGATAATGATCTCAATTCAAGAGACCAATACACATGTCCATAGATAAGAACAGCCAATGGCACCCAAAACATGTGGTGTTGCTATTGGTGGTTTTGTCCTCATGATCTCACTACTAGAGATCACCAAGTGAAAACTTCATGAGAAGAAGTCTCGATGTTTATGATTCCCTGGCACCTGATAGTAAAACATATATTATGTCCAGTCAGTAAGATGTATCTAGAACATGGGACCTTTGTTTAAGATTAATGTCATAGTATCACAAGGTTCTCATTATATCCTGAGATATTCTATAACTTTTTGATATGACAGTTATTCTATGTACATTAACATTATATAATGGACATAGAAATATCTAGACTAAAATGGTAAGAATACATCATGTATATCTAACTATAAACATGATATGGTAATCAAAAGTACTGCATAGTTGGATCTAGGGAATCCACTATTTCAAAACTCCCACTTTCATTAGAGAAAACTTGCTAACCATATTAATTAGTTATTCACATGATAAATATCATTTTTTTGCTAAGTAACTGCTCTAGTTTCTAGGTCTTCAACATTTCTACTGCATAACTATTCTACTATATGCAACCTCATCTCCTTGTGTAAAAATTTCCAAGAGATGGTAAACCCTGAGTGCATCCCTTTTTTCCATTTTCAAAACTTAACATCTTGGATAATACCAGTAAAAAAATTCATAATGATAAAACTTTACATGGTAAGTGAGATTTCAAGAATTGGAACAAATCGTTGCATTTAATAACTACTTCTTAGCTACCTCAGAAGTTGCAACATACTCGGTATTTATAGGTATGGATACCACTAGATTTTATGAGATTGTCTCACTCAACAACTTAGACTTACTATGATATCAGATCACATTGATCTAAGGAAGAATAATTTGTGTCCCCTCAAAACTAGTATCCTTTATTCTCCATGAACCAGGTATATATCTTTTGTACTTGCCAAATTACAATCAGATAGTTCTGACTTCTTACCTTGCAGTTCTCCTGGAAATAAATGGTATTTTCCTACCATAAAGTATATGTTGACAATATCATATCTTGTACATATCATGGAATATGTGATTGATCCATCATTGAAGCCTATGGAGCTCAATTCACCACTTAATATCCTACTATTATTTTTCATGTCCACTTAGAGAGATTTATGCCATGTGACACTAACAATAATTGTTCTCTTGAATTTTTTATATGAAATATTGACTAGGTCCAAGGAACCATTAAATCTACCTCAGTATATCCTGTTCCATAGAACTTAGGTTTTTACTTTAATTCAATCACTAGAGAATTTAATTACAACCTGGTCTTAACTAACTATAATACCAATATCTGTTTTCTATATGTTGCCGAACATATTTTACTTGGAAAACTATGGTGATCCCACTCACCTTTGGCAGACACATAGAAAAGATTCATTCCAAATGAATACTCTAATATCTTGTTGCTTATGTTAATCCTAAACTAGATTTTAGTAACTTGCATCCCTTATTGACATCCAATGGTATCTTCATCTCTTTCTGGTTGCATCATATAGACACATTCCACAAAAATTATTCTTGACCTCCAGTGGCTAATTAAATTATCTTAGAAATTATCTATGATAAGTAAAATTCTAATTGATTTAAGAATAACGACTTGGTATAACCAATCAAGCCTTATTGGAATCACATTGTACCACCCATTAATCATATCATTTGAATACACACCACAATATTTAATTTATAACCCCCTTTACACTTTGAATCATGGAATCCATTATTGAATTTTAATTGGCATTGTCAATCTTTGTTGAATTCCATATACTACTTACTTGTAGGAATTATTATTCTCACTGAATAATGTATCAATGACTATGGTGAATATAAAACTGTCACTATGGTTCTAACTTTCCTACGTAGTATGTGTGTCTGATACATTCCTCTTCCACATGCACTTATAGAACTTGTTCCTCTGACAACTACTTGTACATCTCTAGAATTGACTAAACCCAAGTCAATCTGGCTCCCACTATCTCAAAAGAGATGTTCGCCCTTAGATAGAAATGTAGTATATCACTTGACTACCACTTTTCTATCTTAGTTATTTATGTAATATCCTAAGAAACTGTTAGGATAATTACTTCGATGCATACTGTGTTTTTCTTGATACCAGTTTGTTTATATCCTAACAAACTTCTTTGCATCTAAACACATGTCTTATGACATAATATATTTCCATCATACTATTACTCGTATGATATCCATTTTTCATTATAGTTGTCATATGGTTATTGTAAAGACCCGTAAATTCCAAGGAAATTTTTTTTTTCTTAATTTTCTTTGGAATTTTACAAGAACGTAGTTTCTGACGGCGCCTGATTCCGAGGCCCGGTGTGCCCGAAATCAATTTCCGAAGTTTGGCCCGGGTACATTCAGTGAACGGACGAGCGGGTTTTTCTAAATTTTGAACCGGTGCTCGGAATCGAATTCTGAGGGCACCGATGGAATCGCAGCGCCGGTAATTACTTAGAAACACCTCTTCCGGAGTTGCGTTTGCTCAGGTGTGGTTTTTAATTTTCGGGCTTAAAGTAGCTTAAGCTGAGTTGTTGCGGATAAGGTGCTATCCAAAAATATCCTACCCTCTTGGTAGGATATTTGTGAGGTGGGACCCGCACGAGCCCCACTGTTTCTTTTTCGCTAAATAACGCACCCACGAAAACTCGTCATTATGAAAGTCAACTGACGCGTTTCCTTAATTTCTTAACGCACCAATTAATTGGGCGGTTTTCTTCATTGAATTAATTGGGCGGTTTATTTCGTTGAATTAATTCTACGAATTAATGGTTCGTTTCTTATCTTTTGAATTTCAAAAGCTTAGGTTAATAATAAAATAAGGGTTGAACTTATTTTATTTAGTTGTACTTGTGGCGTGGAGAGGATTTGGAGGAAAGCGTTCTTCTTCGGCGAAGAATGCGAAGAACGCGAAGAACGCGAAGAACGCCAGCCTTCGACGAAAGGCGACGAAGAACGCCGAACCTGCGGAGATCGACGACGCGAATCCTTATACCGTGACGCCAGCGGATCTCCCTTCGCGACGCTTCTTCCGCAACGATCCAACCCCGCGACAGACTTCGATCGACAACGACAAGGTAGGGGGTTGCGCTTCTTTTTTTTTCTTTTGGATTTCAACAACAACATGGATTTAATTATTATTAATTAAATCTGTTTGTTCTTGATCCTCGAAGATCGTCGACGTGACAATCAACTCTTTCTGCGACGACCTCGCATCCGACAGCGATGGCGAGGTAGGGTTTTTGTTTTTGGAAATACCCCTTTTTTATATTCCCATAAATGTTTCTTTAAAAAGTTAAAGAATCAGTTTCCTTTGAACAATTTTAATTTATTAAAATTGTTGTTTCATGTGTTGAATAATTTCTCTCGTTGTTTTTAACTAACGCGGAGGGTGCGGGCCAAACGAACACGGCCCGACAACCCTTCGCCGTTCTTCGTTGTTGTACAGATTCGGCGGGCGACGGCAAATTGTGACGCAAGGGCGTTTTGATGATTCCGTAGTGAAGAACGGAACCCGGGAGGAACAACGGCGCAGATGGGAAGGAAAACGGACCACCGGAGCGACTCCGGTGGCCCGCAGAAGCCAGCGGCGGCACGGGTTGCTGGCGCGGCGGCGCCGGCGGCTGGAGGCAGCGGCGCCCACCGACCCGCGGCCGTGCGGGTCCGGCGCGCGCGGGACGCGGCTGAAGCCACGTCCGGCTGTCCTGGGCGACACCCCGCGGGTGTCGCGGGGTTGTCACGCGGGGGCAGAGGCTCCCCCCCCCCCACCCCCGCGTCGCCCGGATGTCCTGGGCGACACCCCGCGGGTGTCGCGGAATTGTCACGCCGCGTCGCCCGGCTGTCCTGGGCGACACCCCGCGGGTGTCGCGGGGTTGTCACACCGCGTCGCCCGGCTGTCCTGGGCGACACCCCGCGGGTGTCGCGGGGTTGTCACGCGGCGTCGCCCGGCTGTCCTGGGCGACACCCCGCGGGTGTCGCGAGGTTGTCACACGGGGGGCGGCGGCTCCCCCCCGCGTCGCCCGGCTGACCTGGGCGACACCCCGTGGGTGTCGCGGGGTTGTCACGCCGCGTCGCCCGGCTGTCCTGGGCGACACCCCGCGGGGCGGCGGCTCCCCCCCCCCCCCCCCCCCCGCGTCGCTCGGTTCTCTAGGGCGACATCCCGCGGGTGCCGCGGGGGTGTCACACGGGGGTCGGGCCGGGTCGGCCCGGACCCGGACCCCCCGTCTTCGGACCATTTCCGATCTTTTGCCCGTAACTTGAGCTACGGGCCTCCGAACGACGTGCCGTCAGCGGCAACGCGATCCTTGGATCGAGAAGGTTGTTTCGGTATATTGCACTCAAGGTTTCAGATTACTTTGGGTTCAGCCGGGTTGGTTCGTACACGAAACCAACCGGGCCCTCGAAGCGGAAACGCTCATATCTTGAGCTCCGGACGTCTGATTGACGTGCCGTCGGCTTTGGTGGATTCCTCTAAGTGAGACGGATCTTTTGGCTTACTCCGCTCGAGGTTTGGATGCAGTTGGAGTATGGTCGGGTTGGTTTTAACTTAAAAACCAACCGGGCCCCCAGGACGAAAAAGGCTAATAACTCACAGACCGGGCGTCTGATTGACGCGTTGTCTGTTGCGTTGAGACCCCTATGACGAGGTGTTCCTTTGAGATACTTCCTTTCGGGGCTTTGTGATACTTGGAGTATCAACCAGTAGCTCATGGAGCGGACCCTCCCGGAGACGAGCGTGCGGAGTACGGAGACCGTGTAGCTGATTGAGACCCGACGACTGCTGATCGAACGACTCGGTGTGTTACAAAGGTGTGCTTGGTTGTAGCGGCACATGGGAGCGCTTGGTTGTAGCGGCAGACCCACGACAGAGGTGCGCTTGGTTGTAGCGGCACATGGGAGCGCTTGGTTGTAGCGGCAGACCCACGACAGAGGTGCGCTTGGTTGTAGCGGCACATGGGAGCGCTTGGTTGTAGCGGCAGACCCACGACAAAGGTGCGCTTGGTTGTAGCGGCACATGGGAGTGCTTGGTTGTAGCAGCTGGCCTGCGGTACTCGACAGGAGGAGCACCTCAGCAGTCTTAGGTTAGTGATCAGTACCTCGGAGTCGTGACAGGACCACTGTACACTCCAGAGACGGAGCTCTTCAGCTGTTACGGTTTCGATAATGAAAATCCTGGTTTGAGCTGAATCTTTGATCTTTGTGTTTACCTCATGAATGATATGGGTCGCTTGATAACTTAGGTATATGTATGGGCATATACCTGGGTAGTGGTTATCCGTTGATTTTATAATCCTTGTGTTTCCTCATGATTGAGATGGGTTACTTGATAACTTAGGTATATGTATGGGCATATACCTAAGTAGAGGTTATCTGTTGAGATCTTCTTTGTGGTTAACCTTGTTGGTTTTAGTGAGACCATGAGGGTCTCGGGGTCCCTACTGAGTATCGTTATACTCACCCCTGCACGGGCTATGCCCGCACCTCGTTGTGTTGGTTGCAGACGACAGGAAGTGCTGACGGGGGCCGAGTGTTCGAGGACGGGGCGGTACCCAGAGATGGACTACATGACGAGTCAGTACCCGGAGGTGGACTACACGACGAGTCAGTGTCCGGAGGTGGACTTCACGGCGAGACGACACTCGGAGCAGGTTGACGGGAGAGAGCGCTGTGGAGGCTATCTGTACCTACCCTTCAGGTAGGATTCGTGGTGGACGATCCTGGAGCTGCGCCATCTGTACCTACCCTTCAGGTAGGATCCGAGGAGGACGACCCAGGAGCTGCTTCCTTCCTCCAGCTGTTGTCTTTTTCTATTGTACTTTGTTCAGTTGTAGTTTTACTTTCTTTTGGGTTTGTATTCTGACCCATTTACTTTTATCACTTCTTTTTGTACTTAGTGTTTTACTTCCGTTTGTACTCTGTGGTGTTTTGTTACTTTTATAAAGGAAATGCCTTCCCAGTTATCGGGATTTACGCCTTTGGTGCTAGTCACCAGCCCCTGGCCTATGGAAGGCAGGCTTGGGATAGTCACGACACAGGCCCCAAGGACGGGTCATGACAAATTGGTATCAGAGCGGTTCGGTTCTACCGCAGAACTTATAACTCTGATGTTTCTTTCTATGAAGCAATAGTGTTAAGAGCACCGAGTGTGGTTTTAAGTTCAGGGAATCCAGTGTTGGTGCGGGCGGCCGACGTATCCATACACCAGGACCCTGACAACTGATTTCCAACTTTGTGCACGAAAACACTAATTGCGTGTGTGTTTCCAGAAGTTTTTAAATATCAGCTCAAACCAGGTTAGCTCACCAGGTATAATCGTTTGACCGTGTCACGTTGTTTCTTTCAGGATGCCTTTTCACGAACGACCAGCTAGAGCCCAGAGGGATGTGCGTACTGACAGCCTACCGAGCGACGAGGCTTCAGTACAGGGCCCTCTTGCAGTTGAGGCACCAGCGGAGGCACCAGCGGTACTACCATACGTTGGGCCACCGATGCCGCCAGCCCCAGTAGTAGGCGATGCACGCCACTTGAGTGCACTGCACGAGTTCCAGCGCCAGAGGCCACCCAGGTTCCGGGGAGAGACGGACCCGCAGGCGGCTGAGGATTGGCTGGAGGCTGTGGTGAGAGTCTTCAGGCTAGTAGGGACGCCGACAGACTTCATGGTGATCTTTGCTGCCAGCCTTCTTCAGGCAGCAGCAGGCAGGTGGTGGAGCCACTTGTTTCAGTTTTGCGACGGGATGACCTTCGCATGGGAAGACTTCGAGACCTTCTTCAGGGTGGAGTTTGTGCCAGTAGATCTACACCCCAAGCGTGTACAGGAGCTTCTGCCTTTGCCGAAGGGTTTTCGATCAGTAGCCGAGTCGTCTATGGGCAGTAGATAGATGATGTAGAGGTCCAGGAGGACCAGACCAGCAGTTGGACAATCTCGGGTTTTAAGACCGGTGGTGCGGGGCACCTGGGGTGGGGTTAGAGCCAGGCATGCAAGGAGCAGGAAGTGTTATGAATGCGGCGGAAAGGGTCACCTGGCACGTGACTGTCCGACTCCTCGTGCAGTTGATCCGCAGGCTTTGGGGGAGCCACCGAGGCAGAAGCAGCGGCGGGTGCTTGAGCAACAGCCGAGCAGTGGACAAGGCAGTAGAGCTCTGGGAGCAGGTGGACAGGAGCGGAACTAGTGGATACGTCCCTTGTACTCTAGTTCCATTTTTGCTGTTGTATTCATGTCTTTGTACTATGAGCTGCAACAATAAAAAAAAAGACACTTATCTTTGCGATGTTTGCTTTCCTGTCTTTTTTTGATTGGTTGATACTGAGTGGTCATAGTTAAGACTGTTGACTTGACCCTCACTTTCGAGATTCCTACTGGAGGAGACCCAGTGACCTCACACTGATGCCGACAGTGTGACTCGACCCTTGGAGGCGAGAGTGACAGTTGGATCTCTTAGTAGTTATGTCGAGGCCTTACGACATCATCCATGGAATGAATGCATCCTTCATGTCAGGATTGACTGTATTAGGCAATGTGCGTGGTTCATCCAGAGGGGGGATGAGACCAGGTTTCTCTTTTCGTCAAAGGAGAAATTTTAGCAGCTCTTCCAGATCGTATGCAAAGGAGGTGCAGTTCATCCAGGAGCGGATGAAGACTGCACAGTGCAGTAAGAAATAGGAAACCAGTGCCAGTCTTAGAGACTTGGGCGTGTTAAATGTTTCAAGAAGAGGAAGCTTAAGGGAGAGATGAGTCTACGAAGCAGCAGACGTGGAGGCAGATCTAGGAGAGTATCATGAGGTGGTGTACATCCTAACATGGTACAACCACCCGCCTTAGTTATTCCCGCCTGGCTCAGGGAGCTGGAGGGTGGAGGAAGAGTGTGGCTGCATGCGGTCAAGGAGTGTGACCCAATGGCTCTAGAAATGATTCAAGGGACAGTCTGTGTCCACTACTAGCTGCTGTAGTAATGGACGTCGATTTGAATCATTCCTTGCTTTCAAAAATCTTGTTCCAGACCTAGAGTTTCTGGTAAGCTGTGGACTTGACCCTCACGTCTGGAGATACCTTGGGAGGAGACTCGATACTCACACTTACGCCGATGGTGTGGTCAGACCCTCGAGGCGAGAGTTTCGGTTGGAATCTCTTGGTGGCAGCATCGAGGCCTTACGACGTTGGTTTGAGTATGGACTGGGCAATCACAGTTCATACAAAAATTGACGGTATTAGGCAAAAAGGTTGTAGTTTAACTACGACATCGGGATGGGTTTTCCTTGGTCGGCGAAAAAGGAAACCCCAGGCAGCGAAGGGTAACTCTTGCACAGGAGGGTGTGACCGATCACTTTTGAGTCGGTCAACCTTACCCTCGTAGCAACAATCGTTTTGAGTTTCAGTTCTAACAGAAAATTGAGACCTCTGGAGTTCGAGGATGACGACCACGTCTTCTTACGGGTCTCACCTCGACGAGGTTTACGGAGATGTGGCCAGGGAGGCAAGTTATCTCCGAGGTTCAACGGACCTTTCTAGGTCCTCAGCTGGGTAGGCGAGGTGGTTTACCGCTCGGTCCATCCACTTCAGTTGCACTAGGTGCACAACGTTTTCCACATATCCCAACCGAGGAGATATGTGCTCGACCCTCCACATATCATCGACCATGAGGAGCTGGACGGTGGCGATGAGGTGACTTCTACGGAGGTTCCTATGGGGATCGAGGATCGACAGGAGTGGATCCTAGGAGGACGGTCGATTCCTCTTGTGCACTTTCTTTGGCAGCACGGGAACCTCTAGGTGAGCACATGGGAGCGGAAGGCTCAGATGCGTGCTCAGTACCGCCTTTGTTTCCCTAAGTTTGTGGTGAAGCTTTACGGGGACGTAAATCCCAGTGGTGGGAGTAATGTAAAGACCCGTAAATTCCAAGGAATTTTTTTTTCTTAATTTTCTTTAGAATTTTACAAGAACGCGGTTTCTGACGGCGCCTGATTCCGAGGCCCGGTGTGCCCGAAATCAATTTCCGAAGTTTGGCTCGGGTACATTCAGTGAACGGACGAGCGGGTTTTTCTAACTTTTGAACCGGTGCTCGGAATCGAATTCGGAGGGCACCGATGGAATCGCAGCGCCGGTAATTGCTTAGAAACACCTCTTCCGGAGTTGCGTTTGCTCGGGTGTGGTTTTTAATTTTCGGGCTTAAAGTTAAGAAATAAAATAATTGTGCGACAAACTTTATTTTATTTCACTTAAGTCGCTTGGAAGCCACTTGAAGCCACTTAAAGCAGCTTAAGCTGAGTTGTTGGGGATAGGGTGCTATCCAAAAATATTCTACCCTCTTAGTAGGATATTTGTGAGGTGGGACCCGCACGAGCCCCACCGTTTCTTTTCCGCTAAATAACGCACCCGCGAAAACCCGTCATTATGAAAGTCAACTGACGCATTTTCTTAATTTCTTAACACACCAATTAATTGGGCGGTTTTCTTCGTTGAATTAATTGGGCGGTTTATTTCGTTGAATTAATTCTACGAATTAATGGTTCGTTTCTTATCTTTTGAATTTCAAAAGCTTAGGTCAATAATAAAATAAGGGTTGAACTTATTTTATTTAGTTGGACTTGTGGCGTGGAGAGGATTTGGAGGAAAGCGTTCTTCTTCGGTGAAGAATGCGAAGAACGCGAAGAACGCGAAGAACGCCGGCCTTCGACGAAAGACGATGAAGAACGCCGAACCTGCGGAGATCGACGATGTGAAGCCTTATACCGTGACGCCAGCGGATCTCCCTTCACGACGCTTCTTCCGTGACGATCCAACCCCGCGACAGCCTTCGATCGACAACGACAAGGTAGGGGTTGCGCTTCTTTTTTTTCTTTTGGATTTCAACAACAACATGGATTTAATTATTATTAATTAAATCCGTTTGTTCTTGATCCTCGGAGATCGTCGACGTGACGATCAACTCTTTCCGCGACGACCTCGCATCCGACAGCGACAGCGAGGTAGGGTTTTTGTTTTTGGAAATACCCTGTTTTTATATTCCCGTAAATGTTTCTTTAAAAAGTTAAAGAACCGGTTTCCTTTGAACAATTTTAATTTATTAAAATTGTTGTTTCATGTGTTGAATAATTTCTCCCGTTGTTTTTAACTAACGCGGAGGGTGCGGGCCAAACGAACACGGCCCGACAACCCTCCACTGTTCTTCGTTGTTGTGCAGATTCGACGGGCGACGGCAAATCGTGACGCAAGGGCGTTTTGATGATTCCGCAGTGAAGAACGGAACCCGGGAGGAACAACGGCGCAGACGGGAAGGAAAACGGACCACCGGAGCGACTCCGGTGGCCCGCGGAAGTTGGCGGCGGCGCCCGCCGACCCGCGGCCACGCGGGTCCGGCTGTCCTGGGCGACACTCCGCGGGTGTCACGGGGTTGTTCTCCAGGGCGACACCCCACGGGTGCCGCGGGGGTGTCACGCGGGGGTCGGGCCGGGTCGGCCCGGACCCGGACCCCCCGTCTTCGGACCATTTCTGATCTTTTGCCCGTAACTTGAGCTATGGGCCTCCGAATGACGCGCCGTCAGCGGAAACGCGATCCTTGGATCGAGAAGGTCATTTCGGTATATCGCACTCAAGGTTTCGGATTACTTTGGGTTCGGTCGGGTTGGTTCGTACACGAAACCAACCGGGCCCTCGGAGCGGAAACGCTCATATCTTGAGCTCCGGACGTCCGATTGACGTGTCGTTGGCTTTGATGGATTCCTATAAGTGAGAAGGATCTTTTGGTTTACTCCGCTCGAGGTTTGGACGCAGTTGGAGTACGATCGGGTTGGTTTTAACTTAAAAACCAACCGGGCCCCCGGGACGAAAAAGGCTAATAACTCACAGACCGGGCGTCCGATTGACGCGCCGTCTGTTGCGTTGAGACCCCTATGAAGAGGTGGTCCTTTGAGATACTTCCTTGTGGGACTTTGTGATACTTGGAGTATCGACCAGTAACTCGTAGAGCGGACCCTCCCGGAGACGAGCGTGCAGAGTACGGAGACCGTGTAGCTGACTGAGACCCGACGACTGCTGATCGAACGACTCGGTGTGTTACAGAGCTGCGCTTGGTTGTAGCAGCACATGGGAGTGCTTGGTTGTAGCGGAAGACCCACGACAGAGGTGCGCTTGGTTGTAGCGGCACATGGGAGCGCTTGGTTGTAGCGACAGACCCACGACAGAGGTGCGCTTGGTTGTAGCGGCACGTGGGAGCGCTTGGTTGTAGCGGCAGACCCACGACAAAGGTGCGCTTGGTTGTAGCGGCACATGGAAGCGCTTGGTTGTAGTAGCTGGTCTGCGGTACTCGACAGGAGGAGCACCTCAGCAGTCTTAGGTTAGTGAGTAGTACCTCGGAGTTGTGACAGGACCACTGTACACTCCAGAGACGGAGCTCTTCAGCGGTTACGGTTTCGATAATGAAAATCCTGGTTTGAGCTGAATCTTTGATCTTTGTGTTTACCTCATGAATGAGATGGGTCGCTTGATAACTTAGGTATATGTATGGGCATATACCTGGGTAGTGGTTATCCGTTGATTTCATAATCCTTGTGTTTCCTCGTGATTGAGATGGGTTACTTGATAACTTAGGTATATGTATGGGCATATACCTAAGTAGAGGTTATCTGTTGAGATCTTCTTTGTGGTTAACCTTTTTGGTTTTAGTGAGACCATGAGGGTCTCGGGGTCCCTACTGAGTATCGTTATACTCACCCCTGCACGGGCTATGCCCGCACCTCGTTGTGTTGGTTGCAGACGACAGGCAGTGCTGACGGAGGCCGAGTGTTCGAGGACGGGGCGGTACCCGGAGGTGGACTACACGACGAGTCAGTACCTGGAGGTGGACTACACGACGAGTCAGTGTCCGGAGGTGGACTTCACGGCGAGACGACACTTTGAGGAGGTTGACGGGCGAGAGCGCTGTGGAGGCTATCTGTACCTACCCTTCAGGTAGGATTCGTGGTGGACGATCCAGGAGTTGCGCCATCTGTACCTACCCTTCAGGTAGGATCTGAGGAGGACGACCCAGGAGCTGCTTCCTTCCTCCAGCTGTTGTCTTTTTCTATTGTACTTTGTTCAGTTGTAGTTGTACTTTCTTTTGGGTTTGTATTCTGGCCCATTTACTTTCAGCACTTCTTTTTGTACTTAGTGTTTTACTTCCGCTTGTACTCTGTGGTGTTTTGTTACTTTTATAAAGGCAATTCCCTCCCAGTTATCGGGATTTACGCCTTTGGTGCTAGTCGCCAGCCCCTGGCCTATGGAAGGCGGACTTGGGGTAGTCACGACACGGGCCCCGAGGACGGGTCGTGACAGTTTTGGGATATTGGCGTCATTTTCAAAGAACGTCATGAAAAATAATGAAAGTTTCTACAAATGGAAACATTGATACAACTTACATCATAACTATGATGTATAAAATGTGCATTTTGGAATTACTCCACACTACATTTTTTTTATCAATGTTAACATGTAAGACTTATCATTAATCCTCCATCAACGTCGTGATGTAGATGAGGTAATGTGCATTTAGGAATTACTCTATGCTACATTATCATGATCGATGAATTCTTGGTCAAGATATTCTTCAGCATGCCACCCCGAAGAAAATCATATCTTATGACCATGAATATACTTCACTTCAGCATTCCTTAAATCACTGAGAAACCATATGAAGTATATTTACCACTAGATAACACTTGGAATAGTTCACACTCTTTTACTAAACTAATTCTGAATTATTTGTGGCATACCTTTATTTCTCAAGGTTTCTTTATCCAAACTAAATATGTCAATAATACCAAAGGTGTTTAGCTTTACCGAGCCTAAATACCAAGCTAGGTAAATCCATGATGTGCACATTTAGTTTCACTTGTCAAATAATTATCTTTCTATAATCAGGTAAAATTATTACATTAATATATTCATCACATATTACCTATGACTCAAGTATCACTAAACTATTTATTGAGTATGGAACACTAGAAACAATATTCATTCTGGAACCTGGACTAATGTCTCTTAGTGTCCAATGGACACACAAGATAAATTTTTTGGTTATACTCAATAATATTTTGACTTAAATTATTAACTTAGAAATTATAAGTTATGTGTTTCTCACCGCTGACTTATAAATCACCATTTCACAGCTCACTACTACAAATATGTCTTTTATCAGTGCTAGAAAATGGCATTAACAGCGCTAAAAAAGCGTTGTTAATATAGGTGAAGATAAAGGGGAGGTCCCTTTTATCAATGCTCAGAAAAGAACTGATAAAGGGGTCTTTTATCAGTGCTAAAAAAAGCGCTGATAAAAGGGGTCCTTTATCAGCGCTTTTTTTAGCGCTGATAAACGACCTCTTTATCAGCACTTTTCTGAGCGCTGATAAAAGTCAAAAAAATAAAAATAAAAATACAATATATATATATAATTTGGGGGGAGCTTTTAACAGCGCTTGACCCCCTTTATTAGTGCTAGGTGGACCACTCCAGTGCGCTGCCCTTGCCCGTGCGTCCATCACATGCCCCCCGCGCGCACCTTCTTGCTTCCACCAGAACTCGAACCCGCGACCTCCACTATGCCATTTCGTTTTTTTTTTCTATTTAATGATATATCTATTTATTTATATATATATAGTTATATTTATTCATATATTAATATAGATTCATGTTAATATAAATATATTTAGTTATATTAATACATATATATTTATTCATATATTAATATTAATATATATTTATTCATATATATATAGTTATATTTATTCGTATAATAATATAGATTCATATTAATATAAATATATTTAGTTATATTAATACATATATATTTATTCATATATTAGTATATATATATTTATTCGTATATTAATTTATATTTATATTTATTTATATATATATTTTTAGTTATAATTTTTATTTATACATTTATAAGATTAGTTTTAAATACATTTATAAAATATGTTTTTTATGTGTGTTTATAAATAAATAAATAAATACATACATACATATATAAAACATGCACAAAGACACACACAGACACACACACACACACATATATATTTACGAATAAATACATATATATGTGATTTGAAAATCCATAGAATGTTAAAACGATCATAACTAATAATCCAGAAGCTCGTTTCAACTCCAAAAATAGTCAAATCAAAGAAAATGAAACAATCTTCAATATGATATGTGGTACAGGCCTAACAGACATCCGGATCATATGTTCTTCCTGTTTGAATGTTAACAAATCGGGGTATCCCAACTAAAAACTCGGTTTTAGAGGACTTTTGGGAATTTTTTGGCCTCAAAAAATGTGATCAAGGATTTTCCTCAATCACTAGCATGTAGAGCTCATCGTAGGCTTCAATTTGATATGTTGTAGAGCTCAAACGGACACCCGGATCAAAATTTATGGTCGTTTGAAATTTGAGTTACATTTTCAACTTATTTTAGATCTTTTATTATTTTTTTGATTTTTTGTGTCTTCAAATTGTTATTAAATGATTTTTAATTGATGATAATTAGCAAATTATTAATTAATTATATTTTTTAAAATATTTTAAAGACATTTTCACTAAATTTCTTATATATTAAAATCTAATAGTCTATTTATACTTATCTAAAACATATTTAAAAAATATATATTATATTTATATCAATATAAATATACTTATATAACAATATATTATTTTTCCTGAATATTTTTTTGAAACATAAAATTTATCAGCGCTAGGAAAAAGCACTGATAAAGCCCTTCTTTATCAGCGCTACTAAAAAAGCACTGATAAAGGGGTCCCCTTTAACAGCGCTAAAAAAAGCGCTGATAAAGGAGGGCATTTATCAGCGCTAAAAAAAGCACTGATAAAGGGTCACCTTTAACGGCACTTTTTTTAGCACTGTTAAATCCCCCCCTTTATCAGCGCTTTTTTTAGTGCTGATAAAGGGCCCCTTTATCAGCGTTTTTTTTAGCGCTGATAAAAGGGTAGCGCTTCCCTTGCCTGTTTTTGTAGTAGTAGCTTCTTGGAGAATACACATTACTTATTGTAATGTTTCTATTAGTTACTTGGTTATAGTATTTCAATACATATATGTGAAAGGAATATTGTATTTAATACCCAAGAAGTATGTTAGAAACATTAATTGATGAATATACACTGAAAAAGAAGCGGGAACTTGCTTCTTTAATTCAGTTCATTGCGATTAACTTCCATAAATTAATTTCATTGTATGCAATGAAAATAACCTCCTGTTTAATAACCAACCTCTTTTCATTAAAAAAACATTGTGAATATTCCTTTGGCATTACACTTGTCTTTAGAATTTTCATCTTTCCTTTCAATTTCTTCCCCACAAGAACTAAAGATTAACCTGTCTTTAATATTCTTATTTTTTAGCGAACATCGCCTAAAAGGAAATGATGTATTTACTCCATACTGTTCATTTTTTAATCTTAAAAGAAACTGGAGTAATTGAGTGAAAATATATAAGAGTGGTTTGCCTTGAAAGATCTTGATTTTTCTTTCATATTTACAAAAAGTTAGTGTAATTATCACTCATTCATATTTCACTTCACTTTCTCCTTGTAAAGTTCTTGGAGATGAGACTACTTGTTATATCATTCATGTCCTGATGTAGTGACCGCAACAAACATCCGATGTTGATGATAACATTATGACATAACCATCATATGCCACATACATGAGTCTCTTGTAATCATTTTTAAACACCATCACTTCCTGAAGTGTCTTAACAGGTATAGAGACATCAGCACCTTGAATTTCAGATATAATAGTATTGTGCGCAAGCACGTGTACTACACTTGGAAATTCATGTTAGATAGGTCATTGACTTTGTCCAATTATCGCAGTCTATATTGTTGTATTTCGTTCCATTTTCTAAAAAAATAAAACTAGCATATTAGTACTTTTCTCTTGATTACCTAATTAGACATTATTGATTAATTAATTAAATCATTAAATGTCTCTCACTATTTTATCGAATTCAAGGAACCCTCTGTACTAGAATCAGAATACTCTGTTGCTTGAGTATTCTAGTGGCAATGATCCTTAAACCTCCCCTCATAGTCTACAAACTTTGGTTATGCCACTACACAGAGGGTTCAAGGAAGGTGTTTGGTAGGCCAACCGCATTAACTTACAATTCCTTAATCTGTTGAGTGATGTCCCAACTTCAAAAATCATGACTTAATTTACTCAACTCTTGCCTTTAAAATGATAGAAAGTTATCTTTGGCTAATACTTACTACCAATTTAGTTAAGTCAACTCACCACTCTCATAAGAACTCCTTGGAAGTAAGAGGCACCATCAGCTTTGCAATGACGAAAGGCGACAATGACTTAATATTTCATTGAGGGTTTTTATGTTTTTCTATCGACGAATGTAATACATTTCTATTAATCCTTTTCATCTATGGCGTCGTGCTCACAATTGAACATTAATAGAAAAACATATATCGCTTCTTTATGAATTTTATTATTTATTATCTTATATATCTTCCAACTCTTATAAGATGCCTAAAATAATAAATAAATGCATAAAAGAAATCTACTACCCGACTGGTATTGAGCTTCTAAAACGACCAAGGGGCATCATACCAGAGTTGTTGCTTGACTCTTGATGCATCTCACCCCATCCAGTGAGTCCACTATTCCTATGGCGTATCGTCTTGTCTTGGCGGGGTCCTCGTCGTGTTTGGAGTATAGCCTTGTCTTGACGAGGTCCACTTCATGCATCGTCTTCGTCAAGGCGTACCGCCACATCTTGGCGGGAACCACATCATACACTCTCTTCGTCCAACGTACAAATATACTCGCGCACGGGAGAGGAGACTTAGGGGTGTAATATACATCAGATAAAATTGGGCACATAGGCCATTATACATATTGACCGAAAATAAATGACAATGCGCAAACTGTATTAATTAATTACAATCATCTCACATAGTTAAATAATTATTTAAATAAATAAACGGAGACTTAAACAAGTCGGTGCTTAAGACCAGTAAGCAAGTAAAACTAAAGCACGATAAAGTTTAAATATGAGAGTATTTAATTAATTTAAATGAATTAATTCAATTCAAATAATTTAATTATCTTTGATCCCTTAATTAATTTAATTTTAAACCAAAAATTAAATTAAATTAAATTAATTGATTAATTTAAAACTAAAAATTAAATTAATTATCCTTGGGTATTAAAATTATTATAATAAACCATAATTAATTATATTAATTTAATTAACCCGGGCTTCGGAAAAAACAATGCAGGCTCAAAGTGGATCGTGTCGTTCCTACTCAAACCCATTTTGAACTGACCGAACCCGTGCAAGAAAAATTTGGGCCAAACAGGTTTGACGAGACCCGTTCCCGTTCTAAGTTGGAAATACCCGCCCGAGCCACTTCCTAATCGTTCCGGGTCCACCAGGTCTGGTAAGTGGCTATCGTGATACGCAGAAAGGAGGCGACGGATCTTGAGCCGATAGGGATCGGCGCCGCCGGAACTGAGCGGCGTGAGTCAGGACGGCGGGAGGCCGGGGCTGGCCTGCGTCTGAGAGAAGGCGGTCTGGCGGAGGTTGGTCGTGGGTTTGTTGTAGCCAGAGGGAGGCGGATCTGTCATGTGGAGCACAACGTGACGGCGAGTCCTGGAGGCAGGGCGAGAACTCCCGCGGCGGCGGTTTTGGGTTCCCACGATGGTGGCCAGGTGGACATCGGAGGGAGAGCTGGCGGCAAGGTCCTTCGGCGTCGGCGATCAGCACAGGAGACGATCTAGGAGGGCACGCCGGTGGGCATCCGGTGAGCTAGATGCGGCGAAGACCGGGGCAACGACTCTGGTAGAAAGGGGCCACGACGAAGGGCAGCTAGGCGGGTTCCTTCCGGTCGGTGTGTTGTGGGATGGAGAAGCCGCCGACGCCGCTCGGGGAAGGGGACCATGTCGTGGGGGCCACCCGGGGCCAGAGGGAGAAGACCCAAAATTAGTTCTTCCAACCTTTAAAATTTTAATATATATATTTTAAATTTCAAAACACCTAAAACAAAAAACATTTGACCCCAATTTGTTTTTTTTTTCTTCTCCCGGAACGGAAACCAGTCTAAACTGGGCTGGATTATTGGGATTTGCTGGAAACAACAAAACACTAACATATTTTATTTGTTCACAATTTTAATACTCAAAATCAAACCATGCACGATTCATAATTTTTTTTTTCCAGATGAACATAACTTGGTAATTCGAGCTCGGGTCGAAGTGTGATCATATCCGTTGGGATCGAAATCAACCCCTCTACTTAAATTTATATAAAATTTGATTTTCTTGGCTCGGATAATTTATGTGATCCCATTGATACCAATTTAAGGTAATGAGAAACTCTGTGGAAGCCGGTGGGATGGGGATTAAAAAAATTTCATCGTCGGGGCGATGAGACTTGTTGTCTCCGACGATCCGAGCCCCGGTACGGTCTGAGGATCTCGTGTAAAATAAACCAAGGACACAAACGTAAACTGAAACATACCTTTTTCAAATATGAAGGTGTGCTCGACATCTGCTTGTTGTTTGTGATTGCTACTTGAAGGATCCATAGTAAGATCCCTCTAGATCATTCACACGTGCTTCAAAAATCCGTTGAAGCGCCAATCATCAAATTCCAAGTGCTAGCGTGGAAATTCGACGATGTCTTTGACACCCCAACAATCACCGCAATCCTCTATCTTCGATACGTGAAGGCCTTCTTGGATCGTCACTCAAAGAGAGATACTCTCTCTCTAGAAAGTGGGAGGAGAGAGTGGCTCTGGCCAAAATGCCCTGAATAGTCCTCAGCTTGAGCCTCTCTCCACTTATTTATAGTGGACGATGAAAATACTCGGATGAGTTCCCCGACCCCAATTTATTTAACATCCACTAAATAAATAATTATTAATAACTAAACTACGTCAATATTATTTACTATTTTGTCACATACTTGTAATATATATATAATATATTACGCGATAAACCCGAGTCATTTAACTCAACTCTTTATTCACGCATAATATTAAACGAACCTTAATATTAAAATAATATTCGTTCGATTAATATTATTCATCGTATTTACTTAACTTGTAAATATATTTAATAAATAAATTCAATACTAATTATTCTTTACTTTAATAATATAAATTTATTTATTTATCGATGATCAATAATTTGGACAACACTCGAACCTCATGGTGGGGTCCACCATTCCCAATATACCTATTCAATTGAATATGGCGAATTCCTAAATACACTATTGTGTGTGACCCTCTAGGCCCTTATCTTGATAACAATGAATAAAATCCACAGACCAAGAACGGAGTCTAACAACCCATCAAAACCCTTAAAGAGAAAGATTTTCATAGCAACGACAACCAACCTATGGACATGTATTGTGTACTATAGTCTCATCGTCTTTAGATATCTCATAAAGCATGACGCACGCCCGTGTTATCGCCCTTTTATTGATTTATTATTTTTTGATCTAACTGGACAGATTTACCCTTAACTTCCTTGACCAAGGTCTTATGAAGGTACTACCATTCTAATTAACAAGGCCCAACATGTGACTTATTCAACCCGGGAGCAACAAATTTTTTATTGACCATTCAACCAATGTCATACCACCAATAACGCACCCAACACAGACTACCTCACCACGATTTCATTATCATGGTTTTTTCTTTGCATCAAAGTACGTGATTAAATGACATACACTGGTAATGATCTCAAGTTAGGAGACCAATACACATGTCTATAGATAGGAACAACCAATGACACTCAAAACATGTGGTGTTCCTATTGGCGGGTATGTCCTCATGATCTCTTTACTATAGATCACAAAGTGCAAACCTCATGAGAAGAAGTCTCAATGCTTATGATCCCCTAACACCTAATATTCAAACATCTACTGTGTCCAGTCAGTAAGATGTATCTAGACCATAAGACCTTTGTTTAAGATTAATGT
Source organism: Viscum album (assembly GCA_963277665.1). Classification (NCBI taxonomy): domain Eukaryota; kingdom Viridiplantae; phylum Streptophyta; class Magnoliopsida; order Santalales; family Viscaceae; genus Viscum; species Viscum album. Next base: position 940,649,763 of record OY728150.1, read on the forward strand.
CATAGTATCTCTAGGTTCTCATTATAGCCTGAGATCTGCTATAACCTTTTTATATGAAAATTAATCTATGGAAATTACCATTAAATAGTGGATGTAGAAATATCTACACTAAAATGGTAAGAATACATCATGCATATCTAACTGTATACATGATATGGTAATCAAAAGTACTGCATAGTTGAGTATAGGGAACCCACTATTTCAACAAAGAGTCATATGAACCTTGATTGAAAGTCCTCATGATTTTATGTTACTTTTTCCTTTACAATGTAGAGAAAGTAGTCCCTTTGCAAGCCTATAGATAAGGAGCATGTTCTCATGATATGAGCACAAATCTATTTGAATTATATCATGAGTGATGAGAGAAAAGATTCAAAGTGAGATAAATCATGATTTGACATGTTTAATAATAATAAATTGAAGAAATTGAATGGATGAAAGGATAATTTCCATCAATTTCAAATGAGAGAAATTAAAATACATGGATTTATTATTTCTTTGAAAATTGTGTAATTTAATTGATATTTTATGTGGAAGTTGAAAATTTTGGTTTACCATTGATAATTTTTCAATTCTATTGCTTTTAATTTTAAATATTGGTAACATTGGTGACATCTTAAATTCAATGTTGAGATTTTATGCTTGAGGACAATCATAGTTTAAGTGTGGGGATATTTTACATGATCATTTTTCATGAATAATTTTACACAATTTATTATATTATTTTAATGGCTTTTAATGAATATGTCTATATAATTCATTATTTTATTAAAAATGTTGGAATTTACAATTAAGGAACGAAGAGGTATTAAAATGGATAAAAATTAGGACTTTAAATATTTTATTTCACTTATGAATATTCTATTAAAATTTTATAATCATTTTATAACGATTTTCAAGTTAAAAAAATGAACCAGCCTAAGGCTAGCCCACAACCAGTGGGACACACACCACATAGCGAGCCCTACTTTGCCGACCAACCATGAAACCCACCAGGAGGGCCTTCCCGAGTGGCTAAGGTGCATGGGTTACAGGGAGGAACCCATGAAGAGTATAGGTTGGTCGAACCCTGTGTTCACCAGTGCATGGTGGTCAAGCCCACACGATAATGGGAGGAATGCTTCATCGACACGAGGAGGGGCACGACGGTGGTAGAGGCCCTCCAACCCCTTTTAGACTTCACTGTCGTGTTAATGCTACAAGTTAATTAATAAACTAGCAAATCGACCAACATCATTTTCGAAGTGGGATAGATTTATGTGGACATTGTCCATCCACTAACCAAAATGGAGCCCTACCGACTGAATCCATTCTCCCCATGCTCAGATAAACCCCTCTTCTATCTCCACCACTCAACACCACCGCTCACCACCATCACTGCTAATGCAACACACCATAACCACCATGGGAGCTTGATCTTGAGGCTGACCACTACTATCGAGTATTGGGGTTACCATCGAACACCGATGGGACCACAATCAATCACCATAGACCTCCTTTTGAATAAATATAAAGCTATGCATGATAATCAAGATAGATCTAGCCACTATGAAGGAAAAATCATTTTGATGAGGTTCCCTTTACCACTATCACTGTCTTCCAAGAACCAATGGATGAATTCCACATTCCACGCCACCATGAAATACAAACATGTAAAGAGAAGGTTGAATCTTCCGTGCTGGTCCATGCTACAAAATGAAAACACCCTTTATCTATGGTAGAGTTTCTTAAAAAATATTTATTCTCATAGAATATTTGAATATATTCATATTCAAACTTTTAAATGAAAATACCAAAGATTTTGAAAATGAAGACAAGAGGTTTACACCTCTATAAATAGAAGGGGATCACCCAATACTAAAGAGAGCTTGACTTCCATAGGAGAGGCTGAGAACTATTGCTGATTTCATTTTTTTCCATAGTTTTAATTATTGTTTTCTTTTACTTTTATTTTATTATGCTTCTATAATTTAATTTACTTTATAATATAACCCATGAAATCCTATTTGAATGTGATCCATCCTTATTGTTTTTATTCTTCTTCCCATTTTTCTTATTTTTCTCCTCCTTATTTTCCCTCCTTTGTCCACTATTTTCCTCTTTGTTTTTTATATGTTATCTTCTTATTCTCTCTTATATTTTTATTTTATTCTCTCTCTATTATTCTTTTTATTTTATTTTATTCTATACTCTCTTTCTTCCACCATTGTGATCTATTACTTCTGATAATGGGAGGCTAACTCGAGGCTTTTCCTTGGGTGAGGTTATGTTTTCTTGAATCACGTTCTTCAATTTTTAATGTTTTATTTTATGTTTGTGGTAGAGACATGCATGGGTGTGTTGATTATACACCATGAAAATAAACTCGAGTCTACTTCTATTTTTTTACATATTTTACCTAATAATATATTCATATGGTGGAGTTGAGACGTTCAATGGATTGAATAGAATATGATGGAGCTAGGTCTTGGATGGCATCACACTATTAATTAAGGAGTTTCATCAACCTTGAGTACAGGAGGAGGTGGAATTTAGAATTCTTAGGCACTAGATATTCCACAAATAATAAATAAAATATTAGTAGTTCATGAATGAGATCTCATGATTGATCTGTGAAACTAAAATTTGAAAAAATAAAGAAGAATAATGATGGAACCCATAAAACAAAACCTAAAGTCCAAGAACTTTCTTTCTAATATCATTCTATTTACATTGTATTATAATTTAGAATTGCATGTATTTTCATTATTTTAGAGAATAATTAAAACCACGAAATGTCATTTCATTAAGAAAATAATAAAAACAACAAAAATAAATAGTTTAGATGAATTAGAATAAGTAAGTGAATCAATTGTGAAACTCCTTAAGTGAGACGAATATGTTAAACTATTATGTTGCAATAGGAAACAATTAGAAATTTTACTTTTCCATACCCCTTGATAGGTGTGTTGCCACAAATCTCATAACATAGTAAGATCCAAACATTACATCATCTAGGAAAACCCAAAAAAAAAAACTCAAAATAGCTCTGAGTACTAGGCATGTATCCGCATCTCTCGCTCCCAAGTACTATTTTCTTGGGCACTATGCATCCATAATAAGAAAACAAAGGGAATGGTTCTAACATGAAAGCCTTCTCTAGATTATCATGGATCTCTACTGGCTGCTCCATGAATGTCACATCGTCCTCAATATCCAACTCTCCCTAGTTTATGACATGAGATACATCATGAAGATACTAATAAAGCTGTGAGATGTGGAAGTCTTCATGGATAATCTCTAGCCATAGTGGTAATTCCAACTGATACACCACCTCACCAACTCACCCCAACACCTCAAAGGGCCCAAAGAACTTGGGATAAATATTACTCCCCCTAATAAACTTTTGTTTCCCGTGTCGAGGGGAAACTGTTAAGAAAACATGGTCTCCAACCTCAAACTATATGGGCCACATCATGTGATTTACATAAGACTTTTGTCGATCCTGCAAAACTTTTATCCACTCTCGAACCTTCTGAACTTTTTCTATTGTTCTCTGCACCACATCAGAACCAATAACTATTTCCTCCCCAACCTCTATCCAACACGATGAAGAATGACACATGTTCCCATACAAAGACTCAAACAGGGCTATATTGATGGATGAGTGATAATTATCGTCATAAGAAAAATTGACCAAGGTTAAGTGTTTATCCCATGATCCACTGAAGTCTAAGACATAAGCCTTCAACATATCCTCCAACATCGGGATAGTTTTCTCTATTTACCCATCCACTTAAGGGTGGAAAGTAGTACTAATGCACAATTGAGTTTCAAAAGCATGTTCCATTACCCTCAAGGCTCATGAGGAAAAATGTGCATCCAAATATAAGGAGATGGAACTCAAAACACCATTCAGACACACCAACTCATCCACACACCTCTTAGCCAAATAATCCACTATACCCGACTTCTTGATCTCTAAGAAGTGGGCTGATTTCATCAACTAATCAATGATTACCTATATATCATCACAAACTCCTTGAGATCAGGGTAACCCTATGAAAAAAAATCCATCGATATGTCATCCCATTTCCACTCATCAACATAAAAAGGATTAAAAAAACTACTAGGAACATGATTCTCATCCTTTACCTGATGAAAAACCAAGAACCTTTCCATGAACTCCACCACTGCCCGTTTCATCTCGGAACACTAAAACTACATCCTAAATCCATGATACATATTAGAAACTCAAGGGTCCACCACATAAGTTGAGTTATGAAACTCATGAAAGACTCTCTCACATATTGATACAAGAACAAACAACCTCCCATGAAACACCATATGGTTCCAAAAATCCCCTAACCATCCCTCTGGAGTATCACCCTGGCCAACTTGATCATGCATCACCTCTTCCTTTGAGTCTCCCAACTGAGATTCCTCTATATGTTGCATTAGAGAAGACTACATCATCATCTGAAAAAATTATCCTATAACATCAATAACCCTCACATCTAAGTGTAGGGCTTCCAACTCTTCCATCACTCTATAAACATCTCAAGATTCCTAAACAACATTCTCCAGTGACTTCCTTCTCAAAACATCAGCCACAACATTTCCCTTTCTTGAGGTGTTATAGATATAAAAATAATAATCCTGAAGAAACTCCATCCACCGCCCCCATTGAAAATTCATATCACATGGATAAAATATATACCTCAAACTATTGTGATCCGTGAAGACCACAAAGCTCTCCCCAATGATGTAATGCTTCCAAAACATCTGTGTAAACACAATTACTGCTAGATCCAGATCATGAGTGTCATAGTTACTCTCACGAGAACATAAATTACTAGAACCATAAGAGATCACTACCCTATTATTCATAAATATTAAACCCAATCCAGGATAGGAAACATCAAAAAACATATCAAACATCACACCATCCTCAAGTACCTGAAGCACTGGAGCACTGACCAACTTCCCCTTCAGGTAACTGAATGTTTTATTACACTAATTAATCCACAAAAATCCCAGTAATTCCTGGTCACCACTATTAGTTGGGATTAAAATCAAGAGAAATCAGGTAAAAACCTCCAAAAATAGCCCACAAGACCAAGGAATCTACAAACCTTTTCCACATTCTTAGATACTACCCAAGAAAAAACTACCTCAAACTTTGATGAGTCTACTTCCACAACCACTACTGGAAACAAGATCTATACCAACAGGTCTATACCCAAAGTTTGATAAAAATATTGGGATAAGATGATTTCTTAAGCCTATTTTAATGGTTTTAACTAATCGTTAGTATAACCTCTTAAAATAATGGTACTATCCCAACAGGCATAAATAACTATTGGTACATATTACTTTATACCAAAAGTTTTTTAAAACCATTCGTATAGAGCTGATATACCAATAGTTTTAAATAAAAGTTGGTATAGGTTTTCCCCAAATACCACATGGTCTCCCCCCCTCATATTTCAATCTAGAGCCCTCGAGCCCTAACAGTCAATATTTAGGTTTCTTCCTTATTGGTGTAAATATATCCTCTATTCTTGTTTTACTTCCATTTTTCTTTATTATTAAATCCGTGACTTACAAATCATTTAGGTATTCTATCAATCATCAATATTATTTTTATTCTAGGTCTAAAACACTACAATAGATTTATTTTTTTCCACATTTAATTTTTTCTGATATGTTTAAATCTTCTCGTGGGTGTTGAAACAATAGTTTTCCAAAATTATATTAAAGGATAATTTTTTAAATCTCTAGTTGTTCATTCTTTTTTTTATTTTGTTTCTACATGGTAATATGGGGGTTCAATAGATATTTGATTTTTTTTATTTCATGGATCATTTTTAATGCATATTTTTTTTAATAATATTAGTTTATCTTTGATGATGATATTAATAAAAGTATCATAAAAATATATCCATCAAGGGAGAAAATGTGGTTTTCTTTATGTGATGGCTCAAGATAAATGAATTATTATTCATTTTAAATATTTTTATGTAAATTTTGTGATTATATCATGAAATTTAATTTATATTCAAGAGTGTTTTGGCAGGATGATCATTAGGGGGTGTTCATTGGTTGATTTTGGTATTAAAATTTAATGATATTATCTTAAATAGATTTTGTTTCAATAATGAGTTGGTGAAAATAAAAATATTTAGTACTTTGATTTTATGCTTTGATGTGATGAAATAATAAATAATATGGTTGATGATCAAGCCACGATTTTTTATTTTTTCTATGATTTTATAAAATTTTCAAATATATTTACCTTTAATTTATAATAAATATCATACATTTAGTTATTTTTTATTATTTATAGTTTAAAAAAAAATATTTTTATATATAGGATTTTTTATGATTTAATAATTTTGATATTTTTTTGAATTAGTCTTACAATAAACAATTTCAAAAAAATCAGCATTAACCACAATCCAGGATAAAGGACTAGATATAAGGATGAGTGATAGATATGTTATATTCTATAAGCTTCAAACTAATAAAAATGGAAAAGTGACAACATTAGAGGGAATGCGTAAGAGTTATTTATAAGTGACTAGTTAATGTTAGGATAACTTATCAATTCTGTAAGATTAACATTTCATTTAATAATGGATACAAAAAGTGAAAAAATGTGAATTGAAAAAGATCTAAATCAACCTGAAAAGTATATGGGAAATGCTATGAAAAATTTGGGTGATCATTCCATGAGGAAGAGACATCCTGTAAAAATATAAGTCATTCTTTGATGAATTATGGCCAATTTTACTCCATACAAGATAATTTTGAAAAGGATGGATATGAATGAGTCATTTTATATAATCCAAATATAACTTTTGGGTAGATTGTGAGATGCGGAAAATCATTGAATCCTAGAACTGAAATTTAAAATTATCTTCCTTGGATGTGATGGAACACAATATTAAATTCCATTTTCTTATTTAGAAATTCATATTTCATAAAAATCAAATTTCAAAAAATTTATTTTGGGAAAAACATAAAATCATTTTATTCTTATGGTTTGACCAAATATGTATGTGATCCTATAAATATTCCATATCACAACCATTTAATAATTTTATGTTGATAACGATAATGGGTATTTATTAAAGTAAATATAAGATTTGATTTATTCCTATTTGAAGAAACTTTACCCTTTAACCAAGATACATGTAAACTAATAATAAAGTGATTAAGAGAATTGGGGCATTGAAATGAATTCCAAGAAGTAAAAGATGATATTATATACATCAAGGGAACATGAAATTCATTTGAGTGTTTATAAGCATTTCATGCCATCCAAGTTGGAATATCGATCAGATCAATATGCATGAACACCATACAACATACTGATATTCCTAAACATTCATCTTTCCAATATTAATGGGGATAGAAAAAATTGTAGCTAGATTTATGCTGCTATTGAATAATATGTTTTTTATTCATTATTTTATTTTATTTCTCTATTGATTATACACTAGATCCCTTGTGATAAAACTAAGGAGACATCCCCCACCCTCCAGTTGTTATATTCTTACATTTAATTAACTTCAATATCATGGTTTTATATTTCTAGTATTTGGTTATATATATATATATTATTTTTATCTTTTATATTATGATTCTCATATAGACTAGTGTGCCAGTTATGGTTTCATATAAAGTTAAAAATTCTCATTTACTTAAATATATTTTTGATTTAACTTCACTCTTATTTCATTTATTTTACAATATGACATATAAATTTTTTCAACATAATGGATAGAAGTTTGATGTATGAAATTGATCATCTCTCAAGATATTTTCAAAACTATTTGGAGATATTTTTAGATTTTTCATTTAATAATGCTTCAGATAGTGTTCATACACACTGCCCATGTTATAATAGTGTTGGAAGACCTTTGTTAATTCATGAAGAAGTTATCTAGCATATAACCAAATATGGTTTTCAAAGAAACTACTATGTGTGGTATTATAGTGGGGAGAAAATGAAATCTCAAAATGTTCATGATCCGAATGAGAGGACTGGATTGTAGAATTTATTAGATGACCAGTTTTTATTTACTCATCACGATGAGAAAGAATGGATTTCGATCTAAAAATACTTCTATACAAGCACACTTGATGCATGTAATGAAAAATATGATGCTGACATGGTGAAAAATTGAATGATGTTTCCATGACTCCAATATATCAGCAATGTGGTAAAATAAAAATGATGTAATTTTTAATTCGACTGTTTCATGGGAAAACCATGTATGAGATTTATAATACCGTCATTAATTATATTCTTAAATTTTTATAAAACTTAATTCCATATGAATTAGATATTCCCTCAAACCATTATATGGCATGGAAGTTAGTTGGGCAACTTGGATTTTCTAAAAAAATCATGCTTTCCTTAAATATTGCAGCTTATTTTAAGAGGAAACTAGTGAATGGAATGATTTTATAAAATGCGAAACATATCTATGGAATAAAAATGCTGATAGAACACCATATAGTGTGACGTGGAAAGTAATGTTTCACTTTTCATTGATTCCTAGTGTAACGACCCGAACTGTTATAAGTGAAGTTTTCCTTTTGATTTAATTAAATGTCTTATTATATAATATAGTTATAGAAAACACATGAACTTATTTAGTTATATCTTATTGGATTTAAAATACTGTTAATAATATTTACCATTGATAATATAGCTATTTAATAGTGATCACATGATTAGTATAAATATAGGTCTTTTAACAAATCCAATTGACCCAGACAAAGAAAGTGATGGCCTCAACTGGTAGAATCATTCCCTATGAAACCAATTTATTAGAGATTTAGAGGGAGATAGAATATATGGGATTTACACTTGACCAATCCCAAGATGATATCCAATAACTTAAGCATGATAGAAACAGTTTATGGGAGAAGTTCAAGCTCATTGAGATCACGACCCAAACCATGTTTGCCGAACGACCCCATGAAAGTCTCAACATCGTGAACCTTACTCTTAGGGAATACATTGATGTAATAAAGAGATATGTATAAATAACTTAATAATTTAAATATGTATATTTTATAGAATAATGAAGTTATTTTCATTTTTTATTGTTACTTTATAAATGATTTTTATTTTGATTCAATTAAACACAAATTGTATTTTTGGGTAATATTCAAATTAAATTAAGGGATTTATTTTAATGAATTAATGGATTTTTTAAATAAATAGTATTTTAATAAAATTGTATTATTAAATAAGGTTTATTAATTATAAATGGTCATATAATTTTTATAAAGTGAAATTTCCTTTTTTATTAGGGTTTAAAAACTGTTATTGCCAAAACCCCATCATTTTCAATAAATGTTAGTTATTATTTTTAAACGTAAAAATTCACATATTTAGAAAATTATTTAGATAAAATTAATATTATTTTTTTAATCATAATTTCAAAATTATCAAATGGTCAATTTTTCACAATTTTCTAAGACAGTCGAATTTTCGGGTAAAAATTAAATATCGTATAAATATATGGTGTCTTTTATGACATCATAATGACCCAAAAATGATGTAATAAATACTATAATGGATATAATAGAACAAATATATGTTTTAATCTTAAAATATTTTTTTATATTTATTTGATTATTTTTATTATGCCTTAATGAATCCTCCAAAACCATTAATATATTTTAGAGTTTTTAATTCATTTCTTTAATAGAGTGACTCATCTCCACATAAGTAAGGGTAATATTTTAATATGTTACGTCCTTTTACTAATAAAATAATTAAAACCTCCCCACTTTTTAAAAACCCATGGGAAAAAACCATGGAAAGGTTTGTGGTTTTGAATATTTTATTTTAGAGTCCAAAACCTAAGTTTGTAAAATATTAAATAATTCCCCTCTCATTTCCTATATAAATCCACCCAATATCCAATTTATATTCACTAAAAATCATTTTATAACATCCTTAATCTGACCTCCCCTCTCTATAATCCTCTGAAGGTTCCCCAAGCTCTCAATAAGCCCCTTTTCAAGCTTTTGGAGCCACATACTCATGTAAGTGTTCTTTCTTTTATCATATTTATCTAAGTTTCTTTATCTTGTTATGCCCTTTTATTTTCAATTACTAATGTTGGGGTATGTTTTCAAACCTACCCCACACTATCCTTATTATTTATAAATGAAAAGAGGCCGTATTTTCTCTCATTAATCCCTCTAATGTACACCCTCTACCATGCCAACATTTCATAAGAATCTTTTCCTTTATCTTTTCTTCAATATTATTTATTATTATATGAATTATTTTTATAATTATATATGTGTGGACATTTAACTTTATTTAACTATTACTTTCCACTCAATTTTCAAATTATCAGAGACCCATTTCTCTCTCATCAACCCATTTTATGAATTTTTAAATGACGCTGTTATGCTGTTGAATTTTCACCATGATTTTCCATACCAAACCAATTATGTAGTGAATAACATACCCATTTCCTATTAAGGGTGTTCACTTTTATTCAAATATACCTTTTTATTGTGTAATTAAATTTTTTTATTCTACACTCCTTGATCATGTAATAAATTATGATGATGAATGAGTTCATTTTTTATGATCTATGTGGCACACTTAGGCATGAGAATGAAATAAAAGTTATGGTTATTCCCAAAATTATATAGTGATCCAATACATTGGGTAATGTTTATTATCATGATACATCATGTTGGGATAGGGGTGTACCTTATTCCTTTATAGGACTTTTCCCACCATTAAGTCTTGGCGATTTATCCTTGACCTATGTTTATGATGTAGTGTTTTAAGTTGTTGCCACATTTCCAATGTTATGATTATCATGCTATATCATGAATTATTATTAATATTCCTTTATTCCTCATTGATATGCCTTGTTTGACATGTATTATTATCTTCATGTTATACCATGTTTATTCCCTTACTGGGATTTATGGATCACCTATTTCTTATGTATTTCCTGAGGTTATCCAATACAGTTTTAAGCTCAATAATGTTAAATAATTTTTAATAAAGATGTTTTAATTCACATTTAAAGTTGTAATGAAATTTACCTAATTCCAAAATACACTAGAATCCTCAATATTTCAGGTTTTATTAAGTGTAATTTTATATAATTAAATAATATATTAATTTTTAATAAAGATAAGGGTTATTATACCCAGATTCCATAATATTTTCATTTTTAATGAAATGTAAATTAAAATGCGATGGCATGATATCGAGAAAAATAAGGATAATGATTAGTTCATTTATCCTACAACTATATTTTCATGGAGAATATTTTATAGTCGATATCCGGATTTTTTAAATGAAGTGCGTAATGTGAGGTTGGGTCTATCATGTGATAGTTTTAATCTATTTGAGTAGATGATTACTTAGCATAACACATGGCCAAGTTTCATAGACATTTATAAACTTCCTCCATGGATGTGTATAAAAAAAACTTTCACTTTCATGAGTATACTCATATTTGGACCTTATGATCCTAGAAATGATATAGATGTATACATGAAACCTTTAATAAAAGTTTGGAAACATATTTGGAAAGTGGGTGTGGGTACATATGATTCATGTTCAAAAGACATATTTTAGATGCATGTAGTGCTTATGTGGATGATAAATGATTTTCATGGTTATGCAATGATGTATGGATGGATAATGAATAGAAAACTATCATGTTTTATTTTTATGAAGAATACATTATATATAAGACTTAAATATCCTCATAGTTTCAATTTTATGGGGCATTGATGATTCTTTCCAATGGATTATCCATATAGGAATAATCATTGAAGGTTTAAAAATATTGTCGATATTAAAAATCCACCTCAGTGTATGTCTGGAACTTATGTGCTTAATGAATTCCAAGATGTTTTGTTTTATTCAGGAAGGTTCATATGAAATCTAGAAAGATTAATAATGTTTCCACTAAAACCAATTAAAATTGTAAGAAGAAATTTATCTTCTTTGAGTTTCCTTATTGTCCAACGAATTTGTTACGTAATTACTTAGAAGTAATGAAAAATGAAAAAAATATATGTGAAATGTTTCTTTCAATTATTCTAAATGTAAATGGAAAGATAAAATACGATTTACGATCTTAGTGTGACTTGGTGGATTTGGGTGTCAGACCAAAATTGCATCATGTGTGTTTTAGTGGAAATAAATGGAAAGTTTTGTGTGCTCATTATGTAATGAAACTTAAATAAAAATAATTTTATATAAGTACTAAAGACTATTAAATTTCCTAATGTCTATTCAATAAACATATCATAATGAGTCAACATAAGAGAATTGAAGTATAAATATTTGAAGACTCATGATTACCACATATTTCTGCATGAATTGATCCCAATAGAAATTATTCATCTAATATTAAATAATTTAAGGGTGGAGATTATTTAGTTGTCCCATTTTTATAGATATATTTTTTCTAAGAAGTTGTCCAAGTATTTATTTCAAAAAAATTTGTAAGAGGAACCATTAATTTTTTGTGAGTTATAGAAAATATTTCCTCCATGATTTTTCACATATATGCTACATCTAATTGTCCATATTCTAACTGAAATACATCTTGGAGGACCTATTTATTTTCATTGTATGTATCCAACTAAAAGAAATATGTACACATTATACTCTTATATCCTTAACAATAATCATCCATAAGGTTCTATCATGAAAGGTTACTTGGCTCAAGAATGTATGGATTTTTTCAATGTATTTGTCTGATGTGACTATGAGATAGAATGAACCAATGAGAAATAAAGAAGAGTAGTATGAGAAAATTTAACCTTGTTTTAAAAAACTTCCCCAAATAGGGGTAATTCCTGGGTTGTATACATTAACCACATTAAGCCTTGAAGAGCGGAAGATGAAACATCTCACAATTTTTTTTAACTATGATTTGTTCAATGACTACATCAAGTACGTAAGTTGAAAATGTATATGTTATATCATCTCATATAATTGTACATATATGTTAAAATACTTATATTTTTTTATGAAGGTAATATAAAAAAATTATAAATATAAATCATTGTTCTTTATCTTTGAGAATGATAGAGAATTTTCATATAAAATATTTTTATGCTTGGTTGAAATTGATGGTTGATATATTACTATAATAAATTAATAAAATTAATATTTAATTAATTTTAATATTAATTTATATTTTAGGTATTGAGTTTTTATGTTGAATTTTTCTATGAGGAAATAAGTGCTTTTTTATTTTGGACCAAATTCTGTGGTTTGTGAATTCAAATCAATTGCGATCAATGGGTACCGATTTATTATCACTGAAAGAGAAATAAACATGAGAACAAAACACGATGTCATTATGGTAATTTCCACAAAAAACGGATATGATAGTGCATCAGATAGAAGACCTCGATTTAAAAATGTATCTTATTATGGATTCATTGAGAAAATACTAATATTGAATTATTACTCTCATGGTCGAGTCACTATGATGGAATACAAGGGGTTTTATTTGATGATGAGGCATGGAACATTTATTGATGATAGATTTCGAGTTATTTAAATGACTCACAATATTTCTACTGATGATCCATATATATTTGCATCATTGGAGAAATAAGTTTTTTATGTGAAAGATCATATGTGACCTGAATTTGGTTCTATTATTGAAGTAATCCCAAGACATATTTTTGATGATGGAATTAACACCATCCCTACTCCCATTTTTTATGATCAATTTATTACTTATGATAACTCCAATAGTTTAATTTTTAGAGTTGATTGTGAACCTTAAGTTATGGTGGGAAATATATAGAATCATCCATATGTGTTCTTAGTTATTTTTATTTAGCTATACTTGGGATGTTAAGGTTGATGCTATTAAAATTTATTTTCTATTGATTACAAATATTTTGTTTCCAAATTGATCTTTATGTGAATTTTTAATATATACTGGTTGCAGTTTTATTTGAGTTTCATTTTCTAACATTTAATTGAATTGTATTAGAACCAACCAAACTAAACAAATGACCTAATCAATTGACCAAAATTAAAAAATGACCTAACTAAAATTGAATGGGATAAAATTGAAAATAGAAGACAAATATATCATACCCATTCTAAAAATGATAATTGGAATGTATTTATTTTCACATGACATGTATTTTATGTTTTGATATTATTTCCAATAAATATAAATTTCTTTTGTTATATCACTATGTATCTTTTATTTGGGTTGAAAATTGGTATTCCTTAATTAATTCATGTCTCATATTCTTTCTTGTTTGTCTTACATATTAGTTATGGATTTTTAATTAATTCCATATTTGTTTTCAAATGTATGAAATGAAAAACATTGAAGAGATACGAAGAAAAAAGACTACATACAATAATCACCAAATGAGAGAGATTGGTGTCCCTCCATTGGTTCTTTTTGTTAGTATTTTATTTAAAATATATATATCAATAAAATATAATGGCATGTGATTCATTTTTTACTTTTAATCAGGATCCACCACCTAGGTGACACTTATTATCTAAATAGCCTAGTGGTACTAGTGATGAGCCAAATCATACGATGGGGGTGGTACTAGAGCTATGCGCACCACTCAATGTACCCAATCACACCATGTCCCTTCCTCTAACATACCATCTAAAACACCTTATGATCCTACAGTTTCATTATAGGCACTTGGAATATTTAGGTCACCTATGCTTTTGCCACAATTTTCATCAGATCCTCCTCACTTATCTTTCCCTTATCTGATGATTTCTCCTACTCCCCATCCATATAATACATTTTCACATATGTCTATGCCATATTCTTTTCCATATAATTCTTTATCCCTGGGATTCTATATTTATGCTCTTTTTACTTCTACTATGAAACATTATGAGCCTCTGGAGTAGATGTTGGGTCCCACTCCTCACATACAGGTTGGCATTCCTTCAGATCCTAGAGATATAGCAGAACCCACTGACCAGTCTACCTCAATTATATTTATATAACCCTAGTAAATTATTTTGACTATAATTTATTTTCATTATAAAAGTATTGATATAATATTTGTTTTTTTATTTTATAGTTGGATCTACTACTAGGCGGTGTGGTCGGACACACATGCTTGCAGTGTGGAACCATTACAAAAATCTGATGGTGGAGTATAATGAGGAAAATCAAATGATTGAAAAAACATAGTGAGAATATAGGAGTTTTATAGAAGAACTTTCCAAATACCATGAAAATCATTTCGGTCAAACCACTCTCCTGAAGACACCATCCAAATGAAGTAAAGGATAATTCTTGGGCACACATATGGGTAAGAAAATTCATTAGATTTAATGTTATATTATTATTGTATTTATATGAATTAATATTTTTGTGTCATCTTCATTATAATTTTCCTGATGGTGAGGCTGTGATGAAATATTGGCTCATGGAATTAGGTGAGATGCAGAGAGCATATAAGCATGAGTTGTATAGAGGATGACGTGCAAGAGTTGGTATGGATTTATAGGCCCCACCTATCATGAATGAGTATTAAGTAGCATATTATTGGGACATTATTACTTATTGGATGAGTATCAAGTTCAAGTTATTAATAAAATTTTATTTTTTTGAATGAAAATTACCATGATTTGCATCAATACTTAATTTTTTATTTTTGAAAATCATTTTTTAAAAATCATCAGGCAGAAAAAAATAAGGATTATACGAAAAACCTCCACACTTTGGGGTAGACTATGATTCTAGACCATACGAGGAAACAATTACGACACTCATTTATAATTTTTCTATTTAAATAAATTATGGAAGTAAAATTTCTTCAATTATAAATTATATGGATTCATTAGTTTTTTTAAAACACCTATATTTAATAATTAGATAGTTTGGGATATATTAAAGATATATTTATTATAGGGAAGAGTAAAATGGTGTTTAACATAGAATATTTTCATGTGAAACCACATATAACCTCTTAATTATCTGTTAATGTTATATGTTTTAGGATAATATGGGAAAATATAGTGGGGTGAATCTTATGATTTCCATTATTTTTCTTTAGGACATTCAATTTATTTTTTTTCTCCATATTTCATTCCATTTATAATTCATCTCGATAAATTATCATGTATTCTTTAGTTTATTATTGAAATTATTTAGTGTTTACTAAAATTTCAAGATTAGTAATGTTAAATTTAAGTGAATTTCATGAAATTTCTTATTTAGATGATTTTATGATATTGGTTATGGTTAATTTTATCTAAACTTTTTCCACCTAAGCACCAATCAACTAACTATTACAACTATAATTTTCTATCTACAAATTTATATGACTACAAATCTCTAAAACAAAAAAACTTAAAAATTGAAATCATATTTAATGTTTTTCTTATAAAATAAAACTTTTGTAACTTAATCCCTTACATATAATACTTAACAAACCAATATAATTTTTCCCAAAGTACATAGTATAAATATTTTCATATTACACTCACGTATAATAAAAAATATTCTTATGTAAACTTTGGATGAACACTTTCACTATTTTATAAAAAATGAAATTTCATTTGATTATTATGTATCAAAATAAACCATTAAAATAAAACTCATAACATATTTATACCCATTCAACATCTAGTAAAACATCAAACATGGTAATTTCTCCCCTTCCCCCTATTTACCATAGGTGGTACCCCTTAGGTTCTATGATGATCAAAACACACAACCTGAGTGTTTCCCTTTTTCAATATTCACAAACCTCAAGTTTTATTCCCAGCCTAGGAATCATGCCCTCTATGAGGGGAATTTCACCTTCCACCATGGGGTCTATTATGGAATAGTCCGCCTTGTGGTGGTACACCTATAGTGAAATTTTATTCTAGGTCCATAAAAATTTTCTATAAAGTCTACTTAATCCCAAAACACACTCTGCTAGACTATAAATACATCCAAAAACACCTCTAATAGATGTTGAAACTTTCAATATTCCAATACGAGTATCAGTTCTGAAAACAAACCCCTCATAAAAATTAAAAATTAAAATTTACTCTTAAAAAAAACAACCCATAAAATTGAGGGTCTTTATACATAAAAAGATACCTTATATTTAACCACATTTCAATAGGTATGCCACAAAAAAACCATTAAAGATACAAAAATAAAGAAGATAATATCAACACATAATAGAGGCCCTATAAAAGTTTTGTGTCACTTTGTTTGTGCCCAGTTGAAAGACACAGTATAATGAAAGTCATCACTCCACTGTATATAATATATATGGGATTATCAACTATAAACCATGGTGCAACTAGTGCATCCTTCTCATTTGAAACCTCATTGTTCATTGAAAGTAGCCAAATAATGACAATATTTTACTATAATGTTCAAAATTTTGGATCAAGGCATGTTAATAAAATTATGAAACTCATTTACCCAAAGTTTTATAATTACCCAACCATTAAAAAATTATAGATGAGAACTATAAAATATAATCATTTCCCCTAAATTATGTGATTGAGCATCTAGTGTATATTTCTTGGAATTAAAAATATCAAATTAATATATTGACCATATGCTAACATCATAGTTTTTTTTAAAAATATTTGTCTGAAAACCTATAATAGATTCTATGACTGACAACAGCTACCCAATATAAAAAATGCCTATGAATCTTGATAATTTGATATTCCCTATAACTCATAACTTAACCTGGAAGCTATATTCAGTTTATATACACACTTTTAATTTTTTATGAACACCCTTTTGTTGCAAGTTCATAGAATTTGGATGATTTTTTTCTTTCTCACCATCAATATTAAAATGTAAGTATCCAAGAATATTTTAACCTAATTTTTAGAGAGTATGTCTACGTATAGTTAAATTTCATTTTTCTTCTAGTTCCTGGTTTCTTCCCACAACATTGTGGACAAAAAGTGGGGTTTTCTCATAATTATCCCAGATATTAGAAGAAGGAATGAATTCTTTTTATAATATTTCAATAATAAGATTTCCCCTATACGTATGGATATATAAAAGGATAAAACCCACTTCCTTATATAGTAGGTGGATGTTATAAATCTAAGAAAACTAATACTAATTCATATATGAAATCAAATCAGAATGGAGGTAGATAAATTTGGTGGACCTATAAGGTCTATTCACAGTAATATATAAAATTTACACTAGGTGAAGGCCCTAGTGTGAAAATAAATCAATCCTCTGTTTAGTGATTGATGAACTCAAAATAATGAAGCAATGGGAGATTATGGTTTCTCATGACTAATCTTGATAGACATCCATTAATTTATAGTTTCATAGGTGGAAAATCTCATGTTTTTTTTCCGTATGGATGATTTTTTCATTCAATAAAAATATTTTCCTACCCATGAACTATAATGGAATGGACCACATGGTTGGGTGATTACAATATGAAAATAAACCAAACTAAATCTCCAAAAATTGAATTAAATAGATGTAAACATTCATAAACTAAACCTGATTGAATGTAAAAAACTTTGATTACAATGAAATATAAAAAAAATAAAGTAAAATATAAATAACCAATGTAAACTAAACAAAACATACAATGAACAATCCAAAGTGAATCAAATAAAAACCAACTAATATAAACTAATTTAAAACAATTTGACCTAAAACAAACCAAACCAAAATCAATAAAACCAAAAAAAATCAACTAGAATAGAATTTAATTATATTGAATCAAACTAAATAGGCCCTTCAAACAAAACCCAAATTGCAAAAAAAAAATCCATCAATAAATAATTAAATTAAGTTAAACATAAAAAATTGTCAAAATTATAAAAATAAAATAAAAAATAACTATCATAAGTTTAATTAAAAAAACTAAATATAACTAACTTAACTAGCCCTAAATGAACTAAAATTGAATGAAAATAAAACTAAAGAAATCAATAATGAAGGTACAAAACCAAATCAATTCATTAGAAACCTACCAATCCAAAACATAACTAAATCAATAATGAACAAAAAATTAATAATATAAAACTAAAATGACTGGAATCTGATGAAACTAAACTAACCTAACTAGAAGTAAAACCAACATGAAAAGAAGAAACCTAAATGTACTAGTCTGAACATGATACAAAAAAGTGAATAAAAAATTAAAATGATCAGACTAAAAAAATAAAACTGAATTGAATTGAATTAAAATAAATCAAATTAAGGATAACTTTACTAAATGAATATAAAGTAACACATACCAAACTGAATCATATGAGGGATTAAAAAAACTAAATAAAATTGAAATGAAAATTTATAAACAAATATTGGTGAATAAAAATAAATAAAAGTGATCTAGAATAAACCAAACTGAATTATGATGAAAAAAATAATCCAAAAATAATGAAATGGTACTTTATTACCATAATATACATGTATTTAATATTCATTAGTTTTTTTTCTTCAATAAAGAAATTCCATTTCCATTATTCTATAATTACATTGCCCTTATTTACATGGAAATAATATATAAAAACAAGAATCCTTAAATTCCACATTAAGTTAATTTATCAAATTATTATTTAATAATATTCTCAATTCTCCCAATTTACTACATAAAATTTATTTTTTAACCCACTCACATAATACTAGCATAAATAAATAAATCATTATATAAAATTATATTACATCATCGAATATATAAATTTGATTTTAGTTATGAAATTAATTATTAATAACCTATTTTCAATTATGGTTTTATACATTCAATGTCATTGTGTGTGTGTGGGGGGGGGGGGTGAATATTTAAGGACATGTGTCTCGAGAAAAATTATTTTGCTTGAGTAGAAAGAATAAATATGGAAGTGTGGTAAAGGAATCGTCATAACAACAAATTTTCTATTTTACTTTATTGATTTCAAATTTTAATATCTATTTTTTAACTTAATAACATATTTATATTTTTTAACAGTGTGATTTGGAGTCCCCTAATGAGTAGGAAACTGAAAATTTTGGGCCAAAAGACCATTTACATTAGGTTTAGTGAGATGAACACCATGTAAGAGTACATTGTCGACCATGGAATAGTATTTTCTTGAATAGATATTAGCCCAGTTTTGGTACTGAATATGGTAGAACTGATTTGGAAAAATATAATTCATAGGAAACACAGGCTTAGGAAGAGGCATAATAGGACAAAAAAAATTTCATACATGAGTGTGAATAGAATCAATGGGCCAACGTTGACTTTAAGAAATTTATGGAAGTCTTATGTCCATAAATTCCACCAAATACCACTGTGGCTTATGATCGGGATGATGGCGTTCCTAGAGATGACGATGATGAGGATGATAGTGAGGATGATGGTGAGGATGATGGTGAGGATGAAAGTGAGGATGATAGCGAGGATGATGGATAGGATGATGGTGATGATGGTGATGAGGGATAGATTGATCCTTTACATTTTTACTAATATTTGTGACATTTTATGTTTGATTATCAGTTTTGAATAAATATATGTGATGTTTTGAATGTGTGTTATCACTGGTTGAATGCATTAATTGGTTTCTTATGTTATCATTGTTTTTATAATGGTTGGTGATGTTTTTTTTCCAGTAATTGTCCAAGGTGGGAGATGTTGTAGCTTCTGGTGTTTGTTTTGGAAGGTTCTGGTGGTTGTTTGGGTGGGGTGGGGGTGATGCACCTTAGGGAATTACGGGGGTATATACCAAATATTTTAAAACTGTTGGTATAGACCTGTTCCAATGGTTTAGTTATAACTATTGGTATAGACCTATACCAATGGTTTTCAACTTGTAGTATAGGTTTATACCAACAGTTCTAACTAAACTGTTGGTAAACTAAAATTCTATTACCATACAGGCCTTTCCCAACATCCAATTAGCCAAAAATTGGGAGAAATATTGGTAGAGGCTATACTAATGGTTCTTTAGCCTATACTAATATCTTTGAACTATTGTTATAGCCAAAAATTCTAGTAGTGACTCTTTTAAGACACCACATGCTTGGGGAAATGCACCTCTTATGCCCAAAACTTAAACTTGGAAAACTTTTCATAGAGATGGCGGCATCAAATAACTTTCAAGAAAACCATGAGATGACTAGTGTGATGCTACTCTGACTTCTATTAGATCAATATGTGATTGATGAACATGACTAAAAACTGGTCCAAGAATTCATAGAACATGGAGTTCATGAGTCCCATGAACATAGCTGGTGCATTTGTGACATTGAACGACATTACTACAAAATTGAAGTTCCCATACCTACATCTAAAGGAAGTCTTTAGGATATCTCCCTTCTTTACCCTCAACTAGTGATATCTAGACCATAGATCAATCTTGCAAAACTAACTTGACTCTCTTAGTTGGTCGAAAATCATCTATCTTTGGAAGAGGGTAACCGTTCTTGAATGTCATCTGATTCAACATCTGGTATTCAATACAAAACCTCAGACTACCATCTTCTTTCTTAGATAAAAACACTAGAACACACCTCAGTTACAAACTAGGTAGGATAAAACCCTTATGTATCAGATCATCTATCTGAATCCTCAATTCCCACAACTCATAAGGTGTTATTTGATAAGGATCCATTGAAATTGGAGAAGTGTCAGGATGTATGGATATCACAAAATCAACATCACATTGATGGGGTAACATCATAATATCCTTAGAAAAAATACAAAAACTCACCAATGACCCTAGGAACCTCCAATATCCCAGTGTCTACCAATTCCACTAATAAATCATCCATAAAAGAAATAAGGGGATCCACATGCTAATTTCCCACCTGATAACCCTGCTCGCTAATGAAAACCACATGTTGGCCATTCACATATGAGAACATGAATCTAATTTTAAATAAGTTGATAAAAACATGCATAGAATACAACCAATTGATTCCTATGATGACATCATATGGACTCATTGAAGTAAGAAAATATCCCCATGGGACTGATGTGGCCCCATCATCAGTCTACACCCCCAACACACATCAAACAAGATGGTCTAGCCTCTGAATGGAATATTCAGAACCATGGAAATGGGAAGCATCTCTAATTCTTGTCCCATAAAACAGAGTAGAGTGGGTGAGAAAAATGATTATGAGTCTCTTGAATCAAATAGGGAACAAACAAGTTTGGAAGACAAACTAAGCGTACCTCGAACGATCTATGGAATCTCTGGTATTGTCTCCTCAACTCTATGAAACTGATCATGTTCAACTCCTATACCTCTATACTGAAGACCAATACCATGAACATGATTGGGTTGAGGTCCCTAAACATGAGAAAAATCTTGAATCTGGCCTCTACCTACTCCATCTCCCCAGGGTGGAGAATAATCCCATTTCCCCTTCTTCTAAAATGGTCTCACTAGAAACTACTATTATGGCTAGAACTGAACTTGTATGCCTTCACCAAACTGATCTCAAGGAACCACTGAGCACTGGTTATAGGGATTTCCATGAACCATATAGAAAAATGGCCTAATATATCCTAGAAAATCATGGAAACTACCATCCCCAGAAGACCAGAAGGGAAAATGATGATGTCGACTCCCCATTGGTCGACACCTTGAATGCCCTGGTACCTGAGACCCATTGCAGACAACTTTTATACTTAAGGAACCCTACTGGTTCCCATATCATATAAAACCTCCTTAGTAATTCATCCTATCAATCATGTCCACCTTCTTCAAAACCTCCAGACACATTGGAAATATAAAAGGAGTAACTGCAGACTTGATAGAAGGATGAAGTACCTCTTCAAGACGTCTCCAACAAGACTCCTCATCTGAAAATAGATCTTGGAAAAAAGAAAGAAGGACCTTGAACATGATTCTCAACTCCTTCAATGACATACTCCCCTTATAAAGAGAAACAATCTTCTTCGTCTTCACTACCTTTATAGTTGTTGAAAGGAACTTTTCTTGAAACTCTTTCTAAAATTCAACCCATGAAACATTTTCCTCTTTCCACTCACCAAGATACAACATCGACCACTGATGTGACACTACCTATAGCTGAATAACTTCCAAAGGGACCTAATATTCCACTGGGGCCCAAATAAAACTGAAAGATATCTCAATATCCTCTATCTAGATCTTTGTCTCCACATTTAAAACACTACCCTCATACTTCCACAAAGTCTACCACTAAAAATCACACAATTCCATCTGCTAAACATCATCCTTATCTACCGGATCAACCCTACAGTGATCAAACAGATCATCATGTGGAACCTCTACTGTCTGAATTACACATGGATGACATCCAGAATCCATAGCTGAAGAGAAAAAACATATTTTCTAAGCCCATGTAGTATATAATTTTATCAAGATTTATTTAATTCATGTTAAATTTATTTTTAACTTCCTAGAACCACCCAATTAAAACAAGAACACATGTCATTAAGATACATGTACCTCTCCTAGTTCTCTACCCTAAAAATAGATCCACCTTACTTGGTCATTCAATAATATCAGAGTGCATTCATTAGATCATGAGGGGGCCTAAAATTCTATGTCCTAGCCGGTTTCCCTTACCTATATCATGTACCAAGGTCAAATGGTATTGTCTCCATACCAACTCATACAATACTCATTGTTCCTAACTCTGAACTTCATACTATCTCTCAACCATCCCCTTTTATACCACTCTATCACAATCCACTCTCGCCAAAGATACCACAATTAAGGTGGAGAGATAATGACTCCTGAGTCCCACCTCCAGTAGGCCTCAGGTTGGGGAATAACACCTAGGGTATAAAAATCTAATGAAATGGGAGGAATTTCCCTCTATAATAACATAGTATCAAGACATCAGATGAATAATCCCCATGAAACTCCATGAAAAAATATAAAACAAAAACAAAAACATCCCACAATGCATGTATAAATAAAATAGGTACACATAAAAGTATCCAAAATTAAATACCCAAAAGAAAAGCTAAACTATAAACATAGAAACTGTACAAAAATTTATGAGCTATTACTATCTATAATGATCCATGTAATCCTCTTGGAAACCTAAAAATATATTTATATACATTTGGTGAGCATACATGTATACTCAGTAAGAAAACCAAATTCTCTCATACACATGTGAAATAAGCATATTAACGATCTTTTTAGAAAATAGTATAACCAAAAACACCCAAACAATTCAATTATACATCCCAACCTCACCAAGGAATTTTATCTAAATAACATAATCTAGGTATAATAACTTAATAAGAAGTATATCGATAAAGGGTTCCCACACTGCTTTCCCACTGATTCACCACTCTCACACCCCAACACCATATGTCCTGGTGGTCTCAACTCTTCTGAATAACATATACCACTACCCCCAAACCATGGTCACATCACATTATTCCCAAAAACACTAGGTCTACCACCCCACAGAATGGTCACATATCATCTCACTCGAAGACACTTGGTCCATCACATCACAACTAATTCCATAACTAGAGTAGCAGGGTATCATGAACATTAATCACATCAACCTCATTCCCTCCTCCTACCATGCATGAACCCCACCTAATACACCCCATATATTGGTCACATAATGTATCTACCAAAGACACATGGGCCACCACTATGTAGCACTATCACATTATATCTCACCTATCATGAACCAAGTTGAGGTGCCATCCGACCTAACACTTGACCCGATTCATGAAAGGCCCAAAGGGCATTCCTAATCCTCATGGGATGGAAAATAGTTCCTGGGTATCAAAAACATAATTTGGGAATTATTTCACCCATTTATATAATCACAAACAACCAACAATAATAAGAATCCTAATAATTGATAACCACAACCAAATGAAGTACATTGTTTTTGGATTTTATGTTTTACAACTTTAACCAAAACCAAGAGTGCTAAAACAAAATGAGAACCAAAAAAATATCCCAAAATATAACTCCATTAAACAAAAAGGGGAATAAACCTTAATCCATCACCATCAACACCGTAAAGAAGTGTAAAACTATAAACTGGATCCACCATCACCACCATGATAAATCTTACCTTTACTTGGTCCATTCATAACAAAGTATACAGACACCCAAAGGTGCATGTAGGGTGTGATAAAAATACCTGTAGGATTCCACCCAAAAAAATATTTAATTCTATAAAATTAGAATAAAAATTAACACAAACATTTTCATAAGAACATTTGAAACATTTCTAAGAAAACATTTTAAGGAAACTTTCTCAAGAACCACTTTTTAAGGACAATTTTTTTTTCACAAATAAGATAGCTCAAAATAAAAATTTACACAAGGTATATGGTATATTGATGGATAGAACCACATAAAATAAACATCATGTCATAAGATATCACCATGGGAAAATACATATGGTTAACTAGCACTAGTGGGACCCTATGAACCTCGTACCTCAGTGATCAAAATCCTAAAACTAAACTACCAATTAAATTCCTGTGCATGAGACATTAGAGCGAAATCTATCCCAAAATTACAATGGTCTCCAAATCATAAGATAATACCAATAACATTACCATTCATGAGACACTAGAGGAGATCCCATACCAAAATTATAGTGGTCTCCGATCATATCACATGTTTAGTTAGTGCTGAAATCATCAATCCTGCTAGATGAATTCGGGCCTCAGCCACTTCTGAATAAACTAGAGTACAAGTTCTAGTTCTCCCACCTTGAATAACTGAGATTCCCTTTGTTTTCAAATTAAATTTCACATATCACATAAATCAATACTTTCACATTTTCACTTTTTTACATTGATCCAATGATCAAAATATTATATAGAAACCACAATTTTCAATAAAACTCACTTTTCTTTTCAAATTCACACCAAAACCACTTGGAGATACATTTCAAACACTTAAACAGTTCATAAATCCCATTTGGAAACAAAATAAGAAAGAACACATATGGAATCCAACCATTTTCATGGGAAAAGACCCTTTAAAATTAATACTCACAAAAAAACCATTTTCAAACACACTTTACAACAATTTCAAAATTAAAAGACACATTTAAGGTGCACAAAAAATAATCCAACATGCAACAAAAACCCCTTTCACTTGGAAAATCCAATTTTATCACATATTTACCCTTAAATCTCTTTGAAAACACATTTCAAACCTTTCATACAAGGAATAAAATATATTTAAGAAGCACCACAATAAATAACACATGAAACATAACCACTTTTCTTTAGATAAATCATTTTCATCACATGTGAATCTCAAAACCTTTCCAAAACATATTTTTCACCCCACAAATAATCCATAGAACACATTTAAATAATCAAACAAGAAATTTAAACTCATCCAATAATGTAAAAGCATAGAACCACCTAACTCACACTTGTAAAATTCTTAAAATTGGTTTGAAACCAAAATCATACTACCACAAGACCCTATCGAGGCATGATCAAATAAAAAACATAAATATTTCATACAAAAACACTAGATTAAACCCTATTTAGGTCAAAAAACCCATTGGAAAATAAGAACCTAAGAAATAGGGATGAGAAACCCTATAAATAGGGAGAAATCAATAGGGAAAGGATTTACTTGATGATTCATTAAAGAAAAGAGGTCCAAACCACCAAAATATTGATTCACAAGAGGTATAATAAGTCTTGGAGGAAGCTCCCATGGATGAAAATCCAGTATGGGGTGGATGAGAGAAGATAAATTGGGGAAAATGGTAAATTTCCAATTTATAATGAATTTTACAGGTCTCATGGTTAGCATACATGATTTGTTAAACTGTGCAGAAACTATGCATCCTTAATTGTCCAAGAGGAACACATCTCATGGTTATCCCACATAGTTTGAAAAATCGTGCACCAACCATGTGGTTTCTACAGTTCAAAATGGCAACTGGTCGCACGCTTACCTAGAGAAGAGCGCATGGTTTCCCCTAACCATGCACCAATCGTGTGCCACTTTCTTTCAAACCCAAAATATCAACTTTTCTTCAAAAACTCTTGGGGAAACAATAAGATAAATACAAGAACAAAAATATACATAAGATTACCTCAAAATAAAATCATGGATGTGAAAATTCTCCCCATCATGAAAAAATTTTTATCCCTAAAAATTCACTCCAAATATTGATCATAGAAAAATAACAAATAATATTATTAAACCCAAGACTTAAACTCCCAAGTTTCATGAAAATTTCTACCATGCTTCCAAATAACCTGGACCAATGGAATAGACTTCCTACAGAACACTTTCTCTTGGGAAATCCAAAATTTTCATTGGATTCTCAAACACACACAAATCAGGCTCCAACTCCAACTCTTCCCAATTCAACACATGAGATGGATCTGGTTTTTAATTTTTCAGTTGAGATACATGGAACACATCATGAATTAACATCAACTAAGAGGTAAAATATGACCTATATTCTACCTTACCAACTCTCTTGGTAATCTCAAAAGGTCTGACATACCTCAGTGTTAGCTTCTCCTACTTACCCAAACTACAATGACATAAGCGAGGTGCCACTTTCAGGAACACCTAGTCACCCACAAAAAAATACAAAGCTCAGTGCCTTTGATCAACATAAGACTTATGATGATTCTATCTATCAAAAACCACTTCTTAATCATATTGACTTTCTCAAACATATTTTGTACAAGGCTTGGTCCTGAAAAAATGTCTCACCCACCTCATCCCAACATAAAGGAAACTAATACAACCAACCATAAAGTTCCTCAAAATTATCCATTAGAATACATGATTGGTAACTTTTGTTATATAAAAACTCAAAAAATACCAAATGACTAACCCAAGAACCTCCAAAACCCAACACACATGCCCATACCATGTCTTCCAAAATATAATTCACCCACTCTATTTGACCATCCATTTGAGGATGGTAAGTCATTATAAATTTGACCAACATCACCATATCATTATATAGGTCTTCCCAAAACCCCAAGGTAAAATGAGGGTCTCTATCAGAAACAATTGTTTATGGAACACCATGGAGCCTCACAACTTTCTGAACATACAACTAACCTAAATGATCCACCCTGTCTGAATCCTTGATTAGAATGAAATGGGATAATTTGGTTAAACATTCAATCACTAACAAAATGGAATTCCTCCCACATGGTCGACAAGGTAAGACAACAATAAAATACATGGAAATCTCATCCCACTTCTAGGTAGGAATAGGTAGTGGCTGAAAAAACCCGGAGGGCCTTTGGTTCCTTGCTTTAACCCACTGACATGTGTAACATCATGATACAAAATTAGATAAATCTTTACTTATAACTAGACACCTAAAATTCCAACACATGATATAGTACATCTTGGTGGTACCATGATGAACAGACCACTGAGACTGGTGGCTATCCTGCTTCACCACCTTCCTCAACAACAATAGCACCACGAGGAAACTCTCAAAGAAAAAAACTCCCTCATGTGATAAAAACCATTCAAATGTCACCTATCAACCATTTAAGAACTACATAGAACACTGGAACAAATCACTCTGCTGATATTTTTGAATCAACTCTAGGAGAGAAGGTGTTGGCTGCACACTGGCTAAGAACACACCTCCACTGTGTTCCTTGGTCTTGAGATGCATTTGAGTGAAAAGACCCATCAAAGTTCACTCATCACTAGAATTTTTCAATGATTCCACTTGAAATTTCCTTCTCAAAGCATCTTTCACTACATTTCCTTTACCTGGGGTATATACTATATCAAAATTGATCACCTAAAGGTACTCAACCCAATGAATTTACCTTAAATTTGGATCTTTTTGGGAGAAAATGTAGGCCAATCTCTTATAATAAAAATAAACCACAAAATTCTACCAAAATATATAATGGATCCATGTCTTTAAGTCATACATCACTGCTACTAACTTTAGGTCATGGGTTGGGTAATTATTTTCATGTGGTTGGAGTTAGCAAGAACCATACGCCACCACATGTTCATCCTATATTAGCACACACCCAAGACCCATACCCAAGGAATCACAATAGAACACATATCCCTTTACAAATTCTAAAAATAAAAAATAGAGGTTGTGTTCAAACTTTTCTTTGGATCCTTAAAGGATTACTAGCACTCTAGGCTCTATTTAAACTTTACCCCTTTCCGAGTAAGCTCCCTTATAGATGAATAAAGACATGAGAAATATGAACAAAACACCTGTAATACCCTACTAGGCCTACGAATATCCTAATTTCAAACATAGTATTCAGATTTTACTATGACAACATTGCATTGGTCTTCTCAGGGTCCACTAAAACCCCTTGTTCCAAGATCACAAGGCTCAGAAACCTCACCTCTCCGATCTAGAAGGTGCACTTTGAAAACTTTTCCTAGAGATGATGATCTATAAGGGTGCCTAGAACAATTATAAAATGCCACTCATTATCCTCCTCTATCTCAAAATAGACTAGGATGTCATCCAAAAATACCATGATAAATTAATTGAGATACTGGTGTAACACCCTATTCATAAGTTCCATAAATACCGTTAGAGAATTTGTCAACCTGAAAGGCATGACCAAATACTCAAAGTGGTATTATCTATTTAATAAGGATGTTTTGAAAAAAATTTCCTCCCTAACTCTAACTTGGTGATACCCAGGATATAAGTCAATCTTGGAATCCCACCTTGACCCCTTAAGCTGATCAAAAAGGTCATCAATCTAGGGAAAAGGATAATTCTTCTTGATCATTACCTTATTCAACTTTTGTTAATCAATACACAAATGGATATATCCATCGACCTTCTTCACAAATAGAACTAGGGTGTCCTAAGGTGAGACACTTGGGTGAATTAATCCATTGAATTCCAAATCATTCATATGTACCTTTAATACCATCAACTCAGTGGGGGCTATACGATACGAGGGAAGAGATATCGACTGCGTTATCAGTGCCAAATCAATAGAGATATCTACATACCAATATAGAGGAATACATGATGAATACTATGGAAAAACCTATAGGAACGCATACACCACAGGAGGAA
This sequence comes from Viscum album, assembly GCA_963277665.1. Taxonomy (NCBI): domain Eukaryota; kingdom Viridiplantae; phylum Streptophyta; class Magnoliopsida; order Santalales; family Viscaceae; genus Viscum; species Viscum album. The sequence continues at coordinate 940,679,783 of OY728150.1, forward strand.
ATCTTCCCCAAGAATTACTTTCATTTTCCTCTGATGCGAGCAATGAGATATGATAAACAAGGTTTCCAAATTACGAAAGTGGAGGTCCAACAAATCCCGACTGAGGATCCCATTCACCCTAAAAAATTTATGCACTTCCTTCAGGTGATAAAAAATCACTCACCACCAATAGTAATCGATGTGTTCCTGAAAAAACATCATCCAATCCATACCAAGGATCATATCAAATAGGTTCATTTCTAAAACTAGAAATTCCTATAGCTTTGCACTGGTGACAAGGCCTAGGTTTATATGGGAATACAAATCACATATTCCCTACCTTCTCACACTGATGTAACACAACTAAACCAACATCATACGACACATGCAAAGAAAGCTGGGAAGGATGGCCTAAACTACCACCTCCCTTCTTCCCCTACTCATCTTGCTTCCTCTTTTTCTTAGATGAAATGCCACTTCCCACTACTGAAACAACACCATAGAAAATAGGATTTCCATTCTGATAAATTTCTACCATAATTTCATGATCAACCACCTCAACATAAGTTTTCATCTTGAATAAGAAGATCAGGGATCAGATTTTTGGCTACAACCCCATCTCGAACTTCTGAGCCTTCATATGCTCATTGGAAATGATCTCAGTTGCATACCGAACTAACTCTGTAAAGTGGTTAGTGTACTCCATCATAGTCCTATATCCCTGGATAATATCTAAAAACTACCAACTCCTAGATAATTCCAAAATATCAGGACAATAATTCTCATTTAATATAGCCTTAAAATCTTTCCAACCCATATGCTTATGCTTCACATCTTACACCAAAAATTCCCACCACTTCCGGCTGGGACCTTCCAATAATAATGAAGCACACTTCACTCTAGCTACCTTAGGAGTATCCAAAAACTCAAAAATTGTCTATATCTTCTCAATCCACTACTCTACTTCATAGGGTATTGTACTTCCCCAGAAAAAATGAGGTTTGTTCTTGAGTAACTCCTAATCTTTTTCCCTTCTAGGACCTGGTTCGACTTCCCTAACTTGAGCAGAATCAAAGCCTTCTCCCTAACCCAAAGCTTGAACATCCCGAACCACTACTTTTACCAGCCTCAGATCAATTAGTGTGAGAGAAATTTCTCTAGCCTCTTCCCACAGTTGCAAAATAATTCTTTTAGGAGACATCTTACTATAATAAGAAAAAATCACATGGAAAACCATCAATACAACCATCAATGTGAATTCTAAAAATTTTCAGCAATAAAAACAATTCTCAAATACTTCAATAGACAAAAACATAACCAAAAGTAACATAATAATAATCCTACGAAATCACTCCACCCCACCCAATGATCATATACAACTTATAGCCTGTATGTCTCACCTGGAGGACAAGTCAAACCAAATCCCAATATCCTATGGTGACTCAAGTCCTATCACGAGGTGTGTTAGATAGACACCCCACTTGCAAACAGAACCTCAATCCTTGATAATCCTAGCTATGGTCTATCTAGATTATTTCCCCAAATAACTTGACCCAAAAAGTGTTTGACCTGATCTGATACCATTTTTTCATGAACCAAGTTGGAGTTCCATCCAACCTGAAACCCGAACAAATTAATGGCAAAGCCTAAAAGGAATTATTGATCCCCATAGGCTGGAAACTAGTGCCTATGTATCAACAATAAACTTTGGGAATGATTTTACCAATTTATATAATCACAAACAACCAACAATAATTTTCATCATAATAACTGATAATCAAAACCAAATGAGGTAAAAGAATTTTTAGATTCAAAGTTTTACAACTTTAACTAAAACCATGAGTGCTACAACTAAATGGGAACCACAAAAATGTCCCAAAATAAACCTCCATGTAACAAGAGGGGAATCACCCTCAATTTAACACCATAAAAACCTTTAATAAGTGGAACACTAGCAACTAAATCCACTATCACCACTATGATACATCTTTCCTTTACCCGTGTCATACATGACAAAGTCTATATACACCCAAAGGTGTATATAGGGTGTTATCCAAATCCCTGCAGAATTCCACCCAAAATAAAAGATTCCATTATGTAACTTTAGAAGACAAATTAACATGAAAATTTTCAGAAAAACATTTGAAACATTTCTAAGAAAACATTTTAAGAAAACTTTCTCAATAAACACTTTTTAAGGACATCCTTTTTTATAAATAAGCTTGCTCAAAATAAAAATGTACACAAGGTCTACTATATACCGATGACTATCACTATATCACATAAACATCATGTCACAAGAGAGAACCATGGTAGAATCCTTATGGGTAACTTTCACTATTGGGACCCTATGAACCTCATACCTCAGTGATCAAAATACTCCAATTAAAATACCAAAAATATTCCCATGCATGAGCCACTGGAGGGGAATGTATCCGAAAATTATATTGGTCTTCAAATCATAATACAATACCAACATTGTTCCCATGAATGAGCTATTAGAGGGTATCCCTTCCCAAATTCTAATGGACTTTGATCATATCACATGTTTAGTTAGTGTTGCAATTGTAAATCCTGCTAGATGAATATGGAAGTCAACCACTTCTAAGTCAACTAACATACTAGTTCTAGTTTTCCTAACTAGAATACCTGGGATTCCCTTTGTGATCAAATTACATTTCACATATCACATACATCAACACTTTCACATACACATTACAAGCACCATAAGAACTCAAGAAAATAACCACTTTCACATTTTCACATTGATCCAATGATCCAAATATCACATAGAAACCACCATTTTAAATAAAAAAACACCTTCCATTTCACATGCACACCAAAATTATTTGGAGATACATTTCTCACACATGAACGGTTCATAAATACCATTTGGAAACACAATAAGAAAGAACACATGGAATCTAACCATTTTCATGAGAAAAGCCCCTTTCAAATTCATACTCACATCAAAACCATTTTCTAACATGATTCACAACTCTTTCACAATTCATAGACACATTTAAGGTGTGAAAAAAAGAACCCAACAAGTAACAAAATCCCCTTTCACTTGGAAAATCCACTTTAATCACATTTGAACCTTTAAATCTATTTGAAAATACATTTCACACCTTTCACACAAGTCATAAAATATATTTAAGAAACACCACAATAAAGAACACATGAAACATAACCAATTTTTTTAGATAAATCATTTTCATCACTTGTGCATCTCAAAACCTTTCCAAAACATATTTTTCACCACACAAATAATCCATAAAACACATTTAAACAATCAAGAAAGAAATTCAAACCCATATAATAATGTAAAAACATAGAACCACCTGCCTCACACTTGGAAACTTCTGGAAATCGATATTAAACCACAACTACACCACCAAAAGACCCTATCGAGGCAATATCAAACAATAAAAATCAAGATTTCATCCAACAACACAAGATAAAACCCTCTTTAGGTCAAACAACCCACTGGAAAATAATAACCCAAGAAAGAGTGAAGAGAAACCCTATAAATAGGGAGAAATAAAGAGGAAAATAACTTTCTTGATGATTCATTAAAGAAATAGGGTCAAAACCACCCAAATATTGATGCTCAAGAGTTTCAAGAAGGCTTTTAGGAAGTTCCCATGGATGAAAATTCTGTATGGTGTGGATGGGAGAAGATTTAGGGTTGAAAAAAAAGAGAGGAAAATGGTAAATTTTAAATTTTTAATGACCTAGAAAAGTCACATGGTTATCCTGTATGGTTTTCCAAATCGTGTAGTAACCATGTTTCCCTCACTATCCAAGAGGAAAATGTCGCACGATTTGAAAAACTGTGTTCCAATCGTGCGGTTTCCACTATCCAAAATGGAAATTGGATGCATGCTTACCTAGAGAAGGGAACACAATTTCCCCTAATAGTGTGCCAACCATGCGACGCCTGATGTCAAGCCCAAAATATGCACTTTTATTCAAAAAAATCATGAAGAAACTATGGGATAAATACATGAACAAAAATAGTCATAATATCACGTCAAAATAAAATCAGAGATGTGACATCACCCAAAGACACCTGGGTCACTGCCCCACAGTATGATTATATCACATGTCACTGAAGACACCATTAAAGTCACCTAGTGAACTTATAAATCTTCAACCATCCCATCTTGTTCATATCCACTTGCCTAGAAGAGAGATCAGGGAAGAGAGGGTATCCATCCATCCATCCTCATCACCAGGATATTTGGAAAAACAAACCCTGTGTGAATATATGGGTGTTGGAACATAGTTCTTGACTAGGGTGGGGTCTATTTATAAATTACAAGGTATATAAATGGTATATATATATATATATATATCCACACACAATCCTAGCTTATGGGTTCACAAAAAAACACTAACCAACTCACAACACTTCCACTTTCTCTACCACCACTAAATGTATAACACAACACAAGCCACAAGCCATAAGCCAAATTTCACATTTCTAACCCATTCCATTATCTAGTTGATTCATTTCATTATTAAACATCATCCACATTTAACAACACAAACCATCATTTATTTATTCATTAATCAATTATATCCCATTAAACAAACCATCCCAATCCATTTAAAAGATTATTAAAAAGTTATCCCATCACTACCTAGACATCTAGAACAATGCAACCACACATCACAAGAAGCTCAACATTCAAATCGTACCATTTCCTCACCGTCCTAAAATAACATCCAAACAAACCATCACCTCACTACACCAAAAGAATTACCAAACAAACCATCACCTAAACACCCAAAAAGTACAGAAAAAAAAACATAACCTTGCCACTCCAAAATCATGACCAAACAAACCATCACCTCACCACCACAAAATCATGAAAAAACAAACCATCACCTCACTGATCTAAAAGAACATCCAAAAAAATCATCACCTCACCTCCCCAAAATCACAAGTATATCTCACCCATTAACCCCACACACCCCAACAACACAAAAATTGCACATCACTACCCCACAGAATGACCACACACCATAGAACATCACAAAACATTTTGACATATTTAACAAGGAGCTTTTATCAATTCCACTTCATTATTTTAGGGTCATTATCACACAATCCATAATCCTAGGGAAAACATTTAATTATAAAAATATAAGTGATTAGATGATTTCTCATTTAGTTTGATATAAAAAAAAGCAAAAAAAAATAATAATAATAAAAGGTTTCAAAACTCATGCCAAAGTAGCACAAACAAATCCCCCGACGACCACATTTTTCCACAGGGCGTTTCGCCTGTACAATCCATCATATCACAATAACATCAAAGTGGTAAAAGCATTTGAATATTTCCACTTAAACAATTATTTATCTTTTATTAGGCAAGATAAAAACATACCACATAGATAAAAAAGATAAATCCCCTCCTACATGATATATAAAAGTGATAAATGAGGGATTCCCTAACTCAAAGAGCTTTTCCAATTTGCTGTGCACCACAAGGAAAAGAAGAAATTCTCAAAAAGCTCAACCGTACATAGAAAATCATGGATCAACCTACACCACACCTAGGGATCATCAAAATGTATCCCAACTCACACCCTAAACCAAAAATACACCATCATTTCAGATCTCTAAGAGAAGAACATGAGAAAGCCACCAATAATGGGATAAGAACTTACCACTGATAGCCAATGGGTATCCACTAAAACCAACGAATATAGGTGAGGGAAGGAGGTTTGGAATATCCCTCAAAATCACCTAGGGGATGCCCAAAATGATAGGGGAATAAAAGTATGACTGAATAAAAAAAATCATCCAAAAGTGTTATAAAATAAGCTGGATCTCACTGGTTTCACTTTTTGTATTCAATTCATGATGTGAAATCCATGGGTTTTTTCAAAAAATACTAATTTCAAAAAAATTAATTTCTCCTCGACAAAATTTAATTACACATCATTAATTAATTTCACGATGTGAATATATTTCATGGTTTTCCCCTCATCTACATACAATCTATGAAACTATTCATCTACACATGTTGTGAACCACTAATTCATGTTGTGTACCCCTTTCATAATGTGAATTTATCACTGAAGGTTTGTTACACTTCCATCCAACATGGAACCTCCTCAAGACTCCTCCAAAACCCCTCCAACACCCAAAACTAGAAATGTAATTATCTATGATGTAATGGTACTTTATATCATAGATTATCCCAATGATGGAAATTCTAAACACAATCCATGACATGTCCAAATAATTATTTTATTTATTTCTATGATAATAATGCATACTATTGGGGTTTATTATGTGAGGAGGAGTTGGGGTAATGTGAGATGAGTGTTATATTTGAATTAAATGGGTTCAAATTAATTTAAAATCATGGTACAACAATGGTTGAATTATTTATGATGTCTAAGAGTAGACATCACGTCCATGTGGCATGCGGTGTGCTTGTAATGACTTAATAAGCAATTTTAAAAGATATCGAAGTCTTTAAAAAATGTTTCAAGGGGGTAAAAACCAAGAAAACAATGACACAGGGATGTAAACTCAAAATACAATGACTATATATTTATTCATGAAATATAGAAGCTGACTCTATATCAATTTGAGTTGTCATTTTTCTGAGATTTTTGTAAATGTATTTTTAGTCTTCTAAAACACATTAAAATATGTGTGTAATGGTCAAAATCATAGAAAATGACCTAAAATTGATGTTAAATAATGATAAAACTATTTTTTATGTGTATGAGAAATAAATACATCCATATGACATGCAGTGTTGTCGAAATAACTCAATAATCAGTTTTAAAAGATATCAAAGCCTTTAAAAATTTATGTCAAGGGATAAAAAATAAGAAAATGATGTTTAATGGATATTAAATCATAGTAAAATGACCATAGATTTATTTTTGAAATGTATAAAATGACACCACATCATTCCAAGTTACAGTTTTCCTAGGATGAATATAAATTCATTTTTAATGTTTTAAAATACCGAAACATGCGTGTAATAGTCAAAACCATAGAAAATGACCTCAGATTGACATGAAATCATGAAAAATATATAGTTGAGTTATTTGTATAATTTTAGAGTAGGAAACATTTCCATTCTACATGTAGTGTACTCTGATTGACTCAATAAGTAGTTTTAAAAGATATCAATGTTTTTAAAAACATGCGCCAGGGGGTTAAATCATTAGAAAACAGTGGTTGAATTATTTGTCTTGTGTTTGACTAGAAAGAAAATATATTTGGTATGTGGTGTGCTCAAAATGAATTAGTAATTAGTTTCAATGGATATCAAGTCTTCAAAAACATGCGTCAAGAGGTCAAAACCAAGAAAATGACATCAAATGGATGTAAAATCATAGGACACTAATCATAGATTAACTCGTGAAATGTATAAATTGACTCCACATCAATCTGAGTTGAGATTTTCTCAAGATTCTTGTAAATGAATTTTTAGTGTTTTGAAACACTAAAATATGCGTGTAACAGTCAAAAATATAATAAATAACCTCATATTGATGTGGAATCATGGGACAACCACCGATGAATTACTTTTGAAATACACAAAATTATGAAATATCAAGGTTTTTAAATTTTTTTTATTGATTAACTTCAAGCACACCACACTTCAGTTAAAATTTTTATTATATTGTTATATACTTATCTATTTTGATTTCCAAAAGTTGAATAATATCTTAAATAGGCATGTTTATGTTTTCAAAATGTTCGAGATGATATATTATTTGTTTTATATTAAAATTTCATATGTTTGATTAAAAAATAACAAATGCTATATTTTAAATTCTGAATCTATTTGGTGCCTATTATGCTTTGTATTTCTATTCTTAAATGTTTTAGTTTGTATTATAGGTGAAAAATGCCAAATCTAGGTAAGAGGTTGAATTTTCTGATCCACAACACTCCTCAAAATGAAATTGTGGTGACTTATAGTTTTTTTGGTATGGTTAAATATTATCTGTGATTCTACTGTAATTATTATTTATTATGTTTAGTTATAATTTATATCTTATTTTTGTTGCGGTTGATGAAATGATGTGGCCGGTTATGCGAATGATGGTTGGATATAGTGGAGGTCGTGAGATGAGTGTATTGGTTATGGGTTTATGATGGATGTCAGACATATTTTATTAGTATACATATAATTACTAAGCTTATGGTTGACTGATGACTATGTATATATGATTGTGGATGTATGAATGAGTTTATTGTGTATTTATGGTTGAGTATATTATTTGATTTAGTTTTTTATAGGCATATTATTTTTTAAATGGTATGTTTTATAAAAAAATATTTTATTTAATATGTTTTGTAGTGGTTTCTAATAAACATAGCTAAACCAAACTACTAATAAATTTTTAACTGTGGTTCAATTAATTATGATTATTTTTACCTTTTAAAAAGTAAACTACTTCTAACTAAATTAGTGGTGGTTATGTTAATTTCTCTAAATTTATTTTCATTTAAAAACCCATCACTAAGTACATAGGAACAACACATATAAAAATGACAACTAAACTATAAAAATCGCCACCAAATGATAGTCAACTGTGAAATACATAGTGATTTAAATAATTGCCATTAAACAAAATTGTGGCAGTTTAAACTTCCACTAAGACCACATTTTTTTATAGTGTCAAACATACAAATATATGTGCATATTTTAAATTATTTAATATGAATATAAACATATAAATTAAAATATAAACTATATTCAAATAAATAAATATCAATTTATATATTTATATAATTGTTTAAATAAAATATAAATATATTATATTTATATATACATTTTTAATTAATGTATATAAATATATTATTAAACATTTTTATTGATTAATATAAATTTTATATTTTATATATATATAAAATTAGGAAAATAAGAATATTGAAAATATATTTTTTATAATATTGTTCTATAAATCATATTTATATATTTTACTTACACAAATATACTTATTATTATATAAATAATAATTAAAAATATATAAATACATATATATAAATTAAATTATTCATTTATACCTTTATTAGCACTTTTTAGCATCGTTAAATAGGGGTGTTTTATCAGTGCTAAAAAAAGAGTTGATAAAGAGGAAATTTTATTAGTGCTAAATAAATAATGACAAAAGGAACCATTTTATGTGCGCTTTTATATGCACCAATAAAGGTCCACTTTATCATTACTTTTATCTAGTGATAATAAATATCATCCCTTTATCAGCATTTTTTGTTAAGCATTGATAAAGGTTACACTTCATAAATGTGAATCTGCAGTATTGTTGACTTTATGAGTAGATTCATATCAAGCCTAGGGAAAGATCATTAGAAAAAAGTTAAATGGATATTGAGGTATTTATGATGTATATTCATTCATTGTTTATGTTTTGGATGTGATAAAATTTTCTTGTAAGGATATACTGATGAAGATATGGATGAAGATATATAATAATAATTAAAACTTGTGATTTATTCTCATTAACAATGGAAATAATTTTTTTTACAAAGAATTAAATTCTAGATTTAAAAATATGAATTCTAGAACCTAAAATATATTTTTTCATATTATACATAAAATTCTAGAATTGAGAAAAAAAACTAGAACCAAGGTTCTGCAGCAAGAAAGAATTATGAGCAGTAACATGCAACGATGTAAATTGAAAAAAACAAAGGCTCAAGGAAATTTTGATATTAACTGGAAAATTCAAAACATACTTGAATAAATACCATAATAAATTAATGTTCAAAATTAATAGTTTGGATAAAATGCAGAAAGGAAAGCAGTAAAAGGGCAACAAGATTCGCGCGCTTCGTCCATTCAGCCTATGTGCACGATGAAGGATCATCACTAGTTTTCCACTATGCAAAGATAAACTGTTACTAGAACTATGGTAAATATGAACATGTAGAGAATCATACAACAAAAATAAAAAAAATAATTAATCAATAAATACAAGGATAAAAGAACTGACAAAGAACAGAAAATAACTGGTCCGACACTACCACAGATCGACTTAAGGGAAGCGTCAGATTTTATCAGTTTTAAGAAAAATGCACTAATAAAATGGGGACTTTTATTAGTGCTAGCTAAAAGTAATGATAAATCCACCCTTTATCAGGACTAAAATAAGCACTGATAAAGGTATATCCTTTATCAGTGCTTTTTTTAGCGCTGATAAATAATAGATTTATCTGTGCAATTATTGGCACTGATAAATGTTTTTAATAAAAAATGTTATTAATTTATATAAAATTATTATATTTATATTCAAAAATAATATTTATTTATATACATTAAATAAAAAATTCATGTTTATAATTAATATATATTTTTTAATAATTCAAAAATATATATAATCTTTTAAAAAAAGTATTTATAATATTTTAATTAAATAAATATGTATTTAAATAATTATAAGAGAATAATAAATTTTATTAAATAAAAAATATATTTATTGTATTTATAATTATATATTTATAATGAGCCATGGGTATAGAGGATGGGGTTTGGGATCTCTCTCTAGCACTTTAATGGCAGCGCCAATTCCTTGGTTTTTTAGGGTTTGTCCTTCACAATGTCTTTGCCTCACATCCTTGGCATCGCTCTTCTGGCTGCCAGTGGTCTGGATAATGGAGAGAATTGGTAGGTGTTTGAATTGGGGTTTCCTCATCGAGTGGTTTCAGTTTTTCCCAGATTTGGTAGGGATTTGGATTTGACTAGTCCGTGTTAAGCTGTAGATATTAGATATGGTCTTCAATCAGGTTCAGTTGATGGTGCGCATCGAAAAGAATTTTTTACAGGGTTTCCACATGCCACACCCCAATTTTTATTTATTTATTTTTATTTTACTTTTTCTTCGCTCCGGGTTGTCGCGCCAAGGTCCGGGTAGGGTCCAGGATTAATTTTTTTTTGTTAGTTAAAATTTTAATGGGTTTCAGATCTGTGTGTGGTCACCTCATGGTGGGCGGTAGCTGCGCGATCGCCCCAGGTGTTTGTGTAGATGCCCAAGTTGTCTGGGTTGCGGCATGTAACTTTCGCGTGGTTTATTAAGTCGTGCGACGAGCATGTGATGACCTGGTTCTCAGAATAAAATAAACAGATTAAAATTTAAAATAAAATAATGTTAGATAATAATGATAATATTATGTTGTTATTATTATTATTAATATGATTAATTTTAAGAAACTTAAAATTATCAATGATATTATTATTCTTCATATATTATAATAATAATAATAATTATTATTATTAATATTATTATTATTTCATTATTGTCTATGTCATTTATATTATTATTGTTACAATAATAATAATAATTATTATTATTATTGGTTATTATTATTATTATTATTATTATTATTATTATGATAAATGGAAAAAAACTAAACTCACCTTAATCACTACTCGGCCATCACCCCCCCATTCCCCTTTACTTGTTGCGAGCTGCCCCCCTCCTCCCAGTCTCTGCTCCCTACATGATCCCGCTGTCCAGCCAAACCCAGCCAGCCAGCCTCCACACTCACCCCTCCTGTTCTTGGTGCACCGACCGACCTTCGTCGACCTTCCACCTTACGCCGACCCGCCAGACACCCTTCGCACCGCCGGACACCCTCCGCACCGCCAGACTCCCTCCGCACCACCGGAGTCCCTCCACACCGCTGCCCCGAGATCCTTATTGCGTTCCAGCTACCCGCAGACCGCCGCTCTGGACTTCGGCCATACACCACTCCGACCAGCCGCCTCCTTACCAAAGCTCCAGCCTCTCTACACCCACTCCCGACCTGCATGTCCTAGTCAACCCTTTTCCGGCCAGTAGCGGCAAACTCAAAACATTGTGCATGCTGTCTTCCAGCGACCCGCTACTCCGCCTTGCCCCGACGTGGCTGCGACCCCTCCCCTTGCCGACAACAATCCCCTCCTCCGGTATATTTCTTTATTTTTGGTTTTTTTCTCAAATCAATCAATACTCTAATACCAAAGGTCATTTTTTTCACATTTTGGTTGGTATCTAGGTTATGCGTTTGGTCTATGGAGTGGTATTCTTCCTTCCATCATTGTTCCGTCACATTCGCACATGTTTTAGGTAGGTTTTTCCTTGATTCTCCTTTCCGAATCAATTTATTTGATGCTTAGGCATTTTAATAATTTTTATATATGGTATGTACACTAGTAACACGTGTCTTTTGATTGTTATGGTGTTGTTTTGGTAGTGGGATTTTCTAAAGATAGTTTTGAATCGATTCTTTATTTGTGCATACACACTTTCAACTATTTTAATAAATTTATAGACATGTTTGGCACGTTTTATAAACAGAACATTTTTACTACAGTTTGAAAATGATCGTTTGATAAATTCTTGGGAAATTGGAGGTACACATGACTTTAGAAACATTTTGGAAATGTCTTTGGTAAATTTATTTTGGGTAAAATTGATTTAGTACGTGGACCTTAAGAAACATGTGTTTGGCTGGTTGTTTAAAAATAGTTTTTGGGTGTGGGTTTGGCATAGGGGATTTTTGGCACATTTCATAGACTGACATGTTTTACTCAAGCTGGAATGAAAAATGTTTTAAAGGGGAACGCCATCTGAAACTTTGAAATGTTTTAAAAGGTGCGAAAGTAATTTTGAAGGGTTTAAGTATGAAATTGGTTTTAAAGTGGGATCCGCATGTGGAATTGGAGGAATTGTGATAAAAAAACTTTGTTGTATTCTTTTAAAACCTTTTTTTTGGTTGGGTAAATGATTTATTAAATGATTATAGCAATGTGAATCATGGGTGAAAGGTGTTTTGGTGTACGTTTAGGTTTGGTTTGAAAGTGAATAGTAACTTTGTGAAAATGGTCCTTGTTTTTTAAATGATGTTTGGGTCCCTTTGTATGAATTATTGGAATGGTTTTAATGTATTCATTAAAAACTTGGTTGTTTAGCTTTGAAACATGTTTCTGTGTGATTTTGAGAAAGTTAAAGGAACATTTGATATAGTATACTTGGAAATGGTTTTAGAAATGATTTGAAACTATTTTGGTAAATGTATTTGGGTGTGTAAACTTGAAGGCCCATATGGAGTTGTACTTCTAAAGGTGATGTTTTGTGGTGATTTTTGAAAAGAAGGTGTTTCGGAAAATGTGAATGCCCGGTTGGCAAATTAAGGTGTTTTAAAAGATGGTTTGAATGCTTACGTGATGTGACGTCCCGATTGGAACTTTGTTAACGTGAAATGATTGAATGTGTATTTGGGAGCACTTCTGTCTAGGGTAATCCTTTATGGGTGAACGCATGGGAAGCGTCTGTGTTTGGGGAAGGTAAGTGCGATGAGATGAGTCATGCATGCAAGGGCCTTCCTACTTAAACGGTATTATTGTAACCACCATGGGTTCTTGGGCGTCTTTTAGATGATCGAGTGATGGTTGCTGATCAACCCCGATTAGACAGGTTGGTACCCCCTGGATTTGTTGTTAGGCTAGGTGGGCTTTGCCACCGGATTGGTCAGTTTAGGGTGGCCAGTTGTTTATAGACTTAGGAGCTTCACCATACACCGATAGGTGGTTCTGAAACCGATTATGTCTAGGGGTCTTCTAGGGATGTTTAGGATCACCCATGGTTACTAGATTATTTACATTTCTTGTTTACTATCCATTGCACTAGTCTATTTTTAGTTGGCACATCTTACATGTTTTACTCTGGCCAAGTTTTGGTACATTCTGTTTTGAATTTTATTTATAGAATGAAAAATGATCTTGGAAATGGTATGTAGCATGTGTTGGGTTTTAAATGGGAAAAACACATTATTTAATTTAAATTATGAAAACCCTACTTTTATATTTGTATTTCAAACTTCTGTCATTGGATTGTTTTGGGAAAGGGAATGCTTGGATTTCCTGGTTATATTTGGTATCCCTACTAAGCATCTCAATGCTCACACCTATAATATTCTTTCAATTACAGGTTTAGTTCTTGTTCAGGTTCCAGGTTCAACTGCTCATTGTTGGAGCATGCCAGAGTCTGAGTTGGGTGGTGACCTAGAAGGTCACAAGGAGGTATGTTTAGTCTTATTTGATTTCCACTGCTTGTTTTCATTTTTATCGTTAGTTTTGTTTATCTGTTTATCTTTTTTTCATGGGCCAAATTTTTCCCAACAGTTAAATTTTGATGCCCGACACTGGTTTCCAGACCGTGGGGATCGGGAACGCCCTTTGGGCCATGTCCTAGACCGGCTTGGGTGACCGATTCAAGGTTGACCCAGGCTGGTTTGTGAAAAAATGGTATCATAGCAACCCTTGTTGTTTGGGGTGTTTGGTAGATTGAGATTAGGACTATCGGGACTCGAGAGGTAGGTACGAGAAGGACTTCTTGAACCCTCACTCATTCCGAAGCTCGAGTCACCATGGGTAGTTTGGGAATTGAGTTCTTGTCTCGTTCTGATTTATTTTGGATTGAGGGATGACATTGGAGGCAAACTGATGTTACATCGTGATTTCACATGGAGTAGTGACCCATGTGGAGTCCGCGTACACGGTTTAAGTTTCTACTAGTCATTGATGCTTACTTGGGGCATGTCCCACTACCATGTCGCTAGGTTAAGCATGACTACTAGTCCCTCCCTTCAGTGTTTTGATGCAAGTTGAGTGTCATCTTGGTTCTGACTGGTGTAAGTGAATTCTTGAAAATTAAAAAGGGTTTTTTTTGAAATGATAATGATTTCTTTTATATGGATTAAAATTTGTTAAATGGTTTTTTAAAAACTGAATGCTCTTGGTCTAAAAATCCGGTGTTTTCTTGGAACTGGTATAGATATGGTTTGGGTGCAACCTCGGGTACTCTTTATGAATGTTTTCACATGTGAGGGGATGCATGGGAAGTGTTTGTTGGAGCATATGGATGAAATCAGATGAAGAAATGTTCAATGGTTCATGAGATTACTAGGGTGTGCAATTGGAATTAAAGGCTTGACCTTGTTTTTCTAAAGTTATTTTAAAAATGGAAAATAATTTTTGTAAATTGAATTTGATTTGAAATGTGGGTTTGGTATTTGGAAAGTAGCATTGAAATAAGGTGGTTTTGAAATATAAAATGAAAAGGGGATTTTGAAAGAGAATTTTTTGAGTTGTGTTTGTATTTTCTTGTTTCTTTTGAGTTAGTTGTTTTGGAGGAAAGAATTTTCTTTGATGTTGCTTTGAATTGATATTGGTTTTGGATATGTGTTTTATATGTTATTTAGAAAATTACATCTAGAAAAGTTTCCAAGGTTTTTGATAAGTCATGCCTAGTTTTGGGTCCTTCTCAGACATTTCTTATCCTTCATGGTGAACAAGGTTCGTTATAAGTAGCAGGGTGGCTTGAAGAGGTCGAACGTGTCTTCAGGGTATTGGGCACTCCCGAAGCTGTTAGAGTGCGTGCTGTTTTGGGTTTGTTTGAAGGTCCAGCTCTGGACAAATGGGAGTTGGTTTCCCCACCGTCAATGCAAGTTGGGATGACATGGGATGTATTTAAATCTATCTTCATCCAATGGTTTATACCTAAAGGGGTGAAGAGGAAGATAATGGAAGAGATAATGTGCATTCAACAAGAACAACAGACGGGGAAGACTTATGCTGACCATTTCAGGGATCTTGTGTCCTTTTTCTCCGGAGGTGGCATCACATGATCTGATGAAGACTTCTCTCTTCATCAAGGGTATTCATCTAGGTATTAAGGAGTGTGTAATCCCTTCTAAGGACCATCATTTCGAGAAGTTGGTGTAAGAGGCGTTCTTAGCTAAGTTGGTCTCTGGAGCACAGATGGTTGGAAAACTAGCGTATCCAGTTGCTCATGATGGTTCCCTATCTGGAGAGAAAGGTGTACCAGAAGGACCTATTTCTAAAGATTCATCAGCAGTGGTTTTGGCTTCCGGTTCGTCGGACCATTCAGTGGTGTGCCACCAGTGTGGCCAGTTCAGGCACGTGAAGCTATCATGTCGCATCCCTATGAAGACATGCCATCTTTGCGGATGTCTGGGTCTTCTAGAGAAGTTCTCCAAGAAGCATCACCTAAAGAAGAAACCGTGACTGAAGGATTTCAGTGCCTGACTGTGTGGCAGGAGATGCTTCATCCATAATAACACCAGCCACAGGCCTTGGGGTGAAGCTCGCGCGTAGTCAGGAGTTGTTGGGGGTGTGTACCTTGGATTTGGGTTTTGTGTTCTGTGTTGGTAGTGAAATATTTAAAGTCTTTTCGTCCTTGATTTTTCTTCTTTTAATGTTTTGAGGTTGTTGTAAGTTCATTATTTCATCATGAAGTTATAATAACCATGTTCTGTTGTAATCCATTATTTTTGTTTGTCTGATTATGGTTTTCTAAATCGTGCGTTTTTCTTAAAAGTGTGTTTGGCCCTTGTTTGGGTTGATCTTAGTTTAGCTATGTTAATTTGGAGATATAAGTGCCTATGAAAGATCTGATGTTTGTGGTTATGCTTGGGTTCACTGCTTGGGGTAAGTTCCGCTCGAAGATTTTTCCCTAGTGTTGGGAGTGTTGGGTATGGGTCAAGAGTTCCAGGTTTTAGTGGAGGTGTTGTTCACTCGTGCTATAGAACTTAGTTTTGACCGGTTGGGAGTTCCTACATCGCCCCCCCTTCCTGGGGTGCTATGTTTGGGTGTTGAATTTCTACATTAGTTGAGCTCTTTTGGTGGGGAGAACCCTCTTGTGTTCTCCAGATCTCTGGTATTGTGGTATTTTTCACTTTCAAATGGGCATGAATTATTATTTTGTACATTGTTCGGCTGAGTGACTTTCTGGGGGAAGAAAGTGTCTGTGGTGGGGAGAATTTTCACACCCCGAATTTTTTTGATTTATTTTTATTTTACTTTTTCTTGGCTCCGGGTCCTCGTGCCAAGGTCCGGGCTGGGTCCCAGATTAAAAAATTTTTGTCGGTTAATATTTTAGCGGGTTTCGAATCTATGTGTAGTCGCCGCACGGTGGGCGGTATCCACGTGATCGCCCCAGGTGTTTGTACATATGCCCAAGTGGTCTAGGTTGAGGCACATAACTTGCACGTGGTTTATTAAGTCATGCGATGAGTGCATGGTGACCCGGTTCTCAAAATAAAATAAATAGATTAAAATTTAAAATAAAATAATGATAGATAATAATGATAATATTATGTTGTTATTTTTATCATTATTATGATTAATATTAAGATACATAAAATTATCAATGATATTATTATTCTTCATATATTATTATTATTATTATTATTTCATTATTGTCTTTGTCATTTATATTATTATTGTTATAATAATAATAATAATAATAATACTAATACTAATAATAATAATTATTATTACTGTTATGATAAATGGAAAAAAACTAAACTCACCTTAATCGCTACTCAGCCAGCCCCCCCATTCCCCTTTCCTTATTGCGAGCTGCCCCCTCCTCCCGGTCTCCGCTCCCTACACGATCCCACCGCCCAGCCAAACCCAACCAGCTAGCATCCACACTCACCCCTTCTGTTCTCGGTGCACCGACCAACCTTCTTCGACCTTCAACCTTATGCCGAACCACCAGACACCCTCCACACCACCGGACACCCTCCGCACTGCCAGACTCCCTCCGCACCACCGGAGTCCCTCCACACCGTTGCCCCGAGATCCTGCTTGCATTCCATCTACCCACAGACCGCCGCTCCGGCCTTCGGCCAGACACCACTCCGGCCAGCCGCCTCTTTGCCAAAGCTCTAGCCTCTCTACACCCACTCCTGACCCGGACGCCCTAGTTAACCCTTTTTCGGCCAGTAATAGCAAACCCAAACCCTTGTGCGCACTGTTTTCTGGTGACCCGCTACTCCACCTTGCCCCAACGTGGCTGCGACCCCTCCCATTGCCGACAAAAATCCCCTCCTCTGGTATATTTCTCTATTTTTGGTTTTTTTTCTCAAATCAATCAATACTATAATACCGCAGGTCATTTTTTTGCGCATTTTGGTTGGTATCTAGGTTATGCGTTTGGTCCATGGAGTGGTAATATTCCTTCTATCATTGTTTAGTCATGTTTGCACATGTTTGAGGTAGGTTTTTCTTTGATTCTCCTTTATGAAACATTTTATTTGATGCTTAGCCATTTTAATAATTTTTATATATGGTCTGCACACTGGTAATGCATGTCTTTTGATAGTTATGGTGTTGTTTTGGTAGAAGGATTTTCTAAAGATAGTTTTGAATCGATTATTTATTTGTGCATATACACTTGCACCTATTTTAATAAATTTATGGACATGTTTAGCACGTTTTATAAATAGAACATTTTTACTACAGTTTGAAAATGATCATTTGATAAATTTTTGGGAAAGTGGAGGTACACATGACTTTAGAAACATTTTGGAAATGTCTTTGGTAAATATATTTTCGGTAAAATTGATTTAGTGCGTGGACCTTAAGAAACGTGTGTTTGGATGGTTGTTTAAAAATAGTTTTTGGGTGTGGATTTGGCGTAGGGGATTTTTGGAACATTTCATAGACTGACATATTTTACTCAATATATAATGAAAAATGTTTTAAAGGAAAATTCCAGCTGAAACTTTGAAATGTTTTGAAAGGTGAGAAAGTAATTTTTAAGGGTTTAAGTATGCAATTGGTTTTAAAGTGGGATCTGCATATGGAATTGGTGGAATTGTGATAAAAGAATTTGTTGTATTCTTTTAAAACCGTTTTTTGGTTGGGTAAATGATTTATTAAATGATTATAGCAATGTGAATCATGGGTGCAAGGTGTTTTGGTGTACGTTTAGGTTTGGTTTGAAAGTGAATAGTAACTTTGTGAAAATGGTCCTTGTTTTCTAAATGATGTTTGGGTCCCTTTTTATGATTTATTGGAATGGTTTTAAGGTATTTGTTAAAAACTTGGTTGTTTAGATTTGAAATGTGTTTTTGTGTGAGTTTGAGAAAGTTAAAGGCCCGTTTGATATAGTATACTTGGAAATGGTTTTAGAAATGATTTGAAAATATTTTGGTAAATGTATTTGGGTGTGTAAATTTGAAGGACCATATGGAGTTGTACTTCTAAAGGTGATGTTTTGTGGTTATTTTTGAAAAGAAGGTGATTTGGAAAATGTGAATGCAAGGTTGGGAACTTAAGGTGTTTTAAAAGATGGTTTGAATTCTTACATGATGTGAAGTACCGATTGGCACTTTGTTAATGTGAAATGATTGAATGTGTATTTGGGAGAACTTTTGTCTAGGGTAATCCTTTATGGGTGAATGCATGGGAAGCGTCTGTGTTTGGGGAAGGTAAGTGCGGTGAGATGAGGCATAAATGCGAGGGCCTTCCTACTTACACGGTATTATTGTAACCACCATGGGTTTCTATGAGTCTTTTAGATGATCAAGTGACGGTTTCTGATCAACCCCGATTAGATAGGTTGGTACCCCCTGGATTTGTTGTTAGGCTAGGTGGGCTTTGCCACTGGATTGGTCAGTTTAGGGTGGCCAGTTGGTTATAGACTTATGAGCTTCACCATACACCGATAGGTGGTTCTGAAACCAAGTATGCCTAGGGGTCTTCTAGGGATATTTAGGATCACCCATGGTTACTAGATTATTTACATTTTTAGTTTACTTTCCATTGCACTAGTCTATTTTTAGTTGGCACATATTACATGTTTTACTCTAGCCTAGCTTTGGTACATTCTTTTTTGAATTTTATTTATAGAATGAAAAATGATCTTGGAAATGGTATGTAGCATGTGTTGGGTTTTAAATGGGAAAAACACATTATTTACTTTAAATTGTGAAAACCCTGCTTTTATATTTGTATTTAAAACTTGTGTCATTGGATTGTTTTAGGAAAGGGAATGGTTGGATTTCCTGGTTATATTTGGTATCCCTACTGAGCATCTCAATGATCACACCTATCATATTCTTTCAATTGCAGGTTTAGTTCTTGTTCAGGTTCCAGGTTCAACTACTCAGTGTTGGAGTATTCCAGAGTCTGAGTTGGGTGGTGACCTAGAAGGTCACAAGGAGGTATGTTTGGTCTTATTTTCTTTCCACTGTTAGTTTTCATTTTTATCGTTAGTTCTGTTTATCTGTTTATCTTTTTTTCATGGGCCAAATCATTCCCAACGGTTAAATTTTTATTACTGACACTGGTTGCCAGCCCGTGGGGATCAGGAACGCCCTTCGGGCCATGTCGTAGACCGGTTTGGGTGACCGATTCAAGGTCGACCCGGGATGGTTTATGAAAAAATGGTATCATATAAACCCTTGTTATTTGGGGTGTCTGGTAGATTGATATTAGGACTGTCGGGACTCGATAGGTATGTACGGGAAGGACGTCATGAACCCTCACTCATTTCGAAGCTCGAGTCGCCAGGGGTATTCTGGGAATTGAGTTCTTGTCTCGTTCTGATTTATTTTGGATTGAGGGATGACAATAGAGGAAAAATGATTTTAAAGCATGATTTCACATGGAGTAGTGACCCATGTGGATTCCGCGTACATGGTTTAAGTTCATCCTAGTCATTTATGCTTACTTGGGGCATGGCCCACTACCATGTCTCTAGGTTAAGCATGACTACTAGTCCCTCCCTTCGGTGTTTTGATGCAAGTTGAGTGTCATCTTGGTTCTGATTGGTGTAAGTGCATTCTTGAAAATGAAAAAGGGTTTTTTTTGAAATGATAATGTTTTATTTTATATGGATTTGAATTTTTGAAATGGTTTTTTAAAAACTGAATGCTCTTGGTCTAAAAATCCGGTGTTTTCTTGGAACTGGTAGAGATATGGTTTGGGTGCAACCTCGGGTACTCTTTATGAATGTTTTCACATGTGAGGGGATTCATGGGAAGTGTTTGTTAGTGCATATGTATGAAAGCATATGAAGAAATGTGCAGTGGTTCATGGGATTACTAGGGTGTGCACTTGGAATTAAAGTATTAAACTTGTTTTTCTAAAGTGATTTTTAAAATGAAAAATGATTTTTGTAAATTGAATTTGATTTGAAATGTGGGTTTGGTATTCGAAAAGTATCCTTTAAATAAGGTGGTTTTGAAATCTAAAATGAAAAGGGGATTTTGAAAGAGAAATTTTTGAGTTGTGTTTGTATTTTCTTGTTTCTTTTGAGCTGGTTGTTTTGGAGGAAGGCATTTTCTTTGATGTTTCTTCGACTTGATATTGGTTTTGGATCTGTGTTTTATATGTTATTTAGAAAATGCCATCTAGAAAAGTTTCCAAGGTTTTTGATAATTCATGCCTGGTTTTGGGTCCTTGTCGGACATTTCCTATCCTTCACAGTGAACAAGGTTTGTTAGAAGTAGCAGGGTGGCTTGAAGAGGTAGAACGTGTCTTCAGGGTATTGGGAACTCCCGAAGATGTTAGAGTGCGTGCTGTTTTGGGTTTGTTTGAAGGTCCAACTCTATAAAAATGGGAGTTGGTTGCCCCACCATCAATGCAAGTTGGGATGACGTGGGATGTATTTAAATCTATCTTCATCTGATGGTTTATACCTGAAGGGGTGAAGAGGATGAGAATGGAAGAGATAATGCGCATTCAATAAGAACAACAGACGTTGAAGACTTATGTTGACCATTTCAGGGAGCTTGTGTCCTTTTTCTCCAGAGGTGGAATCCCAGGATCTGATGAAGACTTCTCTCTTCATCAGGGGTATTCATCTAGAGATTAAGGAGTGTGTCCTCCCTTATAAGGACCATCATTTCAAGAAGCTGGGGGAAAAGGCGTTCTTAGCTAAGTTGGTCTCCAGAGCGTAGATGGTTGGAAAACGAGTGTATCTAGTTGCTCATGATAGTTCCCTATTTGGAGAGAAAGGTGTGACAGAGGGACCTATTTCTAAAGATTCATCTACAGTGGTTTTGGATTCCAGTTCGTCAGACCGTTATGTGGTGTGCCACCAGTGTGGCCGGTTCAGGCACGTGAAGCCATCATTTCACATCCCTCTGAAGACATGTCATCGCTGTAGATGTCTGGGTCTTCTAGAGAAGTTCTCCAAGAAGAGTCACCTGAAGAAGAAACTGTGACTGAAGGATTTCAATGCCTGACTGTTAGGCAAGAGATGCTTCATCCATCAGAGCCCCAGCCACAGGCCTTGGGGTGAAGCTCGCGCGCAGTCAGGAGTTATTGGGGGTGTGGACACTGGATTAGGGTTTTGTGTTCTGTGTTGGTAGTGAAATATTTAAAGTCTTTTCATCCTTTATTTTTCTTCTTTTAATGTTTTGACGTCATTGTATGTTCATTGTCTCATCATGAAGTTATAATAACAATGTTTTGTTGTAATCCAATAGTTTTGTTTGTCTGATTATGGTTTTCTGAATCGTGCATTTTTCTTAAAAGTGTGTTTGGCCCTTGTCTAGGTTTATCTTGGTTTAACTATGTTATTTTTGAGATATAAGTGCCTATGAAAGATCTAATGTTTGTGGTTATGCTTGGGTTCACTGCTTGGGGTAAGTTCTGATCGAAGGTTTTTCCCTAGTGTGGGAGTGTTGGGTATGGGTTGAGAGTTGTAGGTTTTAGTGGAGGTGTTGTTCGCTCGTGCTATAGAACTTAGTTTGGACCGGTTGGGAGTTCTTGCATCACCCCCCTTCCTGTGGTGCTATGTTTGGGTGTTGAATTTCTGAATTAGTTGAGCTCTTTTGGTGGGGAGAACCCTCTTGTGTTCTCCCGCTCTATGGTGTTGTGGTCCTTTTCAGTTTCAAATGGGCATGGATTATTATTTTGTCCATAGTTCGGCTGAGTGACTTTCTGGTGGAAGAAAGTGTGTGTGGTGGGGAGAATTGTTACACCCCGATTTTTTTGATTTATTTTTATTTTACTTTTTCTTGGCTTCGGGTACTCGCGCCGAGGTCCAGGCTGGGTCTCGGATTAAAAATTTTTTTTCGGTTAATATTTTAGTGGGTTTAGAATCTATGTGCAGTCGCCGCATGGTGGGTGGTAGCCGCTTGATCGCCCTAGGTGTTTGTACATATGCCCAAGTGGTCTAGGTTGAGGCACGTAACTTACGTGTGGTTTATTAAGTCATGCGACGAGCGCACGGTGACTCGGTTCTCAAAATAAAATAAACAGATTAAAATTTAAAATAAAAGAATGATAGATAATATTGATAATATTATGTTGTTATTTTTATCATTATTATGATTAATATTAAGAAACTTAAAATTATCAATGATATTATTATTCTTCATATATTATTATTATTATTATTATTATTATTTCATTATTGTCTATGTCATTTATATTATTATTGTTATAATAATAATAATAATTATTATTGTTATTGGTTATTATTATTATTATTATAATTATTATGATAAATGGAAAAAAACTAAACTCACCTTAATCGCTACTCGGCCAACCCCCCCGTTCCCCTTTCCTTGTTGCGAGCTGCCCCCCGCCTCCCGGTCTTCGCTCCCTACACGATCCCACCGCCCAGCCAAACCCATCCAGCCAGCCTCCACACTCACCCCTCCTGTTCTCAGTGCACCGAACAACCTTCGTCAACCTTCCACCTTACGGTGACCAGCCAGACACCCTCCGCACCGCCGGACACCCTCTGCACCGCCGGACACCCTCCGCACATCCGAACACCCTCCGCACCGCCAGACACCATCTGCACCGCTAGACACCCTCCACACCGCCGGACACCCTCCGCACCGCCATAATCCCTCCACACCACTAGAGTCCCTCCACACCACTGCTCCGAGATCTTGCTTGCGTTCTAGTTACCCGCAGACCGCCGCTCCGGCCTTCGTCCAAACACCGCTCCGGCCAGCCGCCTCCTTGCTGAAGCTCTGACCTCTCTACACCCACTCCCGACCCGCACGTCCTAGTCAACCCTTTTATGGCCATCAGCAGCAAACCCAAACCCTTGTGCACGCTGTTTTCTATCGACCCACTACTCCTCCTTGCCCCGACGTGGCTGCGACCCCTCCCCTTGCTGACAACAATCCCCTCCTCCGGTATATTTCTCTATTTTTGGTTTTTTTCTCAAATCAATCAATACTCTAATACCTTGGGTCATTTTTTTTGCGCATTTTGGTTGGTATCTAGGTTATGCGTTTGGTATATGGAGTGGTATTCGTCCTTCCATCATTGTTCTGTCACGTTCGCACATGTTTGAGGTAGGTTTTTCCTTTATTATCCTTTCCGAAGAAATTTATTTGATGCATAGGCATTTTAATAAATTTTATATATGGTTTGCACACAGGTAATGCGTGTCTTTTGATTGTTATGGTGTTGTTTTGGTAGTGATATTTTCTAAAGATAGTTTTGAATCGATTCTTTATTTGTGCATATACAGTTACACCTATTTTAATAAATTTATGGACATGTTTGGCACATTTTATAAACCAAACATTTTTACTACAGTTTGAAAATGATCATTTGATAAATTCTTGGGAAAGTAGAGGTACACATGACTTTAGAAACATTTTGGAAATGTATTTGGTAAATGTATTTTGGGTAAAATTGATTTAGTGCGTGGACCTTAAGAAACGTGTGTTTGGATGGTTGTTTAAAAATAGTTTTTGGGTGTGGGTTTGGCCTAGGGAATTTTTGGCACATTTCATAGACTGAAATGTTTTACTCAATCTGGAATGAAAAATGTTCTAAAGGGGAATTCCATCTGAAACTTTTAAATGTTTTGAAAGGTGAGAAAGTAATTTTGAAGGGTTTAAGTACGCAATTGGTTTTAAAGTGGGATCCTCATGTGGAATTGGTGGAATTGTGATAAAAGACTTTGTTGTATTCTTTTAAAACCTTTTTTTGGTTGGGTAAATGATTTATTAAATGATTATAGCAATGTGAATCATGGGTGCAAGGTGTTTTGGTGTACGTTTAGGTTTAGTTTGAAAGTGAATAGTAACTTTGTGAAAATGGTCCTTGTTTTCTAAATGATGTTTGGGTCCCTTTGTATGATTTATTGGAATGGTTTTAATGTATTCGTTAAAAACTTGGTTGTTTAGCTTTGAAACGTGTTTTTGTGTGAGTTTGAGAAAGTTAAAGGCCCATTTGACATAGTATACTTGGAAATGGTTTTAGAAATGATTTGAAACTATTTTGGTAAATGTATTTGGGTGTGTAAACTTGAAGGACCATAAGGAGTTGTACTTATAAAGGTGATGTTTTGTGGTGATTTTTGAAAAGAAGGTGATTCGGAAAATGTGAATGCCCGGTTGGAAACTTAAGGTGTTTTAAAAGATGGTTTGAATGCTTATGTGATGTGATGTCCCGATTGGAAATTTGTTAATGTGAAATGATTGAATGTGTATTTGGGAGCACTTCTGTCTAGGGTAATCCTTTATGGGCGAACACATGGGATGCGTCCGTGTTTGGGGAAGGTAAGTGTGGTGAGATGAGTCATGCATGCGAGAGTCTTCCTACTTACATGGTATTATTGTAACCACCATGGGTTCCTAGGCGTCTTTTAGATGATCGAGTGACAGTTTCTGATCAACCCCGATTAGACGGGTTGGTACCCCCTGGATTTGTTATTAGGCCAGGTGGGCTTCGCCATTGGATTGGTCAGTTTAGGGTGGCCAGTTATTTATAGAATTAGGAGCTTCACCATACACCGATAGGTGGTTCTGAAACTGAGTATGTCTAGGGGTCTTCAAGGGATGTTTAGGATCACCCATGGTTACTATATTTTTTACATTTCTTGTTTACTTTCCATTGCACTAGTCTATTTTTAGTTGGCACATCTTTAATGTATTACTCTGGCCTAGTTTTGGTACACTCTATTTTGAATTTTATTTATAGAATGAAAAATTATATTGGAAATGGTATGTAGCGTGTGTTGGGTTTTAAATGGGAAAAACACATTATTTACTTTAAATTGTGAAAACCCTGTTTTTATATTTGTATTTCAAACTTGTGTCGTTAGATTGTTTTGGGAAAGGGAATGCTTGGATTTAATGGTTATATTTGGTATCCCTACTGAGCATCTCAATGCTCACACCTATCATATTCTTTCAATTGCAGGTTTAGTTCTTGTTCAGGTTCCAGGTTCAACTGCTCAGTGTAGGAGCATGCCACAGTCTGAGTTGGGTGGTGACCTAGAAGGTCACAAGGAGGTATGTTTGGTCTTATTTTCTTTCCACTACAAGTTTACATTTTTATCGTTATTTCTATTTATCTGTTTATATTTTTTTCATGGGCCAAATCATTCCCAACAGTTAAATTTTGATGCCCGACACTGGTTGCCAGCCTGTGGGGATCGGGAACACCCTTCCGGCCATGTCAGAGACCGGATTGGGTGACCGATTCAAGGTCGACCCAGGCTGGTTTGTGACAAAATGGTATCATAGGAACCCTTGTTATTTGGGGTGTCTAGTAGATTGATATTAGGACTTTTGGGACTCGAAAGGTAGGTACAGGAAGGACATCATGAACCCTCACTCATTCCAAAGCTCGAGTCTCCAGGGGTAGTCCGGGAATTGAGTTCTTGTCTCGTTCTGATTTATTTTGGATTGAGGGATGACAATGGAGGCAAACTGATGTTACATCATGATTTCACATGGAGTAGTGACCCATGTGGAGTCTGTGTACACGGTTTAAGTTCCTCCTAGTCATTGATGCTTACTTGGGGGCATGAACCCCTACCATGTCTCTAGGTTAAGCATGACTACTAGTCCCTCCCTTCAGTGTTTTGATGCAAGTTGAGTGTCGTCTTGGTTCTGATTAGTGTAAGTGAATTCTTGAAAATGAAAAAGGGTTTTTTTGAAATGATAATGGTTTCTTTTATATGGATTTAAATTTGTGAAATGGTTTTTTTAAAAACTGAATGCTCTTGGTATAAAAATCCGGTGTTTGCTTGGAACTGGTAGAGATATGGTTTGGGTGAAACCTTGGGTACTATTTATGAATGTTTTTACATGTGAGGGGATGCATGGGAAGTGTGTGTTGGTTCATATGGATGAAAGAAGATGAATAAATGTGCAACAGTTCATGGGATTACTAGGGTGTGCACTTTGAATTAAAGGCTTGACCTTGTTTTTCTAAAGTTATTTTAAAAATGGAAAATGATTTTTGTAAATTGAATTTGATTTGAAATGTGGGTTTGGTATTCGGAAAGTATCCTTGAAATAAGGTGGTTTTGAAATCTAAAATGAAAAGGGGATTTTGAAAGAGAAATTTTTGAGTTGTGTTTGTATTTGATTGTTTCTTTTGAGCTGGTTGTTTTGGAGGAAGGTATTTTATTTGATGTTGATTCGACTTGATATTGGTTTTGGCTCTGTGTTTTATATGTTATTCAGAAAATTCCATCTAGAAAAGTTTCCATGTTTTTTTGATAAGTCATGCCTGGTTTTGGGTCCTTCTTAGACATTTCCTATCCTTCACAGTGAACAAGGTTCGTTAGAAGTAGCAGGGTGGCTTGAAGAGGTCGAACATGTCTTTAGGGTATTGGGAACTCCCGAAGCTATTAGAGTGCGTGCTATTTTGGGTTTGTTTGAAGGTCCAGCTTTGGACAAATGGGCGTTGGTTTCCCCACCATCAATGCAAGTTGGGATGGCGTGGGATGTATTTAAATCTATCTTCGTCCGATGGTTTATACCTGAAGGGGTGAAGAGGAAGAGAATGGAAGAGATAATGTGCATTCAACAAGAACAAGAGATAGTGAAGACTTATGTTGACCGTTTCCGGGAGCTTGTGTCCTTTTTCTCTGGAGGTGGCATAACAGGATCTGATGAAGACTTCTCTCTTCATCAGGAGTATTCATCTAGAGATTAAGGAGTGTGTCCTCGCTTCTAAGGACTATCATTTCGAGATGCTGGTGGAAGAGGCGTTCTTAGATAATCTGGTCTCTGGAGTGCAGATGGTTGAAAAACGAGCATATCCAGTTGCTCATGATGGTTCTTTATCTGTAGAGAAAGGTGTTCCAGAGGGACCTATTTCTAAAGATTCATCTGCAGTGGTTTTGGCTTCCAGTTCGTCGGACCGTTCAGTGGTGTGCCACCAGTATGGCCGGTTCGGGCACGTGAAGCCGTCATGTCGCATCCCTCCGAAGACATGCCATCATTGCGGATGTCTAGGTCTTATAGAGAAGTTCTCCAAGAAGTGTCAGCTGAAGAAGAAACTCTGACTGAAGGATTTCAGTTCCTGACTGTGAGGCAGGAGATGCTTCATCCATCAGAGCCCCAGCCACAGGCCTTGGGGTGAAGCTCGCGCACAGTCAGGAGTTGTTGGGGGTGTGGACCCTGGATTTGGGTTTTATGTTATGTGTTGGTAGTGAAATATTTAAAGTCTTTTCATCCTTGATTTTTATTCTTTTAATTTTTTTACGCCGTTATAAGTTCATTGTTTCATCATGAAGTTATAATATCCATGTTCTGTTGTAATCCAATAGTTTTGTTTTTCTGTTTATGGTTTTCTGAATCGTGTGTTTTTCTTAAAATCATGTTTGGCCCTTGTCTGGGTTGATCTTGGTTTATCTATGTTAGTTTGGAGATATAAGTGCCTATAAAAGATCTGATGTTTTTGGTTATGCTTGGGTTCACTGCTTAGGGTAAGTTTCGCTCGAAGGTTTTTCCCTAGTGTTGGGAGTGTTGGGTATGGGTCGAGAGTTCCATGTTTTAGTGGAGGTGCTGTTCGCTCGTGCTATAGAACTTAGTTTGGACTGGTTGGGAGTTCCTACATCGCCCCCCCTTCCTGGGGTGCTATGTTTGGGTGTTGAATTCCTGCATTAGTTGAGCTCTTTTGGTGGAGAGAACCCTCTTGTGTTCTCCTGCTCTCTGGTATTGTGGTCTTTTTTAGTTTCAAATGGGCATGGATTACTATTTTGTCCATAGTTTGGCTGAGTGACTTTCTAGGGGTAGAAAGTGTCTGTGGTGGGAAAAACTGTCACACCCTGAATTTTTTTGATTTATTTTTATTTTACTTTTTCTTGGCTCCGAGTCCTCGCGCCGAGGTTTGGGTTGGGTCCTGGATTAAAAAGATTTTGTCGGTTAATGTTTTAGCGGGTTTTGAATCTATGTGCAGTCGCTGCACGGTGGGTGGTAGTCGCGTGATCACCCCAGGTGTTTGTACATATGCCCAAGTGGTCTAGGTTGAGGCACGTAACTTGCGCACGGTTTATTAAGTCATGCAATGAGCGCACAGTGACCCGGTTCTCAAAATAAAATAAACAGATTAAAATTTAAAATAAAATAATGATATATAATAATGATAATATTATGTTTTTATTTTTATCATTATTATGATTAATATTAAGAAACTTAAAATTATCAATGATATTATTATTCTTCATATATTATTATTATTATTATTATTTAATTATTATCTATGTTATTTATATTATTATTGTTATAATTTTATTATTATTATTATTGTTATTGGTTATTATTATTATTATTATGATAAATGAAAAACAAACTAAACTAACCCTAATCGCTACCCGGCCAGCCCCCCCTTTCCCCTATCCCCATCGCGAGCCGCCCCCCTCCTCCCGGTCTTCGCTCCCTGCATGATCCCGCTGCCCAACCGAACCCGACCAGCCAACCTCCGCACTCGCCCCTCCTGTTTTCGGTGCACCGACTAGTCTACACCGACCTTCCGCCTCTCACCGACCCTCCGGACACCCTCTGCACTGCCACACTCCCTCCACACCACCGAACACCCTCCGCACTACCAAACTCCCTCTGCACTATCAGACTCCCCCCGCACCGCTACCCCGACCTCTTGCTTGCACTTCGGCTACCCGCGGACAACCGTTCCAGCCTTCGGCCAGACACCACTTTGGCCAGCCACCTCCTTGATGGAGCTTCAACCTCTCTGCATCCCCTCCGACCCGCACATCCCAACCGAACCTTTTCCGGCCAGCAGCAGCAAACCCGAACCCTTGTGTGCGCTGTTTTTTGGTGACCCATAGTTCCGCCCTGCCTCGACGTGGCTGCGAACCCTCCCCTTGCCGAAAATGATCCCCTCCTCTGGTATATTTCTATATTTTTGGTGTTTTTCTCAAATCAATCAATACTCTAATACTAGGGGTCATTTTTTTGCGCGTTTTGCTCGGTATCTAGGTTATGCGTTTGGTCCAAAGAGTTGTATTCTTACTTTTGTCATTGTTTCATCACGTTCACATGTGTTTGAGGTAGGTGTTTCCTTGATTCTCCTTTACAAATCAATTTATTTGATGCTTGGGCATTTTAGTAATTTTTATATATGGTCTGAACACTGGTAATGCATGTCTTTTGATTGTTATGGTGTTGTTTTGGAAGTGGGATTTGATAAACATAGTTTTGAATCGATTATTTATTTGTGCATATACACTTGCACCTATTTTAATAAATTTATGTACATGTTTGGCACATTTTATAAAACAGAACGTTTTTACTACAGTTTGAAAATGACCATTTGATAATATCTTGGGAAAGTGGAGGTACACATGACTTTAGAAACATTTTGTAAATGTATTTGGTAAATTTATTTTGGGTAAAATTGATTTAGCACGTGGACCTTAAGGAACATGTGTTTGGATGGTTGTTTGAAAATATTTTTTTGGGTGTGGGTTTGGCATAGGGACTTTTTGTAAAATTTCATAGAATGGCATGTTTTACTCAAGTTGGAATGAAAAATGTTTTAAAGGGGAACACCATCTGAAACTTTGAAATGTTTTGAAAGGTGCGAAAGTAATTATGAAGGGTTTAAGTATGAAATTGGTTTTAAAGTGGGATCCGCATGTGGAATTGGTGGAATTGTGATAAAAGACTTTGTTGTATTCTTTTAAAACCTTTTTTTGTTTGGTTAAATGATTTATTAAATGATTCTAGCGATGTGAATCATGGGTGTAAGGTGTTTTGGTGTACGTTTAGGTTTGGTTTGAAAGTGAATGGTAATTTTGTGAAAATGGTCCTTGTTTTCTAAATGATGTTTGGGTCCCTTTGTATGATTTATTGGAATGGTTTTAATGTGTTCATTAAAAACTTGGTTGTTTATCTTTGAAACGTGTTTTTGTGTGAGTTTGAGAAAGTTAAAGGCCCGTTTTATATAGTATACCTGGAAATGGTTTTAGAAATGATTTGAAACTATTTTGGTAAATGTATTTGGGTGTGTAAACTTGAAGGACCATGTGGCGTTGTACTTATAAATGTGATGTTTTGTGGTGATTTTTGAAAAGAAGGTGATTAGGCAAATGTGAATGCCTAGTTGGAAACTTAAGGTGTTTTAAAAGATGGTTTGAATGCTTACGTGATGTGACAACCTGATTGGTACTTTGTTAATGTGAAATGATTGAATGTGTATTTGGGGGCGCTCCTGTCTAGGGTAACCCTTTATGGGTGAACGCATTGGAAGCGTCCGTGTTTGGGGAAGGCAAGTGCAGTGAGATGAGTCACGCATGCGAGGGACTTCCTACTTACACGTTATTATTTTAACCACCATGGGTTCCTAGGTGTTTTTTAGATGATCAAGTGATGGTTGATGATCAACCCCTATTAGAAAGTTTGGTACCCCCTGGATTTGTTGTTAGGCCAAGTGGAATTTTCCACTAGATTGGTCAGTTTAGGGCATCCAATTGGTTATAGACTTAGGAGCTTCACCATACACCGGCAGGTGGTTCTGAAACTGAGTTCATTCAGAGGTCTTCTAGGCATGTTTAAGATCACCCATGGTTACTAGATTATTTAAATTAATTGTTTAATTTCCATTGCACTAGTATATTTTTAGTTGGCTCATCTTACATGTTTTACTCTGGCCCCGTTTTGGTACATTATATTTTGAATTTTATTTATAGAATGACAAATGATCTTGGAAATGGTATGTAGTGTGTGTTGGGTTTTAAATGGGGAAAACATGTTATTTAGTTTAAATTGCAAAAACCCTGCTTTTATATTTGTATTTAAAACCTGTGTCATTGGATTATTTTGGGAAAGGGAATGATTGGATTTCGTGGTTATATTTGGTATCCCTACTAAGCATCTTGATGCTCACGCCTATCATATTATTTCAATTGTAGGTTCAATTATTGTTCAGGTTCCTAGTTTAGCTGCTCAGTATTTGAGCATGCTAGATTCTGAGTTGGGTGGTGACCTAGAAGGTCACAAGGAGGTATGTTCGGTCTTATTTTCTTTCCACTGCTAGTTTTTATTTTTATCGTCAGTTATGTTTATCTGTTTATCTTTTGTTCATGGGACTAATAGTTCCCAATGATTAAATTTTGATGCCCGACACTGGTTGTCAGCCTGTGGGGATCAGGAACTCCCTTTAGTCCATGTTGCAGACTAGCTCGGGTGACCGGTTCAGGGTCGACCTAGGCTAGTTCATGACACCACATCATTAAATTTTGGTTTTTCCCAGATCTAGAATTGAATAAACCTTTTCTAGTTCACATCATTCTTTGGATCTCAAATCTAGTCTTCATTCAGCCAATCCCGCAACACCAACTAGGATGCGATAAGTGGTCGAGGTGTTTTGAACTACTTCAATTTTACCATGACATTCAAATTTTATTTTGTCTAGTGTGGATGTACATCAACCAACATTTTCTCTGATTGGTTTGCATAGATATTTTGTAGATGTTGGGGTCGGTTCAAACTTGGTTGCGTTAAAGGATTCTGGTTTTGGGAAAATTCTCAGAAAGGGATCAGTGTCGCATGTTGAGGTGAACCCGGTTGCTTTTGCTGAGAGGATTGAAATGGGTAAAACATCTCTGATTGTGTGACTCATTTTTCCTAAGGGTGAAAAGCCTTATAATTTTGATGAATTGGTCCATCAAATTTCTTTCTTATGGGGATTCTATGGTTGGAGTTGTGTATCCCTTGGTAGAGGGTTTTCCAATGTATTTTTTCTTCAGATGAGGACATTATTCATGTGTGGAGTATTATATATCTTATTTTAAAGCCTAGATAGCTGCAACTGCATGATAGGTTGATGGAATTCAATTTTTCACATGCACGAAACACATTTTAATTGGTTTGGATATGTCTTCATGAACTCAACTAGATCCTATAGCGCCCGATGATTCTCTATGATATTGCAAGAGTGATTAGGACTCCTATTCATATTGATGAGGATACATAGCATGTATGCTTTGGCCACTTAACCAATTTGTTGGTGGAGATCAATCTTCACTCCACCATTATTGAGAAGGATTTTCTTTCCACTTCTACAGATGAAATTTTCATTGATGTTGATAATGAGAGGAAACCGTTGTTTTGTGACTTGTGTTTGGTTTTTGGTCACTTATCAACTTCTTATTGGGGGAAAGATTCCTGTGAGAAGTGTGGAATGAAGGTTCTCCCTGCTACCCACTACTGAAGGAAGGTTGATATGAATGGAACAACCTTTTCAAAGCCCCCTGATCATATTGGGACTGTGTCCAGTGGTGATCTGAGGGTTTCTGAAAAAAGAAACTTGAGACCTCACAAGGGACTTATGGATATGAAACCTCTTGTTGGGATAGGTAGTTCCCCTTCTAATCTGTTATATATTATTGAGGTTCATGATGATTAGGATGTGATGATATATAAATATGATTATAATTCAATTGGAATTTAATAGTCCCTTTATTTCAGGGATGCTTCATCTCTAATGTGGAGATTGATGAAACTGGGATTCTTTTGGATCATGCTAAGGATGGAATATAGGGGAGTGGTGTGCTTGGTCACAGTCCCCCCATGGGTATAGTTCAAGATTATAAGGAGGTGACGATGACCCCACAACACGGTATTACTTTAGTTTTTCTGGATTGAGACATGGAGCGAGAGGTTGGCATAAGAGAGAAGAAGCATGTTGATTCCATTACTACTTTCGATGATTTGTCACTGCTTGAAGATGATATTAAAGCTGAAGTTGACAAGGAATTGAAATTTTAACAAGACTTGATTTATTATGGTAGGAAAGGTAAAGATAATCTTGTTTTGGCTCCTAATAAGAACAATGCACCTAGTTTCACTGCATCTGATCTTGGAAAATCCCCTCCGTTGTTGGGGGAAAAACTAGGAGGGGCTTGGCATCGGGTTATGACTTGGAAGTGGGGTTATCATCCAAAAAATGAGGCTGAGGGCGTGGTAGTGATGAGTGGTCTAGTGGGTGTGTCCAAGTGTCCACCAGTTCTTCTTCTGAAGAGCTCTCTCTGGAGCATCAAAAGCTCATGGAGAAGTAATCTATGCTCTTTAATCAAATAAATTCACAGTCAGAGTGGAAATTTTAAAATTATCATGGTGATTCTGATCATACTCATGAGAATGATCATATAATGGATGTGTATATTTTTTATTTGGATGAGGGCTTGTCCTTGTTTGACCCCATCCACCATCTTTTCTCTATAATTTTTATTTTTCTAATAAATTTTTTAGGAACGGGCTTGCCTGTACAATAAACCTTTTGAGTATACATTTATAATTATATTTAAATAACTTATATATATATATAATTATAAATAAATAAATATATTTTCCAATGAATTTTTCCAATAACTCGAATGGCCCGAAGGCCTTCATTTTTATTGATTTTTGATAACCCCCCTTTCAAGGGATGAGGGGGAACCCTTACAAGGCCCATAGGCTTAGAGATTACAAGGCTCGTAGGCTTAGAAGATTACATGACCCGAAGGTCTTAGGGACTTCAACCAGACTATCTACAATGAACTACCCCTCCCCAGCATCTAGCCAATAAATATATTTATGTGTGAGTATAATTGACATGCATATGTTATGTATTCATTATGAATGTTCATTTATTCATTATTCCCTTATTATTATAATTCATGTTGTCTATATTTGTGATGACTCATTTTTTATGATCTATATAGGAAAGGTTCCAGATCTGAGAATACTCGATCCTAAAAATTTATTAAAGAAAACTAAATAAAGGAATAGTAACATCGATAAATGGCATAGAAATCATCCCAAACACAAAGGTGGGAACCAAAAACCACCCACAACACACCACACCACAAGATATTATGGAAGCTGACCTCTGTCACTACTGACCCCTCTGCCACCATCAATCCCTCCTCTACTGTCGTTGTTGCGAATCCCTCCTCCGCCACCGTGAACCCCACCTCTTCCGTGAACCCCACCTCCTCCTCTGAACACCACCTCCACTACCGAACCCCTCCTCCTCTGAAAACCCTACCTCTTCCATGAACCCCTCCTCTATCATGAACCCACCTATGTCGTCATCTCTCCCTGCCCCGCCACCATCTATCCCTGCCTCGTCGTCATCTCTTCTTGCCTCATTACCTTCTCTCCTCGCCTTTCCACCCACATTATCCTTCCCCATAACCACTCCTTGAAAAGGTATTCTCTTTTTTTTTTAACTTTTTCTTCATCCCCAATCCTCCCTATTCAAACTACCTATTGAGTTGTTTGTTTTGAGATTAAGCCATTATTTTATTAAAAAAGTTATTGATTTGATTTTTATTTGATGAGTTCCCTTAGAATTGAATTTGGGTTTAAAAAAGATTCAAAATGGATTTCCAATGTATGTATTATATATGTATAAAGAAAAGGATTGTTTAGAACCTTGAGGGAATGTGGTTTATTGATATATATTTACACTATAATTGATCCATTGTTATCCTTTTTTATGCTTGTTTTCATGTTATAAGGCTAGTCTTTCATAATTTATGGATCAAAATATGGATTAAAAATTACTATATTATAAATCACATTAAATAAAGCTACATGTGTAGGTTGGTTTTTAAACCCATGATATAAGCCGACATAAACTTGTTCCCAATTCTTAAATATATGTAGGAATGATATTGTGTTGGTCTTAGTGATGAGGGACAAGATGCAAAGCAAGATTGAAGTTGTTAGATATAAAATTAAGGATAAAATTAGATCGGGTTAGTACATTATCCTAGTTGACATGGGATGGTGGAGAAGGACTTTATGTTTCGAGAGAAATATTGAAAAATTGGTTTATAATAATGCATATATAAAATGGTTCATTCATTCTATTGAACAATTGGAGGGATAGATTTGATAGTGACTACACCATGCTAAAGCTATAGCCTCATGATCTGGAAGGTTCTTGGTGTGGCACTACATGTGTGAATTGAATCTACTTTGGGATGTAGAATAAAACAACAAAGTGGTTCTTGGTCAACTGTTTTTGGTAGTTCTAGATTTAGGTTTGTGTATTTAGAAAGTGTATATTTTAGGTAGGGTTCTACTCTTAGAGGTAGTATTTTCACAATATCACATGTGAGATACTAAAACATTCTAGTTCAAGGGATTCTCATAGCTAGTTCCATTTATCAAGGGGTTGGTAAGATGGGTGTGATCTACTCTGGTCCTGAGTAATGCGGGGATAGATCATATTATATTTTTAGTAGCTCTATGTATGGTATCTAGTCTTAAACTAAGAAAACTATGGATGCAAAGGAGGTAACAATCATGTTTAGTTAGTTTGAATCGATAATAGTTGTAATTGCTTGATTTAGTCAAGGAAATGATAATTTATAATCGGTTAAATAGAGATAGACCTATGGTAGGTATAAAAGGCTTCTAGATTGTTTTTTGGAGAAATGGATCTACAAGGTCCATACGTGAAAAGGATATGGGGTGGTTGAGTCAATCAATGAATGCAGGTAGCTTGATATTTAAAGATTTTAAGATAAGGATTATATGAAGTAGTGTAGAG
The DNA here is from genome assembly GCA_963277665.1 of Viscum album. NCBI lineage: Eukaryota > Viridiplantae > Streptophyta > Magnoliopsida > Santalales > Viscaceae > Viscum > Viscum album. Next base: position 940,716,367 of record OY728150.1, read on the forward strand.
TAGTGTGAGATAAGAATAACGGTGAGAAGCTATATTTTATTGAAGTCAGGTTTAATTAAATTTTATCAAATATTATGACATAAAAAGATGAGAGATATGTGAAATTATCTCTATGCATGTCTATTTTACTATCAATATTTCATTTAGAAATTATATACTTAACATTTAATTATTAAATTCCATTAAGTTTGGCTATAAATGAGAACTTCCCCCACTCTTTTCCAAGTATCCAACATTTGATTTTTTATCTAAATTATACCCATATTCCTTCTTCTATAACCTATATACCCATAATTTGGATTTCAATAATGGGAAAGAGTTTCTAGGGTTTTTTTTAAATTTGTTCCATAAAAAATATTCAATTATTCTATGGTACTCAAGGTAAGGGTATTTTTTACCATCAAAAATTATATTTTTATGTTTTAAAGTATTTCTATTAATTTATCTGCAAGCTATTTCCAAGAACTTTATTTCTCTGTGGTTTATTTAAAACAAATTTATTTTTAATGATATTGGTTTAAAATTTTATGTTCATGGATTGAAAATGAATTTTTAATGATCTTTATGATAAAAAATTTAACCTTCTAAATATTTTGTTCAAATTTTGATACTTGAGAAAATGCATAAATAGATTTTTTTAAAGAATTATTTTGGTTTTAAAATTAGTGGTAATCACTTAATTGATGTTTTAAAAATTATTTTTGTCTTAATTGTATTTCAAACCAAGAGTTTGGGTGATTTGAAAGTGTTAAAAATGTTGGAAAATGTTGTTTTATTTTTATAGGTTCTGGTTTGCTCTGGCTTGTTTCACTTCCTTTGGATCTTCTGATAGGGATATATAGTTGGATGATGCCTGTGGTTAAACATATTTTGTGTATTTATTTTTTTAAATATTAATATTACTGAATTAAATAGGATTACTATGAATAAAGAATGGATGGATTCCAATCATCTGACAAAAGAGTATGAAGATGGAGTGAAAGAGTTCATCAAGTTTGAAAAATATCATTCATATAACCATTATAAAATCCTTTTTTTGTGTTTATGATATTGTTATTCAATACTAATTAGTCCAGAGGAGTTGGAAGAACACTTGATCTGTCATGGAATAGATAAAAGTTATAAATGTTGGAATAAACATGGGGAAAAAGAGAATGTATCTAGTGGCTAGGATAACACTGCATTTTATGGATCATCTAATATGATCACAAGTATAGACAATAAATATGACCATGTCAAGGATGTGATTATAGATGTGAATGATTATGAAGATCGTATTGATGAAATGAAAAGGATAGTTGAATATGAACTTCATGATTTCTCAAAATTATACGAGAAGTTAAAGAGTTTTGAAAAGACTCCATTATATGCTGGTTGCACTAAATATATAGCATTGTTAGACGTATTGAAGCTATAAAATTTGAAAGAATGCAATGGATAGAGTGATTACAATTTATAGAACTAATTTCTATCTTGAATGATAGGCTCCCAGAAGATAATAAGCTCTCAATCTGAACATAAGATACCAAATGAATGCTACTCTTGATGGGTATGATCTTTGAAAGAATACAGTCCAACCTGAATGACTGTATACTGTTTCACAAGGACCAAAAATAACTTACAAAATACCCAAATTATGGTGATTATCAATAAAATAATGATAAATTTAGTCCTATAAAATTTGTGCGGTACTTTACAATCATTCCAAGGTTTAGGTACCTATATAGAACTGAGGATAATGTAGTGAAATTGATGTGGAACACAGATACAAGAATTAAATATGGGAAACTACATCACCTAACAGACTCTCCTCAGTGGTATAGAATTGATCATGAGTATCCTTAATTTAGAAATGAGTCGAGAAACCTTCATCTTGATTTATCTACAGATAGACTGAATCCTTTTGATTTTCAAATCAACACTCATAGTACATGGCTAGTTATATTAGTAAATTATAAATTACCACCATATTTATGCATGAAACAAAAATACATCATGTTATATATACTTATATTAGAACCAAAGAAACCAGTTAATGATATTGATGTTTATTTGGATCCATTTATTGGGGATTTTAAATTATTATGGGATTTAAGTGTTATATTGTATGATGCTAAATAAATGAAGATTTCATATTGAGATCCATGTAGTATGGGATGATGAACAGATTTCCTGATTATATAAATTTTTGAGGATATATAATTAAAGGAACTCAAGGGTGTGACATTTGTGAACAAGGTACACAACCAATTAGGTTGAAACATTCATTGAAAACCATGCTTCTAGGAAATCCCATATTTCTACCCCGATGACAAAAGTATCAATCTTGGATGAAATCATTCGATGGAAGTTCAAATGAATGTACAACACTATCCCCACTAATAGGTGATCAACTATTTGAGAAAGTAAAATATGTAGAAAATACTTTTGGTAAACCATTTTTTAAAAACCTTATGAAAACTAATTGGAAAAGGAGATCAATTTTTTTGAATTACCATACTGGAATTTTCTATACATTATACATTTTCCTGATGTTTTTCATGTTGGAAAAACTTTATGTGATAGTTTCATTGGAATGTTTCTAAATACACATGACAAAAAAAGGATGGAATTAAGGCTATGTTAGACATGGTTGACATGAGAATACAAGAAGAGTTTGCACCAGTAAAGGGTGAAAAATTAACTTTTCTTCCTCCAGCTGCTTACACTCTTTCAAGGCAGGAGAGATATCAGTTTTGAAACTTCATGAATGATGTAAAGGATCCACGGGGGTATTCATCAAATATCAAGAACATAATTTCAATGATTTATTTAAAGTTAAAGGGTCTAAAATCACATGACTGCCATGTTTTGATTAAAGATCTAATTCCTATAGCTTTATGTTTAATTTTTTCCAATAATTTTCTTCATACACTAACCAAGCTCTGCTTCTTATTCAAAGCTATATGCAGTAAAGTTATAGACCCAAAAAATTACCGACTATGGAAAGAGAAATTTTCATTATATTATGTGAACTAAAAATGTTCTTCTTACCAACATTCTTTGATATGATGGTTCAATTGGTGAGAGAGATTCAGCTATGTGGTCTTGTAAACTATAGATGGATATACCCCATTGAATGGTATGTGAATATTTTGAAAGGGTATGTTAAAAATCGAAGTCGATCAGATAGTTGTATTATAGAGAGATATATTGTTGAGTAAGTTGTTCAATTCTATACCAAATACCTATCCTGCGTGGAAATAATTGGTCTATCAAAATCTCATCACACTAGGTGGATTATAGGTGAAGGAATTTCTAGAAGAGATATTGTCACAATCAATATTTCAGACTGGGAGTAGGCCCACCTTTACATTTTTCATAATAGTTTGGAGGTTTCACCATATGTTTAAACCCAAAAATAAATTATTAGGCATTTTAATCCATTAAGGGATTAAATATGGATATCAAATACACATAATAAACAGTTTATAGAATGGTTTCAAGACCATATTTTTAAGGAGTCCAATGAAAATCCAGATTCAATTTTAGAATGACTTTGATGTCTAGCCATAGGACCAAGTGTGTATATATTACATTATAATGGTTATGTAATTAACTGTTATATGTTCAATAAAAATGATCATGATGAAGACAGTACCATGAAAAATAGTAGAGTTACACTTGTGGCTGAAGCGATGCATGTTTCTAGTACTAAGGATAGAAATCTAATGTACACAAATATGTCATATTTTGGAATCATCAAAAAAAATTTGGATTTGGATTATACAACATTCCAAATGATGATTTTTATTGAAAGTGGGTTGATAATATGATTGATGTTAAAATAGTTGAATTGGGATTCATGAAATTTTATTTTAGTAAGGAAGGGTACAAATATGAACCATTTATAATGGAATCACAGGTATTATAAGTATTTTATGTTTCAGATCCCACAAATCAAAACTGGTCAATTATTTTGTTATCCACCAAAACCAATAAAGGGTCATATGAAAATTCAAATAAATATAACCATTTCATTGGGATGTCACAATAATTTCACAATGGTCCCAATGTAGATAGTTTTTTTTATATCATAGGAGATAACAATAAATGTATTTGGATAATTGATAAAGGGTTCAAATCCCTTCAGCCTTAAAAAAATAATTCAATAATTAGGTAATATATTTTTTGTAATATACAACATGTTACCTCATGTTATTATCAGTTCGCTGCTGCATTTATGTACTCTAAAATAAATGTTAAATTACTTTTGTAGAGAATGAATTTTTCACGTGTTGGTGCTCCCAATCCTGAGGAACAATTTGTTTTTGAACCTACTGCTACTCATAATACAGAGGAACAACGACCTTCTGCATGTGATGGTGATCCCAATCTTGAGGAACAATAAGTTTCTCAACCTTTTATTGCTCCTCGTGGATAGGTACAATGGCCATATGCATATGCTGATGTTACCACTCTAGAGGAACATATTGACAATGTTGATTATGAGGAAATGGTAGGCGACAAAGGACTGGAGACACATAAAAAATAGGAGCATCGTAGTTTGATGATGTTAGCAAAAATAATTAAGGAGAAAATCAAAGGCATAAAATATGAGGTCAAATGAAATTCATGGGGCCAGCATGTTAACTCCAACAAGTTCATGTTCAGTAGTTACATTGGAACCATAACTCAAAAACATGTTCCAATTAATGTAGATTCATGGAATCATGTTGTGGTCAGTCTTAAGACACTAATGTGGGAATATATTATGGTAACAATATGATATTATTTATTTTTTTTACTTTAAAATAAAATAATATAACATTGACTTACTCTTCATTATCCCTTACAAAGTGCATTTATAGTAGATTAATCCCACAAGAAATATGTATTAATGCTTTTTAGAAGGATTCATAGAGGCTTTCACACAATTATAATGGGAAATAATCTTAAATATACTGAAGGGAAAATAAACCCACACCCACCACTTATCAATGTACATCTGATAACCTAAGAAGTATGGGATGCATTTACTATCTGTCATGCATATGTGTCTTTTCAAGTACATTGTGTCTAGTAATATGTTGTTTGATGATACATGTATTCATCACTTTGATTGAAATTTTTTTATTTATGAAACAACAACTGAGTTTTTGAAATAAGTAATGAGAAAAAAAACCAATGTACCCCTACTGTAAAGCAAGGATGGGGTGTGATTCACTTGAAAAAATTTGGTATGTATTTTAAATATACCATAATACTTTTATGTGACATGAAACAAAACCATAATTATGTTACTATGTTTATATATATATTGATGGCTCCAAATAAACACTCACTTCCATCCCACATCATGTGCTATGGGAGGAGGCACATGTAAATAAAGATTGGATACTAATAGATGAAAACACACAAAAAGTGTGGGAAACACGTGTAAGTATTACATAATAAAAATCTGTTTTGCTTTAAATCACTATTACATAGAAATGATCACTTATTTTTATATATTTTCTATTTAATATAGTCACAGGAATCAGAAACACCTGTACCAAAATAACACATACTATCGGTGGCCTTGAAGTATCTAGAACAATATGGTCGCATCAGAGGTGTAGGTTTTGGGGTGACACCCCAAACATATTTTTAGAAAAAAAACAAGGGGAGAACCAAAGTGAAGAAATGAAACATATGAGAGAAAAATATATACCATTCAAGAAAAAGTCTTATGGAAGAGAGAGATAATGGAAACTTTTATGGGGGGAATCACAGAGAAGAAATAAATCAATAACAACCACCGCGTGGAAATCCCACCCCACCCCCACCAGTTATGAGGAGATCCATTCCCCTCAAAGAGATGTCTTAGCTAATGTAATCAATGTGATAATAAAAGTTTCTATGAAATTTGAATCATACATACACCGATACCTTTCCTGTACTCATATTCTATAGGGTGATAATTAGTGTGATTTATATCTATCAACACCCACCCATTGCCTTGTAGCGAGGGCTACAATGTTCAATATCCAAAACGACATGCTAAAAAGTAGACCACTTCCCATAGGCCATGTGAGAGTGTTGATTAACATAGCCCATGAGTTGAGAGTTGGGATACCTATTCCAATTGACAAGGAAGATATTCATATAGTTGAAAAAGATGTTGTAACATTCATAACATGGTCATCACATCTTGTAAAAAAACATGTCGATAAGGAGGTATTAATTTCCAATTTATTTTTCAAGATAAACCTTTAATAATTAATGAAAAAAGGTTTGAACCGATGAATGTTATTATAGGTGGACAAAGGGAAGGGGGTGAAATGAAAGACCATCTCAAAAAAATCTAAAGGATTAATGAACTGATAAAAAAACTATAGAAAGCACATTTACCCCACCCGTTATATATCTATATTTACTATCATTGAAGTTTCATATGGATACAAAGTTAAAAAATGGTCATACTCACATAGTTGATTTTGAAGAAAATATGTACATAGAGGAAGTTAAATACTTCATTGGTGTTGAGAATGTAAGTGAAACTCTCAACTATGATTGGCTAGGTGGCTCAGTTGTAAATGTATACATGGGGTATGTTTTCATTATTTTATTTTCTAATATATGAAATAATAAGTTAATTATGAATAAATACATTTCATATTTTTAGAATACGCATATATCAAAACAATTGAAGGGATTTCCCCATGAAAAAAATTTGGACTCGTTAGTCCTCACACCACCTCCATAGAACAACCAAAAATAGATTCCTATAAAGAAGATGAAATAGTGGTAGGCCTTATCAAATCCTTTTAAAGAAAACATACAGATGATAGACCCTTATTAATACCAACATGAAGGGGTAAAACTATACAATTTAATCATATCAAATATATTTTCATTTATTTCATTAATTATTATTTTTTGTGTTTTTAGGAAGCATTGGATGCTCATTGAAGTCAATTTGGATACTCCAACTATTTATTTCCTGGATTCAATGCATGGATACCCAACAAACTGACCACACATTATGGATTTTTTCAATTTTTAATACACCACATCCAAAATTTTATAGCTAAACATCATGTTATATAATTTATATCATCTTTTAATGAGGATTATGTTATGAAAGGGCGGTTAATAAATATCGTCTACAACATGGAATGAGGCTAGGGGCTAAGAATGAGTAACATGACAAGTACTATGACTGGACAAGTATCAGGGTATATATAATAATATTTCACTATCCAAACACATATAAAAACACATTACTTTTTTTTCTCAATGTTTCTATAGTGTTCGAAACAAACAAATGGAAAAGATTGTGGTTATTATGTTTGTAAATTTATGAGAGAGATCATATTCCATGAACAAACTAGAATCCTTAAAGAGGTATTTTCAAAGATAATTACTATTTCATTTAAAATATTTATTAATCCTTTGTTTATTTATATTTTTTCAGTACTACTATGACAATAAAAAAACTCATATTCATAAGACAAAATAGATTTTATTAGAAACCAATGGGAATCATACCAGATGGAAGAATGTACACAAATAGCATGAAGATGTGAATTCCATAGTCATGGATTGTTTCGTATTTATGATTAATTTAATTCTTTTTTTTATTACTCACATAAGAATTATTTTCTTATACAAGTAGATTCCTTTTTTTTGAGTTGGGGTAGTTTTTTTGAAACTGATCATGCTTGTGAGAGTTTGGACTTCAAGGCTGCAACTGAGATAATTGCAACAAGAAAATGGGTTAGGAATGTATAAAGGCGAATTACTACTACCTATGAAATTAATTATTTTTTTCATCATTTATCTACTATTTTTTAGTTAATTTCATTTTCATTTTTATCTATTACTTATTTAGTTTTTTTACAGATCTTTTGGGAATCTATACATTCTATTCAACTATTTTCAACAAGCCAAAAAAGGGAGAACATGTTCCTTTTGGGTGGAAGAGGAAACCACATGCTACATGAAATGTGAAGTGAATCATAAGGATGAATCTACCAAGGGATTTCTTAGTAGTTGAATGTAAATTATGACTTACCAAAAGACCTATCATGAAAAATTTCCTAAACAGTGTAGTAATCAGCCGCAACTCAATTAGTCACACCACAATCTGATACACAATGTGCTCGGTATGACTCAAAGTGTATGTTTTTCATTTATAATATTCTTTTATCCTTTAATATTTGTGTCTTTCTAACTACCATGCTTTAATCCATGGATCATGATTATGATCTATGATATGTAGGGTGTGAATTTATAATGTTAATATCACCTTTAAACATCTTTATGCTCATGTTATCCATATATGATCACTGATATCTCCCTTTTTTACACTTATTGAGCATCTATCATCACCCTTTATTATATTTCATATCCTTAGGTTATGAAGAATGGTTTTATAAATGATATGTCTAAGAAGGTTTCTAGTAAAGAATAACTTAATGAGAGACTCTTATGAACTAGTTCTTTATGTTTTCATGTTTACAAAACAACTAGAACTAAAATATTTTAGCATGGATCATTATTTTATATAAGGAATTTTAATCTAATAAGATGTGATATCTATTTATGAAATTTCTAGGTCAATATAGTTGGTATTAGATCAACTGATCTACTCAAAACCAATCAAATGCATTCAACTATTTTGATAATTTAGGACAACATTCCATGACTCATTTGTGATGTGTATGAATAAACCTCACATCAATATGATTAATGGTATGGCTAGTATAACTCAAAGTGTCTCTTTTTATTTAAAATTGATATTAATTTTAGTAAAAAGAATAAGTGACGTATGAAAAACTGGGAAAACACATTCGTATTATTTTTATAATTTATAAAAACAATCCATGATTCATTTTGTATGTGTAGGAATTAACCCCACCTCAATACAATGCACGGTGTGACCGGTATAACTCGAAATATGTGTTTTTTATTTAAAATTGTAATTAATTTGAGTAAAAAGAAAAAGTGACATACTGAAAACTAAGAAAACATATTCAGATAGTTTTGATACTTTAGGATAATGTTCCATGATTCATTTTTGACTTATTGGAATCAAACACACCTCAATACCATAAACGGTGTGACTGGTATGACTAAAAGTGTCCATTATCAGTTTAAAATTAAATTTTTATCTCAAAAAACATCTCTGACTGAAAACCAATAAAAAATTATTTGATTGTATTAATAATTTAGGACATTAATTCATAATCCCTTTTTGATTTGTATGAAGTATTCTCACATAAAACCAACACATGATGCAACCAATATGACCCAAAATATGTGTTTCCAATTTGAAATGACATTTTAGTAAAAAAAACCTCACTTACATACTAAAAATCGATAAAATACATTCATATTGTTTTAATAATTTAGTAAAATAATCTATATGTCATTTTTTATGTGTAAGAATCATCCACACCTCAATATTATTCACAGTACAACCAATATAACTCAAAGTGCCTCTTTTTATTTAAAATTGACATTAATTTTAGTAAACAAAAGTGACATATTGAAAACCAAGAAAATGAATTCGGATTGTTTTGATAATTTAGTAAAAAATCCATGATTCATTTTTGGTGTGTAGGAATCAACCCAACCTCAATATGACACACTTTGTGACCAGTATAACTCAAAATGTGTCTTTTTATTTAAAATTAAAATTAATTTTAGCAAAAAGAATAAGTGATGTACTGAAAACTGAGAAAACACATTCAGATTATTTTGATAATTTAGGGAAACTTTACATGATCCATTTGTGATGTGAAGGAATCAACCACACCCCAATCTGACACATAGTGTGACCGGTATAACTAAAAGTGTCCATTATTAGTTTAAAATTGGCAATTTAGCTCAAAACATGCCACTCACTGAAAACCAAGAAAACACGCTCTGATTGTATTCATAATTTAGGAAAAAAATCATAAGTCAATTTTTATGCGTATGAATTATTCTCACATCAAACTGACGCACGATGTAACCAGTATGACTCAAAATTCATGTTTCTAGTTTGAAATGACATTTTAGTAAAAAAACCAAACTGACATACTGAAAACCAAAAAAACACATTAGTATTGTTTTTATACTTTATAAAAATGATTTATAAGTCATTTTTGATGTGTAAGAATCAATTTCACCTCAATATGATGCACAGTGTGACCGGTATAACTGAAAATGTCTCCTTTTATTTAAAATTGACATTAAATTTAGTAAAAAGAACAATTGACATACTAAAAATCAATCAAATACATTCATATTGTTTTTATAATTTATTAAAAATATCCATGATTCATTTTTGACGTGTAAGAATAAACCACACCTCAATACAATTCACGGTGTGACTGGTATAACTCCAAATGGGTATTTTTATTTAAAATTGACGTTAATTTAAGTAAAAAAGAACAAGTGACATACTAAAAACTGATCAAGTGCATTCATATTGTTTTGATACTTTAGGAAAACGTTCCATGAGTCATTTTTTATCTGTAGTAATCAACCAAACCTAAATCAGATGCATGGTGTGACCGGTATGAATAAAAGTGTTTGTTATCAGTTTAAAATTGACATTTTAGTTCAAAATGTGTCTCTCACTGAAAACCTAGAAAATGCATTCTGATTGTCTTAAATATTTAGAAAAATGATTCATAATTTTTTTTTGACATTTACGAAGCATTATCACATCAAAGCAACACATGATGTGACCATTATGACTCAAGATGCATGTTTCTAGTTTAAACTGACATTTTAGTAAAAAACACAACTAACATTATAGAAACCAAGAAAACACATTTTTATTGTTTTTATACTTTATGAATATTATTTATAAGTCATTTGTGATGTGTATTATTCATTCTCACCTCAATATGATGCATGGTGTGTCCGATATAACTCAAAGTGTCTCTTTTTATTTAGAATTGACATTAATTTTATTAAAAAGTACAAGTGACATACTGAAAACTAATCAAACACATTTGTATTGTTTTTATAGTTTAGGAAAATGATCCATGAGTGATTTGTGACATGTAAGAATTAACCCCACCTCGATACGATGCATGGTGTGACTAGTATAACTCTAAATGTGTTTTTTATTTAAAATTGACATTAATTTTAGCCAAAAGAATAAATGACATATTGAAAAATGAGAAAAACATTTGGATAGTTTTGAAAATTTAGTGAAATGTTACATGATACATTTTTTAAGGTTAGGAATCAACCACACCTCAATCAGACGCATGGTGAGACCAATATGACTAAAAGTGTCCATTATCTGTTTAAAATTGACATTTTAGCTCAAAATGTGCCACTCACTAAAATGTAGGAAAATTACCTCTTATTGTCTTTATAATTTAGGATAGATATTCATAAGTCATTTTTGACATTTATGAAGCAGTCTCATGTCAAAACGACGCATGATGCAACCGGTATGTCCCAAAATGCCTTTTTCCAGTTTGAAATGACATTTAGGTCAAAAAATAAAACCAACACAATAAAAACCAAAAAAAAAAACTTATGTAATATTTTTATACTTTAGGAAAATGATCCATGATTTATTTTTTATTTTTATGAATCAACCCCACCTCAATATGATGAACGGTGTGGCCGGTATAACTCAAAGTGTCTCTTTTTATTTAAAATTGACATTAATTTTAGTAAAACGATCAAGTGAAAACTTAAAAACCGAGAAAACACATTTGTATTATTTTTATAATTTAGTAAAATGGTTCATGATTTATTTTTTATGTGAAGAAATTAACCCCACGTCAATAAAAATCATGGTGTGACCGGTATAACTTCAAATGTTTCTTTTTATTTAAAATTGGCATTAATTTAAGTAAAAAGAACAAGTGACATACTGAAAACTGAAAAAATGCATTTAGATTGTTTTTATACTTTAGAAAATCTTTCATCAGTAATTTTTTATGTGTATAAATCAAACACACCTCAATCAAACACATCATGTGACCAGTATGACTAAAACTGTCCATTATCAGTTCAAAATTGACATTTCAACTCAAAAAGCATCTCTCACTGAAAACCAATAAAAAGTGATATGATTGTATTAATAATTTAGGATAGTGATTCATAATTCCTTTGTTATGTTTATGAAGTATTCTCACATCAAACCGATGCATGATGCGACCAATATGACTCAAAATGCGTGTTTACAGTTTGAAATGACATTTTAGTAAAAAAGCACAACTAACATACTAGAAACCAAGAAAAAACATTCATATTGTTTTTATACTTTATAAAATAGATCTATATTTCATTTATAACATTTAGGAATAATCCAAACCTCAATATGATGCATGGTGTGGCCGGTATAACTCAAAGTGTATCTTTTTATTTAAAATTGACATTAATTTTAGTAAAAAGAAAAACTGACATATTGAAAACCAAGAAAACACATTCAGAATGTTTTACTAATTTAGGGAAAAAAATCCATGAGTCATTTTTGAAATATAGTAATAAACCCTTCCTTAATACTATGCATGGTGTAACCAGTATAACTCCAAATGTGTCTTTTTATTTAAAACTGACATTAATTTTAGAAAAAAGAATAAGTGACGTACTGAAAATAGAGAAAACACATTCAAATTGTTTTGATAATTTATTGAAACTTTACATGATCCATTTTTTATGTGTAGTAATCAATCACACCTCAATATAATGCACGATGTGAACGGTATGACTAAAAGTGTCCATTATTAATTTAAAATCGGCATTTTAGCTCAAAACATGTCACTCATTGAAAACCAAGAAAACACACTCTGATTGTATTCATTATTTAGGATATAAATTCATAAGTCACATTTGACATGTATAAATTCATCTCACATAAAACTGATGTATAATGTGATTGGTATGATTCAAAATGTGTGTTTCCAGTTTGAAATGACATTTTAGTAAAAAACCAAACTAACATACTAGAAACCAAAAAACACATTCATATTGTTTTGATACATTATTAAAATAATCTATAAGTAATTTTTGATGTGTAAGAATCAACCTCACCTCAATATGATGCATGGTATGGCTGTTATAGCTCAAAGTGTCTCTTTTTATTTAAAATTGACATTAATTTTAGTAAAAAGAACAAGTGACATACTAAAAATCAAGCAAACACATTCCGATTGTTTTGATAATTTAGTAAAATGATCCATGAGACATTTTTGATATGTATGAATCAACCCAACCTCAATAAAATGCACAGTATGATTGGTATAAGTCCAAATATCTCTTTTTATTTAAAATTGACATTAATTTTAGTAAAAAGAAAAAGTGAGACACTAAAAACTGAGAAAACACATTCAGATTATTTTGATACTTTAGGAAAAAATTCCATGAGTCATTTTTGATTTTTAGGAATCAAACAAACCTCAATATGATGCATGATGTGACCGATATGACTAAATGTTTCTGTTATCAGTTTAAAATTGTCATTTTAGCTCAAAAGCATATCTCTCACTAAAAAAAGAAAACATGCTCTCATTGTCTTCATAACTTGGTAAAATGATTCATAAGTTATTTTTATCATGTATAAATAATTCTCACATCAAACCGATGCATGATGCAACCGGTATGACTCAAGATGCGTGTTTCCAGTTTGAAATGACATTTTAGTAAAAAAAACAAAGCTGGCATACAAGAAACCGAGGAAAATTATTCATATTGTTTTGATGCTATAGTAAAATTATCTATAAGTCATTTTTAATGTTTAGGAATCAGTTTCCCCTCAATATGAGGAATGGTGTGGCCTGTATAACTCAAAGTGGCTCTTTTGATTTAAAACAGACATTAATTCTAGTAAAAAAACAAGTGGCATACTCCAAACCAAGAAAACACATTCGGTCTATTTTGATAATTTGGGACAACGATCCATGAGTCATTTTTGACATATAGGAATCAACCCCACCTCAATATGATGCACGGTGTGACCAGTATAACTCCAAATGTGTCTTTTTATTTAAAACTCGCATTAATTTTAGCAAAAAGAATAAGTGCCATATTGAAAACTGAGAAAAATCATTAGGATTGTTTTGATAATTTAGTAAAATGTTCCATGAGTCATTTTTAATGTTTAGGAATAAATCACACCTCAATCTGAAGCACAATGTGCCTAGTATGACTAAAAGTGTCTATTATCACTTTAAAATTGACATTTTAGCTCAAAACACATCACTCACTGAAAACCAAGAAAATGTTCTCTAATTTTATTCATAATTTAGGATAGAAATTAATAAGTCATTTTTGATGTGTATGAAGTATTCTCATGTCAAACTGATGTACGATGCGATCAGTATGACTCAAAATGCATGTTTTGAGTTTGAAATGACATTTTAGTAAAAAAACAAAACTAACATAATGAAAACCAAACAAAAACATTCTATTTTTTGATACTTTATGAAAAATATCAATCATTTATGACATTTAGGAATCAACCACACCTAAATATGATGCACGGTGTGGCTGACATAACTCAAAGTGTCTCTTTTTATTTAAAATTGACATTTATTTTACTAAAAAGAACAAGTGACAAACTGAAAACTGATGAAACACATTCATATTGTTTTTATAATTTAGTAAAATGATCTATGAGTCATTTTTGGTGTGCAAGAATCAAACCTACCTCAATACAACACATGGTGTGACTGGTATAACACCAAATGTTTCTTTTTATTTAAAATTGACACTAATTTAAGTAAAAATAACAAGTGGCATATTGAAAACTAAGAAAGCTCATTCAGATTATTTTGATCCTTTAGTAAAATGTTCCATGAGTCATTTTTGAAATGTAGGAATCAACCACACCTCAAACCAATGCACGGTGTGACCGATATATCTAAAAGTGTTTGTTATTAGTTTAAAATTGACATTTTAGCTCAAAACACATCTCTCACAGAAAACCAAGAAAAAAATGCTATGATTGTATTCATAATTTATGACAATGATTCATAAGTCCTTTGTGATGTGTGTGAAGTAGTTTCACATAAAAATAATACATGATTCGACTAGTATGACTCAAAATGAGTGTTTCCAGTCTGAAATGATATTTTAGTAAAAAAACACAACTGACATACTAAAAACCAAGAAAATGCATTCTAATTGTTTTCATAATTTAGTAAAATGATATATAAATCATTTTTGATGTGTAGGAATCATCCACACCTCAATATGATTCATGGTGTTGTCTATATAACTCAAAGTGTCTCTTTTTTATTTAATATTTACATTAATTTTAATAAAAAGAACAAGTGACATATTGAAAACTGAGAAAACACATTCAGATTGTTTTGATAATTTATTAAAACAATCCATGAGTTATTTTTGATGTTTATTAATCAACCTCACCTTAATACGATGCATGGTGTGACCATTATAACTCCAAATGAGTCTTTTTATTTAAAATTTACATTAATTTTAGAAAAAGAATATGCGATGTACTGAAAATTGAGAAAATGCATTCATATTTTTTTTATAATTTAGGTAAACTTTCTATGATCCATTTGTGACCTGTATGAATTAACCACACCTCAATCTGATGCATGGTGTGACTGGTATGACTAAAAGTGTTCGTTATCAGTTTAAAATTGAGATTTTTCCTCAAAACATGTCACTCACTGAAAACCAAGAAGACACACTCTGATTGTATTCATAATTTCGGAAAGAAATTCATAAGTCACTTTTGGTTTGTATGAAGTAGTCTCACATAAAAACTACTCATGATGTGACCGGTATGACTTAAAATTCACGTTTCCTATTTGAAATGACATTTTAGTAAAAAAAACCAAACTGACCTACTAAAAACCAAACAAACACATTTGGATTGTTTTGTTACATTAGGAAACTTATCTATAAGTCATTTTTAACATGTAGGAATCAATCTCATCTCAATATGATACATGGTGTAGCCGGTATAACTCAAAGTGTTTCTTTTTATTTAAAATTGATGTTAATTTTAGTAAAAAGAACAAGTGACATACTGAAAATCAAGAAAACAAATTCAGATTGTTTTGATAATTTAGGAAAACGACCCATGAGTCATTTTTGAAGTGTATGAATCAACCCCACCTCAATAAAATTCATGGTGTGACTGTTATAACTCAAAATGTGTATTTTTATTTTAAAATGACATAAATTTAAGTAAAAAGAACAAGTGACATGTTGAAAACCAAGAAAAATCATTCAGTTTGTTTTTATACTTTAGAAAAATATTCCATGATTCATTTTTGATGTGTATGAATCAACCACACCTCAAATTGACACACAGAATGACTGGTATGGCTAAAAGTTTCTGTTATTAGTTTAGAATTGATATTTTAGCTGAAAACGTGTCTCTTACTAAAAACTAGGAAAACACGCTCTTATTTTATTCATAATTTAGGACATAAATTCATAAGCCACTTTTAATGTGTATGAAGTAGTTTCAAATCAAACCGATGCATGATGTGACTGATATGACTTAAAATGTTTTTTTCTAGTTTGAAATGACATTTTATTAAAAAAACCAGTCTGACATACTGAAAAACAAAAAAATGCATTCAGATTGTTTTTATACTTTAGGAAAATTATCTTTAAATAATTTTTGACGTGTAGGAATGAACCTCACCTCAATATGATGCACAGTGTGGATGGTATAACTTAAAGTGTATCTTTTTATTTAAAATTGACATTAATTTTAGTAAAAAGAACAAACGGCATACTGAAAATCGACTAAATGCATTCGGATTGTTTTGATAATTTAGGAAAAAAATTCATGATTCATTTTTAATGTGTATGAGTAAACTTCACCTCAATAAAATGCACAATGTGACCGGTATAACTCCAAATGTGTCTTTTTATTTAAAACTAACATTAATTTAAGTAAAAAAGAACAAGTGACATATTGAAAACCAAGAAAAAGCATTCCGATAGTTTTAATACTTTAGGAAAAAGTTTCATGAGTCATTTTTGATTTTTAGGAATCAACCACACCTCAATCCAACACACAGTGTGACCAGTATGACTAAAAGTGTCTGTTATCTATTTAAAATTGACATTTTAGTTCAAAAAAGTGTATCGCACTGAAAACCAAGAAAATATACCCTAATTGTATTCATAATTTAGGAAATTGATTCATAAATCCTTTGTGACATGTATGAAGTTGTCTCACATTAAACTGATTCATGATGCAACTAGTATGACTCAAGATGTGTGTTTCTAGTTTGAAATGACATTTTAGTAAAAAAGTACAACTCACATGCTAGAAACTGAGGAAACACATTCAGATTGTTTTGATGATTTAGAAAAATTATCTATAAGTCATTTATGATGTGTATTAATAATTCACACCTCATTATGATTCATGGTGTGACCGATATAACTCAAAGTCTCTCTTTTTATTTAAAAGTGACATTAATTTTAGTAAAAAGAATAAGTTACATACTAAAAATTGAGAAAATACATTCATATTGTTTTGATAATTTGGTAAAATGATCCATGAGTCATTTTTGATGGGTAGAAATAAACCCCACCTCAATATGACCTACAGTGTGATTGATATACATCAAAATGTGTCTTTTTATTTAAAATTGACATTAATTTTAGCAAAAAGAATAAGTGATGTACTAAAAACCAATCAAACATATTCAAATTGTTTTAATAATTTAGGAAAAAAAATTCCATGAGTCATTTGAGACATGTTGGAATCAAACACACCTCCATCTGATGCACGATGTGTCCAGTGTGACTAAAAGTGTCTATTATTAGTTTAAAATTGTCATTTTAGCTCAAAAGGTGTCACTCACTAAAAACCAAGAAAATTCACTCTGATTGTATTAATAATTTAAGATAGTGATTCATAAGTCATTTGTGATGTGTATGAATTAGTATCAAATCAAATCGATTCACGATGCGACCAATACGACTCAAAATGAGTGTTTCTAGTTTGAAATGACATTTTAGTAAAAATAAACAAAACTGAAATACTGAAAACTGAAAAAACACATTAGGATTATTTTAATACTATAGGAAAAAGATCTATAAGTCATTTTTGAAATTTATTAATCAACGGAACCTAAATATGATGCATAGTGTGGCTGTTATAACTCAAAGTTTCTCTTTTTATTTAAAATTGACATTAATTTTACAAAAAAGAACAAGTGACATACTGAGAACTGAGCAAAGGCATTCAAATTATTTTGAAGATTTTGGAAAATGATCCATGAGTCATTTGTGATGTGTAGGAATCAACCCCACCTCAATACAACACATGGTGTGACCGGTATGCACTGTTGGAAATTTAGGCTATAGCCACATTTTCAAACCATGGATTTAAGCCCCAAAACTGTGGATATAGGTTATAACCATGGTTCAATGGACCATGGATGGTATTGGCCTGGCTATAGGGAAATACCTATAGCCACAGTTTAAACTCATGGCTAAAACCCTATAATAATGGTTTAAACCGTGGCTATAGATCTATAGCCACAGTTTAAAACTGTGGCTATAGGGCTTTATCCAGGGTTTTAAACCGTCACTGAACATTAATCCACACAGGGACTATAGCCACGATTCAAAACTATGGTTGTATGGCTTTATCCATGGTTTAAAACCCTGGCAATAGGACTGCAACCATGGTTTAAAACCATGGAAATAGGCCTACATCCACATTTAAAACCATGGCTATAGGACTTCACATTTCATAAAAAAACACCCCATATCCCCCCTTGAACATCCCCATGCATCCCCATGCCCCCAGGATAGCCCCCTTTCACCCCCCTGGATAGCCCCCTACACCCCCATGCCCCCCTGGATAGCCCCCTTGCACCCCCTGGACAGCCCCCTATACCCCCATGCCCCCTAGAGAACCCCTTGGACAGCCCCCTTGCACCCCTGTGAACACCCTCTGCACCCCCTGGACAACCCCCTTGCACCACCTGGATATCCCTTGGAACCCCTTGACCCCCCTCCCCGCACCCCCATGCCCCCCTGGACAGCCCCCTTTCACCCCCTGGACAACCCTTGCACCCCCTGGATAGCCCCCTAGACAACCCCCTTGCACCCCCTGGACAACCATTTCACCCCGTGGACAGCCCCCCTGTACCCCCATTCCCCCATGGACAACACCCTTGCACCACTCACCTCTGTAGTAGCCCACCCCCTCCCTACAACCCCCCTCCCTGGACAGCCCCCCCAGACATACATCCCCCTCTTTCCTAGATAGACCCCCTTCCTGGACAACCCCCCCTCACTCGACAAACCTCTCAACACACCCCACCCCACCTTGCACACCCCCTACCCCCTACACCCCCCCTGTGAGTCAAAAAAATATTTGGAGATGATCGTGGTGTCTAAAATTAGAGAAGAAGGGGTAAGGATTGAAATGGAAAACATAAATGCAATAATTTCAAACAAGCTATATAAGCATAAATTACCACTGTGAGTTTTCGCAGACAACACACCTCTGTTGGAGGGGTTTTATTACAAAACCATGACTTTTTTATCAAATGAAACAATTATTTTAACTAACACTTGATCAATAATTTCAATTTAATATAAACAAGAAGAATCGAGAAGGAATCTAAATGCAATTTAAAAAATTCTTGAATTAAAGAGGTTAGAAGAGGGACTCTACCTCAAAGGAGTCAAGCCACACACAAGAGGATCCTTAAATATATGCTCACATGCATAAGCATGGGCTATGTTTTGTTGCTGGTTCTCTGCATAGCATGCATACTTATCCTACATACCGATACAAGTAATCAAAATCAACAAATGATCGAAAAGGAAAAGCCATCAGGAAGCAAAAAATAGGGAAATTACTTTGACATTACTATTTGAATCGATTAAGTGTTCTGCAACCAGGGAGAGCAATTTTTCCTATGACACCTCCACCATGTCAGAGTTCAAATTCAATTTTATTCTCAGTAGTAGAACATTGTTTATAAAAAATTAAAATAAAGTAATTAAAATGTTGAAACAGTAACATTTTCACCGTATGCAAGACCAGGCCAACTCGACACCCCCTGGACACCCCCATGGACCCCCTGGACACCCCCTGCACCCCCTGGACACCCTCTGGACCCCCTAGACCCCCTTGGACCCCCCTTAGACCCCCCCTGGACCCCCCTATACACCCCCTAGACTCCCCCCCTAAACCCCCCTGGACCCCCTGGACACCCCCTCCCCCCTGGACACCCCCCACTGGACACCCCCACTAGACACCCCCCACGGACACCCCCCGAAAACCACTTGAATACCCGAACAACATTCTTTTATTGAAAATGTGAAATAGTTTGAGATAATTCCACGATACATCTATCCTCACAAATGTGAAACCTGAAAGACAAAAAGGTTTTGAAAAGTGTTTGAGGAGAACCTGCGAGACACCAAGTATTTCAAAGAAATAGAGGGATAGAAATCCACTGGCACAACCTATCATGTGAAAGAATACACACAATAAATCCAGTACTTGTGAAGACATTAAGACAACTTCCTATAGACAATTCTTAATATCTAACAAATAATATTTTTTCTTATGAAAAAACATTTGGTGAGCCACACATGGGTCACACAAAGATAATGAATAGATCACATAACCTTACTTAGATCATGCACTTTTCATAATAAAAAAAATAATAGATAAAGACAAAGGTTTCATGCTACCCATAAATTCATGCAAGAATAATTGACATACCTAAAAAAAGTTATTAAATAACACATAAAGTAATATAATATATAAAAAATTGTGTTAATGTTTTGGATTCCCTGAATCCCATGCATGAACTGTACCTAATTAAATTGATTTGATGATTCTTGAAGAAGCGATTCGATATTGTGAAAGTCCTATATTGAATAAAATATTGAAGAACATTGTGTGCACCTCTTTCATGCATTTTATTAAGTTCATTACTTTAGATAGAAGGAATCATAGCCCGAGAATTGTTTCACTAAGGCAATTGGTCATTATATGTTATCAAAATTAATTGATCAATGTATATAGACATCTTCAACTCTTTTCTAAGATACTTTAAGTGTACATGATAAAATATGAACCTAAAATCTCATGGAGGAAGATTAAATATCATACTATAGTGGATTAATCCATCATTAGGTTTGAAGATTAAACAAGTTGAAGAGTTTTAATTTGAAAGAAAATTAATTCATAAAAAATAAACCACTAATTCACACCCCCTTCCCCCTTGCACACCCCCCTAGACAGCCCCCTTGCACCCCTGGAAAGCCCTTTCTCCCCTAGACAGCCCCCCTGTACCCCCATTCCCCCTGGACAACCCCCTTGAACCCCCCAAGACAACCCCCTTGCACCCCCTGGATAGCCCTTGCACCCCCTGGACAACCCTCCTGCACCCCCATGCCCCCCCCTGGACAGCCCCCTTTCTACCCCACCCTTGCAGTAGCCCCCCCCACAGTAGCCCCCCTACAGGCCCCTCCTCCCTGCAACCACTGTAACGACCCAATGTTTTTAATGAAAATTCCCTTCTTATAAATATGCCATAAAATCACATAATAATGATCTGCTAAGTGATAAGTGACCTTTAAACAAAAGTTTGTCACTTCTGTGTTTGGAATTTTGGAAATCTGACATACACGGTTGTGTTCAAGATGTTTTTTGGAGTCCGATAAGAAAAACTTATTTTTTATGTGTGAATAGTAACCTACCCTAATGAATAGTAATGTACCCTTATGAATAGTGATATACCCTAATGAATAGTAACCTCACATATGGTGGGATAAAAATAATATTCAAGTTGGAAGTGCAATATACCTATATTTTAGAATAAGTTAATGAGTGTTTTAAAACTAGTTTTGATAATAAATTATTATTTTAATTAAATATTAAAATAATCATATTTATAAAATTATTTTTGAAAAATGGACTTCATTTTTGGATTCTACATGTCGAAAAATGTGTAGGGTGATTTTTTTTGGATTTTTCTGAAATACTTGAATTTTTTATGAATAGTAAAATACGATAAATTACAATAAATGCTAAATACTGCATCATAAGTGATGTATGGATGATGTAAGATGATAATCCCGAATTATCCTTGATTATTTTAGTATATTTTATGATAATTCTCAATTATTTATAGTATTGGCCTTAAATAATAAACAAATACTTAAAATAATGGGAAAAACCTCCCCTCCCTCACTATAAATACCCCCTCTCCTTACCTCTTTTCCACACACCTCTCAAGCCTTGTTCCTAGCCCAAATTCTGTATAAAAATCCTCCCAAGCTCTTTCCACATGTCCGAGGATTGCTGGTCTTACCAAAAGGCCAAAATCAAAGGCCTTAAAAGGGATCTCAAAGAGAGGAGATCAAAGGGTAAGGATCCCCTTTCATTTTCAAGTGTTTTGTTTTCAATTTCCTTATTTTCTTATACCCTCTTCCCCTCCCCTTATCCAAAAGGCATGAAAGCTCCAGAATCTCATATATTCTGGATTTTAATCATGTTCATGTAAAAATTCAATCATCATACTTCTTCTCCTCTCCCTCACGTTCTAAAATTAAAACATCGTCCGTGATCGACATTGTGGATAATGTGTTTTCAATTTCTTTTATCATCTTTGTTTCTGGTCATGAAACCATTTATGTTATGGTTGACCCAGATTATTATGTATGTTATATATCCTATTTATGGTTCTATAATCCTTATACACTCATGATATCAAATAATAATACAAAACAAGTTAATTATGGTTAAAATCACTAAAATTAATTCAAGCGTTTATCATTAATGTCTTATGTCATGGTTCTCTTTCACTCAAATTAACCAAATGAATTTTTTAACCTTATGGATTTTCAATAATTCTATATAACATCAATTCTGGACAACCAATTTCATCTTACATTTTATCCAAACCTAAATACAAGTGAAATTATCATTAAAACCAAGGAAACAAACAGACCTGAACCATGAAATTGAACCTTACAATCAATCAAAATGGGTATAAATGAACTTAAAAAGGTTATACTAAATATTTTAAATTTATATAAGGTTCTGGACCTATTGATCAATAAACCTAATTTGACTATTCAGGTCATTAATATCAAGGGGAGAACACCAACAGACTTAAAGTAAGGGATCCTCCCCTTTTTACTCATAATCAAGATTGATCTCTATTCTATGCCTCTTTGTGTAATACCAAGTAATGGGGTACATTTATACACCTTCCCCATACTTACCTAATTTTTTAAAAGTGATGGGAAACCCCTTATCTCTCTCATTAATCCCTCTTAATTATACACGATACCATGCCAATAAACCATGATGGATTCTACCCAAACTTCATTTATCCCTTCGGGTTGCTCTATATTTCTTTTTTTGTTGTCTTTTCTTTTATGTATAACTTCAAAATTATGTTTATATGCTCCAATATCATGTTCCAAGATCTACCTCTCACTCTCTTTCATGGTTATACATGCTTATAAGTGAATCTCTCTTCGATACTTCCCAATAAGCACACTTGTTTTAAAGGAACTTCCCAAACTTTTACCCAATTTCAAGAGCACTCTACCTTCTGTTTTAAGACACAATTATCTTTGTAAATTCTGTATTTTAATTATGAAAACCTTCTTGGTTCATTTCTGGTTTTATATAAAATAATGTATTCTCTACTATTTTTAATATCTCTATGGTATTTTCCTTAAAACCGCACAGATTTTTTAATGCTAATGTTTCTAAAATACATCTCTCATATGTTGTGACTTATGTTTGACACCACTTACCATGTTATAAGCCTATTTTACCCTATGAACGTCCATGTATTTCTAATTCTTTCCTTATATGGACACTTTCATGATACGCCCATTGGTTATGATTGATGTCATGATTGTGGTACCCAATTTTTTTCATGGGTACCCTTATGTTTGTGTATGGTTGAATATGTATGATTGTATATGTGGTAAGAATATTTTTGTGGCAAGGATATTCATGAATATGTTGAGATGGGTGTGCCCAGATAGAGCTCCAATTCATTGGGTAAGCTTAAGTCTCATGAGATGCGATGTGAAACGGGATTGACAGTTAGCCTTGACCCGTATTGAAATGGGAAACGGGATTGGCGGTTAGCTTTGACCCGTACTAAAGAAATGCATTATGATTTTGCCACATTTATATGATTCCATGTTTATATGATCCCATGCTTATATAAAATGATTTTATAAGTTTCATGATTTGGATATCATTATGTCATGCCTCCTAACTCATATGCTTGAGATGTATCCTTATGTTCTTTCCCTTACAGGGATTTTTAGCTCATCCCTTTGTTAATGTGTTCCCAAGGGTACCCTATGCAGATGTAAGGGCTCAAAAGAAGTTATGAGTTCATTATAGAGATTAAATAAAGAAGTGTTTTTATCTCTATGTTTTATGTTATATGTACCTAGTCTTCCAAGACACTAGACTTAAAGATCCTTGGCTTGTACTCTGATGATGAATTATGTTTAAAATCATGAAATGTTATATGTAAAAGGCTCAGGTTGCTATAGTTGGTATTAGAGGATGGTCTAGTTATTTTTGGAGATTAGGAATAGAGAACCTTAGCGATAACCTTAAGGATGAGACTAATTATAAGAAAACATTACTAAATTTTGGTGAGTATAGAGTAAGTGGTTTATCAGGAAAATACATCCCTGTCTGGATACGAGCTGGTAGAGGTGGCTCTGGCATAGATGTATCTAGGGGTAAAACCCGAAAACACCACTTTGAGCTAGACTTGAACGAGAATTGGTTCACGAAAATGGGCCTTGTTGCACTCTTGGTTACGACACTCTTGGGGATATGCTTTGGTAGGTTCACGAGCTTAGTAAAAACCATTATTAAGGGACAAAAATAAGCCCATAAGAATATAAGTTAAGAAATAGATTGAGGATAGCCTAGATATAAACCTAAGGAATCACAAGTCAGGATATACTTTTTCTTTAAAAGCTCATACTTTTATGTTCAAAGTTTCTTTTTATGCTCAATATCTAAGTATTCAAGACCTCTAATTATATGTTCTTTTTCTTAGTTAATGGTGGGAAATAGAAGAACACGTTCCAACAACCAATGTGATAGGCAATGTAATTATTGCCCTAATGACATGACTGATGTGATAGAAGCGGGTGCTCAAAACTTCATGGAAATATTTGCTCAGCTGGCTCGAGTTATGAATAATAACTTGAATCAGGTGGAACGTCCCCCTCCTCCAAGAAAAGAGAAAGTTGCTGTAGAATCATTCATGCGGCAAAGGCCTCCCATGTTTAGCAGGTATTCTGATCCCCTCCTCACAGAACAATGGATTAACTCCATTGAAAAGATATTCTCTGTTCTGTAGTGCTCGGAAGAAGAGAATGTTGTACTGGAGGTCTATCATTTTGATGGGGAAACTGATCAGTGGTGGACACTGATCAAGAATAAAAAGTCCCAAGAGGAAATTGATTCCATAGATTGGGAGGAATTCAAGAGGATGTTTTTCAACAAATATTTTCCTTGAACCCTCCGTCTCAAGATAGAAAGAGAGTTCCTTAGACTCAAGCAGAAGGAAGATGAGTCCATCGAGGCGTATGAAGCGAACTTTACAAGGCTTTCAAGGTATGCCTATGGCCTTATCATGAACACCGAAAGTAAGGTGGATCACTTCTTTAGCGGACTAAAGCTGAGTCTACAAAAATTATTGGAGATTAGAGACTTCGACAGCTATGAGGAGATTTTTATTTGTGCCCTCAAGGTTGAAATGGAGATTGGAGACTCTCGTTGGTCTCATGGGCCTAGTGACAAGAAGCAGAAAATGGAGAACAACATGGATGGTTCATCAAACAAATCCCATGATGGAAAGAAGCCTCACTTTCCCCTTTTCAAGAATTGTGGGAAGAAGCATCTTGATGACTGTTTCAAGGGAACCAGGAATTGCTTAAAATATGGGAAGTTTGGTCATCTGGCCAAGAATGGCCAAAGGGATATGAAAAATACCGTAAATGTTGAAGAAGAAAGGAAGGTTTAGAACAACACTCAGCCTGCAGTGTAGTGTTTCAACTACAAGGAGCTTGGGCATTATGCGAACAATTGCCCTAAGCTGAGGGTTTTTGGAGGCAATCAACAAAAACCTCCAAGGAAACAAGGAAGGGCTTATGCTATCACTACTGTTGAGGTAGAGCTGGAAAACGATGTGGTGAAAGGTATGCTTGTTATTCATTCAAGAATAGTGAATTCACTATTTGATTCTGGTTCTACGCATTCTTTCATATCATGCAAGTTTAGTAGAACTATTCAAACACAACCTCAAAATTTGTAGGAAAAGTTATCTGTGAAAACAAAAAATGGGGCGATCACTGCATCCATGGTTTATAACTCCTCCCCGGTTAATGTTTTTGAACTGAACATCCCTGCAAATATCTTCATACTTTATTTAGTGGAGTTTGATGAAATATTGGGCATGGATTGTATATCTTTGTAAAAAGCCAACATCAACTGTCGGGAAAGGGAAATCACTTTTCACATCCCAAATCATCCTCCGATTCTTTACAAGTGTAAGGAGGAAGATGAGTCTCCTTTATAATATTCATCTCAAGTTTGGATATTGCTTCCTTATGAGCATGCATACCTAGTTAAAATAATTAAGACAAAGGAGAGAATCATGCTTGAAGACATGCCCATCGTGAGGGATTACACTGATGTATTCCTCGAAGAGTTTTCTGGTCTTCCTCCTGACCGAGAGGTTGAGTTCTTAATTGAACTTATCCCTAGATCTCTGCCTATCTCAAAGACACCTTACAGAATGGCCACCATAGAGCTGGAAGAGCTGAAGAAGCATTTACAGGAGAATATGGAGAAAGGTTTTATACGCCCGAGTGCTTCAGCATGGGGTGCTCCTATCCTCTTCGTCAAGAAGAAGGATGGATCAATGCGCCTTTGCATTGATTATCATGAGCTCAATAAAATCACGATAAAGAACAAGTATCCCCTTCCACGGATAGACAACTTGTTCGATCAGCTTCGTGGGTCCAACTATTTCTCTAAGGTGGACCTTCAGTCAGGATATCACTAACTAAATTTGAGGAAGTAAGATATACCCAAGACTGCCTTTTCGAACAAAGTATGGAAACTATGAGTTCATAGTGATGCCCTTCGGACTCACTAATTCTCCAACAATTTTCATGGATTTAATTAATAGTCTTTAGAGATTATCTCAACAAATTTGTGGTGGTATTTATTGATGATATTCTGATATACTCTTAGAGCAAGGAGGAACATGAGGAGCATTTGGAAATTGTGTTAAAGACTTTTCGAAGGGATAAGTTCTATGCAAAGTACAGTAAATGTGAGTTCTGTATGGAGGAAGTATCATTCTTGGGGCATGTTATCACCAGGAAAGGGATATCTGTGGACCCTTCCAAGACGAAGGAAATTGAAGAGTGGTCGAGGACAACTTCTGTAATGGAGATCCACAACTTTTTAGGTCTAGATGGGTATTATCGACGATTTGTGAAGAACTTTTCATGATTTGCAAACCTAATGACCAAGATGACACAAAAGGGATTAAAGTTTGTCTAGACACAGGAATGCAAAGACTGTTTCAAGGAGTTGAAAAAGAGGATTATCACTGTGCCGGTACTCACACTCCCTTCAAGTGGAGAAATCTTTGTGGTTCATAGTGATGCTTCTAAGAAAGGATTAGGTTGTGTGCTAATGCAAAATGATAAAGTGATAGACTATGCCTCAAGGCAGCTGAAAATCCATGAGAAAAACTATCCCACGCATGATCTGGAGTTGGCAGCTGTGATCTTTGCGTTGAAAATCTGGCGGTATTATCTCTATGGGAAAAAATGTGAGATATATACTGACCACAAGAGTCTCAAATATATATTCACACAGAAAGTGATTAATATACACCAACGAAGATGGATAGAGCTCATCAAGTATTATGACTGCTCAATCCACTACCATCCCGGTAAGGCAAATAAGGTGGCAGATGCTCTAAGTAAAAAAGATCCTGCATCTTTATCAAGGATGAGAATTAAAAAGGATCCGATCTACTTAGATTTTCAAAGGATGGACATGAGAATCATTAAGGGAGGAAAATCATCAATCCTTTCTCAAATGATTACTCAACCATCCCTCTTGGAGAAAATAAAGGTTGCTCAAAGAAAGGATGTGGAAATTCAGAAAAGGGTGGAAGCTGTTAAAAATGGGAAATCATCTGATTTCAAAATTGATGAGGAAGATGTTTTAAGATTTGGGACACGATTATGTGTACCATCTGATCTAGGGATAAAGAAGGATCTATTAAATGATGCACATAGCTTGACCTTCTCTCTCCATCATGGGAGTACCAAAATGTACTGTGATCTCTGAGAACACTTCTGGTGGGATAACATGAAGAAAGAGATTGCAGAATATATATCAAGGTGCTTGGTTTGTCAGGAAGTTAAAGCTGAGCAAAAAAAGTCCAAAGGTATGATGAAGCCATTGCCTATACCCATGTGGAAATGGGAAAATGTTACTATGGACTTTGTCACGGGTCTCCTGAAGACGTCAAAGGGAAATAATGCGATATGGTTTGTGGTTAACCAAATCACCAAGACATTCCATTTCTTCGCAATTCTGGAAGATCTCTCACTTGAAAAACTTGAAAAGATATATGTGAAGGAAGTGGTGAGAATGAACGGTGTTCAACTCTCAATTGTCTCTAACCGCGATCCAAGTTTCACATCTAAATTCTGTAAGAGTCTTTAACATGCTTTGGGTACTGAATTAAATTTCAGCATAGTCTATCACCCCAAGATGATGGCCAATATGAAAGGACTATTCAGACACTTGAAGATATGATGAGAGACTTCTCTTTAGAATTCAAAGGTGGATGGGATAAACATCTTCTGTTGGTTGAGTTCTCATACAACAATATCTTCCACTCAAGTATTCAGATGGCTCCGTATGAAGCTATGTATGGGAAGCGATGTAGAACTCCAAACTGTTGGGATGAAGTTGGAGAACGAAAGCTACTTGGACCCGATCATGTGCAAGAGATGAAAGAGAAGGTCCAAGTCATCCAGAAAAACATCAAAGCTACTTAGAGTCGACAAAAGATCTATGCTAACAACCGTCTAAGGGAATTGGAGTTCAACGTTGGAGATAAATTCTTCCTTCGAATATCTCCACGGAAGAGAGTCATGCGATTCAGGAAGAAAGGGAAGCTAAGACCAAGGTACATTGGACCCTTTAATATCCTTGACCGCATAGGAGACGTGTACTATTAGCTTGAAATTCCACCGAATATGGCTCGATTTCATGATGTTTTTCACGTATCACTCTTGAGGAAGTATATACCTGATCCCTCACATGTTCAAAACTCGGAGGTGGTGCAGTTGGAAGATGATCTCTCCTATGAGGAGCTGCCATTAAAGATTCTGGATAGGAGAGATAAAGTTCTACACAACAAGAAAACCCATCTTTTCAAAGTGTTTTGGAGGAACCATAAGTTTGATGAAGCAACATGGGAACTGGAGGAAGTAATGAAGGAAAAGTACCAACATCTGTTTTTAGCCTAGAATGTAAAATGAAATTTCGAGGGTGAAATTTCTTAAGGGGGGAAGAATGTAATGACCTAATGTTTTTAATGGAAATTCCATTATTATAAATATGCCATAACATCACATAATAATGATCTACTAAGTGATAAGTGACCTTTAAACAAAAGTTTGTCACTTATGTGTTTGGAATTTTGGAAATCTAACATACACGGTTGTGTTCAAGATGCTTTTTGGAGTCCGATAAGAAAAACTTAATTTTTTTGTGAATAGTAACCTACCCTAATGAATAGTAATGTACCCTTATGAATAGTGATATACCCTAATGAATAGTAACCTCACCTATGGTGGTATAAAAATAATATTCAAGTTGGAAGTGCAATATACCTATATTTTAGAATAAGTTAATGAGTGTTTTAAAACTGGTTTTGATAATAAATTATTATTTTAATTAAATATTAAAATAATCATATTTAAAAAATTATTTTTGAAAAAATGGACTTTATTTTTGGATTATACACGTCTAAAAATAGTTATGATGAATTTTTGGGATTTTTCTGAAATACTTGAATTTTTGATGAATAGTAAAATATGATAAATTAAAATAAATGCTAAATACTGCATCATAGGTGATGTATGGCTGATTTAAGATGATAATCCCGAATCATCCTTGATTATATTAGTATATTTGATGATAATTCTCAATTATTCATAGTCTTGGCCTTAAATAATAAACTAATACTTAAAATAATGGGAAAAACCTCCCCTCCCTCACTATAAATACCCCCTCTCCTTACCTCTTTCCCACACACCTCTCAAGCCTTTTTCCTAGACCAAATTCTGCACAAAAATACTCCTAAGATCCTTCCCCACGTCCAAGGAATTCTGTTTTTACCAAAAGGCCAAAATCAAAGGCCTCAAGAGGGATCTCAAAGAGAGGAGATCAAAGGGTAAGGATCCCCTTTCATTTTCAAGTGTTTTGTTTTCAATTTCCTTCTTTTCTTATACCCTCTTACCCTCACCTTATACAAAAGGAATGAAAGCTCCAGGATCTCATATATTCTGTATTTTAATCATGTTCATGTAAAAATTCAAGCATCATACTTCTTCTCCTCTCCCTCACATTCTAAAATTAAAACACCATCCGTGATCGACATTGTGGATAATGTGTTTTCAATTTCTTTTATCATATTTGTTTCTGGTCATGAAACCATTTATGTTATGGTTGAATCAGATTATTATGTATTTTATATATCCTATTTATGGTTCTGGAATCCTTATACACTCATGATATCAAATAATAATACAAAACAAGTTAATTATGGGTAAAATCGCTAAAATTAATTCAAGCGTTTAGCATTAATGTCTTATGTCATGGTTCTATTTCACTCAAATTAACCAAATGAATTTTGTAACATTTTGTATGTTCACTAATGCTATATAACATCAAATTATGGACAACCAATTTCATCTTACATTTTATCCGAACCTAAATACAAGTGAACTTATCATTAAAACCAAGGAAACAAACGGACCTGAACCATGAAATTGAACCTTAAAATCAATAAAAATGGGTATGAATGGACTTAAAAAGGTTATAATAAATATTTTACATGTATATAAGGTTTTGTAACTATTTATTAATAAACCTAATTTTACTATTCAGGTCATTATTATCAAGTGGAGAACACCAACGGACTTAAGGTAAGGGATCCTCCCCTTTTTACTCATAATCAAGATTGATCTCTATGCTAGGCCTCTTTGTGTAAATCCAAGTAATGGGGTACATTTATACACCTTCCCAATACTTCCCTAATGTTTTATAAGTGATTATAAACCCCTTATCTCTCTCATCTAGCCCTCTTAATTATACACGATACCATGCCAACAAACCATGATGGATTCTACCCGAACTTCCTTTATCCCTTCGGGTTGCTCTATCTCTCTTTTTGCTGTTGTCTTTTCTTTTATGTAGAACTTAAAAATTCTGTTTATATGCTCCAATATCATGTTACAAGATCCACCTATCACTATCTTTCATAGTTATACATACTTATAAGTGAATCTCTCTTCGATACTTCCCAATAAGCACACTTGTTTTAAAGGAACTTCCCGAACTTTTACCCAATTTCAAGAGCACTCTACCTTTTGTTTTAAGACACCATTATCTTTGTAAATTATGAATTTTAATTATGAAAACCTTCTTGGTTAAATTCTGGTTTTATATAAAAGAATTTCTTCTCTACTATTTGTAAAATATCTATGGTATTTTCCTTAAAACCGCACAAAAATGTTTTAATGCTAATGTTTCTAAAATACATATCTCATATATTGTCACTTATGTTTAACACCACTTACCATGTTATAAGAATATTTTACCCTATGAAGGTACATGTATTTATAATTCTTTACTTATATGGAAACTTTCATGATACGCCCATTGGTTATGATTGATTTCATGATTGTGGTACCCAATTCTTTTCATGGTTACTCTTATGTTTGTGTATGGTTGAATATGTATGATTGTATATGTGGTAAGAATATTAATGTGGAAAGGACATTCATGAATATGTTGAGATGGGTGTACCCAGATAGTGCTCCAATGCATTGGTTAAGGTTAAGTCTCATGAGATGCGATGTGAAACGGGATTGGCGGTTATCCTTGACCCGTACTGAAATGGGAAACGGGATTGGTGATTAGCCTTGACCCATACTAAAGAAATGCATTATGATTTTCCACATTTATATGATTCCATGTTTATATGATCCCATTTTTATATCAAATGATTTTATAAGTTTCATGATTTGGATATCATTATGTCATACCTCCTAACTCATATGCTGAGATGTATCCTTATGGTCTTTCCCTTACTGGGCTTTTTAGCTCATCCATTTGTTCATGTGTTCCCTAGGGTACCCTATGCAGATGTAAGGACTCAAAGGAAGTTAGTAGCTCATTATGGAGATTAAATAAAGTGTTTTTAGCCCCATGTTTTGTGTTATATGTACCTAGTCTTCCAAGATACTAGACTTAACGATCCTTGGTTTGTACTCTGATGATGAATTATGGTTAAAATCATGAAATGTTATATGTAAAAGGCTCGGGTCACTATAGACACCCCCTTGCAGCCCCCTCCACCTCCCTGGATATCCCCACATCCTGGACAGACCCCCCTCCCCTGGGCAGACCCCCCAACACACCCCCCACCCCACATTGCACACCCCTGCCCCCTGCACACCCCCCTGTGAGTCAAAAAAATATTTGGATATGCTCATGGTGTCTCAAATGAGATAATAAGGGGTAAGGATTAAAATGAAATACATAAATACAATAATGTAAAACAAGCTATATAAGCATAAACTACCACTGTGAGTTTTCATAGACATCACACCTCCATTGGAGGGGTTTTATTGCAAAACCATGACTTTTTTATCAAATGAAACAATTATTTTAACTAACCCTTGATCAATAATTTCAATTTAATATAAACAAGAATAATTAAGAAGGCAGCTAAATGCAATTTAAAAAATTCTTAAATTAAAGAGGCTAGGAGAGGGACTCTACCTTAAAAGAGTCAAGCCACACATAAGAGAATCCTTATATATATGCTCACATGAAAAATAATGGGCTATGTTTTGTTGTTGGTTCTCTGCATAGCATGCATCCCTATCCTGCATACCAATACAAGTAATTAAAATATAAAAATGATTGAAAATGAAAAGACATAAGGATGGAAAAAATAGGGAAATTACTTTGACATTACTGTTTGAATCGATTAAGCATTCTGCAACTGGGGAGAGCAATTTTTCATGTGACACCTCCATTGATTTGGAGTTAAAATTCAAGTTGTTTCTTAGTAGTATAATATTTCCCATCACAAATTCTAAGAAAGTAATTAAAATGTAGAAATAATAACATTTTCACCATACAAAAGACCCGAATAACTCGACACCCCTTGGACGCCCCTCCCCCTAGACACCCCCTAGACACCCCCTGCCCCCTTGAACCCCCCAGCCCCCCTGCACAGCCCCCTATAATAACCCGCCCCCCGAAAATTTACAGTTGCTAACCTGAAGATCCTTGCTGAAAATTGTTGGAGGAATAAGCCCAAGAAATTTATGGGTTCACAATTCATTTTTTTTACATTTCATGTAATAAACAGGAAAAGAACAATATAGTTTAGATTGTAATGGAATTGAGTATTTAGAACCCAAAAAAACAATTTATCACGAGATTTCCATGAAACACCAATAAAATGATATTCATGAGAATCAATTGATTCATATAAATCATGGAATAAAAAATCAATGTAACTGGGTTTTTTTTATGAAACACTATAGATTCTATGAAATCCATGAACTATAATGTAGTTATGGAATTTGAAATCATTAGCATCATCACATGTCCTTTAAGGATTCTAAGGTGACACATAATACCATATCCACCCAATTAGTAACACACCCTCTTAGGTTTGGTAAGTTGTCGGGGTACCCAATGGGATCCCCTAGTTCATTACATAAGAGAGGCACCCTTCTAGGGGTCCTTAAGTCATAACAGATAACTTGGGAAAAACATATCTCAGAGAGGATTCCATACTCCTTAGCATAGTCATATATATAACACAACCTATAGTATTATCTCAGTTTCTAGATACATTCATTTCTTATCCTCATACACTTTTGTTATCTTATTAGATCATATCCATTTTCAATTAATATTTAACCTATTTCATTCAAAAATATTCATATTTTTCAAATAAATAAATATGATGAAGGTATGAATATAATGTATCATTTGTTATAAATAAAATATAAAGGTACATGATTCAAAAGTGCATACCTGGGGATCAACTATCCAACCATGATACTGAAGAATGTCCAGAAGATCGAATATTTCACACTCATAAGTAAACTCGAAATCATCAATTCTATAAGCATGGTGTATGCCAAGTCAGTTTGATTAAAAACACAATAAATGGTTACTAATGTCTTTCAAAAAATGGTATAAAATAACCATTACCTCCTGAATTTTATAATCACATAAATCCTGGTTGCAAGTCATGGAATTAAATCAATTGCATTGATTATTTTTTCTTATTGGTTATCTACATAACATGCATCCCTATCCTGTATACCAATATAAGTCATGACATAATGTATCAAACTATGTCATATTGCACATAAGGTTTGACCACAACATGGTCTAAACCACCAAACTGTTTTTGACCTTTTAGTTCACATATTCAAACATTTCTTATAAAATTTCTATATAAAATGTGGGGATCTACCAAAAATATTATTCCAAAAAATTGTATTAGATACCCTAAGAGGGGGTGAATTAGTCTTTGGATAACATTCAATGTTCTTCCTACCCTAAAAGATCTTGACCTATTAATTATTAGGGTCACTTTTTTTCTATTTAGTATTTGTATTGAATTTGTTAGTTGACCATACATTCATATCAATTTGTATTTTTATTATCATTACCATCATTTTATGATGATTATTCACATAGTTTAAACAAAATAAAGCACAAGAAAACATGAGTTTTTACTTGGTTTACCTCTATAGGCTAGTGTAAGTTGCATGAAATACACATTGTATTAGTGCACCAAAATCAATAAGATCCCTTTTTATTGCATTAGTACATTTAATTACTCCCTAGGATCACTACCTTATAATGTTTTGGGGTAGAATAACCATCTCCCTAGGATCACCTCCATCATTATTCCATATTATGATCACAACATAAAAACGAAAAAAATTATCCTACGGGCCAATAAAATGTCACATATTATTTGTTGGGTTGTAAAAAATATGTATTAGTTCTCTTTAAAATCTATTTTATCCTTAAAAGGTTCACTATGAACATCTCAATGTGTATATTCTTTCTAGGATAGTTCATTAAAGCCCCTTCATCTTTGGCATGATCTTCAGGAGATTCCAAGTCTTCCTCTTTGAAGAACAATTCTGAAAATCCTCCATCTTTCAAAAATAACACTAGAATGTCTTCAACTTGCTGGTATGGAGAAAATTTCCAAATTTTATCAAAAACATGGATGTGGCTGTGAATTTCCTTATATTACTACTTTATCAGAAAATATTATCTTTTGATATTAGGAATGATGTTTATGTTATAGGTCTTTATGGAAAAAACTCCCTCTATTTTCTTCTTTCAATAGGTATATCAATGAAGGATTTTCTTTTATTCTTTAGGTATTTTCATTAGTTTTAGAAAAACTCAATTTCTCTCTATAAAAAATATTTAATGGCATAAATACTCAATTATCTTTTTTCTTATTCTATTCTAATAGTGACATCAAAATATCACAGAATAAATTTCCATATTTAATATATATAACCACTCTTTCATGGTTAAATATTTTTTCATATTTGAAAATTTGGAACCCCTGAGATACTCTCCTTAAAAATACACAATCATCAATGAATGAAAATATTTTTGTACTTGAAAATATGGAATCTCACCTGTCCCATTTTTATTCTCTTTTATTCTTTGTCATTTCGATAATATGATTTATAGAAATCCTTATGTCAATATCACTAAGAAGGCATCCATGATTTTTTTACTATTTTTTATAAAAGTAGTGTCATGAATTGGTCACCCAATTCATGAAACAAAGGAATTTATTAAAATTAAGGATTGAAGTACAAACATAGGTGTAAATAGATTATACCAATAAGTGATTGAGGGATATACAGACATATATTTCCAAGAAAAACAAAAAAAAGCATGAAATATGACTGAAATTTCATTATTGATCTTTCAAATACTTTCTCCATGAAGGGTAGTGGATGCACAATCCAAAACATGCCACAAAGAAACTACATCACCTCGCCTCAAGTCCAGCAGGCTTGTCCAAAAACATGAAATGCACTCATCATAACAAAATCAGCAAGCCATCCAAGATCCTCTAGATAAAACATAAAACCAAATGAATTAAGATGAAGCTCGTCCACAGTTGAAGTCTAGTAGTTACATATAATATCCTCTTCAAGAGGAGGAATCCCAAAAAACACATGGGCGATAAAATAAAAATACATCAAGATGATATGCAGCATCACCAGTAAGGAATTCAGAAAGCATCAACTCCTCATCAAATCTGTCTCTATAAAGTTGCATTTTAAAGGAAATCACCAATTCTTCACATTGAAAAATTGTCCAAAAACCTTCTCTGAAAAGACAAGTCGCTGCTCTAGAAATAAAAGCTCCTAAACACATCATAAAAAACCTCAACAGACCTCCAAAAAATCTAAATCTTCATTAAAGGAAGAAGCACCAACAAGTATAGGGAAACACATGGTCAATATGAAATCACAACAATCTTTAAAAAAACAATAGAACAAAACATTCAGATTCTTGGAAAAAACCTTAAAGAGTGAAACCACAAATTACCACCCTAGGAATAGTGCACACACCAACCAGAAAATCACAAAAAAACTGAAAATCCAAACATCCTTCACATTTTAAGAACCAAGAGAATCGCTATAAGAATTAGACCAAGGAACTACAAAGACAATAAGTACTCACCCAAAAGAGAAACAGAGCTACAACCTCATGCATCAAACCAAGGAGTCCATAAGACATCTTAAGGAGAAAATAAGTCATTTCCATGGAATTTCCTTGAAATTAAAATCTTGATGTTGCTTGAATTATTCCACCATCTTCATGAACATACTCTTTCTGATTTTTAGGTAAGTATCTGTAGATATTTCACCAACTATGTATCTTCTAAAAACTATTTCATCTTTCTCTTCCTTCTAATTTTTAATTGATCACTCACATCATCATTATATTGATATTAATCCTACATTGTGGGGTCTTCCCCTTCAATATTTGTAGTATAATTTATGTTTCCTTCATCAGGGAATGTTGTTGGATGCTTAGTAACCATTATTTGTGGTGGAATCACAGTTTTTCTTTCTGGGAGGCCCATAAAGATCTAGCGATAATTGTTCTATTGATATTATAGTAATATTTACATATTCGAGTCTTTTTATAGCTCGAAGTAATATATCAATATGAATCAATCATTGGCTTTTTTACTTTCCTTGCACTCAAATTTAAATAGTCTTACTTAATCATACAATCTTGCTCATAATCATCATGTGTGGGTTCACTAGAATCAGATTGTGCGTTCATATCCTCCTCATGCAAGGATTCAGAGACATATGTGACAATAGGTTTCTTAAGCTTGTTGGGGAATGCCTTATCCTTTTCAAGAGGATGAGCACTCTGAGAATTTTCCACCACTTTAGATAATTAATTGGTAGGGGTTGAGAGTTAGAAGGTCCAGTCATGATCCAATCAACATCCTTCTTAATAGTGTCTCTAGAATGTTCAGTAGAATCATTGGTCATCCCCTATGATCTCCCTTTTCAACCCAAATTTAGTTAAATCTTGTGATGGGGCGTGCATAATTATATTTTCTTTGGTAAATCTTTGTAGAATGTCTAGTTTTAAGACAATTAGTTTAGTAGTCTGAAATATGTTCAAAGACAACCTCTTGGAGGAATCCAGTATCACCATTTTTTATTCAAATGTGGGATATAAGGGACTATGAAATATCAATTTCTGTACAGATTCTATCAATAGAGGGTTGAGAGAGGCTATTAGTAGGGGAATCTAACTTGAGGGGTTGCACAATATGACTAGAAATTGAAAAAAGAACTTCTTGGTTAAATAATTATAGCGGAAGACTAGGAAACCCTAAATAAATAGGGGAAATATGAGGCTCAAACTATGACTGAAATAGAAATAGCATAGTGATATTTCCATGAGTTTTTTAGATTCGAACATAAACCAGTTCATGTATGCACCACTATATTGAATTCAAATACACGGGAACTCTCGAGCAATAGGATGAAGACATTTAGGATGGTTCAATTTTTATTAGCAGGTCACATATATCTGAGATTTAAAATGATGGATGAATAGTTTCAAGCTACTCTTGAATCCAAAATTGGATTTTCTCTTGGATGCGCACCAATTAATAAAACCCTGCATCCCTTAACAACCCAATCAATTCATAATAGAGTCGTTCCACACCTACTACCTCTCATGGTTCCCTATAGGGGAGAATCTAAGAACCTCCTTTTACCATAAATGTCGACATGTGATTCTACCTTCACATGAATATGTGCCTCTACACATGGGTTTTCTACCAATTTGGTGATATGGTGCCTTTTATCTTGGACACCTTCTTGTCTTGGAGGCTGTACAACTACTAGATTCAAGTGTAGTGCCCCCATTTTTTTTGAAAAACCCTAATCTTAATATGTATCCATTACTCCAGTACAAATCATGAGTAGAATTATGGTATCACCTTTACACACACATATTTTTCTTCAACAACAATATTAATAACTACATCAACTTCAATATTATAGATTGAATGAATCTATAATAATACTATAAGAATTAATAACAA
This sequence comes from Viscum album, assembly GCA_963277665.1. Classification (NCBI taxonomy): domain Eukaryota; kingdom Viridiplantae; phylum Streptophyta; class Magnoliopsida; order Santalales; family Viscaceae; genus Viscum; species Viscum album. Next base: position 940,755,330 of record OY728150.1, read on the forward strand.
ATCCAATTTTTATATTGTAAAAAATAAAATTATCACATATTGTCAACCATTCCACTCCAAAATCTCAGGGGTTCATCTATCTCCCCATTGGATTTAGAAGAAAATATCCCCTAGAATCTAACTCCATTTTCCCTCACCCCCTAATTCTAAATGAAATTCATTGTATTATTTCATGCGCTTCTACTCCACCTTTATTTTTAAATTCCATATGAAAATATAAATTTTTACTTGAAATACCCCCCACATCAACAGATTATTTGCATCATTCCATTATACCAATTATAAATATTTTCATGTTTATTTTTCAAATACAAAATTATTTACAAATAAAACTATTAAAATAAATTTTTGAAAAATATTTTCATCAATATATTAAGAAATATACTAAAAAGAATAAAAAATTAAATGATGAGTTGTCAAAAAATTAAATATTCCTACTAATGAAGAGCTTAGTGTAGGAAACACGAGTCTTAGCTAACACATACATGGTTTTATATGTAACACACTATGTCCAATAAATTTATATCATCCATTATATTTCAATTTATAGACTCATATTATTATCAAAATTCACATCAAGCTTATTGGAACAAAAAAAATTAAATCAAAAAGTGTGAATGATATATTATTTTAAACATTAGTAATTCCACTTGTTAAATTGAACAAGATAATTTTATTTATATTCAATTTAATTTGGGATCTCATAGACTCCTTTAATTATATATAATACTTAAACAACCTTTGTAACTTCAATTCTAATTGCCTCTTGATTACAACATTATTTATTTTAAATGTTTTTCATTTTTGGGGAAACTATTTATTGAGTATCTCCTTTTTTTAATATCATTTAATAACAAAACATATGAAATAACTGATACAATATATTAGAATATGAATATGTATACTCAAGATCTATCCCTAATATAGCCTCAATATATTCTCTTCACTTAGTGGATTCATTCCATATTCTGTATAGCATAAAACAAATTTTTATATGTATAAATCATCGTGATAAAATATATTAAATCATATTTTTCATCTACCATCATATTTCACCCAAACTAGTAATTTCATTATCAATTATAGTAAGACAACATATACCATTTACACAACTTCAATACTAATACTAAAATATTTCTGAAATACCTTAAATATCACTTTCTACATGGATTTTTAGCTTAATGTTTAATCTAATTCCATCTTTATTTTATGTTATTTTGAGAATAATTACCCCAAGGATTATGTATCCCCCTGAGTCCTACACCTCTTTAGACTTTTTAGCATCATTTAATGTTTAAGTGATGGGAGGTACATTCTATATTTTTCATTTTTATGAGGATGGTGATTCATCAAGGAACACTAATTTCCCTTTACCATTCACATTAGAGTCTACATTTAGGTATTAAATAGTTTAAATGGAATCAAATTACTTTTCAACTATTTTAGGATTATTCTCTCATACTCAATAAAATTCACAACCTTATCTACCATGGGATCTTTTACCAAAATGTATTTCTCCTTTTAAAATAGGAATAAATTTCTCTCTCAAAACATTCTATGTAAATTATTTTTCCTTATACAAATTATTATATTCCTTGTCACTAACCATTCCTTCATAGGTCTCTTCCACATGGGACTTTCTTATTTTTATAATATATAAATTATTCCCATTCTTCCAAGAACTTTTTTTGTCTCTCTAAGAGGTCTGTCATTTAGAGCCAGTTTTGGAGCTTGTCTTCTTACCAGTTTCAGTATATAAGTGTTCCATGTGATGGTTCTGAAATATTTTAAATAATGGGAATGATTTATCATTGTGTTCATACTGATATACTCTTTCAATTACAATAGAAATATCATAAAATTTCAACTTGAGGAATGGATGGTATTGTATGAAAAAATGGAATTGTTTTCATACCTTGTATGTTGTGGTTAACATCCTTATTTTAAAATTTTTCTACCTTTACAACATTAAATATATTATAAATCCTAAAAAAAACCTAAAATATTTCTATTCATTCCACAAAAATAACACATATTTTCATACCTTCTTGTGGGTATATTCAAGTTATCATTTCCTACCTACCATATAAATGATTTCACGCTATTTCCACTGAGAATAAATGTAATGAATATGAAATTGAAATAGATAATTTGAAGAGAATCGATATTAAGGGACATATATGTGGTTTTCCAATTAAGTGATACATCGTGGAGATGGACTATATATACCATCAAGTGAATTAACTTAACAAAAGGGGACTTATCAACCATAAATATTATACTCCACTCATTTGGCTAACCCATGTCACATAAAATTAGATTATCTAGCCCTCAAGGATCATTACTATCATTAATACCTTCCATTGTTTTTACAAAAACTAATATTTCATGTGAGATAACCCAATCATGATAATGATGGATAAAAATATAAAAAACACGATAAAATCCATATTTTGATCTACCCTATGTATCCACATGATTTTATTCCAAGGAGAATATTCTATCAATAATCCCTAACTTAATAAATTCCTTTTCTTCTCAAAATGAATCATTGTATGAGAGGTGACAATTAATTCATCCCATGAGGAATCCATAACTTGAGTGGGTAGATCTAAATCCTTGATAGATGGATTTTACAAACCCCATATTACCTATATTCAAGAGGAAGGGAGATCTAAATAACCATCACATGAAATTAATGTCACAGTACAACCTTAAAATCAGATCATTGATGAAATAATATGGTATAAAATACTATAGAGGGCTGTGTTGATTGGAAGCATTGGGGAGGAGGGCGCCGCAGTGACAGAGGTCAATGAGGAGGAGGGTTCCGTGGTGAGAGTGGTATCTGGGGAGGAGGGTTTCGTTGTGAGAGAGGTCTCTGGGGAGGAGGTATCCATGGTGAAAGAGTTTGTCGGGGAGGAGGGTGTCGTGGTGAGGAGAGTTTGGGGAGGAGAGGTCAGGGAGGAGAAGTGCTCGGGGAGGAGGGTTCCACGGTGAGAATAGGTCGTGGAGGAGATGTTTTTAGGGAGGAGGGTGCCACGGTGAGAAGTCGTCAGGGATGAAAATTCATCGGGGAAGAGCACTGTGAGGTGAGAAGCAGATCAGGGGAGGACAAACCTGATACCGAATTAGGGGAAAAATTTGACGAACGTGGTATAACCATGGTGGTTTAATTAAACCATGGAAATTAAAAATCTATAGCCATAGACCAATAAAATTATGGATATAGGTCTGTGGATATAGCTTAAATTTCCAGTAGTGATAACTCCAAAGGTGCCTTTTTATTTAAAATTGGCATTAATTTAAGTAAAAAAGAACAAGTGACATACTAAAAACTGAGAAAATGCATTTGAACTGTGTTTATACTTTAGTAAAATGATCCATCAACCATTTTTGATATGTAGGAATCAACCATATATTAATATGATGCATGGTGTGACTGGTATAACTAAAAGGGCCTGTTATCAGTTTAAAATTGACATTTTAGCTCAAAATGTGTCACTCATTGAAAATCAAGAAAACATTCTCCGATTGTATTTATAATTTAGGACATCGATTCATAAGTCATTTTGGATGCGTATAAAGTAATATCATGTCAAACTGAGGCATGATGCAACTAGTATGACTCAAAATTCACGTTTCCAGTTTGAAATGACACTTTAGTAAAAAATAAAACTGACAAATTGAAAACTGAGAAAACACATTCGGATTGTTTTGATACTTTAGGATAACAATCCATCAGTAATTTGTGATAGGTAGGAATTATACGCACCTCAATCTTATGAACAATGTGATTGGTATAAATCCCAATGTGTCATTATTTTAATTTCATATTAATTTTAGTAAAAGAACAAGTGACATACTCAAAACCGAGCAAACACATTCAGATTGTTTTGATATTTTAGGACAACAATTCATATCTCATTTTTGACATGTAAGAATCAAACCCACCTCAATATCATTCACAGTGTGACTGGTATAACTCCAAATGTGTCTTTTTTATTAAAAATTGACATTTTATTAATGTATTATTTCATATTAATATTTAATTTATTTCTTTATAATATTACTAACATAATATTTGTTTTCTTATATAGGTGGAATATTTTTCTTGAGTTGGGATGATTTGTTCCGAAACTAATACCATGGGTGGGAATTTTTGAGAGGGGATCACATGCATCAAAATATGAAACATTAATGTTTTTAACTGTTTGTTGGATAATTGTAAATGCAATTATATAAAACATTGTTTGAAATGTATGTAGTATTTATTTTTTGTATATACCATGGGTGGATATTTTTGTATTCATGAGGTGAATTAAATGTATATAGATTTTTTTTGGGTGTGATGTATATACCTGCAGTTTTTTGTTGGGTGTGCTATTATATTAATAGCACATTTCATCTAGTTAGGTATTTATCAGCGCTATTTTGAGCACAGATAAAAGCCCCCATTTATCATCACTGTGATTAATAGTGCCTTTTTAGCATTGTTAAAAGGATTTTGTGTGCTGGTAAAGGGCATATGTGTAGCAGTACGAGACCCCCCTTACTAGGGGATCAAATTTACCTCTGTCAAAGCCTCTATGCTTGGTTATAACATCATCGTTGAGGAGTTTAAAAGCAATCAGATATGTTCATACCCTTTGGTGTTGTGAAGGTCTGCCCCCTCTTTCCAAGAAAGTTTTCATTGTTCAGATCTAGTGTAAACCAGATTGGTCGACGTAACCCTTACTACAATTAAATTCTATGACACTTTTGGAAATGTTCAGACAGGGCGTTGATTCCTAAAAATTTCACAAGAATGTCGCACATGTTCTGGATCTGAACACCCCCAAGAATTGAGCACAAATAGCTAGCTGAATCTTTGGCATGAAGGAAAACAACCACTCATCCTCTAAATTTTGAAATTGTCCACAAGAATGAACGACGCGAGTATGAACAACCTCCTTAGATGGAAGAAGATCTTGGAACCCCAAGAAATCCAACAGAAATCAGAGCTGGGAGAAGGGATGTGTTAAAGTACCGAGAAAGGCCGCACCAAAATGAAGGAGAACTAAGAGAGCACTGCACATTCATCTCCCTTGATGAATGAAGAGCTCTCTCACTGGTGGAAACTAGGATGTACGAATCCTAATGATGTTGCTCTGACTGATAAAGTAAGGTGATCCGAGGTGACCAGGGAAAGAGAACCACGTTGGGGAAATCATACACAACACTTGTACATGTGGTTAGTGGATTAAAATAAGAAGGTTCACCCTTTCTAGTTGCATAACAACAATCTCCCAAGAAAAAGAATTTTAATTAACAAAAAGGGGGAAATTCGGTTTTCACAAAATACCTCAACCCAAACCCAAATATATACATGTATTACATATAGTATTAGAGAAAAACTTAAAAAAAAACTCATCCAGATATTAGATGAAGTGGTATTGGGTATCCAATCATTGGGTTTTCATTGAATCATATAGTGATAGGAAAAAAATTAGCTATTTGCGATAGTTTTTTATATGTTTTATGAAAAAAATTAAAAATGTGTAGGTTAATTTTTTTAAAAATGTGTATTAAAGGCACAAGCGTGCTAACAACTTTCTACTAAAAATAATAATAATTTAATTATATATGTTATTATATTTATAAATATATAGATTTTTATATTATGATATATATATTGTGTTTGTTTTATGTTGTTTAGAATTATGTTAATTACATCTGAAAGTGAAAATGTTGTGTTTTAAGCAATAACTTTTATGGAACTCAAATTTGAGACATTTTTAAGAACTAAATATGGGTTCTGGTTGATCTTTAATTTGATATAATTATCATTGGGTAAAAATGGGTCTTTAAGAGAAAAATTGTCATGTATGTTAAAGTGAATAGATATAAAGAAAGGACAGATACTAAAGGGTTTAAACAATAATAAGTCATTGGATACAGTGAAAGTTTTTCATCCAACCCATCCACCTGGATCGTGCTCACCACTTGATTTGTTCATATGTGGCATGTGGAATTCTTTAGTTCATCTGGGTCATTTCACCACTACCACCTTGTTAGGGGAATTGATTATGCAACACTCATTCTCCCTTTTTTTATGCGATGAATCGATCATTTTTTCTTTTGATACTCCTTAACATTCCTTATTTTATCTCTCACTTACAAGTAACCCTATATTGACATTGGATAACCTTGGTTTTCATCTATGTAACTACCTCTCAATGAATTCCAGGGAAGATCCTATCACTACTTCATCATCCTAAATGAGATCTCATCTCAGTGTAGATTTTTGATAGAGATCCAGTTCCCGTATTCAGTGTGTAGTATTTGACATGCATTCATCAAATAAAAAAACCAGTTTTCACCAATGAGCATCAACATGAATATGTTATATTTTTAAACAATATCTTTTGTGGTGCTCAAATTTGAGACATTTTTAATAACTAAGTATGGATTTTGGTTTATCTTCAAGTTGATATAAATATCATTAGGTGAAAATGGGTCTTTAAGAGAGAAATAGTCATAGAAAAGAAAATGGGTATTTAGCAGGGTTCAATATCTAGGGTTATTTTTAATCCAAAACGTTCCAACTCTAGAAATATTTTATTAAAAATTATATTTTAGTATTGTTTTAAACCATTATAATGGTATATATAATCTTTTTTTTCATTACTTTTATTTTCATTTATTTATATTATTTATGAAACTCATTTTATTTTCAAAAACTTTTTAGATGTTTAGAATATCTTTTGAATTTTATTTAGATTATTTTTATACTGTATATTTTATAAGCTTTTAAAGTTAGATACTTGAAATTTAATAATTATTCCTATGTTTCAAGTAGTTAACTTTGAAAGATTATAAAATATAAAATGTGCCTAAAATATTAATGAAAACTGAAACACTAGATAAAAATGTAAAAAGGGACAATAGTAATAGCAATATATCTATTTCAATAGAAATAAAACATATAGAAAAAAAAGTACAATCAATGTATATGGGGATGATATTTTTTCCCACATGGTGGTTTGCGATAGAGATGCCCAAATCGAGATCACTAAGCTCAGTGATAGGTTTAAGTCTGATGACCTAGAGAGGGATGATCCCCAGGCACTAGAATGCCAAGCATCACATTCTCTACCCATGTGTCGGTGGGAGGAGGTGTCAACTGCATATCGTATTGTTCTCTTGATCTTTCTCCCACTAGGGTTGTAGAAGGGAATGTCATCATCACAACAGAGAACCAAGCCTACAATGGATCTGGACCCCAAGGCTGTGATGGATCTGGACCCCAAGATAGAGATAACTATGGATATACTATCAAGAAAGACGGATCTCATGCCACCTAAAGCACATCCTCAATCGGCTAAGGCTGGACTACTAGAGGGCTGACCTCTGCCTGTGGAACATGTGAGGCCTCACATGCAGCATGACGCAGTCTACATCATCATTGTCATGGCTCCTCAGCACCAGCAACTGTTGGAGGATGTTCCTCCAGGATAGGAACCTCCTCTCTTTCGGTTGGACTCTCGAATATTCTCTCGGAAAGTATATGATAAGATGACCTCATCTCCAACACTTCAGCATGGATCACTGCTTGGCTAAATAGCCCTCCCACTACTAGAAAACTAGGCTATAGCCACAGTTTCGCTGGACGTGGATACTAATGGCTTGGATATAGGAAAAATTCTATATCCATGATTTTTAACCATTTCTATAGCCCTATAGACATGATTAAAAACCGTGGATAAATACACTACCATGTAGATGTAGTGCCGCAATTAAAAAACATGGAAGTAAGGAAATAGCCATGGTTCAAACCGTGGAACCAGCTATACTTCCATGGTTCAAAACCTTGGCTACATCCCTCTCTATCTTGAAAACAATATGCAAGTATACTGCCACAGTTTACAACCATGGTTTTATCCTTCTACTTCCAGAAAAAAAAGCTTTCACTGCACCACGCCTTCACTCCCTACACTACACTCCCTACACTGCAATAGGTTATCTAGGGCACTCCCTCCACTGTACATTGCACACTGCCACAACAATAGATTTCACTACACTCCCTGAACTACATTAGGCTATCCAGGGCACTCCCTCCACTGCACACTGCACACCACCATAGTTTACAAAAACAACTTTCACTGCACTCCATGCACTTCACACTACAATAGGATATCCTGGGAAGACTCCAACCACTAAATTCTTCTCCATACATCCATTTAGACACTGAATCTCCCCTCTATTTAGTAAAAAACTCCATCTAGTAGTGAATATACTTAAATATCCTTTATAGGTGTGGCCTCATCCAATCTGTTCCCATTGAGAAGCTTCATTTTATGCTCAAACCTATATCACAGTCCTTGAAGGTCCCTGATAGAAACCCCTTCACACATTGAAGATTAGTGCAATGCCTCTCCATATTTCTTGCTGATTTTTGCAGACCATTGAATCCCACTGAACCTTTCATGCCAACTAATTGTGTAAAGTCCTCAAAAGGGAACAACCAAACTTTTGGCTATATAAAGAAGCTTTAGCTTGGGCCAACTACAAGGGCAACCCTCCTATTTTAAGTGCAATTGTTATTGACCATATTAGATGTCACTTAATCTACTTCTGAAATAGATAATGATAATTAATAGAAAATTTTATACAAAAAATAAATGCTTTTAAATCCAAATCATAAATAGATGAGAAGGATTACCACTTGTCACTATGATAGGGATAAATTTTAGATTTAAGGATACCATGAGGTAAAATGACAACTTTCTAGGAATTAAAATAGGATGAGGTAAAAACCCTACCTTGGGAAATGGTGGAGAAGATTAAAATGGGGTGGATCTAGGATAACTTCAATGATAAAAAATGTAGGGAAAATTATATATATATATTTCAAGTTTTTTCCCATGTGATCAAACAAGATATTTATGGTGAAATAAAAATATTTATAACTTTTTATTAACATGTTCATAGTCAATTTTTGAACCTGGTATATCTAATCTATATACTGGAAATGATTTATAATTAAAATATTTTTCTGTTAGATCCTTTTAGTAGAAATGATTCATTATAACAAAACAAGTCTATATAATTGATGTACTAACATGGAGTATTGGTCACACAACTAGTTTATAAATGCTATAAACTAACGAAGAGACCCAACATAATATTGGTCAATACAATCCTCTTTTATTGATAAATATATAAGCGATGGATCATGGAAAATCCCCCAAAAGAAACATATCGTGTCCCCTTAGTTTTACATTGGGTTCCAAGTATGTGAATCACCATCAGAAGATCTGCATCATCTCAAAATAATGTTGTATAACAAAATGATTAAGATAGTAATCAAAATAACATATGGCATATAGAACTCAATCCTAGTACTCTACTAGTATCTGGAATATCCATCATGATTGTATCCTGATTGACATATATCTAGTACAAGTCATCCTATAATGGAATAAACTAATAATAATAATAGAACATATCACTCACTAATCAACACAGGTTATCCCTTAGATACCATGCTCTGATATATAAGTCACATTAATATAACCCATCACTCACTAATCAACATAGGCTAACCCTTACATACCATGCTCTGATATATAAGCCATATTAAAGTGAATGGATTTCATATCCCACATATTATATGAGAATTTACATATTATAATAGACTCATTTAATTTTCATCCTTGGTTATTATATAGAATATACAACATACCCCTTTTAATCTCAAGAGAACTACCGATGTCCCACTCTTAATATCATCAATTCAGTACTACTTCTACAGTGGTTACAACCTAAAGGTATATTCCCAAAAAAATCTCATTCACATATGAATGTTATTGATCACATAAATAAACCAAACCTTCATCCCACCCTTAGGATAATTACTAACCCATTCCTATTGTGGTATTAAAGGATTCCCCTCACTATTCCTGCCTTAACGGACATTGTATCTTTCACAACTGAGATCTCATCTATCAGGAATCTCATTATTTCAAGTTGATATTATTTATTCTAGAAGGAGATTCAATTTCATGAAATTAGAAGATATGCAGTGATGAAACACCATAGTTCATTCTATTTCTCACTTAAATTCTAAACCCTTTGAAACCTATTACCCAATCAATTGAAGATTGAACCTTCAATTGAGAGGAGAAATCAAAGATAACCTATGAAGGTGCTTCAAGAAGTTCAAAGAAAATTTATTACTTAGGTACTAAGTAGTGAATTATTCATAGAAAGGTAGTAAATTTTATCTAGTTCAATTTCATAGTGATGTTACTAAAGAAAGTGTCAAGTTTTCAAGGATAGATTTTTGTGTTTGATGAAAATAAAATAGATATTTTCTTTAAGTTTTAGCTTTTTATGAGATACTCAATTCATGTTTTCTCAAAGTGAGGATATTTTCATCTCTAAAGTGAAGGAAATTTCATATTGATTTGACTGAAATTTTCTATTTACCATGTGAAGTGAGATTACTTTAAATCCCTAATAATGAAAACAAGTTTTTAAAACAATTAAGAAATTATAGAATTCAAATTAAAGGGTTAGGCAGAGGTGTAACACCCCGAGATTTTATGAAACATATTCTTTTAACTTCATTAATGTCATGTGTTTTATGCTACACCAAGATTACATTGCACTATACGCAACACCGTATTAGCTTACAGTATACGCAACACTATTCTTGGATTGTGTTACACACAATTTTGATAATATTTATTCAACACAACATTGAGGATATATATATATATATATTCAATGTATAAATGAAATATGGTTGGATTATGTTATACGAAACAACGAAGGATTCTTGCACAACACGCAACCCTGACTTGGCTTGCATTACACGCAATCGCGACCTTCCTCTATAGCGTGTGTTGTACGCAATACTGAGTTTTAATAAACAACGATATATTATTATAATATTATTATGAACTAGCCGTTATGAATATTATTAACTAAATTTTGAATTTTATAACATTATAATTCATCTTACACATTTTCTAGAACATGGTATAAGAACAAAATAAATTTTTCGGGTAAAATAAGAATTTTTCAAAAAATGCAGTTTTGCCGCATTTTGATGGCACACCCACTTTAAATATAGTTTTTGACATGTTTATAAGTTCAATTTTACAAAATAAAATTCTTATTGGGAATCAAGAAATAAAAATTTACTTTGGATAAATTTTTCATTTTATTCTGGTAACTTTCATATTTTGATGAATAGTAAAAACACGCAATATTTTAATTAAAAACAACTTTTTTCATCGCAATAATTTATATGGTTAAATTATAATATTGAATTGTTTTAAAGTTTAAATAGAATATATTTTTAACATTTAATATAATGTATGTCATTAGCATTGATTTTACATTGAATTCATAGGTTAAATCAATTCAATCTTTTGCAATGTTTTAATAAAAAACCTGTTTTCATTCGACAACGAGATTAATTTTAATTTAATTTATGCAAATTTTTTGTATTGAATTTTAAAAAATGGACTCCATATTTGGAATCAGTGGGTCCAAATTATGTTAATAGGCTACTTTTTATTTTTGGGAATTATGAATAGTAACTACGGTAAATTTTATTTACCATAGTTAAAGGTAAATCAGGTAATTAAGGGTAAATATAATATTATAAAATTACCCTAACACATGCCAAAATTCTATTGGATGGCTAAAGGTATACCCATATCAACTAAGGGTCGGATTAGATTCATTTTATGGACTTTTGACTATGAAAATAATTTAATTATTATTAAAACCAAAGAAAGTGACAACATGTCACTCTCTTAAATCTTATAAGTATAATAATTTTAATTTAGTGATAAACATCATAAAACTTCAAACATGAATAGTCTACAGAAATATAATAAAATTATCTACATCATGATAATTTATTTAGAATTTTTAAGGATTAAATAATTATCATTAATGGTGATACATTAATGATGCACAAATTATTTATTAAGTGAAAAATCAGTAATATAGTTTTATTGAAATAATAATACCCATTAAAAGGCCCACAAAACTGACAAAAACTTATTGGTAGTGTATATCTACACCTTAAACATCCAATTAACTAATATATAACCGTTTTGAGTCTTATAAAAGTGATTATGACACTTATATTATATTATTTTAAATGATGCCAAAGTTGTCAGCTTCATAATTTAATAAATATAACAATTTAACTATTGTGATTTTAAGATGATAAATTCGAGTAAAAGTTTTATTGTGAAAGGTAATATATTTATCTTAAGTATAAGATTTTATTTTTAATTTTTATGCAACAAATAAGTATATTAAATAATTATACAAAAATGTTGTAGTAATTATTTTATTAAGAGATAAACCAAATAAATGGTATTAAAAATAATAAAATAAATATTATATGAACTATTTAATGTTATCCACTAATTTTATAGATACATATGACATTTTATGAATCTATTAAATCTTTTATTTCGAACATATCTTCTGTATATATTTTATTTAAATTCAAATAAATGAATAGTGTCAAAATTGACACTATTGTTATTTTATAACAATAACATATTATAAAATTGTTTAAAAATCACAAAAATATTTAAAAATTATAAATTTAAATTTATATGGTATAAAATGTTATAAAGTATCAAATTACGGACAATTCATAACAAATAAGTAATTATTTGTTATAATTTAAAATTTAGAATGTTATTACCACAAATAAAATTAAATTGATTAAATAAGGATAAATCAAGTTGATAATGTTGCAAATAAATTCCTAACATGTCTAAATTTTATTGGTTGATGAGATTACAACCCTATATAATCTAATATTCTAATATGAGTCATTTTTGGAGGTTTTTAAGTGGGTTTAGATTTATTATAGATTAATATTTTTAAGATTTCCAAAGGTGCCCCTCTCCTCCCTTATAAATGGGCACCTCCTCCCTCCCTTCCTCACACCAATTTGAGCCTTCAATCTCGGCCAACCCCTGCCAAATTCTCTTCTCCACTTACCTAGAAACATCCTAGAGGTTCTGGTCTTCTTCAAAGACCAATTTTAGTGCCCTAAGTGGAGGTCTCAAAGAGGCGCTTCAAAGAAGAGGTAATGTCTGTTACCGATTCTTTCAACTTTATTTCTTCTTATACTTCTTATTCTTTAGTTGTTTCATTATGAAATAATAACATCCGTATCACTCATATAATGATATGTTATTATAAGTATGAAACAACCCTATTTCACCATCTATCTATCCTATGAAAAATGAAATCACCGCGCGTGCGTACGTACGGAATACCGTCTCTACGCCGTGGTGTAATTTGTTTTTCTAACACCACCTTACTTGGATAGGTATAATGGTGTAAAGAATAACTATACACAGTTATTATAACATCATACTGATTATGATATATTGTATCATCCTATCCAATTCAATTCAATAATTATGGGAACGATATCATCGCTCGTGCGTACGTACGGACTACCGTCTCCACGACGCGATGATATTCATTCTCCATGTTAACCATTTAAGAATGATTATAAAGAATATATAAGAAATAATAATGAAATATATGACATTATAAAGATACTGTATTTATGTATATATATATATGTATTTCATCTAATTAATTCCATTCAACTCAATAAGGAAACGAAAACAGCGTTCATGAGTACGTACGACCTACCGTCTCCATGAACGGTGTATTTATTTCCATTTATTGATCTATTATATATATGTATATTCTGAATATATATTATATATAAATCATGTTTTATATTCTGGAATTAAGTAATCATGATCTAAGTAATCATATGAATAATTACAAGTCAAAACACGAACAACAAATGAAACGATTTTACCCAAAACACTCTTTAACATGGAATTTACAAAAGAACGAGTAATATAAAGTCATAAGTAAACCATATATGATATCATAACAATGAATATGATTCTTTAATAAGTCAATGAAATTATTTAAATCATTATACAGTAGGTTTAGATACATACGAAGCATATCGGACATAAGGTAAGGGATAATTTTTCAAATCTCATTTTTATCCGAGATTGCTTATTCTTAAGTATTTAATGGGGTTATTTATATCATCCATGTCCATGTTTTATAAAAGTGTTTTCATGTATGTTTAAAGTCCTTTTTACCCATTTTTGACTTTTACTACATGTTATGTAAGGAATCTTTCTTTTGTTTACGTTATGAGGTACTTTTTTGACTTTTCCGACAAAAGTACGAGGAGAATGTTATTTTTAACTTATATGGCGTGAACGGATTTTTACGGTTTCATAATACCTCATTTTAATGAATCTTACTCTACATGATTTTATGACTATTTTCAACAAAATACTTTTATTTTAAAATTTCATGGCATTTTTTGAAAAGAAAATGATTTTGACGAAGAAAGGATATTTTCCTCAAGAATTCATTTCAAATGTTTTATCAAAACCATTTTCCATCTAAGATGACATTATTTGATATGTGAATGTTTCAAGTTTAATGTATCTATGATTTACATGGTTCAATTTTTATGATGAAATGTCCATTTGTTTTATATGGATTATGAAATGATGGGATGATGTTTATGAAACCCATTTTATTCTTTGGGTTATGATGAATGTTTTAAGTTTATTTTGTGGCATAAGTAAGAATGATTTCACTATGAGATGGGTGGGACCTATATCTACCTCTAATGCATTGGGTAAAGATTTTATATCTCATGAGATAGACATGGATGGAACGGCAAGTTAAACCAGTTCAGTAATACAGGACTGGAATGAGGAGTGAACTCGATTCAGAAAGGGACTTTGTGCACTAAGATGGTCTTGGCAGCAATGCCTTGGCTAATATGGAAATAATATCATGTGCTTAATGGTTTCCACAATTACATGTTTTATTCCCATGCTATTTTATCATTCTTAATGTTTCTTTATGATCTATGCCTTACTTACTTCCATGTTTTATGTCATTGCTCAAGATTTTGATGTTTAGACATTATGTTCATGTTTTTAAGTTCAAATGTATATGGTATGTTTTATTTTATCCATGATTAACCTTACTGATCATTTAAGCTCACCCTTTTTATGTTTTCTTTTCCCCAGGATATAAAGAAAGGTTTTAGGTAAGAAAAAAAGGGGATGATCTTTATGGGAGATGTTGAAGATCTTTCACCATGATTAGAAGATTACGTTCCAAGTTTCCAAAGACACTAAACTATTACAGTCCTTGTGTGTCTGTTTTTGTTATGTATTAAGTATTCCGCAAAAGTAATGTAATGTCCATGTACGTTAAGCTTCGGGTCTCTACAGTTGGTATCAGATGAAAGGTTTAGTCAACCTTTGGAAACTAGGATGTGAGAACTTTAGTGAGATCCCTAGAGATATTTCTAAGGTATGTCTAGGGATGTCCCTAAGGTTAAGTATATGTATAGGTTATAGTACTAGAATTACGGTAACCCAAGATGTTAGATATTGAAGTTACTCCCCCTTTATTATATTGTTTTCCCTAGTGTGATTTTTTCCTCTCACAATATTCTTTTTGGGTTTTAGATGATGGATGGAACGCAAAGGAACCGTGTTGATCAATGTAATGGAAAATGAAATGATTGTCCTCCTGAACAAACAAATGCTATGGGAGATGGAGTGCAAAATCATATTGCTATACTTACACAAGATATGAATCATTCTGGACTTCCAAATGAGCAGATAAGGGAAAAATATTCTATTGAGTCCTTCATGAGGCAACGTCCACCTTCTTTCAGTGGGTCTTCTGATCCACTTATTTCTGAACAATGGATCAGTACTACTGAAAAGATATTTTCAGTTCTTCAATGTTCTGAACATGATAAAGTCATCTTAACAGTGTATCATTTGGAAGGTGATGCTGATCAATGGTGGAATCTTATCATGAATATGAGGCCAAGAGATGAAATTGAGTCCATGGAATGGGAAGAGTTAAATAAATTATTTTTCAATAAGTACTTCCCTCATATTCTTAGAACAAAGATGGAGAATGAGTTTCTTGAACTAAAGCAAAAGGATGATGAATCTGTTGATATATACGAAGTGAATTTTACAAGGCTTGTAAGGTATGCATCTGGATTTATCATCCAACCTAAAAGTAAAGTTGATCGATTCATCAGTGGATTAAAACCAAATCTTCGAAGGGCATTAGCTATAAGAGACTTCAGTAGCTATGAAGAAATTGTGCGTTGTGCTATCATGGTAGAAATGGAAGTTGGTGTTACTTATCCATCTCATAGTTTTGACAAGAAACGAAAGATGGAGTTCAAGGAGAAATCTCAGAATAATGGTGAAAAGAAGATGAATGTTTCCTTATGCTCAAAGTGTGGAAAGAAGTATGGTGGAGATTGTCTTAAAGGGACTAGAAAATGTTTTAAGTGTGGAAAAGAAGGTCATCGAGCAGCTGGGTGTCGAAGTAATGGAAAAAGGGTTTCTAATAATGTGAATAAAGAAAAGACTGCAGAGAACGCACCACCAACACTTCAATGCTTCAAGTGAAAGGAAATGGGGCATTATGCTAATAAATTCCCTAATCCAAGGGTTAGTGATGATCGACATGAGAAACCACTTAAGGAAAAGGACAAAGGGAAGTCACATGTGATCACTATTGGCGATGTTGAATATGAAAACAATGTGGTGGAATGATTAAGTGTTTATGTAATGGGATTCCAAAATAATGTTGTATATATTATCGTGGAATATTGGAATATTTATGTATTGGTATATTGTGGTTTTCAATGGTACCGGTAACCATGGAATGTGATTGAGATATTTTTGGAAAAAAAGATGATATGTGCATAATGAAAGGAAAACAAGAAAATGAAATGTTTGACCGTATTCATGAGCTCATGACTGATATAAGGAGAAGGTTATATCATGGTTTGAGTATATAGAATTTTTGGATTTTGGTATGTGGAAAGAGTTAACTTTTGACTGCATTCATGTTTTCACTAAGGTTCAATGGGTATTCATTCTTAAAGAGAATACATGATTAAGGTATTCACATGTTTGTAATTTGACCAACAAGACATATCTCATGATATATGGGGATCAACGATAGTATTAACATGCTAGTTGTATGAACTCTTTGGTAATCGTTTTCACTGTAATATGATATTGGACAGCAGTATTTTGGATAAGCCTAAAGATTGGAATGGATTATGTTGGACATAAGTTAGTATTATTTAAGGATAGAATTTTTTTCGATATTATTTATGGGATGTTATTGTAATATAGCTTTAGAAAAAGGACAACCTGCAGGACGGGCGACAGCCCATCACGTCGCACAAGGCTGTGGGAATCGAACCCACAACCGAAGTGCGACTGGCCTTTATCGCCTACCACTGGCCTACAGGAAGTCCTTGTTTTGTAGAAACTAGTTTTATTATATTAATCAGTATGATATATGAAGTATAAGTCCATTTTAGGAACCATATATGATTAATCTCACTATAGATGGACTTATGTATTTTTTTGATAGCTTTTCTAACCTTTTGTTTGAGACAGATGGAATGACCCATCATTCTATCACATGATCTGCTAACACATCACGAATGACAAATTCAACTTCATTTCATTAAGAGATGAAGTGTAAATTGTCCAAAGAATGACCAACGGTGAGACTATACCAAAATCACGAAAGTATTTCTTCTAATTCCAATTTAATCAACTTTAGGGAAATGATCTTGAAAACCAAAAATGTTGTCCTAGTGCTCTTATATCTGATTAATCAGATGGTACCTTAGATCGTCACAAATTTATGGCTTTGTGATTTCTAGCTTTTCCATAGCCATGTTCTCTACCACTCTCCATCAGAACATGATGGTTATATTTCTCTTCCATATCCATATTTTCACCTATGTGGAAACCCAGTGATTAGTTTATTTGGGTAACCATTACGTTTCATACTTTTGTTTTTAAAGATTGGTTTTGGTATTCCTTTTTACGATGTGGGTTTCTATTAAAGAAACTTTCGAGTAGTAAACCATTTATAACCCCGACGAATTTCGAGGGAGAAATTCATTTTAAGGGGGGTAGAATGTAACACCCCGAGATTTTATGAAAAATATTCTTTTAACTTCATTAATGTCTTATTTTGTATGCTACACCAAGATTACCTTTCGCTATACGCAACACCGTATTAGCTTGCAGTATACGCAACACTAGTCTTAGACTGTGAAACACACAATTTTGATAATAGTTATTCTACACAACATTGAGGATATATATATATATTAAATGTATAAATGAAATATGGTTGGATCCTGTTATACGAAACAACGAATGATTCTTGCACAACACGCAACCCTGACTTGGCTTGCATTACACGCAATCGCGACCTTCCTCGATAGCGTGTGTTGTACGCAATACCGGGTTTTACTAAACAATGATATATTATTGTAATATTATTATGAACTAGCCGTTATGAATATTATTAACTAAATTTTGAATTTTATAACATTATTATTCATCTTGCACATTTTCTAGAATATGGTATAAGAACAAAATAAATTTTTCGGGTAAAATAAGATTTTTTCAAAAAATGCAGTTTTGCCGCATTTTGATGGCGCACCCACTTTAAATATAGTTTTTGACATGTTTATAAGTTAAATTTGACAAAATAAAATTCTTATTTGGAATAAAGAAATAAAAATTTACTTTGGATAAATTTTTTATATTATTCTGGTAACTTTCATATTTTGATGAATAGTAAAAGCACGCTATATTTTAATTAAAAACAACTTTTTTCATTGCAATAATTTATATGGTTAAATTATAATATTTAATGATTTTAAAGAATAAATAGAATATGTTTTTACCATTTAATATAATTTATGTCATTAGCATTGATTTTACATTGAATTCGTAGGTTAAATCAATTCAATCTTTTGCAATGTTTTAATCAAAAACCCGTTTTCATTCGACAACGAGATTAATTTTCATTTAATTTTTGCAACTTTTATGTATTGAATTTTAAAAAATGGACTCCATATTTGGAATCAGTGGGTCCAAATTATGTTAATAGGCTACTTTTTATTTTTAGGAATTATGAATAGTAACTACGGTAAATTTTATTTACCATAGTTAAAGGTAAATCAGGTAATTAAGGGTAAATATAATATTATAAAATTACCCTAACACATGAAAAAATTCTATTGGATGGCTAAAAGTATACCCATATCAACTAAGGGTCGGATTAGATTCATTTTATGGACTTTTGACTATGAAAATAATTTAATTATTATTAAAACCAAAGAAAGTGACAACATGTCACTCTCTTAAATCTTATAAGTATAATAATTTTAATTTAGTGATAAACATCATAAAACTTAGAACATGAATAGTCTACAGAAATCTAATAAAATTATCTACATCATGATAATTTATTTATAATTTCTAGGGATTAAATAATTGTTATTAATGGTGATACATTAATGATGCAGAAATTATTTATTAAGTGAAAAATCAGTAATATAGTTTTTATTGAAATAATAATACCCATTAAAAGGCCCAAAAACCTGAAAAAAACTTATTTATAGTGTATATATACACCTTAATCATACAATAAACTAATATATTACCGTTTGGAGTCTTATAAAAGTGATTATGACACTTATTTTATTTTATTTTAAATGATGCCAAAGTTGTCACCTTCATAATTTAATAAATATAACAATTTAACTATTGTGATTTTAAAATTATAAATTCGAGTAAAAGTTTTATTGTGAAATTTAATAGATTTTTATTCATTATAGGATTTTATTTTTAATTTTTATGCAACAAATAAGTATATTAAATAATTATACAAAAATGTTGTAGTAATTATTTTATTAAGAGATAAACCAAATAAATGGTTTTAAAAATAATAAAATAAATATTATATGAACTATTTAATGTTATCCACTAATTTTATAGATACATATGACCTTTTATGAATCTATTAAAGATTTTATTTTGAACATATCTTCTGTATATATTTTATTTAAATTCAAATAAACGAATAGTGTCAAAATTGACACTATTGTTATTTTATAAAAATAACATATTATAAAATTGTTTAAAAATCACAGAAATATTTAAAAATTATAAATTTAAATTTATATGGTATAAAATGTTATAAAGTATCCAATTATGTACAATTCACAACAAATAAGTATTTATTTGTTATAATTTAAAATTTAGAATGTTATTACCACAAATAAAATTAAATTGATTAAATAAGGATAAATCAAGTTGATAATGTTGAAAATGAATTCCTAACATGTCTAAATTTTATTTGTTGATGAGACTACAACCCTATATCATCTAATATTCGAATATGAGTCATTTTTGGAGGTTTTTAAGTGGGGTTAGATTTATTATAAATTAATATTTTTAATATTTCCAAAGGTGCCCCTCTCCTCCCTTATAAAAGGGCACCTCCTCCCTCCCTTCCTCACACCAATTTGAGCCTTCAAGCTCGGAAAAACCCTGAAAAATTATCTTCTACACTTCACTAGAAACATACTAGAGGTCTTGGTCTTCTTCAAAGACCAATTTTAGTGCCCTAAGTGGAGGTCTCAAAGAGGCGCTTCAAAGAAGAGGTAATGTTCGTTACCGATTATTTCAACTTTATTTCTTCTTCTACTTCTTCTTCTTTATTTGTTTAATTATGAAAAAATAACATCAGTATCACTCATATACTTATATGTTATTATAAGTATGAAACAAACCTATTTCACCATCTATCCATCCTATGAAAAACAAAATCACCGCGCGTGCGTACGTACGGAATACCGTCTCCACACCGTGGTGTAATTTGTTTTTCCAACACCACCTTACTTGGATGGGTATAATGGTGTAAAGAATAACTATACACAGTTATTATAACATCATACTGATTATGATATATTGTATCATCCTATCCAATTAAATTCGATAATTATGGGAACGATATCATCGCTCGTGCGTACGTACGGACTACCGTCTCCACGACGCGATGAGATTAATTCTCCATGTTAACCATTTAAGAATGATTATAAAGTATATATAAGAAATAATAATGAAATATATGACATTATAAAGCTACTGGATTTATGTATATATATATGTATGTCATCTACTTAATTCCATTCAACTCAATAAGGAAACGAAAACAGCGTTCATGCGTACGTACGACCTACCGTCTCCATGAACGGTGTATTTATTTCCATTTATCAATCTGTTATATATATGTATATTCTGAATATATATTATATATAAATCATGTTTTATATTCTGGAATTAAGTAATCATGATCTAAGTAATCATATGAATAATTACAAGTCAAAACACGGACAACAAATGAAACAATTTTACCCAAAACACTCTTTAACATGGAATTTACAAAAGAATGGGTAATATAAAGTCATAAGTAAACCATATATGATATCATAACAATGAATATGATTCTGTAATAAGTCAATTACATTATTTAAATCATTATACAGGAGGTTCGGATACATACAAAGCATATCAGACATAAGGTAAGGGATAATTTTGCAAATCTCATTTTTATCCGAGATTGCTTATTTGTAAGTATTTACTGGGTTTATTTATATCATCCATGTCCATCTTTTATAAAAGTTTTTTCATGTATGTTTAAATTCCTTTTTACCCATTTTGACTTTTACTACATGGTATGTAAGGAATATTTCTTTTGTTTACGTTACGAGGTACTTTTTTGACTTTTCCGACAAAAGTACGAGGAGAATGTTATTTTTAACTTATACAACGTGAACGGATTTTTACGGTTTCATAATGCCTCATTTTCATGAATCTTACTATACATGATTTTATGACTATTTTCAACAAAATAATTTTATTTTAAAAGTTCATGGAATTTTTTGAAAAGAAAATGATTTTGACGAAGAAAGGATATTTTCCTCAAGAATTCATTTCAAATGTTTTATCAAAACCATTTTCCATCTAAGATGAAATTATTTGATATGTGTATGTTTAAAGTTTAATGTCTCTATGATTTACATGGTTCACTTTTTATGATGAAATGTCTATTTGTTTTATATGGATTATGAAATGATGGGATGATGTTTATGAAACCCATTTTATTCTTTGGGTTATGATGAATGTTTTAAGTTTATTTTGTGGAACAAGTAAGAATGATTTCACTATGAGATGGGTGGGAACTATATCTCCCTCCAATGCATTGGGTAAAGATTTTATATCTCATGAGATAGACATGGCTGGAATGGCAAGTTAAACCTGTTCAGTAATACAGGACTGGAACGAGGAGTGAACTCGATTCAGAAAGGGACTTTTTCCACTAAGATGGTCTTGGCAGCAATGCCTTGGCTAATATGAAAATCATATCATGTGCTTAATGGTTTCCAAAATTACATGTTTTATTCCCACACTATTTTATCATTCTTAATGTTTATTTATGATCTATGCCTTACGTACTTCCATGTTTTATGTCATTGCTCAAGCTTTTGATGTTTAAACATTATGTGCATGTTTTTAAGTTCAAATGTATATGGTATGTTTTATTTTATACATGCTTACCCTTACTGAGCTTTTGAGCTCACCCTTTTTATGTTTTCTTTTCACCAGGATATAAAGAAAGGTTTTAGGTAAGAAAAAAAAGGGAAGATCTTTATGGGAGATGTTGAAGATCTTTCACCATGATTAGAAGATTACATTCCAAGTTTCCAAAGACACTAAACTATTACGGTCCTTGTGTGTCTATTTTTGTTATGCATTAAGTATTCTGCAAAAGTAATGTAATGTCCATGTACGTTAAGCTTCGGGTCTCTACAATAGGGAACTTGCCTCAACCTCAAGGCACACTATTTCTGATGACGACAACTCAAATATTTCTTTTTTTCTACTTGCACGCATATGTACCTTCACATATATATAAGGACACCTAACCCCTATGTACATATTTTCATGGAAAAATATGCACAAGGGGGTCCTTATATATATGTTTATACTTTCATATACCCCTTTTCACTTACACATGTATGCATTTTTTCATATTTATATATAAACACACCTAGCCCCAATATATATATATATTCATACATCCATGATTGAATATATATAAAGGGGGAAATTATATATGTATATTCCTACCTATGTATACAAATGTAAATCACCTTCACCAACTACTGCTCAAATCCACCTCAACGAGATCCAAAACACATTGAAAAAATATAGGTAACCCAAAAATCACAAAATCCCTAATGAAAATTGGGCCAAATAATTAAAATGGAAGAAACCTTCCCTAAATCTGATGTCAAAATCACCGCCTTAGATGGCATTGGATAGAACCAACCTCAACATAAGAAACCACTTGTACGTAAATAATGGGAAAAGAAGTGAGATATAACAACTTCTTATTTATATGTGATCAGTGTGTCAATTGTACATGATAAATGATACATGAATCCATAACCAACAAAGAATAGTGAATATTCACATTGATATGTACATCCCAATAATGAATAACATGATAATTAATAAAGGATTTTTTTTTCAAATCAAATCCAATGTCATTCAATACATACACCACAGAGTGGTATCATGAATCACGAGATAACACAATCCACAACATGATAACATAACAGTGACATAAAATCATTATATTTGAAAACAAAATATCATTATATATTTGTCATATTAGGAATATGGATGTTGTTATGTTTACATTATTCTTGTATTCCTCATTGGTTAATGTATTTAATATTATCACAAAGAGATCATCAAGTAGCACAGTATAAAAGGAAATAAAGGAGAACCAAATTTTAAGTGAAATCTATGTTTATCATTCCAACTACATGGATCAATCTAGATACACTATATCCTAATTTAAAATAAACATATGAGAATACTCTAAAGAACAGTGTAACAACTCTTGTTTTATAATTTTATCAATGCTTTTCAGAAGCATAATCCAACTATTTCAATTTCACATTGTAGAATTGAATATCACTATGTTTGTAAGTTGGATTCCGAGAAATCTGTGCACGAAATTTGTTTTATTATTCACAAGGAAAATTTTGAAAAAGGAAAAAATCTACAATATCACGACAAAAAACTAATTCTAACTTAATAAGTGAAGGGTTTCTCAGCTGATTCAACGTTTGACCCCTAGATTCTTATATGCTTTTAGATGGTGGGTCTGTAACTTATTGGGTAGATCATATGGAATATACAATATTAATGATGTGAATTGAAAAAGTTCACATCATAGCTGCTGGATGAAATAGAACATGGTGAAAGGATATATCGATATACTTCCCCTGAGATAAGAATATTTGGGGCCATAGGGAGTGGTGCAAGCTACATAGTTCAATGGTCCATCCATATTACCACTATAACACCCTGAGATTTTATGAAAAATATTCTTTTTAATTTCATTAATTTCTTGTGTTGTAGGCTACACCAAAAAGAGCTTGCACAACATGCATCCTTGACTTGCCTCGCATTACACACAATCGTGAACTTCCTCGATAACGTGTGTAGTACGCAATAACGAGTTTCGCTAAACAATGATATGCTATTAAAATATTATTAAAACTAGCCATTATGAATAGTAATAACCACTTTTTGAAATTTTGTAAAATTTTATTTTTCAAAATGGACTTCATTTTTGGATTTGGAATATCAAAATTAAATTAGGGTGAAATTTTTGTACTTTTCGGATAACTTTCATTTTCTGATGAATAGTGAAAATTACTAAATTTTAATTAAAAACAACCTTTTTAATCGAAATAATTAATAGTGATAAATTATTAATTTGAGTGGTTTTAAAGTATATTTAGAATATATTTTTACAATTTAATACAATGTTGGTCATTGGATGTAATTTCACATTTAAACTAGACATAAACAAGTGTCAATCTTTTGATAGTTATTATCTCTTAAGAACACGCTATTTGTTTTGACAACGGGAATTAATTTTTAAATTAATTAATTCAACTGATATGTTTTGAATTTGGTAAAACAGACATCATTTTTGAGTTCATAATATCAAATATAGCTTAGGCCTAATTTTTGGTATTTTTCTGGAAACTTTCATTTTTTGATGAATAGTGAAACCACTAAGTGGTAGTTAAAAAATTGAATTTTTCATAAAACTTAATTTTACCGTTTCTGTGAGTGAAATTTCGAAAATCCGAGAGACACGGTTAATATCAAGGACTAAAATGTGGTTCGATGAGATGAAACTAATTTTTGGTGAATAATAACTTTTTACTTTTATTTACCACAGTTAAAAGTAAATAGGATAATTAAGGGTAAAAATGATATTATTATTACCCTAACACATGTTCTAATTCTATTGGATAAGTGTAATTCGACCACAAATAACCTTAGGAATAAAATATGATCATTTAGGCCCACTTGGATTAGATTAGGACATTTATTATTAATTTATTTAAAGAAGAGTTAAAATAGTTAAAATCAAAGTTTAATAAGTAGATAATTCTTAATATAGGGTTATACATAAGATAAATTATACTATAAATATTCATTAAAAATCTAAATATATTTCCTACATAATGGTATTTTATTTGTAATTTTTAGAAATTAAATAATATAATTTATTTATGACACAACGATGATGCAGTAATTATCTTATTAATGAAATATTGACATAATTGATGTTATAAATACCCAAATAAATGTAATTTGAGACTTTTTATGAATTCCAATAATTTTATAAGTTAATATGACATGTTAGTATTGATTTAAGTAACTGTTTTCGAACTAATCATTCTGTTATGATTTTCACAAAAATCAATTACTAAATAGTGTCAAAATTGACATAAAATAGTTTTTAAAACAAATATTATATTATTAATTGTTATTTTATTCCTAAAAATCTGAGGTTCGGCCAAATGACTTAGATAAGGTTATATATATCAATAATAAACAAATTGGGGTTCTTTTGGATTGTTATAGTAAGTTTATTAACCTTATAGTGTAAGAATACAAAAAGACACGGTAAAAGTAAAATTATCTAACTTAATGTTAAATATAAATGATAAGGTTAAAATAGGAACCTAAACTTGTATAAATTCTATTGGATGAGATTATTTAGACCCATACCTACCTTATATTTGAAATAAATTAATTTGGATCTATTTAAAATCGAATTTGGCTTTATAATAAAATAATATTTTTAGTTTTTCCAAAGGTGCCCCTCTCCTCCCTTATAAAAGGGCACCTCCTCCCTCTCTTCATCACACCACTTTGAGCCTTAAAGCTCGACCAACCCCTGCCAAATTCTCTTCTACCCTTCCCTAGAAACATCCTAGAGGTCATGGTATTCTTCAAAGACCAATTTTAGTGCCCTAAGAGGAGGACTCAAAGAGGCGCTTCAAAGAAGAGGTAATGTCCGTTACCGATTCTTTCAACTTTATTTCTTCTTCCACTTATTCTTCTTAGGTTGTTTCATTATTAAGTAATAACATCAGTATCATTAATATACTGATATGTTATTATAAGTATGAAACAACCCTATTTCACCATCTATCCATCCTACGGAAAATGAAATCACCACGCGTGCGTACGTACGGAATACCGTCTCCACGCCGTGGTGTAATCTATTTTCCATAACCACCTTACTTGGATGGGTATAATGGTTCAAATAAATAACTATATATGATTATTGTAAATTGATATTGATTCTGAAATAGTATTCATACACTCCAATACAATTCCACGATCTTGGGAATGATATCATCGCTCGTGCGTACGTACGGACTACCGTCTCCACGACACGATGAGATTCACTCTCCATGTTAACCATTCATGAATGATTATAAAGTATATATAATTAATAATAATGAAATATATGAAATAATAATGATACTAGATTTATGTATATATATATGTCATTTACTTAATTCCATTCAATTCAAAAGGGAAACGAAAACAGCGTTCATGCGTACGTACAGCCTACCGTCTCCATGAACGGTGTATTTCTTTCCATTTATCGATCTATTTTATATATGTATATTATGAATATATATTATATATAAATCATGTGTTATATTATGTAATTAAGTAATCATGATCTAAGTAATCATATGAATAATTATAAGTCAAAACACGGATGACAAATGAAACAATTTTACCCAAAACACTCTTTAACATGGAATTTACAAAAGAACGAGTAATATAAAGTCATAAGTGAACCATATATGATATCATAACAATGAATATGATTCTGTAATAAGTCAATAAAATTATTTAAATCATTATATAGGAGGTTCGGACACTTACGAAGCAAATCGGACCTAAGGTAAGGGATAAATTTTCAAATCTCATTTTTTTATCTAAGATTGCTTATACGTAAGTATTTACTAGGGTTATTGTTATCATCTATGTACATGTTTTCTAAAAGTGTTTTTATGTATGTTTAATGTAATTTATACCCATTTTTACTTTTACTACATGGTATGTAAGGAATCTTTCTTTTGTTTACGTTACGAGGTACTTTTTGAATTTTCCGGTAAAAGTACGAGAATAATGTTTTTTTAACTTATACGGACCGAATGGATTTTTACGGTTTTATAAAGCCTTATTTTTATGAATCCTCCTCAAAAATATTTCATGACTATTTTCAACAAAATCCTTTCTTTTAAAATTGCATGACATTTTGTAAAAAGAGAATGATTTTGAAGAAGAAAGGATATTTTCCTCAAGAATTCATTTCAAGTGTTTTATCAAAACCATTTTCCATCTAAGATGACATTATTTCATATGTGTATGTTTCAAGTATAATGTCTCTATAATTTACATGGTTTCAATTTTATTATTATGAAATGATATCCATTTGTTTTATATGGATTATGTTATGATGGAATGATGTTTATGAAACCCATTTTATTCTTTGGGTTATGATGAATGTTTTAAGTTTATTTTGTGGCACAAGTAAGAATGATTTCACTATGAGATGGGCGGGACCTATATCTCCCTCCAATTCATTGGGTAAAGATTTATATCTCATGAGACAGACATGGATGGAATGGTAAGTTAATCTGGTTCAGTATTACAGGACTGGAACGAGGACTGAACTCGATTCAGAAAGGGACTTTGTCCACTAAGATGGTCTTGGCAGCAATGCCTTGGCTACTATGGAAATCATTACATGTGCTTAATAGATGCCACAATTACATGTTTTATTCCCATACTATTTTATCATGATTGATGTTCCCTTATGATATATGCCTTACGTACTTCCAAGATTCATGTCTTTGCTCAAGATTTTGATGTTTAGATTTTATGTTCAAGTTTTTGCATTCAAATGTTTATGGATTGTTTTATTTTCTCTATGTTTACCCTTACTAGGCATTTGAGCTCACCCCTTTGATTTTTTCTTTTCCCCAGGATATAAAGAAAGGTTTTAGGTAAAAAAAGGGAAGATCTTTATTGGGAGATGTTGAAGATCTTTCACCACGATTAGAAGATTTTATTCCGAGTTTCTAAAGACACTAAACTATTACGGTCCTTGTGTGTCTGTTTTTCTTATTTATTAAGTATTCCGAAAAAGTAATGTAATGTCCATGTACGTCAAGCTTCGGGTCTCTACAACCACCTATAATTACCAATGGGTTTTTATAGAGATAAGTGTATGGGATTCATGCTATAGAAATAAGTAGTTTCATTAGATGGGTTTATGTGATATTATGTATTCATTATTGTTTTTTCATTTCTTGTTATCCAATACTTAGTTAATGTGACAAACACCAATCTGATGGACTCAGACCCAACCCCCCCCCCCCCCCCCGCATCAGCCACTCCCCCTGCCTAACACCAGCCACTCCCCCCCTACTGCACCAGGCCATCCCCCTCCCCCTACTACACCAACCCCTCCCTCCTACTGCACCAGCCCCTCCCCCTCCCCCATGCTGCACCATCCCCTCCCCCTGCACTACACTATCCCCTCCCCCTCCCCCCTACACTCCACCAGCCCCTCCCCCTCCCCCCTTTTGCACCAGCCCCTCTCCCTCCCCCTTCCCTACACATCCCCTCCCCTACCCCCTTTCGCACCAACCCCTCCCCCTCCCCCTACCCTACACTAGCCCACCCCCTCCACTACCCTAAGGTTTGTCCCAAAACTTTATCAAATAAAGAACCATGGATGAAGGGAGACCTTGTTTGTTTTAACGTTTTATTTATGTTGGTGTAGAGTTCAAAAAATAAGAAGTATTAGATATATCACTAAAAAGTCTCCAAAACATGTCATCCAAAACTAAATAGTTTCTAGTATGAAGGATGAAATCTCAAAGTCTATGGAATATTTATTTATTATGAGTGGTGATGAAAGACACTGGTTCTTTCATCTTTGGAATAAAATCTTACTAATGGTCATCAATTTCAAAAATGTTTTTTGTGATGTGAGAAAGATCTTATGAAGAGTTATAATTAGGTGGAAGAAAGAAATTGGGAAAAAAGTACCAATGCATTACTAGGTTAGGTTGGAATAAAATTCCAAAGGAATTTATGGACTGGATTGGGATTTAAATATTTCATAGATAATAGAATTTACAAAAGGGTACTTTAAAATGAATGTTAGTTTATAAGGTATCACTAAATCTATAAGTATTGGAAGATCCTAAATACCCCCCCCCCCCACACCAGCATCCCACCCACACCTACAACATCCCCCCAACCACCCTTCTTCCCCTATCCCCCTTGCACCATTCCCTCTAGTCCCCCTACACCAATCCCCCCAACCCCCTGCACCAACCCCTCCTACACCTGCACCCCACCCCCACACCTACACCCCCATCCCAACACTTCCCCAACCCCCCTACACCACCCCCATCCCCCACACTAGCCCCCATCCCCCACACCACCCCCACTAGCCCCTTAGCCCCCCCTGCACCAGCCTCCCCTCCCCCTAGACAGTTTGCACATATCTCATGAAACATGTACATAAGACCAAGGATTCCTTCAAACTAATCCATTTCCAAGTCTAGGATAGGGCCAACATATGAGAAGTTCATAAACATGGTTGAAGAAATAAAGTGATGGATAGGCCCAAAATTACTAATTCATTCTACTCTTTTAGTTCAAGCCTGATCTAGAAGTGCATCACTCAAATTCAGCTTCATGTGATCATGTTGATTATCACTTGATTTCCATGTTGTCACGTCACATAAAATAAATTCCACTCAGATTATTCTTAAAGGAATATGAAATCTTATTTTTGTAAGGGAATGATTCAAAAATAATATTCACTTGATACCCATTTAGTGAAATCACAACCCTCATCCTGGACATGTGGAACCCATTAGAAACTAAAAAGGGAGCTTGCTACTCAATACCAAAATTCATGGATAAGGAGGAATAACACTGGTGATTCTTATAAATTGATTTTAAATCTCCAATTTTAGTGGATTTGTAACTTTAGCCTTCATCTTGGTATTTATTTTAGTTAGGTTTTATATATTTTTAACTTCTAATTCTAATTTTATTTTTTTCATTGTTATGCGCTATATGATTGTCTCCTTACCCAATTTTGTCATGTTTATTCATCTTTGGGATGTGATTGTGATGTAATTCTTCATGATAATGAATTATTAACTAATTAAGGGTATTCTAAAGGGGTTTTATAGTTATTATATTAAATTTATGTGTTTTAATTCAATTCTATTTGTTTGATTCGGTGAGGCAGTAAGGGTAGAGAGTTGGGGCATCGATATTCACTCTGATTTTCTATCTATATTGCTTCATTCTTTAAATGTTCTTTAATTAAATTTTTCCTATTATTTTGGTTCACTCACCATACCAATGGATGTTAGTAAATTAAGAGATTAAATAGCATGTGATCACTGCTAGGTTGGTTGAGTAGGTTCACTCTCTCGATTAAGGAGTGTTCTTGCTTAATCCGCCATGGGAGATACGTGAGTCACTAGTGTGATTGAGGATCCATGGGTATACTTGTGATTTTAAACTTAATAAATATTATGATATGAGTGGATGAATGATATTGATTCCTATTACTACGTTATGTAATTAAGAACAATAGAGAGTGATGATGAAATTCATTGGAATTCACCGAAATACGGTTCACACTTCTTGTTAATTCATTTTATACTACTTTCATATTGTTTTAGTTTCTTAAAAAATTAAAAAACCAACATCTTATCTGGATTATTTCAAAATTAATAAAAAAATATTAATAAGTGATTGAGATAGTGAAAAATCAACTCCTGATTCCTTGAGAATATCCCTAGTTTGTCTTGTTGGACTATACTCTAGATTAAATAATTTTTTTATGTGAGTCCCAGAACATCCTTTCACATTACTGGAATCATTTCTAGGGATTTAGTTCAACCATTTATATTTTTCAGCAATACTATGTAAATAATATACTATTCTTAGTATAAAATTTAGAATAAAAAAATGGAATCTCTATCAAAGAGGATTGAAGAGATTAATGTTGTGGCCTACCGAATGTTGAAAAATATGGCTTCAGGCCACCTTATACACCCTCTTGAGTAGGATAAACATATTTAAAAATAACTCACCTAAGATTAAATGATTAAAATGTATGATAAAATCATGATTATCAAAAACTGAAATCTAAGTAAGAAATTAATACCATAACATACTTGTGGGAGGATCAATACTTATAGAAACTAGTACAACTACTATAGTTAGGGAGGATTCTAAGAATTTGGAAATGAGAACACATCCCATTTTTACCATCAAGAAAAAAGTAAAAACATTGATTATGGGGTCCCTAATAGTACAATACAATAGATGATAGATTAACTAGCTCAGTCCAACAAATTTCTCACCCCACTATGCAAGAATTAATTGAAGAATATGTACCTAAAATATATTCCTTTTTATTTCAATAATTGAGGTGGATGGATAACTTAATGTGATTAAAGAAGAGGATAAATTACCATTGTTCACAATTTAACACATCTTCCCAATGGCCCTACACTTTGAAGAATAAATTGTAGTTTATGTTAACGAGGGAGATAATCATTCTTATGAGCCACTCTCATAATTTTATTTAATATTGTTTAATTTATTATTCTCTATATATTATAAATTCTAAATCAACACCATTCTTGTAGTCTATGGAGGATGAATATAAATAAATTTATTAACTCAAATTTAAAGAAAATATAGAATACCCAACATTTCCCCATCTATAATAGAAGTTTTCAATGAGGTATTTCACCTAGAGGATGAAGTAAATTCTAAAACTAAAGAGGGAGTTGATATTAAATTGGATTCATATTTTCCACATTTTATTCATACAAATGTAGAATCTAACCTCACTTATGTTATAATGTAATATTCTTCCCAATTGATTCCTATCTTGGATAATGATGAGGAAAAAATAGAGGGATTAGTTTTTGAGGATAGACATGAAGAACCCCAAATAGAAAGAACTTTGATTGAATTATCAGGAGCCTTGTGCAAGGAGGAGGATCTTAAAGATGATGAAATGGTGGGATATGAATATACTTTTAATTCATTTATTGATTTTACAAAATCTGAATTACATTATAATTGCCATTATTTTCACTATATTGAAATAGCCCTATGATAAGACACTCATTAAACTATCATAGGTTGTGACGACCCATCCCATGTTTCTATCCAAACCAGCACTCGAACCAGTCTACAACTTTCATAAGGAGCATTCTCAATCTCCATGGGCCAATGGTAACTGTCAGAGTAGTAGTAAAGAGAATTGGGAATGATTTCTACCTTAAATTAAAGTTTAATCACAATGGAATTTCTTCCAAAAATATGGTACGATCCATACATAGGTTAGATGTCCATGCTAAAATCAAATATGAAGAAAATAAATAAATAGACAACATATATAAAAGAATATAAAAATGAACTCTTATCTCAAACTTTGAACACCCACCCCTATATAAATGACCTCAAACAAATGTCTATCCTCTATCATTGTGATATTAGAAGACCTATAACTATAGAAATTAGTAAAAGGAATACACAGCTAAAGTAAATCATTTAAATATCCACATACTAAAAATTATATGAAAATAATGTAAAGTCTTGAAAATCATGTAATGAGAACACTTGGAAAAATGATATAATATAAAACTAACCTCAAAAACCAAATAAATCAGTGTTATAAGAGTGGTCATAGGCTGATGTTGAACCTATAACTGAGAAGGACCAAGTGGTGGTGGGGTTGCTGCATTAGAGGATGACTGTGGAAGGTGGTGTGGCAAAGTCATAGCGTCATCGAGCGGCAACAAGCTACATTAGAGGAGGAGAGTCACAAAGAGGTGTTTGTGTGATGGGGGGGGGGGGGGTTAGAGCCACGTTGGTAGGGAGGTGGGGAGGTCTTGTCAGCAGGGAGGTGGGTTGGCAGCACCGGAGCTGCGTTAGCAGGGAGGCGTCAGATCTTTGTTGGAGCAGCATCAGCGGGGAGGTGTGTTGGCTGCATTAGAGCTAAAGGGGGGGGGATAAATCATGGTGGGGGGGGGATGGGTAGGAGGGGGTAGGAGAGGAGGAATGGAGAGGGAGGAGGAATGGATAGGGAGGAGGAGGAATCATGAAAGTAATTTTTGAGGGAGAGGGTTGAGGGAGGGAGAGGGTTTGCGGGTGGAAGAGGAAATCCTGATGAAGATCATACCTTTGAGGAGTTATTTCCATGACCAGCCCTTTGTGTGTGTCTATATCTCACCCTATAGCCATAGATCATTTAAACTATGGTTATAAATCTGTGGCTATAGGTCATTTTTCTATTAGTGTGCACTTCATCATCACTCATGCGAATAAGATGATTTGTGTGAGTACCCTGTAAAGAGATTCAAAATGAATTAGAAAATAGTTTAATAAAAAAACGAATGGAAATTTATTAACTTCCAATATTATGAAGATATCTTCCATGTCGGGTAAGATACAATATTGACTTCAGTCTATACCATGGCTCATACTCGACCTTCTCTAAAATAAATAATTGCATCATAGGTACACCCTATATATGAAACTTTGAACGTCTGACCCAGTGGTCAAGAAAAGCAGGAATGTACTCAGCACCAGTCCTCATCTTGCCTCCTTGATAGCTTCACACCATGAATATCATTTATCTGTCTCAGTGGCAATGGAATCGACTGAACATAGAAAAACTGGTGCATGACTCTATTAGGCTGTTGCCACTTAATAATATGGAAGTGAATGAGAGGCCCTACATCCATAAAATCATCAAGTACAACAGTGAAGTATACTAGAAACTGGTCCAATATAGTCCAGTATGATATCCATGTAATCTTAAATTACATGTGATCTTTGTCAAAAAATCTCCTTACTAAAAAAAATTTATGATATTATTAAATTTTTTAGACATTGATAGATTGTATATAAATACCTAGTCAGATAAGAGATAGTCCAACTTGAGGTGATATGCACCCAAATAGTGTGTCGAAACCATGATGAAATTGGGTCTCTAACACCACCTATAAAATACAACATCAAAAGTGAAAAATAATGAGAAATTAAATTCAATAACTCCTAGTATCATCAGAAACCAATAGAGATGGTTGATCATACCAGCATCCATGTAGAGTATCATACATCATTTCCATAGGGAGAGGCTGACCAGAAATCTGAGGGTGGAATGAGGGGATGTGATCCCATGACCACATCTAAAGAAGGATGATGCATCCCCTAAGATCTATGGGGTCTCTACGACATACCCTGTATAATGCTCTGTATGTGTATGCCAAGTAGGCTGATCCCCATCTGTACATCCTAGTCTGATCAAAGTTCTCCAGTGGGTCTAGATACATCATGTGAATGCAAAACCCCCAGTGATCATCAAAAATGGTCTCTTCGATGAGTCATATATATATACACAGGCATAACGCATGACAGTCTGGTTATAAGCATCATCGGGTAAATGTGGAATTTACTCCTCTAACTAGGGTAAAGATATCAACCCACCATCTGTAGCCCTATGGTCAGCCAAAATGTTGATGCCTAACAATCACTAAGCAAGGACAAGCCAAGATGCATGGGTGGGGTCCAACAACATCTTACTCCTGGATAGGAAGACCGAGAATCATTGCCACATCCTCGAGGATGATGGTCACATCTCCCTCAGGTGGGTGTAATGTGTGTATCTCTGGTCTCCATCTCTCCATGAGGGCAGCAAGAGGGTGATGGTCAACAAATGTGAAATCTAATATGACAATGTCGTAGAAGCCAGCACAATGCAAGTATGATCTAATGGCATGTGGAGGATCCGTTTGATGAAAATGGTAAGCTCGATGCACCCTGATCGATTGAAACTCCCCACCATCTAACACGACCTAGGAAACATGCCTATAATTCTCAGTGAGTAGTATGGTATCCTCCATATATATATAAACAAATAAAATGAGTCGTAAGTGTAAAATGTAAATATAATGTTATGTTCAGTAGAATGTTATGACTTGTAGAATGTAAGACATTTCATGTATATTCACATTGTTTTATGAATTTATTTCTTACCAAAAGAAAAGGGAATGTCTTCATGTTTTTTAAATCATATTACTAAAGTGTTTTTAAGATATTATTTTACCTATAAAAGGGTTTTTTAAGATATGGTCATATATATTTATATATATAAACATTTTGTCTCTGTTATGTAAAGGTTTAAAAAATGGTATATTTCATGATTATTTTATCACATGTATGCTTTATGGTTTAGCCATAGAAAGAATGATTATGTGTTAGTGTCACCTCAAATACACTTTTCATATTCCTTTTAATGCGAGTATGTAAGGATTATTGTTATTTGATAGTAAAAGTATTTGGTGAAGTCATGAAATTATACAAAATGAAGAATGATATTCAGAGATGCACTTGCTGCGATGCCGATCTAATATCTAATGAAAAATGGTATGTATTTAAACTAAACAAGGGGATTCTTATAGTAAACAACAAATAACAATGGTTAGTACATCTGATTCTATAATACTATGTGAACTTCAAGAAAGAATTTGTGGGAAATGAACCATGACACAGTAGGAATGGTGACAACGACAATGGTGATGATGTAAACCCATTGTCATTTTGTCAATGATAATTAAATTGATTTGGTGTTATTTTATTTTTTCCTCACTTTTCAATGTATTACTTCCCTTTCTTCACTTTCATCCTTATCTCAGTTATGGAATGGGTTTATGTCATCACTGTCGTCGTTGTCACTGTTCCTCCTGCGTCATGGTTCATTTACCATGAATTCTTTCTTGAAGTTTACTTAGTGTTATAGAATTAGCTATAATAACCACTGTTGTTGGTTGTGTACTATAAAAAGATCCTTTCTTAGTTTTAATAACCTACCCATAGCAATACACATAGGAAAAACATGATTCTCTACATCAAAAATATTTTCTGATCATGATTCTGATAGTCTAACTAATATTGACAAAGATGGTTGATCATATAATATTTATTATACTAAAAGTTTATAGAATCTCTTTATACCCTAATATATGATACTATTTTTTCATTATATAAAAGTTTATTAGAATATCAGTCACATAATTTTTTGGAAACCAAGGTAAAAAAGAAGAGATAACACCATATAATTTACAATATGAGAATATCATAATAAAGACAATACATCATTGTGGATGGGAGTGTGAACTCAACCCAAAAATGTTAAGGAATCATTTTTGATTATGACCTTCTTAATGAAATATTGTGTATCAAAAAAATTTCCCTTATTCTTGAGGCTGACCCATCTCATTTCAAATCCTTCTATCCTTCAGTCTCCAATGATTACGTAACCTGTTGATGTCAGGTATCACTATCGGCTGGCCTTCGGGCATTGGGAGATAACAAAACTCCTCAATAGGAATCCATGGTGTAACATAATAGTTATAAATGGTGTCCATATGGTACATTAGATCAGAATATTATTCCCATTATATGTTCACAGATGCACATGTTGTGATGGCATGTGCGCATGGAAATCGCAAGGCCTGAAAGTTTCCACATTGGCATTTCCTCACTTCCAGTAATAACACCATTTTTTCATTGATGCTATCCCTAATGGGGTCCAAACACTCTTGAAATTAAAATATAGAGCCTTTTTAGTGGAAAAGTATGACATGATAACCAGAAGCTTCTTCAATGTTCTTTTCAATCTCTTGTTGAAAGTGCTTTTTGTACCATAGCCTATACTGAATTCCACATGAGGCTAGTTTTTTTCTATCAATGAAGTACTTCACGTAATGATATATTGTCTCTTGAACTATCCCAGTTATAGGTAACTTGTGAAGCCCCTTGAAGTCATCATTGATACACTCCACTGTGTTTGTGGTCATGTGTCCAAACCTCTTCCCCCTTTCATATGCCAATGTCTATTTTTCTTTTGGAATCTGAATCATATAATCATACACTTTGTGATTAGACTTACAGATTTATTTGAAACATTCTTTAAACTACTATTGATCTAGATCATATGCTACACAGAAGTTATCATATTTCACATAAATTGATTTTATCTTTACATTGAAATAGTAACAAATAATGAATGCATTTCATACATATCCTCATGATTTCCTTCTTAATAGGTTCATTCTATAATGTTTTTATCACATTGATAGAAATGTTTCTAATTCAATACCAATGATGTGCATTTAGGGGTATCCATATATTAGGGTCTACATTGATTGCCTCAATGATTTCCCTATTCCAATCAGATATCAAATAGACACCCTGAATGCGGGTGAAATGGTTACTGATACATGCCAAAAACTAACTTCATGATTCATAGTTTTCCTTCTACACAATGGAAAAGGAAAAAATAAGAGGTGAACATTTGACATCTTGGGTTGTTGCAATCAACAATACATCCTTATATTTTCTGCATAGAAAATTTCCATCAATCTGAATGAACTGTTTGTTGAAACCAAATGCAGAGATATAAGAGAGGAATGACCAGAACAACCAATAAAATTGAACATGAGATGGATCAAGTTAGTTATCTTGAGACATATGTTCCTTTGTATCAATATGGAAGACAACTTGGTCATTGTGTCTCAGTATGGATATAAATTGTGGAAATACCTTATACGAGTCATCCCAATCACCATAGACCTTTACAATTGCCTTATATTTGCCATCTATGCCTTATTATAAGAAATATTACAACTGAATGTTTGTTATATCATATCTTGAATAAGGGATGTATGAACATATTGGAATTTACTATTCATCTCAATAATAATTTATGACACAAATTTTGCATCCAATAAGGTATGATCTTGTGTCAGGATTGGATGAGCACAAGTATGAGCTGCCTCAATCCTCAAGATTCTCCAACCTCCAAATAAAATGTCCAGAATCTCCCTCAAGAAGAATCTACAATCATCCCCATAATTATCACACCTTATGAGATATTTATTAATACCTGATTATTGAACTATATATCTACACTGCCTCTCAATGTGAAATCTCTTTAGTGTTCTTTTTAACGAATCTTTACTTGGAAAATTCCTTCAAACATATAAGGTTTTGTACATCTCACTAAACATATCTAGTACCACTATGGGAAACTCAGTTGCGGGTGTGAGAACATTGCAGTCAAATTATGAAATACATGTCATTACTTCTGACCAAGATGAAAAGAGTGGTGGATGATTTATTGTGGGTAGAGGCTGCTGTACAACTAATACATTTCTTGAAACTTCCTCCCCAACTTCCGCTGCTCCCTCCTCACCAGCACTATTGTCACCATATATTCCATCATTAAGAAACTCCCTATCAGAAGTCAGATTAACATGTATATCTAGGAGATCATCTAGGTTTCCCTCTTCTTTATCATTTGGAATATGCTAAATTTCATGGAGCAGACTCTCTTCAACCACTCTTATAAGTCTATTTATTCATACAACTGTATGTTGTTGTTTTACAATAGAAACATAAACATATAAATCCATCATGGTACCATCTAACCACATAGAATATAAATTTATTGGTTGGACCCACTGCGCATCAGCAACTAGTGGACAAGCTAGATGCCACAATGTTTCCAAGAATTGAAAATGTCTATAGCTCAAAGACTTGATCTCTTGATTAAGGAACCACGAATTTTGTCTTGAAGGTCAATTAAGATTACACAATCAGTTGTACTAACAACTATTGTTGGTTGTGTATTGTTAGAAGCTCCTTGCTCAGTTTGAATAACCTTCCCATTGCAGTACACATAGGCAAACATGAATCTCTATGTTAAAAATGTTTTTTTGATTAAGATTATAATAGTGTAACTAATATTGATAATTATGGTTGACCATATAATATTTATTAGAATGAAATATTAGGACATCTTTTTATACCCTAAAATATTATAGTAATGTTTCATTATATAAAATTTTATTAGAATATAAGTCACAAAATGTTTTCGAAACCGAGGTAAAAAGAAAAGAAAACATCAAATTAGTTTATTTATCATTTATAAAATGAAAATTATGATAATAAAAATTGAAATGGAGAAGAAAAAACATATTAAATAACACATGAATTATTTATAACATACAATAAATACCATTAACATTTTTTAATAGAATATGGTTTTGATGAGATGAGCCTCACTTTAGACATGAGGTAAAATCTTGTTTATTTTCAATTGGTGGCTTAATAACATATTCTAAAGAGATGTACTTAACTTTTGAATTTTCAAAAACTTTCGGAATTCTAATGATAGATCTTAGATTTCATCTTAGATGTCATTAGAAGTCTGAAAACTTCAAAAGTTAAGTACATATCTTTAGAAGATGTTATTAAGATACTAATTCAAAAATAAGCTGGATCTTACCTCACATCCAAAGTGAGGCTCATCTCATCCAAACCACATTCTATTGAAAATTTTCATGAAATTTCTTGTATGTTGCAAAGCATTCATGTGTTATTTAATGTGTTTTGTCTTCTCCATTTCACTTTATATGATCATAATTTTCATTTTATCAATGATAAGTATTATTAGGTAATTATTATATATATTCATTTTTAATCCTAAGTTATTCATTAATTAATCTATACTTAATAATTACTAATAATAACTATAATTTCTAAACTATATAATCTTTATGCTACTAAAATTTTAAAACATCTT
Source organism: Viscum album (assembly GCA_963277665.1). NCBI lineage: Eukaryota > Viridiplantae > Streptophyta > Magnoliopsida > Santalales > Viscaceae > Viscum > Viscum album. The sequence continues at coordinate 940,795,482 of OY728150.1, forward strand.
CTTATATTCCAAACTATGATACTAATGTTTCTTAGTACAATTTTTAACTAGTTAATCATTCTTTAATCACTAGTTAATCATTACTAATTTATTCTTTAGTTAATCATTCTTTAATCACTCTATAATCATTCCTTATTCAATCATTAATCATATGATATTCATTAGTTAATGATTATTAAATAATCATTACATTTATTCATTTTTTAATCCTAAGTTATTTATTAATTATTCTATACTTATTCATTACTAATAATAACTATTATTTATAAACTATATATAACTAATTAAACTACTTAATAAATAACACATTTAAAACTAACTAAAAATAATACACTTACTAATAATAATTTTCATTCTTTAATGTCTTTTTTCTAGTCTATTTCACTTTATATGAACATAATTATCATTTTATCATTGATAAATATACTTATTTGAAGTTTTCTTTTATTAGGTATTTTAGTAGTTTATTAAGAAAATATGAATCATCTAAAGAATATCCCTCGGGAGTGTCAAACTAAGAATGAAGCAATGCTTATTTTCATGCACCAGTTTCCATTCGAGTCTAGCTCAAAGTGATGTTTTTGGATTTTACCTCTATGTACATTCGTTCCAAAGCCACATCCACTTGTTTGTATCCAGATAGATATTTGATTTCTTAGATAACTACGTAATCTTTATTCTACCAAAATTTTAGAACGTTTATTCATAATTTATTCTATAGTTAATCAATACTTTATCATTATTAATAATAATTATTATTTCAAACTACATATAACTAAATAAAATACTTAATAAAAAAATATTTAGAACTTACTAAACTACTTAAAAAATGACATATTTAAAACTAAAAATAATTTAAATAAATCAATAAATAACTTTAAATTAAATAAAAAAATACCTCTAAATGACGCTTCGCAAAAAAAATTGTACATCTTTTATACCATTGAACCCACCGTATGCGAAACTGACTTTTTTTTAGAGGGATAAGTAGTGGAATGAAGAGAGATGATGGAAAAATGAAGTGAGGAGAAGAGGGGTGGGTTCCCTTTTATTGGGCATTAAGGCAAAGATAGCAAGGGAGTTCCGACTTTTTCCTAAACTAATGATGAAAGGCGGCACCCCCTCTGCCGCCTTTATTATGTCATAAATCTGGGTCAAAAGTTGTGGGGGGAGGGAAGACGTAAAACCCGCTGCCACATTTTAGGCATATTTAAAGAATAATAATAGTCTCAACACATTTAAAAAAATTCCAAAACATATAACAAAATAAAACTCTTACTACAATGATGCATTAGGAAAAGTAATTCTCAAAAACCGTCCAAATGCATGGAAATTTCACAACAAATATAAATATATAAAAGATGGCCACACCACCACATACAACTATTGAATCCATTAAACTCCCAAAACCAATACAAACTACTCAACAAACCCTTGGCTGATTGGAATTCACTGTAGACTACTCATTCCAAACAAACCAACATTGTCACAGTAATAATCAACTGCGAATGGACCATCAGAATCCTATTCATTATCATCGTTACATGGTAACTCATTATAGGGATCATTGTTTCCATCTTTATCCTCGTTACACAGTAACTTTTCTTCCATGCTCAAATCATTCATTTTGGCTTCTGAAGGCCGTAAGGATTATTTTGAAGGGAGTAACCTTGCCAACTCTCCACAAAGTAATGGACTAAGATACTGAGGTAAATCCACATGTAAATGGATACACAACTTTACCTTCCTCAATGGATCACTCCAAAACACTGTAATTCCCTCCCCATCAATACCCTTGTATTGACCTTCTTCCCCAATCCAAAAAATAATTAGAGACGTGAAGATATGATATCATAAAAAAAGGATTTGAAATTAAATGGAAAACCAAAAGATAGAAAACCAAATGGAAACAATTAGGATGAAATATTTATAGGTTTCTAGGTTTTATAACCTCCACCAGTCTTGTCCTAATAAGAATTTATTGGCCATTAAGGTGTGTAATCATAGTTTCAAAACCACAGAGGGAATCCCTTAGATTAATGGTGAGATCCATGTATAAGTTGTCTCCCTTCCTATTAAACCTTGGGTGCTCCTTTTCATTCACCTAAATAATTATGTTTCCGCTAAAATGATCATGTTGGAAGCCAAACATACATGTGCATATGAGCATAGTGATTAATATATATTTAATTGTAGTAGTGTTTTTACATGGTGTGAAGATGAGTGTAAAAATTATGATAAAAATCATTGTGTACTTACACTTTCATAACCTTTCCCAAGAGTGTTATTTTGTGTCCATTACACATGCCTTTCTCAACAAAAACATCAACCACTTTATCCTCCCACACAATCATCTTTCCCATGCACTGCCGATAAAGAACTTTTATTTTCATACTGTTGCCTCTACATGAACTGCATCGATCCCTTTAGCTCATAACTTTGAATCTGGAATCATGAAAAATCATGAATTTCTTATAATCAGATTCAATGCTGCCAAAATAATAAAATGCATGAATGTGTCAAAACCCACCGCCAAAAAATTTATTTGGTAAATACAAATGGGAAAGTAGAATCACACAAACCCATGATATATTGAACAATTTTTTTCATGATGAATGTACATCCTCTTAGATTCCCCGTAGTAGAGATATTTAAGAGAATCATCAACTGTATAGCTATTTTTGAAACCTAGGGAGGTATGAGACTCATAGAGAAATTAATTTTAAAGTAATTAGTTAAAGATGAATCTCATAATTTCAATGAATAGTTTTAATACTCCTACCGGAAGAAAACCTGTGACAAAATTTTGTTAGGAGACCTTCCTCACCATCTTGGTCATAGACCTTACGCCTCTCTGCGTCGCTCAATGTTTGATAAGAACAACACAATTTAACCCACTGCAATAAATTTTAATGCATTTAAATAGTCGATCAAAAATAGATACACACACTCCTATGACCCTCAGTGGTTTGTTTCAGAAATTGTGAGATAGAATTGAAATGATTTTCACATTTCGGCACCCTTAATGAAATTATTGTGAAGCTCTAACAAAAATTGTAAGAAATCATGGATATATACTTATTCATATATAACAAGTTGTGAAATATGGAAATTTATGATCTATTTGGTTAGGTTTGTTTGAGGGGAGATTAAAAAAAATAATGAGATGCTAATTTGTTTCTGTCATTTAATTTAAATAAATTAGAAGAGTAGAAATATGAAAAAAGTGACCAAAAGTTATGAAGGGAAATGGAAATGAATTACCTTATCTTAAATTAATGAGGGGGTATGAAAATAAAAAATGATATTTCGTCTTAATTTTTAAAATGAACAAACAAAAAACAATATATATATATATATATGTGTTTGTGTGTGTCTATATATGTATGTGTGTATATATGTATATAAATATATATATTGTGTGTCCAAATTTTCAAAATGAAAACTATATATAGAATATATATTGTCCATATGTTCAAAATTATATAGAATAATGAGATAATATGTAATATATTATTAAAATATATATTACAAGAATGTTTGGTTAAAATGAAATGTCTCATTATAATAAAAAAATTTTTAGCATAAGAACTCATAAAAAACTAAATATTCTTTTGTTAAAATAATTATTACAAAAAACATATGATATACAAACCAATAAAAAGGATGTTCCATTACAATAATTTGACAAAAACAAAAACATATTATGTTTTTAATAATAATAATTTTTTTTAAAAATAGAACACTTGTTATATTACAGGGAAGAAAAAACAAGACATATATAACTTATGTACCAATGTGTTGAGTTGTATTAAAAAAGTTCAATAAATATTTATTATTTTTAATTTTGAATGAAATTATATAAAAATCAGAAAGCCAAAAATGAATGTTGCCATCAATGCTTCAACCACTAATGAGCAACCCAGTTCTCTTCTATTATCACAAAGAAAAAATGGATGATGAAAAATGGTCCAAAAAATATTTTATACCATATTTTTTTAATGAAAGAAGAAACAATCTATAGAAAAAAATCAGTAAAAAAATGCATAGCATATGTTCTATCTTTAGATTTAAATTTAGATTTTAATAAAAATGCTGGCGACATGTTATTTAAAAAAATAAAAAAAAGTTATAACAATATATATATTCTAGTGTAATGGGCCTTGTGTTCTCTTATGTAAGGAATAAGGTCTTTAAATTAGTTGGGGGTGAAAATAAACAATGAGATTTGGTCTAATTCTTTTTATGAAGCAAAGAAGAAACTGTTATGTTTTTAAAAAATTACAAAAAAATATAACAAGATATATGTTCCATTGTAATGGGATAAGTTTCCTCACTTACATAATAGACATGCACAGTTTCCTACTGTAACATATAAGGTCTTCTAGACCCTTTAAAAAAAAATAAAATCATAAAAATATCAATAAACAACATAGATTAGATATTTTTCCTTCATTAAAAAAAGACGAGTGAAAGGGGAGAACAAATATCGACTTGGGATCAATCCTCGGCTCTCTGTTGTAGTTGTATATAATTCGTCTTGATTTGGTTGAGTGAAGCAGTGGTGGATACTCCCAAAACCTCATAGTATTTTTTATTTCTCACTTCCTTAGGCTCTTGTGTGTCCATATTCTAATAATATGCAAAATACAGTCACAACAACAAACATAAAGTAAAAAAACCTTTGTATAAAACTACGTTGAGAGGTAGCATGAGAGGTGGCCAGGTAGAATCAAAGAATGCAGTCAGTAGATAGACAGAGAGAACACAAGACATATAGATTTTAATCCGATAGTGAATGATTTTAAGCTGTAGAAAACGATGTATACGTTACATATCCTTCTTAGGATGTATGATTGCAATCAAGGGGCGACAGCTCCAATGACAATGCAAGTTAATCAAAAAGTGACGTCTTATCCCCACCACGCGTGCACTTTAATCTAAGAGGAACGACTCATCTCCATCATGAGGGCATGTTAATCCAGAGTGCAGAGATTTTTTTTGGGAAAATAAGTTTTTTGAAAGAAAAAAATAAAAGAAAATGAATAGGTTAATTAAAAAAATAATTAAAAAAGGAGTATTTACACACCTTTGCCAGAAATTTTGGACCAAGTTGTAAAGGGACAAAATTTGGCCAATAACAAAAACACACACACATTTAATAAATTGCATATATGTGTTTGTATATTTAATATATATATATATATATTGTTTAGTTTATACACATATATATATGAATAAAAATGACCATTATAATTATTAGAAATTATTATTAATTGTATAATAATTTCATAATATTACCATTATTATTATAAATTAAATTTTATATATTACAAATTTAATTAATATTTATTGAAAAATTAAATTATTAACTACTTTAATAGTTACATTAATAATGATATTATTTACATCATTATTAATATTTATTATTTTAATTATTGTAAATATTTAATAATAGAATTATTATTAATTAATATTGTAATTATGAAAATTTAATTATAATAACATAATTAATAATACTTCATAATAATGTAATTAATAATGTAATACTTAATAATAATTATTCCCACTAATTTTTTAAACTGTAAATGTTATGTTTTTGAGATGTAAATTAGGTTTTGTTTATTATATTTATCAATTTTTTATTTCAATTATTTTTTATATGTTTAGTCAGTTTGTCAAATTTCATTTAAATTGTATTTATACTTTATAATTTATACATTTTCAAAGACACCTACATGAAACATAATCATGTTTCAATTAGGTGACTTTCAAAGCTTTTAAAATATAAAGTATAAATATAATCTAAATAAAATTTGACACACTTAATAAACACATAAAAAATAATCATAAATAAAAATAATTTCTGAAAAATAAAGAATGAAAAGTAATTTTAATGGTACAAAATATGTTTTTCAAAACATTACATTTGTATTTATAATTTTTCTTACTTTCCCTTTATTTTCAATAATTTTTTATATACAGTCAATATTCTAAATTTTATTAATATTTTTGTTATACTATGTTTTATGTGCATATATTTTTTAATTTGTAAATACTATGTTTTTAATCAATAATGTTTATGTCATGTAAATTAATTTTGGTTTATTTTATTGACATAAATTCTTTTTAATTTTCAACTATTTGTTTTGATATTTTGGCTATGTGTTAAGTTTTAATTAGATTATTTTTATAGTTTATTTTTTTATAAGCTTTCAATGTTATCTTCTTGAAATTTAATAAGTTTTCCTATGTTTCAAGTAGTAAAGTTTGAAAGCTTATAAAATTGAAAATATAAGTAAAATATAAATGGAAATTAAAATATAGGCTAAACATATAAAAAAATAGTTTAAAGTAAAAAAAATTATCAATACAATAAATAGATAATAATATAGATGATAAAGAACATTATTGTTTCAAAACCTTTAAGTCAATAGAAAACAAATACATGAATCAATACAATCACTACCTATGATGAGGTCACATCCCATAATCTGGGGTGCGAATGGGATGCTGGTATTGAGATCACTAATATAAGTGTTGGGGTGGACTGTGATTAGTTGGAGGGAGATATTATTCAAATGTTGGAAGCTAAAATGTCTAATGCAGGTCTGTGAATCATCAAGAAGAGGTGTCATTGAGGTATCATGATGTGCACCTAATCCTTCTTCCACTGCATAAGTGGAAGGACCTGCCACTATATAAGGTAGGAACTATACGACATGTGAAGGGTCGATCGTGAAAGATGGAGGCATGAGAAATGACTCTTGATATGAGCTCGAATGAACTATACTCGATAAAAACTGTGGATATGCCAGCAAAAAAAATAGATCTCATGACTCTAGGTGCATATTAGCAATCTGCTGAGGCTGTAATGTCAGAGGTGTGACCTCTTTTTATGGAACATGAGAGGATTAAAATGCATCATGACATGGTCTACATCATCACTATTGTGGTTCCTCAACATCAACAGCTACTATAGGAGGTTTCTAAGTGGTAACCTCCTCTCCCTGGGTAGGAACTTCATCTCCCTGAGGTGGACAATCCAAGATACTAGCTTGTAGAACACGATACATTAGCATCATACCCTATGATACAATATGATATGTTGTCTGGATAAAAACCTCACCCTCCTCCAGATTAAGCATGTGGGTATTATACAGTAGTTGATTATGTTATAAAGATATTTAAATTGAATTAAAAATATATATACAACAAACACATTAATGTAAAGTTATTGACTTGTCAGATCCTGAATCACTCTATCGTGTGGTGTAAGATATAGTATAGACTTTAGTATATACTATGGATCATACTCAATCTGTTGCGATAGATGGAATCAAACAGTACGCATTCCCTTGATACAATAAAACACATGTCTATTTTAAAGGTTGAGATACTTTGTATATCGTTGATGCCAGTTGACATCCTGCCTCCTCATCAGTTTCAGGGAATGAAGCGTCGCTGACAGTCTAGGTGGAAATAGAATACACTAAACATATCCAAACTGGTGCATGGATCTATTAGGATAGTGTCACTCAACGATATAAAAGTGGAAAATAGGCACTAAAACCATGGCATTGGGAATCCCATTAGTGTAGTATGCGGGAAACTGGTCTAATAGAGCCCAATATGGAAACCCTGAAATCTGAAATGACATGTGAAATTTTTTAAAATATTTGCCACTGTTTTCAAAAAATGATAATATTATGAAATTTATTAGTCAACAAAGAAATGTATATACTTACATCAGTGGGTATTAGACTATCCAACATGAGAAGATACGCACAAAACAATGTATCTTGGAGTCTGGATGAATTGGTGTGCCCAAATCCACTTGTGACATACAATATTTAAAGTGATAAATAATAAGAAATAGAGTATAATAACTCATATTAGAATCAGAAAACAATAAAGACGAGTGATTATACCAGTGTCTATGTGGAGCATCACGCAACACATCAATATGAAGCTTCAGACCAGAAACAATTGGGGCTAGGAGAGGGATGCACTCCCATGCCCACATCTGAATAAGGATGAAACGTCCCCTAGATCACTATGATCCGATCAACATGTCATGCATAATTCTCTACATGTGTATGTTAAGAATTCAAAAGACCAGTTGTATCTTGGGGCCTGATCAAAGTCATATTGTAGCCCCAAATACATCATGAAGACATGTATACCAGAGTGATCAATGCATAATTTCCCTTCAATGATCCACAAGATATATGCATGGGTGTGGAGCATGACCATATTCTCATCGGCATCAACAAGTAAATGTGTTAAGTGCAGGTCTAGTCATCTCATAGACAGAGAACCTCCATCCGTATCAGTATCATCCCCCCATAATGTTAAGACCAAGAAATCACTGCACAAGCTCATGCCAGTCTCTATGGATGGGTCTTATAACTTCAACACCATGGATAGGAAGACCGGTCATAACTGCTACATGCTCAAAGGTAGTGGTCATCTCTCCCTCATGAAAGTGGAATGTGTTAGTCTCAGGTCTCTATCTTCCAGTGAGTACAATAAGTAGGTGATGATCAATGAATGTATAATTAGATAAATCGACGCCCTAGAATCCAACATGGATTAGGTATGGTATAATAGCAGTTGGAGAAGGAATGTGATGATAATGGTGTGTTCCATACACCTTGATCTGTCGAACCTCATGACTTAGTAGCACCTCATGAGAGCAATAAATTAGGTTCATAGTTATTCCTATTTATCATGTAGTTATCCCTCTTTGATCCTAAGTTAATTATATGTTAATCTAAAGATAATTTATAGCTAAACATTATTTAATCCTAAGTTAATACTTAGTTCATCATTAATTAATCATTAGTTAGTCATTAGTTAAGCATTATTTAATCATAAGTTAATCATTTTATATTCACTTTTCAATCATTAGTTAATCAATAATTAATCATTCATTAATTAATAGTTATTTAGTAGTTATTTTATAGTCAATTAATAGTTAATTAACAGTTAAATAATTTTTAATGAATAGGAACTCATTAATTAATTATTGGTTAATCATTAGTTAATCATTACTTAATCCTTAATTAATCATTCGTTAGTCATTAGTTAATCTTTAATTAATCATTACATAATTATTAGGTAAACATTACTTAAGCCTAAGTTAATCATTACTTTATCCGAAATTAATTATTTCTTAACCATTCATTAATGAATCATTAATCACCTATTAATCATTTGTTAAACATTTGTTAATTAATAGTTATTAACTAGTTAGTTTAGAGTTAATTAAGAGTTAATCATTAATTAATTATTGGGTAATCATTAGTTCGACATTAGATAATCCTAAGTTAATCATTCCTTAATCATTGATTAATCGTTATTTAATCATTCATTAATTATTAGTTAATCATTTGTTAATAACTCTTTTATCAATAGTTATGAAGTAGTCCGTTTATAGTTAATTAATAGTTAATCATTAAGTAATTATTGATTAATCATTCATTAATCATTAGTTAATCCTAAGTTAGTCATGCCTTAATCATTTTTGTAATCACCCATTAATCATTAGTTAATTAGTAGTTATTAAGTAGTTATGTTTTGATAAATTATTTGTTTATCATTAATTAAATATTAGTTAATAATTAGTTAATTATTAATTGATCCTAATTTAATATTATATTAATCATTATCTAATCATTATTTATTCCTAAGTTAATCCTTAGATAATCATTATTTAATCAATCCTTAATCATTACTTTAGAATTATTTAATTATTAGTTAATAATTAGTTAATATTTAGATATTTAATAGTTATTAAGTAGTTAATTAAAAATTAATTAATAGTTAATTATTAGTTAATAATTATTTAAATATTGGTTAATCATTACTTAATCACTAGTTCCTTATTAATAAATCATTAGTTAATCATTATTTAATCCCAAGTTAATCATTTGATAATCATTCATTAATCATTTTTTAATTGTTAGTTATTTGATAGTTTATTATTAGTTAATTAATAACTAATCATTATTCAAGTAATATTTATTCATCATCTAATTAATATTTATTTCTAATTACTAATTAATTACTTATTCATTATTTATTAGTTAATTTTATGTTCATAATGATTAATTCATTGATTATAAATTAGATAATAATTCATACTAAATAATAGTTTTTTATAATAATAATTGCATTTCTAAGAATAATTATAAATTAATTACTAAATAGTCATAATTAAATAATAATAAATTACTTACTAATGTTAACTATTATTTATAAATTTTATCTAACTAACTAAATAACTAAGTAAATAAAATTATTAAAACTAACTAAAAAACAAACAACTAAATAAATAATTAAGATTAAAATTAATTATAAAAAATAATGTTAAATGATGCTTCACAAATTCCGTACTCCTTTAAGGCCACTAAAAAATTTGCACATAATGGAGAAAAAACCAAGCAAAACTTTGAGAGAGAGGGGGTGATGTTTAAAGAGAGGGAGACCAAAATTTAGTGAAGGGAGTGGGGGTGGAATTAATAGCGGGTGGGGCGAAAGGCATTACCATGCCAAACACCTTATTCCTTTTTTAAGTGAAATGTGTTTTCTACCAAAAAAACCTTTTGCCTGAAAATGGTGAAATATGTTTAGTGTGGGAATGCCTTTTCTGCCCTTTTCATGTCATCAATCCAAGGAAAACACATGATTCACCATAACGTCTTTAGGATTTATCCGAAATGCGTTAAGGTAGCTGATGCCTTTGCATCTTATTTAAAAAAAAAAAATTAACCTAGATTCATTTTATTATTTTTTTTCAGAAAACTTATATAAGAAACACGATGATTACCTATTCTAAACCTGTTGATAAATATGGATTTGAGGAACATATTAATGAACACATTATGGGGAGATATATTTTTTATATCTCTATTTTGAATAGGATAAAGTGCACAAGATAACCTAAGGGAAAGAGGTTGTGGCTAAATTGGATACATGATTGAAGTTTCACAATAGAAAGTGTGCAGTGCTGCATGAGATACACGAGTGACAATTTTTGGGTGTGGCCAGCAGCGTGCAATGAGTTACAATAAGAAGCAATAAATTAGGTTGTGAAAAAACATATTGTAGGAGCCACAATTACACCACATTTTTGGTTTTGATCTATGAGGGGTGATGTTCTTTAACAATATTATTATCTGATAAAAGGTGGAGGTGTATTAGGGTGTGATTTTTCAGACACATTTCTTATGCCCTCACTGTAATTCAAGTTTTGGGATTTTACTTGAATTTTTCACTCTCTAATTATTTTTGGATTTTCTCCGAGTTTCCCCATGGTTTTTTAATTCTATGTATTATAGGGTTTTTTCACATTAAAAATCCAGCATGATGATTTTTTTATTAAGGTTTTTCTTCAAATATTATTATAATTTTTTGAAATTGAGTTTTTTATCCTGAGACTGGTCCTTTCTTTCCAACATATGGTATCAGGGTATGTTGTCCATATTTATTGCTGATTGGATATGGGTGATTCATGATAAGGGATTTATTTTCACTTCTAACTTTTTAACATGAAAAATGATTTTACTCTATGAAAACAATGAGTAAAAAATATTTTTACTTATGAGACGACAATGAACAAGTTGAAGAAAAAATGAGAGAAACCAAATAAGATGAGGGATGGTGATTGAAAGGACATTAGAGAGTTAGTGAAAAACACAATACATATGTATTTAGAAGATAATACATTGTATCTAATAAATCTAAAGGAGATATAAGAATATAATTAAATAAGGTATAAATAGAAATCCCTCACAATTCATTTATACCTAAAAAATGGTTGTATTGTTTGAGAATTCCATAGAATGGAGATTAAGCTTACCATCTAGGAAAGTAACTAAAAATATAATGAAGCTGTATTTAGTAGTGGTCAAGATCAATGATAAAAGTAACATGATACTTGTTAAATGGAATAAGTTAATAAAGATTTACTCCTGTTAGGTTTGTTTCTAGATTTATATGATCACTTCATCACCACATTTTTGTTCGGGAGATACACTCTAAAGTTGGATTATGTAATTTCATCATTGTTGATTAAAGATACTTAGTAAAAGAATAAAGATGGTAAATATTTAGGTAATAGTGATTTTCTAGCTGTGAAATATGGATACAGTAATCAGATAGGTCAATCAGAGGAAAATGGATCATTTACAGAGGTTATATAAATTGAGGAATAAGAAGATAAATGTAAAAATTAAGAGGCATGAAACAGATTCCGATGATATGGCCATAAGTCTTATATAGGTTAATGGATATTTACTTTTAGTTAGTGTTGATTGTCCTAGGTCTAATATATTCAATGAATGAGTGATTGATTGAATAGCTTCATACCATATTACACCAAAGAGTAATTTATTTTCTTCATAAAAATAATGTGACTTTTATATATTGATTATAAGAAACATACATATATATATATGTATATGTATCACTATATATGAAAGTTTTACACTAATATTGAGGGATGTGAGATATGTGCTAGGTATACACCATAATTTGTTATCTACTAGTACTCTGGATAATGATGGGTTCAAGAGTTTATTTGTAAATAAAAAATAAAAATTATCTAGAGGATTGATGATATATTATCCAAGTATAGTGGATAAAATTATTTATAGTACTGATGTAAAAGTGTGTGGTGAAGTGACTAATGCAGTTGTAAAGAGGAATTTATCGGATTTGTGGCACATGCAATCATTGTGCATGAGTTGAAGACTATTGACAAGGATGATGGATGTTTGGAAGATAAAGTAGGTTAGTTTAGGTGTTTTAGGTCTTACACCTCCTTATTTTTCTTTAAATAGTTCCACTAGAGAAAAATGAATTGAAATCAATGATTTAGGAGATGTGCTGAGAGTTACAAACTTCTCAAAGGATATTGAGCGGAGGAAGAAATTAGTTTCTACAGGTACTCATAATTATGTGGAGATCACTATTATGGGGGAGCCAAGTGTTATTTGTTACAATATTTTTCAATAGGGAAGTGAATACATAGTTATGGTTAAGACTTTGAAATTTGGATTTCTTTTATAGGGGGAACTTTTGGGTTTCTGTCAAAGCTTTAAATGGGAATCACCATATTTTTTGTATAGGGTGATGGTTGGTGCGATACTAACTAGTTTTTTATCTATCCAATATTCTTGGAATTCATCTCTTTTTGTTTTCAGGATAAAGGGGGAGATTTATAGGGTTCAACCCACATCTTTTTAGTTTTTGAATATAATGTTTTTTAAAATTCAAAAGGTTCACTTTCCATTTATTTTGGTTCACACATGATGGAGAGAGATATTTTATATATATTTATTTTGAATAGGATAAGGGGAACATGATGGACTATAAAAGTGAAAGAGTAAGTTAATCAAGGGGATACATGATTAGAGTTTCATAGTAGAAATTGTACAGTGACACAACAGATACATGGGGGTTATTTTTTGGGTGTGGGAAGCAGCATGAAGTGAGCTACAACAACCGGTAGTAAATTGGGATGTGCAATGAATTATTGTAGGTTTTGTAATGACGCTGTGTGTTTGGGTTTTATCTCTAAGGGGTGATATTTTTTTCATGATACAATTATCAGATAAAAGGCATAGGCACATTAGGGTGTGATTTTTCACATCGGTTTTCTATTCTCTCACTATAATTCAATATTCTGTATTTTACTTTGATTTTCTGATCCCTAATTATTAGTGAATTTACTATAAGTTTTCCACACACAAAAATTAATCCTTCAAATTAGAGGGTTTTTTCCACATTTAAATTATCGTGTGGTGATTTTTTATTCTTAAGTTCCTACTTTCGTTTTTCATCATAAAATCTCAATTTTTTTTGTAATTGACTTTTTTTATCATAGGATTGATCCATTATTACCAACACCCAATGTGATTCATTAAAAGTTCTCGGGTTCTTTAAACACATACCCCTATTCTGAATATATTTATAGTAAGTATTCCATGGAATAATGAATGAATTCCCCCCAAATATATTACCACTCCAAAGGAATTTTATGATAACCATGATAATGTTATTATTAATGATAATATTCCATTTAAAAACGTATAAAGTGTAATTTTTTTTAGGGATTATAGTCTCATTGATAAGAGATATCCTTCTAACAAGGGACAAAATTTTTCCTTTCCAACAACTTAAGTGGTTTTTGATTTTGTTGATAATACCACTAAAGTAATTGGTTGTTGGACTACACTAAAATATAGGAATTACCAAATAGAGAAAAGGAAGAGAGTATTCCCTAATGCTTAGTTTCTTTTTTATGAGAGTCTTCCATTCACTGTTGAAGTTCCTATTAAAAAGGAATTTATATTTTTTCCAAATTATGTGCTTTCTAGATTTCTAACTTTAACGAGCCAAAGATTCTTTGAGAATATCTAGATTTCTCATGCTCCCTTAAAAATAATTTATTTATTCATCAACATATAAGATATGATAGGTGGAACTTAAAACCTCTCCATGATTATATCAGACAGAGTTATCCTTGATCCATCATGTGAAGGATAAGTTTTCTTAAATAGTATTTTGTAAGGTTGAAGATAATGGTTAATAGAAGTTAACTATGCCCAACACCACATGTGTAACACCCCGTCCCGAACCACTGAGTCTGAGTCGGGGGTTCCACACAAAATCATGCACACTACCCTGTATGCATGAGGTTTCCAAATAGTAATGAGATCATATGGAATGGAATAGAGAGATTATGCCCTCATTACTTAGTAATATAATAGTATGATAAAGGAAGTGATAAAAACAAATTAATAAATAATAAATAAACCAATAACCATCAAAGTAGTAGAAAATACAAATAAAACCCAAACCATGTAGCAGTAGTATGACATGTCAGGTAAATAAAAAAATAATAAAAGGATATAATGTATGATTAAGACAATAATAAAAGTAGAAAAATCCAACCTAACTTCTATACATCATCGTTTTCATCTTTCTGCTATCTTTCTCAACTGTCCATCATAATCACCTTTCCCTTCACTGAATCCATATGAATTTAATAAAAAATAACACCAAAATTAATAAGTAGAGTATGGTTATGGGACTCAGTAGGACACCACCAAAAACCCTTAACATAAGTTCATAAGAGATACAGGTTCTTTCCATGAAAGTAAAAAAGGTATATATATATATAATAATAATAATATATCACACATGTACAAACATATGTCGTGTCGTCAAAGATCAGATCTACTTTCTTCAGCACCATGCTGGAGGAAAAAATGATCATTTTCCTAAAATATCCTCTTGATGGGATAGTCTAAAAACATGACTGACATATCCCCCCTTGAAGGGATAATCCAAAGCATAATATCCATGCATCTGACACATCCTCATCGAGGTAATAGTCCAATGCCTCAACCACCATGCTCGACTGTAAGATAGAAGAATAACATAGTGAAATATAAGATACTAATTACATATGAATATCAAATCAAATAATGAGTATCACAATCAGAGAAATACAGATGAAAAAACTATAGCATAGGTCTCACAGTTCTATGCACGCACACTATATGTGATCAAGAATCAAATAGAGGTCTCTCAGGGCCATACATGCATGCCAAATCATTCTAATAACCCATATAAAACCTGCACTAAAGTCAAGGTATTCCTACCTCATGTGAAATGAAGTTTTATGAAAGGTTTTATCACCCAAGTCCTAGGGCACCATAAAATCCTGAGAAGATCCACTACCAATAATGATTTGGGTCCAAAGGTTGTGCAGACACTAAAAATATCAATCTATGTATTGTTTCTATAAAAAATCCATGAATACCTTGTTATATATCATCAAAACCCTTATATTTGATCAAGAAATAGAGAATCTAATTGGGTTTGATCAAGTAGAAAAAGGTAGGATTGATCTAGGTCAAGATATAACTTATTAAATATGAATTATATGATTAAACTGATGTAGAAGTGTCAAAAGTAGGAGACAAAAGGGGAAGAGAGAGCCCAAAATTTCATAGAGAGATCCTAGAGTTCAGTGAGGAAAGAAATAGGTGATTGAGAACCAAATGGAAACTAGGATGTGATATTTATATGTGACTAAGTTAGAAAACCTCCCCAAGGATTTTTCTAATAATTATTTGTCTTTCATGAAGGTGTGTAACCATAATTTCAAAACCATAGAGGGAATCCCTCATATTAATGTTGAGATCCATGTATAAGTTTTCACCCTTTATCTTAAACATTGGGAAATCATATTAATTCTTCTCAACCATTTGGTTTCCCATAAAATGATCATGCTAGAAACCAAACATACATGCACATATATAAGAATATGGATATTAAAATATATTTAATTGTAGAAGAGTTGATACATAGTGTGAGATGAGTGTCAAGGTATGAAATTAATCATCACGTACTTAATCTTTCATCACTTTTACCAAAGTGTGTTATTTTGTGATCATTTCTCATTCCTTTCTCAATCAAATCATCAACAACTTTATCCTCATGCACAACCATCTTTCCCATGCACCACTAACATCAATCTTTTATATTATTACTATTTCCCCTACATGAACTACATCAATCCCTTTGACTGTTAAGTTTGAATCTCAAATAGTAACCAATCATGGATTACTAGTTATAATTTTATTCATAAAATAAATAAATAAAATTGGTTTTAATGGGACCCACTTATTTATATGTTTAAATTGATGACATGTAAAATCATGTGGAACCCCACATTGGAAACAGGTATAAAATCATCAAAGATAATCCTTTATAAAAAGGGACATTGGAAAGTGATTTTCATAAAAAAATATACCCAAAATGATTTTAAATTTTTTTAAAATATATATTTTTAGTAAAATTATTTGATATATATATATATATTATATAAACAAAAAAATGTTTTATAAAAACTGACTAATGAAAATATTATTCTTAAAGTTTAGATTTTGAAATTTTGAAATCTGACCAATTGTATCCATCTAATGGTTTACTTATTTTGAATGAATAAAAGTATCCTTTAATCAAAACGGTGAGATAAAATCGGTTTGATTTACACTGAGTTTTATCTATAAATAAAGGGATGGTGAGATTAACCATAATTGTTTTTCTTCAATCTGAAATTCTCCAGATAAATTATCCCAACATTGGTGTTGAGAGTTTGTCAGAATTTGGTGTTTAGAATTCCCAAAATATTATTCAAATATACAAGGGACATTTCCATCAAGAACCATATGACAACAAATGGTGGTGAATCAAACCCTTTTGGAAAGTAAATTAAATCCACACATTAAGATTCAAAATTCCAACTTTATTCTCCATCTACCTTTCTATTTTCCAATAATAAAAGGGGTTTGAACCAATGAAGAACCTAGATAATGGATTCAAAATCCCATTAAAGTAATGAATAAAGATATGGTCAAGTTTGACTATTTCGATGAAAACAACTTCTCCTGGTGGCAAGATAAGATTAAGTTTCTTCTTATAATGTTGATGATTCTTTACATCCTAGAACCAATATTTCCTCCAATTCCTGATTATCCTAATCAAAATATTGATGGAACAACCTTTTATATGACTCGAGTTGAACACATTCGGTCAATTAGGAAGAAACATGAAGATAATGAGGTTTTGTGTCAATGTCATATTCTCAACACATTGTCAAATCACCTTTATGACTATTTTCACCAAATTAAATCCACATGAGAGATATGAGATACAATCAAATTCTTTTAAAAATCCAAGGAACAAGGTAATAATTAATTTATTATTGAAAAGTTTCAGTGTTGGAGAAATTTTATGATATCCAACTTATAGTAAACAAACTTCTTTCTCTTAATATTAATATATCAGATACTTTCCATGTTAGTGTAATTATTTCCAAATTGAAACCTATGTGGAAATAATTTTATAAATCACTCATTAAAAAGATATAGGATATTTCCTTGGAACAATTACAAAAGATTTTTCGAATTGAAGAAAAATCCATGTTAAGGGATGTGGGTATGGATTCATAACTTGATACTAAGTTTAATATCGTTGAAGGAAAGGAACAACCAAACTCTTATTTCTAAGTTAAGTAGAAAAATCAATAATTCAAGAAGAAAGGAAATCCTTCCAAGAAGAAAGGAAAATTCTTTGTCTGTGGAAGATCAGAGAATTTTTTAAGGGAATGTTTCTATCAAAAGTAAGTTAAAAAACTCTAAGAAAATATGTTGACTGAATAGAACCTAGCTACGATGATATCCAAATTTAATATGAATTTTATTAATACAATATAGTGTCTTAATTATAGACAAATTATGTATGTGTGTATTAATATTTTGGTGTTCAAAACATTTTATAGTAGTATTATCCTGAAGGAAGTAAACCTTGTAAATAATGCATGCATAAATTCCATCAGACAAGGAAGTGTGGAACTAGACTTTACTTTTGAAAAAAATTTGACTCTTAAATTGTTTTATGCACATAAAATTTTAAATAATTTAGTCTCTATTGATTTTAGAAGTAAGAAGGGGTCTTAAAATACCCAAAAACACCCTAAGAGGGGAGGGATGAATTAATGTGTTAACATTTTCTTCTAAAGTAATGGATATTGTTCCCACATTGGTAGGAACTTGTTAAACTTGTCTGGTGGGAAAGAATGCAAAAAAAAAACAATCACATGAAAAGATTCAACATAATGATTTTAATTGGTTCACCACTAAGGGAAAGTCCAAGGATAATATGACGATAGTTTGTAGGTCATAAAAAATAAATTAATCATCACTAGTTATGGAATACAAAAGTTTAGACACAATCACTCTTTTCTAGGTACACTACCTTCACAATATTTTAGGGATAACACATTGCATCCCTCAAAACAATTCCATCGACTCTCCCAAGCTCACCACTTTGGGAGAAGTCTATCTAATTTTATCGACTTGAAGTTTGATTCAATGGATTTCAATTAAATTCTTTTTACCTAACTTGAATGAGACTCTTCTCACATCATAGAACAGATTTTATGCTTTTTGAAATCCCTATTTACTAAAAAATTGACTTTCAAAACTACCTTCCATGAAGCTCCTTTGAGAAGCTCACTACCTTCATGAAGCACCCTAGATTTCTGGAGCTCACTAAGTCAACATGAAATAACCAATCATTGAGAAGACCCCATTACTCAAAAGCATTACCATAATTCAAGACTTAAGTAGTATTTTCATGATGCTCAATCTCACATAGAATCCCAAATTCACAGAGCTCCCCTAGCTTCACAAAATATGAGCAATTTTGGATTTTCCTTGAAAATTTTCATGTGAAATAATGTGGGGGTAGCATTGTATTTATAGTATAGGTCATTCTTGATGCTCCAATACCTCTAGAACAGTTTCTAGATCTTTCAAATATATCCTCATGGTGCTCCTCCAGTCATGAAGATCCATTGAGATTTGATGTTGTCGCAAAGCCTTCTGTCGAACCATCGCACACTCAAAATGATCCAATTCTCATAATCTTAGAGAACATAGTAACCATTTGAGATGGTAAACATATTCAAAAACAATAAATCAGTATTATCAAACCCATTATTTAACCATATTTATGAAAATTTGATTCTAGAAAACAACCCTTCGCGATGTTATCCCTTCCTCCAGATTTTTGACCCCAAAATTTTGGCAACCACTGGTAAACAATGCCAACTTCAATATTATATCCAGATTGTATTGTAAGATATATTTCCCTAATAAATCCATGATAATTCATGTGAGTATTCAAAAAAAAACAAATCATACTCCATTTACAGCAAAGAACAACCTTGGTTCAAACAGATCTGTAGTTTCATTTGAATCTGACAAGGTTATCTTATCAAAGGGAGTCATGTTTGTGGGGAAGGGGTACTAAAATGATGGAATATATCAACCTTTTATTAATAATATGATTGAATATTCCAATTAATTGACTGAGTACCATTATTTATGGCTTGATCATTTGGTACATGTTAATTATAATTCATGAAAAGTAATGAAGAAGTTAAACTTTATTAACTTTGAAAATGAATTTAATAAGTGTGAAATATGTGTATAATCTTAAATATTTAAAACCCCATTTCAAAGTGTTGACAAAAAATTATGATATATTATAATTAGTACATTTTTATATTTTTTAATTAAATGGTTTGTTAAACCTTGGAGTAAAAATGATTTTTATTACTTTTATTGATGATTGTAGTAGATATTTACATATATATCTTCTTAGAACAAAATATAAATCCTTTAATATATTTAAGAAGTATAAATATAAAGTTGAAAACCAATTAAAAAGGGATTAAATTATTATTCTCATATAGTGGTTTTGAAAACTTTAGGGATGAATTTAATGACTTATATGAAGAAAATCGTATAATTCATAAAAGTAATGCTCTTTACACACCTCAAAAAAATGGATTAATTGAAACAAAAAAATGAACATTAGTAGGAATGGTAAATTGAATGATTAATAACTCTATGGTACCATTAAATTTATGGTTTTAATATTTATTGGTTGTATTTCATATTCATAATAGGATTTATTCTCGGAAAACTAAGTTATCCCCTTATAAATTTTTGAAAGTTTTAAGACCTAATATTTCATATTTTAAAATGTGGGGGTGTTTAGATTACTATAGTGTTCTTGATCCTAAAATAATTAAAATAGGTCATAAAGAGATTAAAGTTTTTCTTGTTGGATATGCATAAAATAGATAAGATTATAGAGTTATGGATTTGGAAGATAATATCATTTTTTAATCAAGAGATATAGAGTTTTTTTAAAAAGATTTTATAAAGATGATACAGAGGAGGTATTACTCATAAATATATCTCTTTTAATCCATCTGGTTAAAATACAAAAGTAGAGAATAATGATGATTCTCAAATTGAACCTAAATGAAGTACAATACTTAAGAAGGTGAAACATCTATATCTATATTTTTTTGCACATGATTCCATAGTTTTCCTTATTGAGGGAGATAAAAATAATCATCTTATGAATAATAATCCTATGGTATTGACTATAGAATATGAACCAAATACATATAAAGAAGCTATAACTTCTAGATATGACACTTTCTAGAAATAAGAAATTAATGATGAAATGGATTCCATTATAGGGAATAATACTTGGGTCATTATGAATTTACCAAGAGGTTCAAAACCAATTAGTTTTAAATGATTTTTTATAAAAGAATTATGATTCCAATAGTAATATTTAAACTTTTAAAGATATATTGGTTTCCAAAGGTTTTAGAAAAAAATGGATTGATTATTTTGATACTTATGCTCTTGTAGGTCAGATTACTTTGATAAGTATTTTATTTACATTAGATTCAATTAATCATTTGTATTTACATTAAATGTATGTTAAACATTCCTTTTTAAATGCATTCTTAAATGAAGAGATTTACATGGAACAACCAAAAGGGTTTGATTTAAAAGGTAACGAAAAGAATGCATGCAAATTAGTTAAATCCTATTATGGAATTAAGAAAGGTACAAAGAAATGACATGATAAATTTGATTCTATTATTTTATCTAATGGATTTACTCATAAAAATGAGGATAAATGTGTTTATTAAAAGTTTACAAAAAAATATGGAGTTATTGTGTGTTTATATGTGGATGATAAGTAATTTTTTGGAACCAATATGATTATTGTAAATGAGACAATGAATTATTTATTCTCTATGTTTAAAATGAAGGATATTGGAATAGTTGATACTATTCTAAGTATTAAAGTTGGAAAACATAATGGGGGTGATTCTTTAAGTTAGTCTGATAACATATAAAAAATGTTAAATAAATTTGATCATATTGGTTTCAAGGATGCTATTACTCCATTTCATTCCAGTGTTAAACTATTTATGAATACAGGTAGAGTCGTAACTCAACTTGAGTATGCTAGTTGATGTACATGGATTTCACTTGTATTTTTATGATTTTTTAACTTATTTTTATTAAATATTTTCACCATTCTTAGTGTTTTTAGTTTATTTTTGAAGTTTTTTAGTGTTTTTGTTATTTTTTTAATTTTTAGTTTATTATATATTAATATTATTTATTTATTGTTATTAGTTTATATTAATTTTATAGTTTTTTAAAATTTAATATCTAACACTTATTATTATTTTTAGTTTAATTAATATTAGTTTATTAATATTTAGTTGTAATTATTTTAATTTGATATTTTAGTATTATATATTTTTTGAAGTATTAGTATAATTATTTTTATTAGTTTTTGTTATTTTATTAAATTAGATTAAAATTCAATTATACTATTATTTTAATTTTATATAACTAATAATGAATTCTTATGTATTGTATTAGTATTTATAATTACATATATATTTATATATAGTTAAAAAATTATAATTATTATAATTATTTTTATTATTTACTTAGTATTATTATTTTTATTATTATTTTTTATTATTTTTATTTTAATTATTAACATTTAGATAATTAGATGTTTTAAAATTTGAATTTTTAAATTGCGTTTTGAATCATGTTTTATAGGTGATAAGCATAGGGGGGCTCATTTTCATCATTTTGAAAACCCTAACAAGGGATCCTCCTTATATTTATTTAGAAGCACTCCACCAGTAGGAGAGCTATTAGAGAGGGTCATGGGATATGCACCACCAAGCTTGGGGGGGGGTGTCCAAGCCCTAAGCAGACACACTCCTCCACCAGGACGCACATGACCTCCACCTTAGGCAGCGAACTAAGCACCCCACCTTCATCATATCCACTCACTAAAACCAAATCAGAGACCTCATTTCTCCACTAGGGTGGCAACCACCCATCACCAGTGGTGGACCACACTCCCCCTATTTTGTTGGAAAAAATACACATCACTTGTATTTTTCCATCACTGCCACAAAATAAAATAACACGAACACATATATTGACTTTTGACATGGTTTACTCCACGATGTGATCACACCCATTTCTATTCATCACAAATAGGGGTTTACAAATATACACACAAAAACCCTCAATATTTTTTTATAACACGATAAAACTCTCTTTTTATTTTTCCCACTACCCTCAATAAAAAAACTCTCATGGTTATCTATATTTATTATAGGAAAAAGAGAAAACAATGTCTCATAAACTTTTGTTTTCTCCACCTACAAAAGAAAAATAATTTTCTCTTCCTCCCATTTTTGAATTCAACCATCCATTTTCATTCCATTATTTTTAAACCTATAATAAAAAAATAATTTTTTATTTCCTCGAAATATTTTTGAAAAATTCCAACAATTGCATTCGCACACATTCCATCACCTAACAATCTCCACCTTGGTGTGTGTGTTACTCCACTGTGATATAAACTCGATCATAATTTCCCACTATCTTAATCAGAAAATCAAACACGTTTCTTCTCATCAGATGATGTGTCACTTACACTATCTTCAATTGATCTTGACTTGACTACGACCCACAAAAAATGATACAACCCTTAGGACTCTTTCCTAGTAAGCATTGCTACATCTCCACAAGAGACTTCCAACAACCCACCTGCTATGAAAATATTGCACCCTTTCACATTAAGACTAATTATAGATACCATGTTTCATCTCATCCTTGAAATAAATTTCATGTCATCCAGCTTTTGTATTGCTTCATCGGGTGTCTTCAATTTCACCGTTCTGACTCCTCGAACCTCGCATGTTGACTCATCACCAAGTCTCACCAAATCTCGCACCTGCTGAAAATTATGAAACACACCTTTTATCATACATATGTGTACCAATATCCCCGAATCCAAAACTCTTCCTTCTCTCTTTGGATTTTGAGCCTGCACTTTCTTTCTTTCTAAATTTGGACATTCCTGCTGCATGTGCCCGTATCTTTTGCAGTAACGACACTGCACTTTTCCCCATTCAATTATCCCATCTGAGAGAGATATTCCCATTGTCAGCAAGACATCATCATCTCTCGATGATTCTATGATTTTCACAACCCTATATTCATCTTTCTATTTCCCACCAATGTACTATTTTTTCTCTTCACAGTCACTTTTATAGTGACCCTTTTTCTCACACCAGAAGCACGTGATTTCACTAGGATCACATCCCCTCGATTTTGGCCTCCATTATTTACCTCCTGACTTCTGATATTGGCTCCTCCTGCATTGATCGTATTGAATCACCAAGATTTTCTAACCCGAATATGCCATGGGTCTTTGGAATACCTCATAATCTTGAAGCGATTACATCACCTCATCTAGGTTCAATGTTTCCTTCACCATGACCAATGAAGTCACAAGTCCATAAAATGGGTTTGGTAGAGATGAAAAAAGAAAACGTTCTTTATATTTATCTTCAACCTTCACATTGAGCCCCACTAATTGTGTCAGGATCTTGTTGAATCTGTTGGTGTGATCCAAAAAATTTGTTCCCTCATCCATTCAAAATTGTTATAATTTCTTCTTTAGGAATAATTTGTTTGTGAGCGACTTCTACATATACCACTGCTCGAACTTACTCCAGATATCCTTCGGTGAGGTCTTATCCAACACCGGTTATTTTACATCATTCTCTAGACATAGTCGAATTGTGTTAACAACCTGCATCTCAACCTCTTTCAAATCATCATCACTGGTTCTATCAGGCTTTTCCCAGATCAAATATCTGATCATGCACTGCTGCACTAGAATATCATTCCCTGTGATTTTCCACAAACTGAAATTGTTCCTACCATCAAACTTCTCAATATCAAATTTTGGTAGAGTTTCACCACTAGTCATCATCATTGTCCCCAAACATGATTACCATTGTCGATGTAGAACCCCCTTTAATACCACTTGTTTGAAATAATACACATCGCTCTTATTTTTCCATCGTCGACACAAAATAAAATAACACAAACACACATATTGATTTTTAACATGGTTTACTCCATGAGGTGGTCATACCCATTTCCATTCATCCCAAATCGGGGTTTACAAATACACACACAAAAACCATTAATATTTTATTCTCACACAATAAAACTCTTTTTTCCCACTCTCCCTCAGTAAAAAAACTCTCATTGTTATCTATCTCTCTTATAAGAAAAAGTGAAAACAAATTATCCTCACCTTTTGTTTTCTCCACCTACTAAACTATGCCATAAAAGCAAAATAAGTTTCTCTTCCTTCCATTTTTGAATTCAACCATCCATTTATATCCCATGTTTTTCAATCCTATAATAAATTAATAATTTTTTATTTCCTCCTATTTTTGATAAATTCCAACCATTCACTACCATAGATCCGAACTAGGGATGCGCTAGCTTTTATCAGCACTAAGTATAAAGTACTGATAAAAGGGTAGCCTTTATCAGTGCTAGTGAAAAGAACTGATAAATCTACCCTTTATCAGCACTATTTTTAGCACTGATAAAAGTTTTTAATAAAAAATATTATTAATTTATATTAAATTGTTATATTTATATTAAAAAATAATTTTTATTTGTATGCATTAAATAAAAAAATCATTTTTATAATTAATATATATTTTTAAAAATTAAAATATATATATAATAAATTTCATTAAATATTAAATATAATAAATACATTTATTATATTTATTAATTTAAAAATTTATAATTATATATTTATAATTATATATAAATAATTTTTAAATATGTATATTTATAATTATATGTAAATACTTTTTAAATATGTATATTTATAATTATAATTATAAATAAATATATGTTTCTAAAGAATTTGGTCAATTGGGGCGTGAATATAACTGAAGTTCAAATGTTATGTATTCATCATGAATGTTCATTTATACATTACACCCTCATTACTATTCATGTTGTCAATATATATGATGACTCGTTTATGATCTATACTTTACTCAGTGTATATGATTCATTCATGTTCCCATGAAGCTATTATGTTCTCATAAATACTTAAAATCACAATAAATATATTTAAATAATAAATATATTTAGTATATTCATAATTATAAATATTTAGTTATATATAAAAACCTTTTAATATATATTTATATAATTATAATTATATATAACTAAATATATATATTTAAATAATTATAAAATTAAAATATTTTTATAAAATTATAAATATATTAATTATATTTATAATTATATATAAACAATTTTTATAAAATTATAATAAATAAATTTATTATAATTACAAAAATAAATATATGCATTTATATATTAATATACATATATATACATATAAATATATTAATAATTATACACAAATATTTATAAATATATTTATTTATAGTTATAATTATAAATATATATATATATATATATAAATAATTCAAAAATTATAATAAATATATTTATAATAATTATAATTTTATAAATATATATAATTATAGATTTATATTTGTGAATATATACAAATATTTATACATATATGAAAATATTTATATTTATATTTATAAATAAGATATATATATATGTAAATAATTGTAAAATTATAATAAATATATTCATTGTAATTATAATTATAAATATATATTTTAATTATAGTCATAAATATAAAAAAATTATTATATATATATTTAAATACTTATGAATTTAAAATAAATATATTAATTATATATATATATATATTTAAATAGTTAATAAATTAAAATAAATAAATATATTTATTTAAATAATTATGAAATAATAAAAATATATATAATTAATATATTTATTTTAATTTTATAAGTATTTAAATATATATATATATATATATATATATATATATTTATATCTATGACTATAATTAAAATATATATGTAATAAATATATATTTATTTCATAAGTATTTCATAGTTATTTAAATATATATATATATATATTTAAATAATTAAAAAATTATAATAAATATATTAATTATATAAATATATATAATTAATTAAATATATTTATAAATATATACAAATATTTATAAATAAATACAAATATTTATAATTATAATTCAAAATAATATAGATATATATAAGTAATTATTAAATTATAATAAATACATATATATTTGTAAATTATTAATATAATAAATATATTTCTTATAATTTTATAATTATTTAAATATATATATACATATATATATAATTATAACTATAAATAAATATATATTTATTATAACTATAAATAATTATATATAAATTTATAGTTGTTAAATAATTATAAAATTATAATAAATATATACCATTGTTTACAATTATAATTCTAAATAAATATAGATATATTTAAATAATTATAAAATTATAATAATGATATTAATTATATATAATTATAAATATAATAAATATATTTATTTTAAATTGATAATTATAAATATATATATATTTTATATATATAAATATACATAAATAATTATTTATTTATAGTTATTATTATAAATATATATATATTTATTTATTATAAATATAATTTTATAAACATATATAAAAATATAAATAATTTATTATCATTATAGTTTTATCAGTGTTAAAAAATCGCTAATAAAGACATGTTTTATTAGTGCTTTCTATTTTAGCGTTGATAAAACATACTTTTATTAGTGCTTTTTAGCTAGTGCTGATAAAAGGTTTAACCGCTTTTATAAATAAACCCTAATAATCCCATCCTTCTCTCAAACACCTCAAGCTCTCACAGAAGCCTAACCCTACTACCGACTCTTCCTCCTCCAACTCCACTGCCGCTGACTCCTCCTCCTCCTCCTCCTCCGTCGTCGCGAAGCCCTCTACCATGAACATCACCTCCACTGCTGAACCACATCTGCTGTAAACCCACCTCCTCTGCATACTCTGCTGCCAAAACCCACCTATGCTACGAAAGCCCTTCTCCTCTGCGAACCCACCTCTACCACGAACCCGGCTCCTCAGGTGCTACCACTGTGAGTCATTTAATTCTCCTGATTTCCATGCTTCCAGATCCATGTTAATGGTATTTTAATTTGTCATTTAGACATTCTTATCCAATTTTTGGATGTTACCTTTATGTGATACTATGATTGTTCTTATCTTATAACGTGTCTGTTAAAGGTGAAATCATTCCCATGTTTCTTTGTATAATACCCTAGTGCTTGTCTCCAACCTACATAGATCAGGAGAATGCTTCAAGACTTTTAGTTTCTATATTCAAGTTATATTTATGCGTTGACCCTGGTTGATCTTTTACAGAGATAAACATGCCCAACCCTCTGAGGTTAAAGAATTGTAGATAATTTTTTTGACCATTCAAGTAATATTTTCATAATGACATAATGGTGTGTTTCAATCATGCTAACAAGGAGGATTATCTTTACTAATTCCCAAGGGTATATAAATTGAAAAATAAATACAATAGTTTTGTTGAACCCTCTAGGAGAATTAGTTGAACTCATATTTTGATAATCCCAATTATGCTCAATTATGGTTTGATAATCCCTATATTGATTAATGGTTAATTACTTATTTCAGTATTTCTGTACACCATGCACATATTCATATATTATAATATTTACATGATCTTCAGAGAATTTGGTTACTGGAAGGATATATTTTCTAACTTAACCCATTCTGCCAATAGAATGCTTAAACAAGAAAGTGGTCACCATTACAGAACAAGACTACCGATACGTGAAGGTCACCGATACGCGAAGGTCACCGTTACATCAAGTCTACCGATACGTGAAGGTCACCATTACAGAACAAGTCTACCGATATGTGAAGGTCACCGTTACATAAAGTCTACCGATACGTGAAGGTAACCGTTACAGAACAAGCCTACCGATACATGAAGGTCACCGTTACAAAAAGTCACCGATACGGGAAGGTTACCGATACAAGTCACCGTTATGCAAGTCTACCGATACAAAGTTACCGCTACCATTACACGGAAGATCACCGGTACATCAAGCCTACCACTTCCGATGCAATAAAGTTTAACGCTACTAAAGTCTACCGATAGACATGAAGTCTACCGTTAGAAGGGTTACCGATGGAAAGGCTACCGTTACACAAAGGGCTACCGTTACACAAGAAGCTACCGATACTCAGACCTACCAATACACAAGGCTACCGATATCCAAAGCTACCGTTCCAGAGACAGAACCAGACGCTGCTTTAATTTCTTTAACTTTATTTAATCTAACCAACGGTCATATCAGGTATATTTTAATGCACTGACATTTATTTAATGTGTGTTGTTGGATGTTAGGGAACCGTACCTCGTACCTGCAAAAAGGAAATCATTTCTGTTTCCGGAGCTCGTGCTTTAAATAAGAGATGCTCCTGCTGCTGAAAACCAGGTTGGAGAAAAATAAGAGCGTGACAAAAATAGGAAGGTGATGAAATGTGTGCATGAAAAGAGATGACTGGACACACCAGTATACATACATACATTCCTGTATACCTGTGAAGAGCCAAGAATGAAAAAGAGAACATCAACAAAAGAACTTCATCGACTACATTTTTCTCTATCTGTGGACCTAGATGTCAAGCAGACGACACTCTATTTTTCAGACAAAAACCGGAAGAGTACTCAGAACCATTTCTGATCAAATTCGAAGGAGTACAGAGCTACACTGAAATAACTAGAGCCATTCTAAACTCTATATCTTGCTCAGTGATTTATTACTTACATTTTGAGCAGTGTGTGTCATCTGCTGTATTTTACACACACACTGTCTCCTATACTTTAACTGGAGGATCTGTAAATCCTCATCCATCTCTTTACATCTTTTATTTCCCACTGTGGAAAGTGGTAGAGGTCGTGTGAGACCTGGACAGCTGGATTTGCTGTTGTTTTGTTTCCCACGTAGAACTGTGGTAGAGGTCTTTGACCTGGACAGTTGTAAACTGTTGTGAACCCCAATCCAGGGTGTGGATCCAATTTATATAAATTGTTTAGAGGACTAAGTCTCGTCTTGACACTGAACCTCTTGGTCATATCTTCTGTGCTTTATTTAGTTTTATCTAAAACCTTTTATTCCGCTGCCAAGTGCTTTAAAACCTAAACTGTTTTTCAAAGTTACTCTGATAATTGAATTAGCACGTGTTTGAATTATTTGTAAATCAGTAAGTTAGTTTCAAAAGCTAATCTGATCCTCTGATTAGATTAACTGGGAATTAATCAATCCCTTTAGAACCTAGCTGAAAGTTTACTTTAGTTCAAATTCACTACAATTCAATTAGTATTTTAAATTGGGGGAATTTGGTAAAAGATTTTAAAACAGAAATTTTAATTGGAACTCAATTAACCCCCCTCTTGAGTATCCACTTCGACCAACATTTGGTATCATAGGTGCTTGAAATATTTTCTGAAGTACTCTGTTTTTCAACTGTGATTTTAGTTGTATTTTAAAGTTCTTAAAATTTCTGTTATTTCTAAATTTTTATCTCTTTAAAATTCTCATTTTAACCTAGTAATCACGGATAATAGACTTGAAGGTGTTGATACTAATATACCACCATTTTTAAATGGAAAAAACTATGCTCAGTGGAATATTAAGATGAAAATTCATTTAGAAAGCATGGGTTTTGATACTTGGACTGCCATAGAATCAAAATATAAATTTCCTACTACTGTTAGATCTACTTGGAATGAAGCTACAAAGATAGCCTACAATAATAATTCCAAAGATATGAATTCTCTGTATTGTGCTTTAGGAGATGAGGAATTTAATAGAATATCTTCATGTAAGACTGCACATGAAATTTACGATGCCTTAAGTGTTTCTCATGAAGGAACAACTAACGTTAAGGAAATGAGATTGAACACCTATACTATTAAATATGATAATTTTAAGATGAAGCCTGATGAACCCATTTTTGATATGTATCTCAGTTTTAACGAAATTTTCAACACAATGATCTCACTGGGAAAGGATGTTCCATCAAAGGAGAAGATCATGAGAATTTTGTGATGCCAACCTGAAAGATGGAGGGGAACTTCTGTTTCAATTAGTGAATCTTGTGATATTGGTGAACTGCCCGTTAAGGAACTTATTGGTAAGTTGATGATGTATGAAGAAGATATTAAAGTAAACAAAGAAGAAGAATATGAACCAAAAAGGAAGTCAGTTGCCTTCAAGACTTCTACTTCAAAGAACAAGGATAAGGAGAAACTTCAAGCTGTAAGTGATAGCTCAAGCTGTGAAGAAAGTGAAAGTGCATCTGACAGTGATGCAGAAATGGCTCACATAGCCAGAAGATTTAAGAAGTTTTATAGGAAAAATAAGTTTTTCAGAAAATCAAATTACAAAGGTAAGTATGACAACAAGGGACACTGGAAAAAGGACTGGAAGAAATCTGACAAATCTGATGAAGTTGTCTGCTATGAATGCAAGAGAAAAGTACATATAAAAGAAGATTGTCCAAAACTAAAATACAAGAAGAAGTATAAGGATAAGGTTAATAAGTATAATAAGGCCATGAAGGCTACTTGGAGTGCTTCTGAGGATAGCTATAGTGAATCTGAAGTTTATGAAACTGAAATTAGAAATAAAGAAAACATGTGTTTTATGACAAAAACCTCTGAGGTAACATCTGAAACTACTGTTTTAAATTCTTATTATTCTGGAGATGATTCTGATTCTGAAAATATGTAAAAATTTGAACTATTTGAATACGGTGATATGTTGGAAGAAACCTGTAATGAGCTTAAAGACAAATACAAAGGTTTAAAGAAACAGTATGCTTTAACTGTTAATCATAAATCTGATCTTGACATAGAAATAGGAAAGAATGCTCAGTTACTTAAAGAAAACAATGAACTGAAATTGTCAAATGAGAAACTTAGAAAGGATTTAGAAAAATTCACAAATGGAAAATATACTCTTACTCAAATTCTAGGTAAGCAGATTGCACCTAGATATACTACTCACATAGGATACCAACCTGGACAAAGAAAAATTACCAAAACTAGATTTATTCCTAAATCTGGACAGAATGTAGATAGTTTAATTCTGGGAGTTCATATGCTTCAACCAGTTATATCCATAGTTATGGATCTAATAAGGTTTATCTGTCTAAATCTATTAAATTTTCAAATCTTATGAGACCCATAAGACAAATTTGGGTACCTAAAGTTTTATTGGCTAACCTGTCTGGACCCAAGAAAATCTGGGTACCAAAATCATTTCCTATCTAAATCTGTTTTGTAGGGAACCTGCTTAAAGATATCCTGTAGAAAGACTTGGTACTTGGACAGTGGATGTTCAAGACATATGTTAGGAGACTTCTCATGCTTTAAAAGCATAGTCAGATTTGATGGAGGTTTTGTCACTTTTAGTGATAATTCTAAAGGGAAAATCATCGGCTTAGGCTAGATTGGTAACATTAACTCAGTATTAATTTCTAAAGTTCTATTTTTTGATGGACTTAAATATAATTTACTAAGTATTTCTCAGTTATGTGATGATGGTTTTAATGTTAAATTTGAAAATGATTCTTGCAATGTTTTTAACTCTAAAAATGATTTAGTCTTTTCTGCCTTGAGAAATGAAAATGTCTATGTTGTTGATTTAAATTCTTTAGCTATGAAAAATATTACTTGTTTAAATGATTTTCATAAAGAGTCTTGGATTTGGCATAGAATATTAGGACACTGAAATGTACATTCACTTCGAAAACTTACTAGGAAGAACTTAGTTAGAGACCTACCAAAACTTGAATTCCCAGTAGATAAAGTTTGTAATCCCTGTCAAAAGGGAAAGAAACATAAAGTTTCTTTCAAATCAAAGAAAGAAGTGTCAACTTCTCAACCAATCAAGTTGGTTCACATGGATTTGTTTGGACCTTCTAGAGTTTCTATTTTAAATAGGAAGAACTATGTCTATGTTCTAGTAGATGACTATTCTAGGTATACTTGGGTATATTTTCAATCTCACAAAAGTGAAGCTTGTTCTTACTTTGTTAAATATTCCAAGTCTGTAGAGAACCTTAGTGGACTTAAGATTAAAACCTTGAGAAGTGATTATGGTTGTGAGTTTTAAAATCATGAGTTTGAATCCTACTGCTCACACAATGGCTATAGTCACAATTTCTCTGCCCCTAAGACACCTCAGCAAAATGGTGTAGTGGAAAGGAGGAATAGAACCCTTCAGGAAATTTCCAGAACCATGCTCAATGAGTATGACCTACCTGTTTTTTTTTGGGCTGAAGCTGTCAATATAGCCTGTTATATTATCAATAGAGTCTTGATCAGACCTGTTCTTAAGAAGACCCCTTATGAGTTGTGGAACCATAGGAAACCTAAGGTTAACTACTTAAGAGTTTTTGGTTACAAAGTATTTATTCTTAATACTAATGGTAATCTTGACAAGTTTGCATCCAAGAGTGATGAAGGAATTTTCCTAGGTTACTCTATTTCTAGTAAAGCCTATAGAGTTTTCAATAAAAGAACCAAATGTGTGGAGGAATCTGTTCACATAAAATTTGATGAAACTGATCCACATGAACCTAAGACCTCTCTTGAAAATCTTGAAGATGATCTCTCTGTTTTGAACCTTAATGATAAAGACAGTGGACCTATAGTTAAAAAATCCAGTTCTAGAAATTTTCTAGAACCTGCTTCAGTTGAATCCCAACCTGTTGATGAACCTGAAATCTCTAGCCCTACCTTTTTGAGACCAACTAGGATTCTGAAGAACCATCCCTTAGATGCTGTTGTAGGTAATATGGATAGAGGAACACCGACTAGAGATTCTCTAAGAAATCAGGTTGAACATCAAGATTTTCTTTCACAGTTATAACCTAAAAATATCAATGATGCTATCAATGATGAATTCTAGGTAATAGCTATGCAAGAAGAACTAAATAAATTTGAAAGAAATAAAGTCTAGGAATTAGTAGAAAGACCTAAGGACACTTTAACCATAGGCACAAAGTGGGTGTTTAGAAATAAAGTTGATGAATCTAGAAATATCATTAGAAACAAAGCTAGACTAGTTGCACAAGGTTACAATCAAAAAGAAGGAATTGACTATGAGGAAACCTTTGCACCTCTAGCTTGATTAGAGGAAATTAGGATCTTACTTTCCTTTGCATCACATCTGAATTTCAAGTTATATCAAATGGACGTGAAAAGTTCTTTTATAAATGGTTTCATTGTTGAAGATGTTTTTGTGGAACAACCACCTGGTTTTTCAAATCCTCACTTTCAAAATCATGTTTTTAAACTTTCTAAAGCTTTATATGGTTTAAAACAAGCTCTAAGATCTTGGTATGAAAGACTTACAAATTTTCTTATTTCAAAAGGATTTACAAAAGGAATTGCTGATCCCACTCTTTTTATAAAAATAATTTCAAAAGATGTTTTAATAGTACAAATATATATTGATGATATTATTTTTGGATCCTCTAAAAATTCTTTATGTACTGATTTTTCAAAGGTTATGCAAAATGAGTTTGAAATGAGCTTAATGGGAGAGATTAAGTACTTTCTTGGATTTAAAATATTTCAAACAAAAAATGGTATTATTTTGAATCAGAGTAAATATAATAAGGATTTATTAAAACATTTTGGTTTGGATAGTATTAAGGGAAGTGATACACCTATCAGTACCACCTTTAAATTGGATATTGATGAAACTGGTCAACCAGTAAATCAAAATAATTATAGAGGTATGATTGGGAGTTTACTTTATCTTACTACTAGTCGACCTGATATTATGTTTAGTGTATGTATGTGTGCTAGATTTCAAGCTAACCCTAAAGAGTCACACTTACTTGCTGTTAAAAGGATTTTCAAATGTCTTAAATACACTGCCAATTTGGGACTGTTTTACCCAAAAGAACAATCATTTGATTTAATAAGTTATTCAGATGCTGACTTTCCTGGATGCAAGTTAGATAGAAAGAGAACATCTGGAACATGTCATTTACTTGGAAAGTCCCTAGTATCATGGTGTAGTAAGAAACATAACTCAGTTGCATTATCCACTGCTGAAGCAGAGTATATAGCTGCTAGTAGTTGCTGTGCACAGATTCTATGGATGAAACACACTTTATTAGACTATGGATTTGAGTTTAAACATGTTTCAATTAACTGTTACAACACTAGTGCGATTAACATCTCAAAGAACCCGGTGTCTCACTCTAGAACCAAACACATTGTTGTTAGACACCACTTTCTAAGAGATCATTATCAAAGAGGCGATATAACTCTTGAATTTATAGGCATTAAACTCCAATTAGATGATATTTTCACTAAGCCATTAAATTCAGAAAGATTAAGTTTCATTAGACACGAATTAGGAATGATAACTTACTCTTAAACCGTTAGGATGAACCTCACCGTTAGATGAACCTCACCGTTAGGATGAACCTCACCTTTAGGATGAACCTCACTGTTAGGATGAACCTCACCGTTAGGATGAACCTCACCGTTAGATAAACCTCACCATTAGGATGAACCTCACCATTAGGATGAACCTCACCGTTAGGATGAACCCCACCGTTAGGATGAAACTCACCATTAGGATGAACCTCATCATTAGGATGAACCTCACCGTTAGATGAACCTCACCGTTAGGATGAACCTCACTGTTAGGATGGACCTCACCATTTAAGGACACCTCACCGGTACATCTCTCACGCTGTTTTAAATTTTCGTATTAAGGCTGAGACTTTGAATTTCTTTCTAATATAAGATTTATTTTATATGTTAATCCTAAATGATATTAAACCTGACTCTAGACATCACTCAATCACCACGAACCCGTCTGTTCGAATCCCTCTTACCTAAACCTCTCAAGCTTGCAAAACCTTAAGCCTCAGAATCTGAAATGGCCCGTGTGAAGCAACCCTCAGTGGATGAAGGGAGTGATGCGCTGCAAGCTAAGAAGAAGAAATTATCCAATGCTGGTGCCAGTGGAAGCAGTAGAGATACTGTTCTAAGGAATCCTGTGAATCCACATTTATCAAAGCGAGCAATTGTAGTGGAAAAGGAATTATGTGCGGCATGGCTACTCAAAAGCAAGTCCTTGATTCTGAAGGTTTTACAAGAACAAGGATGGCTCGAATGCTTCATGAACAATAATGGACCGTATTATCCAACACTGGTAAAAGAGTTTTATGAGTTTGTATGTTTTGAGACATCAGAGGAGGAAAATTGGATGATTTCCTTTGTGAATAGTCAAACGTTTTTGTTTTCATCAGTTTAATGGGCTGAGAAACTTAAGGTTACTCATAGTGGTGATTATGGATTTAATTCAAAATCCATACCCACTACTAGTGACTTTTTAGAATATGAGGATTCCTTGTTGGAATTGACAGGAAATGGAACTCCTAGAAAGGTCATTGTTGC
Source organism: Viscum album (assembly GCA_963277665.1). NCBI lineage: Eukaryota > Viridiplantae > Streptophyta > Magnoliopsida > Santalales > Viscaceae > Viscum > Viscum album. The sequence goes on from OY728150.1 coordinate 940,831,778, forward strand.
AGAGATGACAGGGGAGGATATACTACTTTTCAAGTTCATTCAGCATGTGATTAGTCCAAGGAGAGGAGATTTTGCTACCATCAGATTTCAGGATATTTATTTGCTGTATCTGTCAAAGCATGGATTAAAGGTGAATTTATGCAGACTGCCAATGATTCATATTGAGGAGATGACTAGACCGAAGTCTAAGTCCAATTCATTTTTCTTTTCTAAGTTGATTTCTATTATGTTGAAGGCAAAGGAGGTAGCTGGACCTCAAGATGAAACTGTTGTGGTTAAGGATAACTTTTGCCTCACCAAGACTATTTGTAAGTTTATGAAAGTCATCTGGAACCCTTGGAAGAAATCATGGGTTAATGATGATGGAAAAATCTATGACAAGTACACTTCTGTGGATCATCCTTCTAGACCAAAGGATGTGAGGGATCCTGGTCTTGGACCAGATGAGCCAGAACCGGTCTACAGTGATAATGAAGCTGAAGCTGAAGAGAAAGAGACATCAGTTGAGGAAGGAGGAGACCCAGATTTACCTCCTAGTCCTATACCCCAAAACATTTCCTATGGAGAAACTAGCCCTCCAAAAGAACTACCAAGGAGAGAAACTATTCTTAAGGACAATGACACTGAGAATACAGAAGAATAAGAAGAAGCATATCATATTGTTGTCAAAGACACCTCTGAAGAGGATGAGGAAACCGAGTCAGATCAGATTGCTCATGAAGAGAAGGAGGCTTCTGGTGAAGCATATGATGAGGAAAATGAAGAAGTAGAGCTCAGTTTGAGCCCTCTGGTAGATAGTACATTCAAGATAGTGCCTAATCAGGAAGAAGAAGTAGAATCTGTTGATGAGAGAGTCCTTGAGCCATTGGAGAAAATGGATATTGAATATGCTTCATTTGTAGAGGAACTTATAGAATTACCTCGAGCATAACAGTTGGAGGAGATTCGTCAGGTGAATTCTCTAAGTGAGGGGGAGCATCTTGGTTTAGTATCAGTGTTGTATGACATTGAAGGTTGGACATCAGATCCAGGATATACAGTTCTTGGACTTAATTATGAAGATTCTGATGAGGAAGACCAGCCCCAAAGAGAATCAGTTATCCTACCTGCTGTGGATGAAAATTTGACAATCAAGGAGGACCTTGAGTCCTTAAAGGCTGAAATGAAAGAAACACTGAGAGAATCAGTGGCAGATTTGAAGAAAATATTGGTTGATGAAATGAGAAGTGTGGAGTAATCCCTGGAGCTATCTTTGGGATGTGTTGTTGCTAGTCCAGTGAAAGGAATTATGGATGAAGTTAAAGTATGCCATACTCAAATTGAGAGTTGGACAGGAGCTGTAGTGGATCTAATACAATTGATTGCTTCATTGACTGCCATGAATAGCTCTCAAACCCAAGTGCATACTGATATCATATATATCAAAGATGTAGTCAAGCAGTTTGTGAAAGTTTTTGAGGATTTTAATACTTCAGTCAAAGAACATTTGAACAGTCAAGATGAACTTGTTCAGAAGGTGGTTAGTAATCTGACACAATCTTTCAAGGAGACAGTAGCTTTCTCAGTTAAACCCCTTCCCTCATCCAGCTCCACTGTGAACCTTGACCAGATTAGAACTGTTATCCAGGAATAGTTTGCTAAGTCCAGTACCAGTGGCTCCTTGGATACTCATATCCTTGCTACCACTAGGGAAGTTAGTAGTTTTGTTCGTGATCACCTACGGGAAGCTACTGCTTTTCAAGAGGAAATTAAAAATAAGGTGGATGCTTATTTTGAGAAGGTCTATACCAAGCATCAAATGACCAACCATTTCATGATCTTGATGGAAAATATGAAGTTGCCTCCAGTCACTCAAGCTTTCAGAGAACAGGTTAGTAAGCTCAGAGAGCTTACTCCTGCCTTGAAAAAATTCATTGAAAATCGAGATGATTTTGTGTCAATAATGGAAAGAGGAGGCAGTATTATTATGGATTTCAGGAACCTGTTGCTACCATTCTTGCATGTGGTTGCCAGACCTGTGATTGTACCTCATGATCTTCCTGCCTCTGCCTCTGAGAGTACACCTCAGTTGACTCCAGTTCAGGCTATTCGAAGCTTGAATCCTATGATCTCACAGAAGAGCACAGATTTCAAAACCAGTACAGTTTCAGTGGCTGACCCTCCAGTTGTTCTTTCAGCTATTCCCAAGCCATCTACTCAATCTGAACCTACACCCTCTTCTGATCATAAGGGAAAGACTCATGTTCAAGAGGATGATTGAGTGATCTCGAATGTATTTGATAGGATTCACTTGTATTTTTGTAATCCTGACTTTATCATTTTGTACCTTTTTTACCTTAATGGAAATGTACTCTTACATTCTCTACTTTACTGTGTTTATGGTTCCTTGCAATCTGTTCTCTTTTTGTCTCTACATTTCTCTGATTCTACCCTTCTTTTTATTAATCACAAAGGGGGAGAAAATGCAACAAATGAGACCTGGGAGAAAATGAAAAAAATGAGAACTGGGAGTGCAATTGAAAGGGGGAGCAAAATGAGAACTTTGTTTTAAAGTTTTTCTTAGGAAATTTTTCCTATGATATTAGTTTATTTTTCTTAATACTTTGGCATATGTTGTGATTATCAAAAAGGGGGAGATTGTTGAACCCTTTGGGAGAATTAGTTGAACTCATATTTTGATAATCCCAATTATGCTCAATTATGGTTTGATAATCCCTATATTGATTAATGGTTAATTACTTATTTCAGTATTTCTGTACACCATGCACATATTCATATATTATAATATTTACATGATCTTCAGAGAATTTGGTTACTGGAAGGATATATTTTCTAACTTAACCCATTCTGCCAATAGAATGCTTAAACAAGAAAGTGGTCACCATTACAGAACAAGACTACCGATACGTGAAGGTCACCGATACGCGAAGGTCACCGTTACATCAAGTCTACCGATACGTGAAGGTCACCATTACAGAACAAGTCTACCGATATGTGAAGGTCACCGTTACATAAAGTCTACCGATACGTGAAGGTAACCGTTACAGAACAAGCCTACCGATACATGAAGGTCACCGTTACAAAAAGTCACCGATACGGGAAGGTTACCGATACAAGTCACCGTTATGCAAGTCTACCGATACAAAGTTACCGCTACCATTACACGGAAGATCACCGGTACATCAAGCCTACCACTTCCGATGTAATAAAGTTTAACGCTACTAAAGTCTACCGATAGACATGAAGTCTACCGTTAGAAGGGTTACCGATGGAAAGGCTACCGTTACACAAAGGGCTACCGTTACACAAGAAGCTACCGATACTCAGACCTACCAATACACAAGGCTATCGATATCCAAAGCTACCGTTCTAGAGACAGAACCCGACGCTTCTTTAATTTATTTAACTTTATTTAATCTAACCAATGGTTATATCAGGTATATTTTAATGCACTGACATTTATTTAATGTGTGTTGTTGGATGTCCGGGAACCGTACCTCATAGCTGCAAAAAGGAAATCATTTTTGTTGCCGGAGCTCGTGCTTTAAATAAGAGATTCTCCTGCTACTAAAAAGAAGGTTGGAGAAAAATAAGAGTGTGACAAAAATAGGAAGGTTCTAAAACGTGTGCATGCAAAGAGAACACTAGACACACCAGTATACATACATACATTCTTGCATACCTGTGAAGATCCAAGAACGAAAAAGAGAACATCAACACAAGAACTTCATCGACTACATTTTTCTCTATCTATGAACCTGGATGTCAAGCAGACGACACTCTTTTTTTCATAAAAAAACTAGAATAAGACTCAAAACCATTTTTGATCAAATTCGAAGGAGTCCAGAGCTACACTGTAATCACTAAAGCCATTCTAAACTCTCTATCTTACTCAATGATTTATTATTTACATTTTGAGCAGTGTGTGTCATCTGCTGTATTTTACACACACACTGTCTCTTGTACTTTAACTGGAGGATCTATAAATCCTCATCGAGCTCTTTACATCTTTTATTTACCACTGTGGAAAGTGGTAGAGGTCATGTGAGACCTGGACAACTGGATTTTCTGTTGTTTTGTTTCCCACATAGAACTGTGGTAGAGGTCTTTGACCTGGATAGTTGTAAACTGTTGTGAACCCCGATACAGGGTGTGGATCCAATTTATATAAATTGTTGAGAGGACTAAGTCTCGGCTTGAGACTGAACCTCTTGGTCATATCTGCTGTGCTTTATTTAGTTTTATCTAAAACCTTTTATTCCACTGCAAAGTCCTTTAAAACCTAAACTGTTTTTCAAAGTTACTTTGATAATTGAATTAGAAAGTGTTTGCATTATTTGTAAATCAGTAAGTTAGTTTCAAAAGATAATCTGATCCTCTGATTAGATTAACTAGGAATTAATCAATCCCTTGAGAACCTAGCTGAATGTTTTCTTTAGTTCAAATTCACTACAATTCAATTAGTATTTTAAATTGGGGGAATTTGTTAAAAGATTTTAAAACAGAAATTTTAATTGGAACTCAATTCACCCCCCTCTTGAGTATCCACTCCAACCAACAAGTTCAAGTAATTCCATTCTAGGGATTTCCAGTCTAGGGATTTTTCGAGGGAAAATAGGATTTTTAGGGGAATTTAATGCATACCAAGAAAATTTATTATGGAAGATAAAATAAAAGCATAAAAATACCATATCTCAAAGAACTAGATAGTACTACATGGGATGAATTTTATTCAAACATTATCAACATATTATTATGTATTGCATAAGTTCTAGGAGAGTTCAGTGATCATATAGACTCAGACTATTGAGGATGAGGCTCATACTTCCTTTTAGGTGATCCTTCCACTCCCTACTTCCTATGGTCGTGTATAATTTGATTGAAAGTAGGAGGTAAATACAAGAGGGAGATAAAAATTTCACATATATAAAAAATGGTTTCATAGAATGTCTCATAAATATTTGACATTTTTACCATTAAACTCTTTAATCCCCACTCAGTATAGACACATAAATGGAAAGGGAAGGTTCTAGTGACATGAAAACCGTGATTCTAGTTTGTGACTACAATTAAAACCCCCCATGTAGTGATGTATCTACTATGTCAATTATTATCATTGATAAGTGGAATTATATTTTTTGAGGGTGATGATTATGTCTATATTGGAGAGTTGGATATGAAAACTAGTTATATAGGACCTATATTTCTATAGTTGGGTAAAATCATAGCCCATTTTTCCAGATTAATTTTGGATGATAGAGAGAAACATCAGTGAGTATGTCCTACTATCATTGACAAGTTCCTAGATGTATTTCTAGTTATTAAAAAGGGTCAACCAGGATTATTCTTGATTGGAAGTTCTAAGAATTCATTAACCAAGAATGTGGTATGATTTATTTTATTATACGTTCATGACAGATCCTTATAATATCTTAATAGGAGATTGATGAAAAAACCAATCTTAACCATAAATGAGATAGGTAATGAGTATGGATTATATTGTGATGTATCTAGAGTCAAGATTTGAATAGTTCTAGTCCATGATGGTCATGTGGTTGCTTATGGGTCCAAATTTTTAAGGACACATAAGAGAAACTTCCCAAATCATTTCCTAGATTTGGAAATAGTGGTTCTTTACAATAATTGTTATTGGTATTATCTTTAGGGTGATATATTTTTGGAATACACTAAAAAAAGTGTTCAAAATATATTTAATAACAAATTGAAATAAACCATTGATATCGGAGAAGTTTTGAGTACCTATAGTCCTTTAACTTTGACCTAATTTATACCCTCAAGAAGGGGAATATTTTTTCTAATATACTATATTGGAAGGATCAAGATTAGGTAGTACGTGATTCAAGCATCAAGCAGAAGATAGTTTCCCACTTTGAAGAGATGTGACTTTATGTTCAAAAGTATCATGGACAAGCGACACTTATGTCTTTATCTATCACTTAGTCACTCCTCAGTAGTATTATGGGAGTAAACTATAGGATTCAGACTATTTATTCATGAGAGACGTGATAAACCTTTTATAGCTTTATAGTTTATAAAATGTTGGTTATTTTTTATTCATGTATCCTTTATAAAGTGCCTAACTTGGGATTTATGACTTTGTGAAAATTCTTAAGTCGCTCTTTTAAAATGATTCAAGTGTTTTTAAATGTTTCTTAAAAAATTATATGTGTTCAACATACCCTTTTAAGTTTTAAATGTCTTTAAAATGATTTAAACACTTAGCATGGACTTAGTTTGCATGCCAAGTGTTTTCTAACTCACCTGATTTTCTTTTATTGAAGGATGTGAATGTTTTTAAAGCATATGTAATGATGGTTTCATTTTAACAAGGGGTGTATGAAGTTTTAAATGAAAATTTTTAAAATAAACGGGGTTGTCTATCATTTTAAATGATTAAAATTGTTGGGTCATGAAGTTTCCTTGAATGCTTTAAAAAAGAATAATTGGGATTTTTTTAAAGAGTGTTTGGAAATGATTGGTTTATTTTAAAAAGGGTGTGTTATTTTAAAGAGGAATTTTTGTAAATCGTTGGTTTTTTTAATTGGATTTCAACATTGATTTTATAAATAGTTTTCGAAGGACATATGAAATGTAATTTTTCCATAATATTTTAAGTTTAGATTTTTATAGAATTAGGAAAACCATTACATTATATAAGGAAGAAAAGTATATCAATAATAACACCATGGAAAGGGTAAATATATTTAAATAATTAGAAGGATTAGATTTTAGTTAGATTTTCTCTCCTATTTTAAAGCATATAATAATTTAGATGGTTCTCAGCTTGGTTTCCATTAAAGGTTTATTTCTAGAACAAATATATTTCATGATTATATTCCTTCATAGAGATTCAGAGGAAGAGATATACATAGATCATCTAGAATTTTTCATGCTAAATGGAATAGAAGGTTTGGTTCTAGTATCAAATGGAGTTTTTTGGTGCCTAAGTATGCATCAAGATATTGTAACTAGAATTTCAATGCTTTCATGGTAGAATTAATATTCATGTAGTGTAATGTAAATAATTTATACTATATAAAGGTGTTTTATGATGAGAGTTTTGGGTATTTATTTTGTTAAATATTAATATTATTGAATTAAATTGGATGGATATGAAAAAAGAATAGATGGGTTCCAATCACCTGACAAAAGAGTATGAAGATAGAGTGAATGAGTTCATCAAGTTTTCAAAAATCATGCACATAAACCTTCTCAAATTATTTGTCCTTGTTTATGAAATTTTTATTCATGAAAAATTAGTCTAGAGTATTTGGAAGAACACTTGATCTATCATAGAATAGATTGAAGTTATAAATGTTGTAATAAACATAGGAAAAAATAGAATGTAGCTAGTGGATGGTATATCACTTTGTTTTATGGATCATATGATGTGATTGCAAATGTGGATGATAAAGAATATTATATCAAGGATGTCATTGTAGATGTGAATGATGATGAATAATATATTGAATAAATGACAAGGAGAGTTGAAGATGAACTTCGTGATTTCCCAAAATTGTTTGATAAGTTAAAGAGTTGTGCAAATATGTAATTTTATGGTGGTTGTAGTAAATATAAAGCATTGGAAACCGTACTGAAGCTATATAATTTGAAAGCAGGTAAAGTATGGAGTGATTCCAGTTTTATGAAAATAATTTCTCTATTGAATGACATGATCAATGAAGATAATTAGCTCCTGATCCGAACATACGACGCCAAAAAAATGTTACGCTTGATAGGTATGATATTTGAAAGAATACATGCTTTCCTGATTAAATGTATACTATTTTTAAAAGACAGAAAATCACTTAGAGAATTCCCAAAGTATGGTTCTTCTCAGTACAAGAGAGATTAATTCGGTCCTATGAAATTTTTATGGTACTTTACATTCATTCCAAGGTTTAAGTGCCTATATGGAAGTGAGGAGACTATAGGGAAATTAATATGGTACACATATACAAGAAATAATGATGGGAAACTGTATCACTTGAAATACTCTCCTCAATAGAAGATAATTGATCATGGGTATCCTAAATTTGGAAATGAGTTGAGAAACCTTCATCTTGCATTATCTATAGATGGAGTGAATCCTTTTGGTTTTCAAAAAATCACTCATAATACATGGACAAATATGTTGGTAAATTATAACTTTCCACCATGGTTATGTAGGAAATAAAAATACATCATGTTATTTATGGTTATATCAGGACTAGAACAACTAAGTAATGATATTGATTTTTTGTCTCCATTGATCAAGGATTTGAAATTATTACGGGATTCAAGTGTTATGTCGTATGATTCATACAGAAATGAATATTTCACATTGATATCCATGTTGTATGCAATGATAAATAAATTTAAATCTTATGGAAATTTGTTATGATATATCATTAAATGAAATCAAGGGTGTCCCATCTGTGAATAACGTACACAATCAATTATGTTGAAACATTCATCGAAAACTGTGTTTTTAGGACATCACAGATATGTAACCTAGTGGTATAAGTACCGATATTGGATGAAAACATTATATGGAAGTTTATAAGAACCTAAAACACCATATCCACTAATAGGCGATCAACTATTTTAGAAAGTAAAAGATATAGAATCTTATTTTGGTAAACTGTTTTCAAAAAACATTATGAAAACTGGTTTGAAAAAAGAGATTAGTTTTTTTTATTTATCAAATTGGAATTGTCTATATGTTAGAAATTTTATTGCTATTATGGATGTTAAAAAAATGTATGTGATATTGTCATCGACACATTTCTAAATGCACCCAAAAAAAGGATGAAATTAAGGCTAGTTTGGACTTGGTTGGCATGGGAATACAAGAAGAGTTGGCACCAGTGAAGGGTGGAAAACAAAATTTTCTTCTTCCAGCTACTTAAACTCATTCCAAATAGGAGAGATATTAGTTTTGAAACTTCTTGAAGGACGTAAAGGTTCCAGAGGTGTATTCATCGAATATCAATAACATTGTGTCAATGATTGATTTAAATTTAAAGGGTCTGAAATCACATGACTGTCATGTTTTGATGCAAGATCTAATTCCTATAGCTTTATGTTTCATTTTTCCCAAGAATTCCCATCATACATTAACCAAGATCCATTTCTTATTCAAAGCTATATGTAGTAAAGTTATAGACCTGGTGAAATTTTCGACTATGGAAAGAGAAATTTCCATCAAATTAAGTAAATTGAAAATATTCTTCTCGACAACATTCTTTGATATGATGGTTTATTTGATGGTTCACTTAGATATAGAAAGAGATTCGACTATGTGGTCCTATACACTATAGATGAATGTACCCCATTGAATGGTATATGAATATTTTGAAAGGGTATGTCAAAAATTGAAGTCGTCTAGAGGGTTTTATTAAGGAGCGATATATTGTTGATGAATCTATTGGATTCTATACTGAATACCCTTTTGGTGTGGAAATCATTGGTCTACTAAAATCTCATCACACTAGATGCACTACTAGAAATTATGGCTATATCCACGGTTCTAAACCATGGATATGCCCCAAAACTATGGCTATAGGTAATAGCCATGATTTGGGGAGTTGTGGCTCCTATTAGCATGGCTATAGGGCCATAGCTATAGCCATAGTTTGAAGCGTGGCTATATGTCTATAGCCACAGTTCCAAACCATGGATCTACCTATTTTCAACTAAAAATTACAACCACATTTTTAAACTTGTGGCTCTAAACATGTAGCCACAATTTTAAACTATGGAACTAGATATATAGCCACGGTTTAGAACCGTAGATATAGGATTCATTTTCATGGAAAAAAACCCCAACAATTATTAGCATGCATAGCCATACCCAAAATCTGTAAACATATAACAAGGGACGTGTAACAAGGGATGATGGCAAAGATTGATAATAAAAGTGTAAAACTACATAATGAATACCTAAAAAAACATCCATACCAGTGAAATATGCATACTTTCCAACCAAAAAACCAGAAAACCTGTATACCTAAAAACTAGAAAACATGGAAACCTGTAAAAACTCAATCTGAAAACTCACATACCTCTAATACATCCACATACCTTCAAACCAAAAAACTATAAAACATGAAACTTGCATACCTAAAAACCAGAAAACATGGAAACATGTAAACATTCAATCTATAAACTTGCATACCTAAACATTCAATCTGTAAATAAAATGTGTTTCTAATATAAAATATAAACAGGCAAGAAATTAAATTGTTCATACCATTTGGTTTGAAGATGACATTGTTGTAGTATACTTATTCTACAATCAGTTCATGTTCACTTATAAATAGGATAATTTCTAAATTGAACATGTACATGTTCACTTGTCTAATTTAAACTATTAATTTGATATAGATAGAACATGATCACTTATCTTAGTAGGTTAGTATACTGATTTTGTAGTTTAATATACTAATTCTATAACCACTTCATGTTCACTTATAAATAGTACTGTTTCTGAATTGAAGATGTACTATTTTCAAAGTCAACATTTACTAACCTGCTAAGGTAATGACCTAATTATAAGTGAACATGTGCTCTTTATATCAATGAGTGGGGACATAGAGGAGAATAAGTCACAAATAAATATGAGTAAATAAATTTGAGAGAAGTGAACATGTAATATTTCATTTGGGCAGTATAGTATAAATAGAATGTTGTGGTGTGTAAATAATTTTCACACATAGTAATATCTTCACCCTACATGCTAGAGGAAACTTACCATTACCTATAAAAATATATGTAATAACATATACTTCTCATGAAATTAAACTACTTGGTGCAAGTTCTTATTACGTGAACTTAAACTTCAAGATATGACCTATCTGTAATATTTTAAACTATAGGATTTGTTCTCAGCACTTCAATGATCTATCAAGTGATACATTTTATCTTATAGTGGATTCTTAAAACTCACACCAAGAACTAATCATTTTATATTAGATGTTCTTATTGGATATTTTGATTAGCACAAGCGATATGCCTTACATGGGGGGATTTATCCTTTCAATAAGACATTAAACTTCACTATCAAAGTACTAGATGTATAGATATAAATTGCATAACACATGAGTCATTGTATCATTATGTTAAAAACTATGATATATTATCCACCAAACTTTAACTATGAAACTAATTAGTCTGTTCTATTAGTGAGAACCACTCATTTTACATGAGAGTCAGATCTATGTAAGAATTCTTAGTGCATGTTCCATTCCTCCATTTACTATCCATAACTTGATAAAATGATCTCATGTAGCTAAGAACTATATGTATTTTGATTCCTATTACTTGGGATGTGTAGTGCTTCCTGGACCTCCTATCCTATGCTCAACCTAAAATTCTACCAATATCCAACTGCTTCCTAGTGTATAGTTTTCCAATTTATGTTGGGTTTTCTACGATCATACTCTACTGTAGGACGGTTTATTATTTGATCCAATAAAAATATGTGGCTTGGTTCAAATTATCATTGAATAATTAGTGGCATCTGGATCTTCGGGCTTGGGCCCAACCATAAATTCCAACCAAATCCCCCACTTTGTCTCAGGGATCATACCTCTTCATTCACGCCTACTGCTCCTTTATAGGTCCACCCCTAGATAAAGTTGTTTAAGTTTATACACGAGTCATGTCTATACATAACTCCCCATTACCCCTTGCAATAGAACCAGGAACACCCCTCCCCCTTGCAACAGAACCCAACACAACCCTACCCCCACCGCACACCATATTCACCCCATACACCCTCCCCCTACCCCTTGCAATAGAACCCAGTACACACCCCTGCCCCTTCCCCCATCACACCCCCTTTCCACCACCTTGCACCCCTACCCACCCCATTAACCCCTGCCCACCCCATTCACCCCCTGCACACCCCTTCCCCTTACAACAGAACCCAACACCCCCCAACACACACGCACCACATGCACCCCCTGCACCCCTACCCCTTACAATAGAACCCATCACACCCCATCCCCATGCCCCCATCACACCCCCTTCCCCCACACTTCACCCCCCCATGCACCTCCTACACACCCCCATGCCTGCAACCTCCCCTAACCCTTGCAACATAACCCAACGCACCACCGAACCACCCTGTCCCCTACCCCCTTCCCTTCACTCCCCCATGTACACCCCCTACACACTCTCATGCACACCACATTCACCCCCTGCACACCCCATGCACCCCTGTACACCCCCTGCACACCTCATGCACCCCTGCACACCCCCCTGTACCCCTTGTACCCTCCCCCTTACCCTTGAAACATAACCCAACACACCCCCTCCCCTTTCCCCAAACACACCACATGCACCCCATGCACACCCCCCTACACTGAAGTCTTTTGACATCATAACACTGGGCTAATAGGGGAGAACCCATCCTTAACTGTTAGGCCTAAATTATTAGATGGTATTGGGAATGTAATAAATGTTGTATTCATAGTAGGATTAGAGAATATGAATCTAGATATAATTTTTTATCCAATGATAACATAAATCAAGCTATGTGTTGTCCTTAGATTAGTGTCCTTTCTACACATTAGGCTACACATGAAAAAATATAGTGGGTTTTTCCTAGTTTAAGACTATAGGAGAGGAAATTACGTAAACTAGTAATCCAATACACTTTGAACTCATAAATATATATTTCCTTAACAAAGCTAGTGGTTATTAGAAAACCAATTTTTTTAAAAATCAAGTAATTATGGAAACAAGTTTCTAAAATAATAAAGCAATTATAGAATTCAAATTAAAGGTTTAGGTAGAGCGAACCTACCTCAACCTCAAGGTGCGCTGCTTTTGATGACGACAACTCAAATCTTCCTTTTTCTACTTGAATGAATATGCAAATTCACATATATATAAGGACACCTAGCCCCTATGTACATATTTTCATGGCTAAATATTCATAAGGGGGTCCTTAGATATATGTTTATACTTGCATATACCCCTTTACACTTGCACAAGTATGAATTTTTCATATCTATATATAAACACACCTAGACCCAATATATATATTCATACTACCATGAGTGAATATATATAAAGGGGGAACTTATATATGTATATGTATACCTATACATACACATGTAATCCTTCATCAATGGAAACTCGAATCCACCGCAACGAGATCCAAAACACACTACAACAATATAAGGAACCCTAAAATCACAAAATCCCTAATTAAAATTGGGCCAAAGAATAAAAATGGAATAAAACTTACCCAAATCCGATGTTTAACTCACTATCTTCGATGGTGGTGGATCAAACCGCCTCATCATAAGAAACCAACTGTAACGAAATAGTGGGAAAAGAAATGAGATATAATGACTTCTTATATATATATGATTAGTGTGTCAATTTTACATGATAAATGATATATGAATCCATAACCAACAATGAAAAAATAATATTCATATTGAGATGTACATCCCAATACTATATAACATGATCATTAATAAAGGCTTTTTGTTCAAATTCCCTCATGATCCGAGTTGAAAAATCCTTCTTTAATTTACAATGTAATGAAAATCAATTTTTTCAAATTCCCTTATACAATGGGACTTTCAAAGTCATACGATTAGTATAAAATTCATATGTATTGGAACACCAAGTCAAACATTGGGACTTACAAAGTGATAAAAAATCTAAATTTTTTCCACTCAATGTAGATTTAATGCATTTTTTATTTTTGTGATTTTCTTCTTAATATTATATGCTTCTTCAGATAACTCTAGAACTTCTTAAAATCCACTATAAGCCTGCTCAAGGATTTCAAATCACCTCATGATTTCTACAAATAATTATATGAATTATTAAAATAAATCTAAAATCCTTCAAAAAAGTTTACATGGACCTTATCAGTATGTAACTAATCAAGTATATTATTTTAATGAGCTCCACTAACCCTAAATTTCTATATTTCACTTCAACTATTTAAAAATTCATTTAAGATATATTAAAAACATATTTTAGTAACCAATATACTAAGTAATCTATGGATGAATTATTTAACTCTAGGATATCATCCTCTAGCCATTGAACTTATTAAAACCTTTATAATAACAACTTTGAAAGCTATCCAGTGTGTACACAAGTCAACAGCTAGCTTCCATTACCATATCTTCCATTAAAATTATTATAGACAATAATTTTCACACTTTAATAATTTTCATGAAACTTGAGGACCATATCTACATTTTCCTAGTATTGTTTACTTTTCCATGTATTCATCATGGAAGTAAATTATTCATATTTTGTGGGTGGATACTCATTCCATCACCAAATACTTTACCCATTCATACCTATATAAATCTCCATGAAAAAATCAAATTGACTAAAAAAACTTCAACCCAATGGAATTTTAATATCCCACTTTATAATTATTTACAATTAAAATTTTCATGTTTTACTCCAGTAGATGTAAAACCTAATTTTCAATAAATTTTATGAGCTATCCCTCAACTCAACAACCACATCAAAAAAAATCATATATAAGCTTGTTTTCTCCCCTAACACACCCCCACCCCGGACCAGCCCCCCACCCACCCCCCGACACCAGCCCCCAACCTCCCCAACCCAACCCTGCACCCCCCCCCCCACCTGCATCACCCCCACCCCACCCTGCACCATCCCCCCGAACACCATCCCCCCAACCCCCCTGCATCGACCCCCACCCACATCATCCCCACCCTAACCTGCACCCCCCCCCCACACTGCACCATCCCCCCATCCCCCACTCCAACCCCCCCCCACCAGCCCCCCAACACCAGCCCCCCACCCAAACCCCATACAGTAGCACCCTCCCCGAACCTGCACCAGACCCCAACCCCCTACCCCTACCCTGCACCATCCCCACAATTAGTTGAGAAGAAGGTTTAAAAACATAAAGCTTTAATTCTGACAATTATAGACAGTATGTACTCCAAATAATGTAATAAAATTTTGTAGGTTGTTGCCAGTATTGTTATAGGTTTGGGAATAAATCATTATATTGTTGGTAAAATCTATCAATTCCTAAAAATTTTAAAGTGACCAAGTCAAGGAGGATAAAATCAAGATCATTTCAGAATTTAGAAACTAAACTGAAATTATATATCTACCTGTAACATATTTAAACATATTTAAGATCGCTATTGTATTTAAATTGAGTGTGGTAACTCAAATGGGTAATGATCATCTAATAATGCGTTAAAAAAATGGATAATGAAGACCACTAATGATGAAAATGGAAGAAAGTATTCCTTTTGTAAAAATTTTAAAAAATGAAGTTGGAAACACTATTCCCAAGAAGTTTTCAAAGAAGGTTGATCATACTTGGGTAATAAACCTAATAATTCTAAGATAAGTGCCAAATATAAAAGGATCCATTTATATTCTCATGAAATAAGGATAAAAACTTATATTCATGCAAAAAATCCTTTCTTGTATGTGAAAATAGAGGCAAGAAATAGCATAATGGAATATTTGTCCAAAGAGAATACAAATGAACTAGTTTGGTGAAAATAAATCATAAGAATCCATATAGAAATTCCAATGTGTACCTAAAGAGTTCATGGTAGTATGACCCATCTATTTAACAAAAATAGTTATAAAGGAAGAAATTATAAAAGATGTTTCAAAAGGAAATTATGAAATTCATTATGAAGAAGTCAAATTTCTTGAGAGGTGTTCAATAAATAAAAACCCCCAATGGTTGTCTAAAACTTTTCGGAACAAGTAATATGGATGGAAATAGTACCAAAAATTTCTTAATCAGGTTACTAGTATAATAAAAATACTTATAGAAGATAAATATTACATTATGTGATGCAAGTTCCATGTAGGTTTATGAAAAGAAGAACATCTCACATAAATAAGTTGAAACAATGAAGAACACCATGCTCCAAAAAGATAAAAAACAAATCTAGAATAAAAATGTGAAAGCATTAAGAAAGGGGAAACTTGGGAGAGAAAATATTTCCAACCTTTTTGTTTACACTAAGGAAAAAATAGTAATACCTTATTCTATTTCATATTGTATTTATGTTCTAACCATGAATGGAATTGAAGGTGAAGCTAGATCTCAGAGAGAGAACTCAAGAAATTGTATAAGCTATAAAATCTAGAATGTTACTTCAAGTAATAAATTTTAGTGAATTATCAATATAGTTTATCCTAAAGTATATATATATATATATAAGAGATCTACATTGATGAAGATAATTTATATTTTCTCCTTGTGGGGGAGAAAGGTGGATAAAACCTTGAGAAGATACCATAACCTATTAAAATCATGTAAATCAGAATTCTAAAAGGTGATCTAAAAAGATTCATTGAAATGGTATGGATGCATATTCTCTCATTATTGAGTGAGAAAATAAAATCCTAACATTATGTGGGAGATGTTTATTTTAATCATTTATGTGAATGAGGGAGTTTAAAGAAGCCTTAAGACCGAGGTTACCTAATTTGGGGCTCTTTATCTTGAGAATCCATGATCATTCAGGGAATGGACCCCTCATTCACATAATGAGCTGCTACAGTAGCAACACTGTATCTATTTCAAAGATCCAAAATTAACAAAATATATAAATGATCAACCAAATGATAAAAATCACAAACAAAAGGATTTTCTGTACCTGAAAAAAATCTAATATGTTCCATAACACAAGTGAATAGACCATTATATTGCATTCCACATTCATTAAACTAGAATCAAACTAGATCATCATCTTATATTTCTTCCATATTTGGATTAGATCACAAATAATATCCAAGATGTCACTATATCACAAAAATAATCTTCTTCCTCAATCAATGTATTCAACGAATCATAAAGAAACACTTCAAACTTGGTCTATATTTTTATTATCACTTACCAATTCTTTAAAACTTATTCACCGGCTTCTCAAACTCAAAGGAAATATTCCTCTTATCTTTCTTCTTCTCTTTATCTTCTTCATTGAAACTATGTATATTGTAACTCCTCATCACTGTCTTAACACACTCTTATTATTAATTTATATAATATTTAGTGGATCATGATTCTTATTATTCAAAATCCTCAACTCACTCAACTAACTATTCCACAACACTATTGGATCCTCTCACTGCTTGCTTAGCACACCCAACACATAACACCATTTTTTGTTTATTTTTTATACTATCAAGATCTTTGTTACCTTAAGTAGAAAAATATATTTTTAAACCCATTCCCACTATAATATAATTCAAAACAAATCAGGTATAACTTGGCACACCAACAAACTATATCTTTTCATGAAACTATTTTAACCCATTTGATTGGTTGTTTGATTTCTTTAATGGTTATCTCTAATAGGTTTCCAAAAATACCTTTTTATTTTTATCTTTATTCTCTTCTTAGACAATTATGTTTCCTTATGAGATTAATTATTTATTCATGTCAAAATAATCTCTATACAACAACTTTTTATTAATATTCTTAGATATTTTAAAACATAGTATCAGAAAGCTTTTAGGATCTCCTCATTTTGGATTTGATGAAATTTTAATTCCAAAACAATAATTATTTTTATTCAAAGCCTTAATCACTACCATATAATATCTTCATACTTCTTCTCAATAATGAATCTCTTGTTATTTTTTAAGGTATTGATCATTGGAGTTTAGTATATACATCATTTGAATTATTCAATTACAGATTTAAGAGACTCATAATATCTCTCATTTCAAGCTTGATTAAATTAATAGACTTCTATCACAACATGTTATCTTTGGCTTAGTAATTAATATCAATTACTCACAAAAATAGATCCAATCTCAATAATTTATACTTAATAACTCAAGCATCGACCCAACTTCATCTACATTATTATGGGAAAACTCATTAGGTTCTTTCATTTATTAAGAAGTTCATCCCCGTGATCTTCTCATCCCCCTTTCATTTTATTTTACTCAAAAAAATATTGGACCAAGGCTTAACTAATCATTATAATGTTTCAAACATGATATAACAACTCAAGCATCATCATAATGAGGATATGAAGCTCCTAATAATATTTAGAAAACCTAGGACAAATGTAATCTATTATTTAACCCATCATATATAGAAGAAATAAAAATCTAAAGTTAGAGTATTTCCTTACCTTAAGATCATGAATTAACACCCCATCATACCATTCAGTGTAAGAACAATGAAAAGAAAAACATAATTCAAAACCTTGAAAATTGAGAAATTTAGGGACTCACTCTCAGTTCATATTAAGAGTAGTAAGATAAATAGAACAATGGATTCCCAACCTTAGATCTATTATGTTATGGTATTTTCTAAAACTTTATGATGAATTTAAGTAAGAATCAAAGGTATGATCAATGGGATATGGAGAGCGATGAAGGATTCCTCTCAAGGGTGTTACAAAATGATAATCATAATAAAAACCAAATAAAGTGTGTTTTAAGGGTTAATTATCTAATGTAAAATTAATATTTTAACCCCTATTTTAAAAAACTCATTTGAGTCTTACTAGGTACCTAGTATAATAAACTTTGTATGTAGTGGTTACACCAGTAGTTACTGATGGTTGTACCTGACACTGATAAATACATGGTACCAGACTACTAGTTATTTATTTCTACACCTACACCAAACACCTTACCTTTTTATCAAAAAATTCCTTTTACCCTGATTAGATCCTTCTTAAACCCCCTAAACTTCCATGTTTATCCATTTTAATAATATCACACTTAAAATTAATGGAATCAATAACTCATAATGATGAGATTCCTTATAAAGTTCCCATCATTGGGTTTCCCCTCACCAAGAATCATTAATGAGATTCTTGAGAGAGAAAACCTGTACATTGAGAAAGAATTAAAAATACTCGTTTATAAGATTCATTATGAAGCTATACAGAAATCCCTATTCTTTAACTATCAATATGTTCATCCCTTATAAGACCTTATCACATTAGTTAATGATACCAATTGATCATTCCATATAGGAACTACTAGATTCCAACTCAAAATTATTAAACTGAATAACATGATTAGGATCAAGTATACACCTCCTCAGTTTCAAAATATGAAACATATTTATCATAGAATTTAACTAAGGATAAAAATCCAATATTTAAGATGTTTTTAAAATATGATCTAAGATCTCAAAGGGTTTAAAGAACCTAATAGTTAACATAACTTTATTTCCCATCCATCAATGTCCCAATGAAGGAGATATCTATATAAACACATCATGATGTGGATACTACTATGTGTGAGGTTAGGTCAGTGGGATAGAATAGAAATTTGTGATGAACTGAAATTGGTCGAAATTGTGTTAGGGTCTCATGAGGCTGGATTAGTC
Organism: Viscum album; assembly: GCA_963277665.1. Classification (NCBI taxonomy): domain Eukaryota; kingdom Viridiplantae; phylum Streptophyta; class Magnoliopsida; order Santalales; family Viscaceae; genus Viscum; species Viscum album. Next base: position 940,851,138 of record OY728150.1, read on the forward strand.
GGTGTGCTAATGAAGGAGGTGGGGAGGCCACCTAGGAGCATCATCGTTGGGGAGGTAGAGTGGTTGTGTTGGATGGAAGCGTTGAGAGAGGAGGGTCGTGGATAAGAGAGCTCACAGAGGGGTGGCCGCATTGTTGGAAGGGGGCCACCGAGTGGAGAGCTTGTGAGGGTGGAGGAGGGCCACATAGAGGAGAGGTCATGAGTATAATGGGAGGAGAGCCACCGAGAGGAGAGGTTACAGGGTTAGAGGATGATCGTAGTGAGTAGGGGTTGTGAGGGTAATGGGGAGGTGGTCAGGGAGAAGAATAAAGTCCCATTACAGAATGAAGATAGTGCCACAAAACAATGACTTCAAATAACCATATAGCCATTATTATAATTCAAGTGTGGATATAAATTAAGTTATATCCATGGGTCTATAAAACTATGGCTATAGATCTGTGGATATATATCATTTTTCTAGTAGATATTCCTTGCAAGTGAAGAAATTTCTAGAAGAGATTTCGTCACAATCAATATTATAGATTGGGAGCAGGCCCACCTTTACATTTTGAATAACAATTTTAAAGTTTCCCCATATGTTTAAACCCAAAAATAAATTATTATTCATTTTAATCCATCAAGTGATGAAATATTTATATCAAATACACATAATAAATATTTTATAGGATGGTTTTAGGACTATATTTTAAAGGAGTTAGATGAAATTACGAATTCAATTTCAGAACTACTTTGATGGCTAGCCAGAGGACCAAATGTGTATCTATTATCTTTTAATGGTTATGTAATTAATGGTTATATGTTCTATACAAATTATCATGATGAAGACAGTTCCATGAAAAATAGTGGAGTTACACTCATGGCTAAAGCAATGCATGTTTATGGTATTAAGGGAAAAAATCAAATTTATGCGAATATTTTAAACTTTGGCATCATCAAACAAATATGGGAGTTTGATTATACAATATTCTAAGTGAAATTTTTTCAGTGAAAGTGGTTTTATGACAGAAGTGATGTTAAAATAGATAAATTGGGAATTGTAAAAGTTGATTTCAGTAAGGAAGGATACATAGAAGAACCATTTATAAGGGCATTATAGACAGTACACGTATTTTATGTTCTAGATCCTACAAACCGAAAGTGGTCAATTGTTCTGTTATCAACCAAAAAAACTAAAGGTTCAGATGAAAATTCAATTGAGGATAACCCTTTCATTGGGATGTCACAATAATTTTGTAGTGTTCCCAATATAGACAAAATTTTTTATGTAAGAGGAGACTACAATGAAGGGATTTGGATCATCGATAGAGGGTTCAAATCCCTTTAGCCTTAAAAAAACCGAGTTCAATAATCAGGTAATATTTTTTTTGTAATATAAATCATGTTACCTCATGTTATTATATGTTTTTTGTTGAATTTATGTACTCTAAATTAAATGTTAAACAACTTATATATATAATAACTTCCCCATGTGCTAGTGCTCCAAATCCAGAGAAACAACAGGTATATCAACCTGTTACTGCTCACAGTGTAGAGGAATGACCTTCTGCATGTGATGGTGCTCCCATTCCTAAGGAACAATAGGTTTCTCAACCTACTACTACTCCCAGTACAGAGGTACAATGACTATCTACACATGCCGATACTATCGTTCCAAAAGAACATATTGAAGATGTTGATTCTAGGGAAATGGTAGGTGATGAAGGACCGATGATGCAGAAAAAACAAGAGCACTGTAGTTTGATGGTGTTAGCCAAAATCTTAAAGGTGAAATTTAAAGAAATCAAATTAGAGGTTGGTTGGAATTCATGGGGCCAACATGTGAACTCCAACAAGGCCATGTTCAGTAGTTATATTGGAATCATCACACAAAAATGTGTTCCGATTGATGTCGATTCGTGGAACCATGTTGTGACCGGGCTTAAGACACTGATGTGGGAAGATATTTCGGTAACATTATGATATAATTTCTTTATTTTACTAAGAAATAAAATAATGAAACATTGACTTACTCTTCATCATCCATTGCAGAGTACATTTATATTATATGAATCCCATAAGAAATATGTATTAATTCTTACTAGAAGTATTCACAGAGGATTTCCAAAAATCCTAAAAAGACATCATCTTAAAGATGTTGAATGGAAAATAAACTCACACCCACCGCTTATCTATGCACACCTGATAACCTAAGAAGTGTGATATGCATTTACTAGAAGTCATGTAGATGTGTTTTTTAGGTACATTGTGGCCATTAATATGTTTTTTGATGATACATGTGTTCATTACTTTGATTTATAATTTTTTATTTATATAACAATAATTGAGTGCTGGAAATAATGAATGAGAAGAAAAACTAGCATACCCCTACCATAAAGCAAGGATGGGGTATGCTTCACTTTAAAAAAATTGATACATATTTTAAATCTACCATAATAATTTTATGTGACATGAAACAACAACATAATTATCTTTCTCTATTTATATTCATATTGATGACTCCAAATCCAAATTTACTTCCATACCATACCATGTGTTATGGAAGGAGTAATGTGTAAATAAATATGGGCTACTAATAGATGAAAACACACAAAAAATGCTGGAAACATGTTTAAGTATTACGTAATAATTTTTTTTCTTTAAATCACTATTACATAACAATGATCACTTATTTTCCAATAATTTCTACCCAATATAGTCATAGGAATCAGCAACACTTGTACCAGATGAACACATACTGTTGGTAGCCTTGAATTGTCCAGAACAGAATGACCACGTCAGAGGTGTGGGTTTTGGGGCGACACCTTGAATATATTTTGAGAAAAAAAGTGGAGGATCAAAGTGGATTAATAAAACAGATGTGAGAAAGAATATATACCCTTGAAGAAAAATTCCCATGGTATGGAGATATGATGAAAAATTTTATAGGAGAGGCAAAGAGAAGAAGAAACTCAAGAACAGTCATCACATGGAGATCCCACCCCACCCCCTACCATCTATGAGGCTATCCATTCCCCTAAAAGAGATGTCTTAGTCAAGGTAATAAATGTTCTAATAAATGTTTCTATGAAATGTGAATAATATATATATTGATACCTTTCCTGTACTAATATTATACAGGGTGATAATGACTGTGATTTATATCTATAAACACCCAACCATCGCCTTGTAGTGAGGTATGCGATGTTCAATATTCAAAATAAAAAGATACACAATAGACCACATCCAAAAGGTCATGTGTGAGTGTCGATCAATGTAGCCCATAAACTGAGCGTATAACTACCTATTACAATTGAGGAATAATTTATTCATGTTGTTGAAATATATATTGGAATATTCATCGCATGACCATAACATCTAGTAAAAAAACATGTCGACAAAGAGGTATTCATTTCCAATTTATTTCTTAAGCTAAACCTTTAACAATTAATGAAAAAAGGTATGAAATGATGAATGTTATTATAGATGAACAAAGGTAAGGGGATGAAAAAAAAAGGCTAAATTAAAACTATCAAAAGGATCGACCAAAAAATAAAAATGATCTACTAAAAGAGGTATTCATTTCTAATTTACTATCATTCAAGGTTCATGTGGATAAAAATTTAAAATAAGGTCGCAATCACATGGTTGATTTTGAAGAAAATATATACGGAGAGAAATATCAAGGATTCATTGGTGTTGAGAGTGTAATTGAAATCCTCAACAATGATTGGATAGGCAGCTCAGTTGTAAATGTATACATGAGGTATGTTTTTATGATTTTATTTTCCAAAAGCTTATATAATATATTAATTATTACTAAATACATTTCATGTTTTTGTAATTCGTATATATGAAAAATAATTGAAGGGATTTTCCCATGATTTTTTTGGACTTGTTAGTCCTCAAATCACCTCTACCGAACAACCAAAAATAGATACAAAAAAATAATGAAATAGTGTCAGGTCTGATCAAATAATTTAAAATAGAATTTTTGGATGATAGACTCTATTTAATACCAATGATGTAGGGGTAAAACTCTATAATTTAATCATATCAAATAAATTTTCATTTTTTTATTACTTATTCCTTTTTTGTATTTTTAGGAAGCATTGGATTCTCCTTGTAGTAAATTTGGATACTCTGATGATTTATTTCCTAGATTCAATGCATGGATATCCAACAAACCAATCACACATGATGGTGTTTGTAAATTTTTAATACACTAAATCCAATGATTTAGAACTAAAAATCAAGTTATATAATTTATATTATATTTTAATGAGGATTCTATTATGATAGGGCAGTGCATAAATATCGTGAAAAATATGAAATGAGGCTAGGGGATAAGGACAAGAAAGAAGAAAAGTTATATGACTGGATAAGTATTAGGATATATATAATAATATTTCACTATCCAAACAAATATAAAAAAAATTAATTATTCTCCTCAATGTTTATGTAGTGTGCAAAATAAACCAATGGAAAAGATTGTGGTTATTATGTTTGTAAATTTATGAGAGAGATCATATTCCCTGAAAAAACTAGTATCTCTAAAGAGGAATTTTTTAATATAATTACTATTTAATTTAAAATATTAAGTAATCCTTTGTGTATTTAAATTTTTCTAGTACTACTATGACTATCGAAAAGACTCATATTCACCAGACAATATAGAAGTTCTCAGTAACTAATGGGAATTATACCTAAGGGAAGAATGCACACAAATAACATGATGATGTGACTTCCATTAAAGTAGTGGATTGTTTCATATTTATGTTTAATTTACTTCTTTTTAGTATTACTCACATAATAATTTTTTTTCTTATATAGGTGGATTACTTTGTTCAAGTCATGGTGGTTTGTTCGAAACTAATCATGCTCGTGAGAGATTGGACTTCATGGCTGCAACTCAGAATTCAATGAGAAGGTAATTTTTTTTAAATATACTATGTGTTTTCTCATAATATTATATTTTCTCTACTGAATTAACATAATATAAATTAAATGTTTGACTAATCATGTAGGTAATGTCTTATAAATGCTTATTCTTCCTTAAAACCTTATCACCCCTACATTGTTGGAATTTATCACCTTCTTTCAAAGGTAGTGAGGGGATTTTAAAGGAAAGTGATAAATGTCAACAATGTAGTGTTTCCATTTTGAAAAAGAAATAAAATGGAAAGCATGGAAATCTAATATGTGGCTAATATTAATCAAAGTGCATCTTTTTATGTAATTAATTAATTTTTCATCATTTTATCTACTATTTTTAAGTTAATTTCCATATCATTTTTATCTAATAATTTTTTAGTTCAAAACACATCACTCACTGAAAGCTAAGAAATGTGCTCCGATTGTATTCATAATTTAGGATATAGATTCATAAGCCATTTTTGATGTGTATGAAACAATCTCACATTAAACCGATGCATGATGCAATCTCTATGACTCAAAATGTGTGTTTCCAGTTCAAAATGACATTTTAGTAAAAAAAACACAAATAATATACTGAAAAATGAGAAAACACATTCTTATTGTTTTTATACTTTATATTAATGATCTATAAGTAATTTGTGACATGTAAGAATAAAATTCACCTCAATATGATTCATGGTGTGATCGGTATAACTCAAAGTGCTTCTTTTTATTTAAAATTAACATTAATTTAAGTAAAAACAACAAGTAACATACTAAAATCAAGAAAAATCAAGAAAATTGTTTTAATATTTTAGGAAAACAATTCATGCATCATTTTTGATGTGTAGGAGTCAGCTTCACCTCAATATGATGTATGGTGTGGCCGGTACGACTCCAATTGTGTCTCTTTATTCAAAATTGACATTAATTTAAGCAAAAAAGAACAAGTTAAATACTGAGAACTGAGAAAATGCATTCAGATTGTTTTGATACTTTGGGAAAATGATCCATGAGTCATTTTTGATATGTAGGAATCAACCACACCTCGATAAGATGCACGGTGTGGCCAGTATGAAGCATTCTCATATCAAAACGATGCACTATGCGATGAGTATGACTCAAAATGTGTGTTTCTAGTTTGAAATGACATTTTAGTAAAAAAACAATACTGGCATACTAAAAACCAAGAAAACATATTTATATTGTTTTTATATTTTACGAAAATTATCTATTAGTCATTTTTTATGTGTAGGAATTATCCTTACCTCAATACGATGCACGGTGTGGTTGGTATGACTCAAATTGTCTCTATTTATTTAAAATTGAAATTAATTTAAGTAAAAACAACAAGTGACATCCTAAAAACTGAGAAAGCGCATTTAAATTATTTTTATACTTTAGAAAAATGATACATGAGTAATTTGAGACATTTAGGAGTCAATATAATTTAAATCTGACACACGGTGTGATTGATATGACTCAAAGTGTCTCTTTTTATTTAAAATTGACATTAATTTAAGTAAAAACAACAAGTGACATACTGAAAACCAAGAAAACACATTAAAATTCTTTTGATATTTTATTAAACTGATTTATTAGTCATTTTTGATCTATAGGAATCAGCCACACCTCAATACGATGCACGGTGTGGCCAATATGACTCAAAGTGTCTCTTTTTACTTAAAATTGACATTAATTTAAGTAAAAACAACAAGTGACATACTAAAAACTGAGAAAATACATTCAGATTTTTTTAATAATTTAGGACAAGGATCCATGAGTCATTTTTTATGTGAAGGAGTCAAACTAATATTAATACGATGCACATTGTGAACAGTATGACTCAAAGTGTCTGTTATCAGTTTAAAATCGACATTTTAGTTTAATACGTGTTACTCACTGAAAATCAAGAAAATGTGTTTTGTTTATCTTGATAATTTAGGATAGGGATCTATAAGTCATTTTTGACATGTATGAAGTGGTTTCACATAAAACTGATGTGTGATGTGATGGGTATGACTCAAAATGCATTTTTCTAGTTTGAAATGACATTTTAGTAAAAAAAACATAATTGACATACTAAAAACTGAGAAAATATTTTCAGATTATTTTGATATTTTAGGAAAACAATATATTAGTCATTTGTGAAATTTAAAATCATCTGTACCTCAAAACGATGTATGGTGTGGTCAGTATAACTCAAAGTGTCTCTTTTTATTTAAAATTTACATTGATTTAAGTAAAAACAACAAGTGATATACTAAAAATAGAGAAAATGCTTTCATATTGTTTTAATACTTTAGTAAAATGATAAATGAGTCATTTTTTATGTTTAAGAGTGAAATTAACCTAAATCTGATGCACAGTGTGACCGGTATGACTCAAAGTGTCTATTTTGATTTAAAATTTTCATTAATTTAAGTAAAAACAAAAAGTGACATACTGAAAACCGAGAAAATGCATTTGTATTGTTTTGATATTTTATAAAAATGATCTATTAGTCATTTTTTATGTGTATAAATTAGAATTACTTCAATATGATGCACAGTGTGGCCGGTATGACTCAAAGTGTCTCTTTTTATTTAAAATTGACATTAATTTAATTAAAAACAACAAGTGACATACTGGAAACTGAGAAAATGCATTCAGATTGTTTTGATACTTTAGAAAAATGGTACAAGAGTCATTTGTGATGTGTATAAGTCAATATAACCTCAATATGACACACGACGTGACTCTATGACTCTAAGTGTCTCTTTTTATTTAAAATTGACATTAATTTAAGTAAAAACAACAAGTGACATACTGGAAACCATGAAAAAAATTAGGATTGTTTTGATACTTTAGGAAAACTATCCATGATTAATTTGTGATTTTTAGGAGTCAATTGAACCTCAATCCGACACACGATGTAATCAGTATAACTAAATGTTTCTATTATGAGTTTAAAATTGACATTTTATTTTAAAATGCGCCACTCACTGAAAACCAAGAAAACAAACTCTGATTATCTTGATAATTTAGGGAAATGATTCATAATTCATTTGTGACATACTTTGAGTAGTCTCACATCAAACCAACACACAATGATACCGGTATGAATCAAAATATGTGTTTCCAGTTTGAAATGACATTTTAGTAAAAAAACACAGCTGATATACTGAAAACTGAGCAAACACATTCGGATTGTTTTGATACTTTAGAAAAATAATCCATCAATAATTTGTGATATGTAGGAAGCAGTCGCACCTCAATCCAGAGTACGAAGTGACCGGTATGAATCCAAATGTGTCATTATTTAAAACTGACATTAATTTTAGTAAAAGAACTACTGACATACTCAAAATCAAGAAAACACATTCAAATATTTTTGATATTTTAGGACAACGATCCATAACTGATTTTTGATGTGTAAGAATCAACCCACCTTAATAGGATGCATGATGTGACCAAAATAACTCTAAATGTGTCATTTTTATTTAATATTGATATTTTATTAATGTATTCTTTCATATTAATGTTTAATTAATTTTTTTATAGTATTACTAACATATTATTTGTTTTCTTATATAAGAAGAATATTTTTCTCGGGTTGAGATGATTTTTTCAGCAACTAATACCATGACCGGACATTTATAAGAGGGGATGTCGGGTGTCAAAAGATGAAATATTAATTTTTTAGAATGTTTGTTTTATAATTATAAATGTAAATTAGGAAAAATTTTGTTTGAAATGTAAATAATAGTATTTTTTGTATATAAAATGGGTGGAACTTTTTGTATTCATGATGTTCATTAAATATATATATCATTGTTTGAAATTACTGGTTGTATATAGCATTTGAAATTGTAGGTTTTTCATCTCTGTGTGCTATTATATCAAAAACAGATTGCAGGTGACTAGTCCTTTATCAGCATTGTTTTAGCATGGATAAATGACCCTCTTTATCAACACTTTTTTAGCACTGATAAAGGGGACCACCTTTATCATCAATGTGATTAACAACACTTTTTTAGCACTGTTAAAAGTGAATTTGTGTACTATTAAATGGTATATGTGTAGTAGTGATTTCATTCACACACATGCCATCACCTAACATCTTGCATCACACCACCCTACCGAACAACCCCTCCATGGCCAGACCTCTTGTGCATTGAGCGACCCCTTAGCACACCACCCCTAATCCCATCACCCCCATCCTAGTGATTTTCTTCCTTCCTCCTTCTGTAGTGCACACCATCAGGTGACCATCACCAAGCCTAACCTCCTCTCATCACCAAAAGACTGATCGAATCCCCTTTCTATGTGCTGAAAGCATCATCAAGTGGTAACAGTCACTTCCTCCCTCCACATGCACAACATATACTATAGGCGCCGATGATGATGTCTCACTCCTGCACATCCACCACTGTGAGCCAGCATGTGTCCACTCCTCTTCACTGCAACCAAGAAGCATCATTCTTCCTCTACACAACACGCATAACAACCAACCAACCGATCAAAACCACTCATCTTCAATGCACCACTCCCCAACATCATCCTCAACACCACACTGGAATCCGAACCCTTTTTTGTACTTGCTACATCGCACCATCACCGATTTTTTTATGGGTTTTTGGAATTTTTTTAAATTTTTATATGGAGATTTGTTTTTCAAAAATGTGTCTAAAATGTGGTAGGGGCCCGACCACCTTTCAGTTAAGTCAAAAGGCAATAGAGGCCCTACCACCTTTTAGCTAAAAAAATATTTATTTTAAATATAATTTTTTGTATATCTAAAATTTTTATTTTGTTTTGTTTTGATTTATATATATATATATATATATATATAATTCAACAGAATTTATATACAATTTAATATTCAATATTACTGCCATTAGTGCAGGCTGAAATTTTTACAGAAACTCTCACACATGGTTCCCTTTTATAAGAGGGTTTACCCTGGAAATCATTCTGCATTTTCGATATGGGATTCAGGTTCTCCTTTTCCTGTATAGAATTAATAATATATTATAATTAATCATTTTTAATCAATCAATTAATACTATTAATTAGTATTTAATAATATTATTAAACAAATAATTAATTTCTAATTAGTTAGTAATAAATAATAGGTTTTAATTAATTTGAAATTAAATAATATATAATTAATAAAAAATAATCTTTATAATAACTTGTAACATCTCGGTTCCGGAAGCCACCCAGAGGTTCCCCACACCTGATTGGTCACATGGCCTCAAGCGTATTTCCCCAAACTCCAGAGGCTGCCGACTAGCATCAAGGGCCTTGGGTGTGATAGTGGGGAAACTTTGCACTCATTGGCAGAGTACACAGTAGAAGTAAATAAACATGTAAGAGCGGAAGCAGTAAATAACCAACAATAATAAACAATGGAAGACTAAATCAACAAACAACTAGAGAAAATATGTATATATATATGAAATGATGCATGATACATATCTAGGAATGCATCCAAACAAGTCACAATTCTGAAAAATACAATAGTGCCAAAACAAGTACAAAAGAAAGTAAACAGCTCCTCAGCATCGCAAGCCAAAGCTTGGTCCCATGCTCTCCTGCTCCAACCAATCAAGTACCAGAAGTAGAAGGGTGCTTACCCTTTTCTATACCTGCAATAAATAGTCTTTTGGGCCCAAAAACATGACCTAAACAGGGTGTGAGACTAAATCCTAGTAGGCAACCACCCTAAGATCTGTGCCTAATAGTCAGTGAGTATATGGCAGGTAATAGTAAAATAAGCAGTAAAATAGTAGCAGCAACAGCAGGCAGTAGTCAGTAAGCCGTAAATAGGATGATATACAACAGTGATCAATCCACAGAACAACAATTAGCGGTGAAGCAATAGCTAACACGAACAGGAAACCCTCTGGGAAGTACTTGCACCCATCCCCTATGGTTTGTCCAAAAAATACCACAACCCTATGGGAAGTGAACTCAGCCTAACCCCTTTGTTTTGGTCATATGAATTTATAAGACTCTCTGGGGAAGCTCACTCGGTCAATTCCCCTTATAGTCTAGGGTGGTTAGGTACTCTCGGAGGGAGATCACGTGGTCTAACCATCTTGGCCCAAGGTCTAGAGAATCTCTGAGGAAGCTCATTCAGTCAATTACTCCTCTAGTCTGGGAGGGTTTTAAATACATTCAAACAAGATAAAGACTCTCTGAGGAAGCTCACTCGGTCTACCCTCCTGTAGTCTATAATAACTAAGACTCTCTAGGAAGCTCACTCGGTCTCTCCCCTATAGTCTATAATGTCCAAGAATCTCTGAGGAAGATCACTCGGCCTATTACCGTATAGTCTATAATATCTAAGACTCTCTGGGAAGCTCACTCAGTCTATCCCTTATAGTCTATAGCATCGGGTTCTCACGGTACCGTGCCAGTCAGTGCATATTAATGCTATAAGTCCAGAGTACACCTATAGAGCTACTTGGCTAACCAAAATAAACCTATAGAGCTACTTGGATAAACAGTCTACAGAGCAACAAGCATGTTAACGACATCATTTCATCCTACGATCACAAGGCATGGAAACAGGTACAACGACCAAAGGCTAAAGAGACCCAAAGGTTGAAACAAGAACAAAGCATGGGAAAAACATCCAAGCATGACAATTATCCACAAACATGATCAATTTACCTCTACACAAGCATGCAAGAAAGGCAGAAATAACCACAAGGGAAAAAAGGTAAACACGCAATACCCCGTTCAGAGGTATTGGTGGAATTTGCACATAAAACTCAAAGACATCGAAAGATAAGTCACAAACCACCTACCTCGATCCTAAGAGATCAATATAATTGAACCACCATGCTTGATTCTCCTCAGAACACTGTAGATCTATGAAAATGCACAAAACATTCAACCCATTATAACTTTAGAAAAAGGAGGAATAGGAAAAACAAGGCTCTATGAGAAGGAAGAAATCACCGCTGCGGTTCCAACGTAATCGACAACGGTCGATTCTAAGAACGAACAGAGGCTCGGGGGCTCGGAGAATATCAGCGGCCATATGGGTCGCTCTCGGTTGAAGGCACTGGAGAAGAAGACAATTTTTTCGATTATACGCGACCCCGGTCCATTTAATGAAAAAAAAAGAAAATACATGGTGTGTACTTATTTAGTGCATGGCGTGTACTCTAATTTTCTGTACTCCAATTTAAGCGCCCTCAACTTCACCCCTACACATCGTGTGTGTGGCCCGGACACGGCCAACACACGGCCTGACACAACAAGGGAGTACACGATGTGTACTTCAAAATTTTCCAGAAACTCATCTTTTCTCAAAAACTCCAGAAAAAGGAAAGACATATCTGAAACGAAGATCTAGGTTCTTACAAACTCCCCCCTTAAATAAATTCATCCTTGAATTTCCCTAGCGAGGCGTAGAAGAAGAATCCCCGAACAGCTCTGGCCACTGCGATTGTACATCGGCCTCCCTCTCCAAAGTCTCGTCCTGCACTCGCCCGTGATGCCATAACACCCGTACTAGAGGAACAGACCAGCCACGGAGAACCTTCATACTGTAATTGACAATCCGGATGGAATACTCCTCAAACAATGCATCCGCTTCGAGCTCAACCTCCTCGGGTTGAAAGACATGAGATGGGTCTGAAAATTAACATCGGAGCTGAGAAACGTGGAAGACGTCGTGCATAGCCTGATACCTCTGAGGTAACTGCAACTGATAGGCAACCAGACCAACTCTCTCCAACAATTCAAACGGCCCGACGTACCATGGTGAAATATTACCCTGTGTCTGAATCCTCTTGTGTCCCAACCTCATTGTGACACGCAGGATAACCTGATCCCTGACCTCGAACTCCAGATGTCGTCTCCACTGATCAGCATAAGACTTCTGCTGAGACTGTGCTATAGCCATCCTCTTTCGAATCAACTCTATCTGCTCTAAGGTCTCCTGAACAAGATGAGGTCCCAGAAAAGCTGCCTCTCCTGCCTCCAGCCAGAATAAGGGTGATCGACATGGCCTACCGTACAAAGCCTCGTAAGGTTCCATCTGAATAGTCACCTGGAAACTATTGTTATAGGAAAACTCCATAAGAGGTATATGCTTTTCCCAAGAACTGTCAAAGTCTAGAATGAAATATTAGAACATATCCTCAAGAACCTAAATCGTACGCTTGGACTGGCCATATTTCTGGGGATGGTATGTTGTACTCAAAAGTACTTATGTACCCAAAGACTTCTGAATCCCCTCCCAGAATCGAGAAGTAAAGTGTGCATCCCTGTCTGAAACAATGGAGTGTGGAACTCCATGTAGATGTAAAATCTCTCAGATGTACAACCATCCCAGATCATCAACACTAAAGATCTCTTTGATAAAAAATAAGTGAGCAACCTTCATAAGTTGGTCGATGACAACCCAAACAGCATCACTCCCTTGATGTGACCTCGACAACCCGGTCACGAAGTCCATCACGACATCATTCCACTTCCACTCTGGAATAGGTAACTACTGTAAAAGCCCTGCTGGCTGCTGATGCTCTGCCTTCACCTATTGATAAGTAGAACATATCATGACAAAACCAGCAACATATCTCTTCATACCTGACCACCAGTACTGGCGGTGTAGATCATGATACATCTTGGTGATGCCAGGATGAACTTCCCAAACTGAGGAATGAAAATCCCGCATCATCCCTCACGTATGTATTCTGGCACCCATATGCATCCCTGTAAACGAAAGATCTCATCCTCTCCCACTGTCCATCCAGGAAGATGGTCATCTCCTAACACGCTCTCCCACAGGACTAAGCCTTCTGAGTCTGATAACTGCCTCATCCGTAACCGATCAAGAAGTGAAGAGGTAATAGCTACAGAAGATAGAAAAGTCTTTCCTTGTCTGTCATCCACCTCCAAGTGCATCTTAGAGAACAGATCCATAAGCTTCCACTCACTGTTGGCCTCCTGAACTACCTGAATCTGAGTTCTCCTGCTCAATGCATTAGCTATTGCGTTGCCCTTTCCCAGTTTATAGGCGGGCTTGAAGTCGAAAGACTGAATATACTCAACCCACCTACGCTATCTTAGATTCAGATCACGCTGAGTGAAGATATACTTGAGACTCTTGTGGTTGGTGAAAACCACAAAGTTCTCTCCTAGAAGGTAGTGTCTCCAATAGCGTAAGGCATGAACAATAGTTGCCAACTCCAGATCGTTCTTTGGGTAGTTTCTCTCGTGTGGCCTCAACTGCTGAGACATGTAGGCAATGACTCCATCTCCCTACATAAGCATGACCCCCAACCCGATACCTGAAGCATCACAGTAAATAGTATATCACTTGCCCGGATATGAAAAGACCAGTATCGGTGCTAATGTCAACCTCCCATTCAGCTCCTAAAAGGATGACTCACAAGAATCTGACCATAAAAACTTCACCCCCTTCTTGGTCAGATCTGTCAGCGGTGCTGCTAGGCATGAAAAGTCATGTATGAAACGCATGTAGTATCCAACCAGCCCTAGAAAACTCCACACCTAAAAGACATCTTTCGGCTGCTCCTAGGAAACTACATCTCTCACATTCTCTAGGTCCACTGATATTCCTGTCTCTGAGATGACATGACCCAAGAAGTGAATCTGATCCATCCAAAAGTGGCATTTTGAGAGATTAGCATATAATTGATGCTCTCTCAGTGTACTCAGAACGATATCAAGATGTGTGGCATGGTCGTGTTGAGTGTGAGAGTAAACCAAGAATTCATCCACGAAAACCACCACAAATTAATATAAGTACAGATGGAACACTCGGTTAATCGGTTCCATAAAAACTGCTGGTGCATTCGTGAGACCGAACAGCATGACTGTATACTCGTATAGACCATACTTTCTCCTGAAGACTGTAAGAGGTATATCTGATGGTCTAATGCACAAATGATGATAACCAGACCTCAAATCGACCTTCAAGAACACCCGGGCTCCTCGGAGCTGGTCAAAGAGGTCATCGATCCTTGGCAAGGGATATCGGTTCTTGACCATCAATTGGTTCAGCTTCCGATAATCCACACAATGCTAAAGGGTACCATCTACCTTCTTTGTAAATAGGACAGGCGAACCCTAAGGAGAAGTATTGGGTTGGATGAAACCCTTTGCTTGAAACTCCTCCAACTTCTTATTTAGCTCCTACAAATCAGGTGTAGCCATCCTATAAGGAGGAATGGACACCAGTGCTGCTCCTAGCACGAGCTCAATCGAGAAGTCTACCTCATGCTCCAAAGGCAAACCTGAAAAGTCCTCTGGAAAGAAATCCCTAAAACGATCCACCACTGGAGGAATGTCTAACTATGAAGTCTCCTGGTCATACAGATAAAGACTGGAAATCTGGGCTATAACTCCTCCTAGCCCATGATGCTCTAGGCTATCTCTACCCTCCTGAACATCCCACTCGCCTCTATGAAGAAAAGACCCACCCTCTGGTGATACGAAACTAACCCTATGGCGATAGCAATCGATTACTTCCTAGAATGGAACCAACCATTCCATCCCGACAATGATGTCATAGGTCATCATCTCTAGGACATAGAGGTCCCATAAGAAATGACACCCTGCAAACTCAAGAGGTCTCTCTCTGCCCTAATGTATGCTAGATTTCCTCATTCCCAACGGCGTGTCAAGGGTCAACATGTCGGTGGATGAAAAGATACAGAGCCCAAGGATCTCCACAATAGCAATAGAGATAAAACTATGTGAAGCACCAGTATCGAAAAGTGCTGAAGATAAAACTGAGGCTACTAGGATCATACCTCGAACTGTAGAAGGGCCGGGATCCTGCTCCTGGTAGGTCTGCTCCACAGTGAAAGTCTGGCCTGTACTGCGGCCCTGTACCCCTGGCTGACCACTCTGAGCTGATCCACTCCACTATTTCTGGTGACCTGGTGACTGACCACCATGGTCGCAACCTCCACCTCCGCCCGAATGGCTGGAAGAACTCCAGTTCCCATACTGGTGAGAAAATGGAGAAGCATCTTCTGAACGTGGGGTCATAGAAGAACTCCTACCACCAGCTGAAGGTGAGAAGATTTGACAAAAGCGCTGAATATGGCCCATCTTACCGCAAGATCGTCACTCCATCGGGTCTCTCTAGCACTGGGGCCTAGTATGCACACTCCCACCACACTGGTAGCATACAGCCTGGCTGCCAGAAGATACATCCCGCCTACTATGATCTCCTTGAGAAGACTCTCTACGACACTTCCTACTATCCATAGGAGGAAAACCAGCTCTGTATTTCGAACCGCCCTAGCTCACTGCTCCAAAATCTCTCAGATTTCACTCGGTGATCAGCGCCTGGTTGACAATAGAGGATATCGAGGTCAACCTGAATTCATTTTATTATGGTGTGACTTATTTGATATGATGAGGGTGTGGGATGTCCATATGTATATTTTACAATTACATCATTTATGGAGCTTCATCAGATATAGGCAGCCTGCCTGCACTTACTCAGGGAAGTGTTTTATTTTATATTATATTATATGCTTATGAAAACACCATTTAAACTCAAAATAAAAATAAAAGTTGAAAATTTTAAATAAAAAACTAACATTACTATCCTAGTTTAACCCACATGAAAATTCATGCATTTTTTCGTAACACAATCGGTGGCATTCAACTTTTATCCCTAGGTAGTTCAAGCACATACTCCAACTTCGCAATCCCTTGCTCCACCTTCTCCTTGATAAAATGATATTTGATTTTAATGTGTTTTGTCCTTGAGTGATGTAATGGATTTTTTCTAAGATTTATAGCACTTGAATCATTATAATAGATTCTGATTGGAGACTCCTCTAGAACTCCCATATCATTAATCTGCTAATTAATCCAAAATAACTGTGTGCAAGATTGAGTGGAATAATATATTCAGATTATGTAGTGATAAATGAAATGGAATATTTTTTATTTCATAGCCAATAAATACAAAATCATACAAGATAGAATGCACAACCTGATGTTGATTTTCTATCATATGTTGATCATGCCCAATATTCATATGTATGGTCTAATAAATCTTGTTGAGATTTTCCATTGTACAAAAAACTGAAATCCACCATGCCCTTGATATACTGAATTATTCTTTTCACTAAAATCAAGTGGATTTACAGGAGATTACATTGATATCTTGCTTCTTGGAATGTGTAAAAAACAATATCTGGTCTTGTTACTATCAAGTACAATAGACTGCCAATGATTTGCCTGTATTTTTTTAACATTAACCGCATTACTTTCATCACCCCATGACAGTTTCATTCGGGTATCCCCCAAAGTTTCCATCTATTAGAAATTATCCATCACAAATCTTCTCAAAACCTCATTGGAATATTTATATTGAGAAATGAATGTTCCACTCTTTCCTTATGTCACTTGTAAACCAATAAAAAATGTTAGTTCAATAATAATTGACATTTCAAATTCATTTTTCATGAATTCTATGAATTGTATACAATGTGATTCATCTAATCCACTAAATATTATGTCATCGACATATACCATCACCATCATCCTTTGATTACTATCATTTTTTATATAGATATTATAATCAACTACACCACACTAAAAATTGAGCCTTTTCAATAATTGATCAAGTTCTGAATATCACAATATTTGTGCCTATTTCAGCCCATATTCTCAACCAAAAAACTTTTTTCTTGTCTTGTTGAAAGAGAAAACCATCTGGATTCTCCATATAAACTTCTTCTTCTAGAACCCCATTCATAAATGTAGACTTGACGTCCATCTAAAAAACTTTAAATTTGATTTGCACTATTATGGTCAAGAATATTCTAATTGTCTCTAGCCTTGAAATAGGTGAAAATTTTTCATCAATATCAATAACTTATATCTAGGATCACCCTTTTCACACTAATCATGATTTGTTTACAATCACCTCTCCATATTTATTCATCTTATTACAAAATACCCATTTGGTCCCAATAAAATTCTTATTTTTTGGCTGCAAAACAATCTCCCATATTTGATTCTTATCAATTTGTTCAAGCTCTTAATTCATGGATTGAACCAAGTTCTCATCTTCAGTTGCTTCCTTAAAAAATTTAGGCTCTACCCTAGATAGGAAATATTTCTGTTGTAATGACTTCATTATTCATATTTGAACTAGCACTACCTGATCACCAATGATATTTTTTCTATCAATTTCAGTTTGAATCTTCATCTTTTGTGTAGATATAGATTTGAATTTCTCCTTTTCATCATTAGTATCTTCTTCTGAATCATCATTTTCTACTTCAACTCACCCTGAGGTTCTTACCTCCTCATCACTTTCACCATGAAATTGGTCACTGTGTTGTTGAATATTATGTTCATTCTCTACTATAGTGACATCATTTATTTCAACAACCTTTTCCATCCTCTTTTTGAAACATTTATAAGCCTTGATTTTTCCTGAATATACAAGAAATATCCCCTCATATCTATGTGATTCCAATTTCTTGTGTTTCTCCTTATTGAGAATAAAAAATTTACTTCCAAAGATTCAAAAGTATTTCATTGTTGGATTCTTCCTATAGCACATATCATACAAAGTCTTTTATTTCTTAAAAAACAATAGATCCCTGTTATATATATAGGTTGATGTTAAGAATACTTCATTCCATAATTTCTCCAGTAGGTCCTTTTTAATAAGCATTGTTCTGGCTATGTAGCTGATGATCTGATTTCTCCTCTCAACCACTCTATTTTTTTAGGATTTCTTACTACTAAAACTTTATTCATTATCCTGTGCTTCATGAGATAATATTCCACCTAACTATTTTTAAATTCTATATCATTATTAGTATGAAACTTCAGAATCTTTTATCCAAACGTCCTTTCATATTCCCTCTGATGTTGTTTTATACAACTGGACACATTGGACTTGTGGGAAATGATAAATAACCTTGACATCTTATTGAAATCATCAATGAAAAAAATGTACCACTACCACAAAAATGGGTTTTCACAACAACTCCCTTTAACAACACTAAAAAATGTGCTGATAAAGGGGGCACTTTTATCAGCCCCTTTTTTGTAACATTGTTAAAGGGACCCCCTATCAGTGTTTTTCTGTAGCACTGATAAAGTGGGGTATTTATTAGTGATTTTTTACCAGCATTGATAAATGGTATATTTCAAAAAAATCATTAAAAATAATATTTTAATATTTATATTAATAGAATACATATTTTTTAAATATGTTTTATATAACTATAAATAGACATATACACTTAATATATAATATATTTAGTGAAAATATCTTATAAAATATTTTGAATAAAATATTATTAATTAATAATTTTCTAAATATTATCAAGTAATAATAAGTTAATAACGATTTTAAGACACAAAAAATTAAAAAAACAATAAAAGATCTAAAATAAGTTGAAAACATAACTCAAACTTCAAACGACCATAATTTTTTATCTGGGTGTCCATTTGAGCTCTAAAACATATCAAATCAAAGCCTAAAATGAGATCTACACACTAGTTATATAGAGGAACCCTTTGTCACATTTTTTAAGACCAAAAAATTCCATGAATACCTCCAAAACTGAGTTTTTAGTCAGGTTACCCAATTTTTTTAACATTTGATGGAATTTCAACCTTATTTAATGGGGGTATTTTCCCTTTTTTCAATGGGGACTAAATTTATTCCTAGGGATTACATTAATATAAATATTATGGATCTGAAATTTTATAGTTTTTTACAATGTACTATTATTTATAATCAAATATATAACAATATATAAATATTTTTTATATATCCACTCATAAAAATTTAATTTTATAAATAAATAATTAAACATATTTGCATATAAAATATATTTATCAATATATAAGCGTTATCTAAATAAAAAATATTATCAATTTTATTTAAAATACAAATATATGAATATTTATATACCTATATAATGTGTGTGTGTGTGTGTGTGTGTATTAGCGTGTGTCTGTATTAACAAACTAATATATATTATCTTTATATTCTGACATATGAATATACAAATTAATATATAATATATGTAAATATATATAAAATATATATAAACATGTATAATTATACTTACAGATACACATATATAGAATAGATTTACATGTGTATGTATGTTGTATATATGTATTTATTTATTTATAAGCACACAAATAACATATTTTATAAATGCATTTAGAACTAATATTATAAATATATATTAATATATGAATAGACATACGAATAAAGAAATATAACTAATTATATATTTAAATAAATATATATTAATATATGAATATATATATATATAATAACTATATATATATTTATATTAATATATGAATAAATATAACTATATATATATATATATCATTAAATGGAAAAGAAACCAAGATGGGTGAGTGGTAAAGGTGCAGATGTGCAAAGGAGAGGTCTCAGGTTCAAATCCAAGCAGATGTAGGGATGCGCGGGTAGGTACAGGGGGGCTAGGGTTGTTAAAGGGTGGTAGAGGGGGTACGCCAAGCGCTATTAAAGGAGTAGAGGGCACACGTGCGGGTGAGGATTCCTAGTACTATTGAAAAAAGGGGGTGGGTCTACCCTCTGATTTACATTTTTTTTAATTTTTTTAACTTTTATGAGCACTGAAAAAAGTGCTGATTAAAGACCATTTTATCAGCACTTTTTTTAATGCTGATAAAATGGACCCCCTTTTAATAGAACCTCGATTATCATCAATTTTTTAGAGCTAATAAAGGATTTTTAGCATGGATAAAACCCTATTTTTTAGTAGTGTAATACCTCTTCCCATCAATGGATCTTGGTGAGATAGGTCCACATACATCTGCATGCACCAATTCAAGCACTCTAGTTGACTTTTTTCTCTTTTTCCTTGTATGTATTTATGATAATATTCCCTTATTGAAAAGAATCACACGTATGGGTATGATCATGTGATAGATTAGGGAGATATCGAGTTGTATCACATTTGACCAGATCTTCTAGGGATGGTTGGCCTAGATGGCCAAGCTGTTTATACCACAACCTATTTTCTTTCTCTCTGGATAAAAATCGCATATCTTCTTATCCACTTACAAGGTAGAGATCCCCCTTCATTATTTTTCCCTATAAATCAATTACATCGTATCTTCCTTTGACAATACAAATCTTCTTAGTAAATATTATAGCATGCCCCAAGTCACATGGTTGGCTGACACTATGAAAATTCTGATTGAAACCATCAACAACTAAGACATCGTCACATCTCATTTCTTTGCCCTTAATTTTGGATTTTACCATGCCAATAATATTAAGGTCTTCATCATTTCCAAATTTTTAAACACATTTTTTGTCATATTTTATGTCTGTAATAATATCCTTATTAAATTTCATATGGGATGTGCATCCTCTATCAAAGATCTATACGCTAGAATGATCTGATACTTTAAGGGAAATTTCTACAACCACTGCTTTCTCAACTCTTTTATTTTTGATCCATGTCTTTGACTTCATACCTATCATGGATTGATAATCTTGATCTTCCTTGGAGTATGATCAACAATATTTATCTTGCAGAGATAAAAATTGATTTTTCTTTTTCAGTTCATTTGATGATGCATTTAACTACAGCTTATGACCACATTTAGTATACTTTGACACATTTCTCTACATTGTTGAGGAGAAATATATTTTCATATGACCAAATTATCCACACATGAAATAGTGATCATCGAATGATTTCCTAGAATATTGAGCTCTGTATGGATGCCTCTGTTAGTCTTGTTCCCTTCTATACCTCTTGGCTAAGGAACATACATTTTGTGAGTGTCCAATTTTTTCACAACAATAACATCTCATGCTAGGCACATTCCTGTGTCAATACTACACTACTGGTTTTCCCTTGGGTTATCTAAATCTTCTGGTTCTGATTCATACCCAAATCAATCTTCAATCTCAGAGCTGCTGTTTGTGGTATGACTTGAACCATTACTACAATCTGTTTTTCATCAAGCCTCATATTAGCCTTATCATTTGAATTTGATTATTACTTCTGTTCTAATAGACCTCTATGCACCACATTCATCTTTTTTTTTTCCTGAATGATATGCTCTCCCAGTGTCCTACTGAGAGTCAAGAGTTTTTCCTGATCCTTAACAATTCATCATAGGATGATGACTTCTTCTTCAAGTTCTTTGTTACATTTGATTTTATCTTTTCCAAATTTAGTCAAACCATAAATTTCTCTTTTTTTTCTTAGATTTTGAGCTTATACTCAATAGCCCTTTCTAATCTCTCTAGAATTGAAGAATTTGTTTTTTTGACTTCTTCATTTAGCTCAGACTTCTCTTCTTCATGCTTCTGCAAATAAGGTTCGGCATCACTAACCACTTTGTTGGCTTTCTTCATTTTGGTTCTCCAAACATCCATCTCCCCAAGAGCATCTTCTAACTCAGCCAACATGTCAAATCGACTACTTCATTATTATTTTAGATTCTTCCCTTTTTTGAGAGCTATTTATAACTACCCCCCATAACATTTTCTCCATGGTCTTTTCATTTCTCCATCTCTTCAACCTCATATTCTTCGGAATTTTCATTTTCTTGCAAAAGGAGATTCTTCTTTTTAAATAAATTTATCTTGAATTTTTTATTACCTTTCACATAGGCTAAAGACATATTCATTGGAATTTCAACTTCATCCTCATCATATTCTTGAAACTTCATGGGGAACCTTACTGCAAGATGTATGGCCATTCCACATTGAAAGCATGTAAGTGAGAGTTTCCCTTTGAACTTTCCTTTCCCTATTTTAAGACTTAAGGAAATGAATGACATCACCTCATCCATCTCTTCTTATCCCTATCCAACATTAATGATGAGCTTATTCATGGCCTTGAATGTCACCTCTTTGGGCTTCTCTTTTTCCACAGACTCATTATCATCATTTACCATCTCGTATAAAACTAGAGTACTATGCAAGCTATACAATGTCAAATCCTTTGAATATTTATCTTACAATACATAAAATTTAGGATTGAACAAAGGTGGAAGTATTCTCAAGATGCACTTAACAATATTTACGTCTTTAATAATTTCTTTGATACCACGCATGTCTTCCAAAAAAAAATTCATCTTATCAAAGAATGCATCATCAGACTCATTTGGGTGTATTTTGAGATCCTCGTACTTGTTTCATAGTACCTATAGCTTTGCTGCTTTGAATTTTGAGTCACCCTCATAAATATTTAGCAACTTTTCCCAAATATCATGTGATATTTTACATGACATAAACTTTTTATAGATTACATTGGATAACCCTTCCCTAATGCGTTGATTTATTTGGTGTTAGCATCTAGTTCCCTATAATGAGTTTCTGATAGAACTACACTGTCCATACTGGTCGAAATACCACACATTTTAGCTCTAAACACATCCATACCTAATGATCGAAAGAAGGGTTGCATCCGATTCTTCCATAATTGAAATTTTTTTCCATCGAAGATCATAATCCTTTTATGATTGACAACCTCCATTTCTTATACTGAGAGAGAACCATTAACTTTCAAACTATCCTTGATACCAATGGTTAGACCAACTAGGTTAAATACCCTAAGAGGGGGGGGGGGGTGAATCTTATTATGACATACTAAAACAACTGCCCGTTCAAATGTTATTCCATCATTATAAAAAATATTATTCTCTCTATTTCCCGTAGCAATATATGAACATAAATGAAATTATGCACAAGACACATCGATTTTACTTGGTTTATCCTCATCGGGATATATACAAGGAGAATACAACAACAATGTTCTGATGTACCAAATCCACTAAGGATCACTACCAGAATACAAGGTTCGAGCTATATGACTTATATGACTCGACTCACTACCTTTAAAAAGTTAAATGAATACTCCCTGCTTCCCAAGGGTCACTCATTCAATCTCTCCTTCGATGGATCACTACTGGTGGAAGGGATCACATTCTTCCTCTTCCTTTGTTCATTGCGCTAAGAAAGGATTCACATACATTTTATGGACATGTAGGTCCCCTAATTAGTGATAATGAATATATCCTCAATTGTAGTTATATTTTCTTATGAATTTATACTTTAATCCACTTGATGAATATCACCTTAAAATAGATTTACTAGACAATATCTTTTTAACACTTTCGCAATGCTCACTGCCTCCACGAAGCTCCTTCCTTATGTGAATCTCACATAGCCTTCACGAAGCAACCTCCTTGTGCAAAGCTCACTTAGCCTTCACGAATCACACAACTTTTGTGAAGCTCGCTTAGCCTTCGTGAACTCCATTACTTTCATGATTCTTGTAATTTTTAGTTAGCTTTCATAGCCTTCATGAACTCCATTTCTTTGAAAACGTTTCCGGAGAACACCTTTCATGAATCACCTTTATGAAATTAGAGGTTGCAGATTTTTGTTAACGCTTTAGATACTTTTCTGAGGGGAGTGGAGGCCTATTTATAGGCACTGCCTCTAATTCTAGAAGCTTCTATCTACATCATCACCATTTCACGTAGCTCTCCCATCTCATTCACGATGATACCTACTTCACAAAGCTCTAGGTAAATGTCACCATTCGTGAAGCTTCTCATAGTCATGGAGATTACCATCAATCCCCTGTGGATGTGTGATGCTTGTTCATGATAATTCACACCTTCACGGAATTCCCTTCGTGAAACCAAGTTTTCACAAAACTCATGCATTTACCGTATTTATATACGGCCTTCAAGGAAATCCAAATTTCATGATGATAGTCATCCTCCAAATTTTGGACCCCAATATTTTGAAAAACACTAGGAAACGACGTCACTTTGTGTATGAAATTTTCTGTATTGCTTCTAGGGTATTCATTCCTTTGTTTTGGTAATTTATCAACATGTCATGTCAAAAAACTTTCTGAAACTCCACAACATACCTTGGAAAGCTGTTTTTTCAATAAACAAAATCAACTAAAAAATACTGCAAAGTTACCTGAAGGGATTTTTTCCCAACATGGAATCTTCTTTGGTTTGGAAGCCAACCCATGGAAGAACCTGACGGTGAGGATTTTTTAAAGGGTAGGTGATCCACGAAACCCATTAATGAAACTATTTTTCCTTTCTCTTTAAAATAGGATTCAATCCTATGATTTGAAATATGGGTGTATCCTCTGTTGTTTACCCAGAAAGAGAAATAATAAATTTTTCCCCTTCTCCCATTGATGTAGCCACATTATTGAAACATGTTAAAATATCTTGTGTTTTTTCGTTTTTCTTATTCTCTTCACATTTGTTTCATCATGTGACCTATTGAAACCATAATCAAATGTCCAAGATCATGTCTTCATAGGTGGATAAATTCATATTTGTAATCATTTCTTAGAGAAGATCAAATTCTTTCCTTTCGACACCATTTTTTATAACAATTAAAAAACCGTTTGAAACTTGAACCCAAATATAATATTTTTAAAATAATAATAATATTACAACAGTTCAAGGAGAGGGATTACAAATAAATAATGAAATCATTCGTGCCTACAAGTGCTTGGGAAGACTTAATTGTGATACCCACCATGAGACTCACATATCCATTGGGGTGCACCCTGGGGGCTTATAATAATAACAATAATAACAATAATTTATATAAACATGTATTACAAATGATATTGGAGCACAAAAAAACCTCATCTGGAAATCAGGTCAAGTGAGACTGGGTTTCTAATTAATGGGTATTCCTTGAATCCTATAAGGAGGGTGGTGAAGGTGGTTTTTGGTAGCCAAAGTTTCAATTCCCCACCGATACCACTGATATATAGCCAGCGAAAAACAAATGTGAAGATGTCATAGATCACTAGAGGTGATATTTTTCTTCCTTCAAATAGGGAAGAGACGTGAATGTTGGAGAAAAAAAATGAATAAAAGTGGGATTGAAACCACTTTCCAAAAAGAGGATAGAAATTTGAGAAAAGAAAAGGTGCTTTTATACAAAGTCAAAAGTAAATCCTTTTTTGTTTTTCTGGAAAATGAAGAATGGAAAAACAGAAATGGGAGAGAGAAATATCTCACACCAATGAGTTCGATTTAGAAGAACTATTCATCTTCTTCTTCAATTATCCGCTGATTGGAAGGGGATATCATGAATCCCTCTCAACGCTGCAACAAATGGATCAGGAGCACAACCCACGGATCTATGTTCGCTTAGCTCACCTTCGTAACTGGATTTTATACCACTGAAGGTGGTTTTTTGGCATTGAAAATGAACACCGATCCAATCTCCCTCTGATACCTCTTAAGGTAGTTTTTTGGAGGCGGAAATGAAGGGATTTTTCGAAGAACCCGAGGATTCCATGAAAAAGAATTTGATCCTAGAAAATGAGTACAAGGTGAAAGAATTTCAAATCAAAGCAATAAAATCTAGTTTGCTTCTTGGTGATGTTATTTTGTTCCTGCGATCACCTTCAATGATCTAATCCAATTATTCAGCATGTGCTATCGAATTTATTGTTGCTAATGACTATGGTGAAGTCATTATAGCTGTTGGTTACCCACCCGGATATGATGCAAAATCATGGGTCATGAAGAATATGATTTTAAGGGGGTATGTTTGATATTAAACTCTTATTCTTCAGACAACACCTACCATCCACTATTGGGATGAATACTTGGAGATCTTCAACGAATGCTGCTTCAACATGTTTGGTGTTGAAGGCTTGGGTGACACCTACTACAACCAACTGTGACCTTGTTTTTCTCTCTGTTTTTCATCATTTAGTTTGATATGTATTTACATCCCTATAAATAGGGAGTATCATGTGTGTTGTAATATAAAAATTCCCAATGTAAGAAATAAATACCTATTTTTGTGGTACCTGTTGCGTTTGTGTTGTTGAGATCACAACCAATGATATGTTTCAAATATCCTTCATCAGGGGGAATAGGTGACTATGATGATGCATCAGGAAAAGGAATTCTTAAAACCTTAAAAATGTGTGGAAATTTCACAACAAATATAAATATATAAAAGATGGCCACACCACCACAAACTGTTGATCCCATTTAACTCCCAAAAACAATATGAACTGCTCAACAAACCATTGGGTGACCAGAATTCACTATACACTTCTCATTCCAAACACACCAACACCGTCATGGTTATATTCAACTATGTATGTATCATCAGAATCATCATCATTATCATTGTTACATGGTAACTCATTGTATCGATCATTGTCGCCATCTTTATTCTCACAACGTTGTAACTCCTCCTCTATTTTCACATCATTAATTTTGGATTTTGAAGGCCGTAAGGATTCACTTGAAGGGAGTAACCTTGCCAACTCTCCACAAATTTGTGGACTAAGATACTGAGGGAACTCCACATGAAAATGGATACACAACTTTCCCTTCCTCATTGGATCACTCCATGTGAAGGGTGCAGTGTGTACAGGCAGCAACAACACAGCAACCGAAATGCCAGGATCAATGACTTGTTACCAGAATATTGAAATGATCACAACATGGAATAACCAGAATGCAAAGAAAAGAAAAAGGAACACAAGAACACAAATATTTACGTGCTTTAGCCCCTTTGGGAACTACTGCACGGAAAGAACACCTCACACACACGCTTTTTATTACTATGCAAAAGAAAAGCTGATTTACAGGGAAAAAATGACAGAAAAACCTTCAACAAGAACAACTACACTACTGTGATGATATACTGAAAGAATAAAACTGTAAAGAATCTTATAGTGCCGGGCGTAATAAACCCGGCGTTCCCAATCTCTTTGCGCTGTAGGTAAGCTCTTCCCGAGTCGTCGATGAGCTGCAATCTCGTACAGGAATCGTCGCCTGGATTGGATCGTCCTCCGTTGGGTACTCGACCTGAGATCTTCTTCGTCTAAAGACCGCTAACTTTGAAGCTCCAGCAAAGGTGATGTGGGAGCATCACACCACGGAGTTCGGCAGGCACGCAGAATCACCACCAAGGAAGGGAAAACTTCATGTTTGGGTATGAAAAACTAGGCAACTGGGAGCACCAGAGATCCAGCAGAAAAAGAATCGGAAAGAAAACCAGAACTCAGATCTGCAAAACCAAATCACCAAAACCAATCGAACCACAGGGGTGATGAAACCCCCTGGGGAACTGAAACCGCCTAACAGCGCGGCCAAAGAGAAGCCGCCACGGGGCACAGTGTCACGTGTAGCGAAACAACATACTGGAATGAGTGAACGATCAGGATGAGATGGGCGGTGAAAATAATCAATGATCAAAAACCATTCCAGCCCTAAAGAAACGGGATTTCAAGCATGTCAGTGTGTAAAAAGAAAAATATAAAAATGGCATAAATGAAAAATTTAATATGAAAACATAATAAGTGAATTAAATATAAATAATTAATTCACAAACTCCACCATTTTCAATTAAAATTTTGTGATGTTCTTGCACCTAAGGTTATAGCACAAGAACCAAGTTCATTCTATCTAAAAAAAATTTGAACTTAGATAAATCCACAACTTTAGTCAAACTATCAGATGGTTTTTTATCAGTATGTATCTTTTTGACACTCACGGTCCCTTGTTCTATAACATCTCTAATAAAATGTAATCTAATATCTATGTGTTTTGATTTTCCATGGAAAACTAGATTTCTAGATAAATGGAGGGATGATTGACTATCAGAATAAACATTAATAACTTAATTAAAAAGTTTGAGTTCAGAAGACAAGCCTTTAAGACATAAGGCTTCTTTTACCGCCTCAGTAAGGCCAATGTACTCAGACTCCGTGGTTGAAAGGGAAACCACAGATTGCATGTTGCACTTCCAAGAGACAGGCCCACCACAAGCAGTGAACACGTATCCAGTCAATGATTTTCTGGTGTCAATATTACCTGCATAATCAGCATCTACAAAACCCACCAAAATATCAGAAACATCAATATTTTTTCCATAGCACAAAGGTAAATTAGATTTACATGAGAGATATCTAAGGATCCACTTAAGGGAATGCTAATGAGGCTTCCCAGGTGAGGCCATAAATCTGCTCAAGGTGCAGATTGCAAATGCAATGTCAGGTCTGGTGCAAATTATAGAGTACATAATGCTACCAACAATGTTATCATATGGAATTTTAGACATAAATTGCACGTCATCTTCAATAGTAGGTGCTTGTGTTAAAGACAACTTAAAGTATTGAGCAAGAGGTACATTAACAGGTTTGAGAGATTCAAACTTGTATCTCTTTAGGATCTTTAAAATATAAGAACGCTGAGATAAGTAGAGAAACTTGTTTGGTCTATCTCTAATGATTTCAACACCTAAAATTTTCTTAGCTGCACCTAAGTCTTTCATTTCAAAATTTCCATTTAATTGGGATTTAATAGAAGTGATAAAACTAATATTCTTACATATGATCAGCATGTCATCTACATAAAGCAGCATATAAATCATACAACTTTGAATTGATTTAAAGTAAACACATGCATCATATTGACTCCTGGTGAATTGGTTATCTAACATGAAGGAATCAAATTTTTTATACCATTTCCTAGATGCTTGCTTTAAACCATACAAGGACTTATTTAATAGGCAAACTTAGTTTGGTTTGAATTCCTCAGAATAACCATTATGAGGATTCATATAGAGTTTTTCATTCAAATCCCCATGTAAAAAGGCAGTCTTAACATCTAGTTGTTCGATGTGCAGATCGAGATAAGCAGAAAAAGCTAATAAAAGCGTAATAGAAGAGTTCGTGAGAACAGGGGGAAAGATTTCAGAATAGTCAATTCCTTCTTGTTGAAGGAATCCTTTAGCGACTAGCCTAGCTTTAAACTTAATTTTATTCCCCTCTGTGTTGTCTTCTTTTCTCTTATATATCCACTTGGACCCAATTACCTTAGCATTAGGTGGCTTGTTGATAATGGTCCATGTGTGGTTTTTCTTAAGATATTGCATCTCTTCATTCATGGAAAAGATCCAATGTTTCGAATCTTTGTCTTTTAAAGCTTTCTTATATGATTGCGGATCATCATCAATGAGATACTAGGCCACATGAATGGCATATGAGGCTATATCATACTAGATGAACCGAGCAAGAGGTCTCGGAACCCTCCTTTGTCTATCTCAGGTTAATTGATAATCCTCATGAGTGGTAGAAGGTCCAGAATCGGAGTCTGAACCAGAACTAGACTCAGAATCAGCCACAACAGTGGGCTGAGGAGGAGGTGGAGTAGGCTGGATATCAGTCTCCACATGATCTGGGGGCTCATGTTCATCAGACTTATCAAGGTCTGGTTCACTACTGCCAGGTGTAACAGTCCTGGTCTTAGGGGAATATGACTCATGAACGACCACATCTCTACTAATAATGCACTTTTGGTATCCTGGCTTATCTACCCAGAGTTTGTATCCCTTAACTCCCTTGGGATAACCTAGGAAAATTCACTTGAGGGCTCTAGGTTCAAGTTTATCAGTCTTGACGTGAGCATAGGTTGTAGACCCGAAAACCCTTAAGTAGGAATACGAAGGGGGCTTGCCAGTCCAGAGTTCTTTAAGAGTTTTGAATTGATTCGTAGAAGAGGGACACCTATTGACAGGTACACAACGGTGCGGGTGGCCTTGGCCCAAAAGGATTTGGGGAGGCCCGAGTATGCAATCATACTGCAGACTCTTTGAAGTATAGTCCAATTCATCCTCTCTTCAAGGCCATTCTGTTGGGGAGTTTCACTAACAGTTCTATGCCTTTTAATTCCTTCAGACTCACAATATTGAATGAACTCAGTGGGCAGGTACTCAAGCCCATTTTCCGTTCTCATGGTCTTAATCTTCTTTCCATTTTGGTTTTCAACTGAAGCTTTCTAGGTTTTAAAGGTTTGGAAAACATCCGATTTATTCTAGAGGATGTAAACCCAGACCTTCCTAGAGTAATCATCAATAAAGGTGATGAAATAGGATCCTCCACCATGCGAGGTGGTCCTGGCTGGCCCCCATAAATCCGAATGGATATACTCTAGTGGGGAAGCATCCTTGAAGGAGGACCTATTGAAGCTCACTCTTTTGGCCTTTCCCATCACAAAATCTTCACAAAATGGAAGGTTCAAAGGTGTGATGTCACTCAACAGCCCCTGCTTGTTGAGTTCTTCTAGCCCCTTGGAGCTTACATTCCCCAACCGTCTATGCCAAAGCATAGTGTTGTCAGTGTTTGTATTGTAAACACTACCCAACTGTCTCGAATGGATCATGCCATTCAGGACATACAACCCATTCACAAGAGACCCTTTTAAGATGGTTCTAGATCCTTTTGAGACCTTGATAGAACCTGATTCTGATCTAAAGGTGTATCCTTTTTTATCAAGGACTCCTAAGGAAATCAAGTTTCATTGCATGTTGGGGACCCACCTCACATCAAGTAGGGTAATGACAGATCGATCATCCAATTCTATTAAGAGAGACCCTATACCCTCAACCTTGCATTTATTGTTGTTTCCTAACAGGACACCCCCTTCCACTCTCTCAACCACCTCTAAGAAAGACTCTCTATGTGGACACATGTGGAAGGAACAACCAGAGTCTAAGACCCACTCTCGGCCGAGTGTATGGTTGGACACATTTAAAACTTTAGCAGTGTCATACCCAGAGTCAACTAAGAGAGACTGGTCAGTGGGCTGTTTGGATTCTAACTCTCTCTTGAGTTTTCTACATTCAGGCTTGGTATGCCCGGGCTTTCCACAATGGAAGCATGTGACCTTTCTTTCCTTAGAGTCATTTTTGGGTTTTGGGTGTTTGTTCTTGTCTTTATCCTTAGTGAATTGTTTCTTTTTACCTTTGATTTGCGGTCTACCCCTAGTGAACATGATCTCTGCCTCACCTTTAACTCTCGGCCTTGAGTGAAGTTCCTTAGATAGGAGGGCTGACTTAACTTCTTCAAGGGTTAAAGTATCTATGCCATACATCATGGTCTCTACTAAAGAGCTGTAATTATGATCAAGCGAAATTAAGAGGATCATGGCTTGGTCCTCATCATCAATTGTTATGTTTATGTTGGCAAGGTCTAACATAATTTTATTAAACTCATCAAGGTGAGATTTAATTGAGGCACTGTGTTTCATCTTAAAGGTGAAAATATAATGTATTTTATAGAGCCTTCCAACTAACGAGGCAGTCATATACAGCTTTTCTAACTTCATCCAAATACTGGCAGTAGTGGACTCGAAGGCACCCTCCCTAAGGAATTTGTCTCCTAAGGACAACAAGAGAGAACTATGTGCTTTGACTAGCACATCGGAAGGGACATCTACATATTCAGTTCTAGGCTACCCGGTCTCACTTGCAGTGGTAACAGGTTTCTTATACCCACATAGGGCATCAATTAGGCCTTGATGTACAAGTAAGGCTCTCATATTAATATGCCATAGGTTAAAATCATTGTCACCATCAAATTTCTCGATTTCATACCTCATTGTGGACATGTTTACCCACAAGGTAGATGTCAAGTTCTTGCGGACAACGGTAAGCGTACGCCCCCAAAAATTGACCAATCCCTTGGGTAAACAATGCTTCAATAAAGGAATATGAAATGCACAGAAATGTTGGAAGCGATGATGTTTTAACAAATACAATGATGTAATCACAATGGAAATTTAAGATTGAGGAAATAAAATTTTGGATACAGAAAACAGAATTCAAAATTGTAAACTAAAGACCTCAAAAGAAGCAGCAGGCAAATAGAATACTAAACAACAAATTTTAAACAATAGCAGCATCTTTAAAATCAATAATAGCAAGAGTTTGTAAAGAAGAAAATGAAGCAGTTTGTACAAACAATGACAATGTGCAGAAATTTAGGGACTGCAATCGCAAATTCTGGATAACAAAAATCATAGAGGCTCTGATACCACATGTGAAGGGTGCAGTGTGTACAAGCAGCAACAATACAACAACTAGAATGCCAGGATCAATGACTTATTACCATAATATTGAAACGATCACAACACGGAATAACCAGAATTCAAAGAAAAGAAAAAGGAACACAAGAACACAAAGATTTACATGCTTCATCCCCTTTGGGACCTACTGCATGGTAAGAACACCACACACACGAGCTTTTTATTACTATGCAAAAGAAAAGCTGATTTACAGGGAAAAAATAACAGAAAAACATTCAGCAAGAGAAACTACACTACTGTGATGATATGCTGAAGGAATAAAACTGTAAAGAATCTTACAGTGCTGGTCGTAATAAACTCGGCGGTCTTGATCTCTTCGCGTTGTAGGTAAGCTTCTCTTGAGTCATCGATGAGCTGCAAGCTCGTATAGGAATCATCGCCTGGATTGGATCATCCTCCATTGGGTACTCGGCCTGGCGTCTTTTTCGTCCCAAGATCGCTAACTTCGAAACTCCAGCAAAGGTGATGTGCGAGCAGCACACCACGGAGTTTGGCAGGCGCGCATAATCACCACAGAGGAAGGGAAAACCCCATGTTTGGGTATGAAAAACCAGGGAACTGGGAGCACCAGAGATCCAGCGGAAAAAGCATCGGAAAGAAAACCAGAACTCAGATATGCAAAACCGAATCACCAAAACCAATCGAACCACAGGGGTGATGAAACCCCCTGGGGAACTGAAACCGCCTAACAGCACGGCCAAAGAGAAGACGCCACGAGGCGCAGTGTCACGTGCATCGAAACAGAATACTGGAGTGAGTGAACGGTCAGGATGAGATGGGTGGTGAAAATAATCAACGGCCAAAAACCAGTCCAGCCCAAAAGAAATGGGATTGCCAGCATGTCAGTGTGTAAAAAGAAAAATATGAAAACGACGTAAATGAAAATTTTAATATGAAAATAGAATAAGTGAATTAAATATTAAGAATTAATTCACACTCCACAGCACTGGCATCCCCTCCCCATCAATACCCTTATATTGACATGATTCCCGAATCCAAAAAATAATTAGGCAAGTGAGGATATGATATCACAAAAAAAGGCTTTAAAATTAAATGGACAACCAAAAGATAGAAAGCCAAACTGAAACAATTAGGATGTGATATTTATAGGTTACCAGGTTTGATAACCTCCCTCTATCTTGTCCTAATAAGAATCTGTCTACCATCGAGGTGTGTAATCACAGTTTCAAAACCACAGAGGGAATCCCTCAGATTAAGGGTGAGATCTATGTGTAAGTTGTCTCCCTTCATCTTAAACCTTGGGTTCTCTTTTTCATTCACCTCAAAAATGAGGTTGCCCATAAAACGATCATGCTATACATGCACATGTATATGATCATAGTGATGAAGATATATTTAATTGGCGTGAGATGAGTGTCAAAAGTATTATAAAAATCATGGGGTACTTACTCTTTCATCACCTTGCCCCAAGAGTGTTATTTTGTGTCCATTTCGCATGCCTTTCTCAATCAAAACATCGACAACTTTATCCTCCTGAATAACCCTCTTTCCCATGCACCACCAACATCGATCTTTTACATTCTTACCGTTGCCTTTACATGAACTACATCTGCATCGAGCCCTTCGACTGTTAACTTTGAATCCGGAACCGTCACAAATCTTGCATTCATCATAATAAAATTACTTGCTGCCAAAATAATAACATGCATGAATGTGTCAAAACCCATCACCAAAAAAATTAGTTGGTAAATACAAATGGGAAAGTAGCATCACACGAACCCACGACAGAATGAACAATTTTTGTCACGATGAATGCACATCCTCTTAGATGCCCCGTAATAGAGATATTCAAGAGAAGCATCAATTGTATAGAGGTTATCGAATCCTGGGGAGGTATGAGACTCAAATATAAATTAATTATAAAGTAATTATCTAAAGAGGAATTGCATAATTTCAATGAATAGTTATAAGACTCCTACTGGGAGAAAAAATGTGACCATAATTTTTCCTGAGACCTTCCTCGCCGTCTTGGTCATAGACCCGACGCCTCATTGCGTCGCTCAAAGTTTGATAAGCATGATACAACTCTATCCACTGAGATAATTACATTTAATTAATGTATTTAAATAGTCATTGAAAAAAAAATACACACATACATGGGCCATGACCCCCGGATGGAGGGAAATAAACAATTAGATTTGGTGTGATGCTTCATATGAATAGACAAAAAACAATATATAAATATATATAACTCAATAAATATTGTGTGTCAAAATGTTCAAAATGCAAAACTAAATGAAGGAACAACAAAACATATGCTCAAAAAATTATATAATCAGATAGATGCTCCATTGTAAGGGGCCAAGTGTCCTAACATATAATGCCCTAATCTAACGTATAAGGTCTTCCAGACCCTTTGAAAAAAAATGAAAATCATAAAAATATCAATAAATAACATAGATTAGATATATCTGTACTTCATTATATAAAGATTAAAAACAAAGAGTGGAAGGGGAGAACAAATATCGACCTTGGAGCGACCCTTGGTTGTCACTTGTAGTTGTCTATAAGCCTTCTTGATTTGGTCGAGTGAAGCCGTGGTGGATACTCCCAAAACCTCGTAGTATTTCGTATTGATCACTTCCTTCAGATTTTGCGGTGCCATCTTCCAGCAATCTGCAAAATACAGCTAACAGACGTAGAAAATAACCTATTGTGTAAAACTACGTTGAGAGGCAGCATGAGAGCTGACCAACTAGAATCAATGAATACAGTCAGCAGATAAAATGGAGAGCACAGATGGCATATGGATTTTTTATCCGATGGTGAATGCAATTAAGCTGAAGAAATGGGTGTGGACGTTACATATATATTCTTCTTAGGATGTTGGGATGCAAGCAGGGAGTGACCACTCCAACGACGGTGCAACTTAATCCAAGATTGACGACTCAACCCCATCACGCGTGCACTTTAATCCAAGAGGGACGACTCATCTCCACCTCACGAGCAGGTTAATCAAAGAGCGATGTTAAATATTCTTCTTGAGATGTTTGGGTTATGCAGCTTGCGAGCGATGGCGCACGTTAGTCTACGAGTGACGCCACCACGCATGGCTTACACCGAACGGATTGATCACGGATAATTTTTTTGGGGTTTTGGGAAAAAAAATTTGCCTAAAAGGGATAGGGCTTGCCGTATTTTTAAAACTGGGTCCGAGATGTGTGAACCCCATTCACGCATCCCTGATCCTGGAAAGATGCGTGAACGGGGTTCACGCATCTTCAATCCGAGCGAGATGTGTGAACCCCATTCACACATCCTTCGCGAATCGGGTGAAGGATGCGTGAACGAGGTTCACGCATCATGTAGAATTTTTTTTAATAGTTTTAAAATTTTTTATTTTTATTTTTATTTTTGTTTTGTTTATATATATATATATATATATATACAAAACAAAAAAATTTAGTAGGATTTATCTGCTATTTTAAATCCAGCAGAACTTCCATTACAGCAGTCTGGATTCTGACAGAAACTCTCACCTAGGACTCCCTTTTATAAGAGGGATTGCCCTGAAAATTATTCTGAATTTTCGATGTGGGATACAGGTTCTTCCAAACCTGCACAGTACATTCTGCATTTTCGATGTGAGATTATGTTTCAAGTACATGACTTTGAAAGAGTATAAAATATAGATTATAAGACTAATATAAATGAAATTTAAAACATTGATTAAACATATAAGAAATAGTTGAAAACAAAAATAATTTCATAAAAAATGTTGATCAAAAATAAATTATACCCATTCAAAACCATCAATTAGTAATATAATTATTAATTATATAATAAAGAATTAGTTAATTAGTAATGTAATTATTAATTACAATTATTAATATAATTATGAATTATAATTACTAATATAATTATTAATTATAATTAGTAATTATTAATTATATAATAATTAATTAGTTAATTAGTAATATAAGTATTAATTATACAATAATTAATTAATAATATAATTATTAATTATAATTATTAATTATAAATATTAATTAGAATATAATTAATAATTAATATATAATTAATAATTAATATTTATAATTAATAATTATAATTAATAATTATAATTAATAATCATATTATTAATTAATTATTGTATAATTAATACTTATATTACTAATTAACTAATTAATTATTATACAATTAATAATTACTAATTATAATTAATAATTATATTAGTAATTATAATTCATAAGTATATTATTAATTCTAATTAATAATTATATTACTAATTAACTAATTCTTTATTATATAATTAATAATTATATTACTAATTAACAAATTAATTATTATATAATTAAAAATTAATAATTAAAAATTAAAAATTATAATGAATAATTATATTAAAAATTAACTAATTAATTATTATATGATTAAAAATTAAAAATTATAAATATAATTATATTACTAATTATAATTAATAATTATATTACTAATTAACTAATTAATTAGTATATAATTAATAATTAACAATTATAATTAGCAATTATAATTAATAATTATATTCTTAATTAATTATTGTATAATTAATACTTATATTACTAATTAACTATTTAATAATTATATAATTAATAATTAATAATTAATAATTAATAACTAATAATTATAATGAATAATTATAACAAATAATTATAATTACTAATTATATTACAAATTAATTAATTAATTATTTATTTATTTTAAATTAATAATTATATTACATAATAACTAATTTATTATCATATAATAAATTATATTACTAATTAACTAATTAATAAATAACTAATTAAATAATTATTAAATAATTCATAATTACAAATTAACTAATTAATAACTAATTAATAATTATATTACTAATTAACTAATTAATAAATGACTATTTCTTATATGTTTAATCTCTGTTTTAATTTTCAGTTATATTGGTCTTATAGTTTTTATTTTATAGGTTTTCAAAGCCACGTACTTGAAACATTTTTAAGTTTCAAGTTGGTGGTTTTGAAAGATTATAAATTATTTTTCATCAACATTTTTTACAAAATTATTTTTATTTTCAACTATTTCATATATGTTTAATTCATGTTTTAAGTTTCATTCATATTGGTCTTATAGTTTTTATTTTATTGTCTTTCAAAGACATGTATTTGAAACATTTTTAAGTTTCAAGTTGGTATCTTTGAAAGCTTATAAATTATTATTCATCAACAATTTTTACAAAATTCTTTTTATTTTCAATAATTTATTATATGTTTAATCCATGTTTTAAGTTTCATTTATATTGGTTTTAGAGTTTGTATTTTATAGTCTTTCAAAGTGACGTACTTGAAACAGAATCCCACATCGGAAATGCAGAATGTTCTGTACAGGGAAGATAGCAGCTGAGTCCCACATCAAAAATGCAGAACGATTTTCAGGGCTAGCCCCCTTAAAAAAGAGAGCCATGGGTGATGGTGTATGTCAGAATCAAGACTGCTGTAACGGCAGAACTGCTGGATATTAAATAGCAGATAAATTCTGCTAATTTTTTTTGTTATATATATATAAACAAAAAAAAAAAAAAAAAAAATAGAAAATAATTTTTTTTAAAAAAAAATCTTTCTGTAGGATGTGTGAACGGGGTTCACGCATCTCTCTCGGATTGAAGATGCATGAACCCCGTTTACGCATCTTCCCGGGATCGGGGATGCGTGAATGGGGTTCACGCATATCGGACCCATTTTTAAAAATACCGCAAGCCCTATCCCTTTTAGGGAATTTTTTTTCCAAAAACCCATTTAAAAAAATTATCCATTGATCACCTTTCATGGGAACTGTGAACCCAAAGGAGTAAAATTTCATTTCATAAAAAATCAAAACCTTTTTTTAAGGATAATTTTTTAAAAATCAAAACAATTTTTTTTAAAGTTATAATAATTGAAATTTATGTTCCATAATAGTTGATACTTATGTCATATAGCAAGTCAGACTAATTTTATAAAAAAATGAAAAATATAAGTGCAAGTACAGAAATAGTGTTGCTTTCTCAATTTTACATATCTTTCTTATTATTATATAAAACTAACATTTATTTTAAATATGAAATGAGATATATTTCACTGAAAAAGGATACATATTTTGAAATACAGAATTTGCATCATGTATTTACAATAAATTTTATTTTCCAAAGGATGTATTACCGTACTTGGGATACATTAAAAGTTTCCAAAAATGTATTCATGTAAGTGGGATTTTTCTTATCTGGAATATGAGATACATTTCATATTATAAAGATGTATAATTATACATGAAACTTTTCTTATGAATGTAGTGTGTTTTCATTTTTATGTTTGAAAAGATATATCATTGACAGGTTTTTTTCATAATCTTGTACTTGATATAAATTTCTTTTTCTAAATGGTGTATTGTTGTATATGAAATCTTATTTCATCTTATATATGAGATAAATTTAATTTTTAAAATATTTAAGATTTTATATAAAATTTATATCATCTCCTAAGTGAGAAGAACTTTATTTTAAAAATATGTATCACCACACACACACACACACACTAAATTTATCTAATTTCATATATGTTATATCTTTAATTATTACAATATATAGTATCAAAATAAAATATGTATCGTTATATGTGAATGTATCTCATATACAAGATGAGATAATTTTGATGTCACTACCACAAAAACGGGTTTTCGCAGCCCCACACTTTAACAACACTAAAAAAAAGTATTGATAAAGGGCCTTTTTAACAATGCTAAAAAGCACTATTAAACATACCCATTTATCAGCGTTTTTTTAGCACTGATAAAAGTACCAACTTTATCCGTGTTTTTTTAGCATAGTTAAAAAACCTCATTTATGAGCGCTTTTTTTAAGCGCTGATAAACCCCCCCTTTATCAGTGCTTTTTTACAAGCGCTGATAAAAGCATATTTCAAAAAAATATATATTTAATTAAAAATATTATATTAATATATAAATATAAATATATTGATATAAATATAATATATATTTTTTAAATATGTTTTAGATAAAGTTAAATAGACATTTACACTTAATATATAAGATAATTAGTGAAATGAATTTTAAAATAATTAATTTTTTTAATTAATAATTTGAAAATTATTATCAAGTAATAATTATTTAATAACAATTTGAATATAAACAAAATAAAAAAAATTAATAAAAGATCTAAAATAAGTTGGAAATGTAACTTGAACTTCTAACGACCAATACTTTTGATTCGAGTGTCTGTTTGAACTCTACCACGTATCAAATAGAAGCCTGCATTGAGATCTACGCCCTTAATAAAACAAGAAAACCTTGGTCACATTTTTCAAGGTCAAAAAAGACCCAAAAGGCCTCCAAAACTGAGTTTTTTGTCTGGATACCCTAACTTTTTAACATCTACCGGATTTTAAGCCTTGTTTAAGGGGGTCTTATTGCCTTTTTTTGGTGGTGAATGAATTTGTTTCTAGAGTTTATATTCATATTGATATTATGATTTTGAAATTTTATTGTTTATCAAAATGTATTGTTATTTATTATCAAATATATAACAATATATACATATTTTTTATATACTCACTGATAAAAATTTAATTTTATAAATAAAAAATTAAACATATTTACATATAAAATATATTTCTCAATATATTAACCTTATCTAAATAAAAAATAATACACATTTTATTTAAAATGCAAATGTATGAATATTTACATACATATACATATACAATTAATGTATATATAATGTTTATATATATATATATAATTATATTTTTGTTTGTATTGATATATATATATATATATATATACATATATACTTATCTACATATTCTAATATATGTATATAAATATTAATATATAATATGTAAATAAATATAAATATGTATATTTATATTTATATTTATAGATACACACACATATATAAATATATATATTCATGTATTTATAAACACACACACACACCAAACAAATTTTATATGTGTATATATATATATATGGATAAAAATGTAATGATATATATATAAATATGTAGATATGTCATAAAATGAAAGGAAAAACAATATAGGTGAGTGGAAGAATCGTGTGCACATAAGGAGAAGGTCTCAGGTTCAAAACCCATCAAAGGCAAGGGCACACAGGCGGGGGTGAGCAGGTGCTTAGCGATGATAAAGGGGGCGGGGAAGGCTAGCGTTGTTAGGTGGGGTCAAGCACTGATAAAAGGGGGGGGGGGTGGTCCACCCTCCGAATGTGTAATTTTTTTTAAAAAAAACTAACCTTTATCATCGTTGATAAAATGGGTCTTTATCAATACTTTTTTTAGTGCTGATAAAAGGGACCACCCTTTTAATAGTGCCCCGATTATCAACGCTTTTTTAGCATTGATAGACTTTTTTTTAGCACTGATAAAACCCTATTTTGTGGTTATGTGTACAATGATACATTTTAAAAAATGAGATTTATTTCACATATTAATAAGATAAATTTTTTCAGGTTTGGTTGAGTAGACTTGTTTTTCAGCTAAGTTTAGGAATTCCATGATTGGTTTTGAAACTCCAGTCATAGAATCAGATGATGTAAGAGCAGCTGAACCCGAACTTGAAGTATTCATTTGTAGTAATGAATGAAAATTTCTAGAAGTGTGAATAAATAAAGGGGATGAGTTCTACAACATGCATTGTTAACCAAAAGGTTCAAGTTATGTTAGTTCAGTCAATGGGTTATTGACATTTGTTTTTATGGAGCGATAGTTAACCGTAAAGATTGGATGGTGATGAAACTAGATGGACTCATCTATAAAAGGGAGGGTGGGGTCACTAGTACAACACTTGAACTATTTATAAGTCTTCTTATGTTTATGAGTAGAGTTCTAGTATTTAGGGATCTTGTAACTCATGGGTTATCTCTCTTAATCCAAAAGTTACATGGTTCCTCCCATGGAATAGGGTAATTCGTGAATAACGTTATTCAGTTTATTGTTGTTTCATTTTTTGGTTTTTTCTTTTTGTTCATTTGCTTTCAGAAGTCCTTGTCTGATTGTGAGGAGATTCAGAATGGAGATTCTGAAGATTAGTTTCAGAGTTCAGTTATTGAAATCGGATGTCTTCTTCTTGGAAGTTTCAAATTTTTATTCCACATATGAAGGTTCTGGAGGATAACATCTTGATCAGAGGTTTCTTACACAAAAGTGGTATTGGTGCTTAGTTGCAAAGTTTTTTATTGTAAGACCTATGTCAGGAGTCCAAATCTTTTTGTAGATCATCATTCTATGATTGGCCTTGTAGGGGGATTTTGTTAAGTAGTTCCCAATCAATTTATGTTTTTCAAATTCAATGGCACCTCATTGATTATTTAAGAATGATGTTGTAAGAAGGTAAGGTCCATATTGATAAATTCAAATGGACAAATTTTGGATTCTCAAGGATGCATATTGAAGACTATATATTCCAGATAGATTGATATGTTTCATTAAAGGGAGTCAAACCAGAAGCGATGTCAAAGGAAGAAGGGGAAAGGCTTGATCAGAAAGAATTGGGGGTGATTTGAATGTTGTTGGTTGGAACATGGATGTCAACATCGTGATGTGGAGACAAATACATAGTTAATGACTACAATTGCAAAAATATATGATAATCCTACCACTATTTTCAAATATTTCTAAATTAGTGCATGTTCAACATGAAAATACTAGAATTAAGGTCATTGGAGGATCATTTGACTTCAACATGATTCAAAGAAAGTTTTGATTCTATTGGAGTAAATTTTAGTGGACTAGTGTAGACGTTGATAATTATATCATTGTTATCGAATTCATGGGGCTCAATGGTTACTGTAGAGACAAATTTTTGCAATAAATATAACTCAGTATTTAAGGACATTTGGGATATAACTCTGAATGAGGAAATTTTGAGGAAGGAAACCCATGATTCTATTGAAAATTCATTCAATGTGGATGGAAGGGTGCATTCTATTTCATATAAAAGTCATAATAAGGGGAAATAGAAGAGTCGAGGTAATTCAGC
The DNA here is from genome assembly GCA_963277665.1 of Viscum album. Taxonomy (NCBI): domain Eukaryota; kingdom Viridiplantae; phylum Streptophyta; class Magnoliopsida; order Santalales; family Viscaceae; genus Viscum; species Viscum album. The sequence goes on from OY728150.1 coordinate 940,894,000, forward strand.
TAAATTCATAATAATATGCGGTCATTTTGGAAAAAATGGGCATTTGAGGAACACTGTTGAGACTAAAGGGTCAAATCCAAAATCTATGCTTCTTGATTTTTATCTGTAAATCCCATTTTGAAAGAAAATAATGGTTTTCTTCTGAGTGTTTTTTGTATGCTTCTGTCATGGATAATTGGATTTGGGGATTATTTTCACTCTACGTTTGAGAGGGGGAGCATTAGAAACAATGTTTTTGGAAAATTTACTAGGTTTTCTTTGTGGATGATGAAACTATTGAGATTCTTGGAAAGTTTTATGTTTCTACTTGAATTTATAATGGATTATTTCTAAAGTTTGAAGGTGTGTGATGCATACCGGGGTTATTAAAGAGCTTTGGCTCGGTAGGATGACTTGAAGATGTGAAGTTCTATATTACATTTGTGGGTGGCGAGTGAAGGTCACATAAGGTTCCATGGAGGTGAAAAAAGGTGAAAAATATGAGAGATTTTATCTTATCATGGATTTAAAAGTAGTAATTCATGATGGAAAATCAACTTCTAGGTCTTCAAGGAAATAACATGAGTGTCTTAGTCACATTAGTGAGAAGGGGGTGAAATCCTACTTACCAGTGTCATACTGAAACTTAGATAGATGGAGCACAAAACATATAGGGAGTGTATACTTGAGAAGTATAGGAAGGTTCCATTCAAAATGAAAGGAAATATGCTGAGTAATTAGAGGTTAAATCCACTTCATACATATGTACAAGGGTTAGCCCGATTTGTTCTCATGATGGGCCATTATACTATTATACCTTCATCGATGATGAGACATGAAAAGTGTGGGTGTTATTTCCTAAGTACAAGTTAGATATTTTTAAAACCTTAATTAAATGGAGAGTCATGGTGGAAATGGATATCATAACCAAACTAAAATTATATAGGTTTGATGATGGGGGAGAATACGAAAGTAGATAGTTTCAGAGGTTATGCTAAACTAAAGGCATACGATTTGAGAAGATAATTCCAGAAACAATATAGCCAAATGGTTTCATGTAATTGATGAACCAAACTTTGAATGAGAGTTATATAAGCATGAGGTTGCATGTAATTTCCCTAAGTAATTTTAGGTGAAGGATGTAAACTGTGTAGTCTATCTTGTGAATTAGAGTCCTTCCACTCTGTTGGGGTAGGAACTTCCAAAATAACTCTGGCATTGAAGGGCGGTGAATATCTCCAATAAAAAATCTTTCAAAATTATCACATAAAACCACATCAATGCTATAAAAGGGATAAGTTTGAGGTAAAGTCTTAGGAATGTTTTGTTTTTTGGTATGGCAATAAAGACTTTGTCTTTCAAATCCATTATAATAACTTACATAAGGGGTTGTTAGTATAGAAACCTATAATAAACATACATAAATAATACATTAATACCATGGTTTAATCAATACATCTCAAAAATAGTTGTATAACCCATGGACCTATAGGTTCAGTGTCTTAGAGACTAGATACATAAACATCTTATTCTAAAACACATGTGTACATTTCTCCATATTTGTGATCCTATAGAACATCTTCTAGACATGCCAAATGATATAATCATCTTCATAAACTGAGGAATTAAAACATAAGAAAGGGGTGATCTCAAATGATCATTAAGGGAAACTTATCAATTTTTCATAACCATTAGATCATAATCATGAGGGAATACAAAATCAAGGGAGAAATATTAGATAAAAAGATCATGGGATTATAGGTGACAATCATAAAACTTTATTGAGAATTAAGGATCATGGAATAGAAATATAATACCAAAGTAAGTTCATAAAAAAATATCTTAAAAACACACAATTAAAATGAAAACAAAAAATGAAATAATAAGATAATAAATCAGAATATCTTTAGAACATGGACTATCATAAACATTTTGAGTAGATTGTAAATAAGGTACATTTTAAAAAAGTGTAACATACATAAGAATATGAAAATATTGTGAACAAATCCAAGCACATCCACCCTTTAATTGTGTGAAAAAATCAAATAATTTTCACCTATTAGTTTGTGAACAAATCCAAGCATGCCCACTATTTAGTTTGTGAAAAAATCCATGTATGGCTAAGCTTCAGCATCTCATGAGATATAAAACCACAATCAATGCATTTTAGGATGATATAAGAACCCACCCATCATCATCAATAAATATGAGTGACACTTAAAATCAAATCATTCATATTATCATAAATAACCCTTGATAAGAAAATGAATTTCATACCTTTTATAAATGATATCACTTAAAAAAATGAGTATTTGATACCAAAAACATAATATCCCAAAAGGAGTGTCTAGGAAGGGCACATATAAGGTGATTTATTAACCATTACTTTATTGGATAATAATCCTTTGAAAATGAAATAGAAATCACAAAAAGGATTTTTTTTCTTAAAAATTGTTTCTTAATATCATATTAAAAAGATGTGATTTTAAATACACTTTCCAAAAACCAATTTTTTAAGATGAATAGAATAATTCTTAAAACATTACCTCAAAACAAATTCCAATAAATAGGACATTATAAATTGTTGGACTCACCTGTTTTGATAATCCCAAATCATATTTTTATAATCTCAAATCATGTTTTGATAATCCCAAATATTGTTTTCATTTAAGTGAGAGCCATATCTTTATTCTTTGATAGTTATGTTTCATTAATGTTTCCTATTCCTATGGAGTGATATTCATATAACCTCAATCTCACTGGTTAATTGGTTAAGCTCACACTACAGAATTCATCTAAGTACAAAGGTCATCGTTACAGAGGTTATTGTTACATGGTTACAGTCAAAAGCTTACCATTACATGGTTACAGTCACAAGCTTAACGTTACATGGTTATAGTCACTAGCTTACCGTTACATGGTTACAGTTACAAGATTACTGTTATAGGGTTACAACTACAAGGTTACCACTACAAGGTTACTGCTACAAGGTTACCGCTACAAGGTTACTACTACAAGTTCACCATTACAGGTTTTATCACAACAAGTTCACCGTTACGTGGTTACTGGTGTGAGAATACTATTAAAGGTTACAGTTGGAGATTGCCGATGTGCACCTACTGTCAAAGCCTACCGATATAAAGGCTACCGTTACTAGTCTACCGATTCTTATTCTTCCATACCTTTTCAATTTCTAAAATACTCTTCTAACGGTCATATTTGATAAAATAAATGCTCTGACATTAATTAATGTTTATTGTAAACGTTTCAGGAGACAATACCGTGGATAGTACGAGGTACGAGAAATCATGCACGTTATCTACTCATTCCCATTTTCGGACCTAAAATATAAAAAGACAATACCATAAAATAAAGAACAGATATTTTTCAAGGATAAAAAACAATAAGAGAAACATATACGCTGACATGAAGAAAGGGGTTGCATGAGAAGTGTGATAGAGCCTGATTTCCAGATAAAAAAAGCCGAACCATCCAGCACTAAGATGTTGAACCCAAAAGCATCACAAAGATCATTCTGGGATAAACTCATTCCTGCCTTCTGTGCTTCATCAACTCTTGACCAACATCAGAAGTAGAATACTGAAAGCTTGACCCTGGAGTTTCAACACTCTGTTTTGGAAACAACTTCTAGAGATCAACCTGAACTTTAACATTTCTCATTCCAAGGAGTCAAGAGCTAAACTAAAAACACATAGAGGCTTCTAAACTCTTTCTCATTATAAATGCTCTATTGTGTTTATTTATTTTACATCCTTGATAAGTGTTTTTGTTTGTTTATATCAAAAAATATCTCTTGTTCTTGAGCTGGAGGATATTAACTATCCTCACATCAAACCTCACCTTATTTGTGTCTCCCATGTATAACTGTGGAAGAGACCATGTATGGTCTGTTTTGTTTGACTTTCCCATGAAGAACTGTGGTAGAGGGTGTGTTCCCTAGACAGTTTGTGATAACTCTTGTAAAGCCCGATACAGGCTGTGTATCAAGTTTTAATATTAACTGCATGGTGGCAGGTGATTACCAAGTGGAGAGGATTAGGTCTCGGCTTGTGACTGAACCTCTTGTTTACATTGTTGTGAAAATATTAATATACTCTATTTTGACTTTATCTGCTGCTTATATTTTCTAAAACATAAAACTATTTTTTTTACACTTTGATAGTTAGTTTTGGTTAGTGTGTGTATTTGCTTAATTCATTAAACTTGTTTCAAAAGTTTAATTGGTATTCTACACTGATTCATATGAGGATTAATCACCCTTTGAGAAACCTTTTGACCAATTGAATATTTACATTTCTACTACCTTAATTAACTTTGCTGTTTTTAAAATTGGGGGTTTTCTTAACCATAAAGTTTTTAACAGAAATTTTAATTGGAACTCAATTCACCCCCCTCTTGAGTATCCACTCCGACCAACATTTGGTATCAGAGGACTTTTTATCCAGTGTGCCAATTCTTTTTAACTATGATTTTATTTGTATCTTAAAGATCTTAAAATTTATGTCATATCTAAATTTTCTGTTCTTTAATATTATAAGTAATTATAGAAAATAGAGTTGAGGGTGCTGCTATTAATAGGCCACCTTTCTTTAATGGTAATAACTATGACCAGTGGAAATTAAAAATAAAAATGTTTCTAGAGAGCATGGGACCTGAAATTTCGGACACAATTAAAGAACAACATACATTACCTTCTACTGATAGAGACACATGGTCTCAGTTGACTAAAGCCACATATAACAATAAATGTAAAGAAATGAATGCTTTGTACTGTTCTCTAGGTGATGAGTAATTTAGTAGAATATCTGCTTGTAAAGCTACATATGAGATTTGGGATACTTTAGCTATTTATCATGAAGTAACAACCAATGTTAAAGAAATGAGACTAAATACATACACTATTAAATATGATAAATTTAAAATGAAGCCTGATGAACTCATTTCTAACATGTATCTCGGGTTCAATGAGATAGTGAATACTATGAGTTTGCTTGGGAAACCAGTGGACAACAAGGACTAGATTATGAGTCTACTTTGATTCTTACCTGACAGATGGAGAGGGACTTCTGTTTCCATCAGAGAATCCTATGACATAGGAAAACTTCCAGTGAAGAAACTAATTGGAAAGCTTATGATGTATGAAGAAGAACTTAAGGTGAATCAAGAAGTAGATGAAGAACCAAGGAAGAAATCTGTAGCATTTAAGACTACTACCTCAAAGAACAAGGATAAAGAAAATGTTCAAGATCCTGTAGATACTTCCACAAGTGAAGACTCAAACAATGATGAGGAGATGGCTCATTTTTCTAGAAGATTCAAAAAATTCTACCGAAATAAGAGATTCTTTAGGAAGTCAAATTACAACAGAAAGTATGATAGTAAAGGAAAATGGAAGCAAGATAGAAAATGGAATGACAACTCAAATGAAATAATCTGTTATGAGTGCAAACAAAAAGGTCATGTGAAGGCAGACTACCCAAGTTGAAATTTAGGAAGAAATATGAAGATAAGGGAAAAGGTTATAAAAAGGATATGAAAGCTTCCTGGAGTAATTCAGAAGACAGCTCCAGTGGATATGATGCTTCTTATAGTGAATAGAAAAATCATGCCAACATGTGCTTCATGACAGAAACATATAAGGTAACTCCAAATTCCCCTATGCCTAATGATTATTATTTTGGTAATGAAGGTGAATCAAACAATGATGAAAATATGACTAAGGCTGAACTATTTGAATACTGTGGAATGCTTAAGGATAATTTTAATGAACTCAAGGATAAATATAAATTATTGAAAAGACAACATTCTTTAAATACTAATTACAAACCTGATTTGGATATTGAGAAAGAAAAATGTGCTTAGTTGTTAAAACAAAATACTGAACCCAAATTATCCAATGAACAATTAAGGAGAGATCTTGAGAAATTTACTGCTGGTAGAGATACCTTGACTCAGTTTCTAGGAAAAAAAAAATTCCCCAAAATATACAAATGGTCTAGGATATCAGCCAGGACAGAGAAGGTTTATTAAAACCAAATTTGTTCCAAAATCGGGACAATTCACTACTAGTTCAAGCTCTGAACCATTTCTTGAAAAACAATTCTCTAAAGGAAAAAATAATGTTTTTATGTCTCAAAATATATCTTCTGATTATAGGAAATATATTAGACAAGTATGAGTTCCTAAAGTATTACTTTCTAACCTCTCTGGACCCAAGAAAATCTGGGTACCAAAGTTACCCCATGTCTAATCTGTTTTGCAGGAAAATTGTCTAAAGATTTACTGTAGAGCTCTGTGGTAGTTGGACAATGGATGTTCAAGACACATGACAAGAGAATATTCATTTTTCAAAAGTTTTATTAAAGTTGATGGTGGATATGTCATATTCGTTGATAATTCTAAAGGGAAAATTGTCGGGTTAGGCCAGATTGAAAACCCTAATACTGTATTAATTTCAAAAGTACTTTTTGTTGATGGGTTAAAATACAATCTGCTTAGTATTTCTCAGTTGTGTGATGATGGTTTTAATGTCAAGTGTGAAAATTATTCAGGTAATGTTTTTAATTATAAAAATTATTTAATATTTACTTCTCTTAGAAATGAGAATTTATATGCTGTTTATATGGATTCTTTAGCTAAGAAAAATGTTTCTTGTTTAAATGTGTTTCATAAGGAATCTTGGTTGTGGCATATAAGAATAGGACACTGTAATGTGCACTCACTTAGAAAACTGAATAGGAAAGGTTTAGTTAGAGACTTACCTAAATTATAATTCCTTCTTAACAAAGTGTGTAATCCTTGTCAAAAGGAAAAACAACACAAAGTATCTTTTAAACCAAAGAAAGTAGTTTCTACTTCTCAACCACTTGAGTTGGTTCACATGGATTTTTTTGGACCATCAAGAGTTTCAAGTATAAATGGGAATCACTATTTTTATGTTCTTGTAGATGATTTTTCTAGGTACACTTGGGTATACTTTATAGCTCACAAAAGTGAAGCTTGTTCTTATTTTATCAAATATTTTAAGTCTGTAGAAAATCTTAGTGGACTTAGGATCAAGACCCTAAGAAGTGATCATGGTCGTGAGTTTGAAAATCAAGAGTTTGAATCTTATTGCTCACACAATGTCTATAGTCACAACTTCTCTGCTCCTAGAACACCTCAACAGAATAGAGTCATGGAAAGAAGAAATAAGACCCTTCAAGAGATTGCTTTTGGGTTGAACCTGTTAATACAGCTTGTTACATTATTAATAGTCTTTATTAGACCGATTATTAAGAAACCCCCTTATGATCTTGGGAAAAATAGAAAGACTAAGGTTAATTACTTTAGAGTTTTTGGTTGAAAAGTCTTTATCCTTAACAATAAAGATAATCTTGAAAAATTTTCTTCCAAAAGTGATGAAGGAATTTTCCTAGGTTACTCAATCTTGAGTAAAGCCTATAGAGTATTTAATAAGAAAACCAAATTTTTAGAAGAGTCAGTTCATGTCAAGTTTGATGAGACTGATCCACATGAACCCAAAACCTCTCTTGAATATCTTGAGGAAGATATGTCAATTCTGGATCTTAATGATAGCGAACCTCCTGTAAAAGTAACCAGTTCTGGGAATCTTCCAAAATCTGCACCTGTTGAGTCTAAACCAATAGACAACCATGAGGAGTATAGTTCAACTCTTTCTAGAGGTATTCAAACTCTAAGGAATCATCCTTTAGATGCTGTAGTAGGTAACTTAAACCGAGGGACACAAACTAGAGCTTCTCTGATAAACCAGGTTGAACATCAAGCTTTTATTTCATAGCTTGAACCTAAAAATATCAATGATGCAATCAATGATGAATTTTGGGTGATGGATATGCAATAAGAATTGAATCAGTTTGAAAGAAACAAAGTTTGGGAACTAGTAGACAGACCTAAGTACACCTTAACCATAGTCACTAAATGGGTGTTTAGGAATGAAGTTGATGAGTCTGGTAATATAGTTAGAAACAAATCTAGATTAGTTGCACAAGGTTACAGTCAAGAGGAAGGAATAGACTATGAGGAAACCTTTTCTCCTGTAGCTAGACTAAAATCCATTAGGATACTACTTGCTTATGCAGCTCATCTGAATTTCAAACTTTATCAAATGGATGTCAAAAGTGCATTTCTAAATGGATATATAATTGAATATGTATTTGTTGAACAACCCCCTAGATTCACAAATCCCCATTTTCCAAATCGTGTTTTTAAACTGTCTAAAGACTTATATGGTCTAAAACAAGCTTCAAGAGCTTGGTATAACAGACTTAGTTCTTTTCTTATTTTAAAAGGTTTTACAAAAGGGATAGCAGAACCTACTCTCTTTATTAAAAGGATTTCCAAAGATGTTTTAATAGTACAAATTTATGTAGATGATATATTTTTTGGATCTTCTAAACATTATTTATGTACTGATTTTTCATTAATGATGCAAAATTAATTTGAAATGATTTTAATGGGGGAACTAAAAATTTTCCTTGGATTTAAAATTTTTGAAAACAAATATTGTATTATTTTAAATCAAAGTAAATATACTAAATATATTTTAAAACGTTTTGGTTTGGATAGTAGTAAAGGAAGTGATACACCTATGAGTACCACTTGAAAATTGGATGCTGATGAAACTGGAGAACCAGTGGATCAAACCAATTACAGAGGTATGATTGGGAGTTTACTTTATCTTACTGCTAGTAGACCTGATATTATGTTTAGTGTATGCATGTGTACTCGATTTCAAGAAAATCCCAAAGAGTCTCATTTAAATGTTGTTAAAAGGATTTTTAAATATCTCAAGTATACCATAAATTTAGGACTATTTTATCCAAGAGGACAACCTTTTGATTTAATAAGTTATTCAGATGCTGACTTTGCTGGTTGCAAGTTAGACAAAAAAAACACCTCTGGAACATGTCACATTTTAGGCAATTCACTAGTATCATGGTGTAGTGAGAAACAGAATTATGTTGCATTATCTACTATAGAGGCTGAATATATAGTTGCAGGTAGTTGTTGTGCTCAAATTCTGTGGATGAAACACACTCTACTAGACTATGGATATCAATTCAAACATGTCTCTATAAACTATGACAACACAGGTGCTATTAAAATCTCTAAGAATCCAGTATATCATGATAGAACGAAACATATTGATGTAAGAAATCACTTCTTGAGAGATAATTTTAAAAAAGGTAATATCACTCTTGAATTCATTGGTACTGAACACCAATTAGCTGATATATTCACAAAGCCTTTGAATTTTGAGAGGATAAATTACATCAGACATGAGTTAGGTATGATAAACTGTTAGAACCTCACCGTTATAACCTCACTATTAGAACCTCACTGTTAGAACCTCACTGTTAGAACCTCACTGTTAGAACCTCACTATTAGAACCTCACTGTTAGAACCTCACCGTTAGAACCTCACTGTTAGAATATCACCGTTAGAACCTCACTATTAGAACCTCACTGTTAGAACCTCACTTTTAGGACCACACTGTTAGACCTTATAGATACCTCCTTACTGATAGACATTTGAAGTCCGGGACTTTGCGTTTTATGTGCTCAACCAGAATCTGAAACATTTTTCTGCTATTATTTATTTATTTTATCTATTTTATTTTTCAATCCCTAAATGATAAAAATAGAACGTAGACCACATTTTGATCCACATAAAACCCTCCTCTGAACCACTTGATCTATAATCTCAGAACCTAAACCCACACTGAAACCTCGAACCACTCCGGATTAATGGCTAGATTGAAGAGGCCACTGGTCAGTGATGAAGAAGATGCGCCTGAACCTAAAATACCTAGAGCTGAATCGAGTAGTAGAATCCAGACAGTGGAAAAAGTACTGAACTCACATTTATCCAAGAGGGATATAGTAGCTGAGAAGGAATTAAGTTCAGAATGGCTGATGTCAATCCAGTCTCTAGTGCTTAAGAAACTGGAAGCTTAGGGATGGGTTGAATGTTTTGCAAACAACAATGGACCCTATTACTCGATGTTGGTGAAGGAGTTTTATAAGTATCTAAAGTTTGAACAGTCTGAGGATGAGCATTGAATGTTTTCGATAGTAAATAGAGTAAATTTAAGTTTCTCCTCTATTGAATGGGCTGAGTGTTTAAGGATTCCTCATGAAGGAATTTATGCCTATTACTCAAAAGTGGTGACTCCCACTAGTGAGTTATTTTTCAGTGAAGAAGCTTTAGATGAATTGATAGGTAATGTAATTACTAGGAAATTCATTGTTGCTGAGATGGAAGAAGAGGATAAGCTACATTTCAAATTTTTTCAGCATGTGATAAGTCCCAGGAGAGGGGACTTCGCTGTTTTGAAATATCAGGACATATTAATTCTGTATTTGCTAAAGAATGGACATAAGATCAACCTGTGTAGGTTGCTGATGGCTCAGTTGGAAGATATGATCAATCCTAGTTCTAAATCATATTATCTATTCCATGACAAGCTGATATCTCTTATACTGAAAGTGTAATGATTTTCCAGAGATACGAAAGAAATTGTTGTTGTGAAAGACGACCACTACATCACCAAAGTAATCTGCAAGCTGATGAAGATTAACTGGAATCCTTGGATAAGGAGATGGGTGAATGATGAGGCTAAGGTTTATGAAGAGTTTAATCCTGTGACTCATCCTACTAGGCCTAAGTATAAGAGTGACCGTAGTCTTAATCCTGATGAAGCCAAGCCTTCCTATTTAGATGTAGAAGAAGAGGAAGTTGCTGCTGTGCAAGGAAGAGAGGACTCTCCTATTGATGACAGAAGTGACCCTAACCTTCCCTCCAATCTTCGTATGACTACTGTATCCCTTGGTGAGCCTATCCCACCAAAGATATTGCCCAGAAGGGAAGCTATCCTAAGGGATAGTGATAAGGAAACCAGTGAAGAAGAAGGGGATGAATTTTTTTTAAGAGAAGTTAGAGACACCTCAGATGAGGATGAGGACTCTGAATCAAGTCACTATTACCTTGAGGCAGCTGCTTCTGAAAATGAAGAGGAATGTATAAGTCTTAGTCCTCTAATAGGACATATAGAAAGGGTAGAAAGTGGAGCAGAAGAAGAAGCTGCTAATATAGTTGAGGCATGACCTGTCTTAGAAGTAGTTGAAGATTTTGAAGTGGAAGTGGAAGTGAACCTTCCTAATGTTACAGTTGATCAAGGAGGTCTAGAGGAAATGAATGTGGACGATCATGATATTTCTCAGATTGAGGGGGAGGAACCTACTGTTACAGGCTCTGTTATTATTCTACAAGAAATTGAAGGCTGGTCTGAGGAACCTGGATTTATGGTATTGGGTTTAGACTATCATGAATAAAAAGATGATAGGTCTAATAGAAGACCCTCGGTGCCAAAACTCAGGTTTGTCCCTTCAGAAACCTCTTTCCCTCAAGACTATTTGAAAAAGGTAGACCTTGATTCTTTTCAATCAGAAATGAAGAGGTATATTAATGACCAAAACACTGAAATGGAAAGAACAATAGCTCAAAATCAAGGACTTGTAACATCTACAATGAAAAGGATAGTCTCTACCTCTCACTCAACTATGTTACAAGAGGTCAAGGAATGTCAGAATCAAGTAAATGAGTTGTAAGATTCTATGGTTTCTGTGAAACAGTCTATTTCCAAATTAGATGCTTATATGGATTCAAGGACCCAAGTGGATAGAGGCCTTTCATATGTCAAAAGTATAGTTCAGAAAATGGTCACAGTGTTTGAGGATTTCAAGAAATCTATGGAAACACATGTGAAAGGACAAGATGATGATATCAAAAGAGAGATCAGTGGGATAAAAAAATATTTCAAGGAAACAATAGCCTTATCTCTGGCTCCTCTAACTGCATCTGCTTCCACTTCAGCTTCTCTTCCAATTGCCATTGAATATTTCAGGACCATTTTCAGAGAAGAAGTGGAAAAGCTCTCTGGTGGTAGTTCCTAAGATTCTCAAGTCATTTACATCACCAGGGAAATTCATAATCTTGTGGGAAACTATTTAAGGTAATATTCTCAGGATCAGAAGGCCATTAAGGATCGAGTTTATTTCTACTACAAACGGGTGTACACCAAACATCAGATGGATGGTCACTTCAAGTTGATGTTGGGAAACTTAAGAGTCCCACCTGTCACTCAGGCCTTTAAGGATCAGGTTATCAGACTCATAGAATTGACTCTTACTATGGAGAAATTCATGGAGAATAAGGATGATTTTATTTCTTATATGGAGAGAGGTGGCAGTATCATTATGGACTTCAAGAATCTTCTCTTGACTTTCCTCCATGTGGGTTGCACTCCAATCATAGTTTCTCCTACTCTTCTTGCTTCTTCAACTACTTCTAGTTCCACCAGTGCTGCTACTTAGATGACTCCTACCCAGACCATCAAAAGCTTGACCCCCGCGATTAATCAGAGATCTACTCATTATAAGTCTGGTGATGCCTCGATTTCTGCTCCTCCTACCTTGATAACTGCCATCCCTCGGCCTATCCCTCCACCTTCATCACCTGCATCCTCAACCTCCAAGGAAAAAGCTCCTCTGGGCATATCTGAGGTGGATTGAGTGTAGACTATCATAATTGATAGGGATCGGTGTATCAATTTTTGTAACGTACTCCTTTTTTCTTAATAAATATTCTATCTTTCCACTATTTTTTTTTGTTTTGTTCTGTACGCTTTTTTGTTAATCACAAAGGGGGAGAAAATATTAAAGGGGAGATAAAGGGGAGATATCATTCTCATAGGGGATAAAATATTCAAAACTTAAATATTTTGATTCAATGACATTAGAAGATGTGTTTTACCTTGATTCAAAACTCTTATCAATGCCATAATTTGTGATTATCAAAAAGGGGGATATTATTGGAATCACCTGTTTTGATAATCCCAAATCATATTTTTATTATCTCAAATCATGTTTTGATAATCCCAAATCTTGTTTCCATTTAAGTGAGAGCCATATCTTCATTCTTTGATAATTATGTTTCATTAATGTTTCATGTGCCTATAGAGTGATATTCATATATCCCCAATCTCACTGGTAAATTGGTTAAGCTCACAGTGCAGAATTCATCTAAGTATAGAGGTCACCGTTACAAAGGTTACCTTTACATGGTTACAGTCACAAGCTTACCATTACATGGTTACAGTCACAAGCTTACTGTTGCATGGTTACAGTCACAATCTTACCATTACATGGTTACAGTTACAAGCTTACCGTTATAAGGTTATAGCTACAAGGTTACCGCTACAAGGTTACTGCTACAAGGTTACTGCTACAAGGTCACCATTACAGGTTTTATCACCAAAATTTCACCATTACATGGTTACCAATGTGAGCATACTATTAAAGGTTACTGTTGGATATTGCCAATGTGCACCTACTATCGAAGCCTACTGATATGAAGGCTACCATTACCAGTCTACCGATGCTTATTCTTCCATACTTTTTCAATTTATCAAATACTTTTCTAATGGTCATATTTGATAAAATAAATGCTCTGACGTTAATTAATGATGATTGTAAAAATTTCAGGAGACAATACCATGGACAGTACAAGGTACGAGAAAGCATGCACGTGATCTACTCATTCCCATTGTCGGACCTAAAATATAAAAAGAGAATACCATGAAATAAAGAACATAGATTTTTCGAGGATAAAAAACAAGAAGAGAAACATATACGCTGACATGAAGAAAGGGGTTGCATGAGAAGTGTGATAGAGCCTACTTTCCAGATAAAAAAAAGTTGAACCATCCAACACTAAGATCTTGAACCCAAAATCATCACAAAGATCATTCTGGGATAAACTCATTCCTACCTTCTCTGCTTCATCAACTCTTGACCAACATCAGAAGCAGAATACTGAAAGCTTGAACCTGGAGTTTCAACACTTTGTTTTGGAAACAACTTCCAGAGATCGACCCGAACTTTAAAATTTCTCATTCCAAGGATTCAAGATCTAAACTGAAAACACATAGATCCTTCTAAACTCTTTCTCATTATAACTGCTATATTGTGTTTATTTATTTTACATCCTTGAGAATTCTGTGTCTGTTTATATCACAAACTATCTCATGTGCTTGAACTGGAGGATATTAACTATCCTCACATCAAACCTCACCTTATTTGTGTCTCCCATGTATAATTGTGGAAGATACCATGTGTGGTATGTTTTGTTTGACTTTCCCATGAAGAACTGTGGTAGAGGGTGTGTTCCCTAGACAGTTTGTGATAACTGTTGTAAAGCCTGATACATGCTATGTATCAAGTTTTAATATTAACTGCATGGTGGCAGGTGATCACTAAGTGTAGAGGATTAGGTCTCAATGTGAGACTGAACCTCTTGTTTACATTGTTGTGCAAATCTTCATATACACTGTTTTGACTTTATCCACTGCTTATATTTGCTAAAAAATAAAACTATTTTTGCTTACACTTTGATAGTTAGTTTTGGTTAGTGTGTGTATTTTCTTAATTCATTAAACTTGTTTCAAAAGTTGAATTGGTGTTCTACACTGATTCATATGAGGATTAATCACCCTTTGAGAAACTTGTTGACCAATTGAACATTTACATTTCTACTACCTTAATTAACTGGTCCGTTTTTAAAATTGGGGGTTTTCTTAACCATAATGTTTTTAACATAAATTTTAATTGGAACTCAATTCACCCCTCCCCCTCTTGAGTATCCACTCCAAACAACATAAATAATAAAACAAATGTAAAAATGGAATGTATAAGGGAAGAATATAAGACCATGGAAAAGAAATTCCTTTTAAATATTTTGATAAACCATTATAAAAAACTCTCATTATTAAAAGAATAACAAAACATTTGTTTTAAAATGAATAAATGGGAATAAAAGGATCACTAGAGAAAAATAAAATTTGATCTTCCAATAGGTAAATAAGAACATTGGTGAGAATTAAAAACATGGATAAGGAAATAAAAATCCATTAAAAATAAATAAGAATTATTCTTAATAAAAAAATGTATTTTAATGAAAAAATAAAATCATTTTGGAGGAATAATTTGGTGTGAAAATTTATTTCCCCATAAAAGAAGGTGTAAATACAACATAACATTAGCATAAGTTATAATATATCAATCTTTAATGATAATAGTTAAATAGGAGTAATTATGATCGAAGGAAAATATTTGAGACATGAAAACCCCTTACCTTTATTCCCGCTTCAAATGCACTCTAACCTCCTATAAAAAACATAACTATAATAATATATTATTTAATTACCATATTTATACTTGAAAATATTTTAAATTTTCATCTATAAGAATTATCTACATGTATATTAGTTATTTTTCACATTTTCACACATCGTGAGTTTATAGTTTTGACTGTTTGTACTAGTTTCATAGGAGTGGTGGCGGTATTCGTTCTTCTTCCAAATTTCATCATTCAAAGTTCATTAAATTTACTTTAATGGCTGAATTATAATTATTTATGAAGTTTTAATTTCCCTTGATGAGTGTTTCACTCTTTATCTATAGTGTACCGACCTAGGTTGCCCTCAAACCCGACACTCGACCCAATCTGTCACATAGTCAAGGAAATTCTCGATCCCCATGGGATGACGAAAAGTACCTGGGCATCAAACAAAAAAATTGAGGGAACAATTTTTCCCAATAGAAACAACTGCATGGAATACATATATATAGAAAAAAAGAAATAGCAGAAGACAAATAAATATATATGCCATAACTGTAAGGAAAACATAATAACAGTAACAGTATCTAAAACTCTAAAAGATAAGTCCAAATACAAGGGACTACAATCAACAATTACTCTAAGAGATGGTGTGGACAAACCACCACCATCTCACCACCACCTACCCATCCCAGCTGACACGAACCTCTCCACGTCACTGCAGCACCTTGCCTTTCCCTGCACTAGAAGAAAAATAAAGGTCTACACACCATCAAAAATGTATGTAGGGTGTGAGATAACAGGCTCAGTAGGATCCCACCCAGGTGTTCCACAACAATTCTATGTATAAAAAATCTTGTATGCTCGTTTCAAAATAAAAAATGGAATGATAAGTAGTAAGTTATTTTTATAGAAAACATGGTAAAAATTTCCATTTTTCACAGTTCTAAACAAAAATAGGTATTTCAATTTCAAAGAATATTTTCCATACCATTTTACACAAGAATAACATGAATCTCAAGGCTAACTTAAAAAGTCAAGTAGTACAAAATAGAAGCATAGGTACCACAACACCATAGAATATTATAGAACCATACCACAGACTACTCATACCACAAGAATCAAGTGCACAAATCTGATCTTAGAAAAAATATACTAGGAAGTAGAGGAATAGACCATGAGTAAACCTTCTTGATAATCAAAAAATAGAGGAAATACCCAAGACAAACCTTCTTGATAATCAAAAAATAATGGATAATGGCCTCAAGATAAACCTTCCACCTAAGTACCCAAGGTATCCCATGTGCTCTTTTTTCATAAATCATTTTGAAGCTTTGAAATACCCATTTTCTTTACATTTACCAACAACCAGGGAAAAACTATTTCTCTTCGAAAACTCTTTTAAACACACAGAAAATAATAATTCCAATTCCATTTATAAATCAATATATAAAGCAAGAGTAATCAAGCTTATCAACATAGGATAGAGACGGAACCACCTACCTCAAAGCTTGGGTTGCACACACCTGCAATGGAATCCAAAGCCAACAAAACCCAAAAACATCAACGAAGGCCCTATAGTAAAATCCCCAAATCTTAGGATTGATCCAAATCTAAACATAAGTGTTCAATGGAAGAGAGGAAAGCCACATACCTCTATGATGAATGCCCACTGCACCACGTCCAATGAAGGAAAAGGCCTCCAGAATGAGATATATCAATGGATATAGAAGAAGACAATAAAGATCATCCAACAAAGATCAACAGATCTAGTAATGAAAATATAGGGTGCTACTACAATCAAACATAATGAAGAACCGGAAAGAACACTTACTCGGAGAAATGCACCGCATACACAACAAAGATCCAAAGCTGTTTGGATCAATCCGGAAGGATGAGAACCTCTAAAAATCACCTAGGAGAAGCCTAGGGTCGATAGAAAAAAAGTCTAGGAAAAAAGGGCCAAGAAAAACTTCCAAATGTGTGACTTTAACCTGGGTATAGACCGAGTCACGACATGTATGCCTTGGTCATGTCGTGTAGGCTGTGCTGGATAAGTACATCAAAAAACCCATCGTCTCGTTTTAAAAAACTAATATTTAAACCTTAAATGACATGTTCCTCGAGTACACAACGTTTACCATCTCACAACATGATCTCCACATTCATGACTTGTATTCAGCAACTAGTACACGGCGTGTACCTCTAGTACATGGTGTGTACCTCTAATACACAACGTGTACCTCAAGTACAAGGTGTTTACCTGCTCTAAAACCTACAAAAAAAATCCATAAAACCACTTCTAAGGACATTGAACCAAAAGGGAACTTAGAAAAAGGGAAAACTTACCTGAACAAGGTAAAAAGATGTTACAAAATCCCCACCATAAATACTTTCCATCCCCATGAAGTCATGTGGAAGATTTAATCCCTAGAAAAAGATGAGGCCATTTCTCCCTCATAAATGACTCACGTTCCCATGTCTCATAAGAGTCTGATACTTATTTCCATAGAACTCTAACAAATAGAATTGACTTATCTCATAAGATTTTCTCATGAGAGTCAATGATCTCAACTGGTTCCTCCAAAATAGAAGCATCTAGTTCTAGCTTATTTTCTTCCCAACTTAGAACATGAGCGGGATCAGGATGATACTTCATGAGCTAAGATATGTGGAAAACATCATGAATACACATCAACCAAGCCATAAATGATAACTGATAAGAAACCAACCTAAGCCGTTCAGTGATCTTAAATGATCCAGCATATCTCGGAGCTAACTTTGCGTATTTTACAAACCAACAGTGACCCAAATGAGCCAAAACTTTCAAGAAAACCCAATCACCTACTGAAAACTACAAAGGTCGATGTTGCCGATCTGCATACATTTTTTTTTGAATTTGGGATATAACCAGATGTTGTTTCACATCCTGAATCTTTGAAGATGTCTCTTGAACCAAACTTTTTCTAACCAAAGATACTTTTACCACCTTTACCCATCAAAGAGGTGATCTTCACGGGAGAACATACAACACTTTGAAGGGGGCCATTTTGATTGATGATTGATAACTATTTTTGTAAACAAACTTAACCATTAAAAAATGGAAATACCATGATACAATGAAATCCAAGACATAGGCATGAAGTATATCCTACAAGATCTGAATTACACGCTCCGTATGACCATCTATCTATGGATAGTAAGTTGTGCTCAACTTGACCTGAGTTCCCATTTCATCTTAAAGACTTATCCAGAACCTCGAGGTAAACCTAAGATGCCTATCTGAAATAATGTCTGAAAGACTAACATGTAACCTCAAAACCTCTAGCACATAAAACATACCCAGATCTTCAAATTTAGTGGTTTCTTTGATTAGAATGAAATGAGAAGACTTCTTCAACTGATAAACAACCACCCAGATAGCATTTTTCACTTAGGGTGTCCATAGAAATCCAAAAACAAAGTCCATGGATACTTCATCCCATTTCCATACGAGAACCGAAAGATACTGAAGCCTCCTAGAAGGTTTTAAGTGCTCTACCTTTATCCATTGGCAGGTGTAATAGTGTGACACATAATCTGCAATGTCATGCTTCATACCCGACCACCCGAATTTTCTTCTCATGTTATAATACATCTTGTTAGTGCCTGGAAGAATGTCCCATGAAGAGTTATGACAATAAAACAAGACTGAACTTCTCATAGGTACTGGGACAACAAATAACTTTCTAAATTGTAGTATTCCATCTAAAGAAATAGACCAACTAGAAATGATCTCCCCACCATAAATGTTTTCCCAAGTTTTTTGAAACTCATCATCCTGCTGATGAATTTGAAAAATAGACTACATGAGAGATGATGATAACTAAGAACTGGTCAAAACCATACTCGAAACATCCTCCTAAGCATCCAAGTGAAACTGAGTGAAAAGAACCATAATATTCCACTCCTCCTTCGATTCAAAAATAGCCTATGATGGTACCTTCCATCTAAGAGAATCTGCAACAACATTCCCTTTCCCTGGGGTGTAGGTGATGTCAAAGTCAAACATTTTAAGTTATTCTATCCATCATATCTATATGATATTCAATTAATTATGAGAAAAGATATAGCTTAGACTCTTATGATTAGAGAAGATTGTGAAATTATCCTCAAAGAGATAGTGCCGCCAACATTTAAGCGCATGTATAACCACAACAAGCTCTAAATCATGAGTGGGGTAGTTCTTATCATGTGGTCGGAGATGATGAGAGTTCTAAGATACTACAAGATCATCCTGTATTAGAACACTTCCCAAACTATAACCAGATGTATCACACCACATACCCCTTACTGGGCTCAGGTAAGATCATAATAGGAGCAGATGTCAGAAGTCATTTCAGTTCATTGAAAGAAGATTGACACTTCACATCCCATGTGAATTTTACCGCTTTTCTGGTAGGAGCTGTTAAAGGTGACACTATCTTAGAGAAATCCTTAACGAACCTCCAGTAGTACCACATAATAATAGCTTTGAATTTTAATGTTGTTCTACTATTCCTTCTAAGACATAACAACCTTTACTTTCTCTGGATCAAATAATAATTCTTGCTCAAAAATTCTATGCCCCAATAATTTCACTTATTGAATCTAGAAACTACATTTTTAAATCTTCCCATAAAAATGCTGACTTCTTATAATTTCTAAAACCAAACTTAGGTGGTTCTCGTGTTCATGATTAGATTTTGAGTAAACCAGAATATCGTCCAAAAATACTACAAAAAAAGTGTCAATATATTGGTGAAATATCTGATTCATCAAGGCCATAAAAACTACAAGAGTGTTAGTCAGACCAAAAGGAACCACAAGATATTCATAGTGTTCATACCTACTCCTTAAGGATATCTTTGGTATATCAGACTCTCAAACTCTGAGATGATGATAACCCGACTGAAGATCAATCTTTGAAAACCACTTTTCTCCCTTAAACTAATCAAAAAAATCACCCACACAAGGAAAATGATATTTTTTCTTAAATATTACTCGGTTTAACTTCTGATTTTCCATGCATAACTGAAGTGAATGATCTGCTTTCTTAGAAAAGAGAATAGGGGATTCCCAAGGATAAACACTAGGGAGAACAAAACCCTTTTACAATAGGTCTTCCAACTGAATTTTGATCTCTTTCAGCTCAGATGGTTCCATAAGATAAGAAGGAATAAAGATCAGATGCATTCCTGGAACCAAGTCAATCATAAAATCTACCTCCTTCTATGGAGGAAGACAAGAGAAATCGTCTGAAAAAACATCAGGGAAATCTCAAACAATAACAGGAAGGTTATTAACAGAAGAAACATCATAGGGTTCAAACACAACAGTAACCAACAAACTCCTGAGCTCTAGGCAGGAAGGTCCTACACGACCAGATTTCAGGTCCCAATCTCCCTGAAACACATGAGAGCTCCCATCATTAGCAAGAAATGAAACAAACCGATGATAACAATAAACATCATATAGATGAGCGACAAGACAATCCATGCCAATGATGATTTCAAATAGATCTAGATCAAGAATGATAAAATTTTAAACCAACTCTATATCAACTATCGGTAAAGAACAATAAGGACACTAAAACCCCTACTCTTTACACTTTCCAAGAGGTGTCACTAACTCCAAATTAAAGAGAATAAGCTTTATTGGAAGTTAACCACATCAAAAAAGCATGAATATATAAATGAGTGGGAGGAAACAATATCAAATAAGGAAATTTCTACTGAAGATGCAATAAGGATAGTACGTATCACTATTTTCGGACCTGTAACAACTTCCATTAGAAACTCATCTACTACATGAAAATGATCCACTACTGATAACTATAGCAAGATCCCTATAGTCTTTAAAGCTTCTGACTATATCATAGTAGCCTTTGGAGCCGACTAACCCTGACCATAATGAGGCATAGTCAAAGCCTCACAGAAATGTTGTAGATGACCAGCATGTTCACAATTTTTTCATGTCTTCACGGGCATAGGACAAGAATTTATGATGTTCCCTCCCTTGACACACTAATAGAAAGTTATAGGCACACTAACAGTTGCAACAGATGGTGCAAATGAGGCTTACTACTAAGACCCACCTCAACCATTTTTGTGATGGTCCTGACACTTCCTCTTCTTCCCATGCACGCCACAGAAGCTGTCACTAGTTGGAAGAGAAAAGGTTTTAATCCCATCATTTCCTTAAATATTCATCTATACCATCATATCTGTATCTACTGTCTCCACATAGGTATAAATCTTTAGCATAAACACCTGTGATTTGATATTTGGTCGCAAACCCTACAAGTATTTTCGAGCCTTCAACTGGTCATTCTTTACTATGTCTGGAGAAAAACAGACAAGCTCAACAAACTGGTTGGTTTATGATGACACCAAATGCTCTCTATACTACAACGACAGGAACTCCAAAGATTTTTCCAACATCAGTGACTCTGAAAAAAAAATGAATGTAAGAATAGGGTTTTGAAACCCTTCCAATCCAAGATCACATGTCTATCTGGATAGACCATAGAATCCCACCAACTCTTACCAGAACCATCAAGTCTGAATGCTACACACTTTACCCAGATATTCTTAGGTGTCTCTAGGCAGTTGAATATTTGATTGATATAGTAGATAAAACTCCAAAATATAAGTCCAACTTCAAGGGACTACAACTAACAGTTACTCCAAGCAATGTCATTGACAAACTCCCACCATCTCACCACCAGCTACCCATCCCTGCTGACATGAACCTCACTGTCTCACTGCAGCGCCTTTCCTTTCCCTAAACTGGAATACAAAAAACGGTCTATGCACCACTGAATAGGTGCACAGAGTGTGAGCTAACATGCTCAGTAGGATCCCACCTAGGTGTTCCACAACATATCTCTGTATAAAAAATCATGTATGATCATTTTAAAATAAAACATGGAATGATAAGTAGTAAATCATTTTTATAGAAAACATGGTAAACATTTCCCATTTTCACAGTTTTAAACAAAAGTAGGTATATCAATTTCAAAGAATATTTTCCATATCATTTTCCAAAATCACAACATGCATCTCAAGGATAAATTAAAAAGCCAAGTAGTACAAAATAGAAGTAGAGGTATCATAACACCAAGGAATACTACATGACCCGGTTGCAGACTACTCATACCATAAGAATAAAGTGAAAAAATCTGATCCTAGAACAACAGGCCTAGGAAGTAGAGGAATACCCCATGAGTAAACCCCCCAAAATGTCAATATCAGTCCCCTAGAACAACAGGACTAGGAAATAGAAGAAATACCCAAGGAAAACCTCCTTGATAATAATAAAACAATGTACGATGACGTCAAACTAAACCTTCCACCTAAGTATCCATGGTAACCCATGGGCTCTTTTTTCACAAATCATTTCGATTCTTTAAAATTCCAATTTTCTTTCCATTTATCAACAACCATGGAAAACCCATTTATCTTCGAAAAATATTTTCAACACACAAAATAAAATCATGATAATTCCATTTATAATTCAATTTATGAAGCTAGAGAAATCAATCTTATCAAAATAGACTAGAGATGGAACCACCTACCTCAAAGATCGGGTCACACACACATGCAATGGAATCCAAAGCCAACGAAACCCAAAAATGTCAATGAAGTCCTTAGAATCAAATCCCCACATCTTAGGATTGATCCAAATCTAAACATAAGAGGTTGGTGGAAGAGAGAAAACCCACAAACCTTGAAGAAGAATGCCTGCCGCACCACAGACAATGAAGGAAAAGGCCTCCGAAAGGAGATCTCACCAGGGATCTAGAAGAAGAAAACAAGGATCATCGAATAAAGATCAACAGATCTAGTAATGAAAAGCTAGGGCGCTACTGCGATCAAACACAATGAAGAACCAAAAATAAAACTTACCCGAAGAGATGCACCATAGATTCAACGAAGTTCCAAATCCAATTGGATCAATCCAGAAGGAGGTGACCTCTGAAAATAACATAAGAGCAATCTAGGGTCAATATAAATGAAGTCTGGGAATAAAGGGCTGAGAAAAACTACCAAACACGTGACTTTGACCTGGTTGTGGGCAGAGTCATGCTATGTACCCCTTGGTCACATCGTGTAGGACACTCTGGATAAGTACGCCGAAAAACCTATCACCTCAGGTTAAAAATTTGATAT
Organism: Viscum album; assembly: GCA_963277665.1. NCBI lineage: Eukaryota > Viridiplantae > Streptophyta > Magnoliopsida > Santalales > Viscaceae > Viscum > Viscum album. The sequence continues at coordinate 940,917,394 of OY728150.1, forward strand.
TTAAACCCTACACGACATGTACCTCATGTACACGACATTTAACTACACATGACATGATATCCCCATTCACGACTTGTATCCAGCAACCAGTACATGATGTGTACCTCCAGTACACAGCGTGTAACTCTAGTACATGACGTGTACCTATGTTGTAGCTTGCAGAAAATCCTGAAAACCACTCCTAAGGACTTTGAACTAAAAGGGAACATAGAAAAATTTAAAACATACCCAATCAAGGTAACAGGATGTTACATTATCCTTGAATATGGAATCAATAAAAAGTATACTTTGAGGATTTTATTAACTAAAAAAAGGATTTTTATTAATTATTGAGTTAAATATTAATATATCCTTTCCAGAACAAAAAAACCATTATTTTAATACTTATATCATATTATATAATTAATTAATTTTTCATAGTCATCTATGATATAATTTCATGACATTTTTAATGTAGGTGGTCAAACTAAACCATGAACATACCATGATTAATGGAAGATTATGTGGTAATTTAGTTTCAATGTCATTAAACAAGTGGAATAATGATATCATTTTGTATTTATTAGTGTGATATATCAGATTTATAAATAAATTATAATAAGAAGTAATGGATATGAAAAAATTACATAATTTTAATAAAGGATTTTCCTCTTAGTAATATTGTTTTAAATGATTGAGTTAATTATGATCATTTGTTGATCATATAATTAATAGGTTATCCAATTACTCATACCATAAAATCAATGGAAACATAAAAATAATATTTATTCATTAAACATATTCTCATGATAATCCATTTAAGGAGATGATGAAATGAAATATAATAATCAATTGTTCCATGGAGGTGGTAGTATACACATACACAAGGTTGGCGATTTCATTTTCCATAGAATGAGAGAAATGTATAATATATTTTATCATTTAATAATATAAAATATCTTATAAATATAATAATTATTTATTAAATTAAACATTAGGACTGACTGTGTAAGGTGTTTAAGGAAAAAAAACACGACGCTTTATGGAGGTGGTAGTCCGCACACACACACAAATGTCATTTTCACTTTTCTTAAGGGAAAAGTGATGGGTGGTTAATGATTGTACCATAATTATAATAAAATATAAATATAATAAATACTAATGTTATCATTTTAATATTCTGTATTGGAACTATTCTTTTTGATGGTAGTGAGAAAGTTTCTTGGAAAGATGTTGGGAGGCTGACTGAAGTGGGCAGCGCGTGCCAAGCGTTATCAGATGTAGTGATGGTGAATCAAGAGGAGATTCACATATGGATCTTATTTATTCTCAAAAGGATTTTTTGATGGTGAATGGAGTTGTTTTCATGCATAAATCTGTGGTTAAAATGTATGTTGCGGTGGTGAATAAAGAAGATGATGCACACAGATCGAATTTTCTCGATGATTCGTTGGTTTCGAATCGAAGATTAGGTGTGTTTGGATGCCCATAATTAGATATGAATGCAGACGATGTATGAATGGATTTGAATTCATTCAAGGAATTTTTATACTAGATGAATCATTCGAAAGAGATCATATCTCATGTTGAAGAAAATTTTGAAGCGTTTGTTGAGATACTTGCAATTGGGAAAAACTCCCTGATTGTGTGGCTTATTTCATCTAAAGGTGATAATCCTTGGAAGATGGAAAAATTAGTCCATTATATTTCATTTGTGTGGGGATTATCATACTGGGGGTGAATATCCCTTGGTCACAATTTTTTTCACCCCCTTTTCTCTTCGGATGATTCTATGCTTCAGGCGTGGAGCATTGGTTCTCTATTCTTGAAGCCTGAATGGATTCAACTACATGAATGGCCTATGGATTTAAACATATTTAGGGAAATAAACACCTTCTCATAGGTATGATTTCATCTTCATGGACTCAATTGGTTCATTTGGTACCCGAGGAGTCTAAACGATATCGACACAGCAATTGGGAATCCTATACATCTTGATAAGGAAACTGAGTGTGTGCGGTTTGGGAATTTTTTCAGAATGTTAGTGGTGGATGATCTTAGATTCACCTTTATTGATAAGGTAAAATTTTTCACTCCCACTAATTACATTCAAATTGATGTTGAGTATGAGGTAAAACCTTTTTTATGTAATGGTTGTTGGCTATTCACTGGAGTTATGTCGGAGGAAGGTTTCCTGTGAGAGGTGTGGGATGAAGGGACACCTAGATACTCACTATCACATGAAGCCAAAAATGAAGGATGTTGTTGTGTCAAAATCCCTTTCTCGTGATGAAAATGTGCTTGGAAATCCCATATCCAATGGGGTTGATGTGTCGACCTCTGAGAAATGCAAATTTCAGATGCCTAATTTGATGGGAAAGCGATGATGTTGGATGAGCAGTCTCTGACTATAGTTAATTGTGGAACCTCTAATGCTAGGGAATATCCTTTAGAGGAGGTAACATCAAATGATGGTCGGATACAACTTCTATAGGATTGGCTAAAGATGGAGCTGAGATGCAGATTAATTCTATGGGATCTGAAATGGTAAAGGATGGTAATCTTGCTAATAATGATGAACAAAGAGCTAATTTGGAGCCCAATGGTCTCACTACTATGGATGTGGTTGCTTCTCCTCGAAGCACTACTACAAAATAGACCTTTAACAACACTGATAAAAGGCACCATTTATCCGTGCATTTTTTGTAGCACTCATAAAGGGTTCCCTTTATCAAAACTTTATTTTTATCACCCATAAAGGGATTCATTATCAACGCTGATAAAAGTCCGAATAAAATGAAATAATTAAATAAATAAATAATAAAAATGAGTTTATTAAAAAAATATTAAAATTTTAATTAATTAAATAATTAAAGATAAAAATGAATAAGTTGATTATATTATATATAAATTATACATACTAATAAATAATATATATTAAATATATATATATATTTTAAATAAAAACTAAACAAATAAAAATTAAAAATAAGTAAATCGAGGAAAATATTAAACATTTAATTAATTATATAATTATTTATAATGTTAATAAATAGTAAATATTAAATATATAGATATATATATATATGAATATATATAAATATGATTTATATAATACAAAATATTTATGCTTTACATTAAATAGTAATATATTTAGTGAATAAAGGTATATAATTAAAAATTAATATGAATTAAAAATACTGACTAATTGCATAGAGTAACGAAAATAATTGAATGTCGTTTGATTTTTAAATTTAACATATATCAAACATTTTTTATATTCAATTATCATATATGTAATTAATTCATTTTTATATACAAGACACACACATATTTTTTTTGAAATTTGATCAATTTCTATTATTTATTTTATATATATATATTTATTATTTTTTAATATTTTCAATATGTATTCATCTTTATTTCAATATATATATCCATTTTTTAAATAATTTATATTTAATTAATCAAACTTATCCAATTTTTCAATATTGTTAAAGTGTTCCCTTTTTTAATTATTCAATTTCACTCAAATTTACCATGCATGCACTTAAGATTAAATATTCATTAATAACATTAAAAAATATTTTTAAAAATATATTTCTAAATGTATAGTTACAATTTTTATACATTTATATATTTATAATTATAAATAAATAAATATTATTTTTAAAAAAGTATTTATATAATTATAAATAAATAATTATATATATTTAAATAATTAAATAATTATAATAAATTTATTTAAATAATGAAAATATTTACTATATATATACATATTTATTATATATATATATATAATTATATAAATATTATTTTTTTACAATTATTTATATAATTATAAATAAATAAAAAAATATTTAAAGAATTATAAAATTATAATAAATATATTTAAATAAAGAATACATTTACTATATTTATATTTGTATATATTTATTAAATATATATAATTACATGAATATATTTAAAAAAAATTATTTATAATTATAATTATAATCCATTTACTAATGCTATATTAATTAGCACTGATAAAGATGCCTTTTATCATCACTAATTAATCTAGCATTGATAAAAAGGATTTTTATCAGCTCTTTTTTGGAAGCGCTGATAAAAGTGTCTCAATCTATTTAAATTAACCCTAACCAATCGTGAACTCATCGCGATATCTGATGGTTTCCCCCAAAGCCACCAATTGTCGGTGCTCCTCCTCGGTGAATCGAATATCAAATCAAGGCTTAGAAAATTTCAAGACTCCGAATGGCCTGAAGGCCTTCATTTTTATTGATTTTTGATAACCCCCATTTCAAGGGATGAGGGGGAACCCTTACAAGTCCTATAGGATTATAGATTACATGGCCCGTAGGATTAAGATATACCATGATCCAAAGGTCTTAGGGAATTCAACGAGACTATAAATACAAAGAACTACCCCTCCCCAGCATTTGCATCGTGATGACAACTCTCCACTTTCGCTTGGTCGTCTAGCTAGGCTTCCCGTGCAAGCACAGGTTGGTCTCGATGGCATAGCCATACCCTCTCATTCTTCTAATTCCATTTGGTTCTTCTCTCGTGAGTGCACTTTCTTTGAATCCTCCTCTAGGGCTGCTCTTTTTTTGTAGAGTATGTCTGGGGAAACTTCACTGATCATGTGGTCCAAAGGCCTTGAGGTGGCCCGAAGGCCTTAAAGGTGGCTCGAAATCCTTACTGGCCCGAAGACCTGGGTGGCCCAAAGGACTTAAGGACTCCAAACCCAAACTTGTAGCATAAGGTGAATAGTTATGGATGCTATAGTACCAAACAATACCTACTACAATGAATGCTACATTACCTGCACAGTACTACTACAATACTGCTACAGTCCCTACTACAATACTGTTATAGTACCTGAATTATGCCTCTGCCTGGTTTTGAACCTAGAATTATGCCTCCAAGTATTGAATGATTTAAAGGTTGAATGAATCCAAGGATCGAATGTTTTCCAAGTTTTCGATATCTATATTTTCTCTCAAACAATTCAAAGCTTCAATCCAAGGTATCTTATTTTCTTCTCATCATCCTCACTCGATGATTTATTTTTTTGGTGAAATCTATTTTCCTTTTCTTATCACCATTATTGATTTACCATCAGTATATCCCTGTGGCCAAAGATTTTTATTGGGGATGTTTTGTTGGAATGAGATAGGGTCATCATTCCTTACATTCCCCCACCCTCACCCCTTATCGATTGTGTGAAACCCGCCCACCCCAATTCCACTAAAGGAACTAACTATTTATTGTTGAGTCTCAAAATTCTATTGGAATCATGGATTATTAATTATGATACTTCATTCCACTCTATAACCAAGATGGGGTGCATGTATTGTTATGTATCTCATTTGTTTCAGCAATGTACATTTAGTCAATGATAAAGATATTCAGATTATGGGGAATGGTATTATTAAAGATGATATTTCATATGAATGTTACTTGAACTTATAAAGATTTAGACACATACCGAGTTTATGGAAGAACATATTTTCCGTTGGTCAGCTGGATGAAGTAGGATTTGGATCATGGTTCATGAATAAAAAGTGGAAAATTACTCAGGGTTCTAAGGTTTTGGAAAGAGGTGTAAAATATTGTATTTTTTTGTTCTTAAATTTTGATCTTGTACTCAACAACCTTTTATAATCTCTATATCATTGAAGAATTAAGTTTTTGAATTTCCTTATTCATCTCAGATTTGTCTTCTTCATGCTTCTGCAAATAATGTTTGGCATCATGAACCACTTTGTTGGATTTCTTCATTTTGGTTTTCCAAACATCTATCTCCTCAAGAGCATATTTTAACTTAGCCAACATATCACCTCTTCCTTCGACTTCTTAATCATTATTATCACTTTATTCCCTTTTTTTATAGCTACTAACAACTTCCCCCATAACATTTTCTCCATAGTCTTTGTAGTTCCCCGTCTCTTTAACCTCAGATTCTTCTGAACTACCATTCTCTTGTGAAAGAAGATTATTCTTTTTGAATAAATTTATCTGGAAATTTTTATTAACTTCCACATAGTATAAAGAATTATTTATTTGAATTTTAACTTTATCTTAACCTTCTTCTTGAAACTTCATGGGGCACCTTACTACAAGATATCTGACCATTCCACATTCAAAGCATTCAATTGGGATCTTCACTTTGAACTTTAATTTTTATCTTTAAAGATTTGAGGAAAATAATTACATCACCTCATTTTTATCTTCTTCTTCCTATCCATATTTAGTGATGAGCTTATCCATGGCCTTGAATGTCACCTCTTTGTACTTCTCTTTCTCCACAGACTCATTATCATCATTTTGCATCTTGTATGCAACTAGATTACTGTGCAAGCTATCCAATGTCAACTCCTTTGGATATTTATCTTCCAATACATAAACTTTTGGATTGAACCAAGGTGAAAGTATTCTCTAGACACACTTAACAATATTTACATCTTCAATAATTTTTCTGAGACCACGCATGTCTTCCACAACAATATTCACCCTATCAAATAATGCATCATGAATAATCATTTGGGTACATTATGAGATCCTCGTACTTGTTCCATAGTACATACAGCTTTGCTTCTCCAACTTTTGAGTCACCCTCATAAATATTTAGTAACTTTTCCCACACAATATGTGATTTTTTACATGATATCAGCTTTTTATAGATTGCATGGGATAGCCCCCCCTCCTAATGAATTGATTCCTTTGGCATCAACATCCAGTTCCCTATAATCAGTTTTTGATAGAACTCCACTATCCATATTGGCCGAAATACCATAAATTGCATCTCTAAACACATCCATACCTAATGATATAAATAAGTGTTTCATTTGATTCTTCCATAATTTAAAATTGTTTCCATCAAAGATCAAAATCCCTATGTGATTTATAACCTCCATTTCTTCTAATGAGAGAGAACTAATTACTTTCAACCTAGATCTAATACCAATTTTTATCCCAACTACATTAAATACCCTAATATGGGGGGTGAATCCAGTTATGATAGATTAAAACAATTTCGGCTTCAGATCTTGTTTCATCATTATTAAAAATATTCTTCTCTTCCTTTCCCATAGAAATATATGAACAGAAATGAAATTATACATGAGACACAATGATTTTACTTGGTTTACTCTCATTGGGATAAGTACAAGACATATACAACAATAATTTTCTGATGTTCCAAATCCACAAAGGCTAACTACTAAAATACAAGGTTCGGTCTAGATCACTTCTATGCCCGGACTCATTACCTTTACAAATTTTAATGATAACTCACTGATTACCATGGATCACACCTTCAATATCTCATTCAATGGATCACTGTCGGTGGAAGGGATCACATTCTTCCCCTTCCTTTTCTCACTACTCCTAGAAAGTATCCACACATAGTTTATGAACATGTAGGTTCCTTCATTAGTGATAGTGAATATATCCTCAACTGTAGATAGATTCTTTTTTGAAGTTCTACTTTCATCCACTTGATGAATATCACTTTACTACAGATTTACTTGATAATCCATTTTTAACACTTTTTCAATGCTAAAAACCTTTGGGAAGATCCTTTCTTCCATAAATCTCACATAGCCTTCATGAAGAAACCTCCGTTCGCGAATCCCACTTATCCTTCACAAATCACCCAACTTTTGTGAAGATCCCTTATCCTTAGTGAACTCAATTACTTTCATGATGCTTATAATTTTTGGTCAGATTTCATAGAATTTATGAACTCCATTTCTTCATGAACTTTTCATGAGAACATGCTTCACGAATCACCTTCACGAAATCAGAGTCTACAAATTTTCTTTAAGGATTTAGCTACTTTTCTGAGGGGGTAGATGTCTATTTATAGGCACTACCTCCGATTCCAAAAGCTTCTATCCACATAATCACCATTTTGCAAAGATATCCCATATCATTCATGATTCTCCCTACTTTGTGAAGAGTCGGGTAAATTAAACCGTTCGTGAAGCTTCTCATAGTCACAGAGATTACCGTCAATCCTCTACACATGCACAATGCTCATTCATGATGATTCACACCTTCATGAAATGTCCTTCGTGAAACTCAGCCTTCAAAAAACTCATGCCTTTACCATATTTATATATTTCCTTCAAGGAAATCCTACTTTATTGATGATAGTCATCCTTCAAATTTTGAATAGCAAAAATTTGGAAAACACTGGGAAATGGTGTTACCTTGTGTACAAAATTTTTTGTATCACTACTAGGGCATTCATTCCTTTGTTTTGGATCTTTTTCGACATACCATCTCAACAATTTCTCTAGAACTCCACAACATACCTTGGAAACTCATTTTGTCAACAAACACAATCAACCAAAAAATACTGCAATGTTACTTGGATGGATTGTTTCCCAACATGGAGTCTTATTTGGTTTGGAAACAAAACCATGGAATCACCCGACAACACTACGACAAAAACAGGAAAGGTAAGTGCCACGTTTTATCAGCGCTAATAAAAAACCACTGATAAAGGATCCCTTTATTAGCGCTAAAATTTTAGTGCTGATAAAGGCATTCTTTATCAGAGCTTTTTTCTTACTGCTTATAAAGAGTACTCTTTATAAGCCCTAAAAAAGTGATGATAAAGGATTCCCTTATCAACGCTAAAATTTTATCACTGATAAAGAAAGCCTTTATCAGTGCTTTTTTAGCACTGATAAACCCACAGTCACATATTTTATGAAATCCAGTGCACAATATCTTCTGTTTATCGCACCCTCAATCCCTTGTGGTGTTGTACCCCAATGAAAACTCCCCTCCCCCTATGATCTTCTCTTTTCCAGAGATCTGCCGCTAGCCCTACTCCTTCTCCTCCCCCCTGAACCCCTTAAACATATCCTCCTCCCTGCAAACCCTACTTCCTCCTCTCTACTGGACTTCCTGTGAACCCTACTCCTCCATTTCTCAACAGTGGAGGCTCCTCCCGTGCACCTCCCCCTCGTGGTCGCGCCTTCCCCTTCCGATGTAGCGCAGAAGGATCCCTAACCGCTCGACACTTCTTCTCTCCCTTCATTGCGGATGTGATCTACTCTAGGTAAGTCTCCCACTTCTCGTTTTAGGTTTATTTTTGCTGTATAGGTTTTGTGAGAGTAGTTTTCAATAGGGTGATGTTTGGATTATTCCCCATGATCACCATACTTGGATTAGATTCTAACTAACATAGAGTTCTAACAATCTATGTCATGAAATATCACACGTAGTGGATTCAAATACTTGGTTAGTAGATGATTTGAACTAAAGTATTACTTTTTTATGATTCCCCATGGGTCCTTATGATGTTTGGAACTAGAATTTATTTTTCACCAAGTTTCATATGTATAAGGGTTTGATATTCTCATGCAACCTCAAGATATACCTTTTTATACATGAATATTATATTAATGTTGAGTATTTTTTCCTCATCCTTCTAGTGGGTTTATATATACTGTGGAAAGTGATCTTTTTGTAAACCCATTCATGAAAAATAATAGTTTTGATAGTACTCACCTCATTATTAATTGGTTACACTTTGTGGGTGTCATGATGTGCTGGTGATTGTGTTTATGAGGAAGGTTCTATTTATGATAGTTATTAGGACCCCTCAAATATAGAAAGTGTATCCAACCCTGTGGATGTTAAGTTATATTTCCCTTAGTTGGTGATCATGGTTTTATGTGATGTGTGATAGAAAAATACTTTTCTTCCATATGAATGTTGAGGAATTATGGAATGATTCATAAGGGAGACTTATGGTTAACTCTTGGTAAGGATATGGTGTATGCATCAACCCATATACCAGAGATGATGAGTGTCTTTGTGAAGTTATAGTGTTCTAAATTGAATCTCTCCTTGAGATGGTTCATAGTGGATCCTATAAGCCATTTAGGTTCATTTATTATTAAACCAAGATTCATGGAGTGGCCTCCAGTCTTCATGCACTAGGGCCATAAAAAATGAGTAGATCAAAGTAGTGCATCCATGGAAAGGTGAATGGTATTCTTTGGAAAAGGAATTTGGGTTTAGATAGTGGTATGAACATGTGAGCATTTGTATTTGGGTGGTTAATTCTTTTTAGGATTGTGGGATGTTTCTTGACTTCGATCAATGGTAAATTCCACACATCTTTATTTTATGTCAAGGATAATTTAAGGGTGGTGTCAACTTAGTGAACCTCTATGACTAGTTGTTCCTAGGTTCTAGTCTGGAAGGTTTTTTCTTGAAAATGGGGAGACACCATGAACTTCATTGGGTAGATAGTTATTCTTCCCTAATACCTATTATGGGTATCAAGATTGTTATTTTGAATGGATATTGCTCTAGTAAAGAACTACCCTTGGTGTGTCAGGCCAAGTGATTTTTATTAAGTACACCTACACTATAGAGAACCCGATTACATGATGCAGGATGGATTTATTCTTAGGAGATTGTAAATGTCTTTCACTTGGTTGGATTTTATTTTAGCTCTTTTTATTAAATCCATTAATTTATGTTGATCAATTCATAGACCGACCTCTATTGGTTTGGGGGAATTAAACATGTAATACTAATATTTGGATGGATATATTAGTGTTCTATGATTATGACTATGGTTTTAGTTGATACCATAATATTTTAAGGTAGTGATCTTCTGGGATGTAGGGTTAGCAGCACCCACCCACAGTTGGTGTGTGATGCAAGTCTCATTTCAGGAGGCACTTTCATTAATAGCTACCTCAAGGATAGCTCATTACTCCAAGGAATTTAATATTATTGTGATGGGTATAGACATATCTCATTTCATTTTCTTAACATTCATTCAATAGTCAGAGAGGCAGTCGACGAATAGCCTAGGCAGAGGAAGGAACTGGAGAAAGGAGGTCTGTACAGCACTAAAGTGATGGAGGAGATTGGGGAGCAGCATGAGGTGGATGGAACTTTGGTTTGATTCTAATAATACTACCCCTAAGTAGACCACTCCTATATTGGGAAGTTATTGGTTAGAATCTCAAATAGTTATAGTCACTAGAGTCATTTTACCAGGAGGCTCTAGGAGTGTTTGGAGGTACGATCTATGTTCGTTATACTTTTCTTGTAGTACTATTAGAAATAAGTACAAGAAACTATTTTTCCTAATTTTTTCAATTATTTTCTATGTATATGGTAGGCGTTGGTAGAGCCCCATGTTAGTTAGGGAGAGTTATTGGATCAAAACCAACATACCCCTATCGTAAATCAAGGATGGGGTACGCTTCACTAGAAAAGAAAATGTTACATATTTTAAATTTATATAAATATTGTTAGGTGAAAAGAATCAACATCATAATTATCTTTCTATATTTATATATAGATTGATGAGTCTAAAACCAAAGACACTTCCATCCGACATCATGTTCTATGAAAGGAGGCACATGTGAATAAGGAAGGGAAGCTAGTAGATGAAAACACAAAAAAAGTGTGGGAAATATGTGTAAGTATAACATGATAAAAATATTTTTTTTAAATTGCTATTACATAAAAACAATTAGTTATTTTCCTATATACGACAGTCACAAGAATTAGCTACTCCTGTAGTGGATGCAGACCTATTATTGATGGCTTTGAAGCAGCCAGAACAATATGGTCGTGTTAGAGGTGCGGGGTTTAGAGTGACACCCTGAGTATATTATGAGAAAAAAAAACAAACGGATGATAGAGATGAAAAAATGACACAAATGAGCAAAAGACTAGAAACTCTTAAAGAAGGATTTAAATGGTAGGGAGAGTTTCTAGAAAATTTTATGGGTGGGAATAAAGGAGAAGACATAACTCAGGAAAAACCAATGTGTGAAGATCCCGCCCCACCCCCACCAACTTTGAGGCAAGCCATTCCCCTAAAATAACTGTCTTAGCCATGGTAATAAATATTCTAATAATTGTTCTGATGAAATACAAATCAGACAAACACTGATACTTTTCCTGTACTAATTTTCTACAGGGTGATAATGACTGTGATTTATATATGTCAACACCCACCTATCACCTTATATCGAGGGCTACGGTGTTCAACATCCCAGAGGACAAGCTACATAATAGACCACTTCTGAAAGATCATCTAAAAGTGATGATTACTGTAGCTCATGAGCCAAATGTAGAGCTACCTATTCCACTTGATGACGATGGTATTCATATTTTTCAAAAGTCTATTGGGACATTTATTGCATGTTTATCACAACTTGTAAGAGTACATGTGGACAAAGAGGTATTTATTTCCATTTTTTTCAAGGTAAACCTTTAACAATTAATGAAAAAGGGGTGTGTAACCAATGAATGTTATTATAGATGGATAAAGGGAAGGGGTGAAAAGAAATGTCGGCTCAAAAGAATCTAAAGGATCGACCAGTCGATCCCAAATAGCTACTAAAAGAAAAATAACACCACTTGTTCTCTATCCACATTTACTAGCATTGAAGACTCATGCGGATATGAATATAAGAGGTGGTAGTAGTCATATAGTGGTTTTTGAAAAGAATATATATGGAGAGGAAATTCAAGATTTTATTGCTGTTGAAAATGTAAATGAGATCCTTGAATACGGTTAGATAGGCATCACAGTTGTAAATTTATATATGAGGTATGTTTTCATGAATTGATTTTCTAAAAGCTGATATAATGTGAAAATTATGACTAAATTCATTTTATATTATTGAAAGATGTATATATGAAAAATAGTTGAAGGAATTTTCCCATGATCCAAAATTTGGACTCATTAGTCCCCATATCACATCAACACAACTAACGAAATTAAAGCCATTAAAAAGGATGAAATAGTGAATGACTTGCTGAAAACATTTGAAAGAAAGATTACAGATGACAGACTCTTCCTAATACCAACCATGCAGGGGTAAAACTCTATGATTAAAGAATATCAATTATATTTTCAATTATTTTATTACTTATTCATTTTAGTGTTTTTAAGAAACCTTGGATACTAATTGTGGTGAACTTGGATACTCTAAAGATTTAATTTCTAGATTCAATGCAAGGATATCCAACAAACCAACCACACATGGTGGAGTTTGTGAATCTGTAAGGCACTACATCCTATGTTTTAGGTCTAAAAATCAAGTAATATAATTTATATTATATTTTACTGATGATTATTTTATGAAAGGGTGGTGTATCATTATTATCTAAAAAAAGGAATGAGGACAGGGGCTAAGCATAAGGAGGCGAGCAAGTACTACGTCTGGAAAAATATCAGGGTATATATAATAAAATTCTACTATACAAACACATATCAACACAGGTTACTTATTCTCCTAATGATATAATTTTTTGCAGTGTCTAAAACAAACAAACGAAAATGATTGTGGTTATTATGTTTGCAAATTTATGAAGGAGATCATTTTTCATCGACATACTAGCATCCCTAAAGAGGAATTTTCAAAAACAACTACTATTTCATTTAAATTATTTATTAATTATTTATTTATATATTTTTCAGTAATACTATGACTATCAAAAATCCTCATACTCACAATACGGTATATATTTTTTCAGAAATGAGTGGTCTGTATACCTAATGGAATATTGTACACAAATAGCATGAAGATCTGACTTGGGGACGTGTACAATTTGTGGTCATTTTTGAGAGGGGTTAAGGGGATCAAAAGATAAAACATTGTTGTATGTAAATGTTTTTATAAAAAATGTAATTGTTATTAAATAAAAAATACTTTCTCCAATGATTCATTTTCCCATTTTAACAGATGACATGCACCAACAACATGCGAGAATGATGAATCACTTTTCTTTGGGCTTTGGATAAGAAAAACTAGTAAAATCTCCAAAATACCTTCATATCTGACCAAAAACATTAATATTGTGTTGATACTTTATGGTAATGATCCATGGGTCATTTGTGATGTGTACAAGTCATCCCCACCTCAATCCAAGGCACGGTGTGTCCGGTATCACTCAAAGTGTCTCTTTTATTTAAAATGGATAGAATTTTAAGTGAAAACAAAAACCGACGTACGGAAATTTGACGAAATGCATTCAGAATGTGTTGATACTTTAGGGAAATGATCCATGGGTAATTTTTGACATGTAAGAGTCAAACCCTCCTCAATCCAAGGCACGGTTTGGCTGGTATCACTCAAAGTGTCTCGCTTTTGTTTAAAATGGACAGAATTTTAAGTGAAAACAACAACTGACATACAGAAATCTGAACAAATGAATTAGGATTGTGTTGATACTTTAGGATAATTATCCATGGGTCATTTATGATGTGTTAGAGTCAATACCGCCTCAATCTGAGGCAAATCGTGGCCGGTATCACTCAAAGTGTCTCTCTTTTGTTTAAAATGGACAGAATTTTAAGTGAAAACAACAACTGATGTACAGATTTCCAACCAAACGCATTCATATTGTGTTTATACTTTAGGGTAAAGATCCATGGATTATTATTGACGTTTCTGAGTCAACTCCGCCTCAATCTAAGGCATGGTATGGTCGGTATCACTCAAAGTCTCTCTTTTGTTTAAAATGGACATAATTTTAAGTGAAAACAACAACTGACATACGAAAATATAACCAAACGCATTCGGATTGTGTTGATACTTTAGGGGAAGGATACATGGGTCATTTTTAACATGTACGAGTCAACCCCACCTCAATCCGAGCCACAGTGTGGCCGATATCACTCAAAGTCTCTCTTTTGTTTAAAATGGACAAAATTTTAAGTGAAAACAACAACTGACATAAGGAAATCCAACAAAACGCATTAGGATTGTCTTGATACTTTAGGTGAACGATCCATTGGTCATTTGTGATGTTTAAGAGTCAACCACACCTCAATAAAACTCACGGTGTGTCCGGTATCACTCAAAGTGTCTCTCTTTTGTTTAAAATGGAAAGAATTTTAAGTGAAAACAATAACTGACGTATGGAAATCAGACCAAACACATTAGGATTGTGTTGATACTTTAGTGTAATAATAAATGGGTCATTTTGGATGTTTAAGAGTAAACCCTACCTCAATATGATTCACGGTGTGGCCGATATCACTCAAAGTGTCTCTATTTTGTTTAAAATGGACAGAATTTTAAGTGAAAACAACAACTTACATATGGAAATCCAAACAAACGCATTCAGATTGTGTTGATACTTTAGGGAAATGATACATGACTCATTTTTGACGTGTTCAAGTCAACTCCACCTCAATACAAGGCATTGTGTGGCCGGTATCACTCAAAGTATCTCTTTTTGTTTAAAATGGACGAAATTTTAAGTGAAAACAAAAACTAACGTACGAAAATCTGACCAAACGCATTAGGATTATATTGATACTTTAGGATAACGATACATGAGTCATTTTTAATGTTTAAGAGTAAAATTTTCCTCAATATGAGGCAATGTGTGGCCGTTATCACTCAAAGTCTCTCTTTTGTATAAAATGGACAGAATTTTAAGTGAAAACAACAACTAACATACGGAAATCCGACCAGACACATTAGGATTGTATTAATACTTTAGGGGAACAATACATGGGTCATTTTTGACATGTAAGAGTCAAACCTGCCTCAATATGATGTATGGTGTGGCTGGTATCACTCAAAGTGGCTCTCTTTTGTTTAGAATGGACAGAATTTTAAGTGCAAACAACAATTGACGTACAAAAATTTGACCAAAAGAATTCAGATTGTATTGATACTTTAGGGGAATGATCCATGGGTCATTTGGACGTGTAAGAGTCAACCCTACCTCAATATGAGGCACGGTGTGGCCGGTATCACTCAAAGTGTCTCTCTTTTGTTTAAAATGGACAAAATTTTAAGTGAAAACAACAACAGACATACGTAAATCCAACTAAATGCATTCGTATTGTGTTGATACTTTAAGGGAATGATCCATGGGTCATTTGTGACGTGTATGAGTCAACCCCACCTCAATACAAGGCATGTTGTGGCCTATATCACTCAAAGTGTCTCTCTTTTGTTTAAAATGGATAGAATTTTAAGTGAAAACAACAACTGACGTACGAAAATTTGACCAAACGCATTCAGTTTGTGTTGATACTTTAGGGGAACGATCCATGGGTCATTTGTGAAGTGTAAGAGTCAACCCCGCCTCAATACGATACATGATGTGGCTGGTATTACTCAAATCCTCTCTTTTGTTTAAAATGGACACCCCAACCCCCTAGACGCCCCCAACCCCCTGGACACTCCCACCCCTGGAAGCCCCCCAACCCTACTAGACACCACCCCACCACTTGTACCCCCACCCCTAGACACCCCCACCCCCATGGATAGCCACCCCAAACCCCTTGGACACCACCCACCCCCTTGGACATCCCCACCAACCCCCATGGGCACCACCCCACCCTCTCGACACCCCCACCCCTCTGGACACCCCACCCCCTGGAAATCCCCCCAAACAACCTGGACACCACCCCACCCCCTGGACACCCCCACCCCTGGACACCCACCAACCCTCTGGACGGCACCCCCATCCCTCCTAGACACCACCCCACCACCTGGACACCCCCTCCCCCTTGAACAGCCACCCCCACCCCTGGACACCACCCCACCCCCCTTGGAAAGCCCCACCAACCCTCTAGACCACCCCACCCCCTAGACACCACCGGACCCCCTGGACACACCCACTCCTCTGGACACCCCCACCCCTATAAATCCCCCCAACCCCTAGACACCACCCCACCCCCTGGACAGCCCCCATGGACACCCCCCTGGACACCCACCAACCCTCTGGACGACACCCCCACCCCTCCTAGACACCACCCCACCACCTAGACACCCCCACCCCCTAGACACCCCACCCCTTGGACAGCCACCCCCACCCCTTGGACACCACCCCACCCCCTTGGACAACACAACCAACCCCCTGGAAACCACCCCACCCCATTGGACAGCCCCACCCCACTCCCCTGGACACCACCCCACCCCCTGGACACACCCACCCCCTAGAAATCCCCCCAACCCCATTGACACCACCCCACCCCCTGGACACCCCCATGGACAACCCCCTCTGGATAGCCCCTCCCCACCCCCTGGACACCCCCACCCCCTGGACACCCACCAACCCCCTGGACGACACCCCCACCCCTCCTAGACACCACCCCACCACCTGGACACCCCCACCCCTAGACACCCCACCCCCTTGGACAGCCACCCCACCCACTGGACACCACCCCACCCCCTTAGACAGCCCCATCAACCCCCTAGACCCCCACCCCCTGAACACCACCCCACCCCCTGAACATCCCCACCCCCTGGACACCCCCACCCCTGGAAAGACCCCCCAACACCCTGAACACCACACCACCCCCTGGACACCCCCATGGACAGCCCCCTGGACGGCCCCCACCCCTGGATGCCCCCACCCCTCCTCGACACCACCCCACCACCTGGACCTCCCCCCACCCCCTAGACAACCCCACCCCCATGGACAACCCCCCCCACCCCCTGGACACCACCCCACCCCCATTGAACAACCCTATCCCCCTGGACACCCCACCCCCCAGACACCCCCTACCCCCCTTGGACAACCACCCCAAACCCCTGAACAGCCCCCCAACCCCTTGAATTATGAATTGAATTCTTTATGTATTTAATTAACTTATGAATTATGTGTTAATGGTGTATGGGTATACTTGTTGTATGGGTATACTTTCTGAAAATACCTTATGAATTATGTGTTAATTGTGTATGTGTATACTTGTTGATATGCTGATTGTTTTGCAGGTCTTGTTTGGGTGTGCTGCTGCAGAATTTTATATTACAACAGGTCGGGCATTTATCAGCTCTTTTTTAGCACTGATAAAGGGAGCCTTTATCAGCTCTCTTTTAGCTCAAATAAAGGATACCTTAATCAGTTCTTTTTTAGCACTGATAAAGGATACATTTATCAGTGCTTTTTTTAGCACTGATAAATTCTACCATTATCGGCGCTTTTAGCACTGATAAAGGGGACCCCCCCCCCCCCTTTATCAGCGCTGAGTTTTACAAGGATTTTTTAGCACTGTTAAATCCTGTTTTGAGCGCTGATAAAGCCCATTTTTTATAGTATTGCAGTGATTAACTTTTAAAGGGTTTGTGATCCACTCAAACAACCATAAATGAAACTGTTTTTCCTCCCTCTTTAAAACAGGATTCAGTCCCATGATTTGAAATACTGGTGTATCCTCCATTGTTCACCCAGAAAGAGAAATAAGAAATTTGGCCCCCTTCTCCCATGGACATTGCCACATTGCTGAAACATGTTAAAATCTCTTGTGTTTTTCCATTTTTCTTCTTATCTTTACATTTGTTTCATCATTTGCCCCATCGAAAACATAATCAAATGTTCAAGATCACATCGCCGTAAGTTGATGAATTCATATTTATAACCATTTCTTAGAGAACATCAAATTCTTTACTTTTGACACACTTTTTTTAACATTTTGAAAACCATTTGAAACTTGAACCCAAATAGAATATTTTTATAATAATAATATTATTACAATAGTTCAAGGAGGGGGATTACAAAGAAATAATGAAATTTTTCACGCCTACAAGCGCTCGGGAAGACTCGATCGTGATACCTCCCACGAGACTTGCGTAGGGGGTGCACCCTTGGGAATAATAATAATAATAATAATAATAATAATAATAATAATAATTTATATAAATATATTAAAATTTAAGGTACCATAAAGAGATACCTCAACCCAAACCCAAATATAAACATGTATTACAAATGATATTGGAGCACAACCAACCCTCATCCTGATATAAGATAAAGTGGGATTGGGTATCTAATTAATGGGTATTCCTTGAATCCTATAAGGAGGGGGGGAGGGGATAGGTGACTATGATGATGCATCCAGAAAAGGAATTATTAAAACATTAAAAATGCATAGAAATTTCACAACAAATATAAATATAAAAAATATGTCCACACTACCACATATAACTATGTGGGAATTTAAATCCCAAAATAATATGAACTACTCAACAAACCATTGGGTGACCAAACTTCACTATAGACTTCTCATTCCAAACACACCAACAACGTTAGGGTGATATTCATCTACGAGTGGATCATCAGAATCACATTCATTATCATCATTACATGGTGACTAATTTATGGATCATTGTCGCCATCTTTATCCTCATTACACAGTAACTCCTCTTCCATGTTCACGTCATTCATTTTGGCTTCTGAAGTCCGTAAGGATTCCCTTGAAGGGAGTAACCTCGCCAACTCTCCACAGAGTTGTGGACTAAGATATTGAGGGAACTCCACATTAAAATGGATACACAACTTTCCCTTCCTCAATGGTTCACTCCATAACACTGGCATCCCCTCCCCATCAATACCCTTGTATTGACCTGCTTCCCAAATCCAAAAAATAATTTGGCAAGTGAGGATATGATATCACAAAAAAAGGCTTTAAAATTAAATGGACAACCAAAATCTCAGAAGCCAAACCGAAACAATTAGGATGCAAGATTTATTGGTTACCAGGTTTGATAACCTCCTCCAGTCTTGTCCTAACAAGAATGTTTCGGCCATCAAGGTGTGTAATCACAGTTTCAAAACCACAGAGGGAATCCCTCAGATTAATGGTGAGATCCATGTATAAGTTGTCTCCCTTCCTCTTAAAACTTGGGTGCTCCTTTTCATTCACCTCGAACATTATGTTTCCTGTAAAATGATCATGCTGGAAACCAAATAAACATGAACATGTATATGAACATAGCCATTAAGATACATTTAATTGTTGTAGAGTTGTTACAAGGTGTGAGATGTGTCAAAAGTATGATAAAAATCATGGGGTACTTACTCCTTTTTCACCTTACCCCAAGAGTATTATTTTGTGTCAATTTCGTATGATTTTCTCAATCAAAAATTCAACAAATTTATCCTCCAGAATAACCATCTTTCCCATGCACCACCAACATCAATATTTTACATTATTACCACTGCCTTTACATGAACTGCATCTGCATCTAGCCCTTCGACTGTTAACTTTGAATCTGGAACCGTCACAAATCATGCATTTCTCAGAATCAGATTCACTGCTGCCAAAATAATAACATGCATGAATGTGTCAAAACCCACCACCAAAAAATTTAGTTGGTAAATACAAATGGGAAAGTAGCATCACACGAACCCACGATAGAATGAACAATTTTTTTCACAATGAATGCACATCCTCTTAGATGCCCCGTAGTAGAGATCTTCAAGAGAAGCATCAACTGTATAGCTGTTATCGAATCTTGGGGAGATATGAGACTCGAATAGAAATTGATTAGTTAAAGAGGAATCACATAATTTCAATGAATATTTATAAGACTCCTACTGGGAGAAAAAATGTGACCCGATTTTTTATATCTATTAGTATATATATATTCATTTGTATATTAATATATATTTATATCCATATATATATATATTGTTATAATATTTTATCCATATATTTATTTGTATATTAATATATATTTATAAGATTAGTTTTAAATACATTTATAAAAGTTTTTTATGTGTTTTTATAAATAAATAAATAAATACATACATACATACATATATAAAACACACACACACACACACACAGACACATATATATTTACGAATAAATACATATATATGTGTGTGTATTTGAAAAGTCATATAATGTTAAAATGACCATAACTTATAATACAGAAGTCTGTTTCAACTCTACAACCAATCAAATTGAAGAAAATGAAACAATAATCGATATGATATTTGGTACAGAGCTAAAAGACATCAGGATCAGAAGTTATACCTATTTGAATGTTAACAAATCAGGGTATGCCGACTAAAAACTCAGTTTTGGAGGCCTTCTGGGAATTTTTTGGCCTTGAAAAATGTGATGTAGGCTTAGCCTAGGTTATTAGCGTGTAGAGCTCATCTCAGGATTTGATTTGATATGATGTAGAGCTCAAACAGACACCCGGATCAAAAGTTATGGCTGTTTGAATTTTGAGTTACATTTTCAACGTATTTTAGATCTTTTATTAATTTTTTTAATTTTTTGTGTCTACAAATTGTTATTAAATGATTATTAATCGATGATAATTAGTAAATTATTAATTAATAACATTTAAAAAAAATTAAAGCCATTTTCACTAAATTTCTTATATATTAAATGTAGTAGTCTATTTATACTTTTCTAAAAAATATTTAAAAAATATATATTATATTTATATCAATATAAATATACTTATATAATAATATATTATTTTTCATGATTTTTTTTTGAAATATATAATTTATCAGTGCTAGGAAAAAGCACTGATAAATCCCCTCTTTATCGGCGCTACTAAAAAAAGCACTGATAAAGGGGTCCCCTTTATCAGCGCTAAAAAAAGCACTGATAAAGGGGGGGCCTTTATCAACACTAAAAAAATCACTCATAAAAGGTCTCTTTTAACAACACTTTTTTTAGTGCTGTTAAAAGTTCCCCTTTATCAGCGTTTTTTAGCTCTGATAAATATCCCCCCCTTTATCAGCGATTTTTTTAGCACAGTTAAAGGGTGACGCTGCGGAAACCCAGTTTTGTAGTAGTGGTGTTTGTGGTCTGACTTCAACCATTATTACTTTATATTTTTGATCAATCCCCATATCAGTCTTATTATTTGAATTTGATTGTTTCTTCTATTATACTGGACCTCTATTCGCCACTTTTATCTTTTTTTTTCCAGAATGATCTTTTTTCCCGATGTCCTACCGAGAGTTAAGAGTTTTTCTCGATCCTTAACAATTCATAATAGGCTGATAACTTGTTCTTCAAGTTCTTCGATACATTTGATTTGATATTTTCCAAATTTAGTCAAATCATCAATTTCTATTTGTTGTTATTTGATTTTTGAGTTTGTACTCAACATCCTTTTCTGAGATCTCTATCATTGAAGAATTCAATTTTTAAATTTCTTCATTCATCTTAGATTTGTCTTCTTCATGCTTCTGCAAATAATGCTTAGCATCACGAACCACTTTGTTGGCTTTCTTCATTTTGGTTCTCTAAAAATCTATCTCCTCAAGAGCATCTTTTAACTCAGCCAACACATCAACCCTTCCTTTGACTTCTTCATCATTATTATCACTTTCTTCCCTTTTTGAGAGTTACTGACAACTTCCCCCATAACATTTTCTCCATAGTCTTTGCAGTTCTCTATCTCTTCAACCTCATATTCTTCTGAATTGTCATTCTCATGTGAAAAAAGATTCTTATTTTTGAATAAATTTATCATGAATTTTTAATTAACTTTCACATAGGCTGAATACTTCTTCATTAGAATTTTGACTTCATCCTCATCATCTTCTTGAAACTTCATGGGCACCTTACAGCAAGATGTCTGACCATTCCACATTGAAATCATGCAAGTGGGAGTTTCCATTTGAACTTTTATTTTCCTCTTTAAAGATTCAAGGGAAGAAATGACATCACCTCATTCATCTATTCTTCTTCCTATCCATCTTTAATTATGATATTCTCTATGGCCTTGAATGTCACCTCTTTGGACTTATCTTTCTCCACAGGCTCATTATCATCATTTATCATATCGTATGCAACTTGAGTACTGTGCAATCTATCCAATGTCAACTCCTTTGGATCTTTATCTTCCAATACATAAACTTTAGGATTGAACCAAGGCATAAGTCTTCTCAAGACACACTTAACAATATTTATATCTTCAATAATTTCTCTGAGACCACACATGTCTACCACAACAATATTCACTATGTCAAATAATGCATCAACAGAATCATTTGGGTGCATTTTTAGATCCTCATACTTATTCCATAGTACCTACAGCTTTGCTTCTACGACTTTTGAGTCACCCTCATAAATATTTAGTAACTTTTCCCACATAGTACGTTATGTTTTACATGATATCGTCTTTTTATATATTTCATTGGATAGCCCCCTCCTATTGCATTGATTCCTTTAGCGATGACGTCCAGTTCCCTATAATAAATTTTTGATAGAACTCTGATGTCCATATTGGCTAAAATACCATACATTTTAGCTCTAAACACATCCATACCTAATGATTGAAATAAGTGTTTCATTCGATTCTTCCATAATCGAAATTGTTTTTCATCGAAGATCAATCCATTTGTGATTTAAAACCTCCATTTCTTCTACTGAGAGAGAACCACTAACTTACAACCTAGCTCTGATACCAATTTTTAGACCAACTAAATTAAATACCCTGAGAAGGGGGGTGAATCCAGTTATGATAGATTAAAACAATTTCCCCTTAAGATCTTGTTTCATCATTATACAAAATATTATTCTCTCCCTTTCCCATAACAATATATGAGAATAAATGAAATTATACATGAGACACAATGATTTTAATTGGTTTACCTTCACTGAACTAAGTACAGGATGTATACAATAACAATTTGTCGATGTACCAAATCCACAAAGGCTCACTACTAAAATACAAGGTTTGGGAAAGATCACTTCTATGCCCAGAATCACTGCTTTTACAATGTTTAAGGATAACTCACTACTTACCAAGGGTCACACCTTCAATTTCTCCTTAGATGGATCACTGCTGGTGAAAGGGATCACATTCATCCTCTTCCTTTGCTCACTGCTCTTGGAAAGGATGCACACACAGTTTATGAACATGTAGGTTCCTTCATTAGTGATAATGAATATATCCTCAACTGTAGATAGATTATTTTCTAAAGTTATACTTTCATCCACTTGATGAATATCTATTTACTACAGATTTACTAGATAATCCCTTTTTAACACTTTCCTAGTGCTCACTACCTTTGCAAAGCTTCTTCTTTCTGTGAAGCTCACATAGCCTTCATGAAGCAACCTCCTTTTGCGAAGCCAACTTAGCCTTCACGAAGCATGCAACTTTTTCGAAGCTCAGTTAGCCTTCGTGAACTAAATTACTTTGGTGATGCTTATAATTTTTTGTCAGCTTTCATATTCTTTGTGAACTCCATTTCTTTGCGAACTTTTTATGAGAACATCCTTCACAAATCAGCTTGGTGAAATCAGTGTCTACGAATTTTCTTTAAGGATTTTGCTACTTTTCTGAGGGGGTAGATGTCTATTTATAGGCACTGCCTCTGATTCCAAAAGCTTCTATCCACATCATCACCATTTCGCGAAGCTCTCTCATCTCATTCGTGATGCTCCCTACTTTTCAAAGATCCAGATAAATTTCACCGTTCGTGAAGATTCTCATAGTCGCGGAGATTAAAGTCAATCCTCTACGCATGTGCAATTCTCATTCATGATGATTCACACCTTCATGAAATGCCCTTCACGAAACTCATTCTTCGTAAAACTCATGCCTTTACCATATTTATATAAGGCCTTCAAGGAAATCCTAATTTCGTGATGATAGTCATCCTTCAAATTTTGGACAGCATAAATTTGGAAAACACTAGGAAATAGTGTCACCTTGTGTACACAATTTTCTGTATCGCTTCTGGGGCATTCATTCCATTGGTTTGGATCTTTGTCGACATACCATGTCAACAATTTCTCTGGAACTCCACAACATACCTTGGAAACTCATTTTTTCAACAAACATAATCAACCAAAAAATACCACAATGTTATTTGGAGGGATTTTTTTCCCAAAATGGAATCTTCATTGGTTTGAAAGCCAACCCATGGAATCACCCGACAATGAGGAACTTTTAAAGGGTTTGTGATCCACTCAAACAACCATCAATGAAACTGTTTTTCCTTCCTCTTTAAAACAGGATTCAATCCCATGATTTGAAATACTAGTGTATCCTCTGTTGTTTACCCAGAAAGAGAAATAAAAAATTTTGCCCCCTTCTCCCATGAACATAGACACATTGCTAAAACATGTTAAAATCTCTTGTGTTTTTCCATTTTTCTTCTTCTCTTCACATTTTTTCATCAATTACCCCATCGAAAACATAATCAAATGTTCAAGATCACATCGACATAAGTGGATGAATTTATATTTATAATCATTTCTTAGAGAACATAAAATTATTTACTTTCGACGCCATTTTTTATATCATTTTGAAAACCATTTGAAACTTGAACCCAAATATAATATTTCAATAGTTCAAGGAGGGGGATTGAAAAGAAATAATGAAATCTTTCACGCCTACAAATTCTCCGAAAGACTCGATCGTGATACCTCCCATGAGACTCACGTACGGGGTACACCCTAGGGGCTTATAATAATAATAATAATAATGATAATAATAATAATAATAATAATAACAACAATAATAATAATTTATATAAACATATTGAAATTTAAGGTACGATAAAGAGATACCTCGACCCAAACCCAAATATAAACATGTATTATAGATGATATTGGAGCAAAACCAAACCTCAAACTGATATCAGATCAAGTGGGATTGGGTATCCAATTAATGGGTATTCCTTGAATCCTATAAGGAGGGTGGGGGATAGGTGACTGTGATGATGCATCCGGAAAATGAATTCTTAAAACCTTCAAAATGCATGGAAATGTCACAACAAATATAAATATAAAAAAGATGTCCACACCACCACATATAATTGTGCGTCCATTTAACTCCCAAAGACAATATTAACTACTCAACAAACCATTGGGTGACCGAACTTCACTGTAGACTTCCCATTCCAAACATACCAACATGGCCAGGGTAATATTCATCTACGAATGGATCATCAGAATCATTTTCATTATCATCGTTACATGGAGACTCATTGTATGGATCATTGTCGCCATCTTTATCCTCGTTACACGGTAACTTCTCTTCCATGTTCATGTCATTCATTTTAGATTCTGAAGGCCGTAAGTATTCACTTGAAGGGAGTAACCTTGCCAACTCTCCACAGAGTTGTGGACTAAGATGCTGAGGGAACTCCACATGAAAATGGATTCAGAACTTTCCCTTCCTCAACGGATCTCTCCATAATACTGGCACCCCCTCCCCATCAATACCCTTATATTTACCTGCTTCCCAAATCCAAAAAAAAATATGATATCACAAAAAAATGCTTTAAAATTAAATGGACAACCAAAAGCTCGAAATCCAAACCGAAACAATTAGTATGCAATATTTATTGGTTACCAGGTTTGATAACCTCCCCCGGTCTTGTCCTAATAAGAATTTGTTGGGCATCAAGGTGTGTAATCACAGTTTCAAAACCACAAAGGGAATCCCTAAGATTAAAGGTGATATCCATGTATAAGTTGTCTCCCTTCCTCTTAAACCTTGGGTGCTCCTTTTCATTCACCTCAAACATTAGGTTTCCCATAAAATGATAATGCTGGAAACCAAACAAACATGCACATGTATATGAGCATAGCCATTAAAATACATTTAATTGTAGTAGAGTTGTTACAAGGTGTGAGATGTGTCAAAAGTATGATAAAAAACATCAGGTACTTACTCCTTCATCACCTTTCCCCAAGAGTATTATTTTGTGACCATTTCACATGCCTTTCTCAATCAAAACTTCAACAACTTTATCCTCCTGAATAACCATCTTTCCCATGCACCACCATCGATCTTTTACATTCTTACCACTGCCTTTGCATGAACTGCATCTGCATCGAGCACGTCGACTGTTAACTTTGAATCCAGAACCGTGACAAGTCATGCATTTCTCAGAATCAGATTCACTGCTGCCAAAATAATAACATGCATGATTGTGTCAAAACCCACCACCAAAAAATTTAGTTGGTAAATACAAATGGGAAAGTAGCATCACACGAACCCACGGAAGAATGAACAATTTTTGTCATGATGAATGCACATACTCTTAGATGTGTTGCATATTAAACCCATATTCCATGGACGGTGCCCAATATCCACTGTAGAGATGGTGGCTTGGAGATCTTCAACGAAGGCTGCTTCAACATGCTTGGCGTTGAAAGCTTGGACAAAACCTACTGCAACCTACCGTGGACATTTATTATCAATGTTTGATTTTTGTTGTATGGATGTATCCCTATAAATAGGGAGGGTCATGTGTGTTGTATTTCATTATAAGAGAGAAGAAATAAAACTTCGTGCTGCTGGTATAATTGTTATTCTTACGATCACCTCCAGTGATCCGCATCCGTGAATCTGCTGCCCACTATCCTCCATCAGTGGTATCAGAGGAGGTTGAAGGAGAATTTATCAACCTGCAGCGGAAGAAGACGAAGGTTGAAGGTGTTTACGCCCGTTGTATGCGAGATCAGTCAAACCACCTTCATCTAAGGTGCTATCGACCTGCAGCAAGAAGATGAAGATGAATTGTTCCAACTATTCATAATCCGGTGTGAAAATTTTCATCATTTTTCTTTGCCTTTTTTTCGTCAAAAGTGGAGTTTTCTTTCCCATTTTTCAATACCCAAAAAAGGTAAAAAAATCCTTTTCTCTCTCCAATTTTCCTCCACTCCCTCCCACGTTTTGCTTTATTTTTTTTATTTCTTCCCTCATCAAGTCACTCGTGACTCCATCCATTTTTCACTCAAAAAAAAATCTCACCTGGGTTTTTTGCCTCCTCCCATCTCATATGTGTTACGAAAAAAAACAAATAGGTTGCAGTCCCAACTTTAAAAAAAAGGGTGTGCAATTCAAAAAAAATCAATCTGTACTGCTAAAATAAAAAATATATAGCAGTTTTCACCTCCTGAAAAAAAAACATCTCTTCCATATCTATCTATTTTTCATCAAAAATATTAGAGTGTCACCATGGAGAATGCATTTGCACAAACTATGATCCCGAAGCTGACGAAGAACAACTATGATAACTGGTGTATCCAAATGCGTTCGGTACTTGGAACCCTAGATGTCATGGACATCGTGGAGGATGGATACACGGAGCCGGAATCCAAAGCAGCGGAGGCTGCTCTAACGGATGCTCAAAAGGCTACTCTTCGGGCAGAACGAAAGCGGGACTGCAAGGTGAAATCTAATATTTATCAAGGCCTTGACGAAGCGACTTTAGAAATAATTGCTTCGTCGAAATCATCGAAGGAGATCTGGGATACTCTTCGCAAAGCATTCCAAGGCGCCGACAAAGTGAAGTGGATTCGACTTCAATCTCTGCAAGGTGAGTTCGAATCCCTATTTATGAAAACTTCTGAAACTGTTGCCGAGTATCATACTCATGTAATGGTTGTGGTGAACCAACTGTGAAGAAATGGAGAAGATATTGCTGACATGCGGGTATGTGAGAAAATTTTGCGATCCCTTGATCCAAAATTTGATTACATAGTCATTGCCCTAGAAGAAACAAAGGACCTGGAGACGATCTCTATCGAAGAACTCGTGGGCTCTCTTCAAGCCCATGAATTGAAGGTGAACCACCGGAGCGATACCAATGGAGTGGAGCATGCCTTGCAATCAAAGTTGTTCATCAATAACTCTGCAACGGAGCAAGGGGGGACATCACGAAGAAACCGAGGCAGGGGGTTCCGTGGACAACACTTTGATCCAAGAAGAGGAGGGCGAGGAGGACGTGGTGGAAGAAGTCCAACTCGAGGAGGCCGTGAATATCAAACCTATACTCCACGAGAACATGGATGAGGAAGAAGAGGTGGATTCAACAATCGACAAACGGACAAAAGAAACGTTCAGTGCTATAATTGTAAAAAATATGGACATTATAGCAATGAATGTTGGTACAAGCAACCCATGGAGAATGACGCCGAGGAGGCACATATTGTCGAAGCAGAAGATTTTTTTGATGATTCCCATGTGTTGATGGCACAAACATTAACACAAAATCAAGGTATGTGGTATCTTGACTCTGGAGCTAGAAATCACATGACAGGGCACAAACACCTGTTTATGAACCTAGATGAGCAGGTTTGTGGAGAAATTTCATTTGGCGATCTCGCGATAGTATTTGTTTATGGAAGAGGTGATATTCTGATCAAGCAAAAAGACGACAATCATGCTTTCATCTCTGACGTCTACTATGTACCTGACATGAAGACCAACATCTTGAGTGTCAGACATTTGGTGGAAAAAGGCTTTCACATAAGTCTTCAAAATAAACAAATGGTGATTGTTGATGACAAAGGAAGGTTGATCACAAAAGTACCGATGGTGAAGAACCGCATGTTTCCACTCATGATCCAACCTGACGTACCAAGGTGTTTGGTGATGATACGTGATGATAAAGACTGGCTATGGAATCTCAGGTTCAGGCATTTAAAATTTGAAAGTTTAAGATTATTAGGAATCAAGAATATGGTGAATGGTCTTCCTATCATTAGACACCCAAATCAAATTTGTGATAGTTGTGTTCTAAGCAAACAACATAGAAACGGCTTTGCAACGAAGACCAACTGGAGAGCTGCAAAACCACTGGAGCTAGTTCACACCGACATGTGTGGTCCATTGAATCCAAAATCAGATGGACAAAGGAGGTATTTTATGACATTTATCGATGATTATAGCAGGAAAACATGGATATATTTCTTCAAAATGAAGTTAGAAGTGTTTGGCATCTTCAAAGAATTTAAGGCGTTGGTTGAAAATCAAAGCAAGCATCGCATACAAACTTTGCGATCTGATCGAGGTGGATAGTACACCTCTGATGTTTTTCAAGAGTACCTCAAGCATCATGGAATTCAACATCAGCTGACACCGGCTTACACACCCCAACTCAATGGAGTAGCCGAAAGGAAAAATCGCACCATTCTCAACATGGTGAGAATTATGTTGAAAGACAAAGGAGTTCCCATTACATTCTGGGCTGAAGTGGCTTTATGTGCAGTGTATCTACTGAATATATGTCCAACAAAAAACCTTGAAGCAATGACGCCACATGAAGCATGGAGTACTCACAAGCCAAGTGTGAGTCATCTTAGAGTTTTTGGTTCTATTGCCTACATCAGGATTCCGGAGGCAAAATGAACAAAGTTCGAGGACAAAGGTATGAAATGTGTCCCTATGGGATATGGAGACCGAGCAATGGGATATCGTTTGTATAATCCCATCACGAAGAAGATTATATTCAGCAGAGACGTTATCTTTGATGAAAAGGAGATATGGAAGTGGAATCAAGATGATGATTCTAGAGAGGTACGAGTCACTCTAGAAGATGACGAAATAGTTGAAAAAAGTACCATTGGAGGAACGAAGAACTGAAGAACCGATGACGCCATCATCGCATAATCCGACATCTGAAGACATCGAACGAGAACTCTCTCTTATACGTCCTCAAAATGTTCGAATCCTTGCAGATATATATGAGAGAACAAAACCAACTGAGGAGCATGTAAATTTGTATTGTATCTTGGCGACATTCGATTTAGTTAGCTTTGAGGAAGCTAAAACCGATGACATGTGGAAGAAAGCGATGGATGAGGAGATTCATTCCATCGACACCATTGAAGGCTACAAGCAAAAGGAAGGCTTTGACTTCGGTGAAGTCATTGCACCGGTTGGTCAGCCTCCCGGATATGATGCAAAAATCCTGGGTCACATGGAATATGAGTTTAAGGGGGGATGTTTCATATTAAACCCATATGCCATGGACGGTGCCCAACATCCACTGTAGCGATGGAGGCTTGGAGATCTTCAATGAAGGCTGCTTCAACATGCTTGGCGTTGAAAGCTTGGACGACACCTACTGCAACCTACCGTGGACATTTATTATCAATGTTTGATTTTTGTTGTATGGATGTATCCCTATAAATAGGGAGGGTCGTCTGTGTTGTATTTCATTAGAAGAGATAAGAAATAAAACTCAGTGCTGCTGGTATAATTGTTATTCTTGCGATCATCTCCAGTGATCCACATCCGTGAATCTACTGCCCGCTATCCTCCATCAAGATGCCCCGTAGTAGAGATCTTCAAGAGAAGCATCAACTGTATAGCTGTTATCGAACCCTGGGGAGATATGAGACTTGAATAGAAATTAATTAGTTAAAGAGGAATCACATAATTTCAATGAATATTTATAAGACTCCTACCGAGAGAAAAAATGTGACCCGATTTTTTCCTCAGACCTTCCTCACCATCTTGGTCATAGACCCGACGCCTCTTTGGGTCGCTCAAAGTTTGATAAGCACGACACAACTCTATCCGCTGAGATTATTACATTTGATGTATATAAATAGTCATGGAAAAATAAAAACACACATACATATGGTCCAGGACCCCTGGATGGAGGGAAATAAACAATGAGATTTGGTGTGATGGTTCATATGAACAGACAAAAAAACACTATATAAACATATATAATTAAATATATGTTCAAAAAGAAAAAAAAGAAAAATAAATAACAACAAAACATATGCTCAAAAAATATATAACCAGATATATGTTCCATTGTAATGGGCCAAGTGTCCTGACTTATAGTGCCCTAATCTCACGTATAAGGCCTTCTAGACCCTTTAAAAAAATTGAAAATCATAAAAATATCAATAAATAAAATATATTAGATATATCTGTCTACATTATATGAAAATTAAAAAGGAAGAGTGAAAGGGGAGAACAAATATCGACCTGGGATCGACCCTTGGTTGTCGCTTGTAGTTGTCTATAAGACTTCTTGATTTGGTCGAGTGAAGCCGTGGTGGATACTCCCAAAACCTCGTAGTATTTTGTATTGATCACTTCCTTCGGCTTTTGTTGTGCCATCTTCCAGCAATCTGCAAAATACAGCTGACAGACGTAAAAAATAACCTATTGTGTAAAACTACGTTGAGAGGCCGCATGAGAGCTGACCAACTAGAATCAAAGAATACAATCAGAAGATAAAATGGAGAGCACAGATGGCATATGGATTTTTTATCCGATGGTGAATGCAATTAAGCTGAAGAAATGGGTGTGGACGTTACATATATATTCTTCTTAGGATGTTGGGCTGCAAGCAGGGAGAGACCACTCCAACGATGGCACAACTTAATCCAAGAGTGACGACTCAACCCCATCACGCGCGCACTTTAATCCAAGAGGGACGACTCGTCTCCACCTCGCGATCAGGTTAATCAAAGAGTGACGTTACATATTCTTCTTGAGATGTTTGGGGAATTTTGTGCCCTGGGCATGGCGGCACATGGTGTGCTGCCTTTTCCCAAAAAATAACTACAAAGGCGGCACACCAGGTGCCGCCTAATTTTTTTTAAATTTTTTATTTTTATTTTTATTTTGTTATATATATATATATATATATATAACAAAAATTTTCAGAAGAATTTTTTTTCTATTTAATATCCAGTGGTTCTGCCATTACAGCAGTCTAGATTCTGACTGATACCCTCACTCAGGACTCCCTTTTATAAGGGGGTTTGCCCTGAAAACAATACTGCATTTCCGATTTGGGATTCTGGTTCTCCTTTTCCTGCACAGTACATTCTGCGTTTCCGATGTGTGATTCTGTTTCAAATACGCGACTTTGAAAGACTATAAAACATAAACTATAAGACCAATACAAATGAAACTTTAAACAATGATTAAAAATATAAGAAATAGTTGAAACCAAAAATAATTTCATAAAAAATATTGATACAGATTAATTTATAAGCTTTCAAAACCACCTACTTGAAACTTAAACATATTTCAAGTACGTGACTTTGAAAGCTTATAAAAGATAAACTATAAGACCAATACAAATGAAAATTTAAACATTGATTAAAAATATAAGAAATAGTTAAAAACAAAAATAATTTCATAAAAAATGTTCACAAAAAACAATTTATAAGCTTTCAAAACCATCAACATGAAACTTAAAAATGTTTCAAGTTCCCAACTTTGAAAGACTATAAAACATAAACTATAAGACAAATATAAATGAAACATTAAACATTGATTAAACATATAAGAAATATTTGAAAACAAAAAAAACTTCCTAAACAATTTCCATAAAAATTAATTTATAATCTTTCAAAACAGTCTACTTGAAACTTAAAAATATATCAAGTACGCGAATTTGAAAGACTATAAATTGGCAAGAAGAACATATTGGATGACACTATAGAACCCATCAATGTTCCCATGGTTGGGAAGATTCAACCAGGAAATCTAATCATAATATTCATTATGTTCTACCTAACTAGGCTGGAACTTTATTCATGTACATGTCCACTTCCATATAAGTTCATAGAGAAGAAAAAAATCCATAAATCCCCAAACCATAGATAGGATATAATACTAAACTAGAAAGAAATTTTTCACTAATATAGGTAGACTATAAGCTCCCCAGACCTAAAAAAAACTATCCAACTAATAGAATATTTCATTATATAATTCTCATAATTGATGCCAAATCTAATAATATCCCAAATGACTCCTCTCACATCTAGAACGTGAATAGAAATGACCAATAAAATCCAATTCAGAGGCCACAAAGACATGATTTGAGAAAACTAAAACCCATCAACATTGTAATTGAAACTAGTACTATCCCTATGGGGGTAAAAATAATAGGGCACCCAAAATAGTTTTCAGAACCACATCAATAACATAAAAACCAATACAGTTCTACTCTACCACATGTAAAAATCCTTAATTCAAGACCATATAAATAGGACCTCATCCATCCTCTTGGAATAAAACCTATATCCAAACAATACCTCACACATTATAATATACTAAAAGGTCCATCAGACCTAATTAAAACTTTACTTAATAGAACTCATTTGTTCTTGACATCCCCATAGGGTCACCATATCATAATGTCTATAAAAAAACTAAACTTTGAGAAACTGGCTAATAAAACACAACCATGAGACTACACTATCCTTAATTATAGAAAAAATCAAAAAGAGCATAAAAAAATACACCATGGTAATTCTAAGTCATTCCAGGAAGAAATCCTAGAGCCCCCACTTGGACCTCACACCACACTTCCTTTAATAGGATTCTAAAATAAAAACCATGAAGGGGTCCTCCAAAAACCATTGTAAAAACCAAATATAAATATATAATATATCAATAATTTCCTCATATCACCACTTCATCCTCACACCTAAAATTTATAATAAGTAAATGGTGTGTTCATCATGTATATAGAATGTTCCTCCTCAATCCTTACCTTCTCATAAAACTCTTCCCAACCTAACATGTACATCCAAATTATATGGAATGTCTCCCTTATACATAGAATGCATATCAAATGGGGTACCTTACCATGTACCAAAATGTAATCTTTCCATGTTCCAACATGGAATCCTTCCATGTTCCAACATGGAATCTTTCCATGTTCCAACATGGAATCTTTCCATGTTCCAACATGGAATCTTTCCATGTAACACATATAGCTACTTTCTACATATAATAAATGGGATATGGTGATGTTACTTACATGTCAATATTCCCCCACATAGGGTATCCAAAAAACTAAAAATCCACACCCATATCTACTCTAAATTGAATTTCCCAAAAAAGATAACAGTGTATCCACAATCTTTTAACATATTCCCAAAAACAAGAACACCCAAAATGTGTTGTTAAATAAGAAATATTTGACTACGTTTTTCTAAAAATATTTCAGTCCCCATAAACCATAGATTCTCCACAAAAAATACTTCTAAAAGGACTTCATGTAAATCCAAAAATGTTATAATAAAAATTAAAACAAAAAAAACTCTAATATATTCGGTGATATTTGAAAAATAAGGAACCTTTGTCAATATATAAAACATAAAAACATTTATTCCATATCCAAACCACATATAAACTCTATCCTTATCAATATATGATAAAACTACCCCCAAAAAGACCCCCTCCCCATGATTCAGTCACAATTTCATTTAACAAAGGGTATTTCCCCCTCCCATATGGAATGTCACAAACCAACTAGAATTCCCCAGTACCCTTATCCCTGAGTTAGTCCAAACATAACCCAAATGGAATTCCAGATTCCCATGGGTTGAAGAATAACATATGGAATCAATAAAAATTTAAAGCGAATACTTTTATCAACAGGTAAAAAGAATCAAGAATGAATTGTGGAAGAAAATTCAATACAAAGTTTATTTTGAAAACAATCCTTAAAGAGAAATTTCCTTAATAAAGAAGATGTAAAAAATAAATAAATCATCAAAAAAAATGAAACATTATCATCAAGAAAACATCTCACAAGTCCATTAAACAAGAAGATCGCCCATCCACTATCAACCACCATCACCCAAGGGCCCATGAAGCAAGTACGCCCACCACCTCTAGGTAACATATTCACATTTCCTAGATCAAGCATAACAAGATCAATAAATTCATGAGGGAAATGTATCTTGTGGGAAAAATAACCATGCAGGATTTCTCCAAATGTTCTGTATGTAGTTCCAATATAAATTATCCGTTTTATGATTCAATCGTTAAATTAAAAAATCATGCATATCAAATTTCATAATTTAATTGAAACTGGTCTTTTGTATAAAGAAGATAGCAGTGTATGAAAATATGTGTAATGATTATTTTTCATTATATGAGAATTCAAACAATATATTGGTTCTATAAACACTAGAATGTAATAATAAAATAATAAAAATCAATATAGTCATATGTCGTACGGTCTGATAGTTATTTTCTATAAGATGCTCACAGTAATCGGTCAATCATCAGGGCTCAAATTGCAAGCATACATCTCTAAGGCTCAAGCCATGGGGATAAAATCAATCAACACCACTAAGAGAAAACTATGTAAAATATTTTCTAATTATAAATATCATCTTCAATCAATTAGAGTTTGTTTCCTACCACATGTTTCTTTATCACACATTAAATACTCAGAATCACATGCACATTCGATGAATCAACCAATCAATTGAGGTAAATAATTTTAATTCAAATAAAATTTCATTGTTCAAATTACCAATTTCATGTTAAACATGGAATTTAATGTTCAAAACAAAAAAAATAAGTTTTCATCCGGTTTATTCCTTTCCAAAAAACCCTTCATTTAATGAATTTTTTTTCAATAAATAATTTAAAATAATTTCAATCCAACTTTTCTCTTATAATTTCATATTTACAAAACCATTGAGGAAATGTTTGATTTCAAAAATATCAATCCTTTGAAATATATTATCAAAATTCAAGCTATATAATACAATTAAAAATAAATTTCTTCTCAATAAATCAATGAAGAGTTTAATTATAGGGAAAGTCCTTACTTAACCACAAACCATTATTCACACGATTAATCAATCACATGTGTTGATAAATGCCAATGAGAGTCAAAGTTGAGGTAGATCAATGAGAAATCCCTAGAATTTCAATCCATCGAAACAAGGATCCAAGCCATCAGCAGCATATGAATTTTTCACTCTCAAAGATAGAGAGTAGAGAATAATGGTGGATTCCACAAAAATAAGAGATATCCACATCGAAGGAAGAATAATAACATCCATTGTTACTTTGGTCTAAGAATATTATGGGTTAGAGTGGTCAAAATAATCTACTGAGAGCCTAAAAAACCAAAGGTTCAAATTAGAGTTGATTAGGAGGAGTTAGTGTAACATCATATCCTAGGTTCTATAAAACCAGTGCCTCGGTCAGGAAAGGCCTTCAGTGGATGTTTTAGACAGATTCAATAACTCACAATGGTGGCTTCTTCATCATGAAATGGTTTTCTTTCTCAACTTATGGGAAATGATGATTCAGTTTTTATACTGATGAATATACGGACCTCATGTCTCCTAGCAGCTCGTACTCAATCAAATTTTTTTGTTATTTCCTTCTTTAGTGGTCCTTCGATATGCATTTCAATCATGACCAAAAGAAAACGGAGATTTCAGTTGACATCTTGGTTTGTCACTCTCCTGGTAAAATACTTCTATCTTCCGGATGCTAGGTAATCTTGTGGGTCATTTCTTGGTTTCAGATATTAAGACCAAAGAGGCCTACCATCCCATTGAACCCTATAGTTGTGTTGAGGTCTAAATTTCTAAACCTTCTTGACTATTCATTTGGATTGAGATTGAAGGAGAATACAGGTTCAAACATCCAGTTGTCTATGTGTCATGGAACCATTACGGTTACACATACTTCTTCCAAGGTCACTCTTCCCAATAAATTCATCGTAAAGGGATAGTTATTTTGGTGTCGAATTCAAATAATGTGGCTGGATTAATGATAATGGAGGATGTCAATGGTAAGGATATTGTCTATAATCCGGATATCCCTCTATCAGTGGGTGATGATCTACCCATTTATGATGCAAGGAAAGTTGGTCCTAACATGATCTATGGTTTAGCTGCAATGTCCCTATAGTGGATCCATTGGGTTCAAGGTAATTGGGGGCATCCTTCAAATTCTCAAAATGTGGTGAGTCTTATGGTGTCAGAACTATGGGATGAGAATGTTTTTTATTGTTTGAGATATGAATTGGGTGAAATATCAATGTCAATTCTAGTCCATCAAGGCTCAACGGAGGATGAGGGGGTGTGTGTGGTGTTGAGAAGAGGTTGAAGTAAATTTTATTCATTTTCATATTTCATGATATCTAATTGTAATTCATCTTAAGAGGCCCCAATACATGAAATATGTAAGGATAGATCTTCCAGTTCAAATAGCCAGGAACATTCAAGGTCGGGGTATTTAGTTGGACAGGAAGAGGGATGGAGACCAGTGCACAGGTGAAGCCTAATAGGTAAAGATTGAGTTTTTTATAAATATTATTAGAATCTTTTTGTAGTTCATATAGAAGATGAATAACCCATATCCGAATAAGGTATTGTTGAATAGGATGGTTATGAAGATAATTATCCTCCACGTGGTAGGATGGATGATATAGGAGTGGATATCGATTTTGCCTCTAAATATTGGCCCTCAAAGCCCAAGGAATTGGAGTTCATAGAAGAGTGTGTTTGATCCTCCTAAAAGAAAGGAAATAACACCCTCATAGATTTAGATGGATTTATTCATTATATGCGGAAGCCATGGAGATTAAAGGACTACACCAATTTTCCTATCCCTCATATTACTAGGTTCACAAGAAAAGGTAAATCCCCCCCCCAAAGAGAGTTTCAGGGAACATATTGACAACCTAATGAATAAGTTCAAGGATTATATTATACATGTGGAGCTAAGAGCTGATGAGGTGACTAAAACACTTGTATGGGAACCATCAACCTATAGTTTGGTGAGTGTAGATAAGGAGTATATTGAATATGATATCAACCAATAGCTTCTTATACACCCAAATGATTAACTGTTTGAAGAGTCTTTCCTGATCAAGATTTCAAAGGAGGATGTACACAAAATTTTTGAAATAACATTGAGAGGTGATTTGAATAAAAAACAATCCTAATGGAGTGAAAAATAGAATAATATATTGTTCTATGGTTACAATGAGGGTAAATTAAGCATAGATCATGTGCAAACATTGCACAAAATGTATTCTCACTTCAAGGATCTCATTAAAGACAATCTAGAAATAGAGGTTACCTCCATTGAATGGAGTCTTCTTATGGTTAAGGATTATAATCTCATTAATTTATTTATTAATGGATTCATAATTTATTTTTAGGTTAGATTATTTTCTGTTTTATTAACATTGTTGGTTTCTCACTTTTTCCTTAAATGTTCTTCTGAAATAAAAATTTATTTTTTATGCGAATATCTTGAAATAATATGAAATAAACATAAACCAAAGACCAAATTTCCAAAAATAGGTAATTGATAAAAAAGTATAGTACATATTCCATATCAAAATAGTGTAACATGATTAAGGAAACCAAAAATTAATACACAGTGAAATTCACCCACTACATGTCCTGAAATAAAGCATGGTTCCCTCATTCAAGCCCTATAATATGTCAACTATCTATCACATGTCCAAATACCTTATCTAATCCTACAAACATGATGAATTATCAAGTACCATTTGTATCTGAGGAAGGGTGTGAGTACTATTCCCTAGGTCACCCCAATGGTGTACACACAATATCCAATTTGATAAAAATGCATGCATAAGTATTTTTTATAGTAGATCAGGCATAAAATAAAATAGGTTTTATCAATAAGATGTTTTCAATTTAACCACACCTGACATCATGTTTTAAGGGAAAATTGAACCCATCAAACATTCTTCAACCCACGAGGGTCAAAAGTACCTTACATTAAGGTTTTAAATCATTAAGCCCAATGTAATTCTTTAACCAATTAAATTTAATCAATTTTCCGATGTAGAATTATAGTTTATGTTTTATAGTCTTTCAAATTTGCGTACTTGAAACATTTTTAAGTTTCAAGTAGACTGTTTTGAAAGATTATAAATTAATTTTTATGGACATTTTTTAGGAAGTTTTTGTTGTTTTCAACTATTTCTTATATTTTTAATCAATGTTTAATGTTTCATTTCTATTGGTCTTATAGTTTATGTTTTATAGTCTTTGAAAGTTGGGAACTTGAAACATTTTTAAGTTTCATATTGATGGTTTTGAAAGCTTATAAATTGTTTTTGGTGAACATTTTTTATGAAATTATTTTTGTTTTTAACCATTTCTTATATGTTTAATCAATGTTTAAAGTTTCATTTGTATTGGTCTTATAGTTTATCTTTTATAAGCTTTCAAAGTCACATACTTGAAATATGTTTAAGTTTTAAGTAGGTGGTTTTGAAAGCTTATAAATTACTCTGTATCAACATTTTTTATGAAATTATTTTTGTTTTCAACTATATCTTATATGTTTAATCATTTTTTAAAGTTTCATTTGTATTGGTCTTATAGTTTATGTTTTATAATCTTTCAAAGTCGCGTATTTGAAACAGAATCACACATCGGAAATGCAGAATGTACTGTGCAGGAAAAGGAGAACCAGAATCTGACATCGGAAATGAAGTATTGTTTTCAGGGCAAACCCCCTTATAAAAGGGAGTCCTGGGTGAGGGTATCAGTCAGAATCCAGACTGCTGTAATGGCAAAACCACTGGATATTAAATAGCAGAAAAATTCTGCTGAAAAGTTTTATATATATATATATATATATATATATAAAACAAAACAAAACAAATAAAAATAAAAATAAAAATTTTAAAAAAAAACATTTAGGCAAAGGCGGCACACCATGTGCCGCCTTGCCCTGGGTGGAAAAGTCCCCAAAGGCGGCACACCAGGTGCCACCGTTGGGGAGTAAAAAAATATTTTTTTTTAACCTAGATGTATTTTCAATTTTTTTTGAAAAAATGTATATAAAAAAACTCTAGAAAATAACCTATTGTGTAAAACTACGTTGAGAGGCTGCATGAGAGCTGACCAGGTAGAATCAAAGAATACAGTCAGCAGATAAATATAGAGCACAGATGGCATATGGTTTTTTTATCCGGTAGTGAATGAACCTAAGCTGCAGAAATGGGTGTGGACGTTACATATATATTCTTCTTAGGATGTTGGGCTGCAAGCAAGGAGCCACCACTCCAACGACGACGCAACTTAATCCAAGAGTGACAACTCAACCCCTTCACGCACACACTTTAATCCAAGAGGGACGACTCGTCTCCACCTCGTGAGCAGGTTAATCCAAGATTGATGTTACATATTCTTCTTGGGATGTTTGGGTTATGCATCTTGTGAGCGACGATGAATGTTAGTCTATGAGTGACGCCACCACGCATGGCTTACACCAAACGGATGGATCACCTTTCACGAGAACTGTGAACCCAAAGGAGTAAAATTCCATTTCTCAAAAAATCAAAACCTTTATTTTTTAAGGATAACTAGTCCTCCGCCCGTCAAAATGCGGGGCTATTATATTTTCATTTAAATTGGCTGGTTCTGCTTTATTAAAAAAATGTAATGTCATTGTACTCAATGTAATGAAACAATGTATTTGGAGTTACTGAAAATTCAATATTGTAGTAAACATTAGAATGTATATATGAAATGGAATGGTAATATATTATCAACATAGAAAAAAAAATACATGAAGTATCATTAAAAAAAATAGTAATAGCAACAGTGATACATTAAAATTGAAACATCAGTTGTATGAAAGTTGCTTTTGAGTTAAGCCCATGGAAATAAAAACAAATTGTTTGGATGTACGGATTATTTAAAAAATACTGGGTGAAAAATATTACAGAAACTGAATACTTTAACTGTAGATAGTATCCCTCTTGGAGTCAAAAAAAATTCAGAAAACTATGCTAGTAAAAACCTTCAAGAAGTGGGTTCCTATGGCACTAAAGTGGACATGTACTGGTGGTTTCTGGTTGATAGTAATTCGGTACATGCACATATTACTAATGTTGAGAAAACAATGGTAATAGTGGAAACAATGGTTGATATGTAACATCTACTAGATTTACTCATTAGAGAGTGTTTAGCTGTGCCTTATACGTGTTCATACACCTTTTGTGTATATTCAATAATGACGAAGTTAATAGTGGAAGTAAAAAATGTAAACAGTAATTATAAAATAACAAAATCAGTAATATTTTTCAAATACCTTGCAATTACATCATCAACTTTCAGTCATGTTTTTCAATTTTCTTGTTGAGTTTTTCTTTTAAATGGGGTTGCAGTTCGTGGATTGTTGTTGCGTCAGAGTCTCGAGACGTAAGAGTTCGTTGGATCACATCATCAACAGAAAACTAAGTATATTTTTCTACATGAATACCTAACTTCAATCAATAATTTGAATCAATTATTGAGATCTGTAAGTAGTGTATAAAAAATATGATGTTTATGAATGGGAAAATTATATGATCAATTGAAGTCAGAATTAATCATATAAGGTAAATCGAAATGAATTTTTTTTGTAATGTCAACTCCAATGATGTAATGAAAATAAAAGAGAATGAAGAAAAAGAAAACATATACTTGAGTTGTTTAAGCGGCCAGCTGGGCTTGGGTAAGAGCTCTCTGGAGAGCTCTTAAATTTTTGTCTCCAATTTCTTCTCTTCTCCTCCCTGCTTGTATTTCTTCTCTATTTTTCATCTTTGGTTATATATATGAATGATGTATTCTGTGTGATCTTCATTATATTCCCACCTACTTTTCTCTACAAGAAACAATAACCTGGGTAAAAAGGAAAATGACTTCATCTTTGAGCATCATTATAAGGGGTGCACTCGTTTAATTTAAGCCGCATACTTTTCATTTTCATCACAACATCCAATACACCTAAGAAATAATAAAGAATTAATGGGATTAATTTGAAAATATTTCTAGGGATGAAATAAACCCTTGGATGATCAATGGATGCATGTCAATAAGCTGCATTAAACTGAGTAATTAAGAACCATCCATGGAACAACAATAATCAAACTGCATGATAATTAAACTTCACAATGTATACATACTGCAAGGTAAATGGGAATGTTTTATTCTTTACAACAGAACCTAGAAAGGAGCTGCCATCCTTCATCTCCATCTGTTCCAAGGAAACAAATCAACTTATGGTGTTTAAAATAGTAATCATTCATGTGGATATTCCAGGAATGGGAGATACGCATAAAAATTTATTATAAATAGAATCCACAAGCGGGTGAAATGATATAAAAAATGAATCAAGGGTGGAGAAGAGTTCTATTATTTTTTTTCTAGAAATAAACATTGAATAAATTCGAATCCAAATCAAGAAAAATGTTAGGAAATGTGAATGGATTTTTTTCTCATGCAGCACAAAGAGACTACTACAAAATTCTTTAAAAGAAAATAGAAAATAAAATATGCAACTCATCCCTTATGAGCATGAAATGAAATATAATTTTTCTACCAGAAGTTCCCCGCAACCAGATTAAGCTTCACCCAAGAGAAAGCAACTACAGTGCGCTTACCATGGATGAATGAGGCATTTTGAAGGATGAAGGGGGTGGGGATGAAGACATAGAGAGCATCGTCGAAGACATCTGCAACTAAAGGGAGCTCGGAACCAGCAACATAAGATCAACCTGAATTCGAGTGGGGCTACAAATCACGAATTAAACGGTTAAAATATTATACCGTATCAAACTGAAGTTCCAGAAATTACTAAAACTCGTTAAATTACTTATGAGATTAGGGGTTGAGTGAGGACAATGAATATACCACCCACAGACGACCTGTGGATTTCATGCGAGCCAAAACAGGTCACAATATAGTTCACAGACCAAGCCAAGGCCTGAATTCTAGGACCAGATCCTTGTTAGAGAAAATTATAGTCTAATTAAAATTGAAATTTTATAATATCTTTTATCCTAATTTGTTATTTTCTTATGTTTTTTCCCAAATTGGAATTAACTTCCAGTTATAATCTATATCATCATTTCCCCCAAAACAACATTTGAGGCCGCCACATAATCATCTTTGTCCCAAACTTATCCTATTTTTATTTTTTAAAAATATACATGACCAGTAGTAAAGAGAGTTAAATTCTAAAAATGGGAGAATTTTATGAATATTATCATGTGATTTAATTATAATGGGTTATTTTTTAATTACAAATGGATGTGGGGGTGTGAATAGTTGGGGTTGGAAAAAAATGACCAAACCAAATGATTGAATAGAAGTTTGAATTTTTTATTTGGTTCAAGTGTAAAACCAAACTACATATGTTAAATTAAACCACATCTATTTTTTAAGAAAATAGTTTTCTAGTTTTCTATCAACTCAACTCATGGATCGATTCCATGATGAAAATCCTCATTCAAATTTTATTTTCAATCACTACTAAAAAATAAAAGTTTTGTTTTCATAGCTAGTCAAGAATAATATAATGTCAATGTATTGATTTTATATAGAAATTTCATCCAAATTAGCACCCAATAATTATAAAATGTTATGGATCAATTTATAGAATGTTAAAATAAAAAATATGTTAATCTGCAGTGTGAACTAAATCAAACCATAATTCAATGGTTTATAATTTTTTTAGTCCAAACCAAACATTTATTAAATGGAAAGGTTTTTATGTATAAAAACTGAACGAAAAATTGTAATTTGGTTTGATTTTTAGTTTAAATTGACTGCTATGAAAAAGATCCACTACTCTAAAAAATGTCAAGTCAAATTTAGTAAAATTAAAAGTAACTAATATAAGATTTGGATGTTAAATTCTTGATGACCAATATGAAAACATATAAAAAAAAAGTTGTTGTTGTACCTGGTTTTTCAGTTGTGAGAATGACTTATAGTTATGGATGAATATGTAATCAGCCAAGAGCTGAGCACCTACAAATTCATCCAATATATTTACCTGCAGATATAATAATGTTTGAAAATAATAACAAATACTATGTATTACTAATAGAGAAACATGTAAATAAGGAATAAAAAAATATGAATAAGAAATATGTAAACAAAATTACCAGTTTGAAAGTAGTAAATGAATAAAAAAGCATATGGATTTCAAATTAACTCGGAGCAGTAAATAGTTACATGACATATTGAAAATTACCTGTCAATTATTCTTTTCTTCTCAATATTGCAAACCAAATGGGAGAAATTAAATGTAGAAGTTGGTTAACTACTTACACTATAAGATGGGGATGCTGCAAGGGATT
Organism: Viscum album; assembly: GCA_963277665.1. Classification (NCBI taxonomy): domain Eukaryota; kingdom Viridiplantae; phylum Streptophyta; class Magnoliopsida; order Santalales; family Viscaceae; genus Viscum; species Viscum album. The sequence goes on from OY728150.1 coordinate 940,961,791, forward strand.
GAGGAAATAATAAATGAATGGAACAATGAAACCCAATAATAATCACTAAAAAATCAAATAAACTGTATCGTATTCAATAATTCAAAACAACTAAACCATAACCAAGGAAAATTTGAAAATAAAGAAGACAATAAATTGATACCAATAAATCACACTGAATTCAAATTTGAGAAGGCTAACAATTTGTAATCAAAGAAACCCCACAAAATGGTAGATATAAGATAGCATGTTAGGAAGTAGAACCGACCTAGTTTAGATGTTATGGGATTTGAGCTCCGTATGTTTCTTTAGATCAGAGGATATCATAGATAATTGAAACTGTGGTCATATGGAAGTAGATATTGCAGGAAATAAAAACCCTAATAGGAGAAATCAAAGGGAGATATCAAGAAATAATATCATTGTGATTCAAGAAAACCCTACAACATACCAATCTGAAGAGGTTATTCATGGAGGACTGATTGGTTGAATAAAACGATGATAGTTATATTATTGTGTGCAGTCTATGGAACTCTAATATTTATTTACAGTTTTTTAAATGCATTCAAAATCAAAACAACCAAACTGGATGACAAAGAGAAGGGAATAATACATGGAAACTCTAATGTTTTTCTAGTGCTAGGACCCATGCCTCATCATTCAAGGTTGTGCACCAAACATCGCGCAACGAAGCCCCTCCCTCCAATCACATGCACACCATTTCTAGGTTACAGTAATTTTTCATCAAACCCAGTCAACCAGACTTGATGTCACTGCATCAACTTGTGAAATGGACAATGAGAATGCACAAAAACAAAATTTACTATAAATAAATAGTTTATTTGAAATCATAATCATAAAGTGATCAGCATGATTACCATTGGGCACTATGATGGGGATAAATTGCATATTTGATGATGCAATAGAGTAAAATGACAACTTGTTATAAAGTAAAATAGGATGTGGTAAAACCCTATCTTTGGTGACGGTGGATGAGTCGACAACATTATGTAGGGCGTGGAGCAGCGGGTTGGTCGAAAGTTGAATTACCAGAAAGAGACAGCTACTACACATGTCGTAGGAGTGCGTGGAGCAGCAGTAAAAATGTAGTGGGTGTTGCAGTGACACCTGACGAAAATCACGAGTCAGAGATGATGAAGTAGGGCATGGAGGATACAGTAGTAATAATACATTTGGTACCATAGCAAGACCTGTCATAATTCACAAATTGGAGGAGCCAAAGATGAAGGAGTTGATGGTAGAGGAGCCGATGGCAGAGGAGCCGATAGGAGATCATGCAGAGGCAGAGTCGCGTCTGGAGAGGGGATTCGAAGAGGGGAGAGAGAGAGGGGATTCATGGAGGAGGGATTCGGGAGGGTTGTGGGAACCCTAGAGTGGATAAAGCAGAATGGGGGAGGGGTGGAAGAAGTCATGATAAATCCCCATTGGGATTGGGATAGTGGGAGGTTTATTTTGGGTTTGGAGGATGGATAAATAATTTAGGGTGATGTGGATGCGTGGGAGGAGGAAACATAAGCAGAAAAAACCCATCTTTAGTATGTATATAGATTTTATAATAATCAAAACAAAATTTTAAGTTATTTTAAGTGAAATTTATGTTCCATAATAGTTGATATTGCAGGTCACACAAGTTTTTTACACTACTACAAATATTGTCTTTAACACCGTGAAAAATGGTCTTTAACGGCACTAAAAAAAGCAAAGATAAAAGGGGTTCTTTATCCACACTAAAAAAACTGATAAAAAGGGTCTTTTATCCGTGCTAAAAAAGCACTGATAAAGAACCCCCTTTATTGGTTTTTTAGTGCTGATAAAAGGCTACCCGTCTGCAATTTGCTGGTTATATAACACCACAACCAACCTACAATTTAAACACAAATAACAGCACACCCAACCTGCAATTTAAAAACAGCACACCCAAAAACAAACTTCAATTTAAACAACACACCAGAAGAAAACATACTATATATATTTAATTGTCATTAGGAATACAAAACTGTTCATCCATGGTATATACAAAAATAAACATTATTATTTACATTTCAAACAAAATGTTTTATATAATTACATTTATAATTGCCCAACAAACATTATAAAACATTAATATTTCATCTTTTGACGCTTGTGATCCCCTCTCAAAAATCTCCGCTCATGGTATCAGTTGCCGAAAAATCATCTAAACCCGATTAAAATATTCCACCTATATATAAAAACAAATATTATATTAGTAATACTATAAATAAATAAATCAAACATTAATATGTAATAACACATTAATAAAATGTCAAAATTTAATAAAAATGAAAAATTTGGATTTTTATCAGTCACATCATGCGTACTATTAAGGTGTGGTTGATTCATACATGTTACAAATGAGTTATTGATTGTTGTCCTAAAATATCAAAAAATCTGAATGCATTTGCTCAGTTTTTAGTATGTCACATGTTCTTTTACTAAAATTAATATCAATTTTAAATAATGACACATTTGGAGTTATATCGGATGCACTGTGCATCTTATTGAGGTGTGGCTGATTCCTACCTATCACAAATTACTAATGGATTGTTGTCCTAAAGTATCAAAATAATATGAATGTGTTTGCCTGATTTTATATATGTCAGTTGTGTTTTTTTTACTAAAATGTCATTCCAAATTGAAAACATGCATTTTGAGTCATACTGGCCGTATCATGCGTTAGTTTGACGTGAAAATGCTTCATACAAATCACAAATGACATATGAATAGTTGTCCTAAATTATCAAGACAATCGGAGCGCGTTTGTTTGGTTTTCAGTGAGTGACATGTTTTGAACTAAAATATCAATTTTAAACTCATAACAGACACTTTTAGTCACACCGGTCACACCGTGCATCGGATTGAGGTGCATGTGACTTCTACACATCACAAATTACTCATGGACCATTTTTATAACGTATCAAAACAACCCGAATGCGTTTGATCAATTTTCAGTATGTCAGTGGTTGTTTTTACTTAAATTAATGTCAATTTTAAATAAAAAGATAAACTTTGAGTTATACTGGCCACACCGTGTGTCATATTGAGGTGCGACTGATTCCTACCTGTCACAAATTACAGATTGATTTTTTTCCTAAAGTATCAAAACAATCTGAATGTGTTTGCTCATTTTTTCGTATGTCACTTATATTTTTTAGTAAAATGTCATTTCAAACTGAAAACACACATTTTGTGTCATACCGATCACATAGTGCGTCAATTTGATGTGATATTGCTTCATACATATCAAAAATGACTTATGAATCATTGTCCTAAATTATCAAGACAATCAGAGATTTTTTGGTTTTCAGTGAGTGACACATTTTGAACTAAAATGTCAATTTTAAACTGATAATGGACACTTTTAGTCATATCGGTCACACTGTACATTAGATTAAGGTGTGGGTGACTCCTACACATCAAAAATGACTCATGGGTCGTTTTCCTAAAGTATCAAAACAATACAAATGCATTTTCTCTATTTTCAGTACGCTACTTGTTGTTTTTACTAAAATTAATGTCAATTTCAAATAAAAGAGACTTTGAGTTATACCGGCCACACTGTGTGTTGTATTAAGGTGCGACCAATCCCTACCTATCAGAAATTATTGATGGATTCTTTTCCTAATGTATGAAAACATTCCTAATGCGTTCATTCAGTTTTCAGTATGTCACTTTTTTTTACTAAAATGGCATTTCAAACTAAAAACATGCATTTTGAGTCATACCGGTCGCATCATGCATCGATTTAATGTGAGAATACTTCATACATTTAAGAACCCGAATCTTCGTTTTAGGTATGTTTTTCCATTTCTGGTCGTTTTTGAGAAAAAGAAGAAAATATGGAAATTTCCTAAGTACACGCCATGTACTTTATGAGTACACATCGTGTACTTTTCTCCCGCCTGAGGCCGTATGCTGGCCATGTCTGAGCCACACACACGGTGTGTAGCAGTGATGTGGGAACTTCTTATTACGGTGTACAGAAAGGGCGAGTACATGCTGTGTACTCATGAAGTACACTTCGTGTATTTTCTTTTTTTCATTAAATAGACCAGGGTCGCGCCCCATCGACAGAACCATCTTCTTCTCCAGGTTCTTCGATTGAGAGCATTCTGTACGACCACAGATCTTCTCCGAGCCTCCGAGCCTCCGTCCTTTCTCCGAATTGACCACTGTTGATTGTGTTGGGACCACAACGGTAAGCTATCTCTTCTCCTAGAGCTTTGTTTCCCAATTCCTCTTCTTTCTTAAGTTATCGGGAGTTGATCGTTTTGTGTGTTTTCATAGATCTATGTCATTCTAAGGAGAATCAAGCCTCGTGGTTCAATTATATTGATCTCCTAGGATCGAGGTGGGTGGTTTGTTGCCCTACGTTGAATGTCTTTGAGTTTTTAGTGCAAAAGTTTCGGATACCCATGTACCGGGTATCTTGGGTTAAGGTTTGTATCTTGTTTTGTTATCCGCCTTAGATTTCATGTATTCTTGAGGTTATTAGATGATTGATAATTTCTTCTTAGCATGTTTTAGGATCACCCCATGGGTGTTCTCTCCTATTTTGGTTGTTTATCACCGTTTGGCTTAGGTTTCCTATGAGGCATACCTTGTTGCAATGTTGCCTGCCTTGATATAATTGATTACATGTATTGCCTGCTGTTTATATGCTTTTGATGCATTTTAGCTATTAGCCAAGTAGTATTTTGAGCTCACTTAGGTTGCTAACAGTCAGTTACGCACGAATAAACTGCTCAGGGCTGTGTGAACCTGATGCGGTAGACTAATGGGGGAATTGACGATTTGGGCTTCCCTAGAGAGTCTGTTATAAATTATTATTGTTCGCAGGACCTTTGGGAATGGGACTTTGTGCTTCTTTAGAGTTTCCTTAGTTACGTATCGAGACTATAGGGGGAATTAGACGTAAGTGCTTCCTCAGAGAGTCTATAGCTATTGTTGCAAGATCGTAGGGGAATTGATGGTGAGAGCTTCCCAGAGTGTCTGTGCCTTTGTAGGTTTACTTGACTAGCGGGGTCTGCCAGTGTGAGCCACCCAGAGAGTCACCTTGAATATTGTTTGGTTGGTTGTGATGAGTCCACCAAGACAAAGAACAAGCTTGAGTTTTGTAATGTTTTCTGTTTAGGTAGTCTGCTGAGATACCTGTTGTGTTACTTGCTATGCCTTGAGAATATAGAGCTATTTGCTGGATTCCTTGGTTGATAATTTAATAAGTGAATTAAATTAATAAATAAATGTGAATGGAGTTTTTTAGGATTGTTTACTCTAGTGTACTTATGTTTCTCTATTGCATTTATTTTCTTTACTTTTTCTATATTTCTCACTGACAGTAGGGCACAAATCTTGTGGTGATTGCCTACTGGGATTAGTCTCACACCCTGTTTGGGTCTTTCTTTTCAGCCCAAACAGGTTATATGGTTGCAGGTGTGGATAGGGATTGTGGCCCTTCTACTTTAGGTACATGATTTCTGGTTGGATCTGGAGAGCATAGGACTGAGCCTAGGCTTGCGATGCAGCTGGAGTTGCTATTTACTTTTAGTACTTTGTTCTCCGTTGTATTTCAAAACGTTGTTTTGTTTGCTTCTTTCCTTAGATACTTGTACCTGCTGCATCATTTTCATCATTATTATATTATATATTGATTCCACTGTATAGTTTTAGTTGTTGTATGTTGTTTACTTCTTCCTCTATTGACTGTTATTTCCTTTCTTTGTATACCTTACCAAATGAGGGCATAGTTTCCCCAATGACTCACCAAGGCCCTCTCTTCTAGTCAATAGCCTTTATCGTTTGGGGAAACGCGCTTGAGGTCATGTGGAGAACCAGGTACGGGGCACCAGTTGTGTGGCTCCAGACTCAGGTCGTTACAAAGTGGTATCAGAGGAGTTTCTTTCCTTTTCTATTGACTTACTATTTAGCGACATTAGACAGGGATATGACAGAATAGGTAAATGGTAAATAGCTATGCCCAGGCGTTCTAGAACCCATGTACAGGAAAAAAGCCAGATTACCTCAAATATTTCAATTTAAGAGTTTTTGAAAATGTTACAGTTTAATTGATTTCGCTGTTGGGTGGTGCACTTGTTTTGTGCTCTTACTGTTTGTATGATTGTGGTTCTATTTTGTTGTAACCCGATGAGATGAGGGTATTCCATCTCATGCATCATATAGGCATTTGTTAGAAAAATCACATGTCATGCATTTTCAATGCCATCTAGATTGCATTAGAAATTTCATGCTGTTGTGATAGAATTTGTGATAGAAGATGCATGCTGTTGTGATAGCTGTTGTGATAGAATACCTGATATGTTGATAGGGTATTAGTTGTTTAGAGATTATTTATCATAGACACCAAAATTTGGTGTTATAGGTGTTATGGGCCCTCTAGGATCAAAATTTGGTGGGTCGTGAGTTGTTATACTGCTTACTTGTTATATGCATGGTTATGATGCCAAGCTTTGATTCGTGGGGAGTATGGGCCCCCAAGGATCATAATTTGGCACCTTAACACTGGGTTTTCTGTGTTTTCTGGGCTCCGATACAGTTCTGAAGTTACTATCTAGAGAAAACCAGAATACACGGCGTGTACTTTATGAATACACGCCGTGTAGTTTTTAGCTATGTCCCTGATCGTGTGGGTAAGGACACGGGGTCCTGGGAAATCTTATAGGAATACGCCGTGTACCAACTTAGCACGCCGTGTAGTCTGGAATAGGTATCCGGACATGTCAAGAACAACACGGGCTGGGGTTTTTCTTCAATTACACGTCGTGTCCCTTGGGAACACGCCGTGTATAGTTGACCATGTAGTCGGTCGTGTAGCCAACAGCACGGGTTGGTGTTATCCCTCCATGTACATGCCGTGTCCGTATGGAACATGTCGTGTAGTGTCGACCGTGTATCAGGTCGTGTCTCTAACAACACGGGCCAGGTAAGGCATGTCAAGTACATGTCATGTCTCCTTTGACATGCCGTGTAGTAGTGGTCCATGTACCAGTCCATGTGACTAACGACATGGACATGGGAGAGATCTTAAGAAAGACGTCGTGTAGTGGACAATAACGTTGTGTAGTTTCCTAATGGGAGAGTCAGTGTTCCTAGCCGTGTAGGAGTGAATGGGAAGGTAGAAAAAGGTTAGTACATGCTGTGTAGTTTAAGAACATGCTGTGTAGCCAGGTGGTTTACACAGCCATGTATGGCCAAGGTACACACCCAAGGTAAACTTTTAAGAAACACAACGTGTATTAGTACTACACGCCGTGTAGTCATGTTTCCCCAAATTTTAAAGGTTTTTCCCTCCTGTTCCGTTTTACTCTCTTATGTTGCAACTATATTCATAGTTAATAAAGGTGTGTTTTTTATCTTTCAGACCTATGGCAGAGTTGACGCGGGTTTTTCAGTAGCAGCATCCTCCCACATTCTCAGGGGATGGAGGACCACAGGCTGCAGAGTCATGGCAAGAATCCATTATATCCATATTAGAGAATCTTGAGACACCTCCAGAGAGGAGAGTGAACCTCAAAACTTATATGTTGTGATATTCCTCCAAGAGATGGTGGGATGTGGTTTCGTATACAGGGCGCCAACAAGCTATGGTTTGGGATGAGTTTCAGCGTACGTTCTACGACTACTTCTACCTGGAGACGCTGAGGGCTGACAGATCCATGGAGTTCATGAGACTGGAGCAGGGTACTCTCTTAGTTATGGAGTATTCCTCCCGCTTCACCGAGTTACAGTTTTTCACTCCTGTTCTGGGGAACGACGAGCTTTTTTTAGCAAGGAAGTTTGAGGAAGGCCTTAGACAGGACATCAGATCGCAGGTGAATATCTTTCAGTTGACTTTTATTACTCTGATAGTCAACCAGGAACTCATCACGGAAAGGAACCTGAGGGAGACTAGAGCTATGGACTAGAGCGGTTCAGCATCCAGGGCTGATTCTTTTCAGGCAGATAGCAAGAAACACCACTGAGAGTATACACAAGGTGATCTGAGGAAGCGAGGTGTACCTTCTGGTAGATGAGATCTTCCTTCTGGCACCCAAGTGGTGTGTTATTAGTGTGAAAGGGGTAGGCATAAGAAGACTCAGTTCCCAAGGGACCCAGTGGAGTGTCGATCTTGCAGCCAGATGGGTCATCTGCAGTGTTTCTGCAAGGTTCCCCTTCCAGCGGCTAGTAAAGGAGGATCAGTTTTGACTCCACGTACAGGAACAAGATTACTAGTTCCGCAGTAGACTGGGGGATGGAGTTCTTTAGGCCGTTCAGGCCAGGGTAGAGGCCATGGATGCAGTGGTCAGGCTCAGGGAGGAGCTGTACAGGGATCTCAGGCTGTTACGTAGGGTCGTGGTACATGCCATACTTTTGCTGCAGAGCAGATTCATTAGGAGAAGAATCCTGGACCTTCTACAATTCAAGGTATGATCTTAGTAGCCTCAGTTTTATCTTTAGCTCTTTTCGATACTGGTGATTTTCATAGCTTTATCTCTATTGTTGTCGTGGAGAGCCTTGGGCTTTGTATCTTTTTGTCTGCTGACATGTTGACTTTTGACACGCCCTTGGTAACGAGGACGTCTTGCATACGTCAGTGAAGAGAATGCCCTCTTGAGGTTGCAGGGTGTCACTTCTTATGGGACCTCTATGTCCTAGAGATGACAGGCTATGATGTCATTCTCGGGATGGACTGGTTGCTTCTCTTTTAGGCAGTCGTCGATTGCTATCGTCACAGGGTGATTTTTGTATCACCATACGACAAGTCTTTTCTTCATATAGGCGAGTGGGACGTCCAGGCGGGTAGAGATGGACCCGAGCATCATGGGCTAGGTGGAGTTACAGTCCAGATTGCTAGTCTATCTCTGGATGACCAGGGGACTTCACAGTTAGACATTCCTCCAGTGGTGGATCGTTTCAGGGATGTCTTTCCAGAGGACTTTTCAGGTTTGCCTCCGGAGCGTGAGGTGGACTTCTCGATCGAGCTCATGCACAGAGCGACACTGGTGTCCATTCCTCCTTAAAGGATAGCTACACCTAAGTTTCAGGATCTCAAGAAGCATTTGGAGGAGTTGCGGGAAAAGGGTTTCATTCGACCCAGTACTTCTCCATGGGGTTCGTCTGTCCTGTTTGCGAAGAAGGCAGACGGAACCCTTCGGCTTTGTGTGGCTTATCAGAAGTTGAACCAGTTAACGGTCAAGAACCGACATCCCTTAATGAGGATCGATGAACTCTTTGACCAGCTTCGAGGAGACAGGGTGTTATCGAAGATCTAATTAAGGTCTGGTAATCATCAGTTACGTGTTATACCATCAGATATACCTCTTAAAACCTTTAGGAGCAGGTATGGTCTATACGAGTATACAATCATGCCGTTCGGTCTCAAGAACGTGCCAGCTGTCTTTATGGTGCTGATGAATAGATTTTTCCATCCTTACTTGGATTCCTTCATGGTGGTTTTCGTGGATGACATCTTGGTGTACGCTCACACTCGACATGACCATGCTACCCATCTTGAGATCGTTTTGAGTACACTAAGGGAGCATCAGTTATATTCTAAGATCTCAAAGTGCCACTTTTGGATGGATGAGATTCACTTCCTGGGTCATGTCATATCAGAGAAAGGAGTATTAGTTGACCTATAGAAGGTGAGAGCAATAGTTACCTGGGAGCAGCTGAAGAATGTATTCAAGGTATGAAGTTTCTTAAGGTTGGATGGTTACCACAGACGGTTTATGCATGACTTCTCACACTTAGCAGCGCCGTTGATGGGCTTGACTAAGAAAGGGTGAAGTTTTTTTGGTCAGAAGCCTGTGATTCAGACTTTCAGGAGCTAAAGGGGAGATTGACTTCTGCACCGATTCTAGTTTTGACAGAGCCGGGCAAGGGTTACATAGTTTTCTGTGATGCATCTGGCATTGGGCATGGACCAGTGCTTGTGCAGGAGGTTTGTGTTGTTGCATATGGATCTCGGTAGTTGAGGCTACATGAGAGGAATTATCCTATGCACGAACTGGAGTTGGCTGCAGTTGTTCATGCTTTGCGTTGTCGGAGGCATTGTCTTCTGGGAGAGCATTTTGTGGTATATACTAACCACAAGAGCCTCAAGTACATCTTCACGCAGCGTGACCTGAATCTGAGATAGCGAAGGTGGGTTGAGTATCTCAAGTCCTTATATTTCAAGATTGCCTATACGCTTGAGAAAGGCAAGGCAATGGCTGATGCACTGAGCAAGAGGACTCAGATACAGGCAGTTCAGGAGGCTAGCAGGGAGTGACACCTTATGGCTCTATTCTCTGAGATGCATTTGGATGTGCACGAGAAACACGAGTAGACTTTCCTATCTTCCGTATTTGTTACCTCGCTGCTTCTCGACCGAGTTCGAATGAGGTAGCTATCAGATTCTGAAGGCCTGGTCCTACGAGAAAGCGTTTCAGGAGAGGACCCTCTTCCCAGATGGACCGTTGGTGAGGATGAGATCTTGCGTTTCTAGGGACGCGTATGGGTTCTAGTAGATATATGCGAGGAGCTGATGTGAGACTTTCATTCCTCAGTTTGGGCAGTTCATCCTGGAATCACCAAGATGTATCAAGATCTACATCGCCAGTACTGGTGGCTAGGTATGAAGAGAGATGTGGCTGGTTTTGTCATGAGGTGTTCCACCCATCAACAGGTGAAGGTGGAACACCAGCGGCCAGCATGGATTTTGCAGCAGTTACCCATTCCTGAGTGGAAGTGGAATGATGTCGCGATGGACTTCATGAAAGGGTTACCGAGATCGTCTTGAGGGAACAACGTGGTATGGGTTGTCGTTGACAGGCTCACGAAGGTTGATCACTTCTTGCCAATAAATTAGATCTTCGGTGTCAATGAGCTTGGACAGTTGTACATCCATGAGATTGTGTGCTTTCATGGGGTTCTAAGTACTATCATTTCAGATAGGGATGCCTGTTTTACATCACATTTCTGGCAGGGACTACAGAGGGCCTTGGGTACACAGGTACTTCTGAGTACAGCTTACCATCCCCAGACAGATAGCCAGTCAGAGCGCACGATCCAGGTGATTGAGGATATGCTCTGAGCTTGCATTCTAGACTTTGGCGGTTCTTGGGAGAAGCATATTCCTCTTGTGGAGTTTTCTTATAAAAACGGTTTTCAGGCAACTATTCAGATGACACCTTACAAGGCTTTGTACGGTAGGCCATGCCGATCACCTTTGTGCTACCTGGAGGTAGGAGAGGCAGCTTTGTTGGGACCTCGTCTTGTTCAGGAGACCTTAGAGAAGATAGAGTTGATTTAGAAGAGGATGACTATAGCACAGTCTCGACAAAAGTCTTATGCCGATCAGTGGATACGACCTTTGGAGTTCAAGGTCAGAGATCAGGTTTTCTTACGTGTTACCCCGAGGTTGGGACACAAGAGGATCAGGAGACAGGGTAAGCTTTCACCAAGATACATCAGGCCGTTCGAGGTTCTGGAGAGAGTCGGGCCGGTTTCTTATAGGTTGCAGTTACCTCAAAGATACCAGGCTATGCATGACGTCTTCCATGTTTCTCAGCTTTGATGCTATTTCTCAGACCCGTCTCATGTTTTCGACCTGAGGAGGTTGAGCTAGAGTAGGATGCATCGTTCGAGGAGCATCCTCTCAGGATTTTTGATCGTAGTGAAAAGATACTCTGTGGCTGGTCTTTTCCTCTGGTACGGGTGCTATGGAAGCAGGGCTGTGTACAAGATGAGACTTGGGAGAGGGAGGCCGATATGCGATCACAGTGGCCAGAGTTGTTTGAGGTTTCTTATTCTCCACCAAGTTAGGGAAATTTGAGGAGAAATTTCTTTAAGGCGGGAAGTTTTTAAGAACCCGGATCTTCATTTCAGGTATTTTTTTTCCATTTTTGGTCGCTTTTTAGAAAAATAATAAAATCTGGAAATTTCCTAAGTACATGCCGTGTACTTTATGAGTACACGTCGTGTACTTTTCTCCCTCTTGAGGCTGTGTGCTGGCCGTGTCTGGGCCACACACATGGTGTGTAGTGGTGATGTGGAAGCCGCTTAATTTGGTGTACGGAATGGGCAAGTAAACACTGTGTACTCATGAAGTACACGCCATGTACTCATGAAGTACACGCCATGTATTTTTTTCCTTAAACGGACCGGGGTCGTGCCCCATCGACAGAACCATAGTCTTCTCCAGGTTATTCGAATGAGAGCGTTCCGTACAGCCACAGATCTTCTACATGCCTCCGTCCATTCTCCAAATCGACCGCCGTCGATTGTGTTGGGACCGTAGCAGTAAGCTCTCTCTTCTCCTAGAGCTTTGTTTCCCAATCCATCTTGTTTCTCAAGTTATCGGGGGTTGATAGTTTTGTGAATTTTCGTAGATCTATTCCATTCTAAGCATAATCAAGCCTTGTAGTTCAATTATATCAATCTCCTAGGATCAAGGTAGGTGGTTTGTTTCCCTACGTTGAATGTCTTTGAGTTTTTGGTGCAAAAGTTCCGGATACCCATGTACCGGGTATCTTGGGTTAGGGTTTTGATCTTGTTTTGTTATCTGCCTTAGATTGCATGTATGCTTGAGGTTATTAGATGATTGGTAATTTCCTGTTATCATGTTTGAGGATCACCCCATGGGTGTTCTCCCCTATTTTGGTTGTTTATCACCGTTTGGATTAGGTTGCTTGTGAGGCATACCTTGTTGCATTGTTTCCTGCCTTGATATAATTGATTGCATGTATTCCCTGTTGTTTATGTACTTTTGATGAATTGTAGCTATTATCCAAGTAGTTTTTTGAGCTCACTTAGGCTGGTAACATTCGGTTATGCATGAATAAACTTCTCAGGGCTATGTGAACATGATGCGGTAGAATAAAGGGGGAATTGACGATTATGGATTCCTTAGAGAGTCTGTTATAAATTAGTATCATTCACAGGACCTTTGGGAATATGACTTTGTGCTTCCTTATTGTGTCCTTAGTTAAGTATCGAGACTATGGGGGGAATTAGACGTAAGTTCTTCCTCAGAGAGTCTATATCTATCGTTGCAAGACCGCATGGGAATTGACGGTGAGAGCTTCCCAGAGTGTCTATGCCTTTGTACGTTTACTTTAATAGAGGGGTATGCCAGTGTAAGCCACCCAAAGAGTTAACTTTAATATTGTTTGGTTGGTTGTGATGAGTCCACCAAGCCAAAGAACAAGGTTGAGTTTTGTATTATTTGCTGTTTAGGTAGTCTTCTGAGATACCTGTTGTGTTACTTGCTATGCCTTGAGAATATAGACCTGTTTGCTAGATTCCTTGGTTGATAATTTAATAAGTGAATTAAATTAATAAATAAATGTGAATGGATATTTTTATGATTGTTTACTCTAGTGTACTTCTGTTTCTATTTTGAATTTATTTCCTTTACTTTTGCTATATTTCTCACTGACAGTAGGGCATAGATCTTATGGTGATTGCCTACCGGGATTAGTCTCACACCCTATTTGGGTCCTTATTTTAGTCCAAAACAGGTTATATGGTTGCATGTGTGGATAGGGATTGTGTCCCTTCTACTTCAGGTACATGATTGTTGGTTAGAGCTAGAGAGCATAGGACCGAGCCTAGGCTTGCGATGCTACTAGAGTTGCTGTTTACTTTTAGTACTTTGTTCTCAGTTGTATTTCAGCACGTTGTTTTGTTTGATGATTTCCTTAGATACTTGTACCTGCTGTATCATATTCATCATTATTATATTATACATTGCTTCCACTATTTATTTTTAGTTGTTGTATGATGTTTACTGCTTCCACTATTGACTGTTATTTCCTTTCTTTGTATACCTTACCAAATGAGGGCATAGTTTCCCCAATGACTCACCAAGGCCCTCGCTGCTAGTCGGCAGCCTCTGGCGTTTGGGGAAACATGCTTGAGGTCATGTGGCGAACCAAGTACAGGGAACCAGTTGTGTGGCTTCGAACTCAGGTCATTACAATAAACATCACAAATGACTTATGAATTGTTTCCCTAAATTATCAAGACAATCAGAGCATGTTTGTTTGGTTTTTAGTGAGTGACATGTTTTAAACTAAAATGTCAATTTTAAACTGATAATAGACACTTTTAGTCATATCGGTCACATCATGAATCAGATTGAGATTCAAGTGACTCATACACGTCACAAATGACACATGGATAATTTTCTTAAAGTTTCAAAATAATTCGAATGCTTTTTCTTAGTTTTCAGTACTCCACTTGTTGTTTTTACGTAAATTAATGTAAATTTTAAATAAAAAGAGAGACATTGAGTTATACCGAACACACTGTGCATCGTATTGAGGTGAATATTATTATTACCTATCACAAATTACTGATGGATTATTTTCCAAAAGTATCAAAATAATAAGAATTTTTTTTCTCAGTTTGCAGTGCGTTAGTTGTGTTTTTTTACTAAAATGTAATATCAAACTAAAAACACGCATTTTGAGTCATATCAGCCGCATCGTGTGTCATTTTGATGGGAGACTGCTTTATACATGTCAAAAATGGCTTATGAATCATTTTCCTAAATTATCAAGACAATCGGAGCATGTTTGTTTGGTTTTCAGTGAGTGACATGTTTTGAACTAAAATGTCAATTTCAAACTGATAACGAGCGCTTTTAGTAATATCGGTCACACCGTGTGTTAGATTGATGTGAATCCTACATGTCAAAAATTACTCACGTATCATTTTACTAAAGTATCAAAATAATCAGAATGTATTTTCTCAGTTTTCAATATGTTACTTGTTGTTTTAACTTAAATTAATGTCAATTTTAAATAAAAAAGACCCTTTGAGTTATACCGGCCACACCATGTGTCATATTGAGGTTTGAATGATCCCTAACTATCAAAAATTATTGATGGATTATTTTCCTAAAGTATCAAAACAATGAAAATTCATTTTCTCAGTTTTCGGTGTGTTACTTGTTGATTTTACTTAAATTATTGTCAATTTTAAATAAAAAAACACTTTGAGTCATGTTGTGGTGCGACCACACCATGCATCATATTGAGGTGCGGATGATCCATAAATGTAATTATTTAATAATATATCATTTTCCCAAAATATCAAAATAATACGAATGTGTTTTCTCAGTTTTAAGTATGTCACTTGTTGTTTTTACTTAAATTAATGTCAATTTTAAATAAAAAGAGACACATTGAGTTGTAACAACCACACCATGCGTCAGATTGAGGTGTGGTTGACTCCTACACACCACAAATGACTCATAGATCATTTTCCTAAAGCATGAAAAAAAATACAAACATGTTTTCTCAGTTTTAAGTACATCACTTGTTGTTTTAATTTAAATTAATATCAATTTTAAATAAAAAGAGACACTTTGAGTTATGCCGGCCACACAGAGAATTTTATTGAGGTGCAGATGATTGCTACAAATAAAATACTAATAGATTGTTTTTATAAGGACACGACCTTAAAACATTACATAATCTTGAATTAAATGAATAATTCACATTGATGATCTTTTCAGGTTTAGAGTTTTATATAATTAGGACATAACTATTACATATCAAATATTACAAGGTAGACACATCTACTCAGTTTCCATTTTTTTCACAAAATAAAAACTCTTGAACAAAAGAGTCATGTCTAGTTCTATGTTTTAGACAGCATGGCATTTCCTTGATCCCATCCTTGACCCTATTCCACTTTATGTCATGTGAAAAACATTTCAAAAAACTTGGGATGAGCATAAAAAGATCATTAAGGGATATAAAAATACAGAAAGAAAACATTAGTTCATGTATACATAAGAATCAATGAAATCATACTTTACTCATAAAACATAATCACTTTAACATACCTCATGAAATCATACTATTTATGAATAACTCATATAAATCATAAGACATAAAGGTAACTTGAGGCATTCATAACATTCTTACGTAGATATTAACCCTCATGGTTAAATTTGGAATACCCATAACAGTATATTCCCTAAATCGCTTCAGAGAAACCTTAATGTTTAACTCCTTCGCATTACCCAATGCATTGGAGAGCTATCTCGGGCTCACCCACCCTTAGTTTATCATGGAACCACCCGATTTCATAAATATTGCCCAAGAACCATAACATAATCAGAACACATAACTTAAGCATAAAGGAAAGATAACATTTCCACATTGCAATAACAATATAAAATTTTAAGATATTGAAATAATAAATCCATTATAAAAACCATTTTCAATACCAAAATACGTAAAACGAGTATATGGTATTAATTTTTCTTTTTAAAACATTATGGCTTGTTAAAGAAGCCATAGATCAAATAATACTCACGGCGGCTGAAAAGGTTTTTGTCACCGGTTACGTTAAAAAGAAACATTCCTTTTTGTAGTTTAGTAAAATGCTTCATAGAGAAAAGTTCCCTTTTAAATTAATGAAAATTCAAACGGGTTTTATACAACATATAAAATAAACTTCTGTAGAAATCAGTAGATGCCTCAATGAAAGGAGATTGAGATGAAGTCCCGTATAAAGACAGTATCCTTAGATTAAAGATAAATCAATTACATAATTATGTGTGAAAAATATAAATACACCCAATATAAGTAGATATTAAGTGTAAAACAATCATATGTCATCCACACATATTCATAGCACGACATAATCAAGAAGTAGAGGTTTAACCCAAATAATTGAAATTGGGTTAAGAAGTTCCCTTACAGAAATTCGACAGCCTAACAGCGTCACTTTAAAATTCAGAACTTAAGATAATGAGAGATAAAAAAAGTATCTCATCACTTGTACATAAAATTTAAAGAAATATGTATATATAAGAACATATCCCAACATAATAATATGTAAATTAAAAGACCTAACAAAATAAGTCTTTTAAAAAGAGGAGGGTGAAATGTTCCCTTACCGATTTGGGTAACTTTCGAAACGTACACCCCATGAACGAAAGGTCATAAAATGAAAATGTAAATACCCATAAATTAAAGTATATTACACAAATAATACAATAATGGGAAGTACATACACCACACAAAATGAAATAGTGTCAAATGTAGCATGAATCTCACGTGAATAAAAATTGAGAGAAAAACCCCTTACCTCGTTGTGATCAATCGAGTCGTATGACCAAAAGATAATAAACACCAAATGAATAAAATAATACCATGAATATAAATAGAATCATTATAATATATATGAAATGGTATTACAAAATACACCACATGCAATAAATAAGTGGCGAACAATGGAAATATCACAAAATTAAAAGTGAGATAAGAAATCCCTTACGAAAATTCAGCAGCCTAACGATGCCACTTAAAACTTCCAAAAATGGATTGATGAGATAAAATAGGATCTATAATCATATGAACATAATAATTATAGTAAGAGGAATATAAAATAACATCCCCCAACATAATCAAGAGAAGCTTAAAAGAAGTGACATAAAAGAGAGTACTTAAAAATAAAGAGAGAGGTAGGATCCCTTACCTCAAGTCTGACTTGTCTTGTTTGTTTCTTTATATTCTTGAATAATAAAATTAGGTCAATTTATAATTTCTTAAAGACTTACTTTAAATTTTATTATTCAATTCATATCACAAATTATCATGTTATAATAATTAGTTAATTATGTGAGTTCATATCATACATTTTGTCGATGTTCGGTACATGAGTCAAAAAATGAACTTGTTGAAAAGAATTGTCCACATAGTTATAAGTACATAATATCCAGAATAGTATTAATTATTTAAATATCATATATATCCAATTTTTTTTCATTTTATACTATTCCATAACATTTGGAGATAAAAAATGAAATGCACCGTTCATGGAGACGGTAGGTCGTACGTACGCATGAATGCTACTTTCATTTCTTTTTCATGTTAATGGAATTAAAAATAAATGATATATATATATATATTATAATTAAATTATAATATATATTTTATATAGGTCACATAAGTTCGTTAATTTCATTCCATGTATTTCATGAACGAGTCACATCACTTGAGGGGGCGGTAGTTCACACTTCCTCAAATGGAATTATCGCATTTGCACAACATGAAAAGCATAAAGGTATGTTTTAAATATAAAATACAGAAGAATAGATAGGACATAAATATAATAAATATAATATATAAATATAGTTCCATCATAATGGACACCATGAGAGGTGGTAGGAGAAGATTGAACAATCATCGTTTCGTGAGGCAGTAATTCACCATCCACGGAAACAATATGTTCTTTTACCATTAGATGAAGTAGTGTATAAGTTTAGCTCGAATACTTCTCATAAGAACATCCTAGTATATTTAAGATACTTTTATTGTTACAAAAGAAAGGAATAAAGAGTTTAGGGGGTTGGAGAAGCAAAATAAAACAAAAGAACATTAGAGAAGACGTTACCTTTAAATCGGGTAACTCTTTTTGATTTGAGCCAAAGGATTTCTTGGAAAGACTTCTGCCCAAAGTGAGGCTTCTAGGAGTAAGATAGATATGTGGAGAGATAATATGAGAAGAGGTTGGATGATCCAATGGCTTGAGGGGTGAGAGTAAGGGGGTAGAGTTGGGGGCCTTTTATAAGAGGGAGGAGGGTCATTTTTGGAAGGTCTTGAAATGTTACTTTATTATAAAATAGTTTTCAGATTTTAAAGGTCCCACAATGATATATTTCTAGGATAAGGTGATAAGGGTTCTAAATCCCCCCATACAATAGGTTTTCGACAAGTGTAATTCTTATATTTTACCTTATCTTTTCATTTTATTTAAATTGTTCATTAATGAGGTTATCACTGCATCATCACGGTGTCATAAATAATTTTATTTATATGATGTCTAAAAATTATAAAAAAAATACCATGATGCAGGAAATATTTTTAGCTTTCTAATGAATATTTATTTTCAAAAAGATAACTTATATAACCCCATGTAAAAATTGTTTTAGTAAAACAATACATGTTTGTGACATTTTTATTTTAACTTTAAATAAAAGGTATTAATATCATTATCTTACCCGAGTGGCCCCGTGGGGTCCCACAAATTGACACATAGATTGTTTTGGTCGTCCATGACTCATCCAATAAGGGTAGTACAAGTTTAAAGGTAATTTTATATTATTATAACATTATTTTTACCTTTAATTACATTAATTACATTTAATCACGGTTAATAAAACTCAAAAGTTACTATTCACCAAAAATTATTTTCATCCCATTGAACCACATTTTACTTAATAATGACAAAAATGTATTTTGGATTTTTGAAATTCAATTTCACTTAAGCGGTAAAATTCATTTAAATGAGAAATCAGTTTTTTTAACTATCACTTAGTGGTTTCACTATTCATCAATATTGAAGTTTTTCAGAAGAATACCAAAAATTCACCCTAAGATATATTTGATATTCCGAATTCAAAAATGATGTCTTTTTTAAAAAATTCAAAACATATAAGTTGTAGTAAATAATTTTATAATTAATTCCTATTGTCAAAACAAATAGCGTGTTTTTAAGAAACAATATCTATCAAACGTTTGACACTTGTTTATGTCCAATTTCAAAGTGAAATTAATTCCAATGACCAACATTGGATTAAATGGTAAAAATATATTTTAAATACACTTAAAACTCAATTAAAAAGATAATCTAACCATATAAATAAATTATATTAAAAGGGGGTTTTGAATTAAAATACAACATTTTCACTATTCATTAAAAAAATGAACCTGATCGGAAAAATAACAAAAAATTACACAAAGTAAATTTTGATGTCTTGATTCTAAATAAGGATTTTATTTTGTCAAATATAACATATAAAATTTTCAAAAAGTAGATTTAAAAAGGGTTCTCCATCAAAAGGCGGTTAATCGACCTTTTAAAGAATGTTAGAATATTTATGCTTAAAATTGGATTCATTCGCATTTTAAGCCTCTATCATTTATTGGGTAATTGTTAAAATATTTAACAAACATATATAATCATTTTTTAGTAAGTTCTATTAATTCCTGCCATTACAACGGCTAGGTGTTAACTACCATTTAAAATAATATTATTTTATTATTAGTGTGCAATGTAAGATTTCAAGGAAACTCGTTGTTGCGTATTGGGTTTGCCATCGAACATAGCATTCCCTTTAAATTAATATTAACAATTTATTCAAAAATATTGATAAATATTAAAATTTCATATTCTTTATTTACCTGGGATGTTACAGCCTTCCCCCCTTTTGGGAATTGCGTCCTTTCAATTTTAAAATTGGGCTCGGAAACTTCATTGAAAGCCCCACATCGGAAAAGGAGTCAATTAAGCTGTCACTTTAAAAGAAAGAAAGAGAAGTACAAAGGTCACCTGATTTAACCCATACTAGGATTCCATGTAGGAAAACCTGTATATGGAAGAGAAAATAAAGGGTCAAGTTCTGATGGAGAGTGATAGAAAACATGTTTAGGAGAAAGTTAACAACCAGAAAATCACAAACTTGTGATGGGTTAAACGGTATTTGATTCCCCAGTCAGAAACATTAATAGACAACATTTTTGTTTTAAGTTACTTTTCATTGAGGAATTTATTTATGATATTAACTAAATCATACGGAAACATACTTACTTGTTGTGTAGACTTTCATCTCTTAACAGATTTCTTACACAAACTCATATTTTATCCAAAAAGGCGAGTATTTAGGATGACTTGTTCACATTAAGAGCGCTATAATAAACTTCTAGAGAATCATCTAATCCACAAAAGAGAACTATATATTTCCCATGTCTTTAGACCAAAACCAAAATGGTTAGTAAAAGATCAGATAATCCCCAAAAAAGACAATCTATTACAAAAAAGAAAAACTACTCTTAATCTCTAAAATTTGTCCAACAAAACCCAACATTCATGAAAAACCATTCTATAAATAGTTATCAATAAAATTCTTCAAAGTACTCTAAACTAAAATTGAAACCCAAATCTCTGAAGGATTTAATCACATAGTATTACAAGGTAAATCTTAACATTTATCTCCAAATAACATCAGTTACTCTTAAAGTCTCATACTGAAATGTAGTTAACCTAATCACATGTCCTCCATG
Source organism: Viscum album (assembly GCA_963277665.1). Taxonomy (NCBI): domain Eukaryota; kingdom Viridiplantae; phylum Streptophyta; class Magnoliopsida; order Santalales; family Viscaceae; genus Viscum; species Viscum album. Next base: position 940,982,877 of record OY728150.1, read on the forward strand.
ATGGGTTAATCATTTCCATAGATAACCCAAAATCAACTTATTACTGATTCATAAGATCATCTAACTAAAAATAATTAGTCATACTAACCAGGGACTTCATGTAGTCTAGTGGTATGTGATAAATCCCAGTCGCACTTTGGTTGTGGGTTCAATTCTCGCAGCTTCGTTCGACGCGACGAGTTGTCACACGGTCTGCGTGTTGTCCTTTTTCCAAAATTATATAATTCTTAAAACATTCCCCAAAAAGACATAAAATATTAAAAAATAACCATAACATAATTTAACCTCAAGTTTATCTAATGCCTTTCTTTTTCCATCATAACATATATTAACCCATAATTACCACAAAAGTAAGGATCATATAAACCCTAATGGTTACCTTTATAATTATTACATGAACTTCCACATCGAGTTGGTTATCTCGTACATGATGCATTAGAGAACTCACCAAGGTTCAAGTGGTTAATCATGACTTCTGATAGTTGGTTGAGAATAACCATAAGCGTTCTCATTGCAGCTCCTATATGATTCAGTTGTTCTTTCAGAAAACCGTCACAGTTTTCTTCACATCCATAGTTACTTTGGTGCCTACTAGATCCAGCCATTTACTAAAACCAAAAAGGTCAGTGTGAGTATATCATTAGAATCATCATATAATATCTTATGATGAGGATAAATAATGAGATATAATTATTCATGTTATCTTAAACTCATTCACTTTATCTAAATAAAACTATGACTCTTTCTGAAATCCTAACCATTATGGTAATGTCACTTATGCTTAAAGAATTCCCTAACCTCTAAAGTTATCTAAACCGACCTTTGATACCAACTATAAGGACTCAACCTTAAAACATTACATAATCTTAAATTAAATAAATAATTCACATTGAGGATCTTTTCATGTTTAGAGTTTTAGAGAATTAGGACATAACCATTACACCTCAAAGATTAAAAAGTAAACACATCTACTCAGTTTACATTTTTTTCACAAAATAAAAACTCTTGAACAAAAGAGTCATGTCTAGTTCCATGTTTTAGAAATCATGACATTTACTTGATCCCATCCTTGACCCTATTCCACATTATATCATGTGAAAAACATTTCAAAAACATGGGATGGGCATAAAAAGCTCAATAAGGGATATAAAAATACGGAAAGAAAACATTAGTCCATGTATACATAAGAATCAATGAAATCATACTTTAATCATAAAACATAAGAACTTTAACATACCTCATGAAATCATAAGATTTATGAATAACTCATAGAAATCATAAGACATAAAGGTAACATGAGTCATTCATAACATTATTACGTAGGGAGTAACCCTCATGGTTACGTTTGGAATACCCATCATAGTATATTCCCTAAATATATTTGAAGAAACCTTAGAATTTAATTCCTTCACATTACCCAATGCATTGGAGAGCTATCTCGGGCTCACCCGCCCTTAGTTTATCACGAAACCACCCGATTTCATAATCATTCCCCAAGAACCATAACATAATCAGAACACATAACTTAAGCATAAAGGAAAGATAACATTCCCACATTGCAATAACAATATAACATTTTAAGATATTGAAATAATAAATCCATTATAAAAACCATTTTCAATACCAAAATACATAAAATTAGTATATGGTATTTATTTTTCTTTTGAAAACATTATGTCTTGTTAAGGAAGCCATAGATCAAATAATACTCACAGCGGCAGAAAATGTCATTGTCACCACTTAGGTTAAAAAAGAAACATTCCTTTTTGTCATTTAGTAAAACGCTTCATAGAGAAAAGATTCCCTTTGAATGAAATGAAAATTCAAACGGTTTTTATACACCGTATAAAATAAAGTCATGTAGAAATCAGTATATTCCTCAATGAAAGGATATTGAGACGAAGTCCGGTACAAAGACGATATCCTTAGATTAAGGATAAATCAATCACATAATTATGTGTGAAAAATATAAATACACCCAATATAAGTGGATATTAAGTGTAAAAAAATCAGATATCATCCACACATATTCATAGCACGACATACTCAAGAAGTATAGGTTAACCCAAAGAATTGAAATTGGGTTAAGAAGTTACCTTACAAAAATTCGACAGCCTAATGACGTCACTTTAAAATTCAGTAAATGAGATGATGAGAGATAAAAAAAATTATCTCATCACTTGTACATAACATTCATAAAAATATGGATATATAATAACATATCCCAACATAAGAATATGTAAATTAAAATACCTAACAAAAGAAGTCTTTTAAAAAGAGGAGGGTGAAAGGTTCCCTTACCGATTTGGGTAACTTTCGAAACGTAAACCCCATGAACGAAGGGTCATACAATGAATATTTAAATACCCATAAATTAAATTATATTACACAAAGAATACAATCATGGTAAGTACATACATCACACAAAAAGAAATAGTGTACAATGTAGCATGAATCTCACAGGAATAAAAAGTGAGATAAAAACCCCTTACCTCATTGTGATCAATCCAGTCGTATGACCAAAAGATAATAAACACAAAATGAATTTCATAATACCATGAATATAAATAGAATCATGATAATATATATGAAATTTCAGTATACAATACGCCACATGAAATAAATAAGTGGCTAACAATGGAAATCTCACAGAATTAAAAGTGAGATAAGAAATCCCTTATGAAAATTTGGCAGCCTAACAACGCCACTTAAAACTTCAAAAAATGGATTGATGAGATCAAATAGGTTCTCTCATCATATGAACATAAAAAGTAAATTAAGAGTAATATAAAATAACATCCCCTAACATAATCAAGATAAGCTTAAAAGAAGTGACATAAAATAGTGTACTTAAAAATAAAGAGAGAGGTAGGATCCCTTACCTCAAGTCTGACTTGTCTTGTTCATTTCTTTATATTCCTGAATAATAAACATAGTTCAATTTATAATTTCTTAATAAATTAATTTAAAGTTTATTATTCAATTCACATCACATATTATCATGTTATAATAATTAGTTAATTATGTGAGTTCATATCATATGTTTTTTCGATGTTCGGTACATGAGTCAAAAAATGAACTTGTTGAAAAGAATTGTCCATGTAGTTATAAGTACATAATATCCAGAATAGTATTAATGATTTAAATATCATATATATCCATTATGATTTCATTTTATACTATTCCATAACATTTGGAGATAAAAAATGAAATGCACCGTTCATGGAGACGATAGGCCGTATGTACGCATGAACGCTACTTTCATTTCTTTGTCATATTAATGGAATTAAAACTAAATGAGAGATATATATATTATAATTCCAGTATAATATATATGTTATATAGGTCACATAAGTTCATTAATTTCATTACATGTATTACATGAATGAGTCACATCACTTGAGGGGGCGGTAGTCCACACTTCATCAAATGATTTTTTCGCATTTGCACAACATGCAAAGCATAAAGGTATGTTTTAAATATAAAATACAGAATCATAGAGAGGAAATAAATATAATATATATATATATATAATATATATATATATATTTCCATCATAATTTCCACCATGAGAGGTGGTAGGAGAATATTGAACAATCATCGTTTCGTGAGGGAGTAATTAACCATCCACGGAAACAATATGTTCTTTAACCATTGGAACGAGGTGTGTGTAAGTGTAGCATGAATACTTATCATAACAACATCCTAGTATATTTAATATACTTTTTTTGTTATAAAATAAAGGAATAAAAAGAGTTTAGGGGGTTGGAGAAGCAAAATAAAACAAAAGAACATAAGAGAAGACATTACATTTAAATCGGGTAACTCTTTTTGATTTGATCCAAAGGCTTCCTTGGAAAGACTTATGCCCAAATTGAGGCTTCTAGGAGTAAGAGAGGGATGTGGAGAGAAAATATGACCAGAGTTTGGATGCGACAATGGATTGAGAGGTGGGGGTAAGGGGGTATAGGTGGGGGCCTTTTATAAGAGGGAGGAGGGTCACTTTTGGAAGGTCTTGAAATGTTACTTTATTATAAAATAATTTTCGGATTTTAATAGTCCCACAATGATATATTTCTAGGATAAGGTGATAAGGGTTATAAATGAACCCATACAATAGGTTTTATACAAGCTTAAGTCTTATATTTTACCTTATCTTTTCATTTTATTTAAATCGTTCATTAATGAGGTAATCACTGCATCATCAGGGTGTCATAAATAATTTTATTTATATGATGTCTAAAAATTATAAAAAAATTACCATGATGTAGGAAATCCTTTTATATTTTTAATTAATATTTATTTTAAAAAAGATAACTTATATAACCCCATGTAAAAATTATTTTAGTAAAACAATACATGTTTATGACATTTTTATTTTAACTTTAAATAAAAGGTATTAATATCATTATCTTACCCAAGTAGGTCCATGGGGTCCCACAAATTGACCCATGGATTGTTTTGGTCGGCCATGAATCATCCAATAAGGTCAGGACAAGTGTAAAGGTAATTTCATATTATTATAACATTAATTTTACCTTTTATTACACTAATTACCTTTAATCGCTGTTAATAAAACTCAAAAGTTACTATTCACCAAAAATTATTTTCATCCCATTGAACCAAATTTTACTTTCTAATGACAACCATGTATGTCATATTTTTGAAATTCAATTCACATGAGTGGTAAAATTCATTTAAATGAAAAATCGGTTTTTTTAACTACCACTTAGTGGTTTCACTATTCATAAAAAATTGACGTTTTTCAGAAGAATACCAAAAATTCACCCAAAGATATATTTGATATTCCGAATTCAAAAATAATATCTATTTTACAAAATTTAAAACATATAAGTTTAATTAATTAATTTTATAATTAATTTTCGTTGTCAAAACAAATAGCGTGTTTTTAAGAAACAATATCTATCAAAAGCTTGACACTTTTTTATGTCCAATTTCAAAGTGAAATTACTTCCAATGACCAACATTGGATTAAATGTTAAAAATATATTTTAACTAAACTTTAAACTCAATTAAAAAGATAATCTAACCATATAAATAAATTAGATTAAAAGGAGGTTTTGAATTAAAATAAAGCATTTTCATTATTCATTAAAAAAATGAACATTATCGGAAAAATAACAAAAAATTACACAAAGTAAATTTTGATGTCTTGATTATAAATAATGATTTTATTTTGTCAAATATAACATATAAAATTGTCAAAAAGTATATTTAAAAAGGGTTCGCCATCAAAAGGCGATTAATCGACCTTTTAATGAATATTGTAATATTTATGCTTCAAATTGGATTCATTCGCATTTTAAGCCTCTACCATTTATTGGATAATTGTTAAAATATTTAACAAACATATATAATCATTTTGTAGTTAGTTATGTTCATTTTCTCCATTACAACGGCTAGGTGTTAACTATAATTTAAAATAATATTATTTTATTATTAGTGTGCAACGTAAGATTTCAAAGAAACTCGTTGTTGCGTATTGGGTACGCCATAGAACATAGCATTCCCTTTAAAGTAATATTAAAATTTTATTAAAAAATATTGATAAATATGAAAATGTCATATTATTTATTTACTTGGGATGTTACAGTTTTACTAAAATATAAAAACAATCTGAATGTGTTTTCTCGTTCTTTAGTATGTCACTTGTTTTTACTTAAATTAATGCCAATTTTAAATAAAAAGAGACACTTTAAGTTGTACCAGTCACACCGTGTATCGTATTGACGTGCGGTCAACTCCTACATCTCAATAATGACTCATGGATGTTTTTAAGTATCAAAACAATTGGAATGCGTTTTTTGGTTTTTAGTATGTCACTTATTGTTTTTACTTAAATTAATGTTAATTTTAAATAAAAATAGACACTGTGAGTTCTACCGGCCACACCATGTGTCATATTGAGGTGAAGATGATCCATACACATAAAAAATGACTAATAGATAGTTTTCATAAAATATCAAATTAATTAGAATGTGTTTGCTCAGTTTTTAGGATGTCACTTGTGGTTTTTACTTAAATTAATGTCTATTTTAAATAAAAAGAGACACTTTGAGTTATACCAGCCTTCTTGGACATCAATTATATAACCATTATTAATAACCTAAGTATATTAAACATAATAAATTGTGATCATAGATGTTCAATTAGTGAAAAAATGGAGATATCAATGATCATATAAGGATAACATGGGCATAAAGATGTTAGAAGGTGATATTAACATTAGACATTCATACCCTAAATATGGAAGTCACATCTTCATGCTATTTGTGTACAATATTCCATAAGGTATGCTTCCATTTTGTTTTTTCAAGTATCTATATCGTATTGTGAATATGAGTCTTTTCGACAGTCATAGTAGTACTGGAAACATATAAATACCCAATGGATTAATAAATATTTTAAATGAAATAGTAATTATCTTCAAAAATATCTCTTCAGGGATGATGTTTTGTTCATGTAATATGATATCTCTAATAAATTTACAAACATAATAACCAAAATCTTTTCCCTTGTTTTGTTTCATAGACTATAGAAACGTTGAGGAGAATAAGTAATTCATATGTGTTTGTATAGTGAAATCTTATTATATATACCATGATACTTATCTAGTCATATTACTTGTGTTCTTCCTTGTCCTTATCCCCTCACCTCATTCCTTTTTTCATATGATAGTGATGCACTGCCCTACCATAATAGGATCCTCATTAAAAGATAATATAAATTATATACCTTGATGTTTAGTTCTAAAAAGTTGGATGAAGTGTATTAAAAATTGATAAAATCCATCATGTGTGGACAGTTTGTTGGATATCCATACAATTAATCCATGAAATAAATATTTGGAGTATCCAAATTTACTACAATGAGCATCCAATGCTAGCTAAAAACACAAAAAATAATAATAAATGAATGAAATGACAATAAATTTGATATGATTAAATTGTAGAGTCTTACCCCTACATCGTTGGTATTATATAGAGTCTATCATCCAAAATTTTGATTTCAAAGGATTTGATCAGGCCTTCCACTATTTCATCCTTTTTTTCGGGTTCTATTTTAACTTCTGTTGTGTTGAGGTGATGTGAGGACTAATGAGTCCAAAAAAAATTTCACGGGAAAATCCCTTCAATTGTTTTTCATATCTATGCCTACAAAAAATATGAAATGTATTTAGTCATAATTAACATAGTATATCAACTTTTGGAAAATAAAGTAATGATATCATACCTTATGTATACACCTACAACTGAGATATCTAGCCAGTCATAATTTAGGATTTTAGTTTCTCTCCAAACACCAATGAAGTCATAATATTTCTCTCCGTACATATTTTCTTCAAATTCAACAATGTGGTTGCCACCATCTTTTAACATTGTATCCACATGAGCCTTAAATGATAGTAAATGTGGATATAGAATGAGTGGGGTAATTTTTCTTTTAGTAGATATTTTTGATTGGTTAGTTGATCCTTTAGATGGTTTAAAGATAGTATTTCATTTCATCCCCTTATCTTTGTCCGTATGTAATTACATTCATCGATTCAAACCTTTTTCATTAACTATTGAAGGTTTAGCTTGAAAAGTAAATTGGAAATGATTACCTCCTTGTCAAAATGTTTTTTTACAAGATGTGATGACCATGCAATGAATGTTACAATAATTTTTTTGACCATATTAATATCATCCTCTTGAATTGGAACAGGTAGCTCTGCATTCGGCTCTTGAGCTACATTGATCGACACTCACACATGACCTGCTGGAAGTTGTCTATTGTGTAGTGTGTTCTTTTGAATATTTAACACCAAAAACCTTGACACAAGGCGATGGGTGGGTGTTTATAGATATAAATAAAAGTCGTTATCACACTTTAAAATAGCAGTACATAAAAGGTATCCGTGTTAGTCTGATTCTAATTCCCCAGAAACATTTATTAGAATATTGATGACCTCTAATAAGACATCTCTTTGAGGGGAATGTCTAGACTCATAGTTGGTGGGGGGGGGGGGTCTTCACATGGTTCTTATTCTTGACTTGGTTCTTCTCTTTTCCTATCCCTCATTAAATTTTCCATCATCTACCTCTACCATTGGAATTTTCCTTCAAGGGTGTATATTATTTCTATCACCCATTTTATTAATTCGCTTTGATTGTCCTCTTGTTTTTTTCCTCAAAATATATTCGGGGTGTCACCCCAAAACACACATCTCTAATGCATCCATACTGTTCTAGCCACTTCAAGTCCACTAATAGTCTGTGTTCATCCGAAATAGGTGTTTCTGATTCCTGTGACTATGTCGGATAGAAAATATAGGAAGAAAAGAGATCATTATTACATAATAGTGATTTAAAGTAAACAAATTTTTATTATGTAATACTTACACATGATTGCCACACTTTGTGTGTGTTCTCATCTATTGGTATCCTATCTTTATTTACACCTGTCTCCTTTCATAGCACATGGTGTGGGATGAAAGTATCTTTGTATTTCAAGTCATCATCTATTAGTATCCCATATTTATTTATTCAGTTTATATTTATAAATAAAAAATTGTCAGTCAAAGTAATGAATACACGTATCATCAAACAAAGTATTATTGGCCATAATGTACATGAAAAGGCACATTTGAATGACAACCAGTAAATTCATCCCACACTTCTTGGGTTATAAGGTATTCATAGATAAGTGGTTGACACATGTTTATTTTTCCTTCAACATCTTTAAGATGATGTCTTGTTAGGATTGTGAGAAATCCTATGTGAATCCTTCCAGTAAGCATTAATACATGATTCTTGTCGGAGTCATCTATAATAAATTCACTATGAAATGGATGATGAAGAGTAAGTTAATGTTTCATTTTATTATTTTTTAGTAAAATAAATAAATGATATCATATTGTTACCATAATATATTCCCACATCAGTGTCTTAAGCCAGATCACAACATGGTGACATGTATCTACGTCAATCGAAACTCGTTTTTGAGTGATGATTCCAATATAACTACTGAAAATGGCCTTGTTGGGGTTAGCATGCTGACCCAATGCATTCCATCTGAACTCATATTTAATGCCTTTGGATTTCTCCTTAAGGATTTTTTCTAGCACCATCAAACTACGGTGCTCCTTTTTTTCTGTGACGTCTGTCCTTCATCACCTACCATTTCCCTAGAATCCACATTTTCAATACATTCCTCCGGAGTGGTGGCATTGAAATGTAAAAATGGTTGTTGTACCTCTATACTGGGAGCAGTAGCAGGTTGAGAAACCCGTTTTTTCATCAGGAATGGGAGTACCAGCACATGCATAAGGTCGTTCCCCTGCACTGCGAGCAGTAGTAGGTTAAGAGACTTGTTTTTTCCTTTGTATTGTGAGCACTAGCACATGCGGAAGTCATTATATGAATAACTGGATTAACATTTAATTTCAAGTACATAAATACAACAACAAATAGATAATAATACCAGATAACACGATGTATATTATGAAAAAATTTAACCTAATTATTGAACTCCCTTTTTATTTTTTAAAGGGTGAAGTGATTTGGGACCTCTATTGAAAATCCAAATCCCTTCATTATGGTCTCCAATTTCATAAAAAATGCCATCTATATTGGGATTTTTATTAAATTATTGCGACAACCCAATGAAAGGGTCAACCTCGGTTGAATTTTCATTTGACCCTTCAGTGGTTTTGGTTGATAACAGAACAATTGACCACTTTTAGTTTTCAGGATATGTAATATAAAATACTTGTACTACCAGTGATGCCATTATAAATAGTTTTTCTTTGAACCCTTCCGTATTGAAATAAAATTTCATGAATCCTAATTCATCTATTTTAACAGAACTCCCATTATAAACCCACTTTCATTGAAAAATCGGCACTTAGAATGTTATATAGTATAAATACCATATTTTTTTGATGATGCCAAAGTATGAAGTATTCTCATAAATTGTATTTCTATCCTTAACACCAGAAACAAGCATCACTTCAGCCATGAGTGTAACTCCACTATTATTCATGGTAATATCTTCATAATCCTAATTTTTATTGAATGTATAACCATTAATTACATAACCTTTGTAAGATAATTCCTACACGCTTGGTCCTATGGCTAACAATTGAAGTTGTTATGAAATTGAATCTGGATTTTCATCTGAATCCTTTAAATTATGGTCCTAAAACCATCTTATAAACTATTGATTATGTGTATTTGATATCAAACTTTCAAACCTTGATGGATTCAAATTCCTAAGAATTTCTTTATGGGTTTTGACATATGGGTAAACCTTCAAACTATTATGAAAAACATAAAGATGGGCCTGCACCCGATCTGTAACATTGATTGTGACAACATATCTTCAAAACATTCTTCCACTTGAAAGCCACCCAGCATGATGAGATTTCAGTAGACCAATTCTTTCCACACCGTATAGCTATTTGGTACATAATTCAATGTATTCCTCAACAATATATCTCTATGCAATACAACCCTATTGCTGAATTCAATTTTTGGCATAGCCTTTCAAAATATTTACATACCGTTCAATGAGGTACATCTATCTATAGTATACATGACCACATAGTCGACTCTCTATCAAAAAATAAACCATAAAATAAAATATCATATCAAATAATTTTTGTGGTAAGAATATTTCTAATTCACATAATATGACGACAATTTATCTTTCCATACTCAACAATTTCACTAGCTCTTTAACTTTTCTACATATAACTTTGAAGAAGAAACAAAGTTTGGTTAATGTATGGTGGACATTCTTAGAAAAAATGCAATATAAATATATAAGCATTAGATCTTGCTTCAAAACATGATAGTCATGTGATTTCAGACCCTTTAATTTTAAATCATCCATTAACATGATGTTCTTAATATTCGATGAATACCCCTTTGGAACCTTTATGTCATTCGGAAATTTTCAAAACTAATATCTATCCTACCTGGAAAGAGTGTAAGCAGCTGGAGGAAGGAAAGTTCATTTTTTACCCTTAACTAGTTCCAACTCTTCTCATATTCCCATGTCAACCATGTCCAACATAGCCTTAATTATATCCTTTGTTTCACTAGGTGCATTTAGCAACATGTCGATGACACCATCACATAATTTTTTTTTCAACATGCATAATATCAAGAAAGTGTCTGACGTACATACAATTCTAGTATGGCAATTCAATAAAAACTAGTCTCTTATTCCAAATAATTTTCATAAGGTTTTTTTAAAATGGTTTACCAAAATAAGTTTCCACATATTTTACTTTCTCAAATAGTTGATCACCTATTAGTAGAGATGATGTTGTCTAAGATTGTTACTTATTTCATCAGGGTAGAAATATACGATGTCCTAGAAACATGGTTTTGATTAATGTTTCAACCTAATTGATTGTGTACCTTGTTCATAGACAGGACACCCATGGGTTCCTTTAATGCTATATCATGAAAAATTTCCATAAGAAGGAAAGTAATTTATCATCCCATAAAACATGGATCTCAATGTGAATTACTTATTTCTTTAAGTATCATACAACATAACACCTAAATCCCACAATAATTTCATATCCTCAATCAATAGAGACAAATAAACATCAATATCATTACATGGTTGTTTTGGTCCTGATATAAGCATAAATAACATGATGTGTTTTTGTTTCATGCATGACCACGATGGAAAGTTATAATTTACCAAAATAACCAGACATGTACTGTGAGTGCTTCTTTGAAAACCAAAAGTATTCAATCCATCTATAGATAATACAAGACTAATATTTCTCAACTTGTTTCCAAAGTTAGGATACTCACGATCAATTTTCTTACACTAAGGAGAGTCTTCCGGGTGATGTAGTTTCCCATCTTTATTTATTTTGTCTGCATTCCACATTAATTTCCTTATAGTCTCCTCACTTCCATATAGGTACCAAAACCTTAGAATGATGGTAAATTACCATAAAAATTTCATAGGACCGAATTAATCTTTATCGTATCAAGAAGAACCACACTTTGATCATTATCTAAGTGATTTTTGGTCCTTATGAAATAGTATAAAATCATTCGTTCATGCGTGCATTCTTTCAGATATCATACCCATCGAGCGTAACATTCTTTTCACGTTGTATATTCGTCTCAGGAGATCATTATCCTCTGGGAACATGTCATCCAAGAGAGAAAGTAATTATATAAAACTGAAATCACTCCATCTGTTGCCTTCTTTCGAATTATACAGCTTCAGTAAGACTGAAAATGATATATATGTAAGAGTTGGTATCTTAAAACCAATTGGTTTTACTTTTATTACATGGATATTTAATGTATTATTACATATTTTTCATTATTTTGCATGACTATGATGTAACATGTCCTAGAGTATTTGTTGCATTGATATGGAAGTTCCCTGCTATGATGAGAACCTTGAAATTCTATAAAAATATTCTTAAATATAGTTCTGTGGGTGGATGACATGCTATTATGGGACAAATAACATGCAGACCGTCAGGTGCGAGTACTTGTAAGCAGATGAGACTTCCTCTCATGAAGTTCACACTTGGTAATATCCATGATAAAAGATTATGAGAATAGACCTGCTAGTAGGAATTACGCATGTTTTGGTGTCATCAGATATTTATATCTGTGAGTGTGGGTAATGATCCTTAGACTTTAAGATTATCATTAATATGTGTCATGACTTACTTACTTTGATTTGTTGACGAAAACCATCACACAAATAGTTGGCAGGAAGTGGGGTACGTTGGGTGTGTCACGAGTGGCATGTTATTAATGGATAAGTCAAGGAAGGATTTGTCCCTTCCATTTATAGAAGTTGATATCTCATCCCTTTGATTGAAATAGAATCATTGTGTGAAATTCCATGGATATGGTGTAACAATGAGTTTATTTCAGGTAGTCAAAGAACGATGTATCAAGCATAAAAGTTGATGAAATAATCATGAAACCTGCTTGATGAGATATTGCGACAAAGGGATTATATTACACAGTGAGCATTCGTATGTGGATGTCATTGTTTCAACTTTAAATTATTTCTCTTGGGTGCCTTACCCCATTGTTAGACAATACTCTTTGAATTTAGGCAAGCCTGCCTAATTCCAATGGGAAAAAATCCTAGAGGGTCACACACTAAGTGTTTTTGTTGGTTTCGGTTAAATTCTATTTGAATTTAATTAGTGAAATAAATATTATTCTCAAGACCATGGAATAATTTTTTTCAAGTTATAATGATAGCATAAATTAAATAAAATATATTTATTTATTTTATTTTATTGAAAATTTAATAAATATATATTTACTAGCTTGTAAATAAAAAATTTATTTAAGAGAATAAATTATTTATTTATTTATTCTTGTCATGACTCATCCCCTGAGGGCCATATCGTGACTACCCAAATCCCACCTTCCATAGGTCAGGGGCTGGCGACTAGCACCAAATGTGTAAATACCTAAACTAAGAAGGCATTACCTTTATAACTGTAACCAAACACAATAGAGTACAACTGGAAGTAAACACTAAGTAAAAACTGTATACAAAAAGAGTGCTGGAAAGTAAAAGGGTCCAGAAATACAAGCCCAACTATAAAGTACAAGTACAACTAAAAAGGGACAAAATAGCTAAATGGTGAAAGAAGCTCTTGGATCATTCACCACGGATCCTACCTGAAGGGTAAGTACATATATCCTCCTCATCACTCTACGTCCGTCAGACTCCTCCATGTACGGTCTCATCGTAAGGTCCACCTCCGGGTACCATCCAGTCCTAGCGCTCATAGCCTCCATCAGCGCTATCTATCGTCTACATCCAACACAACGAGGAGCGGGCATAGCCCATGTAGGGGTGAGTATAAAGATACTCAGTAGGGACCCCGAGACCCTCAAGGTATCACAAAATCCAAAAAGGATAAACCATAAAGTATAAAATCGACAGATAACCCCACTTAGGTATATGACCATACATATACCTAAGTTATTAAGTAATCCATCTCATTCATGACGAAACACAAGAGTTGCTGACTCTTCTCACACAGGTATACAAATTTTGTAGTGAGATAGAGATGATCAGATGTAGCCACTGATTCATTAGAGCTGTCGGGCCAACACATGATCCAGGAACAACTTTTCTGTCGAACTAACACATGATCCGGGAACAGAAGTCAGAACTTTTGGACCAACACATGATCCAGGAATTGTCGTCAGAGTGGTCGGACCAACACATGATCCAGGTCCAGCTATTCTGTCAGACTAACACATGATCCAGGAACAGAAGTTAGAACTGTCAGACCAACACATGATCCAAGAACAGTCATCAGAACTGTCGGACCAACACATGATCCAGGAACAGTCAATACTGCAAAACCAGCCGTAGGGTTTCCACAAAGTATGCTTGATTCCAAGAGGGTCCGCTTCTCAAGCAAACTGCTGACATTTCATCTACCACCAAGTCCCATGAAGAAGTATCTCAAAGGTTCATCTCGTCATAGGGGTCTCAGCGCAACAAACGACGCGTAAATCTGACGCTCGGTCTGTGAGTTATTAGTTTTTTAGTCCCGGGGGCCCGGTTGGATTCGTGTATAATCCAACCTGACCATATCTCAACATTACCCCAAACTCTAGTGGGGTATACTCAAAGGGACCATCGTGTTCCAAGAATACTAGCACCGCTGACGGTTCGTCAAACGGACGTCCGATGCCAAAGTTATGGCCAATGTAAGTAATGGGTCAGTAGTGGGCCCGGGTCCGGTCCAACCCGGTCGGACCGACTCGGCCCAACGTAGTCTGGGATGAACCGGTCTGGGTCGACCCGGTCAGAATCACTGGGTATGACCCAGCCCGTTGGGTGGGTCAACCCATTATGTTCAGCCTGGTCCGTTGGGCCCGACCCAGCGGACCGCGAGGGTGGTTTGGCCTGGGCTCGGGGCCAGTTCGACCCAGAGCACCATGAGGGCGCGGCCTAGTGCGGCTCGGTGCAGCTCGGTCCGGAGGACGTGTCTGGGCCGGTTTGGCCAAGGCGTCGCGAGGGGGCCGGGACGCTGGCTCGGCCGGGAGGCCGTAAGGGGGGCCGGGACGCTGGCTCGGCCGGGAGGTCGTAAGGGAGGCCGGTTCAGCCAGCTCGGGAGGCCGCGTGTGGGCCGGTTCGGCCGGCTCAGGAGGCCACGAGGATAGCCGGCTCAGGGGTGTGGGGAGGCTGCCTCGGGGATGGCCAGGCAGCGGCTCGGCCAGGCGGGCCGCGGGAGGCCGGGTGCGGCCAGGCGGGTGACCAGGCGGCAGCCAGTTTAGGGTGGCACGCGGCCGAGCATGCCACGGGTTTGGTAGGGCGCAGGTCAATGCGGGGCTCCGCCGGGGCACGTGGGTGGCGCGGGCGGCCGGAAGACCATGGGGCCGGGGTGCGCGGGTTCGACTGGAGCGCGCGGGTTCGGCCGGGGCACGCGGGTACGGCCGGGGTGCGTGGGGAACTGGGGGGGCGACACGCTTCATGGAGGCTATGGGTAGCATTACCATTGTCATTGCCGCTTCCGTCTCCCCGTCGTTGTTTCGTCGCCACGCCGATGAAACATCACAAGAGATCGGTGGAGGGAGTCGGGCCGTGTTAGTTGGCCTGCACCCTCCGCGTTTAGAGGGTGATAACAGTTGGATCATCAAGAGAAGAAGATGATTAACAATATGTATGCAACAATCCATTATTATACTTTGAAGAAGGTAAGAAAAACGTACGACTTCAACAAGTAATAAATCCCCTACCTTTGATTCGTCGTTCGTCGTTCGTCGACGGAGTCGCGGAAAGTAGACGAATGAGCTCGTCGTTCGTCGCGTCCGCCATGTACTCCCAATAACGAGCTGCATCATCTCACAGAAGATACTGTATGTCGGTTGATGCTTCAAGGAAGAGGTCGAAGAAGAATCGTCGCCGACATTATTCATTGGAAGAACATGTTCTTCGTTCTTCATTGGGAGCTTTTCTCCCTTCTCCCAAATTCTAATAAAATAGAATGCCCACCCAAATAATAATAATAGATTGCCTATTATTTTAGATGTTGGCACATAATTTAAATGGAGAATTAAATTACGTGGGATCCCCTTAATTAATCCATGAAATTTGGAACATTAATTGGGAAGTTGGCACAAATTCAAAAACTAGGGGAGGTGGAGAGGCTCTCTCTCATTAATGAGGGATAGTTGAGAGGTTATGATCTCGGATGGTCCCCACGTCATAACCTATCGTGGGAGGTTATGTTCAGGTGGGCCCCACCACCATAACCTCTCATGGGAGGTTAGGGTGTGGCGGTCCCACCCCCAACTCCCTAGTGGAGGTTTTAACCAAAAATCACTCACATGGAAGCTTAAAATAAAATAAAGTGTTGTACACTTTATTTTATTATTTTTTTTATAAAAATCCAAAAACTAACTTTTATTTTCGACCAACTACCCTCAAGGTGAAAGTCTTCATAAGAGAATACTGGCACTGCGAGTTCAACGGTGCCCTCGAATTTCAGTTCTGAGCACCGGTTCAGAAGTTATAAAATCCCGCTCGTACGTTTTCTGAACGTACCCAAACAAACTTCAGAAATTGATTCTTGAAACACCGGGCATCGGAATCACGGGCCGTCAGTTTTTTTGGACTCGTAAAATTCCCATGTATTTAAGAAAAAAAAATTCACAGAATTTTTGGGTCTATAAATTCTCCCCACCTCCGGGATTTATGTCCATATAATCTACAACTCAAACTAAGGGAACAAAAGGGGGTACTGAGCATGCATCTGAGCCTCCCGCTCCCATGTACTCTCCTGAAGGTTCCCGTGCTGCCAGCGAATGCGCACTAGAGGTATCGACCATCCACATAGGACCTGCTTCTATCAATCCTCAATCTCCACTGGAACCTCCGTGAAAGTCTCCCCATAATTGACGTCCAGCTCTCTATGGTCGATGATGTGTGTAGGGTCGTCCATGTATCTCCTCATCTGAGATATGTGGAAGACGTCATGCACCCGGTGCAACTGAGGTGGAAGAGCTAAGCGGTAAGCCACCTCTCCAACTCTGTTGAGGATCTGGAAAGGTTTGATGAATCTCGAAGATAACTTTTTGCCTCGTCCAAATACCCGTAGACCTCATTGAGGTGAGACCCGTAGAAAGATGTGGTCCACATCCTCGAACTCCAGAGGTCTTCGTCTCCCATCAGAATATGACTTCTATTTGCTCTGTGCAGTCTTCATCCACTCCTGGATTATCTGCACCTTCTCTGTGGTAGCCTGTACCATCTATTGTCCCACTAGTTCTGACTACCCTAGGTCTGTCCAGCACAGTGGCGCTCTGCAAGGTCGACCATACAAGGCCTCGAAAGGTGTCATCCTGATGGTGAAGTGATAGTTGTTGTTTTATGCAAACTCCACCAAAGGTAAGTGATCCTCCCAACTATGACCTAAGTCGAGGAAGCATGCGTGGAGAATGTCCTCGAGGGTCTGGATGGTCCGCTCGGTCTGGCCATCTGTATGAGGATAGAAGGCAGTGCTCAGACGTAGCTGCGTCCCGAAAGCCTCCTACAACCCCTTTAATAGACGGGAAGTAAACCGTGCATCACGATCGGAGACAATAGATGAAGGTACTCCATGTATCCTCACAATCTCCTGCACATAGAGGCGTCCCGAGATCTCTACTGAACCCTGCTCTCTGATTGGTAGGAAGTGGGATGACTTGGTGAGTCGGTCGACAATCACTCAAATCGAATCATGACCCCTGGATGTACGTGGAAGCCCTGTCACGAAATCCATGGATATCCCATCCCACTTGCACTCTGGGACCTCTAAAGGCTAAACCATGCCTGCTGGTACCTGATGCTCTGCCTTCACTTGCTGAAAAGTGAGGCATCGAGAGACAAACTCCACTACCGCCTTCTTCATACCTGGCCACCAGTGCTGTCATCAAAGGTGATGGTACATCTTCTCCACTCCTAGATGTACCGCTAGAGGGGATGTGTGTAAATACCTTAACACTTCCTCTTAAAGTGCTACTAGTACCAAGGTATTTCCTCTAAAGAGGATGACGTGCTCCCCACCTTTAGAAAATCCATCAGGTGCATGTCCTGTGGATATCTAGGAACGTCGTGTCTCGCATTCAGCATCCCCATGTTTTACTTCCCTTACTCTCTGAAGGAGTGGGAGAGTTACTATAAGAGATTGTAGAAAGGCTGCTCCATCTCTATCCATAAAGGATATCTGTAAGGCAGCAAGCTTCTCTGTCACCTCTCCTAATAGTTGTATACTAGATCTCGTGTTGAGAGAATCTACTACAATGCTCCCCTTCCTAGGAGTATAGACTATCTCTAAGTCGTAGTCCTGGAGGAACTCAAACCATCAGCATTGTCTCAGATTCATGTCCTTCTGAGAGAAGATATACCTAAGACTCTTGTGATCAGAGTAAATGGTAAAATGTTCTCCCATTAGATAGTGTCTCCAGTGCCGGTCACCAACGGACTTCCACGGGTCACTGGGTGAGCTCTGATGGCCCATTCTTCAATTCTAAGAAGTCTTTGTGTGTCCTGGGACGTCACTGTTGCATCTATCCCGATGTGGTCAGGTTCCGCTCAATCCGATGATCCGTCCGTGAATAATACATCAATCTATGAGATAGAGGAGGGATCGGGCCGTGTTGGTTTGGCCCGCACCCTCCGCATTAGTTTGATATCATGCGGCTCAAGAATATTGAATCAACATAAAATTTAACGAAGAACAACCAAGAGTAAACCCTACCTTGAAATGTTATATAATCATACGCGCTGGCCGGTGGATTATGCTCTTCGTTCCCATGACCGGCTCCCAAATATGCCACTCACACATCCCCCTTTGGTTTGGCATCATCCGTCACCTCCCACTGGGTTGGCTTCTTCTTCTAAGCGTCTGGCGTCATGGTGTTCCAATAGAACATCGTTGCTTGGCGAAGCTTGTCTGATACCCCTCCCCCAAGATCAATATTTATAGAAGAGGGGGAGAGTAAGTAACGACGCAGTGAGTTAATGGGGCTCAATAATAGGAAGCTTCCTAATTTCCTCCAATGTTTCTATTACATATATTGGAGGGTGAGCACATTTATTGGCTGGACACATCGTCGGTCCCACCTTACCGCTTGTCCGTTGGAGGAATAGAATAAAAATAAAATTTTAATGTTATTTTATTTATTCTATTAAAAAGTTCCAAAACCTAAATTTTCTCCAGACCTACTAAAATATAAGTGAAGCCTCCCTTAAATCGAATCTCGACGCTTTGGATTCAACGGTGCCATCGAATTTTTAATCCGAGCAATGATTCACAAGTTAGAAAACACTGCTCTCAAGTTTACTGAACGTACCCGAATTTTTTTTAGAATTTCATTCTAGGAACACCAGGCCTCAGAATCATATGATGCTAATCTTTGAAAACTCCTAATAATTCCATATAATTAAAAAAATACATGTAAACTATGGGTCTTTACATTCTCCCCACCTCAGGGCTTTGCGTCCCCGAAATCCACAACACAAACTACCGAAAAAAGTGGGGGTACTGAGTATGAATCTGAGCCTCTCGCTCCCATGTTCTTTCCTAGAGGTTCCCATGCTGCCCACGTATGTGCACGAGAGGTATCGATTTCCCATGAAGAACTCTCTCCCATCAATCCTCAATCTCCACTAGAACCTCTGAAAACGTCTCCCCATCATCGATGTCCATCTTTCCCCAATCAGTGATGTGCGAAGGATCATGTACATATATCCTCAACTGGGATTCGTGGAAAACTTCATGCACCCAGTGCAACTGGGGGGGAGCTAGGCGGTATGCCACCTCACCAACTCTGCTGAGGACCTGAAGGGTCCGATGAACCTCAGAGATAACTTTCCACCTTGAAAAAATCTCCACAAACCTCATCGAGGTGAGACCCATAGAAAGACATGGTCACTATCCTCGAACACCAGAGGTCTCCGTATCCTATTAGCATAAGACTTTTGCCTACTCTGTGCAGTCTTCATCCGATCCTAAATGATATGCACCTTCTCCGTGGTAGCCCGTACCATCTCTAGTCCCATGAGTGTTGACTCCCCTGGGTCAGTCCAACACATAGGTGATCTGTAAGGTCGACCATACAATACCTCAAATGGTTCCATACCGATGGTAGAGTGATAGCTGTTGTTGTATGCGAACTCCACCAAAGGCAATTGATCCTCCCAACTATGGCCTAAATCAAGGATGCAAGCACGCAACATGTCATTGAGAATCTGAATGGTCCGCTCTGTCTGACCATCCGTTTGAGGATGAAAGGCGGTGCTCAAACGAAGCTGAGCCCCAAATTCCTACTAAAACCACTTCCATAGATGGGAAGTGAAACATGCATCATGATCAGTGAAAATATTTGAGTTCACTTCATGAATCCGTACAATATTCTGCATGTAGAGGTGCCCTAAGCCCTCTACTGAACCCTTCTCTTTGATAGGTAGAAAGTGGGCCGACTTGGTGAGTCAGTCAATGATCACCCAGATGGAATCATGTCCCTTGGACGTGCGTGGAAGTCCTTATCACAAATTCCATAGAAATTCCATCCCAGTTCCACTCTAGCACCTCTAGTGGATGAACTAAACCCGATGGAACCTGATGCTCTAACTTCATTTGCTGACAAGTGTGGCACCGAGAGACAAGCTCTGCTACTTCTTTCTTCATTTCCATCCACTAGTGCTAACGCCGAAGGTCCTAGTACATCTTCTCCACTCCTAGGTGTACTGTTAGAGGGGATGTATGGAACTCCCTCAACAATTCCTCCCGTAGCACCACTGGTACCATAGTACTCCCTCTTAAGAGAATAAAGTGCTCCCACCTTCATAAAATCCATTAGGTGCCTATCCTGTGGATATCTGAGCATGTCATGCCTCACAGTCAGTGTCCCCAAGTTGTGCCTCCCTGACTCAGTGAAGAAGTGGGGGAGTGACTGTCAAATATTTAATATAAGCTACTCCATCTCGATCCATGTAGGATATCTGCAAAGCGGCCAGCTGTTCCATCGCCTCACTCATCAACTATATACGAGATCTCCGGCTGAGTGAATCTGCTACAACGTTCCCCTTCCTAGGATTATAGACTATCTTGAATTCATAGTCCTGGAGGAACTCAAGACAACTCCATTGTATCAGGTTCAGGTACTTCTGAGAGAAGATATACCTGATACTCTTGTGATCAGAGTAGACTGTAAAATGTTTTCCCATCAAGTAATGTCACCACATCTTCAGGGCGAAGACAACTACTTATAAATCCAGGTCATGGGTAGCGTAGTTCTTCTCATGATGTCTCATCTTTAAATAACCATATGCAATCGCTTCTCGCTACTTCATCAGTAAAAATTTTAGCCCAGTCCCTTATGCATCGTAGTAGACTACGTACCAAACACCCTCCTCTGGTAGCCTTAAGATGGGGGCACTCATCAGTCTCTACCTCATCTCTTGGAAACTCTGCTGGAATATCTATGATCACATGAAGGGTTTCCCCTTCTTCATCAATGCTTATAAGGGTACCGAAACTCTGGAAAATCCAGGAACAAACCTCTGGTAGTAACCGGACAAACCCCGGAAACTCCACACCTCCATCACACTCCTGGGTGGATCCCAAGCAAGAACAACCTCAATATTTGCTGGATCCACTACAACTCCAGCCTATGAGATGATGTGTCCTAGTAAGTTAACCTCTCAGATCTAGAACTGGCACTTCGAGAGCTTACCATAAAGTTGGTGCTCTCATAGTGTGTCTAGAACTATCTATTGATGATAGGAATGCTCCTCCTATGTAGCTAAGTATACCAGGATTTTGTCGATGAAGACTACCACAAAGAGATTGAGGTATGGTTGGAATATTCTATTCATGAGTCCCATGAACACTACTGGGACGTTGGTTACGTCGAATGGCATAACCAAGAAATCATAATGGCCATACCGACATCTGAAGGCCATCTTCTACACATCCTCTTCTCATACCCTAAGCTGGTGATAACCTGATATGAGTTCTATCTCTGAAAACCACCATTATCCCTTCGGTTGATCAAAGATATTATCAATCCTCAGAAGTGGGTACTTGTTCTTCATGGTCACCTGGTTCAGGCACTGATAGTCCACACAGAGTCTCAAACTCCCATGCACCTTTTTGGAGAAACAAATTGGGGTTTCCCAAGGAGAAGAACTGGGCCTAATGAACCCATTTATCTGCAAGTCCTCCAGCTATAATTGCACCACTAGAAGCTCCACAGGAGCCATTATATATTCCGGTGTAGATATCAGTGTCATCCCAAGGTACTAGTCAATATAAAAGTCCACCTCTCTGCGAGGAGGTAGACCCAAAACATCATCAGGGAAAACATCAGTGTACTGGTCCACCACTACAGGATAGCTCGGACTCTCAACATCAACTAATTCGAGGGTAAGGCTATCCAACTAATGAGTGATCGGTTTCACCCACCTCTGGGTAAGTCCATCCTGTGCTGCAAAGGTTCCCTTCTCACCGGTGAAGGAAAACTTGGTCCCATCCTCACGGAAACACCTCACATTGCGCCTAATATAGTCGATCTAAGCATAGACTATATATAATCAATCCATACCCAAGATGATGTCATAAGGACTCAACGTCACTATTAGAAGATCCCAACCGAAGCTCTCTCCTTCTAGAGTAAACTCACACTACTGGTACAAGTGTGTAATCATTGAATCCTCTCCTGTAGGAGTCTCTAGCCGTAAGGATCAAGACAATGGCTCCAACGGAATCTCCGATCTCCAAACAAGGGATGTGGCAATAAAAGAGTGACTGGAACCTCTCTCTATAAGTACTTCAGCTAAGGTGGATTAGACACAGATCATACCTTGTATCATCTTCAGAGTGCTGTGGTCGTAAGCCTCAACTGCCTGGAGCTGAGCTCATCCCTTTCCACCTGCTCCCTGTGGTCGGGGTGGACCACCTGGAGGTGGTGGTGGTAGAACCTCAAATCACCACCTACCACCTGATGCATGGCTAGGTCCTCTACCACGTCTGCCTACTTCTTGCAGACCTCCTCAATCGAATCTTCGCCTCTACCCAGGCAGTCTTTCAACCGTCTGCTAGTTGTCCGAACGACGAGTCGGGCAGTCGCGAGCCATGTGACCCTGTACACCACACAAGTAACACTACCTACTCCTTGCCTATCCTGCTCTGTCTCAAGATCCCCACACAACCGAACCTGTATCCTACAGTCATCCACCTATAGGTTTGTCCCTCTTGGGCCTCTGCATCATCTGTCTGCTGCCAGCCATAGATGACTCTGCTACGTGACGTCCGATGGTGTGTCTTACTACCGGTGACTGCTTAGGAAGGAAGATATCCACTTAGAGTGTTCGCTCTAACACCCCTACCTACGTTGAGATGCTAAGATAAATCATCGAAGATCTAATCTCCCACCTGAGCCCCTGATCAAAGGTCCAGGCCCTGAAGAAAGTGCCTTGCACCATGTCAATGGAGTAGCATGAGAGGTTGGGGAACCTTGCTGGATACTGATCCACGATCATGCTGCCCTACTGAAAGTGGAGAAGCTCCTGTATACGCACAGAGTGTGAGGTCTCTAGGATGAACTCTACCCTAAAAAGGCTCTCAAAGTCTTCCTAGATGAGAGTCACCTTGTCGTGAACCTGGAGCATCAAGCTCCACCATCTTCCTGATGCTGTCTGAAGAAGACTGGTGGAAAGGATCACCATGAGACCAGATAGTGTCCCTACCAGTCAAAAAACTCTTACCACGACATCCAGCTAGTCTTCAGCCGCCTGTGGATCCATATCTCCCTGGAACCTCGGTGTTCTCTAGCATTAAAACTCATGCAATGTTCTCAAGCAGCATGCACCCTCTTCTTCTAGAGCTGGTGGAAATGATGGACCAAAGGGTAGTGATTCCGCTGGTCCCTCTACCGTAAGATGACCTTGCACCGAAGCCTCATCGCTCGGTGGGCCGTCATCGCATACTCTACCCGAAACCTTGGCTGTCTATCTGCATGGAGGCATCATGAAAATAAACAGGTGAGCCACGGTCAATAAGTTATACCTGGTGAGATGACTCAAAGATATCACAAAGAAATCCTTTCAAAAACACACACAAAATCAGTGTTTTCGTGCACTGAGTCAGAAATCAGAGGCCAGAGTCCTGGTGTATGGATACGTCGGCTGCCGCACCAACACTAGATTCCCCATACTGATTACCACACTCATAAAACTTAACACTATTGTATATTAACATATCAGAGTCCAAGTTCCTCAGTAGAACCGACTCCTCTAATACCAATTTGTCATGACTTTTCCCCTGGGGCCCGTGCTGTGACTACCCAAATCCCGCCTTCCATAGGACATGGGCTGGTGAGTAGCACCAAAAAGTAATATCCCTAAAACTAGGAATGAATTTCCTCTTAACATGAAAAATCAGACAATCCAAGCACACATCAAGATAAAAGTAAAAAATTAAACTATATAGTAAATAGGGTGAGTATAGAAAGTAAAGGGGTTGGAATAAAATCCCAAACTAGAAAGTAAAAGTAAAACTGAAATCATATTCTATGAACACCTGCCAAGGATCCCACCTGAAGGGTAGGTACAGCTCTCGAATGGTTGTCTCTACGGTATATCTCATCTAATGGTCCACCTCTGAGAAACCTCCAGTCCTAGTACCCTCAGCCTCAATCAGTGCAATTCATCATCTGTAAAAGACACAACATGGTGTGGGCGTAGCCCGTGTAGGGGTGAGTATAACAATACTCATTAGGGACCCCGAGACCCCCGAAGGTCTCTCAGAATCCACAAAGGATGAACCACAAAGAAACACCAAATTCAAAAAGCACAAAAACAACAGTCAACTCTACTTAGGTATATGCCCATACATATAGCTAAGTTATCAAGTATACCCATATCGTTCATGAGGTAACACAAGGCCCAAATCTTTATCCAAAATCACAACTGTTCCATGAAGGAAAGAATACCACAAAGGTAACACTACAAAGGTAAGTACCACAAAGTTAACACCATAGAGAAGAATACCATGAATGTATCTTTACTCAAGAGTGTTCTACAAAAATAAAGGCTCAGATCACACCAGGTATAAATTAAGTATAAAAGTATAGATGATTTTGTATTTTTATAGATCATATTACTTCATCAAGAAGCTCTATTGTTGACCCACACAAGATTGCAGATGGCCCACACAGGATCTGAAGATGCTGACCCACACAGGATCCCAAGATGACCCACACAGGATCTAAAGATGACCCACACAGGATCAGAAGATGAACCACACAAGATCTGAAGATGACCCACATAGGATCGGTAGATTCTGACCCACACAGGATCCAAGGATTCTCCATGTACATCCAACCACAGGGTTCCCGCACTAAACATGCTTGATTTTGGGAGGATCTGCTCCTCAAGAAATAATTTAAACTTCAACTACCATGAATTCCCATAAATAATTATCCCAAGGACTTCCACGTCATAAGGGTCCCAACGCAACAGATGTCACATCAATCAGACACCCGGTCTGTAAGTTATTAGCCTTTTTGTCCTAAGGGTCTGGTTGGATATGAGTTTGATCGAAACCTATCGTACACCAACTTTATCCAAAACTCAAGTGGAGTATATCAAAAGGATAGGCTCGATTCAAAAATTGTGGCGCCACAAATGGTTTTTCAAACTGACACCTGGTTCTCAAGATATGGCCAAAAAGGCGTATCTAGGTCCAGATGGGCCAGGGTCCGGCTCGACCCGGCTTAGGCCAACCCGACCTAGTTCAGGTCAACCCGCCCCAGTTTGGGTCCAGACCGAATGGGTGGGATCGTGGCGAGCCTGGCCCGCGGTCCAGTCCAGCTCGCAAAGGGGGCGGTCCGGCCCGTTGGGCGTGGTCCGGTCCGCGCTAGGCGTGGTGCGCTGGGGAGGCCCGATGTGGTGGCCAGCTCATCGCGGCCTGCTGGGGTGGCCCGATCGGCACATTCTGCTGGGTGCGGCCCGCTGCTAGGTGCATTATGCTGTGTTGGGGCCTTCCCTAGCTGCCACACGGGGGAGCCCCCCCCCCCTCCACGGGATTTCCGAATGGTCTAGTTGGACCGTTCGGGTCTGGACAAACCGGTTGTGCCATGTGGCGCCACTTTTTGGCATGCAGGACCCACCGAAGCGGGTCTTGCTCGGCGTGACACAACCGACTGGAATTTCGGCTGGCTCCCTTCTAGCGTTGTGACGGAACCACTACTCATATTGCGACCGTCTGGGTGTCGGCCGCCCTGGTGCGCCGCCGCAGCTCGATAACTGCAACCTCTTCCTATACTGGCGACGCAGACGCACACTGCCCTACTTCCACACAGTCATCCGATGTGCTGACTGCCTCCCTCTTCCGCTGCGTCTGACGGGCCACGACCTCCTTCAGAGGTGTAATTGTGCCTCCGTCACCATCGCGGCTGGCCAGTGTACCAGTCGCTGTCTGTACGATGTCAGCGTCGGTCGCCGGTACCGGTCACCGGAAGACTTCCACGGGTCACTGGGTGAGCTCTGGTGACCCGTTCTTCAATCTGAAGGAGTCGTTGTGTGTCTCGGGACTTCGCCTTTGCATCTATCCCAATGTGGTCGGGTTCTGATCAACCCGAATATCCTCCCGTGAAGAACACATCAATCCATGAGGTAACGGAGGGATTGGGCCGTGTTCGTTTGGCCCACGCCCTCCACGTTAGTTTGATAACATGCGTCTCAAGAAGATTGAATCAACGTATAATTTAATGAAGAACAACCAATAGTAAACCCTACCTTGAAAAGTCAGAGAATCGTCTGCGCTGGCCGGTGGATCGTGCTCTTCGTTCCCGCGACCGTCTCCCGAAGACACCACTTGCACGTCCCCCTTTGGTTTGGCATCGTCTATCACCTCCCGCTAGGTCGGCTTCGTCTTCTAAGGGTCTGGCATCGTGGTGTTCCAACAGAACTTCTTTACTTGGCAATCCTTGTCTGATACCCCTCCCCCAAGCTCCATATTTATAGCAGAGGGGGAGAGTAAGTAACGACGTGGGGAAATAATGGGGCTCATTAATAGGAAGCTTCCTAATTTCCCCCAACGTTGTTGTTACATAGATGGAGGGTCAATCCATTTATTGGCTTGACACATCGCCGGTCCCACCTTACTACTTGTCTATTGTAGGAATAGAATAAAAATAAAATAATAATGTTATTTTATTTATTCTATTAAAAAGTTCCAAAAACTAACTTTTTCTCTAGACCTACTGCGGTCGAAGTGAAGCCTCCCTTAAGAGAATCCCTGCACTGCGGATTCAACGGTGCCCTCATATTTTTAATCCAATCAATGGTTCAAAATATAGAAAATGCCTCTATCTCATTTACTGAACATACCTGAAAAAAAGCTCAGAATTTCATTCCGGGCACCCCGGGCCTTGGAATCACACGCCTTTAATTTTCATAGACTCATAATAATTTCATATAATTAAAAAAAATACATGAAAAATATGGGTCTTAATAATAAATACTTGGTTAATCACTTAAGTAAGTTCCACTTAATATTAACAAGTGTGTGATAATGATAATAAAAAATTCACGCATAAGAGATAAAAATCCCTCAAATAAAATATTAAGTCAGAACAAGCATTACATTACTTGATTAAGGGAAAAACTCAATAAAACTATGTGTTCGACCAACCCTTGTTGGGACACTTACTTTTATACAGTAAGACATTATGAAAGGTTTCAAGTTGACTTAACTATATTACATCAAGAGGAGTAGACCTTGATAGACTTGGTGTAATATTGGAGGCAAGAGTTCAAAAAATCCAAAGTCATGATTTTAGGATTGGGGAGTCCACTCAATAGATCAAGGAACTGCAAGCACGCAGTTGGAAAATAATTGCCTACCTAAATACCTTCTAATAGCTTGACCAACCCTTGTTGGGGTTATGCGAAGGGGAATATGGATCCTTGCCACTAGAATGTCATGGAAACTGGAAATTTTGAGTTCAATGGTGAGGGCCATTGGGACTTGATAAAATAGTGGGAGTCTTAATAAAATTTATCATTTCTTATAAAATGTAATCAAGAAATTACAAATGATCTTCTCTTTTAATTATAGAATAAAAATGAAAAAAATTTCAACCACACTATCCCTACGATCAATTCTATATAAAGACAACATCCTCATCGGCAGTAACTTCTAGGAATGGTTTAGACGCCTTCGGGTTATCCCACACCATGAACGGATGTCTTACGTGCTGGGGTCAGCATTACCTGATCCACCTGCCAAAGAGGCGAGTGAGGAGGATTTTCTGGTCTATGAGAAACATATGAACAATGCGGTCAACCTTCAATGTTTGATGATATCATCAATGTCTTGTGAGCTCATGAAGTCTCATGAAAACATGGATTCTTATAGCATGCTCGAGCACCTCCATGGTCTTTACCAGGAGAGAGAAAGAAATTAAAGGTTTGAGATCTCTAAGGAACTCTTTCAGAGTAATTTTGGAGAAGGTTCCCCAGCTGGGCCTCATGTAGTCAAGCTCATTGGCTACATTGAGCGCATGGAGGTTCTAGGGTTTAAACTCCCTGAAGAACTGGGCACTAATCTCATTCTTACATCACTTCCTCAGAGCTTCTCTAACTTTTTTTCAATTTCAACATGAACAACATTGAGAAGTATGTATCTGATTTTCTTATCCTCATTCTCCAAGTGGAAAAATATATGAAGTGTGAAAATACTTATGTCTTTATGGTGATGAAGAGGAAAGGGAAGGCGAAGAGTTTTAATCCCAAATCTTCTTCATGGTCTTCCAAGAAAAGGAAGATCAAAGGTGAGTCAAGGGAATAAGAGGCTATTTGTTTTTCATGTGGCAAAAAGGGCCACTAGAAGAAGAACTGCACCCAGCCTAAGAAGCAAGGGAAAGATTCAGGTGCATTTTTTATCGAATGCAATGTATCTATTTCTAAAAATTGGGTATTAGATATAGATTTCAGTGCTCACATATGTATCCAAATACAAGAACGAAGTAGATTCAAGAATATTGATAATGGGAGGTAGATCTACGAGTAGCCAATGGAGTCAGACTTGCTGCTATAGCTATCGGGGACTACCACCTCATGTTGCCAACTGGGATGATCTTGGTGTTAAAGTGTTTTTATTTTGTTCCTTATGTTACTAAAAACGTTATTTCTATATCTATATTAGATAAAGATGGGTTTTTTTCTAGTTTGGAAATGAATGTTTCTTCTTTTACAAAGATTACATTTTTTATAGAAGGTCACATTTATACAACAGACTTTACGTTTTGGATTACACAAACCAAGTAATGGAAATCGACAACAAAGATACTTCACATGACTAATACCACACCCAACTTTGGCATCACCAGCTAGGGCATGTAAATGAGAAACACTTGACAAAGTTACATCAAGATAGATATTTAGATTCTTTCCAACTAAACCCACTTGGTGTATGTCATGCATGTTTACAAGGAAAAATGACCAAATCTCCATTTATTGGGAAAGGTGAAAGGGATAAAGAACTTCTTGACTTGGTTCATACCGATGTGTGTGGACCATTTCTAGTTGAAATAATTGGAGGTTACTCATACTTCATAACTTTTACTAATGATTTTAGTAGATTTGGATATATCTACATAATGAGGTATAAGTCAGATTCTTTTGATAAGTTCAAAGAATATAAAAATGAAGTTGAGAACCAGCTTGGTAAGAATATTAAGAAACTATGCTCAGAACGAGGTGGAGAATATATTAATAAAGACTTCATTGATTACTTACAAGAGTTTGGGATCCTATCCCAACTCACTCCTCCAAACACACCCCAGTGGAATGGTGTGAGTGAAAGGAGTAACTGCACCCTATTTTACATGGTGAATCAATAAGGATTCATGCAAGTCTTCCATTATCCTTTTATGGATATGAGTTACAAACAACATCACACATACTAACCCAAGTACCAACTAAATCGATAAATGGTATTACATATGAGTTCTATAGTGGATGGAAAACCATGTTATTGAATTTACATGTGTGGGGTAGCGAAGCATTTGTTAAGGCCTCTTCAAGTAACAAAATCGCACCCCAAGGTACAAAGTGTACCTTTATAGGATACCCCAAGGAAACAAGGGGATATTACCTATACAACACCTTAGAAAAAAAGTTTATAGTGGAAAGATATTCTATATTCCTTGAGAGGGATAACATCTCCACAAGAGATAGTGGGAGAGAGATAGACTTCGATGAAGTCGCGGATCAAGGTACACAAGAGCTGGTATAGGAACAGATTCCACAAAGCCCTATGGAAGAAGAATCTATTCCAGAGACACAAGCACCACGTAGGAGTAAAAGATAGGTTAGAGAACTAGAACGATATAGTTTTCAAGTTACTGAGGATGGTGACTCCTTATTAGTTGATAATAATGATCCTCTAACCTACAAGGAAGTAGTAAGTGGAACAAAAGTTTCCAAGTGGCAAGAATCCATGAATTCTAAAATGGATTCCATGTTCCAAAACCATGTCTGAATTTTGGTAGATCCTCCAGTTTATGTAAAGCCTATTGGTTGTGAATGGGTATTTAAGAAGAAACTGGACATGTAAGGACAAGTCAGTACCTATAAGGCACGACTGGTTGCAAAAGGGTTTAACAACGTCGAGGAATTGACTACGATGAAACCTTCTCACTAGTTGCAATGCTAAAATCCATCAGAATTCTACTTGAAATTATGACTTACCATGACTATGATATTTGGAAAATGGATGTAAAAACAACATTCCTTAATGGGAACCTTCAGGAAGATGTCTACATGACATAACCTGAAGGGTTTCTGACTCCAAAGGATGCTAATAAGGTATGAAAGTTACATAAATCTATTTATGGATTAAAGAAATCATCTAGGTCATGGAACATTCATTTTGATGAAGCCATAAACAAATTTGGTTTTATCAAGAATGAATGTGAGCCTTGTGTCGACAAATAGTTTAGTGGGAGTGCAGTAATTTTCCTGATAGTATATGTTGATGACATATTACTTATTGGAAATGAGATACTAGTCTTACAATCTTTTAAGGCATGGTTGAATCAATGATTCTCCATGAAAGACTTGGGAAAGGAATCTTATATTCTTGGGATCAAGATACATCATGATAGATCCAAGATATTTTTGGGCCTAAGTCAAAGTACATACATTGATAAGATACTGAAGAGATTCAGTATGGAACAATCCAAGAGGGGATTGTTTCTAGCATCACATGGAACTCATCTTTCCAAGAAAATTCATCCTCAAACACAAGAGTAAATACAGATAATGGCAAGGACTCCATATGCATCAACAACTAGGTTATTCGTGTATGCCATGCTATGTACTAGGATGGATGTTGCCTATGTATTGAGTGCGGTAGGAATATATCAATATGACCAAGGTAACTGCCATTGGATGGAATCCAAGACTATCCTAAAGTATATGAGGCATGCTAAGGATATGTTCTTGGTTTATGGAGGAGATGATGAACTAGTCATTAGAGGATATGTGGATGCTAGTTTCCAAATTGATCAAGATGACATGAAGTCACAAACAGGATACATCTTCACTTTGAATGGAGGTGCAGTGATCTGGAAGAGATCAAAGTAGAGTATGGTAGTATATTATAAAGCAATTTTCGAGTATATCGTAGATTTTGAGGCAGCTAAAGAAGTAGTTTGGATTCAAATCTTCGTCCAGGACCTAGATATGATACCTAGAAGTAAATATCCCAGCACACTGTACTGTGATATTACTGTAGTGGTGGCTCTCACAAAAGCGCCAAGGTCACATCAGCGGATGAAGCACATACTTTGGAAGTATCTTCTCTTGATGGATTTTTCTCAGAGAGGTGAAGCTTCAGTGAGAAGTATTTTCACAGAAGAAAATGTGGCTGACCCCTTGACTAAAGCCTTGACTCAGCAGAAACATGATCATCATGTGAGGTCTAGGAGACTGAAAGTCGTAGGAAGTTGTCTCTAGTTCAAGTGGGAGTTTGTAAGAGTTTTTTTCCTAGAACCAACTAGTTTTACTTTGATTACATGGATATTTAATGTATTATTACATATTGTTCATTGTTATGCATGACTATGATGTAATAATGACCTGGAATATTTGTTGCATTGATAAGGTCTTGTCAGTTCCCTACTATGATGAGAAACTTGAAATGAAATAACAATATTCTTAAATATAGTTCTGTGGTTGGATGACATGATATGATGGGACAAATAACATGCATACCGTTAGGTGCGAGTACTCGTAAGCATATGATACTTCCTCTCATGAAGTTCTCCCTTGGTAATCTCTAATATAGGAGATTATGAGAACATACCCACTCATAAGAATTTTGCATGTTTTAGTGTCATCAGATATTTATATCTGCAAATGTGTGTAATAATCCTTATACTTTAATATTATCATTAATACGTGTCACGACTTACGCACTTTGATTTACTAATGAAAATCGTCACACCGACAGTTGGTGGGAAGTAGGGTACGTTGGGTGCGTCACTAGTGGCATGTTATTAATGGATATGTTGAGGAAGGATTATTCCCTTCCATTTATGGAAGTTGATATCTCAGACCTTTGATTTAATTAAAACTGTCTTGTGAAATTCCATGGACATGGTGTAATGATGAGTTTATTTCAGGTAGTCAAAGAACGACATGTCAAGCATAAAAGTTGATGACACAATTATGAAACCTGCTTGATGAGATACTATGACAAAGGGATTATATAACACCGTGAGTGTTAGTATGTAGATGTCATTTTTGTGACTTTACATTCTTTATATTGGGTGCCTTGACCTGTTTCTAGACATTACTCTTGGACTTTAGGTAAGCCTGCCTAATGCCAACAAGAAAGAATTCTAGAGGGTCACACACTAAGAGTTTTTTGTTGTATTGGTTAAATTATATTATAATTTATTTAATTAAATAAATATTATTCTCAAGACCATGGAATAATTTTAGTCAAGTTACAATGATCGCATAAATTAAATTAAATATATTTATTTATTTTATTTTATTGAACATTTAATAAATATTTATGTACTAGTTTGTAAATAAAATATTTATTTAAAAGAATAAATTATTTATTTATTTATTCTAGTGTTCAATAAATGGAAGTGGAGTTCGAGAGGGCCAAGGTCAGTCCGGTAGTAAAATAATTATTTCAAGATGTTAAATAATTATTTAACTAGTAGGAACAAATTAAAATAACACTGCTATTATTTTATGACGCAAAGTTTTATTTTTAATTCCATTTTGAGCAAGTTGGTGCACCATAAATAATTACGTGGTATTTTTATTAAATTCATGGATTTTATCTATGTTCATGAATGTATTTAATTATTGTAAGGCAATTAAATATTGTAGCTGAAATTCCATGTATATAAATAGGAAAGTACGCCTATTGTGCCAAACACCACACCACACACCTGGTGAATTGAGAATTGTTGAGCCAAACAATTTCTTTCTCGAATCATCTTATCTTCCCTCTCAAGAATGACATACGTTCTTCAAGGTCGAAGAACAAATGATCAAGAATGACTGACAAAAGACACTTGCTTCTCCGTGCTAGCTTCTAAAGAACGAGCGGTGTCGATCGGAGGTCATCGGAGCACGTGTGGATCACCGCTAGAGGGATTATATTTTGGATCCTTACAAGTGTAATAAGATTATCCAAAAGGGTCATTCTGGATGATCAACATCATCAAAAAAGAAAAATACCAAAGATCAAAGTATTATTTTTCTTTATGAAATTAATTAAATTAATTATAAACATGATGTGAAAGATCCTCTCTAAAGTTTTCAAGCCTCTTTCTTATTTATCTAAATCTTTGATTATATTCCATGTAAACTGGCATTCATCTTCATATTGATCCTGGAATAATCATTGATCATGGTAAAAATAAAATTTGGGTTCCGTCCCAACCATGCTTCCGTTGTGCCCGAAACCTTCAGTATATTTAGTGAAACCACCATAAAATGGCGTCTTTGGACAAATTTTTAATAGATCAAACAATTTTGGGAAATCATGAAGTTCATATTCATCTGTCCTTATCATTTCATCAATATGATCATCAACATCATTGAGATCTATAATCACATCCTTGATATGGTCTTCTTCTTTGTCCACACTTGTAATCATATCGGATGATCCATAAAACACAGTGTTATCCCAACCACAAGAAACATTCACCTTTTCCCCATGTTTATTCCATCATTTATAACTTCAATATATTTCATGATAGATCAATTTCTCTTACAACTCCTCTCAAATAACCTTTCTTGAATAACAACAACGTAAACATAGACAAAGGATTTGAGAAGGGTCATATGCATGATCTTTTTCAAAAATGATGAACTCTTTCACTCCATCTTTAAAAAATTTTGTCAAATGATTGGAATCCATCCATTATTTATTTATATCAATCCTATTTGATTTGGAGATATTAGTATTTAACAAAATAAATACACAAAACATTGATATAAAAATTAACCAAGGATAAAAAAAGATACAGACTTTAAGTCTCATTTGCGAACTATTAATAAAACCATAATTTAAATCCCATTAAAAAACCAACCATTCACACAAATTACTCTTTAAAATAAAATACACTTTTTAAAATAAATCAATCAGTTTCAAACACTCTTTATCAAAACCCCAATTCATTTTTAAAGCAGTTAATGAAACTTCATGACCAAAAAATATTAATCATTTAAAATGAACTAAAACCCTATATATTTTAAAATTTTTCATTTAAAACTTCACACACCCCGTATTAAAATTAAACCATCATCACATACACTTTCAAAACATTCACTTCCCTTTCTGAAATCCAATCAAATGAGTTGAAAAACACTTGGCATGAAACCAATGTACATTCCAAGTGTTTAAATCATTTTAAAGGTATTGAAAACCAAAAAAATGTATATTGAACACATATAATTTTTTAAGAAACATTTCAAAACACTTGAATCATTTTAAAATAGCCACTTAGGCATTTTCACAAAGGCATAAATCCCAAGAGAGGAACTTAACAAAGGATACATAATTAAAAAATAACCAACATTTTATAAAATATAAATCTATAAAAGGTTTATAATGTCTATCATAAATAAGTAGTATGAATATTATAGTTTACTCCCATAATACTACTGAGGAGTGAATATGTGATAGATAAAAACACAAGTGTCACTTGACAATGATACTTGTAAACATAAAGTCATATCTCTTCAAAGTGGGTAACCATATTCCACTTGATGCTTGAATCATGTACTACCTAATTTTTATCCTTACAATACAGTACATTAGAAAAAAATTCCCCTTCTTGAGGATATAAATTAATCAAAGTTAATGGAATATAGGTACTCATACTCTCTCCACTATAAATGGTTCATTTCACTTTGTGATTAAATATATTTCAAACACTTTTTTAATGTATTGCAATAACACTTCATAGAAAGAACCACTATTTCCAAAGCTTGGAAAGGATTTGGGAAGTTTTGATTATGTGTTCTTAACTGTCTGGACCCATAAAAAACCACATGACCATCATGTACTAGAACTGTTCAAATCCTGACTCCTAATACATCACAATATAATCCATACTCATTAACCAGCTCATTTTTGGCTAATATTGGTGTTTTCATCAATCTCTCATTAAGATATTATAAGGGTTTATCATGAAAATCTAATCAAAGTAACTATACCACATTCTTGGTTAAGGCCTTCTTAGCGATTCCAATTAGGAAGAATCCTGGTTGACCCTCTGGTAATAAAAGTGAACCCCTAAAAAAATCACCATAATAAAATTCTCATTTCATGTTCCAATGATTCTAGTTCAATGATTTTTATTCTCAATTAGTATTCCACAAACACCTCTATCACATGTTTCTTGTTCATGTTGTCCCACTTTCTTATAGTAAGTATCAGCTATTCATCCAATTTCACTAACTTCCCAAAATTTCATGGAAGTCTCCCCATTGAATATATGGACTTTTTAACACTTGTATCATGTCCAGATAAAACCATTCACTTTCTATGAATAGTTAATTTCACTCATACTTTTCAATGAATGAATCGTACATTCCAAAAACATTTTCTCAATACAATGAGGACAAGACCTTAACATATCACCATTAAAAAACCCATATTTTAAAAGACCAAAACTTTTATTCATATATTTTGGACCACGTAACATTACACCATCCACTTATAAAAATCATATCTTTCCAAATTACCACATCTATAGGATATTTCACTAACTACTTACTATATATAATAAATTGAGGCTATGTTCTGGAGAATCTCTTTTTGGTTGAATTAATAAAAAATGAGTAAGGATTCACATTCCAAATATTTTTCATGCTTGAAGACTACTTCATGGAGACTACATATCATATAGCTGTTTAACACAAGAAAAGAACTATGGTACTAAACTAATAGATGGTATTATTTTCCATAGTCTATTTTCTAAAATTATCAAAAAGAATTTATAAATGATATTACAAGTACAATTCATTCTAAAATCCTTAACTAAACTCATATTAGTAACCTCTATAATACAAGTGATGAGAATATCATTATATGTATTAAGAGAATTCTTACCTCTCCAAAGCTCATTCATAAAGTTAACAACATCAAGTCCCAAAATAGTCTAGAAAATTTTAAAGAAAATTTACTAAAGAAAATATTGGTTAGTTACCTTTTATGGATGCATCAACCTAAATTCCACGACACACAAACGTTCCCACAACCACAACACCATACAAACCAAAAAAACACAATTTCAGATTTTACAAAGCATCACTTATTCAATTTCTCTTCTTAATTCAGGGGTTATCACAAAAGCTGTGTCATCATGGGGCATTCATTCATTAGCCAAGTATACGTAAATTACCAATTTTCATATTCAAATGTTCAAAAGGAACCAGAAAACAGGCAATTCATTTAGTGTGAAAACAAGGACCACCAACAACCATAATTTTTTGCAGGGCGTTTAGCCCGTACAAGTCACAACATCACTATCAATATCAAACTGTAATAACATTCAAACAAACCCCATTTTCCCTTTCTATTTAATTATCTAGTTCTTATATTTTATTAGTGTGTTGAAACTATAAACCGTAGGAAATCAATAGTAGATACCTCCTTCATGATACACATACAAAGAGAAACTAAAGAGAAAACTCACCGTAGAGGTGTGGTTTATCGTGCGACAGAAGAGAGGCATGCAACGAAGGAGTCCTCCGACAAAGGAGAGGTGTGCGGTGGAGGAGAGGCGTGCGGCGGAGGAGAGGCATGCAACAGAGGGTAGGTGCACGTCAAAGTTGGGTTTGCGATGGAGAGATTTGCGATGACACAACAAAGGTGGGTTCACGGTGGAGGGATTCACAACCACAGAAGAGTCGGTGAGAGAGGAGGAGGAGGAGGAGGCGGCGATGACGACAAGGATTAGCTTCCGCGAGAACTTGAGAGGTGCGAGGAAGGAAGAGAAAGTTAAGGTTTCTTTACAAAACCCAATGAAACTTTTATCAGTGCTAGATAAAAAGCGCTGATAAAGGTATGTTTTATCAGTACTAAAATAGAAAGCACTGATAAAATATTCCTTTATCAACTCTTTTTTAGCGCTGATAAAGATAGGTAATTATCAGCGCTAAAAAAGAGCTGATAAAGGATGTATTTATCAATGCTAAAATTACAGCGTTGATAAAAACACATTTTATTAGCACTGATAACGATAGGCCTTTATCACCGCTAAAAAAGAACTGATAAAGTTATAATGTTAATAAGTTATTTATATTATATATATATTTATAAAAATATATAAATGATATATATATATATATATAATTATAACTATAAAAACATAAAAAAATATTTATATTTATAAAATTATAATATAAATAATTATAAAATTATAAGAAATATACTTATTATATTTATAATATTAGAAATATATATAATAAATATATTAATTATATATATTTATAAGATTATAGATATATATAACTATATTTCTTCTAATTTAATAATTATTTATATGAATATATATATATTTATAATTATAATTATAAATGAATATATATATTTATTTAAATAATTATAAAATTATAAAAAATTTATATTTCTAATATTTATAATTTTATTAATATATATAATAAATATATTTATTAAAATTTTATAATAATTTAAATGTATATATATATATATATTTATTTATTTATAGCTATAAATATAAATATGTGTATTTATTTATCAACATTTCTATATATTTATAAATATATTTATTTAATTATATATAACATTATAGAAGAAAATAATAAATATATTTTTTATTAATTAATAATTATTTAAATAAATATGTATTTATTTATATTTATAACTAATAAATAAGTATATATCTATTTGTAATTAAAAATTATAATAAATAAATATTTATTTATAGTTCTAATTATATATATATATATATAAATAATTATAAAATTATAAAAATATATTTCTAATTTTATAAATATATATAATTAATATTTTAATTATAATTTTTTAATTATTTAAATATATATACATTTATTTAGAATTATATTTATAACTATTTGTATATAAATATATATAATTAATATATTTATTATAATTTTTTAATTATTTAAATATATCTATATTTATTTAAGAATTATAATTATAAGTACTTGTATTTATTTATAAATATTTGTATATATTTATAAATATAATTATTTAACTATATATTTATTACCTTATAAGTAGTATAATAAATATATTTATTATAATTTTATAATTATTTTCATATATGCATATATATTTATTTATAGTTATAATTATAACTATAAATAAATATATTTATAAATATTTGTATATAATTATATATATATATGTATAATTATAATATATGTATTTATTGTAATTTTATAATTATTTAAAAATATATAGTTATAATTATAAATACAAATAAATATATTTAAAAAGTATTTACATATAACTAAAATTTAATAATTATAAATATAATAAATATATTTATTATTTTAATATATTTAATATAACTTTACAAGTATTTTTGATAATATAATAGTATATATGGGTAACATGAGTTAATAATATGACTCGTAAAATATAAATAATAAAAAATGAGCCATCAATGGACAACATGAATAATAAGAAGGGTGTAATGTATAAATGAACATTCATGATGATACATAACATATATGCATTCATGATCAATATATTTATTATCCAAATTCATTAGAAACACATATATATTTAATAATTATAATATATATATATATATATATTTAAAACATATATATATATTAATTATAAATAAAATAAATAAAATAAATTTATTAAATTTATTAAATGTATTAAATATAAAAAATACAAAAAATTTAATCAATATAATAAATCTAATAAATATAATAAATCTAATAAATCTAATAAATCTAATAAATCAAATTAATAAATCTAAAAAATCTATAATAAATCTAATAAATCTAATAAATCTAATATTTCTAATAAATCTAATAAATCTAATAAACCTAATAAATATATTTATTATTTAATGAAATTTATTATAATCTTATAATTATTTAAATAAATAAATAAATATATATTATTATAATCTTAGAAATACTTTTTTTTAAAACATTATATATATATATATTTGAATTATTTAAAAATATATATTAATTACAAACATGCATTTTTTATTTAATGTATAGAAAGAAACATTATTTTTGAATATAAATATAATAATTTTATATAAATTATTATTAAAAACTTTTATCAGCGCTAAGAAAAACATTGAAAAATGTCACACCTTTATCATCACTTTTCTTAGTGCCAATAAAGGTTACATTTATCAATGATTTTATCTAGCACTAATAAAGCCCCCCCTTATTAGTACTTTCTGGTTAGTGCTAATAAAACAAGGTGCTTCCCTTGCCCCATTTTGTGGTAGTGATAAAAAAAATAAAAAATACAAGTGCATGTACAAAAATATTGTTTCATTTTAAATTTTACATATCATTCTTATTATTATATAAAACTAACATTTATTTTAAATATGAAATGAGATATACCAAAAATGCTTAGCCAGAAGCAAAAGCCTCTGACCATTTATTAAAATAAAATAAAAAGTAACAAGTAAGAAAGGAGAGGGGAAGATGTCACACCACAATCCCACATCAAAAAAAGGACAACAATGGGGCATCATTCCCGAAATCCATTATCATAACCATCACCCCTATCAGCAGATTCCCATTCAGATTGTGATTGATTTGGATTGAGAATCATAGAATACATCTTCTTGAGCCTTTCTTGCTCTGGTGTAAGTGGGGCCACCAAGGAAGACCTGATTGACACTTCATGCCCTCGTACATCTTCATGACAATATCCTCGACTATGACCTCATAGATGTATCCCTGGTCGCGAAGTCTGATGAGGAAGTTCCAGCACAGGAAGGGTTGGCATATCCTGTACAATCAAAGCCTTTGCCTACAAACCTTCATGCAGTCCCAAAGCCTGCACCTCATCTAGACTGAAAGGCTCCCTTACCTATATAGTAGAGGGATCCAACTACACTTGGTTCCCCATGTAAAGAGTTTTTCCATGAACAGATATGGACTTATTATACAAAACCAATTGAAACCCATCTTTATCCACAAGATTGGGTGCATGTGATTTCCTTCCTTCCTATGATGGCCTATCATGAATAGCTTTGTCCGAACAGGAACTACCAGCACTACCCATTGTTTCCTTCAAGTCATGAACATTGGATCCCATTGGAATAATGGAATTTACCTTTCTATAATTCATGAAATGATCCTATAGAAGCTCTCTGTCCACATCATGTTGAATGGAGTTTTCAAACTCCGAGTCATTATTTTCCTATTGCATTTATGCAATCTCTGCTCAAGATCTTTTGGGTTAAGTTGGGGGAAAATTCCCATCATCCACTACCTGGACACATGCATCTGTCATATAAAAGGTAGGGGAATGTACCTTATCAGAGGATCATCCCATGCCAACCCTTTGTTGAGGTGAGACCAAGCCGGGTGGCTCCACAACAACTCATTTGTTTGAGCCAATAGTGGGTGAAGCATGCACCTACACCACCCCTCTCCCAATCAAATTAGACTATAACTTATGATCCTCATTTATAGTATGAGGGTGATTCCCAGATCTCTAATTGCAAGTATGCTCATCATGTCCGTGCGCCGAACAAAAATTGTAGACATGATTTTTCTTACAGGTTAAGGAATCATGGCTAGTCACATTGTAGTCCATACAAAAGCATGGAATATTCTCATATTCAATTCTCAAATTAATCTCATCATTGTATATAGAAAAGAAAAATGTGTCAACCAATGCAGAACACATCTCCACCTCAACTAGTAAGAAAGCGTATTAACCAAATCTAACTGTTTCAGTCTCTTTATCTAACTTAGTGGGAACTCCAATAGCTAACACAATATCATAAAGTATTTTTGTATGCCACAAGATCCAATTTAGGAAAAAAAATTAACCCACACTTGCACAGAAGAGTTTATTATCTCTGTGGGATTAAAGTTTCTATCCCACTCACATATGTGCATGACACCCAGTTTAAGAGATACTAATCCCATACCGTACACCTTCATTTTGAGATCCTCTAAGGTAAAAAAGATGTGAAAGAAGCCTCTGCCCAAATAAATTCACTTCTAGTTTTTGAAACTTGAGACCAACATCAATTTTTCTACAAGTTCATTCATATTCTATGGCTTGGTGCCCTTTGGAACAATAACATGACCAATTATATAATGACTACCAAGTTGCAGCCGTTCAGAAATCACAGCAGGATCAGCTTTGACATGCACAAATTTCCCTTTGTGATGGATCATCCATGCTACAACATCCTTATAGAGGAGAAAATACTGCTATGACCATCCACAAATGTATTAAGCATACCACAAGTATCTAAAAACAACCCAGTAGAGGAATGATCTGGTTTATGACAACCCATAGTAGGTTTATGAGAATCAAATTGACTTGGGTCCAAGAAATATGCCATCAGAGGGATACCAGGTCAAGTAAGAGTAATAGCCGTAAACCCAAATAGTAAATGAATGGGACGGCGTCCAGAATCGATGAGGAGGGATGGATGGATCAAGGGTGAATCATGACAGTTAGAAAAACACGATTGTGTGATAGGATAAATCTGAACCAGATGACAATAGAATGGTGCGATGAGGACAAGATCTAAACCAGATGAAACCAGGCGACGATAGGACATACGAGTGAGACGATGTGACATGCCAGATCAGAACCAGATGAGGGAGAACCAGAAAGTGTGATGACACCAACAGACAAGACTGGGGATGAGACAACAGTAACAACAATCAAAGATCCAAACAAAATCAGCAGAATCAACATAGAGAAATTCCTACCCACCATGATTATTTTGAGAGGTAATATCATGGTGAAACCCTATATGCCATCTTAAAATGATATATATTTCACTAAAAAATGATACAGACTTTGAAATAGGGATTTTTTTTACATCATGTATTTAATTTTTTTTATTTTTCAAAGGATATATTACCATACATGAGATACATTTATATTTTCCAAACATGTATCAATATAAGATAAATTTATCTTATCTCTAATATTAGATACATTTAATTTTTTAAAGATGTATAATTATACATGAAACTTTAATTATGAATGTTGTATGTTTTCATATTCTTTTTTGAAAACATATATCATTGAAATATTTTTTTATTCTTGTACTTGATA
The DNA here is from genome assembly GCA_963277665.1 of Viscum album. Lineage (NCBI taxonomy): Eukaryota > Viridiplantae > Streptophyta > Magnoliopsida > Santalales > Viscaceae > Viscum > Viscum album. The sequence continues at coordinate 941,025,751 of OY728150.1, forward strand.
TAAATTTTCTTATTAAAATTGTGTATTGTTGTATATGAAATTTATTTCGTCTTATATATGTGATAAATTTAATTTTAAAAATATTTAAGATTTTATATAAAATTTATCTCATAACCTAATTGGGAAGAAATTTATTTTTAAAATATGAATCACTACAAATATATATATATATATATATACAAAATTTATCTAATTTCATATGTTCTATATATTTAATTATTATAGTATATAGTATCAAAATAAAATATCTATCATTATATGTGAATATATCCCATATGAAAAATGTGATAAATTTTATGTACAATGATAAATTTTAAAAAAATGAGATTTATTTCCCATACTGATAAGATAAATTTTGTTAGTCTTTGTTTTTTAGACCTATTTTTTTAGATAAGTTCAAGAATTCCAGGAGTGGTTTTGAAGCTCCAATCACATAATCAAATTACGTTGGATCAGCTAAACCTGAACTTAAAGTCTTGAATGGTAGTAGTGGATGAAAATTTATATAACAATGAATAAAGTTAATGGATGAGTTCTACAACATGAATTGTTAACCAAAAGATGTAAGTTAAGTCAGTTCAATCAATGGATTGCTAGAATTTGTTTTTATCGAGTAATAGTTAACCGCAATGATTGGATGGAGATGGAACTGGATAGACTCATCAATAAAAGGGAGGGTGGGGTCATTAGTACAACACTTGAATTTTTTATAATCCTTCTTATGTTTTAGAGTAGAGTTCTTGTATTTAGGTATCTTGTAACTCACAATTACTCTCTCTTAATCTAAAGGTTGTAGGGTTCCTCCCATGGAGTAGGGTAATTCTTGAAATACATTAATCAATGTGTTGTTTTTTTCATTTTTTTCATTGCTCTTTTTTTTCATTATCTTTTAGAAGTCCTTTTATGATTATGAGGTGATTCAATATAGAGATTCCAAATCCTAGTTTCAGAGCTCAGTTATTGAAATCAGGTGTCTTCTATTTGGATGTTTCAAAGCATTGTTATGCATTTGATGTTTCTGGAGGATAACATATGGATTAGAAGTTTCTTTCACAACAAGTGGTATCAGTGCATGGTTGGAAATTTTTTGATGGTCAGACCCAGGTTATATGTTCAAATATTTTTTAGATTATCATTCTATGATTAACCTTTTAGGGTTATTTTGTTAAGTAGTTCCCAATACCTTTATGTTTTTTGAATTCAATGAAACCCCATTGATTCTTTAAGAATGGTGTTGGAAGAAGGTAAGGTCCATATTGATAAATTAAATGGGCCAAATTTTGGAATATAGAGGATGAAGATTGAAGACTATATATTCCATAAAGATTGAGATATTCCATTAAAGTGAGTCAAACCAGAAAAATGTCAAATGAAGAAGGGGAAAGGCTTGATCAGAAAGAAATGGGGATGATTCAAATGTTGTTGGGTAGAACATGGACATAAATATTCAGAAGGTGGAGAAAATACATAGTTTATTACTACACTTTCCAACATGTATGGTAATCCTACCACTATAAACAAAGTATTTCTGATACAGTGTCTGTTCAACATGAAAATACTGGAATTATGGTCAGTGTAGGATCATTTTAATGACTTCAACATGATTAAAATATAGTATTGAGTATATTGGAGTAAATTTTGGTGAACCAGTGCAAGCGTTGATAATTATATCATTATTATCATGGGGCATGATGGTTACCGTAGAGATAGATTCATGCAATAAATCTGACTTAGTGTTTAAGGATAATCAAGATCTGATTCTGAATAAAGAAATTTTGAGGAAGTAAACCCATGGTTCCTATGAAAATGAATTTAATATGGATGGAAGAGTGTGTTCTATTTCATGGAAAAATTATATAAATGGGAAATAAAAGATTCAAGGTAATTTAGCTAAATTCAGACCAATATGTTTTTATTTTGGAAAAAATGGGCATTTTAAGAACACTATTGATACTAAAGGGTCAATTCCAAAATGTATGATTCTTAATTTTTATATGAAAATTATATTTTGAAATAAAAGAACGATTTTCTAATGAGTGTCATTTGTATGATTATGTCATGGATGATTGACTATGGGGATTCTCTTCACTCTACGTCTGAGAGGGGGAGCATTAGAAACCATGTTTTTTGAAAATTCACTAGGTTTTCCTTGTGTATGATGAAACTATTTAGATTCTAGGAAACTGTTATGTTTCTTTTTTAACATAAAATGAACGATTACTGATATTTCAATGTGTGTGATGCATACTGGTGTTATGAAATAACTCGACTAGGTAGGATGGTCATAAAATGTGAATCTCTATATTATAGTTGTGGATGATGAGTTTAAGTTCACATAAGGTTCCATGGTGGTGACCAAATTTGAAAAATGTTAAAGATTTTCTATTATCATGGATTTAGATGGAGAAATGAATGTTGGATAATCAACTTCTGGGTATTCAAGGAAATGACATGAGTGTCTTGGTCACATGGGTGAGAAGGGAGTGAAATCCTACATTCCAAAGGTGTACTGAAACTTAGACAGATGGGGTATGGAACATGTGTGTATTTTATACTTGAGAAGTAGTGGAAGGCACCCTTAAACATGAAAGTAAAGATACCGATGAATCAAAGGTTAAATCCAGTTCATATAGATGTATAGGGGATAGCCTTGATTTGTTCTCACGATGAGCCATTATACTATTATACATTTATCAACAATGATACATAAAAAGTGTGGGTGTTATTTCTCAAGAACAAGTTATAGACTTTCAAAACCTTCATTAAATGAAGATTCATGGTGGAAATGGATATCATAACTAAGCTAAAATGATCTAGGTTTGATAATGGGAGAGAATGTGAATGTAGAGAGTTTTAGAGGTTATGCTAACATAAAGGCATTTGATTTGATAAGATAATACCAGGAACACTATAACCAAATGGTTTCATGAAGTGGATGAACCAGACTTTGAATGAGTGGTATATAAACATGAGGTTGCATGTAGTTTCCCTAAGGAATTTTGGGTGAATGATAACTATCCACTCTATCTTGTTAATTACAGTCCTTCAACTTGTTTGGGTAGGAACTTCCAAAATAACTCTAGTATTGAAGGGCAGTGAATATCTCCAATAAAAAATATTTAAAAAGTATCACATAAAACCATATAAATTATAGGGAAGGGGATAAGTTTGAGGAAAATTCTCAGGCATGTTTTGTTTTTTCGTATGGAAATGAAGACTTTGTTTTTCAAATATGTGATAATAACTCTGATAATGGGTTTTTAGTATGGATACCCAAGATAAAAATACATAAATAATACATTAATACCTTGGTTCAATCAATACATTTAAAAAATATCTACACAACCCAAGGACCTAAAGGTTTAGTGTCTTAGAGACTAGACACATAAACATCTTATTCTACAACACATGTAAACATTTATCCATAACTATGATCCCCTAGACCCTCTTCTAGACATTCCAAATGATATAATCATCTTCATAAACTGATGAATTAAAACATAAGAAATGGGTGATCTCAAATTCTCACTAAGGGAAACTTATTAACTACTCATAACCATTAGATAATAATCATGAGGGAAAATAAAATCAAGGGAGAAACATCAGATAAAAAGATCATGGGGTCATAAGTGAGAATCCTAAAAATTTATTGATCATTAAGGATCATGGAATAGAAACATATTATCAAATAAATTTCATTAAAAATGGCTTAAAAACACATAACAAAAATCAAAAAAAACATTAAATCATAAATAATAAAACAAAACATCTTTAGAACATGGACTATCATAAAAATTTGGAATATCCTAGAAATAAGGAACATTTTAAATAAATGGAACATACATAATAATATTAAAATATTTTGAACAGATCCAAGTATGTCCAAACTTTAATTGTGTGAAAAAATATAAGTATTTCCACCCATTAGTTTGTGAAAAAATCCAAGTATGTAAAATATTTATTTTGTGAAAAAAATCCATGTATATCCATGCTTATGTATCTCATGAAATATAAAATCATAATCAATGAATTGGAGGGTGATATAATACCCCACACATCATCATAAATAAATATGAGTGCCACTTAAAATGAAATCATTCATCTTATCATAAATAACCCATCAGATGAAAATGAGTTTCATAACTTTTATAAATGGAATCACATAAAAAACATGGTCATTTGATACCAACAAACATAATATCCCAAAATAATCATCTAGGAAGAGCACATATAAAGTTATTTATTAACTATTACTATATTGGATAATAAAACTTTGAAAATTAAATAGAAATCACAAAAATTATTTTTTCTTAAAAAGAGTTTCTTAATATCATTATAAAAAGACGTGATTTTTAAGATACTTTCCAAAAACTAATTTTTAAGATGAAGAGAATACTTATTAAAAAATTACTTAAAAAAATTCCAATAAATATGACATGATAAAACAAAGGAAAAAATGGAATGTAAGGACTCGACCCCAGTTTCTTGGAGCCGGTGCCTTATTTGATTACGTTGGCATACATACAAGGAATACGAATCCCGAAGGACCGAGTAGTTTAGTATTATTGGAAACAAGATACATACATAATTTTATCATTACAACATGAAGGGAAACAAAAACACTATTTTAATCCACTAGAAACATCGCGTCTCCTAGATTATACTTGTAAGTCATTCACAAATTACTTCTTCATATCCTGAGAAAATGAAACATAAGAAAGGGGTGAGCTCAAACGCTGATTATCCACTAAATGAGGCTAATATTAATTTTTAATATATATAATATTCATGTTATTTATTATTCATAAACACCATTTTAGTGCATTTTACACTTTGAACATCATTTCACATTATGATTGTAATACCTTCTTAAAATGAACTATTATGTGGTACATTTTTTAACATCATTTAAAGTACCAAATGATTCATCTGATTATACATATTTTAATTTTATAATTGATCTACACTCCAATATGAACATGTTTCATTTAGGGATCAATGGAGAATTCATGGAGGGTGATGGAGATATTTGGCAATGAAATGAAGCAATTCTAGAGAAGGCAGATTGGACACCATCCCACTAATGAGACTATTAGTCCCAACATACAGGCCCAATTAATCACATATTTCGTGGGATTATATAAGACATATATAGTAACAAATTAATCTTCATGATCCAATGCTAATTCGGCCTCTATGGTGGTCATTGAGGTGACCCAAGTTAGAGATACAATTCTGGGTCAGATTCTGCGGCCCAGAAAAACATCCCACTAATTTGATCATATATCGGAATCCAAAACTCCAAATGGGCCCAAATATTACAGGCGGTTAGGAGAAATACAGAGCTCCATTTTCTTCTTCTATGGACCACTCTGATTCGGCCTTCTAGAAGGTCTTCCAGACGCGTCTGTTCGGTAAAGGAAAGTTGGCTGCCACCTCGGGTCAAATGTGGAAAAGTTCAAATTCCACAAGCTTTCCACCACCTATGGCCTACCAAAATTAATTGATATTCTTTGTACTATTGTAGGCTCGACCCAAGGCTCCCAAAATTCCTATTTAAGGCAGTGGTGGTGAAGGAGTTGGGAATCTTGGATGCTTTGTTCAATTGTAATGTTATGCTGCATTTTTGTGGCCTCAAATTTGTCTTTCACATGTAAGTTGATCAATTCACTTTAGTTTCTTAATAAAAGTTCTTCTTCTACTCTTATTCTGTTGTTCTTCATATCACTTTGATACCGTTGGATCAAGGTGTGAATTTATTCACACCAACCCTTGTGAAATTATTCACACAACGGTGGAGTGATCATTTTATTTTTGTTGTTTTCTTTACTTCTCCATTTCCTCCCTCGCGAGTCTACTTTCCGCTTCCATTGAAACCATGGGATCAATGGAGGGCTAAACCACTTATGGGTTGATCTAAGGGAGTAGCAAGGGTCTGGATTGGATGTTATTTATCACCTAATTAATGTATAATCACTTCTTTAATTGGGATTTTTATTTGATGATTTTTAAACTCCATCGTCCTTGTTGAATTTAAGGCCACACACTTCAAGTACTAATACAAACCTTTACCTTGAAGTGCTAAAAACATTGATCCTTAAAGTGTATAGGTGTTTAGTATTAAAGGGTGTATGAATTAAAACAGTAAGTGATGATGTTTTTTTATCTCCTTAAATGAACCCATATCAAATTTAAGAAATTGAAATCATTAAAAAGAAAATACGTCCAATCCATCCCGAGCGATAACCTAGGATCAACTCATTCTTTTAAATTGAATTCACTTAAATATATTATATATCTTTAAAACCCATTAAAAATCAATCCAAGTTGGACACTTCAAAGCCAAAAACAGTCCATAGAATGTACGTGTCTATAGGTTTCTTCTTAGGTCTCTGTGGATTCGATAACCCAAGCTAAACTACAAGGACCGTCTTACCTTCTTCTCTTGGGTAAATTTGAGCGAGAATCAAATTTTGGCGCCGTTGCCGGGGACCAAGTAAGTACCTTAGATCCAAAAAACCTTCCTTCCTCACCTCCATTCTTCTACTCTCACCCAACATCTCTTATCTTGTCCCTTTCTCGCTTTTTTTTGGCACATGTCCGCCTACACCCGCGATTTCTCAAACAGACTAGTTAGGGTGGAAAGTACTAGGATAGGGGAGTCAAGTGCACCTAGGGGATTGTTTAAATCATATCCAAATATTCTTGAAACCCCAAAGTCAGAACTTGAAACAAGTCCATTGGAGGGTCATCCACAAAATCAAATTGTAAACCCTGGGGGGAATCAAATGGGAAACCAAAACCAAGAAGCTCCAAACTTAGGGAATGTAGTTGATCAAACCATGAACGACTACCTCACTCCGTCTTGGACCAATGCCCCCTCAAGCATTAGAAACAATTCCATATGAGACACCAACTATATATTCAAACCCCATGTCCTAAACCACCTTCCAACCTTTCATGGGATGGAGTCAGAAATGCCATACCTTCATGTCAAAGAGTTCAACGACATTGTTGAAACCATGTGTCCCCCACATCAACTAGAATCAACTAAGATGAGGCTCTTTCCTTTTTCATTAAAGGATCGAGCTAAAAATTGGCTAAACAACTTGATACCTGCATCAATACACTCTTGGGACCAACTACAAAGAGAATTCTAAAAAAAATACTTCCTTCATCACAAAACAATTGCACTTAAAAAGAGAATCCAAAACTTTTTTGAAAAAGAGGGAGAGTCATTTTATGAAACATGGGAGAGGTTAAAAGACACCCTAAACATGGTTCCACACCATGGGTTTTCCATACCTGAATAAGTGAGAATTTTCTATGAAGGTTTGGGTCCGATTAATAAACAATTCATTGACATGATGTGTAATAGAACTTTTAAAAACAGGGTCCCAAATGATGCTTAAGAGTATCTGGAAAGTCTGGATGAACAAAACCAAACTTGGGGAACTTCACCTTATTCTGAAAAGCCACAAAGAACCACTGGAATTCATACACTTAGAGAAGAGGAAATCCTTAGGGCTAAACTCGCAGCACTCTCTAGGAAGGTTGAAGAGATAGACCTTAGGAAAGTCCATGAAATCCAAAATGTAGACCTTGTTTGCACAATTTGTGACAAACATGACCATAAAACAGACAACTTCCCAACCATTCCATCCATCAAGGATGCTCTTCTAGGAGGACCCCCAGCGGAAGTCAATGCCCTAAACTTTCAAAAGCCCCAATACCAAAATACCTTCAATCCAAGGTAAAATTACCACCCAGGCTTCCGATGGAAGGATAACCAACAACATAGCCAACCAATTGGGCAAAATCCTTACCCTCAACAGAACTACCAAACCCATAATCAGTTTCAAACCCAACCTATCCAATACCAACAGGCACCAGTCCATTTTCAACAAACCATTCCACCTTCAAAATATCCCCCAGGGATAAACAAATCTTTTCAAGCACCAACCCAAACTGTTCCACAAAGCCTACTAGAAAAATTGTGCAAAAAAATGGAAAGGATGAACTCGGTGGTATCTTCCCTAAAACAAGAACTTCAAACCATCAAAACTGGAAAGGAACCCATGCCTACTCAGGCGGTTCCATCCTCAACTTCAAGGGGAGAGTCAAGTTGTGCTCAAACAACTTATGAACAATTAAAGGTTGTGACTATTTTAAGAAGTGGGAAATCAATTGAGAAACCTGAACAACTAATTCATAACTCACCTAAAGATTCAAACTTGGATGAAAATTCAAATGAACCACAAGATCAAACTGAGGAAACTGATAACATTTTCAAGGAAACAACTCTTCAACAAATGACCCCACAACCTGCACCATTTCCTCAACACATGAGGGGGAAACCCAAGCCTGAACTGAGTGAAACATTGAGGGAAATCTTCTCACAAGTCAAGTTGAACATTCCTCTTCTCGATGCAATCAAAACCATACCTTCCTACTCAAAGTACCTTAAGGACTTGTTCACTTTTAAAAGAATATTTTCACATAAAAACCAAGTCCTTTTGGATGATAATGTGAGTACCACCATTCAAGGGACCATTCCTCCTAAGTTGAAAGACCCGGGTTGCCCTTACATCAATGTTGAACTAGGAGAGAGAAAAGTTGTCAAGGCCTTGTGTGACCTAGGTGATAGTGTCAATCTCATCCCATATGTTGTGTACTGCCAGTTAGGCCTAGAAGCGCTCCAACCCACATCTGTCACACTTCAGCTTGCTGATCGTAGCATTAGGGTTCCAAAGGGGATTTTAAAGGACGTTCTGGTAAAGGTTGAAAACTTCATCTACCCTGCTGACTTCATTTTCCTTGACAACCATCCAAACTTAGGAAATAAGGAACAAACCCCAATCATCCTTGGTCGTCCTTTTCTTGCAACAATCAACTCTGTTATCCGAGTTCGAAATGGGAACATGACCATCACCTTTGGGAACATGAGTCTAGACTTGAACATTTATAATGCAAGCTCACAAATAGGAGATGACGAGGACATTCATGAAGTAAACATGTTAAAAAGCATTGAAAATGAATCCATAGAACATAAAGAAATATTTGATGGATGTTTAAGTTAGGATGAGATTGATTTCCTTTGTTCACTTGAAGGAAGTTTATCTCCTTGGCTCGAATGATTTTCAAATTGCTCCTATGATGATGTCTTAGGACCAACAACCAGTGAAACCTTTCAGGAAACCACATTCATGGAGACAACTCAAACTCCCTTCCCTAACCCAGGTCAATACAATCTTGTGGCTGAAACTTCTACACATGGGGAATCAATTCAATCTGAAAATCTAGGAAACAAATTTGATCTTGATCCAGTGTCCCAATCTTCTGATGAAATTCTGAACCAACCTAATCTTGAATTGAAGGAACTTCCTACTTCCCTCAAGTATGCCTTCCTAGGGGAAAATCAAACACATCTTATAGTCATATCTTTTTCTCTTGAAGCCAATCATGAGGGGATGCTTCTAGATGTCCTTAGGAAACACAAGAAAGCCATTGGTTGGACCCTGTCTGATATTCCTGGGATTAGCCCACTTATTGGAACTCATAGGATTACTCTTGAATCTGAATCCAAACCATTTTGTCAACCTCAGAGGAGACTCAATCCAAATCTTATGGATGTGGTAAGGAAAGAAATTCTTAAGTTATTGAAAGCTGGTATCATCTACCCCATAGCTGAGAGTGAGTGGGTAAGCCCAATTCAAGTTGTCCCAAAGAAAGATGGAATCACTATGATCACTAATAAGGATGGGGAAATTCTTCCAACTAGGGTGAGTAGTGGATGGAGAGTCTGTATTTACTATAGTAAGCTCAACTCTTGTACCAAGAAGGACCATTTTCCCTTTCCCTTTATTGATCAAGTCCTCGAGCGAGTGGCGGGTCATCAATTCTATTGCTTCCTAGATGGATACTCAGGGTACAATCAAATTGAGGTTTCCCTAGAGGATCAAGGGAAGACTACATTCACATGTCCTTTCGGTACCTTTGCCTTCAAACGCATTCCCTTCGGGTTATGAAATGCCCCTGGAACCTTCCAGCGGTGCATGATGGGAATCTTCTCAGACATGGTAGGGGATTTTCTAGAGGTCTTCATGGATGACTTCTCTGTGTTTGGGGATACTTTTGAGGGATGTCTGCAGAATGTGGAGAGAGTATTGTCAAGATGCGAAGAAAAAAATCTGGTCCTAAACTGGGAAAAATGCAATTTCATGGTTAAAGAGGGGTTAGTCCTTGGCCATATAGTCTCAGGTAGGGGAATTGAAGTTGATAAAGAAAAGGTTGACATCATTCATCACCTTCCATCACCCAGAACTGTTAAGGAAGTGAGGTCCTTCTTAGGACATGCTGGTTTCTATAGAAGATTCATTAAGGACTTTAGTTCAATCTCTCATCCTCTTTGTGCTCTCCTACTAAAGGATGCTCCATTTGTTTGGATAGAAAGCTGTGAGGGTTCATTTTCAACCCTTAAATCTGCTCTCACCTCTCCTCCCATTATGAAATCTCCAAACTGGGACCTTCCTTTCTAACTCATGTGTGATGCCAGTGACTTTGCTATAGGAGCTGTGTTAGGACAACAGTGTGATAAAACTCCATATGCCATTTCTTATGCAAGAAAATCCTTAAATGATGCCCAAATCAATTACACCACCACTGAAAAAGAGTTACTTGCTGTTGTGTTTGCCTTAGAGAAATTCAGGTCCTACCTCTTAGGATCACCCATCATTATCTTCACCGACCATTCAGCTCTAAAATATCTCTTCCAAAAACAATATGCCAAGGCTAGATTGATTAGGTGGGTCCTTCTTCTTCAAGAGTTCGATTTAACCATTAAGGATAAAAAAGGTGTTGAGAATGTTATAGATGATCACCTCTCTAGGTTGGAATTCAAAGACAACTCAAATCACCTTTCTGTGTCTGATTCATTTCTCGATGAGAACCTCTATTCTGTGAGTGATTGCCCTTGGTATGCTTACATAGCCAACTTCTTAGTTTCAGGGGTCATTCAAAAATTCTTAGGGACCTAAGCTAGAAGAAAATTTCTTTCTGATGTCAAGAATTATGTGTTTGATGATCCATACCTCTATAAGTTCTGTCCTGACCAAGTCATTAGGAGGTGTGTGCCAGAATCCGAACAAGAGTCCATCCTAATGTTCTGTCATAGGGAGGCTTGTGGAGGTCACTTTTCCTCTAAGAAAACTTATGCCAAGGTTCTTCAATGTGGTATATTTTGGCCCACCCTCTCAAGGGACTCCTACACATTTTGTCAAAGCTCTCCTAGGTGTCAACAAGTAGGGTCCATCACAAAAAGGAATCAAATGCCTCTCACTCCAATATTAGTGGTTGAAATCTTTGACTTTTGGGGAATTGATTTCATGGGTCCCTTCCCAAACTCTAGGGGATATCTTTACATTCTATTGGCTGTCGATTATGTCTCAAAATGGGTTGAGACCATTCCTACAAAATCCAATGACCATCAAACTGTGATTATATTCCTTAAAGAAAACATCTTCTCTAGATTTGAGATTCCTAGGGCTATCATTAGTGATCTTGGAACTCATTTCTGAAATCGCTCATTCTCATCACTCATGGAGAAGTATGGAATTTCTCACAAAGTGTCCACCTCTTACCACCCACAAACCAATGGTCAAGATGAGTTATCCAATCGAGAAATCAAACAAATTCTTGAGAAAACTGTTAATCCATCTAGGAAAGATTGGTTGAGCAAACTCTTAGATGCTCTTTGGGCATATCGAACAACATTTAAAACCATCCTAGGAATGTCCCCATATAGGCTGGTTTATGGTAAAGCATGCCATTTTCCAGTGGAGATTGAGCATAAGGCCTTTTGGGCAATCAAAAAAATAAACTTTGACATTTCTTTGGCCGGAATAAAGAGGAAATTGGATCTAAACGAGCTTGAGGAACTTAGGATGGAGGCTTATGAAAATTCAAGGATAAATAAAGTTAGAGTTCAAGCCTACCAGTCTAGGAATATCAAGGTCAAACATTTTGAACTGGGAAAACTTGTGCTCTTGTATAGTTCAAAACTTCATTTACATCCAGGAAAGTTAAGGTCTAGATGGTCAGGACCTTTCATAGTGCATCATGTATTCCCCCATGGGGCAGTAGAGATTCAAGATCCCACAAGTGATTACATTTTCAAGGTCAATGGTCAAAGGTTAAAACCATTCATTGAATCATTCAATAAACAGGAAATAGAGGTTGAGTTAACTGATCCAACCTATGAAGAAGGAAAAAATTGATAGATTTAGGGTCCATGTCGGGCTAACGACGTTAAACAAATCACTTCATGGGAGGCAACCCATGGTTTTCAAGTTTCTTATCATTTTGTTGTTTTAATAAAATTTATATTTTAAATAGGATTAATTAATCATTTTTACATTTAAAAAAGGACTATTGACTTGTTCTTCTATTATGAGTATGGATGGGTATGAAAGGGGGCATCGTATTCATCCGTGTCACGCGGTGTGATCCCTGAGTAATACCTTACCCAGAAAATTAAAAAGAAGACAATGTATCATTAGTTTGATTTAAAAAAAATAAAAAAGAAAAAAAAAGGAAAAACCATAAAAATGATGATACTTGGAATTAAATAAGTCGTTATGTTGTTTGTTTTGTCTTGTTTTTTCTTATTTTTGTTTTGGAACTATTTTGGGTAATACATGTTCAATCAAGGAGGTTCCTACATCCCCCAAGAGATCAAAGGACTAATTTGGAGCAGTAAGAACTTTAGCTTCAACCACCAGGTGATTTTATTCCATGATCCTCAGTTTCAATTTCCTTTTTGAACTTCCATTATCTGCCTCTACTCCTTCTAAATTTTTATTTCTTCAAACACTGGGGACAGTGTTGTTTTAAGTTGGGGGGAGAGATAAAATAAAAAAAATTCTTTTGTGTCAAAAAAAATGACTGATTTGAAAGAAGAATTAAATGGAAGGAAAAATTCCTGTAACTTTAAACATGGTAATACACATTTCACACTTTGAAACTGAATATCAAATAATTTAGCATACCCTGATTCTGATTTTAATCCTTGTATAATTTCATGAGCATTGATTTTGGAAAGTGTGGCTGTCTAATGTGATATTTCATCGTTTATATTTTCATCCAAATAAAAAAAAAGATCACAATGCACGTCCCTTGGATAGTGGGGTATTAGTTTGAGTTCATGGGGTCCCCTAAATAAATAGCATAGGTTTGGTGATCATTTTAGTTTAATATGAGTATTCAAAAAAAATTATTAAAATTATTAAAAAAAAAATTGCGCGTAGAGCAATGAAATGACCTAATGTGTGGCTTTCGGCACTTGGGGATCGTGAATCCATATTTGTCTGGCCCAGAGTTAGTAATTTTATCTCTATTTTTGGTAATTTGAATTTTTTTTGACTGAGTTAACTCGAGATGATGCCCGAGTATGTGGGCTTCACTTGGTGCCCTAAGGTCTTTGAGCCTGGGAGTCATCGACAAAGTCTCGCTACAGGGGTTGACTCTTTTGAGTGCAACTTCAATTACCATGGCAAAATTGCAAAAAAAAAAACAACAAAAAAAAAACAAAAAAAAAATTATACAAAAAAAATGAATACTCATCTTAATATTGAAATGTGATTCCACCTAGCGCTTCCATAATTTCCCCCTTGAATAAAGATGAACCCCCATGTCTATTGTGATGCACAACACATCCTCATACTTAATTGATATTAGATGAAATATGACAATGAATTTGAACAAAGTAATGGGCTTGGGATTGGGATATTCTTATGAAACTATCTTGTATTAAAATATTTTGATGGGTTTCATGATTTTTTGGTATAAGGTTTTTTGGTGATCATTGTGTATTAAAATGTTTTTGGAAAAGGGAATTCGAATTTCATTTTGTTGAGATATATTTTGCTCGGGACTAGAAAAACTCAAGTTGGGGGGTGTGATTAGCCACTAAATGAGGCTAATATTCATTGTTAATATATATAATATTCATGTTCTTTATTATTCATAAACACCATTTTAGTGCATTTTACACTTTGAACATCATTTCACATTATGATTGTAATACCTTCTTAAAATGCACTATTATGCGGTACATTTTTAAACATCATTTAAAGTACCAAATGATTCATCTGATTATATATATTTTAATTTTATAATTTATCTACACTCCAATATGAACATGTTTCATTCAGGGATCAATGGATAATTCATGGAGGGTGATGGAGATATTTGGCAATGAAATGAAGCAATTCTAGAGAAGGCAGATTGGACACCAGCCCACTGATGAGACTTTTAGGCCCAACATACAGTCCCAATTAATCCCAAATTTCGTGGGATGATATAAGACATATATATGAACAAATCAATCTTCATGATCCAATTATAATTCGGCCTCTATGGTGGTCATTGAGGCGGCCCAAGTTAGAGATACAATTCTGGGCCAGATTCTGCGGCCCAGAAAAATAGCTCAATAATTTGATCATATCTCGGAATCCACAACTCCAAATGGGCCCATATTTTAAAGAAGGTTAGAATACATCCGGAGATACATTTTCTACTTCTATGGACCACTCTGATTCGGCCGTCTAGAAGGTCTTCCAGACGTGTCTGTTCGGTGAAGGAAAGATGACTGCCACCTCGGGTCAAATGTGGAAAAGTTCAAATTCCACAAGCTTTCCACCACCTATGGCCTACCAAAATTAATTGAGATGCTTTATACTGTTGGAGGATCGACCCAAGGCTCCCAAAATACCTATTTAAGGCAGTGGTGATGAAGGAGTTGGGAATCATGGATGCTTTGTTCAATTGTAATGTTATGCTGCATTTTTGTTGCCTCAAATTTGTCTTTCACATGTAAGTTGTTCAATTCACTTTAGTTTCTTAATAAAAGTTCTTCTTCTACTCTTATTCTGTTGTTATTAATATCACTTTGATACCGTTGGATCAAGGTGTGAATTTATTCATACCAACCCTTGTGAAATTATTCACACAACGGTGGAGTGATCATTTTATTTTTGTTGTTTTCTTTACTTCTCCATTTCCTCCCTCATGAGTCTACTTTCCGCTTCCATTGAAACCATGGGATCAATGGAGGGATAACCCACTTATGGGTTGATCCAAGGGAGTAGAAAGGGGCTGGATTGGATGTTATTTATCACCTAATTAATGTATAATCACTTCTTTAATTGGGATTTTTATTTGATGATTTTTAAACTCCATCTTCCTTGTTGAATTTAAGGCCACACACTTCAAGTACTAATACAAAAATTTACCTTGAAGTGCTCAAAACTTTGATCCTTAAAGTGTATAGGTGATTAGTATTAAAGGGTGTAGGAATTAAAACAGTAAGTGATGATGTTGTTTTATCTCCTTAAATGAACCCATCTCATATTTAAGAAATTGAAATCATTAAAAAGAAAATACGCCCAATCCACCCCGAGCGATAACCTAGGATCAAATCATTCTTTTAAATTGAATTCACTTAAATCTATTTTATATCTTTAAAACCCATTCAAAATCAATCCAAGTTGGCCACTTTATAGCCAAAAACAGTCCATAGAATGTACATGTCTATAGGTTTCTTCTTAGGTCTCTGTGGATTCGATAACCCAAGCTAAACTACAAGGACCGTCTTACCTTCTTCTCTTGGGTAAATTTGAGAGAGAATCAAATGATCAGTAAGATTAATCAATACAACGAAAGATAATATAAACATTAGACATGATGAATAATTGAAAACACGTGCCATTAATACTAAACTTGAAACATATTACGACAAAAATATGAGCTAAAAAAATAATGCCATAATTAAACATAATTATGGTTATTCTACTAGTCGAGTAACCACATGAAACATGAGAACATAAATATAATCATAGAGTTATATTGGGGAATTACTTACATAGTCTTGTAACCATCTTGGCTACCTTAAAATTTGTAACCCTCACGGCTACCTTACTTTGTGTAACCATCGTAGTTACACTTGGAGTAACCATACGGCCGACCTCCAACTTACTCATAACCAATGCATTGGAGGGAAATATAGGTCCCACCCTTCATCATAAACAATTCCCAATAACCAAAACATAATCATACAACATAAATAATAGCATAAAAACCTTTCTTTTGAATCTTGTAAAACAGAATTTTGAAAGAGGATTTTAGAAGAAAAGTCCCTTATAAACATCATATACTTGAAGTGAGACTTAATAGAGTGGATGGAATATGTAAATAATATATAAATACACATTATTAAACATATTATAATCATAATTCATCACACAAACAATTCAAATACCACATAATTAACAAAGTAGAATGTTAACCCAAAGAATGGAAATCGGGTTAAGAATTCCCTTACAACAATGTGATCGGTCGAATCATATGACCAGAACATAATAAATATCAAGTGAATCATTGAATAACATGAATATAAAGAGAATCATGTTATTATATATATCAAATGATAGTACACATATACCACATACAAGAAATAAGCGGCGAACGATGAAAATCTCACAGAAATGAAAGTGAGACGAGGAACCCCTTACAACTTTGTAATCAATTGATTCGTATGACCCAAAATTAATGATTGTCAAATGATAAATTGAATATAATAAATATAAATATATGCATGATATGAGAAAATAATGGGCAGTGTACATACACCATACAAAGTAATAGTAGTGATTAAGGAATATCTCACAAAAAATGGAAGTGAGATAAAGAAACCCTTACCGTAAATCCAAATGTGTTCTCCTCTTGAACTTAATGTCCTGGAATTTTAAATTATACATATCAATAACATATTTTTGAACCTAATATACATATATTTATTTTATCATAATTCTGTTTAGTTCCTTTATGTTATTATTTATAAGTTATTATATTGAATTTCGTCGTTCTGGATTGTTTGTTTCCTTTATTTTCACATTCGGTTCACTTGTTTTTAAGTAATGAAGTTGAATGGATGTAAATCTCCAGAATTGAAATTAAATATTACTTATGAACATAAAGAATTGTTAATGTCCACTTCTATCATTTGGTTATATGGAATGAGGTTGAGTTATTAGATGACAACCACTTTGATTATTTGGCGGTACTTGGATTATTATGAACTAGTTTTGTCATATAACTTAATTATATGTACATATTATGGTTCCTGAATATTAATTTGGTTATAAAACATATATTATAGTCTGGTTAAACCATGAATATGGTTTCATTACCAGTAATGAAGAAGAAATTTAATAATGAAACTTCGTCATCCACAAAGGTTATAAATCGAAACCTTATGGACGTCGATTTCGTTTACAAAATAAAAGGGAGGGAGTAAGAATATTTAAGATAGTTATTCCGTTCACATGATATAAATGTAGTATATATATTATATTGGAGTTATCATGATTATTTGGATGGAGGATGTGAGGAAAGAAGAATAAAATAAAGGAATCTTAAAATGAAAGAAAACTTGATAAATTTCTCACGAAAATTTGGCAGCCTAACGACGTCTCTTAAAATTTCATAAAAAAATAGTTTGATGAGAGGAATGATATATATCATCATTCATACATAATATGGAAAGTAAGGGGAAATATTTTATGAAATATCTCAACAAAAAACAAAGGTAATGGAAGATAATAACATAAAATGGAAGAAAAGAATGAAAATGAAAGAGGATGTTTACCTCTTGATCTCTTCTCCTTGAGATCCCCCTTAAGGGCTTTGGTCTTGGTCTTTTGGTGAGACCAGCAGCTCTAGGACGTGGGGAAGAAGATTGGGGAGGGAATTTGGAAGAATTTAGACAATGCTCAAGGCTTGAGAGGTGTGGGAGGAAGAGGGGAGTGAGCGTGGTATTTATAGTGGAGGAGGAGAGGTATTTTAGATTATTTTAATCATTATTATAATATTTTTATCAAGACTATGAATAATCTCAAAACAAGTGACCCTAAATAGTTATAATATCATGTGAGTTCGAAGAAAGTGCCCTTGCATCACTTATGATGTCATAAATAGTTCATTTTTACTGATAAATTGATTATACAGTATTTCATCGTATTTCACTATTCACTGAAAATTCAAGAGTTTCAGAAAAATGCCAAAAATTTACCCCTACCATTTTTCGATGTGTAGAATTCAAAAGTGAAATCCATTTTTCAAAAATAACTTTCTAAATATTATTAATTTAATTTTTAAATAAGGTCACAGTTAATTCCAAAAATATCAATATTGAAGTGCAATTAGTTTTATGTGACATTGGAAAATTAATTAAGATCCCATTATCCTATTTCCTTGGGAAAATAAAATAATAATATTATTTACTATTAATTAGGTCATATTACTATTCAGATTACTATTTATATTACTATTCATAAGGGTATGTTACTATTCACCAAAAAAACAAGTTTGTTCAATCAGACTCCAAATGACTTACTGAGCACAACTCTAGATGAACATTTCTTGAAATTCAAAACATAGAAGAGGATATATTATAAAATTGAATTCTATATTTATTTACAAAACCTTTGGGTGTTACATGGAATGTATAAGGGGAGAACATAAGATCCTGGAAAATAAATTCCTTTAAAATATTTTGAAAAGACTTTATCGAAAACCTACATTGTTAAAAGGATAAAAAACCTTTGTTTTAAAATGAATAAATAGGAATAAAATTATAATTGGAGATAAATACAATTTGATCTTACACTAGGTAAAGGAGAACATTGGTGAGAATTAAAAACATCGATAATGAAATAAAAAACCATTAAAAAGAAATATGAATTAATCTTAATAAAAACTATATTTTCACGTAACAAAAGAATCATTAAGGAGGAATAATTTTTTTTAAATAATTATTTCCCTATAAAATAAGGTTTAAATAGAAAATAACATTATCATAGGTTATAATATATCAATCTTGAAAGATAATATTCATATAGGAGTGATTATAATCGAAGGAAAATATTTGAGTCATGAAAAACCCTTACCTTTATTCCCACTTCGAATGTTCTCTATCATCCATTAAAAAAAATAACTATACAAATATATTATTTAATAAAAATATTTATACCTAAAACTATTATTAATTTTCATCTATAATCATTATCTACATGTGTATTAGTTAGTTTTTCCCATTTTCCCACATCAGGTGTTTATTATTTTGACCATTTGTACTATTTTCATAAGAGTGGTGGCGGTATTTGTTCTACTTATAAAGTTAATAATTCCAAGTTCATGAAATTTATTATAATGTATGAATTATAATTATTTATGAAGTTTTAATTTTCCTTTATTAGTGTTTCACTGTTTATCCTTGAAGTTGAAATCAATAAAAAGTTTACTTCAAGAATTTTCTTAACAAAGGAAAGGTGTTTTCATAATTATTGGGTTAAATATTGATATTTCCTTTTAAAAAATTATTTAATTATTTATATCATATTATATTATTAATTAATTTTTCATAGTCATCCATGATATAATTTCATAGCATTGTTCAAGTAGGTGGTTAAACTGACCATTGAACATACCATGATTAATGGAAGTTTACGAGTTAATTTAGTTTCAATGTCATCACACTAGTGGAAGAATGATATTGTCACACCCCGACCGCAGACGCCTTTTATTTTATTTCTTTCTTGGTCCCGGTTTAAAATTTTCAAAGTTTAATTATGTTGGCAGGTTTCGCATCGGTGCGCGTTTACCGCATCGTTAGCGGTGACCGTGCGTTCGGCCCGGGTGACCGTGTGTTCGCCCGACGTTTTGAATATTAATTTTTTTTATGTCGATATTTTATCATGATTACTATTTAAATTTTTGTTATTATTTTTGAAGTTGTTTTTTTATTATATGTATGTCTACATACATGTTTATATATGTGTATATATTTATATATGTGTGTACATATATATATATATATGTGTTTATATGTGTTTATATATATAAGTGTATATGTTAATATGTGTATATATATATATATATATGTTTATATATGTTTAGATATATGTATATATGTCTATATATATGTATGTGTGTGCGTGTGTTTATTATTTTAAAGGTTTTGATTATAATAATAATTATTATAATTGACTAATTATTATTATTATTATTATTATTATTATTATTATTTTTATTCTTATCATTACCATTATTATTTTTATTATTTTTATTCTTATTATTATTATTATTATTATTATATGTTATTATTATTATTATTATTTTTTATTCTTATTATTATTATTATTATTATTATTATTATTATTATTATATTTTGTTATCTTATATATATAGATATTTTTTTTGGAACCCTAGTCTACCCCTTACCCAGCGCCACCCCCTCTCCCTTCTCTCCTCTCTCCCCGCAGCCCCCCCTCCTCTACGTAGTAGCCCAGCCCCGCGTGACTCCCGCTCTGCCCCTCGCCTTCCGCTGCTCCCTGACCTCACGTGACTACGACCGCCCCTTCTCCCCCTTAGCGCCCAGTACCCCGACGACCCCCTCCTCCTGTCCGCCCCCCCCCCCCCTGTCCGGCCTCCGCTCCGGTGCACAGCCCGCCGCGCCGGATCGCCGCCCCCGCGCGACCCCCGTTCTGCTCCGGCGTCCGGCGGTCCGCACCCTCCCTACTCCGCTCGGATCTCCGGTGGCCCGCACCCCCTGCCTCCGCCCCGACCCCCCGGCCTCCGGCACTTTCTCCGGCCGCGACCGCCTCTGCAGCCCCGCAGCCGACTGCCCCCCTACCGCGCCCGGCCGCGCCTCCTTCCGGACCCCCCAGCTCAAGCCGCACCTCACCCCTTGCGCGCACGGCCTCTCGCAGCGCCTCCCTGCTACTCATGTAACCCCGCTGCCTCCCGCGACCCGGACTCGCACCGGATCTCCCTTCCGGTCAGATTTTCTGGCGCGACGCAACTCGGGCCGAGCTCCGGCGAGTCGCCACCGACCTGCACCCCTCTGGCCGCCCTTTCAGGTGACCCGTTGTTTTTCTGCGGTCCGGCCAGCCGCTGCCGCCTTGCGCCGGCCAGCGGCGCACCCGGGAAATCGGTGCGCCCCCCCGACGGTTGAGCGCGTCTGCGCCGAGTTAAGTTTAGTGTCGTGTGAATATATATATATATATATTATATTTTGTGGTTGGTTGGTTGTTTGATTGGTTTTTGCAGTGCGTTGGTGGAATAATTCCGCAACGCTGAGGTCTTCGGCTTGCGAACGTGTACGCGCCTCCGCGAGGTGTATTGCGTCATCGGGTTCAGTTTGCGAACCGAGGTGAGGTTTGCTTTGTTTCTTACTTAAATTATTTTATATCAACATTTTTATATATATATATATATATATATATATATACGTTATATTTTGAGTTCTCATTCTTTTGGACTTTTTTAAATCGGTGTTTACGTGTTTTAGTTATTCTACTTTTGTTGTAGCGTGTTCGCGAGGTATTTTCTCATTATCGAAATTGCCCGCTTGCGTTTTCTTGTGCGCCAGTGTGAGGCGTGTCATGTCATCGCAAACTAACTGCAAGTCAAGGTAGGTCTCTCACTACACTTGCTTTTAAATTTAGAAATTTATTTATTCCTTGTCATTTCATTATTTTTCAATAAATTATAGTAGCACTGGATAGCTATTACTAGATTCGTGACTTGTTTAAATTGAAAACTGTTTTCTCCCTGCATCACACTGAAAATATTTTCATGGATTTAATTTTGTGACTTTCTTGTGATGTTGCTAAATGAGTACTTTATGAAATGTGCAAGTCCTGTTGAATAGTGTTTGGAAATGGTCGGTGTGTGTGAAATGGAGAGTGTATCGTTTATGGAAATGGGTGATTTCTTGAAAACTTGGATAGAAGAAATGCCCATTTGGCCTTTAAATTGGATTTTGGGAACTTTTCAGTGGTGGTTCGGTTTTCCTTAAATGAGTTTCACAGTATGTTTTTTTTCTGGTTTTCAACGTGATGGTGTGTGTCATATCTTTTGGAAACGCTTTGGTATTAAATGGTTTAAATGTAAATGATATGGCGGCCCGGTTGGCACTTTCTTGATTGTGAACTGACTACATATATATATATATATATATATACGTACTTATGGGGCATCTCTACAGGGGGACATCCCTTCGAGGATTGTCGTGTAGCGGTGTCCGTGTAAGGGGTTGGCAAGTGCGGTGAGGTGAGTCACGCGTGCGAGGGCCTCTCACTTACACAGTATTATTAAAACCACCGTGGGTTCCTGAGCGTCTTTTAGAGAATCGAGTGACGGTTGCTGGCTAACCCCGATTAGACAGGTTAGTCCCCCCTTGGTAGGTAAGGCCTTGTGGGGTGTGCCACTGGTTGGCTGCTAGGGCGGCCAGTTGGTTATTGACTATGGAGTACCATGCCGGCAGGTAGTCTGAACCTGAGTACGTCTAGGGGTTTTCTAGGGATGTTTAGGATCACCCATGGTTACTTGATTTTCCTTGCTTGTTTACTTTCAGTTGTTCTTTACAGCTTATACTGTTATACTTTGTGAAAATGGTTTTCAAATAAAAACGCGTTATACTCTTTGTGTAAAATTTGAAAATGTAACACTTCTTTCTCTTTTAGAATGAATTTGGCACCAATGAAAGGAATTCAACTTTTGAAAAAGAGTAAGGGTGATGTCTCATGTTTTTATTTTCAAGTGAAACATTATGAAAGCTTACTTTTATGCATTATAGTTCAAACCTGGAATCTATAGATTCTTTATTTACTAGCAGTGCTTTGGAGATTTGTTGTTGGGCTCACCTGCTGAGTACTTTTTGTACTCACGCTTATCCTTTAACTTTTCAGTTGCAGGATCCTTTGTTCAGGTTTTCTTTTTTTGTGCCGTTTAGTGTTGGAGCGGGGTTGGTCCCTTGTTTGGGTGGTGATCTGCGAGGTCACGTGGAGGTACGTTAGTCGTGCAGCTTTTATTTTATTTCTGTTGTTGGTGTTTTTTTTGTTTTGATCCTGGTTTGTTCGAGCTGAAATCGTTCCCAACGATTAAACTTTTTTTTATGCCCGACACTAGTTTCCATCCCAGGGGGATCGGGAATGCCCCTCGGGACTTGCCGCAAACCGGCTCGGGTGACCGGTTCAAGGTCGACCCGGGCTGGTTCGTGACAAAATGGTATCAGAGGGGGTTCTTGTTATTTGGTTTGTCCGATAGAAGGAGATTATGATTGTCGGAACTCGAGAGGTAGGTGCGGGAAGAGTGTCACGAACTCTTGCTCGCGCTAATCCTCGAGTTACCAGGGGTAGTCCGGAAGTTGTGTCTTTTGACCTCATTTTGGATTTAGGAATGAAAAAGGAGACGAGCCAATGTCACGTCACGATTTCACATGGAGTATTGACCCATGTGGAGTCAGAGTACACAGTTTAAGTTCCTCCTAGCTGTTGATGCCTACTTGGGGTGTGTCTCACTACCATGTCGTCGAGTTAAGCGTAACTGCTAGTTCCTCATTCGGATGATTCTTTGTAAGTTGTACTATTTTTGGTTCTGGTTGGTGTGATCGTGTTTTTGAAAATTGAAGTTGAACTTTGAAATTGAAGAGTTTTCTACAAAATGGGTTTAAATTGGTAAAGGGATTTTTTGAAATTTAAAGTGTTCTGGTTTCAAAACCGGGTGTTTGCTTGAAATTGGTAGGGAGATGATTTGGGTGCAACCCTTGGTTTTCCTTATGAATGATCGCATGCATGCGGGTTTGTGCGAAAAGTGCATGAGAGGCACTTGTTCGTGGATGACGTGAGTGGAATGGATGGAGACGCATGCGACGATTCATGAGATGCTATGGGTGTTTAATTGAAACCAAAGGTTTGACCTCGTCTAAGATGATTTTTGAAAGAGGAAAATGATTTTGGAAATTGGATTTTGTTTCGGAAAGTGTTTTTTGTGTTTGGAAGTAGTCTTGAAATGAAATGGCGATTTTTGGAACGTGGATTTTTGGCGTGCAAGCCAGTTGTTGGTATGCGATTGTCCTTTTTATTAAGATTTGATTGGATGCTGATTTTTGGCTTTGTGTTTTTATGTTGTTCAGAGAATGTCGCCCAGAAAGATCCCCAACGTTTCTAATGAGTCATGCCCAGTTTCTGGTCCTTTTGGGACATTGCCTATTCTTTGTGGTGATCAAGGCCTGTTAGAAGTAGTAGAGTGTCTTGAAGAAGTGGAGAGTATTTTTAGAACATTGGAAACTCCCGAGACTGTTAGGGTTCGTGCTGTTATGGTATTGTTTGAAGGTCCAGCTCTGGACCAGTGGAAGGTGGTTGCCCTACCGTCAACGTAAGTCGTAATGACATGGGATGTCTTTAAAACCATCTTCGTCCAAGGATTTATACCTAAATAAGTAAAGGAAAAGAAAAAGGGAGAGCTCGTGCATATTCAACAAGGTCAAAAGATGGTGAAAGCATATGTTGACCATTTCAAGGAACTGATTGCCTTTTCTCCTGAGGTGGCGTCGCATGAGCTCATGAAGGCCTCTCTTTTTACTGGGGGTCTCCGTCCAGAAATCAAGGAGAAGGTGCTCCCTCCTAAAGACCATCGTTCAGAGAAGCTGGTAGAGGAAGCATTTTTAGATGAGTTGGTTACTGGAGTGCCGATGGTCAGTAGTCCAGTGTACCCAGTTGTTCATGGGGTTTCTTCATCTGGCTAGGAAAGGATGCCAGAGAAACCTGTTCCTAAGGGGTTATCTCCTTTGGTCCCAGCTCCTAGTTTGTCAGATTGTTCAGTGGTATGCTATCAGTGTGGTCATTTCAGACATTTGAAGCCATCCTGTCGCAACCTTCCGAAGACGTGTCATCGTTGTGGCTGTCTGGGTCATTTGAAGAAGTTTTTCAGGAAGAATCGCTTGAAGAGGACGCCATGATTGGAGAGTGTCAGTACCCGACTGTGAGGAAGGAGATGATTCATCCATCAGAGCCCCAGCCACAGGTCTTGGGGTGAAGCTCGCGCACAGTCAGAAGTCCCCAGGGGTGCGAAGCCTTGGTCCGGGTTTTGTATTCCGTGTTGACGATGGAACAAGTAAAAATCTTTTCATATGTGTTTTTCTACTATTAAAGTTTTAACATCGTTATAAGTGTGTTGTTTTGCCATAAAGTTATGATGGACTTGTGCTATTATAATCTAAGCAGTTTGGTTTGTGTGGATGTGACTTTCTGAATCGTGTGTCTTTCTTAAAAGTGTGTTTGACCCTTTGGTGGGTTGACCTTGGTTTAGCAATGCTCGTCAGATGTGGTTATGTTTTGTGGATTTTAATGGGTCATTTTTTCGACTCGATGTCAGGGTTAAGTCTTTTCATGGGTTTCCCCTAGTATTGAAGGTTTTTGACTTTGGTCGAGGGTTCAATGTCTCGACGGAGGTGTTGTTTTAATCGTGCTATAAGAGTTGGTTTAAATCGGTTGGGAGTTTCCGCGTCGACCCCCCCCCCCCTTTTCCTAGGGTTGTCCTTTTAGATGGTAAATTTTTCTGCACAAGTTAAGTTCTTGTTGTGGGGAGAACCCCTTCGTGTTCTCCCATCAACCTCAGACCCCAGTTTTCTCTTGAATCGGTCAGGTGTGACCTCTGTAGAGTAAGGTCATCCTGAGATTCTCAGTTCTCTTTGGTTATTTTAGTTCTGTTTGGGCATAGACTTAAATCTTGGCTGACTTTTTCCTTGGTGACTTTCTGGGGGCAGAAAGTGTCTGTGGTGGGGAGAATTGTCACACCCCGACCGCAGACGCCTTTTATTTTATTTCTTTATTGGCCCCGGTTTAAAATTTTCAAAGTCTAATTATGTTGGCAGGTTTCGCATCGGTGCACGTTTACCGCATCGTTAGTGGTGACCGTGCATTCGGCCCGGGTGACCGTGTGTTCGTCCGGCGTTTTGAATATTAATTTTTTATGTCGATATTTTATCATGATTACTATTTAAATTGTTGTTATTATTTTTGAAGATGTTTTTTTATTATATGTATGTCTACATACATGTTTATATATTTGTATATATTTATATATGTGTGTACATATATATATATATGTTTATATGTGTTTATATATATAAGTGTATATGTTTATATGTGTATATATATATGTGTTTATATATGTTTAGATATATGTATATATGTCTATATATATGTATGTGTGTGCGTGTGTTTATTATTTTAAAGGTTTTGATTATAATAATAATTATTATAATTGACTAATTATCATTATTATTATTATTATTCTTATCATTACCATTATTATTTTTATTATTTTTATTCTTATTATTATTATTATATGTTATTATTATTATTATTATTATTATTATTATATGTTATTATTATTATGATTATTATATTTTGTTATCTTATATATATAGATATTATTTTTGGAACCCTAGTCTACCCCTTACCCAGCCGCCGCCCCCTCTCCCTTCTCTCCTCTCTCCCCACAGCCCCCCCCCCCTCTGTAGTAGCCCATCCCCGCGCGACTCCCACTTTGCCCCTCGCCTTCCGCGGCTCCCTGACCTCACGCGACCGCGACCGCCCCTTCTCCCCTTCGGCGCCCAGTACCCCGGCGGTCCCCTCCTCCTGTCCCCCCCCCCCCCCCCCCCGTCCGGCCTCCGCTCCGGTGCACAGACCGCCGCGCCGGCTCGCCGCCCCCGCGCGACCCCCGTTCTGCTCCGGCGTCCGGCGGTCCGCACCCCCCTGCTCCACTCGGATCTCCGGTGGCCCGCACCCCCTGCCTCTTCCCTGACCCCCGGCCTCCGGCACTTTCTCCGGCTGAGCCCGCCTCCGCAGCCCCGCAACTGACTCCCGCCCTACCGCGCCTCCTGCCGGACCCCCCCCCCCGACTCAAGCCACACCTCACCCCTTGGGTGCACGACCTCTCACAGCGCCTCCCTACTACCCGTGCAACCCCACTACCTCCCACGACCCGGACTCGCACCGGCTCTCCCTTCTGGTCAGATTTGCTGGCGCGACGCAACTCTGGCCGAGCTACGGCGAGTCACCATCGACCTGCACCCCTCCGGTTGCCCGTTCGGGTGACCCGTTCTGGCCAGCCGCCGCCGCCTTGCGCCGGCCAGCGGCGCACCCGGGAAATCGGTGCGCCAACCCAACGGTTGAGCGCGTCTGCACCGAGGTAAGTTTAGTGTCGTGTGAATATATATATATATATATATATATTATATTTTGTGGTTGGTTGTTTGATTGATTGGTTTGTGCAGTGCGTTGGCGGAATAATTCCGCAACGCGGAGGTCTTCGACTTGCGAACGCGTACGCGCCTGCACGAGGTGTATTGCGTCATCGGGTTCAGTTTGCGAACCGAGGTGAGGTTTGCTTTGTTTCTTACTTAAATTATTTTATATCAACGTTTATATATATATATACGTTTTCTTTTGAGTTCTCATTCTTTTGGACTTTTTTAAATCGGTGTTTACGTGTTTTAGTTATTCTACTTTTGTTGTAGCGTGTTCGCGAGGTATTTTCTCGTTATCGAAATTTCCCGCTTGCGTTTTCTTGTGCGCAAGTCTGAGGCGTGTCGTGTTATCGCAAACTAGCTGCAAGTCAAGGTATGTCTCTCACTGCACTTGCTTTTAAATTTAGAAATTTATTTATTCCTTGTATTTCATTATTTTTCAATAAATTATAGTAGCACTGGATAGCTATTACTAGAGTTGTGACTTGTTTAAATTGAAAACTATTTTCTACCTGCATCGCACTGAAGATATTTTCATGGATTTAATTGTGTGACTTTCTTGTGATGTTGCTAAATGAGTACTTTATGAAATGTGCAAGTCCTGTTGAATAGTGTTTGGAAATGGTCGGTGTGTGTGAAATGACGAGTGTATCGTTTATGGAAAGTGGTGATTTCATGAAAACTTGGATAGAAGAAATGCCCATTTGGCCTTTAAATTGGATTTTGGGAACTTTTCAGTGGTGGTTCAGTTTTCCTTAAATGAGTTTCAAAGTATGTTTTTTTTGATTTTCAACGTGATGGTGTGTGTCATATCTTTTGGAAACACTTTGGTATTAAATGGTTTAAATGTAAATGATATGGAGGCCCGGTTGGCACTTTCTTGATTGTGAGCTGACTACATATATATATGCGTACTTATGGGGCATCTCTACAGGGGGACTTCCCTTCGAGGATTGTCGTGTAGCGGTGTCCGTGTAAGGGGTTGGAAAGTGCGGTGAGGTGAGTCACGCGTGCGAGGGCCTCCCACTTACATAATATTATTAAAACCACCGTGGGTTCCTGGGCGTATTTTAGAGAATCGAGTGACGGTTGCTGGCTAACCCCGATTAGACGGGTTAGTCCCCCCTTGGTAGGTAAGGCCTTGTGGGGCATGCCACTGGTTGGCTGTTAGGGCGTCCAGTTGGTTATTGACTATGGAGTACCATGCCGGCAGGTAGTCTGAATCCGAGTACGTCCAGAGGTTTTCTAGGAATGTTTAGGATCACCCATGGTTACTTGATTTTCCTTGCATGTTTACTTTCAGTTGTTCTTTATAGCTTATACTGTTATACTTTGTGAAAATGATTTTCAAATAAAAACGCGTTATTCTCTTTGTGTAAAATTTGAAAATGTAACACTTTTTTCTCTTTTAGAATGAATTTGGCACCAATGAAAGGAATTCAACTTTTGAAAAAGAGTAAGGGTGATGTCTCATGTTTTGATTTTCAATTGAAACATTATGAAAGATTACTTTTATGCATTGTAGTTCAAACCTGGAATCTATAGATTCTTTATTTACTAGTAGTGCTTTAGAGATTTGTTGTTGGGCTCACCTGCTGAGTACATTTTTTACTCATGCCTATCCTTTACCTTTTCAGTTGCAGGATCCTTTGTTCAGGTTTTCTTGTTTTGTGTCGTTCAGTGTTGGAGTGGGGTTGGTCCCTTGTTTGGGTGGTGACCTACGAGGTCACGTGGAGGTACGTTAGTCGCGTAGCTTTTATTTTATTTCTATTGTTGGTGATTTTTTGTTTTGATCCTGGTTTGTTTGGGCTGAAATCGTTCCCAACGATTAAACTTTTTTTTATGCCCGACACTAGTTGCCATCCCGGGGGGATCGGGAACGCCCCTCGGGACTTGCCGCGAACCGGCTCGGGTGACCGGTTCAGGGTCGACTCGGGCGGGTTCGTGACAGATATAATTTAGTTTTCATTAGTGTGATATATCATATTTATAAATAAATTAGAATAATAAGTAATGGATATGAAAACATTATATATTTTTTAAAAAAATATTTTCCTCTTAGTATGCTTCTTTTAAATGATTGAATTAATGATGATAATTTGTTGATAAAATCATTAATAGCTTCTCCAATTTTTCATAACATAACCTCAATGGAAACAAAAAAAATCATATTTATCCATTAAAACCATTATCATTATCATACATGTAAGGTGATGATGAAAAGAAAAACAAAATTCAATTGTTCCAGGGAGGTGGTAGTCTACACATACGCAAGGTTGGCGACTTCATTTTCCATAGAAGATGAGAAATGTATACGATTTTTTAAAATTTAATAATATAAAATATGTTATAAATATAATAATTATTTATTAAATTCAACATTAGTACTTTCCGTGTAAGGTTGTTAAGGAAAATAAAACACGGCGCTTTGTGGAGGCGATTGTACACACACACAAAAATGTCATTTTCGCTTTTCTTAAAGGAAAAGGGAAGGGTGGTTAATGATTTTACCATAATTTTAATAAAATATTAATATAATATCAATAATAATGTTATCATTTTAAGATTGTGTATTGGAACATCTCTTTTGGATGGCGATGAGAAAGTTTCTTGGAAAGTTATTGAGAGTTCGACTGTAGTGGGCAACACGTGTCAAGATTTATTTGATGCAATGGTGGTGAATCAGGAGGATGATTCATGTAAAAACATTCTTGATTCTCATAAGGATTTTGTGATGATGACTGGATTTGTCAACATGCATTGTTCTGTGGTAAAAATGGATGTTTCGGTGGTGAATTGAGAAGATGATGCACGCAGATCGCATTTTCTCGATGATTCGTTGGTTTGAAATCAAAGATTGGGCATGTATGGATGCCTAGAATCAGATCTGAAATTGAATGGAATCCATCTATATTTGGATTCATTTAAGGATTCCTGTACTAGAAGAATCCTTCTAAAGGGATTATCGACTCAAGTAGAATAAAATTTTAAAGTCTTTGCCGAGGGAATTGCCATTGGAAAAAACTCCCTCATTGAATTGCTTGTTTAACCTAAAGGTGAAAAGACTTGGAAGCTAGATGAATTGGTTTATCAGATTTCATTTTCATGGGGATTCTCATACTAGAGGTGTGTATCCCTTGGTCGTAGTTTTTTTCACTACCTTTTTTCTTCATATGATTCTATGCTTTGGGCGTCGAGCATTGGTTCTCGGTTCTTGAAGCCTGAATGACATAGTCTACATGAATAGTATTTGGATTTCAATGTCTTGCGGGAAATAAATGCCTTCTCTCAGGTATGGTTTCATCTTCATGGACTCATTTGGGTCCTTTGGAACATGAGGATTATGTATGATATCGACATGGTAATTGGGACTCCTATACGTCTTGATAAGGAAACCGAGTGTGTGCGGTTTTGAAATTTTGCCAGGATGTTAGTGGTGGTTGATCTAAACTCCACCATTATTGGTAAGGTAACTCTTTCCACTCCTACTGATGAAAATCAAATTGATGTTGAGTATGTGAGAAAACCAATTTTCTGTAATGCTTGTATGGCTATTGGTTATTTTCTAGAGTTATGTCAGAGGAAGGTATCCTATGAGTGGTGTAGGATGAAGGGACACCTAGCTACTCACTATCACGGGAAGTCAAAAAATCAAGGATATTGTTGTGTCAAAGTCCCTTTCTTGTGATGGAAATGTTCCAGGAAAGCCCTTGTCCAATGGGGTTGATGTGTCGGCCTCTGAGAAATGAAATTACCAGATGCCTAATTTGAAGGGAAAGGGGCTGCTATTGGCTAAGCAGTATCTAGTTAGATTTAATAGTAGACCCTCTAATGATAGGGTAGATCTTACAGAGGAGGTAACATCAAATGATGGTCGTGCTAATCCTTCTATAGGACTGGCTAAAGCTGGAGTTGAGATGCAAATTAATTTTTTGGGATCTGAAATGGTAAAGGATGGTAATCTGGGTAATAATGTTGAGCATGGAGCTAATTTGGAGCCCAATGGTCTCACTGCTATAGATGTGGCTGTTTCTCATGGTGGAGATACTATAAAACAAGCCTTTAACATCACTGGCCTTTATCAATGCATTTTTTAGTACTTATAAAGGGTTCCATTTATCAATGCTTTATTTTTTGCACTGATAAAGGGGACCCTTTATCAATGCTTTATTTTTAGTACCCATAAAGATATTCTTTATCAATGCTTTTTTAGCGCTGATAAAAGTCCGAATAAAATTAAATAATGAAATAAATAAAAAATAAAAAATGAGTTTATGAAAAAAAATATTGAAATTTTTATTAATTAAATAATTATTGATAAAAATTTATAAATTTATTATACTATATATAATTTATAAATACTAATAAATAGTACATATATAATATATAGATATATTGTAAATGAAAATTTTAAAAATAAAAAATAAAGTCAAGTATATTGAGAAAAATATTAAACATTTTATTAATTAAATAATTATTGAGAATGTTAATAAATAGTATATATTAAATATATAGATATATATGAATGTATATAAATATGATTTATATAATACAAAATATTTATTCTTTATATTAAATATTAATTTATTTAGTGAATAATGGTTTATAAATAAAAATTAATATGAATTAAAAATACTGACTAATTACGTCGAATAATGGACATAATTGAATGTTGTTTGATTTTTCAATTTAAAATAGATCAAAAGTATATTATATTCATCTCACGTATACGTAATTAATTCATTTATATATACAATGCACACACAAAAACATATATTTTAATTTTTTTTATCAATTTCTATTTTTTATTTTTTATATATTTATATACCATGTTTCAATATTTTCAATATGTATTCATCTGTATTTCAATATATATCTATTATTTTATTATTTTATATTTAATTAATCAAAATTATCTAATTTTTCAATATTGCTAAAGTGTACTCATTTTTAATTATTCAATTTCACTCATTTTTAACATGCAAGCACTTAAGATTAAATATTCATTAATAATGTTAAAAATATATATTTTTTAAAATATTTATAAATGAAAATATTTCTAAATGTATATTTACTATTTCTATATATTTATATATTTATAATTATAAATAAATAATATTTTTAAAAAAAATTATTTATATAATAATAAATAAATAATTATAAAATTATAATAAATTTATATAAATAATGAATATATTTATTATATTTATATTTGTAATATATATATAACTATATAAATATATATAATGATATAAATATTGTTTTTATAAAAAGTATTTATATAATTATAAATAAATAATTATATATTTAAATAATTATAAAATTATAATAAATATAATTAAATATAGAATATATTTACTATATATATATATATATTTATGATATATATATATATAATTATATAAATATATTTACAAATATTTTTATTTATAATTATAATTATAAACCCTTTAACAATGCTAGATTAATTAGCGCTGATAAAGATTCCTTTTATCAGCGCTAATTAATCTAGCATTGATAAAAGAGGTATTTATCAGCGCTTTTTTGGAAGCACTGATAAAAGTGTCCCGATCTTTTTAAATTAACCCTAACCAGTCATGAAATCATCGTGATATCCAAAGGTTTTCATGGAAGCAACCCTCTTCCGGTGCTCCTCCTCAGTGAATCGAAATCAAATCAAGGATTAAATCCAAGATCGGAAAAATTCAAGACTCAAATCCAAGTCTTGAATGATTCTAGGGTCGAACGAATCAAAGGCTCGAACATTTTCCAGGGTTTTTGATATCTCTACTTTTTTCTCAGATGATTCAAAGCTTCAATCCAATGTATCTTATTTTCTCCTCATCCTCCTCACTCGTTGATTGATTGTTT
The DNA here is from genome assembly GCA_963277665.1 of Viscum album. Lineage (NCBI taxonomy): Eukaryota > Viridiplantae > Streptophyta > Magnoliopsida > Santalales > Viscaceae > Viscum > Viscum album. The sequence continues at coordinate 941,058,776 of OY728150.1, forward strand.
GGTGAAATCTATCTTCCTTTTTTTTATCATCATTATTGTTTTATCGTCGACATATCCCTGTGGTCAATTTTTTTATAGGGGATGTTTAGCTGAAAGGAGATAATGCTATCGTTTATTACACTCCCCCACTCTCACCCCTTGTCGATTATGTGAAACCCGCCCACCCTAACACCACTGAAGGAAGTAACTTTTTATTTTTGAGTCTAAAAATTCCATTGGAATCATGGATCATTAATTATGATACTATATTCCACTCTACAACCAAGAAGGGATGCATGGACTTTTATGTATCTCATTTTTTCAGTAATGCCAATTTAGTTGATGATAAAGATCTTCAGATTATGGGGATGGGTATTGTTAAAGATGATATTTCATATGAATGTTACTTGAACTTAGAAAGAGTTAGACATATACCAAGTTTATGGATGAATATAATTTTCGTTGGTCAATAGGATGAAGTAGGATTTGGATCATAGTTCATGAATGAAAAGTGGAAAATTACTCGGGGTTCCATGGTTTTGGATAGAAGTTTAAAATATAAGATTTTTTATATATAGACATACACATGTATATTTTAAAAAGTCAAATATATATATATATATATATATATAATATAGATATATATTATACAAATACAAATATATATTATACTATACAAATATATATTATACAATTATATTATACAAATATATTATACCAATATATTATGAAAATATACTATATAAATATATTATAAAATTATATTATAAAAATATATATTATAAAAACATGTTATAAAAATATATTATAAAAATTTATATCTATACAATTAAAAAATAAAAGTTTGTTATATATTTATATATAAATAAATAAATAATAAATATTTTATATTTATATATTATACAAATATTTTATACAAATATATATTATACAAAAAAAATATATATTATATTACAATAATATGTAAAGGGAGAAAATATATTATAAAAATAAATATATATATTACACAAATAAAAATAAATAATTAAATAAATAAATATATATTATAAAATATTGAAATATATATTATACAAATATATATTACAAATATATATTATACAAATATATATTACATAAGTATAATATACAAATATATTATACAAATATATTTCAATAAAGTTCATTCAATGGTTGAAATTCATCATCCAATTTTACTTACGAAGATTCCTCTCACTTTGAAACTATTTTCGTAAGAGTAGGTCATCTCCCATTTAACTTAAAACCACTATATCTTCCATATTTACTATTATTTATTTCGTTATGACTAAAATTTTATACTATGTGGCCAAAATCACCACAGAACCCATAATGGTTATGAAAATAAAATTTTCTTATAAAGCCTACTCTTCGTTTATAAGAGCTTCTCTATCATAAACGAAGAGTTTCTCTCTCATGACTCTCATGGAAATTACTCAGGCGATTGTTCTCTGGCACCACTCACATCAAGAAATTCTTTTGAGGATGATATTGTTGGACATTATAAATGTTCGAAGCTTGTGACATCAAACGCCATCAGGTTGAATTTGGCATAGATGATAAAATGGGAGGAGATCTTGTTCCATCTTTTGAGGACTTGCGTGGATCAATCAATTATGATGTGTGGGTGGTGAGGCGATGGGCCGCTGCTCCATTGTTGAAATCCTGGAGATCTGAGATCTGCAGGGAGGTTGGTATCGCGCACAGTGGGATTTTGTGGTGGCGAGACACGGGAACTGTAAACACGGGCTGGGTAGTTGCTCAACTGGCTGCGTTGATGATGAATGGATGGTTTTTGGTTTGATATCCGGCAGATCGGTGCAATCGATGCAAGATTTGGGATCCCGTTGGGTGCTATGGAAAGCTCGCAGTGATGGGAGGAGCGGTGTTCCACGTGGAGTTCTTCCCAATGGACCACCGATGGTGCATACTAACTGCTAGACCTGGGATCTCGATGGGTTTGGTGGTGCTACAGAATGGGTGGCATGTGAGGTGCTGCATAGGTGGGGGGAAGACCGGGTCAGTGTGACGATGCGCGAGGATCCCAGTGGGGAGGGCGACGATGACGGAATACATGGATTTTTCCACGACGATGTGGGAGGTTCCTGCATGGACAACGATGTCATTGGTCGGATCTAGGATCCAGGTGGGGCTGGAGGCGATGGATCGGCGGAGCGGCCGACATCGATCTCAGGGTGCGGGGGTCAGCTGGCAATGGGAACTGAACGTGAGAGTGAGCCGACGGTGATAGGACTGCACGGGCCAGACTGCGATGGAGTTGGAAGGCGACGACCTTGATCGGGACAAGGGCAAAATCATCGGGGTGCGGGATGACCTAGATGCAGGCTACAAGGCATGTTAGAATTTTATTTGTTGTCATTCGTCCTTGGGATGTGGAGACGATGTCGAGGATGCACGAACTGGCTGGCACATGCTGGAGGACGACGGTGGGCATTGAGACGAATGTGAACCAGTTCATGTCAGCGAACTATTGGCTTTGACATCAAGATGCATTTTGGGTGTATTTTTTTTATTGGCTGTGGCATGTTTGGTTGTGATGCTGGAAGATGCGGTGTGGTATGATTGGATCCTTTTGGTTTTTTGGGTCTTGAAGTGAGTCTTTGTTTGGTGGCACTTACTATTACACATACTTTTCATTATCTTTCTGTCTATTTCTACTTTCTTTAATAAGTTTTTAGGACCAAGCATGCTAGATTCCTGAACTTTCTTGGTCAACCTATCTAGACATAATTCTTGAATCAATTTATCAACTAAGAATTGTGATATGTTTAAAACCTTTATCGTTATTAGGTATATTCTTTTCCTAAAATTATTTTTTTCATTCCTTAACGATTTTTAATTGAAATCATTATTTTAAGATGCTTTCAAATATATTATATACCATTAATATTAAATGTAATAATTTCATAGGCTGTTACATCACTTGTTCCAAAAAAATATAATGGAGGTTATAAAATTCTATATATGTTCGAATAATTATTAGAAATTATTTTTTATATTCATCATTTTTGGACTATAAGTATTGGTTCCACCCCTAGTAAAATCTGATTATCATCTATGTATGTGAAATAGCTTTTTATTTAATAAAATGTTTTATCAATACATTTTTATATCTTCTAGTTGATTGAATGGTAGTTTATTAGTCTTGTTTATCATATTTGGGTTTCTTATTACTCCTTAATTTCATATATTATATTTTCATTTGTTTAGAGGGTTTAAGAAAGACTTTTTGACTCATTTTAATAGAGGTATGAATAGTCTTAGTTATAGGATTGAGAGTATTAAAATTGAGTTTTATCTTATAAATATAGAATTCCTAGAGGCCCCAAAGAATCATATATCATAACATGTCCTCTTCGAGACCCCTTGAATCACAAAAAAAATGTTTATGACCCCCAAATCCCACCTTTAATAGGCCATGAGTTAATAACCACTTCCAATGGTGTAATTCTTGCAAATGGGAGGCATTACCCCTTTTATAGAACACAATGCATTACAATTGTCATCCTCACCAACTTCATCTCCAGAACAGTTATTATTGCATTTTGTTTCATTGAGACCCATCCACCATCTATTTTATGTCAATTGTACTATTATTAGCATTAGTTATCCCATGTATGAATACTTATTATAGTATTTATAGAAACATAGGTGCATGTCCACAAGATATGGATGATGTGTGTCAAACAACAAAATGAAATGATAAATTTTCGGGAGATGAGCTGATGAGGATGACAGTTGTCTATAACTTTCACCTTTGAATGAATTCAGAGGATAACACACAATATAGTGGAGTAATTATTTTAATAAATTCAATTACCCATTTTCTTCAAAGCATACTGAAATTATTTGAAATAATAAAATGTTGGGTTTCCCTTATTAAAATTATCTACAACTTTCAATTTTGATAATAAACATCTTATGTGTATTTATTTATTTATTGTAAAAAATTAATATTTTATAAACCCAATAGGATAGATATAAATTGAAAGTGGATGCACAAAGAGGGGATTTGAATTATGGATAAAGGAACCAAATCCCTAAAAAATTTAAAAAAAGAAAGACAATTAAATGAGAAGGTAAAAGTTTTTTTTATATAATATGTTTTCCTCATAATATTAAATGTTCTCTACTATATTAACAAAATCTAAATTAAATGTTTGAATACTCATGAAGATAATTTCTTCTGTACATATTGATGTTCCCAATCCCTCAGAAGAACATAATATAATAAAGGGAACACTTTGAAAAGATGTAAAGGTAATGTTACGATATACTTTCTCTATTTTACCAAAAAAAATTATATAATGAAACATCGTTTTAGTTTTCATCATCCCTTATATATATTGATTATTTTAGAAAATTTCTATCCATATTTCATGCCTTTTTTCATCAAAACTTCCATAAAATTATTCTCCCTCAAAACCTTTTCACCATTAAAGTATTGCATTTGTCACTTTCATTCATGTTATATCCACTGCCTTTGTAGGAAGGGAAATGACACTACCTATGATCAATCACAAAGGTAATCTTGATGTTTGAATAGTAAAATCGTTGTCCATAGAATTAATTTATTTTTTCATATTTATGTTTAATTTAATTCGTTTTAGTATTAGTAACATAAGAATTATTTTCTTATACAGGTGGATTATTTTGTTTGAGTTGGGGTGGTCTATCAATCTTTCATGCCATTCTGCACCAAAAATACCAAAGGCTTCTTCTTCCTAAAAACCTTTTCAACCATGAAGTGTGGGAATTTATCAATTTACTTTGAGCTCCCTCCACTACTCAATTTCAGAGGTAATCTTGATGTTTACACAGTAAAATCATTATCCAAAGAATTAATGTATTGTTTAATATTTATGTTTAATTTATTTCTTTTTAGTATTATTTATATTATATTTATTTTTTTATATAGGTGGATTCTTTTATTTGAGTTGGGCTGGTTTTTTTGAAGATTCTTTTGCTCATCAGATTTTGGACTTCGATCCTACAGGTGAGATAATGAAAATAGTAAAATGCATCAAGAATGCATAAAACCATCATGAAAAGGTGAATTACTACTACTTATTTAATTAATTTTCTCATTATTTTATATATAATTTATAAGTTAATTTCCTTATAATTTTATATAATACTTATTTAGTTTATTCATAGCTCTTTTGGGAAGTCATATTTTTCTTTCAACTATAAAAAACAAGCCAAAAAAGGGATAAATTTTTTCTTTCTTCCAATGTTACCATGATTTACATTTCCATTACCTTTCTTTGTCGAACTACTAAAAATAAATATTTAATCAATGCTATTAGATGAAGAACCTTTCTCATTATTTAAATATATAAGAGTATAAGAAGATGATGTTCCCATTGTGGTGAATTCTCTTGATATAATGGGCATATGATCTTCCTCTTCTCTTCTAGATTTCAACAAAAATAATGAGTTTCCAGCTAAGAACATAGAGTCAATATGAATTTTTATTTGTTCAACAAATAAAGGACATGGAAATCATGTTAACATTGGTAGTTAGAAGTTTTTTGATACTTTTGGATGTTTAGGAATCAGAAACACCTCAATTTGACACACAGTGTGATCGGTCTGACTCCAAGTACTTATTTTTATTTAAAATTGACATGAATTTTAGTAAAAAAGAAAACTGACATACTCAAAATTCAGAAAACATATTCTGATTTTTTGGTACTTTAAGACAACGATACATATGTAATTTTTGATGTGTAGGAATCAACCACACCTCAATCTGATACACGATGTGCCCGATATGACTCAAAGTGTCTGTTATCAGTTTAAAATAGATATTTTAGTTCAAAAAGTGTCACTTAATGAAAACCAAGAAAACATGGTCATATTTTATTTATAATTTTAGAAATAAATTCATAAATCATTTGTGACATGTTGGAATTGGTCTCATGTCAAACCGATACATGATGTGATTGATATGAGTCAAAGTTCATGTTTTAAGTTTAAAATGATATTTTAGTAAAAAAGAAAAGTGGCATACTAAAAAACAAGTAAACAAATTCATATTATTTTGATATTTTAGGAAAATGGTCAAAAATTCATTTGGGATGTGTAGGAAACAACTGTATCTCAATCCGATGCATGTTGTGATTGGTATGACTCCAAGTGCATCTTCTTATTTAAAATTACAATCAATTTTAGTAAAAATGATAACTAAACTAATAAAAAAATAGAAAATGCATTCATATTTATTTTATAATTTAAGAAAACAATCCATAAGTCATTTTTGATGTGTATGAATCAGTCGTACCTCAATCCAACACATAGTGTGACCAGTATGACACTAAGTATGTCTTTTTTTAAAAAAAATTGATATCAATTTTAGTAAAAAGGAAAAATGGATTAATACAAACTAATAAAAACATTATTATTATTTTGATACTTTAGTGAAACAAGTCATTTTTGATGTGTATGAATCATCCACACCTCAATTTGATACATGATGTCCCCGGTATGACTCAAAGTGTTCGTTATCATTTTAAAATCGATATTTTAGTTAAAAAATTGTCACTCACTTAAAACCAAGAAAACACGATCATATTTTCTTGATAATTCATGAAATTTATTCATAAAATTTTTTGACATGTAAGAATCGGTCTCATGTCAAACAGATACACGATGTGATCGGTATGAGTCAAAGTTTGTGTTTCTAGTTTAAAATGACAATTTAGTAAAAAATAAAATTGACGTAATAAAAACAAATTCAATGAATTAAAATTGTTTTTATACTTTAGAAAAACAATCCATAATTAATTTGGGATGTTTATGAATCGTCTGTACTTCAATCCAATGCATGGTGTGATCGGTATGACTCCAAGTGCATCTTCTGATTTAAAATTGATATCAATTTTAGTAAAAAGGAAAGATGACCTACTAAAAATAAATAAAACACATTAATATTATTTTGGTACTTTATTAAAATGATCCATAAATAATTTTTTATGTGTAGGAATTAGATTCACTACATTCCAACACACGGTGTGACCGGTATGTCTCTAAGTGCATATTTTTTTATAAAATTGACATCAATTTTAGTAAAAAGAACGACTGACCTAATAAAAATTTGATAAAACACATTCTTATTGTATTAATAATTTAGGTAAATGATCTATAATTCATTTTTTATGTGTATGAATTATCCTTACCTCAATATGGTACACGATGTGACTGGTATGACTCAATGTGTCTGTTATCAGTTTAAAATTAACTGTTTAGTTGAAACAATATCACTCACTGAAAACAAAGAAAACACAACAGGATTTTCTTAATAATTTATAAAATATATTCATAAGTAATTCATGACATATAGAAAACTGTCTCACGTTAAATTGATACACAATTTGATCAGTATGAGTCAAAGTACGCATTTCCTGTTTAAAATTACATTTTAGTTAAAAAACAAGCGGCGTACTCAAAATTGAGAAAACAAATTTATATTGTTTTGATACTTTATTAAAGAAATCCATAAGTCATTTTTATGTATATGAATCATCCTCACCTCAATTCTATACATGGTGTGACCAGCATGACTCCAAGTGTGCCTTTTTATTTAAAATTGACATCAATTTTAGTAAAAAGGACAACTGGCCTACTCAAAAATGAGAAAATGTATTGAAATTGTTTTATTAATTTAGAAAAAATATCCATAATTCATTTGTGTCATTTATTAATCATCCTCACCTCATTATGATGTATGGTGTGACCAGTATGACTCAAAGTGCATCTTTTTATTTAAAATTGACATCAATTTTAGTAAAAAGGATAACCGACCTAATCAAAACCGAGAAAACCCAATAGGATTGTTTTTATACTTTAGGAAAATGATCTGTATTTTATTTTTGATGTTTAGGAATAAAATTAACCTCAATAAAATACATTATGTTCCTAGTATGACTCAATGTGTCTGTTATGAGTTTAAAATCAACATTTTTCTTCAAAAAGTTTCACTCACTAAAAACCAAGAAAAAACACTTTGATTGTATTGATAATTTAGAAAAATAATTAATATGTCATTTTTTATGCATAGGTTCTAGTATCATGAAAAACTAACACACTATGTGATCGGTATGAGTTAAAGCGTTTGTTTTTAGTTTAAAATGGCATTTTAGTAAAAAATACAAGCGACGTACTCAAAATTGAGCAAACATATTCAGATTTTTTTGATACTTTAGGATAATTATAATTAATTCATTTGAGACATGTAGGTATTATCTACAACTAAATATGATGCATGGTGTGATTGGTATGACTCTAATTGCATATTTTCAATATATAAGTTTCATTTTAGTTTAAAACGTGCATCACATCGCTAAAATCAAGCAAACGAGACTAGATTTTTTTTCATAATTATATCTTATATTAATTAATTAATTTCTTATCATTATTATCTTATAATTATTTAGTTAATTTTCAAAAATATAATTCTTTAATATGAACAAGAAATGGTGTGATGTGAAAGAATTGACTGCAACTCAATCTGATACACAATGTTCTTGACATGACTCAAAGTTTAGTTTAAAATTAGCACTTTTTGTCAATTTTTTTCTTTATATTATTACTAACATAATAATTGTTTTATTATATTGGTGCATATTTTTCTCAAGCAGGGGTTAGGATAAAAATAAAATGGAACACTCTTGTTTTTGAATGTATGTAGTAATTTTTACTTATGTAATTGTATAAAAAAAATGTTTGAAATGTTTGTAATATAGTGTTTTTTTCTTGTATTTATGTTATAAATTTGATTTCAATTAAATTATGTATTGTTACTTGTTTTTTCGTATTTCTTGGTGTTTTTTGTGCTGCGGTGTGCTGTTACAACACACTACAACATTGCCTTTTATCAAAACTAATAAACCCCCCCTTTATCAGTGCTTTTAGAAGTATGAATAAATGATCCCTTTATTAGGGATTCTAAAAGTGATGATGAAGGATCCATTTATCATCATTTTTTAGAACTGATAAAAGACTAGGGCTTTTAATATTCCTCTGGTAGTCAGTGCTTCTCTAGTGTTGATAAAGGCCATTTTAGCACTATTAAAGGCCTATTTTATAGTAGTCTGAGATTTTTGATATTTGGGATGTCTATTTTTTTAGAAAAGGTGGAGAATATTCCCCTTTTATTGAAATCAAATAAAAGATATTAACCAAGGAGGGAGTATGAAAAAATAGAGAAAACCAAAAACCAAAAACTATTTGTTTATCTTTTTCAGCATTCTCTCTATTAGCCTTCGTTCTTCTTCTCTAATTGCATCCATCTCCGGTCTTCCACGCCCTTGGCCCCAACCTCTCGATCTCCATCTTCTTGCACTTACCCCGAATGAGAGAGATTGAATTCTTTCATAAAGTGTCTCAACATCAGTACTCTCTAAACCTGAGCTATCCTCTTTTTCCTCCTTGTATTGGTCAAGAGAAGCATCTTTTGTCTTTGACATCTTCATTTATTTTAAAATTGGTGGCTCAACCACCATTGGGGAAACAAATGAGGCCAGCTTGTTCTTGTAAGAAATAAGCTGGAATCCTTATTTATCCATAATTGGCTTTGAAGAAGAATGAAAAGCCTTAGATATCATTGTGGAGTCAGATTCTAAAACTTGTTTACCTTTTCGATTCTCTGAGGAAAGCATCCTTTCCTATAAGAGTTGTTGATCAACCTCAAGTTGTTCTTCTTATCTAACTTTATATCCTTTGTTAGGAGCATCAACATGATGGACATTTTCCTCTTCTGTACAAATATCAATGCAAGACTTCTTTTTTTTAGAGGTGGAAGCACATTCCTTGGGTGAGTCTGTGTGGTTGCCCTTTTTATCAACTTTAGATGCCTCTTATTGAACATCACCTTCCACCTATCTCTCACCAGGATTATCAATAGTACACTGATCTTCCATAATCCTACAGAAGTCTTTTCCATCATCATTTAACAATTGTGGGTTAGTTTCCAAGCAGAGGTGATTTTTCTCTTATTGATATAATTATTCACATTATGACCACACAAGACACAATAGCTAAAAAATATAGAACGCCGAAAAGAAGATAAGTAAGTAATGACCAATAATGTTGTAGTCCTTGCATAATTTAGGCATTTTTTTTCATAAACAATATTCATCTCAATAATATCATCATCAATTGCAAGCATCACCTTGTCAACAAGAGTCGAACCCAGCTCAACCTCAACCATAAACCTAGAAAAGTGGCCAAAACAGTAACTTGTGTTTCCATATAAATTGTAATTAGAATACCAATGGATAAGGAAATATCATACAATATTTTGGGATACTATAGTTTCCAATTTAATCCATAAACTCTTACCCAAATTTGAGTAGTAGTGTTACCAACTTCCAAGGGATTGAACTTTTTATCCCATTATCACAAGTGAATAATTCCCGGTTTGAGCGTAATGGAACCAAAACCCCATGATCAAACTTTTAATTCATATGTGGGGAAAAGCATATGAGAGTATCCCTGAACAAGAGAGACACACTTCTATGATGTGAAACCCCAAATCAATGAAATAATTTTCTAGAGTTCATAATTTTTATAGGTTGTGAACAATTAGGAAGGAAAAGTATAACGATGATTGAGAACTCACCCATTTTAAGCCGTTTGAAGACCGCAATGGGATCCGCTTTGATGTACGAAATACTTCATTTTCTTCAGATAGAAGAATCAAGACCACCTTTGAGATAAACAAATGAGCAGGCAAAACTTCCCTCCTGGTTAGCTCCAACAAATCTAGATCCATCCCCCATTGTGGGAATAGGCACATCATTTGTGGAATCCCCTTTGAAACCACCCACAACATGTGCTTCAGCAGCATAACCATTCTCTCCCGCCCTAATCAAGCATGTGCTGCCAACATTTTTCATCTGAACCAGAGAAGGAACATCACCAATCTGGTCCGTTCCCATGTATTTCGCCTCAGACATCAAAGACGTGCCAGCACCAGTCTCCTTACATGAAACTCTATCATCACCATCATGGAACATTCAAGATTCATAACTTCCCTCGTAGTATCAGATGACAACCTCTCGCTGCTCACTGCATCCGCAATGGACATATCTCTACTCTCATCACCAGACGACATTGTCAGCATGCCGCCTGTGCCATCCGTATCCACCGAGATCCCATAGCCATCAAAACCGGGAACCACCGTCATTCTACAAGAATCCAAGATCTCATTGCACACACCCGTATAAGATCTATAACATTCGAACCTACATTGTGGGAGCATATCTTCAACTGAAATCAGATTCATTTTCCACAAAACCCTAGCTGTAACGATTTGTCGAGAGAGAAGGTTACAATTCTCTCATCCCGCCTCCCCATCTCCTTTGGGATGTCTATGTTTCTATAGATATTATGTATAAATGTGTAGATGACATTGTTGTTGGGGGTGAGGCCTCTCATCCAAATGGGATCTCATCTAATAGGGTGGGTGCTTCTTCTTCTATGTCAGTTATCCTGGGTGAGGTTTCACAGGTGGGTACTAGAATCGGCCAAAAGTAGGGCCCTTTTTATATTACTTATCCCATCAATATGGATTTTAGTGATACGTTTAATTCACAACATTCTAGGAAAGGTGAGGACTTGTAGCTTGATCCGGAGTTTAGAGACTTCCACAAAGCAATCCAAGATTCCTAAAAAAAATCTAGTTCCTCAAAAATTGATAAGTAGGGTAACATGTAAGATAATGGAAGTGATAAAGAGAAGAGGATGATTTTGTTGGACACCACACAACCTATAGGTAGTGGTGGAATTATTTATTTTAAGTATGTTTTCATAAATGGAAGGGGGGAGATGAGTAGAAATGAAAGGTCAACTATGAACCCCAAAAAAGAAGACCATTAAAGGATTATTATGATCTACAAAGGAAGGTTTCTACTAGATCATATTCCAAGTCTTTAAAGATCAAGTTCCCCATGAAGTAGGAAAAGTCCAAGGCAGTGATGCTTAGGATTCTTATTCAAGATAACTCACAGTCATAGTGGGAAACTGCTGATGATTCTGATGTCTATAAAAATGATCTCTTATTTTATGACTCATAAAATGGTTTTTCGGATGATGGATTGTCTCTTTGTTTGACCCCGTCTAATCTCTTGTTATCTTTTTCTTTTATCTGTAATAAAATTTTAGGAGAATTTGTTTCTGGATAGAACTTTTTCATAAAAAATAAATAGATAAGTGAAATAGAGGTTCAGAACTTACACTTTTCTTCTTGGATTGTATTATTTGGAATGAGGATTATTTTTTTGAGGGATGGTATTTTAAGAAGAAAAGTGTTGGTTTCGAGCATAGTAGAAGCATGCAGTGGGAGATGTAATAATTAAAATTTATTTTAATTCCAATTTCTCTTAACCCAATAGAGGATCTTTCACATTAAGTTTATAATGAATTTATAGAGATTGGAAGAAAGCACTTACCTCATATTAGGTTTCTTTCTTCATAATCATTATTAGTAATCCAAAAAGAACCTTTTGGATTTCCTTTATTTCATTTGTGAGGATCCAAGGGTAGAATCCCTCTAGTAGTTATCCACACATGCTCTAATGATCTTCAAGAAATGCCACTCAATGATTGGATACTAGCGTGATTAATCAAATGTCTTTAGTTGTTTGTTCTTGATCGCTCATTCTTTAGTCTTAAAGAAATATCTCATACGTTCTCATTCTTGAGAGGGATGGATATGGAGGATTCGAACTAAAATTAATTATGTAAAAAAATTCTCTCTATTTTTATTACCTACACAATAGCCATAATGGGATATTTATAAAGGTAGGTTTTAGGTTAGAATATTGTTTAATTGAATGTCAGACATTAAAAAATATTAAAACATTTAATAAATCCCATCCCACATAATAAAAATATAATTATTATTTTATGGTGTTCACCATCTTGTGAAAATGATAAATAATATTTAATGTCTTGTAAAAAATTATTTATCACTGGATGTGGTCTTGGTCAGTTTGAACTCATTGGTATTTATTGAATACCAGAATAAATATTTCATTCACATACTGATGAATAAATATATATTAAATATTATATAAAAAAATATGTTTTTATTCACATACTGGTGAACAAACATTAATTTAATTTATGTGATCAATATAACTTGAATAAAACTCTTCCTCAGACTTGAGAATAAAATTTATCCCATTAATTAAATTCTAGTAGAATTTAATCCAGACCAACAGAAACACTTTGTGTATGACCCTCTAGGATTCTTTCTCATTGGAATTAGGAAAGTTTTCCTAAAATCCAAGATTACTGGCTATTAATGGATCAAGTCACCCAAGAGAAATAATTTAATTTTTCAATCTTGACAACCATATTCAAATGATCACTGTGTAATATAATTCCATTGTCATAATATCTCATGAGGAAGGTTTCACATTCATGTGAACAACCTATATTCTTGATATGTCTTTCTTTTACTATCTGAAATAAACAATTCTTTACAGCATGACCATGAAATTTAATGTGATGGTTCTATTCCAATAAAAGGTATGAGATATTAACTTCCATAATGATAGTAGGGAAAAATACTTCCTTGACTTATCAATTAATGACATGTCACTCGTGACGCACCCAACGTATCCAACTTCACAATGAAATATTATCATAATGGTTTATGAAAAATAACTAAGAATGCAAGATTTAACATGGATTACTAATAATCTTAATTATTAAGTACCATTACACACACTCACAGATAAGATAATCCAATGACACTAAAACATGCATAATTCCTACTGGCGGGTCAGTTCTAATAATCTCATGTTCTGGAGATTACCAAGTTCAAACATCACGAGAAGAAGCCTCATCCATTTATGATTACTCACACTTGTAGTTCAATATACTATGTGACCCATCTTAGTATGTTATCTAACTATAGAACTATATTAATAATACTATCATAGCACATCAAGGTCATCATCATAACATGGAACTTCTATGGTCTTATCAATGTGAAAAATACTATAGGACATTATTATATTAAAGTCATGAAGAATAATAAACAATGTGTAATAATATGTTTAATTAATATTAAATAATTAAAATATACATGTAATCGAAGTACAAACAGTTGGTCTTAAGACATCAACTCCAATGAACTCCCACTTAGAATAAATACAACCACCTAAGACCATTAGTCCATTAGACCTCACATGATGATCATGTTTCTGCTAAGTTAAGGCTTTAGTAAAGGGGTATCCCATATTGTCTTCTAAGGAAATACTAATCAACAAAACTTTACCTCTCTGTGAAAAATCCCTCAAGAGATGATACTTCTAAAGTATGTGCTTCATCTGATAATGTAACCATAGATCTTTTTCAAGAGCCACCGTTGCAGTATTATCACAATAGAGTTTGATAGGATCTTTATTTCTAAGTACTATGTCGAGATCTTTGATGATTTTTCACCCATAATTCTTCTTTATATTACTCAAAACCGACAATATACTTGGACTCTGGTGTAGAATATGCAAAGATAGCATTTTTTGAGCTCTTCCAACTAAAAAAACCTCCATTCAAAGTGAAAATGTATCTCGTTTGAAACTTCATGTCATGTTGATTAGTTTGAAAACTAGAATATTCATATCCCCTTATTACTATTTCCTCATCTCCTCCATAAACTAGGATCATATCCTTAGTATACCTTAGATACTTAAGAATAGTTTTGAAAGCCATCCAATGGTGGTTACCTGTATCAGCTTTATATCTTCCCACCACATTTAATACACATGCGACATGTATCTGAGTACATAACATAACACACATGACTGACCCAATCACTGATGCATATGGAATACTCTCCATTATATTTCTTTACTCATGTGACCGAGGAAACATTTTCTTGGAAAGATGAATTACATGTGATGATGGATAAAATCCCCTCTTGGATTGTTCTATAATGATTCTCTTCAATATCTTTTCAATATATATATTTTAACTTAGGACAAACAACCTATCAGATCTATCACTATGGATCTTGATCCCAAGAATATATGCTACCTCCCACAAGTGCTTCATAGATAAGAATCTATTCAACCATGACATAGTAGACTATAATAATGGTATTTTATTTTCACTGAGTAATATGTCATCAACATATACTATTAATAAAATGACTACACCCCCACTAAACTGTTTGTAGACACAAGTCTCATACTCAATCTTTTTAAAACCAAATTCCATTATGGATTTTTCAAAATAAATGTTCCATGACCTAGATTATTTCTTTAATATATAAATGCATTTTTTCAATTTGAAAAACTTTTTGGAATCCTTTAGAGTCGAAAAACCTTCTGGTTGTGTCATATATACATCTTCCTGAAGGTTCCCATTAAGGAAAGATATTTTGATTTACATTTGTCAAATATCATAGTCATGGTAAGACACAATGGAAAGTAGAATTCTTATGGATTGCATCATTGAAGCTAATGAAAATATTTCAGCGTAGTCAATGATTTTATGTTGTTTAAAACTTTTTGTAACCAATCACACCTTATAGGTACTAAATTGTAATTAAATGTCTAGTTTCATCTTGAATACCAAATTTTCAACTAATTGGTTTTATATCCACCAAAAAATCTACCAAAATCCAAACTTGGTTTTGGTGCATGTAATCCATTTCAAAATTCTTGGATTATTTCCACTTAGAATCATCTGCGATACTTATTTCATCCTTATAGGTTAGAGGATCATTTTTTTAATTAATAATGAGTCAATATCCTTGGTGACTAGAAAACCATATCATTCTAGTTCTCTAACCTATCTAGTACTCCTACACAATATTTGTATTACATGAAAAATTTATTCTTCCATAGGGCTTTGTGAATTTTTTTTCTATGCCAAATATTATGTATATTTAGCTTGGACTTCATCAAAGTCTATCTCGCACCCACTATCTATTTGAGATATAAGATACTAATCAAGAAATGTGAGATGTATTTCAACCATCAACTTTTTATCTGAATGATTTTATAGGTAGTATCCATTTTTTCATTGGGATATCCTATAAAGATACACTTTTTTCCTTGAGGTGAAAGCTTGTTACCTGAAGAGGCCTTAATAAATGCTTTGTAACCCCACACATTTAATTAAGGGAAAAAAATTTCTTTATATTCCATAATTGTTATGGTATACCATGTCCCGTTTTAGTAGGAAATCGGTTTAGTAATAATGCTTATATTTTAACATGTATCCCAAAAATAATAATGGAAGAATAGAATGACTCATCATTGATCTCATCATGTCAAACAAGGTGAGTTTTCTACTTTATATTACACCATTCCATTGAGGCATATAAGGATGAGTTAGTTGAGATAGTATCTATGAATCTCATAAATAATCGATGAAGTCTTAATTAAGATATTCTCCACCACAGTTTAAGTGGAGTATCTTAATCTTCTCACCACAGTGGTTCTTAACTTAATTATTGTATTACTTGAATTTATCAAAATAGTTTCACTTATACCTCATTAAGTGATTTTACTTCAAAAGAATATAAATATCTATATTTATGTAATTTTTTCCAAAATTATTCATTTACATGACCTAGATAGTTATTCCAAAGTTGGGTGTGGTATGGGTCATGTGAAGCAACTTTGTTATCGATTTCCATTACTTGGTTTGTGTAATCCAACACATGAAGACTATTATTTAAATGTTCCTTACCATAAAAAATCCATATTTATAAAATAAGTAATATTTATTACCAAATTTGAAAATAAATCTAGTTGTATCTTGTTTGGATATAGAAATAATGTTTTTTGTAACTGAAAGCACAAAATAACATACCTTTAAAACAAAGATCATTGTGGTCAACAATGTGACGTGGTAGTCCCCGATAGCTACAATAACAAGTTTAGCTCTGTTGGATGCTTGTAGATCGAGCCCCCCTTTGGTAAAACATTCTGAATCTACATGGTTCATATATTTGAATACATATGTGATAACATATTCTATATCTAATTCCACACTTGTAGAAAAAAAATAAACTACACTCGATAACAAACACACATGAAGCTTCCACTTGATTCTTTGGTTTGGTGCAATTTTTCTTCGAGTAACCCTTCTTGACAAATGAAAAATAGATAATATCATGTTCCCTTACTTTTCCCTTGATCATCCACTTCTTGGAAGGGAGTGAATAATATTTGGTATTAAATCTATTCGCTTTCCCTTTCCATTTATTCACAATAAGGATGGAAGGATTTTTTGTGTTTTGTATCCTTATCCACTTAGTAAAGAAGATTGAGCATAATTGGTAGAGAATTCTCAATGTTTTTCATATTAATATTTATAAAAAATATAGAGAATCTCTGAGGGGGTAATGCCAGAATAGATTAATGACTAGTTTTTCATTGAGTTTAAAACCTATAACCTCCAAGTGCTCAATGTAGCTAATGAGTTTGACTTTGTGAGGCCCATATAGGGAACCTGGTCTAAGATTACTCTAAAAGACAACCTTTTAAATCTCAAATTGTTCTGATCAATCTATTTCCTAGTAAATATCACAGGGGTGCTCAAGAATTCTATATGTATCCAAATTTTCATGAGATTTCATGAGTTAATTATACATAGATAAAAGAATAAAACATTGAACATCGACCATGTCATTGAAATGTTTTTCTTAGATAAGGAAATCTTCATCACTCTCCTCCTTAGTAGGAAAATTAATTATTGATTATTCTCACATGAAAGATTTCTATTCATGGTGTATCACAATATGAAGGCATATAAACCACTCCAATAAGTTACTTCCAGTTAAAAGGTTGTATTTATCCAATATTGATCGTAGTGATAATGCTGATGATGATTTCATCATTTTATTCTACAATTGAAAGACCATATTATCAGTACTTTTCTGGATTACATTTGTTTTTTGAGAAATAATAACTTAATTAATTTTTATTAAATCTCACACTACTTTATCAAGTCCCAGTAGTCATCACCATTGAACTCAGAATGTTTAGTTTCTATCAAATTCTTGTGGAAAGGGTAACCATTAATGGGAGATTACACAACATGTACAGACTAGCTACATATGCCGTGTATCTCAGTTTCCATGTATTGAGTGTACACGTCTAGGTCTGCAGAATATACCTTGGCCAGACTACACGATATATACAGACTAGCTACACATTGTGTGATCCATTTTTTGTGTGTCTTAGATGCATTCCTAGGTCTTCGTCATGTGTCTCGACAGACTACATGGCGTGTACAGGCTAGTTACACACCGTGCATCTATTTGAGTTATGTGTTTGTTTTCTCACTAAGTGGCTTAACATGTTCTTAGGATGATGGGTTTGATGAACTAAAAACCATGTACACCACATACATGTGATTTATATCATATTTTCTCTAAGTTCTTAGTCTCATGTGGTTTAACTGTATATAATGACCAGATAGATTGCACGATTTATTCCGTAAACTTGTGTAGCCTACACGACATGCACACAGATACATGTAGGGTAATCTAACAACTATGTACCAGGTTTTCTGGTCAACATGTCTTATAAAACACATGTAATAACTATGTGGAATTCCATGTATCCCTCCACACATCAATATGTAGCACACTCGGGTACACAATGTGTACTGCTGAGTACACACTATGTAACCCTGTCTTACTGACAAATTTTTTGGCAATTCTCGATGGAATCTCTAATCATTCTTCATCTATTCTTAGAGCTTTAAGAAAATAAAATACTGAATGAACATGATTAATATTTATAATAATGTTAACTAAAATTGTATTAAATAGAAAATAATATTAAATAAAAATCTAACCACAATTATGCATAGATTATAAATCAAATAAATAATTATAAATTTAAACATGACACCTATAATACCACTTGTTGGTTCAAAGTGCAGATAAATCTCATTTTGGGTGATTTAATAAAAAAATTTATTTTAATTTAAAATTCCAGGAACCCCGATAGAGGATATTCCATGTTAAAGTTATAATTAATTTACAAATATTATAAGAAATAAGTTACCCCATCTTAGGTTTCTTTCTTCATAGTCATTGGAAATCATTAAAAAATACCCTTTCAAATTGAATTCATTGATCTTGTGAGGATCCAAGTGATCCACACGTGCTCCAATGATCTTCAAGAAACACCACTCAAAGTCTAGGTGCTAATATGGTAAATCAAACATCTTTCATTTTTCATTTTTGATCACTCATTCTTCATCCTTGAAGAAATATCTATTGCATTGTCGTTGTTAAGAGGTAGAGATATGGAGTGGTTTAAAGAGAATTCATTATGTGAAAAAATTATATCTATTTTGATTACCGAAACAATATCTATAATAGTCTATTTATAAAATTAGGGTTTAGGTTAGAATATTGTTTAATTTTATTTCAGACTCTAAATAATATTAAAACCTTTAATAAAACACATTCCACATAAGAATAACATAATTATTTTTCTGTGGTGTGTTGTATATTGTGAAAACGATAAATAATATTTAATTAATTGTAAATAATTATTTATCACCGGACACAGTCTTGTCCCATTAAAACTCCTTAGTATTTATTGAATGTATGAATAAATATTTCATTCACATACCATCAAATAAATATTTATTAAACATTTAATAAAATAAATAAATAAATTTCTATTCACATGCGAGTGAATGAATATTTATTTAATTTATATGATCAGTATAACTTGAATAAAATTATTCCTTAGTCTAGATAATAATACTTATTATACTAATTAAATTCAAATAGAATTTAATTGAGATCAACATAAACACTTATTGTGTGATTCTCTAGGATTATTTCTCATTGTCATTAGGCATGCCAACCTAAAGTCCAAGATTACTATCTTGAAATTAGAGAAGGCACCCAAGAGAAATAATTTAATGTCACAATGTTGATATCCATATATGAACACTCACTATGTAATATAATCCCTTTGTCACAATATCTCATCAGACATCTTACACATCCATGCCACCAACCTATATGCTCGATATGTGTTTATTTGACTATCTGAAATAAGAACATCATTACACCATGATCATTATATTTAATGTGACAGTTCTATTCCAAACAAAGGTCTATCATATCAAATTCAATAAATATGGAAGGTAAAAATCCTTCCCCAACTTATAAATCAATAAAATTTCACTCATGACACACCCAACACATCCAAATTATCCATGAACTATTTTCATCATGGTTTATGAAATACATATAAGTACCTAAGTTAGAACATTCATTAATAATAATATTAATGCCCAAGAATCATTACACACGCTCATAGATAAAAATATTTGATGACACAAAAACATGAAAATTTCCTACTAGGGGGTCAATTCTCATAATCTCCCATCTTGGAGATTACCAAGTGAAAACTTTATGAGAAGAATCCTCATTTGCTTATGAGCACTCGCACTTGATGATCTATATACTATATGTTCCATCATAGTATATTATACAACCATAGTACTATATTATAAATATTGTCATATAAATTCAATGTTCTCATCATAGTAGGGAACTTTTATGACCTTATCAATGTGAAAAATACTCTAGTACATTAGTACATTAAATTTATATAGAACAATGAACAATATAAAATAATATATTTAATTATTATCCATAAAATCAAATATACATGCAATCAAAGTACAAAAAGTTGGTCATAGGACACCAAATCTAGAAAAAAGAACCTATTTAAGGTTGATATGAGTGTTTACAATATGGTTGGATTTATTTTTGGACAAACTTAGGGGGTTTGGGTGTGAGGGAAAGTGCGGAGAGGAGAGTCCATTTTATAAGAGAAAAGGGATGACATTTTTGTAAATACCCAAAACTTTTCAATAATGGGAAGTCACTCTCAAGGAAAGTGGCTTCAAAATTTGATAAATAATAAGGTGGGGAAGAGATAAGTTTTAGAAAGCCTCAACTAAGTTTTTTAACAAATGTTTTAAACTTTTTTCAACCCCATTACCCATTTAATTATTATGTTTTTCACTTTAGGTTTTACCACAGTAACTAGTTTTTACCTAAGGTAACTTAATTTTTATGCCTAAAAATAAAGTGGAACTTCATAGATAATTTGTACCTACTAATTATAAATTTGAAATCCATTTTTATGGTTCACTTTCTATAAGTATTTAAAATTAGTTTTATTATAATAAATGTATAATGTAATAATTTTTTTAGAAAAATATTAATTATGTTCAAAAATATCAATCATAGGATTGTAAACTATAATATACATTTCAAAATATATAATTAAAATTATAAAATACATAATTTTTCAATAAAAAGTTTTCATAAATTTCTAATTCATACTTATATTCTAATAATGGAAAAATGTTGTAGTATTAATGAAAATGGTATATTGGACTATGCACTTAAAAACAATTTTTTTTTTCAGAAAAATATCCAAAATTTGTAACACCCTAATATTTTATGATATGTCTCTTTTAAATTTAACAAATTTTATAGCTTCAGTTTCTTGAAACACTGAGTTTAAAACCACAATATACTATTAAATATAAACATTACCATTGTAATAGGAATATAGAACTTAGGAATAGTAATGTATCCATTAGAATAACAACCTTACCTATGAATGTATAAATAAAATTTAGGTATCTCATAAATAAAAATATGATATATTTATATCATGGAATAAGTAAATAGTTTTTTAATGATAAATTAAGTGTTCTTATTATTGTGAAACATAAATACATATTTACAATTTTATAATTAATATAATGATTTAAAAGAATAATTATTTTCATAAAATAGATTCATAAATTAATATTTTTCTCATTTTAATTATAACATAATTTTATGAGAACATAATTAATTTTAAAAAGTGTCGTAAAATCAGTCATGATATTAAAATAGATATTTTTAAAATAAATAATGATTTTATTTAAAAAATTAATTTCTCATATTTATAATATTATTTTCATAAAATGTATTCCATATGTTAAATCTATACATTTAAAAATGGTTAGGTTGAAATTTTAGTATTTTTATATAATAGTTGAATGTTTTATGAATAGTCAAATACCATAATTTACAATATTTAAAATTATAAGTTGTATAAATAAATTTTTGAGTCATTGATGATGTGATAACCTATTAGTTCAAACTAAAATGCACTATTTAATGTACATAGTCATAAGATTCATCAGTATTGATAGTCTTGAGTCAAAATAATGAACTAATGAATAAATTAATAAAAAAATATCTATTTCCCAAATATAAATACAAACCTCACCTACTTTTATACTCAAACCTTATAAGATTTTGAGATTTCTTATATTCTAACCAATTAATCACCCATATATCTTCCCCATGTCTTGGTTCTACTGGTCCTACAAAAAGACCAAATCTAAGTGTATTAAGGAAGTTCCCAAAGAGATGATATTCAAGAGGTAAAATCCTAATTCTTTATCTTTTAATTTATTTTATTTTCTTATACTCCACTCACCTAACCAATCCAAAGTGGCATGGTAACTAATATTATAATACATATACTAGAATGTTATTTTTATAATATAATATCCATCTTCAAATCTCTTCTTTTCTCCTTTTATTTTAAAAATGAAAACATCATCCTTGATGTGTTGATTCACCGTCTTTATGGACAACGAGTTTTCATTTTCCATTAATACTTTCAAGGCCAATAATAAAACCATTATTATGGTTAATCAGACTATAATATACATATTATAAGTTTTATCATGTTCTAGAATAAGTGCATAAACAAAATATTAAATAAAATGACACAAGTTTGTGATGGTCGTAAAAATCGCCAAAATATTTTAAGACATTTTTTTCAACACTTTATGTACGGAATTAT
Source organism: Viscum album (assembly GCA_963277665.1). NCBI lineage: Eukaryota > Viridiplantae > Streptophyta > Magnoliopsida > Santalales > Viscaceae > Viscum > Viscum album. Next base: position 941,081,680 of record OY728150.1, read on the forward strand.
CCTCATAACATATAAAAAATGATATATGTGACAATTTAAGCTTTTAAAAGTTCATTAATATGAAACAATTTCACTTCTGTATAAGTTATTCTCATTTTACAAGAACTCCCATATCTATATTCAAGGGAACTGAGCATAGAACCATGAAATGAACACTCCCAGAACAATGAAATTAAACATTATAACTCATAAAAATGTCCATAAATTAACTTAATAAAATTATAATAAATCAAATATATGTTTAATAGGTTCTTAGGTAAGTAATTAATGAATCTAATTTTATTATCTAGGACATTATGTACAAGTACAGAATGTTTTCAGACATAAGGTAAGGGTTTCCCATCTCACTTTTACTTCTATGAGATATATTCCTTGTTAAAACTTTATTTATTATGTGTAGTGTACAAAGTCCCTTTAATATATTATATCATGAATCAATTTATCTTCATGTCATTCAATATTTCAATCAATGATAATTAATTTTATGGGGTGTATAGTTCGACTGATTACGAAGTGGTAAGGGAATTCTTAACACATTTTCCATTCTTTGGGTTAAAATTATACTCCCTTGATTATTTCATTCTATGAATATGTGTGAAATTATTATTTTTTATATTATGATGTATTCACACTTATTTTATGTGTATTTACATATGATGCACATAATTGATTCATTTGGTTAACACTCACACTTTCTTTTAAAAATACTCATTTAAATGTTTCCTTTTCAAAATTTAAAAGGAATGTTTTTTAAAACTTATATGGAATGATAATATTTTCCCACTTCCATGACATCTTAATTTCTTGATGAATCCTTTAAAAATTTACAAGGTTATTTTTAAAGAAAATATTTTCTTTTATAATTGCGTATCTTTTTAAATAAATTATTTCAAAGTAAAGTGGTATTTATATCAATAATTTATCAATGAATTTATTAGAGTATTTTCATATATGTAAACACCCTTTGTTGGATATTTTTAGTAAGTTATTTTGATATCTTATGATACTATCTACCATATTTTATTTAATTTATTATGATCATTTTGATTATGGATGCACTATTTTGATACCATTCATCATATTACACCGAATGGTTTATGGTTATGTTTATTTTTTGGGGAAAGTTATTTCATATGTTGGTTTCAATATGAAGGTATATGTTGATTACATTTCAAAACTTTCATATGAATAATGAATTGTACTTAGTAAGTGATGGGTGAGGCTTTCTATATCCCCTCGATGTATTAGTAGGTCTCATGAGACAAACTAGTTTGGGTATTGGATGATGGCTTACCTGATTATATATGGTGTATTTATCAAAGGCTTGAAGGTATGTTTATGATATCCTGTATTATGAATTCCATCATTATGAGATTAGTTATTGATAATCTATGTTATTATTCGACTATTATAATATCCATGGTTAAGTTTCATTCTCATGCGATTATTTATATGGAATTATTTGATCATCTTTTATTCCTACCATATTATGATCAAGATTATGCTTTAATGGCATGTGTTTTTATTTATTCACAATATCTTATTATTTATTTTTATTTATGATAACTTATGAAGTATGAGTACCCTTATTGTGCATCTGAGATCACCCATTTCTTTTGTTTTATTTTTCCCTAGGATTCCAAGATGAATATTTTAATTGACATGTAGGTATAATCTAAGAGAATATGGATGTTTCCAATAAAGTTTCAATGTTATATTACCTTTAAATTTTTAATGTAAAACATATGTTTATATCTAGTTTTCCAAATCTACTAAACTATTTGGTCCTTTGGGATGCAATCACTTGTAATTAGTACCAATGTAATAAAGTAAGGCACCAACTCCAGGCTACTGGGGTCAAGGTCTTTACAGTTGGTATCTGAGCAAGTTTAGTAGAAAACTTAGAAACTAGATTTAGGATAACATATATTACGGAAATATAACCCTATAAATAAATTTGAGAATATTCACAAGGTATCTAAGATTATGATTTGTAGATTGGTTATACATAAATATTTTAAGTGTTTCACTAGTTTAAAAATTTCATAATCTAATGTAGTGTATGCAATCGTTTAGAAATTGTTCCTTGTGGAAGGAATGCAAATTGTATCAACACAAATAATCTATGTATGGATTTATATTCTATTCAATATAATGATGTCAGATCTAAACATGCAACTGGAGTTGAAAAAATTATAACTATAATGGGACAAATGACTCAGATTTTGAAAAATAACCATACTCTCATGAAGTAAACTAATCCATCATAAGGTATAATAATGTTAGACTATTTCATGCAATAAGAACCTCCATAATTCAATGGTACTAAAACCCCATTTGTATATAAGAAATGGATAAGTTACTTATAGAAGATATTTCTTACTTTGGAAAGTAAAAAAATAGAGAAGGTTATCATGGAAATTTATCATCTCATGTGATATGCGGATCAATGGTGGTAATTATTTAAAAACAAAAATGAGGAGAATGAAATTGAAAATATATAATGAAAATATTTTAAAGGAATTTTCTTCAAAAAATATTTCCTTCATGAGTAGTGAGAAGATATAGAGAGAAAATTATTGAGAGTGATATAGAAAGAGGATGAAAATGTTTCTAAGTTTGAATCCAAATTTACGAGATTATAAAGGAATGATTTAGATTACATATGTAATCCAAGGATCAAGATTAACCATTTATTTTATGGTCTTAAACCAATTCATTGAAGGTAAATAGCCTCCCAAACATTCTCATCATATAAGGATATATTATCATGTGCCATCAGGATAGATAATGAATTTTACAAGACATATGGATTTTAAGGGAAGAAAGATAAGAAGAGGTATGCTGAGTAATTGGGAAAAAGGAAATAATAAAAAAGGGAATAAGTGAAGAATATAATTTCAAACATGAAATAAATGTAGAATGAAACATCATGGAATATGCATATTGAAAGTGTGGGGAAAAAGGCCAAAAAGCTCGTGATTTCAAGGGAAATAAAGTTGTCAGCAATGTACAATGCTTTAGTTATAAATAGATGGGACACTATGCACATGATTTTCCTAAACATCAATGAAAATTTCCCCAGAAAAGGCTAAGGGAAAAAGTACATGACTAGTTAGTCATGAATATTGAGTTTTAAGTTTCTAATTATGTGGTGGCATGTACTTTAATCATCTCCTAAAACTTTTCCAAAGCTTTATCTGATTCTATATCATCACATTCTTTTATATCTTCCCTGTCTTCTATAAAAAGTTGATATTTATAATTCAGTTAAATAATGGATTTTTAGTCAAAACTCCTAGAAGAAAACTTATGAAAACATATATGTGTCTAGAAATTCCTATTATGAATCATAAACATGATCTAATTACTAATTTTATTATCATACCAATGGTTTATTTTGATATAATACTTTTTATGGAGTGAATATCAAAATATAATGTAAAAATTTATTGTAAAGAGAAGGAAATTATGATTTGTGATGAAGATATTGAACTTATTATCTTTATAGGGGAGACATCATTATCTGATTCATATTTGGGTCCACAAATATTATCTCTTCTAAACAAGATTCTTGGAGATGTGGAGTATATAAAACATACTATTGAAAAATGGGATCTTTAAATTTAGGATTTACCAATTGTATAGAAATATAATGATATATTTCTAGAGGAATTACCTGGTCATCCTCCAGAGCGGGAAGTTGGGTTTTCTATTGATTTAATCCCTAATGAAAGTACTATATTAAATTCTACCTATACTATGTCGATGGTGGAATTAATAGATTAAATGAAATAACTGAAATAATTTAGTGGTAAGTAATTTATACACCCTAGTGTTTCACCTTGGGGATCTCATGTTCTTTTCATAAAAAAGAAAGATGAATCTATGAGGTTGTTTATTGAATTTACAGAGATCAATGCTTTTACAATAAAGAAAAAGTATCATCTACCTTGAATTGATGACTCATTTGACTGACTATTTTCGATGCTTTTTCTAGGGCATGCCATCATCGCACGTCTAACTTGTGTTGGCATTGAAATTGTTTCCCTGCATTCCTTCTTTACATAGTCATATTATTTTTATCAATTTCAATAATGATGTCTTCTCCTTGATTGAAAAGGATGATTGGATGTCAGTTCCTCCTTCCATGAATTTCTCTTTGGAACTTCTATGCTAGTCTGGGTCTCCCTCAAAGAGTTAAGTCATGTTCATGGAACTCATTCCCAGTACCATATCTTTGTGGATTCCATTTAATTAAATTGCTTATGTTTGAACATTCTAATGGGTATTGACCGGGAATCAACCTTCGATTAGGATAGTAGTTACATTGGGCATTTCTATCATGTCTGGATTCTAGGAACATTGGTCACCTATATTCAACCTCAAAGGAGAGAATCTAATGGAGGAATATTTAGGTACAGAACTCAAGGAATAAAATGTCTATCATGGAGTATCTAATACCGAAGGCATGCATCTTCCAAGGATTTCAACTTAGGAATACCATGTTTAGTATAAGGTAGATGACGCCATAGGCATATATCTTTCATGGATTTTACCTCAGGCATCCCATGTTTAGAGTGGAGAATTTTTTATGGATCTAGGTCATGATTTTAGAATCATGTGGATATAGAGATAAGACTGGTCAGAATTCCCCATAGATCCAGATCAAGAAGGTGCATCCCTAGGAGGGATCACCTGAAAGGTTTACTGATGGATGCATCATAATGCCCTGTGGGAGTGGATCTAGGGGATGTGTCCCATAAAGGGAAGTTGTCACATCATTAATATAGAGGAGTGACATTTTGAGGTGGACTCAGGAGGTGTTTCCCATAAATAGAAGATTTCACACCATGAAGGTGGATGGGTGACCTGTAGAGGGAGACCCGAGAGGTGTGTCCCATAAAAGGGAATATGTCACACCATGAAAGTTGATCAGAAAACCCTGGAGGTGGATCAGGGAGATTAACCCTGAGGAGGGGGCACCAAGGTTTACCATTGGGTTGGATTGAACCTCAAAGATACATTCTACGTACCCTATCTATGAGGTAGGGATAAAAAACGTGGTTTGATGCCACCATTTAATGTTATGTGAAAGGACCAGTCCATGTAGTTTAATGTCATGCTGTAAGTATTCTTGCATCACAAAGGGAGATTTGAAGAGGGTTAGTGCGGGGATTATGCATGTAATATTCCCTTAACAAGAGGATTTCTCTTGGTTTGAAGGTGTGGGGATTACTCCTTGAGCTGCTCAATGGACCTAAAGGAGATGTGGTCTCCCAGGTGAGTGGGATGATCTTACCAGGGATATGGCCTAGAAAAGACCACGATGGATGCAAATGTTGGGTTTAGACCTTAGGTATGATTCCCATGTATCCTAGTTATTTTGGAATCAAAGTCACCGTAGTTCAAAAAGGGGAATTTGGGCTTACAACTGAGGAGGAGGCCCATGTAAATGGAGCATATGGTTGAGGATTATTCATATGAGTGGTCCATTTGAGGGGACATGGATATAGAGGCATACACTTAGGAAGATTCCCATGGATAATGAGTATGGTTGCTGGGTCTTACACTCAGGAGGATTCCCATTGAAGTGGAGGTTGGATGTCATGGTCACTATTAACCTCTAAGCCCATGTGAGTCATGCTCAATGTGAAAAACAAGAGCAAGTAGTAGACCTGGCGTTTGTGTTACAAAAGATGCACTAGTGAGAGATGGTATGGGGATTATTCATGGAAGATGCCCAAGGAGGATTTCATTCCATGTAGAGGGATGTTATTCCATGTGGGGAGGATCAAATTCCATGTGAGGAGGTTCTCATTACCTATGAGGGTAGGAGATATAGGGACCATCCCATGCCACTCACACATGAAGCATCCTATTCTTTTTGCATAGGGTAAGGAAATATTTTAATATCATGTGTTGAGGACATTGGTACAAAGAAGTTTTACATAATGCAGCTTAGACGTGAGAGATCCACTCCTTACCACTTGGGCTTACATAACTGCAGCTCATTCACCCTTGGGTGGGGAATGGCTTCAACAATGTCGATATGCGACAGTGCGGAGGAGTGGTTAATCATGAGGTCCATGTTATCATGCCAATGATGATAAGAAAAATGTGTTAGTGTACCTATGCTAAGAAGAAAAAGGAAAATGGGGATCTTGGGATGCAATTGAACTGGAGTGGGCCACAAGGATGAGTGGAACATGTCACACATGGACTCAAGGTGCAGTTGAACCAATTAGGGATTTTTATGGGGGTTCTAGGCACTCAACCTTCATGAAGAGGTGTTAGTAGAATGTAGGAATCATGAAAAGGCCCAGGATAAGGGTTTTATGATGATTAGGGCCTCATAGATAGGTTATTCATAAATATCAATTGATTCTTGGAGGTTAGGGGGTTCATGAAGGAGTAAGATTCATGAAACAGGGTGACACTATCTCAAGATGAATTCCTGACTCAGTAAAGGAGCTCTTCAAGAATCCTCTATTACCCTTGAGGGACTTATTCATTTGGTAAGGGTATAGGCCTTAATGAAAGGCATCTCCATCATGGGTGGAGGATTTTAAAAAAAGGGTTTTTGTAAATCCAAATTAACTGGGATGATCCATTTTTGGTCTGGTTCACAATGCTCATGTGCTTGCTGAATTAAGATCAATTTGGGAGCTAAAAGGTTTGGGTAACCATCCTCAAAGGTTTTAATGTAGTAGGTATTTATAGTCAAGGTGTTTTTTTGATAATTTGGGAAGTGGTTGATGGAAAATTTATGGGATCTATGAATTTGTATGGCCCCTTTGGACTCATAAAGGGACTAATTCTAGACTCGTGCGGTCACGATGTGATATCTTACTCATGGAGGGACTCTGTTAGGCTTTGTGAACTTGTGAAGGGGAATCCTTGTAAGGGAGCTCCGTGCGCTCAAAAATTTCACGAAGAAGTAGGGATTCATGAAGCATAAACTTTGGGGGTTTTTGGGAATTATTGGCTTCAGATTTTATACAGACCGGTCGTGTCTTCCTTGGATATCCTCATGGAATGTATTTCAGTGCTAACAAATGCCCCCCTCAGAAGGGAGACAATGTTAATGGATCAAGGTCACATTCTAAGGGATAATCATAAAATATTTACAATCTTCTCCCTTTCGAAAATTCTATCCATAATGATCACTCGAATGTTGGTTCATAATGATCACGAATGTGAAGGCCATAACGAAGCCCAGAAAGGACACACACCAATAAATAGTGAAAGGAGACCCTCAATAATCATCATACCTTCATGATAAAAAATGCCATGTTCTCTTTTTTTGAATATTTCCATTAATGAGAACACTCTCCTTGAGTGCTATTTTATCAAACCAAAATCCTTGACATGATTCATGAATACTATTTTGATAATCAGATACTAGGAACTGAAGCTTTGTGAAGAGAGATCTTTGAACCAGTGATTTGTGAACCATATTCGTGAACAAACACCACTAAAGGACTTTGAAAACTAGACTCTGAAATACTTATGTTTAAAATCCAATGTATTATTGGGAATTTGTTTAGTACATACTTGTAGATACTGCATGAAGGGAAAATATAGAGGACAATATTATGATTGGGGAATTCATCCAAAGTGACTCAGATCAAGGGTCATTTCTTGAGATGCTATCAGAGGCTCAAAGAGAATATCCCTTGTGAAATAGGTTTCAGCTCTATGGATTTGGACTAAGAGATGATGTACTCATTCCATAGGTAAGTAGGGATGTGCTAGCTTACTGGTTTAGGGTCCATCTGGGGTAGTACCAGTGGCACTCGGTCACTATAGGCCACCTTAGGAAGTATCATTCACCCATCACAGTGGACCTTATCTACAACCATATCAAAAACATCAATGGGGGAGAATTTATAGGATCAGGAATACCTACCGTAGTATTAGAAAATTTTAAAGGTGGGATTGGGGGATCCGAAGAAGGGGTGAAATAATGGTTGGTATCAGTGCCATGATGAAACTTCACTAATGAGTGGGCCTGGGCCTACTGGGAATGCACATCTTGCAAGGAATTATAGGCAGAGATGAAGTGGGTAAGACTCTATGAAGCATCATGGTATTTATAGTTCCTTGTTTACTGGCCATAGGATATCATACCTGAACTGCTGAGAATATGGTCATTATAGACCTACACATTCCATCTGCCTCATGGGAAGGTCGATATCAACCTTTGGTACCGTTACTAAATTTCTAGGATCCGGATCATGGGATAAATGTATGATGAATTTATCCTCATGGAAAACATGTGGGAAGACCAAGAGAAGTTGCTGGATCTGGTGATGGTGCTACTGGATCTGGTCTAGGGCACTAGTGAAGAGAATCCGAGAACAAGGGATGTTCCCTTAATGCAGTGTTTCAGATACTTTATAAATTAACAAGTAAGAAAATTAGCTGAAGGATAGGATCCTGTAGAGAAGTAAAGAGGTTCCATTGTAGATAGCCATCAAATATGAAGTTTCTAATGAAGGGGATGTGATAAGGCCCAAAATTGGTTTATCTAAAAGATTCATGGACATTGAGCCTATGGTATTCTAACTACCAAAAATGGGGGAAGCATTAATTGCATCATCAGCTAAGGAAATTGAGGAGGATTCATTGGGAGTGCCTACCCCAAAATTACCACAAGTGGTTACTCCAGGAGAAGAAAAAGAATTAATTCCATAAACATGAGCCACCAATGGAGCTAGGATGACATAAACCACCTCTATGATACCTCAATTTTTAGTAGAAACTTATGTCACAGGTGGAGAGGCTGATAAGTAATTATTACCTGAGATGGTCATCTAGTTTCTCACATTGGAAGACTTAAAACTGGAGGACCCAGCTAAAAAAATCTTGGAAATCTATCCTCCGTATGAGAAAATTCCACTTAAATATTTTGATGATTATGTTCTAGAATTATATAAGGATAACCAAGTTGTCTAACATAAGGAATGGAATGAAATTTGGAAATTCAACACCCACATCCAGATAGTTGAGTGACCACAACTGGTGGGATCTCTCTTCCATTGGTTTAGCAGTCTAGGGACCAGTAGGATGGATTCTAGCACTTTTAATGCACTGTACTAGGACTTCCTTATCGAATGGTCATGTGAGGAAGGGCATAATCATAATGTTTCCTAGAGTAAACCCTAGGCTGATGGCTCCCAAGTTCTCTAAAAGGATAAGGAAGAGATCTCCTACCTAGAGTGGATGAAATATGAGCTCATGATGGCTTCTACTAATCAAGATGAGACCACCAGTAATCTAAAGGATCAATTGGTAGAGTTAAAGTCCAAGTAAGCTAATATTGGAATAAAGGAAGATGGATGTCGAGTGGAGTAGTATCGACAGTGAATCAGGGATGATTATGTTCACTCCAAAGTCAATGAGGAGAAATGAGATCTAATAGTGTGACATAAATCCTTATAAATCACTCAGTGGAAGCTGGCTGATCTTAGGAGTTCAGTCACTATGGAAGATCCATAAAGAAATATTTCGTTGAGGGAGAGGCTCCGATATGTGGATGACTCTATAAAATTATGATGTTTCACCTATACACTTAGACAAATTTCCTTACTATATTCTATTATTTTTATCACATATTTAAGGTAAATAACAAACAATACCTAAGATCATGTGGTTCATGCCTAGTGTGAGAAAAAATGGATGACCATGTGATTTACCTTTATATGAGAGTGCTGGAAAATCACTAAACACAGAAGGCGAGAGAGGATAGGGTAGGAGATTAGGGCTCTTAGAATGGAAAAATTTCATTCCCAATGTGATCTAGTGCATGAATGGTATAACACCATAGATATTTAATTATATTCAAACAAAGGAGAATAGGAAGTGTGAATCAAAATTCCCAATATATTGAACAAAATGGGAGTGGCATGGTGATACAAGATATTTGCTGAACGTGTTCAAAACTAAACATCCATATCATTAGCTTGGAATGGGGATAAAAAAATGAGGTTCGATCACAGACCATGTTTGAAACATGGAACCTGTCTCAGAATCTCATCCAAATTCTTACAGGATATTAGCCTAGGATGGTAGGGGAGCTAAAATGGCATGAGACCAAATTGTTAGCAGGTCCCTTTAGACATGGAAAAAGATGAGGATCGAAATAATAGAAAAGTGAAGCATAGAAATGAAGCAATGGAATGTTTTAATGGATTCCAACACTCTTGGAATTATGCCACTATGTCTTAGAACACATTGGTGTAAGCCTATTGTTTTGAAAAAAGATCAAACCCATATTCCAGGTGATATTTATCTTAGATTCCAAGAAAGGGGTGAAGGAACATGAACGATGAGGTACGTGACCGACACCGAAGTAAGGGGTCTCAGGAAAGGGTCTGAGACACCTTACAATTTTACATCATAATATGAGGATGATAGACATGAATTTTAATGTCATACGATGCAGATGATATACATAAATTTTAACATCACATGATGAGGATGATGCATGCCACATTTTAATGTTGTGTGATCAAGACGTGTCCCAAAATTTAAATGTCAAGTGACTTGGATGTTTAGTAGAGTTTATATTCATAAGGATTAAACCATAGTAAACAATTTAAATATGTGTTTCATAAACTATGATCCCTAGTTTAAGGTCATAGAGATTGGACCCTAATAAAATATTTTATTGTCATAATTCATGGACCATAAGCACTATCCCAAAAGGGAAGATGTGTAGTGCCACGTGAATGATGGCCTAGGAGGCCTCATGCCACACCATGCATTCATGGAAAGATTTACACATAGTTTAAGGTCATGGTTTTTGGATGAGGACTTCTAGTTTAAGGTCACGGATCTTGTACCTTTCACCAATTGTTTAAGGTCATGTTGTATGGACCATAATATTTTAGTTTAAGATCACAGAGTTTGTACCTAGGGAAAGAGGCTTCTAAAAATGAGCATATGAGATATGGTGGAGTGACAACCTGATGTGACTGAGGACCTAGGTGGCCTGGAACCACAAAACACTTTCCCAAGAAGGATATCACATAGTTTAAAGTCATGATTCTTTGATTGTATATCTTAGTTTAAGGTCATAGAGTTTGGACCAAAGGTACCTTTGTGTGGATTGACCACATCTCAACACGCCCTACCAGAAATCCTAATCCCACATGAGTCATGATTTGTGTGAGAAAAAAAGAATGATAATAGGGTTTTACTAACATGTGGAAGCTCACATTAGGTGTGATACCAAAGTTACTAGAATTACATTATGATACAAGGAAGTATAAAGGAGGTAAGAAGATACTTCTGAGATATGGATCATAGGTGACTAGTGGGTAGGGATTGACTACTGATCATATTAGAAACACAAAAAACTCAACCAAAACTATAAGGAACTAGGTGAGAAAATGAATGATAAACTATTGACCTTGTTTGAAACACAAGATCCACCATATTCTGTCAGATATCCATTAGGGCGTTGTCCCAAAATGGGAGGTGAGACAAAATGGCATGAGACCATCATCGTTAGGGGGATCCATCTTGATTTGAAATATGATGGAATCCCAAACCAAGAAAGACTCAAAGTGTGGAATAAGTCGTATCATAAAGTGAAATTCAAAACTGACTTTCAGGAATAGTTTAAGGTTGTCTCATGGGGACCATAGGATGATCACTCTGAAATGGATAAACGTAATGCAGTGGTATAAAAAACCTGATTTGAATGAGGACTATGGAATCCCTCATCGCGCCACAGAATCCCAAGTGGAGTTCCACATACAGTTTAAATTCATGATGCTTGGACTATAGGGGAAAATTATTTACAAGGGTATATATATGGCACACAAGAGGTAAAAACCAACCCAAATGAGGTCAAGAAAGATCAAATACCACATATATAGCTTGAGATGAACCACATAAAATTTAAGGATGTAATTTATGGACAATAACTAAGGCGAAGGGGGAGAAGGGTTGATGAATTTGTGTCTAGGCCTGAAGAAAAAATGTCTGGCCATCGCTATATATCCCATAATCATGGAAGTAAAGACACACATATTTATGGAATACAATGTGGTGAGAGACAGACACTGGTAGGGGAAATCCTCTTTGGAGAGGGAACTGAAGCTTCCAAAACTTATTCAGGGTAGGATCATAGTTAAATATTGTGCATTTGAGGACATTAACTCCTAGTTTAAATTCATAGAGTTCATACCATGATGGAGGGATATCTCAATGGTTATATGTAATGTGGTTACATGTACGAATATCAAAGAGGTCCAATGCCACATGACACATCCTAGAGAGAATAAAACCTTAGTGTGGGGAGCATCTAAAATAAAGGGATATATGGGGCATGAAAGGAGTAAACCGATGAGAATGAGGGAAAAAGAGGTCTGAACCACATGAAACATTCCCATTGATATTATCGCATTTATTTTAAATTCATGATGACTGGACTTGGTGTGAATAGTTTAAGTTCGTGTTTCCTAGACCATATGGTTCTTAGTTTGGGGTCATAGAATTCAGACCATGGATTTAATAGTTTAAGTTCATAGAGCTCATACCATAGACTCCTCAAACAAATATATATAGAATGGCAGAAATACATACACCATGTGAATGAGGAATAAGGAAAACCTAAGACCAAACCACATATTTTTGAGGAGGATCTTGAAGATGGACCTATATACACATATATGGCACTCATATAAGAAATATCTGACATAAATGAAAACCAAGGAGGCCCATCATGACATAAATGGGACCTGAGGATGAAAGAGGATTGATGAATTTGAGGATAGAACCAATGAATAAGGTTTAGGCATTGATATGTATCCTAAAAGGGTAGGAATCAAGCCATAAATAATTATTGATGGAAATCTCCCTACATAGGTCTGACCCACACATAGGGAGGGGGTATTTTTTATTTTGGGGTGGATGGAAGAGGATGTAAAAATCTATGTGTCACTACATATCTTATGCGGGCAGGTTTTAAGCCATATATAGATCTTGAATATGGAATGGTAGATAAACGGTGTCAAGGGTGAAATCCTCTCGAGTGAGAACATTATGGTTTTGTGTAGTTTATTGTCATAAGACCGGTATAATATCACTATATAGTTTTTCATCATGTGGATATGACACTGGTTGTTATGTAGTTTACCATCATTCAATTAGGATACTAGTATGTTCCTTTTAAGGTCATGCAATGAGGACTATCAGTGCTATTTATTTTAGACTCATGCATCTAGTACGATGATGCTACATACTTTAAATTCATAAATCTTGGACTGTGGGGGGAAGGTATTCCCAAAAGGGATATTCATGGTGTAACTTCTACAACCTGATGTGAATGAGGACCAAGGTGGCCCATGTCAGGCAATACATTACCAAGGAAGACCTAAATACAATTTAAAGTCGTGATTCCTATAATTGAACTCCTAGATTAAGGTCATAGAGTTTGGGATATAAGATAGATATTAGTTTAAAATATTAAATCTTGGACCATGAACCTAGTTTAATGTCATGTACTGAGGACATGAAATCCTATTGTGAAGTACTACTTAAGAAACTTGGCATTATTTGGAGGGGTAATTCACTCTACATACATAATGATCAAAGAATACACAACATTAGAATAGACCTTATGTATTATTTAAGGTCATTCCCACTTGGGATCTAACTTTGGGGGCTTCCTTCTAGGTATCATTGGCATTCTGAGAGCTGGTACTATGTTACCCTAGAAGGAGTAGAGGAAAACCTTCTTGTTGAACGCTCTTGCTATCTTGTTCTTGTGCCTCTCTAGATTATGAAATTCATAGAGGATATCCTCTTCAAGGGCTTCCAACTTTGTAATATGGACTTATTGCATTATATATCGTATATTTTGATCAGATAAACATATTTATAAGTATGGAAACTAGATCTAAATGGGTAGGAATACCTCTGTTCTATACACCAGGGAATATGGAGTCACCTAGGTGGAATTTCAAGTTGTCATATGATAATCCTAGATATTATTGGGCAACTTTTATGGACAAATCTTCTTATTCTAGACCACTATCTTCTGCACAACGTTGGAGAGGGTTTTGAAGAACACCTTGATCTGTCCATTTTATTGTGCATGGTAGTGGTAAGTATGGTAAGACTGGATGATATACTTGGAGTGAAACTTCTTCTACTCATCCATATGGAAGTTGGTCTCATTATCAATGAGAAAGGAGTGAGGGACTCCAAATTGATGGATGATATTGAAGCTCATGAATTCAAGCATTGAATGGACCATGAAAACTTTAATATGGATCTCTTCTTTCCACTTGGAAAATAATTATGTTACGGTTATAATGAACCTACATTTCTGAGGAATTATTGGGGGATACAATCCCACGACATCGAGTCCCCATACTGCAAAGGGACAAGAATACATGGTAGTGTGGAAGGGGTCTAGTGGTCAATGCACAATGTAGATATTAATCTAACACATGCGACACCTCTTGGGAAACTCGATTAAATCATGGTCTATGGTGGTTCATAAGTATCCCAACTATTGAATATGGTGGGAGATATTAAATCCTACCTAATAAGAACCATAATACCCAACATGAACTTTCTGCATAACCTAGGAAATATCACCTCCATTGATGGCATAGAGTAGGATTCCATCAAACTCACATCTGTAGAGGATTTTCACTTGTTTGGTCCCACTCCAAAGGGTTAACTATACAACACACCAACATATTATCTCACGTTTGAATCAATATGATGGGAGAAAAATACGCTGTAGATACTCGACAATATTAGTTGTCCAATCAAATATTTCTTCTATTATATGGGAATTTGGAGGTCCCAATGTGGAACCAACAATGGTCAGTTGGTTTACCTACTGGCCATCGTCATCATCTAGAATGTTGGGGGTGATGACCCTCTATCGTGCCACATGAATGAATAGATCAACCTAGTTAGGTTCTGAAAAGGATGTGGCTAGACCAGCCAAAGGCATAGACTCAACCATTTCGTGACCTAAGAACATGAGTCAGTTCAGGATGAGAAGGAAAATGGGCCATCAGTTGGTGATTACACTATTGCTGAGGAACAAGATTTGGATTCCTGATGATGTAGTCACCATTTATCTGTTTAATGACTAACTTTGAGTCTCCCTTCACATGTAATCAGAGAACATTAATCTTGAGGGAGAATTTGAGAGAGGTGATGAGATCTTGAAACTCTTCCTCATTTTTGATTCAACCTTCTAACAATAGGAAATAATAGGGAAAAATAGATCATGTCAAGGTGATGAAGATAATTTTTAGGACTACTCTATTGAGATTGGGTTTTTTAAGCCTTCTACCGGTTGGGTTTTTGGGAGGTACCATCAAAATTAATTTCCTAGAAAGGAAAAACCTGATCTACTGAGAAAATGGCCTTGCCTCGAAAATCGACATCTAGAGGTGATTCATTAGAAGCCATATGGAAAACATGAAGTCTACTAGTGCATAACCCTTGATGGCCGTTTATAAAACGAAACTGATGTCAAACTACTGGAGGATAATTTCCTAGCATACTAGACACTCTTTCAATATCGGGTGATTTAGGATATACTTTAGTGGCTCCACACGGAACACCAGTTGTATCTCATGATGTTGTAGATTATGCCACAAATTCTACACTATGAAAACCAGCGTGAAACATCTCTTTTTAATAGGTGGGTATCTGGACTCTATGTTGAGGAGCATGCAACTGAGATAGTATAAACTATTATATCTTACTTAATTGTTCTTCTAGTTGATAATGGCATCGAGAGATCATTCCAGGGCAGTCACATAAAGGATTGTAGGCTTCTTTGAGATAGGTGGCATTAGAATCAGAGGGTATAGAAGATATTTCCTGATTTCCTCAAAGGAGGTTTGGAAGTCTTCATCCCACTTGTAGATAATAACTTTCTTCATGATCCTAGAAAAGATATTACTATTTCCAGACATATTCTTAATGAATCATCATATGTAGGATAAGTGGCCTTCAAGGCCTCAGAGCTCCAGAATATTGCTCAGAGGAGGTATATGGATAATGAACTTGATATTATCTATTTTATTCTTGATGCCTCTGTATCTAACAATGAAACTGAGAGACTTATCGTAGGTAACCCTGAAGGCACACTCAAAGGGGTTAATATTCAGATTTAGGGATAAGAGGAAGTTGAATTCTTTATAAATATCTCTGATATGGTCCTAACACTGGTGGGATTTTACCACCAAGTCATCCTAATAGAATTCCACTAGCATCTTGAGGATTATATTGAAGATGTGGTTAATGGATCACTGATAAGTGGATCTAGTATTCTTCATACTAAAAGAAATTACCTAAGAGTAGAAAGTCCCTTATAGAGGTCGTAAGGCAGTAGAATTATCCTCTTCAGGGGCCATCCTGATCTGGTTGTATCTAGAATATCCATCTAGAAAATAGAGTGTATGGAAACTAACTATGGTGCCGATAAACACCACCATCTCTAGAAGAAGAAAATTGTTTTACAGACAATGACGATTGAGATTTCAGAAGGTCATACAGACTATGATATTACCATTCTTCTTCCTGATAGGGATGATGTTGGCTAGCCACTTGAAGTATTGGACTTCCTTGATGAAGCTAGATTTGATAAGATTATCAACTTTAGCCTCAACCATGGCACCGTGCGAAGTGTGCATTTTTATGAGAGGCTACATAAACCCATGATGACTCAACAAGAGACAAAGATGGTGTATGAAAACCTAAGGTTCTAGTCTTGTAATCTCTTCAACATGCTAGGAAAATACATCATGATGGTTCTTGAGGAAGGCCACATACTTCTGTTATTCCTCATGTGGCATGGCTGTACTAATCAAAGTTATCTTGAGATTTGTCTCAATTCCAAGCTTCACCTAAACCAAATCATCGATGGTGGTGGATACACCCTCTTAAAATAAAGTAGGAGCATCTTCCAAATCCACTTGATCTTCTGATGTAGGAGAATTAGTGGGAGGAGATGTTTCATCAATGCTAGCTAATTCTAGAGGAACACTTGTACTAGCTTATGTGGATGTGGAATCCACATTGGAAGAATCCTATTATGTTGAAACCATGGTGAGATAGGATTTTGTACAGATTCCATCAAGACTTTAACCGTAGGGACCATGATTGATATTAAATAAATGGTTGTGGGTTGAAGTTTCTAGTCAGGATCCAAGTATCACTGTGAGGGGGAGGGGTGAATCAATGATATATTTTTCTTTTTATGTTTCCTTATTTTTGAAACAACCCTCACCTCCTATTAAAGAGTTTCTTCCCTGCTAAACACACACAACCACAAGAACACAAGATTTACAAGGTTCACTACTCAACAAGAGTTGATATTTCCTTGGTACGGTCCAGAAACAATGCAATACCACACAATCTACTAGAAAAAAATCCTTTGATGTGGAATAAAATGAGTAGGATATACCCTTACACTCATGTAGCACTTTGAAAAAAAATCCAATAATATGTGTGCTCCCTCTTAGAAAAAATAGGGTAATGTAATGTTTCTGTGCTTCTTAATGAACTTTCACAAATCAAATCATTCAAAACAATTCTTCACTTTCCTACCCAGAAGCTGGTAATAACCTCTTGGTGAAAACAGCTTGCGCGCCACACCCTACTTGCGCGCCTCCCTGCTTGCGTGCCACCTGCTTGAGCGCCACATGCTTGTGTGCCTACCTGCTTGTGCACCACTAAATACTTGTGCACCACTATTATGAACAACTCACTACTTGCGCGCCAACTTTGGCTTAAACACAACAAACTTATTGAACACAACTACCTTCTTCCGCACCTCTAAGAACTTGCGTGCCCCTTCTTCTTGCATTCCACTCTACTTGAACGCCTCCCTACTTGTGTTCCTTATAAATAACTCTTAACTTGCGTGACACTTCATCTTGCACGCCACTTTCTACTAATTTTGTTCTTAGAGATCAAATTTTCTCTTAAGTGTTGAGCATTGAAAAATGAGGAGGGTAACCGCCTATTTATAGGCATTTTGGTGACTTGCGCACCCCATACACTTGCGCGCCGCTCCATCACATGCACACCACTCCATCACTTGCGTTCTACTCCATCACTTGTGCGCCTCTCCATCACTTGTGTGCCTCTCCATCACTTGCGCACCGATCCATCACTTGCGTGCCGCTCCATCACTTGCGCGCCGCTCCATCAATTGCGCGCCGCTCCATCACTTGCGCGCCGCTCCATCACTTGCGCGCCGCTCCATCACTTGCGCGCCGCTCCATCACTTGTGCACCACTCCATCAATAACATGACACTTTCTTTCCTTTTTCATATTTTGATAAGCTGATGTTGAAATATGAATTGCGCACAACATACACATGCACATTACTTATACTTGCGCGCCACACTTGAGCGTCGTATTTTGAATTGCGTGCCAATATTAAACTTTCACGCCACATTCTTTCCTTTTTCATATTTTGATGTGATGATATTGAAATATGACTTGCGAGAAAAATACACTTTCATGACACATATACTTGCACACCACACTTGCGGAACACTTTTTGACTTGCACGCCACTTTCTTTCCTTTGCCAAAAACAATTATTTACTCCCCCTATCCTTCATAAGGCTTGCATCACAAGTTTTCCAAACTTATGATATTTGTGAAATACAAATAATAAAATCATCATCATAGTTTTCAGGGATTTTAAAAAGTGAATTTATTTATACTATTTTGACAACAAAAGACAACACTCTACAAAAATAATACTCTTCAAACTTCCTTCTCCATCCAACTTGGTCCCAAAAAACCCCCCCTTTGGATTTTGTTGTCAACCTAGATTCAAAAATCACTGAACTTTGTAACCTCAAGAAATGGATTACTTATCAACAATTCTAAGCCTATGTGAGCTTACTCATTGTAGAAAACAAGAATTATTGATAGCCAAAACCACATTGTCTAAAAATAGTGACTACAAAATTTCATGATCATATCTCCTCAGCCTTCTTCAGAACATCTTCCAAGCTTCTACCTAAACATTTTTCACTTCTTCAATTTTCCTGGAAAACAAAAACATTGTTTCCTAAAACCACTCCAACAAATAGTTATAATAGTTCACACACATACATGATGGACTCACAACTTACCCAAAACTCCCCCTTTATACATGATTCCATAAGGATAGATTAATGAAACAATTATCCCCCTTGAAAACACTATCCAAAGGTAAGATGAGAGAGGGGACAAACACACTTACCTCAACCTTGATGAGGAGGTTGGACACCCATGTTCAACCTCAATTTAGAAAATGGTTCCTTCGGTAATGGTTTTGTAAATATTTCACCAACGTGTTCTAATATAAGAATGTACTCTATCTTCAATTCATTCTTATCCACCTGATCTTTGATGAAGTGGTGATTTATGTCAATTTGTTTTGAATGATAATTTTGTACTGGGTTCCTTGTAAGATTGATTACACTCTGATTATCACATACCAAGAGTAAGGGTAGCTTCAATTCAACAAGTAGATCTTCTAACTAAGTCTTCATCCACATAAGTTGGGTAGAAGCTTGAGTGGTACAAACATACTCAGTTTTATCCATTCTAAGAGTCATGGAATTTTATTTCTTTTTATGACAACTAACAAAACTTTTCTCCAGAAAGAAAACTCCACCAGATGTGGATCTTCTATCATCAACATTTCCTTCCCAATCAACATCTTAATACCTGAACAAATCAATATTTTCTGCTCCATCATACCTGATTCCATAATTTGTTATGCCTTTTACATATCCGAGAATCCTCTTTCCAGTAATTAAATGTGATTCTTTAGGAGCACTCTGAAACATTGTACATAAGGTAACAACATAGTCAATGTCAGGTCCTGAGGTAGTCAAATATAATAAACTTCCAATCAGCTTTCAAAACTCCTTTTGACCAACTTTCTTGCCCTATCCATCTTTATACAACTTGGTTCCTATGAAAATTGGTGTGGAAGATGGTTTTGAATTTTCCATGCCAAACTTCTTTAGAAGTTCCTTAACATGATTTTCTTAAGAAATAAAAATGTGGTCCCTCTTCTGTAAGATTTTTAACCCAAGAAAATATTTCATTTCTCCCAGCATGGACATCTCAAACAACTTCTTCATCTCTTCAGAAAATCTTTCAAAATATCTTTCATAATTTCCACCAAAGATAATCTCATCCACATATACAATTATAATGAGAGAAGACTCCATACATTCCTTAATGTAAAGATTTCTGTCAACTCTTCCTTTCATGAAACTCATCATCCTTAAGCAAGTATCCATTTTGGAATACTATGCCCTTGGAGATTATTTTATCCCATACAAGGATTTCCTTAGATTACACACATAACTTTCATCTTTCCCAACAATAAAGCTACAAGGTTTTTCATTGTAAACTTCTTTATCAATATTTCCATTTAGAAATGCAGACTTCACATCCATTTGAAATTTTTTTAATCTCTTTGGGAAACAATAGAAAGAAATATTCTGATTGTTTCCAATCTAGCCACTAGAGCAAAGGTCTCATCAAAATCAACACCTTCAATTTGTGAGTAACCTTTGCACACTAATCTTTTCTTGTTCCTTATCACTTCTCCTTATTCATTCATCTTGTTCTAGAAGACCCATTTTGTACCAATACAATTTTGTCATCCGGCTTGGGTACAAGTTCCCAAGTATCATTATTTTCTATCTGATTAAGATCTTCATTAATAGCCTGAAACCGTTTTGGATTCTCACAAGCTTTATCCACATCATTTGGCTCCACTTTTGAATACAAAGAAGTATGTGTAAAAACATTTGTTATTCTTCTTGTTTGAACCCTCTGATGTTGATCACCAATAATGTTATGAGCCTCTACTTTCTTCCTCAGCCTAGGATGAGCTATTCAAATTTCATCCTCATCACTTGAAAATGTTAAGTATGATTTGTCTTCTTGAATAGGATTACCACTATTGGTATAATTATCAGAATAATTAAGAAAAATTTCTTATCCCGATCAACTTCTATATCTGCAAAACTCTTCTTTTCTGTCTTAAAATTTTCAATAACTTTTACATATGAAGAATAAAATATTCTTCCTATTTCTTTGTTAAAACATCTATATCCTATTCCTTCTGGAGAATATCCAAGAAAAATTCCATCATCTCCTCTTTTTTCGAACTTTCCAAGGTTTACACCCTTTTTCTTTATGATGCATAGACTCCCAAAAACTCTTAGGTGTTTCAACCTTGGAGTTTTTTTCATAAAACATTTCATATGGATTCATATCTGAATGTCGTATATAGAAGAATCAGTTCTAAATATACACTGTAGTACTCATGGCTTACCTCCAATAATAATGAGAGAGACCATGTTCAAGTAACATCGTTCTCCCCATTTCAACAAGAATTCAATTCTTCCTTTCAGCAACGCCATTTTTTTGAGGTGTGTATGGTGAACTAAACTCATGCCGGATTCCATGCTTCTCAAGGTAACTTTTAAACACTTCATTATTATACTGTCCACCATTATTAGTTCTCAAATTCTTCACTGAATACTCACATTCCTTCTCTACATTCCTCCTGAAAGTCTTAAACATTTTCAGAGCATCTGACTTATGTCTCATGTACATAACGCAATTAATGTGAGAAAAGTCATCAATGAAAGTAATGAAGTACTTATATCCATTTTTCATTTCTTTCTCATTGCTCCAAAAATATCATAATGTATAAGTTCTAAGGGTTTTTTTGAGTGAATGTCAACTCTCTTATGTATAGAATTTGTAATCTTTCCTTTTTCACAAATAGAGCAACACCAATATCTTCTTCTTGACAAATCAGGCATATCTCGGACACTATCTAGCATTGATAACTTGCACATGTTTCTCAGACACATGTTTCCCAGCCTTTTATTCTATAACTGATTTTTATTCACCATTCCCATGTAACAAGAGTTCTGTACTTCCCCAACTTGGAACACGTTCCCTTTTGTACATTGGAATCTTGTAACTACCTTTCCATCATTTTCAATTTTCATAAAAAAACCATATTTTCTGAAGATAACTTTATTTCCCTCATCATAGAGTTGTGAAACACTCAGAAAATTATGTTTCAACCCATCAACATATAAGTTTTTCCTAGATTTCATTTTTTTCTTTCCTGACGATGGTTGATCCAACACCTTTGAGACTTATAGACTCATCATTTACAAATGTAAATGTTCCTTTTTTGAAGTATCTCACATTATTCAGAAACTTTAAATCTCTTGTCATATGAGAAGAACACCCACTATCAAGAATCCATAGACGTTATCCTTTTGTAGCTTTCAAGGTGGTTTCAACAACAAGAGTTTTTTTTCTTACTTTTCATGCTTCACCTACAGCTTCTGAGATTTGTTAAGAACCTTTTTTTGTGCTGGAAACAAAACAAGACATCCCTTAGAATAATGTCTAGGCTGTCCACATATTTCAAAAATATTTTCCAATGGTTGGAATTTATTTTCAACTTTCACACCAGCCTTTTCAGATTTCTTCTGAACTTCCTTCTCGTACTTCCCTTTTTGTGAGGATTGACTCCCCCTCAAACCTTGTATTCCATAACTTGTGGAATAATAGTAATGTTTTTGATTGAACCAAAACATGTTTGCAGTGTGTACGAATCCACCACAATACCAGCAGTAACCATAGAATGAATATTTCCCTCTGAAACTTCTATACTGACCAATGTTGTGAACATGCTTCTCAACAACCTTCTTAATAGAACTCTGATGACCATCAAGATTCCTATTTTCAATCATAACTTTCTTCTTCAGATCAGATTTCTATTCAGAATTATCAGTACCAGAAGTAGTAGAAATATTTCTGGACTCAGGATTTTTATGAACTTCTGATTTTTCGGTATTGTTGAGTTTGGCCACATACATATCCTTTCCAGATTTGTTCTTATCAGAACCATTTCCGTCTTTCCTCTCAACCTTTGAAGGTAACTTTTGTGGATTATTATTTGGTTCATTCTTACTAGAACTTTCACTAAATTATAAGATATATTGATTGAAACTGATATTCATTTCTTTATCTTTATAAATTTTTTGTTGGACAAGTTATAAATCTTCTTATTTTGCCATCAACTTCACTTAAAGATGATCATTACGATTATTTTCATTCTCAAGAAAATTCTTCAAATAATCAATCTCCTTTTCCATATTGTTTTTCTAATCAGGAAAACCTTCTTGACTGTTTAATGTTGAATTTTTATTTATCAACTTCTTGTTTTCCTTCTCAAGCCTTCAGATTTTCCTCAAACATTCTTTCAACTCTTCTTTAAGATTATATTCAAGTTGAGTTTCTTCTTCTTCAGAACTGTTTCTCCCGTAATCTTCATTATTCACTACTTCAATAAAGGAATTCTCTCTATCTTTCTCAGCAAATGATTTCTTGGATTCATATTTTCTATCTTCTTCTTCTTCTTATTCATCTTTAGATAAAAAGATTCTTCCTTTTTATTTAAAGATCCTTTTATCCTTTCTCTTTGAAAAATATTTATCATTGTTAGCATGTTTCTTCCATGATCATATTGTCCTTCTATCATCATCTTCGTTTTATTCTTCTTTATTCTTTTAAGGATAGTTTTCCTCAAAGTGACCAATGGCTCCACACTCAAAAATTTTTAAGGGATGTTTCCCCTTGTATTTTTCTGTACCTCTTTTCACATTCTTAGAAAACAAGGATATAATTTCATCAAAATTTTTACACAAATCATCTACAGAATCAGATTCATCAGCATTATCTTTAATAAGAGTCTTATTTTACTTCTCTCTGTTTATAGCCTTGAATAAAATTTCTCTATCATATTTTTTTTTTGATCTTCATAGTATTCTACCTTCTCATTTAATAAGTAATGAGAGTACCATAAAAATCATCTAGAGAAAATGTTTCAAGGTCTCTGTCTTCTAATGAAGACAATTTAGTATCAAACTTGTCAGGAAAAATCCTCAAGATATTTTTAACAACTATATAATCCTCCAACTTTTCACCAAGAAATATGATTGTACTAACAATGTAATTTACCCTGGTAAAGAAGTCCCCAATAGACTCATATTCTCCCATTTTCATGTCTTCATACTTCATCCTCCAGATTTGTAATTTCTCCTTCTTCACTTTCGTATTTCCTTCATAAATGTTCTTCAACTTATCCCATATACCTTTAATTGTAGCGACACCTTTTACTCTTAAAAAATCACTCTCAGAAAGAAATGAGATTAATGAATTTTTAGTTCTTCCATCATTCTCAATATTCTTCTTATCAGTAGGTTTTAGAGGAATCTTGTCATTAATAGGAGGAAATCAATCAATTGTAGTTTCAAGAACTTCATACCCAAGAGACATAAGATAAGGAATCCTTTTACCTTTCTAGATATGATAATTAATTCCATCAAATATAGGAATCCCCTTACTATTCATGCAATTCAGATTTTCCATCACAACTTCTCTTCAAAACTCCAGCAAAGAACAAATGAAGGGAACCTGCCTCTGATACCAATTGAAGTTCCCAGTCAGGATCCAAGTATCACTGAGAGGGGGAGGGGGTGAATAAGTGATAAATTTTTATTTTTATGTTTCCTTCTTTTTGAAACAACCTTCTCCTCCTATTAAGGAGTTTCTTCCCTATTTAAGACACACAACCACATGAACATAATATTTACAAGGTTCACTACTCAAAAAGATTAGCTATGTCCATGGTTTGGTCTGGAAATAATCCAGTACCAAACAATAAACTAGAAAACAATCCTTTGATGTAGAATACAATGAGTATAATATTCCCTTACACTCGTGTAGCACTTTGAAAACAATCCAATAGTGTGTGTGCTCCCTCTTAGCACAAATAGGGTAATGTAATGTTTCTTTGATTCTTAATGGACTTTCAAAAATTAAATCATTCAAAAAAATTCTTCATTTTCCTACCCAGAAGCTGGTAAGAACCTTCGGGTGAAAACAGCTTGCGCGCTACACCCTGCTTGCGCGCCTCCCTACTTGCGCTCCAACTTCTTGCACACCACTTGCTTGCGTGCCTACCTTATTTCATGCCACTAAATACTTTTGTGCCACTATTGTGCAAAACTCACAACTTGCGCGCCACATTTTTCTTAAACACAAAAAACTTCTGGCAGAAAACTCTTTGATTGCGCACCTCTTAGAACTTGCACACCCCTTATGCTTGCACGCCACACTGCTTGCATACCTCCCTACTTTCGCACCTTATAAATAACTCTTTACTTGCACAAAACTTCAGCTTGCACTCCACTTTATTCTACTTGCGTGCTCAGAGCTCAAATTTTCTCCTAAGTGTTGAGTGTTGAAAAATGAGGAGGGTAACCGCCTATTTATAATCATTTTGGTGACTTGCGCACCACATACACTTGCGCGCCATTCCTACTTGTGCACCACTCCATCACTCGCATACCGCTCTATCAGTTGTGTGCCACTCCATAAATAGTGCACCACTTTCTTTCCTTTGTCATATTTTGATAAGTAGATGTTGAAATATGACTTGCGCACAACATACACTTGTGCACTGTTTATACATGCGCGCCACACTTGCACGCCA
The DNA here is from genome assembly GCA_963277665.1 of Viscum album. NCBI lineage: Eukaryota > Viridiplantae > Streptophyta > Magnoliopsida > Santalales > Viscaceae > Viscum > Viscum album. The sequence continues at coordinate 941,107,295 of OY728150.1, forward strand.
ATCGTAAACTTGCGCGCCACATTCTTTCCTTTGTCATATTTTGATGTGATGATCTTGAAATATTACTTGCACGCAACATACACTTGCATGCCACATATACTTGTGTGCCACACTTGCGTACCACTTTTTGACTTGCGCACCACTTTCTTTCCTTTTCCAAAAAAACTTCTTTACCCCTATCCTTCTTAAGGATTTCATCACAAGTTTTCCAAAATTATGATATTTGTGAAATAAAAATAAAAAAAGCATCATCATAGTTTTCAAGGATTTTTCAAAGTGATTTTATTTATACTCTTTTGACAATAAAATACAACACTCTGCAAATAGAATACTCTTCTAACTTCCTTCTCCATCCAACTTGGTTCCAATATGGGCCAATTTCTATCATTTCAACCCATCTTGGAGAAATAGGTGAGTATGAAGCAAAATGGTATCTATGTAGAGAACATATTGGTACTTCATAGGGGTAAGGGATTCTGGTATCAACCAGGACTAGCCTACATAAGAGTATATGGTAATCTTCTGATATTCCTTAAACTTAGGGATGAAACACCCTTTCCTTATAGAAATGAAAAAAGTAATTTCCCAAGTCTGGTGTCAGGGATTCCAACTGGTGAATCAGGAGGAGGAAATCATTGTCAATGTCTATCCATGATCTAGATGTAATGGTGGTGTTCTCAACTTCATTGGTCTGAACTAGATTTTCCTTACTATTATAATTTCCATAATCTAGATAGTGGTCTTCAAAAGAGTTTAAAGGGGATGCATCACCCTGAAGCACGCCTACTCGACCATTGAGGGAATACTTTAGGGATTTGTGAAATGAGTAGGGGATTAATGCATGCAGATAAAGCTAAGGCCTACCCATCAAAGCATTGTAGGTGGTATCCTAGGAGATAACCATGAATTCAATGTTTTCTCCCAAACCTCCAAACTGAGTCTTCAACCAGATTCTTCCTCGCAGTCTCTGATTGGTCCTATAATAACCCTATATCTTCATGTTAGAGGGTATCAATTCTACTTCAGTTAGTCCTAGATTGCAAATTGTCTAGGTCGGGATGATAATGATCTCAGAACATTTGTTGACTAGAAAGTGATGACCCTACACACCATTGAGATTACCTTTAATGTACAATGGTAAAATTTTCCCCTACACGAGAGATCCCTCATCTTATCCTAAGAATGAGATGAAAAATTGACATTATTCTCACTCTAATTCCTCAGAAAATAAGTTATCTAAAGTCTCTACCTCTGTTTTGAACTGGAGGGGGATTTTCAAGGTCTCTGTGAGGGTCTTGTGCATCTCTTCTACAGGCAGAGGGCCTCGAGGATCATGATCCATGGATTTATGATAAAAATGTGTTCAGTACACCATAATTTTGTGACAAACACACATTTATACCCACAAGGTATTCTAATTAGAAAAATGCATGATGGGTACTACTGGCTAAGCCATTAGATTCTGGATGGTGCTTGAAATATCTTGCTACTCATCAGATAACCCCCCCAGAACCACTACTGGACAGATTTCGGTCATATGAGCCCTGAATTTAGCTAGATGTGGCCGATCATAATGCAACTATGACTATTATTACTAGTCAATTATCATAGTTAGCCGTGGAGCGTGGCTCATAGAGCGGGATGGGAAGACTATTTCTGATGATCTTTGCATATAACCTATTTCCTGGTTTTAGTAGTGTGGATGACATGGATTCGAACACTAGCATGATAATTCTAACAGTTTAAATGCCTTTGACGATTCCTCCATTGGAGTCAGACAAAGGAACTTAGTGGGATTTCTTGATATTCCTCATCACCAGGGACCATAAAGGGATCCACCAACTCAATGGTAGTCAGAGAGGCATACTCTTTATAGTCATCAAAGGATTCTTCCAATGATACATGAACCTTTGGGGCGATTCCCATCTCTAGAGGCATGAAATGATCGAGATAACATGATGGATTTTATTCGGGAAGAATAATTTTATTTCCCTTGAATCGTCAGTGGATACTCCTGTATGTCATAAAAGGTTACAATGTGGATGCATAAGCAGTATCCAAAGAAGGAACAATGACTTCAGGAGGTTTAGGCTGACCCAAATGGGTGAAAATGACACCAGGTGCATGGGAAACTCCTCTACAAGCCAACCATTTATCATACATTTGAGTATCATGGATGGAAGCCTATTTCAACCCACCTTTACTATCACTATCAGGCTCAACGAATATGTGTGATACCTGCACAAGAATATTTCCCAACTTGACCAAACCATTGTCAACTTGTTCCTGAAGCCAATCCTTGAACACAAAACACTACATGATGTTATGTCCAAGGATCCTTCAGTAAGTACAATGGTAAAGGTGATCAGTGCACTTGGATTCATGGTGCTTCTTTCACTCAGGTAGTTTGAGAATTACTTATTCCAAGGAACTATTGAAATAACTAGGCACTTGTGCTTCCTTGAAGGAGTAGGCCTTATTTCTACTATATGGTAGGGGAAATCTAGGAGCTTGGACCAGATGGGGGATATATCCTAATCAGGTGATGTATCTATATTATCTCATCGAGGAAGTTGTTATTGTCAAGGAAGTGACTACTGGTTTTGTACTGGGTGAGACTGAGATTGATGAGGCTGCTACACTCAGTGAGGATCTACTGGAAGAGGATATAACAACTCTAGTAGCTCTGGGGCCTCTACTTGTAATGAAACGACAGTCTCTGCCCTGACGATTCTTATTTCAGAAGATGGGAGTGGCAATGGATGTGCCTACTTGGCATCTTTCAAGGATTACTCTAGGCATTGATATTGTCATAAATATCCTATAATTCACCTGGGAAGTTCTAAGTAATGAGGATAAAGACTAGCTCAGTCTTGATATTCTCCATGGACATCATCTGTAGCTTTTCTTGGGCCAACAGCACATCGAGTGAATATGTGAGGTCCTTCCACTGGGTGATGAAGTCAGCAACACTCTCTTAGGGAAGTTTCTAGAAATTGAAGAGGTTGGTAATGCTTTTATTGTTCTTGGTTGAGATAAACTAGTAGAGTAACTCCTTGGGGAGGTCTTCCCAACCAGTGATGGATTCAATGGGAAACTAGTTTTACTAGACAAACACATGACCTTCCACTGTCTATATAAAACATTGGTTCTTGGTAGCCTCCTCTTACTATGGGGTTCCCAACATGGGCCTGCACCTTGAGATGAAGTGGAAAAAATGGTTTAGTGGGAATCCCATCCCATTTAAACGGTAAAATGAAGGATTTCTAAAATCTAGGGGTGATCATATGTCATCCACCCATTCCATATATGGATTTCCATTAAGTGGTATCACCACTTGTCGCATCTCCAGGGCTTCAAGGTGTGTAGTGAGAGTGGATATATGATCATCTTGGTAAGGGTTCCTATCTTGATGAGAATCCCTCACCACCAATACATTGATAAAATCATTAACCTATTAAGAAGGCTCAGAGGCTCTTGGAGGAGCTTGATATGGGTCCTGAGGAAGATTATCACACTGCCCATGTGGATATAGTGACTAATATCTTGGTCTATTTCCATAAGCTCCTGTATCTACATTTTTGGGATTAGTTGGATTTATGGGATCAATTGGGAGCGAATGGATGAGAAGGACATGTGGCTACCCCTTCTTACCCATTAGAGGATGAACACGATCCTATTAAGGAGTGCCATAATCTAGTTTCCACCCCGAAAAAATATCATCTATGGACCTCTCCTGATTTGTGACATGCTGGAGAAAAGTGGAAATTAGGGGATTGAACATTGTGTTCGATGAAATATCAGATGGATTATAGGGATTAGAGGTCATGATCTTATATTTACTCTTATTGGAATCCCAAATAGAAAGAAACAACGTAGAGGGACACTCAAGACCAAGTTTATGTCTTTTCAGCAAAGTAAAAACACCTATATGAAGGTCTACCTCATACTGCACTACCTCATGGGGTGGATTTTCTCTTTCAGACCCTAATTCGGTGCCCCTATCCTTTTATATCTTGAGTATTACCATATTCACTATAAAAATACGTAGAGTAATATCCTCAACATCAATGGTAAGGTCATACTACTATATGATAAGGATGAAATGGAGATAAATGTACTATCCCTAGCCTTAGATCTTCACACACAGGGATGCCTCTTCCATGGTTAAGTGGATAACTATGAAGATCTTGAATCATCTCTATTGTAGGTTCTAGTGGTATTTGGGTGATATAGTGTTCTATGCTACTGGGAGTGCTACCAACTCAACCACATGAGATTGCTGATCAATGTCGTCGAAGTGTTCCCAGCTTCCTGGGTAGACCAACTAATAGTCATAGAGGATAAAACGCATCATCTAGGTAGTCTAATGGAAGCACACAACCTAATCCTTGGTAAGGTATTTGAGGATGTTGAAGTTGGGAGTTACATTTGGCCAGAATATCCCTGACTACTAATCAACAACCAGACTATACCATAGGATTTCTTATTCAAAATTAGGGCCCTCCTATGGTTTAGCACAATCTTCATTCGATGATTTATGGGAAATTGGTAGTGGCACTAATGTGTATTTGTGCGGCGGTTGGATGACTGTTGGAGGAGGTGCTACATGTGTTGATTGTTCATTGCACACTGGGTTATCTCTCAATGGTGGTGCCAACCACATCATAACATATCTATAGGACAAGGTGTTCACTACAACATCATGTGTGAGGGTAGTATCACTGATTGGTAGGTATGTTGGATACTCACCATCTATTCCATTCAAAAATATCTCTTTGTGATCTCATGTAGAGGTAAGGAAGGAAACTTGAGATGATAGAGATGACTACACTGTGAGACCATGGAAGGGACCCAAATCTTTCTCCACCTATACGTTCCTACAAAGGGATTTGGGAATTCTATTAATCTCACATCTTGAGATGAAGAACATAATATTATGGGCTCTTACCCTATAATTTGATGTAGATGACTGAGATGAAGGTTGCATCATTGAATCACATTCTTCCTTAGAATTCGAGAAGCGAACAAGATTGACAATGACTTGGAGCTTCCCGGAATTTCTCAATTCACAGCGGCGGTTCAACCTTCTTCCTCAAGATAGTTCTTTAATGAAGGGAAATTATTCAACATGGGGAGGACCTCTATTCTAGTGGGTGATAGTGTTATGAGGAACTCCACTTTGATCTGTTGTGATAGAGGGAGGGAAATCATACCAGTTGTTGTTGGAGTGGGGAGGACCTCCATGTAAACTATTTTAGGAGTGGGGAGGATCTCCATTTTGACTGTTAATATAGTAGGGAAAAATTATTCTTTGGTTGGTTAGAACATGGGGAGGACCTCCATATTGATTGTGATAGTAGGTAGTACCTCTAATTTGCTGGGATAATGTTCGAGGAGGGTCTTCATACTGATCAAAATAGAAACGGGGAGGACCACTATATTGAGAAGCATAAGTATGGGGAAGAACTTCCTATCGATTGCTAGATACATGGGAGGAACTCCACTTTGGAGAGTGATGGAGCAGGTAGGACTTATCTCAAGCTGGTGGAAACCTAGAAAGGGCCACCATGTTGACTATTGAGGGAGTGGGTATGACCTCTACTCTGGCTGGCTGTGACATGGGTAGGACCTCCATGTTGGCTGATGGTTGTATGGGGAGGACCTCTATAATGATTATCAATGAAGTAGGGAGGACATTCGATCAGATCGATGATGGATCAGGTAGGAACTCTACTTTGGATGGAACAATGTTAGGATAAACTTTTCATTGATTAGATGTGATACAGAGAGGGCCTCTATGTTTGCTGGTGGTAGAGGCATGGGAAGACCTATTTACTAGTTGTTGAAGTGTGTAGGACATAATCCTGGGTTAGTGATGGTGTGGAGATGGACTTTTCACTAAAAATAATCATCACATGATGACCCATAATGGTTTCTAATGTCACCAATGATTGATATTGTCAACCCAGCCTGCCTATGAAGTGGATGACGTCTTGATCCCAATCAAGCCAAGATAGACCCCTTATCATCAGTTGTAGGGATATGACAGAATATGTTTGTGGTGGAAGGATCCACTTGAGATATGGAAGATGATTCCACTTAGAAGAAATTCCCCTGATATTGATACTAATGTTGACACTGGGTGATCTAAGCCGAGACTGACAGAGCATGTGTATAATCCACTTGTTATTTAGCCTAAAATACTGATCATTATTGGCAGTGATGAGGTCTGGTGGGAGCCCTTATTAGTGGGTCCTAGGAAGTATTCATAGTTGTGATGAATCACCCATCTCCACCTCCTTGGTGTAGTGAAGCGAATTATAGGATCTCTCTAGGGAGAGACTCCCAAAGCGGTTTGTTGTTGGAGTCAGGAGAAATGGATCCCTACGTGGCCCTTGGGGGTAGTAGTGTCGGTGAGTCACTAAAGGATCATGGTTATGGGGGGGGGGGGGCATATCCCTTGTGGAAGGGACCCCCTACTTCATGAACTGATGTAAGAGTGTGTCCATCACCATCCTATGGATCTTTTTTAGGGTGATATGGGGTGTGGGAATCCAATAGCTGATGTTGTGGCTGATGTGGAGTCATGAGGGATTTCCCCATTAATATATATCCTACCTTTGCATCTATGGGTGGTGGGTGGATGGTTTTCTATAGCTTGGGTCATGTAAAGAAGGAAGATTCACCTGTTAGTATGGTTATAAGGAAACAAATTCCCAATTACCTAGTGTTGTACAATATTCCCCTGATGGAGAAAGAGATTCACACTGACGATGTCATATAAAAGAATTCCCGAAGTTTAACAGCCCCAATTTTAGGTGAGTTACAAGATGGGACCAAATAGATACTCTTCTAGCACCAAATAGATATATCTTGTGACAGGATACTCTTCTAATGTCTCAAACTCTACTAATACCCAAGGTTAAAGGATAAAAGTTTCACGTCAGGTTCACCATTTCTACTTACGATGCTTTTTCTGATGCATGCCTCCACTGTGTGTCTAATGTGTGCTAGAATCACAATTGTTTCCCCACACCCCCTTTCCAAATATAGGCATATTTCATAACTTTCAATTGTGATATATGCTCCTTGATCGAAACATGATGATGGGATGTCAGTTCCTCCTTCCAAGGATTCCTCTTTATAAATAGTTTCCTAGTCAGGGTATCCCTCATAGATTTAAGTCATTTTATCATTATTGTTTCCATATCTTTGTGGAAGATAGTTAATTACACTAGTTTGGTCTATACATTGTAATGGTTCATAACAGGGTAGAATCCTTCAGTCAGGAGAGTAGTCACATTGGGTATCACTGGAATGTTTGGATGCTAGAAACATTTTTCACTTACATTCTTCCTCATAGGAGGGACTATCATGGAGGAATCTTTAGCTGTAGAACCCAAGGCATCTAGTGTTGATCACGAGGTACCAGACACTGGAGGCATGTATCATACAAGGATTTCTCCTTAGGTGTTTCATGTTTATCATGAGGAAGGTGACTCCATAGGTGCATATATTATAAGGATTTCACCTCAGGTATCCCATGTTTAGAATGAGGTATATTTTATAGATCTAGTTCATGAGTTTAATATCTTATTGAGATGGATATGAGACTGATCAAAATTCCCCATAAAGGCAGATAAAGAAGGTGCATCCCATGGAGGGAGAATCTAAAACGTTTACCGATGGATGGATAAAGACTCCGTACGGGAGAAGATCCAAGGGATGTGCCCCCTAAAAGGGAATATTTCACACCATGAAGTCAGAGGGGTTCCCTATAGAGTTTGATACAGGAGGTGTGTCCCATAAAGGTAATTTGTCACACTGTGAAGGCAGATGGGTTCCATATAGTGGAAAACCTGGGAGGGATATCCCATAAAGGGAAGATGTTACACCATGAAGGTTTATTGGAATACCCTTGGAGGTGGGATAGGGAGGTACACTCATAGAAGGGGGGGTGGGGGGAACCAAGGGTTACTATTTTTTTAGATTTAACCTCAAAGAGGTGTCCTACATACCCTACCCAGGGATAGGGATCAAAACCCATGTAGTTTGATGTCATAGTTTAAGGTCATGTGACATGAGCAATCCATGTAGTTTAACATCATGCGTTAAGGATGATCACATCAAAAAGGGAGAATATATGAGGGATGGTGTGGGGATTATGCATGTAAGCTTCCCTTATCAAGAGGATTTATCTTAGTCGTATGGTGTGGGGATTATGCATTGAGCTGCCCGATGAACCTGGAAGAGATTTGGTCTCCCAGATGAGTTCCATGATCTTACTAGGTAAATGGTACAGAGAAGAGAATGATGGATGTGGATGTTGGGTCTTGGACATCAGATATGATTACAACATATCCAAATTAGTTTGGAATCAAATCCCACATAGTTTGAAAATGGGCATTGGGGATTACACATAAGGAGGGGGGCCAGGGAAAGGAAGCATATAGTTGGGGTTACACATTGGAGTGACCCATTTGAGGGGAAATGGATGTTGGGTCTTAAACTCAGGAGGATTACTATTGAAGTGGATGTTGTATTTCATGTTCAATACTAACCTCTATGCCAACGTGAGACATTCTTGGTGTGAAAAAACAGGAGGAAGCGGTACACCTGAAGTTCGTTTCGAGAAAGATGCGCCAACGAGAGATGGTGTGGAGGCTTACAAATGGAAGATTCCTAAGGATGATTTCATTACATGTGGGGAGGATTTAATTCCATATGGGGAGGATATAATTCTATTTTAGGCGGATCTCATTCCCTACGAGATTAAGTGATTTAGGGACCATCCCATTCAACTCACACATGAAACATCCTGCCATTTTCAGATGGGTAAAGGCTATAGTTTAACATCATAAGTTGAGGATGTTGGTACAAGGAAGTTTTATGTCAAGAAACCTGGATGTGGGGGTCTCACTCCATACCCCTTGTGATTACATACCATAGATCATTCAACCTTCAGTGGGGCATCACTTCAGCAAATCTAGGATATAGCAATGTGGAGGAGTAGTCAATTTTGTGTTCCACGTTAGTGTGCGTATGCTGAAAAAAAATGTTAGCATACCTATAAAAAGAATAAAAAGGTAAATGGTGATCTAGGACCACAATTGAATTTGAGTGGTCCATAGGTACGAGTTTCACAAGTCAAATAGGGTCTTGAAATGTAGCTGAAATAATCCTGGATGGGTATGGGGGCTTTGAGGACTCAACCTTCATGAAGAGATGTCAGCAGAAGTGATACAACATGTAAATAAAGGAGAAGGGCTTCAGAAATATTAGGGACTCATAGAGAGTTTATTTGTGAATATAAAGTGATTATTTATGGTCATGGGGTTCATGAAGTAGTAGGATTCATGAAATAGGTTGACACTTCCTCAGGATGAAGTCCTGGCTTGGGAAAGGAGTGCTTCATGAAGGCTTAATGCTTTGCGAATCCTAAAGTACCTATGAGGGACTTATTAATTCATGAAGGGTGTATACATTCATGAAAGGATTCCCCACCATGGGTGGTGGATTTCAAAAACACACCAAAAGGGTTTTCACAAATCCCAAGTACCTTGGATGATTCATTTTTTTTTCTGGTTCATGATGCTCATGTGCTTCGTGAATTTGGAGCAATTTAGGAGATGAAAGGTTGGAGTAACCATCCTTAATGGTTGGAATGAGGTATGAATTTATTTTAAAGGGGTTTCATGAAGCTAGTAAGTGGTTTGTGAATAATTTATGGGATTTGATAAAGGGTGTGGACACTTCATACTTACAAAGGGACTCTGTATAGCCTGACATGGTTGTGAAGTGCCATCAGCCTCACGGAGGGACTTCATTTGGCCTCACACACATGAAAAGTGGATTCCATGGAAGAGAGATATGTGATCTCAAGAAATAATTGAAGAATAAGGGCTTCCCAAAGTAGATCCTTTTGGGTTTTTTTTTGTAGTTTTATGATTCAGATTTTCTCCAGATCGACTGTGTCTTCCTTGGATATCCATATCGAACATATTTTGGTGCTAACACCAACTTTACAGAGCTCAATATTTTTTAAAGATTGATCTTCATTCTAGATATCTTAAATTTTATTTAATGAATAAATATATTCCAAAGATATTTTTTCAGAAAGGTATAGATATTATGAGTTTAAAATAACTCCATTTGGACTAAATAATGAATCCTCTATTTTTATGGATCAAATGAACATAGTATTCAAGGAATATGTTGATAATTTTTTCATGGTATTTATTGATGATATATTTTTGTATTATAAAAGATATAAAGAAAATGATAATGACTTATAGATTTTTCTAGATACTCTTAGAAGAAAAGAGTTATATGAGAATTTTGGAATGTGTAAATTATGGCTTTAAATAGTTTATTTTCTTATCCATATTGTCTCCAAGGATGGAATCCCAGTTGACCCTATATAGAAAAAGGCAGTCCAGGAATAGCCTAAAGAAACGAACATAATCAAGGTATGTAGTGTCATTGGGTTAGAAGGTTACTATCAGAGTTTTATTCATAACTTTACCTGATTAGCTAACATTTTATCCAAACATACTCATAAAGGGGTTAATTTTATTTGGACAAAGAAATGTGGAGAATTATTTGAAGAATTTCAGAGAAAATTAGTGAATGCACCAATCTTGAATCTATAATCGGGAAATGGTTGATTTTTGATTTATAGTGATGTATCAAAGAAATGAATTAGTTGTTTCCTTATGCATAATGATAGAGTTATTGATTATGCATCAAGGTAGTTAAAAAATCATGAACAAAACCATCCAACTCGTGATCTTGAGTTAGTAGATGTAATATTTTCTTTGAAGATATGGTGATAATATATATATATATGGTGAAATATGTGAGATATATACAGATCACAAAATATTGAAATATATATTATCACAAAATAAATCAACATGAGGAAAAGAAGATGGATAGAGATACTCAATGATCATGAATTTTCAATACACTATCACCCAGGGAAGGAAAATAAGGTAGCAGATGCATTGAGTATGAAGAATCATGGAGTTATGAAAAAAATGAGGATTGATAAGGATACTATGTACATTGATATAGTAAATATGGATATTAGAATTATAAATTAAGGTGAAATACCACTAATTTTTCAAATGGTTGCAAGTCCATATTTATTGGAAAATATAAAAATTTCTCAGTTTGATGATTATAATTTTAAAAATAAAATTAAAGATAAAAATGATAGAATATTACTTGACTTTGTATATGAATATGTAATTTTGAAAGTTGGGAAGGGGATTTATGTTCACTTTATACCCGATCTAAAAATTTAATTATTGGATGATTCTCATAGATCAAATTTACATATACATCCTGGTAGAACTAAGATGTACATAGATTTTTTGGAACATTTTTTGAGGGATAATATGAAGTGTAAAATTAATGATTATGTATAAATATGTTTATTTTTTCAATAGGTTAAGGTTTAAAGAAAAAATAACAAAGGGGTCATGAAACCTCAACCTATTCGTTCATGAAAATTGGATGACATTACTAATGATTTTGTCATTGAATTACCAAAGAATCTAATAAATAATGATATAATATGGATAATTTTTCATCGACTTATGAAATATTTACATTTACTCACTATAAATGAGGATTTTACACTAGATAACCTTGCATGACTCTATATTAATGAATTTGTAAGACTTCATGGTGATCCTCTATCGACCATGTCTGATCAAGATCACCATTTTACATCAAAATTATGGAAGATTATTTAGAAGGATTTGGATACTGACCTTCATTTGAGAATTTTTTATCTCTTTAAAACCTATGGGATGTTAGAAAGGATAATATAAACTTTAGAAGACATGTTAAGGTCCTTTCCACTTGACTTTAAAGTTATGTGGGATCAGTATTTACCTTTGGTATAATTTTCCAATAACAATAGTTTCCATTCAAGTATTCAAATGGAACAATATGAAGAATTATATAGTATGGGATGTCGTACTCTAACTTGATGGGATGAAGTTAGTGAAAGAACTATTGTATTACTAGAACTTATAAAGGAAACCACAAAAATGTAAAGACTATTAAAACCCATATCAAATAATATCAAAGTAGGAAAAAGAGTTATATAGATAACCAGAGAAAGGATTTAGAGTTTCAATTGGGTGATCATGTCTTTCTAAAAGTATCTCCATGGAAGGGTGTCATAAGGTTCGGTAAGAAAGGGAAACTAAGCCCCAGGTACATCAGACCTTTTGAAATTCTAGAGAGAATTAGAGATGGGGCTTATCATCGGGAAATTTCACCTAACGTTTCTAAAGTACATGATGTGTTACACATCTCTTTGTAGAGTAAGTACATGTAAGACACAATGCATGTTATCACTTCTGATGAAATATAATTGGAACATTATTTATCTTACTGTGAAGAGACAATGTAGATTTTGGACACCATAGAACATGTATTGAGGAATCAGATGACTCTTCCGGTAAAGGTACTTTAGAAAAATCATAAAATTGAAGAGGTGGTGTGGGAACTAGAGAAAATTATTATAAAGAACTACCCAAATATTTTTATGAGTTGAAATTATATAAATTTCAAGGATAAATTTTTTGGAGGGGAGAATGTAACACCCCAATATTTTATAGTATGTATCTTTTATATTTAACATCTTTGATAACTCATGTTGCATGAAACACTGATTTCTAAACCATGATATACTATTAAATATCTATATGACTGTTGGAATAGGAATGTGCCCATTAGGAATAGTCATCTAGACATTAGAATAATAACAACATATATTAATGTATAAATAAAATGTATTTATCACATAAATAAAAATATGATATATTTATATCACAGAATAAGTAAATAAATGTTTTAAAAATGATAAATTAAGTGTTGGTTTTTTTGTGAAATAAAAATGTTTATTTACAATTTAATAATCAATATAATGATTTAAAATAAAATTTATTTTCATAAAATAGATTTTTAAATTAATATTCTATTTCGTTATAATTATAAAATAATTTTACGAGACCATAATTAATTTTTTAAAGTGTTGTAAAATTAGTTATAATATTAAAATAAGTATTATTTGAATACATGATTATTTTATTCAAAAATTAAATTTCTAATATTTAAAAAATTATTTTCATAAAATGGATATTATTTTTGAAATATGAATATCTAAAAATTGTTAGGTTGAATATTTTATATTTTTCTAAAATAGTTCAATTTTTGATAAATAGTGAAATACGGTAATTTACGGTATTTAACATTATAAGTTGTATACATGATGTTTTGAGTCATTTATGATGTAAGTAGAAATTAGTTTTAACATACATGCACTATTTACTATACTTAGTCATAAGAATCATCTCTATTTATAGTCTTGATCCAAAATAATAAACCAATGAATAAAATAATAAAAAAACACCCCTTTTCCCCACAATAAATACCACCCCTCACCACCACTTCTCCTCACAAATTTTAAGATTTGGAGATTGATTATTGTCTTCCCAATTCCTCTCCCAAACCTATTCACACATCTTGGTCCTAATGGTCATACCAAAAGACCAAATCCAAGTGTCTTATGGAGGTTTCCTAGGAGACGATATTCAAGAGGTAAAATCCCCAATCTTTCTCATTTAATTTCTTTTATTTTCTTAACCTCTCCTAAGATCCCCTATGCAAAGTGGAATGGTAACTCTAGTATCATACATATACTGGAATTTTATTTTGATAATTTAATATCCATATTCAAATCTCTTATCTTCTCCTTTTATTTTAAAAATGAAAACATCATATATGATGTGTCGATTCACCACCTTCGTAGATGAAATTTTTTTACTTTCCATTACTGCCTTCATGGATGGTCATAAAACCAATAATATGAATAAATTAAATTTTAAAATACATATTATAAGTTATATCATGTTCTATAACCAGTGCATAAACATAATATTATATAAAATGACACAAGTTTGTGATGGTCGTAAAAGCAACCAAAATAAATTAAGACATTTTCATCAACATTTTATTTAATGAATCACTATCATACAATATAAACAAATGATATATGAGACCATTTAAAATTATGAAATTTAATTAGTACTAAATAATTTCACTTCTGGATAATTTATTCCCATTTGACAATAACTCCCATATTTATCCTTAAGGGAACCGACCATAAAACCATGAAACGAACGCTCCCATAACAACGAAATCAAACATTATAACTCATCAAAATTTCCATAAATGAGATTAATAAAATTATAATAAATAAAATATATGTTTAATTAGTTATAAATAAACAAATAAATTAATCTAATATGACTACTGAGGACATTAGGTACAAGTGAAGAATTCTTTCAGTCATAAGGTAAGGTTTTCTTGTCTCACTTTTACTTCTGTGAGATATATTCCTTATTCAACACTTATTTATTGTGTGTGGTATACATGATTCAATTTAATATATCATATCAAGAGTCTATTTATATTCATGACATTCAATGTTTCATTTTATGATCATTAATTTTATAGGGCATATGGTTTGACTAATTACATTGTGGTTAAATAATTCTTAACCTAATTTCCATTATTTGGGTTAAAATTATAATCCATTGATTATGTAATTATATGATTATGTTTGAACTAATTTTGATTATATTATGTTTTATTTACACTTTTTTATGTATATTTACATTTTATACACTTAATCTATTCATTTGGTTAATGCTTACACTTTATTTGAAAAACACTCTTTTAAATGTTTCTTTTTCAAAATTTAAACGGAATGTTTTTTTAAAAACATATATAGAATGAGAGGACTTTATAACTTTCATTATGTATTAATGTCTTGAGGAATCATTTAAATTTTTACAAGGTTATTATCAAATTAAATTGTTTCTTTTATAATTGTGGAGGTTTTTAAATAAATGTTATAAAAGTAAATTGGTATTTCTATAAATAATTTCTAAATGATTTTATTAGAGTATTTTCATCTATGTCAACAACATTTTTTTATGTTATGATTAATTGAGGTTTATATCTTATGATACCATCTAACATATTTTATTTAATTTACTATGTTCAGTTTGACTATGGATGTGCTATTTTGATACCAGTAATAATATTACACTAGATGGTTTATGATTATGTTTGGTGTTTGGGGAAATTTATTCCATATTATAGTTTCAATATGAATTTATATGTTGATTATGTATCAATGATTTCATATGAGGAATGCATTGGAAATAGTAAGTGATTGGTGGGGCCCTATATAGTCCCTCGATTCATCATTAGGTCTAATGAGCCAAACTAATTTTGGTATTGGCTAATGTCTTACATGATTATGTATAGTGTCTTGGATGAATCATTGATGGTATGTTTATGATGTCCCAAATTATGCATTCCCTCATTACGATATTAGTTATTGATAATCAATATTATTATTTGACTAGTATAATATCCAAGGTTAAGTTTCATTCTCATGTGATTATTTATATGGAATTATTTGATCAGTATTTAATCCTTCCTTATTATACTCAAGTGTATTTTTTAATGGAATTTGATTTTAGTTATGAACCTTGAATCAATTTTTATGTTTATTTATAATATGTTCCTTTGTATTCTTACCCTTATTGAGCATCTGATATCACCCCTTTCTTGTGTTTTATTTTCCCCAGGATGCCAATATGAATATTATTATTGACATGTTGGGATAATATAAGAGAATAGATATGTTTACAATAGAGTTTCTATGTTGTATTCCATTTAATTTTATAATATAAAACTTATGTTTTTATCTAGTCTTAAAAATCTACTAAACTATTTGTTCCCTTGGGATGTGATCACTTATATTTAGTACCAATGTAATAAAGTAAAACACCAGTTCCAGGCTACATGGGTTGAGTTCTTTACAAAATTTATCGGAAATTAATATTTCACTAATAAATCCAAAAATTAAGATAATTTTTTATAATTAAAATCCAAAAATATATAAATTTTATTTTTAATTAGAACTAAAAAATATATAAAAAAGTTGTTTTTATAGGAAAAAAACCTTTGTATATTAACTATTATTTTTCCTATAAATTACTAATTAATCTAGTGATAGATTATTATTAACAATATTAATATAACTTGTTATTATTTAATTATAATAAACTTAGTTCCTTGAAATAAAATGCTAACTTCTGGAAAATATATTTTTAAGCATAAAGTGAATCTAGTAAAAAATAACCTTTTAGAAAGTATTAAAATTAATGATATTTCTATACATATAAATATTTTATTACATGTTGATATAATCCTAATTTATACTTAGATAAAACATTATGATCTCCGTATAAGACCTAAGAATCATATAAAATTTAGTTTTCATTTTAGGCGATGGTTTATCATGAATAGATCTTGTGGTTATCTCCAAGACCTTGAACTTCTCCCATATATAGTTTTTCTCATACTTTAATTGCTTGAGTTCATCTCAGACTTAGTCTAGCGAAAACCATAGGAAGTTTACTCCCTTATAAGCTCAAAAAAAATGGTCTTAATAAGGAATACATCCACTTCTAATTGCTATTTATTCCTACTTTATTTATTGAAATTTTAATATGGTTACATCAATTTATAACAGCTAATTTTATGACAATATTATAAAGGTAAAATTTTTATTTCATCATATAAAAATTTCATTTAATATGGTTTTTCATGTGAAAAAATTAGTTAATATAATATTTTTTTGAGGATAATATATACAGAAATATCGGTATGTTACATTCTTCCCCATAAATAAATTACATCCTCAAAAGTTTAATTACTCCCGAAAAATGAAATAGTTAAGGGTTCCCATAAGAAAAAAATTAACTCTATGTTTAATTTCTAATGAGGTTTTATCCTCACTATCCTTGGTATGACTAGTGAACTAATATTTTCCTTCATAATAGGAATATTACTAATGTTGATTATTTTCCCCTTATCATCTTTGCTAAATACCCCTATATAATGAGAGTAATTTTTTCATGAGAAGTTTATAGTTATCCTTATATTAATAGGCGATCATGGGTTTATCTTTAGATGTGATTTTCAAATCTTGGAAATTATCTTTGTCAAGAGAGTTAATTCATGCCTAATGTCACATAAAATTTGAATAATGTATGAATAATAGTATTTTATAGGAGACCATTCCAATAAAAATCAGTTATAGAAATGTTATATACATGGGATAAAATAATCTTACCACTATAAGTTTTTATTAGTTTTTCTACATCAATTAATTAGGGTGGTGATTTTATGTTTTTAGTAAACATTCTATTTATAGAAGAGTAGGTTGGACAAGATAATAATACAACACTCATAGTTCTTGAGTAGATGATCAGTGTTCTACATTTCACATATCATAAATCATTTTTTTTGAAATGGAATCATCAAGGGAGATAATAATGTACACTTCTTAAAATATATATTTCCATCTCCAGACAGTTCACATTATCAGTGGTCATCAAGGTCATTAAAAGTCACTGTAAGTCACCTTGAAGATCAAATACTTATAAAAAATTTGAATTCTTTCAATTCAACATCTCATATGGTGTATTTTGAGTTTTCATACATAGAACATGGTTAACTGTGAATGCTATTGTTTATAGAGCATAATCCCAAATTACTATAAGAAGATCAATATTAAATCTTTACTGGTTGAACCATGTTTAAAAATTTATTTTATTTTAATACACCATTATATTGTTTTATTTATAAATGATTGAATTGTGAAACAATACAACACACCAATTAAATAGTTTATCAACTCTTTACTTAGGCATTCACTCCCTCAATTTCATTTTTACAATTTAGTGACATTTTCCAAAATATTTTTTATATATTTATTGGATATTTTGTAACATTTCAAAGATTCAGTATTTTTGTTTCATTATAAATACATATTTATATATATACTAAAATCATTTGTGAAGGTACCAAAGTAATATACACTATAAGTTTCTTTTTCAGTTGTTGATCCACACACAAATGTGATGATATAACAAAACCTATGTTTTGTAAATAACTTTGTATTCTCTCTTGGAATTAGTATTTAGAGATATGTAATGGGTATCCCAATATCCAAAATGAAAGAGGTATTTTATTTCATAATAAAATGAGGCTTCAAACCCAACTTTAATATATATATATACACATATAGACATATAGATATATAAACAATTACAAACACATAAAACAATAATATATATGATTTTATACTTATAGGTATAAAAATAAATGAAACACATATACGCACACACATCTAAGAAAACATCATATCTCATTTCATGTTTCAATAATAACCCCCATTAATCATACTCTTCAATTATTATCATTTCAAATATTGTTACTAGTTTGAACCAAACCATAAAACAATGATTAATATTGAATCCATTAATATTTATAAGTATTACACTTATTTATAACATTACAAACATTTATTTCATTTCTAAACATTACCCAAGGTATTGATTTTTTACCTTATTGATAAAAATAATTTCCATTATACTGGACCCATTTAAATTTTCAATTAATATCATATAATATTTTTTTAATTATTTTGTATAGAATCATTATCTATATTCTATGTTTATATATAAAAATATAAATAATAACCCAAAAATTATGAAAATAAATAATTCTTAGAAAAACAAAAAGGAAAGGACCCTAAAAGGAAAAATTAATCCATAAAATAGAGAAGAACATTGCAAAAAATTGATTACAGATCAAAATTCAGGGGAAGAACCATTAATAATGAACATGGGAATATAAACTCAAAAAAAATCGTGAAAAAAAACAAAAAAATATTGATTGTAGATCCTTAAAAACACGTTTTTAATATCATACAATGGGTTAAGTGGTTCAACTTTCCAAAATAAATGATTTCAATTATTAAAGATGAATAGTGGAAGAAAAAAAAATAAAAAAACCATAAAAATAACATGAAATATCCAATGAGAATCCTTAAAAATATTCTCTGAATCTAATACCTATGGTTTTTAAGTTTGAATTGTAAAAAAATTAATTCGAATGGAGTAGAGGATCAGTTATATAAGTTCTTAAATGTAGTGAGAGGATAAGTGATATGTTTGGTTTTATTTTAAAAAGGGTGAAGGTTTTTGTTAATACTAAAAATATAAGTGATTTTAAATAAATATTTTTTCAATGCAATTACTTCATCATTATATAATATATCTTGATTTGGTCAAGTGAATCCATGTTGGATACTCCTAAAAACTCACATTATTTCATATTTCTAACTTCCTTAGGCTCTTACGTGGCTGTCTTCAGGTAATCTAAAAAATATAGTCACACTGAAAAACATAAAGAAAATTTGTTTTTTAAAACTAATCTAAGAGGCAACATTATATCTCACCAACTAGAATCAAAGATTATAGTTATCATGTAGATGTATAAAATGGAAGGAATATGATATTTTTATCTGGTAGTTAAGGGATTAAAGAATCAGAAAGGGGTGTGGGAATTATATATTATTTTTTTCTACGTTTGGATGCAAGAATGGATAAACAACTCAAATGATAATGAAATTTAATCAAAAAGTGACGACTCCTCCCCACGACACACAATTTAATCCAAGAAGGATGAATCATCTCCACCATATGAGCATGTTAACCAAAGATTAGGGATTACCTATACTAATATGGTTGATGAATATAGATTTGAGGAACATATTATGTCCATTTTAATTCACCATTATTATCCATAAAAACCAATCATGGAGTGCTTCACAAAAATTTACTAGGTTCTTTAAATCCATACCCCCCATTCTGAATGGATTTTCAGAAATTATTTCATTTTATAATGATTTATTTTATCTTAAATATATTATCACTCTAGAGGAAGTTTATGATAAACATTATTTTACTCTTGGTAAGATAATTATTCCAATTATAAAATATGAAGGTTTAAAAAAAAATTTAGGTATTATAATCCCTTTGATAAGTGATATCCTTCCAGCATGGATAAGGATTTTAATTTCCAACCGTCAAGTGTTTTTTTATTTTGTTGAAATACCACCTAAGTAATTGGCCTTTAGACTGACCTAAAATATAGGAATAACCAAATATATAAAAGTAAGGTATCCTTACTTAATGTAAAATTTCAATTTTATGAGATTCTTCCACTCACTATTTGTGTTCCTTATGAAGAAGACTTTAGATTTGAGCCAACTGATGTGCTGTCCAGATTTCCCACCATAATGATCCAAAGTCTTTTTGAGAACATCCAGATGTCTCATTTTCCTTTAAAAAACGATTAATTCATCATCATATAAGAGATGAGAGGGGGACATAAAACCTCTCCATGCCTATATGGGATAGGGATATCCATGATCTACTATGTTAAAGACATGTCTTCTTATATAGTGTTATGTTGGGATGAATATAATGGCTAACAGAGGGTAACCCTACCTTACACCACAAGTGTAACACCCCGACCCAAACCACTGAGTCTAAGATTGTGGTGCCAATAAACCACATGAACACCTCCGTATACAAAAGAGGTTTTGGACTAGTTGTGAGAGCTTATGGAACGACATGGGGAGACTATTCAATTAGTACCAGGTAACTTCAAAGCATGATAATGGAAGTGTTAATAAATAAATAAAAAAATAAAAAATAAAAACTAACCATTAGAGTAGAAAAAAATAAAAATGAAACATAGTGAATTAAACAATAATATAACATGTCTGGAAAATAAACAAAAACCAAAAAATGGTTCCAATGTATAGGAAAACCAATAGTAAAATTAATAAAATCCAACCCAAGGTCCATCCAGCTTCATTTTAATCCTCCTAATAACCTAATTAACCATCCATAATAGGGAACTTGTGCTTAGTTAGATCCCTATGTATGGATTCTATGAGTGAACCAAAATACCTGAGTAGGGTCTGAGTAAAAGACTTGGTAGGATGACACTAACAGACCTTCACATAAGTTCATAAGAGATATAGGTTCATACCCTGAAATTAAAAATTGTACAAATATAAAAACAATATATCAAACCATTATAAACTTATGTTTGGTCCTCAGAGACCTTCTCGACCTTCTTTAGGACAATGTTGGAAGGAAAAAAAATCATCCACCTAACATATCCCCCTTGATGGGATGGTCTAAAAACATGATTGGAATATCACCCTCAAGGGGATAGTCTGAAGCATGTTGACCTGGCATCTCACACATCCCCCTTGGGGGAATATTCCATGGGACCAACCTACATACTTGACTATAAGACAAAATTATAACATAATACAATAAAATATACAAATGAAATATCAATATCACATCAAATATAATGTATCACAACTAGAGAAATCCACATGAAAACAATACAAGAATAGGTATGAAAGCGTTATACACTCATACCACATGTGATCAAGCATCAAACATATGTATCTTAGGGTTACACGCACATGCCAAAAACCATACCAACAACCCATATAAAACATTAACTAGAGTTAAGGACTTCCTACCTCAGTTTCCATGATTTTTTGAGGATAAGGGTCACTATCCAACTCCAAGAGCACCATCAAATCCTGAGAAGATATGCTATGAAAATGATATGGGTCCAAAGGTTTCAAAAATTCCAAAACTCTCAATCAAGATGCCAATTCTATCAAAAATACATGAATCCATTCTTTGATCTCATTAAAACTCTTAGACCTGGTTATCACATCATGAATCATATTGGGTTTGATCAATTAGATGAAGATATTATTGATCTAGATTAAGATATAACTTACCATATTGTAACCACATGATTAAATCGATGAATGGGCATCAAATAGAGGATAAGGGGAGGAGAGAGAGACCAAAATAACTTGGATAGATCATAGGTTTTAGAGAGGAAGGAAATAGGTGAATGAGAAAATAATTGGGTGGTTAAGGCATTAAATATACTAGACCAACTTCATTCATAGTAAGAATTAGTGATTCACTTCATGAAAATTCTTATTGTACAATATGCCTAAAAATGAATTTATATGGCATAAAATTTAAAAAACCCATTCAATTCATGATTTTTTATTTCATGTGTCAATGTGTTTCACATAATGAATTCAGATTCATGGTTTCTTTCCAAAATCCAGTCAGGTCATGAATATACCTTCATGAAATGTACCACTATTATAGCCAAATTTCCATCCTTTAAGCCATTTATTTTTCAAAATGAACATAGTAAGAATAAAGTCATTTAATTACACCATTATGATGAAAAATATAGAAATATAAATACCTTGAGATTGAGTATGATACAACAATAGAATGAGAAATAATCACCCGGAGGGACATTAACAAGAATTGAAAGTTCAACTGACTCAATTAAGATCTTCAACCAGCTGATGAATGTATTTCAAAAGATAAAAATACTACAAACATTAAAAATAAAGTACTAATAAATGGTGTAAAAAATCCTTCATAACATCCAGCTTTAGGAAAAAGGCACCATCATGATAGGTATTTGATATCATTAATTCATCTATAGGAAGTGATTAAAAAATCCTATATTTTCCCACCATTAACAAATTCATACTAATTTTTAGAAATAACCTTATTAGTTATCAGCTAGATTATGTTTTCTAAGAAATTACTAAGAGTTTAATACCCTAGAAATTTATTTTGAAAGAATAATATGCTTCATATATTTCTTAACATGAAATAATAATCTTTAGGTTAACTATGATATACTATAAAAATATTATTATTTAAATGTGACCATTATAAACTGGACATTAAATTTGAGGTATGAATAGTAAAAACAACATTATTAAAATTATGTATAAAGGTTTTATATAATGAAAAAGAATTTATTAATTCATAATAAATAAGCACTCAATTTTCAGTGAAGTTATTTTATGCTTCAAAAATATGTTTCCTTGAAAATGGTTTTTATTTCCTTTTGTACGTGGAAAATATAATTAATTAATACCTTTATTATAAATTTTATTTTAGGAAATGAATATTATTTTTTAAATATGAAATTAAATAGTATCTTAGGGTGATTTTTTAATATTTTTCTAAAAATATTTTTTTAGCGAATAGTGAATAAATCATTTTTTTTCAAACTTTCATTTTTTCATTAATTAAAGTAATTTAAAAGTCCCATTATGTTTTAAATTTTATCATAAAGTAACATATTGTCATGAACCGCCTTCTCCAAGATGAGGGAAGGGACAAAAAATTTCCACACCCTTCCTTCCTCATGGTGAAGGAGATATAATGACCCATGAGTCCAGCCTTCAACAGGCCTTGGGGAAGCGACTAGAACCAATGGTATATAATATCACACAATATAGAAGGAATTACTCTTTTTATTGAACACGATTGGGATATAAGATCGTAAATCCCATGCAACTCCAAATACTAAATGCATAAGTAAATCCAAAATCCATTCCCACATGCATGTTCAACAGTAAAGCTGATACAAAGTACAAAAAAGTAACAAAACAAGCATCAAAAGAAAAGGAGACTAACCAGCAACATAAAATAATGCCAACACCCAAGCTATTAGAGTACATCATGATTCTCAAAGTCCTCCTAGAAATGCAAAAAAAGTTTTATATACGTAGGGTGAACATACAAGTATACTTAGTGGGGAAACTAAAGCTACCCGTGCACAAGTGGGGGAACATACTAATGTCCCTGTGAGAAAATAGTAGAACCTCAAAGCACCTAAAAATAAATACTAACCAACCCAGCCTCACCATGAAACACTCACCAAATAATTCATATCATGTGAAGTAGTAGTATAAGAACATCGACATTTGGGTTCCCCAAACCACTTTCCCACCAGTTAACTGCTCATTCATAATGGATAACATCTTGACGCTACCACTCTTCCCATACAAAGTACCACTAAAACATCATGCCTATACACATCTAGGCCTCAAAACACACACAATCCTACCCATAGACACCTGGACCACAACAACTACGCCTCTCTCCTGAAGACAACTGGGCCTCATCCCAAAGACACTTGGGAAAAAAGTCCTATCCCGAAAACACCTAGGCCTCCCATCCATAAAAAAAACTTCCCTGAATGATATAGGACTATGGTAATCCTCAAGACATTAAAACCTACCTAGATACGCTCGAGCGATAAGAACCCGAAAGAGGGTGCAAGGAAGAAAGTAAGTAACCATCCATCCATCCTCCCACCGAGATGTTGGGAAAGACACTCCCCCCATGAAATGGGGGTGTTCATAACATAGTTATGAACAAGGGTGGGGTGATTATATATATCAAAAGTAACTACAATATATATATATATATAGGTTAGAAAAAAATCAAGCCAATATACGGGTCCCCACATAGACAACCACCTCATATAGAACCGCATTTTCTGCTACCCCTATATGCACAACCACACAACACCCACTGCCAAAGCATAACCCAACCCATTTTCATTTAACCACTTTCTATTTATTTATTTAGGGGTTCACTTTAGTTTATTGAATCATTACCAGGAAACTACCAACCATAACCATATCAAGACAACATCAAAACCAGATTTAAATTCCCATTTAATACCCCCATTAGACCACTACCAAATATCATTCTTCAAATTTATACTACAAAATCCTAATATTTTCACAATGCAGTACCACTGAATTCAAGTTCATAACCACCCCGCAGTCCCACTACCCAAAGTCACTCCGTGACCACATCAAAAACAAAGGCAGTACCACTGACTATATGTCCATCAATTCCACAATCAATCAGTCTCTCAAACTAAGACTCCAAAACACCACACATACCACCCCACACAACAAACCCATGTGAACTACCATTAACCCACACCCCCTCTACACACACATCCCAAAACCTTTTCAAAAGACCATCTCCTCATCCACCCTTGTATCTATAACAGTTCTCCCAACAGAACCACCACACAACTCACACAAGGACATAAAACCCAGTAGAACACAAAACTAAACCACACCTATCAAACATTATATATTCATATTTGATAAACACTATTATTTAAGTCCACTTAATAAATAGGTGTGATCACAAAAGGTTTTTCATCTTGGGGAATTCATTTCTTTTAACAGGGTATACGTGATTAGCGAGATTAGAATTTACACCAATTGTTCACAAGGAAACAACAATAGTTATAAAGAATCACCCATCCACAGACAAATACCACCAACAACCATGATTTTCAGAAGGATTTATAGCCACAAAAGATCATAAAAACAACAAGGATAACAAATAAAATAGGCAATCAATGTCAAACTACTCCCAACCTGTTATGTTACTAACCCCCATTATCTTATAATAATATCCAATTTTTATTTATTTCTTATTTTAAAAAAGAGTATTCATATGTTATTCACAATAAATCATTATTGCACCACCTCGCATGATTTACAATTCAAGAGAGGTAGAATAAATCCCTACTTGAATGATAAAAGGATAGAAGTTCCTCCCTGTTCTAAGAAGAGGGGGATCACATGATCCGTAGATATGAAGTCCAAGAAAACTGAGTAGGAGCACTCTTTCATAGGTGCACAACTTGTACAGGGAGGAAGGATCTAGAATCACCAAGGGGAAATGGAAAACACACTAGGAAGAGAAGATCCCAGCTTTGAAAATCCAAATCCTTTATTAGAGGAATAATAGTTTCCAAAAGTCATTAACATGGGATCGTGGTCAGGATCATGCAGTTTGAGTATCTCAAATCCCTTAATATGTTAGGTTATTAAAGATATAATTATTATCCTTCAAAATGCTCTTAAAAATGTCCAAACAAGGCTTTAAACTTAGTTTATGTCAAATAAGATGTAAGAGGGGTGAAACTGTAAATGAATCACTGATGGGTGAGTCACCAACATGGAGCCACTGATGGGTGAGCCACCAATGTGACCTACCAACACTGAGTCATCAAAGCTGCGCTACAGATGCTAATCCACTGACGTTGAGAAATTGAAAGAATGACATACCGATGGCTCGACCTACTGATGCCATGAACTACCGATGCCCTAACCTACCGACGCTCTAACCTACCGACGCCACAACCCATCGATGCCACGAATCACTGATGCTGACACCCTTGAATCACTTATGCCAACGCCCCTGACTCACCTATGCCGACGACCCAGAATCACCGATGAACTGACATGCCGATGCACTAACACATCGACGCACTGACATGTCGATGCCGAGGGTTCAAAGTTGGATTTGGGAAAACTCTCGGAATGAGATACCATTTCCTCCCAGAACACCCAAAACGCTGGATTTTTACAATGGAAAGGCATAGGAAAATATGAGCTATTATATCAGATATCTCTCAAACTATTCTCATCCCCAAGAATTTAAAACTAAACCCAAATAAAGGAGGTCTTAACAACAACCCCATAAGATACCTATTAGGAGAAAACCAACTTGTGATATTCTAAAGATAGATTGAAAACCTTGACATCCTAGGGATACCTCCTCGAAATATATATCTCATGAACAACTATGAAAACACTAAGAACCCAATTCCCCAAACAACCATGAAAACACCAAGGTCACACCATCCATACACATGGATTAGAGAGCTCCTTCCTCCATGTCAAGATACTGTCCATTTTGGGTGGCACTACCTCACCTGCATGGGTTTGACTACATCCGAATTAATATATCTTGATTAGGGATTAGGTCCTCCCATCCCAATACGTCAGGAATTTTCACACACATTCATAGAACAAGGAAACAAATCACCTTATAGAAAACAAGGTCAAGCATTACATCACAATCAATGCACAAAGAAAAAAAACAAGAGAATAACTCAGAATAGTTCTAGGTACTGAGCACACATCTGTGCCTCCTACACCCATGTACTCTTCTCGAGGCCACCATTCCTCCAGAGCACAAAAACCAAAGGAATGGTCCATCCACAAAGATACTTCTACTAATAACCCTATATTATTACCAGTTTCCCCACAAACATCTTGTTTTCCCCGATATCCAACTCTCCCCAATCAATGATGAGGTAGTCATCATGTAGATACCGAAAAAGTTTAGATACATGGAAGATGTTGTGGATCCTCTATAACCGCGGTGGCAATGCCATTTGATATGACACATCACAAAATCATCCCAATACTTTGAAAGGTCTGATGAACATGGGAGAAAAATTTCTTCATCTTCCAAACCTTCGCTGCCAACATCAAGGGGAATCCGTCAAGAAAACATAGTCCCCAACCTCGAACTCTAAAGGCCACATCCTAGGATTGTTATCCAGCTTCTGTCGGTCCTTATCCACCTTCATCCTATCACGCACAAGCTGAAGCTTCTCTATCATGACTTTCACCACCTATGGTCTAAGAAGGGATGCTTCCCCAACCTCTGTCTAGCATACGGTTGAACGACACGGTCTTCCGTACAAGGATTTGAATTGTGACATTCCAATTGTAGAGTGATAGCTATTATTGTAATAAAACTCTATGAGAGGTATGTTTCATACCCACAATCCTCTAAAGTCCAAGACACATGCCCGCAACATTTCCTCCAATATCTGGATGGTCCTCTCTATCTATCCATCATTATGAGGGTGGAAAGTAGTAAAAAGGTGTAACTAGGTGCCAAAGGAATGCTAGAATCCCCTTTAAAATCATGATGTAAAATGTGTATCCTAATCTGAGACAATGGATCTTGGAACTCCATACAGTAGCACCAATTCGTCCACATACCTCCTTTCCAAGGAATCTACTAAGCTTGAATCCTTGATTACTAGGAAGTGAGATGATTTCATCAATCTATCCACCACTACCCAGATAGCATCACAGCCTCCCTGAGCCTTGGGTAGTCCTGTGAAAAAATCCATTGGGATGTCATCCCACTTCCACTCGGGAATGTCTAAGGGATACAACAGACTGCTGGGAAGACAGTGCTCAACCTTCACTTGCTGACACACTATGAACCTTTCCAAAAAGTTCATCACTGCCTGCTTCATACCAGGCCACCAAAACTATTCCTTCAAGACATGGTACATCTTAGAAACTCATAGACACACCACCAAGGGTGATCTATAGAACTCATAGAGAATTCACTCATGAATGCTTACTAGGGAAAAAATTCCCATGAACCAAAATCTGATTTTGACTATCCTCTGACCATCCTCCGGGAGCATCACCCCGGACAGTGTGACCACACATCACTTCGATCTCTGAGTCTCCCCACTAAGACTCCTCCACCTACCGCACCAAGTAATAATGCACTATAATATAAAAAAGATATCCTCTGCCACTTTCCTACCCAACATCTAGGCACAAGGCGGCCAACTCCTCCATTTCCTTCCAAGAATCAGTGGATTCCCGAAATACCTCCTTCTGAGACTTCCTGATAAAGGAATAATCCACCACATTCCCTTTTCCTGGGGTGTAGGATATCTCAAAGTTTCAATCCTAGAGAAACTCCATCCACCTCCACTGTCACAAGTTCAGGTCTCATTGGGAGAAGATATACCTCAGGCTCTTGTGATTTGTGAAGACCACAAATCACTCTCTTATGAGGTGATACCACTACAAATTCAACACGAACATGACCGATGTAATCTCTAGATCATGGGTGGCATAGTTATATTCATGCCGATATAACTGCATGGACCCTTAAGTGATTACTCCTCATTGTTTCATCATCACACATTCCATGCTTATACTAAAAGCATCACAGAACACCTCGAACATCACCCCTTCCTCTGGAAACCTAAGCACCGGGGCACTGAACAACTTCTCCTTCAGGCAGCTGAAAGCTTCCTGACACTACTCAATCCACACTAAGGCCTGATCTTTTCTGGTCAAAGCCAACAATAAAACCTCAACTAGAGAGAATTTGGGTATGAACTTATGACAATATCCCACCAAAACCATGAATCTACGAACCTCCACTACATTATTGGGGGCTTCACAAGAAAAAATCGATTTGACCTTCGATGGGTCCACTGCCATCCCTTACAGAGACACCACTTATACAAGGAAGTTCACCTCTTGCATCCAGATATTTCACTTGGACAACTTTCCCTAGAGTTAGTGGTCTCAGAGGACCTCCAAGATAGTCCTCATATGCTCAAAATGATCCTACTCTGAACCAGAGTGGATCAGGATTCCGTTGATGAACACGATAATGAACTAGTCCATGAACTCATAGAAGACAGAGTTCATTAGCCCCGTGAACACAGATGGTGAATTCGTAACACCAAAGGGCATACCCACAAACTTGAAGTGCCTATAACTACATTTTAATGGAGTCTTAGGGATGTCACCATCCTTCACCCTCAACTAGTGATATCCAAACTGCAGATCAATCTTAGAGAACCAACATTATCCCTTTAACTGGTTGAAAATATCTTCAATACTTGGGAGAGGGTAGTGGTTCTTGACCGTCTCCTGATTTAGTCTCCTGTAGTTTATGCACAATCTTAATCCACCATCTACCTTATTCATGAATAAGAATAGAGAACCCCACAACGACACACTTGGATGGATAAAACCTATATTGATCAGGTCTTCAACCTGAATCCGCAACTCCCACAACTCACAAGGCACCATCTGATAGGGAACCATCAAAATCATATGGGAACTATGTTACAAGTCTACCCAGAACTCAACATCAAATCTAGGGGATAAAGTCAAAACCTCCTATGGGAAGACATCTAGGAACACACTAACAACCTCTATAAATTCCACCATATCCATGTCTTTTGACTCTACTGACAATTCATCTAATAAGGAAAAAGAGGTTCCACACACTGACTGCCCACATGACAGCTCTTCTTAGAAATGAAAGCTATATGCTGGCCATCCATACCTGAAAACATGAATATCCTTCAAAAATAGTCAATAAAAGTGCACATAAGAAAAACTATTTGATGCCTAGGATGACGTTTTATGGATGAATTTGTACTAGAAGAAGATCCCCACTATATTGATGTGGTTTTGTCATTAGTCTACCTCCCCGGAAAACAACAAACTGACTGGTCTGACCTCCAACTGGTTTACTAAAAACTAGGGGAATGGAAAGTCTATCTATGTATAGACCTAGGGCATAGATATAATGGGTGAAAAAAGGAGTGCGAAGCTCCTGAATCAAACAAATAACATTCAAGAGTACTAAAAAGATTGATCGTACCTCGAACAACCTCTGGTCTTGTTGGAACTACTGCCTATGCGGCATAAAACTGCCCGCACCGAGATTTTATGCCCCTCGGCTATCGATCATATCCCCGATCTTGCCTTGGTTGAGGTACCTAATGAGTTACCTGAGGTTGGCCTCCCCCAACACCATCTACCCTCAGTGGAGTGGGAGATCGCTACCCCTGATGCTGAAAGGGCCTGACCAAGAACTGTTACTATTGGGGTGGCCGCTGAACCTGCCTAGGCCCAATGTACTATGTTCGAACTGGGAACTATTTATGAAGATTTCCATGACCTCCACATACAAATCATCTCAGTCTTGAGTCCATTAGGAAAGGGAGAGAACCATGAAATCAGAACTGGAATTGCTGATGCCTACATCCTGCTGGCCGAAATATGGAAGACCCTGATGCCAGAGACCTACTACTGACGACCTTCCCCTTTGAGGAACTCGGCTGGATCCCCTCTCATGATATATATCCTAGTGAGTTCATCATTTCTAATTCCTAATCCTTCTTTCAAACATATATGTATATCAGTACAGTGAAAGGCATAACAACACACTGAAGAGAGGTTCAGAGTGGCTCCTCTAAGTGTCTCGCTCAGGACTCCTCATCCAGAATGAGATTTGGTGTGAAGCATAGGAGATCATTGAACTTGATCCCAAGTTACCTTACCAATGTACTCTTCTACAAGAGGGAGATTAGATCCTGCTGATTATTGGCCTTCATCATGGAATAAAGGAATTACTCCCGGAACTCCATCTCAAATTCATCCCACAAAACATCAATCTCCTTCCTTTTCCTAAGGTAAAGAGTCCACCACTGACATGCTGATCCCCTCATCTATCATACCACTAGAAAAACCCAGTACTCTATCAGAACCTGGATCATGCATAAAGTGATCACCAACTCCTCGAGCCAAATCTCTATATCCACATCTGAGATGATTCCCTCATGATTTCCTAGAGTCTATTGCTGGAAGGAATGAAGCGTCTTCTACTGCTAGTCTTCTTCCTCCTCCCGATCACCCCTTCATTGATAAACTAGGTCAATATGTTGGGCTTCAACTGCTCATACCACATGGGGATGATGTCAGGGTTCCATAGATGAAAAAGTAAACAAGGAACTACTAATCCCGAGTAGTGTGGAAATTTATTTTAAATTCGTTTTAACTATTCATTTTTTTTAAATTCCCAAAACACCCTAGACAAAAAAGACCAAAACTCATTATGATGCATGTACCTTCCCAATGGTATCTACCCTGTAATCATTGTATCCTATCTTGGTCATTCAGTAGTTCTAGAGTCCTTGCATCGGATCATAGGGGGACCCTAAAATCACTTGTCTTAGATGGTCTTGCCTGGCCTATTTTGCGTACCAAGATTTCCAAACACTATTTCCCTTCCATCCCATGCAATCCTCACTATTCCTAACTTCGAACTCTGTCCTATCCCCAAACTCCCAAAACCTACCTTTGATACCATTTTTTACAACATTCCTTCTCCAAGATGAGGGAAGGGATAGAAAAGTGCCACACCCTTCCATCCTCAAGATGAAGGAGATATAATGACACCTAAGTCCCACCTTCATGTGGTCCTGTGGTGGTGACTAGCACCAAGGGTATAGAATATCACACAATATGGAAGGAATTAACATTTTTATAGAACAATATCATGAGATAAGATGTAAAATCCCAAGTAACTCAAAATACTAAAATTAGAGGTAAATCCAAATTCCATTACCACATGCATGATCAACAGTAAAGCTGATACAAAGTACAACAAAAGTACCAAAACAAGTACCAAAAGAAAAGGAGAATAAGAAGAAACAAAAACCAATACCAATGCTGGAGCTAGAAAAGTCTAGCATGGTACTAAATGTCTTCCTAGAAACCTAAAAATAGTTTTATATACTTAGGATGAGCATACAAGTATACTCTGTAGGTAAACTAAAGATACCTGTGCACAAGTGGCAGAACATACTAATGTCCCCATGAGAAAATAGTAGAACATCAAAGAATCTACCATGTAACACTAACCATCCTATCCCCACGAAGGTACACTCACCAAATAACGCAAGTCAAGTAAATTAGTAGTATAAGCACATCGATATTTGGGTACCCCACCCCAATTTCCCACCGGTTAGCTGCTCATTCATAATAGATAACTTCTTAATGCTACCACTCTTCCCATACATAGTCCCACTACCACAATCTTCCCGTACACACCTGGGTCTCAAACCACACACAATCCTTCTTACAGAAACTTGGGTCACAACAACCATGCCTCTCGCTAGAAGACAACTGAGCCTCATCCCAAAGAGACTTAGAAAACAATCTTGGCCCGCAAACACCTAGGCCTATCATCCACAACAAACATACCTGAATGATATAGGACTATGGTAATCCTCATTAAATTAAATCCCACCTAGATAGGCTCAAGTAGTAAGAACTCAGAAGAGGGTGTGGGGAAGAAATTCAGTAACCATCCATCCATCCTCCCACAGGGATGTTGGGAAAGACACCCTCCCCATGAAATGGGGGTGTTCAACGCATAGTTCTCAATAGTGTGGTATGCATATATTAATCACAAGGAACCACAATTTATATTTATATATATATATAGGTAAGAAAACACTCAATCCAACCTATGGGTCCCCACATAGATAACCAACTCATACAGAACCACAATTGCTGCTACCCCTACATGAACAACCACACAACATCCACTTACAAAGAATAACCAAACCGCTTTTCATTTAACCACTTTCCATTTATTTATTTAGGTGTTCAATTTAGTTTATTCCAGAATTACCAGGAAACTACCAACCACAACCATATCAAAATAATAACAAAACCATATTTGTAGTCTCACTGCACGCACCCATTCAACCACTGCCAACTATCATTCTTTAAAGTTATACAAAAAAATCCTAATATTTCCCTGATATAGTCCAACTACATACAAGTTCATAACCACCCCGCATTCCAACTACCCAATGTAGCTCCGCGAACACATGTCAAACATAGGCAGTCCCACTAACTATAAGTCCATCCATTCTACAATGAATTAGTATCTCAACATGAGACTCCAACACACCACACACACCATCACACACACTAACCATACAACAACTACCATTAAACCACATCCCTACTACACACACATCCCATACCCTTCTCACAGATCTAACTCCTCTTCCACCCCTGTACCCATAACCGTGATCCCAAAAACAGCACCACACAACTCAAACATGGCACATAACCCAACAGAACATAGCACTCAGCCACACCTTTCAAACATGACACATTCAGTTTTGGTAAAAATTGTTCTTTAAGTCCACTCGATAAATATGGGTGATCACACATGGGTTTTAATCTTAGGAAAATGATTTCATTTAATAGGGTATACATTGTTATAAAAATTATAATTTAAACCAATTGTTCATAAGGAACAACAATAGTTATAATTCATCACGCATGCATAGACAAAGAACAAAAAAGACTATGATTTGCAGAATACTTTACAACCACAAAAGATCTTAACATCAACAAGGATAACAAATAAAACTAGAAATCAATTTCAATCCACTCCCAACCCGTTATGTTATTAACCCCCTTATCTTTTGATCATATTCCCTTTTTAATTATTTCTTGTTTAAGAAAGAGTATTCATATGTTCTTCACAAGGAATCATTAGTACACCCACCCTGCATGATGACCTATTCAAGAGAGGCAGAAGAAATATCACCTTGGATGATCAAAGGATCAAAGTTTCTCCTTACGCCAAGAACAGGGGATCACACAAGCAGCAGGGAAGAACTCCAAGAAAAATTAGCAGGAGGGATCTAGAATAGGTGCACAAATCATCTAGGGAGGAAGGATATTGACGCACCATGGAGAAATAAAAATCACATTAGGAAGGAAAGATCTGAGATTTGGAGATCTAGATCCTATATTAGAGGAAGAATGATTTCTAAAAGTCATTAACATGGGATCGTGTTCAAGATCATGCAGTTTGAGTATCTCAAATCTCCCAGGATATTTGGATATTAAAGATATAATTAAAATCATTAGAAACACTATTAAAAACACCCAAAAAATAATTTAAACTTGGTTTATGTCAAATAAGATGTAAGAGGGGCGAAATTGGGAAATTGGGAAAATATGAAAAAACTGGAAATGAGTCACCGATGGGTGAGTCACTGACGTAGAGCCACCGATGGGTGAGCTACCAAAATGACCTATCGACGCTGAGCCACCAACACTAAGATACTGACACTAATCCACCGGAGCTGAGCTACCAATTATGAGTTACCGATCCTGATCGTCTGACACAACAACCTATAGATGCCTAAACCTACTGATGGCCTGACCTACCGACGCCCTGACCTACCGACACACTGACCTACCAACGACTGGACCCACCGATGCCACGAATCATCGATGCCGATTAACATGACTCACCGATGATGATTTCCATGACTCACTAATGACGATTCCCCTGACTCACCGACTCAGTGACATGCCAACACACTGACATGCCGACGCCAATGGTTCAAAGCTGGGTTTTGGAAAGCTCTCAGAATGAGCTATCATTGCCTCCCAGAACACTATAAACACTGGATTTTCACAAAGGAAAGACCCTGGGAAATCTGGGTTATTACACATATGTATAATTTAATAATATATAATCTAATTAATTACATAATAATCATCACTATAATTTATTTTGGTATAAGTTGATTTTTAGTATTAAAAAAACATTTTTCTAAAAACTATTTTTTATTTCATTTTACATATTTATAATAAAATTGATTTATTCAACATATTGAAATTAAATATTAAAAATATATTCTATATTAGGAATCAGGATGTTTAAATTTGGTAAACATGACCCTTTTATTTTGGGTCATTATGAATAGTAACTATAGTAAACATTTGTCACCTCAGTAAGGATAAAATGGGTAAAACATAATTAAAACTTGGGGATAAGGCCTATAAATCTAAAAAACACTTGAATTTATTTCATTATATGGGTTCCTTTATACCATAATCATATTTTATTAAAGAATTTGGAAATTTCTTGTCATTTTCCTTCGACAATGATCTAAATATTATTTTAAGTAGAGAATAAATACAAAATATCACCCTCTTTGTTTTAACATCTCTAATATTTTTTCATATTGATAAGAAGAGGTTACATTCAGTTTTAAATGGTCATTTAAAATTTTAATATTTTTTTATCATGGAAATTTATTTTTCATTTTAATTTATAGAATAATTACCTTAAATGAATATACAACATCAACATA
Organism: Viscum album; assembly: GCA_963277665.1. Taxonomy (NCBI): domain Eukaryota; kingdom Viridiplantae; phylum Streptophyta; class Magnoliopsida; order Santalales; family Viscaceae; genus Viscum; species Viscum album. The sequence goes on from OY728150.1 coordinate 941,142,782, forward strand.
ATTCTTGTTCAAGTAATAGAAAATTCTATTAAATGATTTTAAAATACATAAATTAATAAATCATAGTTATTTTATTAAATTATTTTTTAGATAATATAACATATTATTTATTTTTTAAAAGTTTATATTCAAATTAAATTTCTATATTGACATTTTTAAGGTCAAATTATGTGAATGGTCTTGAAAATGACTTTAATGGTATTTTATGTTAAGTAATACTTTATTAAATGATTTAAAATTAATGAAAATATTATATTTTTCCCATGAATGGAATATTTTCTACAATAACCACAATTTTACATTTATGGGTCACTTTTCCATATATAGTTACTTTCTTGAACTCTAATGTGTTAAAAAATTATTATCATGATAACCATTAAATAAAGTAAATAGATGGTTAAAACTATGATATAAGGCTTAAAACGTTACCTAAATTGTATAAATTTTATTGGATAAGTTTATTTAGATTTATATTCATCTTATATTCTAAATATATCAATTTTTTCCACTCCAACATAAAAATAAATTTATATTAATTTAATAATTTAAGTAATTCAAGTGTACCCTTTCCCTCACTTATAAAAGGGACCCAATTCTCACATCTTCTTCAGAACTCTGGATCCCATTAGATAAAAAAATTCCTACCAAAATACCATACCAAACTTCCTCACCATGACTGAGAGTAACCGGTATTATCAATGGACCACACTCTCCTAAAGGTGGTTTTCTAAATAAGAGGTATAACTTTTAACCGAGTGTTTTCATTATATTCCCTCTTATGAATGTTTCAATTATTCTATAAAAATTATCATATAATAACATAAATATATAATATATACTTAAATGTATTTATTCTAGTGTCAAAACCCATATTCATCTCATTTACATCTGATAGAAAATGAAAACATTTCTCGTGCATATGTACGACCTACTGTCTCTACATAGTGGTGTAATTATTTTTTATTCACCAATTTATTTGGATGGTTATAATGATAGAAAAAATTAATATTTATGATATTTATGATATAATTAATAATATATAAATATAATATATCATTTACCTTCTTACCCTTTCACCTATTAACAAATGATAAAGTCTCTCATGTGTATATGTGAACTACCACCTCCACGAAGTGATGGGATTTGTTTATCATGTATTCCTTTGAAGGATGATTATACCTATGAATATAATGAATATATATGATATTTATATAATGATTAAAATTATATATATAGTTTAATCATAATCATTATTTATGGACCTAAACTACCAAACCAAAATTTACATGAAAAAATGAAACATTTAACACTCAGAAACAATAATTTTAATAAATAATTATTAATAAAAAAGTGTTGAAATGTTATAAGTGGATAATATATTATATTATAATTATTTATAAGGTTCTATTATATAACTATAATAATTTTAAATTTATACCTGAGGTAAAAAGAACTTATGAAGAAAGTCGGACCTCAGGTAGGGGTTCTTCGTCTCAATATTTACTCATTGAATCTTGTTTAATTTTATGAACCTATTTATGATTATGAGGTATATATATTAATAATTTTACATGTTATATAATGTATTATTATTACTTCATGTTATTTATAGTTACAATTCATATTATTTCATCCAAGGGTTTTTTATTTGAAAGTTACCAATGTGGTAAGTGTTTATTTCAGAATCTCATCCTTATTCTTGATTGTTTATGTTTAAGTATACATAGAGGTAATTATATGATAATTCAATATTAAACCCCATAAATTTTATTATCTACTAGTTATTTATTGAAATCGATATTTTTCATTTCATTTTCCCCTCTCTAAGTACTCAAAAGACTGAAAGACTATTTTTAAGGAAAATAGACTTTGTTTTTCTATTCTATTCAAAATATTTTTCTTCCGTGTACATATTTTATTTAAAATGATTCCAAAAATGTTTTTACCATTATTAAATAATTTATTAAATTCATTTTACCCATGTTTTACTTCTATAAACATGTTTAAAATGAATATTCTTGTCATTTTTTGAATGAGGCACTTTTTACTAAAAGTTTGAACATAATCTTTATTTTACCACATTATACACAAAAGACTTATCCCGCCGTCATGACTATTATTTTCATTGAAGATTACTTTATAAGTTTCCATGGTTATTTTACAATAATTTTTTTTCCTAATATTTTGTATTTTTTTGATTTTATATAAGTGATTTGAAAATGAAAAGGGTATTTTTTTGAAGAAATGTTTTGGTGATATTTTATAAGTATTTTCATCAATAAAAACATCATTTGATAAATATTATGAATTACTGGGGATCTAATTTAATGATACCATCCACCACATTTCTCTAAATATCTTATGATCATTTTTACTAAGGAAAGTTTTGTCATTTTGTATGTTAGTTCTTCTAATATGGATAATTATTGATTAATAAGACATGTTTATTAAGTGATATTTTTTATTAATATGACGAATGTATTGGTCAAATAAGTGATGGGTGGGGACCAATTATAGATATTTCCTCAATGCCTCTACATGTCTCATGGGACAAAATAGGATGGTAATTTGGCATATTCCTTACCAATTTATGTTTTATGTATTGGAACAAGTCCTGGATGTTAAGATTAAGATGTCTGAGATTATTTATTCCATAATTATGAAATCAATTATTGATTTACATGTAATTAATTGAAAATTTATTCTATCCATGGATAAGTTTCAAAATCATGTGATTATTTATATGGAATTATTTAACCTGACGCCCAAAATCCTTAATTTTTTATTTATTCTTGGATAGCCCCTCTTTTAAATTGGGTTTAGAGTGAACCCTACATGACCCGTAGGCCTAAAGGCCTAGGCCTAATACATGACTTGAGGGGAGAAGGGATAAATGCATAGAGAAACCCCTCCCAAGCTCTTGTTTTTATAGAATTATTTGATCATCATTTATTCCTACCATATTATTCATGTCATAATTATTATATGATAGTTTCCATGATACATATTCACTTATTAAGCATTTCAGCTCACTATTTTATTTTGTTTCCTTTCTATATAATTCTAATAAGTTTTCTATGATTGATAAGAAAGGATATTCTAAAGGGAATAATAATGGTAACAAATAAAATTCTATCTTTTATATTATGTTTGAAAATGTAATGTAAGATTTAAGGAAGTATCTTACCATGAACCAGACTTTTTAAATGATATTTATTTCTTGAGAAAAGTGTTTATATTATATTAAACACAACAAAACTATATCTATTAAATAATAAAGTGTTATTTATAAAGTATAAAGGGAAATGTGACCATCGGGATTTGACCTTTATATGACCGTTGGTCAAATATGATCATTTTTCATCATGAAAATTGGAACCTATAAACTTGTTAATAATTTTAACATTATAATTAGTGTTTATAAATATAAATTGAAAAGGATAATTAATTAATAAAGGAGAAGCAATGACCTTAACCATTAGAGTTGCGTATTATGTATCCAATGTGTCAGAATTTGGGATGGATGTAGAATTAGTGGGGGTTATCCCTTGACCAATCCCAATATGATATTCAACAAGTAATGCTATAATGAAATTAACTACGGGATAAGTTCAAGTTAGTGAAAATTACCACTCGGTCGATGTTAGCTGATCCTCCCCACGAATCTATCACAGTCACACACCTTACCTTTAGGTCATACATGGGTGTTATAAGAGATTAAATTTCCATGAATTAGTTACATAATGTGTAACTACTTTGTATAAATAAATTTATTATTCCATCAATTCTATTTCAATAATAGTTTTTCTTAATAAAATATAGGTTTAATTGAGATAGAATTCGATAAATTGATTTTTCAGACACAAATTATAATTTTCTAAAAAAATTAAAATTTTAAAATAAACTAAGTTATTATTAATAATATTTATTTTACATAAATTATTTTCTAAAATTATTATTTTTAAAATATAAATGATAAAATAATTTTATTATGTCCTTGAAAATATTTCAATGTCAGAAATTTCACTACACATTATCAATATGCTATTTTTTTAATAAATAAGTATATTTATATTTAAAATTTAAAATTATCTTACTTATAGAATTATTATGATAAAATACTAATCATTTTTGAAATTAACACATCAAAATTAAGGTTGGGTGAATTTATGATAATTTTATAAAATAAATTATTTTTTTCATGAGTAGTAAAAATACAGATTGAGGTATGTTTAATGAATTCATTATTATGATATAATGATGTGATAATTAATTAACCAAAATCCATGAACTAAAATATTTTATTTTATTAATATTAATTATTTTAATATATTGTAATGAATTTCCAAACCTATAAGTTACTTTCCAATGTGTAAAATGGAAAATTTTTCTTCAAAAACATTTTTTGTGGAACCTTTAATTTTATATGCCAAAATAAGTAGTATAATATTATTATATATTATTTTGGGTTAAAATAAAATAAAATATTTTCCAAATTTCCAAAACCAGAGAAAAAACCATGGTAAATCCCATGGTTTTTCGTTTTCCACAACCTAGATTTTCAAGGCCTATATTTTGAAATTATTAAACAAACCCTCCACTTTTGCAATAAACACCCACACATTTCTCCATTTAAATTCACTCATAATAAATAATCCATGAATTTATGGTTTTTTATCTCCCAGGGATTCCCCCATGGTTTTTTCAGGCCCCCAAGGTCCCAATCCTCATGTTTTAGGAGTAACACATCAATGTAAGGGAATTATCCTTATTTTCTCTTCAATTAAAGAACCTGTATTTTGTATATGTATTCTAAATGTTATGGTCACTAACTTTTATTACCATTTAGGATCATACCATTACTGAAAATTTATATTTTATCAATTGGATACCCTTGTTTCCTATTATTTTCCCCTTTTCTAAGACCACATTTTTTACCCAATATACTGTTGAATTTTCTTTTCAAAATTTATTTCTTTTACTTAAGAAATAATTATTTTTTCACTGTATGGATACCCAAACCATTTTATTTTCCATGGTTATTCACATAGATGTAAAATTTATTTATTTAATTTGTGGATTTACACATAAGAAAACCACGTTCCCATTTCATGGGTTGAAAATGACATAATTATTATGTCTTTAATCACTTTTGTATGCCACAATTTTGATAAGAAACCCATTATTTATTATACATGGGTTTTAAATGAAATGATTGATTATGATCTTTGTGGATCAAATTAATTAATATATATGATGGTTTTCCCCTAATAGTGCTCCAATTCAATGGGTAAATAATTTAATCTATTTAGATTACAAGTTTTACGATACCTTAGTGAATAACTTCTGTAATTTTCATTTATTATACCACTGTGACTAACCTTGGTGATATAATTATGAATGTATCATTTAAATGGTGTAGCCAAATTTCCATTTTATTAATAATATTATTAATATTAGGATAAGCATAATGATCCCTTTCTCATTCCCTAATGATATTCCTCATGTTCTTATTGATATTCCTCAAGATCATATGTAAACTGTTTCCCTTACTGGGACTTATTCTCACCCCTTTACTGTAATTCATGTCTCTAGTTTATGAGGTATAGTAAATTTAATTAGTATTAACCTATTAAGATGAATTTCAAGGGGATTATAAGAATTTTTTAATTTTTCTTTTATTTTTGTACCTTATTTCCCAGAAACTAAACTTAAAAAAATCCTTTATTTGTACAATGTAATGAAAAGTTATGTAAATAAAACGTGAGATTTGATAGTTGGAATCAAATAAAGGTTTAGTCATTTGTGTAAATTAGTATTTAATACCATTAGGAAGAACCCCATGGACATGTTTAAATATATTAAAACATCCTTGTATATTGGTGAAGTTTTAATTAAGTGGTTTTTTAGAGAAGAAATATCTGTCTGGATACAAACAAGTGGTTGTGTCTCTTGTATAAATGTATCTAGGGGTAAAACCAAAAGAAAATACTTTGATTAAGAATATAATGAGAACTGGTGCATTACAATGCGCCTTTACACACTCCTAGTTTTACACTGCCAGGGGATATGTTTGGTTAATAAAAATATTTTTATGAATCATTATGAAGGATATATAGAAAATGTACCCATCATTTAGGAATAAATTTACATATTTCCTGAATAATTACCTATATTTACCCTATAAAGATAGGTAGATTTATCTATTAAAATCATACCTAGATCCAAGCCAATATCAAAGGACACATATTTAATGAAAAATGTGGAGCTGGAGGAATTAAATAAACAATTTCAAGATCCTTTGGAGAAGAGGTTTATATGATGAATTGTGTCTCCTTGGGGAGAACTTGTTCTCTTTTTGAAGGAGGATGGATTAATGAGGATATGAATTGATAATATAGAACTTAACGGGATCACAATAAAGAAAAATTACCCTCTCCCAAGAATTGATGATTTATTTAACTAGCTTCATGGGGCCAAATTATTCTCCAAGATTGATATTCAATCTGGTTATCATCAACTAATGTGAAGAAAGAGGATATTCCAAAGACCACTGTCTGATTAAGATATGTGAATTATGAGTTTTTGTTACCCCATTTACCTTAACCAATGATCCTACTATATTTATGGATTTGATTAATAGAGTTTTTTAAGGACTATCTTGAAAAATTTGTGGAAGTTTTTATTGATGATATTCTAATATATTCCAAAATTAGTGAGGAGTATGAGGATTACCTAAGGATTATATTGAAAACTCCGAGAAAGGATAGGCTATTTGAAAAATTCAAAAAAATTTAATTTGGGTTACAATAAGTTTCTTTATTGGGGAACATTGTAACCAATAAAGGAATCTCATTTGATCCTAAAAAGAAACTGGTTATGGAGTAGTGGCATAATACTATAATTATAACTCAGATTCATAGTTTACTTGGTTTAGAAAGATATTATAGGAGGTTTTTGATAAATTTATCAGGACTATCTAATCCACTTACCAAGTAAACTCAAATAGGGGATAAGTTCATCTGGATAAAGGAGTGTGAATAAAATTTTCAAGAAATAAATAATTGATTTGTTATATATGACACCTATGTTAACTCTACCCTCTATCAGAGAAGGATTCGTTAATTTTAGTGATGCGTCTCTGAAAGGGATTGGGTGATTCTTAATGAAAAATGAAAAGGTGATTGCTTATACATATCAAAAGTTAAATCCTCATGAGCATAAATATAACGACCCATACTTTACATACATTGTTAATACTTCAAAATTGAAGTACACTTATTACAACATATGACAAAACCACAAAGGACCGTATAGGTATAGTGTCTTTAGAAACTGGGAAACATAAACAACTGGTTCATAAATCTTCTACAGTGTCTCCCATTTATTTCATCATATCTAGGGTCCCTTTTAGCATATTCTACTTAATATCCATCTTCCTGACCTGGGGAAAAGAAAACATAAAAGGGTGAGCTCAAATGCTCAGCAAGGGAAAATAATGGAAATAAAAATCATATCATATCTTTTTGAAAATCAAAACCTGCAAAAGAGATCCTAATATCTTAACATGGAATAAATCATAGAAGTGAAAATGAGATCCCCATAATCATAACATAAAACTTGAAACTTTGTGGCATGCACACATAATCATGGAAAATCATTTCTTGTTAGTCATGACTCATTGCCAAGACTATCTTAGTGGACAAAGTCCCTTTCTGAACCGAGTTCACTCCTCGTTTCAGTCCTGTATCACTGAACCAAAATAACCATCCGTTCCAGCCATGTCTATCTCATGAGATATAAAGTCTTTACCCAATGCATTGGAGGGAGATATAGGTCCCACCCATCTTATAATGAATCCTTTCTTATGTGTGCCACATAATCATAAACCATACATCATAACGTAACCCATGTAATAAAAATGGGATTCTTAAACAACATGACATCATAAAACAATTCATATAAGATAAAGGAATTCATAAAAATATTTCCATCACAACATAATCAAATACATGTAATAATAGAGATAGAAACAGAACCCTTTATTATCTTAGATGGAAAATAATTTTGATAAAACACTTGAACTTCATTCTTGAGGAAAATATCCTTTCTTTTTCAAAAACATTTTACATTTCTTAACATGTCATACAACTTTAAACTAAAAGAAGTTGATTAAAAATAAACTTGAAAACTTTTAAAGGAATCTTCTTGGAAATAATGTTTTAAAAATCCATTCTTGTCGTATAAGTTAAAAAAAACATTCTTCGTACTTTTGTCGGAAAAGTCAAAAAGTACCTCGTACGGAAAAACGACAAAAGATTCCTTTCATATTCTTTACTAAAAACTCACCTAAGGGTAAAATTGGATTTAAACTATTGTAAGTGGATGGAAACAATATTACATATTGATGGAACATGGTTGTGGATGATAATTCACCCCAGTAAATACTTACGAATAAACAATCTCGGATAAAAATGAGATTGTGATATTTCCCTTACCTTAGGTCCGATTTGCTTTGTTCGTGTCCGAAGCTCCTGTATAATGGTTTAAATAATGTTATTGACTTATTCCAGAATCATACATATTGATATGAGATCATATATGGTCATATTATTAGCTTCTTGTTAGTAATATTTCATTGTTACTTGTTACTCGGGTCTTTATAACTTTTTGTTCTTATGCGTGTTTTGTCGAATAAATTCTTATTCTTATCTTTAGGTTATAGATAATTCATTTCCAGAATGGTATTAGTGTAGTATATACCATATTCATTCATTCAATTCATTTATATAATCATTATGAAATGAAGATCATGTAGAACGAGTCGCATCACATCGTGGAGACGGTATTCCGTACGTACGCACGAGTGATGATATCGTTCCTATGATCGTGGAATTGTATTGGAGTATATATATATTATTTCAGTATCAATATTACTTCATAATAATCATATATAGTTACTCATTACACCATTATACCCATCCTTGTAAGGTGATGGTGGAAAATAGATTACACCACGGCGTGGAGACGGTATTCCGTACGTACGCACGCGCGGTGATTTCATTTTTCCGTAGGATGGATAGAAGGTGAATTAGGGTTGTTTCATATTTATAATAACATATAAGTATGTAAGTAATACTGATGTTATTACTTTATCATGAAACAACTAAAGAAGAAGAAGTTGAAGAAGAAAGAAATTGAAAAGATCGGTAATGGATATTACCTCTTCTTTGGAACGCCTCTTTGAATCCTCCACTTAAGGAACTAAGATTGGTCTTTGGAGAAGACCAGGACCTCTAGGATTATTCTAGGGAAGTGGAGAGGAGAAAATGGAAGGGGTTGGCCGAGCTTGAGTGCTCAAATTGGTGTGAGGAGGAGGGGGAGGAGGTGCCCTTTTATAAGGGAGGAGAGGGGCACCTTAGGAATATCTCAAAATATTATTTTATATTAAAGTCAAAATCAGTTTATAATGGTTCCAAAGGGTCTTATTTCGAAGCTGAAGTGGTGATGGGTCGAAATCCTATCAACCAATAGGATTTAGACAAGTTTGGGGTATTATTTTAACCTTATCAATTAGATTTAACTCTAAGTTAATTAATTTAACTTTTACCGTGTCTTTTTGTTTTCTTTCACTATATGGTTAATACACTTACTATAACATGCCAAACGAACCCCAAATTGTTTATTATTAATATATATATCCTTATCTAAGTCATTTGGCCGAACCTTATATTTTTAGGAATAAAATAACAATTAATAATATAATATTTGATTTAAAAACTATTTTGTGTCAATTTTGACACTATTTGATATATGATTTTTGTGAAAGTCATATCAGAATTATATGTTCTAACCAAGTTGATTAAATCAACACTAATATATCATAGTAACCTAGAAAATTAGTGGAATTCATAAAAAGTCTTAAATTACATTTATTTTGGTATTTATATTATCAATTATGTCAATATTTCATTAATAAAATAATTACTGCATCATCTTTGTGTCATAAATAAATTAAATTATTTGATGTCTAAAAATTACAAATAAAATACCATCATGTAGGAAATCTTTTTAGATTTCTAATGAATATTTATAGTCGAATTTATCTTATGTATAACCCCATATTAAAAATGATTTACTTATTAAACTTTGATTTTAACTATTTTAACCCTTCTTTAAATAAATTAATAATAAATGTCCTAATCTAATCCAAGTGGGCCTAAATGGTCATATTTTATTCCTAAGTTTGTTTTTGGTCGAATTACACTTGTCCAATAGAATTAGGACATGTGTTAGGGTAATATTAATATCATATTTACCCTTAGTTACCCTATTTACTATTAACCGCGGTAAAAAAAGTAAAAAGTTACTATTCACCAAAAAAATTATTTTCATCTCATTGAACCACATTTTAGTCCTTGATATTAACCGTGTCTCTCGGATTTTCGAAATTCCATTCACAGAAGCGGTAAAATTAAGTTTTATGCAAAAATTCAGTTTTTTAACCTACCACTTAGTGGTTTCACTATTCATCAAAAATTGAAAGTTTTCAGAAAAATACCAAAATTTAACCCTAGGCTAATTTCGATATTCTAAGTCCAAAAATGAAGTCCATTTTGAAAAATAAAATTTATAAAATTTCAAAAAGTGGTTATTACTATTCATAACGGCTAGTTTTAATAGCATATTGTTGTTTAGTGAAACTCGGTATTGCGTACGACGCAAGCTATCGAGGAAGGTCGCGATTGTGTGTAGAGAAAGCCAAGCAAGTGTTGTGTAGAAAAAGATTCCTTTGATGATTTATATAACATAAAAGTCTCGGGTGTTACATTCTACCCCCCTTAAAAAGAATTTCTCCCTCGAAATTCGTCACTTTGTAACAAGCAGATGAGGATACTTCTCTTTCATCATATCCTCAAGCTCCCATGTAGCTTCTTCAAGTTGGTGGTTCCTCCATAAAACTTTCACCAAGCGAGTGGTCTTGTTTCGTAGGACTTTTTCGCTACGATCCAGAATCTCTATCGGCTGTTCTTCATAAGAAAGATCTTGCTCCAGCGGTACAACTTCTGAGCTGAGTACATGTGAAGGATCTGGTATGTACTTTCTCAGGAGAGATACATGGAACACATCGTGAACTTGAGAGAGATTCGGTGGAAGCGCCAATCGGTAAGCTACATTCCCAACACGATCCAGTATTTCGAAAGGACCGATATATCTAGGGCTCAACTTCCCCTTCTTTCCAAATCTCATAACCCTCTTCCAGGGAGATATTCGTAAGAACACTTTATCACCCACTTCAAACTCTAGGTCTTTTCTTCGGTTGTCGGCATAACTTTTCTGTCGATTCTGAGCTGCTCTTATGTGTTGTTGAATAGATCTGACCTTTTCTGCCATTTCATCAATGAGATCAGGTCCTAATAGCTTTCTTTCCCTAACTTCATCCCAGAAAGTTGGAGTCCTGCATTTCTTTCCATAGAGAGCTTCATAATGAGCCATCTGAATACTGGAGTGAAAGCTATTATTATAAGAAAATTCCACCAAAGGTAGGTGTTGATCCCAACCTCCTTTGAAATCCATAGAGCAAGCTCTCAACATATCTTCTAGGGTTTGAATTGTTCTCTCAGACTGACCGTCTGTCTGGGGATGATAAGCAGTGCTGAAACTCAACTCTGTATCCAGAGTATGCTGAAGACTTCGCCAGAACTTCGAGGTAAATCTCGGATCTCGATCAGATATAATAGAAAGTGGTACTCCATGCAATCTTACCACTTCCTTTACATATATCCTGGCAAGCTGATCTAGAGAGAAATCCTCTCTAATAGCAATGAAGTGTGCAGACTTTGTAAGACGATCAACTATGACCCAGATAGCATTATTGCCTTTGGATGTTTTAGGAAGTCCTGTGACAAAGTCCATAGTGATGTTTTCCCATTTCCATTCGGGTATGGGTAATGGTTGTAACATCCCCTTAGACTTCTGTCTCTCAGCTTTAACTTGTTGACAAACCAAGCATCGAGAGACATATTCAGCAACATCTCTTTTCATGCCATCCCACCAGAAGTACTCTTTCAGGTCCCTATACATCTTCGTGCTTCCAGGATGAATAGAGAATGATGAACTATGAGCCTCATCCAGCAGCTCATTCTTTAATTCGGGGATGGGAGGAATGCAAACCCGATTCCTGAACTTTATTATCCCATCATAATCAAGGTTGAATTCAGGAACATTTCTCACCTTCTTTTGTAACTCGACATCTTCTTTCTGTGCCTCTTTAATCTTCACATGTATAGATGGTTGAACATTCATTTGAGAAAGATAAGATTTTTCCCCTTCCATTATAATTCCAAGATCCATCCTTTGTAAATCCATAAATATTGGATCTTTTGTGATCCTCATCATGGATAAACTAGCATGGTGTTGTCGACTTAATGCATCTGCCACCTTGTTTTCTTTCCCAGGGTGGTAATGGATTGAGCAGTCATAATCCTTAATCAGCTCCAACCATCTTCTTTGACGCATATTCAGCTCCTTTTGTGTGAAAATATACTTTAAACTTTTATGATCAGTATAAATATCACACCTTTCACCATAAAGGTAATGCCTCCAAATCTTTAATGCAAAGATTACCGCAGCCAACTCCAAATCATGTGTTGGGTAATTTTGCTCATGGATTTTCAACTGTCGTGAGGCATAAGCTATCACCATATCATTTTGCATAAGAACACACCCCAATCCCTTCTTGGATGCATCACTGTAGATCACAAACCTTTCTCCACTACAAGGCAGTGTGAGCACAGGTGCACTGGATAACCTTCTTTTCAACTCCTTGAAATTCTCTTCACATTCCTCTGTCCAGACAAACTTAAATCCTTTCCGAGTCAACTTGGTGAGTGGATTAGATAATCGTGAAAAATCTTTTACAAAACGTCAATAATATCCAGCCAAACCAAGAAAACTTCGGATCTCAGTTACTGTTGTTGGTCTTGACCATCTTTCGATAACCTCTGTTTTTGCTGGATCCACAGATATCCCCTCTTTTGAGATTATGTGACCCAAAAATGCAACTTTTTGAAGCCAAAATTCACACTTGGTAAATTTGGCATAAAGCTTCTCCTTTCTCAGGGTCTTCAATATAATTCTCAAGTGATCTTCATGCTCTTCCTTGCTCTTTGAATAGACAAGAATATCGTCTATAAAGACTACCACAAATTGATCAAGATAGTCTCTAAAGACTCTATTCATTAGATCCATGAAGATAGCAGGGGCATTAGTAAGACCAAATGGCATCACTATAAATTCATAGTGTCCATACCTTGTACGGAAAGCCGTCTTTGGTATATCCTCCCTTTTGACCCTTAATTGATGATACCCTGAACGAAGATCAATCTTGGAAAAGTATTGAGCTCCGCGTAGTTGGTCAAATAAGTCATCAATGCGTGGGAGAGGATATTTGTTCTTGATAGTGATCTTGTTAAGTTCTCGATAATCAATGCAGAGTCTCATTGATCCATCTTTCTTCTTAACAAATAGAACAGGTGCTCCCCAAGGTGACGCACTAGGGTGTATGAATCCCTTATCAAGATTCTCTTGGAGTTGCTTCTTCAATTCCTGCAACTCAATTGGGGCCATTCTATAAGGTGTCTTTGAAATAGGCAAAGCACCCGGTACGAGTTCTATTGAAAACTCAACTTCACGATTTGGGGGAAGACCCGACAATTCCTCCGGAAAGACATCATCAAACTCCCGTACAATGGGCATATTCTTAATCGTGAGTTTCTCACCAACCATTTGAGATAAATAACCTTCATTTAGTGGAATCAATACCCATAAGATGGAAGAAATTTCCACTGGAAGGTTATGTTCATCCTTGCATTGATATACGATCGTAGATTGATCTGGAATATGAAATGTGACTTCCCTTCTTTGGCAATTGATATGAGCTCCATGTAGAGAAAGCCAATCCATGCCAAGAATCACATCAAATTCCACTAAAGGAAGGATCACAAGATTTGCAGGAAGTACTTTCCCACAAACTTCGATCAGAGAAGAATTATAAACTTTTGATGCGATTGATGTGCCATTAGGTGTTGTCACAGCTAACTCAACATCTAATTGTTGAGGTAATATGGTGATACCCTTAGAAAATTCTTTAGAAATAAAAGAGTGGGTGGATCCAGAATCAAATAAAACATTTTCTACTTTAGAGTGGATGGTAAGTGTACCTTTCACCACATCGTTATCGTACTCCACATCGCTGATAGAAATTGCATGTGACTTTCCTTTGTCTTTAGCCTTAAGAGTTTGTTGACGTCGACCATCATCATCAACCCTTGGATTTGGGCATTGATTGTCATAATGCCCCATCTCCTTGCACTTGAAACATTGAAGTGTAGTAGGTTCATTCTGTGTATCCCTTCCTTTGTTTGCGTCATTAGACATCTTCTTCCCATTATCACGGCATTCAAATGCCCGATGACCTTCTTTTCCACATTTAAAACATTTACTTGTCCCTTTAAGACAACTCCCTCCATGTTTCTTTCCACACTTTGAGCATAAGGAAAAGCTCATCTTCTTTTCTGTGTGCTCTTTATATTTTTCTTTGAATTCCATCTTCCTCTTCTTATCAAACCCATGTGACTGATGGGTTACTCTAATCTCCATCTCGACTTTGAGAGCATATCAAACGATTTCCTCGTAGCTATTGAAGTCCCTTATGGCTAACGCCCTTCGAAGACTTGGTTTTAAGCCACTAAAGAATCGATCGATCTTACTCTCAGGTTGGATAATAATACCAGAAGCGTACCTTGCCAGTCTTGTAAAATTTGCTTCATAGGTACCAACAGATTCATCATCCCTTTGCTTCAGTTCAAGAAACTCTTTCTCCATCTTTGTTCGGAGAATACGAGGGAAGTACTTATTGAAAAATAAGTTCTTGAACTCGTCCCATTCCATAGACTCAATTTCATCCCTTTGCCTCGTATTCTTAACAAGATTCCACCATTGGTCAGCATCTCCTTCCAAACGATACACTGCTAGGATGACTTTATCATGTTCAGAACATTGAAGAACTGAAAATATCTTTTCAGTAGTACTAATCCATTGTTCAGCAACTAATGGATCAGTAGACCCGCTGAAAGAAGGTGGACGCTGCCTCATGAAGGATTCAACAGAATGTTGCTCCCTCCTTTGCTCGTTTGGAAATCCTGCATGATTCATAGCTTGAGAAAGTTGTGTGATCATGGCTACAAGATTTTGCATTCCAGCTCCCATATCGTTTGGTTGCTCAGGGGGACAATCATTGCATTGCCCATCGCATTCCGCATTAACACGGTTCCTTCGGGTTCCAGCCATTGACTAAAACCAAGAAGAATAGTGTGAGCAACACTAATTATAATAGGAAACCACATAATTCAAGAATAAAATTTTCATGCTTATGGTCTTATCCTAGGTTATTCAAGGCCATTTCTAAAACACTAAGATTGTGTACTATTCTTAGACTTATCCTTAGGGTTCTTACTAAGGCTTTCACATCCTAGTTTCCAAAGGTTGACTATACCTTTCCTCTGATACCAACTATAACGACCCATACTTTACATACATTGTTAATACTTCAAAATTGAAGTACACTTATTACAACATATGACAAAAACACAAAGGACCGTATAGGTATAGTGTCTTTAGAAACTGGGAAACATAAACAACTAGTTCATAAATCTTCTACAGTGTCTCCCATTTATTTCATCATATCTAGGGTCCCTTTTAGCATATTCTACTTAATATCCATCTTCCTGACCTGGGGAAAAGAAAACATAAAAGGGTGAGCTCAAATGTTCAGCAAGGGCAAATAAAGGAAATAAAAATCATATCATATCTTTTTGAAAATCAAAACCTGCAAAAGAGATCATAATATCTTAACATGGAATAAATCATAGAAGTGAAAATGAGATCCCCATAATCATAACATAAAACTTGAAACTTTGTGGCATGCACACATAATCATGGAAAATCATTTCTTGTTAGTCATGACTCATTGCCAAGACTATCTTAGTGGACAAAGTCCCTTTCTGAACCGAGTTCACTCCTCGTTTCAGTCCTGTATCACTGAACCGAAATAACCTTCCGTTCCAGCCATGTCTATCTCATGAGATATAAAGTCTTTACCCAATGCATTGGAGGGAGATATAGGTCCCACCCATCTTATAATGAATCCTTTCTTATGTGTGCCACATAATCATAAACCATACATCATAACGTAACCCATGTAATAAAAATGGGATTCTTAAACAACATGACATCATAAAACAATTCATATAAGATAAAAGAATTCATAAAAATATTTCCATCACAACATAATCAAATCCATGTAATAATAGGGATAGAAACAGAACCCTTTATTATCTTAGATGGAAAATAATTTTGATAAAACACTTGAACTTCATTCTTGAGGAAAATATCCTTTCTTTTTCAAAAACATTTTACATTTCTTAACATGTCATACAACTTTAAACTAAAAGAAGTTGATTAAAAATAAACTTGAAAACTTTTAAAGGAAGCTTCTTGGAAATAATGTTTTAAAAATCCATTCTTGTCGTATAAGTTAAAAAAAAACATTCTTCGTACTTTTGTCAGAAAAGTCAAAAAGTACCTCGTACGGAAAAACGACAAAAGATTCCTTTCATATTCTTTACTAAAAACTCACCTAAGGGTAAAATTGGATTTAAACTATTGTAAGTGGATGGAAACAATATTACATATTGAGGGAACATGGATGTGGATGATAAAATACACCCCAGTAAATACTTACGAATAAACAATCTCGGATAAAAATGAGATTGTGATATTTCCCTTACCTTAGGTCCGATTTGCTTTGTTCCTGTCCGAAGCTCCTGTATAATGGTTTAAATAATGTTATTGACTTATTCCAGAATCATACATATTGATATGAGATCATATATGGTCATATTATTAGCTTCTTGTTAGTAATATTTCATTGTTACTTGTTACTCGGGTCTTTATAACTTTTTGTTCTTATGCGTGTTTTGTCGAATAAATTCTTATTCTTATCTTTAGGTTATAGATAATTCATTTCCAGAATGGTATTAGTGTAGTATATACCATATTCATTCATTCAATTCATTTATATAATCATTATGAAATGAAGATCATGTAGAACGAGTCACATCACATCGTGGAGACGGTATTCCGTACGTACGCACGAGTGATGATATCGTTCCTATGATCGTGGAATTGTATTGGAGTATATATATATTATTTCAGTATCAATATTACTTCATAATAATCATATATAGTTACTCATTACACCATTATACCCATCCTTGTAAGGTGATGGTGGAAAATAGATTACACCACGGCGTGGAGACGGTATTCCGTACGTACGCACGCGCGGTGATTTAATTTTTCCGTAGGATGGATAGAAGGTGAATTATGGTTGTTTCATATTTATAATAACATATCAGTATGTAAGTAATACTGATGTTATTACTTTATCATGAAACAACTAAATAAGAAGAAGTTGAAGAAGAAAGAAATTGAAAAGATCGGTAATGGATATTACATCTTCTTTGGAACGCCTCTTTGAATCCTCCACTTAAGGAACTAAGATTGGTCTTTGGAGAAGACCAGGACCTCTAGGATTATTCTAGGGAAGTGGAGAGGAGAAAATGGCAGGGGTTGGCCGAGCTTGAGTGCTCAAATTGGTGTGAGGAGGAGGGGGAGGAGGTGCCCTTTTATAAGGGAGGAGAGGGGCACCTTAGGAATATCTCAAAATATTATTTTATATTAAAGTCAAAATCGGTTTATAATGGTTCCAAAGGGTCTTATTTCGAAGCTGAAGTGGTGATGGGTCGAAATCCTATCAACCAATAGGATTTAGACAAGTTTGGGGTATTATTTTAACCTTATCAATTAGATTTAACTCTAAGTTAATTAATTTAACTTTTACCGTGTCTTTTTGTTTTCTTTCACTATATGGTTAATACACTTACTATAACATGCCAAACGAACCCCAAATTGTTTATTATTAATATATATATCCTTATCTAAGTCATTTGGCCGAACCTTAGATTTTTAGGAATAAAATAACAATTAATAATATAATATTTGATTTAAAAACTATTTTGTGTCAATTTTGATACTATTTGATATATGATTTTTGTGAAAGTCATATCAGAATTATATGTTCTAACCAAGTTGATTAAATCAACAATAATATATCATAGTAACCTAGAAAATTAGTGGAATTCATAAAAAGTCTTAAATTACATTTATTTTGGTATTTATATTATCAATTATGTCAATATTTCATTAATAAGATAATTACTGCATCATCTTTGTGTCATAAATAAATTAAATTATTTGATGTCTAAAAATTACAAATAAAATACCATCATGTAGGAAATCTTTTTAGATTTCTAATGAATATTTATAGTCGAATTTAGCTTATGTATAACCCCATATTAAAAATGATTTACTTATTAAACTTTGATTTTAACTATTTTAACCCTTCTTTAAATAAATTAATAATAAATGTCCTAATCTAATCCAAGTGGGCCTAAATGGTCATATTTTATTCCTAAGTTTGTTTTTGGTCGAATTACACTTGTCCAATAGAATTAGGACATGTGTTAGGGTAATATTAATATCATATTTACCCTTAGTTACCCTATTTACTATTAACCGCGGTAAAAAAAGTAAAAAGTTACTATTCACCAAAAAAATTATTTTCATCTCATTGAACCACATTTTAGTCCTTGATATTAACCGTGTCTCTCGGATTTTCGAAATTCCATTCACAGAAGCGGTAAAATTAAGTTTTATGCAAAAATTCAGTTTTTTAACCTACCACTTAGTGGTTTCACTATTCATCAAAAATTGAAAGTTTTCAGAAAAATACCAAAATTTAACCCTAGGCTAATTTCGATATTCTAAGTCCAAAAATGAAGTCCATTTTGAAAAATAAAATTTATAAAATTTCAAAAAGTGGTTATTACTATTCATAACGGCTAGTTTTAATAGCATATTGTTGTTTAGTGAAACTCGGTATTGCGTACGACGCAAGCTATCGAGGAAGGTCGCGATTGCGTGTAGAGCAAGCCAAGCAAGTGTTGTGTAGAAAAAGATTCCTTTGATGATTTATATAACATAAAAGTCTCGGGTGTTACAATAAATATCCTAAACATGACCCAGATCTAGATACAATTTTGTTTTCTCTAAAGACATGGAGGAAAAATATTTATTGGGAGAAATGTGATATATACACAGACCACCAAAGTTTGATGTATATTTTCACATAGAAGGAATTGAACATGACATAGAGGAGATGGTTGGAACTTCTTAAATAATATGACTGTAAAATTAATTATCACCTCATAAGATCAAAAAAATTTGATGATTCATTAATTAGGAAATAACCTACTGTTTAAAAATGATGAGGATTCAAAGAGATCAATTGATCAAGGACCTAGTAAGGATAGACATGGGATTCATGAGTGAAGGGACATCATAAATCCTATCACAAATTATTTCTCAACCATAATGAATAGAGAAGATCAATAAAGTTCAAATAAAAGATACTTTGTTACAAAAAAAGATAGATGATGTGAAGAATGGGAAGTTTCCTTAGTTCAATATTGATCAAGAAGGTGTTCTGAAATTTCATACAAGGATATGTGTCCCATATATCCTAGAGATAAAGAATGAGATGATGGATAAAACTCATATATATACATTATCTATACATTATATAAGTAATAACTTGTATAGGGACCTTTGTTATCATTTTTGGTGGGATAATATGAAAAGCTTGATTTCTGAATACACTACAAGGTGCTTAGTGTGTTAATAAGTGAAGGAAGAGTGAAAAACTCCAAAAGGGGTATTGTAACCACTACCCATACCAACATGTAAGTGAGAAAATATCACTATGTAAATTTTCACTGGTATCCTAAGAACACCAAAAGGAAGCAATGTGATATGGGTTAAAGGGGACTGACTCCCCAAGGCTACCCCTTTCATTGCTATTCGAAAAGATTTCTCTTTTGAAGAACTAACCATGATATACTTAAATTAAGTAGTGAGGACTTATGTGGAACCACTTTATATTGTTTATAATCATGATACATGGTTCAAATCTAAATTCTAAAGAATTATTGAACATGATATGAATACTGAATTGAATTTTAGTACACCCTATCACCACCAAACTGATGGAAAATTTGAAATGACTATTCATAAACATGAGGGAATGTTGAGAATATTCTAAATGGAATTTAAAGTTGGATGGGGTCAACACCTACCATTAGTTGAGTCGTCATACAAAAATAGATTCTACTAAAGTATTAAAATGGAAGCATATTAAGATCTTTATTGAAAGCGATGTTGAACTCATAATTATTGGGATAAATTTGGTGATAGGAAATTTCTTGGGCCTGATCTTGTGCAACAGATAATAGAAAAGATTCATGTCATCCAAAAACAGATAAAGGTTTTTCAGAGTCGAAATAGGTTCTATGATAACAACTATATTAGGGAATTTTATTTTTATGTTGGTGAAAAATTTTCCGTCGGATATCACTATGAAAGAGATTCATGTGGTTTGGAAATAAAGGGAATGTTAGCCCTAGGTATATTGGCCCCTATGAAATCCTTGATCTCATAGGAATAGTGGATAATCATCTTGCACTTCCACAAAATATAACTCATGTTCATGATGTATTCTATGTATCTCTCTTGAGGAAGTACATAACTAATACCTCCCATCTACTGAATCTAGAGGTTGTACAACTAGAACATGACCTCTCTTATGAGGAGAAACCAGTGGACATCTTGGACTGTAGAGACAAGGTACTATGCAACAAGAATACCAACCTCATAAAAGTGTTGTAGATGAACCATAAATATGAATAATAAATGTGGGAACCAGAGAAGACAATGAGAAATTAGTACCCAAAATTTTAGGGATGAAATTTCTTAAGGGGGATGTAACTACCAAAATTTTCTAAAAGATATTTTTTTCTTGAGAAAATGTGTGTTATGTTATATTAAACACAAAAAACTATATATATTTAATAATTCAGTGTTATATATAGAGTATAAAAGGAAATGTGACCACTGGGATTGAAATGTCATATGACCATTGGAAACTATAATCTTAGTAATAAATTTATATTATAATTAGTGTTTATTAGTAGAAATGAAAAAGGATAATTAATGAATAATGGAGAAACAATGGCCTCGATCAGTAGAGTCATGTTTTATGAATCCCATTTGTAATAAATTGGGAATGAGGTAACATTACTGGGGTTCTCCCCTGACCAAGACCAAGACGATCATCAACAATTAAAGCTATAATGAAATCTCTTACTTGAGAAGTTCAAGTTAGTGGAAATTTCCACTCGATTGATGTTAACCGAGCCGCCCTACGAATCTATCACCATTTCTCACCTAACCCTTAGGTCATAAGTGGGTATTATAAGGGGTTACATGTACATGTCTTAATTACTTAACATGTAATTCCTTTTTATAAATAAAATTTTATCCCATCAATTCTATTTTAAGAATAGTTTTTCTTAATAAAACATAGGTTTAATTGAGATGAAATTTGATAAATTAAAATCTTAAAGAAAAATTTAGTTTTTAGAAAAGAAATATATTTTTATAATAAACTAGGTTATTATGAATAATATTTATTTTGATGAAATATTATGTTAAATACACTCTTATTTAAATACTAATGAAAAAATAATTTTATTATGTCCTTGAAAATTTTTATGTGTCCGAAATCTAACTTTTCAATATCAACGTGCTATTTTTTAATTAATAAGGTTTTTTATATTTAAAATTTAAAATTCTCATACTTAAATAATTATTATGATAAAATAAACACCATTTTTTAAATATCTATATCTAAATTAGGTTATGGTGAATTTATGAGAATTTTCTAAAATACTTTATTTTTTTCTAAGAATAATAAAAATACAATTTGATGTTTTCAGTATGTTTAATGGCTTTATAATTATTTCATAATGATGTAATAATTAATTAACCACAATATACGACCTAGAATTTGTTATTTTATTAATATATATTATCTCAATATATATTATTATATTTTTAAACCTATAAGTTACCTTCCAAAGTCTAAAATGGAAACTTTGTCTCTAAAAACATCATTTTATGGAAACATTAATTTTCCATGAAACAAATAAGTAATATAATATGATTCATAGTTCTTGTGGGTTAAAATAACATAAAATATGTCCCAAGTGTCCAAAACTAGGAAAAAAACAATGGTCAAGCCCATATTTTTTTATTTTCCACAACCTAGATTTTCAAGGCCTATATTTGGAAATTATTATACAATCCCTATAATTTTTAAATAAATACCCACCCATTTATCCATTTCCATCCACTCAAAATAAAAAATTCAAATATTTATGGTGTTTCTATATCAAAATTAGTCCCTTAAGGTTTCCTCAACCCCCATGGTCCCAATCATTATGTTTTAGGAGTAACTTTTCAAGGTAAGGGAATTATCCTTATTTTCTCTTCATTTCAAGAACCTCTTTTTGTATATGTATTATAACTATTTTGTTAACTCTCTTTTATTAACCTTTTTTTCATACCCTTACTTCCAAATTATGTTTTATCAATGGGATACCCTTGTTACCTCTCATTTCACCATTTTTAATACAACATTTTATACTCTTTTTTATGCCGAATTTACTTCTCAAATTTTCGCATTTATCCACAAGAAATTCTATTATTTTCATCGTGTAGATACCCAAACCATTTTATTTTTAATTTTTTTTTCACCTATATTTAAAAATTTATTATTTTTTTCTTGTATTTACACATAATAAATCCACTTCCCCTTTTTTGTGGGCTAAAAATAACATAATGATAATGTCTTTAAGCACTTTTGTACGCCACGATTTTGATAAGAAACCTATTCTTTATTCTCCATTGGTTATTAATAAAATTATTGATTATGATATATATGGATTCCATTAATTAATAAATATTAATGGTGTGTTTTTATATCACTCAAATGTATTGGGTAAATAATTTAATCACTAGAGTGACATGCTTTATAATACCTTGGTGAATAACCTTGGTAATTTTAATTTATGATATCTCGGTGACAAATCTTGATGATATAATTATGAATGTGTCATTTAAAAGTTTTGTCCAAATTTACATATTTTTAATCATGTTATTTTTATTATTATATGTCTCCGGATCCATTTATAATTCCATAATGATATTATTCTTGTTCTTATTCATATTCCTCAAGATCACATGTAAATTGTTTCACTCACTGGGCCTTATTCTCACCCCATTCCTTCAATATATTTCCCTAGGTTATGAGATCATTTAATGTACTTTGGATGAACTTATGAAGAATAATTTCAAATAAATTAGAATAATTTTTAATTTTTTCTTGTATTTTGTACCTAATTTCTAAGAAACAAAACTTCAAAATATCCTCTGTTTATACAATTAAATGAAAAGTTATATAAATAAAAGAAGGCATGCCAAATATCTAGTCCCCAAAGATTACTAAACTATTTTATACCTTAGGATGATATAATTTTTATCTAGAGAAAATATAATACAGTAACCAATGGATCAATGTTACTAGAGTCATGGTGTAATAGTTAGTATTAGATCATGTTTAGTAGGACTCTTGAAAATGATATTTTAAAAAATATATATTAAATAAAATAAACCAATGACAGACTCTAGGGATAAGTTGGAATATAATATAACACCCTAATGTTTTTAAAGTATATATTGTGTTTTTTACTATAAATTAAATCCTTTTATGGATACTAGAAAGTGGATATAGTTGTGACATAAATGAAACTTGGGTTAGATACCCTGAAAAAGGATGGTTGTGTATCTACTCGATATTCAATAGATGCATAATGAATGTAAGTAAGACTCCACACCTAGATGGAAAATCCAAAGGGATATGATTTGGTTGTTTCATTAACACTTTCTAAACCATTATTAGGGAATTGGAAATATTTTTATGATTTGAAAATATATACCAATGACACTAATTTTATGATTTAGATGAGGATATTTTTAAGATTTTGAGATACCAATATGGGTTAATAAGTATAATTTTTATCATATATTTAAAATAATAAATTCCCCTTTTTATGTTTTATATTATGAGAGTTTATAGTTATTAATGATATTCTAGGATACATTTATAGGAATAAAACACTTGAGTTTTGTATATTGTTTTGTGAAAAATTTATTTGAAGAAGAATTATTTTATTCTATGGAAATTTTTTTAAAGTTATTGATAACCTTTAGGCTTAATATTATCTTTGATGTTGAGGTAATTATAGGTTAATAGAAGTTGGGTGCATATGTTTTTTTATTTGGATAACAATGTATGCATTCAAAAACTGAGTATATGAGCTCACCCTTTTATTTTTATTTTCATTCCCACAAGATGCTAGGAAGTGTACTATAATTAGTATGAAAGGATATTCTAGAGGTAATAATAATTTTTAAAAAGAAAATAATATGTTTTATTTTGTGTTTTAAAATGTAATGTGAGATTAAAGCATGTATCTAGTATCCCAAGACTACTAAACTACTCAATCCACCAGGATGCGATTTCCTGTATCTAGTGACAATGTAATAAAGTAATCACCAACTATAATTTACTTGAGATGGGATGTTACATAGAATCTTATTAATTTTGTTAGATTATGAAATTGGACTAAACAAATGTAAAGAGTCATCTGAATCGTTATTAGGAAGAATAACAGTAAACGAAAAGTTAATACCTTTAGGTAGTAGGAAATTCCTGAAGAAAATATGAATCAATTTGATCTTGTCTCTATTCAATATGTCCCATAACTATTGAAATAAAATATTATTAAAACCCTTAAGGTCTTTATCACTGATAGATTAGGGGACATAACTTCTTTTCTAACTTCCATCAGGTTGGAAACTATTTTAGCATTTTATTATCAGCCTCCTCGATTATCAAACGTATAACATCACTCAAGATGCTAATGTTACTTGATGAGTGTTTTTTGAATATATCACTGTAATAAATAACAATTTTCCCCAAGATATACTTGTTATTAGATAAAACATCACTACCTTATTTTTTGTAAGTGATAAGTTTACTAGATATCATGAACTTCGGTGGATTTTTGAAGGAAGAAGTGTTATGTTATCCCTTTAATCTCTTTCACTTTGAAAATTTATTTCATGGTAAAGATCTTATAATTTCATTGATATGACAAGTCAACTTCCTTATTAAAAGTTGAAATAGAAAACTATCAATTTTGATTGTTCTAGATTACATCCAGTTCCAATTCTAGAGATGTAATATACATATCATGAATATGATAAGTCTAATAAATCTATAATTTCTATTTTGACATCATGTTAATGATCTTAAAAACATGTGAATAAATTTCATTAGTGGTATAGGTATCATTATAGGTATCCTTTACAATTCTGCGATAGTCTTGACATTTGATCCTAGAATTTTTAAACCTAAAGGGAAAAGGAATGTTTTCTTTGTTCTTAATAAGGGTCACGAGAAATGGATGCTGATCCAAATTGTTTATTAGAATAGTATTTTATTTTAAATCTTCCTATTAATCCAAGGATTTGAAGTGAACAAAAATATATCAAGTCTATAGGTCATAACATTATTTAAAGACTTTCTATACCATTTACATTGGTCATCATGAAATGAGACGTAAAGTAGATCATTAAGATCAATTAATTCTCTGAAACAATGGAAGTTTCCAAAAGTATAGATGAAGGAACAATATATGGGGTTACCTTCAAATATAACTTCGTAGGATAAGACCTGCCGAATCATGTCAACTTTATCCATTTCTATCACCTTCATGGATACAAGTACCCATGATGTTATCATTAGTTGTATTTCTAATTATATATTATGAAATTTTTATTATTATTTGCATTATATTATTATTATAATGCGGTAATAGTGAAATTGAATCACATATAGAAAATACATAAGGGATTTCAAGGTCCCATCCCCTATAAAAGGGATTCATTGGTGTGTTTTTTAGTTAAATTAAGGTGGTATTATTACATATTGGGGAAAGGGATTATAGATATTGACCAATGTCATGGCATGATAGAGGATACTCTTTTGGGACTTTGAGTTATTTATTCCAAAGGGCCTTCATTAAAAATTTACTTGGGCCTTTGAGTGATCAATAAAGTGGGAATTCAAACAATAAAATATGTAATAAAATAGGTCCAGTGGGTTCTTTTCGTTCCTTATGGGGAATGATGAGGCTTGACTCACTGGGGTGTCTGAGTGTGTGATCCCATCAACCTAATATATATATATATATATATGTATGTATGTATAAAAAAATTATATTTAAAATTAATATTTTTAAAAAGAGTTGGGATCTTGGTTTGATGCTCTCAGTAGGGATTTTAGAGCATCAGTTCATTTGATTCTCAAGAGACCCATACCCATAGAACAACCTAGACCCATTTAATTAAATAAAATTATCTCCTAATTTTACCCAATCATTATCTTATTTTATCAATAAGTTTTTAATAAAAAATCATGATATCATTGTACCTCATAATAGTTTTTTAAAATATTCTTATAAATATTATTAGATATGTTGGATATTTATAAAAAATGAAGAAAGACTTGTATAAATACATTAAATTATATTAGTGATAAATTAAACAACAGACACTGAAATGCAATACATTCTAAGTGTCTCAATTTGAGATACAATTTACAATATATATCCATTTTTATCCATAGAAAATAATAATGATGTGATCTATGGTAATTAATTAATTAATCGATTGATTTAAATTTTCAAAATAAAAAATCCTCTAATTCATGCCAAACTTATAACTAAAGTTAAACACTATATTATAATATCTACAAAGTTATCATAAAATTTTATAGGGTTATTACTAGGTTAAAATTATCCTGTTACCTCATGGGAGTGAAATTACTAAAATCTCATTATGATATTTGTAAAATATGAAATGGAATTTCATATAATATTAAATATTATACTATAAATAATGATAAAAAATGTATGTCCTTATCAATTAGAATACTCAGATAGGGGGTGAATGTGAATCAGGGTAATATTAATTTAAAATCCTAAAGACATTTATCTCAATATTATTTTCTCTATGTTAGGAATGGTCTATTATCTACCTTACATTATCTCTATGAGTGATGAAAGAAATAAATAAAAAAGGGATTTTTCTTGGTTCACCCTAACTAGGATTATCTAAAGAGCATGAAAAGGTGATGTACCTATGCATTAGAAACATTAGAGAACACTGCTTCTGTTTGGTTTACACAATAGAGATTTCACACTGACTCTCTAAAAATATTGTTCAAATAAATGAGAAAATATCACTACTTATTATCACAAATGGGAACTCACTGCTCCTTCTACAAGAACCTTATTCTTTAAAAATTAAAAAATATGAGAAAACACCTAGAATGGTGTGTCTCTCCTATAAAACCAAATGATGTTTTCGGGAGATAAATATCTTGGAATCGTCTCTATCTTTTTATCACTTTCATTTTTCCAAAAAGATAATTCACCAAAGTGAAGGAAACCCAAATTTTAGAGTGACATTGGGATTCAAATAAACCATCATTCTGATAGATTCTACAATGTGGTGACATGTCTTATGATGTATCCCTTATGTTATAAATGTAACTCAATATTTTTCTCCAAAAATCCAACACTATATCAAGTGTCTCATATTATGAACACCTGAGAAAATATCTCATGAATCTTAACTTCACTATGAACACTTCACCATGATGCCTCCCAACTCCATGGTCACACCTTTACACATACCAAAACCATCCCATAATAGTGATCACATTCACTACCACCTTTGTTCAGGACCATCTTTGAGCTTAGATGGCTACCTCTAGGTGAATGGTTTATCGAATAGACCTAGGTAGTGGGTTGGATGTGTTTTCTTCTCAATACAAAATCATTTTTTGTAATTTTTTCCAGTATAGTACCTTATAGTTTAGGAAAGGTATTTTTGTGTAGATTCTATCTTTGAGATATATTTCTTCCATAACATTAACATATCATATTGATTTAATGAAACCATAACAAACCACCAAACATCACGTCTTAAAAAAACATTATCTACTTTAGTGCTCAATAATTGTTAAAAAAATATAATCCTCACAAAACTTCAATGGTATTTTTCAAATATTCCCCCCCCTTGGGTTTGTTGACATCTGATTGAGAACATGGACTTTTCCTCTATCTTCCATTTCCCTTATTTCTTTTCTTTTCTAGAAAGTAGAATCTTTTTGGCAATAGTAGTCAAGAAATATTATGTATTGAGACTTGGTTGGTCATATTATCTATAAAACTCCTCCTTTTAGTTAAATTTATTCTATTATGATGATTCATTGACTTTCAATTTCTCTTTTTTAAGTCACCATTCATCTTCTTACTATAAATTTTTTTCCTTTAAAAGTTTCTCCAGCCTCAACTCATGCATACTCCATGGAAGATACTTGTTGCTCCATCAATTATAATAATTATAAAAAAATATTCCACAACACTAGAAAAATAAACTGAACCTCAATCTTTCATCTTTATATAACTTCTATTTATTAAATGATTCTTGAGGTCCATCAGAAGGTATAATTATATTTTACCACTAGAATGGGGGATATTTCTTCCACAAGTTACACTTAACTTCCTTTATTATTATGGAATATCTCTCATGATATTTCTGAAAAAAACTTTCCCATTCATATTATAAGAACCTACATTATTATTATGAACTAATTTGGCTTCAAATTTTATAGGAATAGATTTCACATGATTTTTTGGGAAAAAATTCTCAATGGCTTGTGTATTTTTTTCTTTAACATCTATTTACTTGCAAAAATATTCATTCAGCTTCTTCAAAGATATTTCAACTTCACAGAACATTGGTTATGACTTATAAAATTCATCATCCAAAGAAATGAGTTTTCAATTAAGGTCCATTATTATATTCTTTTTCTATAAAACGTTCAAAATGATTATTTTAATTTCCTTAATATCCACATTTTCCTTTTTAATAAAATATTCATTACCTTCTCTATTATTTTCCCCTACCTTTTATGACATCAAAAATTAGTTCTCAAGTTTATTGTTTTTTCATATACAAACCTCAAGTTTTTAATTTAATAGATGTTCCATATAAGTTTCTTCACCCTCTAATTATTCACATCTCAAAGTTTCTACATGATTTTGAACATGATCCATAAATTTCACAATCTTTTATAGATCTTCTTTAGTGAATGATGTTTCTTAAAAGGAGACCACCCCTTCTTCCATTCTTAATAGCCTTCATTTTTTCTTCTATGTGAACTTTATTTTACCAAAAACAATCTTTTTTACATCCGTTTTATTTTTATCCCATTTTTTGAGTTTTTTCTTCTAACTCATCATATTTATACTCACTACCCTTATTATTAGGACAATTCATCACCAAGTTCCCAATTCCACCACACTTAAAAAAATGGATTTTTTCCATTATATTATATTACATTTTTTATTCCTTGAGATAAGAGACATTTTACTCTTTTACTCATCATCTATATACTATTCCTATTTTGATTTAATAGGAGATTCATTTTTTGAATATCAAATTTTAAGTTTCTTTAAATCTTCTACTGCCATATCTTATTTAACATTCTTTATAAATTATGTATATTTTCCCATTTTATATAAAAAAGATTTTTTTAAAGTTAATCTAGAGATAAATCATCTTTTTAATCCAATGTTGAAATCATGATAACAAATCTATTCAGAATGATTATTAAAAATGTTTTATAATTTTTAAATCTTTTAAGGTATCATGAAACCTATAATGTTACTGATGATTTCATTAACTCTTGTGAAGTAATAATTATTTACAATCCATACACAAATCATCAAAATTAATTCTCTAGATTTGAATCTTTTCTTCCTAAACATTATTATTTCATACAAATATTATTTCAAGGTTATCTTAGGTTTCATTCGTAGTATGAATACCCATTACATTTTTATAAAATTTATCTAAAAATGACATGACAATTACATTATGAGATTTTTCATCCACCTATATATTTATATTTTAAACAAAATTCATGGGATAATCATTTTATATAAGTTGAAAATACTATTATATTTGAATCAAACACTTCTAAACCAAGTGATAGTTGATATGGTATCATCCTATTCCTCCAAAAAATAGATCTTATAGAGTGATACAATTATATGATAGAAATAGAGATTCCAATTAATGGGTAAACCATTGAGAGGTGGGGGGAGTGAAATTAGTGGTAAATTTCTAAAAATACCCTTATATAGAAAATAAATCTATGTGAATTGTTAGAGTCTTGACTCACTCAAGTGATATAACTAACCCTAACCTGTAAAAAGGAAATAAATGAAGAGATAATTCATATGGTATTTTTACAATGTTCGGTTCCAACGTGGGTACCTAATCCTCATTTTGTTCCTTTTTTTTCTTGATACATAGATTTTATAATATAATGAATCACCAATTAGAAGTTATATGGGTAGGGATAATCATAAACTCAAAAGTTTATCCCATACTAAAAGTATCTAGCTAAAGTGATTATACCAGTTCCCACTAGTTATAATGTAACCACTAATCAAAGTGAAGAAATATCCCTTTAACTTCTAGCTTCTTCAAAAATTTGAATATATATTAATCTGAGCCTTATTATCCTAAAAAAAATCATTAAAATAACTTATTATATATAGAAATTACTATCCTAAACCTCAATTATCAAAACTCTAGTTTTTTTATTATTAGAAAAAAATCACCTAGAATTTATATGATTCTTCCACTGCTTTAAAATTATAAAAAATCACTGATATAAATTTTATTAACATTAGAAATCTTCAAGAAATTATTGTTCAATCTTACTATAATTTTAAATCTCATAATTATTATAATAGATGTGATGTCCTGGACCCAGTTTACTTCTAAATAACTAAACCAGATTGTAAACTTGTCCTTATGCATGATTCCTCATATGCCAAAGGCTTCTAAATAAAAGCAAGGATTTATGATAGTATAGTAGGGAGACTATACCCACATTATCATAGATAATAACAATTGTATAATAAGAAGATGAATAGTTTATGTATAAAAAATAATATAATGAAAAAGAAGTAAATCAGTTAGACATAATAAACTAATGAGAAATCACAATATCCAAGTCATATAAAAATGATAAATATTTCATCACACTATACAAAAACTAGTAGTATGAAACCAATAATACATGATATTCAAATTAAAAAGATATACAAAAAGGATAAACTCCAGAATCATCCCAAGACTACACTCAGTACTCTCCTCACATACACCTTCCTATCAGATGAATAAAACATCCAAAGTCAGACCCTTTCCCTAATCCATACCTGAAACTACAAAGTCTATATAGATACCAATAGGCGGACCGAACAAGGTGTGAGTAAAACTTAGTAGGCCACCACCAATAGTGTCTATAACAAATCCTATCCACGAGAATACATATATAAGTGTCCATGTAAAATAATAACTAGTAGAACAAAAAAGTTATATAATAACCATATCGGGCTTGGGTTCCTAATGGGAAGCCCATCTAACCACACCTGCTTCGGCCTAAGGTGGATGTCTCTGAATAAATAACTTGTAAAAAGTCAGTTCCCATGAATATGATAAAAGTAACCATATAATAGTAATAATGGAGGAACCAAGGAGAAATTGAGGTATCCTTGACTTTAGAAGGTCGAGACGGCTCACATAAATATCCATATAGCTTAACCAATATCTCTTAGTGTAATCATAGGGGTACAACCTTGGCATTCCACTAGATAAATGTCTCTAAATGGGTCCTTGGATTACTTCTAAAGTAAATCTTGGGCTATGCATGGCTGGGTCCCAAAGAGATGATACACAAAATCATGTATCCGTAGACATGAAGTTTAATACAAGGTGATAATTAAAGGCATTATAATTTACAGATATAAATTGAATGAATCATTAGTACAATTATGAGGAATTCATATACTAATAAGATGAAGAACAAATTCTGAGGTGGGTGTCTCACTTGGAAACTATATCAATGAATCAAGGTGATTTCATCTGAGTTCTCAAGGATTTCCATTAGGAATCCAAGGCTGGCTGATGAATAACCACTCTTTTAATAGGAAAAAGGTCCATAATCATTTAGAAACATTTATAAATAATCACATTCCCTATATTAATCCATAACTATTTACATATCAATTTAATTCAAAACTTATATTTCTCATTTATAAATGACAAGGTTTATACAATAATTATTACATTTAAATCATGTTTTACATAAACATCTAAGGGTATAAGCGAAAGGTACTTACTTATTATAACTTAATAAAATTCATTTTAAGGGTCAATACAATACACATAATGGGTGTCAATGGATTATTCTTATAAGGATTCACCCAAAGGGGTGGCCCTTGGTGTGGATCCACCCTCCATCATGTTTAATGGTGTCACACATGGGTCTAGGCTATAGTTCTAATAATTAATTAAATGGATTTCATAATTATCATTAAACACACAAAAATTTGGGAATGCGGCACAATAATAACTTTTATAAATGGGTGATAATTTGAGGGAAATGGTACATACCACCTAACTTATGGTGGTGGAGGATCACTCATCTAATATTATATTTTGATGCAGCATGAATTAGAATAAAATGGAATAATAAATGAATACCCTGAAAATATGGAAATTAGATATTGTAAAAATAACACCGAAGATGGTGAGATAAATAGATAAATGAACGTAATGGATTAAATCTATTAACTTTGGCTAACCAACAAGATGAATGACTGTCCAATTTGAATCCAATGAAAGAAGTTGGGTCAAATCATAGGAAGAGATGAGAGGGAGCTCTAACTGTAGGTGACTACTGGAGAAATGAGGGAAGAAAGAAATAAAAAATATTTTAAAATAAGGAAGGAAAAATATTCATTTTACATAAATTTTAAAGTGTGAATGATTTGGCCACATGATTTTTCAAAACATGCGCCAACCACGCTCCAAAACTATCAGAGGGAACCACCACCTCAAATTTCTAAGTGAACGATTAGAAAAAATGTGCGCTAACCATGCATTTTAGATCTGCAATAGTTCTATAGTTTTATGCATGGGTGTGTGGACTCCCTTGCATGGTTTTTCAAACCATCCCTTAAATATGGGTCACATGGTTGAGCCACACAGTTACTACTTACCATGTATCAACTATTCTCCTCATATTTCTTTTCCAAAAATTAGAGCTCCAGGCTCTGAATAATAAATAAACACTCCTAAACCCTTCTTTAACAATTTAATCACAAGAAGATGGTTAAAAAGGATGATTCAAGATGAAGCATAAAGGATATATACCACATAAAAAATACTGGACATTGAAACCCCCCTATTTAATACAACACATCCCCATGCTTCCCTAAGGGAGGTTGATCAACCTATGAGAACATTTCTGTCAACTAAGCACACACATCATCCTCTCTCTCCCATGTCACGTCTTGTACATATTCGTTATTCCATATCTTCTAAACTAGATAAAATGACCTACCTCATAGATCCTTTGTGCTTCTATCAATAGTAAAAATAGGGTGTCCCTCAAAATAATCATCAATGTAAAAATCAACAACTTTAGGATTAAAGATATACGACAAGTCTGAATGGTAATAGGGAAGTTTAGATATATGGAAGACATTTTGCATGTCTTATTACCTTAGAGGTAAATGAAACTGATATGATACCTTCCCAAATATCTCTAAAATATCGAAGGGCCCAACATAAAAAGGCATTAGCATCCATTTTTTATAAATTCTTCTGTGCCCCAACATTGGTGAAACTCATTGGAAGACCCGATCCCTGACCTTGAAATCAAGATCACATCGATAGTGGTTGGCATATGACTACTTCCAAGACTGAACTAAATCCATTCATTTTTGAATAATCTATACCTACTATAAAGTCTCTCTCAAAATCCGTTTTCCATTTTCTGATTAAACCACTTTATGGAGGAGTGGGAACCTAACAACATTGACAACCAAATTTCAAACCCCACAAACACTTCATATGGAAGCCCCAAAACATCAAATTTCAAATTCAAAAATAGGAAAAATCATTAAAAAAAACACACTTCAGAACCTTGGGCCATGAACCACCTCGAGCCAGGCTCCCTAATTCACAACACTGAATCACAATCAACCCATCACCAAATCTATAGTGATTAGAATCCATTGGAGCAGCACACATTTCCATTGAAAAAAATAATGAAACCACCACGCCACCAAGAACACGGGAAACACTCTAGAAATATAATACCTCTATATAATATATGGGTGAACAAAATGACCTCTCATATAAGGCCTCATAAGGATCCATCTAGATAGTTTCCTAGAAACTGTTTTTTGTAGGAGGACTCTACTATAGGAAAGTGTCTCTCCTAATAACCTCCAAAATTTATTACACATGCTCTCAACATGTCCTCCAACCCGGAATAGTATTATCAGACTTTCAGTTAGTCTATGGTTGATAGGATGTACTAAAAAGTACCTGTGAACCCAATATCCTTTGCAAACCTTTCCAGTACTATGATTTAAACCAATAATTTATTTAAAATAATATAATCCATGGAACTTCGGGAAGCCTTATAATATCCAGAACATATAGAATTCAAAGATCATCTATAGAAAAAATATCTTTGATAGGTAAAAAGTGAATGAACATTGTTAACTTGTCAATGATCACCCTTATAATGTCCGTGCCTCAAGGTTATCTCGATAATCCTATCATGAATTCCATGGTGAACTCTTTCCATTTATAATATGGCAATTAAAATGAATTTAAAAGTACATCTGGTCATTTGTGTTCCACTATCACCTATTGATAGGTGGAACACCTAGTATGAAAATCTAGTTATCTTCCTTTTCATCCCCGACCACTAATACTAGTGGTTCAAGACGTGGTAAAATTTTTTAATATTGGAATGAACCACCCAAATAAATGTATGATATAATAATATCAATTAATCTCACACATATACAAGAACCCAAAATCATCAAGACATGTACAATATCTCAACCACATTAATGGTCTAGCCTGGTGGTGGATCCTCACATAAAACACTCTCCTATAGGACCAAACCCTTGGGATCATAAAGTTGTATCATATTAACTTTTTTATTAAATGGAATAATTAACTACTAAATATATAAGTATAAGATACATGTGGTTCTCCGAAACCTCTATGTGTATCTTCAAAAATAGGGCCATCAAATTCCACTCACTGTTGGCCTCCTACACTACCTGTATCCAAGTCCTCCAGCTTAGAGCATGAGCCGCAATATTGCATTTCCTAGGTGTATAGGCAAGATCAAAATAAAAGGATTATATGTATTCAACCGACATTTATATATAGATATTCAGATTATTATTAGGTCAGATAGGGTAATGGAAGATGGTCTAGAGGGGGTGAATAGACCCAATTAAAAAAATTGATCAAATAAATTAGTTTTCTAAATTAATTATGAAAGTTAATTAATATAGTTAATTTTATTAATGGAAATAAATAATTAAAACAAGGATTTTTATACTGGTTTGGTCAGAAGTGGACTTGAGTAAGTCTTATAAATTTCTACTAGATGAGAGATAGATTGTGAAATACCTGATTTTTTAAAGGGTAATCATAAAATTATTACAAAATCCTTTTATAAAAAGTGGAGGGATAACCATGACACACTGAATTTTTTCTGGGGAGTCACAAACCAATTACAACATGACTTTGGATATCAGGAGTCATAACCTGAATGATCATAACTTTAGAAACTTGGATTAAAAACCCAAAGAATATAAAAAGAAATTCTTTTTTATCTAAAATCATAAATAATAAAACATAATGTTTGTGAAAGATAGGAAAAAGTGTTAGAGACTCAAGAAACTAGAAGTAGTGGATAGAAGAAGAATAAAAAACATGTAATAGTTCTCAATTATTTAATTGAATTGTCTCATCAAGGTATTGGAAGTTGAATAATATGTAATCCAACACTTGAGATATCATCCAGATGATGAAATTGAGTACCACACAGGTATTATAGATTATACAACACGTTGAAAATTCATAGATTTTTCTCAATGATAAACTGAGTTTCAACAATGTTATCCATTTTATCATCCTTCAATTTTGTCTTGAAACCATTAAATATGATCTATAAAATAAAACTAACAAAACCAATCTGTGGGTAAAGCAATTCAAATTCAAACTGGAAAATTGTCTATGATCAAAAAATAATTTCCATAATAATCCGAACAATAATAATTTGAATTAAAAACATAAATACCATTTCAAAACAATTTGAAATAATTTAAACTAATATTTTAAAATACTTACATAATAATAGGCCATTAAAATATCCCAAGAAAATAGAAGGTTTTAATTTGAAATTTGAAATTAAAAAATGTTTTTTAATGAGTAGTATACATATAGACAATTTAAAAAATTTATAGCATTTAATTAAAGATATTAAAATAAGTTTATTGAGTTTCAAATTAACTAATATTAATTTAGAAACAATAAAATAGTAGAAAATAAAAAAAAGAAATTATTTTTTGTGTTTCAAGAGGTATGTTTTCTGAATGAGACTAAAACACACTTATATATTTATGAAAACATGTTTAAAAAAAATGAAAAACACCTCTCATAGGTTCTAAATAATTAATAAGAATTTATAAATCCATTATAACAATTTAAATATCAACCAAAAACACGTATAAAATTCAAATATAATGGTTAACATGAAATTGTTCATATTTTCCAGATTTTAAATAATAATAATAATAACAACAATAACAAAAATAATAATAAATATCAACCCTACTTTGGGGGAACCCTACTTTTAAAGTTAAAATCATGGTTGATGAACCATACTTTTGATAAAAATTATGGTTGAATAACCCTACTTTTTGGAAACCTATTTGGGGAACCCGAATTTTTGAAACCCAGCTTTGGGAAGTAAGACATATACCTTTAGTAATAACCCACTATGACTTATATCTATTATTTATGTTTAAAAAATGAACTACCATTTCTATATAAAAAAGGAAATATCATTGAAGGAATATTTTATCTACCATTGAAGCCATATTTCATCTATCATTGACGGCATATTTCATATACCATTGAAGTAATTTATCATTTACTACTGAATACTTGTTTTATCTACCATTTCATAAATGTTACATCTATCATTGTAGTG
Organism: Viscum album; assembly: GCA_963277665.1. Taxonomy (NCBI): domain Eukaryota; kingdom Viridiplantae; phylum Streptophyta; class Magnoliopsida; order Santalales; family Viscaceae; genus Viscum; species Viscum album. Next base: position 941,180,169 of record OY728150.1, read on the forward strand.
GAGGCCACTGTAAACATATGAATACCAACCTTTGATTTTGGTGTATTTATTGATGTTCTTGCGGTGGTGTCGTCACCAGAGGGGCCCCTATCTTCCCCCCACGTTCCTTATGCCTCTATCAATTTTGTGGATTGTGAAATAACCTATATTCATAGAAATGAAATGGATGGATTTGGAAATAATAATAGAAGATAATAAATCCTACCTTACCCAAATTATTTCCCAACCATCTATACAAGAGATTATTAAGGAGGAACAAAGGGATGAAATGGAGTTACAAAATAAAGAAAATGTAGTAAAGTAAGGGAAGTTTAAAGAGTCCCACATCAATGATGATGATGTGATTCAGTATGGAATGAGGCTTTGTGTGCCTTCATCAAGTGGGATAAAGAAGGGGATATCACAAAATTCACATAGCTCAACTTTCTCTATCTATCTCGGGAGTACCAAGATGTACTGTGATCTACGAGAACACTTTTGGTGGGATAACATGAAGAAGGAGATTGCATAGTATATCTCAAGGTGCTTGATATGTCAAGAAGTTAATATTGAGTGAAAAAAGTACTAATGGATGATGTAACCATTTCTAATACCCATTTTTAAATAACAGAATGTTAATAGGAAAATTTTCATGAGTCTCCCAAATAAATCCGAAGGAAATAATGTGATATGGGTTGTGGTGGACCAACCCACCAAGGTTTCCAACTTTATCACCATTTGGGAAGTTCTGTTTCTTGAATAGCTTGGTAAGAGGTATTTCATAGAAGTGGTGATATTGAATGGAGTTCCACTCTAAATTATCTATGATCATGATCCTATGTTCACATCTAAATTATGGATAAGTATTCAACATGATTTGAGTATTGAATTAATTTCACCATGACCTATCACCCCCAAACTGATGGATAATCTAAACATACTACTTTGATGCTTAAAGATATGCTAAGAGAATACTCTTTTGAATTCAAATGTATATGGGATCAACATCTCCCATTGGTTGAGTTCTTATATAATATTAGATTCCAATTGAGTATTAAGATGACTCTATATGAAGATCTATATGGAAAGTGGGGTAGAACTCCATCCTGTTGGGATAAAGTGGGGGAAAGGAAGTTACTTGGACCTGATCTTGTGCAAGAAATGACAGAGAAGGTTAAATCCATCTAGAAACACATCAAAGCTTCTCATAGTCGGTAAAAAATCTAGGTTGTAAATCGTTGAAGGGACTTGTAGTATGATGTTAGAGATAAATTCTTACTTTGAGTATCACTATAGAAAAGATTCATTTTGTTTGGAAAGAAAATGAAGATAAGCCCAAGATACATTTGCCCCATTAAGATTCTCAATCACATAGTAGTCATGGAATATCATATTTTACTTCAACTAAATATGACTCGCGCTCATGATGTGTTCCACATATCACTCTCAAGGAAGTACATACCAGATCCCTCACATGTACTGAACTTAGAGGTGGTACATCTGGAAGATGATCTCTCTTATGAGGAGCTTCTAGTAAGGATTATGGACTAGAGAGATAAGGTTCTAAGCAACAAGAAAAACCACATTATCAAATTTCGGTGTAGGAACCCCTAAGTATGAAGAAGGATCATGGGAACAATAGGAGGTGATAAAGGACAAGTACCCTCAACTATTTATGTAAAAAGAAATTTTGAGGGAGAAATTCCAAAAGGGGGAAAGAATATAATGACCCAAACTTTTATCAATAGAATTTCTCTCTTATTATTGTAATTAATAATCACATAGAATAACTTATGAACCACAATAAATACTTTCTAAATTTCAATTTAATTAAATAATAACTATTTCTAGAAGTTAAGGAACCAATACCGATTAAATAGTAACTTTTCCTTAGGAATAGTAATATGAATTTTATGAATAGTCAACTGGACAAAATAATAGTAAAATCACCCATGAAAGTATAAATAAAATTTAAGGATCTTGTAATTGAAAATATGATATAGTTATATAATAGTATAAGTAAATATTTTAAGAATTATTAATTAAATGTTTTTATTTTTATAAGTTATAAATATTTGATTACAATATTATGATTAATTTCATAATTTAAAAGAAAATTTATTTTCATAAAATGTATTCCTAAATTAATATTTTGATATATTATAATTTTAAGATAATTTTATGAGACCTTAAGTAATTTTTCAAAGTGTTATAAAATTAGTTTTAATTTTAAAATCTATATTTTCTAAGTAAATTATGATTTTAATTAAAAATTAAATTAATCATATTTATAATTTTTTTTTTCATAAAATGGATATCATTTTTTAATTCTATATGTTGAAAAAGAGTTAGGGTGAAATTTTGGGGGTTTTTTTTTCTGAATTACTTGATTTTTTTGTGAATAACGAAATATGGTAATTTACAGTATATAAACATTATAAGAAAAATACACTATTCATTGAGTCATCACTAATGTAAGTACCATTGGTTAGAACTCACATGATCTAATTACTGTATTTAGTATCACGAATCAATACTATTTGACGTCTTGAGAAAAATAATAAACTAATGAATTAAATAATGAGAAAACACCCCTCTCCCCTAATATAAATATAACCGCTCACCCTATTCTCCTCACACCTCTCAAGATTTGATACTTATCCAAATTATACACAAAACTCTCCCCAAGACCCCTATACAATTTCTATAAGCTCTTGTTCTCACCAAAATACCAAAACCCTTTCCCTAAAGAGGTTCTCAAGGAGGAGATATTTAAGAGGTAAAATCCACTTCCTTTTTCTTTTAATTTCTTTTCAATTTCATTTATTTTTTTCACTTCTACCCACATTATAAAATAAAAAAGTAATTATAACTCTATTATGTTTGATTTAATGGAATTATAACATTTTAATTGGCGATCCATCATAAAAATACTCACTTTCCCTTTTTTATTCTAAAAATGAAATCATCATTCGGGATGTGTCAATTTACCGACATTGTGGGAGATACACTTTAATTTTCCTTTAACACATTGAAGGATATTAACAAAACCATTAAGTGGTTGAGAAAGTATTTAAATTTTTATTTTTACCCATTTTATGTTCTGTAAGTAAATTATATACATAATATTAAATGATAAAACAAAAACAGTTCATTGTGATTGAAAAATCGAAAAAATTAACCTAAAACAATCACCATTAATATTTATCAAATTATTTATCCTCATTCCATATAAAAATTTATTTTTATGAAAAATAAAACTTAAGTAATATAATTAATAACATATAATAAATGTTTTCGATATTTATCCGCATTTTATATGAACTTCCATTCAGGTATACTAGTGAACCGATCATGAAAACCATGAAAACAAATGCTCTCGAACAATGAAATTAAACTCTATAACTCATCCAAAAGCCCATAAATTAACTTAATAAACCCATAATGACCCTAATTCATGTATAAAAGGTTATTTATTTGTTCAATAATGAATATAATGTGATTATACAAGATATTAATGTGAAGGAATAATTCAGACTCAAGGTAAGGGGAATTCTCGAATCCAACTCTCTTTATTTGGGTTTTCCTTTTTCACCCCATCTTTAGTATAGATATTCCTTAAATATAATTTATTATTCATTATATTAAACTTTCTAGAATATAAATTTTGTATACACTAGTTTATGACAAACACAATGTTTTCCAAAATAACTCTTCTTTTAAAAAAACACACCTTTTACTTCTCGAGATTGTTTCTTATTCACTAAAGGTTGAGGATTATTTTATAAAAAATGTCATTCCCTATTTAATTTTGGAATTAAAAGTTTATTAATGTATGATTTATGAAATGGAACACATTCCTTTCTATGGTTTATTTTATATTCATTCTTGATATATGTTCTATGTGGCATGCATGATAATGTAAATGTTATGATGTGACGGGTGAACCCATAATTATATAGCTCTACAATTCATTGGGTAATGTGATATATCTCATGAGAAAAGCGAGATATGCATGAACATGATGCTATATTTTTTCCCAAATATGTGTGGTAGATGACCACTAAGACATGATGTTTCATTTTTATGCATTCCCACATTCCATGGCTTTTATTAATGCTTCCTATAATGGTTAGGATCCTATACCAATGTAATGATGATAATAATTATTCTCACCCCATTTTATATTGTTTCATGTTCTTATCTATCCTATTATTAGTATTTTAGCTCACCAATTTTTTATGTATAACCTCAGGTGATTACATGTACTAAGGAGAATTCAAGGGACAATAAGAAGATAGAGAATAAGGAATTAAATAAATATTTATGTTTTATTTTTTAAATTTTATGTATAGTTCTAATTTTTCTAAGACACTAAATCTTTGGATCCACATGGTGTAATGATTATATATATTTTTTATTTAAAATGATGTAATAATATATTTAAGAAAAATAAGGGTCTTTATAAAATATATATTTTATTTGAGGATGTTTTATTTGATAAAAAAATGAATACTAAGTATATGTGTCCATTTGTAATGTATGGGTTTAATTTGTAAACTTTTTTCCTAATTTTCTAAAACTCTAAACTGAAATGATCCTCGAATGTGAATTCTAGTTAAAAAAACAATGTAATATGTAGTGTTTAATATGAGGCATTATATTTGGTATCAAAGTATGGTTTTGAAAACTTTAGAGGTTAGGATAGTGCTAATATAATTTCCTTATAATAATTTACTTTATCATTAATTTGAGATGATGTATCATTTTATTTCTACCTTATTAATTCATCTAAACTATGTTTTTTAGAATGGTTTTCTTGAGAGGAAATAAGAAATATTCAATGGGAAGGAATTTAGAGGAAAACAAACTTCCAAATATGAATATTTAGATGGTTATAATCATAACTGAAAGTTTGTTTCTATTATGGATCAGATGAAAGAGGCTATAAATAGTGGTTTTATCCATGCATGAGATCATCTAGATCAACCACAAACAAATATGTTAGTAGTGGATCATTTTATGAGTCAACATCCACTATAATTTAATGTATTTTCTAAAGAAGTGGTAGCTGGAGGATGGATCAATTCCCTAGAGAATATATTTGAAGTCATGGGATGTTTGGAAACTCAAAAGGCAGATCTTTCCAACTATCATTTTAAAGGTGAAGCTGATCAATGGTGGTAATTGGTTAAGAATATTAGATAGAAAATTTATCTTGATTCAATGGAATGGGAAACATTTAAGGATATTTTCCTTGATAAATATTCCCCTGAGGATGTTTCGATTAGGATGGAGAAACAATTATTGTAACTTAATAAAAAATATAATTATTTGGATTCCACATATGAATAAAACTTCACAATATTGGATAGGTATGTCCTAGATTTTATTCGAGACATTGATAGTAAAATTATTAGATTTTACTCAGGATTGAAACTAAGTATAAAAATAGATTTGGCCTCTCTATAATTTAATAGTTATGAAAAATTTGTTTTTTATTCTGAGAAAATTGAAATGGAGTTTACTAACACTTTCATTCCACAAGATGACAACATTATGAAATGGTCAAGGTGGTAGGAAATGTAGAAGCAATAAACTAAGAATTATGGAAAGTGTTATCGGTGCGGTAACTTTGTACACAAGGTTCATGAATTCAAGGGAAAGAGTCCAGAAAAGTACAACAGTGAGATAACATATAGCCAGTATATAATAAGATGCTTTAGCTTCAATGAGTTGGGACATTATGAGAATATGTTTCAAAATAAATCTACTCATGTTAAAAATCATTATGATAAAAAAATGTGTGGGAAAATCTCTTTCTACTATTCTAGTATATGTTGAGACATCTAGTGAAGTGATGGAAGCTCCAAATTGCCCATTATTTTTCAAATGTTAACAATAATTTCAAGGTTTTAGACACTCCTTATAAAGTTTTAGGTGATGTGATCATAAGTTATTGGGTAATTGTTTAGATATGTTTTGTTGTATTTATGTTTATGTAAGGATTTTTTAAATAAGAATTATGCCTTTACTCTAGGACATGAGTTTTAGGGTATTTATTACCATTAAGGTTTTCAAGATCTTTGATGATTAAGTTTATTTTTATGAATGTACATCATAATTATGGTAATTTTATGAGGATGAAATTGTGTTTATAAAATAGAAACAAACCATTTATATTTCTTTATGTTCTTAGATAATAATGTATTTCCTCAATAATTTGAAAAGAATCATGAAACAAAAAAATTATCTATTTACTTTTCTCGATGAGAAACCAGAGACCTTTTTAACCAATCACATGTTTATGGTTTTATGATTTTTAACATTATCATGACCATGTACTTCATCACACTCCATAAGAACTTGATAGTTTTTTTCTCTTCTAAGTATATGTTTCCCTATATGGAACCCTATTATGTGTTATCCTAGGTGACCTTAGTATTCCCTTTCTTTATTTTAAATTGAAATTCTCATTAATCCTTTTTTCTATGTGGTATTTAAGTAAAGGTGTTTTGAAAAGTCAATCCTTAGTTACTAATAATGAATTCAAAATTGTAAGGATGAAATATAAATGGGTGGGGGGTGAAATATTATATTTTATTTAAAAATAAATACTATGTTCGATAGTGTACATGATAGGCCACATCGAGCTTAAACAAACAACTAAATATTTATATTTAAATGTTATTATTATAAACTATCCATTAGAATTACATGTATTAACAAGATTAACTAAATTAGGAAAATATTTTTTAAAAATATATATATAATTCTTTGACTAATTAATTATAAATTAATGTAAAACCATTTTTAATATAAAAGGTAATGTTCTTATGAAAAACTATTTAAATGTGCACAAGTGTGTTTTATACCAATAAATAATAAAATCACTCTTGTTAAATTATATGAATAATATATATATATATATATATATATATAATTCATTATAATATTTAATATTCAACTTTTTTTTTCAAGACATGATATAATAACATATACATTTTTAAATATAAAAGAAGTATTTTTCTTAAAAAGCGTTTTTACCGCCTTTTGATGGTATACTTGTTTTAAATCAATTTTTGAAACTTTTATAAACATAATTTGACAAAATAAACTTATTATTTGAAAGAATATTATAAAAATTTACTTTGGTTTAATTTTTTTTATTTTTATGATAAGATTCATTTTTTGATGAATAATGAAAAATATTTCATTTTTAATTGAAAAAATATTTTTCATTGAAATATTTTATAGTGTTATATTATATATTTTATTGGATTTAAAGTATAATTAGATCAAGTTTTTGTCATTTAATAAAATTTATTTCATTTGAATCAATTTAACATTGAAATTGGATATAAAAACTTTGTGAACTTTTGAACATTTTTACTTTAAAAACATGTTTTCTTGTTCCGTCCATGGGAGTAATTTTTAATCAATTTCTGAATTTTTTTTGCTTTTAATTTTGAAAAATATATTTAATAATTGGAATCAATATTTCCAAATTATGTAAATAGATCCCTTTTTTGGACACTATGAAGAATCAATTTATTAATTTTTTATTAGCATAGTTAAAGGTAAATCGGGTAATTAAGGTTAAAAATAATATTATAAATATTATAAAATTACCCTAAAACTTGTCATAATTTCATTAGATGAGTTTTTTTGAACAAAATTTATCCTTGGGAATATTTTATGTCTATATGGAGAAACATGGAGGAATTTAACACTTCAATCATATTTTATTCAAAGAAAAGACAATTTTGACATGCTTTTATTTTTTACAAGTGAAATATTTTTAATATGGGGTTATACAGAGAACTTATTCAACTATAAATATTATTTTTAAAGAAAAAATGTTTATATCTATCATTATAATTTATGTTTTATTTTTATAAAATAAATAATTAAATTAAATGCATATAAAATGATGATGCAATCATTGTTTAAGTAATGTAAATACGAAATAAATGATATTAACAATACTAAAATAAATATAATTAGAGATGGTTAATGGATTAAACGAAATTTTTAGATGGATTTATCATGTTATTTATTTTTTATAAGTTTTTTTTTGACTTTATCTTTCAGTTATGATATTTTTAAAAAGTCATGTAATGAATAGTGTAAAAAATTGACATTATTGATATTTTAATATAAATAATATTTTATTAAATGGTATAAAATTTATAAAAATATAAGTTTCCTCAAAATAATTGGTATATGTCATAATTTTTTATAAATGACTTATTTATCATTCATTTATCATTTATAGTATTTATTTTTACCATCAAAATCTAAATTACATGATATTGTGGTAAGAGTTCAATGGGTTAAAATAAAAAGATAAGGATTAAAATAATAATAAAAAATAATATAATTTTCATTGTATGAATGTATTTATACCCAAAAAAATCATATATTCTAATTAAATCACTTTTGAACTATTTTAAAATAAAATTAATTTATATTAATTTAATATTTGGATGAATTTCAAGAGTGCCCCTCCTTGCTCAAATAAAAGGGAACCCATTATTATCTTTTATTCACACTTTAAAACCTATTTGGTTCATTAAATATATATCAAAATACCTATAAATAATATTTACCCACATTCTAGAGGCCTTATTTTATACATAAAACCCTCCTTATAGGTTTTAAGGTTTTAATCAAAAGAGATTGTCCAAAGAAAAGGTATCATTTTTAATTAAGTATTTCTATTTTATTTCTTATTCCACTTCCTTCACATATTATTCAACTATGGTTAAATAATAGCTTGACTATAATAAATATAATATGATTTTATTATTTTAATATCATCACCTAAACCCCTATCCACTTCCATCAAATGGGAAAATAATTATCATCCGTGTGTACGACGAACTACCAGCTCACGAACCGATATAATTCATTTTCCATCACCATATCTCAAGACAAGTTATAATGATGGAATTAATGTTTATATATGATAATAATTATATATTTATAATTTTAAAATTATAATATTTCATTTATGTTCTTACCTTTCTATGCACATAGAAATGATAACGTCATTCGTGCGTATGTGTGAACTATCACCTCCACAAAGCGATGTGATTCATTTTTCATCACCACATCACATGGATGATTTATATAATTATATTTAATATATTAATATGATATTAATGATATTATGATACTTATTTAAATATAATATAATATTACATTCCTTCCAAAATTGTCATTGAAAAATGGAAACGATACTCATGTGTATGTATGACTTACCATCTTTTTGATTGTAAGATTGTTACTTTTTTATATCCATATGTAAGGGATGGATTTAAAAGTATATACTATGTATAAAATTTATTATTATTTCATTAATAATATTCTGGATATGGAGGACTAATTACCACTTTGACTATAACCATTATACCAAATTCATTTTGGACTCAAGTACCGAATATCATCTAAACGTCCGACATGAACTTAAATAATTTTGTAATTGTTATAACATGATAATAAGTGATATAAAAGGAATAATAAACTTATAAAAGTTCCTCATGAAGGTAAATAATTATCCTGATTTTATTATTCTAGAAGATAAAGATTGTACGTGATGAGTTGGACCCAAGGTAAGGGACTTCATCTCAATCTCTTTTCATTGAGGCATAGTTTGATGTTATATACCCACATTTTTTTTATTATATGTATATACGACACCTTTTAATTTTCATGTAATTAATTAATTTATTATCCTGTAATTTTATGTTTTCTTATTTTTATTTTATTTTATGGGGATTCCGATTTAAATGCCCAGTGTGGTATGGGATATCTTGAATGTTTAAATATTTAATTATCATGACTTTTTCTCCATATCCATATACTTGATATCATTTTACATATTTATTTATATCAATATAAAAGGATTATAAAGGAAATTTTATTTATATTTTAAATTTCATTCAAAGGTTTTAAAAAAAATCTTTTTACGCATTTTATATAGAACATTTTGACAAGAGATAAAAAATAATGTTCTATTATTAATGTACATGGGGAAAATGACTTTCTAACCACCATGAATAGATTTTTTTTAAAAAAATTAAATCATTTATTAAATGAAAAATAATTTTTTTTTTCGTATTTTTTAATTTAAAATGGGTTTTTAAAATAAAATGATAATTTTATACGAATGTTTTTTTCATGTGGTATTAAAAGTGTTTTTCAAAAGGGTTTGGTATTGAAAGTGTTTTATTAATGAAATGAAACATGAAAATTAAATGAAATTATTTAGATCAAAACAACATATACGAATGGTTTAGCATCATTTTAGCTCATTGGTGATCCTGATAGATATTAAAAGAAGTTTCAAGATCCATTATAGCTCATAGGTGAGCTTGATATAGCTTATACGAAGAGATGATCCCCATTATATATCATGGGTGAGTCTGATATAGATTATAAAAATTACAATCCCCATTATAGATCTCAAATTAATTGGGTAATAATAATATTATAAGTTATTCATACAGTTATTCCAATTGAAAAGGGGTTTTAATGGGTTTTATGTATATGATTCTCTAAGTCATGTAAATGAGTTTTAATTGCTTGGTATTGGTTTTAATGGTTTTATTTGAGCAAATTATATGTGTTTTATTCATGTGAAAATGTTTTGTTTCATTCCCTATAATAAAATTAAACAGGGTTTCATGTTGTTTACGAGACTAAGGGTTTTATTCCTTTCTATGTCCCTTACAGAGATTTTTGTGCTCATCCCTAGTTTTAAAATGTTTTTCATAGGGTTAAAGGATGAGTAGAGACAAGGATGAGGAAAAGACGAGAATTGTGATGTCATAGAAAGAAACCATATTTTATTTTAGTATTTTTTATTTGGTGAAAATAATGGATACTTAGTATAAATGTCCACTTTTAATGTAAGATTTTACTTTGTAATATTTTTTCCTAATTATTAAAAACACTAAACAAAAAAGATCCTCAAATGTGAATTAAAATTCCAACGAAATTAGAATATGTAATGTTTAAGGTCATGAACATATAGTTGGTATCCGAGGGTGTTTTGGACAAATTTACTGGCTAGTATATTGTTAATACAATTCCCATAGAATAGTTTACTTTATGGTTAATTTTAAATGATGTATCATTGTAAGATTATATTATTTATTCATCTAAACTATGTATATTTAGAATGGGTTTTTTGTAGAGGAAATAGGAAATCTATGAGGGGAAGGAATCAAGAAGAAAACAACCTTCCAAATAAGGATCATTAAATGGTTATAATTTGAACTGAATAGTTTTTTACTGTGACGGATTACTTGAAACAAGTTATAAATGGTGGTGCCATGCACACATGAGATCAGTCAGATTAACCAGAGAGAAATATCTCAGTAGTGGAACAGTTTATAAGGAGACATACCCAATATTTCAATGGATTATCTGAACTAGTGATAGAATATTTATGGATCAATTCCCTGGAGATGATATTTAAATTCATGGGAAGTTTGGAACCTAAAAATTTAACTCTTTCTATCTATCATTTCGAAGGTGAAGTTGAGCGATGATGGTCATTGGTTAAGAATTGTATAGAGAAAAATGATCTTTATTCCATGGAATGGGAAATATTTAAGGATATTTTTTTTTGATAAATATTTCCCTGACGTTTTTTTATTAGGATGGAGAAACAATTCATGGAATTAATGAGAAATAATAAATATTTTGTTTCTATATATGAAGAAAACTTCACAATATTGGATAGGTATGTTCTAGATTTTATTTTAGACATTGACAGTAAGATTAGTAGATTTTAGTTAGGATTTAAACAAAGTATACAAAGAGATTTGGCCTCTCTAGAATTTAAAATTTAGAAAAAATTTTTTTTTTTTGTTATGAAAAAGTTGAAATGTAGTTTGCTGACACTTACATTCCACGATCTAATAAGAGTATGAAACAGTCAATTTTATAGGAAAAGCAGAAGAAACCAACTAAGAATTCTAGAGGTAAGCCTAGATATTATTCCTAGTGTGGTAAAATACATTGTGGGGAATTTGTCTCAGGATATGGAAAGTGTTACTAGTGTGGTAATATTGGACACAAGGTTCATGACTGCAATGAAAAGTGTCTTGAATAGTCCAATGATGAGATTACAGATTTCTAGTCTACAATAAGTTACCTTAGATATAATGATTTGGGACATTATAAGAATATGTGACTGGAAAAAGATAATCATGGTGGAAATCAGGATGATAAAAAACATAAAGGTGTGGGAAAATATTTTTCTACTATTCTAGTTGATGTTGAGACATCTGGTGAAGTGAAGGATGCTCCAAAGATCCCAACAATTTTAAATGGTTTACCAGAAGATCAAGGATTTAGAAACTCCTTGTGAGGTTTTATGTGTTGTGATAATAAGTTATTGAGTAATTTTTGGGAGATGTTTTGTTGGTTTTATGTGTATGTAAGGATTTTATTTAATAACAAGTATGCCTTTTACTTTTGGACATGAGTTTTAAGGTATTGATAACCATTAGGGTTTATAATATATTTAACGATTAAGGTTATTTTTATGGATGTACATTATAATTAGGGAAATGTTATGGGGATGAAATTGTGATTATAAAATATAAATATATTAAGTATATTTACTTATGGTCTTATATATTAAAGTACTTCCTCAACTCTATGAAAATAATAATGAATAAAAAATATTATCTATTTACTTTTCATTCTGAGATATCAATAACCTTTTAAACCATAAAATGTTTATGGTTTTATGATTGTTAATTTTTTTATAAACATTTTATCCATTATATAAACCAAGAATGTTTAGGACTCGAGCAAGCTCGGTCCTAAAAATTTATTTAAGAAAATAGAAGTACAACTGAACACGACAATCATGCAGTACATACGCACCACCAAAACAAAAAATTAGCAAAAAAAATTCCAATAAAAAACATCAAAGATAATAATGACCCATAAAATAAACCTTGAAGCAAGCCATAATAAAGATCACATGGTCCAAAAAATGGACCTTCACACATCGCTGACGGTCAAGATCTCTTCCCTTTAGATCGCACCTGATTGTGCCATAGATGTCGTCGCAGCCCCCCCACCGACTTAATGCACAAAATTTTTTTTTTCTGCCAAAACATTCATGGAGCGCAAAACCCTAGAAGGCCCCACCCAGGTCTTCCACCCAGTAAGAAACCATGCATGCACCTGCATCCTAAAACCCATATTCCAAGGCCGTGCACAAAGTCATCTTTAATAACAAGGTCGTCACACTCCTTTTCCTGATGAAATCTAGCAACCCTGACTCACCATCCCAAAGTCACCAAAATTTATTAAACAACCAAATCCAACGCAGACATCCTCAACGGAGCACCTTCATCTGATGCCACCATCCTCAGCCGATGGCAAGCACCTCTGCAGCCTGAAAGTTGCACCCTCACCCTCACCTTACAACGCCGCTCGCCTGGGTCTCACCACCGTGAAGCAACTCCCTGTCTCCATCCCATCTTTACTGCCATCACGCAGGAGGGCCTCCTCCAGCACCTAGCCCGCATGCCCAGACACATCCCGTCGCTAGCCAAAATTCATCACCCTAGATCATCCTTCTGTTCCATGTCATCCTGAAGATGACTCAATAACCACCATACTGTAGAAGAATACATCTCTATATGGAAACCAAAACCAAAGTTCCACTTTTGAGGGCCATCCAACAAGATCACATCGCCAGGATCCCAAGTCATGCACCTCTAGTTCAACACCTACATCACTATATATTACTCCAAATATTCCAGTGATCGACACACACATGGATCGACAAGAATCACCAACCACTCACATCTATTCTTAGAAACCTCCAGTCATTCCATCGTTAGACCATCGGTAGGTTCAGAGCTAGAGCACTAAGTGAAAACCCCCAAAGTAGGGGTCCTCCACACAAGATTAAACATCTCTTCCAAATCAAAAAAACCATCACTAGAACAATTTCCATCCATCTCCAGATAAACCTTGATAAACTCTTACCTTTTTTGTGGGAAACATAGGGAGAAAATATCTCCATGCCCAACGATATCAAACGAAGTTCGATCATCTTCTAAAACGATCAGATAGAAACTATCGCCGTACCAAGATAGTGAGAGAAGCTCTCTCCCTAAGATAAAATCCCTTAAATATTCTTTCTTATCCATTATATATACCTAATTCATTAGTTAATAATAATATTTTATGCTGATCAAATAGTTATTCTGATTAAAAGGATTTTGAATGGGTTTTATGTATATGATGCTCTAAGTCACCTAAAAGAGTTTTAATTTCATGTATTTGTTTTAATGATTTTATTTGAGAAAAATTCATGTGTTTTATTCATGTGAAAATGTTTTGTTTCATTCACTCAAATAAAATTAAATGGGTTATCATTTTTTTCACTAGACTAATGGTTTTCTTCCATTTATGTCCCTTACCGAGCCTTTTGTTCTCATACCATGTTTTAAAATGTTTTTTCATTGGGTCAAAGGATGAGTAGAGATAAGGATGAGGACAAGATGAGTATTTTTATGTAATAAAAAGAAACCATGTTTTATTTTAAAATGTTTTCTATGGTGAAAAAATGGATACTTAGTATAAGTGTCCACTTGTAATGTATGGGTATACTTTGTAATATTTTTTCATAATTATCTGAAACTACAAAAAATCCTTGAATGTGAATTATATTTCATAGAACAAAGATTATGTAATATTTATTTTCTGGGACTTAAAAAAATTTCTTGAAAAGTGTGAAGAAGTGAGGGGAGCGAGTGCTTTTTTTTAGTGGAGGAGGAGTGACACTCTTGTAAATACCAAAAAAGAAAACACTATTGGGTGGTCTCTATTAACTCATATGCTTCCAAAATTGAAAAATAATTGATTATAGGGAAATTATTTTCAATATAAACTTATACCACATAAAAAGAAAATCATTTTTATCAATTTTTCCTTAGTCTTTGTGTTTACTCAATTTTATCTTTAGAGTGTTTACTAAGGTAACATTTATTATTTACCAAGGTAATTTATCATTTAGGACTATAATTAAAAATCAATTTATTATATAATTTATACCTATGGATTATAAATATGAATTGAAATTCATTGAATAAAAATCCTATATCTATGTAAAATTATTGTTAACACAAACTCATGTCATAGATAAAACCCCATTTTAACCTTAATCGCATTAATTAATTTTAATTTTTTTAACTTATTATTATGGTCAATTTTTTTTACATTTTTTAAAATATTTTTTATTATTATTATAAATCCTTATATACATTTTCCTATATTCAATTAATAAAAGTAGAAAAATTAAATTTAAATCCAATTCCACATACAAGGTGAGAAAGCGTGTTCTTAAAGTGAAAATGTTCAAAAGTTTACTAAGTTTTTATATATAAATTCAATATAAAAAATGATTTTAATTACCTAAATTAGATTAATAGATATATAATTGATCTAATGTGACTTTATAACCAATTCATAATATAAGTTGACCATATAAATTATTTACATGAGAATTCTATTTTCAATTAAAATTTAGTAATTTTTAGTACTCATCAAAAAATTAAACTCCTCAGAAAAATACAAAAAAATCACCCTAAGAATATTTTTATCTTATATTTTAAAAAATAATATTTATTTTTTCATATAAAATTTATTAGTGTCAAAATGTATTTTTAAAAGAACTACTCCATTAAAAGGGGATAAAATACCTTTAGAAAAATATAGATTTTCTTGTGTAAAATTGGATTTGTTCTTATCTTATACATATAAAATCTATTAAATGAATTTTAAAAAATTTAATTGAATATAATATATATAAATTTAATTAATATAATCCACTAATAGTAATTAATTTAATTTATTAAGTTAAAATCAATTTCATAAATTAAAATTGTTTTTTATAAAAACATTTCCTTTATAATTGGTTTCTACATTCATCTCTAATTCATTGGTCACTAAAGAATTATAAAAACCAATGTAAAAAATATTTTCCAAATTTATTTAATATTTTTCTTACATTTCATTACAATGACTAGTTGATAACTATCATATTAAATAATAATATAAATAGTATATTGTAGTTTGGTAAAACATGTTCTTTCATGCAACAAAATCTATCGAAGGAACTCAATATTGTGTGTACCACAAACCAACAAAATGTTTTTTCACATCGTAAGATTAAATTGGTATTGAATATAAATTAAATATAAAAAAAATTAAAATTATTTTATAAGGAAAATATTTTAATGTCTTGGTGTGTTACATTATCCCCACCTAAAATAAATTGCATCCTCACAATTCAAAATTGATCTCGGTAATCGAGGGCTTCATATTTGAAAATAATTTTTTTGAAAAACCCACCTTGTAAATAGGGTTAATCAACCATGTTATTAATAATAGGGAAAGTGAAATGTGAATGTCACCACAAACTAGGCTTTAAAATAGGATAATGTTACGGAAAACATGGACATGGAAGAGAAATATAACTGTCAAGTTCTGATTGAGAGTGATAGATAACATTAATCGCAAGAAAGTGGGTGATTCAAATAAGGTTAATGACCAAAAGGACATAAAACACATAGGTATAAAAATACCATTGATATCATCAAAAATGATCATAATAAGACACCATTTTTTTCAAGACCCTTTTTCCTAGAGTTTAGGAATCCTTTCACTCTCTAAGAATATAAATAAATATTTGTTTCTATTTCATAGATAAAATATTATCCTTTGGTTATGAATTAAATTATATCAACTTTATTTCCTGGGACATGTTGCATCATATGGTGTAAATTAACCTCTAAAACCTCATCTAAACTTCAACACAAACCATTTCAAAAATGGTTAACCTTAAGAAACTTTTAAAATATTATGATCCAAAAAATTTAGAAACAAGGTCACATAATTTCCAAAATTATATTATAATCAATTCCCCAGATTAAATGAAGTAGTTCTTAATCATCATATACCAACATTTGAATAAATTCTTCAGGTATTTTCTTGAGGCATGATAATAACTTGAATTACCATAAAACCCTATTGAAAATATACATGTTTCCTTATTCCTTAAATAGAACATAAATTAATAGATATATTCTTTAAATCAATATGATTTAAAATCAATCAATGATGGAATAAACCCTATTGTTGATAAAAATACTACAAAAAAACCTCCAACAATGCTAGAAAAAAGCACTGATTAGGGTTCTCTTTATTAGTGCTAAACTAAGTGTTGGTAAAGGGTACCTTTTATCAGTGACTTTTTTAGTGTTTATAAAATGTACCCTTTATTAACATATTTTTAGTATTGATAAAGGGTTACCTTTATCTACGATTTTTATTAGCCTAGATAAAAGGTACCCTTTATCAGTGCTTTATTTTTAGCGCTGATAAAGTGATACTTTATCATCAATTTTTTAGCACTAATAAAGGTCCCGAATAAAAATAAATAATTAGATAGATAAAATATGAAAATGAGTTTATTAAAAAAATAAAAAAAATTATTAATTAAAATATTATTGATAAAAATGAATAAATTGACTGTAATATAAATAGGTTTTAAAAACTAATAAGTAGTATATATTAAATATATTGGTAAATGTGATATGTCAATTAAAATAATAATAATTTAAAAAAAGTAAATTAAGAAAAATATTAAACATTTTATTATTTAAATAATTATTGATAATAATAATAAATGGTATATATTAAATATATATACATATATATGAATCTATATAATATGATTTATATAATACAAAATATTTATGTTTTACATTAAATAAGTTATATATTTAGTGAAGAATGGTTTATAATTAAAAATTAATATGAATTAAACATACTGACTAATTGCGTCGAGTAATGATTATAATTGAATGTTTTTTACTTTTTCAATTTAACATATATCAAATGTGTGTATATTGATTTCACATATATAAATATAATTAATTAATTTATTTTTATATACAACATATACACACAAATATTTATGTAAATCTTATATAGAAGCACATACACCAAATATTTATGTAATTTATTCATATTTTAGTATTCATTTTAGAATTTCATTATAAATACATTTAATATATCATGTATTCAATAATTAAATTTTATTTATTTATTTTTCATTTATTATATCTAGGTATTAAATCAATTTTTTGTTATTTAGTTTTTATTTTTTTATTTTTTTGGGAATTTAATCAATTTCTATTAATTATTTACATAAGTTAATTTACTATATTTTAAAATTTTTAATATGTATTTATATTTATTTCAATATATATCCATATTTTTTTAAATAATTATATTTAATTAATAAAACATATTAATTTTTTCAATATTATTAAAGCATACTCAATTTTAATTATTCAAAGTCACTTATTTTTAATATGCATTCCCTTAAGAATAAAAATTCATTAATAATATTAAAAATACATTTTTAAATAAATATTTTTAAATAAATATACTTATAAATATATGTTTAAAATATTTATTCACTTATATATTTATAATTATAAATTAATAAATATTATTTTTTAAATTTTTTATATATTTATAAATAAATAATTTTATATATTTAAATAATAATGAAATCATAATAAATTTATTAAAATAATAAATATATTAACTAGATATAAATATTTATTATATATATATATTATGTTTTTAAAAATTATTTAGATAATTATAAATAAATAATTATATATTTAAATAATTATAAAATTATATTAAATATATTTAAATAATGGATATATTTAATATATTTATATTTCATATATCTATTAAATATATATAGTTATAAAAATATATTTAATATTTTTATTTATAATTTATAAATCCTTTATTAGAGTTAAAGTTTTAGCAGTGATAAAGATTCATTTTATTAGAGGTTTTTTAGCACTAATAATGATATAGATTTATCAGCGCTAAAACCCCTCTTAAAGATATTTTTTTTAGCATTGATAAAGATATATCTTTATGAGTGCTAAAAAAAGAACTGATAAAGATTCATTTTATTAGAGATTATTAATTTAACATTGATAAAAGGCATATTTATCAATGTTTTTTTTGGAAGAGATGATAAAAGGGTCTTGATCTATTTAAAAACCCATAACCAGTCACGATATCTAAAGATTTCCACATAAACCATATGATTCTGGTGCTTATCATTGTATCCAAGCTCGAATCAAGGCTTGAATCAAGGTTCAAAAAATTTCAAGGCTCAAACGATTCAATTGTCGAATGAATCAAAGGCTTTAACTAATTACAGGTTTACTGATATCTCCACCTTCTCTCGAAAAAATCAAAGCTTCAATAAATGGTATGTTATTTCTCCTCCTCATCAATTTTTTATTATGTTAAAGACTCTTAATTAATATTGAAGTATGATTAGTAAGAAACTATTTAGTGTGGTTTACCAGTTTGTTTAAAATTTTCAGTCATTGTTTTTTTTGTGTTCTTTTTTAGTAGGGTTTTGGTGGTTCTAGTTAAGATTTGTGGAGGTAGGTTCTGGGGTGGTGGAATGATGTGGATGTGATGGTAGGGGTTTATTTAATGATGTGTTGTTACCATTATAGTGGTGGTACTATTGGTCGATCCATAAAGGGAATGGTTGTTACTATTATAACAGAGAAGGAATGGGTGTGGTGCCTATTGGCTTGGGGTAGTGTGGTTATTTATGTGATATTATGATGGTTTGGTGGGATTGGGTTTTAGTTTCTAGGTAGCACGAAACATGGGTGTATGAATAAAATTAAGGATGGGTAGTGGAATGGAAAGTGGTGAGTAATGGGTTAATTAATGAACTAATTTGAAATTTAGGTTGAAATAAAACATGTGAAGACTATAATGAATATGAATAAAGTAAAAAAAATTAATTTAAAATTAAAAGTGGATAAATGAATATATTGTGGATAAAAATGGGGAATCTAGAATTTAATAATGATGTGTTTAAATGGTAAGTTGATAATGTTTTGTGTGGTTGGTTTGAAGTTAGGTATAGATGTCTAGTATTTTGGTAGCGGTTGTTGCTTCAACGTAGATGGGTGATGTGGCTTAAGAAATTCATGGTAATGGATGAAAATATAATTGTGAGCCAACCCTTAGATTGGGCTTGTTTGGATTATTATAAGGATCAATTTACACTTAATCATCACACTAGAAACAATGAGAATCCTCACCCCAAGATATACCATGATTGAAATGGAATCCATGCTTAAATAAAAAAAGAACACATGTATACCTTTCACTAAAGTGAATCTACTACTAGTTTCATCATAGTGGTTTGTTGAACATACCTTATAGGAAACCAAAGGAATCCATCCTTTGTGATATATCCATAGGTTGAAAGAATCACCCAAAGGTCGAGTGGGATTATTTCTCTTAAAGCCATGATAATGCCTCACTATGTAAAAGAAGAGGAATAAGAGAGATTACCAGGGAGAAAGTGCTATACAAGTATTAGGAAAGCTCGCATATCCATCCTCATGGGAACTATGACATTTTATATCCCTTTAGGATACCTCTAGTGTTCATGGATTTACATATATGTTTCAAGTATATTAATTTGGTTAAAAATCTATGTAACCTTCATCTATGTTTTTATAAAATCTTGAAATTCCTTTACAAGACCATTTAATTTGTCACATGTTCAATAGAGTTCATTCAATGGATGAAATTCATCATCCAATTTTACTTATAAAGATTCATCTCACTTCGAAAATATTTTTGTAAGGGTGAGTCATCTCCCCTTTAAATTAAAACCTCTATTTCTTCCACAATTAATAGTATTTATGTCATTATGACTAGAATTTTATACTATGTTCCCAAAATCACAATAGAACCCATAATGGCCATGAAAATGAAACGACTCTTTAATTATTAAAATGTTTTATCAATTCATTTTTATACGTTCTAGTTTATGGAATGATAGTATATTATTCGTGTTTATCATATTTGGGTTTCTTATTACTCATTAATAGCCTATATTATGTTTTTATTTGTTTATGGGATTTAAGAAAGACTTGATGGATCATTTTAACAGAGGGAGGAATAACATTAGTTAGAGGATTGAAACCATTAAAAGTGGAATTTATACTATAAATATAGAACTCAGAGAGGCCCCAAAGATTCATATATCATAACATCACTATGGAAAAATGATTATTTACGACGAGTTATTTGCGAGGAGTAAAGGCCCATCACAAACAACACGTTGAAAGGTGTTCTTTGCAACTGGTAGATTACCCCATCACAAATAACTATTATTTGTGATGGGGAATTACGGCCTATTGGAAAAGGTTTGGCACGACCTACGCGCCAAACCACAGGTAAGGTTATTTGCGACAGGTTCCTATTCCCGTCGCAAATAACTGACGACGGTTTTTAGTACATGTGACGAGATTATTGTCCCGTCGCAAATACTTTGTCGACAGTTACTATTTTTGATGAGGCCCATCGCAAATAACTTTTTAATGACCCACTATAATTAATGTGGGTCGCAGAATTTGCGATGGGTAGCCCGTCACAAATACCCCCGTCGCAAAAAATCTAACCTATACCCCAACTGTTTTCCTCTCATTTCACTCTTTTCTGAACATCTCTCTCAATCTCTACTGAAAAATTTTCTTCTATATTTTTTATGGTTTAAACTTTTAAATCCAACTATAATCTGCGACTTAAATACCCCAGAAACTTCAGTTTCAAGGTATTTATCAATTTTTTTTGTTGTTTAGTCAATTTATTTTATTTTAAATTTTTTATACTTTTTTTAATTGGATGTAAATTAATTAAATTAGAATTTAATATTTGTTTTTCAGTATTTATTTATATGAATAGTTATATCCGAGTGTTAATTAGCAATAAATTGAAATAAATTGAAATAATTTGTAATAATTAGTAATAACTAATATTAACTACAAATAAATTGTATTAAATAAAGATTATTAGAAATAATTAATAATAAATAGTAATAATTAATAATAATTAGTAATAATAGTAATAATTAGTAATAATTAGTAATAATTAGTAATAAATTGTAATAAATAGTAATAAATAGTAATAAATAGTAATACCCAGTAGTAAATAGTAATAAATAGTAATAAATAGTAATAATTAGTAATATATAATAATAAATAGTAATAAATAGTAATAAATAGTAATAAATAAATAGTAATAAATAAATACTAATAAATAAATTGTAATAAATAAATAGTAATAAATAAACATTAACAAATAAATACTAATAAATAAATAGAAATAAATATATAGAAATAAATAAATAGTAAAAAATAGTAATAAATACTAATAAATAGTAATAATTAGTAAAAAATAGTATTGATTAGTAATAAATAGTAATAAATAGTAATTAATATTAATAAATAGTAATAAATAGCAATAAAAAATAATAAATAGTAATAAATAGTAAAAATATCAATAGTTACTAATAAATAGTAATAAACAGTAATACATCGTAATACATAGTAATAAATAGTAATATATTGTAATTATTTTTAATAATAAGTAATAATTTGTAATAATACGTAATAAATAGTAGTAATTAATAATAAATAGTAATAAATAGTAATAATTAGAAATAATTAGTAAAAATTAGTAATAATGAGTAATAATTAGTAATATTTAGTGATAATTAGTAATAAGTAGTAGTTATTAGTCGTAAATAGTAATAATTAGTAATAATTAGTAATAATTAGTAATATATAGTAATAATTAGTAAAACAATGTAATAATTAGTAATAATTAGTAATAATTAGTAATAATTAGTAATAAATAGTAATAAATAGTAATAAATAGTAATAAATAACAATAATTTGTAATAATTCGTAATAATTCGTCATAATTCGTAATAATTCGTAATAATTCGTAATAATTAGTAAAAATTAGGAATAATTAGTAATAATTAGTAATAATTAGTAATAATTAGTAATAATTAGCAATAATTAGCAATAAATAGCAATAATTAGCAATAATTAGTAATAATTAGTAATAATTAGTAATAATTAGTAATAATTGGTAATAATTAGTATTAATTAGTAACAATTAGTAATAATTAGTAATAATTATTAATAAATACTAATAAATACTAATAAATTGTAATAAATTGGAATAAATTGTAATAAATTGTAATAAATTGTAATAATTTGTAATAAATAGTAATAAACAGTAATAAATTGTAATAAATAGTAATAAATAGTAATAAATAGTAATAAATAGTAATAATTAGAAATAATTTGTAATAATTAGAAAAAATTAGTAAAAATTAGTAATAATTATAATAATAGTAATAAATTATAATAAATAATATTAATTTTTATTAATGAGTAATAATTATTAAAAATTTGTAAAAATCAGTAATAATTAGTAATAATTAGTAATAATTAGTAATAAATAGTAATAAATAGTAATAAATAGTAATAAATAGTGATAATTAGTTATACATTGTAATAAATAGTAATAATTAGTAATAATTAGCAATAATTAGCAATAATTAGCAATAATTAGTAATTATTACTAATAATTACTAATATTTAGTAATAATAAGTAATAATAAGTAATAATTATTAATATTTAGTAATATTTAGTAATAATTAGTAATAACTAGTAATAATTAGAAATAATTAGTAATAATAAGTATTAATTAGTAATAATTAGTAATAATTTGTAATAATTAATAATAATTTGTAATAATTCATAATAATTTGTAATAATTCATAATAAATCTTCATAAATCATAATAAATTCGAGTACATTGATAAACTGGAACAATTTCAAATGGATTGGAGGCATTCATTTTGATCAACGCCTCAACTCCTTAAATATTTTCCCACTAAAATCAATATGAAAAATCTGTTTGGATATATATCAGAGCAGATTTATCATGTTGATTTAAGTTGGAGAAAGTTGCAAGGCGGTGATCCGTCAGACAAAAGAGGGTCTTTTCCAGATGACTCATCCCCTTGTAAATTTCTCCGACTTAAAGCACTATGAATATTCCGGTCTAACATATGAAAATGGATATTCATACGTCGGAGTAGACTATTCATAGTTCTTTAAGTCAGAGGAAGTTACAAGGGGATGAGTCATCGGGAAAAAGAGATACCGCCAATCAATTGGAAATTGTGCTGCTGGTAATTAGGAATAATTAGTACCAAATACCTTAAATTAATAATTATTAGTGGTAATTAGTATAAATATTTATAAATGAGTGTATATTAGTATAAAAGATTAAAAAATAGTATAAATAACTAAAAAATAATTATTATTATTAGAAATTGATAGAAAATAGAATTTAATAGTCTTCTCCTTTTTGGATTGTGTTTATCTTATATCTTATTATACAAAATAACTAATTATTTCATATTTTTTTAGAAAAATTTGGAATGAGGAAGTTGATAACAATCATTATTAGATGATTATGATTTGATAACTTGGCATAGGAATCCAAATGGTTCTAGTTTAAATCCATTATATATTGAGGGTGTTCAGGCAATGTTATCATTTGCATCATCAAAACCAAAAAATAAAATTCAAAAGGGAAAATTAAGTGTCCTTATAAAAAATGTGCTCTAAGGATGTATGACACATTTTCCAACATTGGAACTCATATATTTCATTTTGGTTTTCAAACAGATTATGTTTTTTGGTATCAACATGGTGAACACAGTTCCATAAGAGATATTAATAATTTGGTTCCAGATCCATCATGGTTTTAAATATTAATACATAGCGTGATAGGTTTGTATGTTCAACAAACTAAAACACAAGATGATGTTGATTTAACTCCTAAGTTTAAACCATCTCATTTATATGAGTTGTCATGGTCCGCTGAGTATGCCTTATATCCTGGTTTCAAGAGAAGAATGTTCAAAGTAGTTTCGAAATTTATGGCCATTAAATAAGATATTGGAATGTCAAATAGTTTTTTTGATCAGATATTCTCTTTCTTAAAAATAATACTACCAGAAGGAAATGTGTTGCCTGTAAATTTTTATGAGGGCAAGAGGCTGGTTCGTAATCTGGGTCTTCATTATCATAAGATTCATGAATGTTCAAATGACTGCATCTTATATTATGGTGAAAATGAGTTGTTGGATAGTTGTCCTACATGTGGGAAGTCAAGGTATAAAGAATGTCAATCAGGGAAGTCTGGATTTGGTCCTATAAAACAATTCAGATATTTCTTACTCACACCCAGATTATAGCATTTATGTATGTCACAAAACACAAAATCATTGTTGTCATGGAATCAAACCAACATTTCAACTAGTAAATGCTGAAATAATCTCTTTGATGGTGATTCATGGAAATTTTTTGACCAAGTGAATCTGTGATTTTCTTTAGAAGCCTAAAATGTGCGATTGGGTATTTCTACTAATGGGTTATTTTTATTTGGTTCTTATGGTAGTCAATATTAATGTTTTCCTATCTTTATAACTTCATATAATTTACCTCCATGGATGTTGATGAAGGAACCATATATATTTTTGACTTTATTAAATCCAGGTCATCTGAAAAAGAATATCGATGTTTATTTGAGAGCATTGATTGATGAGTTAAATTCACTGTGGAGTAATAGGGTCAGTACATATGATGTTGCTGCGAAATAAAAAATCCTACCGAAAGCTGCATTGATTTGGACAATTAGAAACTTCCCAGCATATGGTATGTTATTTGGCTAGAGTACACATGGTCTAAAATCATGTCTATACTGTATAAGAGACAACAAAGCATTTATGCTCATCAATGGTAAAAATTTTTTTTTAACTGTCATCGCAAATTTCTTCTAATCGACCATCCTTTTTGAAGAAAAAAATATCAATTTAGAAAAAGGAACAGTTGGAAAATATGGTCCTATAAGAATGATATCAGGTACAGAGTTGAAATCAATTGTATCTTCATTACCTACCATCACATTTGGACAAAAAATAAATGAACACAAAATTTATGGGTTTGGGAAAGAGCACAATTGGATAAAACGAAGCATTTTTTCGGATTTTCCATATTGGTATAATTTTTTGGTCTTCCACATGTTGGATGTGATACATATTGAGAATAAATATTTTGATAATTTATTTCATATAGTTTTGGATACTCCAAGAAAGACCAAAGATAATATAAAGGCATGATTAGATCTTTCCCAAATTTACAATCAACCAGAACTTGAACTGTTTGAAAATGTCATATCACAGATGTTTATGAAGCCAAAAGAAGCTTTTACTCTGTCTAAAGAGATTCAATTATTATTTTATCAGTAGATTGAAGATTTGAGACTTCCATATGGCTGTGCTTCCAATTTGGAAGATATGTTATAAATGGTCACATTACTGGATTGAAAAGTCACGACTTTCATGTTTTAATGGAAATAATTCTGCCAATTGGATTAAGAGGTTGGTTAAATCATATGATTTGCGATGCGTTTATAGACATATCATATGTTTTTTGAGACATTTGTGCATCAACAACAAACTATGATGCCTTAAGAAAATTTTAAGAATATGTCATTTTAATTTTATATAAACTGGAAAAATTCTTATCACCAAGTTTATTTGACTCAATGGAACATTTGATAATACATTTGCCTCATGAAAAAATGTGGAGGTCTGGTACAATTCTGATGGATGTACCGATTTGAGAGATGCATGCCGGAATTGATTTTTTTTTTTGTAAAAAAGCATCAGTTGAAAGCTCAATTGTAGATGCTTATTTTCAAGAGGAAATTTCTTTTTTCTTGTTTTATTACTTTCAATCTGAATAACCTTTAAAAAAAATGTATGATGCATAATGAGGGAAATGTTGATGATGAAATTTGAAATCAATTATTAGTTTTCAATCATCCTGAACATGGATTTGGTGGAGTTCATGAATGATGGCTTTCATGTGATGAAAATCATAGAGCTCATACATATATTATTCTCAACTGTTACGAAATTACACCATTTGTACTGTAAGTTCTTCTATCACTTATTCTATAATTTTTATAATTATACATTAATTGTATTTTATTTTTCGGTTATATAATAATAATATCAAGAAAAAATTTCGACAAATTACAACATATACTCTTAAAGAACAATATTAATTTTTTTCCTACTCATTTCAGAAACTATTAACATGAGTTATTTTTTATTTCACATAATAAATAAATTTAATACTTTTTATAGTGATATTTTTTACAACTTTTTAGGTAATCCAACATGCTGATAAATGTGATAAATGATTGTATGTATTGGGTAACCCACCATAAACAATGGTTAGATATTATAATTCAAATGTGGTGAATGGTTTTTGAATTCATGCACGTGCATATGGGGAATAAAAAAAGAAACAATAGTGGTGTTTTCTTTAGATAACCACATCATAGAGAAACTGAAGTTGACTTTTATGGTATGTTGGTAGAAATCACTGAACTATATTATCTGGGACAACATTACATAATAGTGTTTAAATGAAAGTGTTAGGATGCTTAGATAGGCTTATGTGGTCATCTGATCTAGGGAATCATTGATATTAAATATAAAAATCTTATTATAGTAAATGAACCATTTTTTTGGCTTATCAGGCACATCAAATTTATTATGAAAATTACTATTCTATTTCAAGGGAGTTGGGTGATTAGTGGTTTATAATAAAAATTAAATCTTGAAAGAATCAGTTTAATAAAAGTGAATGTGGTCACTAAAGTGAAAGGAATTGAAATTTATTAAGATACTGCTCTGAATCTATATTTTTCAAGAAGAGACATGAATATCATTGATGACACCCCACAGTTACGGGCCGATGGTGACTATGATGTTAATGATGTTACAACTAAATTTGAAATTACAAGAGATGATGAAACTGAAAATAATATTGAAATTGATGATGTTGAGGAGGAATATGATGACATTGACACCCAAATCTATGAAGATGAGGATGAAGATGGACATTGACAAAGTAAAATAATGGTTATAATCATATATAATATATATCCATATATAATAGTTATTTTTAATTGTTTTCTAACAATAAAATTTCATTTTTCAGATGGAAAAGGATCTGTATAGTATATTACAGGAGGATCATATACCTTTAGATGAGTAGGAGGTTGGATCAGCCGACCCTCAGACTGTTGGTAGTTCAGGGGGTGCCCGGAGGGTGCGTGGTCTTTCCCAACTGATTATTCCCAACCCTATAACCGAGCGACATCCACATCTTGGATTCGATCCACACATGCAGAGGTATGTTTACCTATGAATTTTTGATAGTTTTTAATAATTTATTTATATTCTAATTGTTTGATTAATTATTCGTTTTTCATAGCTTTACACATATATCTGTTGGACAAGGGAGCACTATATTGCCCAATTATTTTTTTGATGCATGTGTGTCATGGGATTATATTACCATCGATGTTCAGTAGTGCATGATTGAGCATTGGTGGTATGTAAATAAATAATATTTATTTCAAAATTAATTGAATTAATAACATGATATAGTAAATTATTTGTAGAGTTTATGTTATCCCATTGAGGGGAGCATGTGTGAGGCTATTTCGAAGGCATGACAGAGAGATATGTATACGTGTTGTAGTCATTTTTTTCACAATTTGAAAAGGAAAGAAATAGAGAAAGCAAGAGTTCATGAGTTTTACGAGACATGTCGCATCCACTGACATGATTATATATCATCTCAGGTTTGAGAGGGATTATGTACACACTGGTTGAGTATGAAATTTCAAAGTATATCATCAGTAGGTTGATAAAATCGTGGGATACACGAGGTGACATATCGAGCTGGTAGTCGTACGTTCAGTACGCATAGGGAGCATATGGTAAGTACATTTTTTTAAATATTGTATACAAATTTAAAAGAAAAATGTTTATTTTATATTCATATATGCAGTTGCACATCCCAATATTACAACGTATGAAATTTATAGAAGGATGTACAATGATCCATCCACTAGGGAGATTAAAGGTGATCACCAGTGTCAGATTGTGTTCAGTATAATTTTTTGAGTATTAAATTTAATGAAAAATAATATTTTAACTATTTTAATTTTAAATTGAAATTGAATGAGTCATATAAGGCCATAGAATCTCAGAAAAAGTTTGAGAGTCAGACCGAGACCGATGGTAAGATTGGTTCCCCCTGATTTGATGAAGAAAATATAGATGCAGGTGACCTAGTATGGCTTCGAGGAAGACTGAGTTGTTGGTATCAGCTCTCAAGTGACACCTAGAAATTTTTAGGGCACATCTGCGATGTCAGCTTCCTTCACGAGAGGAGATTATGGAGAGTAACCATTATCTCATGAATATTATCAGGAGAAACTATAAGCTCAGAGTATACATAAAGAGACTATGCGTAGGGAGAAAGAGGAGATGCATTAGTGGAATCGGTAGTTGTAGGAAGAGTTCCTATGAAAACAGAAGTAGCAACAATAATATATGTAGGATGAGATGCGTCGATGGAGGTATGAGAAGGAGCAGGAGCAGATGGAGTACATGCGAGGTTTGATGCACAGTTTAGGGATAGAGTTCCCTCCACCATCTCCTTCAGCTCCTCCCGACGACCCTCCCCCTGATCAGTGATGTATTTTTTATTTTATCATAAAATATTTGAATGTCTTTCTTTATGATAAAACATTTGATTGTATTTTTTAAATAGTTTGTTTTATATTGGCTTGAAAATTACAGTTTTTTATTATTAATTTAATTTTTTTATTAAATTTATTATTTTATTAACTAGTATATTTTTATATTTTTGTGAATACTCAGGTTTTTATTATATTACTAATATTATTATTTCATTAATATTAATAATATTATTATATTAATTAATTATTTTAGAAATAATTTTATTTTACGAATATTAATATTAATATTTTATTTTTACTAATATTATATTATATTTATTATTTGATAAATAATTTTATTCTATTAATATTAATATTAATATTTTATTTATATTAATATTAATATTATATTATTATTATATTATTATTATATTATTATTATAATTTTATATTGTTATTTTTTTTAAAAATATTTTAACTATTTACGACGGATCGTCGTAAATACTAATTGCGACGATCTATTGCAAAAGGGGTTATTTTAATTTATATTTTGAGAAGTAGTTGTGACGGTCTATTGTAATTACTAATCACGACGGACCGTCGCAAATGAGTAAAAACCGAAAATCTATTTCCGAAAAATTGTTGGTCCGTTGGAAATAGTTTCTTAAAAAACCAGCGACTGTTTTTTACAACGGTTGTACTAAACACCGAAAATAATTGGGTTTTTAGATGTCCCATTTCAAAAAAATAATATTTGCGATGTCATTTTTAACAATGGGTTATTTGTAACGAGTCCCCTTCATAACAGAATACTTGCGACTAGGCCCCGTCGCAAACAACCCATCGCAAATAGCCATTTTTCCTGTACTGCAAGTCCCGACTAAGACCCCTTGTATCACATATAAGAACGTGTATGCCCCCCAAATCTCACCTTTAACATTCCACAAGTTAATAACTATTAATAGTTGTGTGATTATCACAAATGGGATACATTATCCCATTTAGAGAACAAAATGGAGTAACACTATCATCCTCGAGAACTTCATCTCATGAATAGTTATTATTTAAAATTTGTTGCTTAAGACTCATCCCTCATATGTTTTATGTTTCTTTTACTACTATGAGCAGTAGTCATCCCATCGATGACTACTTCTTATATTATTTCATGAAACATAGATGCATGTCAATAAGAGATGTAGGATGAGTGTAAAACAAAAAAAATGCAATGATAACTGTTTAGGAAATTATTTGATAAGGATGGAAATTGTCTATAAATTTCAGATTTTGATGAATTCATAGGATAAAACCTACCATAGTGGAATAATTCTTTTCTTAAATTAAATTACCTATTTTCTTAAAAGAATACTAAAATGATTTGAAATAATCAAATGTTGGGTTTCCCTTAATAGAAATATCTATAAATTTCCCCTTTGATAATGAATATCTTAGGTGTATTTAGTTTTTCAGTATACAAAATGAATATTTTATGAACCAAATAGGATGTATATGAATCAACAATGGATGAACACTAATAATTTTACAAAATCATATGAATATGTAGTTAAAGCGTTTATCATGTTTTCAATAGATCATACATATAACCCTTCTCAAATCCTTTTTCCATGTTTATATTATTGTTTTTCAAGAAAAATTAGTCTAGAAGAGTAGGAAGAACATTTGATTTTTCACAGAATATATCAGAGCTATAAATTTTAGACTAAACATGGGAAAAAACTAAACATTCACACCAATTGGGATTATACTTCCATTTATAGATCATTTGATATTAATACCAGTGCATGTGATAATGAATGTTGGATGGAAGAAATGACAGTGGAAATTGAATATGACCTTAATGATTATACAAAGTTGTTTGAGAATTAAAATAGTTGTGCTAAGAGACCATTTTATACTATTATTACTAAATACAAAACACTTTAAGTTTTATTAAATTTATATAATTTGAAAGCTAGAAGCAGATGGAGTGACACTATATTTTTATAACTACTTAGTCTCTTAAATGACATGATTTCAGAATAAAATGAACTACCATGTCAAATATATGATACTAAAATAATGCTACATTCAATAAGAACTGTCTACAAAAAATATATACTATTAAAAATGATTGAATAATGTTTCACAAGGACCATGAATTCATCAAAAAATTTCCCTAGTATAGATTAGATCAATACAATAAAAATGAATCAAGTCCTTCAAAAAATGTATGGTACTTTCCTATCATTCCATAGTTTTGAAGACTATAAGGATTTCAAGAAACCATGAGAAATTTTAAATGGAATGTAGACATAGGAATTAAATATGAGAACCTATGTCAGCAAAAAAATTCTCCTCAGAGAAAGAAAACTAATTACGAGTATCTTGAATTTGGAAAAGAGATGAGGAACTTTTTCGGCCATTATCTACAGATGTAATAAATCCTTTTGGGTTAGAAATTAATACTCACAATGCATTGACCATCATGTTGGTAAATTGTAACATACCATCATGGTTTTACATGAAGCATAAATAAATTATGTTGTCTTTGCTTAATTCTGGACCAAAAAATCTGATAATGATATTAATATCTATTTGGCTCCATTGATTGAAGATTTGAAATTGGTGTGAGATACATGTGTTACAATGTATGATTCTCATAGAAGTGAATAATTCACATTGATGAAATTGTTGTACAAGATTATAAATGACTTCCCCATATAAGGAAATTTATTAGTCTATATCATTAATGGAATGTTGGGGTGTCTCATTTATGAATATTTCACACACTCAGTTTGGTTGAAACAGTCCTAGAAGATTTTATTTTTGGGACATTAGAAATTTTTACGTCAACGACATAAATACCAATCTTAGAAAACATTTTTCAATGGGAATATCGAACAAGGTACAACACTATATCCAATAATAGGTTATAAACTATTCGATAAGGTAAAATACATTGAAACTATTTTTGGTAAACCATTTTCGAAAAACCTTACAAAATCAGGTTAGAATAAGAGATCAATTTTCTTTGAATTAATGTATTGGAATTATTTGTATGTCAAAAATTTTATTGATGTCATTAATCTATAAATTTTTAGTTAATAGTGTTATTGGAACATTATTTAATATTCTTATCAAAATGAATGATGGAATCAAGGCTAGTTTAGATGTGACTGACATTGGGATAAGGGAGGATTGACACTGGCAAGGGGTAAAGGGAATAATTTTCTTCCTCCACCATCTTACCCTCTATCCAGACAAGAAAAATTTTAATTTTTTCTTTTCATTAATAGTGTAAAATTTCTAGAGGTATATTCCTCAAATATAAATAATATCATGTTAATGACTAATTTAAAGTTACAGAGACTAAAGTTACATGACCATTATGTTTTGATGCCAGATTTTATTTCTGTTTATTTCCATTACATTCTTCCATAAAATGTAAAAAATATATTAACCCAAATTTTTTTCTTTTTCAAATCCATATGCAGTAAATCTATAGACCCAATGAAGTTTCTAATCATGAATAAGGAGGTTGTAATCATATTAAATGAATTAGAGATGTTCTTCCCACAAACATTATTTTATATAACGGTCCACATGGTTGTGTAATTGCTTAGATAGGATCATCTATGTGGTGATATCCATTATAGATGGATGTAACCCATTGAACGTTATGCAATGATATTGAAAGGAATTTTTCAAGAATTGAAGTTGTACAGAAGGTTGTATTGCAGAATAATATATTATTGAAGAAGCTGTTGAATTTTGTACTGATTACGTATCAGATGTTGATAGTATCAGTCTTCCAATGTATCAACATAAAAAATTCCATAAGAGAGGAGGGATTTATAGAAGATATTTTGTTACAATTACATTAATAGAGTAGGAGCAAGAACAAAATTACATTTTATATAATAGTGAAGATTTTGATCCATACATTGAATCGTACAAAAAAATTTGTAGAGATTTGAATCCTTTATTGGTTGAAGGATGGATATAAAATATACATAATCAATAGTTTATAGGATGGTTTCGATATCAAATTTATAAGGTGTTATATAAAAATATGAATTCAATTTCCAAATTACTTTGATGGATAGTAGGGGACTGAATGCAAATGTTATATCTTACACTAGTTTTGTAATAGATTTTTATAGATTCTATATAAAATAACTTGATGATTGATGTATGATGAAAAATAGTGGTTTTACACTTGTGGTAGAAGAGATTCACATATATGGTTCCAGGGATAGAATTCCAATTTAGGAAAATATGTCATATTTTTGCATCATTAAATAGATATACAATTTGGATTATACAACATTTCAAGTACTGATTTTCCATTGAAAATTGTTTGACAATAAGAGTGTAGTGAAATTCAATGAAATGGGCTTTGTGAAGGTGAATTTTAGTTTATAAGGGAAAAAATATGAGCTGTTCATAATGTCATCACAATAATTTCATGTATTTTATGTCTTAGATCCAAAAAAAAGAATTTTTTGATT
The DNA here is from genome assembly GCA_963277665.1 of Viscum album. Lineage (NCBI taxonomy): Eukaryota > Viridiplantae > Streptophyta > Magnoliopsida > Santalales > Viscaceae > Viscum > Viscum album. Next base: position 941,214,267 of record OY728150.1, read on the forward strand.
ATCCTACGAGCGAATAAAATAAATGGTGGGTCAAATGAAAATTAAATCAAGGATGATCCATTCATTGTGATATTACAATCAATTCATCTTAGTCCTAATGTAGAAAATGTCATAAATGTTTTAGGGGACCACAAAGAGGGTATTTGGATTCTAAATAGAGGAACCAAATCCTAAAAATCATTAAATAAAATAAAGTGAGTTCATTGATAAGATGGAAGGGTTTTTTAATATATAATGTTTTTATTCATAATATTATATGTTCTCTACTTAATTAACAAAATCTAATTTAAATGCTTGACTACTCATGATGAAAATGTATTCTACACATGATGATGTTATCAATCTCAAAGAAGAACAAACTATAACGATGGAAACCCTTTGGTAAGATGTAAGTTTAGTGTTATGATATACTTTCTATATTTTACCAAAAAATTATATAATGAAATATTGATTTAATTTTCATTATTCCTTGAAAATTTCATTTATTTTAGAAGATCTATGTCCATATATCCCTTTCTACATAGAAACATCCAAAAAAATATTCCCCCTCAAAACCATTTCACCCATGTAGTGTTGGCATTTATCACTTTCCTTCAACTTCCCTCTATTTCTCAATCACATAGGTAATATTTATCGTTGTACATTAAAATCATTGTTCATAGAATTAATTTATTGTTTCATATTTATGTTTAATTTATTTCTTTTTAGTATTAGTCACACTATAAAAAAATGAACACTTCACGGCGGCTATTTTTGGATATGGCGGTGGTTTAATCCACCACCATATGCCTCTATAGCAGTTTCAAAAAACTGCTTCTAAATTGTGTGTCGACAAACAATACATGGATGTTTCCTTGATTTAGAGGAATTTTATGGTATCCTTTGTAGTGGATGCATTTAGCGGTGTTTTTCCTGGGGAAAATTATTTCTTTGAAATGGTTAAAACCGCCGCTAAAAAATCATTTTCTCCCGGAAAAGAGCTTCTAAAACCAAGATAACCGCCACGACATAATAAAGGAATTTGATCACTGTGTAGTGGTAGTTTTAACCGCTGCTAAATTATTGTCTGTAGAGGAGGTTTTAACCGTTCTGGATAGAAAAACACCAAAATTGTAGCGGTGATTAAAACCACCACTAATGCAAGATTTACAAAAAAAAGAAGTTGATTCTACAACCCCAGTAAAAATGCCCTAAAAAATAAAACCATTCCAATTTCACATGCACATACATCCTACATCCAAAATAATACCAGGAGACCAACATTTTCATAAGAATCACATGATAGATACCTGAATAATAGATTTAGTATGATTTGGGTACATGCAATTTATTCAAAGTACATGATGTGTCACTTTTGGATATAGTGGTTTCACAATCAGGGATATCAGTTGTTCTCGAGTATGTTGATGTATTTGTGTATCTTTCATAACTGAGGAATATAATTGATAGTTGATGTTTTATTGGATTGTATTGGAATTAAAGGAGAATAATTTTAGAGATCTCTAACTTAACATTTTCAATGACCATAGTTACCAAGAATGGATTCATGTTTGACTGTACATACTAGTGTGAGGAAGTTTCTATAGTGTTGAAGAAGTGGTTGTTATCAGCTAAAATCCTAAGAATTCATGAGCCTAACGTTGGACATGTAGTGAAATGTGATGCATCTATTTTTGGAATTTGATATGTTACGATGTAGAGTGATAAATTAGTCACTTTGGGTTTCATCAGCTTTTAACCCACAAGATGAAATACTCTAATCCTATATTTTAGTTTGTAATTGTGGTCTATGAATTAAAATGATGTTGAAAAAACCTCTTGGGAGAGATATTTGTTGGGTACTTTGGCACCTAGAGTGCATATAATATTTTCTCATTGCATGTACATAATCTTTATCATATGAATTTTATAGAGTACATGTATATGTTTGACATAGATAAATAGTATTGAAATAGAAATTGAATTATAGAGGTAAATGAATTGGGATAGAAAATGTAGGAGATGTGAGAAAAAATTTCATTAGCTGAATAGAAGATCTTATATTCACTGTAAGACTAGTTTGTGGGTGTATTTAGGGGTTCACAGGAAGAAATGTGGGTATCCTTAGAGATAATGTCTTCCTTGATTAAACAAGTAAAGACAAGTTAGAATATTGTTCTGTAATGTATCATGATGTGTGATAGGTTGGAAGAATGTGAAACTATTTATGGATTGAATTTTGATATAAATGGAGTGTTTATGGTTCGTAGCATGGTAATGGTCACATATTCCATGTGAGAAGACTTTATAAGATACTATAATGCTTTGAAGTGGGATATTCACCAATGAACGTCTATGATTTATAATAATGAAAAGTGGATGTTCTAGTGGCCCTCCATTATAAGAGACAATGAAGGCTTTGTTTCCCACGAATTTAACTGTGAAAAAATTATCACCAAGTGTCATAGTTGATAGTTGAAGTGGGATGTTCACCCAGGGTCGGCCTGTTTTACCTCATAGTTTTGGTAATTATAATAGTAGTCTATGAGTTGATAGTTGAAGTTGTGTATAACCTTTTATCATCAGATTGATGAGTAGTCAATAAGGATCATCCAAACCATATAGGACATGCTTTAGTATTGTATTATAGATTTTACCCACTAGATGTGTCTTTTGGGGAGATACAATTTCTGGTAGTGTAATACACTCAAGTGTTCAAAAGATATTTGTAAATTATACTATTTATGAAGTGGATTGTCCCTCTACCTTAACAGGATCAAGACACTCAAGTGTTCAACATATATTTGTAAATTCTTATCAAAACTATTTTGAATAAGAGTAAAGCATAAGTGGGAGTGATCACACGCCAACTATAAAACATGAGAAGAGAATGCTATAAAATTTGAAGAAAGAAGGGCTATCCACTAAAAACAAGTTGAAGGGAGTTACAAAATAGGATATTCCCAAGAAAATCAATATAACAATTGATTTTTCATCCTTGGGTAAAAAAAAAACAAATTTAAGAAAAATGAATTATAAAAAATTATTCATGACAATAAAGATTTAACATATATGGTTAATACCACACTCAAGAAATCAAGACATCAAAGGAAACATCAGAAATCAATAAAATACCTAAAAGGAAACATGAGAAATCAAGAAAATATTAGGTTATGAAAATGTTTTTTGGAAACTCGGTGTCACAAATGATATATATATACAAACCGATTGTTAACATATTTTTCCAACATATCAAAAATACAACTAATCATGGTCCAATGATGAACACAGCTCGTCACCCTATCTACCTCCATATCTACTTCCTTCTACCACATGTAAGAACATTATATTGAAAATTAAATAGCGTTGTATATTTATATTTAAACTTAAAACCAATAAAATTTTAAAAACTAGATGATTTTGATCTTTATTGATTTACCTACTCACCACAAGTTGAGGCAATACAACCTGGGGTATATCTGGTTATCTTTTGATATAAATAAATCAACGCTTTCTGCAAAGTAAATATCTGAGCCCCTGGTCTTGAACTGTGTTTCATAGAGAAACAATATCTCTCTTAGTATCTCTAGGTATGGACTGACTACAAACATGAGTATATGTAGCTGCAATTTCTGATGTCCTACCAAATACCTCAGATGGTATGGGTCCCCAACCCATCTCGCACACTCTACCAAGATGCTCCTTCCCAAGGACTTTAGCAACCAGGTCATCTTGGGAGACTGAGTAGGACTGCGCAAGATTGGAATCCCAAAGTTATTTAATTTTTACCTATAAATAAAATAGATGTCATATTAGAAGAAATATATATTAACATATTAACAACAGATAATAAGTTATTATAATGAAAAATGAATTCATACCCCAACTTCTTTGGGAGGTTCATTAACAAAACTTCCATCAGATGTTTTGTGAATATTCAACCAAAATTCTGTTCGGGATGCTTTGTTCCCTAAATTCTATGAATACATTAAAAAAAATAAATCAAAATTTTAATATATTAAAAAAAATATTTTCTTATAAATATTTAAACTAATGAAACGATTTCCAGAGTATATCGACCTCTAGAAAAACTCTTTGACCCCACAGTATGCGGGATGATATTCTTAGACCGGCATGATGCATTATTTCTTGAAAGATCCTGAAATAAATAAAATTCAACATATATATTAATTTATTCAATTTCATATCCTCTTCATATACATGTATAAATGTAAAATGAGATTAATATAGTAATATATATTTAAAGATCATCTTCTTATAATCATGATGTATGTAAACAAAATATTTCCATAGCTCATTAGGTACCCATTAGGTATATTATCATACATCTATTGGGAGGTCAACAAAGAATAGTTTACATCACACTAAAATATATATTTAAAGTCTTTCCATTTTTTCCAAGATTTTTCAATGTCCACTTTTGTGTTATCACGTCAGCAACCGTAAAGTGGAAAAACATAGTTACATAGAAATTCATTTTGAAAATACTAATAACATGAAATTAAATTACACCATAATGTATTAAAATTAACTTTATTTGGGAATCAAAAAATTCATTTCACTAACTTGGAGGCATATGCCTTCAATCCTCATTCAATATAGGAATGGAAATGGGCTCTGCGGCCAGCTTGCCTAAAATTTGGTCGGTTAATCTTGTGGCGTCATTCATAGGGACCCCATATAAATAAAATGGGACAAATATATTCTCTTTATTCAGATTCCATACATCTGAACATTTTATATTTTTCTCTACACTTGCATTGTTTCCATCTTTAATTAAAAATTAGTTAGTATAAAAAAAGTTCAATAAATATATTCATATTAAAATTTGTACCAATAGCAATCACCCTCTAGTATCCCCATGGAGAACTAGAAGTGGAGCACTGCTCCCCCACTACTAAGGATCCTAAATTGAGAGGTGATGACTGAGCTACTGAAGGGATGCTCACAGAGGGTGTGAGAAATGGTGCAGGGGGGAAAGAAGATGCTGGCTCAGATGTCGTAGGGAGGGAGACAGATGGATCGTCATCTGTGGTAGTGGTCGATGAAAAAGTATATCGCTTCCTCCTTGGAATTACTATCATTTAAGTGTTCCAACTAGATAAACTCCCAGTCCTAGGTAAGTCACTAATGGTCCACATTAAAGCAGAATGCATTTTGAACATTGTTTTAGAATAAATGTCAAATGTCTCAACACCGTTGCTCCATAACTCCTATAATTCATCAATTCAAGGATGCAAGTATACATCAATACTATTTCCAGGAATTTGTTTTCCATGAATAATCTACGAAATGATAAAATAATTTTGTAGCATACACATCTACAAATAAAAATTATAAGGGATAAAAAACTGTCCAAATGCTATAACTGGTACTCAAATTCCCAAATGGGTTGAATCTATCAAAAACTAATCCCAATCGAATATTCCTAGTATGAATTGAGAAATCTGGATATAATAAGTCAAATTTCTTCCACGATTGTGAATCTCACCGATGTCTCATTAACCCATCATTTCTATTATCTATATAATTCCACTTCATGCGTCCATCGGTTTTCGATGACATGAATAATCTTTTCAATTGAGTCTTTAAAAGAAATTAATGAAAAACCTTTTCAGGTGTGTTACTTTTCTTCTTCATCATGGTAGTATGTTAATTCAGACTTAAAACATTACCCATTGAATACCATCTAGAAGTAGAACATTTTTTTCAATCCTGTATACTTGAATACTCTCACTAATAAATATTACAATCATTGGGACACACATGTGTTTTTTTATAATTCAAACCAAGTCTTTTAAATTTTTTTTAATATCCTAAAAAGAGTCGGGGATGTTTGCTTCAGGAAATGAATCACACAACAATTCCAATATCATGGATATTGCCTTATTATTAATTCCACATAGACATTTTATATGGTATAACTTCAGTAGAAAATAATTTTTTGAATATTTAAAACATCCACTATACAACTCTTTATTTCCATCGTCAACTAAATCATGATACATATTTTCCTTAATGAAATTTTCTCTTACATTAGTCTCCACATAATCATGAAAGGATCATATAATATGTTACAATCTTGATCTGTTTGTCCTACAGTCCCAAAAACATCATTTGTCATGTTTCTATTTATAGCACCCTCATCGGGTTGTTCTGATATGTTTTGATGTTGATGGTGGTGTATTTCAGTGCCGAATGCATCATTTTTAAGGTTTTGAATTTCATTTTCCATAGTAGACAAGTTTGGGAGCTCATTATGTGGATTGACATCAATGATCAACCTTTTTGTAATGTTCGATTCTCCATTCAAAATCCAACACAAATATTAACCAGGGGATTGCTTCAATATTAAATGTTCATAAACTTCATATCTCTTCAACCTTCTTCAAAATTTACATTTAGACCTGGACATCTTATTCTCCCTTAAATAGGTCAATTGGAAATTGAAAAATCTAAAAACTCTTCCAAAACCTTAAAATACTAAGGTGTGTTCCTTGGTAATGTGATCCAACTTTTATCCATGTATATCACAATGTGCCTACACAACATTAAAAAAAATAAAAACACATAACTATTACTAAATAGGGAATAAGATTCATATATATTAGTTGAAAAATATATCAATATGTAAAACAAGGTTTTCCTATATAAATACATGTGGTAAATAATGAACCCACCCACTAGAAAACCAAAGCATGATAATTAAAAATACCTGTAAAAGAAGAATAGAACAAGGATCTCATCCCTATAGTTTATTCTATGTCATGATACACCAAAATAGATAGACAATGTTATGACATCATAACTTTGATATCAGTAAGGTAAGGGCTGGATAAATCATATAATAATTGAATACAAGTTAGGAATATGAAATAAAAAAAATCTCTTACCTTAAACATGACACACTACTTTTGAAAATACATGGGGAACCAAGATATAGAACATGCCGTAAATCATCATGTGAAAGGATTCATGTCTAGGGTAGATGAATCCAAGTATTATAGAATATTTGAGAACCTATTAAATGTAACTTTTCAATTTCCATTTAATTTTTTTTCAATTATATAAAGTGGGAGAACCTATTAAATCCATAGTCTTATGGAATTCATATAAAATATTCAATCCCCAAAAAATATACAATATAGGTAGTATTAAATATTGTTTATATTAATAATTTTTGGCTACTTTGTTCGTTATTTGAGGCCTCAAATTAGGATTCGAAGAGTTGGGTATGGTCTAGGGTTGAGAATTTTAGAACATGTGGGGTATCATGGTGAAGTGTTATGGGTAGCAACATGTTGTGACCCTGTGTGTGATTAAAAATTTCAAATCTAGGGTGGATCATAGAACATCAATGGGGGTGGAAAAATAATGGGGACCTCTTTCAAAAAGAAATTATAGTTGGACCTATGATGTTTCCTTTTATTATCTATGTATATAAGTATATATAACCTAAAACCGGGACAAATACATGTTTGGGATGATATTCATAGATGATTCATGTAAATATTTTTTCCCATCACAATGATGAAGAAAATCAAAATTTCATATATCCTATCTGATAGGAATCTGGAGAGACTCTCTATAAGTATTGAGATATGTTCAAAAAATATGTTTACCTGTTATCCTCATAAAATTGTTGAAGAGAACAGTTTAATTTTGTTCTTATAAAAATACCTACTAGAAAATGATAGAAAACTTATAGATGCCTCATAAGTAGGATCCTTAATAGGAAAATCACACATATATTCCAAAGGGTTTATTGAAAAGATTAATCAAAACTAATAAAAAAATTTCACCATAGGTACTCTCATAAGATGAATTTATGAGGTAATAACTTTTGATTAATCATATTTAATTGAAAATAAACTTGATGAGTTAAACATTTCGGTGATTTAGATGGATCTGAATCAAGTCCTTGAACAAAAAAAATCATGAGGTATACATTTTATGACAATATTCAAGCCATTTCACTAACCAGGGTCTTGATGATTAGGGCATGGAATGTTGTACAATAATCTTTCATCCAAGTAAATTCTGAAAACTAGGAATCAAGAGAACCTAACCATATCTATTATTGATTTTGAAATCATCATATCTAGGATAGACCCACCCTATCAAAATGAGACCAGTGATGTGGGGAGTCATGATCCATTAGTGTTTGATCAATTTTCATTAGGGGATATGGTATGATAATCAACATATATTGAGGTTTTTTAAGGAACTAATCACCTAAACCACACTTTAACAAAATAATGTTCAGGAATTGGTAATATTTATGACCACAATCTTGAATATAAAAGAACACTAGAATTGATATACTCATAGAAGTTTGTGATTTTATAACTCCTAAGTAATAATAAGAGGAAGGATGATACTAACTCCCTGTTGATTGTAACCTTGACTTCCTAGATAGAAAATAGCCACCATATACTAACTTAATCCTTTGTAAGTTCTAATGAATCACCTCTAAAGATTATTTATCTTCACACACATATTCACTGTTACTTCTACCTTCCCAAGAACATCTAGATACATCGATTGTGTAAATAAAGTGACATGGATTTAAAAATATAAACACAATGCCTCCTCAAAATATCATATTATATCCTTATCATATAGAATAAAACAATGATAAAATGAATAAGGTTATTAAATCAAAACCAGAGCGCTCACATGCTAAAAATTTTATGTTGAAGAGATAAACTCTATCCATATTGACACCATATGTGTCAAAGAGAGGAACTCATTATAAACCTACTTCTATAATTAATCCCATAATACCGTATTCTTCTCACTCTCACCCAAGAACAATATCTACCATAGATGAATTACCCCATTCAATAGACTAATATCCAGTAGAATCCACTGTTATTTTCATTCACGAAAAAGTTATATGCAATATAAAAATACTCAAAATAATGTTCTATTTCTAGATTGGGGATATTATCCTCAAAGTTCACCAAGATATTATACTTAAACTCACTATGTATTTATCTAACAAAAACAGTGCCTATACCTTGTGATTCATGCTGAGGGGTGGCGAGAAGTTTTGAGCAGTGACACAGGTAGGGACCTGTAGTGATGAGGCGAGCTAGGGATTCAGGGGTTCAATGGTGATGGGTGATGAGGCATGTTGAGGGGAGGCGATCTAGGGATTTAGGGGTCCCCAGGGGGGGTCTAACCAGGGTCAAGAGGGGGGGGGGGTATTGTGAGGGTTAGGGGGGAGTTTTGGGACTGTAAAAAAAGGTTTAGCAGTGGTTTTTAATAAACCACTGCTAAATCATTTAAAAAATAGCAGCGGTTTACTAAACTGCCGCTAAAAATCACTAAAAAGGATATTTATGTTGTAGTTTCCCATAATAATTTTTTTTATTATATAGGTGAATTATTTTGTTCGAGTTAGAGTGGTTTGTTTGAATATTTTCATGCTTGTGAGAGATTGGAATTCGAGCCTACAGTTGAGATATTGACAACTAGGAAATGCATGAAGAATTCATATAACCATCATGAATATAAGAATTCCAAATATTTAATTAATTATTTCATCATTTTATCAATCAAAGAGTTAATTAGGATGTTTCTAATTAATATAATTGTCCATAAAATTAATTCATTGATTCAAATTTATATTTAATTTATTTCTTTTTATTATTACTCAAATAAGAATTGTTTTCTTATATAGTTGGATTCTTTTATTCAAGTTGGTGTGGTTTGTTCAAAGATGATCATGCTCTTGAGAGATTGTACTTTTATCGTAAAACTGAGATAATGACAATAAGAAAATGAATTAATAATGCAGACAACCATCATGAAAATTATAATTCCTAATACTTATTTAATTAAAAATTTCCTCATTTTATCTAACACTTGTAAGTCAAATTTCATATTGTTTTTATATAATACATATTTAGTTTTTTCACAGCTCTTTTAGGAATTATAATTTTCTTTTCAACTATGTAATATAAGACATAAAAGATATAAAATATTCCTTTCTACCACTGTTATTTTTCTTTCTACTATATTTATTTGTCAAACTCCAATAATGTAAATTGATTTGATGTTCTTACTGAAAAAAAGTTTTTTTAGATTAGAATATCGAGTCAATATGAAATGTCTACAGTTCGACAAAGAAATCCAATGGAAAGAAAATTAATATTGGAAATTAGGATTTTTTGAGACTTTCGGATGTGTAGGAATCCTCCTCACCTCAATCTGACACATGGTGTGACCGTTATTACTCAAAGTGAAACATTTTATTTAAAATTAACATTAATTTTAGTAAAAAAAGAAAACCACACTACACAAAACCAAGAAAAAATACTTATATTGTTTTTATAATTTAATTCAATGATCCATAATTATTTTTTTACATGTATGAATCATACACACTAAAATATAATAAGCGATGTATCTGGTATGAATCAAAGTGTTATTTATCAGTTTAATATTTCATTTTTAGTTTAGAAAGTGACACTCACTTAAAACTGAGAAAACATGCTTAGATTGTTCTGATAATTTAGGAAAACTATTCATAATATTTTTGATGTGTAGGAATTATTCTCTCATAAAACCTATACATGATGTGACCAGTATGAGTAAAAGTGTGTGTTTACAGTTTAAAATGACATTTTAGTAAAAAAGACAAGTAACATACTCAAAATGAGAAAACATATTTGGATTGTTTTAATACTTTAGGAAAATAATCCATAATTCATTTGAGATGTGTATGAATCAAAAATACCTAAATATCATGCATGTTTTGACCGGTATGACTCCAAGTGATTTGTTTTTTTTTAAATTGACATTCATTTTAGTAAAAAGGACATGTCATATACTCAATACTAAGAAAGCACATTTGCATTATTTTAATTATTTATTAAAATTATCCACAAGTTCTTTGTGACATTTATGGATCATCCAAACCTCAATCTAATACAGAATACACTGGATATGACTCAAAGTGTCCATTATCAGTTTTAAATTAACATTTTAGTTCAAAAAGAGTCACTAATTAAAAAATAAGAAACTTTTCTTGGATTGTCTTGATAATTTATGAAAACAATTGATAAATCATTTTTTATGTTTAGTACTTAGTATCACATAAAACTGTTACACAATGTGATCGGTATGAGTCAAAGTGTGTGTTTCCACTTTAAAATGACATTTTAGTAAAAAAGAAAAGTGGCATACTAAAAACTAAGAAAACATATTCATATAGTTTTTATAATTTAGTAAAATGTCATGACCTGTCCTCGGGGCCCGTGTCATGACTACCCCAAGCTCGCCTTCCATAGGCCAAGGGCTGACGACTAGCACCAAAGGCATACATCTTGATAACTGGGAAGACATTGCCTTTATAAAACATAACACATCCAACTAGAGTACAAGAGGAAGTAAAACACTAAGTACAAAACATAGTGCTGAAATGTAAATGGTCCAGAATACAAACCCAATTGAAAAGATACAACTACAACTGAAAAAATGTACAATAGAAAAGACAACAGCTGGAAGATAGAATCAGCTCCTGGGTTGTCCACCTCGGATCCTACCTGAAGGGTAGGTATAGATATCCTCCTCAACGCTCTCGCCCATCAACCTCCTCCGAGTACAGTCTCGTCGAGAAGTCCACCTCTGGATACTGACTCTTCGTGATGTCCACCTCCAGGTACCGTGCAGTCCCCGTACACTCGATCTCAGTCCGCGCTATCCGTCATCTGCATCTAACACAACAAGGTGCAGGCATAGCCCGTGCATGGGTGAGTATAACGATACTCAGTAGGGACCCTGAGACCCTCAAGGTCTCACTAAACCAATAAGGATCACCACAAAGAAGGATCTCACTAGATAACCCTTACATAGGTATAAGCCCATACTCATACCTAAGTTATCAAGTAACCCATCTCAATCATGAGGTATCAAACAGATATGAAATCAACAGATAACTATTACGTAGGTATATGCCCATACATACACCTAAGTTATCAAGAAACTCATCTCAATCATGAGGTAAACACAAAGGTCATTGACTCAGCTCGAACCCAGATTTTTATTATCAAAACCACAACTGCTGGAGAACTCCTCCTCTGTCGAGAATAGTAGCCCTGTCACGACTCCGAGGCACTACTCACTAACCTTAGACTGCTGATGTACTCCTCCTGTCGAGTACCGCGGGTCTGCTGCCAAATACCGGGCGCTATGTTTGCTGGGGGTTTGCCGCCAAATACCGGGTGCTCCCCCTAATAGCCATCCGAGGTACTCCACCTGCTGAGTACCGTGTGTCTGCTTCCAACTACCAGGCGCTCCGTCCGCCATGGGTCTGCTGCCAAATACCGGGTGCTTCGTCCACTGGGCTATTCGAATCACTCCGTCTCGAATCGTTCAAGCAATCATCAGGTTTACAGCTACTAGGTCTCCGCACTCCGTACGCTCATCTCCGGGAGGGTCCGATCCATGAGCCACTGGTCGATACTCCAAGTATCACAAAGTACCACGAAGAAGTATCAAAAAGGTCCACCTCGTCATAGGGGTCTCAACGCAATAGAGGGCGCGTCAATCGGACGCCCGGTCTGTAAGTTATTAGCCTTTTCGTTCCAGGGGCCCGGTTGGTTTTGTGTACGAACCAACCCGGTCATATCTCAACAGTACACCAAACTCTCATAGGGTATACTCATAGGTACCGTTTCTCAACAATATTACCAATGCCGCTGACGACTCGTCAAACGGACATCCGGTCTGAAAGTTATCGGCTTTTCCGTTTCAGGGGCCCGACTGTATTTCAGGTACAATCCATCCCAGACTTACTCCAACTGTGTCCAAACCTCAGGTGAAGTATTCCAAAATATCTATCTCATCAAGAGGAATCCAACAAAGTCGAAGGCACATCATTCGGACGTCTGGAGCTCAGGTTATAAGCATTTCCGCTCTGAGGGCCCGGTTCATTTCGGGTTCGAACCAACCCGGCCGTACCCATACTTTACTGAAACGTTGAGTGTAATATACCAAAATGACCGTTTCGATTCAAGGATCCCTACGAAATTGAAAGAGCGTCGATCGGAGGTCCGTAGCCCAATATATGGGCGTTTGAACAAACATAGTCCGAAAATAGGGGGTCTGGGCCCGGTCCGACCCGACCCAATACCCCCGGGTCGACCCGACCCGGGTCCGGGTCCGGTCCGATTGGGCGTGGCCCGGCCCGGCTGGCGCGGCCCGACCCAGCATGGGTGGGCTGACCCGGCGCGGCATGTGGCCCGGCTTGGAAGCCGGTCGCGGCTCGGCTCGCGACTGAGCGTGGTGCGAAGGGGGGCGCTGCCCCCTTTTTGCAGAATGACGGACCATGTGGGGTCCTCCCAAGTTCATTGTCGGGTTGTTATGACCCCCCGGGTTCTTTGAACGGCCGGCCAAAGGCCGGATGACTGTGTAACTATGGCACCCCCTCGGGTCCCGCCTCTAGGTGGTGCTGGCGGCCGGTTGAGACTCCTGTCCGACCGGCGGGGCGCGACGGCACCGCAACCCCCTTGGAGTTCTGGCGTGGCACGACAGCGCTGAGCCCCTCCACCGCGGCCTCCTTTGGCCTCACCGGCGCGGCACGATGGTGCCACGCTCCATCGCCGCGGCCCGCTCCGGCCGCGGTCCTCTTCGTTTCCCGCGTGGTGCAACGACACTACGGTGCCTTCCCCACAAACATCATTTAAATTAACAAAGTGGACGGGAGGAGAATCAGCTGTGTTCATGTGGTACGATCTCCTCCCGTTACGATGATAACATTTGAACAATCCTAACAATAAAAGATGATGATAAACTTGAACAAAGAAATAACCCCTACCTCGAAAAGACGTCGCACGTCGTCGAACCGTGGAAAGAGGCAAGTGTCACAGTGGTTGGGCGCCGCGGAAGAATGGTGCTCCTCGTGGCGTCACCTCATGTTCTTGCCTTGGTTTAAGGATATTCCCTTCACCGAGAGAAAGATTGCGTTCTTCATGAAAAGAATGCTTTTCCTTTAAATCTTACAAAGATTCTCCACATATTATTTTTCCAACAATAAAATGAAAGGTTTCCTCTTAATTTAATAATGCCAAGAAATTCAAAACTAAGAGGTTCCAATTCATTAATTGAAATCAAGTTGGAAAAACTTATGGGAGAGAGAGAAGGAGGTGAGGAGTTTACATAATGAAAGAGAAGATTTACTAATTAATTTAAGGGCTGATAAAGGGAAAATCAAAGGGGTTATGGGGAGGTGAGGAGTTAGGGTCTCGTGTGGGCCCCACCACACTAAACCCTCCTTTGGGAGGTTTGGTGGGTGTGGGACCCACCTCTAACTCCCCATTTGTAGGATAAAACTACCTTCCTTAAATAAAATTTATATAAAAAAAATTTTATTTAAATTATTCAAAATCCCCATTTATTAAACCTCAACCTGCTCAGAACGCAACCACGGGAAGGGTCCCCCTAAGAAATTACCGACGCTAAGAGTTCATCAGTGCCCTCGTATTTCAATTCCGAGCACCGGTTCAAAAGATAGAAAAACCCACTCGTTAGTTCACTGAACGTACCCGATCTAAACTTTGGAAATTGATTCTGGGCACACCGGGCCTCGAAATCAGGTGTCGTCAGAAACTACGCACTCGTAAGATTCCAAGGAAATTAAGAAAAAAAAATTCCTTTAAATTTTCGGGTATTTACATAAAATGATAAAAAAAAATCATTTGATATGTATATAAACAATCTTCACCTCAATATGATTCACAGTGTGACCTATATAACTCAAAGCATGTCTTCTTATTTAAAATTGACATCAATTTTTGTTAAAAGGACAACTGACATACTCAAAACTGAGAAAAAAATTACGATTGATTTCATACTTAAGTACAATGATCTATAAGTCATTTTTGACAAGTATGAATTATCTTCCCCTCAATCTAATACATGATATGACTAATATGACTCAAAGTGTCTATTATCAATTTTAAAACTTACATTTTAGTTCAAAAAGGTCACTCACTGAAAACTATGAAAACATGATCATATTTTCTTGATAATTTTAAAAAAATATTTATAAATATTTTTTTACATGTATGAATAAATATCACATAATAATGATACTTGATGTGACTGTTATGAGTCAAAGTTTTTTTTTCTAGTTTAAAATGAAATTTTAGTAAAAATGGACAAGTGACATACTCAAAACAGAGAAAACACATTCACATTATTTTGAAAATTTATGAAAACAATCCATAGGTTTTTTGGGTGTGTAGGAATCATCTATGCCTCAATCTGATGTATGATGTGACTGGTATGACTCCAAGTGTGTCTTTTTATTTAAAATTTACATCAATTTTAGTAAAAAAAGAAACTGACCTACTCAAATCTATGAAAACACATTATTATTATTTTGATACTTTCAGAAAATGATCAATAAGTCATTTTTTATGTTTAAGAATCATTTAGTTCTCAATTAGATACACGATGTTCTCGATATTACTCAAAGTGTACATTATTAGTTTAAAATCAATATTTTAGTTAAAAAAGAGTCAATCATAGAAAACTAAGAAACCAAGCTCTAATTATCTTGATAATTTCGTAAAATGATTTATAAGTCATTTTTGACTTGTAGGAATCATTCTCATGTCAAACCAAAAAACAATGTGACCAGATGAGTCAATGTGACTATTTCCAGTTTAAAATGACATTTTTGATACCTTAGGAAAATGATTTATAGGTCATTTGGGATATATAGGAATTAGCCACACAAAAATATGATGTAGAATGTGACCAGTATGACTCCAAGTTCATCTTTTTAGTATAAAAATGTAATTTTAGTTTAAAACACACATCATGCCATTAAAACTGTGAAAACAAGGTTAGATTGTTTTCTCATCATTCTATTTTCTATTACTTTATTTATTTCCTTAATCTTTTTTTTCTTATAATTGTTGAATTAATATTCATAGAGATAAATCTCGAAGATGAACAAGAAATGGTGTGACATTAATGAATCAACCACAACTTAATCTGATACCCAATGTTCATAGTATGACAAAAAGTTTAGTCCAAAATTAACACTTTATGTTAATTTATTTATTTACATTATTTAAAAAATAATATTTTTTTCTTATAAAGGTTCGTTCTTTTTCCCAAGTAGGGGTGGTTTCTTTTGAAATAGCATTTTTCGGGGTTAGGATCAAAAGACAAAAGAATATTGATGTTATTGAATGATGTAATACTTTTTACTCATGTAATTGTATAAACCAATGTTTGAAATGTCTATAATATAGTGATTTTTTATTATATTTTTTTTTGAATTTAATTTCATTAAAATTACATATTGATATTTGATTTTGTTGATATATGGTAGTGTTTCTGGTGTTGTGATGCATTGTTATAACACAATTCACTGGTGCTGCAGTGTACTGTTACAGCACAATATAGTATTCCCCTTTATGATTTATTTTAAATGCACTGATAAAGGACCCTTTATCAGCACTTTTAAAAATTCTAATAAAGATACCCTTTATCAGTGCTTCTATAAGCACCGATAAAGGTCCCCTTTATCCACACTAAATCAAAGCACTAATAAATGTTTTCCTTTATCATCTATTTTATTAGTTTTGATAAAGGACCCATTTATCAATGATTTTTAGCACTAACAAAGGCCTATGGTTTTTAATCCCACTTTAGTGGTCAGTGCTTCTCTAGAACTGATAAAGTTGATTTTTAGCGCTGTCAAAATCCTATTTTGTAGTAGTGAAAATCATTAATAAGTTCCGACATAGTAATAACTTATCCAATTTACTTTAACCAAGTAAATCATCTCTTTATCCCAACATCATTATCTGAATATCAGGAACATAATAAGCATTATATTTCCCTTAATCATGGGTTTTCACTAGAATCTCAACTTTCCATTGAATCATTTTTCTTATTCATCGGTACTATTCAACATACACTTTAAAGTCATTAATGAAAAGTATTGCAATAAAATCCTTATATATTTCGTAAATATTATGAACATTACATAAATGATAAAATACTCAAATAACATAATTCTTTAATCCAAACATAGGCATAATAATCATTCATCTTCATCTCTTGTAGTAGCATAAGCTTGACCATGATCCATCAGCATTTTTTGGGGGAATATTACTTTGATACTCAAGACATTTATTTTCATAGTGTCCTATCTAATTTTAGTTGAACCATTATACATTGGAAACCTTTTTCTTACCCTTAAAATCACAATCATGGATTAATTTCTCTCCAAACTTGTAGAAAACTCCCGTTACTTTTAATTATCATTGTGTTTCTTTCCACAGATATCACATGTTGGAAAATACTTCTTTTTGTTCTTTCCTTTATCTATAATTTTTCTAGCTATAATCCTGTTCTTGTTCCTCCCTATAAATCCATAATACATAGATAATTATTAATTTTTTCTTATTAACACATTATACTATATCCTCATATAATTAGAATATTTGGGAGACTATTTCCCTTTAAAATATTGTCTTAATACCATAAATGATATGATATTTATTACCCTTTGGATCACATGCATTGGTGAGGTTCTCATTAATTCCTCTAGGTGCCATTTTTATATGACAAAACCCAATAGATTAGGTCATATAATTATGTAAAATAATATATAATCTCAAAATTAGTTAAATACTTAAGATAAATTGAATTTTTTATGTGTATATAACCTCATAATCATAAAATTTATTTCTTTGGGACGTTATTCTATACTTATCCTAAAAGTATATGATAGGGTTATGTTTCTAATATATGTATTTATACATCTATTTTCCAAGTTTTCTAGTAAAATCACTTTGATTCCAACTATAATGACCCAAACCCAGAAGCCCGGAGCCGGTGCCTTACTTTATTACATTAACAAGATTAGAAGGAATCAAATCCCGAAGGACTGACCAGTTTAGCAGTTTTGGAAAACTAGAAACATATTACATTAGGAAAATAAAATAAATCATAATAAAAGTAAAATCCAAGAATCATTGAAACACTTTACAAGAATTTTTCATTATATTCTAGGGAAAGGGAAAAAATAAGGTTGATCTAAAATTATCTATAATGGTTAAATATAATGGAAGAAGTAATGAATCAATAAAAACAATCAATATGGAAATACGATTAACTAAAACAAAATCCATATAATAAATAATTTTGGAAATATATGGAATAAATAAATGATGATTAAATAATTTCATATAATAAATAACATGAAAATGAACATGAAACTTACCATGGATATTCCAAATAATTTAATAATTATATGTAATATTAATAATTTAATTCATAATGATGGAAATCATAACGATGGATATCTAAAAAACTTCATTGAGGATTCATTCAAGTAATATAATAACATCAATTAATATTGAAAAGAATCTAATACCATCAATATTCATTCTGTGAATTTAATACTTTCAAGGCCTCATTCCGATAATATAATACCTTCAAGGATTTATTCCAAGAAACTAATAAATGGGTAAATCCTGGACCAAACCCATATCTAGTTTATGTCTTCAAACCTATCAATGCATCGTGGGGTTATAGTGTCCTAGACCATCACATATAAAATCCAATTAATTTATCACATGAAAGGGTGAAACATAATCTATATAAAAATTCATATTAAAATGTAGCATTCAAAATGTAAATACTTTCCCAAATCAATAAACATAATCATAGACTATCGAGAGTAAAGTGAATGGTATCAAAATTGTACATCCACAATCAAACTAATCATAAAACATCCATACAAAGAATAATTATGGTATCAATACAATATATAAGAATTTAATTAATAATAAAATGATATTGCTGTTGATAAATATAAATACCTTAAAATTACTTTAAAACCATTCATGAAGAAAATATCCTTTTCAATTTTGAAAATCACTTTGAAAATCACTTTCATTGAAAATAACATTTGAATTTTTTTTAAGTAGTAAAAATGGGTGAATATTACTTTTATAAATAATTTTTAAAATATTAAAACATTTTTGAAAACATTTTTAGAAAACATGATATTTTAAGAAAATTGATTTCTCGCTGAAGAGAGACATGATGTGTAGTTTTATTAAAAAAAATCTCAATAATTTTAAGCACCAAATAGTGAAAAAATGAAACTATTATATGAAAACAATAATGAATAACTAAATGAGATTAAAATGAAAGGTTTTATTAAAAAATTAATCATATATTTTCCTTTAATGGAATTTCAAGAATAAACTATCTCGATTAGAATGAAATTGTGAAATAAACCCTTAAAAAGATCATAATGTTGAAGTGGGAATCAACCAATGAAATGATTATGTGTTTCAGATGTAAATACATATAAAACAAGTGAAAAAAATATAAGATAATAAAAATAAATTATACACATAATCTAAGAATATTAATGGAAACAAGGAAGTAATATAACCCAATAGAAAGAAAATGATTTATGAAAATCTTTAATAGTTGGTAACTTTTAATTAAAATCCACATAGATAAAATAATTCATATTTAAAATAAAATACCATAAATAATGAATTATTCATGATATTAAATTTCAGGTTTCAGTATATACACCATATAAATTTGAATTTTTGTATAAAAACAAATAAGTCTCAATGGAATTTAAATTGAGACGAAATCCACTACAACTTGAGTAAATTTTAAATCTTGATATATGTGAAATAATAACATCAATTTAATTGTTTAGTATTATTAAATAAACAAAATTCATTATATATAATTTCATAGTTAAGTTTATACACCACACAAAAGAAACATGTGGTGAATATGGTGTAAGTCTTGCAGAAATAAAAGTGAGACTAGAATGCCCTTGACTTTACACTTCTATTTGGTTGAATGTTATTTTAACTCCTATATGATAGTTTTAATCATGTTATTAAATTATAAAAAAACTATACTCATATTTATATTATCATATAGGATCTTCGTATAATATCTTATTACTCTTTTGTTAGTAATATTTCATTATTTTCACTATTTTGGGTGTTAATTGCCCATTTTTTTAGTATGTTTTGACTTGTTATTTTTTGTTCCTCTTATATAGATAATGATTTTATCATATCCAGAATGTAAAAAATGATTTAAATATCATATATATTATGTATATATTTATTTTAGTGTAATTCTTAATATTGATTTATAGGATAGGAAATGCACCATTCGGGGAGATGGTTAGACGTACGTATGCATGAATGCTACTTCCATTTTCTTATAATTTTAAAACAAATATAAGTAATTGATATATATGTATATTATAATTCCATTATATATATCACATATTTTTATTAAAACCATCCTTAATACATTCAGTGTAATGTGTGAATTAATCACATCGCTTTGAGGAGGCGGTAGTCCACGTGTCAACAAACGATGTTATCGTATTATGAAAAAATGGAAAGCATGAATTTCTGTGTAATATAATGATTAAATAAGCATAAATACATTATAAATATAATATATATCATATATAAATTTTAAATACATCATTATTACCAACCATTAATGATGGTAACTGAATAATGAATGACATCAATTCACGAGGTTGTAGTCCACCGTACAGGCGAATGATGATTGTGTATCTCATTTGGTGGAAGTGTGTGAAGGTTTAGATCATAAAATTAAACTAAATAAATATATTTATATTTAATATTTTTAGGTTATTATATAATAAATATATAATAATAATTTAAGGAGTGGAGAATGAAATAAAACAAGAGTGTTTCTCGAAGAATGTTATCTCATCTTCAAGTAGTTCCTTTTGGTTTACACCAAAGGAATTATTTGGTTTGATTTATTCCAAAATATAGGATTATATTAGGGATTCTAGGAGTTGATTTTGGAGGAATTTGGATGATCCAAATGGATTGAGAGATGTGAATAAGCAAGGGGAGTGAGTACCTTTTTATAGTGGTGGAGGAGTGAAATTCTTGTAAATACCAAAAAGAAAACACTACTGGGTGGTCTTCATTACCCCATGTGATTCAAAAATTGAAAAATAATGGAGTGGAGGGAATTTATTTTTAATAATAATTACACTGCACATAAATAAAATAATTTTTGTCATGTTGTTTCTTAGTTTTTAAGTTTACTCAGTTTTATCTTTATTGTTTTTACTATGGTGACTTGTATCTTTTTATTGACCTAGGTAATTTTTACTTTAAGACTATAATTTAAAATAATTTTAATAAATAATTTATTCCCAATGATTTTAAATATTAATTCCAATTAATTAAATAAAAATAAAATTTTCTTGTAAAATTAATATCAATACAAACACTTATCATTGGAAAAACCTCATATTAACCTTATTTGCGTTAATTAATTTTAACTCTTTTTCACAAATTATTACAATAAAAAAATTATTTTTACTTATTAGACTATAAAAATTATGATAATTCCAAATAATTATACCCATTTTTTAAAATTCAATTAACAGATATGGAAAAATTAAATTTAAAGTTAATTTCATAGACGTATTGAGAAAGATGGGTTTTAAAGTGAAAATGATCAAAAGTTTACAAATTTTTACATGTAAATTAAATATAAAAGGGATTAAAATGACATAAATTGGATTAATATATATATATATATAATTAATATTATGTGACTTTAAAATAAATTCTAAATATAATTTAACCTTATAAATTATTTAGATGAAAAGTCAGTTTTCAATTAAAATTCAGCATTTTTCACTATTCAACAAAAAATAAATCTCGTCAGAAAAATTAAAAAACCTCAGCCTAACCTAATTTTGAAATTAAATTTTAAAAAATGAAGTATATTTTATTATTCATTACTAAAAATTAGGCATTTAATAGCACTGGTAAAAGGGGTTTATCTGCACTATAAAAGCACTGATAATGTGATCGATGCAAAAGGGTTGGCTTTAACAATGGTCATAAAAAGCACTGATAAATCCCCCCTTTAACAGTGCCAAAAAATTCTAATAAAGGGGGACTTTATCAGAACTTGTTTTATCAGTGTTGAAGGAAACATTTATCAGCATTTTTAGCACTATTAAAGGCCCCCTTTATCAAGGTTAAAAATCATTTTAATTGTCCCACCATTAAAGGGTATAATATTTTTTATCCCCACACACATTTTTATCAGTGATCCCACCATATCAGCTCTTACTCATAACTTTAATCAATGCTTTAGATAAATACACACTCCCATTCATGACCCTTCCACCAACGAGTTTCAAACATAAGACCTTCAACTCATACACCAACACCTTTTTCACTCCCCTATATTGTTTTCTTTTATATTTAGGATATATATATTTATATATATTTAATTACATTTTTTAATCCATATATATGTTTATATTTATATATATATATATATATATATATTTAAATACATATATAAAATATGTTTTGTGTGTGTGTGTTTATAAATAAATAAATAAATAAATAAATACACACACACACATATATATATGCATATACATATATATGTGCATATGTAAATATAATTTTACATGTTTATATTTATTTACAAATATTATATATTAATATATATATATATTATCTATAAATTAATTGTATATGGTTATAAATATTTATACATTTTTATTTTAAATAAAATTGAAATTAGTTTTTTTATAGATAAGGTTTATATATTGACAAATATATTTTATGTTTAAATATTTTCTAATATTTATTTATAAAATTAAATTTTTATGTGTGATTATTTAAAAAATTTGTATATATATCTATATAATTTATTATAAATAATAGTACAATATGAAAAACTTTTCAAAACTAGAATTTAAATTTGAATGTAATACCTGTAAATAAATTTAGTTCCCACCAAAAATTGGAAAAAAGACCCACTTAAATGAGGATGAAATTTTATTGATTGTTAAAAAATTGGGGAACCTCAATTAAAAACTCAGTTTGGGAGGCCTTCTCGACCTTTTTTTGACCACAAAAAAGTGACTAGGGTCCCCTTAGGTATGATGATATAGAACTCATCACAAGCTTCTATTTGATATATGGCAGAGCTCAAACTGACACTTAGATCAAAATTTATGGTCATTTGAAGTTCGTGTTATGTTTTCAACTTATTTTATATCTTTTATTGATTTTTATTATTTTTAAATCTTAAAATTGTTATTAAATAACTATTACTCGATAATAATTACAAATTTATTAATTATTTTTTTAATTATTATATAATCCTTTTTTCACTAAATACATTATATATTAAGTTTATATTACTATTTACCCTTATCTACAACATATTTATAAAATATATATTATATTTATATCAATATAAATATATTTATATGTTAATATATTATTTTTAGTGATTTTTTTGAAATATACTATTTATGTGCGCTAGTAAAAAAGTGATGATAAAGTAAATGTGTTTATCAGTGCTTTTAAAAAAGCGCCGATAAAGAACCCCTATCAGGGCTTTTTACAAAAGCTAATAAAGGGGGGGGGGGTTATCAATACATTTTTACTTCTACCGATAAAGGCCCCCCTTTATCAGTGTTTTTTAATAGTACTGATAAATGGGTGACTTTATCAATGATTTTTTTACAATAACTAACAAAGGGGACCCTTTATTAGAACTTCTTTTAGCACTGTTAAAGACCTCCTTTAACAGTGCTAAAAATGTGCTGTTAAAGACCCCCTTTAACAGTGTTTTTTCTAGCACTAACAATGGGGTTCTTAACAGATCTTTTAGCTATATATGTTAAATCCCTATAACTGAATAATTTTTTTTATTAATGATATAAAATTTATAAAATTTTCCAAATTTAGTTTTAAAACAATTGCGTTATTAAAAGGCAGGAAACATACTTTAAGAAAAATATAACTTTTCATGTATAAAATTGGATTTATTCTTATATTATTCCTGTCAAATATAGTGGATGAGTGTTAAAATAATTAATTGAATATATAATATATAAATTTCATTAATATCATCCATTAGTAGTAATTAATTTAAATTATTAGTATAAAACACCTTTTGTGCATAAAAATAGTTTCCTATAAAAACTTTTCTTTCGTAATCATTTCCAATATTAAATTTTAATTAATTGGTCACCAAATAATTATATAAAATTTTATAAAAAATATTTTCCAAATTTAGTTAATCCTTGTCATACATTTCATTACAATGACTAGTTGATAACTGTCATATTAAATAATAATATTAAGAGTATATTGTAGTTTGGTAAAAATCGATCTTGTGTGTAACACAAGCTATTGAAAGAACTCATTATTGTATGTATCACAAGCCAACTTAGTGTTTTCATGTATTATAAGTTTAAATTGGCGTTGCATATAAAGCAAGATATCATTAAAACTAAATTTATTCTAAATGGAAAATATTGTAAAGTCTTGGGGAATTATGCTTGGAACATTTCTTGAAAAAATAACCATTCTTTGAAAATTACCTTTTTAAAATTATAAATTAATAAAATATTATGAAAAAAATTTTACTTAAAAATAACACTGAAAATTTATAAATTAAACATTAAAATAGTGAGTGTTCATGATGAGGAGAAATTATGTTCATGTTGCACATGTTAAAAAAAATATTCCTTTCACTTTTTTTGTGAAAGACAAATGGTCCTTGTTCAGAAAAAAATAAGATTCCGTTCAAACTTTTTTTTAAAAAGTCAACAATGGGTAAAAATATCATTAAAAAACTTTGTATAATAGTAAATTCATCCTTTAAAACGTTTTTATAAAACATGGACATGAAAGAAAAATCATTTTCAACCAAAGAGAGAAATAATGTCAATTTTTTCTTAAAAAAATATTTTAGATATATTGAGTTATGAAAGAAATAAAAATGAAAAGAAAATAATTTATTCTCAATAAAATACCATAGTAAAATAAAATTAATGAGTTTATTGATAGATAGGTCATAATAATTCTTCATCAGAAGTATAATCATAAACAATCCTAGCAAACAAAGAGATTGTAACCTAAAAACCATAATAGTTTGGTAATATTTGAATCATTATCCCTGTGAAATTATTACATAAATTGGAACTTTAAATATCATTAAATGAATAATATTATTGATATAAATGTTCAAATTTGTTTTATATACACCTCATAAAATAATATAGGTTAATAACATAACATATGTCCTAAATAAGGAAACTTAAGACGAAATTCTATTACCTTCAGTCTCGACTTCCTACATACACATTCTAACCTCCAGTATAATAAATAATAGTTCATTTTAATATATTATAGATAAATAATCATATTTATCATATCATAAATTATTTTCTTATGACCTTCTATTTCCTGTTTATTAACAATTCCTTGTTAAAATCATGATTTGGGTAATAATTACTTTGTTTTTCATTTATGTTTTGATTTAGTATTTTTGGTCTTTTTACTTTGATAATGTTTCCATAATATAAATAATTTTAACCATTATATAAATATTATATATATTCATTTCATATGTATTTAGAGTAATCCATAAAAGTTAGATACAGAAAATGAATTATGTCATTTATAGAGACGGTAGGTCGTACGTACGCATGAACGATGTTTCCATTTTCACAATGGAAGCAAAAAAAAAAGAAATATAATAATATATTACATTAAAAAAATAATTTTTATGTCATATAAATCACATATTTTAATTAATACTATTCTTATTACCTTATATGTAAAGCATAAGTGAAGAAAAAATCACATCACTTCACGAGACGGTAGTCCATTTTACACCTGAGTGACATTATTGTATTCTAAAAGAATGAAAAGTAAGAATTTATAAGTGATAATATAATTTAATAAGTTTTATCATGTCATAAATATCATATAAATATGTTAAATCTATCATTATATCCATCAGTGAGAGGTGGTGATAGAAAACAAAATACATCATTTTGCGAGACGATAATCTACCAGACACCCGATCGTCAGTTTCATTTTTCATTTGATGGAAGAGTAGAGGAATATAGGATATGTATTAAACATAATAAAATCTAAATATATGGTATATAATGGTGTTATTATATTGTAATTAATATAATAATAATGAAATTTGTAAGAGAAGAAATGAAAAATAAATATTTTAGTGAAGACAATTTCCTTTGCTTAGAATAACCCTATTTGGATATCATATTAATGACCAAAGAGTTATTATTTTGGGATGAAAATTTTCTCTATAACATGGATATGTATTTAAGGAGATATTTTGGTAGGGTTTGGTCCAGTAAAATAGCTTTAGAGTTGTGAAGAATTAAGTGGAATAGGTTGACTTTTAAAATTTAGGAGTGATACTTTTGTAAATTCCCAAAACTACATAATAATGGGAAGTCACTCTCACCCCAAGTATATACAAAATTGATAAATAATATATTTTATGGAGTATATAGTAGATAAAAATATCCAACATAAAAACCACTTTTTTTAAACATTTTATTTCATATCCTCAATGTTTAGTCACTTTTACCATTTTTGTTTTTCCACCACAGTAAGTAGTCTCTTTTTATTTACCCAGGTAATTTAGATTTTAGTAATAAAATTAAAATTAGAATTGTTAGATAAATTGGACCAACTTATTCCAAATATGAAATCTAATTTATTGGAAAAAATCACTTGTGTGTGGAAAAATAATTTTAACATAAGTGCACGTAACACACAAAACCCCATTTTAACATTAGTCCCATTAATTAATTTTTATTATATTTATTGGTTTTATGAAAAAATTAATTTTTCCTTATTATATAATGTAAATTAATTTTATTTCATATATGGAATCTATTTTATCAAATTCAAATAACATAATTAGCACAATTTAATTTATGATTAATTCCACATACGTGATGAAAAAGCGGTTTTCCAAAGAGAAAAGTTTCAAAAGTTTAGAAAGTTTAAATATGAAAATAGAATATAAAATTTCTTCCAATGACCTAAATTGGATTAATAAATATAAAATTGATCTAATTTTACTTTTAAAAGAATATTAATTTAAAATGAAGCTTGAAAATGTTTTAAACAATTTTTTTAATAAAAAATAGTATTTTTTAATATTCCTTAAAAGAATAATCTTTTCAGAAAAATCTAAAAAAACACAACAAATAATTTTCATATGTATATTTAAAAAATGAATTTTATTTTTTCTAAATATTTTTTTTTCTGAAAGTGGAAAAATTTCTTTTATTATTTATTCACAAAAAGAAATACAAATATATTTTTAGAGAAAATTTTATTTTCGAAACATATAAAAACTTTACTAAAAATTATTCACTTTTTATCAATATGTTTCCTTATATAAAAATTTTATAAATAGTAATTATAACTTGGTTATTCCTATTCATATTATCATGTTTAACATCTCTGTCATAAAGGTCATATTTAAAAATAATATTAAAAGTATATCGGGCTTCATTATAACTCAGTGTTGACTCTAACAAAAGATATCAAAGAAATTAAATTTATTTTTAAAAAATCATAAAATCTCAGGATGTTATAACCCTATTTCAAGGATCCCAAACAATGTTTCCCTCCAAGATTTATGACACAAATATCCGCGTATAACCCATTTTCAAAACCCTAGTCAGACCCGATCCAAAAATCTCAGGGTAACACTACACTATATTCCCCCCGTCCACACTACAACCTGCCCCAAAATGACATTTAAAAAGAAACTGATCCACCAAGACTCCAAAATATAGAACCAAATCATGGTACACCTATATCTCATGATACAATGATAATAAACCCCCCAAATTTGATACATCACACCCAAACTCTACATCGGAGCTACTTCTAAAGAGGAAAATAAAATAACCCCACAAAACCCCCACACAAATATTTGGATCCCATGCCTTAGGGTCGGCCGCTACACTGAAAGACATCCCCTATGGATCAGGATAAGTCTCCACGCTACAGAAATATCATGCAGTATAAATCTAAACTCAATGGCACTTTCGATATTCCATCTTCTCCTGATACACCTCTGATCACTCTAAAACTCATGGGAAAGGACTAAGAAAAACTATGCACTTTAATTAAAACAATTTAGGATTTAAAATTCATAGTGGTTAAGTATGATATTCCTAGAATTTATTTTCATACCATTCGTGTGTTTAATGAATCTGAATTCTTGGAGTATACTTTTTCTGTGAAAAAAACTTATTCATTAGATAAGGTTTTGTATTATCTAGTATCATATATAACACCCTATAAATACTTTATTAGTGGGTATGTAAAACCATCACTAAAATGAATGGATACTTTTTTAGAAACATTTATCGGTAACCGTTAGTATCTGAAATGAATTAACTATATTTATTTTAGGGGAGACTAAAATTAAGAATTTTTTGAAATAATAATATTTTTTTTGATATTTCCACATGATTTAAAAAAAACTAATTTTGAAAAACATTATCCGTGGAGGTTCATCAATTGTTGATAATTTTATTTTCAAAAATTATTTTTCAATAAGAAAGATGAAATCATGATTCTCTCTAGGAGCTCAGAAAATCACCTCTTGCGCGTCTCATAAGAAGTCATTATTCTCTTCCCTTCTCGGCCTGATGCATCCACGTGGCTCACCCACAAATCCTACAACCTACACACCCTTCAATAATTTTTTTCAAACCACCCACCAATAATCAAACCATGTTGTCATTGCTTACTAGTTGAAGCATCAACAACTTACACTATTCATTTTCTTTAATATATTATGATTCCACTCCTCTCTCTCTCTACAAACATTCAATTATTTATATTCATAAATCTATTCACATAATTATAGATGCTTATATAATTACTTTTTTTGTAGAAAAAACTTATATAACTATTTATAAGTACGTCTATATAATACATTTATATATTTACACACTCACATATTTATTTATATTTATATTTTACATATAATTTTATATTTACATATACACTTTTATAATGTTTTGATATAAATCAATTATTCTACATAAATTTATATAATATATTGGTAAAATATATTTAAATATAATTATATTATAAATTTGTTGAAATACTTATATATATATATTTATATAATGTATTTATATAATATATTTAAATAAATTTATATATGCTCAATATATTTATATAAAAAATTATAATTAATATATTTATAATATATTTAAGTACATTTATATTATATATTTAATGTTATATTAATATTATTGCATTTATAAAATGTATTATAATTATATAAGTTATTTATATAATACATTTTGTGTTAAATAATTTTAATTATTATTATTAAATTATTTTTATGAGGGGGGGGAGGGGGTGGGGTAAGGGGAGATCTTGAGAGGCAATGATTTCAATTATGGTTTTTATGGAAGGATGATTTTTTTTCATGATCTATGGTTTGAACTTCAGGTGGGGAGGTCATATTCCAGAATAAATTTGTTCTGATGAACCTTCAGCAAAAGATGGTAATGGTATCCTACCCTATCATGGTGTAATTTCTAGTGGGGAAGATTTCAATCACGTGCATTTCCCTTTTTTGCAGGATGATGCTCTAGAGAGATTCATTTATAAGGGTACAATAACCCATATTTTTTCAAACCAATAATCTATTATGAATAGATTTAAGGTTTGTTATCACTCGATCCCTGCCCATATGGTCTTACCTATTGGGGGAACGTTATGGATAACAGATAATTTTATGCATCACTTATTGACTAATTAGAATTTCCATGACTAGAATTTTATATATCTCCAAATAGGATACTTCTATATCCTTTTCCCTTATGGGTAATTAAAGCATCAATCACAGGGTCATGTATCGATATCCCGAAAACTAGGTATACATAAAATATAAGAATGGGATTTTTGTTTCAATCAATTAACTTTTAAGAAAAATTGAGTCTAGGCCGAGATTGGGATTACAAAATTGAATTTGATTTTGTGGCATCCTCAAATATTATTTGATGCTTATTTTACAATAATAATTCCCATCAAAATGTATAATGCTATTAAGGTGGATCTATTTCGTTATTATGAAAAAAATCCTAGTATAGGTATATTTTTAGATCCCCATTAATTAGAAATATTTTTCACTCAATTTTTAAAGATGATATTAATCTACAGGTTGGATATGAGAAGCTTCTTGTTTATTGTGTTTCTTATCAAACCATCAGGCACTTTCAAGTCAACTATTGTTGGGAAATTGTGTGCTTTTTTCTCTATATAAAGGGTGATGATTAGAATAATTATCATCAGTTCCAAAAGAGGAATCCTTTGGGAGATAGAAGTTATGATTTTGAGTTGGGTGAATGGGGGAAGAATCAAGAGGTTTTTCATGAAAAGGATATGCTTCATGATGGTCAATGTACAGTAGGCCTCTTCAGGATTCCAATCAACATATAGTGGGGGAGGCACAAGGTAGAGTGAAAATATAGAATTCATGGAGTTACCGGGTATAGGGGATGAATCATGATGTTCAATTATTATAGTGGATTGATCTGGAAACTAATCACCATTTAGTGGAATAAATGGAAGTCCTTGAGTAGGATCAACTTTAAGATGATCATTTTCCACATATTGTTGTTTGGGATGTCAGTCAACTTTCAGTGGTGGAGGTACAAGGAATATTGGTTGAGGAAAACTCTAAGAGGATCTAGGTAGAGGGGTATAGGTAGGTAACCCTACGTTTGTAGGGAATGGTGGGGTTTGATGAGAAAATTCAAGAAGAGACATTTGATCTTACAAGTTCATTGTCACAATCTGACCCAACGGGGCCCGTGACACAACTCCCTAATTACACCTATAATATTCTAGGGGATTGAGACTAGTGCCGAGTAGGCATATCATGTAGTTGGGAGACCCTTTCCTAATGTACCTATACTCACACACCCATAAAAACCTTAGTGGAATAGTATAGAGACATAAACGGATGGAAACTAAAATACAGGCATACATCTATCCCGAACCAGTGTAAAAAAATTACTGAAAGTGTAAAAAGGGTAAAAAACACCCCCACTAAAACTATAAAATCTTTTGACCTGCTCTGAAGGAGGGGATCACTGTCTAATGAAACTACTTGAAATCTCCTCATCTCATCTCCAATAAACACCTCGGTCAGTCTATGTCACTAAGATCTACCTGGATTGGGTCCTCTAGGGACTCCATCAAAAGGCCTATGGTGTGAATAAGACAGAATAGGTATGGGAAAAATCCTATGTTGGGTGAGTATAAAAAAACTCTGTACGCCCCTCAAAATACCAAAAGAAAAGGGAGTAATTGAAAGGAAAGTATCTGCTCAACCTAGCTAGAGGGAACCTAATCAAGAGAGAAGCTCCATCTTGAACAATCCTCTACTATACATGACTATTCAACTCACTAGAGAAGGGGTGTCAACCCCGAAACTTGAAAACACCGCAAGGAATCCCAGAATCACCCAAATATACTCATCTCAGACTCCAAGTATCATGAGGTTCTGACCTCATGGCCAAAAAGATGATTCTACTAAAGTCATTTACGGTAACAAAAAACCTAGAAAACACACTCCATGAGCTCATACATACTATATGGATCCTATACAAGATATACACCCCATCAAGAACAACATACAAGGTCTCACACTTTTTTCTAGCAACAAAGGTCCTCCCATCTCTAACCTATGTGTTGTTCTAGGTTGTAAGGACCCTAGTATAGGGACCTACTCCTCACCACTACACACTATTGAGGGATCACTGCTCCAGACTATTCACTACGTGAATCCTATATAACAAGAGAGAGTAGAGGGAACCATACTTAACCACATCCCTACAGTGAGGTATTACTACCGCTTAACTAACCCACAAAACCTCTATCACTTATTTATGGAATGGACTACTTCTAAATACATTAAGGGAGTACCAACATCAACAAGGTATTGTATGTAACTAGTGGAGGGGACCGATCCTCATAATTTTACTAAATAGCTAAGGGATCACTAAATCTAATGAATGAACTGCTCCCTGGTACAACTCAGATGTGGAATTACTACTCCATAGATGAGGACCCACACCCTGGAATGACAGAGGAGTACATCTATAATAGAATAATTACTATGTGGGACCCGTACCCTAATACGACACGGGAGTACCAACCCTAGGATAAAAGAACCATTCCTTGGTATGATATGGGAGTGCCAAATCTGCAAGAATAACACTTATGGATGACCCATACCCTGGAATTATAGGGTAGTTTCAACTCCAAGGATATATAACCCACACCCTAACATGAAAAGGGAGTACCTACTCTATCTATACATCACATTTGGAGGACCTACGCCCTAACCCGACAGTGGATTATAGACTCTACAGATAGAGGACCCACACCCCAATTCAATATGGGAGTTCCTACTCAATGTAGATAACAACAATATAGATCCCACACCCTAGAATGATAGGGGAGCACTGACCCCTACTACCCAAATGATATGGGGAACCTGCAACCTTTTCCACCAGGAGATTACAAACCCCAGAAGAACTCCCCAAAAGCATAGAACTTGTGCCCTTGATGTGGGGAGTTCCATTTCTACCAAAGAAGAGAGGTAAAGGGAAACTCGTGACCTGATAACATAGGAAATTACTTTTCCCAAAGTCTCTCACTAATTAGGACACCAATTTCCAACATTGATCAAGAACTTCCAAAAGGAGAATCATGATTTTTAAAAATCACATCATAACATCACCATGAGTAGGGGAACTACACCCTAATATAATAGGGTATCGCCAATCAAATGGACTAAAGATTCTACAGGACCCACTTCCTATGGTGAAAGGGAAGGGTACCAACACCAGCGTCAACCTAATGATCAACCCTAATCAATAACTAAGGTTAAGCATCACTACCACAACATCATGATTAAACCATGAAAAAACTATATCTCATAAGCTGAAACAGAGACCACCATCACATTATACGTGGAAAACTACTCATGATAGGATACTTGCAAGATTTAATTTGAGTTATATTAAAGGATATATGTAAAGATGAATATCTCAAGATGATCTCAAAGGATTACATGTGTGCACTGGGGTTCACACAACACGTGAGCCCAACCGAGCACTTAGTCGTGTATCTTGTTCACATGGCCTAGCTTGGCTATGTAGGGTACACGATGTGTAAAGCATGTACATGACATGTTATACCTCACCCATATCCTCACCATGTTCTTCCTCCACACATCCCAACTAGGAATGTCATTCACATTCTATATATCCAATACTACACAATATGTTTTGGCTAAATGGCCACTTGGATTTTTAGTTTTCTTGTGTTCGTGTTCGAAACCCTATGTTAGTATACTTTATCTTTGTACTTATACATGACTATGTACTTTCACATGGTTTCCATAGCCTTGTCCTTTGGATACAAAGTTTGGGGTCACTATATGGTTTGTAACCTCGATACAAAGCATGGAGTCCCTAAAATTCATCTTCCCTAAATAGGAAGAGATAAAGGGTGTGTGTCACTAGACTACACACAATGTAGATGGTAATTCAAGTCAGGAATTACCTTTCGAGTCACATGATTTTCCATGGTTTCACCCAAATCCCACAGATCAACCTAAAATTGATCATTAGAATTTGAAATAGGGCTCTACAACCTTAAAACATTGAAAAAATGGGAATATAACAAAAACTCAAATATGACTACCTCGAGGGTTAAATTTCAAATATTTGGGTGTAAAATGATGCTTGAATTTTGATACTCTTCAATATCATGATGATTAGCACCATGAATGGAGATTAGCATCACTTTAGCACTTCGATTTGGCTCAGTTTTTGTCTATTGACCAAAGGGGTGAGGAGGTTTCTGCTCCTCCTTATTGAGTCATGTGCCTAAGGGGGTGGGGGAGGAAAATTTTATTTAGTCAATTAAAATAAATTAACTCCCATTTTAGTGCACTTTCACCAACATGACTTCAACCAAACTCTCAGTGATGAAAAATTTTATGTCGTTCCTATGGTAAACAAAATGTTTTAAGTCAACTGCAATCTTAGAATTATGATCTAATACACTACTCTAGTGTTATTCACTTTTCAAGAGAAACTGTGTGTGCACGAAAAAATATATTTAATATTTTTAAAATGACAACACTAAGGATATCTAGGCCTCATGATCTCATTACAACTCAGCTTCTAGATTTAGAAATATTCTTAAGAATATTTCAATGTGTTAGAGGTCCAAAATCAAGTCATTATATTCTCCCCACCATAGGGATTATCATCCTGGAAAAGTGAAGGCCATGTCATAAGGCAATGAAACTGATCTCTCATCTAGAACTCCCATGCCAGATAGATCACCCTGGGTTCCCATGATGATTCCTAGAATGAACTCAGGGGAACCACCATGGAAAAACCAAACTAACATCCAGCTCCAACCAGGCCGATAACATGCGATAAGTGAAAATTTTCTCCTCAGCTAAGACTGGTGGAAAGGACCAAGCACTGTGGTCCATCTACAGTGATAGAGTCTAGCAGTACGCCAACTCACAAACCTAACATAGAAACTAACATAACCTAGTAATTCAAATCCACCCATATATGAACTTTACAATAACCTCCTCAATCATCTTGCATTCAAGGTTGGTGGTGAGCATATAAGGTTACTAACAAACAAGACATGGCTACCTGAGTGTAAAAATTAGGTCTTAATGGGACCTTCATCTGTGAACGTCCACCTACAATATATTTTTCCAAAATAGAAACACCACCACACCCACTAGTGGAATCCTAAATGAGAATGGATGGTTGAAAACCAATCCACACTATGGAAACATCATAGGGTCTAACTATACGACTATGGAACAGTTCTAATAAAGGTTCTCCCTCATCCAGGGTGGCCAAGCATAAGGGTTAAGTAGAAAAACTCCACCGGTAAATCCAAAACCTACTATTACACTTCATCACATAACCTCACCTCAAACACAGAAGTATAATGAAATCATCCACCACACCACCACACTATCAACTTTGGGAAGCACAGACTCTCCCACATACTTTTGATCAAATCACGAAAACACATCTTGGTAGGGAAAGTGTCCCTCTTCCTTGTGAGTCCAAAGTTATGTCACACAAATCCACATACTCCTCGAGAATCTCACAAAAGAAACTAACATCAAGAACATGAGGGTACTAACAGACAAAAAAATTTTAACCAAACACTCACAGCAGATCTTTTCGGTCCCTCTGTCTACAAACCACCAACACGTCACCAGACCTCAAACACATATGTCAAAGGGACACATCCACCAAACCTTGATACTATCCTCTTTTGGTGGCACTAAATCTCAGTCACTATTTTTCTCACATATCAAAAAATAATTTAGGTGGGTGAAAGTACCCTCTTCTTCATGCATTTAAAGATACCTTGAAAAAAAAAACACACGATTTTACCGATGACCTATGTCACCCCAATTAAACCCTGAGAAAGAAGCATACAAAAAAGAGTACCTCACAATAGTGTATAATAATTATTACTGCTGAAAGTAGAAAGGACACAGAGGATACGAAGATTCATCCTTGTAGATTCTAGGTCAAAGGAATCTATGTTCTGTAACTATACTCACTCGCATCCTCTGGCTCCTTGAGGTTTTCATGGACCACCTAGGGGTGGTGGTGGAAACACCTCAAACTGCCTGTCACTTCCTACTGCTTTACCAGCTCCTTTTCTATGTCCACCATCTTGTGGAACTACCCAATCCAAATGATTCCTCTACCAAGGAGGCCCATTGACTAGTTTCCTCTCATCATCATAGAGGATAGGACAATATCTAGTAAGATTTACTTGGCCGTTGTAAGTTTAATAGTACGTCTCTTATGACTGACATGATCCCTAGTGTGATTACTATGCTATAGGAACATGTTCTTGAGATTGGGCATGGGTATGACTCATGTGCCAAGATATTTTCATCTACCATTTAAAAGATTTTATAGATTCCTCAGCCTCCAGACCACCACTACAGGCCACATCTGATTATCCCTCACATGACTGGAATCTCTCTACTACTAGATCTCACCTCAGTACCACCGCATAAATGGGAAGGTACAAGGAAACCACACCTATTGAAATGTCTCTATGGAGGCCCTTATCAAAGGGCCAATATCTGAAGAGAAAGTTTCACAACATATCGAGGGAGTAATGTGATAGGTCTTTGAACCTCACTGAGTACTCCTCCAAATGCGTGATTCCCTTTCGAAGCAAAAGAAGCTCCAAGATTCACATCGATCTAAATGAGGATGGATACCAATTTTACTTTAAGAGTTGATCAAGCTATACCCAAGTGAGAATCTCTTCATCATGGGATTTCATCTCTAGACACCACCATTTCCCATCTGATCCTTATAGAAGGATCACCTCTAGGACCACAATATGACCGGGAGGTGTCATAAAAAAGAATAAAACAATCACGACTGCCTCAAGCCAGTCATCAGCTTCTTGGGGGTTTGGATAACCCTGATACCTTATTGGTTGCAGCCTCTATAACTCATGTAGCGTACTCAGCCTGTACACATCCTTGACCTAAATTGCTGGCAGAACCAGCGGCTCAATGAGTGGTGGCTCAACCGGAAGGCCACCTAGAGGTACTACCTCAGAGCTAGTTCGCTACACTAAATCCTCACAACAAGTAGAATCTTTATCAAAATAATACCGCAGAACCCTGCCTAGCTGTCATCATGGTGGGAACCTACAAAAAACTAAGATGTTCCATGGTCAAAGAGAATATATGGGGATCTGACTCAAGAAGGACAAGAAAAACCCAAAAAATGGTCCTATATAATGCACATACCATTATTTCCCTATTACCAGTGTTCTAATGTACCGAGTTGAAAAGTAGGTAATCAGAGTCTTGGTTAATGGATACATTAGCAGCCACACCAACACCAAAACCTCTAACCTAAGAGACAAACTCAAAACACCCTAACATTGTATCTATGCAACCCAAACCAAGATCACGACATTGTGGTCCCAAAGTGGAACCCACTCTAATACCACTCTATCACAACCCGACTCAATGGGGTCTAAGATGTAACTCCCCAAGCCCATATTCCAATTAGCAAGGGGATAGAGACTACTGTTGATCAGACATATCATAATGATGAGATTTCTTTTCCTAATGTACCTGTATGCACGTACCTATAAACACTTCAATGAAATAGTGAAGATATATAAAAATATGGAAACTAAAATGTATTCATCAATACATCCCAAACCAGAGTAAAAAATAAGTAATGAAAGTATAAAAAGGTCAAAACACATACCCACCAAAAAATATTAAAGCGTCCAACCGTCTCTGAAGGAGGGGGCCACTGTCAAATGAATCTTCTAGAATGCTCCTAGGACCAGCACCGATTAACACCTCGGTAAGTCTAGCTCACTAATTTACACTTTTTTAGGTCCTCTGGGAACTCCTTTGAAAGTAATGTAGTATTTACAAGAAAGAAAAACATGTGGGAGATGCCTGTACATGGGTGAGTATAACAATACTAACCAGGTTACCCGAAAACCCAAAAGAAAAATGGAGAAATTTAAAGGAAAAAATCTGATCGACCTAGACAGAGGGAACCCAATCAAGTGAAAAACTCCATATAAAACCATCCTTATCTATACATGACTAGTCATCTATATCGACAAGGGGTGTAAACCCAAAAACATGAAAACATCGCATGAACTCCCAAAATCACCCAAATATACTCATCTTAGAATCCAAGTCTCAGGAGATTCCAAAATCATAGACATAAAACAGATTATATTCAAGGATCTAATGGTAACAAAAAACTAGGATAAACACTCCATGAACCCAACCATCCCATATGGAACCTGTCTAAGAGATACAATCCATTGGGAACAACTCATAGGTCTAGCTCTAGTGCCCAAAACCATAGGCCCTTCCATCACCAAACTGCACTTTGTGCAAGGTTGTAATAACCCAAGTGGAGAGGATCTATCCTCACCACTACACACAATTGAGGGATCAGTTATCTAGACTATACATCACATACATCCTATCTAACAAGAGATAGTGGAGGGACCCTAATCTCACCACTACCCTACCATTGACAGAGCATTAAATCCTAACTAAAATGTGAAACCTCTACCACTCCTGTATGGAGTGGACTGCACCTCAATACATTAAGGGAGAAGTAACTCCAACTAGGTATCATACTTAAATAGTGGAGGGTCTCTCTCCTCATAACTATATTAAACATCCAAGAGAGAACTAAATCCAATGGAGGACCCACTCCCCACTACTACTTGGAGATGGGGGAGTACTACTCTATAGATGAGTACTGTCATGACCTGTCCTAGAGGGCCCCATGCTATGAATATCCCATGCTCACCTTCAATAGGCCAAGGGCTTGCCTCCCGCACCAAGTTGGAATATCCCACAAATGGGAGGAGTTTTCCAAATGTACCTTGACACACACACACAAACACATTCAATCCACCCAATGCTGAAATGTAACACAACTGAATGAATGCATGCATACAACTAGGATCCCACAACCAGTGTACAACAGGAAGTTGTGGGAGGTAAATAAGGCCAAATATAAACCCACCACAAAGATTCTGTATCACAAGTCCAACTGAAACTATAAAGAGTCCAACCTTATCCATGGGTGAGGACTTGGTCAAAGTTACGCTCCTGATAAACACTTCTATCAGTCAAGCTCCGGTTATGTTCCACCCAATCCCTGTCCTCCTAGGAAACCATCAAAATGTACTTCATATACACAAGACAAAACACAGGTGGTTAGTTCATGTGCATGGGTGTGTATAACAATACTAATTAAGAAACCCCAAAAACACTAAACACAAAGCACCAAGTTTAGTAATCTCAATATAAGATATAAAAATTTATAACATATAAAAGAACCTAGATCTACTCAAGAGATACATCGTGGCATCAGATGGTCATAACCAACTACCATCGACATGATTCTACTTGAAGAAATGCTCATTCTGGGAGATCTCACTCCACGAGACAAGCTATCATCAGAGACACTTGAAAAAGAGGTCTATCTATTTTGTGCCTCACCCAAATATAACACATTGTTCTAAGAAGACTATGATACAAAAAATAGGGGTTCATGCCCAGAACTATTGGGGGATACCACCCACCCAACCCAGATCAACCTACTATGTAGGGGATCATATATAAATGATGACACAAATCCTACCAATGCGTCCTAATAGATGGATGATCAATTCCCTACTTAGGGAGGTTATGTTGATTCCAAAAAACTTCAACTAGGGATGATATAGGTTCACAATCCAGTCTCATAAAGGGACACCACAACTCTATCTAAGGTGTGTCCTATAGAGGGGATTAAAATCTAGTGATTTTTATATATTGTTGCACTGTACCCTCAAGGAAAAGGACCAGGAGAACACACTAAACCTATACTATCCCAAACTAGGAAGATAAAGAGCCTCAAGCAACCTTGATGGGAGTACATGGCATTCCCTAAGGGGTACACAACATTTCCATCTATTCGAGGTTTTCCCATGTGTAAGAACCTCAAAAGACATGTGGTTCCCCATAACATGATGAGAGAATGACTAAATGATGTGTAGAGACACATAGTATCCTGCCCGTGTCACCTGTACATGTCTGTGTACCAAAGTCGTGTCTGTATATCGGTCTATGTATGCTAATCTGTGCTTGTGTACTTATAAAGTAAAAACTAAGTCAACTAGGTAGTGTCACATGAAATGTGATAGGGGTCACATTTTGTGGTATTATCATCTCCTTTCCCAAAACCCTAGTCACTACTGAAGGGACCCCACATGTTGTGTAATCCCGAAATACACGCCCTACGGTATGAGATTTCCCATAATCCCAGATCCGTGGTCACAAGCCTCCTCCACCACTTTGGTCTTCGATTTACAACATCACCTCACTAGAAAACATGAGATTTGAGGATGTACAATTCTTTCCATTACTGAACAACTTGTTTTTTCACCAGATCCACTCACAAATCAGAAAAGAAACTGTTCTTTTTTTTTGCGCTGAAGAACAGGATTTTAGGAATCGTTCATCATTTGATTAACTGCCACAACCACTATTTTACCTATGACACATCATATCAATCCTAGATCTGTGATATCAGATATTGGGGCCAATAAATGGGTGTGAAACAATCAATTGATTAGGAATAGTCAAATTCTAGGCCAACGAAGAACTCCCATGTTGAAATGATGAATTGGAAGAGAGAAGCACCATCAATCAAGATGTACAATCCATGATCTACGTTTATGTATATATTGGTTCATTATTTTTATAATGGTACATAAATTCATCAAAAAATTAAACCAACAAACTTCTCTTAATATAATCCTTGAAAAATAAATCCCATCTTGTAATATGGGTAATCCATAAATCAATCGTTTCTTCGATTGATTAAAATTCATTATATAAATTAAGAACAGGGAATTAAAAATTTGAAACACATGCCCTACCTTGATTTGGATTGACCACTGATTAATAATGAATTTGTGTTGTGTTTGTTGGATAGATCGTTCAAAATCGATGAGCGTCGATTGTCGACCCTCGATCCATCGTCCTTCATCAGGAAGGATTCTACACATCTCTCTCCAAAGAATCTCTATAGGATTCTAG
Organism: Viscum album; assembly: GCA_963277665.1. Lineage (NCBI taxonomy): Eukaryota > Viridiplantae > Streptophyta > Magnoliopsida > Santalales > Viscaceae > Viscum > Viscum album. Next base: position 941,254,899 of record OY728150.1, read on the forward strand.
GGTTATGTGGATAACCCTATAATAATGACATGAAAATCTATTTAAATATTTTCAATCCATTTTTTCATCACAAATTAATTTAAATAATTTTATTAAATAATTTTATTAAATAATTTTATTCATTTTATGCCTATAATTGTTTTTTCACATACGACCAATGCTAAAAAATGGTACGTCTCTCCTAAGGTAAAATTGAAATTTTGAACTCAATAGTTCCCTCATATTTATTATCCAGGTACCCATTTAAGAGATATTTAACTTTTTAAGGAAAATCACATTTGTGGTCTATTTAATATTCTAATATAAATCAAAAATTTATTCTACACACATCAAGACTCAGAATCTCACACCGTCTCAGTGTCTCTTCTTGAGAATAATCCATATAATATTTGAAAATAAAAAATTGAAAATCTAAGTTATGCTAATATCCCCACTTTCGGGATTTATATCCCCAAAAATCCAAAACAAGGGATACTCAAAATGATGAGGGTACTGAGAATGAATATGATCCTCCCAGCCCCAAGTGCTCTCGGGGAGATTCATGTGCTTCCATTAAACACACACAGGGGAATCAAATTTCCAAGAGGGATCATATCCTGCTGATCCTCAATCTCTACAGGGTACTCAATGAAGGTCTCCCTATCCTCAATGTCTAGCACACCCTTGTTTATAACATGTGATGTGTCATGCAGGTACCTCCTCATCTTCGACACGTGGAAGAAACGACGTACTCAGTCCAACAATGAAAGTAGAGCTATGTGGTACTGCACCTCACATACTTTACATAGTATATGAAAAGGACTAATGAACCTCAGAAATAAAATTCCAATGCGTCCAAATATCCTCAATGTATGTCGAGGTTTGAACCTCAAGAATACATGTTCTCCTACCTAGATCTCCAGAGGTATCTTTTTCCTATCCTCATAATACTTATGATGTCTCTATATAGTCTTCATTTTATACTATATGATCTGTACCTTCTCTTTTTTTTTCTTACACCAACTCTAGACCCATGTGTGCTAACATACTTAGATTAGTCCAAAAAACTGGTGACCTACATGGTCAATCATAAAAATCCTTGAATGGTGGTATACCAATGGTGGAATGGTAGATGTTGTTGTAAGAAAAATCCACCAAGGGTAGGTGATCATACCAACTATGGAAAAAATCCAACATGAAAGCTCAAAACATGTACACTAATAAGTGGATGGTCTGCTCAGTATTACCATTAGTTTGAGGGTGAAATGTTGTGCTCAAGTGTAATTGGGTCCCAAATTCCTCCTATAATCACTTCTAAATTGGGATGTCAAGTGTGCATCATGATCAAAGATGATCTTTAATGGAACTCCATGGATTTGAGCTATCTCTTTAATGTAGAAGAGTCCTAAAATCTCTACTAAACTATTATCTCATATAGATAAGATGTGGGTAGACTTGGTGATTTGGTCTGTGATCACCCATATGGAATCATGTACACTAGATGTATGTGCAGTACTGGAAATAGAGTATTTCCCAACGGTTTAGAACCATTGGTAAAGGCTGCAGAACCATTGGTATATTTTATACCAACATTTCTGCAAACCGTAAAGAAGTAAGCCATTGGGAAAGCTTTTCCCAATGGTTTACAGTGAACCATTGGAATAGGGTAGAGAAAAATTACCCTATCCCAACGGTTTTCAACCATTGGGATAGGGTGGAGAAAAATTACCCTTTCCCAATGGTTCTGCCAAACCATTGGAAAAAACCCAAGGTATCCTCTTTCCCAACGATTTTTAAACCGTTGGGAAAAGTGTTTTACCAACGGTTCATGGAACCGTTGGTAAAACAAAACCCAGGGATTTTATGCCAACAGTTTCAAACTGTTGGCATAGCCTATGCTGGGAAAATTGCACAGCAGCTCTGCAATTTTCCCAGCAGCTCTGCAATTTTCCAACCAAGTCTCATTTTGTGGGTTCCCTCTCATTTTCAATCCAATTATTGTACCTAAAATAAACTAGCGCATACATATACAATTATTGTACCTGCAATAACCAACTAACACATACACATAGAGAACAAATTCATACACACTTAACATATAATGCTGGAACTATGCACATTCATAATTAAATTAGAATTCATAACGTAATTATAAACATACATAATTCATTTAAAATTCAATTTAAAATTTACATGACAATTATATTTGGAATCCGGAAGTCAATTCATAATTTGATCGGTTTTTTGTATACCATATATTTTTACCTGAAATGATTTCCATTTTAAACAAAATACATACACCTGGAGTGGTACCGACCACAACATGCCTCAGATTGAGGCGGGGGTTAATCGTACACATCACATATGACCCATGGATCATTGTGCTGAAGTATAAACACAATCCGAATGCATTTGGTTGGTTTTCCATATGCCAGTTGATGTTTTTCAATTAAAATGACGTCCTTTTGAAACAAAAGGCAGACACTTTGAGTGGTGCTGGCCACACTGCATCTCATATTGAGGCGGGTTTGATTCGTACACATCACATATGACCCATGGATCGTTATCCTAATGTTTCAATGGAAACTGAATGCGTTTGTTCGGTTTTCTGTATGTACTTAAAATGTTGTCCATTTTAAACAAAAGAGAGCCACTTAGAGTGATTCCAGTCACATTGTGCCTCCGATTAAGGCAGGGTTGACTCATACATGTCACATATGACCCATGGATCATTGTTCTAAAGTATCGACACAATCCAAATGCGTTTGGTTGGTTTTCTGTATGCCAGTTGATGTTTTTCACTTAAAATGACATCCTTTTGAAACAAAAGACATACACTTTGAGTGGTGGAACCCACACCACGTCTCGTATTGAGGCGGGTTTGACTCTTACATGTCACATATGTCCCATGAATCATTGTACTAAAGTATCGACATAATCCGAATGCGTTTGGTCGGTTTTCCCTATGCCAGTTGATGTTTTTCAATTAAAATGACGTCCTTTTGAAAAAAAAGGTAGACACTTTGAGTGGTTCCGGCCACACCGCATCTCATATTGAGGCGGGGTTGATTCGTACATGTCACATATGACCCGTGAATCTTTCTCCTAAAGTTTCAATGGAAACCGAATCCGTTTGGTCATTTTTTCGTATGTACTTAAAATGTTGTCCATTTTAAACAAAAGAGAGTCACTTAGAGTGATTCTGGCCACACCGTGCCTCCTATTAAGGAAGGGTCGACTCGTACATGTCATATATGACCCATGGATCATTTTGATAAAGCATCGTCACAATCCGAATGCGTTTGGTCGGTTTTTCGTATGCCGGTTGATGTTTTTCACTTAAAATGATGTCCTTTTGAAACAAAAGACAGACACTTTGAGTGGTGGTGGCCACACCGTACCTCAGATTGAGGCAGGGTTGACTCGTACATGTCACATATGACCCATGGATCATTGTTCTAAAGTATCGACACAATCCAAATGCGTTTGGTCCGTTTTCCGTATGCCAGTTGATGTTTTTCAATTAAAATGAAGTCCTTTAGAAACAAAAGGCAGACACTTTGAGTGGTTCCGGCCACACCTCGTCTCAGATTGATGTGGGGTTGATTCGTACATGTCACATACTACCCATGAATCATTCTCCTAAATTTTCAACAGAAACTGAATGCGTTTGGTCAGTTTTCCGTATGTACTTAAAATGTTGTCCATTTTAAACAAAAGAGAGCCACTTAGAGTGATTCCGGACACACCATGCCTCATACTAAGGCAGGGTTTACTCATACACGTCACATATGACCCATGGATCATTGTGATAAAGTATCGACACAATACGAATGTGTTTGGTCACTTTTCCGTATGCCGGTTGATATTTTTCACTTAAAATGACGTCCTTTTGAAACAAAAGACAGACACTTTGAGTGGTGGCCACCACACCGCACCCCGGATTGAGGAGGGGTTGACTCGTACACATCACATATGACCCATGGATCGTTTTTCTAAAGTATCGACACAATCCGAATGCGTTTGGTCGGTTTTCCGTATGCCAGTTCATGTTTTTCAATTAAAATGACGTCCTTTTGAATCAAAAGGCAGATACTTTGAGTGGTGGCAGCCACACCGCGCATTGGATTGAGGCGGTTTTGACTCATACATGTCACATATTGTTGAAATAGTGGGTGCCCTAGACCAAACTATTATGTGCTTTTGATTACCATATCGTGTAAGGTATGCATGATGTCTTCTTATCATTATAGTGTAGACTTTTCTGCATCCACTATTGAAATGGTAATGTCCAAAGATTAATTGTCATATCGAAAGGTTATAGCAGTTCCCAGGCTATAATGAGAACCTCTAGATACTATGACATTAATCTTAAATATATATGTTCTATGGTCTAGATACATCTTACTAATTGGACATAGTAGATGTCTGACCATCAGGTGCTGGGGGCTCATAAGCATTGAGACTTCTTCTCATGAAGTTCACACTTGGTGATCTCTAGTAGTAATATTATGAGGATTGACCCGCTAATAGGAACACCACATGTTTTAGGTGTCATTGGATGTTCCTATCTACAATCATGTGTAATGGTCTCCTGACTTGAGATCATTACCAATGTATGTCATTTGATTACGTACTTTGATGCAAGATGAAAACCATGGCAATGAAGTCGTGGTGAGGTAGTTTGTGTCGGGTGCGTCATTAGTGGGATGTAATTGGTTGAATGGTCAAGAAAGGATTTGTCGCTTCCAGGTTATGGAAGTAATATATCTCTGGCCATGTTGATATGGATGGCAGTACCTTTATAAGACCATGGCCATGGCAGTCGAGGGTAAATCCATCCAGTTACATCAACAAAAAATAAAGAAAAAAAAGGGTGATGACATGAGAGTGCATCATGCTTTATGAGATATTATAGACAAAGAGATTATATTACACAGTGCATGTTCATAGGTTGGTTGTCGCTGTTGTGACAATCCTTATTTCTTCAGGGGCCATGATGGGTTGCTAGATCCCGCTCTTGGTCTGTGAATACTTTTCACGGCTGTCGAAATAAGGTCCTAGAGGGTCACACACAATAGCGTATTCAAGAATATGCCCTATTCAGTTGAGTAAGAGTATTGGACATAGTGGGCCCCACCACAGGGGTTTGGGAATTTTCTAAACTTAAAAGATCACCAATGTGATAAATAAATTCATATTATTCGAGTTTAGAATAATGAGTATTGAATTTATTTATTAAATGTATTTACGAGTTTTAAGTAAATACATGAAAAAAATATTAATTGACAAATATTAAATTATTCAAGGTTCAATTAATATTTATGGGAGTGACGAGTCGGGTTAATGACTTAATTATTATCATGTAATATATTTTAATGATAATAATATTTATGGCTCAGTTTAGTAGTCATAAAACGTCGTTAATAGTGCGTTAAGTATTCGGGGCTGGCAAGGCGATACCAGGTATTTTAATTGAGCACTATAATTATAAGAGGAGGGGACTTTGCCAAATACTATTCATGGAGTTTATCTCTCCTCTCCTCTCTCCCACTTTCTAGAGAGAGATTCTCTGGATCCAAGGAGCTCAGATGAAGCTCTCTCTTGGGCATCGCTAGTGAAGCGATGCGATGGTCGTTGGAGCGTCGAAGGCATCGTCGCAAATCCGCGCTAGCACCCGGATTACGACGAACGACACTCCCGGGGATTCCTTGAAGCACGTGTGGACTATCTAGAGGAATTCGACTTTGGATTCTTCGAGCAACGATCGCCAACAACGAGAAGACGTCATGCGCGCCTTTGGATTTAAACCAGGTATTTTACGGTTTAATTTTGTGCTAAAAATCCTCCATGCGTGGTCCTCGGCTTTGACCGTGCTTCTCTTCACCGACGTCGTCAAGTTTACGGCGAACGGCAGTGGAAAAATTTAAAAACCCACCTGTTTAGGGCTTCCGCTGCACGCCTGGTTCCAACACATATGACCCATGGATCATTGTGCTAAAGTATCAACACAATCCGAATGCGTTTGGTTGGTTTTCCGTATGCCAGTTGATGTTTTTTAATTAAAATGACGTCCTTTTGATATAAAAGGCAGAAACTTTGAGTGGTTCCGACCACACCGCATCTCATATTGTGTCAGGGTTGATTCGTACACGTCACATATGACCCATGAATCGTTCTCCTAAAGTTTCAACGGAAACCGAATGCGTTTTGTCGGTTTTCCGTATGTACTTAAAATGTTGTCCATTTTAAACAAAAGAGATCCACTTAGAGTGATTCTGGACACACCGTGCCTCTGACTAAGGAGGGTTTGACTCGAACACGTCACATATGACCCATGAATCATTGTGCTAAAGTATCGACACAATCTGAATGCGTTTGGTCAGTTTTTTGTATGCCAGTTGATGTTTTTCACTTAAAATAACGTCCTTTTGAAACAAAAGACAGACACTTTGAGTGGTGGCAGCCACATTGCGCCTCTAATTGAGGCGGGGTTGACTCTTACACATTACATATGACCCATGGATCGTTGTGCTAATGTATCAACACAATACAAATGCGTTTGGTCGGTTTTCGGTATGCCAGTTGATGTTTCTCAATTAAAATGACGTCCTTTTGAAACAAAAGGCAGACACTTTGAGTGGTTCCTGCCACACCACACCTTAGATTGAGGCAAGGTTGACTCGTACACATCACATATGACCCATGGATCGTTCTTCGAAAGTTTCAACAGAAACCAAATTCGTTTGGTCGGTTTTCTGTATGTACTTAAAATGTTGTCCATTTTAAACAAAAGAGAGCCACTTAGAGTGATTCCGGCCACACCGTGCCTCATATTAAGGCAGGGTTGACTCTTACACGTCACATATGACCCATGGATCGTTGTGCTAAAGTATTGACACAATCCGAATGCATTTGGTCTCTTTTCTGTATGCCAGTTGATATTTTTCACTTAAAATGACGTCCTTTTGAAACAAAAGACAGACACATTGAGTGGTGGCGGCCACACCACACCTCAAATTGAGGAGGGGTTGAATCGTACACGTGACATATGACCCATGGATCGTTGTTCTAAAGTATCGACACAATACGAATGCGTTTGGTCGGTTATCCGTATGCCAGTTGATGTTTTTCAATTAAAATGACGTCCTTTTGAAACAAAAGGCAGACACTTTGAGTGGTGGTGGCCACACTGTGCCTCGGATTGAGGCGAGGTTGACTCGTACACATCACATATGACCCGTGAATCGTTGTGCTAATGTATCGACACAATCCGAATGCATTTGGTCGCTTTTCTGTATGCCAGTTGATGTTTTTTAATTAAAATGACTTCCTTTTGAAACAAAAGGCAAACACTTTGAGTGGTGTCGGCCACACCACATCTTATATTGAGGTGGGGTTGATTCGTACACGTCACATATGACCCATGAACCGTTCTCCTAAAGTTTCAACAGAAACCGAATGTGGTTGGTCAGTTTTCCATATGTACTTAAAATGTTCTCCATTTTAAACAGAAGAGAAACACTTAGAGTGATTCTGGCCACAATGTGCCTCCGATTAAAGTGAGGTTTACTCGTACACGTCACATATGACCCATGGATCATTGTTCTAAAGTATCGACATAATTCGAATGCATTTAGTCAGTTTTCCATATGCCAGTTGATGTTTTTCACTTAAAATGACATCCTTTTGAAACAAAAGACAGACACTTTGAGTGGTCGCAGCCACACCGCACCACGGATTGAGGCAAGGTTGACACATACACATCATATATGACCCATGGATTGTTTTTCTAAACTATCGACACAATCCAAATGCGTTTGGTTGGTTTTCTATATGCCAGTTGATGTTTTTCAATTAAAATGACGTCCTTTTGAAACAAAAGGCAGACACTTTGAGTGGTTCCAGCCACACAATGTCTCATATTGAGGCAGGGTTGATTCGTACACGTCACATATGACCCATGAATAGTTCTCCTAAAGTTTCAATGGAAACCAAATGCGTTTGGTATGTTTTCCATATGTACCTAAAATGTTGTCCATTTTAAACAAAAGAGATCCATTTAGAGTGATTCCGGCCACACCATGCCTCAGATTAAGGTAGGGTTGACTCGTACACGTCACATATGACCCATGGATCGTTTTTTTAATGTATCGACACAATCTAAATGCATTTGGTCACTTTTCCCTATGCCAGTTGATATTTTTCACGTAAAATGACGTCCTTTTCAAACAAAAGGCAGACACTTTGAGTGGTGGCGGACACACCGCGTCTCAGATTGAGGCAGGATTGATTCGTACATGTCATATATGACCCATGAATCGTTCTCCTAAAGCATCAATGGAAACCTAATGCGTTTGGTTGGTTTTCCATTTGTACTTAAAATGTTGTCCATTTTAAACAAAAGAGAGCCACTAGGAGTGAATTTGGCCACACCATGCCTCCAATTAAGGCGGGGTTGACTCGTACACATCACATATGACCCATGGATCATTGTGATAAAATATCGACACAATCCGAATGTGTTTGGTTGGTTTTCCATATTCCAGTTGATGTTTTTCACTTAAAATGACGTCCTTTTGAAACAAAAGACAGACACTTTGAGTGGTGGCGGCCACACCACACCTCAGATTGAGGTGGGGTTGACTCGTACACGTCACATATGACCCATGGATCGTTGTGCTAAAGTATCGACACAATCCAAATGTGTTTGTCAGTTTTCTGTATGCCATTTGATGTTTTTCAATTAAAATGACGTCCTTTTGAAACAAAAGGTAGACACTTTGAGTGGTGGCGACCACACCACGCCTCAGATTGAGGCGGGGTTGACTCGTACACGTCACATATGACCCATGGATCGTTGTGCTAATGTATCGACACAATCCGAAAGCATTTGGTCGGTTTTCCGTATACTAGTTGAGGCGGGGTTGACTCGTACACGTCACATATGACCCATGGATCGTTGTGCTAAAGTATCAACACAATCCGAATGTGTTTGTCGGTTTTCTGTATGCTAGTTGATGTTTTTCAATTAAAATGACGTCCTTTTGAAACAAAAGGTAGACACTTTGAGTGGTGGCAGCCACACCACGCCTCGGATTGAGGCGGGGTTGACTCATACACGTCACATATGACCCATGGATCGTTGTGCTAATGTATCGACACAATCCGAATGCATTTGGTCGGTTTTCCATATTCCAGTTGATGTTTTTCAATTAAAGTGACGTCCTTTTGAAACAGAAGACAGACACTGTGAGTTGTGCCAGCTACACCGCATCTCAGATTGAGGTGGGGTTGATTCGTACACATCACATATAACCCATGAATCGTTCTCCTAAAGTTTCAACAAAAACCGAATGCGATTCAAATAAAACTGCAACCAATAAACATTGAAAATTCACATAATAGTCAAGTCATCTAAAACATATTTGTGATCAATACTAAATCAATTTGAATATTACCAACCTTAACAACCCAACTCGAGGTAAACCAAAAGAATTGAGAACATGGATGAATGATTCTATATATTTTCAACCACAACTTTAGGTTCAAAATCAACTCTGACAATTGAGCTATTTGAGTCATCAAAAGAAATAAATGGATTTGTTCCAATGGCACTAGGGACAGATTCAATTACATCATCACCATCATCAAAAATATGTCTTGGAATTACTTCAACTATGACACCAAATTCAGGTAAAAGTTGGTCTTTGACATAAAAAACTTGTTTATCCATTGATGCAAACACATATGGTTCTTTGGTAGCAAGAGTGTGAGTCATATTAATTACTCGAAATCAAAAATCATCAATAAATGTGCCATGTCTCGTCATCGAATCAAACCAATGTCATTTCATCATCGTGACTCGTCCATGAGAGGAATAATCCAATATTATTATTTTCTCAACAACTCCATAATAACCGACATTTTCAAATCGCGATCTACTATCTGATGCACTAGCATAAAAATATATTGTGGAAGTAACCATAACACCATCATGTTGTGTTCTCATGTTATTTTCTCATTCAGTGACAATAAATTTGTACCCATTGATAACAATTGATTTACAGTCACGAACCACGGTATTAGGACCAAAATCTAAAGCTCTTATTTCATCAGAAACAGAGTCAGCAGACAAACTCAATACCTGCAATATAAATGACTATTAAACTTAATTAAATATTGATATAATTATTTTAAACATTAATTTTTTTATACCTTCAATTTTAACCAAGAAGAAAACTCTTTGCAATGAAAAGTCTCTCTCCTTCTCAAAGATAAAGAACGATGCTTCCTATTTATCATTGTTTTATGTTCCCTGTAGATAAAAAATATGAATAGTTTAACAGATATATATGTAAGATATACATAATCAATTTAGTTACCTAATATAGTCATCGAACAAATCATAGTTGAACAAAAATGTGTGATGTGCCATCTCCCGCTCTTCATGGCTTAATGTCTTCAATGTATATAATCCAGGAATTCCTCTTATTTGAGGAAGTGATGGAAAAATGGGTTCAATTTGCTCATACTTTTCTTCTTCATTTCTCATTGGTCTGTTCAATCTTGTAGTAAGATCAGACAAATACATCGAGCATAAATCCATACATTCTTGAGCCAAGTAACCGTTCACGATAGAACCTTCGGGATGATTTCTGTTTCGGACATAAGACTTTAATGTGAACATATTTATTTTAGTTGGATACATCCAATGAAAAGAAATAGGTCATGTGAGAAGTATTTCAGTGGAAATATGGACAGTCAGATGCAGCATGCATGTGAAAAATGATCGAGGAAATATTTTTCCAACTCACACAAAATTAATGGGGCATCTGTCAACATTTTTTTCAAGAATGACTTCGACAACTTCTTAGCACAAAGATCTCTAAAAAAATGGCACAACCGAATAACAACCACCCTTACATTGTTGGAAAAAAGATGAAAGATTTCTATTGGAAGAAACTCATGTAGTAGAACGTGATAATCATGAGTCTTTAAAGATTTTATCTTCAACTCTCTTCTGTTGAACCGTTTAGATATGTTTCTTGAATAACCATCAGGAACTCTAATAGTCTCTAATATTTCCATAATTTTTTTTGTAGGTGTCATCACATAAGAAGCATAAGGAAGTTGCCATTTATTTTCACTGATACACACATGATGTAATTCTGGTCTGATGCCCCAATCCACCAAGTCACACTGAGATCGTAAATCATCTTTTTTCTTCCCCTTGACATTTAGAATAACTGAAAGCAACATTTCACATATATTCTTTTCAATAAGAATTACGTCTAAGAAATGACATAACAAATTGGTTGACCAATAAGTAAAATCAAAAAAGATACTCATCTTCTACCAATTGTAACAGGTTTCAGTGGAAACAATCTTTCTCTTTCTAAATTTCATTTGACCCTTCCCGAACGAAAAATTGAAATCTTTCAATTCATTAAGCACGTTAGTTCCATACAGACACTGAGGTGGATCATCACTCTCTATGGTATTATCAAATCTTCGACGATTCATTCAATATGGATGATCCTTTGGCAAGAATCGTCGATGTCCCATAAAACTGAAACTACAACGATGTTTCAGTCTTCTGGATCGTGTATTCTTCATACTAACTGGACATGACAATTTTCTCTTCGTGCTCTATCCAGACATCATTGCATAAGCCGGAAAATCATTGATCATCCACATAAGCGCAGCATGCATCTGAAATATTTCTTTTAAACATGCATCGTATGTGTGCACACCCACATCCCAAAGAAGTTTCAACTCTTTTATTAAAGGTTGCATGTAGACATCAATATCAATGCTGGGATAAGAAGGACCAGATATGAGTATACTCATGAATGTGAAAGGTTTTTTCATACACAACCATGGGGGACGATTATAAATGTGTATAAAAACTGGCCATGTGTTGTGCTAAGTAAGCATTTTCCCAAACGGATTAAAACCATCGCATGAAATACCCAGCCTCACATTACGCACGTCAGCTACAAAATCAAGATGTCGAGTATAAAATCTCTGCAATGAAAATCCATCTGCAGGATGGACCAACTCATCATTAGTCTTCTTTCTCTAGGTATCATGACATCTCATTTTTATTGATATGTCATCAGACATAAAAATATTCTAGAGTTTGGGGATCAATGGAAAGTGCCACATTACTTTCTATGGAACACGGGATGGTGTTCCATCAGATTTTGACTTCCAGCAGGATGTGCCACATTTTATAAAATCATTTAGTTTAGTGGTTTCCTCCCAGAATAAACTGCAATATTTTGGGTAAGCATGAATTTGTTTTCTTGAAAATCCAAGTTCCTCAACTAACTTCCATGCCATATAGTGGTTTGAGGGAATATCTGCATCATCTAGAAGTAAATCCTTCAAGAGGGTAAGAATGTAATCGATTGCTGTATTAGAAATCCCATACACAGTTTTCCCATGAAACAATCGGATTAAAAATTCTAGATTTTTCATTTTATTGCATTGTCAATATACTGGAGTCGTGACAGCATCATTCAATTTTTTCACCCTATCAATATCATCATTTTCACTAGATCCATCTGCTATTCTCATATCGAAGTCTTCTTGAGTTGAAATCCTTTCTTTTTCATGATGACAAATAAATGGAAACCGATCATCTAACAAATTCTCCATTCTAGTCTTTTCATTTCGATCATCACCAATTTGAGATTTCATTTTATCCCCATTGTGATACCACACAAAGTAGTTTGCTTGAAATCCATTTTTTGTTATGTGGTAGCTAACTTCTTCACGACTCAACCAAGGTCTACCAACACAATTGGAACATGGGCAGTGTATGCGACCACTATCTGAAGCATTGTGAAATGAAAAATCTATAAAGCTCTCCAAATTGTTTTGAAAATCACTTGAGATCTGATCGGTTTCATACATCCAACTTCTGCCCATTCTGTAAAAAGAATTTATATAAGTAATTTTGTCATAAACAATTCAATATGATTGAACTTTAATAGAAAATACATTTAATTAAATGATAAAGGAAGAAGTTTCTAGTCGATGTAGTGAACTATTAAAATAATGTAAAGAACAAGTACTCATAAATTAAATTAAAATTTATTTATATTCATTTTCATTAGGTTTATAAGAGGCACATGCCTCAGGTCCCATCATGTGTTATATGCATCCCAAATCATTCAGTCATGTTCAATAACTCATTATTGACACCTGTCCATACCTTTCATTACCCAATTACTTTCCCAAGTCAAGCGCACCCCATGGGTGAATGAATTTTAGGCTTCTACACTAATAGGTTGTTCATGTCCTGTAAAAAGATTTAATTTCATTAAGTATAGAAAAAAACAATTATTTTTAAATTTGAAATTCTTAATAAAGTATGTCAATGATAACAACATTACCGAATTAAACTTGTGACTTATCTAGCATTTTTATGGCTGTCTACACATGCCAGAATGGGTAGTGAAAAGCACACCACCCTCATAAAAGTGAGTATTGTCCAAGAAGGACACATAATATAAAACGTACAATGAGAACCATATTTAGTTGACCCTAAAGTTATATTAGTACAGTCATCTTGGGGGAAATGGAATATATGATCCTGGTTAACTGATGAATTCAAAAGCTCGTATTCCATTTGTTGGACACTATCTAAGGTAATAAATCATGTGAGGATGGGTTTACATCATTCAATTTCTTACATGCTAGTGAGAATGAAGGCTTAAATTAATGAATTTAGTTCACTGATACCATGTCAACTATTATACACACCATGTGAACCCTTATACACACCATATGAACCCTTATACCATATCGTCATTATTACAACCATTAATAAAAACTTATTAAATAACATCACTTGTTAAAGATAATCAAATTGATCATAAATCAATAATAATATTGGATATATCAAGTAAAATGAAGTCATACTATCTTATATCCTAAATGACCACCCACAACCATGATTAATGACCACAAAGCTCCCCTTTCGGCCAAATCAAAAGTGAAAACAAAAACACCTAGTTGTAGAAAAAACTTCATTTGTGTGAATAATAATAATCTCATGGTCCTCATGATATTTGAACCACACAGTCATGATTTTTTAGATGAACTTGTATCCATGAAACCATATGAGAAACATGATTCAATACATTCATTTTTCTGATTTTCCCAAGCATTTTGAGGAACCCCAAATCAGTGAAAATGATCATTGTGTTTTAAAAAGGTGATTGAATAACACATGTATGATGTCTAAGGCAGAATGATTAATGGTTATATTAGAAAAACTAATATTCACTAATATTGAGAATTTGATATTCTCTGAATTAGTTTCATGAAGAAGGAAGAAGTATTAATTAGGGACCACATACTATTTGGCAAAGTTCAAGAAGATACTCCATATGTTCTATTGTGTAAAGGATAAGTGAACAATGTGTCATTTTATATATATAAAGATTTTTTGATAGAAACATGATACATACTTGTTATGTATTACACATAGTGTACAAAAATTAAGATGAACAAGATCTTCATGTTTGGAATGATCTTAATGAAATGAGTGATTTTCATGAAATAATATCAATAAATATTACAATAAATTTTTTATTAGTTCATATACATGAAGCTATAATATTTGAAGTAGATTAAAAAAACTATGAAACTTCAAAATTAGATCACAATAAAGAGACACCATGCCCTTATAAATGTAAATGTATAATGAAAATATTAATTGGACATACACCGATATAGGGATTTGAGTGAACAATTCGTGGAACAATCATAAAATTGTACAAAAACCCTAAAAATTGGGAATAACGAAATCATTGAGAATAGAAGGATATGTTTTATAAGAGGTGGAACTATATCCTTGATAAAATATGGAAGGAGTCTAACCTGGTAGCTGCTGATCCGATGGAAGAGGTGGGGATTCAGAAGTGCTTTTGCCAAGGAATCACTTATGGAGACCAGCGGAAGGGTTATAGAATCGTGGGGAGGTCGATGCCTGCATTTGGAGAATTTGGGGCCTTTTCTTCCCAACGGTTTCTAAAAACCGTTGGGAAAACTCAATCTTTCCCAATGGTTTTATGAAACCATTGGGAAAACTAACTTTTTCCCCATCTTTCCCAACAGTTTCCTCAAACCGTTGGAAAAAGTGATTTTCCCCACTTTTCCCAACGGTTTCATAAACCATTTGGAAAAGTCACTTGTTCAAGGTCTTTACCAACGGTTTATGAAAACCGTTGGTAAAGACAACATATACCAATGGTTCTTTGAACCGTTGGTATACAAGTGTTGGGAAAATTACCCTTTCCATTAGTGGTGGTAAGACCATATTGAAGTCCATGGATATCCAATACCACTTCTATTCTGTAACCTCAAGTGGTTGAGTTAAACCCATTGGAACTTGGGGCTCAACCTCCACTTACTGACAAGTAACACATCAAGAGACAACTCAGAAACTCATTTCATCATCCATGTCCACCAAAACTGACATCAGAGGTCCTGGTATATCTTTTCCATGCTTAGATATTCCATCGAGGGAGTTATGTGAAACTTTCTCAAAACCTACTCCTGTAATTTCACTAGTACCATTGTGTGTCCTTTGAAAAGAACGATGCACTCCCCACATTTATAAAATCCAATAGGAGCATGTCCTATGAATATATGATCATTTCAGGTCCCATATTAAATATCCCCAAGTTGTGCCACCCTAAATCACTACAAGAGTGGAGGGGTAACAACCATCTACTAGAGGTACGATTCTCTATATCCATCAACAAAGGATAACTTCAATGAGGACAACTACTCCAACACATAGTTTAGTAACTGTGAATGTGATCTCCTGTTGAGAGAATCTTCTACCACTTTATCCTTCCTAGGAGTATAGAAAATATCATTGTCATAGTCCTAGAGGAACTCTATCCACAACCACTATCTCAAGATAAGATCATTCTGAGAGAAGATATCCTTGAGACTCTTGTGGTTAGAGTACACGATAAATTGATCGCCAATCAGGTATTGTTGCCACATCCTCAATGTCAAAAAATAATATTTCTAACTCAAGGTCATGGTCCATGTAGTTCTACTCATGTAGTATCATATGGAATGAACCATAGGCAATAACTACTTGCCTCTGCATCATAACATAATGAAGTCCGGTCCCTGATGGATCTCAGAACACTATGTACTCGACACCCTCCTCCAGTAACCTAAATATGGGAGTGCTCATCAACCTCTTCCTCAGATACTAAATGCATTGCTGGAAATCTTCCATCAAAATGAAATTATGCCCTTTTCTCGTCTAGGCTGTCATGGGTGCTTCCACTCTGGATAAGTCAGGTACAAACCTCTGATAGTACCCATCAAATCCAAGGAAACTCTGCACCTTAGTAGCACTCTTGAGTGAATCACAAGAAATAATTGTCTCAACATTCACTAGATCCACTGAAAATCCATCATCCAAGAGGACATGTCCCATAAAATAGACAACTTGAATCAAAAACTGACATGTCAAGAGCTTCCCATAAATTTGTTACTCTGGGAGTGTGTCCAGGACCACCCTCAAGTGTCTCGCATGCTCCTCCTTAGATGTTAAATACAATAAGATGTCATCAATGAAGACTACCATGAACCGATCCATGAAATATTGAATGATCCTATTCATGAGTTCCGTGAACATTATTGGGGTGTTATTCATTCCAAACAGTATTACCAAGTACTCCTAGTGACCATAGAAACATATGAATGTTATTTTCTATACATCCCCATACCATACTCGCATATCGTGATAGCCTAATTTGATCTCAATATTCAAGAACCATTTCTCACCTTTAAAGTAATCAATGAGGACATTAATCCATGGTAGTGGATACCTTTTCTTTATGGTAACTTGGTTCAAGCACGGGTAATCTCCACATATCCTCAAGCTCCCATCTACCTTCTTGGAAAAACAATTGGGGATGCCTAGGGTGAAATATAGTGTCTCAGGAAGCCATTCTCCTGCATATACTCCAAATACATCCTCAGCTCTCAAATCTCTATGATATCTATATGATATGAATATATAGATATCAGTTTTGTACTAGGAAGAAATTTTATGTAGAAATATTTCTCTCGGTTGGGAGGTAAACCTCGAACATCTTCAGGAAAGACATCCTCATGCTCTGCCACCATTGCAAGAAACTGTTTACTCACAATATCCACTACACCAAGGTTTAGGCTATCCAACTAATGAGTAACTGAAAACACCCTCCTATTCAAGAGTCCATCTTTCATTACATCTGTTCCCATTTATCTGATAAAGGAAAACTTGGTTTCTTCACTACAGACACACCAAATCCTCTGCCTAAAATAGTTAATCTAGGCTTGATATGTAGATAGGCATTCAATATCTAAGATGATTTCATAACACCTTATTGTTGTAACAATGAGATCCCATAAAAAACTATCACCTGTAAGAATAAAGTCACACTATTGGAATAGGTGTCAAATCACTGAGTCACTGCTTGTAAGAGTCTCTAACTATAAAGGTTGAGCCAATGGAACAACCATAATCTCAATGTCTTGAACCAGAGAAATGGAAAGGAAGGAATGGATAATACCTATGTCTATCAATACTGCAGCTAAACTAGAAAATACATAGATCATAGATCAAATCATCCATGGAGCCTTGGAGTCATAGGCCTCCATATCCTATAGTTGTCCTCGTCCCTACCCACCAATTCCATAAGCCTGGTGTGGATCACCAGGGGATAATGGTGGAAATATGTAAAATATATGACCACCTAATACTGCCAGGTTGACCCATCTACTGTTTCTTCCACCCTACACACCACCCAACTATTACCTATGTCTTGGAGATCTCTCTACCATCTCCAAATCAACTATACAATGGGATGGACAATCTCATACAATGTGTCCCTGACCGTCGCATGAGAAAAACTGCACACCCCTTGGTTGATTTGAGCCACCTTGAGATCCCTGTACCGACGACCTTGAATCCTAGGATTTCCTCTTGAAGTATCTAACCTTCTTAGATCTATATTACTGCTGTTGTCTACCAGCTACCAAGGTCTCAGCAACCAGGTTCCCACTTCTATCTCCCACTATTGGAATCTTCTCTTCCAAAAAAAATTCTACTAACAAGGTTTTCTCAATCACACCAACATAGGTTGAAATTTAAAGAGATTCTACTGATTCCAAGATGTCTTGGTGAAATCCCTGATTGAATGTCCAAGACATGAAGAAATGGTATCATACAATATACAAGGATTAATGTGATAGATCATTAAACTTCGATGAGTACTCTGCCACGGTCATACTGCCCTACTACAGATGCAAAATCTCTTATATGCGTACCGATCACGTCTTGTCAGGATAAAAATCCTCTATAAAGATATGATTAATGTTTTCCTAAGAGATAGATGTCTGGTCATGTGACTGAGTCACCAAGATCCACCATCTCCATGAATATCCATGAATAAGACTCACAAAAAGGACTTCAATATGATTGGAAAGCATCCTCATAAGGTGGAAAATACGAGTGACAACATCTAGCCAATCCTCATCCACCGGGGGGTCTGCATGACCCCAAAAACGAAAAGTCCACTGCCTCCAAAACTCATGAAATGCACTAATACTACATGAATCCTTAGGTGGTAGTACCGGTACTAGCAACTTCTCAACAGATGGTGTTATATCTGGAAAACCACCAGGAGGTTCTATCACCTGTAAATGACCCTGTACCGATGCCTCATTTCTAGGCGGATTATCCACATGATCACACAGTGGAATCCTAGCTAGATATCTACGAAGGGGAATCTTAAAATGAAACACGATCCACCATAGTCAATAGAGTAAATTATGGGGGCTAACTTAAGAAGGACATGGGAAACATAATCATTCCTATATGATGCATGTACCATCATTTTTCCTGCAACTATTGGTCTTATGTACCATGCCAAAAAACAGGTGATCATAGTCCTAGTGTAGGGATATGTTAGATTCCACACCAGCACTGGAGTCCCTAGAATAAAATCTGAACCTGAAACACACATATTTTTTGGCCCAAACCAAACTCAGAGACTCTTGGTACTAAAGTTGAACCGACCTCCTCTAATACCACTCTGTCACGATCCGTCACAGAGGGTCCCATACCATAACTACCCCAATCCCACAACCAATAGGCTTGGAGATGGATATGAGCACCGATTAGGAATATCCTACAAATGGGAGGAATTTTCTTAAATTATCTATACACAAACACACACATCTCCAAGCCACACAATGTAGAAATGTAACACAACTGAAAGAATGCATGCATACAATGAATATCCCGCAACTAGAGTACAATAAGATGTAAAGGATGGTAAACATGGACAAATATAAGCCCATCATAAAGATTATATATCCCAATTACAAATGAAACCTTAAAGAGTACAACCTTCTCCAATAGCGGGGACTAAGTCAAACGTATGCTCTCGGTAAACAGTTCGGTCAGTCAAGAACCAACTATCCTCTAACCGATCCCTATCCTCCTAGGACACAGTCAAAAGGGATATCTTCTGCACAAGAAACAACACATGTACAAAGATAATGTGTAGGGGTGATTATAACAATACCCAGTAGGAACCCCCAAAACACTAAACATGAAGCACCAAGTGCAGTCATCTCAATAAAAGATGTAACAATTCATAACAGAAACAAGAATCAAAATATACTCAGGATAGACACCACACCATCAGATGGTCATGACCAACTACGAACCCAAGTATTCGATAAGAAGCAACTCTTGTTCTAAGATATCTCACTCCATGAGCCATGCTATCATTGGATACACTTAACAAATAAGTCTAGATTATTTGGGCCCTATCTAAATAGAACACATTGGTTTAATAAGACTATGATACACAGCTATGGGGTCATTCCTATAACTGCTGGGGGACACCACAAACCTAACATAGATCAAGCCTCTACGTAGGGTATCATATGCCAATGATTCCACAAATCCTGAAGATGGATCCTACTATATGGAGGATCAACACATGACTCATGGAGGTTATGCTGATTCCAAAAACTCAACCTAGGGATGATAGAGGATAAAACTCCATTCTCCCAGAGGGATACCACAACTCTATCTAAGACTTTGGGATTACAGTCCAACGATTTTAATGTAATTCTACATTGTACATTCAAGGAAAAGGATCAATGGAACACACTCAACCTATAATGGTCCAAAATAGGAAGACAAATATCCTCAAGCACTCTTGATGGAAGTATATAGAGTGTCCCATGGGGTATACACCATGTCTTGCTATCCCAGGTTCTAGCCAGGTGAAAAAACCTAACATGAAAAGTATTCTACATATAAAAAGTGTGTAGAAAGATTACATTATGTGTAGAGACACATGTTGTCCTTCCTAGGTCACCTGGCCATGAACGTGTATCGAATCCATGTTTGTGTATTCCAAGACGCACCCATGTACTCCTGAAGTACATACTGAGTCAACTAGGAAGAGTCACATGCCATGTGATAGGGTTCACATGTGGTGTGATCATCATATCATTCCCAAAACCCTTTCCACTACTAAAGGGGCCCCACAGGCTATGTAATCCCAAATTACAGGATGTGTGTTATGAGATTTTCCAGAATCCTAGATTCACAGTCGCATGCTCCTCTACCACTCCAGCCTTCGATTTCCAGACTCGACTTACTAAAAAATAGTGATATGAGGTCATCCAATCCTTTCCATCATCGAAAAACATGTATCATCACAAGATCCACCCGTAAATCAGATCAAAATGAAATTCTTTGTTTCACACCATAGAATGCCAAAGAATGTGATTTTGGGAATTGTTCTTCATTTGATTCACTACTTCAACAACCACTACACTTCTGTCACATTGTTCCAATCCTAGTTCTATAAGGTTGGACCGTTAATACAAAAACAAGTGCAAAATTATTGATTGATAATGAATAGTCGAATCCAAGGCTAACAATGAATGCCCGTGGTGAAACATGAAATCCGGGGAGAAAAGACCCATTGATCAAGATGAATGAACCCCTGTCAATGTTCGAGTTTATCTTATTTTTTTCATTATAACGGAAAACATACCCATCAAAAAATCAAACCAAATAACTTCTCCAAATAAAATCACCATAAAATAAATCCCATCCCGAAATACACACGATTCATGAATCAATCTATTCATCATTTGATTCACATTCATCGTAGAAATTAAGAATGGGTAATTAAAAAATTAAAACACAAGAACTACCTCAATTTGGATTGATCACTAATGAAGAATGAAGTTGTGTTGCATTTGTTGGAATGATCTTAAAATATAGACGCATGTCGATCATCGATCCTCGATCTATCTTCTTTTGTCAGGAAGGATTCTCCAAATCTCTCTCCAACGACTCTCCATAGGATTCCAAGGTTATGAGGCTAACCTTAGAATTATGACATAATAATATATATTAAATATTTTCAGTCTGTTTCATTAACACAAATGAAGTAAAATAATTCTATTAAATAATTTTATTAATTTTACGCCTGCTACAACATTTTTAAAAATGGTCCACGCCTAAAAATATTAGTCATTCATAGGGTAAAACCTCCATTCTAAACTCAATTGTTCCCTAAAATTTATGATAAGAGAACCCATTTAGGAGTTATTTCACTTTTTTTCCGAAAACCACACTCACATATTATTTAATATTTTAATACATTCCAAAAATTTATTCCAAGCACACAGAGCCTTAGAATCACATGATGTATCAGTACCTGGTCTCAAGAATAATCTTTATTATATTTAAAAATAATACACATAGGATCCAAGATGTTATAAGGACTCTCATCCTAGTACATCAGGGGAGTATAAATATACTAGCATAATTACTAAGGGTGACCCGCACCTTGATACGATAGAATATTACAAACCCTAGGCCAGAGAACCCACACCCTAGAATGATAGGCGAGTTATGAATCCATGGATAGAGGACCCACACCCTAACATTATATGGGAGTACCTACTCAATCTATATCTCCCATATGGATTACCCACACCCTACAATGATAGGGGATTACTGACTCCATAGATATAGGACCTCACCATGATCCAATAGGGGAGTTCCAACTCTATGTGTCCAACAAGTATGGAGTTCCCACACCCTGGAACGGAAGGGGAGTGTTGACTCCTACTACCCAATTGATATAGGGAACCTACACCCTTGTCTATTAGGGGAGTACCAAATGCTAAATAACTACCTAGAGGAATAGAACCCATTCCCATGATGTGGGGAGTCCTATTTATACCAAGTAAGAGAGGTATAGGGAAACTTGTATCTAGATACCATAGGGGATTACCAGTCTTAGCATCTCTCACTAAGTACCACATCGATTCCCATCATCGATCATGCGCCACTAAAATAATCATCAAGCTTTTAAAACCTCACATCGTAAAAATTTTGAGAGTAGGGGACCCATGCCCTGATACAATTGGGGAGAACCACTTTACTATCCTAAAGAGACCATGGGACCCACTTCCAAAGGTAAAAGTATAGGGTACCGACCCTGACGTCAACCTAGTTACCCACCCAAATTAGTACCCAAGGTTAAGTACCACTACCAAAACTTCATGCTCAAACCACACCACACCATATTTAATAGGCTTAAAAGGATCCCTCTATTGTGTTCTATGTGGAAAATTGATCAGGATAGGTTACTTGAAAGCCTGAATCTGAGTTCTAGAGAAGGAGATACTTAAGAAATATGATCTCAAGAAGATATCATAGGAGTACACGGTGTGAAATGGGGTCCACAGAACGTGTGAACCCTCTTGAGAACCTGGACATGTATCAGTTCACATGGCCTGGATTGGCCATGTAGGGGTATATGACATGTAAAAAATATACACAACATGTTCTACCTCACCAGGCCCCTATAAGTGTTCTTCCTCCACACAAGCTGACTATCTGTGTCCCTCACACACTAAGTATCCCATACTACATGACATGTTCAGGCTAAAAAACCACCTTACCATGTAGTCTTCCTGTGGTTGTGTTCAACACCCCATTTTTGTGGACATTGGCTATGTAGTTTTACATGAACATGTAATTTCACTTGGATTTTATGGCCATGTCCTCTAGACACACGGGTTGGGGTCACTAAATAGAGTTTTATCCTGGTACATGGTGTGTATTCCCCAAAATTCATCTTCCCCAAATAGTAAGAGACACACGCTCTGTCTCACTAGACTATACTACATATATATGGTAATTCTAGTTGGTAATTACCTTTCGAGTCATCCAATTCTTTTTTGTTTCACCCAAAACCAACAGATCAACCTTGAAGGGATCATAGTCATTTTCAATAGGTCTCTACAACCATAAAACAATGAAAAACAAAGGGGATTAAGACCAAAACTCAAATATGCGTACCTCAAGGATGAAACACTGAATCTTTGTGTGTGGAAGGATACTTTGATCATGATTCTCATTGATCTGATGATGATCGAACCAAATAGTAGAGATTGGATGAACATTATCGCCTTGATTTGAATTAATTTTCATCTGTCAGCCAAAGGGGTAGAGGAGGGTTCCCCTCCTCCTTATGTAATGTTCCTAAGGGAGTGGGGAAATAAAAATTGATTTTAATCAATTAAAATCAATTAACTCCCCTTCTAAGCCCTGTTTCCAAGACACCTCTGGCCGAACTCCCGATGCTGAGAAAGGCTATGTCACACCTAGGGTAAAAACAACATTCTGAACTCAATCTCCATCTCATAATTCTATTATGATAATCTTCTATAGATTTATTCAAGTTTTAAGAGAAACCGTGTGCATGTGAAAAAATATATTTAATATTTCTAAAATCACCATGCTGAGGGTCTTTGGGCCTTAGAATAACACACCGACTCATCACCTTGCTTCTGAAATATTCTAAGTAATATTGGAAAGTCTTACTAGTCCAAACCCAAGTAATTACATTCATTAGGGAAACCGAAGTTGGTTGAGGAGATAAGGTTAGTTCATGTGCATGGGTATAGTTTCTATGTGGTTAGTCCTTAAGACTGCACATCAACATGATCTTTGGGTAATAATGTTAGGAATTATGAATTTTAGAACTAGATATATAGGAAAATGAAGTTAAATTAAATTGAGTGAAACTAGAGAGACATTGAGGATGATGTTCCACATCTAAGGAATTCAGCATATTATGATTCTATGAAAGAAGGAAAATGAATCTTGGTTGATAGGATGGGATTTTAAAAACTACCTACAATGAAATCAAGGTGATGTAAGGATTACTCTCATCTATAAAGACACATAATAACTAGATATAAAGACATTTCCTTTTACAATTTTAACTCATATGAAAAATTTGATTTTGAAAATAAATTATTTTATAATTATTATTGGGGTTTCCTTGTAGTTATCTTTCGTTATCTAGTTTAAAAGGATCCAAGGTATGTTTATCTTATCTGTCCCCTTCCCTATATTGTTACATTTATTTTAATTGATAAATGTAAGAAGAGGTACTTTTTATCTTTCCTCTTCCTATATAGATTATTATTATTATTATTATTATTATTATTATTATTATTATTATTATTTGGACCCAATTATGTGTATTTTAGAGTCCCACAGAGTTTTTCATTATCTTGTAATCATTTTCCTCTATCAATAAATAAAGGTACATTCATCTAATTAAGGTAAAAAAATATTGTTTTACATGGTATCAAAGGATGTTACCAAATCCTACCTCTCCCTTTCATGTTTTTCCTCTCCACTCCCAGCCACCACCCATGTGATGACCCCCCCCACCGATGTCACCCTACACATCACCCACCCTACGCATCACTCCTCCTTTCCATATCAACTATAGCCTCTCCTCTATTTCAGAAACCTAGGACCAATACTCCCTACACATCCTACCTATGTGTGAATTCCTCCTGGTATGCTCAACCACCCATGTGGATCCCCTGGAGACTGCACCTCTTCCCACCACCCGTGATGGCGTCAGACTACCTAGGTGAACCCCGATGCTTCTACCGATGAAGGCCCTTCTTGAACACATCCCCTAAAGGTATCCACACTATTTTTAATGTGGAGACATATCTGATCCATGGCCCATACTATAGAAAATTATGTGCTGAATGTGGATAGTGCCCCCCAAGTATCACCTCCAGCCGCCCCTTCCTCTAATGCATCTCCTAATGCGACACCTATTCTGGCATTCCCCTACTAACCCAACAATTCTTGTTGATACATTATTTGGATATTTGTACCAATACCCTAATATTTAGGCTTGATTTTTTATTTCTATCATTTCCCACCATCTCCATACTATCATGGAATTATCCATGCCGCCATACACCATCCATCACAACCTATAAATTTCTATGGTTGAAATTGAGCTTATCCCCTCTCATAATATTGCCTTGCTACCTACCTCATCTTCAGCCTATATTTCTTATACCAGTGCCCCTTCCATATGTGTATTTCATTGACCGACTACTTGGATGCCTGATTTTGGTGCTTCTAATCACCTCACAGGTGATATAGGTATTCTTACTACCTATCTTCCATATACTGGTGCCACTTCAATTACTATTTCGGAATGATATATGATTCCTATTGAAGGATTTTACATATGATCCTTTACTCTGATTAACCTAACATTAGTGGCTCATGTTCCTCATAGTACTTTTATTCATGTATCCATTAGTAGGGTCACAAATGAATTAAATTTTAATTCTATTTTTACATCCTATGTTGTTTATTTTCAAGAGCAGTTGACAAATCAATAACTTAGTTGAGGTTATATTAGTGATGGGGTGTACATGTTTGATACTGACCATACCGTGCTTTCCTATCCACGTCTGCTCATCCCCTTGACCTATATGTTTTCCATTAAAATTAGCTGGAATCAGTAATCCATAATATTTTCACTCAATTCATTCCACACATTTCATACCATTTTGAATCTTGTTAGTTTTCCAAATATCCTTAGACTTCTTATGCTCCTTGTTTGGTGATGCGTGTGGTTAATCCCTTTAACTTAGTTCATTATGATGTATGGGGTACTTGAAGGGTCTGCAGTTATTTGGGGTGCAATTATTATCTATCGTTTATTGATGAATTATCTCAAATGAAATGGTTGTATCTTTCTTGAGATCATTTTGAGGTTTGTGATGTTTTCAAGAAATTTTACAATGAAAATTTCACTCTGTTATCCAATATTTTTAATTGTATCCACTCAGAAATCGGATGAGAATATTTAACCTATACCCTTCAGTATTTTCTAAAATATCACAGTGTCCTCCATGAAACCGCCTCTTTATTTTTAGAGGGATTCACCTATTACTACCACCTATCTTATCAATCATCTTCCTTATGCCATCATTTAGGGGGAGATCCAATTTCAAGATCTGTTCCCCTCTTTTCATCTTCACCCTCTTCTGATTCACATGTTTTGGTGTCTCTGTTATGTTAGCGACAATCATCCCTATTTATAAAAATCCCCCCCAAAGGCCCTCTTTTGAATATTTCTAGGAAACTCTCATACCCATCATGGAAAGTATTGTTTCTCTCCAAACATGGGATGTTATATCATCTCTATTGATATATTATTCATTGAGAAATATCCATTCTCATCCTCTCCACCCTCTATACACCATGATACCACAATCTATGACTATATTCCTCTCACCATCTACCCACATCTTACTTCAGTGTCCTGATCTGATGATCTTCATTTTGGATCTGTCTACTCTTATCTTCCATCAAACATGCCCCCTACTTAGACCAAAGACATCATTTCCCCGACCTCACTCGTAGCTCTTTCTATGGACTCTGATGAATTCATGATTTCATTATATAATGGTACTCTCTCTTTCCATAATAATCTTATACACACAACTTCAAACAAAGGATTCTCCATTATGGAGATGATATTGGTCCCTCACAAAGTTGTTGAGGCTAAATCTCTCCTTGGTTGGCTTTGAGCAATGCAAGATGAATTATAGGACATGGGAAATAATCTCACCTAGTATATTCCCCCCTTCCAGTAAGTAAATAGGTTGTTGGTAGAAAATATATTTATATAATCCATTTAAATTCAAGGATACTATTCATCTACTTAAAGTCCATCTCGTGAAAAAATGATTTTCTCAGACATACGGTGTTTATTATTTAGATACATTCTCTTTGGTTTCTAAAATGACATCTGTTTGATTATACATATCTCTTATAGATTATCATAATTATACTCTTTATCAAATGGATGATAATAATGTGTTTCTACATGATTTTCTTGAATAAGAAATATATCTGCACCAACCTACTGGCTTCCTTGCGTAAGGGGCTAGTTCTCACATCTATTAGTTTCGTCTTTCTCTTTATGAGATCAAGTAGTCTCCTCTTATGTTAAATTATTATTATTATTATTATTATTATTATTATTATCATTATCATTATCATCATCATTATTATTATCATTATTTTAAACATGGTTTTGTAATATAAAACATATAATTTATAAGGATTTTTAAATATATTTATAAATATATTTTAAATACACTAATATTATATATAGAAATATATATGTACACACACACACACACACTTAATACATTATATAATATTTATATCTATAAATTTATTAAATATATTTTTTAATTATAAAAATTATAGGTATTTTACACACAAACATGTATAAATAAGATAGGGTAAAGCCCCTTAAAAAACAATATAATAACAAGGAAAAAATATTTAAAGGGTTAGACTCTCCATTTCTACCCTCAATCAAAGATAAATACTAGCATTGATATTGTACTTAAAGATAAAAATCTTAATCAACATTATAGGCACCGCTATCTTCCAACAAATCAGATTCATCACTTCAAGGACCGAACATGTTTGATTGATCCAGAGTCACTACATGCAAGGGGTTGGACCTTGTGCACACTGTGGTAATAAGATTGGAGTAGTAATTATTAGGCCTCAACTTATTCATTGGATTAGATAAATTTCCCTCATTACCTATCTTCCTTTATTTAGTCAATTTGTATCTGTACATAATTTTACTATGCTAAACATTTTCCTCCTCATGTGGTTTGAGATGTCTCCTCACTCTCCACTAATTTTTGAGATTCTATTAACCTCTCTAATTTCATGATGAAAATAAAAATTCAAATGTTCTTACATAGAATTAAAATCTTCCTTTAAGGGATCAATATTTAAAATATCCCTTTGTATTGTAACACTAGGTTGACCTCCCAAACATTGGACCACAAAAGAAAAAATATAAAATAAAGGAGTTACCAACATCAACCCCAGCTACCATTCTTATTGTCCCATATTGATGAATACTATCATCTATTGGGGAGAAAAAACATATAACCAAGGGTAACTACAGCTGATCCCTACGACAAAAAAATACTATATTGAGGTTACTATACTAGAGGGACCTCTAAATCCCCATCATTTCCAAGACCTTTCTTCAAGGATAATGTTCCTCCATTGATACCAACATCTTCCTCAACATAAACTATACACCTTTCATCAACTCGTGAAACATAAACATTTGCGGGTCTCTTCTACGGTGTAGATTCTTTCCCTTTAGGGTCATTATAATTTCCAAAGGAATCATAATTCACCAAAGGGTTAGACTTCCCACAAAGGACAGAAGGACCATACACCATGAATGGTCCCTTAATAGACATCTTCTCATCCCTCTTTGTAGAATCACTTGATTGAGAGATATCATTCTTATCTTAATTTTTAGGACCTTAATTAGGAATAAATTTCCCTACCTATCCATTCCTATTTTATAAATAAATGCATCATGTCTGATGATTGAGAAAAATATAGAATTAATATTGGTACTCCAAACATTTCTAATTATCTTACATGCATTGTGAGAAGTAGAGAGATTATCATTATCTAAATGAATGTTAAATTCATAATATTGTGTGCATAAAAAGACATTCTTAGTAAGGTTTACACTTAAAACAACTTTAATGAGTACTCTATAAAAGTATCCTAAGATGGCTTGTTCATTTATATTGTCCATTTTTATTGGAACTCCTATTGTAGATGAAATGTAAAATAGGATATTTGGGTTCCAAAAGATCCAGTTTAGATAAAAAATATAAGACATTTTTTTGCAATATAATTTCATACCTTGAAGGGATTGAACCTCGGGATCCAATCTTTTATTTAGAGAGAACCGGTCTTCATGGAGACAATGCCAAATCCCCACACCCTTGTATTTAAAACCAAGTTTATAAATATGAAGTGATATAATATATAACTTATCGAAATACATTTTTTTTGAGAAACTCCAAAATGGGGATAATTTTCTTACGAGATCTTCTATATTCCATGTATTTTTATCCTTCATGAGAAAAAATCATCCAATTATTGAGTGGTGGAACATTTAAAATATCACCTAGATTGCATCCTATCACGCAATAAAACAAATTATATCACATTTTTTGAGAAACTGACTAGAATATAAATCATGAATAGAAGATAATATTCTTTGATTCAGATATGAATAATCACCTTAATCTTATTTATTCAAATCCACCTCTCGTAAAGACTATTATAAGTCTATTTGGAGTGTCATTCTTTAGGGAAGTGAAAGGATTTTTTTGGCATCCTCACCTATTGTGGACCTGACCCCATGTGGATTTCTTACCTTGTTACTCCCTTCCAAAGTGTCATTAGGTCGAGGCACCGAAGGTGGGTATCCTAAAATCAGTTCGAAGCCCAGGAAATGAGAAATAGCCTTGAGAAAGAGGAAACCTTAGACACCATCATATATTAATTAAATACATATATTTATATTAATATATATTTATATATATGAGTTCGTTCATGTAAAAGTATATATATATATATGTAATTAAATATTAATACATATGTGTGTGTATTTATATGACTGTAAATTCATAAATATATCGTTATATCATGAATTTACTTTACATTAATAATAATAATTTTTTATTTTTTTTTATAATTTAAAATAAAATATTTGAGGGAGTTTTTAATTGTAGTTAATATAATAAATTTTCAATAGTTTATAATTCCCACTATTTTTATATATATTTTTAATAAATTGAGTTATATATTTAGTAGTGGTTTTATTGAAACCACAGTTTAATATACAACTATTTTTTTTGAAAATAATAAAAATTATCATGGGTTCTAAACCATTGATAATTTCTTTTATTAATTATAGTTATGTAAAACCATTCAAAAAATTATTGAAAAAATAAATTTAAAGGGTTGTGCATAAACCCATATAAAAAATCAACATTAATATACAATTTTTTAGTGAAGGTGGAGTACCCCAAGGTGTTTATACTTTATATTGTTTCCTCACATCATGGTCCATTCCCAAGAATTTGGAGAATTAAAAAAATGAGGTAAATTCAAATAGTATTTCGAGACCCAATTTGTTTGATGAAATGAATGAACCTAAGAGGAGTAAAAATACAAAGGTTTCCCAAGAATTTGGAACTGATTTATTTAAATAAATTCATTGGAATAATTCTATCAAAATATAAATTGAAAAAATTGTTTCTAATGGAACATGTGAGTTTCTTAATACTCCACTTGGTGAAATACTATTTGATGCAAATGGATGTTTAAAAAGAAACACAATCTAGATAAATCCATTGATAAGTATAAATCTATATTGGTTTCTAATGGGTTTACAACAAAGGAGGGAATTAACTACTTTGAAACTTATTTTTCTCATGTGAGTTCTATTATAATGTGATGAAGTGTTCTCATACGTTCTCTTGAAATATTATAAATAAGTGCAAGATAGGGTCTGACCTAGGTAATTATCTTGGGGAGCTATTTTGGTCAATCACTCACTACTTTTAATTCACTTATTTTAAAAAAAATTATAAAAAAAAATTAAAAGAAATTTTTGTTTGAGAAATGAGAATTCAATACTAAAATTAAACATTAAAATGAAATGAAAACATGATAAATGAAAATATAATGATGTTAGAAAGAAAGGAGACATTCCTGAGGGAATCACCCTGTGTGAACCTTCATTGTCTTATTATTAGTTTCAAATTTACATACTAAACACACTCCATAGTATGTGTGAAAATGTTATTCTACCTAAATTTTTTATATATAGTACGCTCAATGATCACCGAGAGACCACACATCCATCTCTTCAATTGAGGGAGAATATTGTAGAAGTGAAAGCTAAACCTCAGTTGGAAAGTGGAGACACAGAGGTGAATTTCTCAATTAGACCCCCCTTCATCCTAATGATAAGAAAATAAGAAACATTAAAAAAAATTATAGCTCAAAAACATAGGTTCAACACTATATTTATCCCCCATGAACTTCCATTTGTAAGTTACTCATGATCCTGAGTATAATAGATCGCAGTGGAGAAGAGAAAATTGTAGGGAAAGAAAAGAAAAAAATATTGATAGAATATGAGAAAAAATAATAATAACATATAATAAAATTTCATCATAACATTAAAGAATAAAATAAATTAAAGTACTATAGAAAATGGCTACCTAGAGCTCCAACCCTTTGAAATGAATATGAAACACATTGTTATAGGAAAAAGTGGTAGAGTTTTTAGATCCATAATTTTCCTCCAAAATTCTATGCGTGATATCCCTATTTAATTATTGAATTTGGGATATTTTACATTATGAATGTTTTCACATTATGTATCCTCTATAGACACAATATATTTTATCTTCATTTTTCATGTCTAGATAGATTTACATCCCATTTACTCAAAAAAATATATTCTTCCTAGGAAGAATCTTCATATTCCAATTCATCCATGTTACCATTCCATTATCAACTTAAAAAATAAGGAACCACACATGGAAATAGTAATAAAATATGTTCCTGCATATGTTATCTTACACCATGTAGAAATTTCGATCCTTTTGACTGAAATTTTTTGAGACATGATCCAAATATAAAAACTTTCCCGATCTATGAAAAAAAAATTTTGGTCTAAATTTTGAGCTAGTTTTGGACCGTCATAAGATTAATTATACTTTGGGTCCAAAAGAAATAAATAAAGTAAATGATTTATTTAATCCTAAAAAAATAAATGTCCTAATTTGTATCAGTTTTGAAAATTTTATTCCTAAAATATAGAAATAAATCAAAAAGTTAAAATCCAAAATTATGCCATTTTTCCAATTAAGCTAAAAATGCTTAAAACTCCATACAATGTGACAATTTCCCTTAAAATAACACTTTTTTGGGATTAAAATCATTATAATTTTGAGTAAAATAATTGATAATATTTTCTATATAAATTACACCACAAATAAACATTGCACTCCTGGACAATAATCTTATACCAAGGTTAAAACAAACTTCCGAAAGCATAAATAACAACACAGCTCAATTATCATATCAAGGAAAATATCATACATATTAAATGGATCACAATTCAATAAATCCTAAAAAATAATAAATCTAAATTCAATATAATGTTAATACTCATGTGCATTTTGTACCTACTTACCTAGGAAACATATCTCTCTCTTTACAGAATTATTGTTTTATATGGAGTTTTTCTCATTCTCAAAAACATGTTTGAACTCCATAAGACTGATATCTTCTAAGTATATCAAATTTATAGATCCAGAAATGTGTCAATAATGAGGAATTTTTCATGGGATGTTTTTTAGGTTGAAAGTTGGTAGGTTTTAAATGTAAAAACATCTAAGGCAGAATGAGGAGGGTCAAGCTCTAAAGGGAAGTAAATTCATGGAAATAGTTTTGACCAATACTTGTGTGCTCCTCAATCAGATAGAAAATGAATCAAAACCAAAAAAGATATTTCTTAATCTAGTAATTTTACACATATAATCCTGGCATCAATGGTAAATGTTTTCACGTTTTCCCCAATTTTTAGCATTGTTTCGGTTTGAATTTTGATCTGGATTTCTTTTCAGAATCATGTTTTTGAGGAAAATAGATGAATATTTTGATCATAAAAAATTGATGAACCCTCAAACCACATTTTTAATGATATTTTTGAAACACATCCATCATTCCATAATAAATATTTTTTCATCAAATTAGAAATAAATATGTAAACACTTATTTTTTCATTTCATATCATACATATTTTCTAGTAAAGAAACATTCAACCCATATTCTCTCTCCACCACACATGAGTTCAACAATAGTCATGCATTTAACTTCTAGAGTATGTTGGAAAGGGATAAATGGATTGTAATTTGGATGAAAAATAATTAATTTCATAGCTAAAGGGTCTTAATAAAGACCATATGAAAAGGTAGACCACAATAATAGTTGAATATAAAAATAGATTTCAAAAAATTGCTTCAATCATAATTAAAACATTATATGAAATCTAATAGATTTGAAAAATAAAAAACATTTTCGGGATCACAAAACATGTATAAATAATCTAAAAAATATAAATGTAAAGAATATGTCAAATATGTTTAGAAACCTCTCAGGTTTGTCCATATTTTCAATTTGGATTGCACTAGTGAAAATGAGTTTCATAGTCAATCAAACATCATCAAATGAAAATATAGGAAATCAAAAACAAAATCAAATTTTCAATAATTAAAATTATCAAACAATTAAATCATCAATAGTTCCAAAAATACCACAATGGTTTGAATTTTCCAATGTATTCAATTCAGCTCATGAATCCTAAAATCACCCTCAAAAATGAAAAAAGAAAACATGAAAAATTCAAAAAAAGGCATGAAAAATAAAATATAAGCGCAAAACAATTTCAAAAAAATATAATGACATGCCTCCATCACACTTATTCCATTTAATAACCTATTTTTAGGTAAATTACATCAATAAATCATAGCGCAAAAAATATTAATAGGGTAGAAAATAAAATAAATAAATGATATACACAACCAAATTTATTTTTTAGAGACAACCTTGAGTTAATATCCTAATTGATACCACATTAAAAAAGAGAAATTAAATTAAATAATAAAATTAAATAAAAAATAAATATAAATTATAAATAAAAGGAATAATTCTTGGTTTAGTCCCCCAAGTGGGTGTTAGGTTTTTACTACCCCTATTCAGGCAGTTGTAGTAGATTATCCCCAATCAGAAGTTGGGTGTGATTTCTTTGCGATGAACCACCACATGTGTATTTTTACGATGTCCATGATTAAATACAATTAATGGAGAACCCTAAATAATATAATAAATTTCCTAACCCCCAATAAAGTAGAAAGATATAATTTTATTTCTAGAGTGGGAGGGAAAAGAAAATAAGGGTGCTCTCTAGTTACTTTTGTGGTGTCCTCCTCCATATGCTATGAAAGTTGTTGTAGAGGAGGTAGCATCACCCCTCCCGCTATTCTTCTATTTCCACTACTTTGATGTATTATTTAATTACATCAATGTACAAATCCATTTTTTCCTATTTCATAAATTTTAGAAAAAGAGAATTTAGGAAATTATTTATCTTGAATAATATTAAAACATGAAGAATCTATAATGAAATATTCCCTTTTATGTAAGTCAGCTTGGAAATTGATCCCATCTAGTAGGAAAATTGGAAACTAAATATTAATATGTGAATCTTCATCATCATCATCCAAAGAAAGAGAAAGGTATAAAGGTATTGATTTTTCATTACCAAGTATGGGAAGATCATATTGTAGGTTATCTTCCATAAAGCGATTATAGGATTCTTCCAAAAAACATAGATATTTCTTAGGTTCATAAAATTGAATGTGTTATTCTGAGACCTCCATGAATTTTTTTTGAGTTAAGTATAATTTTATTAATTTATTTATTATCTAATTATCAACTGCCTTAGTTTCTTTAACATAAAAATGATGGATGAAATCTCTTCCCCCACTCGTTCTAGTCCTGGTTCTACCTTAGGTTCCATTTTATCATAATAGGAATGTACATAATCAATTCACTATATCATTTTTCTATTTAGGATCTATATTTATTCTACAAGTTCTTACATTTTAGATTTTGAATTTCATCTTGTTTCACCTAATATTAGTAATTCCATGATCAAGAATTTTAATTCAAATTCATCATGAACTAATTGATTTTATTAGTTTTTAATTTTTTTAATTTTTTTTGTTTTTTTTGTTATTTAATGAAATAAAAGAAATTTATTTAATTTTTTTAATAAAAATAGTTATTAAAGTCACTTCAATCATTGGAAATGAAACCAATTTGATGAATAATTTTTGTGCACACTCTCAGAATATTTTAACTAAGTGCAACATAGGGGCTGAAATATGCTGTTTTCTTGAGGATCCATTAAGACCAATTACTCGATAATTCTAATTCAATTTCTTATAATTTTTTATTTATGAAATAAAACAAAAAGAAATTTAGGTTTGATAATTGATAATTAAATACTAAAACTAAATATGAAAATGAAATGAAAACACAATGAACACAAACAGAATGAAGTTAGAAAGTGTGGATACATTCCTGGGAGAATAACCTTAAGTGAACCATCATTTTATTATTATTAGTTTCAAATTTAATTAATGAACTCACTCTATAATATATGTAGATATCATCTTATTCCTATGGTTTTGAATATTTTGTGTGTTCAACAATCTTCGAGAGACCACGCATCCACATCCTTGATTGATGGAGAATATGAAGAAGCAAAAAACTAAGACTCAGGTGGAAAATGGAGGCATAAATGTGCCTCTTCCATTAATATCCCCCCAGAACTAACTATAAGAAAATAATAAAAATTTAAATAATTATTGATGAAAAAATTTACTCAACATAGGATTTATCCCCCAATAACTTCCTCAGGTTAGTTACTCATTATCATGAGTATAAGAGATCACAGTAAAGAAGAGAATGATGTAGAAACAAAAAATATAAAAATAATGAGAGAATGTGAGGAATAAGAAGGCTAAAATATACTAAAAATTAATTATAATATTATATATGTAAATAAAATACAAAACTATAGAAAATGGACACCTATAGTGACAACCCTTTGAAATGAATATGAAATACATTTTTATAGGAAAATGGTGTGATGTTTTTGGGTTAATAAGTTTAATTTCCTATTTTATGTGTAGTATCCCCATTTAATACCATAATTTTAGAGTGTTTCCTTCATGAAAGGTTTTCCAATATATCACGTATGTCAACCCCAGAAATTTTAGCTTCATTAGACCTGTGTGGAGAGAGTTACATCCCATTTACTTTGAAAATATATTCTTTCTAAAAAGACTCTTCATATTACAATTTATTGAATTAATATTCCATTAAGACCTTGACAAAGAAAGAAACATGTGTGACCAAAATAATAAAATATATTCCTTTGGATGTTATATTGCTCCATACAGAATTTAAAACCCTTTTGACTAGCTATTTATAAGGTATGATCCCAAAATATAAAATATCCGGATATATGCACAGATTTCAAGGCCCAAATTATGAGATGGTTTTGGGCCTTAAACTGGTGGATAGTGCTTTGGGTCTAGAAGAATGAAATGAATACCAAGATGTATTTAATAATAAAAAGGAATTTAATAATTTGGATCAATATATGAAATTTTATTCCCATAATATAGAAATAAATTAAAATAGGTAAAATCCAAAATTGGGTTATTTTTCCAATTAAGCTCAAAATTATTATAAAACCATAAAATGTGGAAATTCTCATTAAAATAACTCTTTTTTTGTGATTAAAAACATTGAAATTCAGTTAAAATAATTGAAAATATTTTCTCTAGAAGAATACTAATCACACGTGATTTTTTATATGGTTTCAACATCCATCAAATGGATGCGAAAAAATCTTGTCATCATGGTTAAATTGATGAGAAGATTTATAAGGATTTAAAGAAGTATTTATAGAATATGGTAATTATGATAAGGTCTATAAATTGGTTAAGTATTTTTATGTAAATATTCAAGAACCTAATAACTAGCTTGATAAATTTTATATAAAAATAATATCTTTTGGATTCAAAGTGAATGAAAACTAAAATTTGTATAATGTAAATCAATAGGCGATTATTGTATTGTTTTTTCCTTTATATAATGATGATATTCATCTTTTTGTGACAATTATTGAGATTATTTAGGAGGAAAAGACACTTTGAGTAATATTTTTATGTAATGAATATGGAAGTTTCAAATGAAATTTTGGGCCTAATGTTTTTTATTCAGTTGAGAATATATTATTTTCTTTGTCTCATAATGTTCAAAAAAATAAATTTCAATAATATGTGTTCAAAATAGAAATTTCTTTAAAACACTATATAATATTTCAATAATTTTATCTAAAAAATAGATTGGTGTTCCCATTTCCCAATTAAGTTATTATAAAATCATTGTAATATTGAAATATATTTTGAAATAAGGATAGATATTTTTTTGTCCCCATGGTTTCATGATAATGTATATTACCTAATATGAAACATTACGAGGCACTAGATATGGAGACTTTGTACGTAAATTGAACTAATTTCCTTAAGAAACATTAAGGATGATCCCATAGTGTACCTGTGGTGTACAATGTGTTGGAGTTTGTTCCATCAAACCAACTAGAATTTTACATTGGATTACAAAAATATAAATATTTAATCACATAGTTATTATTCATATTCAATCCTTTAAGGTGATAAATTCCTAGGAATATTTATCAAATCAATGGTTTATAAAATTTAATCACAAGAATGAGAAACTATAGATTTTATAACAATATTATTTAATAAATATTTCCTATGGTCTAGTTATATATGTCTTATGAGACATAGGTTATGTTTTATTGTTAGATGCTGGTGGTGCATAAGAAATGATACATATTCTCTGGAAGTATTCACATGATGATCTCTATAAAAGGAGGTCATGAAGACAGACCCTCCAATAGAAATTATACTTGTGCTATATATCATTAGATATTTATATATGTGAATATGTGTACAAGTCCTTAGACTTTATATCATTATTAAATTTCATGATGAATTACAAAATTTGATGTTTGGAAGTAAACTGTGATGATATATTCTTGAAGAGATGTAACATATGGTTGGTGATTTATAAGATATATGAAACTATTAGAATAGTTAAGAAAGTATTTTTAATTTTTGAGTTAATAAAAGAAGACGCCTTTATACCTTTGATTGAAAAAGCATAGTCTAATAAGGTCCATGTCCATGGTAGTTTAAATACAAGTTCATTTCAAGAAGTCAAAGAGTGAGATATCGAGCATATTGGGTGGTGACATAAGTATATATAATGTTAGATGTGATATCAGATAATGAATAGATTTTATTATATAGCAGAGTTAATAAGAATGTTTTTATACTTAATACACTATTGTATTTATCTATAGGTGCCTTTACATATTATTTGATGCTAATCTTGGACTTCATGTAAGTTTCACCTATTTTTATAGAGAAAGAGACCTAGAGGGTCACACACTTAGTGTATCAAGAATCTCATTAAATCTTATTGAATCTATGTTTAAAAATAAATTTTTTCTAGGCTAGTGGAATAAAATTTATTCAAGATATTCTGATCATAAAAATTCAATCAGGTGACATTCGAGTCTCAAATATGTGAGTTGAATTTGATATTTAATTTATTTATTCACATATTAATTAATATAATATTTATTTATTGATAGTTTTAACGAATATATTATAATAAATATTAAATTCCTATTACAAGAATAAATATAAAAATAAATATTTTTTTATGATAAGTCAATATGATATTTATATTATTGAAAAATTATTTTATTACTCAAGATTTGATAATCTTATCAGAGGATTCAACTTAAGTTGATGATTTAATAAAAATATTTTATCATATTTTAAATAAATTATTACTTAAGAAATGATATTAAAACATTATTAGTCAATTAAAATAATAATTACTTTTTATGTATCGTGACATGTGTAATATATTTTTATAATAAAAATAAATATTTATCTAATAAATGATATTTAAATATTATATATCACCTTAAAATAACAATAATGATGTTATTATTTTTTGTGAAACATGACATTGGTTTTATTTTCCATGTAATTAAAATAATTAAAATTACTATTTATGGAAAAGGTTGACATGAAATTATTAAATTAGGATTAAATTAAAAGAGTAGAATTTATTTTCATTTCATTTAATGTTAACCTAAATAATTAAACAATTATATTTTATGAGTATGAAATTATATTCTCATGTGAAAATTATCTAAAAATTTCTTTTCTTATGTTCTAGAGAAAATATAGACAATTCTCCCTTGTTCATTCACGTTTTTTGATAGAGAAAATATTAGATCCATTTTTATGGTCACAGAGAATGGGATAAAACTCTTTTTCATCTCGCACAAGAACCTAGAAGATTAATAGAATTATTCAGATTTTTTTGGATCATGTGTGGATACATCTAGAGGGATACTCGGTTATATTATCTAATGGAATGAAAATTCTCTTTTAGATGGGTTTTTGTTTCCCCCACTAGGCTCATTCTGACCATTTTGGGTTTTCTAGGTCTCACATGAATCTCTCACTTTCAAATGGTTGGAACATGATCTCTCGATCACTTGGGATGATGATAGTTTTATATTTTTTCCTGTAAGAGGATGATGGGTGGAATCATACCTTAGGGGGACTTGTTTCCTAGTTTGATACTCTCTTATAGATTTAATACTTATTCATGAAATCCTTCCTAGTAACAATACTGGTTACCTTGTTCATGAGAGTTATCTATCATTACCATGCATAGATGTGAACATCTTTAAATATTAGATATTTTCCACCATTTCCACAGCTATTGGTTGCACTATGATTTAACAACAAACGAATAGACACTGTAATTTATCACTATCCAAAAAGGCGGTAGGTATTGTGGAGTTTGGATTGGGTCTATTATAGGGTTATCTCAAATATCTTGGTAAAGGAAATTAGAATCTAGGTTGTTTGGTTCTACATAATTGGATACCTTATACCTTTTTAGGTTATGTGACAAAGAAAAAAGTGATTTATTTTAAGGTTGTACCACCATGACCAATAATATTCCATTTAATATCATGCATATAGAACCATGTTGTCTTTTAGTATATGTTTGTATGACTATAATCTATTCTAAGTAGTTTAAAATCCTAAAAAATAGACTACTTGGTGAAAGAAACACAATAATGGGTTTTTTCGGACTTACACAAGATCAATCATTTCTAGTTGATCTTTTTATTAGAAACTAAACAATAGAGGGGATCATGGGGGATTATACCCAGTAGGGGTACAGTGGTATTTATGTCCAATAGATGGGACACATGGATGATATCATTAATGAGGATCTATATATGGATTAAATTTACTAGGAGACCCAAGGTGTTTTCTTCCTATGTATTTGTGATTATAATGAGAAGAAGGATTAGACTCATGGGTGGTATTAACCAATGAGTAAGATTTGGGATGTACACTGAATAAAAATTACATGTGCATTTAGGGATCATTTATTTAATCCTAAATTTTTTTCAAATACTTGAGATGTATTAAGACCAGTTTGGAGTTTCCAAGATGAGCGTCTTGATCCATGGGATGTTTCACCAATTTATTGATGATTGTATACCTCATTACCAAGGGAATAAATGATTGTAAATACCCTAAGGGTACTATTATTTGGGTAGATAAACCAATGCGGCATCTTCAATAATGTTACTCATTCCAACTATCAAAACGATACTTGATTTAATTAGAGCACATTAGCATGCTTGGTAAATAGACTACATAAGTCTAAAGGATTTAGAGTAGGTCTTAATAGAATGATAATTTTAGTATTTTTATCATGGTGAAAGGAATACAATGAGGTTATTTGGATTAATTCATCCTAACTAGACAACATGATTAATAAAATAGGTGTAAATGAGGCCTTGGTATCCATAATAGGTATCCCTCAATAGGTAATTGACCATATGTGAAATATTTTATGATGATAGTATATTAGAAAATGTAATACATGCAATTTTAGAAATATGAATTTTACATAATACCAAAGTTCCATCTGAGTGGGTAGGGGTTGAAAAATTAAAGGTGTTTATATGCTATTGGGCATATAATATTTACATGAGTAGACATCCATGAAATAACAATGTGGGAGGCACCATGAAAATTGTATATGGTGGGGGGCATCACCGTATATATTTTTATGGGTAAGTCATGAACTCAAAGGTCTTATGTGGTTAATTTTTCACTCTCTTAGTATTATAATAAAAACCTACCATAGGGGATGTATCAAAGGATTTGTGAAAAAAGGGAATTTTCAAATGGGGCGAATCATCTCTTAAAATTCACATCATAGAAAATTACTCTCACTTTTAGTTGTCCTCCTTCAATTTTTGAAATTATTTTCTATAGGTATTTATGTATAGTTTATATGATTTATGGATACTTCATTAGAAAGGAGATACATGTTCACATAGAATTTATTCTATAGATCATCAAATAAAATCACTCCATTAATCAAAACTTATGTATCATCTTTTACCATAGATCAATACTTATGTATTGTGTAGATAAACACTGAAAAATTACCTTTCATAGATCAATACATATGTATTACGTATATAATACCTTATGTATTCACTTTATGTGAATTTACCCATTGTATTTTTTTTAATGGATCAACACTTATATATTGGCTTTTCATGGAACAAAACTTACATACTGCCTTTGTAGGGGTCAACCCTTATATATTGACCTTATGCAGATCTACCATTATATATTATCTTGTGACACAAATATAACCTCATATATTTCATAGATCAACACTTACATATTTCCATTACATAATACATTTTTAAATTTTTGATGAAAAAGATATCAACATCATCTCTACAATGTTATTCCAAACCACAAAAAGTTTATATGATCATAAAGGATTTCCTCTTTGATTCGTCATTAGGTAAATATTTATGAATTAATTAATTTTATAATGAAAAAAAATTACTCTTCCATTTTCCTTACCCACTCATATTATTTGAAGTACTTATCAACTTTTCAAAGAATCAACAAATTCCCCCTGCTCATAATTAGATCAGATCAAAATGGAGGGGGTATTATTCTATTGAATACACATTGGCCCACATGATTTCTATGTGTTCCAAAAATATTGAAATGTTAAGGGCTATTGTAGACTCTATAAATACACCAAGGGTTTCCTTATTTGACACTTAAAGGTTGATATGTGATTATCTTAAATATCTCTCATCTACACATTATTTATTTATTTTATTCTTAAAAAAAATCACTCCTTTTGTGATCAAAAAATTAAATTCATTCCTTGAATAGTAAAAAAACGTTAACCAAATAAAATTTATTCAACCCCCTTATTTAAAAATGTAGTTATATGAGCACCTTTAATCCACAAAAATTATAGGAGACACCCACTTTTCATGATTCTTATGTGAAATTCATTTCTTTTCCAATTTTGAACTTTTTCATCTGACTTATTTCTCTGACTTGAATCTACTACCACTTTTTGTCTTTTAACCCTTTTGTATAAAAGGCTCATGATAAACTACCTATGCTTCCACCCTAAGGTGAACAGAGATCATCAACAACATTGAATCCATTCATCACCAAAATATCTACCCATATCATTTTCTTCTCTTAATGATGATGAAAGAATTCATTCAGAACTATCCAAAATCATATAGAATATCCATTTATAAATTTGGGTTATTGAGTGATGAAATAATTCCTAGACCATGTCTAGAGAACCGACCAAGATATCAGATCAACTATCACCATGAAATAGCTTACACAAACATTTTAGTGGTCAATAAATTCACCAAGAAGGTTGACTATGGAAAAGTACATTCTTTGGATTAATCCTATAACTATAAAATAAATACCACAAATTCATAATCCAAGGATCCATAAGTCTGAAAATATCTTGAATAAATCCACTACTAACCAAATATTGGTGTGAGCTTCATGTTGGGAACTTCCCCTTGGAGGTGTATTTTATACGGATTGGGGTTGGAAATTTTGGGTATGCCTAATTTTTGTGGACTTTTATTATAAGACTAGTGATGTAGGACTATATGATGTGGATTGGATATAATAATAATTCTCCTTTCCCAATAAGAATATCATTTTAGACTTAATCCACATATGGATTCTAGGTATTGACATGTTACACTTGATACAAAGATAGGTCATGATAAGTCATTTGGAAGTGTATATAATTAGTAGGGATCTAATATTTAGTTATATATACGATGAGTAAATTATTATCACCATTGAATCAGAGAACAAGGGGAGGAATCCTCCACTCATAATGGATTTATTTCAGTTAGCGTGGAACCCTATGGGTTAAGAACTTAACCCCCTAAGTTGATGTTCCCTATGGTATTTGGGATAAACTATTCATTATAATGAATGATTAGGAGTCACAGATGAGGATACCCTAAATTTATCTAACACATAAGACCTATAGGATTCCATGTGACTATTTGAAAACATTGTAAGAAGGATGTAATACTGAATAG
The DNA here is from genome assembly GCA_963277665.1 of Viscum album. Classification (NCBI taxonomy): domain Eukaryota; kingdom Viridiplantae; phylum Streptophyta; class Magnoliopsida; order Santalales; family Viscaceae; genus Viscum; species Viscum album. Next base: position 941,298,434 of record OY728150.1, read on the forward strand.
GGTTGGGAGATTATCAACTAGATCAACCAGCTAGTCCACCCAACAGATTTCATTGCCATGTTTATTAGTTAGTATCACCTCCCAATGCATGATTTAGGTACTAGGGTGAGGATTCAAACTTTTATGTTGTCATATTAACTGGTGAGTGATAGATAGATCATCCTAATAATGTTTATGTTGACCAATATATACAAGAATTTAGGTACATCTTCATGATAAAGTTCCCATAAATGCTTGTTGGATATTTTTAGGTGTTGTGAGGTTGAATTTCATCTAAAATGAGTAGCTATTAGTTTATCAATGACCAAGAGATTTGGGAAGGTCATTTCAATCCTTATCTCTAGAGTATAGGTATAGTTTAACAACTATTGATTAGTGATTGAGATGTGGAAAACATAATGAATTTCTATAATCGGATCATTTTCCCATTATACCCAACCTATAATAGTGAAATAACTAATAATAGAATCCATACCCATCCAAAATGGGAATTACTAATGGTATTGATAGTGGTATTAATAGAGTCTAGTATTTATAGAGAGATGATCCATGAGGGATACCCACTCTAAAGATTTGGGAAGCAATTCTGTTGTATACAGATAAAGTTTCCAAATTGACTTGAAGAATGGAAGTCAAATGACAGCCAAAGGTCACATATCATTTCTTATTGATACTCATTTATAATGAGATGGGGATATGTTTCACTATCCAAATGGTTAATTCGATCATCGGGCTATCGATTGAGTATGCTGAAAATGTATTTGGTAATACACCACATGATAATTGGCCAATTTTTTCCCCAATTGAAGTGTCCAACAAGGAAAAATGATGGAAAATAGGGAATCTAAGGGAGTTAGGAATACACCACACGTGACTCATTCCAAGATTTCATTTAGTGGTATAGTTTTCTTGGAGTGGGTAAAGACAACTATAATCTTCTCTCTAGATGGGTGGGGTGGATCCTCAAACACTTGTTCCTACTAACTCTCAATCTCAAGAAGCCTAGAGGGAGTAGATTTTTTAGAGGTGAAATTCTTCCATAAATTATGCACTCAATATGGATAATATTTTCTAACATATTTCAAGTGTATCACCATACAGTAAAACATCTGTGATGAGAATCATCCTGAAAATGTGGAAGCATACATCAAGGACAATGAAGTTGTGGTGCACTAACTCAAAGGATGAACCTATTATTCAAACAATGTACTAAAATGAATGGATGCTGAGCTAAGAAATTAAAAGGATGGTGAAGATGAAAATAAGGATGTGGAGAGAGATGATAACATGGGTTATTTGGAAGAAAGGGACATAATTGAGAGTGATGAGGCTGGTCAAAGATCTTCCTAGGAAGAGGTGAAATCCATTTACATTTTCTTTTAGTATTATTTTATAAAATTCAAAATTTATATCTATATTTTTAATCATTTTAGAGATTTAAAGGGTCTCGATCACTCATCATATCTCTAGAGTATTCCAATTGATGGTCACTGATTGTTCAGAGTGCTTACTTGAGACATAGGGCTGAGGAACATAATTTTACTACACATATGGTACAACTTTGAGTGGTGGCATTTTACCCTATTTAATTGTTCATAGTGAACTTTCCAGTGATTCCTCCCACATATTTTTCATTTTAAGAAGTCATTAGGTGAGGTAAAGAGAGTGAACTGAATATTTATCTCCAATTAGGGATGATAAATAAGCTTTATGTATACATATTTCTTTACCAATCCCAATTTATAACCTCACATTAGTCCCTTATATTGTTCATTCACTACTCCATTCTTCACAGGTTGACGGGTATTGGATTCCCATGATCACATAGTCTCTATATGCCTAAAAAGGAATTATTTTGAATTATAAACTACAATATATTAAGAGAGGGAAGACCCCGAATGGCCCAAAGGCCTTATTTTTTTATTTTATTATAGATAATACCCCTTTTAAGGGTTGAAGGGGAACCCGTACATGACCCGTATGCCCAAGGAACAAAGCCCGACATTACCCGTAATACATGAACCGAAGGCCCAAAGGCATACCCTGCCCATACATGACCCGTAAGCCTAGCCCACTAGAACTGCCCATCCCCAGATTCTGTATAATTGATCTCCTTTAGCTCCCCACCCACATTGCTGATCAACTAGCATTGCCCCGTACAAAGCTACACGGTGCCTAGTCCCGATGGCGGTTGCCATACCCTCTCATTCTTCCAATCCAGTTAGCTCTGCTTCTGGTGACTGCTATAGTTGCTCTGGTCCTCCTCTGGGTCCTTCTCTATGTGACCTGGGCTACATCATGGTCTTCAATGGCCCGAAGGCCCTGTGTCCCGAAGGCCTTCGATGGCCTGAATGCCCATGAGACCCGTAGGCCCAAACCAGTGGCCCGAAGTCCCAAATCGGGTGAATAGTTCCGGCTACTACTGTACCGAACAGTGCCTGCTAAAGTACTTCTACAGTAACTTCTATAGTACAACTACAATACCCGAAAATTTTCCTCCACCTGGTTTGGGGCCTAGGTCTCTTGGATGCCAAGCAGTAGCCCTTACCACTTGGGTACGACCTCATTGGCTAAGATAGGGGAGACTCAAATTTTTATTTTAATGTGTTAGAAATGTCCATTGAAATTCAGTCTTAGTGGAAAACCTCATAGACATTGAAAACATGGTCAACCATTCTAAATCAGAGGTTTCTACATTCGGTGCATCTCTTCCAGAAATTTTTTTATCTATACACTTGTGCATCCTTTATCAATTTTACTAATTAAATTAAAAAAAAATTATGTTCCATACATAATGGTTTCATTCTAGACATATTTATACTAGAGAATTTCTCTATGCCTATAACATCATGGGAGGGTGTAGTTCACCTTCAGGGTGACTCAATGTCCCAAAGTAAAGTGTCAAAACCTCCATGAGGGGACCCTTATGATTCACATTTTGAATTAGGTGACAATGGTTGAAAAGGTAAACACCAAAAATATTGAAGGTGGGTATACAAATTTCTTTCAGTTTTATGTTCATTTATATCTATTGACTAAAACATTTTGGGAATCGATTTCAATAGCCTTATGTTAGGCATAGGGAACCAAGAGGTTCACTACTTCGGTATCCCAATTGACAAAAGTCATAGGGGTACTTGCTAGTTTTGTGTCAAATCACATGGGATATATTAATGTTGGAACCTATTTGAGTGATTTGGTTTTAGATTATATTTCAATCACCACAATGGACTCCTAATCAGACTCAAATTATGCCTCACTTTAACAAAAGATGCGACAACATGTATGGGGGAACATATAGAATATGGTTCATGATCCCCCCAGCAAGCTTGGTGTCCAATTAAGTCACCTTCAACACATAATCTACACTCTAGGATATAGTGGGTATGATGACCACAAAATTCATAATAGTTATATGGAGGCGATTGGTTCTTAGGAGTAAATTAAGGATTCTAGTTGAATCTATCAACCAAAAAATCCATATCCAGTTACATGAATCCAGGAACCTCGACACTTCATGAAGCCTCACAATATGTTATGTTAGCAACAAAGGAAGAAACATCATCTTATAGAAGTATGAGACTTAGTGTAACACCATTAAAAATATATGGACACCATGATAATGAAGTAGAGGAGTCATAGAAGATGGATGGGGAGGTTGAAAAGGAATGGATAAATTCTATTATGAGGGAAGAGGTGTTATATATTCTTAAAGAGATATAATCTTTAGTACTTTATAAATAGCATCATGACTCCAATGAATCAGAGTAATAAATAACCCATCATTGGTAGAATTCATCTAGTGTGCCTTGTAATAACATTTCAATTCATCATTTACATTCTACATGGTTACAAAGGGACTCTAAATTATGTTTGTTCATCTTATTTTTAACTGAAAATATGTTATGTCTCAAAATTATATTAAAAACATGGATTTTTTTCCATAACTATTCATTCATGTTAATCTATGTTTCTCATAAATATTTTTATCATAATAACCGAATTAATTTGAAGATGTATAGAAATGGATTGGGTAAATTGAAAAATCGTAATTATTGATTCGATGATGAAATCATTGAATCAATGTATTATCTTCAAGGAATACAACCTCAAACAGATATAAGAGAGCTGGATATGTAGTAAAAATACCATCATAATAATCCAATGAATGTTTATGAGACAAAGGAATACCAAATATAGTTTCCTTATGAATAATTACTCTTATATAAATATCAATTAGTAAGGTATGTGACACATTTACTATCACCATAAGACAAGGTTATTAAAATTTTTATGAAATAGTTGAATGATTCAACATTCTCTTAAACTTATAGACATAGATGGATATAGTCAGATATGATATGTGAAATGATTACCATTACCATAATCTAAGGTTTGTCAATTCAGATATAATGTTGTTATTGAATTAGTATAATGAAAATCATTAAGGGTGATTTTTCATGAGATGATAAACTCTCAAAAGGTATTAAGTAACCTATAAATTACTCATTTTATTATTCACAAATAATATGAATTAGTATATGCAGTAATTGAAGGGTGTTCCATATTTTTTTAGGTTAATGGAACTAGTGAGTATATATTTAATTTTTATATAGTTGAATGGTGGTCCCTAAATGATTTATGTATTTTCATTTCAACCCTAACATTTTAATAACCTATGAGAGGAGAGTGTCTTAGCATCCATGAACTCGTATTTTTCACAAGTATCCCTTTATAGGGTTTCAAACTGAATAGATTTGTGTTTTTTTCCAATTTTAAATGTTCAAAAGTTTTCCTAGGTTTTGTGAGTTTAATTCTTAGTTAAAAGAGACTCAAATTTTCTACAAACCCAATTTATGGGTATTCAACCTAGTGAGTATCAGGTATCATTACATTGTTGGCATAAGGGTTTTGAAGTCAAACCAATAAAGCTAGTATTTAACCCAAGTGTGATGCAATTGATATAGTGATAAGAGTAGTGTAAAACCTATTTGAAAAAATATCTCAATGAAAATATAGAAAACCTAAAGGAATGGTTTAGGTAGTTTAAGGTCATAGTGCATAGATCAAACGTTTACGGTGTTTAAGTCGATATAAATTTGATCATAATGATGGAAGAGGTTGTGTGTATGATGTAAATGTTATAATGACTTGATGTTAATGAGTGAAGGCCAATTTCAGTATATATAACCTTGCGAAAAGTTTCGTTTAGTTTAAGATCCTAGTACCCAGGCCACAAGTTGTTGGGGTTTAAGGTTTTAACCAAATATGAGGCAGTCTATGAAATACTATGGTTGAAGTGAAAATTCTACATAAATGAACAAGGTATAATATAAGAATATAAAAACTTAGGGAGAGGTTTATATATCTTAGGGTCATAGTTATTGGACTAATGGGAAGTGGTGTGTGCAACCCAAATAAAGTTTTGAAATCTAGGAGTGTTTCAATACCTATTAATAACAAATTAGAAAGATGTAAATCATAACATGAATTGTTTGAATCCAGATGTGAGGAAATAAAACAAGTATTATGTGGATGACCTCTAACCAAATTCAAATAATGAGATCTACCGAAGCTCTGTTGAGGGCACATGGGGTTTTATGATCTTCTCCTTAGGATGAAAAAATGTCTATGTTTAGTATAAAAACATATTTCACAAATGTTAATATTAAGCATAAGTTAACATTTTGGAATCATATTCAATCATTACTAATAGTTATGAAAGTTTTTTGGTGATCAAAAAACATAATCTAAAAAGTGTGGTGCATGGGAAAAGAATATTAAGAAGGTGATTAATGTATTCTAGTCTAAAATTGACATTGTTTGCGATGTTATGAAACATTGAGGAGGAGTGGAAGTGGATAATGATTTTTGGATTGGTCTGAGATAGATGGTTTTAATATCACTACATATTTTGTGATAACAAAAATCAAGATACATGTAGTTCTTATAAAATATCTATGTGATGGTATAGTTCATTTATAGGGTAAGTGATAATGGATTCATCCTACCGTAGGTCCATTTAAAAACCATCATGAATGAGGAGACCATACACTAGGATAGATATGGGGATTGAAGTTGATGGGAACTATGGATGTACCCAGGTCAATACCTTTGGGTGTCACCATGTATCCTAATATAATAAGAATTAAGTTATGCACTATTTTAAAAATAAAATATATCAACCAATAAAAATGTCTAATATAGAAAGATCAGATGTGAATGATGAGATAATATGTTGGGGAGGGATTTGAAATTAGTGAAACCTATGGCTGGGTCCAAGGTAATTGAATTATACATCACTATGTATCCTTCAATAATATGAATATAACAACACATATTTATTAGTATGGGTAATTTTCCTATTCTAGTTCCAGATTAGAAATAAAATAAGATCCATGGATGTACCACGGTTTAGAGATCCAGGATTCATGAGGTAGGATCTTAGTGTATCGATGATGTGGATAACTTGAAGTGAAATTCCATAGTGCCACACAATTATATAATTCATGTATTTACTTAGCATAATAAATTTGTTCATTACTACATATCCCATGATAATTAAAATCAAGAAACAAATAGTTCTTATATAGTATTCACAAAAATCTAGATCACATGTAATGGAACGTGAGGTAGCTTTGTTCTAGTCAAAGTATATTATGGTAAACTTGGAAAGGAGTAAGAGAATTATCACTAGGATTAAAGATGTTGTGTTTTTCAGCTAGAAATGAATCAAGAATCCTGAAAATCACTATGTATAAAAAAAATCTAGGAATAAATAAACACATAGTTATGAATAAAGGATTGTTTTATCCTAGTGTAGAGTCCATTGATGTAAACCCAATATTAATGAGAAGAATTCATACACTATGATATAGTAGGGGCTTCATATAGTTAGGATATTTTCTAGATAGTCCTAAGATAGGAGACCTTGGTGTCATTATGTATCCTATGACAATAGGAATCAAGATGTATATTGTTCTTGATAATGGTTATTTTCATATTTTTGAATATTGTCTATGAGATAAATGAAAAAAAAGAACGAGATTCTATGGTGAGATAATGAAGGAAAAAACATTCCATGAATTTATAAGGATCTCGTCACTGGTACAAAATCACGAATGGAATATGTTTCTTAGCCTATTATAAGAGATCTTGGAGTCACTATATATCCCACAATAACATGAATAAATCATCTTTTAGTTCAAGTTAGTATCCACTATATAGATATAGATCATGTGTAGGGGAACAATATAATGATCTCATCTAATGGACGATATATGGAAGGGAAATCGTGACATGAATTTTTGTGAACTAAACTATTTTTCATAATTTTAGGAAATGAGGGAATTTTATCCTAACATAGGTTCATAAATGAGAAACCACAGTATAAAGAACTTTTAAACGAATCTTGATCTCATGTAAAGAATTTTTTTCCTATAAAATAGAACACTCTAAGAAATTTAATGTTCATAAGGGATGTACCTTATGTCATGTAGTTTAATATCATGAAACAAGGACTCGAGTGTCATTTAGTTTAGCTTCATATGATAAGGACCTTAATATATTCTAGTATAATGTTATATGACAAGGACTATTTAATGAAATCTAAATTCGTGTAGAGTATAATTATAGGGACCCATATGAAGTTATAACAAGTACTTCTAGATAAAACTTTCATTGCTGTAAATTGTTAGTTTATCTCCATCAATTATAATGAGGGTGTAATCTCCACTGTAGTAGACCTTGTGTATGGTATAATTTCCCCATTTCTATCTAAGATTCAAAGGTTTCGTCTTGGGTATCATAGAATTTATTGGAGAGAATACTAATTCTCCTTGGATGAATGAGAAAAGGTGAACCTACTTATTGGAATCCCATGTGAAATTATTTTGATAAATCCCAAGGATGAAAAGTGTGTATGACCATAAATCATTATGTCTCTCCAATTCATTTATATGGATCTCAAAGAACTCATATTTGTTCTATTGAATTCATATGGTGAGGTAAAGTGATGGAAAGCGACCTTTAATGGGAAAAAATTCCTTTGTACCATACATAAGTGAGTATGGAGTCACCTATGTGGTAGTATATATTATCCTGTGATAGGACCACAACAAAAAAGGAGCTTATATATCCGAGAATTGTTTAATTTTTTCCACTATAATCTTAGTGATATGAGATTTAGGTTTGTTAAAAGCCTTTACCTATCTATTTTAAATTGTATGATAGTGGTATGAGTAGTTAAACTAAATAATAAACTCTTAAAAAACATATTAAATTAATAATCAAAGAAATTGGTGCCTTTTTCTATCAATATTGGGAAAGGGACTCCCATTCCATTAATGATATTAGAATTTATGTAAGTTATGAAAATTTCAATTCTAACTTCTGTAAGGAGAACTACATAGACCCATTTGGAAAATAAATATGTGGTAATAAGAATTAACTTAAACTACCTAGCTATAGTTGGAGTGTATATAACCATAATGTATATCCCCCATATGTAAAATGGATTAATGTATTTGGTAGTGTGAAAAAAACTCTAGGTGTTGGTGAATAAAGTTATCATGTATTTAGTAGTCATGGAATTTCTTCATGACGTTCATGCAGTCCTACATCATTGATGAATATAAGTATCTAAACCTCTTTATTAGTAGAAGATCATAGCTCCTGATGTATAGGTTCTGTAGTTGTCAAGATGGACTTCTTGTATAACTATAGGGGTCTCTCATCCTTAAATACACCTGGGGATGACTTCATCAATACCCATTTTATAAATAACTTTCTAATAATTCAGACCTTTGCAAAGGAATTTTTTCCCATAAAAGGATTAGTTATTTATTATCTCGATTCAATGAGAGAATCCCATATTAAAGGTACCCCACTACGAGTGACATATAATTAATTATAGTGTGAATTGACGAGGTTAAAGGATCATATTGATATTTAATGGTGTTTACTTTATTGATTTATTGAAAATCATTACTGATAAATGGCAATACCACCCTATGATGTGAATTTAAAATGATATTGTTTTCTAGATATAGATATTCCAAGGCTTTAGACATATAGGGAAGTGAATCTGCTGGAGAATTCTATGAACATTAGATGTGAGATTTTTTTTAATCTAATGGGAATTCAGACATCAACCCTCATATATATTAAAGTAAGGGAATAAGGACTTAATTATTGAGGACATAATACCCATTGATTTTATTAATCATCAAATCTAAATAAACATCAATATTTAGTTGGGTTACAAGTATTTTCAAGGCTAGTTCCAATCCTACAATAAAGGAAAATAATTCTACCATGTTATTGGTATATGAATCTGACAAGAAGAAGGAGTATGGAAGAGATTCCTTTACTAGATAGAAAAATATAATCCTCAGACCAAACCTATTGAGATTTGGATTTTCTATCCTTCTACCTATTTGTATCAAAAAGGAACTATACATATTCTATGTATGGGAGGTTTTATGGATAGAGAAAACTTCTTCTTTAGGGAGATCCACACCCAATAATGAATTCTCAAGGATGGGGTACACCCTGAGGAAATACACTAATTGATTTCCCTTTAATCACATTCTAAAACAAAAATTGGATATCAAATTGTTATGGAATGACCTCCCGTTATGTTAGAAATCTTATTAACATAGAAAAAATTGATGATATATGTGAGAATATCAATACAATTGACTAGGTGGATATCATGGTGTTATAAATAGTGTCTTGGAATTTTCATTGCAAAAATAAATGCAAGTAAATTATTTTCAATGATAGAATAATAGGTTTAAACATCCAACATTATTCATCTAAGATAGATTATACCATTCTCCTTACCAACATCATTCTTATAATCATGTATGGAACTAAGATATGACTCCTTGTTCTCCAACTAGAGGATGAAAGGATTCCATTCTATATGTGGCATATAAAAGGTACTATTTTATATCATCAAATGATTTATGAAACTCATCATTACATTTATAGGTTTCCCTTTATTCATCAAGTGTTTAGAGATAAAACACTTTTTGGTGATATTAGATAAAATGTAAATGATGTTGGGGACCCATCCTTAATGAACTATTAATTTCATATGGTTTTTAGGAGGAGGTATTTGAAGTATCTCCTTGATATTTTTAGGGAGGAATTAGATGTTGTGATGGAATTATATAAAGCAGTAAAATTTACCCAATATTACCCTAAAATCATATTTTAGGGGGTTTATTTTAATTTTTTTTGATGAAGTTTTTTTAAAACTGACTCAATATCAGCAAGATGATCACATGATTATTGATATTTTACTTCCATAACATTCACATATCATTTTATGGTCCTTCTAATAATGAATTGAAAATATGGTGCAAGACATGTGGGTATGTTACACTAGTATTTTTCATGTTGTATAGAATTACAAGTTAAAATTATAACCATTAGGTTAAACTAATTGTAGTTCCATCATTATATTTAGGGTCCATTTTAGTCTAGTTTGAACGGTAATCCCCATCTATAAAGGATAGGGCCCAAAAACAATAAATTATTTTAATCAATAGTTTTGTGGTTAGGACTAGGAAATCATCCTTTCCAAAGTGGCAATCGAGATCCTTGAAATCAATTTAGACACTATATTTTATATTATTTTTATGGATTAGGATGATATTAGTGATCTACTTCTATTACTATTCTTTCCAGATGAATTTTTCATTGATCAGTTAATAAATTTTGTCTTCCACCTTGGCTAAATGGGGTAGATGCATTCTCATTACTACTTGTTTTTAGTTGCAGGGGTCTCCCAAAATACCCAAATGATGGGTAGCCATCTAGGTATCCAACTAGGGAATTTATACATAATTATATACAAATATATCTTAGAGGTACTTCCGAAAATTTATGTATTTCTCATGCTCTTCAGAAGTCATTATGGAACTGATCAATATAGGCCACATGACCTCTTCTTTACACAAATTCACATGGATAAGCTCATAAAAAGTGGTTAATGAACCTTATTGAAATGATAATAAAAAATACTTGGATTATACCTCTTCTTCTATACAATTTTCAGGTGTTCAATATGAATTGTAACTTGGAGATCTAGGAGGCGATTCATAGTAATCATTATTTCCATCATGATCCAATTATTCTTCAAAATGGGTGGGTTCGTCCAGTGTAGTTGACACTATGAGAATAAAAGAGAATGTTCCTAAGCCCCATGAATATATTCAAGGATTCATATCAATCCAATAAAAAATAATTGGATGTTTCATTTAAATATTAGTCATATCCATGATTTATTAAATATGCATAAGGTAAATATTTATTGACAATGTTTATATGAAGTGCCCCCTCTGTCAATGTTGGATGCTTGATAAATATGTCAACCCGAAAATCATAAGAGTGGAAAGTGATTGGAGTTTTCAATTCATTGGAAAATATGACCAAGCTTTTTCATAATTTGAGAGTTGTTTCCCAGATCAGGTTTACATAAATTACAAAATCTTCACCGAGTTAACTCTATGGATTAATAGGTGTGATTTCCAGGACATTAATAGAAGAAATTTGTATGGTATTATTTACGATCTTATACTTCCCATACATTTTATAGTTACACACTTCTATGTTATATATTAATAGTAATTAAAAATATATCTACCAACATAAATTACTAGGAATTTACTATCAATAGAGTATTTCAGGAATTGATGATATGTTTATGGAACTGCAACATGCATATATATCCATGACCTTCCTAACATGACATTAAAAGAAGTATATTAGGAGGACATAATGAAATCAAAGTCATAAATGAGATCATAAAATTGTATTCCCAATATAATTCTTCCAATTGGTCTCCACTTACTCTTTTTATACTCTTAACTACTTTTATAAAGAGAGAAGTTAACTTCTTTTTATCCTAGAGAATTCTTCTGAGAATGACTCCACTATGTTTTAAGAGGGGGGTGACTTTAGTTCATAATTTTTTATGGCTTAGTAACCACCCTTTTTAAGGAATGATACATTAAAATATTTTATTAACACATACATTTAGTGTAAATAAATGAAAAATAAGAAATATTAAACACATAATATTTATAATGGTTTAGGGAATATAAATTCTCTAGTCCACTACGCCAGCACTAAACTTCTAGAGCTTGGCGATTTCATCTAGTAACAGTCCTTTTCCCAGGGACTTCCAATAATTATCCTAGGTAATTCCCAACTGAGTGAAAGTAGTCATCACATGGTATAAAACTGTGAGCTTTTAATAGTCTCCTACAAGGATTTACAAAACACCATCCTCTAACACCCAACACAGTGAGTTCTTACTTCTGAGAGTAGGAAAGAATAATGAATGTTTACAAATTGAATCTTATAATTGAAATATGAAACAGAAAAAAGAAAAGCTTTCTCTAGAAGATAAGATAAGAGTGAAGGGTATCTTGAGTGGAGTCTTCTTAAATATATTAACAATGATCTTGGTATCAATTTTTTTAAAATGTTTTTTATTATTCTTTAGATTAGTATAAAAGAGAAACATCAAATATACAAGGTATATAGTGTGAGTGAATGTGCATGATTTTTTATTGTTACTTACCTATATATTTTCACTTCACATTAAAATAATCTTGTATTTATTATTACATTATTTCACAATAAGAACTAGGTATCAAAATTAAATTCCAGGTATCCATTTATCAAAATACCTCAATAATAAAAATGTGCAATAAATTATTATGTAATATTTTCCTCTATTGGTACATGAAACCATTTTAATAGTTAATTTTTACCATCAAGATATATTAAAATATTTATTTAATCAATGATATCATTAATTTATACTTCAAGTACTCTATTATTAATAAATACGATGGTTTCATAAAGACGTAGCCAATTCTAGATCCCCGTATAGAAGAATTCCACATGATGTAGCTGAATTGATCTATATATCTATTCTATACGCATATTAATTCTTAACATAGCCAAATTATGCATCCAATTTTCTTATATAGAGTGATTTTAATGTAGGGTATTGAATCACGTATTCAATTGGATCCATAGTGGCAAATATTCCATGAATCCAATTCACATTGCCGAGTACTCACATAGTCGATTCACATAGATGCTTTATCAACATATCCATTTTCTCAAATAGGTTATTCATTGGTGTAAGTGATTTACATATGGCCAATTTACATAGGCATTTCATCCATGTAACTCCATGATTTAACCAATTTCTCAGTGCAACAATTTATTCATATATGAAAAGTCTTCAAGTTTCCAAGTTTCCAGACTTATAAAAATTTCATAAAAACTTCCCTAATTTTATAATTACTTCTCAATTTAATTAAATAAAATTAAAACCTAATAAAAAAATTATAAATAAAATCATTATTAACATATGAATGGTTTTTAGGGCATCAAAACATAATGTACATGGGATATACTGGAATAACATTCATAGTCCAACAATATCTCTTGTTTTGATGATCAAAAATCACATTAAACAATAAATATGACATTTTAAAATATTGTATGTTTTTTCCTAAAGGATATCCAATATTAATTTTATTAATATTATATTTATCCTTTATTCTATCCCTTTATTCCCTTAACATTTCATATCTATCTTATAACCTTTTTTGACATATTATAATTTTAAAATGATTGGTTTACCCTTTAATATCACACTTTTTGACATTAAAAAAGAATGGTAAGGAGAAAAAATACACTTTTAATATATCACTTTGAGTTAGGCTCTATTTATGTATAGTACCGATTCTAAATTTAAAAAATGGTAGGAGTTTCTAAAAAAATTAGAAAATAAATCATCCACAAAGATGAAAAAAAAATTAAATGAAAATAATCACTTAAGGATCAAAAAGTAATAAAAATCATTAAGTGAAAACAATAAATTAAATCCTAACAAATATATGAATATTTATTTTATTAATCATGAAAATTTATATAAATATTATAGTATTCAACCCCCACAAACTATATACAATAAATTAGCCAACTGACCCTAAATTATGAATGGGTTTAAATTGAGATGGAGGTTTTTTTAAATTTGGAGGGGATCAAGGGTTTCTAGAGGTCAACTATTGGAGGTAAACCAACTCCTCCAATATCCATAACCAAACTGTCTTGAAAAGAAAAGTTGATTTGTATCATGATATATGGGAATGTGTTCTTAACAATTTCTTTAGATTCTGAGAGGAAATACTCAAATCATATGATCTAGAACTTACAAAATCCATTTTATCATCAATCTCTAAAGATAAAGCTTCATGTTCAATCTAATTTTTAGTAACATTAGCATCAAATTTTTATTTCTCTCTCTAAAAATTATTACTAGGTCAAATACAACATCCACTCTATGAATAAAACCCCTATAAGTATAAGGACCCAGCCTTAAACAATACATAATATTGAATTAAATGGATAATTCACATCGAGGATATTTTTAGGTTTAGAGATTTAGATAATTAGGTCATAACATATACATAAAAACTTGATTATTACATGTAGAAACTTCTACACAGTATCCATTTTTTATAAAATAAAAACTCTTGAAAAAAAGATTCATGTCCAGTTCCATGTTTTAGACATCATGAATTTTCCTTGATCCCATCCTTGACACTATTCATCTTTAAGTCCTATGAAAAACATTTCAAAACATGGGATGAGCATAAAAATCTCAGTAAGGGTTAGAAAAAAATGAAAGAAAAAATTAGTTCATCAATACATACATAACATAAGCACTTTAACATACCTTGTGAAATCATAAGATTTATGAATAACACATAGTAATCACAAATCATAAAGGTAACTTATGGCATCCATATCATACTTACATTATAGCTATCACAGCTACATAGGGAGTTACATTTGGAATACCCATCACCGTATATTCCCTAAATCTCTTAGGATAAATATTCACATTTACCTCTATCACGTTACTAAATGCATTGGAGAGCTATCTCAAGCTCACCCACCCCTGGTTTATCACGAAACCACCCGTATACATAAACAATGCCCAAGAACCATAACATATTCATAACATATAAAACAAACCTAAAGGAAAGATAAAATTTTGCACATTTCAATTACAATATGTCATATAAATATATTTACATAATAAATTAATTATGAAACAAAATTTCTATAAAAAAATATGTAAAAGAGTATATGGTATTTAGTTTTCTTTTAAAAACATTACTACTTGTTAAGGATGCCAAAGATTAAATAATAGTCGTGGCAGCAGAAAGGTCGTTGTCACCGCTTACATTAAGAAGTAACATTCTTTTTTGTCATTTATTAAAATACATTGGAGAAAAATATTCCCATTGAATGAAAATAAAATTAAATTGTGTTTATACATCGTATAAAATAAAGTCATGTATAAAACAAAATATGCCTCAATGAATGGAGATTGAGACAAACTCCCTTACCTCGTGTCCGACTTGAACCGTTCATTCTTTAATCTCATGAATAAAAAACTAAAGATAACTTATACTTTATTAAGAACCTTTTTCAAGTTTATTATTCCTTTTATATCACTTATTACCATGTTATAAACATTATGTAATCATTTATGTTAATAACGGCTGTTTTGTCGATATTTGGTACTTGAGTCAAAAATGAACTTCTTATAATTACAAGTTATTCATGTGGTAAAAATTACATTATCTCCAGAATTATATTAATGATTTAGATAACATATATATCATATATATCCAGTATATATATATATATATGTATTTATAATATTAAATAACATTTGGAGATAATAAATGAAATGCACCGTTCATGGAGATAGTAAGCCGTTCGTATGCATGAACGCTACTTTAATTTTTATTTCATATTTAATGGAATGAAAACATAACGATACATAGATATATTATAATTAAAGTATAATATCATATATAATTTCAGTAACTCCATCCTTTATGTGTTTCACGTATGGAATGAATGAGTCATATCACATTGAGGGGGCGGTAGTCCGCACTTCCTCAAATGAAATAATCGCGTTTACCGATTATGGAAACCATAAAGGTATGATATAAATGAAAAATAAATAAGTATAAAGACAATATAAATATAATATATATCACATATAAATACATTTTTATCTTAATGTCTACCAAAATATGTAGTAAGAGAAGATCGAACAATCATCGTTTCGTGAAGCAGTAGTCCGCCATCCACAGAAACTGTATGTTATTTACCCATAAGATGGAGGTGTGTGTAAGTTTAGTTTAAATAATTCTCATAAAAACAACCTATTATATTGAATATTCGGGTGTTGATATAAAATAAAGGAATAAAAATATTTTAGCGGGTTCGAGAAGTAAAATAAATGAAAATAACTTAAGAGAAGACGTTACCTTTAAATTTGGAATCTCCATTTGGTTTGAACCAAAAAGATTTCTTGAAGTGCCTTATGACTAAGGCACAACTTCTAGGAGGAATATAGGGATGTGGGGAGATTAATTTAGAATATTTTGGACGATACAAGGGTCTTGAGTAGTGTGAGGAATGGGTTATAAATGAGGGATTTTTATAAAGAGGAGGAGGGGCTCTTTAGGAACGTTTGAAAATATTATTTTATTATATAATTATTTTAGGTTTATAAAGGTCCAAAAATCATTAAAGTAGAATATAATATGACCCATGTTTGAAATAAAATCATCCAAAAATAATTGGATAGGTTTTGGATATTATTTTAATCGTTATAATCATATTTATTTGAATCATTCATTAATGAGGTAAATACTGCATCATTATTGTGTCACAGATAATTTTATTTATTTGATTTCAAAAAATTATAAAAAAATACCATGATGTAGGAAATAATTTTATGTTCCTAATTAATATTTATAGTCCAAGATATAAATTATATACCCCATGTAAAAATTTATTTACCAAAAGACAAATGTTTATGTCATTTTTGTCTTTACATTAAATTAATTAATATAAAGTGTCATTATCACTCTTAAGTGGCTCTATGGGGTCACAAAATCGACCCAAGGATGACAATGTTTGGACATGTATAAATCAATAGTATCAGAACACAATTTAGGGAAATATAACCTTATTATAATATTTATTAGTTCCCTTATTTACCAAATTTACCCTTTAACCATTGTAAATAAAATATTTACTGAAGAAAATATTTAAAATGTATAAAAATAAAAGTTACAATTTACCCAATTTTGACCACATGATTCCAAATATGGATTCCATTTTTCCAAATTCAAAACACATAAGTGGTATAAATTAACTTAAAATTAATTCCCTCTTTCAAAACAAAAAGCGTGTTTTCAAGAAATAATAACTATCAAAAGATTGACACTTTTTTATGTCCAATTTCAAAGTGAAATTATTTCAAATGACCAAAATTGGATTAATTGGTAAAAATATAATCTAATTATAAAACAATTAAAAATATAATCTATCCATATAAATAAATTAGATTAAAAGACACTTTTGAATTGAAATACAATATTTATCACTAATCATTAAAAATTGCACATTATAAGAAAAATACAAAAATTTCATCCAAAGAAAATTTTGATGTCCCTATTCTAAAGTAGAAAATTATTTTCTAAAATTGAACATATAAAAGTGACAAACACTATATTTAAAAAGGGTTCACCATAAAAAGGTGCTAAATCGACCTTTTAATGAATAATAGAGTATTTATGCTTAAAATCATATTCTTTCTTATGTTAATCCTCTAACTTTTATTTTATTAATGTAAAAACAATTAAAAAACATGTATATTAATATTTTAGTTTGTTCTGTCCATTATATTAAATAAAATGGATAGGCATTAACAATAATTTTAAATAATTTTATATTATTATTTTTTAGTATGACCCAACGTTGTGTGCAACCTAAGATTTCAAAGAAACCCATTGTTGAGTATCAGGTACTCCATCGAACATAGAATCCCCTTTAATGTAAAATTTATATTTGATTCAAAAATATTAATAAATATGAAAAAGTTAAATCTTTTATTTACCTGGGATGCTACACCCTTCCCCCCTTTTGGAAATTGCATCCTCGCAATTTTTATTCACTTATAAAATAAGTGGGGGTATTTATCCCTCATAGAATTTTCAGATTCCCACATTGCATCTTTAACAATATGGGTTTTTCACAAAACCTTTACCTAATGAATTATGTTATTCCGCAACACCTGCTCTCTTTGGTCAATAATCTGGACGGTTTATTCTTCATAAGAGAGATTATCTTCTAACTAAACTACCTCTGAGCTCAAAACCTGAGATGGATATGGAATATACTTTCTCAACATTAAAACAAGAAAAACATTGTGTAACTAGGATAAATATTGATGTAAATCCACTCTGTAGGAAACTTATCCAACTTTATCCAGGATTTCATAATGTCCAATGAACCTCAGACTCAACTTTCCCTTATTACCAAAAGACATCACAGTTTTCCATGGATAAACTTTGAGAAAGACATGATCATCTACCTCAAAAGAGAGATCCTTCCTCTAGTTATCTGCATAACTTTTATTCCTACTATGATTTGTTCTCATGTTCTTATGAATCAACTGGACCTTTTCTATCATCTTTTCTACCAATTCTGGTCCCATCAGTTTCTTTTCACCTACTTCATCCCAAAAAGCTAGAGTTCGACACTACTTCCCATATAATGCCTCAAATAGAGCCATCTGTATACTGGAATGAAAACTGTTATTATAATAAAATTCAACTAAAGAAAGATGTTGGTCCCAACTTCCCTGGTAATCCAATGAACAAGAATGTAACATATCCTCCAAGGTCTATGTTTTCTGTTATGACTGCCCATTTGATTGAGGATGAAAAGTTGTACTCAAATTTTATTCAGTACCCAAAGACTTATGAAGGCCTTTCCAAAATTTAGAAGTAAATCTGGGATCACGATCAGATATAATTGAGAGGGGAACTCTATGAAAACTAACTATATCTTTAACATACAACCGAGAAAGTTGGTCTAGAGACCATGTATTTAGAATAGGAAGAAAATGAGAAGATTTAGTCAATCGATCAACAATAATCCAGATTGCATTGTTACCTCAAGATGTCTTTGGTAATCCCACAATGAAGTCCATGGATATATTTTCCCATTTCCACTCTGGCACCGGTAAAGACTAAAGAATCCATTTCCGTAAATTCCACTCTACTTTAACCTGTTGACAAGTCAAAAACTTCACAATAAAATCATCAATATCTCTTTTCATCCCATCCCACCAGTAATACTCCCAAATATCTCTATACATCTTAATACTACCATGATGAACTGAAAATAGAGAACTATGAGCTTTACATAAAAACTCATTCTTCAACTGTGAATCACATAGAATGCATAATCTCTTTACAAATATCAAAACCCAATCATAATCAATGTTAAATTAAGGTAAATTACCCTTTTGAAGCAACTCTACCTTTTTCTACAACTATGTGTCTTCTTTCTGCACTTTATTTATTCTTTCTGATAGAGATGATTTCACTGACACCTGAAATAAAACAAAGGAATTTCCTACACCAACAAATTTTATGACAAAGTTCATCAAATCAAAAACCAAAGGATCTCATTCCAAATGTATCATGGTTAATGAAGTATTACTTTTTCAACTCAAAGCATCATCCACTTTATTTGCTTTTCTCAAATGGTAATGGATTGTGAAATCATAATCCTTGATTAATTCCAACCATATCCCATGTCTCATGTTTTATTATTTCTGAGTGAATATATATTTCAAACTTTTGTGTTCAGTGTATATTTCACACTTTACTCCATAAAAATTATGCCTCCAAATTTTTAAAGAAAGAAAAACAAAAGATAATTCCAAATCATGTGTAGGGTAATTTACCTCATGAGGTTTCAACTGACATGAAGCATAAGCCGTTACATGATCATTCTTTATAAGGACACAACCATGTCCTTTTAACGAACCTTCACTGTAGATAAAAAACTCGCCATTTCTGGAAGGTAATTATAAAACTGGAGCATTCACCAATATTCATTTCATTTCTTGAAAACAATCATCATAATTTATTATCCAAATGAACTTAATTTTTTTTGAGTTAACTTAGTAATTAGACTAGATAACGGTTCAAAATTTTCAACAAACTTCTGGTAATAACCTTCCAAACAAAGAAAAATACAAATATTGGTTATATTTGTGGGTCTTGACCATTCTTTAACAACTTTTGTTTTAGAAGGATCAACCATTATTCCATTTTCTGAAACAATGTGACCAAGGACATAAATTTCCTATAACCAAAACTCACACTTGCTGAATTTCCCATACAATTTATTTTCTTTTAAGGTTTTAAAGATAACCCTTAAATGAATTTCATGCTCCTATTTACTTTTAGAATAAACCAAAATATAATCAACCAGAAAAAACACAAACTTATCCATGAACTCAAAGAAAATTATATTCATAAGATTCATGAATACATAAGGTGCATTGGTTAACCCAAAAGGCATAACTAGAAATTTATAATGGCCATATCTAGTAGGAAACACGTTTTTCGGAATGTCTATTTCCTTTACTTTTAACTTATGGTACCCTGACCTCAAATCAATCTTCAAAAAATACTGAGCTCCGCGGATCTGATCAAACAAATCATCGATATGAGGAAAATGATACTTTTTCATAATAATGATGTAATTCAATTCTCTATAATCAATGCAAAGTCTCATGGAACCATCTTTGTTTTTTAACAAATAAGATAGGAGCACCCCGTGGTGTTGTGCTAGGTCAAATGACACCTTTATCTAATAACTCCAACAATTACTTATTTAACTATAAAAGTTCAAATTGAGGCATTAGATAAGGGGGTTTTGAAATTGTATTAGTATCAAGAAATAAGTCAATAGTAAATTCAACTTCTTGATTAGGTATAATACCAGAAACATCATCAGAAAAAACATCAAGGTACTCATTTACCATTGGAACATCATTAATCAGGATAGTTCCTTTGTTTTCAACAATATGTTCAAGGTAGCATTCATTTTTATCTTTTACTATTTTCTCAGCTTCACAATATGTTATCTAAATTAAGGGATCATTCTTGTACAGAAACTAAAAATATTTCTGAAAATAAACCTCTTTAGATTTTTAGTCAATCTTAGAATGATAAAAAAACCAATCTATACCCAAAATAACATCAAACTCTACTAGAGGCAAAACAATAAGGTTTGTAAGTAGATTATTTCTGCACACATGGAAAGGAAGGTTCTTATAATTTATTTTTGTCTCAAAATTTCCCCTTGTGTTTTTACCATAAGTTGAGGATTCATATCTTGAGATGGAATTCAAATTTATTAGAATGATTCTCAGAAATGAAAGAGTGTGTAGACCCTGAATCAAACAACACATTGGCATAATCTGAACAAACAAATAGTGTACATGATACTACTTCATTTGATGGACCAAAATCTTCTAAATTAGTTGAAAAGGATTTCACCACCCATTTAAGCTTGTAGTCGAGATGCTTTCCCTCATTTGAGTTCTTCGTTGGACACTCATTTGAATAATGACCCATTTCATTGAACGAAAAACATTTTACTGACTGTAAATCAGATTTTGGCTTACCATTACCCAAATATTTTTCTGTGCAATTACAAGAGTTACGTACCATTTTACCACATTAGTAGTACTTACCATAATTCAAAAGACATTCCCCAAGAGGATTTTTACCACAATTTTCACAAATTGTAAACTTAGGTTTATTACCATCAGACTTTTTTTGAAGAGGTGTTCCCTTTAATCTTCCACCTCGACCTCTTATTTTGTTGTTTTTCATGGAATACATAATCATCTGAAAACTCCATTTCCTCCTTCTCCGCACATTGAACAAGTTTTTGATAGATTTTTAACTGACGAGAATCTAAAGCCCTTCGATACTTCGGCTTTAGTCCTGAGTAAAATGGTTGATTTTACTATCAAGATCACATATGAAATTTGGAGCATACCTTGACAGTCTAGTGATTTTTTCTTCATAAGCATCCACTTAGTCATTCTCCAGCCTCAATTCAAAGAATTTTTTTCAATCATATGTTGAACCACCTTAGGAAAATATTTATCAAGAAATACAACTTTGAATTAATCTCAATCAAGAGTATAAATCTCCTCACTATCCCTAACATTTTTCACCATCGAACACCACTGGTCAGATTCACCTTCAAAAATGTAAATATCAACACTAAACTTTTGATCTTCTGAACCCCCCATGACATAAAAAATATTCTCCAGTGCTTTAATCCTCCCTTCAGATAGCACATGGTAAGATAGCCCTCTGAATGATGGGGGGTGTTGCCTCATGAAATGCTCCACTACTGACATGTTACTCCGTGGTTGATCTGGATGATCTCATGCATGGATAACACCACCATTTATAGCCCAATTTAACTTTTCCATCACTACAACAAACTATTCAGTTCCGATTCCGACCATCTCAGGTTGCTGATTTGGAAGGTTGTCTTCCTCCTAATGTTGTCCCATCATAGCGTCCCTGTTTCCTCTGTGGAAATCCATTATGAACAAAGAAATATATTTGGAGAAGAAACATGGTAATCCATAAATTCTATATCATTTAAATATTACCATAAATTAATTTAAGGAAATTAATTTAACAATGTCCTAACTTCTAAATTTTTCTAAACTGACCTGTGATACCAACTATAAAGACCCAGCCATAAACATTACATAATCATTAATTAAATACATAATTCACATCGAGGATCTTTTCAGGTTTAGAGCTTTATAGAATTAGGTCATAACATATACATAAAAACTTGAATATTGCATGTAGACACTTCTACAGAGTATCCATTTTTTTCATAAAATAAAAACTCCTGAAAAAAAGATTCATGTCTAGTTACATTTTTTAGACATCATGACTTTTCCTTGATCCCATCCTTGACCCTATTCATCTTTATGTCATGTGAAAAACATTTCAAAACATGGGATGAGCATAAAAATCTCAGTAAGGGTTATAGAACAATGAAAGAAAACATTAGTTCATCAATACATACATAACATAAGCTCTTTAACATTCCTCATAAAATCATAAAATTTATGAATACCACATAGTAATCACAAATCATAAAGTCCTCTTGTGGTATCCATATCATACTGACATTTTACCTATCATAGCTACATAGGGATTTAAGTTTGGAATACTCATCAAAGTATATTCCATATATCTCTTAGGAGAAACATTCATGTTTACCTCCGTCACATTACCCAATGCATTAGAGAGCTATCTCGGGCTCACCCGCCCTAGGTTTATCACAAAACCACCCGTATACATAAAAAATTGCCAAGAACCATAACATATTCCTAACACATAAAGGAAAGATAACATTTCCACATTTCAATCACAATTTATCATTTAAATATATTGAAATAACAAATCCATTATCAAAACCATTTTCAATACCAAAATATTTAAAATAGTATATTCTATTTAATTTCCTTTTAAAAACATTACGACTTGTTAAGGAAGCCAAAGATCAAATAATACTCGTGGTGGTGGAAATGTCGTTTTCACTGCTTACGTTTAAAAGTAACATTTTTTTTTGTTATTTAGTAAAACGCCTTGTAGAAAAAAATTCCCTTTGAATGAAAATAAAATTAAATGGTGTTTATACACTATATAAAATAAAGTCATGTATAAAACAAAATATTCTTCAATGAAAGGAGATTGAGATAAAGTCCCTTACCTCATGTCCGACTTGAACCGTTCATTCTTTAATATCCTAAAAAATATACTAAAGATAATTTCTACTTGCTTAAGAACCCTTTTCATGTTTATTATTCCTTTTATATCAGATATTATAATGATATAAACATTATGTAATCATTTAAGTTAATAATGGTTGTTTTGTTGATATTTGGTACTTGAGTATAAAAAAAACATCTTATAATTAAAAGTTGTTCATGTGGTCAAAATTCCATTATCTTCATAAAGATATTCATGATTTAGATATCATATATATCATATATATCGAATATATATATATATGTATTTATAACATTACATAACATTTGGAGATAAGAAATGAAATGCACCGTTCAAGGAGATGGTAAGCCGTACGTATGAATGAACACTACTTTCACTTATACCTAGAAGTCAGATCCAAGCACGCTTGGACCGGAAATTTATTAATAAAAAGAAAAGTGTAGAGAGAAACAAGAGAAAGAGGATGAGATTACATGTCAGAATAGTCATAGGCATCACATTCATACCTGGTCATATCACCCGCATCGGATAAAAAATTAATGATACATAGGTATATTATAATTCCAGTATAATATCATATATAATTTTAGTAACATTATCCTTTATACATTCCACGAATGGAATGAACGAGTCATATCACTTTGAGGGGGTGATAGTCCGCACTTCCTTGAATGAAATTATCGCATTTACCAATTATGAAAACCATAAAGGTATGCTATAAATGAAAAATTCATAAGTATAGAGTCAATATAAATATAATACATATCCCATATACATACAGTTCCATATTAATGGCCACCATAAGAGGTGGTAGGAGAATATTGAACAATCATCATTTTGTGAAGCAGTAGTTCGCCGTCCATAAAAATGGTATGTTCATTACCCATTAGATGGAGGTGTGTGTAAGTTTAGTTAGAATAAAACTCATAACAACAACCTAGTACATTTAGGATTATGGTTTTGTTATAAAATAAAGAAATAACAAGATTTTAGGGGGTTGGAGAAGAAAAATAAAAGAAAATAACTTAAAAGAAGACGTTACCTTTAAATTGTGTATCTCCCTTTGGTTTGAACCTAAAGGATTCCTTGAAGTGCCTTATGCCTAAGGTAAGGATTCTAGAAGGAATAGAGGGATTTAGGGAGCTTAATTTAGTAGAGTTTAGATGAGACAAGGGGCTTGAGAAGTTTGAGTAATGTTTTAGAAGTGAGGGCTTTTTATAAGGGGGAGTAGGGGATCTTTAGGAATGTTTGAAAATATTATTTTATTATATAATGATTCTCTGTTTATAAAGCTACAAAACTCATTAAATTATAAGATAAGATGACTCATGTTCAAAATAAAATCATCCAATAAGAATTGGACAGGTTTTTGATATTATTTTAATTCTTATAATCTTAGTTATTTAAATCATTCATTAATGAGGTAAACACTACATCATTATTGCATCATAAATAATTTATTTATTTGATGTCTCAAAATTATAAAAAAATACCATGTTTTAGAAAATATTTTTATATTTAAAATGAATTTTTATAGTCTAAGATATAACTTATATGACCCCAAATACAAATTTATTTACTAAAAGATATATGTTTATGTCATTTTTGAATTTACTTTAAATTAATTAATATAAAGTGTCATTATCACTCTTAAGTGGATCCATTGTAATTCCCCGACCCTAGTTACCCAAATTCGGTGCATTATTATGTATCATTGGCATGATCACAAAAGATCAAGTCTCGAAAGACTGATTAGTTTAGTAGCCTTGAAAGTACTAGATACATTCATAAGGTTTACATTACATCATAAAATGGAAAACTACAACAACATTGTTTCCATATAAAACACTAAGATACCATAGAATATCCCTCTAGGTCAGTCATAATATACTTCTTCACATCTTGGGAAAAATAAATCATAGAAAGGGGTGAGCTCAGATGCTCAGTAAGGATAAAAATATAGCAGAATCTTTCATAAATAAGCATAAACATTTAAAGAAATATATATAACTTAAAGAAAATCCTTTTAAACATAAAATTTATCATAATATGGAAAATATAAATCAAAATAATTCCATTTACTTACTCACATGGATATTCTACTAGTCGAATAATCACATTAAATATCACTACCCACTTTTATAATGATGGAATTCATAATGCCAGACTTCATAACCACATAGTCAAGGCCTTATTCCAAGACTACAAATAATATTTTGTCAAGGCCTTGTGCGGAGACACTAGTTTGTCTCATGAGACATACCGACACATCGAGGAGCTATAGAGGGCTCCAACCATCACATAATATGTCCAATGCATTCCTCTTATGAAAAGGTTTAAACATAAAATAAACATTCATAATAAAATGGGAATAAAAAATGTCAATACTTTATCCATAAACCATGAATGGTATAAAATTACACATCCATAGTCAAACATATCACAAAACCTTCAAAAAAATATGGATGTTTTTTATCATAATAAATCAACTTCAAACAAACTTAAAATCCATAAAAGGATGTTGACATAGATGAAATCAAAAACCTTTTTAGAGAAATATCTTTTTCTATTTTGAGATCATTTAAATGTCACATATTTATAAAATATAACATTTATATTTGAAAATATTCTTATAAGATTTTAAGGGAAGCTTAGATGATGTTATAACAATGGAAAATATCTGCACCCTCCGTATATGTTAAAAAAACATTCTTACCTTAATTTTGTTGAAAAGGTCATAAAGTACCTTGTTTAGAAAATGACTGAAAGATTCCTTGCAAAACATATAAGGCCAAATAAGGGTATAAAAGACTTTAACCCATTTTCTAGTAAATATTAGAAATTTTTTGAAATACATTTTTAAGAAACATGGATTTGGATGATAAAGAGATCCCAGTAGATAACTACGTATAATCAACCTCGAATAATGAAGATATTGTGAAATTAACCATTACCTTATACTTTTCCTTGGTCGGGGGTAGGTTTACCTACTGTATAATGGTGTAACAATTGTTATTAAATTATTGAAGAATTATATACATTAATATGATATCATATATGATCCTTTAACATTTCTTTGTTAATAATATCTTAGTATTATCGTTGTTTCGGGGGTAAATTGATTCGTTTTCCTTTATAAGATTTGTTACATAAGTTGTATTTATTATGGATGGGATGTATATTATTCATATCCAGAATTATATCAAGTCTTTAAACATTATTTTAATCATATAATGAAAATTATTCTTGAATGGATACGATGGGGAATGAATCTCATCGCTTTTGTGGAGACGGTAATCCGTACGTACACACAAGCGACAATATCATTCTTTTGATATTAAAATAATATATAAATGGATGTTATATAATATATAGAGAATAATTATCATGTTATATTTATTATTTACATCAATTAAACATCATTATTATACCCATCCAAATAATAATGTATTGAATAACAATTACACCACAGCATGGAGATGGTAAGCCGTACGTACACACATATGGTGACATGTCATTCAAAGGATGGATAGAATAATGAATATGGTTGTACCATATTTATAATAAAATCACAGTATATATAGGATACTGTGGTTATAATTTTATAATGGAAACAACAAAGAAAGAGGAAGTGGAAGAAGAAATAAACTTGAAATAGGTGATGAAATATCTACCTCTTCTTCGAGTTCTTTTTTTTTGATTTGATCATAAGGGACCCTTAGGTTGAATTTATGACTAAAGTAAGGAATCTATGATGAAAGGAGGATAGTTTAGAGGGTTTTTTGGCTGGGTTTGGCCGAGAAAAAGGCTTTGAAGGTCTGAATTAGAGAGAAGCGGAAGTGCCCTTTTAGAAGAGGGTGAGGGAACCTTAGAAAGAGCATAAAGTATTATTCTATAATAAATTCATATTA
The DNA here is from genome assembly GCA_963277665.1 of Viscum album. Taxonomy (NCBI): domain Eukaryota; kingdom Viridiplantae; phylum Streptophyta; class Magnoliopsida; order Santalales; family Viscaceae; genus Viscum; species Viscum album. The sequence continues at coordinate 941,326,122 of OY728150.1, forward strand.
ATTTTATAATGGCTCCAAATTTATTTATTTAAAGGATAAGGTGGGGATGGGTCGAAATCCTTTCAAATAATATATTTTAGATAGGTTTAGGTCACCATATTAACCTTATCATTTATATTTAACTCTTAGTTAAATAGTTTGACATTTACCATGTCTCTTTGTGTTTTTATATTATATGTTTAATAAACTTACTATAAACTACCAAGCGAATACCAAGTGGTTCATTAAAGATACACCTATCATTATAAAAGTCCTTTGGTCGAAACTTATATTTTTAGGAATAGAATATCAATTAATAATATAATATTTGTTTTAAAAACTATTTTATGTCAATTGTGACACTATTTGGTCTTTTGTTTTTGATAAATTCATAACATCATTATTACTTAAAAGAAATTCATTTAACTAACCCTAAAATGTCATATTAACCTATAAAATTATTTTTATTCATAAAAAGTCTCAAATTACATTCATTTTGGTATTTATAATATCAATTATTTTAATATTTCATTAATAAGGTAATTACTCCATCATTATTGTGTCATAAATAAATTAAATTATTTAATGTTGAAAAATTATAAATAATATACCATTGTGTAGGAAATATTTTTATATTTCTAATGAATATTTATAGTTGAATTTATCTTATGTATAACTCCATATTAAAAATGGTTTAGTTATTAAACTTTGATTTTAACTCTTTTAACTATTCTTTAAATAAAATAATAATAAATGTCTTAATCTAATAAAAGTGGACCTAAAGGATCATATTTTATTCCAATGGGTTTTTTGTTCTAATAACACTTATCCAATAGAATTAGGACATGAGTTAGGGTAATAATAATACAATTTTTACCTTTAATTACCCTATTTACTTTTAACCGTGGTAAATAAAAGTTAAAAGTTATTATTCAACAAAAAATATTTTTATCTCATTGAACCACATTTTACTCCTTGATATTAAACGTGTCACTTGGATTTTTGAAATTCAAATCACAGATGCTAAAAAATTAAGTTTTATGTAAATTTGGAAATTCTCCTAGGAGGTGGGTAAAAGACTGTAAAAAGTTCAATAAAATTTTTATATATCTAAAATTATTTTAAACTGATTCCAATGAATTATATTGAACTTATATAGGTATTATGTATCTATTTTGACCTAAAATGAATTTAAATAAAATAAATAATTATTTAAATAAAAATTCTGTTTTAAACTATTACTGAGTGTTTTTCACTATTCACCAAAAATTGAACTTTTTCAGAAAAATACCAAAAAGTCACCCTCAGCTAATTTCAATATTCCGAATCCAAAAATGAAGTCAATTTTGAAAGATGAAATTTATAAAATTTCAAAAATTTGTTATTACTATTCACAACAGCTTGTTTGATTGATTTTGGTGTGTTAGAACTCGAAGTTGCGTACAACACATGCTACTGTATTATTCGAAGAGAAGCGTACTGTGGAAGCATGGGGTGTTACATAATCCCCTACTTCAAATAATTTCTTCTTAGAAATTTCTAAAGTTTTACTGCATAAAAAGACTCGGGTGGTTCTTCATCATAAGTTCCTCAGGTTCCCACGTTGCCTCTTCCATCTTATGGTTTCTCTATAGAACTTTTACCAGAAGAGTCGTCCAGTTTCTGAATAATTATTCTCTTTTATCAAGAAACTTGATAGGCTCTTCATAATAAGACCGATCAGGTTCAAGTTCTAATTTCTCATAGGTGAGTACATGCATTGGGTCAGGCATGTATTTTCTCAATAGTGATACGTGGAATACATCGTGAACTTTGGAGAGACTTAGCGACATTTCCAACAGGAAAGCTACAGCCCCAATTCGTTCTAGAATATCGAAAGGTCCGATGTACCTGGGACTCAATTTTCCCTTCTTACGGAAATGTATAACACCCTTCCATGGATATACCTTCAATAAAACATGATCTCTAACTTGAAATTACAAATCCTTCCTTTGGTTATCGACATAGCACTTCTGCCTACTTTGAGCTGCTTTGATGTGGTTTTGGATTACCTTCACCTTTTCCATAATTTCCTCCACAAGTTCTGGGCCTACGAGTTTTCTTTCACCAACATCATCCAAACAAGTTGGTGTGTGACATCTCTTTCCATATAACGCTTCATATGGTTCCATCTGAATACTTGAATGGAAGCTATTGTTATAGGAAAATTCCACCAGAGGTAAATATTGATCCCAAATACCTTGAAAGTCAAGTGAGAATGATCTCAAAATGTCTTATATTGTTTGAATAGCCTGTTATGATTTTTGATCAGATTGATGGTGGTATACAGTGCTCAAATTAAGTTCAGTATCTAGGGATTTCTGAAGGCTTTTCTGAATCTTGATGTAAAACGGGGATCACGATCAGAAACAATTGATAGGGGTACACCATGAAGTCTTAAAAATTAATTAATTTATAGTATTTCTCGATGTTCAAGTGGTAAATCTTCTCTTATAGCAAGAAAATGTGCTGACTTGGTAAGACAATCAACATAGACCCATATTGCATCATTCCTTCCAGGAGTCTTTGGTAGTCCCATGACAAAGTCCATCGTAATATTATCCCATTTCCACTCAGGTATGGGAAGAGGTTTCATGAATCCTCCAGGCTATTGCCTTCTAGATTTTACTTATTGACAAACCATACATCTTGACACAAAATCAAGAATCTCCCTCTTCATGTTGTCCCACCAAAAATGTTCCTTCAAATATCTATACATATTAGGGCTACCAGGGTGTATAAAGAAATTGGAACTATGAGCATCATCCAAAAATTCCATTTTTATATTAGGTATATTGGGAACACAAATTCTCTTCCCAAATTTCAAAATTTCCTCTTCATACACAAAGTCACTCAATCTCCCATCATTCACAGCTTTAATTTTTTTTTTGAAACTCTTCATCATCAGTATGAGAACGCTTTAACCTTTATAGTAAATATAGTTTGGAAACCATTTGAAAAAGCATTGATGTTTCACCTTCCATGTTTATTCCCATATCCATCTTTACTAGATCCATGAAAATAGGATCCCTTTCAACACTCATCACTACTACTAAAATAGGAAAGCGAAGAACCAACATATATCAATGCTAAGAAAAAACCGCTGATAAATAAATCCTTTATAACCACTAAAATTTTAGCACTGATACTGGAAACCTTTATCAGCGCTTTTTTAGCACTGATAAAGGTACTCTTTATCAGCACTAAAAAAGTGCTGATAAATACTTCCTATATGAGCGCTAACATTTTAGCGCTGATACATGCCTTATTTATCAGAACTTTTCTAGCACTGATAAATAATCCATTTACCAGCGCTAGAAAAGCGCTGCTAATGATTCCCAGTATCAGTGCTAAACTTTTAGCGCTCATACAGGGTAACCTTTATCAACGCTTTTTTTAGCGCTGATAAAGAGGCCCTTTATCAGCTCTAGAAAAGTGCTGATAAAGAAGGCTTGTATCAGTGCTAAAATGTTAGTGCTCATACAGAAAGGATTTATCAGCTCTTTTTTTTGCGCTGATAATGAGTACATTTATCATCGCTAAAAAGCACTGATACAGGCTACCTCTATCAACGCTAACATTTTAGCGCTGATAAAGGTATCATTTATCAGCACTTTTTTAGCGCTGATAAAATTGTAGTCCCATATTGTATAAAATCGGTCAAACAGTGTCCTCGGCTTATCGCGACCTAAATCTCTCGCAGTACTGTAACCCTGTGATTCCCCTCCTTCGCCCCCGATCTTTGCATTGTCGTACCTCTTCCGCCCCTGATCTCACATTTTGGACCTCCACCACCCCTTATCTTCACATTGTCGGACCTCCACCGCTAGCCCTTCTCCTAATCCTCCCCCTCTAACCCCTTCGGCGGATCCTCCTCCCCGCAAACCCTACTTCTCCTTCTCTTTGCTCGACCCTACTCCCCGCGAACCCTACTCTTCCATTTCTCTTCAGTTGGTGACTCCTCCCGTGCACCTCCACCTCTGGAAGTTTTCAAGTGTGTGGTAAGTGATTCGATTCTTTTACATAATTAGATGATTTTTATATGCTTTCTTATATTCATGAATGTGTTCTATGGATTACTTTTTTTTGGTGAAAAATATGTTTTGGAAAGGTTTTTGAGATCCACGTGAATTTGAAAGGGGATTTTTGCATGGAAATGGTTGGATTGCATATGTGTTCTTCTTGTTTTGTTTCCTAATGTGTTTCATAAATTTTGAAATTGGTGTGAAATGTGTTTCTAAATGGTTTTAGTGTGCATGTGAAATGGAAAGTGGATTTTTGCGTAAAATAGTGGTTTTGGTATGAGATTTTGATCATTGGATCCATGTGAAAATGTGAAAATGTGAAAGTGGTGATATACTTATGTGCTTATGATTCTTGTAATGTGTATGTGAAAGTGGTGATATAGTTATAGTTAAGATAAATGAGGTCTTAGATTTCAAGAACTTCAATAAATTTTTTACGGAGCAATTATATCTAGATTTGATGGTATCGGGTAAGTCCAGGGAGTTTCTCAACCTCATCTAAGGTTATTAGACATTGAATCAATATACTAATAATTTTTCTAAACATGCTCAGTTTTCACTTAAAGTGGTGTCAAACAAGAATCTTAAGTCCCAGAGGTTTTAAATGGGTCTTCGATCATATATTCAATATCAAGTATTTATGCTAAAGTTTACCTAAAATTTTAATGTTCTAGATAGGGATGTGATGGAATAAATTGGAATAACTATTATGTCGGGGTTAACTAGAGTTACTTATATTCCTAGAGGTAGTTTTACTGGTTCCTATAAGTGGAATAGAAAGTAGAATGAGCCTCATAGTGAAAATAGTGGTGGTGGTATTTTATAGAAAACTTCCTCTAGATCATCTATAGTGTCTAGTAAAGGCCAAATGACTTTTTCCAATGTGGAAAGATTGATCAATCAAAGCATTATTTCATGGAATCATTGAAGAGTTACATCTCGTACAAACATTAAACCCACTTGAAGAGGGTTTTATATGTTTTTACTAACCTGTGTAGTGGAATGGAATCATAAATATTGAGAGGTACCAAATCATAGTAATATTATTCAATAACAATGGGATCCTAGAAACATGTATTAGGAATAAAACATCTTCATGCAGTAAATTAATCTCCAGTAGGAACTGGCGTGGGTCATGCGATAGTGAGAGGCACCATTTTCATTTATTTTTCTTTAGTGTATGTTTTATTTGATATTGGTTCCCATCATTATTTCATACCAAACCTCAATATAGAACTATTGAAACTTATAATAGAGATCATGGATTATGTGATAGAGATTGTAACATCTCTCTGGATAAAGAGGGAGTAAGGTCTCTGATTCCCCTCTCATGCTTTATCTTTTTCAGAGATTTCAATCATATTATAATTTTTGGTTATTAAAATGATTTAACTATATGTTATTCTAAGAATGGACTAGCTAGTTTCTAATAAATCCTGGATTTACTATTATCATCGGGGGGTGTCCTTCATTGCCCCCGATGGAGAATTCCATGTTTTCCATAGAGAATCAGACCTGAGGTCTAGTCGAGCTAGACATCTTCTTCCAAAGTTGAGGGGGATGATATCCTTAAATCCTATTGAACTGGATTTGGAAGCCTATTATAGTGAACTTCCCCTAGTAGCTATTGAATTTCCAAAAGTGTTTCCTTTAGTATTTTTTGGTCTACCACTAGAGAGGGAGGTGGAGTTCTCTATCAACTTGGTGATGGGTACAAAACCAATATCTATTCTATCTTACCATATAGAACTAGTTAAATTGAAGGAAATAAATAATCAGTGGGATGAATTAGTTTCCAAATTCTTCATTTAACCTAGTGTTTTGCCTTGGGAAGAACTGGTTATTTTCACTAAGAAGGTCATTGGAACCCTTCGCTTGTCTACTGATTACTAAAATCTCAATCAGGTTATGATCAATAAAATGTATCTATTGGCCTATATTTTTGATTTATTAGATCTTCTAAAGTGGGGACTGGTTCTCTAAGATCGGTCATTAGTTTGGTTAACACCGGCTCAGGATCAAGGAGTTTGATATTCCAAAGACCTCATTTAGGAGTATGTATAGTCACTATGAGTATTTTTTTATGCCATTCAGCTGAACCAACACTCCCTATATATTTATGATGATGATGAATAGGATTTTCCACTAGTATCTCAACTATTGTTTTATAATATTTATGGATGACATCATGGTATATTTTAAAACTGTGGATGATCATATACCTAATTTGATAATAGTTTTGGACATCTTGAGGAATCACCAATTTTATGCCAAGTTGTCAAAGTGAAAATTCTAGATTTGGGAGGTGAATTTCTTTGGTCATGTGGTCTTCGAACATGGTATCTCTATTGATCTGAAAAGGATAAAGCTATCATGTCATGGGAGGAACCATATAATGTCTTTGAGATTTAGTACTTCTTGGTTTTATTGGATTATTAACACCAGTTTGAGATTTATGTGTGACTATATACTTATTATATTTTCTTGTTATTTCTTACACACCACCACTTGAGTCGAGTAACCTGATTGAAATCCATATGAGTACTTTGGTTCTGATGTGGATATGGTTTTTTATGTGTTTGTGACATGTGTTTGTGTGGATATATTGGTATTTAGGCATGATGATATTGAATGTAGGGTAGAGACCTAGGAGTGGAAGATGTATCATTCTTGATTATCCTTGTATTTGGACAGAGGTGATTTGAGGAAACTATAATGAATCTAAAGTAATTATATTTAATGAATTCTATATTGTATAGATTATGAGAATCCATTCTTTACTTATAGAGTTGTCTTCTGGTTTTCATCCATATGTATTTTAGGTTGCTCAGGTATAAAAGGATGGACTAGTTGACCATAGAAGGGTTGACCCAATAGAGGAGGATGAGTCATAGAGGACGATTCCGTGTGAGTTTTACCATCTATGACACAAGTGATTATCCCTGCAGACCCCTCTGTGTTTGGAAACTATATTGATTTTGATGGGGGGTCTATCCTGGTTCTATTGATTTCCAAATATTTATTAGAAATGGTTAGGCTCTATTAATCACAATTTTTATAAGGAATGGGTTCTGATCTACTATATTTGGAAGTCTTGTTTTGTGTACTTGAACCATAAATACTAATATTTGAGATTCAAATAGGATGGAGATGAATAAAGATTGTATGGATGCTAATCATTTGACAATAGAGTATGAGAACAGAGTAAAAGAGTTCATAAAGTTTTCAAAGGATCACGCAAAGGATCATTCTCAAATCCTTTTTCCGTGTTTACATTGTTGTTATTCTAGACTTCTTACTCCAGAGGAGTTGGAAAAACATTTTATATGTCACGCAATAGATCGGAGTTATAAATGTTGGAAGAAACACGGAGAAAAAGAGAATCTAGCTACTGGATGGGATAAAACAGTGTTTTATGGGTCATTAGATATGAATACAAATATGGATAATGAAGAAGACTATATGGAGGATGTGATTACAGATGTTAATGATAACGAAGATCGTATTGAGGAAATTACAAACACAATTGAAGATTAACTCCATGATTGCCCAAAATTGTTTGAGAAGTTAAAGAGTTGTGAAAAGAATCCATTGTATATTGGTTGCACAAAATATACAGCATTGTCAGCTCTACTAAAGTTATATAAATTGAAAGTAGGCAATGGATGGAGTGATGTCAATTTTACGGAACTAATTGCTCTCTTTAATGACATGCTCCTAGAAGATAATGAGCTCCCAAGCCGGACATATTAAGCTAAACGAATGTTACGCTCAATGGGTATGATTTCTGAAAGAATAAATGCCTGCCCGAAAGACTGTATATTGTTTCTCAAGGAGAAAAAATCACTTATATAATTCCTAAAGTGTGGTGCTTCTCGATACAAGAAAGATAAATCCAATCCTATGAAAGTTGTATGGTACATTCCAATCATTAAAAGGTTTAGGCGTCTATATGGAAGTAAAGAAACTGCGAAACAATTGTCATGGAATGCAGATAAAAGAAATAAAGATGGGAAATTTTTTCTTCCGGCCGACTCTCCTCAATGGAAGAAAATTGATCACGAGTATCCTGAATTTGGAAAACAGCCAAGAAACCTTCGTTTAGCATTATCTACAGATGGAGTGAATCATTTTGGTTTTCAAACCATCACTCATATTACATGGCCTGTTATGTTGGTAAATTATAACATGCCACCCTGGTTATGCATAAAGTGGAAATTCATAATGTTATCTATGCTTATATCAGGACCAAAACAACCAGGTAACGATATTAATGTTTATCTGGATCCTATGATCAATGATTTAAAGTTATTTTTGGATTCAGGTGTTATGTTGTATGATGCTTATAAAAGTGAATACATTATGTTGAGAGCGATGTTGTATGAGACAATAAATAATTTCCCTGCTTATGGAAATATTTAAGGCTATAGAATTAAAAGAACTCAAGTGTGTCCCATGAGTGAAGAAGATACATAATCAATTAGGTTGAAACATTCATCAAAATCTGTGTTTCTAGAACATCATAGATTTCTACCTCATCGGCATAAGTATCGATCTTGGACGACATCATTCAATGGAAGTTCAGAATAATGAGCAGCACCGTCTCCACTAACAGGTGATTGGCTGTTTAAGAAAGTAAAAGATGTGAACACTATTTTTGGTAAACTGTTTTCAAAAAACCTTTTGAAAATCGGTTGGAAAAAGAGATCAGTTTTTTTTAAATTACCATACTAGAATTGTTTGTACATTAGACATTTTATTGATGTGATGCTTGTGGAAAAAAATATATGTGACAGTGTTATTGGAATGTTGCTAAATGCCTCTATCAAAACAAAATATGGAATTAAGGCAAGGTTGGACATGGTTGACATGGGAATATGAGAAGAGTTGGCTCCCGTGGAGGGTGAAAATCAAATGCTTCTTCCTCTAGCTGCTTATACTCTTTCTAAGGAGGAGAGATATCAATTTTGCAACTTCGTCAATGATGTAAATGTTTCAGAGGGATATTCATCAAATATCAAGAACATTGTTCCAATGAATGATTTGAAGTTAAAATGTTTGAAATCACATGACTATAATGTTTTGATGAAAGATCTAATTCCAATATCTTTATGTTGTATTTTGTCCAAGAATGTTCTTCATACGTTAACCAATCTTTGTTTCTTTTTTAAAGCTATATGTAGAAAAGTTTTAGACCTGGAGAAATTTCCATCTATGGAAAAAGAAATTTTCATCATATTATGTGAATTAGAAATGTTCTTCCCACCAACATTCTTTGATATGATGGTTCATTTGATGATTCACTTGGTGAGATAGATTCGACTTTGTGGTCATTTTCACTCTATATAGATGTATCATGTTGAACGGTATATGAATATTTTGAAAGGGTATGTCAAAAATCGAATTCGGCCAGAGGGTTGTATAGTGGAGCGATATATTGTTGAGAAAGCCATTGAATTTTGTACCGAATAACTATCTGATGTGAAAAGCATTGGTCTCCCGAAATCTCATCACACTAGACACATTGAGGGTGAGGGAATTTCTAATAGAGATGTTGTGACAATCATTATTACAGATTGGGAGCAGGCCCACCATTATATTTTTCATAATAGTGGGGAAGTTTCTCTATATATTGAAACTCACAAAGAAATTCTTAGGCAGTTGAATCCATCTAGGACTGAAAAATGGTTATCAAATACACATAATCACCAGTTTATAGGATGGTTTCGAAACCATATTTTTAAGAAGTTGGATGAAAATATGAATTCAATATCATAACGACTTTAATGGCTAGCTGCTGGACCAAGTGTGTATGTATTATCTTACAGTGGTTATGAAATTAATGGTTATACATTCTATACAGATGAACATGATGAAGATAGTACCATGCAAAATAGTGGAGTTGCACTAGTGGCTGAAGCGATGAAAGTTTCTGGTAGTAAGGACAGAAATCCAATTTATACAGATATGTCATACTTTGGCATTATCAAACTAATATGGGAGTTGGATTATACAACATTCTAATTATCTATTTTTCAATGCAAATATGTTGGTAACAATAGTGGTGTTAAAATAGATGAATGTGGATTTGTGAAAGTTGATTTTAGTAAAGAAGGGTACAAAAAGGAATAGTTTATAATGGAATCACAAGCGGTACAAGTTTTTTATGTTCTAGATCCCGCAAACCCAAAGTGGTCGATTGTTCCGTTATCGTCCAAAACTACTGAAGGGTCTGATGAAAATTTAGTTGAGGACGATCCTTTCAGTGGTATGTCAAAATCATTTCGCAGTGGTCCCAATGTAGATGATGTTTTGTATGTTAGTGGAGACTACAATGAAGGTATTTGGATAATTGATAGACGTGTCAAATCCCTTAAACATTTGAAAAAAAGAAATAGAGTTCAATAAATAGGTTATATTTTGTTTGTAATATAGATCGTGTTATCTCATGTTATTATCTTATCATTACTGAATTTATGTAATCTAAATTAACTGTTCAACCACTTTTGCAGATAATGACTTCTGTAGGTTCCAGTGCTCTAAACCTTGAGGCTAAATAAGTCTCTCAAGCTGCTGCTGCTGCGGCTGCTGCTGCTCCTACTATGGTTGCTCACAGTGTAGAGCAACAACAAGTTTCTGAACTTGTTGTTTCTCCTAGTGTTGAGGTCCAACAACCATCATCACATTCCGTTTCTACCATTTCAGATAAACATATAGAGGATTTTTATATCAATGAAATGGTTGGTAATGAAGGACCGACGTTGCAAAAAACACAGGTGCGTCGTAGTTTGACAGTGCTAGCCAATGTTCTTAAGGAGAAAAGAAAAGTCATAAAATTTGATGTCAAATGGAATGAACGAGGCCAACATGTGAATCCCAATAAGGCTATGTTTATTAGTTACATTAGAGTTGTCACTCGATAACACATTCCAATTGACATAGATTCATGGAACCATGTTTTGTTCGGGCTGAAGGATGTGATCTAGGAAGAAATTACGTTAACATTATGAATTTATTTCTTTAATTTACTAGAGAATAAAATAATTAAACAATGCATTACTCTTCTCAATCTCTTGCAGAGTACATTTATAGTAGATGATTCACACAAGGATTATGTACTAAGGCTTACAGGAAGGATTCATCGAGGTTTTCGCACTATTTTAACAAAATGTCTCCTAAGAGATTCCAAAGGATAAATAAACCCACACCCACCCATTGTATATGCTCACATGATATCCCAAGAAGCATGGGATGCATTTATAGGCAGCCATGGGGATGTGAAGTTTCGGGTACATTGTGGGTGATAATACGTTGTTTGATGATACATGTATTCATCACTTTGATTGTCAATATTTCATTTATGAAACATCAACTCTGTACTGAAAATAAGAAACGTGCATCAAAACCAACATACCCCTATTGAAAAGCAAGGATGGGGTACGCTTCACTAGAAAAGAATATGGTATGTATTTTAAATTTACAGTAATATTTTTAGGTTCCAATAAACAATATCATAATTATCTTTCTATGTTAATATGTAGATTGATGAGTCTAAAACCAAAGACACTTCCATCCCACGTCATGTGCTATGGAAGGAGGCACGTGTGAATAAGGAAGGGAAGCTAGTAGATGAGAACACAGAAAAAGTGTGGGAAATATGTGTAAGTATGAAACGATGATAAAAATATTTGTTTAAAATTTCTATTACATAAAAATAATTAGTTATTTTTCTATATCTGACAGTCATTGGAATCAGCTACTCCTGTAGCGGATGTAGACCTATTATAGATGGCTTTGAAGCATCCAGAAAAATACAGTTGTGTTAAAGGTGCGGGGTTTGGTGTGACACCCCGAGTATATTTTGAGAAGAAAAAAATAGATGATGAAGATGAAAAATTGAAACAAATGAACGAAATAATAGGAACCCTTGAAGAAGGATTTCAATGGAAGGGAGAGTTGCTAGAAACTTTTATGTGTGGGAAGCAAGGAGAAGATATAACTCAGGAACAACCAGTGCGTTAGTATCCCACCCCACCCCCACCAGTTTTGAGGTGAGCCATTCCCCTCAAAGAGCTGTCTTAGTCATGGTAATGAATATTCTAATAATTGTTCCCATGAAATGTGAATTAGACAAACACTGATACTTTTCCTGTACTGATCTTCTACACGGTGATAATTATTGTGATTTATATCTGTCAACACCCACCTATCACCTTGTAGTGAGGGCTACAGTGTTCAACATTCTAGATGACACACTGTATAATAGACCACCTCCGAAAGGTCATCTGAAAGTGACGATTACAGTAGCTCATGAGCGAAATTCAAAGCTACCTATTCCACTTGATGAATATGATATTCATACGGTTGAAAAGGATATTGGGACATTCATTACATGGTCGTCACAACTTGTAAGAGTACATGCACACAAAGAGGTATTTATTTCCTTTTTTTGTCAATCTAAACCTTTAACAATTAATGAAAAAAGGTTCAGAACCAATGAATGCTATTATAGACGGAGAAAGGGAATGGGGTGACAAACGTTGGCTCAAAACCATATAAAGGATCGACCAACCGATCCCAAGGAGCTACTGAAATCACAATAACACCACCTGTTCTCTATCCACATTTACTAGAATTGAAGACTCATGTGGATACAAATCTAATAGGTGGTAGTAGTCATATTGTGGTTTTCTAAATGAATATATACGGAGAGGAAAGTCAAGATTTCGTTGCTGCTGAAAATGTAAATGGGATCCTTGAAAACAGTTGGCTAGGCATCACAGTGGTAAATGTATATATGAGGTATGTTTTCCTGAACTTATTTTATAAAAGCTGATCTAATGTGAAAATTATGACTAAATGAATTTTATATTGTTGACACACGTATATATGAAAAATAGTTGAAGGAATTTTCCCATGAGACAAAATTCAGACTCGTTAGTCCTCATACCACATCAACACATCTAACGAAATTAGAGTAATCAAAAAAGAATGAAATAGTTAACAGCTTGCTGAAAACATTTGAAATCAAGATTACATATGAAAGACTCTTCCTAATACCAACCATGCAGGGTTAAAACTCTACAATTAAAGTATATCAATAGTATTTTGACTTCTTTTATTACTTATTCCTTTTTGTGTTTTTAGGCAACATTGGCTGCTAATTGCAGTAAACTTGGATACTACAAAGATTTATTTTCTGGATTAAAAGCAAGGATATGTATCAAAACGACCACACATCATGGAGTTTGTGAATTGTAAGACACTACATCCTACGATTTATGTCTAAACATAAAGTAATATAATTTATATTATCTTTTACTGAGGATTCTGTTATGATACGGCGGTGTATCATTATCATCCAAAAAAAGGAATTAGGACAGGGGCTAAGTATAAGGAGGTGAGAAAGTACTACGTCTTGACAAATATCAGGGTATATATAATAAAATTTCACTATCCAAACACATCTCAACACAAGTTACTTATTCTCCTAATGATCATTTTTTTTTGCAGTGTCCAAAACAAAAAAATGGTATTTATTGCAGTTATTAAGTTTGAAAATTTATGAAATAAATTGTTTTTTATCAACAAGCTAGCATCCCTAAAGATTTAATTTCAAAAACAACTACTAGTTCGTTTAATTTATTTATTAATTATTTATTTTTATATTTTGCAGTACTATTATGACTGCCAAAAAGCCTCATACTCACAAGATATATATTTGTTCAGAAATGAGTGGGTCGGATACCTGATGGCAGATTCTATGCAAATAACATGAAGATCTGACTTGGGGACCTGTACAATGGGCGATCATTTTTGAGAGGGGTTAAGGGGATAAAAAGATGAAACATTGTTGTATGTAAATGTTCGTAGGAAAATTATAATTGTTATTAAATAAAAAATCCTTTCTCCAATGAGTTGTTTTCCCATTTTAATAGATGATATGCCCTAACAACATGCAATAATAATGAACCACTCACAGTGTGTCTCTTTTGTTTAAAATGGACACAATTTTAAGTGAAAACAACAACTGACCTATGAAAATCGGACCAAACGCATTTAGAATGTACTAATTCTTTAGGATAACGATCCGTGAGTCTTTTTTGACGTGTACGATTCAAACCGCCTCAATCCGAGGCATGTTGTGGCCGGTATCACTCAAAGGGTCTGTCTTTTGTTTAAAATGGTAACAAATTAAGTGAAAAAAACAAATAACCTATGGAAATCACACCAAACGCTTTCTTATTGTGTTGATCATTTATGAGAATGAAAAATGGGTCCTTTTTGAAGACTACAAGTTTGACCCCCCTCAATCCGAGGCATGATGTGGCCGGTATCACTCAAAGTGTCTGTCTTTTGTTTAAAATGGACACAATTTTAAGTTAAAACAAATGACCTACGGAAATCCAACCAAACTCATTCGGATTATGTTGATACTTTATGAGAATGATTCATGGGTTCTTTATGACGTGTAAGAGTTAACCCCAACTCAATCCGAGGCATGATATAGTCGGTATCATTCAAAGGATCTCTCTTTTGTTTAAAATGAACAGATTTTTAAGTGAAAACAACAACTGACGTACCGAAATTTGACCAAACGCATTAGGATTTCCTTGATCCTTTAGTAGAACGATCCATGGGTCCTTTGTGATGTGTAAAAGTTAACCTCACCTCAATTCTAGGCATTTTGTGGCCTGTATCACTCAAAGGGTCTCTCTTTTTTTTTAATATGGACACAATTTTAAGTGAAAACAACAACTGACCTATGGAACTCCAACAAAACACATTTGGATTGTGTTGATCCTTTATGAGAATGATCCATGGGTTCTTTGTGGTATTTACGAGTCATCCATTCCTCAATCCGAGGCACGACGTGGCCGGTATCACTCAAAGTGTCTGTATTTTGTTTATAATGGACACAATTTTAAGTGAAAACAACTGACCTATGGAAATATGACCAACACATTCGGATTGTGTTGATCCATTAAGAGAATGATCCATGGATGATTTGTGACATATAAGAGTGAACCCCGCCTCAATCTGAGACACGGTGTGGCCAGTATCACTCAAAGGGTCTCTCTTTTGTTTAAAATTGACACATTTTAAGTGAAAACAACAACTGATGTATGGAAATCTGAAAAAACGCATTCGGATTGTATTGATCCTTTAGGATAACGATCCATGAATCCTTTGTGATGTGTACGAGCCAACAACGCCTCAATTATAGGCACATTGTTGCCGGTATCACTCAAAGGGTCTCTCTTTTGTTTAAAATGGACACAATTTTAAGTGAAGACAACAACTATCCTATAGAAATCCAACCAAACACATTTGGATTGTCTTGATATTTTAGGAGAATTATACATGGGTCCTTTGTGACATGTATGAGTCAACCTTTCCCCAATCCGAGGCACATTGTGACCAGTATCACTCAAAGTGTGTCTCTTTTGTTTAAAATGGACAAAATTTTAAGTGAAAACAACAATTGTCCTATGGAAATCTGACCAAACACATCCAGATTGTATTTATTCTTTAGGATAATTATACATGGGTCCTTTGGGACATGTACGAGTCAACCCTTCCTCAATCCGAGGCACGGTGTGGCCGTTATCACTCATAGGGTCTCTCTTTTGTTTAAAATGGACACAATTTTTAGTGAAAACAACAACTAACCTATGAAAATCCATCCAAACACTTTATTAATGTGTTTATCTTCTATGAGAACTATCCATGGGTCTTTTTTGACTTGTAAGAGTCATCCCCGCCTTCATACAAGGCATGGTGTGACCAGTATCACTCAAAGTGTCTGCCTTTTGTTTAAAATGGACACAATTTTAAGTGAAAACAACTGACCTAAGGAAGACTGACCAAACACATTCAGATTGTGTAAATAATTTAGAAGAACGATAAATGGGTGATTTTTGATGTGAAAGAGTCAACTCCACCTCAATATGAGGCACAGTGTGGCCGGTATCACTCAAAGGGTCTCTCTTTTGTTTAAAATGGACATATTTTTAAGTGAAAACAACAACTAACGTATGAAAATCTGACCAAACACATTAATATTACCTTAATACTTTTGGAAAACAATCCATGGGTCCTTTTTGACGTGTAAGAGTCAACCACACCTCAATCCAAGGAACTGTGTGGCCGATATCACTCAAAGGGTCTCTCTTTTGTTTAAAATGGACAGATTTTTAAGTGAATACAACAACCGACGTATAGAAATCTGATCAAACGCATTCAGATTGTCTTTATCCTTTATTATAACGATACATGGGTCCTTTGTGAAATGTATGAGTCAACCCTACATCAATACAAGGCACGATATGTCTGGTATCACTCAAAGGGTCACTCTTTTGTTTAAAATGGACACAATTTTAAGTGAAAACAACAACTGACCTACGGAAATCCAACCAAACGATTTTGGATTGTATTGATACTTTAGGAGAAAAATACATGGTTCCTTTTTGACATGTATGAGTCAACCCCGCCTCAATTCGAGACACGATGTAGCCGGTATCACTCAAACGGTTTCACTTTTGTTTAAAATGGACACAATTTTAAGTTAAAACAACAACTGACCAACAGAAATCAGACCAAACGCATTCGTATTGTCTTGATACATTAGTATAATGATACATGGGTCTTTAGTGACATGAAAGAGTCAACCCTGCTTCAATCTGAGGCACAGTTTGACCGGTATCACTCAAAGTGTGTCTTTTTATAATGGACTCAATTTTAAGTGAAAACAACAAATGACATACCTTAATCTGACAAAACGTATTCCGATTCTATTTATTTTTTATAAGAACGATCCATGGGTCCTTTTGGATGTGTATGAGTCAACCCCACCTCAATCTGAGGCATGGTGTGGCCGGTATCACTCAAAGGGTTTCTATTTTTTAAAAAAATTGACACAATTTTTAGTGAAAACAATAAATGACCTACGAAAATCCAACCAAACACATTAGGATTGTGTTGATCCTTTAGGAGAACAGTCCATGGGTCCTTTTTGATGTGTACGAGTCATCACCGCCTCAATTTGATGCACGGTGTACCCGGTATCACTAAAGGGTCTCTCTTTTGTTTAAAATGGACACAATTTTAAGTGAAAACAACAACTGACTTACGGAAATCTGACCAAACACATTTGGATTATCTTGATCCTTTATGAGAATAATCCATGGGTCCTTTGTGATGTTTAGGAGTCATACCCTTCTCAATCTGAGGCATGGTGTGGCCGATATCACTCAAAGGGTCTCTCTTTTGTTTAAAATGGATAGATTTTTAAGTGAAAACAACAACTGACGTACAAAGATTTGAACAACGCATTCGGATTGTCCTGATATTTTATGAGAATGATCCATGGGTTATTTTTGATGTTTACGAGTTAACACTGTCTCAATCTGAGGCATGGTGTGGCCGGTATAACTCAAAGGGTCTCTATTTTGTTTAAAATGGACACAATTTTAAGTGAAAACAACAACTGACCTACGAAAATCCATCCAAACGCATTCAGATTGCATTGATCCATTATGAGAAAGATCCATGGGTCCTTTGTGACGTTTTTGAGTCAGACCCGCCTCAATTTGAGGCACATTGTGGCCGATATCACTCAAAGTGTCTCTCTTTTGTTTAAAATCGACACAATTTTAAGTGAAAAGAACAACTGACCTACATAAATCTGACCAAACGAATTCAGATTGTATTTATCTTTTAATAGAACGATCCATGGGTCCTTTGTGATGTCTACATGTCAACCCTACCTCAATCCGAGGCATGGTATGGTCGTTATCACTCAAAGCGTCTCTCTTTTGTTTAAAATGGACAAAATTTTAAGTGAAACAAAAACTGGCCTACGGATATATGACCAAATGTATTTAGATTTTCTTGATCCTTTATGAGAATGATCCATGTGTCCTTTATGACGTGTACGATTCAACCCCACCAACCCCCTAGACCTCCCCCACCCCTCGGGACACCAACCCACCCCCTGGAAACCCCCACCCCTCTGGACACCCCCACCCCCTGGAAAGCCCCCTCAACCCTCTTGACCCCCCCGAACAGCCCCCACCCCTAGAAATCCCCCCAACACCCTAGACAACATCCCACCCCCTGGACACCCCATAGACAGCCCCCACCCCCCCACCTGGACACCCCCTCCTTGGACACCACCCCACCACCCCTTGGACAGCCCCCCAACCTCCTGGACCGCCGCCCCACCCCCCTAAACAGCCCCACCCCCTGGACACATTTATCCCACCAGACACCCCCATCGCACCCTCCTGGACACCACCCCACCCCCCTTGGAAAACCCCCAACCCCTCGGACTACCCCCCACACCCCAGACACCCCCACCCCTGGAAATCCCCCCCAACACCCTGAACACCAGCCCCCCTGGACACCCCTATGGATAGCCCCCCCTCACCTGAACCCCCCCTTCTCCTAGACACCACACCACCACCGAGACACCCCCATCCCCCCCGGACACCCCTACCCCCCCCCCTTGGACAGCCACCCCAAACCCCTGAATAGCCCCCAACCCCCTCAATTCTGAATAGAATACTTTATGTATTTAATTAAGTTATGAATTATGTGTTAATGTTTTATGGGTATACTTGGTGTAATTAGCTTATGATTTATGTGTTAATTTTGTATGGTTATACTTATTGAGATGCTGAATTTTTTACAGGTGTTGTTTGGGAGTGTGGCTTCGGAATTTTTTGTTTCAGCAGATAGGGAATTTATCAGCTCTTTTTTGGTGCTGATAAAATCCACCTTTATCAGCACTAAAAAAGCTCTGATAAAGGTTTAGTTTATCAGCGCTAAAAGAGCGTAGATAAATTCAACCATTATCAGTGTTTTTTCGCACTGATAAAGGGGACTTTTATCAGTTCCTTTTTAGCACTGATAAAGTTTACCTTTATCAGCGCAATTTTAGCGCTGATAAAGTGAACCTTTATCATCCCTTATTGAGCGCTGATAATGGGAACCCCCTTTATCAGTGCTGAGCTTTACAACGCTTTTTTAGCACTGATAAATCCCATTTTAAGCACTGATAACACCCTTTTTTGTAATAGTGCATCTTGTTCAAAACTCCATGATCTTTTCTGCTTAAAGAATCTACCACCTTACTTTCCTTCCTCAGGTGGTAGTGTATCTTGAAATCATAATCTTTGTAAAGTACAAGCCATCGCCTTTGCCTCATGTTGAGTTCCTTCTGAGAGAAAATATACTTCAAACTCTTCTAATCAGTAGAAATCTCACAATTTTTACCATAGAGATAATGTCTCTATATCTTCAAAGCAAATATTACAGCTACTAACTCAAGATCATGAGTAGGATTTTTTTTCTCATGAATTTTTAGCTCTCGTGATGCATAGGCAATAACTCTGTCATTCTGCATAAGGACACAACCACGTCATTTCATTGAAGTATCACTATAAATAACAAACCCATCATTCCCCGATGGTAGAGTCAATATAGGAGCATTGACTAATCTTCCCTTCATTTTTTCAAAACATTCTTCACACTCTTATCTCCAAACAAATTTAACCCCTTTACGTGTGAGTTTAGTTAATGGGATATCCAATCAGGCAAAATTCTGGATGAAATACCGATAATAACCTGCTAAACCAATAAAACTGAATACCTCAGTTATACTCGTCGGTTCTGGCCATTCTTGGATTGCTCTTGTCTTAGAAGGATCAACAGAGATTCCATCCCTAGAGACAATATGGCCAAGAAAAAAAAATCTCATGAATCCAAAATTCACACTTGCTAAAATTCCTATATAATTCATTTCTTCTAAGAGTCTTCAGGATAATGCGCAAGTGATTTTCATGATCTTTGTAGCTTTTGGAGTATACCAAGATATCATCAATAAATACCACTAAAAAGTCATCAAGATATTCCTTGAAAACTCTATTCATTAGACCCATGAAGAAAGAGGGTGCATTAGTCATTCCAAAATGCATTACTGTAAACTCATAATGCTCGTACCTAGTTTAAAATTTTGTTTTAGGAATATCTTCCTTCTTTACACACAAATTATGATATCCAGATCGAAGGTCAATATTTGAAAAGTATTGAGCTCCATGAATCTGGTCAAATAAATCATCAATGCAAGGTAGGGGATACTTGTTCTTTACTGTTATAGCATTGATCTCCCTGTAGTCAATGCACAACCTCATAGATTCATCTTTCTTCTTAACAAAAAGAACAGGGTCTCCCCATGGAGAAACACTAGGGAGAATAAATCCCTTATTACTCAATTTGTCTAGTTGTTTCTTAAGTTACACTAATTCCACAATGGTCATTCAATAAGGGGTCTTCGATATAGGCCTTGATCCAAAAATTTAATCAATGGAAAACTCAATTTCTCATTCTGGAGGATGTCCAGGTAAATCTTCAAGAAATACATCAAGATATTCGTGTACAATAGGTACATCCTCTATTTGAACATTCTTTTCCTCACACATAGTTATTTGATTATCTTCTTCCCCAATAATTGGATTTAGTTGAGCTACTGGGGGTGGATCTAGATAAGAATCAGGTGGTGATGATTCTTCTCTAAAGATAAGGTGTTCTTTATCATCATAAAAAAAATCGTAACCTCCTTCTTATTGCAATTAATTTTTGCATCATGGTCTGAAATCCAATCCATACTAATAATTATATGAAATTCAATCATGGGTATGATGATGAGATCAATAGATAAATAGCATTTATGTGCCTTAATGAGGACGGATTCACAAAACATTGTTGCAATGATACTTCCCATAGGAGTTTTCACTGATAACTACCTTGTTAAATGAAATTGGAAATGTATAATTTTATTAGAAAACTGGGAAGATATGAAACAATGCGATGATCCAGAATCAAATAAAGCATTGGATAAACTTGAGGAAACCATTTAATTACCTTCCATTATGTCTTTCTGAGCTTCAACCTTAGCAGTAGTGATCGCATAAACATGGCCTTGATCCCTTGTCCTTTTCTAAGATAAGTTTCACTGATGCTTAGGAAATTCATTCGCATAATTCCCCATTTCTCTACAATTTTAGCATTCAACATCGACAACCTCTTTCTTCCCCTTGGAATCACGAGATGGGTGGCCTTTTTCACAACATTTGTAACAGACTCTCATTCCCTTCAGACAAGTACTAGGGTGTTTTTTCCCACATTTACTACAGGATGGATATTCAACTTTTCCCTTCTTCCCCTTATTTCCATTTCCAGAATGTTCAACAGATCTCTTATTCTCTTGATTTACTTTAAATTCATAAGACTTAGATAATTCTTTTTCTGTCTTGATTGCACATACAACAATATCTTCATACGACAAGAAGGACTGTGAGACTAATGCTCGACTAAAAAATGATTTTAAACCATCAAAGAAACAATCAATATTACTTCTTGGGTTATGTATAAAAATTTCCACATTCCTCGCTAACCTTGTAAAGTTAGCCTCATACTTTGAGACATTCTCATCCTCCTTTTTCCTCAGACTCGGAAATTTCCTTTCCATATCTGTTCGATGGCCATGAGGAAAATATTTTTCTAATAAAATCTCTTTAAACTCCCTCCATTCCATATTTTATACTTCACCATCTTCCTTTCTGTTTTGAATCAATGACAACCATTGATTAGCATCTCCAGTGAGGCGGTAAACTGCCATGACAACTTTTTCCCTTTCACTAATCCCCAAGGCATGGAATATTTTCTTTAGGGAATTTATTCATTTCTCAGATACTAATGGATTTGTAATACCATTGAATTTCAGTGTTTTTTTCCTTATGAAGAGATATAACATTTACCCTCCACTCTATGGACCAGGGTGCTCCATACGGCTAAGGTTATTATTCATAACCTGAGTGAGTTGTCCCGGTATGGTGAGAAACTGATCAACACAAATTGCATCACTAGCTCCACTATAATTATCATGATTATGATGAAAATCCCTACACGAATTACGTGTGTTGATACAGTATCCATTCCTTCCACTAGGCGCTATTTCTAAACAATTTCATAAACTAGATTAGTTTATGAATTGTAATACATAATTCCAAACTTGTAAAACACTTAATATAAACTGAACAGTTTATGGATATAATCCATAATAATATAAATGTTTTCTTTGAGTAATTATATAGTCATAAAACCTTCATAATGTTTTGTAAAAAAAATTAGAATTATCCTAAGAATATCCCCCCGGGACTGTCATAACCAAGAGTGCAGCAAGACCCATTGTCGTGCACCAGTTCCCATTCGAGTCTAGCTCAAAGCAGTGTTTTTGGGTTTTACCCCTAGGTACATATGTGCCAGAGCATCATCTACCTACTTGTATCTAGATAGGGATGTATTTCTTGGAAAACTCACAAAATTTCTACAATACCAAAATTCTAGTAAGTTCTTCTATACTAATCCTCGAAGTCTATCTTAGGGCTATGTGCTCTAATTAGAGTTTATCTAAATCTAGTTTCCAAGGTTTTTACTAAACATCCTCTGATACCAACTGTAACGCCCTGACCCTAGTTACCTAGAGTCGGTGCATTATTACGTATCATTTGAATGATCACAAAAGATCAAGTCTCGAAATACTGTTTAGTTTAGCAGACTTGGAAGTACTAGATACATTCATAAGGTTTACATTACATCATAAAATCGAAAACTACAACAACATCATTTCCATATACAACACTGATATCCCATAGAATATCCCTACAGGTCAGTCATAATATACTTCTTCACATCCTAGGAAAAATAAAACATAGAAAGGGGTGAGCTCAGATGCTCAGTAAGGATAAAAATATAGCAGAAGCTTTCATAAATATGCATAAACATTTAATGAAATATATTAAACTAAAACAAAAGCCTTTTCAACATAAACTTCATCATAATAAGGAAAATATAAATCAAAATAATTCCATTTACTTACTCACATGGATATTATACTATTAGAATAATCACATGCAATATCAATATCCACTTTCATAATGATGGAATGCATAATACCAGACCTCATAACCACATAGTCAAGGCCTTGTACCAAGACTACAAATAAGATTTTTTCAATGCCTAGTTTAAAGACACTAGTTTGTCTCATGAGACCTACCGATGCATCAAGGAGTGATAGTAGGATCCACCTATCACATACTAAGTCCAATGCATTCCTCAAATGAAAAGGTTTAAACAAAACATAAGCATTCGTTTTAAAAATGGCATACGAAATGTCAATACATTATTCATAAACCATTAATGGTATGAAATAAAAAATATACAGTCAAACATATCACAAAACCTTAAACACAATATGGATGTTTTGTATCATAATAAATCAACTTCAAACAAACTTAAAATCCATCAAAGGATGTTGACATAGATGAAATCAGAACCTTTTTAGAGAAATATCTCTTTCTATTTTGAAATCATTTAAAAGTCATGTAATTATAAAAGAAAAAATTTATATTTTAAAATATTCTTATAAGCTTGTAAGGGAAGCTTTGATGATGTTATAATGACATAAAATTACTGCACCCTCCGTATAAGTTAAAAAAACATTCTTACCTTAATTTTGTCAAAAACGTCATAAAGTACCTTGTTTGGAAAATGACGGAAAGAATCCTTCCAAAACATATAAGGACAAATACGGGTATAAATGGATTTAACCCATTGTCTAGTAAATAGTGAAAATGTTTTGAAATACATTTTTAAGAAACATGTATGTGGATGATAAAGAGAACCCAGTAGATAATTACGTATAAACAACCCCAGATAATGAAGAGATTTTGAAATTAACCCTTACCTTGTACTTTTCCTTGGTCGAGGGTAGGTTAAACTCCTGTATAATGGTGAAATAATTGTTATTAAATTAAAAAATAATTATATACATTAATATGATATCATATATGATCTTTTAACATTTCTTTGTTAATAATATCTTAGTATTATCATTTTTTCGGGTGTTAAGTGATTCGTTTTCCTTTATATGATTTGTTATGTAAGTCATATTTGTTATGTATGGGATGTATCTTATTCATATCCAGAATTACATCAAGTATTTAAAAAAAATTATTCATCCAATGAAAATTATTCTTGAATGGATATGATGGGGAATGAATCTCATCGTGTTCGTGGAGACGATAATCCGTACGTAGGCACAAGCGACAATATCATTCTTTTGATATTAAAATAATATATAATTGGATGGTATATCATATATACATAGTCATTATCATGTTATATTTATTATTGACATCAATTACTCATCATTATTATACCCATCCAAATAATAATGTATTGAATAACAATTACACCACGACGTGGAGATGGTAAGCCGTACATACGCACGTATGGTGACATGTCATTCAAAGGATGGATAGAATAATGAATCTGTTTGTACCATATTTATAATATCATCAAAGTATATATAAGATACTGGATTTATTATTATATAATGGAAATAATAAATAAAGAGGAAGTGGATGAAAAAATGAACTTGAAAAGGGTGATGAAATATTTACCTCTTTTTCGGGTTCTTCCTTTTGATTTGATCAAAATGGATCCTTAAGTTGGATTTCTGACTATAGGAAGGCCTATAGGATGAATGTATGACAGTTTAGAGGGTATTTGGTCAGGGGTTGGCCGATACAAAAGGCTTTGAAGGTGTGAATTAGACAGAAGGGGAAGTTCCTTTTTATAAGAGGGGTGAGGGTCACCTTAGATAAAACTTAAAGTATTATTTTACAATAAATTTATATTCAGTTTATATGGGCTCCAAATTAATTTATTTAGAGGATAAGCCGGGTATGGGTCTAAATCCTTTCAACCAATAGATTTTAGATAGGTTTAGGTCACCATATTAGCCTAATCATTTATATTCAACTCTTTGTTAAATAGTTTGTCATTTACCATGTCTCTTTGTGTTTTTATATTATATGGTGAACAAAATTACTATAAACTTCCAATATAACCCCAAGTAGTTCATTAATTATACACCTATCATAATATAAATTGTTTGGCTAAACCTTATATTTTTAGGAATAGAATATCAATTAATAATATAATATTTGTTTTAAAAACTGTTTTATGTCAATTTTGACACTATTTTGTATTTTTTTTTTGATAAATTCATAACATAATTCTTACTTAAATAAAATTCCTTTAAACAACCCTAACATGTCATATTAACCTATAAAATTATTATAATTCATAAAAAGTCACAAATTACATTCATTTTCGTATTTATAATATCAATTATTTTAATATTTCATTAATAAGGTAATTACTCCATCATCATTGTGTCATAAATAAAATAAATTATTTAATGTATAAAAATTATAAATAATATACCATTGTGTAGGAAATATTTTTATATTTATAATTAATATTTATAGTAGAATTTATATTATGTATAACCCTATATTAAAAACATTTTAGTTATTAAACTTTGATTTTAACTCTTTTAACTCTTCTTTATATAAAATAATAATAAATGTCTTAATCTAATCCAATTGGACATAAAGGATAATATTTTAATCCTAAGATTTTTTGGTAGTATAAGACATATCCAATAGAATTAGGACATGTTTTAGGGTAATAATAATACCATTTTTACCTTTAATTACCCTATTTACTTTTTACCGTGGTAAATTAAAGTTAAAAGTTACTATTCATAAAAAAAATATTTTTATCTCATTGAACTAAATTTTTCTCCTTGATATTAACCGTGTATCTTGGATTTTTGAAATTCAAATCATAGAAGTAGTAAAATTATGTTTTATGAAAATTTTAAAATGCTCTTAGGAGGTGGGTAAAAGACGGTAAAAAATTTGATAAATTTTTTATATATTTAAAATTATTTTAAACTCGATCCAATGAATTAAATTCAACTTATATTGGTATTATGTATATATTTTGACCTAAAATAAATTTAAATAAAATAAATAATTATTTAAATTAAAATTCGGTTTTAAACTATAACTCAGTGTTTTTCACTATTCATCAAAAATTGAAAGTTTTCAGAAAAATACCAAAAAATCACCCAAAGATAATTTCGATATTCCGAATTCAAAAATTAAGTCCATTTTGAAATAAAAAATTTATAAAATTTCAAAAAGTGGATATTAATATTCATAACGGTTAGTTTGATTGGTTGTGGTGTGTTAGAACTTGAAGTTGCATACAACACACGTTGTTGTGTTATTTCAAGAGAAGCATACCGTGGAAGCTTGGGGTGTTACATTCATGGGGTACAAAAATCGACCCAAGGATTTAAATGGTCGTACATGTATCAAATAATAGGATTAGGACACATTTTAGAGTAATTTAATATTATTATCATATTATTTTTTACCCTTATTTTCCAGATTTACCCTTTAACCATGGTAAATAAAATATTTACTGAAGTAAATATTTAAAATGTCTAAAAATAAAAGTTACCTAATTAAAAGATTTTTTCCTCTAGATTCCAAATATGGAATCCATTTATTCAAATTCAATACAAATAAGTGGCATATATTACTTTAAAATTAATTCCCGCTGTCAAAACAAAAAGCGTGTTTTTAAGAAATAATAACTCTCAAAAGATTGACACTAGTTTATGTCCAGTTTCAAAGTGAAATTACATAAAAGATGAAAATTGGATTACTTGGTAAAAATATAATATAATTATACTTTAAAAACAATTAAAACTACAATCTAACCATATAAATAAATTAGATTAAAAGACAGTTTTGAATTAAAATACAATATTTTTCACCATTTATTAAAAATGAACATTATCAGAAAAATACCAAAATTTCATATAAAGTAAATTTTTATGTCCCGATTCTAAATAATAATATTATTTTGTCAAATAGAATATATAAAAGTGAAAAAAACTATATTTAAAAAGGGTTCTCCATCAAAGGGTGTTAAACCGACCTTTTAAGGAATATTAGAGTTTTTACACTTAAAATCAGATTCTTTCTTATGTTAAGCCTCTAAAATTTATTGGATAAATGTAAAAACATGTAACAAACATGTATATTCATATTTTAGTTTGTTTTCTCCAATCCCTCAAATACAAAATAGATGCATTAACTACCATTAAAAATAATATTATATTATTATTTTTCTGAATGACCCAACATTGTGTGCTACATAAGATTTCAAAGAAACCCGTTGTTGCATATTGGGTACGCCATCGAACATAGAATCCCCTTTATAGTAAAATTAGTATTTAATTAAAAAATATTAATAAATATGAAAATGTTTTATTCTTTATTTACCTGGGATGTTAAAATAGGTATCCAGTGGTACTATTCCAAAGGACGGTCTCCCCCTTTAGAGAGAATAAAGAATGAAAACACATATCATTCATATTTATGATATCAGACTTACTAATGTTTAATATGTCTATAGAGTCATGTTTTTGCATTTAAGCAACCACTTATAGACTATTATTCAACATTCTTTTAAAATAGTTAATCTACCCAAGAGAAAAAAAATATAATAAGTGCTAACTATGGAAGTAGGATGAAAATTAGTTGGAGCCATTGGAGTATTTGAATATAGATTAGCCTCAATTAGGTCAGTAGATACCTATAGATTGATCAGTCTACCTTCCAAGGAAATCAAGTTTTGATATAGGTTGGTTAAATAATATATCAATATTTCACAAGCCTTATTAAAAGAAATGGATAGATCTTGAGGCAGTAGAGTAGGGGAATCAATGGTCATAGGATCACTGGTAAAAGCTGGCACCAGTACATCTGGCCTAAGAGGTCTCTGTACTAAAATCTCTATTTCGATAGTTATAGATGGTATAAAAGGCAGTGACTTCGACTAGAAGGAACTATAATCCAATTTTGAAGAGTATATTTAAATATCTTTAATCTTATCATAAATATTAAACATCTTACTTTCAAACCATTAATGATTTCTGTTGATTTTACTAATCGAGCATGAAGTAATATCTCTTATTTTCTTGGTTACTCTCATTGTTTATTCTACCTGACCACTAAAATATTCTTGAAAATAGACAACCATGTAATTAAATGAAATATTAATTACAATTACAAGTCCTAGGATAGATTATTTGGTTTCTTAAAGCTCATCTAATAGACCCATTTTTAATTCTTTCATAAGAATAGGGGTAACAATTTCACACTGTAAAGATTGGATCTGAGAGGAAACTAAATTAAAATAAGAAAACATTTAAAATGATTCAGAATAGTTTAAAAACAAATAAGGTGTAGAAGTAGGTGTGATGGTTGGTTGAAACCTACTAAGTAACTCATAATAACATAAAAATATACTATTTGGAGTGTGAGATATCCACTTCATCTCATTCTTGAAACATTGAATTTCATCAACAGAAACCACTAAAAGTTCATATTAAACAAGTGTCATATTATGAACCATGTCCCATTTAGATGAAACAAGTACTCTATTTTTATTTATCTTAGACTTAGTGGAATAAATTCCTCTATGATCATTCATTTGTGTGTTTGAATACTCCATTTCCTTAACACTTATACCAGAAATAATGGGTTACATTGGCTGGAGGTTCTTGATCAACATGGTTTAGGTATCCATCATCCCAATGTATTTTCAAAATCTAATTTAGGAACTGAACTCTCAATTTCCCTCTAATATTATCTTTGTAGATAACAGTTCATTAATTAACTTATTGTAATATCATTTTATATGATCAAATTCCTTCTTCACTATAGGAGAAAATTATGAATTTGTTTATCTACATTAGAAACTTTTGAACTTTTTCTTATAGATTTTTTTATCTACTTTCACATGAGGAGGTGATGGAATGGATAGTGGGGTATGTGAGTGATTAGTGGAATTATCTATATCCAAATCCCTAGGTACACCTTTTTCCCAGTAGGTGATCCAAGGATTAGATCAAACTCAGTGATCTCAATCTTAGGTTCCACTATAGTTTTAGAAATAGGCACACAAGGAACATTCTAAACTTTTCATTATAATTTAGTTCTTGTAGATATCTCAATAGGTGGAACAACTGGCTATATAGACTCAGTATCACTGAATATAATAGATTATTGACTATGTAATTATTCCACTAATAGTCTATCATCTGGAACTAAACGCTCTGATTTGGTTGAAATAATCCCCTACACTTCCCTAGTATGAACCATATCGGCATGTGTTTCATCCCAAAGAGGTGGGGTAGTTCATGGATCCCCTTGATTTGGTGTTGGAGGTTGTATAACAACCTTAGAAGTAACTTCCTATCCAATAGAATTTATATAACTAGAAGCATCATCCCATTTGTAACAAAAAAAATTAAGTGAGTTTCTGAAAAAGAGTTACTTTTGTGGATCTTCACAACTTCTCCCTCATCCAAGTATACTTATTTTTTCTAGAATCAAATAAATAATCCTTATATAGGTATAGTAATTCAACTATACTTTACCTTATAAGTAGTGGTGCATGAATAAAATAATTTACCAAGATATATTAAACTTAATATTATTGATCAGGACATATAAGGGGTATATGTCCTAAAAACACCTTTTCTATCTCACCATCCTTTTGAGAAATTCTGATCTTGATAAACTTACAAAAAACCTTCCATTTAAATACTATGTATTTCGTATCATTATTCCCAAATCAAAGGACCCACATAGAAACATGACAACATAAGTATTTCCAACTAAGATCATACTAAATAATTTTTGAATAAAGCTACAGTCACCCTCATGAGGAATGTTCATAACTTCTACCATCAATATAGAAGAAACTTGTAGAATATTCCCATTTACACTAGTAGAGAGTAAATCCTCTGTTTGTATGAATTAAATATAAGAATTTCAGATGAATTCGGTAACCTCATCCTAAACTATAAAAACCATTTTATTATCAACAAAAATAAATTTCCATCCTTGGGATTTGAGAAATTTCTTCAAAATAATATAATGTCCTTTCAGCCAAACCATGTCCATGTATTTTCCTGAAAGCACACAATGTGAAGGTATAATTAACATTTCTTTCATAGAAGATCTTAAATAACCATCAATTTCTCACATTTTCTTCTCTATTGTATAAATATTGACAGAAGATTGAGAGAATGAAGGTGATGACTTGGATTTAGTGATGGGGGAGATAGTTGAAAATAAAGAGAGGAGAAGCATGATTTGGGTTCTTGGTGACATACCTAAATTTTTAAAGGGTTATGAATCCAATAAGGTTTAGAGTGATGATCTAACTTAAAATTATGAAAATAAATTAAATTAAAAAATAAATATTTTTCCCTTTTTAAAAAGGAAATTCAACAAATTTAAAAAAAATTAATTATTACACAAATTAATATAAAGGTAGAATAAACTCATTAAAATTCTATAATCGTTTAAAATACTAATAGATAAAAAATAAATATATAAATTTATAATATAATTAAAGTAATGAGTAATAATATACATTAATATAATTTACATTAAAATAATTTGAATTCCTAGTTAATAAAATTAAAACTTTCACAAATAAGAGGCTTAATAAAGATATCAGCTAGATGATTCTGAATAAAGAAAAAATCAAGAGTTATATCTTCTTCTTGAGAATTTTCTCTCATTAAATGATCCCTTATATCAATATTATTTATTCATTAATGTTTTATTAGATTCATTAAAATTTTGAAAACACTAGTGTAATCACATTTGATTGATACTTGATTATAATTGAATTCAAAATCCATTAAAGTGTGTTTCATCTATAGTTATTGTGCACAACTACTACTAAAAAATGTATTCTAATTTAATAGTAGATAGAGAAAATGAGTGATGTTTCTTAATATACGAGGATACCATGGATTTAACTATAAATTTGTTGTTTTCTTAAGTACTCTTCCTATTTATAACAGACCCAACAATATTTGAATCAGAATAAGAAGTAAAATTAAAATATGTTTTTTTTTTGGAAAAAATAAGGAAAAAGAAATTGTTCCATTCAAATACCTAAAAATTATTTTGGTATATTTCAAATTAGATTAATTAGGGTTTGATTGGAATCTTGCACATATGAATATTGTGAATATAATTTATTTTCTACTATAGTTAAATACATTAGATTCTCATTTCATTATATGTATATATTTTTTTCAACTAGTTTTCTAGCTTCATCCAAATTAATATTTTTAATATAACTCATAAGAATTATATATTGATAACATTTTTTTATTCAAAAACTATTTAGTAAGTCAATTATTTATTTACATTTATTCAACTCATTCCCAAATTATTTTACATAAATTTGAAAACCATGAAGGTAATTTAACCCACCCATCATACTAATTTCAAATTAATTTTTCATGAGTTTTGAAAGGTCATTATATTTTTTTGTTTATAGAATAAAAAATCACATCATAAATATATAACGAAATTAAAAAAAATCAAATAAGAATTTTTCTAAAAAAGAGTAGGATCTACCACTCATACTGAAAATCTATTTGATAAAAATTGATTTTAAATACATATAGAAATCTCTAGGTTCTTGTTTAAGGAAATAAAGAGATTTGGTATGTTCAAAAACTGAATTTGGAAATGATGATTTTTAAAACTAAGTGGTCATTCAATATAATACTCCTCTATTAGAAAATAATTAAAAAATGAATATTTCACATCCATCAAATATTATTTTAAATCCATGTTTGATATATAGTCTAGGAGAATACTGCTGAATTATAATCTATCTATAAGAGAAAAGGTATATTTATAATATTTCCCTTCCTCTTGGTTATACCATTTAGCTACTAATATATCCTTATTCCTAGAGATAAGTCCAAGATCATCATATTTGTTTCTAAAAACCAAATTTAGTCCTATAAAAGGGTAGTATGAGGGTCTATTAACTAATTACCGTACATTATTCCTATTAAATTGGTTTAACTCCACTTTGAATAGTTAAAACCCAAGTCTCATCAGTTAAGGATTATTTTACTATTTTAGGTTCTAGTTGATATAAAAAAGAACAAAATTATAAAAGGTTTCAAGTAATTATTATATTACCAATCCATTAATCTAGGATTCATATTATAGTTTCTAAGGGAGGGGTTTTCATGGTTTTAGGCTGTCTAGGAAGCACACTTTCAGGTTCACAAGTATCTAACCTTTCCGGATTTTGTTAAAAAAAATGATGTTACAAATCATCATAATTTTTATTATAAAAAACTGGTCCAATTCTCACATTTTCAATAGAATCAATTATCTCCTCAACATGAGTCATTTAATGATCAAATATATCAATTTAATCAAATTTCATATGATTTGACTCTTCAAAAATCATTGAAAATTTCGTTAGAACTCTATAGGCCATGAAATTAGTATAATATCCAAGAAACATTACCTTATTAGCCTTTAGATGAAATTTTACAAGATTATACATGGTTTTCAAAATTTATACTTTGAATCCAAAAACTTTGAAGTATCCAAATTTTTATTTCTATTTTTTTGTATATTATAGGGTGTTTTATTTAAAACAGGCATAATTAGAACTCTTTTTTATTATATAACATGATATATTTATAGCATAATCCAAGAAATTAGTGGGAAGATTATATTGATGTAACATAGTCCTAGAAATTTCTTGGAAGTTCATATTCCTCCGTTCAACAAAACCATTCTCTTAAGGTGTCCTGGGGGTTCAAAATTTATATTTGATTCCATGCTTTAAACAATAATAATAAACTCATGATTTTAAAATTATTACACTTGGTCACTTATTAACGAAATAACTTTGGCTTCTTTCCCTTTTTGAAACAATTTTAAAAAACTTATAAAAATATAACATGATTCACTTTTAAAACTCAAAAAAACCCATGTAAATCTTGAGAAATCATCAACCAACACAACAAAAATATTTTCATCTTATAATTGATATCCTAGATGGCCCAAAAAAATCCATATGGATATTTTCTAGTGGAAAACATGTAAAAACCTATTTAATTGTTTTAAAAAATGACTTTTTTTCTTTCAAATTTGAAACGCATCACATAGTTTCCATTTTTTATATTTATGTTTAGGCAAATATAAAAATAAATTCATCTTAGAAAACTTTATCAAAGAATAAACATAACAATTTCCTAGTAGTATACACCAAATCAAAGATTCATTTGTTTCAATATTGGAATAGTTGAATTTTTTCAACCTAAATAATTTGGATTTAAAGTATAGACATTCTTAGTTTTAGGTGAATTAAATTTAATAAGTTTATCTTTCATAACAGATCAAGAATTATTTCAAAAATCAAAAAAATAACCTTCATTAAAAAGCTAGAAAATAATTATCAGATTTTGTTTTAGTACTTCCATATATAGAAATGTATTGATGAGGACTGATCAAGGAATTCAAACTGATCCAAATCTCATAATCTTTCCATTTTCATTATTACTAAATGTGACGTAGCCTCAATAAATATAAGATAAGAAATGGAAATTAAATAAATCTCCACTAATTTTCCTTGATCATCTATTTTTTTATATAACATTTTTAATTGACACTCTTACACGTATTTCACTATGAAAACAAATCAAATAAGAAATTATTTTGGTAGCTATATTTTATTGGGTTCAAAAATGTTAGTGACCAAAGATTTAGGACCCCAAATTTTTTTATGTTGTCCAAAAATCATAACACCTAGTTTTTAAAAACATATTGAAAGAAAGGAATGATTAACTCCTAAAAAATATGGTTTTAATAAAGAAAAAACTATTCTTATAGTGCCTCTATTTTCCATAATGAAACATATAATTTTAGAGAACTTTTAATAATTAGATTTATGAAAAATGTAATTCTTATATAATTTTGGGTTTTCTCCTTGTCTTCCCATTTAAATGTAATTTTATCTGGAAATTATTATTTACAAGGGATAGATTTAAATATTTTTATCCTTTTTTGAAAAAATTGGAAGAATATTTAATGACCTAAATTTTCCTTTTAGAAGATCTCAATTTTGTTAACATGTTCAACAGAAGATGCACTATAAATTTCTAGGTTGATTTTTAGATTTAAAATTTTCTTATTAAAGTCATGTTTTTCACTTAAAATAATATTATAATAATTATTGAGGGATTTATTTTTATTCTTTAAGATTTAATTTTTTGTTTCCTAAATTTTATCATATTCATTTAATTAATAAAAATCATCTTTCATTTTATTAACACGACTCATGCTCAGAGGAATAAATTAAGTGTACATCATTACTGTGTTCTATAAAATAAATTGTTAACCTTTTGATATGATATATAATATTATTATTTATAAGATGTAATATCATTATAATTTTCCTAATCCCTTTATTTGGACGTTATATATTTCTTGGATTTCCAATTATATCCAACATTTTTAAAATACTTCTTCTTATATTTCTTATTTTCCTGCAGTTGAGGGAAGTCTAGCTTAATGTGACCATGTTTTTCGTATTCATAACACATTAATTATTTATAATTTCCATCATTATTCTTGACCTGTTGGTTTATTTCTTGAATCCTCTTCTCATATTTTAGAACTTTATGAAATTCCTTAAAAACTGAGTAAACTCATTGTATGAATCAAATTTGTTTAAATATTCCTCATCAGATGAATCATTAATTTTTTTCCTTTACATTTCTTGTCATAATTTCATGTAGATACCTTAAAGGAATAATTTTAATTTTTCACTAACTTATTCTCCCAAGTATCAGTTTACATTTCTAATTTTTACATCATGAGTGTACTAATATGATCTTTTATTTTGAAATCTATAACAACTATATAATGATTAATGGTGGTTGATATTCCACTCCACATTGATGTAATCACTCTAATATCTTGTAGTGCTTGATCAAAATTATGATTTGGTGATTTAAGAGAAGAAATGTTATTAATAATATCGGTCAACTGTACACTGATTTGAGTTATCTTTTCTCCATAAATAATCCTGAACATGTCATTTTTTTGTAGAATTTCAAAAAAAAATTATTACACTATTAGAATCTTGATAGGCTACTGATACTATTGTCCACATCTCATGATTTATGTTTCATTATGAAACTAAATTGAACTCATCCAGACATAGTGCACATATTATAACATTCATATCATTTTAATTCATGTAAAAATTTCATTTAGAAGTGGTATCACATTTCTTAAGATATCCTTAAGAAATTTTATATATCTTTATAACTATTAGTTAAACCATTAGACTAAAAATATTTAAATTTATAATCATCCATTACTTACATCAGTCGTAGTTCTACCCATTTAATTTGGGATTTCTTACCATAGACATACCTTTTCTGTTATCATTAGTATCATCCATTTTGGAAATGATCTTAAGGCTTCAACCACTTAGAGTTGAGAACTCAAAAGTCACTACATATAATACTAATTTTTGGTCGAAGAACAATTTCACTAAGACATAACATTGGGTGAAATGAGTTCTTGAAATTATTTTAGCATAGTAACCACCCACTATATGTTTAAATGGGTTCTGATTGTCACGACCCATCCCCTGGGGCCCGTATCGTGACTACCCTAAGCCCGCTTTCCATAGTCCAGGGGCTGGAGACTAGCAACAAAGGCGGAAATCCCTAAACTGGGAAGGAATTGCCTTTATAATTGTAAACAAACACATTAGAGTACACAAATGATAGAAAAACACTAAGAAAAATTGTATACAAAAGAAGTGTTGTAAAGTAAAAGGGGCCGGAAATACAAGCCCAATATGAAAGTACAAGTACAAGTGAAAGCAAGTACAACTAGAGAAAAGTAAAGAAGCTACGGGGTCGTCCACCGGGGTTCCTTCCAGAAGGGTAGGTACAAATGGACTCCTCAGCACTCCACGTCTGTACGTCTCCTCCGTGTACCGTCACACCGAGTTGTCCAGCTTCGGGTATCGTCCAGTCCTGCTACTCTCTGCCTTAGTCAGCACTGTCTATCGTCTGCAACCAACACAACGAGGTGCGGGCAGAGCCCGTGTAGGGGTGAGTATAAAGATATGCAGTAGGGACCCTGAGACCCTCAAGGTCTCACAAAATCCAACAAGGATAAACCACAAAGTATGAAATCAATGGATAACCATTACTTAAGTATATGCCCATTCATATACCTAAGTTATCTAGTAACCCATCTCAATAATTAGGAAAACACAAAATTCATTGACTCTACTCAAACCAGGATTTTAATTATCGAAACCATGGCTGCTGGAGAACTCCTCCTCTATCGAGTACAGTGGGCCTGTCGCGACACCAATGCGATTCTCACTAACCTTGGACTTCTGCGGTACTCCTCCTATGGAGTACTGCGAGTCTACTGCCAACTATAAGGTGATCCTCCATAGCGGGTATTCCTCCAACTACTAGGTTCTCCCCCTAATAGCTTGTAGAGGTACTCCTACTATCGAGTACCACGGGTCGGTCGCCAACTACCAGGCGCTCCTCCGCTGTAGGTCTTCCGCCTACTACCCGACACTCCCCACTAGGCTAGTCGAATCGGTCAAGCAGTCATCTGGTTTTCTAGATACTAGGTCTTCACACTCTATCTGATCGTCACTGGAAGGATCCACTCCACAAGAAACTGGTAAATACTTCAACTATCGCGAAGTTCCATGAAGAAGTATCTCAAAGGTCTTCCATGTCACATGGGTCTCAATGCAACAGACGACGCTTCAATCGGACGCCCGATCTATCAATTATTAGCCTTTTAGTCCCAGGGGCCTGGTTGGATTTGTTTACAATCCAACCTGACTGTAACTCAAATATACCCCAAACACCAGTGGGGTATTCTCAAAGGGACGGCTTCGTTCCAAGAATATCGGTGCCACTCACGGTTCATCAAATGGATGTCTGGTGCCAAAGATATAGCCCAAGAAGGTAATGGGTCAGTAATGGGCCCGGGTCCAATCTGACCCGGTTGGATTGCCTCAGCCCAACCCTATCTGGGCCGACCTGGTCTAGGTTGACTTGGTCAGACTAGCTGGGTCTGACCCGGCCCGTTGGGTGGGTCAGCCTGCTACGTTTTGGCACAGTCCGCTGGGACCGACCCAACGGACTACGAGAGCAGTTAGGCCTAGAGGTTGCCACGTAGGAAACTCTGCCCGAAGGTTGGGGCCAGTTCGGCTAGTGCCATGAGGGGCGCGGCTCGGGTGATTCTTCCTAGGAGGTCAGAGGCAGGCCATGCGGGTCGCGGGCAGGACATGAGGACGCTAGGAAGGGCACGACAGTGGTCGAGCAGGCAGCTTGGGCACGCGGGCAGCATGCGTGCAGTGCGTGGGGGCGCAGGCAGCGCATGGGATACAGGGAATGGCGCCAGTGGGACCGGGCAGGCTGCGAGGGCATGTGGGCAGTGCCCAAGGTACTGCGCGGGGGCGCGGGCAGCCCGCGGGATGCCGGGCCGGGCGTCGGTGGGGCCAGGCAGGCTACGGGGACACGTGGGCAGCGCGTGAGGGCGCCAGGTAGCACGCAGGGCAGCGCACGGGGTCGCGGGTAGCGCGCGGGGGCACTGGGTAGCGCGCGAGGCAGCAGGCGAGGGAGCCGGCAGCGCGCGGGGGCACCGGGCAGTGCGCGGGGCGCCTGCCGCACGCTGGATACTGGGCAGGGCGCGCGGGGCACCGTGGGGGTGGCACTGTTCTTGGAGACTGCAGGTAGCGTGACCTTCGTCGTTTCCACCTTTTTCGCATCGTCGAAGATCACAAAAAAAACAAGCACGACGGAGGGGGGTAAGGCCATGTTGGTTGGGCCCGCTCCCTCCGCGTTTAGGGTGGTAGCATGCGGTTCATCAAGATTTTAAGAAAGAATATAATCTTAAAATTTTCTTTTCAATGTACACAACATTTCCATTCAATGGAAGGTGTGAATAGGAAAAGGATTATTACAAAGATAAACCCCCTACCTTTGATTCGTCATTCGTTGACGTCGCGAAAAGAGCACGAAGGAGTTCTTCGTTCGTTGCGTTCGTCACGCACTCCAAATCCCGACTGCGTTGGCTGTGGAAGACGCTCCACGTTGGTAGGATTCGAGGGAGGAAGTTCTAGGAAGAAGTCGAAGAAGGTCCTTGGCATTCTTTTTTGTTGGAGGGTTCTTCGTTCTTCGTTGGGAGCTTTTCTCTCAAGTTCCTCTTCTCAAGTTCCACAAAAAATAATATGCCAAAAAAATAATAGATTGAAATATCCTATTAATTTTGTTGGCACAATATTCGAATTGGAATCATTAATTTGGTAGGCTTCCCTTAATTAATGTGGAGAATTGGAAGAATTAATTAAAGGGGAGTTGGCTCCATAAAGGTGAAGAGGCTCCAAGGGTGGTGGCACCATTAAGTAAAGAGGTTTGGCATAAGTTAAATAAGGGTAGTTGAAGAGTTTCTCCACCTTAAATGGGGGGTTCTAAGGGGTTACAAGCCCGGGTGGTCCCCACCAAAATTTTCCTCTCAAGGGCGGTTATGTTCGGGTGGCCCCACCACCATAACCTCTCATGGGAGGTTAAGGTGTTGTAGCCCCTACCAACAACCTCCTCTTGGAGGTTTTAACATCCACACACCAAAAGGTGGGTCAAATAAAATAAAGTTGTTGCACACTTTATTTTATTATTTTTTTATAATTTTCCAAAAACTAACTTTTATTCTCGACCAACTACCGTTGAGGTGAAAGTCTTCTTATGCAAATTCTGGCACTGCGAGTTCAACGATGCCCTTGGATTTCAGTTCTGAGCATCAATTTAAAAGTTATAAAAACCTGCTCATACATTTACTAAACATACCCAAACAAAACATCAGATATTGATTCCAGGCATACCAGGCCTCGGAATCAAGCGCCATCAGTTTTCGCGGACTCGTAAAATTCCTATGTATTTAAGAAAAAAAAATTCCATGGAAATTCTATGTCATTCCATTCTCCCCACCTCAGGGATTTACCCTGTAAGCTACAACTCGAACTAAGGGAACAAATGGGGGTACTGAGCACACATCTGAACCTCCCGCTCCCATGTGCTCTCTTGGAGGTTCCCGTGCTTCCAGTGAACGTGCACCAGAGGTATCGACCATCCATGTAAGATCCTATCCTATCGATCCTCAATCTCCATTGTAACCTCCCTAAAGGTCTCCCCATCGTCGACATCTAGCTCTCCATGTTCAATGATGTGTGAAGGGTCGTGCACGTATCACCTCATCTGGAATACGTGGAAGACGTCGTGCACCCAGTGCAACTGAGGTGGAAGGAGCTAAGCAGTACGCCACCTTTTTCTAATCTGCTAAGGACCTGGAAAGGTCCGATGAACCTCGGAGATAACTTTCCGCCTTGGCTAAATCTCCACAGACCTCATCGAGGTGAGACCCGTAGAAAGACGTGGTCGCCATCCTTAAACTCCAGAGGTCTCTATCTCCTGTCAGCATACGTCTTCTGCTTGCTCTATGCAGTCTTCATTCACTCTTGGATGATCTGCACCTTCTCCGTAGTAGCTCGTACCATCTCTGGTCCCACTAGGATTGACTCCACAGGGTCTGTCCAGCACAGTGGCAATCTGCAAGGCCACCCGTACAAGGCCTCAAAATGTGTCATCCCTAGGGTGGAGTGACAGCTATTTTTTTAAGAAAACTCCACCAAAGGCAAGTGATCCTCCTAGATGCGACAGATGTCGAGGACACATGTATGTAGCATGTCCTTGAGGGTCTGGATGGTTTTCTAGGTCTGACCATTAGTCTAACGATGGAAGGCAGTTCTCAAGCAAAGTTGTGTCCCAAAAGCTTCATGAAACCACTTCTATAGCCGGAAAGTAAATCATGCATCATGATCAGAGACAATAGAATAAGTTACTCCATGTAAACGCACAATATCCTACACATAGAGGCGTCCCAAGCTCTATACTGAACCATGCTCTCTGATTGGTAGGAAGTGGGCCGACTTGGTGAGTCAGTCAAAGGTCACCAAAATCGAGTGGTGACCCTTGGATGTACGTGGAAGACTCATCACGAAGTCCATGTGTATCCCATCCCACTTCCACTATGGGACCTCTAAGGGCTGAACCAAGCCTATTGGTACCTGGTTCTCTGCCTTCACTTGCTGGAAAGTGAGCCACCATGAGACAAACTCTGCTACCGCCTTCTTCAAACTAGGCCACTAGTAATGTCATCGAAGGTCTTGGCACATCTTCACAACTCCTGGATATACTGCTATAGGGGATGTGTGAAACTCCCTCAACACTTCAACCTGAAGTGCCACTTGTACCATGGTACATCCTTTGAAGAAGATTACGTGCTCCCCATATTCAAAAAAACCATTAGGTTCCTGCCCTGTGGATATCTGAGCATGTCGTGTCTCACAGTCAGTGTCCCCTAGCTGTACCTCCCTGACTCGCTGAAGAAGTGGGGGAGTGACTGTAAGAGACTATAGATAGGATGCTCAATCTCTATCCACAACAGATATCTGTAATGAATCCGACCTCTCTGTTGCCTCTTCTAGCAGTTGTATACCAGATCTCTTGCTGAGAGCATCTGCTACAAAGTCCCCCTTACCAGGAGTATAGACTATCTCGAAGTCATAGTCATGGAGGAACTTGAGCCATCATCGCTGTCTCTGGTTCTGGTCTTTTTGAGAGAAGATATACCTGAGACTTTTTCGATTAGAGTACATGGTAAAACATTCACCCATCAGATAATGCCGCCACATCTTCAAGGTGAAGACCACTACTGCTAACTTCAGGTTATGGGTATCATAGTTCTGCTCATGATGTCTCAACTGCAGATAACCATATGCGATCACTACTCGCCCCTGCATCAGGACACACCCGAGTTTGGTCCCTGATGCGTCGCAGTAGACTATGAACCATATTCCTTCCTTT
Source organism: Viscum album (assembly GCA_963277665.1). Taxonomy (NCBI): domain Eukaryota; kingdom Viridiplantae; phylum Streptophyta; class Magnoliopsida; order Santalales; family Viscaceae; genus Viscum; species Viscum album. The sequence continues at coordinate 941,366,988 of OY728150.1, forward strand.
GGAAGTCTCAAGATAGGGGAACTAGTAAGACTCTCCCTCAGCTTCTAAAAGCTCTGTTGGCATCTTTTTGACCACACAAAGGGTTTCCCCTTCTTCGTCAAGGTTGATAGTGGTTCTGCAACTCTGGAGAAGTCTGGAACGATCCTCCAGTAGTATCCTGCCAATCCCAGAAAACTTCGTACCTCCATCACACTCCTAGGTGGCTCCCAAGCAAGTACCACCTTGATCTTCACTAGATCCACTGCAACTCTAGCTTCTGAGATGACGTGTCCCAAGAAGTAGACCTCTCAAATCTAAAACTGGCACTTTGAGAGCATACCATAAAGCTGGTACTCTCAGAGTGTGTCATGTACTACCTACAAATGGTAGGCATTCTCCTCCTCAGTAGTCGAGTAGATCAGTATGTTATCGATGAAGACTATGACTAAACCATAGTGGTATGGCTGTAAGATCCGGTTCATGAGACTCATGAACACTACTGGAGCATTGGTTACGCCAAAGGGCATAACCAAAAACTTTTATTGGTAGTAACAACACCTAAAGGCCATCTTCTTCACATCCTTATCTCGAAATTTGTGCTAATGATAGCCTGATCAGAGGTCTATCTTCGAGAACCATCGAGCTCCCTTCAGCTGGTCAAAGAGGTTGTCAATCCTCGGGAGTGGGTACTTGTTCATCACAGTCACCTAGTTCAGGCGATGGTAGTAAAAAAAAAGCCTGAATCTCCCATCTAAATTCTTAGTGAAAAGAATGGGGGATGCCCAGGGAGAAACACTAGGTCAGATGAATCCCTTTCACTACAAGTCCCATAGCTATACCTGCAGCTCGCAAATCTTAGCGAGAGCCATCTGATATGCTGGTGTAGATATTGGTGTTGTCTCGGGGTACAAGTCTATGTAAAAGTACACCTCTCTGTGAGAAGGTAAACCAAGGACATCATCAGGGAAAACACCATTGTACTGGTCCACCACTATAGGATAAGTCAGACTCTCCAAATAAACTGCTCTGAGGGTAAGGCATGCCAACTGGGGAGTGATCGGCTGCACCCTCCTCCGAGTAAGTCTGCCATGTGCTGCAAAGGCTCCCTTATTGCTAGTGAAGGTAAACCTGGTCCCATCCATGCGAACACACCATAATGTTTGCCTAATACAGTCAATCTGTGCATGGACTGTAGATAACTATTCCATACCCAAGATGACGTCGGAAGGCATCAACGCCGCTACTAGGAGATCTCAGCCGAAGATCTCGCCTCCTAGAGTAAGATCTCACTACCGGAACCAGTTCATAATCATCGAATCAGCTGTCGTAGGTGTCTCTAGCCGTAATGATCGAGTTAATGGCTCCGTCGGAATCTCTGAGCTCCAAACGAGGCCAGTGACAATGAAAGAGTGACTGACGCCTGTGTCTATAAGAATTGCAGCTAAGGTGGAGTAGATAAAGATCGTACCTCGAATCATCTCCGGAGCATCGTGATCGTAGGCCTCAACTGCAAGAAGATGAGATCTCCCCTGTCCACCTACTCCCTATGGTCAGGGTGGACCTCCTGGTGGTGGTGGTGGTAATACCTCATAACATCGTCCACCGCTAGCTGCATGTCCAGCTCCTCTGCCATGTCTTCCTCCTCCCTGCGGACCGCCTCGTTTCAACCTCTTCCTCTGCCTAGGAGGTCCCTCAACTGTCTACTGATCATCAGAATGGCAGGTCAGATAGTCACGATCCATGTGACCCTGCCCATCGCATGAGTAACACTGCCCTCTCCTGACATGACTAGCTCTGTCTCCACTTCGAGTGCCCCGCACAACTGATCCCTAGTCATACGGTTGATAACCTATAAGTCTGGTCCTCTTAGACATTTGCGACATCTGTCTACTGCCAGCTGCAGAAGACTCTGCTACTTTTCGGCTAGTGGTGGGTCTCGCTACTAGAGACTACATAGCAAGGAAAATCTCCACTAGGAGGGCCCTCTCTAATACCCCCGCCTACGTCGGGATGCTGAGTGAGATCATATGAGTTCTAATCTCTCACCTGAGTCCCTGATCGGAGGTCCAGGCCCTGAATAATTGGTCTTGTATCATATCAGTGGAGTATCATGAGAGGTCTGTGAACCTCGCTGAGTACTATGCTACTATCATGCTACCTTGTTGTAGATGAAGTAGCTCTTGTATCTGCACCACTGGAAGGGTGGTTGGGACAAACTCTGCTTGAAACAGGATCTCAAAGTCTTTCCATAGTAGCATCTCATAGTCATGCACCTAGAGCATCCGGATCCACCATCTACCTGCTGCTACTTGAAGGAGGCAGGCAGCAAGGATCACCATGAAATGTTCTGGTGGACCTACTAGCCTAAAGACTCTCACCATAGCCTCCAGCCAGTCCTCAGCCGCCTATGGGTCCGTATCTCCCCTGAACCTGGGTGTGCACTAGCATTGGAACTCGTGCAACGTGGTCAAGTAGCGTGCGTCGTTTTCTGCTAGGGTTGGTGGCATCGGTGGCCTAATGGGGAGTGGTACCACTGGTGCCTCCACTGGAAAGGGGCCCTGCACAGAGGCCTCATCACTCGGTTGGCTGACAGTGTGTACAACTCTCGAGGCTATAACTGGTCATTCGCGGCGAGGCATCATGAAAGAAACATATGCGACACAGTCAAAAGATTATACCTGGTGAGCTGAACTGGTTGAGATGACTTAAAGAAAACTTTTGAAAACACACATGCAATCAGTTTTTTCGTGTACTGAGTTGTAAATCGGTAGTCAGGGTCCTCGTGTATGGATATGTCAGCCACCCACACCAACATTGGACTCCCTGAATTGAAAACCACACTTATTACCCCTAACACTATTGTTTCACAGAAAATAAAGATCAGAATTCTAAGTTATGTGGTAGAACAGAGTCCTTTGATACCAATTGGTCACAACCCATCCCCTGGGGCCCGTATCGTGACTACCCCAAGCCCGCCTTCCAAAGGCCAGGGGCTGGAGACTTGAACCAAAGGCATAAATACCTAAACTGGGAATATAAAGACCCATAAATTTCAAGGGAATTTTTTTAATTTTCTTTGAGATTTTACGAGTACGCAGTTTCTGACAGCACCTGATTCCGAGGCCCAGTGTGCCCGGAATCAATTTCCAAAGTTAGCTCGGGTACGTTCACTGAACGAACGAGCGGGGTTTCCTAACTTTTGAACCGGTTCTCGGAATCAAAATCCAAGGGCACTGATGAAACCGCAACACCAGTAATTTCTTAGGAACACCTTTTCTAGAGTTGCGTTTGCTCGGGTCAGGTTATTAAATGAATGGGTTAACTGAGGAGTGAAATAAAAATTTGTGTTAAAATTTTTATTTCTATTCTAAGAAGTTACAACCTATGAATGGAAGTTGATGTGGGACCCACTACATCCTAACTCCATTTGGTAGGATAATATTGAGGTGGGGCCCACAAGATCCCCACCCCTTCAAATCCCTTCAAACCTCCCTCATGCATTTATTTGTGTAAAACACCCGCACCCCCTTTTAATGGCATGTCAACTCACGCAATTAATTGGAATATTAAATACTCTTCAATTAATTTAATTAATTGAATGAGATCTTTGAATTTAAAATTAATGATGGCTTGTGTGTGTGTAAATAAAATAAGACAACATCTTATTTTATCGGGGGTGATTCGCTGGGTGGAGTATAGAACTCTTAAATATTTTCTTCTTCCTTCTTGAAGAACGCGAAGAACACCGAAGATTAGACAAATAATGCCATCTCATCTTTGCATATTCCTCCCACGTTGAAGGATGCGAGATGTCGAATCCTTCATCGGGCGAACACCGACGACGCTTACGGAGCCTCGTTGCGTGATGCCATCTTCCGCGACGTCTTTTTCCCACGACAAACCTCGATCGACGACTTCATCGAGGTAGGGGTTGTTTTGAAAATGATAATACACCCATGTTGGTTTTCCTCCAAGACATGAATGCGGACCAACTAATTAACAAGTTGATCCACGGATTATTATTGCGGGTTTGGATTTATCATTTGTCGGGAATTGTTTGGAGTTGTTTCAAACCACTAACGCAGTGCGTGCGGACCAAAGAACAAGTCTGAACCCACTTTTTTATGTTATTCATCCGCAGAGCATTTGGAAATGATGAAACGGGACTGGAATGGCGATTGGAGGCCTTCACAGTAAAGTACAGGTCCCGGGAGAGCCGTAGGCGCAGACGGTGGGCAAATCAGACCACTGGAGCGCATCCGGTGGTCCGTGTAAGACGTTGCTGACATGCCGGCAGGAGGAACCGCTGCGGTTGAAGCCGTGGTGGCAGGCGGCCGGATCCCGCGACCATGCGGGATCCGGAGGAGGAGGACACAGCGCCTGACACGTCCGTGGGGCGCAAAAGGGGGGAAACGGCCCCCCTGCTCGGCCGTTGGCCGAGCCAGCGCACCCCCCCCCCCCCCCCATCCGGGCCGGGCCGCTTCCAGCCGAGCTAGACCCAGACCCTGGTTGGGTCAACCCGGTTTGGGCCGACTCTAGGGGGGTGGGGCCGGGCTGGGTTGGTCCTAGACCCCCCATTTCGGACTGTTTTCAGTCATTTGCCCATATCTTAGGCTTCAGACGTCCAATCGATGCACCGTCAGTTTTGTTGGGATCCTTGGATCGAGATGGTCATTTAGACATATTAAACTCAAGGTTTAGGAGAACTTTGGGTATAGCCAGGTTGGTTCGAACACGAAACCAACCAGGCCCTCGGAGCGGAAACACATATAACTTGAGCTCCGGACGTCCGATTGACATGTCGTCGACTAATTTGGATTATTATTAGTGAGACGGACCTTTTGGCTTACTAATCTCAAGGTTTGGATGCAGTTGGAGTACAGCCGGGTTGGTTTTGACTTAAAAAAACCAACCAGGTCCCTAGAACGAAAAAGCCAATAACTCTCAGACTGGGCGTCTGATTGACGCGCCGTCTATCATGTTGAGTTCTTATCGACAAGACGAAACCATGGGATACATCAACTCCGGACTACGAGTTAGTTGATGTATCGACCCCTTGGCTCGTGGAGCGGACCCTCCCGGAAATGAGCGTGTTGTGTGCGGGAACCCTAGAGCTAGCTGCGACGACGACTGCACTGAAATCCTTCGTGGGTTCAGTAATGACGACGACTACACTGAAATCCTCCGTGGGTTCGGCAGTGTCGATGACTACACTGAAATCCTCCGTGGGTTTGGCAGTGACGACGATTTCACTGAAATCCTCCGTGGGTTTAGTAGCGATGACGGCCGTACAGAAATCCTCCGTGGGTTCGATGATGATGACTACTATTCCTGTATCCTACGTGGGTCCGGCAATACTACTGTTCTTGTATCTTACATGGGTCTGACAGTTTTTGATTCCGTATTAGTATCCTACGTGGGTCCGGCAGAGTAGCTGGTCTTGTATCCTACGTGGGTCCGATGGCTTAGCAAGTCTAGTATCCTACGTGGGTCCTAGCTTAGATGAATCAGTGGCTACATCTTATCCTCTCTATCTATTTATAAAGAAGTAAACATGTGTGAGCTGAGTCTTCACTATTCAATCAATATCTTCGATATGATTGACTTGCTTTTCTATGTGGATTGGGTTGTGTTATCCTGTGTGGATTGGGTTGTACTATCCTCTGTGGACGTGATCGAACTTGGGCTCGGATGTTGGAGCCGAACTGGAATTGATGACTTAGGTATATGTGTGGGCATATACCTAAGTAGTGTTGGATATTACTTCGTGGTTGTATCTTTCCTTTGTGGATTATCCTTTCTAGATTCTGGGAGACCTTCAGGGGTCTCGGGGTCCCTAATGAGTAGCGTATACTCACCCCTACACGGTCTATGCCCGCACTACGTTGTGTTGGATGCAGGCGACGGACATCGCTGATCGTGATTGAGGCTTGTGGAGCAAGTCGGTACCTGGAGGTGGACCACTGGGTGGGACATACACGGATCGGACTGCTGGACCCGAGGAGCTGAGAAGAAAATTTTTACCCACCCTTCAGGTGGGACTTCCAGTGGACGGCTTGACATTGCTGCTTTACTTTTCAGTTGTTGGACTTTCATTCCAGTTGTACTTTACTTTCAGTTTGGGTTTGTATTCTGGCCCATTTACTTTATACACTTACTTTTGTACTCAGTTTACTAAGTGTTTACTTCTGCTGGCTTACTCTGTGGTGTTTGTTTACTTTATAAAGGCAATGGCTTCCCCTTTTTGTTGGGATTTACGCCATTGGTGCTAGTCGCTATCCCTTGGCCTATGGGAGGTGGGCTTGGGGTAGTCACGACACAGGCCCCGAGGATGGGTCGTGACAAATTGGTATCAGATGAGTTAGGTTCTACCACAGAACTCAGGAATCTGATCTTTCTTCTATATGAAGCAATAATGTTAAGGGTATTGAGTGTGTTTATCAGTCCAGGGAGTCCAATGTTGGTGCGGTGGCCGACGTATCCATACACTAGGACCCTGAATTCTGATTTCTGACTCAGTGCACAAAAACATTGATTGCATGTGTGTTTCAAAAGTTTTCATTGTGATTACTTTATGTTAACTCACCAGGTATATTGTTTTGACCATGGCGCACCTGTTTCTTTTCAGGATGGCCCCACGATGGCAGGAAGCTAGGGTTCCGAGCTTTGTGTGAGAAGACAGCCCACCGAGTGACGAGGCCTTGGTGCATGTCCCTTTTATAGCGGGGGCACCGGCGGTACCTCTAACTTCCGAGCCACTGATGCCACCAGCCCCAGCCACTGAGAGTGCACGTCGCCTTATTGCACTGCATGAGTTCCAGTGTCAGAGGCCGCCTATGTTCCACGGCGAGATGGACCCTCAGGCCGCCGAGGATTGGCTGGAGGCTGTAGTTTGAGTTTTCAGGCTAGTGGGGACACCAGCTGACCTCATGGTGATCCTTGCAGCGAGCCTCCTGCACGCGGGAGTAGGCAGATGGTGGAGCTTGATGCTCTAGGTGCACAACAAGACATATCTTCTCTGGACGGACTTTGAGAGCCTCTTCCACTCAGAGTTTTTCCCAGCCACCCTCCTTGTGATGCGCATCCAGGAGCTACTACAGCTGCGGTAGGGCAGCATGACGGTAGCCTAGTACTCGGCGAGATTTACCGATCTCTTGCGCTATACGACGGACATGGTATGAGACCCATTATTCTGGGCCCAAACCTTTAATCGGGGGCTGAGGCATGAGATCAAGGCATCGATGGTATCCCTCAAAATTCCGACATAGGAAGGAGTACTGGAGAGAGACCTTATCATAGAGAGCTTTCTTGCTGAACCTACTCCAGCAGTGAGACCTACCGTAGGGCGGCACGTAGCAGAGTCTTCTGCAGCTGGATGTCGATGGATGACACATGGGTCTAGGAGGACCAGACTAGCAGGTGCACGACCTCAGGACACCGGCTCAGAGGTGCAGGGCACACAGCGCAGAACCAGCCTTCCATGGAGCAGACAGTGCTACGCATGCGGCGGGCAGGGCCACATGGCTCGTGACTGCCTGACCCGCCGTGCAGAGGAGCAGCAGATGGTTGAGGGGCCACCCAGGTAGAGGTATAGGGTCGACCGTGGTGGTCCACAGAGAGCAGGAGGATTAGGCATAGGAGCTTTCCGAGCAGCAGGTGGTGGGCGATGCTTTGAGGCTTTACCACCACCACCACCAGGAGGTCCACCCCGACCACCGGGAGCTGGCGGACAGAGGCAGGCTCAGCTTCAGGCAACAGAGGCCTACAACCAAGGTGCGCCAGAGATGATTTGAGGTACTATCTGTGTCTACTCCACCATTTCTACAGTTCATATATACACAGGATAAAGTCATTCTTTCATTGTCGCTTCCCTTGTTCGGAGCTCGGAGATTCCGACGGAGCCGTTGGCTCGATCCTTACGGCTAGAGACTCCTACGGGAGAAAACTCGATGATTACGCACTGGTGCCGACAGTGTGAGCTTACTCTAGGAGGCGAGAACTTCGGCTGGGATGTTCTTATAGCGGCGTCGAGGCCTTAAGATGTCATCTTGGGCATGGATTGGTTATCTACAGTCCATGATCAGATCGACTGTATTAGGCGCAAGGTGCGATGTGTTCGCACCGATGGGAGCAGGTTCACTTTCACCGGCGAGAAGGGATCCTTTGCAGCGCAGGATGGACTCACACAGAGGAGAGGATAGCCGATCACTCACCAGTTGGCTAGAATCATCCTAGGAGCAGTTGACGTGTGGATTCCGAGTTTTTTAGTAGTGGTGGATCAGTATGCAGACGTTTTTCCTGATGACGTTCCAGGACTACCTCCTCGCAGAGAGGTAGACTTTTATATTGACCTGTACCCCAGGACAACACCGATATCCACTCCAGCATATCCAATGGCTCCCACTGAGCTTCGAGAGCTATGGGTACAACTGGAGGACTTGCAGGGTAATGGATTCATCTGACCCAGTGTTTTACCCTGGGCTTCCCCGATATTGTTCTCCAAGAAGGCAGATGGGAGCTTGCGACTGTGTGTCGACTATCGTCACCTGAACCAGGTGACTGTGAGGACAAGTATCCGCTATCGAGGATTGATGACCTCTTCGATTAGCTCAAGGGAGCACGATGGTTCTTGAAGATAGACCTCAGATCATGATATCATCAGCTCAGAGTTCGGGACGAGGACGTGCAGAAGACATCCTTCAGATGTCAGTATGGCCACTATGAGTTCTTGGTTATGCCTTTCAGTGTAACCAATGCTCCAGTAGTGTTCATGAGTTTCATGAATAGGATATTTCATCTATACCTCGATCGATTTGTCGTGGTCTTCATCGATGACATATTGATATTCTCAACCACTGAGGAGGAGAACGCCTACCACTTATGGGTTGTACTGGACACACTCCGAGAGCACCAGCTTTATGGTATGCTCTAGAAGTGCTAGTTCTGGTTACGTGAGGTCCACTTCTTGGGACACGTCATCTCTGAGGTGGGAGTTGTGGTGGATCCTGCGAAGATCGAGGTAGTGCTAGGTTGGTAGCCACCTAGGAGTGTGACGGAGGTGCAGAGTTTCTTGAGGATAGCTGGGTACTACCTGAGGTTTGTGCCAGACTTCTCCAGAGTTGCAGAACCACTTTCAGCTGTGACAAAGAAGGGGAAACCCTTCGTGTGGTCAGATAAATGTCAGTAGAGCTTCGAGGAGCTGAGACAGAGATTTACCAGCGCACACATCTTGAGTCTACCGGAGGAGGGAGTAGGGTATGTAGTCTACTGCGATGCATCAGGGACCGGACTCATATGTGTCCTAATGCAGGAATGGGCAGTGATTGCCTATGTATCATGACAATTGAGGCATCATGAGAATAACTACGCTACCCATGACCTGGAGTCAGTAGAAGTGGTCTTCTCTCTGAAGATGTGGCGACACTATCTGATGGGAAATTGCTTTACCATCTATTCTAACCACCAGAGTCTCAAGTAAATCTTCTCACAGAAGGACCTGAACCTAAGATAGCGGTGATGGCTCGAGTTCCTCCAGGACTATGACTTTGAGATAGTCTATACTCCTAGAAAGGTGAACATAGTAGCCAATGCTCTCAGCAGGAGGATGGGAATTCAACTACTTGGGGAGGCGATGGAGCAGCTAGCCGCTTTGTAGATATCCTTCGTGGATAGAGATGGAGCAGCCTTTCTTCAGTCACTCATAGTCACCCCTCCACTTCTTCAGCGGGTCAGAGATGCCCAGCGTGGGGATGTTGATTGTGAGACACGGTGTGCACAGATATCCTCAAGACAGGCACCTAACAGATTCTCTATTGGAGGAGAGAACGATGTCCTTTTCATAGGACGTACCATGGTACCTGCTTCTTTTCAGGAGGAGGTGCTGAGGGAGTTTCACAGTTCCCCTTTAGCGGTACATCTAGGAGTGGAGAAGATGTACCAGGATCTCAGACGATAGCACTGGTGGCCGTGTATGAAGAAGGCTCTAGCAGAGTTCGTTTCTCGGTGCCTCACCTACCATCAGGTGAAGGCAGAGCACCAGGTACCAGCAGGCTTGGTATAGCCCTTGGAGGTCCTAGAGTGGAAGTGGGATGGGATATCTATGGACTTCGTGACTGTACTTCCACATACTTCCAGAGGTCACGACTCCATTTGGGTGATTGTCGACTGACTCACCAAGTCAGCCCACTTCTTACCCATTAGAGAGCAGGGCTCGGTGGAGATATTGGGACGCCTTTATGTTCAGGAGATCATGCGACTTCATGGTGTGCCATCATCTATCATCTCCGATCGAGATGCTCACTTTACTTCCCGGCTTTGGAAGGGGTTGTAGGAGGCATTCGGGATGCAGCTACGTCTGAGCACCGCCTTTCACCCTCAGACAGATGGTCAGACAGAGAGGACCATTCAGACTCTCGAGGACATTCTCCGTGCATGTGTCATCGACTTTGGTCGTAGCTGGGAGGACCACCTGCCCTTGGTGGAGTTTTCTTACAACAACAGCTACCACTCCACCATCGGGATGGCACCATACGAGGCATTGTACGGCCGACCTTGCAGATCACTGTTGTGCTGGACAGACCCTGGGGAGTCATCACTTGTGGGATCGGAGATGGTCCAGGCCATGATAGAGAAGGTCCAGGTCATCCAGGAGCAGATGAGGACTACCCAGATCCGACATAAGTCTTATGCTGACAGGAGGCGGAGACTACTAGAGTTTGGGGATGGCGACCACGTTTTCTTACGGGTCTCACCTCGACGTGGATTACAGAGATTTGGCCGGGGCGGAAAGTTATCTCCGTGCTTCATCGGACCATTCCAGGTTCTCGACAGGATAGGTGAGGTGGCTTATCGCCTGGCTCTACCACCTCAGTTGCACCGGGTGCACGACGTCTTCCACGTATCTCAACTGAGGAGATACGTGCATGACCCGACGCATATCATCGACCAGGGGGAGGTGGACATTAACGATGGGGCGACTTTTGTAGAGGTCCTGGTGGAGATCAAGGATCGACAGGAGCAGGTTCTATGTGGGTAGTCGATTCCTCTAGTGTGCATCAGATGGCAGCACGGGAACCTCCAGGAGAGCACTTGGGAGGGGGAGGCTCAGATGCGTGCTCAGTACACTGATTTGTTTCCCTAGTTTTTGATGTATCTTTACGGGGATGTAAAGATATGAGGTGGGAGTAATGTAAAGACCCATAAATTTCAAGGTAATTTTTTTTAATTTTCTTTGAGATTTTATGAGTACGCAGTTTCTGACAGCACCTGATTCCGAGTCCCGGTGTGCCCAGAATCAATTTCCAAAGTTAGTTGAGGTACGTTCAGTGATCGAACGAGCGAGTTTTCCTAACTTTTGAACCGGTGCTCGGAATCAAAATCCGAGGGCACTGATGAAACCTTAGCTCTAGTAATTTCTTATGAACACCTTTTATGGAGTTGCGTTTCCTCGGGTGAGGTTATTAAATGAATGAGTTAACTGAGGAGTGAAATAAAAATTTGTGCTAGAATTTTTATTTCTATTCTAAGCAGTTACAACCTATGCGTGGAAGTTGAGGTGGGAACCACTAGATCCTAACTCCATTTGGTAGGATAATAGTGAGGTGGGGCCCACATGATCCCCACTCCTTCAAATCCATTAAAACATCCCTCGTGCATTTATTTGTGTAACACACCCGCACCCCCTTTTAATGGCGTGTCAACTCATGCAATTATTTGGAATATTAAATACTCTTCAATTAATTTAATTAATTGAATGAGATATTTGAATTTCAAATTAATGATGGCTTATGTGTGTGTAAATAAAATAAAACAACGACTTATTTTATCGGGGGTGATTCGCTGTGTGGAGGAGAGAACTCTTGAAGATTTTGTTCTTCCTTCTTGAAGAACGCGAAGAACACCGAAGCTTCGATGAAGAACGTCCTCTCATATTTGCATCATCTTCCTACATCGAAGGAAGCGAGACGCCGTATCCTTCATCGAGAAAACACCAACGATGCTTACAGAGCCTCGTTCCGCGATGACGTCTTCCGCAACATCTTTTTCACGTGACGAACCTTGATCGACGACTTCATCGAGGTAGGGGTTGTTTTGAAAATGATAATAGACCCATGTTTGTTTTCCTCCAAGACATGAACGCGGACCAACTGATTAATAATTTGATCCATGGATTATTATTGCGATTTGGGATTTATCATTTGCTGGGAATTGTTTGGAGTTGTTTCAAACCACTAACGCGGTGGGTGCGGACCAACGAACAAGTCCGAACCCACCGTTTTTCTGTTCTTCATGTGCATAGCATTTGGTAATGACGAAACGTGACCGGAATGGTGATTGGAGGACTTATCATTAAGCTATAGGTCCTGGGAGTTCTATAGGCGTAGATGGTGGGTAAATCGGACCACCGTAGCACGTCCGTGGTCCGCGGAAGACGCTGCCGGCACGGTGGCGCCGGTGGCCGGAGGCGGCGCCCGGCACCGGCCGGCCGCCAGGAGGCGGCGGCGCCCGGTGCGCCACCAGGAGGAACTGCTGTAGCTGAAGCCGCAGCGGAAGACAGCCAGATCCGGCGGCCGAGCGAGATCCGAAGGAGGAGGACGCGGCGACTGCCGCGTCCGTGGGGCCCAAAAAGGGGGAAACGGTCCCCACTGCTCGGTCGTTGGCCGAGCCAGCGCACCCCCCCCCCTGGCCGGGCTGGGGCGGGTCACGCGGACCAGACCGGGCCGCACCCATCCGGGTTGGGCCAGACCCGGACCCGTGTCGGGTCGACCCGGTTCGGGCCGACCCAGGGGGGTTGGGCCGGGCCGGGCCGGGCCAGGCACAGACCCCCAATTTTGGACTTTTTTCAGTCATTTGCCCATATCTTGGGCTTCAGACCTCCGATCGATGCACCGTTAGTTGCGTTGAGAACCTTGGATCGAGACGGTCTTTTCAGAATATTACACTAAAGGTTTTGGAGAAATTTGGGTATGGCCGGGTTGGTTCGAACACAAAACCAACCGGGCCCTCGGAGCGGAAACACATATAACTTGAGCTCCGGACGTTCGATTGATGTGTCGTCAACTATGTTGGATTCCTCTTAGTGAGAAGGACCTTTTGGCTTACTTCGATCGAGTTTTGGACGCAGTTGGAGTATGGTCGGGTTGGGTTTGACTTAAAAAAAACCAATCGGGCCCCTGGAACGAAAAAGCCAATAACTATCAGACCAGGTGTCCGATTGACTTGCCGTCTATCATGTTGAGTTCCTATTGACGAGACAGAACCTTGGGATACATAAAATCCGGACTACATGTTAGTTGATGTATCGACCCCTTGGCTCGTGGAGTGGACCCTCCTGGAAACGAGCGTGCTGTGTGCGGGAACCCTAGAGCTGGTTGCGACGACGACTGCACTGAAATCCTCCGTGGGTTCAGCAGTGGAGACGACTGAACTGAAATCCTCCATGGGATTGGAAGGGATAACAACTGCACTAAAATCCTCCGTGGGTTCGGCAGCGACGACGACTGCACTGAAATCCTCTGTGGGTTCTGCAGCGATGACGACCGTACTGAAATCCTTCGTGGGTTCGACGACGATGACTACTGTTCTAGTATCCTATGTGGGTCCGGCAGTAATACTGTTCTTGTATCCTACGTGGGTCCGACAGTATTTGACTTTGTACTAGTATCCTATGTGGGTCCGATAGAGTATCTTGTCTTGTATCATACGTGGGTCCGACAGCTTAGCTGGTCTAGTATCCTACGTGGGTCCCAGCTTAGATGAATCAGTAGCTACATCTGATCATCTCTATCTCCTTACAAAGAAGTATACCTGTGTGAGATGAGTCTTGACTATTAAATCAATAACTTCGATATGATTGACTTGCTTTCCTATGTGGATTGGGTTATGTTATCCTGTGTGGATTGGGTTGTACTATCTTGTGTGTACGTGATCGAACTTGGGCTCGGATGTTGGAGCCGAACTGGAATTGATGACTTAGGTATATGTATGGGAATATACCTAAGTAGTGTTGGATGTTACTTCGTGGCTGTATCTTTCCTTTTTGGATTATCCTTTGTGGATTCTGGGAGACCTTCGGGGGTCTCGGGGTCCCTACTGAGTAGCGTATACTCACCCCTGCACGGGCTATACCCACACTATGTTGTGTTGGATGCAGAGGACGGACATCGCTGATTGTGATTGAGGCTTGTGGAGCAAGTCAGTACCTGAAGGTGTACCACTGGGCATGACATACATGTAGCAGACGGCTGGACCTGAGGAGCTGAGAAGACTATCTGTACCCACCCTTCAGGTTGGACATCCAGTGGACGGCTCGACGTTGCCGCTTTACTTTTCAGTTGTTGTACTTTCTTTCCAGTTGTACTTTACATTCAGTTTGGGTTTGTATTCTGGCCCATTTACTTTCCGCACTTACTTTTGTACTCAGTTTACTTAGTGTTTACTTCTAATGGCTTACTATGTGGTGTTTGTTTACTTTATAAAGGCAACGTTTTCCCCTTTTTGTCGTGATTTACACCTTTGGTGCTAGTCGCCAGCCCCTGGCCTATGGGAGGCGGGCTTGGGGTAGTCACAACACGGACCTCGAGGACAGGTCGTGACAGGGAAGGCATTGCCTTTATAACTGTAAACAAACACATCAGATTACACAAGTTGAAGCAAAACACTAAGGAAAACTATATACAAAAGATGTTCTAGAAAGTAAAAGGGACCGAAAATATAATCTCAACAGGAAAGTACAAGTACAACTAAAAGAAAGTACAACTAAAGCAAAGTAAAGCAGCTACTGGGTCGTCCATCGGGGTTCCTACCTGAAGGGTAGGTATAGATGGCGTCCTCATCACTCCATGTCCATCCGTCTCCTCCATGTACACCAAGTGGTCCACCTCCAGGTACCATCCAATCCTGCTACTCTCTGCCTCAGTTAGCACTGTCCATCGTCTACAACCAACACAACGAGGTTCAGGCATAGCTCGTGCAGGGGTGAGTATAATGATACTTATTAGGGACCCCGGGACCCTCAAGGTCTCACAGAATCCAACAAGGATAAACCAAAAATTATGAAATCAATGGATAACCATTAGTTAGGTATATTCACATACCTATACCTAAGTTATCTACTAACCCATCTCAATCATGAGGAAAACACAAAAGTCATTGATTCAGCTTAAACTAGGATTTTCATTATAAAAAAATGGCTGCTGGATAACTCCTCCTCTATCGAGTACAGTGGGCTTATCGCGACACCAAGGCGCTTCTCACTAACCTTGGACTGCTGAAGTACTCCTCCTGTCGAGTACCATGGGTCTGCTCCCAACAACTAGGTGCTCCTCCACTGTGGGTCAGCCGCCAACTACCAGGTGCTCCCCCTAATAGCCTATAGAGGTACTCCTCATGTCGAGTACCATGGTTCTGCCGCCAATAACTAGGCTCTCCTCCGTCGTGGTTCTGCCGCCAACTACCAGGAACTCCCCACTAGGCTATTTGAATCACTCCGAGTCGAATCAGTCAAATAATCGTCAGGTCTGCCAGCTACTAGGTCTCCACACTCTGTCTGCTCGTCACTGGAAGGATCCGATCCACGAGCTACTGGGAGATAATCCAGCTGTTGAAAATTGCCATGATAAAGTATCTCAAAGTTCCTCCACGTCATAGGGGTCTCGACGCAACAGACAACGCGTCAATCAGACACCCGGTCTATTAGTTATTAGACTTTTAGTCCCGGGGGCCCGGTTGAATTCATATATGATTCAACCTGACTATAGCTCAAATATACCCCTAACTCTAGTGGGGTATTCTAAAAGAGACGACTTCGTCCCAAGAATACCGGTGCCATTGACGGTTCCTCAAACGGACATCCGGTGCCAAAGATATGGCCCAAGAAGTTAATGGGTCATTAATACGCCTGGGTCCGATCCGACCCAGTCGAACCGACTCGGCCCAACCCTGTCTGGGCCGACCCGGTCTGGGATGACCCGATCAGACTCGTTGGGTCTAACCCGGCCCGTTGGATGGGTTATCCTGCTACATTTTGGTCCGGTCCGCTGGGCCCGGCCCAGCAGACTGCGATGGCGGTTCGACCTGGAGATCATCACGTAGGCGACTCAGACCGAAGGCTGGGGCCAGTTCGGCAAGTGCCGCGATGGGCGATTCTTGGGAGATTCGTCCCGGGAGGTCATCGGTAGGGCGCACGGGTCACGAGAAAGCCGTGGGGATGCAAGGAAGGGTGCGCCAGTGGCCGGGCAGGGCGCGGGGGTGGGCGGGCAGGGCGCGGGGGTGCCGGGTAGCGCACGGAGCAGTGCATGGGGGCTCGAGCAGCACGCTAGACGTTGTGTAGGGCACCGGTGTGACGAGGCAGGCCACATGGGCGTGCGGGAAGCGCGCTGGGGAGCCGAGTAGTGCGTTGGGGCGTGGTCCTTGCGCGGGACGCTAGGCAGGGCACCGGTGGGGCTAGGTAGGCCGCGGTGGTGCGCGGGCAGCGTACGGGGGAAATGTACAGCGCGCAGGGGCGCGGGCTGCACGCGGGGTCACAGGGCAGCGTGCGGGGCATTGTATGGGGGAGCGAGCAGCACGTTGGGGCACCGGGCAGCGCGCGGGGGTGTGGGCAGCACGCGGGATGCCAGTCAGGGTGCTCGGGGCACCACGGGGGCGGTGCTGTTCTCGAAGGACGCAGGTAGCACGACCTTCGTTGTTGCCTCCTTTGTCTCCTCGTCGAAGATCATAAAAAAAACAAGCACGATGGAGGGGGGTCAGGCCATGTTGGTTTGGCCCACTCCCTCCGCGTTTAGGGTGGTAGCATGTGGATCATCAAGATTTTAAGAAAGAACATAATCTTTAAAAGTTTATTTTCAATCTACACTGTGTTTCCATTCAATCGAAGGTTAGAATAAGAAAAGTATTCTTACACATATAAACCCCCTACCTTTGATTCGTCGTTCGTTGACATCGTGGAAAGAGAACGAAGGAGTTTTCTGTTCGTTGCGTTCGTCAGGCACTCCCAATCATGGCTACGTCGGCTGTGGAAGATGCTCAACATCAATAGGATTTGGGGGAGGAAGTCTGAGGAAGAAGTCGAATAAGGTCCTTGGCATTCTTCATCAGTGGAGTGTTCTTCGTTCTTCATTGGGAGCTTCTCTCCCAAGTTCCTCTTCTCAAGTTCCACTAAAAAGAATATGCCAACAAAATAATAGATTGAAATATCCTATTAATTTTGTTGGAATAATATTCGAATTAGACTCATTAATTTGGTATGATCTCCTTAATTAATGTGGAGAATTGGCACGATTAATTAAAGGGGATTTGGGTCCATAAAGGTGAAGAGGCTCCAAGGGTGGTGGAACCAACAAGTGGAGAGGGTTGGCATAAATTAAATAAGGGGAGTTGAAGAGTTTCTCCACCTTAAATGGGGGGGTTCCAAGGGGTTACAAGCCCGGGTGGTCCCCACCAAAATTATCATCCCAAGGGAGGTAATGTTCGGGTGGGCCCCACCACCATAACCTCTCATGGGAGGTTAAGGTGTGGTGTCCCCCACCTCCAACCTCCTCTTGGAGGTTTTAACCTCCACACACAAAAAGGTGGATCAAATAAAATAAATTTTTGGCACCCTTTATTTTTTTTATTTTTTTATAAAATGCAAAAAACTAACTTTTATTCTCGACCAACTGCCGTCGAGGTGAAAGTATTCTTAAGAAAATACCAAATTTGTGAGTTCAATGGTGCCCTCAGATTTCAGTTCCAAGCACTGGTTCAAAATTTATAAAAACTTGCTCGTACGTTTACTGAACGTACCCAAACAAAACATCAGAAATTGATTCCGGGCAAACCGGGCCTCGAAATCAATCGCCGTCAGTTTTATCAAACTCGTAAAATTCCCGTGTTTTTAAGAACAAATTTTCCATGGAAATTCCTAGTCTTTACATTCTCCCCACCTCAAGGCTTTACGTCCCCATAAGCTACAACTAGAACTAAGGGAACAAATGAGGTTACTGAGCATGCATCTGAACCTCTCGCTCTCATGTGCTCTTCTGGAGGTTCCCGTGCTGCCAGCGAACGTGCACCAGAGGTATCGACCGTCCACGTAGGACCCACTCCTATCGATCCTCAATCTCTACTGGAACCTCCGTGAAGGTTGCCCCATCGTCGACGTCTATCTCTCCATGGTCGTGGATGTGTGAAGGGTCATTCAAGTATCTCCTCAGCTGGGATACGTGGAAGACATTATGCACCCGGTGCAACTGAGGTGGAAGAGCTAAGTAGTAAGCCAGCTCGCCTACTTTGCTGAGGACCTGGAAAGGTCTGATGAAACTCAGAGATAACTTTATGCCTCGGCCAAATATCCGTAGTCCATGTCGAGATGAGACCCGTAAAAATACATTGTTACCATCCTCAAACTCCAGAGGTCTCCGTCTCCTATCAGCATACGACTTCTGCCTGCTCTGTGTAGTCTTATCCACTCCTGGATGATTTGCACCTTCTCCGTATTTTCTCGCACCATCTCTGGTCCCACTAGTGTTGACTCCCCAGGGTCTGTCTAGCACAGTGGCGATCTGCTTGGCAGACCGTACAAGGCCTCAAAAGGTTCCATCCCTATGATGGAGTGATAGCTGTTGTTTTAAGAAAACTCCACCAAAGGAAAGTGATCCTCCCAGCTATGACCGAAGTCGAGGACACATGAACAAAGCTTGTCCTCGAGGGTCTGGATGGTCCTCTCGGTCTGACCATCGGTCTGAGGATGGAAGGTGGTGCTCAAGCAAAGCTGTGTCCCAAAAGCTTCATGAAACCCCTTCCATAGCCGGGAAGTAAAGCTTGTGTCACGATCGGAGACAATAGAAGAAGTTACTCCATGTAAACGCACAATCTCCTGCACATCGAGGCTTCCCAAGTTCTCTACTGAACACTGCTCTCTGATTGATAGGAAGTGGACCGACTTGGTGAGACGGTAAACGATCACCAAAATCGATTCGTGACCCTTGGATGTATGTGGAAGACTCTTCACTAAGTCCATGGATATCCCATCTCACTTCCACTGTGGGACCTCTAAGGGTTGAACCAAGCCTACTGGTACCTAGTGCTCTGCCCTCACTTGCTGGCAAGTGAGGGACCGTGAGACAAACTCCACTACCGCCTTCTTCATACCTAGTCATCAGTGATGTCGTCGAAGGTCCTGGTACATCTTCACCACTCCTGGATATACCTCTAGAGGGGATGTGTGGAACTCCTTTAACACTTCCTCCTGAAGTGCCACTGGTACTAAGGTACATCCTCTGAAGAGGATGACGTTCTCCCCACCTTCAAAAAATCTATTAGGTGCCTGCCCTATGGATATCTGAGCACATTGTGTCTCACAGTCAGCATCCCCATGTTGTGCCTCCCAGACACGCTGAAGAAGTGGGGGAGTGACTGTAAGAGGCTGTAGATAGTCTGCTCCATCTCTATCCACAAAGGATATCTATAAGGCAGCCAGCTGCCCTTTAACCTCTCCCAGCAGTTGTATACAAGATCTCTTTCTGAGATCATCTGCTACAATGTTCCCCTTCCCAAGAGTATAGACTATATCGAAGTCATAGTCCTGGAGGAACTTGAGCCTTCACCACTGTCTCAGGTTCAGGTCCTTCTGAGAGAAGATATACCTGAGACTCTTATGATGAGAGTACACGGTAAAACGTTTTTCCATCAGATAGTGCATCCACATCTTCAAGGAAAATACCACTATTTCTAACTCCAGGTCATGGGTAGCGTACTTCTATTCATGTTTTCTCAACTACCGAGAACCATATGTGATCACTGCTTGATCCTACACCAGGACACACCCGAGTCCGATCCCGGATGCGTCATAGTAGACTACGTACCCTAAGCCTTCATCTAGAAGTATCAAGATAAGGGCACTAGTCAGCCTCTACCTCAGCTCCTAAAATCTCTACTGGCATCTTTCCAACCACATAATGGGTTTCCCCTTCTTCATCAAGGCTGATAGTGGTGCTACAACTCTGGAGAAGTCTGGAACGAACCTCTAGTAGTATCTATCCAAACCCAGAGAACTTTGTACATCTGTCACACTCCTGGGTGGCTCCCAATGAAGTACCACCTCGATATTTTCCAGATCCATTGCAACTCCAGCCTCCAAGATGACATGTCCTAAAAAGTGAACCTCTTCAATCCAAGACTGGCACTTCGAGAGCTTACCATAAAGCTGGTGCTCTCAGAGTGTGTCCAGTACTACCTGCAAATGGTATGCATGCTCCTCCTCAGTAGTCGAGTATATCAGTATGTCGTCGATAAGACTACAACAAAGTGATTGAGGAATGGATGGATGATCCTGTTCATGAGACTCATGAACACTATTGGAGTGTTGGTTACAGCGAAGGACATATCCAAAAACTTGTAGTGGATGTAACGACACCTGAAGTTCGTCTTCTGCACATCCTCATCTCGAACTCTGAGCCAGTGATAGCCTGATCTGAGGTCTATCTTCGAGAACCATTGAGCTCCCTTCTACTGGTCAAAGAGGTCGTCAATCCTCGGGAGTGTGTACTTGGTCTTCAAGGTCACCTGGTTCCAGAAACAGTAGTCAACACAAATCCTCAAGCTCCCATATGCCTTCTTAGAAAATAGAATCGTGGCTACCCAGGGAGAAACACTAGGCCGAATGAATGCCTTTCCCTACAAGTCCTCTAGCTGTACCCACAGCTCGCGAAGCTCAGTAGGAGCCATCCGATATTCTAGTGTAGATATCGGTGCCGTCCCGAGGTACAAGTATATGTAGAAGTACACCTACCTACGAGGAGGTAAACTAAGGAAATCATCAGGGAAAACATATGTGTACTGGTCCACCACTACAGGATAAGTCGGAATCTCTATATCAACTACTCCGAGGGTAAGACAAGCCAACTGGTGAGTGATCGGCAGCACCCTCCTTCGTGTATGTCTGTCCTTTTCTGCAAAGGATCCCTTCTTGTCGGTGAAGATAAACCGGGTCCCATCAGTGCAGACACACCACACTTTTTTCCTAGTACATTCAATCTTAGCATGGAATGTAGATAACCAGTCCATACCCAAGATGATGCTGTAAGGACTCAACGATGCTACTAGGAGATCCCAGCTGAAGCTCTCGCCTCCTAGAGTAATCTTGCACTACTGGAACCAGTGCGTAATCATCGAATCAACTATTTTATATGTCTCTAGCCGTAAGGTTCGAGCCAATGGATCCATTAGAATCTCCAAGGTCCGAATGAGGGCAGTGGAAATGAAAAAGTGGCTGACACCTGTGTCTATAAGAACTACAGCTAAGGTGGAGTAGACACAGATCGTTTCTCAAATCACTTCAGGAGCACTGGAATTGTAGATATCAGTTGCATGAAGCTGATCTCTCCCTGTCCACCTGCTCCCTGTGGTTGGGGTGGAACTCCGGGTGGTGGTGGTGGTAACACCTCATAACATTGTCCACTGCCAGCTGAACGTCCAGATCCTCTACCATGTCTGCCTCCTCCCTGCAGACCGCCTCGTTCGAACCTCTTCCTCTCCTTGGGAGGTCCCTCAACTATCTGCTGATCATTATATTGGCAGGTCAGACAGTCAAGATCCATGTGACCTTGCCCTCCACATGAGTAACATTGCTCGCTCCTGGCATGACTGGCTCTGTCTCCACTCCGGGTGCCCCGCAAAACTCATCCTGAGTCATGCGGTCGACCAACTGTAGGTATGGTCCTCTTAGACCTCTACGACATCTGTCTATTCCCAGCTTCAGAAGACTCTACTATGTATTGTTTAGTGGTGGGTCTCACTGTTGGAGACAACTCAGCAAAGAAACTCTCCACTAGGATGGCTCTCTCTAGAAACCCTCCTGCGTCGGGATGCTGTGTGAGATCATCTGAGATCTAATCTCTCAATTGAGTCCCTGATCGAAGGTCCAAGCCCTGATGAATGGGTCTCTTACGATATCCATGGAGTATCATGAGAGGACGTTGAACCTCGCTGAGTACTATGATACTATCATGCTACCCTGCTGTAGATGCAGTAGCTCCTATATCTACACCGCTCGATGGGTGGCTGGGAAAAACTCCACCCAAAACAGGCTCTTGATGTCTATCCATAGTAGTGACACCTCATCATGCACCTAGAGCATCATGATCTACAATATTCCTACTGCTGCTTGAAGGAGGATGGCAGCACAGATCACCATGATGTCTGTTGGTGTCCCTACTAGCCTGAAGATTGTCACCACAGCCTCCATCCAATCCTCAGCCGCCTGTGGGTCCATCTCTCCCCTGAACCTAGGTGGCCTCTAGCACTGGAACTCATGCAATGTTCTCAAGTGGCGTGTGTCGTCTGTTTTTGGGGCTGGTGGCATCTGTGGCCCAACGGGGTGTGTTATCGCTGGTGCCTCTGCTGGAAAGGGGCCTGGCACCGAGGCCTCATCGCTCGGTGGGCTGACAGTGCATATGACTCTCAGGGCTCTAACTGGTCGTCCAAGGAGAAGCATCATGAACGTAACAAATGCGACACTGTCAAAAGATTATACCTGGTAAAATGACCTGGTTGAGATGACTTAAACAAAAACTTCTGAAAACCCACACGCAATCAGTGTTTTCATGCATTGAGTCAGAAATCTGTAGTCAGGATCCTGGTGTATGGATACATCGGCCGACCACACCAACAATGTAATCCATGAATTGAAAACCACACTTAGTACCCTTAACACTGTTTATTCATAGAAAATAAATACCAGAGTTCTAAGTTATGTGGTAGAATTGACTCTTTTGATACCAATTGGTCACGACTTGTCCCCCGAGGCTCGTATTGTGACTACCCCAAGCCCGCCTTCCATAGTCAAGGGGCTGACGACTAGCACCAAAGGTGTAATTCCCTAAACTGTGAAGTCATTGCCTTAATAAGTGTAAACAAACACATCAGAGTACACAACTAAAAGAAAGATACTAAGCAAAACTGTATACAAAAGAAGTGCTAGAAAGTAAAAGGGGCCAGAAATACAAACCCAACAGGAAAGTAAAAGTACAACTGAAAGCAAGTACAACTGAAGAAAGTAAAGCAGCTACTGGGTCATCCACCAGGGCTCCTATATAAAGGTTAGGTACAGATGGCCTCCTCAGTACTCCACGTCCATACGTCTCCTCCGTGTAACATCACACCGAGTTGTCCACCTCCGGGTACCGTCCAATCCTGCTACTCTCTACCTCAGTCAGCGCTATCCGTCATCTGCAACCAACACAACGAGGTGCGGGCATAGCCCGTGGATGGGTGAGTATAACAATACTCAGTAGAGACCCTGAGACCCTCAAGGTCTCACAAAATCTAACAAGGATAAACCAAAAAGTATTAAATCAACAGATAACCATTACTTAGGTATATTCCCATACATATACCTATGTTATCTAGTAACCCATCTCAATCATGAGGAAAACACAAAATTTATTAACTCAACTCAAACCAAGATTTTCATTATCAAAACCACGACTGCGGGAGAACTCCTCCATGTCGATTAAAGTGGGCATGTCACGACATCAAGGCGCTTATCACTAACCTTGGACTGTTGAGGTACTCCTCCTGTCAATTACCGAGGGTCTACTTCCAAATACCAGGCGCTCCTCCGCTGTGGATCTTCCGCCAACTACAAGGCGCTCCCCCTAATAACCCGTAGAGGTACTCCTCCAGTCGATTACTATAGGTATGCTTCCAACTAACAGGCCCTCCTCCACCATGGTCCTACTGCCAACTACCAGACGCTCCCCACTGGGCTAGTCAAATCACTCTGAGTCGAATCGGCCAAGCAGTCTTCAGGTCTACCAGCTACTAGGTCTCCGCACCCTGTCTTCTTGTCATTAGAAGGATTAGCTCCACAAGCTACTGGAAAATACTCCAAATATATCAAAGTTCCATAAAGAAGTATCTCAAAGGTCTTCCACATCATAGGGGTATCAACGCAACAGACGAGACATCAATCAGACACCTGGTCTGTTAGTTATTATCCTTTTAGTCGTGGGGGCCCGGTTGGATTAATGTACAATCCAACCTGACCATAAATCAAATATACCCCAAAGTCTAGTGGGGTATTCTCAAAGGGATGGCTTCATTCCAAGAATACAGGCACCACTGACGGTTCGTCAAACGGACGTCTGATGCCAATGATATGGCCCAAGAAGGTAATGGGCCAGTAATGGGCCTGAGTCTGGTCTGACCCGATCAGACCGACTTGGCCCAACCCTGTCTTGGCTGACTCAGTTTGGGTCGACCTGGGCAGACTCGCTAGGTCTAACCCAACCCGTTGGGTGGGTCAGCCTGCTATATTTTTGGCCCGGTCCGCTGGGACCCACCCAACGGACTGTGAGGACGGTTCGGCCCGGAGGTCGCCATGTAGGTGACTCGGCCCGAAGGTCGGGGCCTGTTTGGCCAGCACCGCGAGGGGCATGACTTGGGAGATTAGGCCCCAGAGGTCAACAACAGGCCGCACGTGTCGCGGGTAGGCTGTGGGGGCACCGGGCAGGGCGCGGTAGCGGCCGGGCAGGCCGCGGGAGTGCGCGAGTAGCACGTGTGGGCGTCGGGCAATGCGTAGGGGAGCGGGCAGCGCGCGAGATGCCGGGTAGGGAGCCGAAGGAACTGGGAAGACCACGGGGGCACGCGAGCAGTGCACAGGGGTGTCGGGCAGCACACAGGGCAGCGCTCGTGGGCGCGGGCAGCGTGCAGGACACTAGGGAGGGTGATAGTGGGGCCAGGCAAGCCGCGAGGGCGCACGGGAAGCGCGTGGTGCTGCGCGTGGGGGTGCGGGCAGCGGGCGGTATGCTGGGCAGGGTGCGTGGGGCACCACGGGGGAAACGTTGTTATCAGAGGCTGCAGGTAGTGCGACCTTCATCATTGCCGCCTTCATCGCCTCGTCGAAGATCACAAAAAAACAAGCATGGCAGAGGGGGGTCGAGCCATGTTGGTTTGCCCGCTCCCTCCACATTTAGGGTGGTAGCATGCAGTTCATCAAGATTTTGTGAAAGAAGATAATCTTTAATAATTTCTTTTCAATCTCCGCAATATTTCTATTCAACCAAAGGTGAGAATAAGAAAAGTATTATTACCCAGATAAACCCCCTACCTTTGATTCATTCGTTCATTGACGTCGTGGAAAGAGAACAAAGGAGTTCACCGTTCGTCGCGTTCGTCATGCGCTTCCAATCCCAGATTCGTCGGATATGGAAGATGCTCCACAGCTGTAGGATTTGAGGGAGGAAGTCCGAGGAAGAAGTTGAAGAAGGTATTTGGAATTCTTCGTTGGTGGATCAATCTTCATTCTTTTTTGTGAGCTTTTCTCCCAAGTTCCTCTTCTCAAGTTCCACCAAAAAGAATATTCCAACAATATAATAATTTTAAATATCTGATTAATTTTGTTGGCACATTATTCAAATTGGAATCATTAATTTGGTAGGCTTCCATTAATTGATGTGGAGAATTGGCACAATTAATTATAGGGAAGTTAGCTCTATAATGGTGAAGAGGCTCCAAGGGTGGTGGCACCATTAAGTGAAGAGGGATTGAATAAATTAAATAAAGTGATTTGAATAGTTTATCCACATTAAATGGGGGTTCCAAGGGGTTACAAGCCTGGGTGGTCCCCACCAAAATTATCCTCCCAAGGGAGGTTATGTTCGGGTGGGCCCCACCACCACAACCTCTCATGGGAGGTTAAGGTGTGGTGGCCCCCACCTCCAACCTCCTCTTGGAGGTTTTAACCTCCACACACCAAAAGGTGGATCAAATAAAATAAAGTTGTTGCACACTTTGTTTTCTTATTTTTTTATAAAATGCCAAAAAATAACTTTTATTCTCGACCAACTACTGTCAAGGTGAAAGTCTTCTTAAGAGAATACCAGTGTTGCGAGTTCAACAGTTCCCTCAGATTTCAGTTCTGAGTAGCGGTTCAAACGTTATAAAAATCCACTCATACATTTTCTGAACCTACCCAAAAAAACTTCAGAAATTGATTCCAGGCACACCGGGCGTCAGAATCAAGCGCCTTCAGTTTTCACGGACTAGTAAAATTCCCTTGTATTTAAGAAAAAAAATTCCACGGAAATTCTGGGTCTTTAAACTGATCTTTTATTAACACAAACATTCAACAAAATAATAATAATAATAATAATAATAATATCAAGAACATGAGATTTAATGTGGTTTGTCGAAAACAATCCCCCAGTTTACTCCAAAAATTATCAACTCCTATATCATGGTGATTTTCACTAGTAATGTCACTTTTCCAAAGGAATTCCATTCCTTTTCCCAAAGACTACATGAATGGGTGAAATAATCTGTCACTTGGTACAAAACTAAGATCTTTTGTTGATCCCTTCTAGGGATTTAAAAATCACAAGCATGCAATATTCAATACAAGTAGTTCTCACACACATCAGTAGGAAAGAATAATGAATTATTTCAATTTGAAGCTCAAATTTGAAAGATGAAACTGACAGAAGAGAATATTTGTCCAGGATATAAGATAAGATTTAAGAGTAGCTCAAGGAGAGTATCCTAAAACAGAAGAATAATGATCATGACATCATAACTTCAGTAATCTTATTTAATATTCTTATTTTTCTTATAATAGAGGAGAAACTTGAAATCTTTTAGGGATAGAGAATGATTGAAAGTGTGTGATTGTATTCTTGTTACTTATTTTTATATTTTTACTTTAGGTTCAAATAATGATGTATTTATTCTTCCTTTATTACATTGCATGAGATCCCATAAAATTATGTCTCGGAATTAAATTCTTGATGTCTTTTTCTCAAAATACCTAAGTAATAGTTCTGAGGAAAAAATTATTCTCTAATATTTTATTCTTTTAGTACATACAACCTTTTTTAAAAGAGTTTTTACCATAAAGATATAGTTCAATATTTAATAAATCGATGAAAAAATTAATTTCCAATTAAATTAATCCAAAAGTAATAAATATGCATGTTTAAGAATGACATAGCTGATTATGGACCATCACATAGTATCATTTCTTATACTTTAATTCATGTAGCCAAATTTATCCATACAACCATTCTTCACATACCCAAATTCTTCAAATATCCAAATTACAGAGCCAATATTCTCACATGGATGATTTTTTCAAGTATGAAACTCAATCGAATAGCTGATTGGAACCACATAATTGAATTTTCTATGGATCCAATTCACCTAGCCAATTACTCCATGTATCTGATTCATGTAAACATTTCATCAACATATCCATTTAGTCATATAAGTGATTCATCAACATACAAGATTTACATATAAAATATTATGTGATGCGACCAATTTAAATAATAATTTCATTCACATAGATTATTTCTCAATGTAGTAGTTTCTTCACAATGGCAAAGTCTTCATGTAACCAATTTAACAAACATAGGAAAATTTTAGTAAAACTTCAAGAATTGTGGAATTATAGTTAAATTGTATTAAATAAATATAAAACCCAATGAAAACACTTATTGAAAAAATTATTAGTAACATAGGAAGGGTTTTTGAGGTCATTAAACAAAAAGTACATGAGATATATTAGAGAAACATTAGTATCCCAAAATAGATATTGAATTGTTTAGATTGGGATGAGTTTGATTCTAGAATCAATATAAAATCGGGTATGAAGATATTCAATATCATAAAGATTAATATATTTGTAAAAAGTCTTGATATTCCCTTGTAAAATATATTCCTACTCTTATTTAGTGAAATAAATTATCATATAACATTATGTGGATCTATTCACTGTATGATATGTCTCAATTATAATGACTCCAGTCTCAAAATATTAAGGTTTTGAAAGAGACTCAATTGGAGTTTATTTGAGAACCTTTGATGGGTAAAGGGAATCAATATTTTGAGTTTATTAGAGATGATAAAGAGTTACTTCAACATTTTATACTTCTAATACCATTGTTTATTATTCCTACCCCAAGGCTACTCCATGACTTGAGGATTGGATTCCGAATCATAATCTATCAATGATTCCATCCCATGACCTTAACTGTGGATGTGGGTGTGTGGGGGGGGGGAGGCGTGTATGGGTTTTATGTCAGTCATGATGCACTAACTTATATTAGTATTATTGACTAAATCATCCTTCCAACATGATTGTTTTAGAATGGTCCCTAAAGGTTTCAAGATGAACATTATATTCCCACTGGCCTCCATAAATAACTTGTCTTTGGGTTTTGGCTAAATATATTGGATCATTAGAAATTATTCTTGAATTATAGAGTTTAAAATGGCCTTATATTCCTCAATATATATCAATTCATTCCCAATTATTATATATTAACTCATATTCATATGAATCCTCCCCATAATAGAAGAAGTTTTTCAAGTGGTTGATAATAATATTGTTATATTATGACTCATTATTCGATGAAAATTACATTGGATGGGAAGTTACCTTCCACATAATTATGTGGGTAAAAGGTATTGGAGATTCTGGACAATCCTAGGTGCCTTCAAGGGACCTCCATTCATTTCTTGTTCCACTGATGATGATTTTACTTAATAATATAAGGGTTTGGTGATCGATAAGTACCCTCATGTGTTATAGAAAGATTTAGGTTCATCGATGATTTATGTAGTCATACCTTGATGACCACATGTGTCTAATTGAATGATTTCTTTATCAACCATTCATATAATTTCTATATATTCCTATTAGATACTTTTTTACACTCTCCTTTCTTCAGGTGGAAAAGTAGAGATGGAGGTCACTTGTGTTTGATGTTTACACAATTTTACATTTCTGAATTCAATCATATTCTGAAGAATATATTTTAAGATCAATAATTATTAGATATTATTTCTCAACATTTGATAGAAGGGGATGTAGTATGAGTGATCGTTTTGAACAACTTCATTCGGTCTCCAAATTTCTTATAGTTTTTATGAGTTCACCTCTAGGAGATGAATAAAAATACCATAATTTGTAATTTTCAAAAATAATTAAATATATTCTTCCTATCCTTGATGTTTAAATTATTTTTCTATTTCTTCCCAAAATAATGTGATAATTTTTGTGGGTATATTTTCTCATAAAAAGTTATCTTCAACTTGTGATATGGATTAGGGTATGGATCATTAATTGGTGATGGTTTGAGTGTGATGGATACATTTTATACCTAACTAGATTTATTCCACTACGTTGATGGGGGGAAACTAAGATTTTTATTGGTAAAACTAAATGGAATCTTACACTAACAATGATATTGATACAAATTTTTATAACTCTCTAGGATATTTCAAGGTAATGATAATATTCTACAAATCACATATGATATTTTTTATACATATATCCATCACTTTCTCTTGTAAAAGTTTCAAAATTAAGGAATAAATTAGGCCTTTCCACACGTGGATGAAACCTAAAAGACTATCATTTTCATATTATTTACAATTTTAAAGGTTAGATAAAATTAGATTCCTTATTATAGAGATGAATTGGTAGAGGAACTATTGATATAGATCTTCCCAATTTACAATAAAACCATTTGGTACATTTCTATACCAAACGATTACTAGTCCGCCAGGGTTTTCATGAAGAATATGAATTTATAGGTCTCCCATTGTCATGGTTTCCTAAAATTGGATCACATTGGGATGAAAAATGTGTTAGTTAATACTCTAGATCTCTAGTGGAATTGAATTTTAGGAAATCAGGATTCCAAAAGTTGGGTGGAAGAGGAGTCAAGTCCACAAACTCAAGGTATAGTTTCCTCTACAGCTGCACTTCTTCATGTTTCCCACATATAGATTCCTTCCAAGCCATAAGGTACTTAATGTAATCAAGTATTTATGTTGGGATCTATCTCTTGGGTTGGTTCTTGTGTGGAGGTAGTGAGCAGAGCCTGATATGGTTATCTATCTAGTACCTTCTACTAATTACTAGATTGAGTGGGTCTAGGGTAACCCACTTAACATATATGTGGTAATTACCCTATAGGTTGCAATTCCTAGAAATCCATTATTTCCAGGTTTATATAATCCAGTTTTCCAGACAATAGGTTGTCTAAATCAATGGACCCCCTTGAGATGGTTGAGAAGTTATTTCTTATTGAAATATATTTTTTGGAGGATGGATATTGGTCTCAAACTAATAATTTCACTCATTAGGTGTATTCTCTCTATATAGATCAATCTTGACCCACCCCAGCTTCTCTAACTCAATTTTATAATAGAAAATTATTACCTGAGTAAAAAAAGGCTTAACATATTCTTGTCATGGGAGGGATATGGTAGAAACTACTTCTTTCTCTTTATCCTTGGCCAAAGATCATCAAGTAGGTAGTATATGGATATGCAAAGGTGATATAAAATCATCATTCTATCTCTTATGTAATTTTTTCATACATTCATTTTGAATTTTAGTATTCATGAAATTCTGAATGGATATTTCCTCATTAATTTCATCAACATTGGTGGCATCCTATGTGTTATTTGAGGTGTTTTCATCAATAATATTCATTTATGTGAGTAATTCCATGAGAATCATATCATCACCCAAATTAGTGTAGTAATGGGATATTTCACCCTCATAATATTTTTCATGGGATAGGTTATAATCCTCTATGAAATTTATTTTCATAGAAGACCATTTTGACCTGAGACCCTTGAAATGTTTTAACCTCTTCCCTTGATTTCCTATCATAAGTGGTTTGTGGAAGGTAATCCTGATAGATTTACTAATGAAATTTATTGAGTGTTATTATAATATAGAAAGTGAATCACAAAAGGTCAATAGACTGAGTGATAGAGGTGCTTATTTGTATGTCAATCCCTAATTTGAAAATTTGATTTTTTTTGGAAAAAGGGGAGCTTATAATGCCCCTAAAACCTATAGGTTTTGGTTAATTTGACTCTATTAGAGTCATTTCCATGCATATCTATTTATTTGTGAAGTCATGGGTGATAATGGTGGTAAAAAATCCCTCATCCACATGGGATGAGGTAACTTTTTTTACTATCACTAGTAATGATGCCACAACCTTCTTATCCTTCTAGGATTTTATCCTAGAATGAGTTGGCTTCATTTCATTTTATTATTGATATAATTATTCCATCGAAGGATGATTCATAATTTATGTTTTTTCATTCCTAAAATCGGAGACCTATATTTCTTTCCTTGTGGAATGATATATAAGTATATTAATGGATCACTGCATTTGAGTACACCTTTTATAGTATTTAGGGATGATGGGATTTCATTGGATGGAACAACTTTAATATATAGATAAAATATTTAATATAAGGCCTGAATCAGTGATTCTAGAATATGACTTACATGAATTTTTTTAGTTTGTAATTGGATTTCAATAATGGTTTTCATATTAAAATAACCCTACGATATACATTTTATGTGGAGTATCAATATTATCTAGTGGATCAGATTTAAACTTATGAGGTAGGAACACTATAGACACTCATACCATTTCCCTAACTTTATATTTCCATACTTTTAGAGGGAATACATGTTTAATTTGTGACATATTTCATCCAGTTCCTCTAAATAGTTCATGTGATCCATATAAGTTTTTTATCTGGTCTTGTGATGGTCCAGATTCATCTAAATTTTGTGGAAAATATAACATATTCATTAATCCTCCAATTTATTAGGAATTTGTTCTACTAAATAGTGTCATGGGATAGAACATGATTATTATTCCATCTTCAACCAATTATTTCCACATTAAAATGGATTTCCACAGACCCTCAATGTGGTATTATTCAAAATTATCTAAGCATAACTTTTGTCCCAAAATAGTTTTATTGATGGGGTCATGATAGTTCTAAACCTCCTTAGTCACATCCAAGGGTGCACAATCTGGTGAAGGTGTAGAGGATATCCATTTCATTAGATTACCCAGTGACTAGGATTCCATACTTCTAATAGATAATCAAGATCCTATAGTTTGACTTAATTTATCATGTATTTCTAGATATGAGGGAAACATTAGAGTAATTTCAACCTGGTAAATACCTTCATGCTGAATAAATCATTAATTATGAGGTGGGTCCCCGTAATGATAGTTAAGGGGGGACCACTATTGTGTTTTGATATCAAATTAATTTTCTTGTAGGGGGATTTTTTTAGCTATTTATTTCATCACATAGAGGACCATTGAAATATATATATTGGGGAGGATCTCCAACATTATACCCTTTATTTCCACAAGGATTTCATTTGAGTATATTGATCATTGATGCACTAGAAAGTGATGTATCTCTTTAGTGATGAATCATTTCACTACAAGGACCAACAAAAATAACCTCATAAGGAAGAACTTCATAATTTATTATTAAATTTTCATAAGGAGGACCTGTGATGCATGTGATTTTGGGAGGAAATATGGAGTTTTTATTCACATTGTCACAGGATGGACCCTCAAGGAGGATGCTATGGGGAGGACCTCCAAAGTTATCAGTTATACTATTGTGATGAATTCCTTCATAGTAGATGCTCTGGAGAAGACCTATAGAATGAGAAACATGATTCCTATGGGGAGGGACCCTATGTTTACTTATTATTGATTAGTTAGAAAGGGAAGGTCACCTTTCCAATTAATCTTCCTACTATGTGGATAAACATCATAGTGAGAACAATGTTGTAGAACTCTATGTATGATCTTTATATCACTGTGTGGAGGACATATCCTGCAAGTGATTTGGGGAACCACTTTATAGTTATTGATTATGAAGATGTTAAGAATAAAATTATAGTGGATTATCTAGGGAGGAACTTCAGATTATTTGATTATGGTGATATAGGGAGGACCTTCTCAAAATATACTCCCGAGAAAACCATAATATTTTTTGATTGGGATGCCGCGAGGAGGATGTTCACAATACATACTCTCAGGAGAACTTAGAGAGTTTTTAATCATACTAATTCATGGAGGAACTTCATAAAAAGTATTTTTGATATTATTGGGAGTCCCTCTATGATGGATGGAGTAGGGAGGACAGCAGAAGTTTTTGATAATGGTATAATGGGGGGGGGAAATTTGTAGCCAATATTTTTGATTTTGTAGGGATATAACTTGTGATGGGTGGTACTATGTAAAGTACCTTTAGTGTTTTTGATCTTGGTTATATAAGTATATGTTACACAATAGATACTTATGGGAGGACCTATCGAGTTATATGTTATGTTACCACAGGGTGGACCTCTATGGTCATAGTTTCTATTTCCAATATATATGAAGAGATGGAGAATCCTTTGGAAACTGTTAGAATATACTGATGAGACATAAGGTTTGAGTGTCCACAGGGGCAGGGACCTACTTCTAGATCATATTTCTTCCTTGGTGATCCCTCATTCTAGATTATTTTTTCTATAATACTATGATCAGAAACATGATCATAATCATGGTTTCAAAATATGGGCATTGAACTTTATGAGTAGGATTCTTCAAAGGCTTCTACTTGGTTTTCATAATGATATACCAATAAAATTCAAGGGTGTGAACTTTATTATAGAGCTTTATAATCTATCAGGTTCTTCACATTTTCATTGGGAGGTCCTCTATAACAGGTTATCTAGGGAGGTACTTCATAGTTTTTTGTTATTATTATGCAAGGGGGGAATTCATAGAAGATGACCTATGGAGGACCTCTAAATTCATCAATTTGAAACCCATAGGAATGGAATATATGTTTATAGAGTATTGATGATATGGAAAGGAGAGGAATTATTTTCTAATCAATCCTCATGATATGGGGAGGACCATAATAGTAATTACCATAGTGAGGAACATTGCGGTTAATATTTACATCACCATAAGAAAGACCTTCATGGTGACTGATATGGGGACGAACATTATAATTTTTGATTATGGAACTACAGGAAGGACCTTCACAAAATATTCTATATAGAGGACCTCTTGGTTTTTTTATTATGTTGTTGTATAGAGGACCTTTATAATAGATATACAGGGGAGACCACCGGAGTTGTTGATTATGGTGTTATGGGAGGAACTTCACAATAGATACTTCAAGGAGGACCTATAAGGTTATCAATTATGGTGTTTCTTTATATAAATTAATAATTAATACTTTATATAGGACATATAGATTTATAGATAATGGTATTTTGGGTAGGACGTTCAAAGATAATTTATTCAGTGTTGGAGGGGGAAACTCTAATATAAGTTATATAGGAAGGACCTATAAAGTTTTGGATCATGGTACTATAAAGAGGTACTTCATAGCTAATATGTTAAATATTGTGGGTAGGACCTCCATGATAGGAACTATATAAAATACATCCAATGTTTTCGACCATGGTTCATCAATTAAGACATCCACAATAAGAAATATTGGGAGGACCTTCATGGTTTTTGTTATGGATCCATCAAGATGACCTACATGACCATAATTTTCTTCTAATTTGGTAAAGATGTGGTTGATTATCCAAATACTATTGGAATATAGAGATGATTATTAGGGATCCTAATATCCACTAGGTTAAATAATTTCTCCTAGATTATAGATTGAACATAGTTATCCCTCCTTCCAGATGCTTTTGGCTAGACAATCAGGGTCACACAACTTGGTAAATGATCACCTCGAGTTATATCCCCCTATGGAAGATACTTGGTCTTCGTTAGGATATTATAATATTATTCATGTGTGTATATCAGAATAAGGGTGTAAAACCTCTCCCTAGCCTCAGTAGATAGATTCCCCTTATGATCCCTCCCCTTGGGCGTCTTGTTTTGGAATGCTAGGGCCAGGATGTTTGTGGTGACCCCTCAACATATTCTTGGGGAGTTGGGGACATATAGTGCTAGAGGTGGTGGTGAATAAATGGTATCCTACATGGAAGATCCCATATATTAATGGGGATATAGTTGAAAACCTCTTATATTTATTTATGGTTATTGACATAGGTTTTTTTATTCTATAGTGAAAGAATTCTAAAGTGATTGGATATTAAAATTGGATCCACATGCTTTCAACAACCTTTCCATGTTAAGATTACTGAAGATGCTTTAGATCCTAGATACTTTCATCAGTTTCTTCCAATGTTTGGATAAATCTATTAAGATGATATTATCTCATCAGGGAATTCAATAGCTATTATTGGAGGTGTTGGATAGAGGAAATTTACATTTGGACTGTGGGACTATAAAAGTCATTTTGACCAAGTATATGTCCATGTATTTAGATAGTGATATAAAAAATATGGAGGTGCCCCATTATTTTCATCATCTTATTAGTGTATCATGACATGTGGAAATATTTAATGTGATTCCATTTGGTTGTAATCATAGATACATTGGTGAAACCATAAAGAAGAAATCCACTAGCGAGACATCACAAGAAAAATTGAATGTTCAATTAAAATATCTCATAGGTAAATGATTTCACATTGGGTTTACCACTTTGTTTTTGATAGGATTATATTTCCACTTGTTTACCAATTTTATTTCTTTGGTTTTTCTAGGTCTCATGCAACTCACCAGATTTTCAATGGTTTGTGGCCTCTTGATAACATATAGTGGTTATGGTGAAATATTTTTTTAGATGAGAGGATGGGAGGAAAGATATTCCCGTAAGGGGTATTACTTACTATTAAGGGACTCTCTTACAGATTTATTATGTTTTCTCAAAATACTACACATTAACAATATTTTTCACATTTTTCCTAATAGTGATCAATAATTACCATATTTCGATGTGAAATTATGTATATATTAGAAGTTCAATATCTTTTTCTTAGTGTTTGGTTACACTATTGTATAGATACTGAACAACTTGGAAATATAGAATTTATCTCCATCCTGGGGGTGGTGGGTGTTGTGAATTTAGTATCAGGACCATGATAGGGGATTACTATGTATCCTTTCTAAATGAATTAGAATCCACATAGTTAAGTTCCACTTAATTGGACTTGTCATACCTTTTAAAGTCATGTGATAAGGACTAATGTGGTAACTTTTATATTAATAAAACCATGATTTTTTTTGTGAATTTTATGTTTATGAATCTAAGAATATATGGCCTTTTATTTTATGGTCAAATGACAAAGATCAACTCAGATTATTTTCAAGTCATTCAAAATATAGGTGAAAGGAACCTAGCAATGGTTTGAGTGGGACATATGAATGAGGGACCGTTTCTTGTTCATTCTATTTGTCAGTAATTAAACATGATAGGGAATGGTTTAAGATTATACATAATAAGAGGACCATGGTATTTAGGGATCATTTATGTGAGTTAGTTATAAGAACTTCAATGAATATATGGTTAGGGATTATCCCTAGCAGGAGGCCCAAAGCGTTTGACTCTTATTTGTTGAGGACTAGACATGGAAGAATGTAACATACAAACCCAATTCAACTAGCCCAGTCACCCAAGATATCCCAGTAATGGGTTAGGTATAAAAAAGATAGAAAACAAGTCTTTAATATAATATATTCATACAAATAGAGTACAAGGAAGAAACAAACTAAGATACAACTAAGAAAAATATGATAAACTATGAATAATGGAATGTGTAGAATGAAATGACACCCTGTGACCATTTTCAACTCCAAACCATTAAAAACTAAAGAAATGACATAAATATAAGCCTTCATACTACAGAATTCCCTTTACTTTACCCATTTTCGTCAAAAAGGAATACAACTACCAAAAGGAAGAAGTATGGTGTGAGGAACAGATCCCAATATGAAACCACCAAAGAATGTATACAAGTTATACTATCAATAATTCAAAAGATTTATCTATAAAACAAAATAGTTTTATAAGAATTTTTTTAAATAATATTGGGTTTTCCACAAATTTTATATCATATTTTCAGAATCTATAAATATCCCATTCACAAAATAAAGAAGGTAAACATTTTGAATATAAACATACATGTGAGACAACATCCACGAAAAAATATATAATGAAATAAATAACCAGAAACAACAATGAACCTTCCAATCAGGATCAATAATATGTGAAAATACGTACTAGACACTCACAAGACTAAATAGGCATATGGTTTGATCCAAATAATATCAATTCCTTCCGCAGTCCATTGATATACACGAGGTTACCACCTTGTGGTTTCACAAAAACTAAGGCTACATGTGTCTCTTTCTTATTATACCCAAGGTTCCCTTTGTGCAATGTTTTTAAATTTTCATTTTAGAAACCATGCTCCCATTTTATAAAACCATTTAAAATCTAAGATAATATTCTTTAGGGTTTGAAAATCCATTTTTCCCTAAATCAATGAAATTCAATTTTTAATGAAAAAAAACCCTTTATAACATGAACCCATTCCCTTTATAATTTTAGAACATGAAATACCATTTCAAATATAAAGGAATCAATAATAAAAAAAATCAAATCCATGGAATTAAAATTCTTGGATAGATACACCTACCTCAAAGACATTGAAAACATAACCAATCATGATAATAGGACTGGAATGCAAGAGAACGACCATTTCAAGATGAGGAATGTCGATAAAATGAAATGGATTGATAGAAAAATCTATCTGATCAAAAAATGGTAGCCAAATAAAATCCACAACCAAAACCTTAGAAGAACAAGAAGGAACACTTACCCAGTGAAAAGAAATCCAAACACAATGGAAATAAATATCTAAACAAAGTGATATAGATGGAAAAAAGTCACCCAAAATCTAATAGGGAGAACTTCAGGTAAATAGAGGAGGGTTGCATAGAGAATGAAAGAAACATATCACTTGTACATTGCCCTAAAAACCAACAATGCAACATTTACATGGCCTGTGACCAATTTACACATCGTGTAATCCTCAGGGTCTGTATATGATGAAAAATCAATCACCTTTTTATTTAAAACCATATTTTTATACTTACATGTCATGTAAACCATTCCCTCCATGAACCTAGTTCATGGATTCTTCCCAACATCCATTACATGATGTGTACTTTACTTACACAATGCATAAGTTCCCAGTTACGAACAAAAAATTCATGTTTTTATGTTTAAAATTATAATAAATTCCAAACATCACCATTATAGGTAACCTAAAAATTTCATGATCCATAATACACACCCAACGAAAAAGGAACCCAAAAGAAAATATTGGAACATAACTGATAGAAACGAAACAAGAAGTCACAATCTCCCCACCATAAAATAATTATGTCTATAGAAAGCGCTCCAGATCTTGAATCTATAAAAATGGAAGTCCACTTCTACCTTATCAGTGAATCCCACCCCCACATCTCATGGTGATATTATCTACACTACCACATTACCCATATCAGGTGGATTGTTTTACTATATAGTTCCTTATCTCGGTGATTTATAATCTGAACAGATTTCTTAACTAAATTGGTATCAGGTTCAAGATCTACATCCTCCTACCTAAACACATGGGAAGGGTCTGGTATATACCTCCTCAATTAGGAAATATGAAAACATTGTGGATAGAAGTCAAACCATATGACAAGTCCAACTGGTAGTCCACCCTCCCCATTTTCTCAATGATCTCAAATGGGACAAAAAAACATAGTTCCAATGTACCCTTCTTACCCAAACAATGTTGTCCCAAGTGTCGTGAAACTTTGAGAAAAATCCAATCACCAACAAAAAACACTAGCAACCACCGCCAAAATTCTACATAATATTTCTGATGACTCTATGACATAATCAAATGACTGTAGATTAACCCGCACCATCTCCATAGTTTCTTAAACCAGTCTTAGCCAAACTAAGGATCACTCTCCCAAATCTACCCAACACAAGGGATATTGACTTGTACGCCCATAAAAATCCACAAATGAAACCATACTAATTGAATTTTAATAACTATTTTTATAGGAATAATTGACCAAAGGAAAATTATTATCCCCAAATAAACTGAAATGAATCACACATGCTTAGAAAAATCCTAAATAACCTAGATATTCATCTTTGTTTGTCCATCCATATTCAGATGATGATACATCTTCAATCTAAACTACGAACCCATTTACTATAGCAAAAATTTCTAGAATAAGGATTTATAAATTTATTTCTTGTCAGAAACAACCATAAAGGGGGCCCCATGAAGTCTCACAATCTCTCAGACATATAAGTCCCCAAGATGTTCAATTTTATTCATTTACATTATTGTTAATAAATGCACTGATTTTGTGAGAAATTAAAAAATCACCAATGTTGCATCCTTAATACTAGGAATCTATGGTAAACCAATGATTAAATCAATGTCAAATATCATATCACTTCTATACCAGAATAAGATAAGGTTATAACAAACCTGATGGTCTCTGGTGTTCTGACTTAACTTTCAGAAAAGCTAGACGCCATGATGAAAAAGTCACAATTGACATCCCCTTACACGACCACCAATACTGATGTCTCAAATTGTGATATATCATTGTATCCACAGGGTGTAAAGACCCACATGACTACTGTCCACTATTCAACAACTATTATCTTAGTAAAAATGAAAAAACCAACGTGCTAAGAAAGAACAAAGCTCTAATGGGAGACTAAGATCACTCACCCGAGGTCTCCCTAGTATTTATGATTTCTCAAAAGCATCATCTATTGGTGTCTATTATATTCTCCAGTCAAAATCACTAATAAAAAGACAAGTCATATGTTATCAAAGACAAGACAACCTGTCCACCAACATCCTTCAGTCCCAATCTCATCACAAAAAACAAAATCACCAGAGACCACTCTTCAATTAAGTCATTCTCTTCTTGTATCATTAAACTTCTTCTTAGTTCATAAATAACCACATTTATTTTCATATTGGTATATACGATATCCAAATAAAAGGCCAGAAGATACTCCACCCAACATCTCTTTTTCATGTTCATACCCTGAGAGTGAAAACATACTTCAAGATTTTTTTATCATAATAAACCATAAATAAATCCCCAAGAAGATATTTATGCCACGTCTTGAGTGATATGAAAACCACTACTAACTAAAGATCATGGATGGAATATTTCTTCTCAAGAGGTTGTATCTTTCCAATTCCTTAAGCCACCAATTGCTTCCCTTGTATAAAGACACATCCCAAAACCATACCAGAGGCATAACAAAAAACATCAAAACCCAAAATTGGTTTTGAGAGAATCAACACTGGTGATGTACTCAATATAAATTTCAGCACCTCATAAGATCTCTGAAATCCTTCTTCCAACTCAATATTGACACCATTTTGGGTCAAAGCTTTCATTGGAGGTGAAATATTGGAGAATTCCCCCACAAACCATATGTTATAACAATTAGGAACCAAGAATATTTGGATCTCAAAAACATTTCTTGGATTTTACCAAGAAATAACATCCCATACATTTTCAGGATCTACTGAAATTCCCCTCATAGATACCACATGCCCAATAAACATTACCTCTCATATCTAAAACTCACACTTGGAAATTTTACCATTCAAACAATGTTACCTCAAGGTTATAATAATGAAATAAAAATGGTTTATACGTTCCTCCTTTAACTTGAATTAA
Organism: Viscum album; assembly: GCA_963277665.1. Taxonomy (NCBI): domain Eukaryota; kingdom Viridiplantae; phylum Streptophyta; class Magnoliopsida; order Santalales; family Viscaceae; genus Viscum; species Viscum album. The sequence goes on from OY728150.1 coordinate 941,407,454, forward strand.
ACCAAGATATAATATAAAAACACAAAAAAAATTGTAGAATAACCTATGAAATATCCAGTACATCAAATCCATAAATACCACATGAGTGTTCATGAGTCCAAACGTCATAAATAGAAACCTTAAATAACCATATTAACTCATAAGCAATTTATTGGGGATTTCCTCCTCTTAGAATCTCAACTGGTGGTACCCAAAACATAGGAAAATCAAATAAAACCAACAACCGCCCTATAAGATCATCAAATAGATCATAAATTTTGTGTAAGGGGTAATTTTTCTTAATAGTCACTTGATTCAAATTTCAATAATCATTAAAAATCCTACGACTTCCATATCCATTCTTATCAAAGAGTATAGGTGAAGCCCCTAGAGATATGCTAGGATGAATCAATACATTCACCTATATATCCTCAAGTTGTACCTTAAGTTCCCCCAACATAGCTGGTTCCATTCGATAGGATGACATAGAAATGGGAATCATTCCAAGAGTAGGTTAACAGTAAAATCTAATTATATCTATGGTGGTAAATCATAAAAATTATCTAGAAATACATTAGGGTGAAAAAACACAACAAAAAGTAGCTAACCACCCAAGAAATGATCAAAATCTTCAAGAAACTTCTCAAACAATTAAAATGACATTATATCATCATTAGGAACAACAAGAACCATCCTTTCCAATCTAGAGTCCCACTCACCCTGGAAAACATGAGTGACCCCATTAGCATATAAGAACTAGACCCAATGGAGATAATAATGAATCTGATCCTTCATGCTAATCATCCAATAAATCCCAATAATAAATTAAAATATGTCAAAATTATGGACTAAGAAGTCCAAAACTACTTCAAAGTTAGAGATCACCACCCAAAACACTGGGCGCTTGAAACCTTGTTTGGACCTCTTTTCTAAAGGCATGAAGAGATCCTACAAGAAAAAAATAAGTTACAAATGAAAAACCAACACATCAATGAAATTTTATGATATGAAATAATTATTATCATCTATATAAAACATATCTAGCACCATAAAATGAAAAATAATCATTTTACCGCTAACAATAGTTGGCCCTTCTTCTGATCCAGATAACACACACTCTGCCACATAAATCCATCCAGACTTAGTCAACTAGATACCCCCTTGGCCTAAGAATGAGACACACCACCCTTGTCAACATCAACATGAACCTAAGATCTGTTTGTGTAAGTGTACCCCACCTTACTACCTTGGGACATCCTGTCACAATATTTTTTCAGATGGATAGATCACCCAAAAAGATAGAATTTCTTAGGAGCCTATATACAATGAGGTATGTTATGACCAAACCACCCACAATGGTAGAATATAACTTGTTTCTTCCCTGATGAAGCCCCTAAAATAGGTCCTGTAAAAAATATACCACTCTTGCGATTCCTTTTCTGGCCATAAGAAACACCATGGATAACTGCTGCACTAACTAAATTTCCGCCCAAACCTGTCCTTATAGCTATATCCACAACCACTAGAGGCTCTTTATCGACTACCTATAGAAAGTTGGTAAGGTATAAAATAACAATAATCAACCAAATATCATAACTAAGCCCCATTTAAAACCTCCTAGAATCTGTTAATCATCACTGAAAAGCTCCGATTCCAAATGCACCAACTCAGCAAAATGGTTTGAATACTTCAGAACGATATACTCCCCTTTCTCCATGGTTAGAAACTCCTAGGTATTTTACACATGTAAAGTATCAGGATATAACTTATAATTAAATATTTTTTTAAATAAACTCAGGTAACACCTTTATGTATATTATCTTTCAATATAGAGTCCCACCATATTTTTCCTGGACCCTTGAGCATATACGTGTAAAAACACACTTTATAATATTCAGAATTATTCAAAAAGTTGAAGATCCTATCAATTCATTCAATCCACTCATCTGATTCATGGGTTCCTTTGTCACCCTAGAATATAGGTGGATACTTCTTGGTAAATTCCGAGCCCTGATCCACTACTCATCTCGGGTTCACAAAGGCCACTGAACCGAGAGTCTGAATGGTACAGATAACTACTTCAACCAATGAAGGGTCCACTGGAGGATCTGTCTACATAGACTTCCTCATATATATACCTTATACTATTTGTAAGATCTCTTCTAATAGGTATTATATATTAAACACAATACAATAACCAATTATTCACAAGAAAATTAAAAAAACTATTGAACCAACTTATTGAATCCAAAATAATTCTTTAAAATGAAAACATTTGAAGCAATTATGAATTATACCATAAAAGGAAACAACTTTTTAAATATATAGGTTCATCTAAATAAACCCACCACTTAGTTTATTTAAAAAACCTTACACACACCAAGTCCCCAAACTTAATAGATAGGTCCATTTAAATGGATTTATGATACAATTCATTCAAATGAGGTTAAATACTATGTCTCAAACTTAGTAAATATTTTGCAACCACCCATGAAAACATGGATTCAGTCATGAGAGTGAGCTAGATAAGACCATTTTTGTCACCTACTATTTGAATTCAGATGATCCTACTCCTATCTACCCAAGAAAAAAATAAACTCATGTAGTACTGATACAATTCATGCTGAGTAACTGCTCTGATAAGAAATTGCAACCGACCAACCTAGGAAAACCAGACTAGCTACCCAAGCTACCCCATTATGGGGTGAGATATAAGAAATATAATAAAACAAGTATTTAATATAATAAAAACAATACATAAACTCAGATTAAAATGCAAAAAAATGGATATACAAAAAATCCAAATAATATAATCCAAGAAGAATTAGAAGTCTACACTAATAAGTCTCTATGTGACCAATATTCACCTCCAAACTATCCCAAACTGAAAAAGTGACATAATGAGAATCCTAAATACTACAGAATTTAATTCCCTTTACTTGTGTTCTACAAAACAAGGTCTACATCATCACAAAGGAAAAATAAGTATGTGAGGAATAAATCCCAGTAAGAAACCAAAAATTAATGTATAAAAGTTCTAATATAAAGAATTTCTATGTTCTAGATTTAACAAAAAACAAATTTATAAGAAATTATATAAATAAAAAAAATTGAAAACATTTTTCAAAAAATATTCCTATTTTCCACAAAGCTTACATCATGTTTTCCAAATCCAAAAAAATTATAGTCATAAATCAAAACATGTAAACATACCAAATAGAAATATACATATGAGAAAATATCTAGGAAATAACATATCATCCTATAAACAGAATAACAACAACAATGCGCCTTCTTATCAAGCTCTAGCTTATTGGAAAATACGTACTAGACACACATGTTACTAAAAAAATAGAAAGGTTGGATCCAAATAATATCGAGTCCTTCCACAGTCCATCAATATACAAGATGTTACCTCTTAGTGGCATAATACACACTAAGGATACCTGTGTCTCCTTCTAAACGTACCGAAGGTTCTCACTATTAAATGTTTTTCAATTTATATTTTAAAACCATTCTCATAGTTTTATAAAACCATTTCAAAGTCAAGCTAATCTACTTCAAGGTTTGAAAATCTATTTTCTCAAAATCAAGTAAATTCCATTTTCAATGAATAACCACTTTAAAAAATGAACCCATTCCCTTTTTTATTTTCAACACATACAATTACATTTCAAATATCAATGAATAAATATGAACATAATGTAATTAATGAGATTATAATGCTTGGATATATACACCTACCTAAAGGATGTAGAAAACATATCCACCATTTATAAAAGGGACTAGAAACCAATATAACAGCCTTCAGAAGAAGTGGCGCTTCAAGAAACTAAAAAAGATCGATAAAAAATGAAACATGATCATAAAACCACAACCAAAAAAATATGAAAAAAAGAAACAAAAGGAACACTTAATAGGTGAAAAGGAATACATCTAAAAAAGGAAATCAATCCCTGAATTATGTGATCTAGATAGAAATAAGTCACCAAAAATCACTTAGGGAGGACATCAGGTTGAGAGTGGAGGACTGAACAGATAATCAATGAAACATATCACTCTTAAAATTCCCTAAATATCAACACCATGACATTTAAATGGGTTTTAACCCATTTACACATCATGTAGTCCTCGAGGACCATATATGTTTAAAACCCAATTTCCATTTTTTTCAACTTTATTTTTATACTTGCATGATTTGTAACTACTACAAGGAATAGAAAGCATTAATTATATGCCCCAAGTTCACAACTTGTTCCCAACAACCATTATATGGTGTGTACTTAACTTACACAGCATGTAAGTTCCTAGTGAGAAGTTTTAACTATAATTTCTTATATTGAATATTCCAAAAAATTCCTGACTTCACCATTACAGGTATACTCCCAATTTTATAGTTAACAATACTAAAATAATGAAAAAGTAATCAAAAATAACATATTAGAACATTCCTAATAGAAAAGTAACTGGGTATTAAAAAGAAATACTAGAATCATGGGTGATATGATTCAATGAGAAATAGTCGGGACTTACATAGGATTAGAAGAACATTTGTTTCTCTTGCTCAATGATGGGATACCTAGAAGATGATTAGATGGTGGAGAGCTATTGAGACCAATTTAGAGTAGCTAGGATGAGCATCTTGATCTAGGGGATGTTTCATCAATTTCACAATGATTGGAACCTTCACTATCATGGGAATTTAGGATTGTTAAAAACATGATAACCCTATCGATTAGGGAAAGAACCCACAAGTCATATTCTATAAAGTTCCTAGTTCCCAATATCAAGTGGATATATGATCTAAAATGAGATATATGGTGTGTTTGGTAACATAGCTATGTAATTTTGTTGGATTTATTTGATTCATTTATGGAATGATATTTTTATGGTTTTGACCATGGTGAAAGGGATCCAATGTGGTAATTTGGATCAATTCAATAAATGAAGATTATATGGTAGAAATATGTGGTGTAAAGGAGTTACATGTACCCATAATAGAGATATTTCACAAGGCAACTCACCATTAAAAAAATATGTCATGATGATGGACCATTTGAAATAGGAAAACATATACATTAGAAATATTGAATTTCAAAAACAATTAGAGTTCTATGTGAGTAGGATGGGTTCACCAAAGTCGCGTTGTTTGGTTTCTACTGGTCATATAAGATTTACATGAGAAACCCACCATAAAGTGACTACATGAGAGGTAGAACATGGATTTTTGAAGGGGGGAATAATCCCCAAAAAGTTTTTATATGGGTAAGGAATTACTGTTATGAACTTCCAGGGTGACCTTCCCCCTCTCTCTAGCTTAAAATCAGAATTTACCTGAGGGGATGCATCCAAGACTTTATGAAAAAGGGGAGTTCACAAATATGGTGATTTCTCTCTCAAAATTTTTTCCATGAAAATTTAATCTATCCTGTAATAGTCATACTTTTTTGTATCAAAGTGTGTGTCATGGGTATTTATAAGAACATCCCATGATTAATGGAGTTATATTTTTAAAGGACATATATGGTCACATGGAATTTCAAGCTTAGAGCCACAAAAGACATCCTATCATGAATCAATGCTTATATATCATATTTTCATATAGATCAAACTTTATGTATTATATAGATTAACCCATATATATATTTTAAATATTAACCCTCAAATATTGAATAGATTAATTAAAATATTTTTCCATTATATGAATAAACCCTTACATATTTTCTTTTAATTGATCAACCATTATATATTTCCCTTAGGTTGATCAACCCTTATGATTATATTATTACATGGATCAACCTTTTTAAACTATGTATATAAACACTTACATATTTAACTTATATAATGATTTATTTATTTGGTGATAGAAAGGATATCCTTATCATATTTTCAAAATGACCTCGAGTCACAAAAACATTATGTTGTAGTGATGGATTTCTGCTATGACACTACAAATGATGATCCTTCATGAAGGAATTTATTTTTTCATGAAAAATTTTCCTTTTCTATTTTCATTTACATCTGATCTTCTTTTAAATACCAATCCATTTCTCTCAGAATTAACAAACAAAATAAGAGCGGAGACTTTTTTTAAACATGAATACCACTTTTGGGGTCATTATATATTTAAATTAATTATAAATTAAAAGTTCATGACCTTATATATGAAATTATTGGGGAGAGTTCATCTAGTTCTATAGATTTATCTGTTTATTTTGATGAAAAAACAATGTTAGGAAACTAACCAATAATTTTGTTGTGCCTCAGAACCCTCAAGTTTTATTAGAGTGGTCACATTATAATTTATAATTATTTATAAATTATTTGATTTATTTTATGAATTTTTTATAGTAGTTATGTATTTTGTTTTTGATTCCAATGGCCGATACAACATGTTAATCAGACATTTTATGGCCACTAATCGGCTAAAAACACCCTAAGATTGCCCGAATAAACCATCTAGTGGTTACTAGGTTGCTCACTATGTGACATGAGTACAAGATATGTAGAATGTTACTACATCCTATGTGATGTATTTTTATACATATAATGTACAATACACATCAATCATTTCATGTAATGTGGGCCAATACACAAAATCAATATATACGATGTATTTAATTCCAGCGAGACACATGAATTGGTGGGAACTACATGACATGTATTAGTTGTGTACACTCTATGTAACACCATATAAAGTACAAACTAAATATTTGAAAATTCTATTTGTGGGTAAATACATGGTGTTATTACATGGAACATACTAACTACTACTTTTCATGTAACAAGACATGGACTATAGGTCAAGTGACTAGAGTACATGTTATGCGACACATGTCACTCTAGAAAAGGTATATTCCAAGTAATTATCAATATATCATGTGGGTAAACTCATAGAAACATTACATTCTGCATATGAACTGCCAATATAAGACATGAAATAGTTGGTTACATGCTATATACTTGACACACATTTCCAGTATTACTCACTGGATATATTATATTAGAGTTGATGTCCTATAACCCTCTAACTTTGTACTTTTGATTACTTGTATATTCAAATACCCACAAATTAAAAAATTTCATATCTCATGATGAGTTATCATCTATCTAACATTAATGTGTTAATGTCCTTAAAGTAAATTCCACATCAATAGGTTATAATAGTTCCATGCTGTAATGAGAACCTTCAAGTGTTGTGAAAATATTCTTAAACATAAATCATATTGTCTGGATTTCATATATATGATGGTACACAAATGATGTTTTAATATTAGGTTCTAGGTGATCAAAAGACATTGAGAATTCTTTTATGAAATTAATTCATTGAATCTTCCATAATGGGGGTTATGAATACTGACCCACCAATAAAAATTCCACACATTATTTGTCATTTGATATTCATATTTTTGGACATGTATATTAATCCTTAGATAAGAGATTATTATTAATTTATATCATGATTCATATACACTTTTTTATTGAAGAAAATTAGAATTAAATAAGATCACAATGATGTATAATACATTGGGTGAGTCATAAGTGATATGGAATTAATAGATAATTTAAGAAAGGATTTGTCCCTTCAGAGTTATAGCCGATGATATATGTGGAACTTTTATTGAAATGGAACTGTATGATTAAATGTATGGCTATAGTGGTCCAACAACAGGTTAATTTTAGGTAGTGAAATAAAACTAATCAATATCTTTAGTTTATATCATAAGAATGCAATGTACTTAATGATATATCGAGATAAAGTGATTATATTACATAATAATTATTCATAAGAGTTTGTTTTCATTATGAAATCAACTTATTTATCTATCAGTTCCCTGACTTGTTTTTAAATTAAAATCATGGACTTTATGTTAGTTTTTCTAATTCCACTTAAAAAGAGACCTAGAGAATCGCTCACTAAGTGTACAGATAATCTCTATTAAATTATATTTTAATTTATTTTTTGAATAAATAGTATTCTCAAAACCAAGGGATAATAATTATTAAATTATTCTAATCATATAAATTCAATGAAAAGTTATTATAGTTTATAATATATGTTATTGGAGTATTAAATAAATATTATTTTAACTTTATGAAAAATAAAATATTTATTTAACACTTGTTTATTATTTTTAAGGTAATAAATAAATATTTATCTTTTAATTTTTTTGTTTATTTAAATATGAAAAATTATTGAATCGTAATTTTTTTGAATATAATATTTATTTATTTATTTAACTAATAATATAAAAAAATATATTTATTTAAAATAATATATATTATTTAAGGTTCAAAAAATGTTTAGGAGGGATGAAATTCTGAGTTACGGGCCATATGAGCTGACATTGATTATTTAATATCAATTAAAAAACTATAGATATTTTTTAATAAATGATATTTAAATATCAAATTTATAGTGAAAATCATGAGATATAATAATAATAATAATAATATTTAATATGGGGTTTATATAGAATAATGAAATTATTTAAGGGATTATATGTAATTACTGATAGTATAATACCGAAGTACATAAACCATGTCAAATCATTTTGGAGGTCGTTAGAGTAATGAATAATGAATTATATTTATTGAATTATCTCAAGTCTAAGAGATCATATCAGTAACTTTCTAATGAATGAGAGATAATCCTCCTCCTCCCTCTCAAGACTGTGAGGACAGGTCATTTTTTTTTCAATCCCAAATGTATTCTTGTTATGCTCAATGATGAATGATGTGAGTTATTTAGTTCCTATATGTTAGCACTCGGAGATCCAATGATGAAGTTTCAAGATTCTAATTTGGATACCTTGAGGAATTATTCTTTGAATTCTTCACCATAATGATAATAAAAAATCACCTACCAATTTGATCATCAGAAATTAAAAAATTATCAAGAAGAGTTAAATATTGATGTAAAATAATTATAATTTATATGTGATATGATCATCTATATGAATATTTCAGGGTTTTGTTCCAGTTCTGAGTAGTTATATGAGGAAAAAATGAACAAAAATTGGAATAGTCACAACCACTTATAATTCACTATATAACAATTAAGTGGCATCAGAGTGGTCATATATTAGTTTATAATTTTTTTTATTAATTGCGTATATGATTGTTAGTATTTAATTTAATTTTTTTAATTATTTAATATAAAAATTGAGAAAAATATAATCATTCATATTTAAATTAATAAGAATAGGATAAGAATAGATGAAGAACTCTTGAAGATCCAATCTAAAGGTGCTAACGGTACTAGGCAATAGATATTGTTATATTGTGAGTAAAAAAAGGTACAGACCATGTACCCATGTTCATCCATAAAAGGGTGATATGTGAAAATAAAGAAATACAATATAGGTATCTATATAAAACATGTTTAATTACACACCATGTATTGAATCCTAGATGACATGTGGAATAATCGAGTTACAAGACGTGTAGCTGTTGTACTCATTGTGTAACCTAACATGGTTTGTTCCCATGTAATTTTAGGAAGCAACATTATCTAAGTAAATTACATGTGATTAGTACACATGGTGTAATAACTTACAACCGAGGTACATGACATCATGTAAAATACATGGATTTTAGTGGGATATTCTTGTCATGTAACCTATGATAACCCATGGAAGATACATGCCAAGTCCCTTGGTGTGTAGTGAAAGATGCTAGTAACGAATCACATGCCACATAGATAGACGTAAATTACATGTAATTTATAAAAACTCAGGAATGTTAAATACATATATAGACATTTAATTTGATTCAAACTTACATAAAGAAAATTAATTAGACTAAAACTAAACTAAGAGACATGCAGTTAGTTTCACACACCGTGTGAAAAGTTTTTCTACATGAATTACACACCGACTTATTTTGGTGGCTGATGTGTGTTATTGAATGCCTTATTACTTATTTTTGGAATTATTTAGAAGTTACGTGATGTGTATGGTTGTCGTACATTCTATGTACTTCATGGTAATTGGTTTCGATACACACTACACATATACCGACATGCCATTTGGATAAAAACACCATTTAGACTACATGACTTGACCTAGGAATCAATATTCATTGTATATTGATAAAAATTGTGTTGGAATAATTTCTATATAAGTGAAAAATACACAAAAAGAACCATACACAATGTCAGTCACATGTTGTTTCATGTTAAAGTACATGTAGTGTAATATTTAATCTTCAGAAATGGGTTTAAAAGGAAGAAAAATGGTACATGCCACACCACCTTCAGTACACATAATGTAATTATATAATTATAAATTAAAAATACTTTATTTAAAATTAAAGTGAATCATAATATTATGGACTATTTGGAATGTTAATTAAGATAAATTAAACCATTAATTAATATGATAATTAATTTTTTAATATGAGAAATTTATAATAATAAAATTAATTGAATTAAATTATAGCTACTTTAAATGCATAGTTTTTTTAATTCATGGGTGATCATGAACTAAACCAACCTATGTATTTATTGGGTATCTATTTTATATATTTATTAATTTCATTATTTTTGTGGTAAAATTAATTTTAAATTAAATATGGTGATCTGTGTATTGCCTCTTCCAGATTATTATATAAGGGCCAGTGTGTCCAAGGTTTATTTATGAAACCTCAAACTTGTAACATCCCAAGTAAGTAATGAATAATAGATATTTTTATCTATGCCTATTAATGAATTAGATAGTGTTTTAGAGGCTTAAAATGAAAATAAATCCAATCTTAAGCATGGAATACACTAATATTTTTAAAAGATTGTTTTACTGCCTTTTGATGGAAAACCCTTTTTAAATCAATCTTTTGACAATTTTATAATCTATATTTTTCAAAATAAACATATTAATTATGATTGGGACATTGAATTTTACATTGGATAAATTTTTGGTCTTTTCTGAAAATGTTCATTTTTTTAATGAATAGTGAAAAATACTGCATTATACATCAAAACTGCTTTTTAATCTAATTTATTTATGTGATTAGATTATCTTTTGAATTGGTTTTGAAGTGAAATTAGAATATATGTTTACCATTTAATCCAATGGTGGTCATTGGAATAAATTTCACTTTGAAATTGGACTTAAACTAGTGTCAATCTTTTGATACTTATTGTTTCATAAAAACACGCTATTTGTCATGACAGCGGGAATTAATTATTAAATTAATTAATGTGACTTATATGTTTTGAATTTTGTAAAATAGACTTCATTTTTGAATTCATAATATCAAATATATCTTAGGGTGAATTTTTGGTAATTTTCTGAAAAACTTCAATTTTTGATGAATAGTGAAACCACTAAGTGGTACTTATAAAAACTGATTTTCCATTTAAATGAAATTTTTCCATCATTGTGTTTTGAATTTCAAAAATTCGACATACATGGTTGTCATTAAGAAGTAAAATGTGGTTCAATGAGATTAAAATAATTTTTTGGTGGATAGTAACTTATTAAGTTTTTAATCACGATTAGTGGTAATTAGTGTAGTTTAAGGTAAAAATAATGTTTTAATAAAATGAAATGAGCTTGACACATGTCCTACCCTCATTTTTTGTGTCATGGACGACCAATAAAAGCCATGGGTCAACTTGGGGACCCCATGGAGCCACTTTGTTTGGGAAATGACATAAATAACTTTTTATTTAATGTAAAAGTAAAAATGATACAAACATAATATGTTTTACGAAAACAATTATTACATGGGGTTATAAAGATCAGATTTTTGATTATAAATATTCATTGGAAATCTAAAAATATTTCCTACATCATAGTATTTCTTTTATAATTTTTAGACTTTAAATAAATTAAATTATTTATGACATCGTGATGATACAGTGATGACATCATTATTTAACGATTTTAATAAAATGGAAAGTTAATGTAAAATCTAAACCTACACATGGACAAAACCAATTGGATGAGTGGATTTAGAACCCTTATCACCTTATCCTTGAATTATATCAATGTGGGACCTTTTGAATCCGAAACTCTTTTTAAAATAAAGTAACTTATCTTTACTTTCCAAGAGAGCCCCTCCTCTCCTCTTATAAAAGGCCCCCACCTCTACCTCTTTTCCCACACTCCCAAAGCCTTTGGATCGGCCAAACCCTGCCCATTTTGTCTCTCCACTTCCCTCTCTTACTCCTTGAAGCCTCACTTTGGGACGAAGTCTTCCCAAGGAAGCCTTTGAGCTCAAACCAAAGGGTGTTACCCGATTTTAAGGTAATGTCTTCCTTTGAGTCCTTTTGTTTTATTCTGGTTCTCCAACCCCCTAAACTCTTTTTATTATTTTTTTTATAACCACTACAGTATCCTCAATATACTAGGATGTTGTTATAATAAGTATTAGAGCTACACTTACACACACCTACATCTAATGGTTAACGAACATACTGTTTCCGTGGATGGTGAATTTATGCCTCCCGAAACGATGATTGTTCAACATTCTTTTAACACCTTCAAAGGTGGACATTAAGATGTAACTATATTTATATATGATATAAAATATGTTTATGTTTTACTTAATCTTCTGTATTTTCCTTTTTGGTCATACCTTTATGGTTTCCATTATGGGTGAATGCGATATCTTCATTTAAGGAAGTGCGGACTACCGCCCCTCAAAGTGATTTGATTCGTTAAATACCATATGTGGGACGTATAAAGGATGGAACTATGATATTATATATGATATTATACTGGAATTATAATATACCTTTATATCATTATGATTCCATTCTATAAAATATGAAATAGAAATGAAAGTAGCGTTCATGCGTACGTACGGCTTACCGCCTCCATGAACAGTGCATTTAATTTCTTACCTCTAAATGATTATGTAATACTATAAATGAATGAATGTACTGGATATATATGACATATATGATATCTACATCATGAATACCATTCTGGATATAATGGATACATGAACACCTTGTAATTATAAAGGGCTTATTTTTTACTCAAGTACCAGTGATCGTTAAAATGACCGTTATTAGCATAAATAATTACATAGTGTTCAAGACATGGTAATAAGTGATATAAAAGGAATAATGAACTTGAAAAAGGTTCTTAAGCAAGTAGAAATTAACTCAAGTTTATTATTCAGGACATTAAAGAACGATCGAGTCATGTCGGACCCGAGGTATGGGACTTTGTCTCAATCTCTTTTCATTGAGGCATATTTTGTTTTATACACAACCTTCTTTTATACGGTGTATAAAACCCTTTGAATTTTACGTTTATCCAAAAGGAATCTTTTTTATACGAAGTGTTTTACTAAATGACAAAAGGGAATGTTTTTGTCGTACGTATGCGGCGACAACGACTTCTCCGCCGCCGTGACCGTTATTTGAGTTTCGGCTTCCTCTACAAGCCATACCTTTTTTTAAAAGAAAAATAAATACCATGTTTTACTTTTCTTTTATTTTGGTATTGAAAATGGTTTTCATAATGTTTTTTATATCAATGTGTTTTATTGATATGTTGTGATTGAAAGGTGGAAATGTTATGTTTTCTTTATGCATGTTTTATGTGATACGATTATGTTGAGGTTCTTGGGCATTATTATGAAGACGAGTGGTTCCGTGATAAACTAAGGGCAGGTGAGCCCGATATAGCTCTCCAATGCATTGGGTAACGCGAAGTAGTGAAATGTTAAGGTTTCTCCGAAGAGATTTAGGGAATATATTGTGATGGGTATTCCAAACGTAACCAAGAGGGTTACTCCCTACGTAAGAATGTTATGAATGCCTCAAGTTACCTTTATGTCTTATGATTTCTATGATTTATTCATGATTTGATGAGGTCTGTTAAAGTGTTTAAGTTTTATGGGTAAAGTATGATCTCATCCTTATGTATATATGTACCCATGTTTCCTTTCCATATTTTTATATCCCTTACTTAGCTTTTTATGGTCATCCCAAGTTTTTTGAAATGTTTTTCACAGGTCAAGGGAAAGGTACATGATATGATGATAGTGTCAAGGAAGTGTCAAGAAAGAATCCATGTTTTATTTTAAATATGTTTCTGCTGATTGGGGAAATGAGTACTATACTTATGTAACCACTTTGTTTATATGTGGAATGTAATGCAAGTTTTATGATCTAATTCTCTAAAACTCTAAACCCGAAAAGATCCTCAATGTGTAATCTTGTAATAACTCAAGATTAAGTAATGTTTAAGGCTGGGGCCTTATAGTTGGTCTCAAAGGTCGGTTTAGATAACTTTAGGAGTTAGAATTCTATTAAACGATTATCCAAAAATATTTTTTTTGAAACGATATAGAATTTGAATATTACCATGTTGCTTCATCTAAGACATGTTTGTTCAGAATGGTTTTCCGCAGAGGAAACAGGGAAGCAGTGCTAGGAAGGCATACAGAAGGAAATAACCTTCCGAATCAGCATCCTGAGATGGTCGGAATTGGAAATGAACAGTTTGTTGCAGTAATGGTGCAGTTGACTCAGGCTATAAATGGTGGTGGTATCCATGCACGAGATCAGCCAGATCAACCGCAGAGGAACATGTCAGTGGTGCAACATTTCATGAGGCAACATCCCCCATCATTCAAGGGATCATATGACCCTGTGCTAGCTGAAGGGTGGATTAAAGCACTGGAGAAGATTTTCGATGTCATGGGTTGTTCAGAGAATCAAAAGGTTAGTCTTTCTATTTACCGTTTGGAGGGTGAGGCAGATCAGTGGTGGTCGATGGTTAAAAATATCAGGGACGCTGATGAGATTGATTCTCTCGACTGGGATGAATTCAAAGGTATGTTTCATGAGAAGTATTGTCATAAGGTTGTTCGACTTAGGATGGAAAAGCAATTCTTGGAATTGAGGCAAGAGGAAGACTCAGTGGATACGTATGAAGAAATTTTCACTCGATTGGCAAGGTATGCTCCAAATTTTATCCGAGACCTTGATAGTAAAATCAATCATTTTTACTCAGGATTAAAGCCAAAATATCGAAGGGCATTAGATTCTCATGAGTTTAAAAGTTATGAAAAGCTTGTTCGATGTGCTGAGAAGGTGGAAATGGAGTTTTCCGATGATCAAGTGTTCTATAACAACCAACAGAAGAAGAGACCGAGGTGGCAGGAGAAAGGTAAGAATTCTTCAGAAAAGTCTGATGGTAAGAAAACTAAGTTTCCAGTTTGTGATAAATGTGGCAAAAGGCATGATGGGGAATGTCTTCTGAATTATGAAAGTGCTACCGATGTGGTAAGATGGGACAGAAGTATCGTGATTGCACTGAAAAGGATCAAGGTGAAGGTAAGACCAAATTTGATTTATAGTTAGTGAAATGTTTTAAGTGCAATGAGATGGGTCACTATGCAAATGAGTGTCCGACAAAGAGCTTGAGTGATGGGAAGCAGTTAGACTACAAGCAGAAAGGGGTGGTGAAATCCTTTGCAACTACTTCAGCAGATTTCGGGCCATCAAATGAAGTTTTATCAGGTACTTTTTTTGTTTTTTCAGATTATGCCAGTGTGTTGTTTGATTCGGGGTCTACACATTCTTTCATCTCTGAAACCTTTTCTAGTAAAATGGGAATACCATCTCAAGAAATGACTCCTGAAATTTTGGTAAAAACACCTGGGGGGAATGTTGAGGCAAAAAGAATTTATAAGAATCTTCCTATCCTTATCTGTGGAAAGAACCTACTTGCTAACCTTATTGTTCTACCTCTAGTAGAGTTTGATGTTATCCTGGGTATGGATTGGCTCTCTATTTACCATGCTAAGATTGACTGTAGAGCTAAAGAAGTTTCTTTTCAGAAAGACTTTCAGTTTGTTTACAAGAATGAACCCTTACTTTTGATAACATATCAAGAGGCCGAGAAACTTGTAAAATATGGAAATGAATGTTACCTTGCACACATCGTTGAAAATAAAGGAACTGTTCAGATTAATGATGTGCCAATGGTAAATGAGTATCCTGATGTTTTTCCTGATGAGTTTCCTGGAATAATACCAGATCGGGAAGTTGAATTTACTGTTGACTTAGTTCCTGATGCTAAGCCAACTTCAAAACCCCCTTATCGAATGGTTCAAATTGAACTTTTAGAGTTGAAGGAGAAATTGCAAGATTTATTAGAGAAAGGTTTCATTCGACCTAGCACATCAGCATGGGCTGCTCCTGTCTTGTTTGTTAAAAAGAAATATGGTTCAATGAGACTTTGCATTGATTATAGAGCCTTGAATAATATCACTGTTAAGAACAAATATCCTTTGCCTCATATCGATGATTTGTTTGATCAGCTCCAAGGAGCTCAGTTTTTTTCAAAGATTGACTTGAGATCGGGGTACCATCAGCTGAAGGTAAAGAAAGCAGATGTTCCAAAGACCGCGTTCCGTACGAGATATGGCCATTATGAATTTGTAGTAATGCCTTTTTGGCTAACCAATGCACCTGCTGTATTCATGGACTTAATGAATAGAATTTTCCATGAGTTCTTGGATAAGTTTGTGGTGGTTTTCATTGATGATATTTTGGTGTTTTTAAAAAGTAAAGAGGAGCATGAAAGACATTTAAGGGTTATCTTGCAAACCTTAAAAGAAAAGAAATTGTATGGGAAATTCAGAAAGTGTGAGTTTTGGTTGCAACAAATTTCCTTCCTTGGTCACAATGTTTCTAAAGATGGGATAACTGTTGATCCTGCAAAAAAAAAGTTGTGGAAGACTGGCCAAGACCCACAAATGTAACGGAGATTCGTAGCTTCCTTGGTTTGTCAGGATATTACCGAAGGTTTGTTATAAATTTTTCATGGTTATCTAGTCCAATGACTAAGCTAACTTGGAAGGGTGTTAAGTTTTTCTGGACAAAAGAATGTGATGATTGTTTTCAGGAATTAAAAAGAAGATTGGTGAATGATCCAGTTTTGTCACTACCTTCCAGGAATGGTGAGTTTGTTATCTACAATGATGCTTCATTGAAAGGACTTGGTTGCATCCTAATGCAGAATGATCAGGTAATTGCTTATGCTTCACGACAGTTGAAAACTCATGAGGTAAATTACCCTACACATGATTTGGAATTAGCTGCTGTTGTTTTTGCTTTAAAAATTTGGAGACATCATTTGTATGGAGTAAAGTGTGAAATATATACTGATCACAAAAGTTTAAAGTATAAATTCACTCAGAAAGAATTAAACATGAGACAGAGAAGATGGCTAGAATTAATCAAGGATTATGATTGTACAATTCATTACCACTCGGGAAAAGCAAATAAAGTGGCTGATGCTTTGAGTCGAAAAAGTAATGCTTCATTAGATATGTTGCGTTTGGAACGTGATCCTTTGGTTAAGGATTTGATGAACTTTGGCATAGAATTTTTTGGTACAGTAAGTTCTTCTGTTTTGTTTCCGGTATCAGTGAGATCATCTCTATCAAATAGAATCAAGCAAGCACAGAAGCAAGACAGTGAGTTGCAGAAAAAGGTAGAGCTGGTTCAGAAAGGTAAGTTGCCTGAATTCAACATTGATAATGATTGTGTTTTGAGATTTGGGAAGAGATTGTGTGTGCCTTTTGATTCATAGTTGAAGAGAGAGTTGTTATGTGAAGCTCATAGTTCTCCATTTTCAGTTCATCCTGGCAGTACTAAGATGTACAGAGATCTGCGGGAGTATTACTGGTGAGATGGAATGAAAAGAGATATTGCTGATTTTACTGTGAAGTGTTTGACATGTCAACAGGTTAAAATAGAGTGGCAGTTACCGAAAGGGATGCTTCAGCCTTTACCAGTGCCAGAGTGGAAATGAGAGAATATATCCATGGACTTTGTTGTGGGATTACCGAAGACATCTCGAGGTAATAATGCAATCTGGGTTATTGTTGATCGCTTGACCAAATGTGCTCATTTACTTGCTATACGAGATACTTTTTCCCTGGATCAACTTTCCCGTTTGTATCTTAAAGAGGTAGTCAGGTTACATGGAGTTCCTCTCTCCATTGTATCTGACCGTGATCCCAGGTTCACTTCTAGCTTTTGGAAAGGCCTTCAGAAGTCGTTGGGTACTGAATTAAATTTTAGTACAGCTTTTCATCCTCAATCAGATGGGCAGTCAGAACGAACAATTCAGACATTGGAGGATATGCTATGTTCTTTCTCTATGGATTATTATGGAAGTTGGGACCAACATCTTTCTTTGGTTGATTTTTCATAAAATAATAGTTTTCATTCCAGTATACAGATGGCACCATTTCAGGAATTATATGGGAAGCGGTGTCGAACTCCAGCTTTCTGGGATGAAGTGGGTGAAAGGAAGTTGATGGGACCAGAATTGGTAGAAGAGATGGCAGAAAAAGTTCAGCTGATTCAGAAGCACATGAGAACAGCTCAGAGGAGGTAGAAGAGTTATGCAGATAACCGGAGGAAGGATCTATCTTTCGAGGTAGGTGATCATGTTTTTCTCAAGGTTTCTCCTAGGAAAAGTGTGATGCGATTTGGTAAGAAAGGAAAGTTGAGTCCAAGGTTCATTGGACCATATGAAATTCTGGAGAGAGTTGGATCAGTTGCTTATCGAGTGGCTTTACCTCCGAGTTTATCTCAGGTACACAATGTTTTTCACGTTTCAAGGTTAAGGAAGTACATGCCAGATCCATCTCATGTTTTGAGTCCAGAGGTAGTTCAGCTGGAAGAGAACCTATCTTATGAGGAACAACTGGTCCAGATTATTGACCACAGGGAGCAAGTGTTACGGAATAAGGTGATTCACCTGGTAAAGGTTTTGTGGAAAAACCACATGATTGAAGAGGCAACATGGGAATCTGAAAATGCAATGAGGGATAAGTACCCCCATTTATTTGATAAGTAAATAAATTGCGGGGACACAATTTTCTAAAGGGAGGAAGGATGTAACATCCCAAGTAAGTAATGAATAATATATATTTTTATCTATGCCTATTAATGAATTAGATTGTGTTTTAGTGGCTTAAAATGAAAATAAATCCAATCTTAAGCATGGAATACACTAATATTTTTAAAAGATTGTTTTACTGCCTTTTGATGGAAAACCCTTTTTAAATCAATCTTTTGACAATTTTATAATCTATATTTGTCAAAATAAACATATTCATTATGATTGGGACATTGAATTTTACATTGGATTGGTATTTTTCTGAAAATGTTCATTTTTTAATGAATAGTGAAAAATACTGCATTATACATCAAAACTGCTTTTTAATCTAATTTATTTATGTGACTATATTATCTTTTGAATTGGTTTTGAAGTGAAATTAGAATATATTTTTACCATGTAATCCAATGGTGGTCATTGGAATCAATTTCACTTTGAAATTGGACTTAAACTAGTGTCAATCTTTTGATACTTATTGTTTAATAAAAACACGCTATTTGTCATGACAGCGGGAATTAATTATTAAATTAATTAATGTGACTTATATGTTTTGAATTTTGTAAAATTGACTTCATTTTTGAATTCTGAATATCAAATATATCTTAGGGTGGATTTTTGGTAATTTTCTGAAACACATCAACTTTTGATGAATAGTGAAACCACTAAGTGGTACTTATAAAAACCGATTTTCCATTTAAATGAAATTTTGCCATCATTGTGTTTTGAATTTCAAAAATCAGACATACATGGTTGTCATTAATAATTAAAATGTGGTTCAATGAGATTAAAATAATTATTTAGTGAATAGTAACTTAATAAGTTTTTAATCGCGATTTGTGGTAATTAGTGTAGTTTAAGGTAAAAATAATGCTTTAATAAAATGAGATGAGTTTGACACATGTCCTAACCTCCTTGGTTGTGTCATGTCCGACCAAGACAAGCCATGGGTCAACTTGGGGACCCCATGGAGACACTTTGGTTGGGAAATGACATAAATAACTTTTTATTTAATGTAAAAGTAAAAATGACACAAACATAATATGTTTTACGAAAAAAATTATTACATGGGGTTATAAAGATCAGATTATTTATTATAAATAGTCATTGGAAATCTAAAAAGATTTCCTACATCATAGTATTTCTTTTATAATTTTTAAACTTTAAATAAATTAAATTATTTATGACATCATGATGATGCAGCGATGACCTCATTATTTAACGATTTAAATAAAATGGAAAGTTAATGTAAAATCTAAAACTTACACATGGAAAAAACCAATTGGATGAGTGTATTTCGAACCCTTATCACCTTATACTCGAATTATATCAATTTGGGCCCTTTTGAATCCGAAACTCTTTTTAAAATAAAGTAACTTATCTTTACTTTCCAAGAGTGCCCCTCCTCTCCTATTATAAAAGGCCCCCACCTCTACCTCTTTTACCACACTCCCAAAGCGTTTGGCTCGGCCAAACCCTGCCCATTTTGTCTCTTCACTTCCCTATTTTACTCCTTGAAGCCTCACTTTGGGCATAGGTCTTCCCAAGGAAGCCTTTGAGCTCAAACCAAAGGGTGTTACCCGATTTTAAGGTAATGTCTTCCTTTGAGTCCTTTTGTTTTATTTTGCTTCTCCAACCCCCTAAAATCTTTTTATTCTCTTCTTTTGTAACAACTCCAGTATCCTCAATATACTAGGATGTTGTTATACTAAGGATTCGAGCTACACATACACACACCTACATCTAATGGTTAACGAACATACTGTTTCCGTGGATGGTGAATTTATGCCTCCCGAAACGATGATTGTTCAACATTCTTTTAACACCTTAAAAGGTGGCCATTAAGATGTCACTATATTTATATATGATATATAATATGTTTATTTTTTCCTTAAGCTTATGTATTTTCCTCTTTGGTCATACCTTTATGGTTTCCATTATGGGTGAACGCGATATCTTCATTTAAGGAAGTGCAGACAACCGCCCCCTCAAAGTGATTTGATTCGTTAAATAACATATGTGGGATGTATAAAGGATGGAACTATGATATTATATATGATATTATACTGAAATTATAATATACCTTTATATAATTATGATTCCATTCTATAAAATATAAAATAGAAATGAAAGTAGCGTTCATGCGTACGTACGGCTTACCGTCTCCATGAACGGTGCATTACATTTCTTACCTCTAAATGATTATGTAATATTATAAATGCATGCATGTACTGGATATATATGACATATATGATATCTACATCATGAATACCATTCTGGATATAATTGATACATGAACAAATTGTAATTATAAAGGGCTTATTTTTGACTCATGTACCAATGATCGTTAAGATGACCGTTATTAACATAAATAATTACATAGTGTTCATGACATGGTAATAAGTGATATAAAATGAATAATGAACTTGAAAAAGGTTCTTAATCAAGTAGAAATTAACTCAAGTTTATTATTCAGTACATTAAAGAACGATCGAGTCAAGTCGGACCCGAGGTATGGGACTTCATCTCAATCTCCTTTTATTGAGGCATATTTTGTTTTATACACAACATTCGTTTATACGGTGTATAAACCCCTTTGACTTTTACGTTTATCCAAAAGGAATCTTTTTTATACGAAGTGTTTTACTAAACGACAAAAGGGAATGTTTTTTTCGTACGTATGCGGCGACAACGACTTCTCCGTCGCCGTGACCGTTATTTGAGTTTCGGCTTCCTCTACAAGCCATACCTTTTTTTAAAAGAAAAATAAATACCATGGTTTACTTTTCTTTTATTTTGGTATTGAAAATGGTTTTCATAATGATTTTTATATCAATGTGTTGTATTGATATGTTGTGATTGAAAGGTGGAAATGTTATGTTTTATTTATGAATGTTTTATGTGATACGATTATGTTGAGGTTCTTGGGCATTATTATGAAGACGGGTGGTTCTGTGATAAACTAAGGGCAGGTGAGCCCGATATGGCTCTCCAAATCATTGGGTAACAAAAAGGAGTGAAATGTTAAGGTTTCGCCGAAGATATTTAGGGAATATACTGTGATGGGTATTCCAAACGTAACCAATAGGGTTACTCCCTACGTAAGAATGTTATGAATTCCTCAAGTTACCTTTATGTCTTATGATTTCTATGATTTATTCATGATTTGACGAGGTATGTTAAAGTTCTTATGTTTTATGGGTAATGTATGATCTCATCCTTATGTATATATGTACCCATTTTTCCTTTCCATATTTTTATATCCCTTACTGAGCTTTTTATGCTCATCCCAAGTTTTTTGAAATGTTTTTCACAGGTCAAGGGAAAGGTACATGATATGATGATAGTGTCAAGGAAGTGTCAAGAAAGAATCCATGTTTTATTTTAAATATGTTTCCGCTGAATGGGAAAATGAGTACTATACTTATGTAACCACTTTTTTTATATGTGGACTGTAATTCAGGTTTTATGATCTAATTCTCTAAAACTCTAAACTCGAAAAGATCCTCAATGTGTAATCTTGTAATAACTCAAGATTAAGTAAGGTTTAAGGCTGGGGCCTTATAAAACCCTTGGTTACCCTCACCCATGAGTGTGTAAGATTATATAAAGGATAGAAATCTATATGATAGGAGATGGTTCAAGACTATGCTAAAGTGAAATCAACCAAAAAGGGGATACATAGGTTAAAGGTTTCATGTTGTAACTTGATTCATACATATCTAATGGAGTTATTCCCCTAGGGTAAATAGTTGGTTTATCGTAAAATTGATAAACCAAAAAGTATTTAAATCTCATGACTATTAAACACATATTTTTCTTTCTAGTTAAAGCTCAAATTGATGATTAAATGTGATCACATAATGTAAATAAATTATAAGTACACTATGATAAAAAAAATAAATGGATTATGTGTAAATTTTTTTATTAGAAAATGAAAATTAATTATGTAAAATATATATAATATAATATATCTTATAAAGGTTAAAATAAATAATATTTATGCATACTTCTGTTTAACCCTTTTCCCCATGTGCGCAACCAAGTGGCAGAGTTCTATGGTGGTGTTTAGGGAGGTCTCAGTTACGAGCCTCCCCACACACAATTAGACGAATTTTCAATTTTCTACCCCCTGAATGAGGTAATAAATAATATTTATGCTTAAATATAAAAAAATCCCTCAATACAATATTATTTTAGAAAAACCATCCATTATTTAAGTTAAAATGAAACTATAGTTCAATGTTCAAGTATATCCCCCTTTAGGGTGATTTCAATTATGAGGGATTTCAAACCAAAGTTTATAGGTTGAATTAACCTATTAATCATAAAGGGTTGATTACCTCTATAATATTTATTGTTATTAGGAATAAAATATTAATATATTCTAATTACCCATGATAGGATATTCTAAATCTAGCAGTTAGGGTAATTGGAATTTGATAAAATAGTTAGAGACTAATAAAATGAAATTTATTACGACACACAAAAAAATAAAATTATAGTACTAAAATATACCTTTATTATAGAAATTTTAAAGTGAAACCATGATAACTCTATGATCATTCATAATCCCATGCCATATAATCACTGTTATACATTTAACAGAGTGGTACATTCATTTATACACAACACTACAATGAGAAAAATTGTTCTGTGTGATAGAATCCACTATTCCTGACCATCCACCTTAGAGAGATATATAGAAGGTGAAGATGATTAAGGAAAAGAGATACCAAGATAGTGATTTTATGTTTTTTGCACCATGATATAAGATATGTTCAAATAGCTGTATGTGTTTCATAAAAATATACATCATGAAAACTCATCTCTTTGAATTTGAAAATGAGAAAGAGAGGTTTACTATATATGAAATTGTTAGGACACTATACCAGTGTAAACTAAAATTCGAGTACCTTTAAAGTAGAGTTTACTGCCAAATAATGAATTATATTGATCATTTAGTGAAGTTGTGATTCCATTTAGATAATAAATTATACATTAATATAATATCATCATCCTCACCATTTATGTTTTCCATATTCATTAATAATTATAGGATAAAAAATATTGATAAGATACTAAGAAATATTTATATATTATTCAAAAGATAGATAATTATTGGTGTGAATATTGGTCCTCACTCATTATGGTTAATAATGGGAAATAAAAGGTTTAAATCCCATGGATAGCCTAAAATAAGTGGTTCCATTACTTCATACTTTAGATATATGATTTAGATGCAGGGAAGTTAATATAGGGATATGTGATTTATATGTATCCATAAACATCAATAATATAGGAAATATAACGAATTAATGATGAATAATGTAGAAACCTCTACTTCCAGAACCACATATGTTTAAAAACATTATTGGAAGTAAGGTAAACTATCAGTGTATCTAATAAAGTGTCATTCCAAAGTCCTCCAATAAGAGGATATGACTTCTAATTAAAAAAATTGATCGACTCTGGAGAAATCATTATTTTCATTGAGTGTTAGAAAAACATTGAAAGCAATTTATAGATAGACACAACAAGTTATTATTTCATGGTTTTAATTAATCTTTTTAGGTTATTTAATATTAACTAGTAATTTAGTTATACATGAATCTTAGATATCCAAAAACAGGAATGAATTATTAATATAAAATATGTATATCACACCTATTTCGGGAATGATAATTTTTATTCAAGTAAAACTAAATTTAGTTTTAAATTATATACCAAGTATGGTGTATAGATTTTTGGATCTAAAAATAATAAGTAATTGATGTACTTACATATTAAGTTTTAGATAAAGAAAACATTAGAAATAAAGGTATGCTACAGTGTTTCAAATTATTTTAGCAAACATGTATGATGTATTCTAAGGATATGGTAGATATAGGTTCATATATTTCATGGGATTACTTTAATAGATTTTAGGGATTTTTAGTGAATAAATGAATGTTCTTAGTAAAAGGTATAAGATATTATAGGTGGTATTTTCAAATAATAACTTAATTAAGTATTCATCGATCATAAAAATTTAGAGAGGAGACATTACTTACATCATATTTCATTATACACATCAAATATGTGATATATATAAGGAGGAATGATATTGAGACTTATAAGTATTAAAATTATTCTAAAATTCATTTCACAACATTTTTAAAAAATAGTAGCTTAATATTTAACTATATGAAAACCATATTGAATAATGGGTATCATTGGAATCCATCATGTCACAACATTATGTGTTTGATGAGAATAATTTGTTTAAGTTGGAATTAAATATAAACAAACATGAAGTAAATCACTATGTAAAACTAAATTAATTATCTTATAGATACATAGGATATTAAAATCCATAAGATAGAAATATATTTGTAATATCCTCAGCTCGATTCTCCCTCATGTGATTTAGATCTATATTTATTTGACCTAAAGAGTGCCTCCACATATACTAGAGGTTTTTGATTTGTAGTTAGGGTCTAAGGAATATAGTTGTGGGACTATACCCTCTATAATAGAGTTTTAATCCAAAAATAAATAATATTACCAGTAAAAAAATATAACATCACCCACTTCAAATTTAAAAAACCAAATCAATCAAGATATAATAAGACACATCAATTCATATTGAATGTCAACTAAATTTCAGGCTGAAATTCAATCAAATAAAAAATAAAAGAAAGAATCCAAAATAAAGACTCCAAAAGAAACCTATTCCCGAACCCCATACTCGGCCTCATCTCAAATCTACAATCGCATCTAGTAATGTAATCAATCAGGAATAGGACCCATGCCCTTGTCCAGAACTGAATCCAAAAAATCTATGTGGGTATTAAATTATTTCCTAATAGTATGTGAGTAGAACTCATTATGCTAGCACCTACTGTGTCTAATCAATATTGTCTAAACAAGTAGTTCATCAAATATTATGATAAATATGGTAATTAATTCATAAATTAATAAATATATTCATAAAACCTACCGACCCCTGAGCTCCAGTTAACACTTGGGGAGATCCCAAAATTACTTCGACACTGTGCTTGATATCTCTATCAAATGGTGAATTATCATTCCTAGAAATAATCACTAAATCTTTTAGTGGATTTTCCTATAAAATATGGATCACCCATACTATGAATCAAGAAACAATGTGTCTTTCCATCAGGGAATCAATTATCCAAGAAAATAACCCTTGGGCATCTAATATAAGTATACTTCCCACCCTCAAGCCTTATATAACTGTGTATAAAGACCTTAGGTGGTATTTACCCATTCATCATTCCCTTGGGTGGTATGTACCATGCATCTATACCTTAGGTGGTATGTGACCATTCATCTATACCTCAAGAAATACTTTACCATACATCCGGCCCAGAGGATGTATGTAACCATGAACCTATCCCTGATGCATCAACATAATCAAAGAGTCCTAACAAGACAATATTCCATGTATTCCATTTATCACACCAACCACCAAACATTCCAAACATGTTAATAAAATCCATATTGGTCAATTTCTCAAATTACTAATTAATGAATCATTCATTTGGTTAAAAAACATAACCAATTATCAAAATAATTATATAAATTAATTAAATATATTAATGAATAAATTTTTCACTTTCCCAATACATTGTATCCACTATCTATCTTGTTATCATGCCGGATTAAAAACATTCATGAAAAGTGTTATTTTATCAGTCCAAATATCATAATTATCAGGTTACCCCAATTCCATTTCAAGAAAATTAAAAATCTTAAACCATCCCATTAACAATTCCTGATTCAATTAAGGGTTATAGGTTATTATGTTCTGAGTTAGAGCCAAGGGTCAAAGGGTGGCGCACCTCTAAGGTGGTTATAAGTCTCAATGTCAATGCCAACAGACAAAATGGGTCTAAGGGAAGTCTAATAATATTTATTTACAAATTTTAGTGGATTAAAATTTGTGATAGGTTACACATATGATGTGACAGTGCATCCACAGACATCTCACATACTAGAAAATCAAAATAAAATTTATGGAGTTTTTTTAGACTACTCACCTAAAATATGCTTGACCAAATGAAATTACTCATCAACCAAGGAAGAACATGGTTCCTTATTCCTCCCCTGTATTAGAAACCATGAAAAAATTCTTAGAATAAGTCATCAATCCTAGACCATGGTATAGCTATCTTGATCTAGGGTTATCTCAAAGGTAAAACTAGTAAACAAGAAGGAGAAGAAGAATCAAGAAGAATAACTTCAATTTCTAGGCCATATACACCATGATCCAAAGAAATATTCCTTTGGATCAAAGAGAACTCCCAAAATCTATCAAAGGAGGGATATAGTTGAAGATAAAATATAGATAGGCTTCAAAGAGTCATAGGGAGCAAAGAATAAATAAAACCTCTTGACACAAACCCATTCAAAGCTTGAATCATGGTTTCACATCGTGAAAACTTAAGATTCCATATACACCAAAAATTGGTCTCCTCAACTTAAAATCCTGAAAATATATTTACACCATAAATGGAATCTCATGTAATGAACCGATTTCACCCGAAAACCATTCATGAACGTAATGAAATTCAGGGAATCCACATGAAACAATTCACAACATGAATTAGTTCATATTACCATATTTCACTTTCCTTTATTTTTACCCTTTGAACACCTCTAGAAATCCATCCCTACTAAAAATAAGGACACGCTAAGTGAATTAAATATGTTCAACCAAAAAATAATGATGTATGTACCTAGGAAAAATATAGGATCTTATAACCTCCCCATCATATAAAAGACCATCCTCAAGTTGTTCTCCCAAGCATCACTTTACAGTATCTATAAATAGATTATTCCAGTACACTAGCCTATCTAACTCCCTCTCTTAGGTGACCTCCTAAACATTCCCATGATTCCACTAAACTCACACTAAGGGAATAATATTCTCTCCAAGATTCTTATCACCCCGACCAATTACATAGATTAGATGATCCTAAAAGGATGAAACAAAATCAAGCTCAACCTCATCAACATCTATCTCATGAAAAGGATCAAGGTAATATCTTTGATGCTACGACACATGAAACCCTTCAAGAATTGAACTTTACCACTTCAAAAGTACTAATCAGTATGCCACTAGTCTGATCCACTCCACTATCTAAAATTAATTAACAAAGCTAGGTGCTGGATTTACATATTTCCAAAAATTGTGTTTCCCCAGCCTCAGTGACATCTGAAGAAAAAATTTATGACCAACCTTCAACTCCAAAGGTCGTATTTGTTGATCAATGTATAATTTTTCCCTCTTGATGGGGTAACCAACTAGTTCCTAATCAACTAAATATACTCAAGAATACCCAGCATGATAATGAGTATATTGTGTGATGAATCACTTGGATCTATCTAGAATAGAGGTGAATGACATGACCTTACATAAAAGGAATCAAAATGAGATATTTGTATTGATGAATAGAAGATGATATTATAAGAATACTCCATGAGTGCTAGATACTTCTTCCATGATCCAATGAAATATAAAATACATGCTCATAAAATGTTCTATAGAATCTGAATCATATCCTATGAGGATGAAAGGATTTTATCATAAGAACATACAATCCTAAATCTTTTAAAAGGTCTTATGAGAAACATTATGTGAAACATGAATATTTATCAAAAAACATACTTTTCATAACACTGTGCAAGTGAAATTTTACCACACATAGATATTACCTATATCATCGACAGTGAAGGTCTACCATAGATGAAAAATGCGGTATACCTTTTTCATTCAATCCTTAATCTCCCATACAATATAATTTTTCCATGTTTTCTTTGGTAATCATTTCCCAAAGTCCATGGTGATGGAATCCCACAATCCATTTAGGAATGGGTAAAGGCTACAATAACCTAGTTTGCTGCTGATTCTCATCCCCAACCAGCTAATAGGTGAAACATTACACTACAAATCCAATTATCTCATTCATCATCCATGGTCACCAGTATTTCCAATGAAGATCATGATACATATTGGATAAAGTTGGATGTGATTTCTATTTAGAAGCATGAAATTCCCCCATAAAATCCTCACATATTCCCATATAATACTAGATATAAAAATGGACAAGAATAACCCCATCGATTCCAAGAGACCGTTTTATTGGTGGTTTCCCACTCTATAAGCTATTCCTTAGAGCTACTCCCCCAGATCAATTAACTATCCTCTCATGATTCATTCTAAGAGAATGTGAATAACAGATTTTGAAATTATAGTCACTCTTCCTTGGGAATCCTTAATATATATATATATATATATTCTTATCAAAAAATATTTCTATTATCCACCACTCATGAAAAAACTCTAACATTACCTCTATCCGTGTCTTCCTACTCAAGGCGTCAAAAATGATTTTTCCCTTTCTAAGAGTGTATTCAGAAATGATGTTTCCCTTTCATGGAAGTAATTTTTATAAGAAATGAAAAATAAAATTCACCCCTTTATTAGTCATCATGTACATCTATGCTTCTATATATGATAATTCCTAGATAAAATTATAGTAATATCCTTCCATAACTAGAATGCTTCGAATCTCGAGGATGTTATTGGGCCATTACTATGATACCATGGATTCCACCTTCTTTGGGTCCATGGGCATTCCAACCACAGAGATAACATGACAAAAGAAGTTAAATTTATTGATACATAAGTGAACTTTATATATATTAACATAATGTTGATACTCTCTCAGCATATTTAGGATAATACCAAAATGTTGTACATATTCATATACAGACTAGGTGTGTACCAAGATTTAGTTAATGAAAACCACCAAAAATGATCCAAAAATTTATGGAATATCCAATTAATCAAGGCTATGAATACCACTGGTGTGTTCATTAGACCAAATAGAATCACCACAAACTCATAGAATCCATTCCTAATAGTAAATGAATTCTATGGTATGTCAAATAGTCTCACCCTCAACTGATGGAACCTTAAAATCAACTCAATCTTGGAGGATATATGGGAACCTCTAAGATAATAAAAGTGATCATTTGTATATGGTAGGGAATTATAGTTCTTGAAAATCCTCTTGTTTAGTCTTCTGTAATCGACACATAAGTACAAGTACCATTTTCCTTCTTAGAAAAATAAATAGGAGAATTATATAGTGACTTACTAGTCTGTGTGAATTCATTATTCTCCAGATCACCCAACCACACATTCAACCACTGAAGATTAATTGATTTCCATCCTGTAAAGCTGGATATAAATTGATTTGTCTCCCAACACCAACTTGACAGTGAACTCAATCTTTAACTCAAGTGGTAAGTTGGAGAACTATTTAGGAAATAAATCTTGAAAGTGGTCCAATGTTGGAGGAAACACACATTTTTGAAACTAACCATCATCTAGAACAAGGATAGATATCCAAGATAAGATCCAATCCAATCATCATTGAATTTTTCCTACACAACCATCCTAATGATCCCATTCACAGTAGTGAATATAACTTCCCCCTTATAGAGATAGAAATATAACTTTACCCTAATAGTAGTTGATATGAGCCTAATGTAGAACCATATAATCTATACCTAAAATAAAATTGAACCCATTAATTTACAACTTAAATATATCCCAGAGGAAATGATAGCCACAAATTTCAAGAGAAAACCACTTATAGTGTCTTATATCCTCTGATTTCACCCCAAAAGTTGTGTAAATAATCTTGAACCTATCCTAGTTTTTCACATATAAACCAATGATATTAGGAAATTTAGAATATATGAAGTAATATGACACTTATATATCAAAAAAACATAGGGAAATGTATATGACACCAGAATCATACCTCTGATAGTGGAAGGTCCTAAATCTAGACTATTTGGAACGAACTGTATAGTAAGTATCTGACTCACCTATATTTTCTAGTCTCCAGATCAAATACCTAAAGATTCAACCTCTGAATAATATTATATATCTTATATTGGGGTACCACATCCCCTACCCTATTCGGAGCATCTACTGGAACTCTATCTACATGAAATATTTGAGGTAGTTGATTCATTTCCATACTTTTTTCATGATTAAATCCTCTACCACTTATCAATTACTAATTTCCCCAATAGAACCATTGTAGGTATCCCATCCCAATACATGTGAAACACTCTACTATAGGTAAATGACACTGGATGAGCTTGTGACCATCCCTACCACACTGAAAGCACTATCTACGACTACAGTCTCGAGGCAGTTATCCAGTCACTTAGATGCTTTACCCATTATCACTCTAGTGGTAACTATCATAGAATCACAACTTATTTCCCAAATAAGAGGTAAAAAATCACCCTAATGAGACTATATACTCACCACTCAGGGCCTCATTTAGGTTCCCTTACATGATGAGAGCCTGATTCATCATGCTAGTTATGTTTAATTAGTGAAAGACAGTCACCTATAACTTGAATTGACAATGAATCCCATCCTATAATTGATTCATTCTATACATATCGTCTATTACTAAATATGGAGAAAAATTCACAGGTTGTTAAAACGTCCAATGTAGTCTAGTATAATCATATTCCATTGTGCTAGGTTCATAAACTCTCAACCTTTCACTTCCACCAATGTATCTATATAAATTTTATTTAGGAACTTTACCCATATGTCCTTCCAAGTTATCCACTCTTACTGTTTGGATTTATGTATAATGTCCAACCTGTACCTGTATGGTCTTAATAGCATATATTTAGCTTGATACACCCTCTTTTTATTGTTGTATGATTGTTCTTGATGATTATCTTGATTGAATAGATCTGTAACTAAGATACTTGGGGTCCTACCTCTCTAGTGAACATCAAAAGATGCTATAGTTGATACTCTTTGGTCAGATTAGACATCGATGGAACACCATGATTAGTCACCCTCTCCATAGATAGTATGAACCACATGAAAATATCAAAAAAAAATTCTCCAATATGTATCCCCATAGTTGAAAGATTTTATGGATTAGCTTTGTGAGTGGTTAGATTGTTACCATGATCCTGATTCTTAACCTAAAGATGAAATAGTTTCATTTTCTCTATAAATGTCAACAAACTCTTCATATCATAAGATACATAACAAGATAAACCTCATAAGGTAAAAATAATGAGAACCAATAGCACAATATTACTCTAAAATATGTCCAAACATTTTAATTGGAATGTCATAATAGTGTCATTTATTACTTTTTATCAGATATTTTAACGGATTACTTTTCAAAATTCTTATAGGAAGATATGTTACATGCTGTAAAAATGTCCCTATCATGAAAAATTCATATAATCGTATTCCACTATGTGCCTACATTGATTAATCCATAATAACCATTTCCCATAATGATCCATGAGTAAAATTTATTAAAATTGTAACATCACACAACAGGTTAATCAAATAGGGTGAAATAACATTAGAAATATAACAAGAGATAACTGAGATCAACAATTCCAACCCTAGGCACTTGGTTTTTCCCCACAAATTGGTTATATAATCCCATTAATGAGCTCATTTACAAGCCTTTAAAAATCATAGTGTCATGTATACCTTCCATAAATAGTAAATAAACAATAAATACCTGATCTCTGAAACAACTCTGTAACATTCCCAGCCCTGTTCTACAATGTGTGAATAAGATGGGTAGTTTTGTGACCTCAAGAAAACCTACCCATATGCCAAAGTATATCGAATAATAGTGAGGGTCTATGTAATATAGTGGGTATAATATACCTTATGGAATAGAGTATAGACCATAAGAGAAATAAGTTCATTAGTAAGAACATATAAGATAAACCACACACAACATGCTCAACAATCCCAGTTTGGATATAATATACTATTTCATGTCATATTTAATGTCAACTAAATGTCATGATAAAAGTTAAAAAAAAGAAAAAACTATAAGACAATCTCCAAAATACATACACTAAAAGAAACCTAGTATCAAATTCCATATTTAGTTCTATCTCCAAATACTAATCCCAACCATTAATGTAATCAATCAAACATAGAGCCCCTTACCCATTCGAGACCTACATATATGAAATCTTCTCAGGTACCAAATGATACCCGAATAGGGTGTGAGTACAATTCAGTAGCCTGACACCCAAAATTTCTAAAAAATATAGTTTGAATAAATAAGATATGAAATATTAAAATAATAAGGGGAATTAATTCATAAATTAATACAAATCATCATAAAATTCACCACCCCATGCTCCAGGATGACACCTGAGGTCAGTCCAAACCTACTTTAGTACAACGAAAAAAATATTTTCCAACTGGGGGATTCTACTACCTAGGGATAATAAACCATACTACTGGTGGATTATCCCATAAAGGATGAATCACCCATACCATGAGTCAAAAATATAACATGTCATTCCCCCAAGAAATCAAGTAACCAGTCATCTCACAATCATGCATCAAATTTAAATATGAATCTTTCCATCAATAATCATTTAACCATGCATATATCCCTAAGTTGGAATATAACAATACATCTAGACATTAAGTGGTATGTACCATGCATCTATCCCTCAAGAGGTAAGTAACCATGCATCTATCCCTTAGGTGGTACATTACCATTAGTACTCATGTGGTATATAAACATCCACCAAACCCTTAGTCATCAATCTAATCAAAGAGTAATGAAAAAAAATATTCTAATAAATCCATTTATAATAGTAACTACGAAACATGCCAACCATGTTAAAAAAATCCATATCGGTCAATTCTTAAAATTTCTAACTAATGAACCAATCGTTATGTTAATCCAAGTTAACTAATTATCAATATAATTATAAAAATTCATTACATAAATAAATTAATCCAAGTTTCCCATTCATAATCCATTATATCCACTTTCCTTCATGTTTTCATTCCAGGCTATTTACAATATAAATTAACCACTTTCAAGATAAGTGTCGCTTTATCAAGAAAA
The DNA here is from genome assembly GCA_963277665.1 of Viscum album. Taxonomy (NCBI): domain Eukaryota; kingdom Viridiplantae; phylum Streptophyta; class Magnoliopsida; order Santalales; family Viscaceae; genus Viscum; species Viscum album. The sequence goes on from OY728150.1 coordinate 941,441,289, forward strand.
ATATCCCAAATACTAGGTTATATCAACTCCATGTCAAGACAAATCATGTTTTTATTTTATTATATTAAAAAAATATTAATTCAATTAAGGGATCTTGGATCAAACGTTCCCATTTCCAACCTTGGTATAAAGGTTGGAACACCTCTCAGTTGGATTAAAGTCCCGGTATCAATTCCATCATACCCAATGAGCCTGATAGAAGTCTTAAAACACAGATTTGTCAATTTTTGTGGAATAACAATTAGGATAGGTTTCACGCATGGTGTTACGATGTGTTTTTATAAATTTCACATAATAGAAAATTAAAACATACTTTAAGTAGTTTTTTATACCACCCACCAAAAAAATAATGACATAAAGAAATTTCTCAATGTCCATAGTAGAACTGTGTTCCTCCTTCCTCCCCTTATATGAATACCAAGGAAACTCTATCAGAAAATTCATAAATCCTATATCTGGGTATGGACATCCAAATATAGGGTCCTATTTAAGGAAATATAGTTAAACAATAAGAATAAGAATAACTTATAGTGTTAACTACAATTTCTAGGTTTGATACACCAAGATCCAAATAAATATTCTTTTAGATCTAAGAGAAATCCTAAAATTTACAATGAGAGGGCTGGAGTTTGAGAGAAAATATAGAGAGGCTTCAAATAATTATAGGGTGAATTGAACAAATAGAGCTATTGGATATACACCATTCACAACATGAATAAGGGTTTCAGGACATGAATCTTTGATTTTCCATATATATTGAAAAAAATACTCACACACCAAAAATGTTAAAAATAAGTTAACATCATGAATGGAATTTCCCATTGTGAAATAATTTTCCCCTAAAAATATTTCAAATCCTTAATGAATTTCATATAATCCACCCCAACCATTCAAATCATGAATAACCATTCACAATTTTTATTATTTAATTTATCCATATTTCATTTTCATTCTTTTTCCCAATAAAAAAAACTCCAATAATTCAACTCAGTAGGGAACAAGTGATTATTTTCTGAATTAAAGTGGTTTAACGAAAATGTAAATAGGTATGTGCCTGGGTGCAAGGAATGATCATATAGTATCATTCAATACAAACTATATTTATATAAGAGGGAAAAATGTATCCTTTGAGATAGTGGTAGAATACTTGACCCAAATAAGGTTAATGTTTTAGATGTGAGAGTCATCATATGAAAAATAAATTCTACAAGACTTAGAGGGAGGTGTTGTTACATTTACACATATAGAATATGAAATATTAAACAGAATATATGGTTTTATATTCACCATGTATGTTTAGATATTATTTTATAAAGAATAATTAATCCTATAAGGAATTAGTAAATTAAAAAATTACAGAATTATATATATTATATGAATTTATAGATAGATTCCATGCACCACAATCGATTTCTTATGTATAAAATTTTTCCAATTTATGTATATATATTGGTGGTTATATAAGAGGGAATGAAACATGGATGGTATAATCTAGTACCAATAAAGCTAAATTGGTTACTGGAGTTTTCAATAAATGTTTGGATATTCCCTATGTAAATACATTTACACCGGCTATTTTTGATAAAATCGATTAGAAATATACTTGTCATAAAGATCTTATCTTATAACTATATAAGGAAATTTGATATGAATATTATGTTCCTTTATTAAAATCCTATGTAAGATACCTACATGTAACAACAAAATGGGATGGTGAGAGTAATGAAATAAAATAGGATGTGAAAGATTCATAAATCCATATATGGATAGAAGCAATCATAGTGATCCTCAAATATTTATTTAATGAAGCTATAACATAGTTTGATTTTATTATGAATAAAAATTTTCTATATATCTATCAAAGGTTAGTGGGAGTGCTATAATTATCCAAATAATATATTTTGATATTATATATACAAAAATATTAGTCTTCTATATTATTTAGACTATGAAAAATTTATCAGATAATGAATTATAGTAGAGAAATTCGGATCAAGGGAATCAGATATAATGACATCGATATGTGGAGTTTCTTATATATTGTAATATATTATGTTTTGGAAATGGTATTGGAAAATATAATATGGAATAATTCAATATTAAATTATGGACCTTGTTACATGAATTTAATATCTCCAAGAAGGGAGGAGATTATTACGATGAATAGAATTATATTTGATGAAGAGTAGTTTAGAATCCATATCATATTACATTATATATACTAGGATTTATATTAATTATTTTTAAATATCAGTGGGAAATATAAAAAAATTGGAGAAATGCACAGGCTTGCAGTTAGAATTATCTGATGGCACTTGAGAAAGTAAAAAATCTACGACCTCATTGTTGTGAGAGAAATGGGAATACTAGTTTTCTATGGGATATAAAAAATTTCTTCTTTAATTCAAAGTTGATATAACATAACAGTATAGATAAGGTAATAAATGAATTCATTACACCCACTGATTTCCATACCTACATATTCTAAGTATGTTTCAGCTTCTGATGTATATTAAGAAGTGGTTTAACAAATGTTTTTCTTAGGCTAGGAATTTATCTAAGTTGTCAAGTCTAGACAGAGTAAAAGAATATTAATACTTAGTGATATTTCCACTTGAGGAATTTTATCAAAGAGTTAAATTCAAAATAATTATAAAATATACAATAATGTTATATTTCCAATATCAATATCCATATCTCAAGAGAAGCAAGTTGATCATGTGAGAGGTAAGCAATTAGGTTATAGTTATATCTAGTGTGGTAGGAGTTTGTTAGTGTTGGTGACCTATAACCAAATGGTTTTTTATATTTTTTATTACATTTATATTCATAGACCAAAATATTCATAAATATCTTATTACATGTTGAGTGTTATTTGATGTAACATTAAGGAGATAATGTCTTGAGAGTATATGTCGTGTAAATAGGTTATAAAAGTTCCTCACTATAATGAGAAGCTTGAAGTGCTATGCCAATAATATTAAATATATTTCCAATGGTTTGGAAGAAATATTTTTTAGTATACATGGATGATTTTTGTATATTAGGTTTTTAGGCTCATAAGTCATTGATAATTATTATAAATATGTTTACACTTGTTAATCTCTGAGAGGGGAGGTTATGAGGAATGACCTACCAATAGAAATTCCACATTTTTTATGTCCTTTGATATTCCAATTTTTAGATGTGTATATTGGTCCTTAGGCTTGAGATATTATTAATTTTTATAATTAATCATGTACTTTGATTTATTGATGAAAACTATGATGAAATATACTCGTGATGAGGTAGGATATGTTGGGTGGGTTATAAGTAATATGAAATTAATAGATAAGTTAAAAAAGTAATTGTCCTTTATGAGTTATAAAAGATGATATCTTTTAACCTTTGACTGAAATGGAACTATCTGATTAAATCCTTGTTCAGGGTGGTTCATCAATTATTTCATTTCAAGGAGTTAGAGAAAAATAATTTAGAACATAGGTTTATGGAATAAGAATGAAACCATCTTGATAAGATGTCAAGGCAAAGGGATTATGTTACATAGTAAATGGTCATATGAGTTTTTTATCATTAAAACACTAAATTTAGTCTCTATGGTTTCCTTGAAATGTTTCAAGATGATAATATTGAACTTTAGGAAAGCTGCCTAATGCCACTAAGAAAGAGGCCTAGAGGGTCACACACTATATGAATCCAGAATTTTAGTTAAATTATATTTAAATTTAATTTTGAATAAATGTTATTTAGAATATCGAGGAATAATACTTATTCATGTTATGTTTTCCAAATAATTTCTACCAATAATGAATTTAGTTTACAATATATGTGAGTTAAATACAAAATAAATATTATTTTGGATTTATAAAATATATATTATTTATTTCTCTTTTCTATTATTCACAATGTAATAAATAATTTATTATTTAGTTACACGAATAATATAATAACAATGTGTTCACAAGTCTAGTAAATACAACATATATTTATTTATTAAATGAATAAAATGAATATATTTGTTTATCTATATAAATTATTATTGGTCAAGGTAAGTTAAATGCCGAGTAGGATTGGAAAGATGAGTGGAGGGCCCTATGGAAAGATATATATTATTTAATATCACATAAATAAATATTGATTTAACTATTTAATAAATTCTATTTAAATACCCATGAGTTAGTGCACGTCATGTAATATAACAATAATAATGTTATTATTTAATATGGGGTTTACTTATAATTATGAAATTAATTAAGGGCCTCCATAAAATAGGTATTATTTAAAACATAAGTATATAAACCCAGTTATATCATTTTAGAGGGTGTCAGAGTTGTGCTAAAAAATTCTCTCTAGATAATTATCTCATGCTAGAGATAAATTCTTAAGAACTCTCGTGATCGGGAGACAACCACCCTTCTTCCTCTCATGACCTAGAGAGTAGGAGAAATAATTCTTTCAAGACTGATAAAATTATTGTTGTGATCAATGATAAATAACATAAGTCATTTGGTTCCTCCAAACTGACACTCAACGTTCAAATGATAATGTTTCAAGATTCGGGGAGCACATATGGATACTACTAGTGGAATTTTTGATTGGATTCATCACCTCAATGATGATAAAAAATTAGATATCAATTTGATCATCAATGAAGCAATAATTATCAAGTCAAGTTAATTGTTGTAAAATAATTATTAGAAATTATAGGTTAAAATATCCTCTATATTAAAATGTAGGTGTTTTACTCATCCATTTTTATGGATTTATATCAAGAAGGAATGGGCCAAACTACTTCCTCTATTCCCAAAAACCATCAATTAGTGGTATTTCATGTTGTTATGAACACCATGAAGACTATGCGGGTTTACTAAAAAAATAAAATGATGTTTATGTGATGAGTTTATATGTATTGATTGAAACCCACTCAAGAAAGCAGGAATAACAAGAAACCACACCCCTAAGATTTACAGTTGATGAAACCTGAAACCACGCAGAACTAAAATAAAGAAAACATGAGTGCATTTCATAGACGATAATAATTAACTAGATTCATAATTTTGGTTTAATGAAGACCCATTAAAGGAATCCAAATGAATCCATACCTTATGGTGTGTTAACTAGTTGAAAGAATCACCAGATGCTCGGTTGGGATCATTCTCACATCCATGGCATGCTAATACCTCACTAGGAAAAGGATAAATAATGAAGAGTGCTTTTTCTGGGTGGAAGATCATTTATAATTGATTTTCTTGGAGTTCACGTACTATTTTCAATTAGACCACATACATATATATCCCCTTGGGACACTCATGAGTTATTAATAATTTACTCATTCAATGGAAAACACATAAGTTTGGCCTAGTCCATTATTGCATTCATTAAATGAATGAATTGATAATATGATGTGTTTTATCTCGTGAAACATCCATAATATTGATAGATATTGGTGGAATAAATTTTAACATTATCCATTTAACATATAGTTTCCATATTGGTCATAGGTAGTGCCATGATATCATATACCATGTCTTAAGATATCCATTTACAATGGAATACGATATGCCTTAGTTTATAAAATTTTTAGATAATGATATGGTCATATTTCACAATATGATTTGGGATTCAGGGAATACAACATTTAATCTCCCACTAATAATAAATCCTCATAGACTTAAATCTATTTCACTTTATATTGTATTATATTCAATAACTTTTGAAATAATATCAGAAATTCCTTCTTAGATATATTCCAAAATACTTTTGAAAAGATATCATTATCTTATACTTATACAAAATTTATGGGTTTTTAGTATCTTATAATGAACATAAAATTAGAAGAAACCCAATTTAATGTCTGATCTATCATCATTAAATTTACATGAAATTAAGAACAAGATCACTACTAAAAAAATGATCTATAGCCACAGATCTATAGCCACAATTTAAATGATCCATGTCTATATCTAAGATTTATCCACACCCAAAGAGCTGGGTGTGGCAATAACTTATGTGAAAATTATTTTGATTGGGTTTCCTTCCTCCCGCATAGCGAATCTCCTCCCTCTTCATCCTCGTTGTTCCCCCCGCATCGCAATTCCTCCTCCCTCATCGTCCTTGCTTTTCCTCTTCCCCTCCCCATGAGATTCCTCCTACCTTGCCATTTATCCTCCCCTCATCCCCTCATCCCCTCATTATTACTCCTCCTCTCACAATTCACCCCCCCCCCCTTCAGCTCCGACACAGCCAGCAAACCTCCCAGCCGGCTCCGACGCGGCTTCGACGCCTCCCTGCCGATGCAGCTCCGACACTGCCAGCCCACCTCCCCACCGACATGACCTACCCACCTCCCTGCGGTCACCTCACCTCCCCGCCGATGCTGCTCCGAGGCTTCCTTCCGATCTCCTCCTCTGACACACCTCTTTTGCAGCCATTTGAGGTAGAAATCTTCATCTATTACCTTCATTATTGGTTAAGTAGTTCATTAATATTGATGTGGATTCATTGGAGGAGATAAATTATCCTGTTACTAGAAGTTACACTCTATTGGTATATTAACTCTGATTAATTTTGAATTGAGTAACCTTATCTTTTACAACTCTTCTTCACACTGGGTAATCATAAACTTACTATAAAGAGGCTCAATTTTTTCAGGTAACAAGTAGGATATGAATGCTGCTACACATTCCCCATTATACTAAGTTGAATTTTATTGAGTTTGAGACAATGGGGTTAAATTTTTGTTCTCATTTTAATTCTTATGTTTCAATCATTTTCTTCCAATACTATTGTCTATGGTCATTTGTAGTGGTTTGTACATTGCAGTGTGGTGATATAGGTGCATATTTTTTTATGTTATAAACTCCAAAGCATGAGATCAACGATCTGTACTTTGATTCCTCATAATTTAGTTTTTGAGGATATATTTAAGGGGTATTCTAGAAGATATCCATGCACCCAAAAAACCCTCTCACAAATAGTCATGCCTTGCAACTCTATCTATCATCTGCTACCTACTCTAGCTGATGCAACCATTTACACTGAATAAATTTATTTCTATCAGGCCTCTCCATTTTCTCCCATGTCCCATACACATGGAGGGAATCATTATCATCCCTCATGTATAACTCCCACTAATTAAAGTATTTCAAATATCTTTCCTCTTTAAAACTATTGGGTTCTCCATTTTCCTTTAGATACAAGTAACACAAGTAAATTTCATACCTTTGTACTTGGGACCATGGCAATAGAATTGGAAGTTTAATAACTTCATGGTGAAGTTAAAGTTGATCTAGATAAATAACAATATTTTTTGTTATTTCTGGCTTTTTGATGATAGAATATACATCATCCCACTTAACTATGCTCATAATATGTTTATTTCCAATCCAGTAAAGGAAAGAGTCAATGTGATGAAGATTGAATTGTCCAGATGATTTGAGATAATAAACACTAGTTTGAATAAATGGATCTTTAGGATGAGGATTTTAAGGGACTTATGTTTCAGTACATTGAACCTAAATTATTAGGATTACATCTAGAAATTGGTGGATAACTTCATCACAGGTGAGGTGAAACTAATGACCACCCCCTAGTTGAACATTTCAAATTGAGAAAGGAGAAATAACACATAGAATCCAATAAGATAATATTGGGTTGATGTGAAGTGTATTTTATAGAAATTAAAGGGTTCTAGAAGCTTGTAAATTTCCTTCAAAATAGATGAGTCATTTCCTGGGTTTTCTAAGTCATACTTTGAGAGATATTCTTACACTTGAAATAGAACCACTATATATGTGTTCAGTTTCAGAGGAAAGGATTAGTGTCAAATGTCAAAGATTTAATTGATATTTTCACTCTGAATAATAAAAGTAGATTATATTTCTTTAACAGAAGTTGGAAAGGAGTTGTTTGGGTTTAAGGGGACATTGAAAGATCTCAGGAGGAGGAAATATGATTAGATGTTGTTTATTGAATCACATATTGTGATTTAATTAGTAAAAAATATGATTTTTTAATCTAGTATGAAGAATATTTTGAGGAATTGTCACTTTATCTATATTTTTTTGGGGGATAGAGTACTGGATATATGGAATGATAGAAGGGACTCAAAATATGGTAGATATACTACAAAAGGTCATTGTCAAGAATTTTTTGAGGGGATATTCACCTCCGTTGAGCTAGGATAAATAAAATCATCATCGAGGAACCGTACATATGTTAAGGAAGTTAGAGGAATAGAAATAGGTTTATAGAAGATGATGGGGGACTCAATAGTGAATCCCAAAAAAGATCCCAAATTTTAAAGATTGTTAGGTTTTATCTATGGGTGTGAAACCCATTTTTAGGTTCTAAAACATAGTCAAATAGAAGGATAAATTCTATAAGAGTAATTTCTGGAACATTGATTTCAATAATAGAGTAGTAGCTAAAAATTATAGAAGAATAGAAGTTACATTAACTGGGTAGTGCAGTCAGAAAATGAAAATCAAATATTTCACAACAACTTATTATAATGTAAGTAGTGTGGGAAATGAATAAGACTTTCATATATTTTCCTAATTGAAGAGTATGTATGTTTTTACTCTTGTAATATTTTAGAAAAGATAATATACTAGTTTATTAATGAATCAAACAAAATGTTTTTCTCATGATATTTTTATAATGTGCACAATGTACTAGGTGAATGATTTTAGGTGGTGGGATCCTTTGATGGAATGGAGAGATAGTTGTGAAGATATGAGATATATAGAATCACACCTCATAGAGATTAAAATACATGGAATCTAGTTTCACTGGATGGATACTACTATATTTATTAACATGGATTATTTAATAAATATTAGTAAATTGTAATAATTTTTGATTCCTTGAATAAAAATAAAATAGTTATCTCCTTGTGGAGTAGGAATCATTTCTTGACAATGTAAATATATTTTTTTCATTATTTCATTTTGATAATTATATTTTGATAGTCTTGTATGTGTCCCTTTGAAGTGGTTTGTTCCTTGTTGTGTTATGATTTATGTCCATATCCTTATAAGTCTTTGAAACCATAGTGTGGGATTGAATATTGATACATTGTTTCTACCTAAGTAATTTCTAAAAGATATCTTCTAGTTGTGTTCCAAAATGTATCCATGATTCCAAAAAATGCCTTTCATAAATAGCTACATCTTATACCTCAATATACCATCCCCTTCCCCCTTCAACTTCTAAACATATATTTTTTAGAAATATTCTTCCTAAAAGTACAATCTATTATCACTTATCCTCTAAACACATGGAGGGAATCAATATCAACCCTTGTTTCCAACTCCCATTAATTTGAGTCTTTCAAATTTATGGACTTCTTCGGCCACTCAGGTTTTCTATCATTCATGATAAGCACATAGTGAATGCTACTTTTGTACTATTTATCTCAGAAAAAATGAAGAAGGATTAGAAGATCAATTACTTTGAAATGAAACAAAATTTAATCGGAAACAATACAAATCATTACTATTGCCTGAATTTTTTCTAAGATTGGATCTTTATCATCCTATATATCCATGTTTATGATATTATTATTTATAGTCCAATAAAAGTTATATTTGATGAGATAAAGATCTAATTTTTTGGAAGTTTCAAGATGAAGAATCATGTTCCAGCAAAATAGATCCTAGGGATGAGGATTTTGAGGGACTTAAGTTAAGATACTTTATACCCAAATCAACCTGATTACATTTGGAAGGTGGGGAAGTTATTCAGAATGGGTGAGGAAAAACTTTGACTTCGGTTACCTTTCCCATTTTTTATTTTTTTCCTTCCCACTAATTTCATTCATCCAGGAAGTTGTAAACCTGAAACCTACATTTCCTGATGCCTACCTAAACCTTATAAATGTCTATAAGGTATGTTGTGGTTACGTTGTGTTACTGCAAGTGCCTGATCTTTTACTTGACAAAGGCAATTTGTTAACCTTTTACAGGAATTAGAAATACCAAATGAGGCTATTTTGTGCTTCAAGTGTGCTATTCAAACACAAATAAAACACAACCTGAACTATGTATGATATTCTACTGATAAAATGTGCATGTATTGTATCGTATCTTTATATTCTTTATATTCTTTATATTCTGCCTTATATCTTGATGTTTTATGTTCTGTTGTTTCAATTACACAAGGAGATAACAATACAACACAACATAGACAAATAACCTCTCCAAGGAGCTGAGTTAGGAAGGCCTAGTTAGTGCCATATTTTCAAACAGGTTCATCTTTTATTACAGAATTTAACAGGTTCATATTTTGGTTCTAATTTGTTCATATTTTTTTCAAATAGGACCATCTTTTACTCCATACAAGTATGCATATTCGGCCTTTCCCAAGGTTTTCTCAGGTGGAAAGGATTCCCCATGCCATTGTAACATAAAACTGCTTTGATGGATACTTCCTCTAGGTGTCCATCCAACATGGTGCTATGGTTGCACCGAGTGAAAGGGTTTTTATTCTAGGTGATAGAATCATGAAAGGTATCATTGCTGTAATTTTACACTTTACCAGCATTTGTAAACCATTGGTAAAGTCCTGGAAACCATTGGTATATAGTATACCAATAGTTCCCTCAACCATGGCCAAGTAAGGCATGAAAATAGGCCTATACCAATGGTTCTGGGAAAATAATTGGTATAGGTGTCAAAATAGAAGGTATACCAACAGTTTTCTACAAACCGTTGGTATATGTGTGTTAAAATGTAACATATACCAATGGTTTGAAAACCATTGGTATATGTGTGTTACACATATACCAACGCTTAGAAAACATTGGTATAGAGGGCATATGGAAAGCCATAAGGCTATACCAACGGTTTTGTTATAACGTTGGTATAAACCTATACCCACGGTTATAACAAACAGTTGGTATATTTATATTATAATATCTTTACCAACGGTTTTGAAACCATTGGTATACAATTGCATAGCTCCACAACAGTAGGCCCCTATCCCCTCTCCAGGTCTGCAAGAAGACAAAAAACCCTCTCCAGACCTACAACAAAACCAATACAAAATCCCCATCCAAAATATTCGAAATTTAGAATTCATTCCAAAATTCAGAAATTTAGAAATTCAAATGCAATAACACCCATAAGAGAAAAAGCCTACATGTTATCGGAAATGAAATAAAACCCATAAGAGTATTACAAATTTATAATTCATTCCTCACTCAAACCACAACACCAACGCACATAAGAGTATTCCAAATTTAGAATTCATTCCTCACTCAAACCACAACACCAATACACACAAGAGAAAAAAATTACATGTTATAGGAAATATAATAACACCCATAAGAGTATTCCAAATTTATAATTCATTCCTCACTCAAACCACAACACTAACACACATAAGAGTATTCAAAATTTATAATTCATTCCTCACTCAATCCACAACACCAATATACACAAGAGAAAAAACCTACATGTTATAGGAAGCACATGGGATGTTTAGTCATGGATCTTGGGTTGAGTATCTTAAAACCAACATAAAAACATGGGTAGAGTGGAAAAGATCATGATACCCATAAGATAGACAATGGTAGTGGTCATGTTATTAGACCTATAATGAGTTATAGGAAGCACATGGGATGTTTATATTCCTCTAATGATTATGTATCCTTGTATAAATGGTTCCTGATGTGTTAGTGGGAAACATTGTCCAATCTCAACATATGGGATGGGTTACTGGAATAGCATACATGTTTTTCATAGACTTTTCAATTAGAATAAGAGGGCACATGGCTAATTGTAATTTTCTCTCCTTGGTGTGATGTGAGATGAATCCCCATCTTGGGTAGTGGGTATGAATATTCAATTATGTCTTTGGTATTGGGTTCCCAAAGGGACTTTGGTTTGGTCCTATAACCCACTGTTTGAGGATGGGATTGAGGTGATCCATTGGGAAATGGTGTCACCATATGTATTCCTCACCATTAGGGTATTTTTATGAGACATTGAAACTTATTTTTCAGGAATCTACGAGTAGCCTTGTTGACCAATTTGTTATATGGAATGCTTGAGTGTTCATAGGTTTTATATGAAACCACTATATGATATTTATTTGTTGTATGTTATTGTATAGAATGAACGAACCATGATTGAGAATTAGAACATGAGTGTTGGTGCATGTTCATGATGGGATGTCAAGATTCATTCCAAATATAATTCATGTTTTTCTATATAAACTATGACCCATTGTATTTCAATCTATTCCTTGTGAATATTTTCTTCTAATAATGTATGGCCAATAGACCATATTATATTTTTTATCCCTTAATTTCAAGAATCTATGTGTAGTCATTCCAGGAAAACCGCACGTCTGAATGGAGTTCTGTCTCCTCGTACACCTCACGAATACTAATTAGGGTGTTTTTGTCTGATTTCAAGTCATTCTGAGGTCCTTCGGTATGCATTTGACCGTAAAACCCATGTTTTGGCCATTTAAGACACGCAAAGTGTGTTTTCGGCCACCACGGCCACACGACACCTCCGACTAACGTGCCTTCTTGCCAACCATTTCACAATTCACCCACCCTTTTTTCATCTGATTTCATGGCCTTTTGAGGTTATTCGGCCAGTTTTGACCACATCACACATGCTTTTGAAGTGCGCCAATCACCTAAAAAACAGATATTCAGATGTGCCGCACAAACCGTGCATCCTAATGATGTTCCATCTCCTCGTACACATCACGAATAATAATTAGAGTGTTTCATGTGATTTCAAGTCATTCTGATGTCGTTCGGTATGAATTTGACCATAAAACCCATGTTTTGCCCATTTATGACACATGGAGTGCGTTTTCGGCCACCGTGGTCACACGACACCTCCAATTGACGTGTCGTCTGGCCGACCATTTCAAAATTCACCCACCCTTTGTTTTCATCTGATTTCATGGCATTCTGAGGTAGTTCGGCCGGTTTTGACCACCCCACACACGTTTTTCATGCGCTCCAAACACCTAAAAACACATATTCAGTCGTGCTGCGCAAAACCGTGAATCCGAATGACGCGTCGTCTCCTCATACACCTCAAAAATAATAATTAGGGTGTTTTCGTGTGATTTCAAGTCATTCTGATGTCGTTCGGGATACATTTGACCGTTAAATGAATGTTTTGGCCATTTTCGACATGTGAAGTGCGTTTTTGGCCATCGAGGTCACACGACACCTCCGATTGACGTGCTGTCTTGTTGGAAATTTCAAAATTCACCCACCCTTTGTTTTCGTCTGATTTCATGGCATTCCAAAGTCATTCGGCTGGTTTTGACCACTCCACGCATGCTTTTCAAGCATGCCAAACACCTAAAAAACACATATTCCACCATGCTGTGCAAACCGTGCGTCTGAATGACATGTCATCCCCTCATACACCTCAAGAATAATAATTAGGGTGTTTTTGTGTGATTTCAAGTCATTATGATGTCGTTCAGTATGCAATTGACCGTAAAAACCATGTTTTGGCCATTTACGACACACAGAGTGTGTTTTCGACCACCGAGGTCACACGACACCTCCGATTGATGTGCCATCTGGACGACCATTTTACAATTAACCCACCCTTTGTTGTCGTCTGATTTCATAGAATTCTGAGGTTTTTTGGCCAGTTTTGACCACCCCACGCACGCTTTTCAAGTGCGCCAAACACCTAAAAAATTCATATTCATCCATGCCACGCAAACCGCGCACCTGAATGACGTGTAGTCTCCTCGTAAACCTCTTGAATAATAATTAGGGTGTTTTTGTGTGATTTAAAGTCATTCGGATGTCGTTTGGGATGTATTTAACCATTAGACGCATGTTTTGGCCATTTACGACACATAGAGTGTGTTTTTGGCCACCACGGTCACTAGACACCTCCGATTGACGTGCCGTCTGGCCAACCGTTTCAGAATTCACCCACCCTTTGTTGTCATCCGATTTAATGGAATTTCGAGGTCGTTCGGCCGGTTTTGACTACTCCACGCATGCTTTTAAAGCGTTCCAGACACCTAAAAAACACATATTCAACCGTGCCGCACAAACCGCACGTCCTAATGACGTGGCATCTCCTCGTACACCTCATGAATAAAAATTAGAGTGTTTCCTTGTGATTTCAAGTCATTCCGATGTCGTTCGGTATGCATTTGACCATAAAACCCATGTTTTGTCCATTTACGACACGCGGAGTGCATTTTCAGCTACTGTTGTCACACGACATCTTCGATTGACGTTTTTTTTGACCGACCATTTCACAATTCACCCACAATTTGTTTTCGTCTGATTTCATGACATTCTGAGGTCGTTCGGACGGTTTTGACCACCCCACACATGCATTTCAAGAACACCAAACACCTAAAAAACACATATTTAGCCGTTCCGCGCAAACCGTGGGTCCGAAGGATGTTTCACCTCCTCGTACACCTCACAGATAGTTATTATGGTGTATTTGTGTGATTTAAAGTCATTCTGATGTCATTCGGGGTGCATTTGACCGTAAAAGGCATGTTTTGGCCATTTACGACATGCGGAGTGCATTTTTTGCCAGCGTGGTCACATGAAATCTCCGATTAACATGTCGTCTGGCCGACCATTTTACAATTCACCCACCCGTTTTTGTCGTCCGATTTCATGGCATTCCGGGGTTGTTCGGCAGGTTTTGACCACTCCACGCACGCTTTTCAAGCATGCCAAACACCTAAAAAACACATATTTAGTCGTGTCGCGCAAACCGTGTGTCCGAATGATGTGTCTCCTCCTCGTACACCTCAAGAATAATAATTAGGTTGTTTTCATGTGATTTCAAGTGATTACGATGTCATTCGGTATGCATTTGACCGTAAAACCCATATTTTGGCCATTTACGACACGCGGAGTGCATTTTCGGCCACCGCGGTCACACGAAACCTCATATTGACATTCCGTCTGGCTGACCATTTCAAAATTCACCCACCCTTTGTTTTCTTCTGATTTCATGGCATTCCGTGGTCATTCGGCCAGTTTTGACCACCCCACGCATGCTTTTCAAGCACACCAAACACCTAAAAAACACATATTCAGTCATTCCGCGCAAACTGTGGGTCCGAATGACATGTCCTATCCTCTTAAACCTCAAGAATAATAATTTGGGCGTTTTTGTGTGATTTCAAGTCATTCTGATGTCGTTCGGGATGCATTTGACCGTAAAACGCATGTTTTGGCCATTTACGACATGTGAAGTGCATTTTTGGCCACCACGGTCACACGACACCTCCGATTGACATGTCGTCTAGCTAACCATTTCACAATTCATCCACCCTTTTTTTCGTCAGATTTCATGGTATTCTGAGGTTTTTTCAGCCTGTTTCGACAAACCCACGCACGCTTTTCAAGTGCACCAAACACCTAAAAAACATATTCAGCTGAAATGCACAAACTTCACGTTCGAATGACGTGTCGTCTCCTCGTACACCTCATGAATAATTATTAGGGTGTTATTGTGTGATTTCAAGTCATTCTGATGTCATTCAGGATGCATTTGACCGTTAAACGCATGTTTTCACCATTTAGGGCACTCGAAGTGTGTTTTCGGCCAACGCGGTCACAAGACACCTCCGATTGATGTGTCGTCTGGTTGACCATTTCACAATTCACCCACCCTTTTTTTCATCCGATTTCTTGGAATTTGGAGGTCGTTCGGCTATTTTTGACCACTCCATGCGCGCTTTTCAAGTGCGCCAAACACCTAAAAAAACACATATTCAGCTGTTCCGTGCAAACCACACATTTGAATGACGTGTCGCCTCCTCCTACACCTCCCTAATAATAATTAGGGTGTTTTAGTGTGATTGAAAGTCATTATGATGTCGTTCGGTATGCATTTGACCGTAAACCCCATGTTTTGGCCATTTACGACACGCAGAGTGTGTTTTCGGACACCACAGTCACACGACACCTCCGGTTGACATGTCATCTGGCCGACCATTTCACAATTCACCCAACCTTTTTTGTCGTCTAATTTCATGGCATTCCGAGGTTGTTTGGCCTGTTTTGACCACCCCACGCACGCTTTTCAAGCGCCTCAAACACCTAAAAAACACATATTAAGTCGTGTCGCGCAAATCTCCCATCTGAATGACGTGTCGTCTCCTCTTACACCTCATGAATAAAAAATAGGGTTTTTTATGTGATTTCAAGTCATTACGATGTCGTTCAGGATGCATTTGACCGTTAAATGCATGTTTTGACCATTTACGACACGCAAAGTGCATTTTCGGACACCGCGGTCACACGAAACCCCCGATTGACATTCCGTCTTGCCCAAAATTTCAAAATTCACCCACCCTTTGTTGTCATCCGATTTCATGGCATTATGAGGTCGTTCGGCCAATTTTAACCACTCCACGTACACTTTTCAAGCGCGCCAAACACCTAAAAAACACATATTCATCCGTGTCGTGCAAACCGCACAACCGAATGATGTGTCTTCTCCTCGTAACACCTCACAAATAATATTTATGGTGTTTTCGTGTGATTTAATGTCATTCCAATGTTGTTCAGTATGCATTGGACTGTAAATCCCATGTTTTGGCCATTTATGACACACCGAGTACGTTTTCGGCCACCGCGGTTACACGACACCTCTGATTGATGTTCTGTCTAGCCGACCATTTCCCAATTCACCCACACTTTGTTTTCGTCTAATTTCATGGCATTCCAAGGGCGTTGGTCCGATTTTGACCACCCCACGCACGCTTTTCAAGCACACAAAACACTTAAAAAACACATATTCTGCCGTGTCGTGTAACCCGTGGGTCCGAATGACGTACCGTCTATTCTTACACCTCAATAATAATTATTCGGGTGTTTTTTTGTGATTTCAAGTCATTCTGATGTCTTTTGGGATGCATTTGACGGTAAAATGCACGTTTTGCCCATTTACGACACGCAAAGTGCGTTTTTGGCTAGCGCAATCACACAAAACCACCGATTGATGTGCCGTCTGGCCGACCATTTCAAAATTCAGCCACCCTTTGTTTTCGTCTGATTTCAGGGCATTCTGAGTTCTTTCAGCCAGTTTTGACCACTCCATGCATGCTTTTCAAGCGCGCCAAACACCTCAAAAACACATATTCAGCTATGCTGCGCAAACCACGCGTATGAATGAAATGTCGTCTCCTCGTAAACATCAAGAAAAATAATTAGGGTGATTTCGTGCGATTTCAAGTCATTCTGATGTTGTTCAGTATGCATTTGACTGTAAAACCCATGTTTTGGCCATTTACGACACGCAGAGTGCGTTTTCAGCCACCGCGGTCACACAACACCTCCGACTGACGTTCCATCTAGCTGACCATTCCATAATTTACCCACCCTTTATTGTCGTCTGATTTCATGGCATTCTGAGGTTGTTCAACTGGTTTTGACCACCCCATGCACGCTTTTCAAGCACGCCAAACACCTAAAAAACACATATTCATCCATGCCGCACAAAACGCAAGTCCGAATGACGTGATGTCTTCTCTTACACCTCAAGAATAATAATTAGGGTTTTTTTTTGTGTGATTTCAATTCATTTCGATGTCATTCGGGATGAATTTGTCCGCAAACTGCATGTTTTGGCCATTTACGACATGCTAAGTGCGTTTTCAGCCACCGCAGTCACACGAAACCTCCGATTGACATTCCATATAGACTAACATTTAAAAAATCACCCAACCTTTGTTTTCATCTGATTTCATGGCATTCTGAGGTCATTCAACCAGTTTCGACCACCCAACTAACACTTTTCAAGCATGCCAAACACCTAAAAACACATATTCAGTCGTGCCGCACAAACCGCGCATCCGAATGATGTTTTGTCTCCTTATACACATCACGAATAATAATTAGGGGGTTTTTGTGTGATTTAAAGTCATTCTGATGTCGTTCGGGATGCATTTGACCATTAAATGCATGTTTTGGCCATTTACGACACGCGGGGTGCTTTTTTAGCTAGCGCGGTCACATGACACCTCTGATTGACACGTCGTCTGGTCGACCATTTCACAATTCACTCACCCTTTTTTTTCGTCCGATTTCATGACATTCCGAGGTCATTCGGCCAGTTTTGACCACTCCACGCCTGCTTTTCAAATGCACCAAACACCTAAAAAATACATATTCAGCCGTGTCGCCCAAACTGCGCGTCTGAATGACGTGTCGTCTCCTCCTACACCTCAAGAATAATAATTAGGGTTTTTTCATATGATTTAAAGTCATTCCAATGTAATTACTTATTCATTGGACCTTAAAACCCATGTTTGGACCATTTACAACACGCTGAGTGCATTTTTGGCCACCACGGTCACACGACACCTCCGATCGATGTTCTGTCTGGCTGAATATTTCAAAATTCACCTACCCTTTGTTTTCGTCTGATTTAATTTTATTCCGAGGTAGTTTGGATGTTTTTGACCACCCCACACATGATTTTCAAGCGCTTCAAACACCTAAAAAACACATATTGCGCCATGCGGATCCGGGGTCGAGGGAGGAGGGTTGGGTGGGGCTGTCCGAGGGGATATCTGGGGGGCTGTCCGGGGTCCAGGGAGGAGGGTTGGGGGGACTGTTCGAGGGGGCTATCTAGGGGGATGTCTGGGGGCTGTCCGGGGTCCAGGGAGGATGGTGGGGGGCTGTCTAGGGCACTGTCTGGGGGGTCGTCTGGGGGGCTATTCGGGGGGCCATCCAGGGGGCTGTCCGGTGTCCAGGGAGGATGGTGGGGGGGGGGTGTCCGGGGGGCTGTCTGGGGTCCAGGGAGGAGGGGGGGTGTCCGTGGTCCAGGGGGAGGATGGGTAATGTATCTAAAACTCTATCTAGGTATCATACATCAAATTCCGACAGAACTGCGAACCACCACAGGGTGTCATCCTGGAGTAGGGCCAAATCACGGTATTACCACGGTGTGACTGTGGCATGATTGCAGCGTGACCGCGGCGTGACCGCGGCATGACGATAATGTGACCACGGTGTGACCGCAGCAAGACCACGATGTGACTGTGGTGTGACCGCGACATGTTGGCCCAGTCTAGTGACTTCCGAGGGGCAGCATCTTCCATCCAGGATTCCAAATAAATCCTATGTAGTTGTCCTTCACATTATTGAAACTGATCTTATGTTATAAAAAACAGGCTCTTGGTTTGGGATTGTGGTATGATAAATATATATATTTTATATTAATTGTCTATAAAATTGGTACTAAGTACTTGAAACAAATGATTGAGATTCAAATTGTCACACCCTAAAATATCACTGTGACTTTTTGCAGACAACACACCTCTGTTGGAGGGGTTTTATTATGAAAACATGACTTTATTTATCAAATGAAACAACTATATTAAGGAAAACTTATTCAAGATATGAAATTCAATATAATTATGCATAATTAAGAAAGAATCTGAATTCAATTTAAAGAATTTTTAAATTAAAGAGGCTATGAGAGGGAATCTACCTCAAGGGGTGTCTCCCATGGGTGTCTTGTAGTGTGTAGTGTCTATCTATGATTTTTGTGGTTCTTCTGTATTGTGGAAAATGTGTATTGCATGGTTAGTTTAATAAATAAATTGTTAAATTATAAAATACACCCATAGTAAATAGAGATATACCCACATTTGATAGATAATACCATCCAAATAACCAACTTAGAAATCCAAGACTAGAATTTTACTTTACCAATTCCAATTACATAATATATGCAGCACCAACTTATGTTTTATGAACCAATCAATTAAAGGGAAAGAAACTCCTCACAATAACCCATAAAATATCTTATAGAATCACTCACCTCCAAAACATTATAACATCACTAGGATTCCATATTGGGTCAAAAATAAAGAGTTATACTGAATTCAAAAATATCCATACTAGAGTGAAAAACCAGGTTAAAAAATATAGAGTTATACAGAATTCAAAAATGTAAGGGATAAATCTTCCCCTGATCACCATCACCATCACCACTGTCAACATCAGCCTCATCCTCACCGCTATCTCTGTCCTCATCGTCGTCCTCGTCATCGTCCCCATGCTTATCCTCGACCCCATCCTCGCCCTCGGCCACATCCTTGCCCTCGGCCCCATCCTCTCCCTCATCCTCATCCTCACCCTCGACCTCATCATCTTCAGCATCCTCATCATCACTACGAATGTCATCATCTCTACCGCCACTAGAACTGTCACATGGTGCATTATATAATGCACCCATCGACGACATATATGTCTGACAAGCTGCGCTGGCCTTTGTTGGAAGTGATGAAGATAAAGCTTTGATCAGTTTCATAAATTCTTTATCCCTCATTTGAACATTTTCTTCCAACTCTGTGACCCTTTTATCAGACTATCTTTCCAGATACTTGACTTGTTTCAACTCGGTTGTACTAGAATGGATACCTGGAGTGGACCAATACCTCATCGGGACTATATCCTTACCAGGTCGGTAGCATACTCGACCAGAGTGCACATCTCCCAACACCTGATATAAATGATCGTGTGGCCCTCAGGCTCCTTGGAATCAAGAGCCTCTAAATCTACCTGTTAAAAATATTAATAGATTATTAAATTTAAAAATATATATTAAACTTTGAAATACACTAGTTAAAATTTACAATCTTTTCTTGTGTTGGTTCATTAACCACAGTTCCATCTTTTTTCCTTCTACTTGATCAAAACAATTTTTCTCGAGGGATACGTCCTTCAATATTCAGTTTGTGCTTCTGTAATGTCATTGAAGCAATATAAAGACCAAGTATAATAATATATTCAATATTCAATAAATCACATAATTTATGTAGGAAACAATAAGAAGGGAAAGTCCTAAAGAAAAATTATAAACAACTATACCGTACCTGCTGCATCTCATGATCTGACATAGTAATGCGCACCAAAGTTTGGAGTTATTGCTTTGAATCAATGTTTTTTTTGGTTTTTTCATAATATTACTAAATATTTTTTTAATAATAAATAAGATAATATTAATGAAAAATATGAAAATTGTCATTTAAATATCTCAAATGGGATTAATACCATAAATTTGGCAGTCGCCCAATGGGTAATCATTTGGCGATATTGCTCTATCAAGAATTCATCCACAATAGGTAATGTCTCCAATACCGTGCCCACTCTATCACACCAGCCAACATACAACTCATTCTTATGAGCTTTCCAAATCTCTCCTAGCTCCTTTAAACGCGCTGGTCGTGAACCTTCTCCATCTGGGAAGTTAAACCGAAGATAACACCCTATAGATTAATTCATATAAATAAAAAAAATACTACATTAAATCCAATATATTTTTTACCCATATTTGTGCCCATGAATTATCCTTGACTTTGTGTGGCAGATGTCTCCAAGAGAGAGGGCTTACCAGAATGATGTCGGAGTATTTGGTTAGTATCGCCAAAAAACCCTGACATTACTTCCTAGATTTATCAATGATCTGTCCATCATCGTTGTATTCACCCATCAACTGTGTCTGGTGGTTCCATACAACACAAAAGTGAGTAAGCCCCCTCCCCCTCCTTCTATCAGTTGATGAATATGTTATTAAAGAAAAAAATATCAGTACAAATTATAATAAAAATACATTTTGGTATAAAAATTTGTTAGAGTTATATAAATATACCTGTGGTAGTCGGATTAATGGGCGTCACTGGATGTGCAGAAGATGAAGGAATATCATGTACAGGTGGAGTGTCCCTCAGTGTACGCTCCTCATCCACATACTGTGTTGGAGCGGGATTCGAAGAAGGTGGAATATAATAGCTCGGAGATAATGAATTGAAAGCAAAATATGATGGCACAGACGTCTAGCCAAATGATAGTGTAAAAATCGGAGTCCTAAATATCATGTGTGTCCCTACAGACACACCGGGATCAAAATGGGGCATAGAAGATACGTTTGTGGTAGGGGAATTGTCCAATTGGGTATGAACATTGGATTGTCTAACTCTCACACCACAAGCCCTCGTACCATCGACCTCAGTACGAGGACCACCAGATGATCATCTAACTCTGGCACCCCCCCACCTACCACCAGCCTCTGTACTGGGAGCAATATCATGCTCCTCGTCGGATATCTCTCGTCTAGGGGGTGGATCCTGAAAAAATATTTACACAATAGTAAACACATGATATTATAAGTTATTGAAATATATATTTGAAATAAAATACTCACAACAGAGATGAGTGGAGGAATGCTCATCTGTATCGTGCGACGATTAATTTCTGTCATCTTTTTCCATCGCCTCTCTTCAATGGGTGTCATTTCTTGCAATGAAAACAAATATGGAATTAATTAGAAACAGATAACTAATGTGTAACCCAAAAAAATATAGAAAAACCATTCTGAAAAAAAAAGAAATAGATGATTTATGGTGGTTTGAAGGTAAGTACTAGGATATACACTCTGAATGATGTATGTGAAACATGTAGGTGAGAACATGACTATATGATTCTATATATTTCCCACCACAACTTTAGGTTCACAATCAACTCTGAAAAATGAGCTATTGGAGGCATCATAAGTAATAAATAGTTTGATTCCAATTGTAGTAGGGATAGTGTCAACTTCATCATCACCATCATCAAAAACATGTCGGGGATTTACTTCAATAATTAAACCAAATTTAGGATGACAATGATATTTGACATAAAAAACTTGTTTCACCATTGATTCCAATACACATGGTTCATCAGTGGAAAGAGTGCGAGTCATGTCAATAACTCGAAATCCACAATCATCAATATAGGTGCCTTGCCTCATCATTGAATCAAACCATTTACATTTCATCATAGTGACTCGACCATGTGAGTAATATTCCAAAATTATTATTTTCTCCACGACTCCATAATAAGCTACATTTTCAAAACGAGGCCTATTATCCAATGAACTGGCATAACGGTCTATTGTGGCCGTTAGCATAACACCATCATGTTGTGTTCTCATGTTTCTTCCTCATTCAATGATAATAAATTTGTATCAATTGATCACACGTGATTTACAAGCACAAACCATGGTATTAGGACCAAAAGCCAAAGCTCCTACTTGCATAGAAACTGAGTCTGCAAGAAAACTCGATACCTGAAATATAAACAAATAGAAAAATTAATTAAATATTTTTTTTAGTTATTACAGAAATATTTTTTCCTTCAATTTTATCCATGCATAAAACCCTTTTCTTTGAAAAGTCTCTTTCCTTATCAAAGATAAAGAACAGTACTCTCTATATATCAATTCTTTATGTTCCCTGTAGATAAAAATAATAATAGTTTAACAAATATTTAAAATTACAAGTGATATGATAAGAGATACATGTAGAATTTACTTGATATACTCATCGAACAAATCACAATTGAACATAACTGTGTGATGTGCATCTCTTGCTCTTCAAGGGTTAATGTCGTCAATGTATATGATCCCAGAATTCCTCCTGTTTGAGGAAGTGATGGAAAATTGGGTTCAGTTTTCTCATACTGTTCTTCTTCATTTCTCATTAGACTATTTATTCTCGTTGTAAGATCAGATAAATACATTGAGTAGAAATCCATACATTCTTGAGCTAAGTAACCGTTCACAATAGAACCTTTAGGATAATTCCTGTTCTGAACATATTATTTCAATGTGTACATGTTTCTTTCAGTTGGATACATCCACCAGAAAGCAACAGGTCCTCCAAGAAGTATTTCGGTCAGAAGATGGATACTCAGATGCAACATTCATGTAAAAAATTATAGAGGGAATATTTTCTCTAAATCACACAAAATTATAGGTGTCTCTACCAACAGTTTTTGCAAGAATGATTTGGAAAACTTCTTAGCACATAGATCTCTAAAAAAATAGCACAACAAATTAAGTGAGACTCTTACATTATTGGACATGAGATAACATATTTATATTGGAATCAAATCATGCAAAAGGATGTGATAATCATGAGTCTTCAAATATTTCAGCTTCAACTCTTTTCTGTTGACCCATTTTGATATATTGCTTGAATAGCCATCAGGAACTTTAATATTCTCTAGCACTTCTAGAAATTGTTTTTTTTTCAGCAGGTGTCATCAAATAAGAAGAACATAGAACTTTCCATTTATTTTCACTTATACAGAAAGGATGTAATTCTGGTATAATCCCCCAATCTACCAAGTCACACCGAGATTGTAAATCATCTTTTGTCTTCCCCTTGACATTTAGAAGAATCAAAAGCAACATTTCACATATATTCTTTTAAATGTGAATTACATCTAAGCAGTGACGTAACAAGTTGGTAGACAAATACAACAACTCAAAGAATATACTCTTCTTCTTCCAATTGTAACATGTATCATTGGAAACATTTTTCCACTTTCTAGATTTCATTACACCATTCCCAAATGAATAATTGAAATCTTTCAATTCATTAAGCACATCAGTTCCAGACATACGCTGAGTTGGATCGTCAGTCTCCATGGTATTGTCAAATCTTCGATGATTGTTTCTATATGGATGGTTCATTGGAAAGAATCGTCGATGTCCCATAAAACTAAAACTACGATGATATTTCAGTCTTCTCAATTGATTATTCTTCATACAAACAGGACATGACAATTTTCCTTTTGTGCTCCATCCAAACATCATTGCATAAGTAGGAAAACCATTGATCGTCCACATAAGCGCAACACTAATCTGAAATATGTCTTTCAAACATGCATCATATGTGGGCACACCCACATCCCAAAGAACTTTGAACTTTTTTATTAAAGGTTTCATGTATACATTTATATCATTTCTGGGATCAAAAGGGCCAAATATCACTATACTCAAGAATGTGTAAGGCTTTTTCATACACAACCAAGGGGGAAGGTTATAAATGTGTATGAAAACCGGCCATGTGGTGTGCGAAGTAAGAATCTGCCCAAATGGATTAAAACTATCACATGAAAGACCCAGTCTCACATTAATCACGTCGGCTGAAAATACAAGATATCGAGTATTCAAACTCTGCCATGAAAATCCATCTGCAGGGTGAACCAACTCTTCATCATTCTTTTTCCTCTCGGTGTCATGCCATCGCATTTTTACTAATATTTCATCTGAAATGAAATGGTTCTGTAATCTGGGGATCAATGGAAAGTGACTCATTACTTTTTTTGGCACACGAGATGGTGTTCCATCATATTTTGGATTCCATCGAGAGGTTCTATATTTGATACAATCATTTATTTCAGTAGTTTCCTCCCAAAATAAGCTGCAATCATTCGGGCAAGCATGAATTATTTTTTTAGAATCCAAGTTCATCAACTAAATTCCATTCCATATAGTGGTTTGAGGGAATAAATGCATCATCTGGAAGTAAGTACTTCAAGAAGGTAAGAATGTAATCAATTGTAGTATTTGAAGTCCCATACATAGTTTTCCCATGAAACAATCAGATGAAAAATTCCAACTTTTTCATTTTACCTCATTTGTCGATATACTGGAGTCGTCGTAGTATCATTCAATTTTTTCACCCTATCACCATCATCACTTTCATTGGACGCATCATGTGTGCTTGTATTGAAATATTTTTGGTTGGACATCCTTCCCTTCTCATGATGCCGACTAAATGGAAACCAATCATATATCAAACTCTCCAATTCAGTCTTATCATTTGGATCATCAACATTTTGAGAATCCATTTTCTATTCATTGTGATACCACACATAATAGTTTTTTTGGAAACCATATTTGGTTATATGATAACTAAATTCTTCTCGACTCAACCATGGTCTTCCAACACAATTAGAACATGGGCAGTGTATGTGACCACTATCTGAATCCTTTTCAAATGAAAAATATAAAAACATGTTCAAATTATTTTGAAAATCGGTTGAAATTTGATCAGTTTTTTACATCCATCTTCTATCCATTCTGTAAAAAAATTTCAATAAGTCATTTCATAGCAACTCAATAATATTGAAGTTCAACCAAAAAAATATTTAGGCAAATGACAATTGTTTACTTTATATAAAATAATAACTGACACATTACTCTATATGAGAATCATATCAAGAATCAAAATGAAATACAGTGTATATAAGAAAATAAGATATAGAATTTCTAATGCCTATATTCAAGGATTGCCTAGTAAGATATTCGAAGTGGATCAAGGAATACATAATTTCTAATTCCTATATTGAAGGATTCCCCAGACAGCCCCCACCCCACCCAGACAACCCCCCACCCCAGATAGCCCCCCCACCTCGGAAAGCCCCCCCACCCCCCAGACAGCCCCCCCGCACCACCCAGACAACCCCCTGCACCACCTGAACAACCCAACCACCCCTGGACAGCCCTCCCTCAACCCGGACAACCCCCACCCTCCGAAAATCCCCCCCCCCCCGAACCCCGGATAGCCCCCCTCACCCCGGACAGCCCCCCTCACCCTGAAAATCCCCCAACCCCCGGACAGCCCCCACCGCCCCAAACAGCCCCCCTCACCCCGGACAACACCCCACCTCAGACATCCCCCACCCCGGAAATCCATCCCAACCCCGGACAACCCCCCCCCCCCCACCCTGACAACCCCCACCCCTCAACCCGTACATTCCCCCACCCCCAGACAGCCCCCTCGACCCCCCAGACAGCCCCTCTCACCCCAGACACCCCCCTCCCCGGACATCCCCCAAACACCCCGGACAACCCCCACCCCTCGGACATCACCCCCCCGACCCCCCGGACAGCTCCCAACCCTCCAGACACCCCCTCACCCCAGACAGCCCCCCCCCCCCCCCTTCGCCCCCTCACCCCATACAGCCCCCCAACCCCCCAGATAGCCCCCCTCACCCCAGACATCCCCACCCCGGAAAACCCCCCCACCCCCCCAGACATCCCCCCTCACCTCCCGAATAGCCCCCCCTCACCCCTTCATTCCAAGAGGGTTCATTGTCATTTCACAAATTCAGCCATTTGAAACTACTTAGAAAACATTAAATAGTTCAACTCATTTCGTTCAAATCAATTTATTTTATTCTTTGAATAAAAAACCGAGACCAAGTCTCAATTTCACCAATTTATTCTTTAAATATTCTTTGAAAATAAATCTAAACAGTCATGTAATTTAATAATTCATAAATAGTTTAAATATGTCAAAATTATAGTTATCAAATTCATGACTTGTTCAATTTAATGAGAATAGGATTAAATAATATTTCATAAGTAATTTCAAGGAAAACATTCATAGAAACTTTGTTAAAAATTAATAAACACATATAAATTAATTCGCAATTAACAATTAATTACAGGATAAAGAAAAATAATTTAAACACATACTTAGAAAATATGGAATCCAACCACAACGAATCTAAGATGTTTCGCCTTCATTGGAGGGTTAAAGTTTTAATTAATTAAATGGACCCGATGGGATGGAGAAAATCTAGGTTAAATAAAAATAGAAAAAAAAGATACACATCAAAATCAAAACACAAAACTAATATATTAGATGAATAACAATAATAATAAGGTAACACTTAAAGATTTTAAGTGTAGAAAGAAGAAAATACCTGATTTGAGATGGATCTGATGGAGATTTAGCAGTTTGGATGGGGGAAGTTGAGTGAGGAGGGCGTTTGCTGCTGCACATTCACTTCTATTCACGAATGAGGAGGGGATGCTTAATTGGGGAAAACTTTTCCCAATAGTTTTTAAAAACTATTTGGAAAGAGTGCCTATACCAACAGTTCATATAGAACCATTGGTAAAATCCTATAAAAAACAGGTTTTACCCAATGATTCTGTAGAACCATTGGTAAATACTCTTAGAAGGAAGCCTTTCCCAATGGTTCTATAGAACCATTGGTAACGGGTCTTACAAACAGGCCTATACCAATGGTTTGGTTAAAACTTTGGTATAGACTCCCTTTCCCAACGTTTTTTGTAAATCGTTGGGATAAAAGTGTTGGGAAAACACCTATTTCCAATAGTGTATTATTCTTGAGGAATTATCATCTTCAGGGGATCTATGTGAGTTTCTATTAAAGAATCTATATATTTCAATTTATTAATTTACAAGATGATCAATTCTTCCTTTCTGATAGTTTTCTCAGGTGGAAGGTATTCCCCAAGCCTTTGTGTCATCAAACTGTTTTGATTGATACTTCCTCTTGGTGTCAGTCCAGCTTGAAGCTATGATTTCACTATGGGAAAGGGTTTCTATTCCATGCTATGGAAACATAAAAGGTATTCTTCTTGATGAATTATCATCTTTTTATATTTGTTAACAATTTCTTTGTTTATCTCTACACAATAATATATGGTTTCCTAAAATTCAATGATTTCTACTACTCCTTCCTAGGATTTCAGAAAGGGCCTATTTTTGGGACTACTATATTCTCTAAAATTTATCTTAATTTCAAGATACGTATGTCTCTACACATAGATAATAACTTATTTTCCTTTATAATACCTTTCTTTAGTTTGTGACTTATTTAATGTTGGTGCAAACTAACTGTATTAAAAACATTATTACTATTCCAATATTGTATCTTCCCATAGGTTGTTCTAAATTGATTTATCATAGATAATTTTTTCCTATAATAGAGGATTTGGTTTAAATCACAATACAATAAGAATATTGGATTGGGTTTACTGCTTAGTACTAACACGCAGCGTATTGTTTCTACTCTGATGCCCCATGTGAAAAGTATATTGGGTTTTAACCCCAGTACCAAAAACATAGTGATCCCATTAGATGTAAAAAGCATAACCAAATGTAAGGGGTAAAATTATCTAAGTGGTAGGGATTGTGGGATTTAGGTTAGGTCTAATCTCATGTTAACAAAGCAAAAAAGAAACACATGATGATGATAACTGCCTTAATCTATCCTTTCTATGAACATACATGCGACCGATAAAAACTTTTGTAGGAATTAATGTTTTCTTGTAAAACACACATTAGTATTACCTAGAGGCCATGAAACAAGATTGGATACTTTTTTATGTTTCTCTTAGCCATGTCCATGTTGTTGGTTCTCAAGATCCATTGTCTTCATCTAGCCAAGCATCAAGGTTTCCATTATCAAAACA
Organism: Viscum album; assembly: GCA_963277665.1. Taxonomy (NCBI): domain Eukaryota; kingdom Viridiplantae; phylum Streptophyta; class Magnoliopsida; order Santalales; family Viscaceae; genus Viscum; species Viscum album. The sequence continues at coordinate 941,470,352 of OY728150.1, forward strand.
GCACACTAATTATGTATCATAAGTGTTAATTTTTAATACTGTATTATCCCTTTCATTAAAAGTTAGTTTACAGTCCTACTAGTGAAATTTTAACTCACAATTATCATGCATGGTGATTTACAGTCACCCTCCTACTCCTTTCCTTCAAAAGAACAAGGAAAAATGAATAATTTGACAGCTGATATTTTCCATCAGACTTGTATATAGTACAAATCTATCTTCTGCTAGACTTCTCCACATGGCCATAGGGTAATGTTAACTAGATTAACACATTTAATCAGTAGGGAAATAAATACTACTACATAATATATAGGAATAGCAATTCATCAGAAGAAGTCATCAAATCCACCCTCTGTGATACTTGAATAGTTTTTAGAACCTGAAATTTCAGTCACTAACATGTCCTGAACTATAATCTGTAGAGCATTAGGATTGAAGGGAGATCCATTCCTAGTTGCTAAATATAGGGTTGGAAAAGTGAACTCAGATTTGGTTGATGAGTTTTCAGAGCAATCATAACTAACATCAACTTCATGGTCATTAGGAATAGATGCAGAATTGGAGGATGAGGCACATAAAATCATTTTTAGCTCATGAAATTTCCCAGACATAGAGTATATCATCCTCAAGCACGCTTTTGAGATAATCTTGGAGTTGATGGAATAACCTTTCAGCTTCTTCTAATTTCTTTTGTCTATCTTCATTTTATTTCAAGGATTCTTTGTATTTCCTTTCAAAACCATTGGTTATCTATTTCTCTGAGAGTGAAAATTCTTGAATTGACATCATATTGTCAACTTTCTTTGCAATTGTTTCCATTAGGATGGTGTTGTGTGAAATCGAATCATCTGTAAAAACATGGATTGGTTTTACAGCTGATGTTTGAGACACCACCAGCATCTCCAGAGATTTTTTTGACTCATAGGGGGGTGTGCAGGCTAGGGGTGTGTGCATGCTAGGGGGGGAGTGTAGGCTAGGGGGGCTAGTGCAGGCTAGGGGGATAAGGGTGCATGGGAGTGCAGGGGGGTTGTGTAGGCTAGGGGGCTAGGTGGAGGGGTGTGGGGGCAGGGGGCAGGGTGGAGGGGCGCAGGGGGGCAGGGTGGAGGGGGCAGGGGGTAGGGGTAGGGGGAAAGGGGGTATGGGTAGAGGGAGAGTGGAGGGGGGTAGGGGGTAGGGGGAGAGTGGAGGGGGGGCAAGGGACAAGGGGGAGAGTGGAGGGGGGCAGGGGGGTAGGGGGGAGGTCTGCAGAGCAGGGGGCACGGGGCATGGGGAAGGGGGTGGGTGGAGGGGGGTAGAGGGCTGTGGTGAGGAGAGGTCAGGAAGGAAAAGTCACATCTTGGAAGTATTTATTGTGTTTTCCCTCATCCTTTACGATTATCTTACTCAACTGGTTTGTAGATCGATTTCTTTTTTAAGAGATACCACCCCGATCTGTTGTTAAGCTTCTCCTAGAATATTTTTATGGGCTCTACCTCTCTTCATTATGGTTTAATTTGTAAATCCATACAGGCTTTTTTGAATCATTTGTTCATCGGGAGATGGGATCACATGGAAGAACATCTTTTTAATGGATAAGTGATGGTTCAGTTTAATGTTTTACCTGGTATTCCTGGACTGCTTTGTATTTAAGCTCATCTAATCTTCGTATTTTATTAGAAATCTTAAAATCTTAATTTTCTGGTGCGGTTCAATATCTAGATCATCTATTTTGTGTATAGAGTCATATATTGTTGGATATGAAGGTCTTTATTTTGATAATTAGTTTTATTGTTCCTTTAATTTAATAACTTTATGGAAATTGTTCAATATGAATTGCTAATTTTCAATTTTGAAACTATGGATTACCAAGATAATGCAGTTTTACTTCTATATAAACATTGTACTTTCTTATAAATGAACTTATAGATTCTTAAATGTTTTTTTATACAAAAACTCACCATATACAAAATGAAAACATTTTATAACATAGAAAAATTATTTTTAATTTTCTTTTAAATCATTTTATTTATATTCTTCTTTTGATTTATTTACATTAATTTTCCATTCAGGATAAACTGCTATTTGTTCTGTTATCAATGAGGAATGATTCTTAGAATATTAGTGTAATAGATGGGATATATAAATACAAGAAGCCTTCAATCCTACCGGCCATCACAGGTAAAATATGGCCACTACTTACTATTCCAAAAGGCAAGTGATAGGCCAACGACTTCAATTTTACCATCCATAAGACTAATCTATTTGTCAATGTACTCTTAAGGTAATGTACTCGTAATGCACCCTACTGATCGAAGGTAACATTTTGGCATGTTCATTTATTTTTTATTACCATACTACAACTGTAATGTTGCGAGGTGTATTTTCTCATTATTCATTCCTGTGGATATCCATTTTGAAATTCCTGATAAATATGTAAATACCATTATCTGGATTAAAAACATTGGTATGCCAGATTTCATTTTTACTATTTGTTTGTGGTTCACGATTAAACATTTCATTCATTATGCTTATTTGGATGGTATTAGACCAACAATTCATGGATTTAACATTTATTCTTTATAAACTCTTATATACATGACTCTACTTCTGTGTTATATCTCATTAAAAATTTGGGTTCAGGTTGATTATTTTATAAGAACTGTCACTTAAGTAGTCTGGTTGATGCTAAGGGGGTGCATACTGGGAAGAGCTACTGAGAGGTCATAATGGAAATCATATTGAATTCACTCAAGTTGAAGTTCAAGGGGAACTAAAATCAATACTCAATATAAACAAGATGAGGGGATTCCTACTAGGATGAACACACCCGCAAATGGAATGGCGTTGACCTGCTGGAACTATCCAGCTGTTTGTGCCCATGGCTGAAGACCTTTGATGAAATCATACATATGATCATAATCAGGCTTGCCACGTACCTCGAGCTTTAGTGAGACATACTCCCGAACATACTCATGGATTGTCCCCGTATGCTTCAAAGTAACAACAGCCCCTGTATGGGGTTTGAAACCTAAAAATTCTTTTCCCTTTTATTTTCTTTTATTTCCATTAGTTATTTTACAATTTAATAACAATTTTCTTGTGTTTTCTGGTCAGAAACAAAGTTGTACAACACCTCATGCACCTATTCAAGATCGAATCATACTATTGTTGGAAGCATAAATAAACATCCAGATTCGTGTTTTTACTTTTTTTCATTGTTTTTTATGTTTTATACCTTCCTCTTTAAATTTTATGTGAGAAATTTCCAATTTAATTTGTAGGTTTTTGTAAAATACATTTAATGTGTAGGCTCCAGGTCACTGCTATCCAAGATGTGATTTAGTGAACTCTGTAATGGGCATTTGTGAGACTATTTAGGTAAATATATCACATAAAATGTGTTACTGCTGATGCTTCCATAGAAGGCATTAGGTAACCCTACCTATATCAACACTACAAGCCGCTCCAAGAGACACTCAACTCATCCTCCAATTTTCATACTGTATGATTTATTTCATTCAATTTATTGTCTTTATTATTGTCACATCTCATTCCTGATCTTCGTTCCTCTTTATTGGTATTTTTAAATTGTTTCGGATGATGATAAAATTAAATTTAGAAATGGTGAATGTTGATCCGTAGGTTTCGGAGTCTGAGGAGTATATAGAGAAGACCAACCGGCTTAACCATGCATTTATTGTTGTGATGTCGGGGGCCTTTTCTGATGGTGTTTCTTGGACTATAACTTCACCCCTTGATGTTATCAAGAAAAGATTCCAGATCTGACTATAGTTCCATGATTTTCATTTTTTATACAACTGCATTCTTAAAAATAGATTATACTCTATGAAAAAATACTCTATGACCTGCCTTGTGGCATTGAAGCATATATTAGAACAATTTTTATGTGGTATATCAAGGTTTGAAGGTGTTAACTACTGATTGTTACCTAACTAAATTCATATTTATTTAAATCTGATCATCATCATATGGTCTGATATGCTGATCTTGATGGTATATTATATTTTTGAACAAATTCCACATCCCAGTGTTTTTTTACTAAAGTATTTCTTAAATTGAAATATAACATCATTTTATCATTTTGTATTTTTGATGATCAAAATTAAAAGATGACATTATGTTTCTAATTCTAGGTTAGTGAACCATAAGTTTCATGAAACCAGTATGTCGTTCCTTGACATTGATGAGGTGGTCTCACTTTTAAGATATAGATTTTAAAGGGGTTCTCTTTTTGGGTTTTTAGAACACAAAAGTTTAGTTCAAGTTCTGATTTTATATCATAAATTTCATATTTTTTTGACATGGAAGACTTATTTTCCATAAGAAGAAATGATTTTGTGGAAAATGTTATTATTATAAGTTGATGTCATTGAATATTTTCTAAATTCATCCTCTAGATTTCATCTAATATAGAGATTTTGTAGGCTTCTATTCTATCTAAGAATTGTACACTAAGCTGTTTCAAAATACTAAAATAATTTTTTTAATTTGAATTAAATTTTTATGGCCAGATGATCTCCCTATCATTAAAATCCATGCACCTCATGTCTTCCCCCTTCTCTTAATTGTAAAGAACTCCACCAGGTTGTTACTGGAACAACCAAAGGGAGTTTGAAGTGAACATCAAGTGGTCATTTTCGTCTGCTCGTGGATACCCTCAGAAAAACCACTCCATAATTGATTCTTAACCTGAACTGATGATCAAAATTATGTGAATGCAGAATCTTCCAAGCACCTCACATGAGATCAAGTGATCGTTCAGGTAAAATTATTTTAGATTTTTGCTATTCCTTGAATCATACATTTGTGATCCCTCCCCAGATTTCAAAAACATTATAGAGGCCCTTCCGTAAGATATAGGGGGTGGGTGGAGGGGGTAGGGGGAAGGGGGAAGGGGGTGGCTGGTGGGGTGAAGGGGGCAGGGGGAAAGGGCAGGGGGAGGGTAGAGGGGGGAAGGGGGCATGTTAGAGGGGGCAGGGGGTAGGGGTAGGGGGAGGGGGTTGGGGGCAGGGGGGAAGGGGGCAGGGTGGAGGGGGCATGGGGAAGGGGGGATGTCTGCAGGGTAGAGGGAGGGGGTGGGTGGAGGGGGCAGGGTGGAGTGGGGAGGTTTGCAGGGCAGGGGCATGGGGTGGTCTATAGGGGGTCTGCAAGGCAGGGGAGGGGGTGGGGCAATGGGGCAGTGGGGAAAGGGGGTGGGTCAGGGGGTATAGTTAGTCTCTATATGTTTCCTTAATCTTAGATAAGGTTGAATAACCATCACAATCCATCTCTAACTCCCCCATTTCATCATTATTAGGTTTCTCTAAATATTCCCTTCTATTTACAATAGATTACTTTCACTAAATCATGGCTTGATATTAGTTGCAACAAATAAGATTTTTTATGATACCACTAGTTGTTATTGATATGGATTTAACACCTTTTCTTTAAAAAAAATCATAGAAATTATTTCCACATTTATCTTCTTTTACACGTTTATTATTGTTTGAAATTTGTATATTCACTTGAGCAATTTGAGAACTCTCTATGTTTTTCATTTTTTTGGTTTATCCTTTTATAACTCATCAGACTATATGATCAAACATTCATTCTTATCATGTTCAACCTTCTTTATAGGTGTGGATCCATTTTTTGTTATGATATATTCTATTTGATTAGAAATTGTGTCCTCTAGTAAACTTTTTTTATCGGATTGGATAAGAACTTGTATTGAAAAAAACCAAATTAAGCTGAAACTCGAGCCAAACTAATTATATACCATTAACAGGAATAATAATTTTTAATTAATAGGAATGTACTATTTGATAGTATCATTTTGAAACATAGATCTATTTCCCCATTGCTTGTAGGAACATGATTTGACCCATGGGTCATTGTGGTTCTTATATGTTGGGCAGCGACGTGTATAGTCACAAGAGATAGGTATGTTTTAGTTTAGTTTTTATTTTATTTTATTTATCACATTGGCCACTTAGGACTTTTACTTCATTCTATGGAAAAAGTGTAATTATATTCTACGAAGGGGGGAAATGGGGTTCCGATTGATTCAGTTCACCGGCTTTGATCCCAGGTAAGATTATATGGTTAATAATTGTCTCACACCTCATGTATTTGAAGATTTCAGTGCTTTTGACTCCATATTATGTTTTCAATAAGGCGTTGGATCATTTTGTGTTGGTTCGGGTGGATTTGGTTCTCCCAATTGAGGTAAGGCTTTAATGCCATTGGTTGGTTTCTCACTGGTTATGTAGCATCCTTTATGTGTTTTAATGTTCCTAATATCATTTGTGTAGTATGTTGATCCCTGCTTGTTGGTTTTGAGTATCCAAGTTAAGGGAGACTCGCCTGCGTGTGTATATGTATGAAAGTATATGTATGTGGGTTCCCCTGTTATGTGTATAGTCAACCATGGCAGAGATTATGCACGTACGAGGCTATGTGTGCCCATGTATAAATATATAAATGCATACACAGGTGAGTGGAGACTGGTATATGTATATAAGAATATGTGTAAGGATCCCCTTGAACATGGTCATGGTGATGTGGGTGTGTGCATAGGGGCTAGGTTTCCTTGCATGTTTGTGAAGGTGCGTATACCCAGTGGGGGAGCAACAATTTTTAGTTAGAAAGCTCCAAGAGATGAAGTGGACAATTTGGTTCCACCTTGAGGTAGGATCCCTCTTCTAGACTCTTTTATTCAAGAATGCTTTAAATTGAATTTAAATTCTTTCTTAATTTTCCTTAATTATATTGAATTTCAAATCTTGAATAAGTGTTCTTCAATATAATTGTTTCATTTGATAGATAAAGTCATGTTTTTATAATAAAACCCCTCCAACAGAGGTGCGTTATTTGTGAAAACTCACAGTGATAGTTATGTTGATCCAGTTTCTTAAATTATTATATTTGATTTGTGTTGAAATAGTTTTAGAATAAATGTTAAATATAATTAAATGAATTGTGTGATAAAAAATGCCTTGAGTTTATAATAAAACCCCTCCAATGGAGGTTCACTGTCTTCTAAACCAAAGAGTAGTGATAGTTATTTTTATCATGTTTAAATATGGTTTGATTCTTTTGTATGCCTCTTGTTGGTGTTTGTTTTGTGTCTTGTAAGATTTTGTTTTCTTTGAATAATATAAATTGGATTATCATACTCGTTTAACTCAAATGACATTGCCCGAGTAGGCATATTCCTTGACCATGAAACTTTCTTTTTAACGCTTTGAATATTATAAATAAAATTTCCATGTTTAGGGAAAATGAATGAATTTGTAAATGGTTTGTGTAGGGTGTATGATTTTTTTCTATCTTTTTGTTTCCCTTTAAATGTTGTGTCATTGTGCCGATCACTACAATCTTTCTCTGGAGATCCCTTGTTATAGTATATTAAATAGTTGATATGTTCTATCATCTGTCGGTGGGGAAACTGTCAGAATGGTGACCCGCCTCCTCCTGCTCCCTTCGCTCCTGGCAGAAAGATGCTGCCCTGCAGATGTCGCTGGACTGGGCCAACATGCCGCAGTCATGCCGTGGTCACGCCGCGGTCACGCCGTGGTCACTCCGTGGTAATAACGTGATTAGGACCTACTCCAGGACGACACCCTGTGGCGGTTCACAGTGATAGTATTCCATGAGTCGTGTGATCAATGTTGAGAGTGACTAATCACAATTTCTTCTGGCGGGGCGATGACCGGAATGTTTCCCTTCCTCCTCTCTCTCCCTTCGCTCCTGACCAAAAGATGCTGCCCTGCGGATGTCGCTGGACCGGGCAACACGCAGAAGTCACGCCGTGGTCACACTGCGGTCACGCCGCGGTCACGCTGCGGTTTGGCCCTACTCTAGGATGACACCTCATGGTGGTTTGTAGTGATAATATTCCATGATTCTTGTGATCAATGTTAAGACTGACTAATCACAATTTCTACCAGTGGGGTGATGACTGGAATGTTGCTCCACCTCATCTCACTCCCTTCACTCCTGACCAGAAGATGCTGCCCCGCAGATGTCGCTGGACCAGGACAACACACCGCGGTCATGCCATGGTCACAACATGGTCACGCCACGGTCATGCTGCGGTCAAGTCGTGTTCACGCCATTTTCACGCCGTGGTCACGCTACGGTCATGCCATGGTTTGGCCCTTCTCCGGGATGACACCCCGTGGAAGTTCATAGTGATAGTATTCCATGAGTTTTGTGATCATTGTTGAGACTGACTAATCATAATTTTTGCCGACGGGGAAATGGCCAGAATGTTTCCCCGCCACTTTCCGCTCCATTCTCTCCTCGCCCGAAGATGCTGCACCATGGTTGTTGCTGGACCTTGCCAAAACACCGCGGTCACATCGCAGTCAAGCCACGGTCACATCGAGGTCAAGCCGCAGTCACGCCACGGTCAATCCGTGGTCACGACGCGGTCATGCCACAGTCACGCCGCGGTCATGCCGCGGTCATGCCGTGGTCATGCCGTAGTCACTTTGTGGTAATGCCGTGATTTGGTCCTGCTCACGGACGAAACCCCACGACGGTTCATAGTGATAGTATTCCATGAGTCTTGTGATCAATGTTGAGACTCACAAATCAAAATTTCTGCTGGTGGGGAGATGAACAGAATCTTGCCCCACCCCCTCCCGCTCCCTTCGCTCTTGGCTGGAAGATGTTTCCCCACAGATGTCACTGGATCGGGCCAACACGCCACGGTCACACAGCGGTTATGCCGCGGTCACGCCTCGGTTACGCCGCAGTCATGTCGCGGTTACGCCGTGGTCATGCCGCAGTCACGCTGCGATCACCCCACGGTCACGCCATGGTAATGCCGTGATTTGGCCCTGCTCTAGGACGACACCCTATGGCAGTTCGTAGTGATAGTATTACATGAGTCTTGTGATCAATGTTGAGACTGACTAATCACAATTTCTGCTGGCGGAGCGACGACCGGAATGTTTCCCCACATCCTCCCGCTCCCTTCACTCTTGGCTAGAAGATGCAGCCCTGTAGATGTCGCTGGGCTGGGCCAACACACCGCAGTCATGCCACGGTCTCTTCGTGGTCACGCCGCGGTCACGCCACAATCACGCCGCGGTCACGCCGTGGTCACGCCGTGGTAATGCCATGATTTGGCCCTGGTCTAGCCACATCCATCCCACACGAGCCCCCTTCCACCTTCATTTCATCCCATTGCCACCTGCATTCCAGCTTGCAACAGCCCCCCCTTCCACCATCAAATCAGCCCGCACCATCCACCCATCACCTGCAACCAGCCCCCTTCCACCAGCATTCCAGCCCCCTTCCACCTGCATTCAGGCCCGCACCAGCCCCCAGCCACCTGCAATCCATCCCGCACCAGCCACCACCCCCAGACTCCTACAAAACACTCATGCCAGCCCTCTACCACCTACAAAATAGTCCCAACCACCAGTTCCAACCCTCACCAGCCCCGACCTCCAATGTCATGGTGGGAATATCCAAAGTTTTTATAGTGATGTCAAAAGGTCTTATCGGTGGATATATTGTCCCCTAATTCCATGGACACATGTAAAGAAATTCAAAATCATGGGTTAGGGTTTAGATGTTTTTTGGGCCAGGTATTTTGACATGTATCCCTCACATTTGGTTATAAATAGCCACCTCTTTGTACCCATTTAAGGTTAATTACAAATTTTGAGATTTTCTAAAATTGTTATGTTTGTGTTTCATTTGTTCTTAGGTGAATTCAGGTAAGGACTATCAAAGGAGTGATCAACCATTTTGGTGCTTTATAATTAGAGTTTTAAGGAGAAATTATCCTTAGGGTCCTAATTGATTATACCGCTTCCCCTTTTATTTCCTTCTCACTTCTTTTAATTTCTATTTTTACAACTTTCATCACTTGTGTTTCCACATTTCATCTAATGAACAGCCCATATATATATTTTATTATATCAATAACACACTAGAAACCCACCAAATAGCATAAGATCCCAGCATATGTACCACTTACAAACCAGCAGAAGGGATCACAGAAGTTCCAAAGCACAAAAACAACAAGCACTCCTAGGGGAATTATAACCATGGAAACAAGGCAGCTAAAAGAGAAACATAAAAACCCAAAAAGAAGTAGTCACAAATGATAGAAACCAACAACACACAAAAATTCAGGAAATCACTCACAACCACCCACAAACATGCGCACACACACCCACACACACACAAGTTTCCAAAATCCATCACCCTTCCCGAATTCTAGCTTTATCCAAAGAAATAGAACCACTAAACCCCCAGCCCCGTAGCCAACATCAACCAACCAGACCAGCATCCCTATCCAAACAAATCCTAGGGTGAAAGACCTCTAGACAACCATGCCAACTAATGGAAACTAAACCAACACCTACTTGCACAAGAACCCTAAACCACACCAGATCCAACCAAAATAAGCACCTATATTAGAAAAATCACCCAAAATATTAGCTCGAAACCAAATCATCCCCAGACCACCATATGGCTCCATCCATCACCATATGAACACCTTGCATAAAAATGGACCAACCCACTATAAGAAAGTCTAAAAAACTAGTAGTCAACTAGTACCATCCATCCGAAGTGCCCCGAATCACCCACGCCTAACCCATCATACAACCTCAAGAATCCCCAAGCAGTCCCTGGTCCAAATGTGAGCAAATACCCACCATGAATCCAACACCTCTAGACCCACCATGTAGTAAACATGCACCCAACCTAGAAAGAGAACCACCCATATACTAGAAACAAGCCTCCCAACCTGCAATATCCAGCGTCTCAATGGAATTTTAGAATATCCACCAAAACAATTCCTACACCATCAACAACCAGAATACACAAGATGGGGAAACCAAGCACAATCCAACTGAACTTACTCTACACCACCACCTGAAGACCCAACCCAAACTATATCCACCAGACTACACAATCAAGAGATCTAGATGCTTAAAATAGTAATCCAAAACAAAGAAGAAACACCAGAAAGCAAACCCCTATGTACCCAAAACATGTTACCAACCATAGTAGAAATCACAAAGCAACCAGCACCATGCACCATGTAAGTGTATCATGTACTACACCATGTAAAAAAAATCCAAACAACAACACCCCCATTTGAAACCCATCTTCAAAGGTCCTATAATTCCAAACAGTAACATGAAACTCATAACCCCACCTCCTAAATCCTCCCCAATAAAACTATAATCCCACTATGAGAATCTCTGTAAGTCTCTATTAGATAAACCTAGTATCTCCCAGCCTCAACCTTAAGAAGCATCCAATGTATCCTGCATACCACTCCCTACGAACATACACCCCTCCACCTGAGTAGCCACTCCCCACCCAACCTAAAACCAGGAAGAACCATAACACACACCTATGCACCTCTATATAACAAGACACACAACAAGGGGGTGCAAGGGGGTCCAACATGGGGTGCAAGGGGGGTGCAAGGGGGTGTATTCCAGGGGTGCAAGGGATGTGTGTGTCGGCGGGGGGGGGGGGGGGTGCTGTCCAGGGGGTGCAAGGGGGGGGGGAAGGGGTGTGAAAGGGATGTGTAGGGGGGGTACTATCCAGGTGCTCCAGCAGGGGGGGTAGCTATTCAGGGGGGGTCCAACAGTGGGGGGTTCTGTGCAGGGGGTTCAGTAGGGGGGCTGCTGTCCAGGGGGTCTAGGGGGGATGTTGTCCAGGGGGGTCTAGTAAGGGGGGCTAGTGTCCAGGGGGATCCAGTAGGGGGCTTCTGTCCAGGGGGGTCCAGCAGGGGGGTGCTCTATTCTTGTTTATTGAGTTATATTCTTTGTGAATATTCTAAGATGTTTTGTTTTACCATAATTTTAGGGGATGAGCACTACTATGTTATACATTGTGTTGTGGGTACTTTTGAGCTAGTTCTAGACTTCTTTGATAATTTGTATTATAGGGAGACTCATGTAAGTGATGTTCTGTGTTTTTTTATATTTGGATTTGTTTAATTAATATTATGTAAGTAGATTTTGTGTATAATTTAATTTGGAGGGGAATGGAAGGGGGAAGGGGGGAAACTGGAAGGGGGGACTAGTAGGGGTGCAAGTGGGGGATGGTAGGGGGTTCAAGTAGGGGATATCAGGGGAAAGGGGGAGGGGAAATGGGCAAGGTGGGGGGGTGGGGGGGGGGAAGGACTGGGGGTGTCCAGGTTCTAGGGGGGGTTCTAGGGTCTATCCAGGAGGGTGGGGGTGGTTGTCCAGGGGAGTGGAGGTATGGGTTGTCCAGGGGGATCTTTCCAAGGTCTGGGGGGTGTCCATGGTCTCTGGGGGGGTGTGTATAGGGTCTGTCCAGGATGGAGGCATTGCAGGGGGCTGTCCAGGGGGAGGGGGATTTCCGGGAGGGTTATGTAGGGTGGGGGTGTCCACTGTCCAGGAGGGAGGGGTCTGCAGGGGGTGGACTACTGTAGAGGGGGGGGGGGGGTGCAGGGGGGGGGGGTGCTATTTTTATGGTTTTTCAGATGCTATAAACACAGTTTCTAAACGTGGATATAGTTCTATTTCCAAAGTTAAAAATCGTGGCTATAGGTTTAATGCCACAGTTTCTAATCGTGGGAATAAATTGTGTCCCTCCTCTAGTATAACCATGGTTCTAAACCTTGGCTATAAAGATATTACCACGATTTGAACTGTGGATATATATATAGATCCACGGTTTGAACCGTGGCTATAGACCTATAGCCACAATTCCATACTGTGGCTATAAGTCTAGGCCTATAGCCATGCCAAACTTAGAGACGGTTTCTCAAACCATGTCTATTACCTATAGCCATGGTTTGAGGACCTATAACCACGATGGGAATCTCTAAAGTTTTTATGGTGATGTCAAAAAGTCTTCTCGGTGGATATATTGTCCCCTAAATACATGGACTTGTGTAAAGAAATTCAAAATCATGGGTTAGGGTTTAGATGTTTTTTGGGCCAGGTATTTTGACATGTATCACTCACATTTCGTTATAAATAGCCACCTATTTGTACCCATTGAAGGTTAATTACGAATTTTGAGATTTTATAAAATTATTATGTTTGTGTTTCTTGTGTTCTTAGGTGAATTAATGTAAGGATTATCAAAGGAGTGATCAACATTTTTGGTTATTTATAATTAGGGTTTTAAGGAGAAAGCATCCTTGGGGTCCTAATTGATTACCCCTTCCCCTTTTAATTCCTTTTCACTTCTTTTAATTTCCATTTTTACAACTTCAATCACTTGTGTTTCCACATTTCATCGAATGAATACCCCATATATATATTGTATCATATCAATGGAACACTTGAAACCCACAAAATAGCATAAGATCCCAGCATATGCACCACTTACAAACCAACAGAAGGAATCACAAAATCTCCCAAGCACAAAACCTACAAGCACTCCTAGGGGAAGTATAACCAAGGAAACAAGGCAGCTAAAAGAGAAATATAAAAACCCAAAAATAAGTAGTCACAAATGACAGAAACCAACAACACACACACATTCATGAAATCAATCAAAACCACCCACCCACACAAACCCACCCACCCACCCACACACAAGTTTCCACAATACATCACCCATCCAAAAATATATCTTTATCCAAAGAAATAGAACCACTGAACCCCCAACCCTATAGCCAACATCAACAACTAGACCAGCATCCCTATCTAAACAAAGCCTAGAGTAAAAGACGTCTAGACAACCATGCCAACCAATGGCCACTACACCAACACCTACTTGCACAAGGACCCTAAACCACAACAGATCCAACCACAATAAGAACCTATAGTAGACACAACACCCAAAATATTAGCTAGAAACCAAATCATCCCCAGACCACCATCTGGCCCCATCCATCACCATCTGAACACCTTGCATCAAAATGGACCACCTCACCATAAGAAAGTCTAAAAAACCAACAGTCAACTAGTACCATCCATTCGAAGTTCCCCACATCACTCACGCCTAACAAATCATTCAACCTCAATAATCCCCAAGGAGTCCCTGATCCAAATGTGAGCTAATACCCAACCTGAATCCATGACCTCTAGACCCACCAAGTAGTCAACATGCACCCACCCTTGAAAGAAAACCACCCATAAACTAGAAACATGGCTCCCAACCTGTAGCATCTAGTATCTCAAGGGAATTTTAGAACATCCACCATAGAAATACCTACACCATCAACAACCAGAATACACAAGATGGGAAAACCAAGCACAAGCCAACTGAACTTACTCCAAACCACCACCTGATGACCCACCCCAAACTATATCCACCACACTAGACAATTGAGAGAACCAGAATCCTACAATTGTAATCCAAAACAAAGAAGAAACACCAGAAATCCAACCTATATGCACCCAAAACATGTTACCAACCATAGTAGAAATCACAAACCAACCATCACCATGCACCATGTAAGTGTATCCTATACTAATCCATGTAGAAAAATCCAAACAGCAACACCCCCAGCTGAAACCCATATTCAATGGTCGTATAATTCCAAAATGCAACATGAAACTCACAACCCCACCTATTAAATACTCCACAAGAATCCTATAACCCCACTATGAGAATATCTGTAAGTATCTATTGGTAAACCCAGAATCTCCTAGCCTTAACCTTAAGAAGCATCCAAAGTAACCTGCATACCACTCCCTACAAACATACACCCCTCCACCTGAGTAGCCCCTCCCCACCAAACCTAAAACTAGGAATAACCACAACACACACCAATACACCTTTATATAACTAGCCACACAACAGTGGGGTGCAAGGGGGTGTATAAGGGGGATCCAACAGGGGGTGTAAGGGGTGCATGGGGGTGTGTGGAAGGGGTGAAAGGGATGTGTGTGTGTGTGTGGGGGGGGGGGGGTGTTGTCCAGGGGGTGAAAGGGGGAGAATGGTGTGTGAAAGGGATGTATAATGGGGGGGGGGGATGCTGTCCAGGGGGTAGCACTTCCGGGGGGTCCTGCAGGGGGGGTTCTGTCTAGGGGGGCTGCTATCCTGGGGGGTCCCGGGGAGGCTGTTGTCCATGGGGGTCTAGAAGGGGGGGCTACTATCTAGGGGGTCCAGCAGGGGGAGGGGCTGCTTTACAGGGGGGTCCAATAGGGGGGGGGGGGGGGTTGCACTATTCTTGTTTATTGATTTATATTCTTTGTGAATATTCTAAGATGTTTTATTTTATGATAATTTTATTGGATGATCACTACTATGTTCTACCTTGTGTTGTAGGTACATTTGAGCTGGTTCCAAACTTATTTTATAGTGTATGTTATAGGGAGACTCATAAATGTGAAATTATGTGTTTTTTTATATTTGTATTTGTTTAATTATGATTATGTAAGTAGCTTTCGTGTATAATTTAATTTGGAGGGGATTGGTAGGGGGTAGGGGGAAACTGGCTGGGGGGAGGGGACTGACAGGGGGTGCAAGTGGGGGGGCTGGTAGGGGGTGCAAGTGGGGATTGACAGGGGTGATGGGAAATGGGCAGTGTGTGTGGGGGGGGGATAGGACTGGGGGGGGGGGGGGTTCCAGGGTCTGTCTAGGAGGGTCGGGTGGGGGGGGGGGGGCTTTCTAGGGAAGTTGAGGTCTGGGCGGTCTAGGGGGATCTGTCCAGGGCCTGGGGGTGTCCAGGGATTGCGTGGGGGGGGGGGGTTCCAGGGTCTGTCCAGGAGGGTAGAGGGGTGGCTGTCCAGGGGAGTGGAGGTCTGGGCTATCCATGGGGATATGTACAGGTTCTGGGGGGTGTCCAGGGTCTGGGGGGGGTTTCAGGGTTTTTCTCGGGTGGGGGGGGGGGTGTTTAGGGTTTTTCCGGGTGATGTCCAAGGTCTGGGGGGGGGAGGTGTCTAGGGTCTGTCTGGGGGGGGGGGGGGTTGTCAAGTGTATGTCGAAGAGGGGGGATTTGCAGGGGGCTGTCTAGGGGGGAGGGGGCTATCCAGGGGGGTGATGTAGTGAGGGGGTGTCCAGTGTCCAGGAGGGAGGGGTTTGTAGGGGGTGGGCTACTGCGGGGGGGGGGGGGAGGGTGTGCAGGGGGTGGGGGATATTTTTTATGGTTTTTTAGACCCTATAGCCACGGTTTATAAATATGGATATATGTCTTTTTCCATGGTTAAAGACTGTGGATATATGTCTAATTCCACGGTTTCTAACCCTAGAAATAAATTTTGTCCCTCCTCTAGTATAGCCACGGTTTTAAACTGTGGATATAGAGATATTACCATGCTTTCAACTGTGGCTGTATTTCTATAGCTAAGGTTTGAACCGTGGATATTGACCTATATCCATGGTTCCAAACCGTGGCTATAACTCTAGGCCTACAGCCACACCAGACTTAGCAACAGTTTCTCAAACCGTGGAAATTACCTGTAGCCACAGTTTGAGGACCTATAGCCACGGTGGGAATCTCTAAAGTTTTTATGGTGATGTCAAAATGTGTTCTTGGTGGATATATTGTCCCCTAAATCCATGGAAATGTTTAAAGAAATTAAAAATTGTTGGTTAGGGTTTAGATGTTTTTTGGTCCAGGTATTTTGGCATGTATCCCTCACATTTGGTTATAAATAGCCACCTCTTTGTACCCATTGAAGGTTAATTACAAATTTTGAGATTTTCTAAAATTATTATGATTGTCTTTTTGTGTTCTTAGGTTAATTAATGTAAGGATTATCAAAGGAGTGTTCAACCTTTTTGGTGCTTTATAATTAGGGTTTTAAGGAGAAAGTATCATTGGGGTCCTAATTAATTATCCCCCTTCCCCTTTTATTTCATTTTCACTTCTTTTAATTTCCATTTTTACAACTTCCATCACTTGTGTTTCCACATTTCATCTAATAAATACCCCCTATATATATTGTATCATATTAATAGAACACCAAAATCCCACCAAATAGTATAAGATCCCAGCATATGCACCACTTACAAACCATTAGAAGGAATCGCAGAAGCTCCCAAGAACAAAACCAACAAGAACTCCTTGGGGAATTATAACCAAGGGAAAAAGGCGGCTAAAGGAGAAATATAAAAACCCAAAAAGAAGTAGTCACAAATGACAGAAACCAACAATACACACAGATTCATGAAACCACTCACAACCACCCACACACACACACACCCACAACCCACACACAAGTTGCCAAAATCCATCATGCATCATAAAGTCTATATTTATCCAAAGAAATAGAACCACTGAACCCCCGGCCCTACAGTCAACATTAACCAACCAGACAAGCATCCCTATCCAAACCAATACTATAGTGAAAGACCTCTAGACAACCACGCCAACTAATGACCACTACACCAACACCTACTTTCACAAGAACCCTGAACCACACCAGATCCAACCACAATAAGCACCTATAGTAGACAGAACACCCAAAATATTAACTAGAAACAAAATCATCCCCTGACCACCATCTGGCGCCATCCATCACAACCTGAACACCTTGCATCAAAATGGACCACCCCACCATAAGAAATTCCAAAAAAACCAGTAGTCAACTAATACCATCCATCCGAAGTGCCCCACATCACCCCTGCCTAACCCATCATACAACCTCAAGAATCACCAAGAAGTCTCTGATCCAAATGTGAGCTAATACCCACCCTGAATCCAACACCTCTAGACCCACCAAGTAGTCAACATGCACCACCCTAGAAAGAGAACCACCCATCTACCAAAAACATGCCTCCCAACCTGCATCATCCAACATCTCAAGGGAATTTCAGAACATCCAACATATAAATCCCTACACCATCAACAACCAGAATACACAAGACAGGGAAACCGAGCACAAACCAACTGAACATACTCAAAACCACCACCTGAAGACCCACACCAAACTATATCCACCACACTAGAAAATCAAGAGAACCAGAAGCCTACAATAGTAATCCAAAACAAAGAAGAAACACTAGATAAGTCAACCCCTTTCCACCCTAAACATGCTACCAACCATAGTAGAAATCACAAACCAACCAGCACCATGCACCATGTAAGTGTATCCTGTACTAAACCATGTAGAAAAATCCAAACAAAAACAACCCCAGCTGAAAACCATCTTCAGGGGTCATATAATTCCAAACAGCAACACAAAACTCACAACCCCACCTCATAAATCTTCCACAAGAAACCTATAACCCCACTATGGGAATCTCTGTAAGTCTCTATTGGATAAATCCAGCATCTCCCAACCTCAACCTTAAGAAGCATCCAAAGTAACCTGTGTACCACTCTCTATGAACATACACCCCTCCACCTGAGTAGCCCCTCCCCAGCCAACCTGAAACTAGGAAGAACCACAACACACACCTATACACCTCCATATAACTAGCCACACAATGGGGGGGGGGGGGGGCATGTAAGGGGGTATGTGCAAGGGGTGAAAGGGATGTGGGGGGGGGGGGGGCTGCTGTCCAGGGGGTGCAAGGGGGGGGAAGGGTTGTGCAAGGGATGCATAAGGGGAAGGGGGCTACTGTCTAAGGGGTTCAGCAGGTGGGCTGTTGTCCATGGGGTCCAGGGGGGTCCAACGGGGGGGGGGGGGGCTGCTATCCAGGGGGTCCATCAGGGGGAATGCACTATTCTTGTTCGTTGAGTTATATTATTTGTGAATATTTTAAGATGTTTTGTTTTACCATAATTTTAGGGGATGATCACTACTATTTTCTACCTTGTGTTGTAGGTACTTTTGAGATGGTTCCTGACTTCTTTGATAGTTTTTCTCATAGGGAGAATCATCTAAGTGCAATTATGTATTTTTTTATTTGGATTTTTCTAATTCTTATTATGTAAGTAGATTTAGTGTATAATTTAATTTGGAGGGGACTGGCTTGGGGGAAGGGGGCGGGGACTAGCAGGGGGTGCAAGTGAGGGCAGGTAGGGGGGTGCATGTGGGGGCTAGTTGGGGAGGGGGGGGGGAACAGGCAGGGTGGGGGGGAAGGACTGGGGGTGTCCATGTTCTAGGGTGGGGGATTCCAGGGTCTGTCCATGAGGGTGGGGGGGGGGGGGGGCTGTATAGGGGGATCTGCCTAGGGTCTGGGGGTGTATAGGGTTTGGGGGGTGTCCAGGGTCTGGGGGGGGGGGGTTCCAGGGTCTTTCCAGGATAGTGGGTGGGGTGGATATCTAGGGGAGTGGCGGTCTGGGCTGTCCAGGGGGATCTGTCAATGGTCTGGGGGGGTGTCTAGGGTCTGTCTGGGGGGTGTCTAGGGTCTGTCTGGGGTTGTCCATGGTCTGTTTGGGGGGGGGGGGGGTGTACAGGGTCTGGGGGGGAGGTGTCTAGGGTCTGTCTCGGGGGGGGGGGGGGGGGGTTCAGGGTCTATCCAGGAGTGGGGCCTTGCAGGGGGGTTGTCCAGGGGGAGGCGACTATCCAGGGGAGGGGGGGTTATGTAGGGTAGGGGTGTCCTATGTCCAAAAGGGAGGGGTCTGCAGGGGGTGGGATACTGCAGGGGGGCTATGCAGGAGTGTGGGGGGCTATTTTTTATGGTTTTTCAGACCATATATCCATAGTTTCTAACTGCGGCTATAGTTCTATTTCCACGGTTAAAAATCGTGGCTATAGGTCTCATGCCACAGTTTCAAACTATGGCAATAAATTGTGTCCCTCCTCTAGTATAGACACAGTTCTAAACTGTGGATATAGTGATATTACCATGGTTTGAACCGTGGTTGTATATCTAGAGCCATGGTTTGAACCGTGGCTATAGAGATAGAGCCACGATTCCAAACAGTGGCTATAAGTCTTGGCCTATAGCCATGCTAAACTTAGACACGATTTCTAAAACCATGGCTATTACCTATATCCACAGTTTTTGGACCTATAACCATTTTTTTAAACTGTGGTTATAGACCAAATTTCTAGTAGTGTAAATAAAAGAGGAATTCCACTATCATAGCGAGCTCTATCTCTATTGATATAGTTGGAATAATTTTTATGTATATCACCAGGAAATAGTTGGCAGAATAAATCATACCCATGTATCACACTAACCATTGGAATCATCATACAATATGATAGGATCCAATAATCCATAAAGGTGTTTTAAAACAATATTTAGAGAAAAATGGAGAACTAGGAGAGTAGAGGGATTCAAATTTTGATAGAATGTATATCACACCAAATAGGAATATATCCAATTCCATTACATAGGTACACCTCCAAAAATGTTGTAGGTAAAACGACAACTTACAACCTTTTGAAGTTTAAGTGTGTTACTCATAACACATTACTATTGGGTATATGATCTTTTGACCAATTAAATTGACTACAGTTAGTTTTCAAATCCATAAATGAATCATTTTAATTCCTTAGAATAGAAGTATACAATTTTGAAGATATATCAAAATCCCATGAACCTAACATCCCATATCATAATCCATTAATACCGTACAATATACATTTATATCCCTTATAAGATATGGTTAGATCATATCCTATGATATATGTCACATGTATATATAGGATTAAAATATATATGAATCATCAATTACGTTTCATTTAATTTTATCTCATATCCATTGGTCACTCACATGAACTAAAATCCCATAATTAATTTATGAAAAACTTCATAATTATTCGTGAATAATCCCAAAATCTTTTGGATATAGTTTGTCTAACTCTATTCATTTCGGGGAAAATGGATTTCCTAAAATTTAATCATTATAATAAGGCATAATTTCTGGACTCAACTAGAATTTGTAGCATTGATAAAAAATGTAAATTATCTAATCCACATTTTTAATAAAAGATAGGCCGCTATAAAAACATTAGTTCTCCCCATACTATAAATGGGTATTGAATAATCTTGATAAAAAACCCATATCACTATATGGACATTTCCATAAAAAGCTATATCATATATACCAAATATATGCTTATATAATCCATTTTTGAATGAAATAAAGTGACCAATGAAATGTAGAACATCAATATAGTATAGTTTATATCATAAATTCATGAATATCTAAAATAGAAAAACCAGTTTGAATGAATACAACACCTATCATTCATTCAAGAATTTGAGCACATCAAATATCACTCAACTAAGAATGACCATTATTTTTTCAATCAAATTGAATCAAGGGACCAAGTTTTATATCTTTTCATACATGAGGACATATCCCATCATTATTAAGTTACAACCAATTAAATGATCCACAACATACCCAACCACCACTGATTAGCTAAACCTCAAGGATTTCATAAGGAAGGTATCAATGTATGAATGTTCTCATGTTAGGTATATATATAACCTGAGGAATATGGATTATTATTACAAATAAACCAATAACTATATAATAATTGGATTCATGGGACATCACTATTCTCAGTTACTATTGAATAAAACATGAATTCCATTCCTAAGATCGTAATGATATAGAATGACATAATAAATGAAAAAGAAATAAAGTATGAGTACTTCACTATACAAGAAACCAATCATCACTGAGAATGAGTTTGATTGATTTACCTAAGAAATAAAAAACCAACTTTCACCTATAATAGTATCCACCAACCACTAGAATCAACAAACACTTTATAAGGTCCTCCTTTTCTTAAATGGTGTGTGATAACCACCTATATGAAAAATAGAGAATAAAATGTTTTAGTGAGTTTCAACTAGTCGTGAATAATATTTATTAACATATCTAACCTCAATGAAGTAATATATATCCCTTTTGTACTAATAATGTATAAAATGTATATTATATTTCTATTTATTAAAATTTCAAACATTATTTAATATCCAAACACTTTTGGATCCCCTTCATTGATTAATCTGAATTTTGAAACTCTTTAAATGTTCAGCTATAGTTTAGACGTCATCACATGATGTGTTGTCTACCATATTTTATTGATAATAAATCTAAACTAATTTCTCAATTGATATCTTATACCAATATCACAAGAAATATGATAAACCAAACTCAGATACCCTCTCAAAACGACACATGAATAGAACTATAAAATACCTGAAGGGTGTTCCCAATATTTATGATCTGGCGACTAGCATATGAGAATCATCAACAACTAGAGTGAATGATTTCTACTAAATTGAATAAGACCGCATGAAAAATATATATACATGATTGGAATAAATAGTGTAAGAATAAAAAATAATACATTTCATAGAAAATGGAAATAACAGATGTGATATAACTCAACAGTAACTAAACAATCACCATGATAAAAGTCCAAAAAAATGATGACTAAAACCGGAATACCAACTCATTGTTATAGAGTGAGAAAAATCCTACTTTCTCACCACAATATACGTAGATAGATATAATATAAACCTCACTGAATAACTATGTCACATTGCCTTTCCCAACATTAAAAGTCATACAAAGGTCTATGAAACCAAGGGGGTGCATAGGGTGTGATTCAAACAGGATCAGTAGGATCCCACTCAGGTGTTCCATATCAAGTTTCTATAAAATAATTCGAACATTCTTGTCTTTAATTGAGAAAATTTATAATAAATATTTAAAAAAGTTTTATATAAAAAGCATGTTAAAACTTTTAATTCCCCCTTTTCCACATTTCCAAGGTAAAAAAATTTCAAAGCATATCACATATATCAAATCAGTTAAACCAAATCATGTATGACATATCTTATCAAATCCAATAACAATAAATCCAAAGAACATGTAACTTCAAGCCAAGGACCACTACAGACCAGGCTAGGTAGGAAAATCACACCAAATTAGAGAAAATTGTTCATATAATTTCTCTAGATATATTAATTTAATCTAGATATTAGAGGAACAACCCAACAAGTGAACCCCCCAATAGGTCTAATAAGTTTCTATAACAATGGTCCTAGGGAGAAAAGAAACATGAAATGAGTGAACCACATGAAATTATCAATAAAAGAGGCCTATTACTACAAATTTCACCTAAGTAACCAAGACTTCCCATGATCTATATTTTACGAACAATTTTATCAAAATAATTCTTTGAAAACCATGTTATAAATCCATTTTACAGTGCTTCGAAAAAATCATATTCTTTTACCAAAACAATGGGGAAACCATCTTTTCCCAGAAACATTTTTCCACACACATAATTAAATAATTCCAAATCATTTAGAAAACAATTTATAAAAACAATATAAATTAATTTCATTCATCTAAGATAGAGACAGAAACACTTACCTTACACTATAGTCACACAATCCAACAATTGTATCCACTAATATAGAAGAATGTAAAGATGACAATAAAGGTAATAGAATAAATCCTCACATATTAGAATCAATCCGAAAACCAAACCAGAAAATGGAGAATAAAGAACACAACATACATAAAAAACCATCATTCTATACCATAACTAACACAAGGTCCTACCTCTGAATGAAGATCATATAATATATATAGAGAGACACGACATAAACACCACATAGATCAATTTTAGAACAAAGAAATATGAATTAATCATAGATATGAAAAATATCCAAGGATATTTCCTAGGTCTGGGAGAAAATACTTCACAAAAAATGAGTATAGTATCACACATAAAACATTTTTAAAAATAATTTTCCCAAAAAATTTATAATGTGAAACCATTTCATAATATGAATTCCATTATTTACAAGATATGCTGAAAAATACATCATGTCAAATTAAAAATACCAACTTCTTCCCATTCAAGATGTGAAAAATATTTATGGTGTGTAAATCTTTCACTATATGAACAAAATCAAGACCTCATCTCAACAACTGATTCATGATGTTTACCTATTCATGATTTAAAAATGTATTGTAGGAAGTGAAAAATCTAAACATTAAAGAAAGAACCAAAACCATATCTGGTGTTCTTTGAACTTAGGGAAAACCCTTCAAATCCCCTTTTCAAATTTATACTTAGAATCCATTAATCAAAAATAACATAAATCTATGGGCATTAAGTCATTTCCCCCAGAAAAAAATTTATATCCTTTAGAATCCCACAACACACCGAAATTAATAGGAAAAAATGTGATTTTCGAAATACATAAATGAAGGTGATAAGATGTTACAAAATCTCCCCCATAATAATTTCCATAATTGGGAATTCATGTGAGAAAATGGTGTCAAGATATAGGTGATTCCACTACTCCCTCATCAATGACTAACATTCCCATGTGTCATGAGAATCTGATCTATGTCTCTATAATTCTATGACCAACAGAATCGACTTCCCATGCAAGATATTCACCTATGAGTCAATAATCTACAATGGTTTTATACAATATAATCATCTAGATACTATTTTATCTCTTACCAAATTATAATCTAAGAGGGATCAGTATAGTAAATTTTGGGAGGAGATATGTAGAAAACATCATGAATACCAATCAACTAAACTTGAAATTCCAACAGATAAGAAACTTCACCGAGCTGTTCAACGACCTTAAATGACCTAACATATATTGGAGCCATCATCCCTTGTTTTCCAAGATTATGGTGACCTAAATGAGGTGAAAATTCAAGAACAACATTTAACCAAAAAAAACTCCAAAATAAAACCCGGATGACCCACATATTATTTCTGATAACTCTATGCTATAACCAAACAATGATGAATATCATGAATCATTAATGATGTCTCCTGAATGAGACTTGGTCCTATAAGAGAGGCATCTCTCACATTTTCCCAAAAAATAAGTGACATGAACATGTGATAACACAAAGTATCAAATAGAAAAACACACTCAGTTTGACCATTTGTCTCTAGATGGTAAGCTTTATTCGACCTAACCCGTGTCCCCATCTCCTCCTGAAGACTCTTCTAGAACCTTTAAGTAAAACTAAGAGCCCTTTTTGAAATAATATAATATAGAATCCCATGAAACCTTACAACCTTCTGAACATACAACTTACCTAGATCTTCATCTTTTGTGGTGTCCCGGATTGAAATTATGTGAGATCACTTTTTCAACCAATCAATCACCACAAAGATATAATTACTCCCTCAAGGAGTCTCTATTAATAAAAAAAACAATTCCATGGATAACTCATCCCATTTAAAGACTATAAACCAAAGGGGAAGAAGTAACCCATAAGGGATCATATACTCTGCCTTTATCTCTTGGAATGTGTAAAAGTGGGACACATAATCTGAAATATCCCACTTCATACCCATCCACTAGAATCACCATCTATTTTCACAATTCATCAGTATAGTTCCCAAATTAAAAAACCACAAAGAAACTATGATAGTAAAAAAATAATATCCTCATAGATGATGGGTTGAAAAAGAAATACCTAAAAAGGAAAATACAATATGAAAAGAGAGACCAACTAAAAATGGAATCCCCGCCATATAGGGTTTTTCAGATTCCCCTGAACTCATCATCCTTCTACTAATCCTACATAATTGACTCAAAGAGTGATGATGGTAAGTAAACATTGGTTATAATCATACCTAAAAATATTCCTAGGAATCCAAGTGAAATTGAGGAAAGGGCCCCATAAGGTTCAACTCCTTCTTTGATTACAAAACATTTTGTGATGACAATTTCCTACTGAGAGCATCCTAAATGACATTCCCCATCCTTGGGGTTTATGTGACTTTGAAGTCATGTTTCTGATGGTATTCTACCCACCATGTCTATCTGATATTCAATTATTTTTTAGAGTAGATAAATCTTATACACTTATAATAAAAAAAAGACTATGACCCTATCCCTAAAAAGAAAGTTCCACCAACATTTAGGCATATGAATAACTCCAGAAATCTATATATCATGAGTGGGGTAATTATTATCATGTAGCTAAAGTTGTAAAGATTTGTATTCCACCACATGATCATCCTACATAAGAAATCATCCCATAGTATCACCAAAATAATCATAGAAAACCACATACCCCTTATCAGGATCAAGTAAGGTCAGAATATGAGGTGACGTCAGAATGCATTTTGGTTCATCAAATTATAACTTACACTTTACATCCCATTTTAAATTCACCCCTTACTATGTAATATCATTCAAAAGTGATTCCAAATATTATAAATCCTTGAAAAAACATCAATAGTATCATAAAAAACCAAGGAATATTAGAATCTCAAAGATGTTCTATGGATCCTCCCATGAAAATAAAACCTTGGCATTCTTAAGATAAACTGAAAATCCATGATCAGAAATTATATTACCCAAAAAATTCACTTCACATATTTATAAAATACATTTTGAAATCATTCGATACAAATAGTGACTCCATAGTATTTCCATAACCAAACTCAAATGGTGTTCTTTCTTGTACTTGGATATCGAATAAACAAAAATATGATCTATGAACACTACCAAAAATCTGTCAAGATATTGATGGAATATCCAATTAACTAAAACCATATAAATGGTAGGGGATTTATTAACAGCAAATTAAACCACATGATATTCATAATAGATATACATGATCCAAAATCCCATTTTTGGCATATCAAACTCCCAAACTCTGAGCTGATGATAAACCAATCAATGATGAATCTTTGAAGACCACTTTCTGACTATATTTTTTTTAGAATATTACACATGAATTAAAGGATACATATTCTTAACCATTACTTGATTCAACTTCTGATAGTCCACACAAAACCAGAGTAAACCATCTACCATTTGGAAAAGAGCAAATTTGATGCCCTTAAATATTGGGTATCAATATCAACTGTGTTCCAAGAAACAGGTATATCATAAAATATACCTCCCACTCTAGAGGTAGAATGAGTAAATCATCAAGGAAAATTTCAATAATTCCCTAAAAATAGTTTTAAGATCAAAAATATAAGTAACATCCTCAGACTCAACTACTAAAATAGAAAAAAAACTCTTGAGCTCTGGGTGGGAAGGTAGTGTATGAACAAAACTGAGATCCTACTATCCTTGAAACACTAGAGAGATCCCATAAACTATATGAAATAAGAAATTATGATGATAAAAATAAATTTCTACCTGATGAGTGAAAAGCCAATCTATCTGGACCGTGAATTCAAGTAGATCCACATTAAGAATGAGGAAGTCCAGGATAACTCTTCATTAGCTATTGATAGAAAACAATGACATCGAAAAACCTACTCTTTACTAATTCAAAGAGGTTTTTCAAACTCCATTACAAAGGTTATAAGCTCCAAAAGATTTTTTAAAATATCAATAAATTGGGAAGAAATAAACAAGTGTGAGGAACATGTATCAAAAAAAGAATTCACTATTGAATATTCAATAAATAAGGTACCTCTCACTATCATTCGACCCACATCTACCTTCATCATAAACTCACCCACTATATTATGTTTTTCACTCTTGAGGCCTATGTCTAGTTACCTATAGTCATTCAAGAATATGAAAATGTCATTGTAGATTTTGGATCTGACAATCCTTCACCATAACAAGGCATATATATTGGCTGATAGAAACCCTAAAGATAACCCTATTTACCACAACTGTTATAGGTTTTCATAGGTGTAGAAAAACAACTCTGGGTTTTCTTAACCGTTACACACTGATAGAAAGTCATGGGAACACTACTAGTTATAAATGAGGTTTCATAGGAGGTCTACTGATGAGAACCACCCCACTCCTATGATGATCATTCCACTTCCTCTTTATCATTTGAATTCCATTGAATATTCCACTAGGTTGAAAAGAAGGGGGAAAATAACCATTTATTCCCACCATTTCATATCTACCATAATTTCCAATTCTACCAGCTCCACATAGGTAAAAATCATTAACATAAATACCTATGATCTAATATCCAGTAAAAAACAAATAGTCACTTCTGATACTTCATATATTCATTATTTACTACCTTTGGATCAAAATGAACCATCCCTACAAACTAATTAGTGTACACTATCCAACGGCCCAAAATTTGATAAATAAAAATTCCCAAGTGATTTATTTAAATGTATTAATATGTTTTATGGATATTGAAAATGCATACACTTATTTTGTTTAATTATATCCTATTAGATGTAAAAGGTTGTTAAGTATCATTACCATTGATAATATAGTTGTTGAAAAATGATTATATGATTTGTATAAGTATAGGGTTCTAACAAGTCCAATTGACAAAGACAAAGGAAGAGATGACCACAACTAGTAGGATCGTACCATATAATGTGAATTTATTGGATCTTCAAAGGGGTATAACATCACTAGGATTTACCCTTGAAAAATCCCATGCTAAGATCCAATAATATAATCATGAGTGAAAACATTTATAGGAGAAGTTCAAGCTTATTGAGATCATGACCCAAACCATGTATGCTGAACTACCCCATGAAAGTCTCATAATCACACACCTTACCATTAGGGTGTTAGTTGGTGTATTAAGAAGATATGTATGATGTCCCTAGAAATATTAATATGTACATCATTTTTAATAGAATAATGGTTATATTTACCTCTTATTTGTATATTATAAATGATTTTTAATTTTAGACAATAAAAAACAAATTATATTTTTGGGTAATATTCAAATTCAATTAATGAATTAATTTTCCTGAATTAATAGATATTATAAATAAATAAAATTTTAATAAAATATTATTATAAAATATTTTTTATTAAACATAAATGATCATAGAATTTTTATAATGTAAAATATAATTTTTATAGGGGTTTGAAAACTGTTATTATAAAAAATCCCATCATTTATCAATAAATGTAAATTATTACTCAAAATTTAAAAATTCAAATTTTTTTAAAATTATTTGGGTAAAATTAATATTTTTTTGGAATCATAATGTATATATTAACCAATGGTGATTTTTACATAATTTTTTGAGACAATCAAATTTTTGGTTAAAAAATAAATACGCTATAAATATACGGTGTGTATTATGACATTAGAATACCCAAAATGTGATGTAATAAATACAATAAATAGTATACATAAATAAATATGTGTTTATAATTTAAAATAATTTAATTTTATGATAATTTTATAAATTTTATAAATCCTTAATGAATCCTCCCAAACCTATAATATATTTTAAGGTTTTAAATTTACTTCTTTAAGGACATGACTTAGTTTCACATCAGTAAAAGAATTATTTTAAAAATTTATGAACTTATTATTATAAAATATTGAAAATTTACCTATTTTTTAGAAAACATAGGAAAAAACCATGGGAATATTTGTGGTTTTAATTACATTATTATATAGAGTCTCAAACCTATGTTTGTGAAATAATAAAGAACACCAACTCATTTTCAATATAAAATCACCCAAGATCCCTTTTATGCTCACTATAAAACCTTGGAGAATGTCCTTACTCTTTAATACCCTCTCTATAATCCTTCCAAGGATCCTCGAAGCTCTCAATATGCTCCTCTAATGATTTTGGAATCACACTCTCAAGTAAGAGATCGTTTATGTCTCTTATTTTTTCAAGCTTCTTTATTATCTTACGCCTTCTATTTACAATTCATAATTTTGGTATTTGTTTTTCCATGTAAATATTACTATCCATTTATTTAAAAGTGATGATATACCAATTTTTTCACTCATCACACCATTCTATAAATTTTTAAGTAACATTGTTATGCTGCCAAAATTTCACTGTGATTTTCCATGACAATCAAATGTGTAGTGAAATACCATACACATTTCATATCAAGGGTGTTCAAATTTATGACCTTATAATTATTTTATTGGGGACTTAAATGTATTTATTCTACACTGAATGATATTGGAATAAAAGTTTATGATAAACCATGTTTTATGATCTATGTGGCACACTTAAGCATGAGAATGAAATGAATGTGATGGGTGAGAACAAAATTAAATAGTGCTTCAATTCATTGGGAAATGATTTAGTCTCATGAGATTTCATGAAAAAGATTCGAGAGTTAACCTAATCCATCATGTGACTTTTTTCATCATTATTTCATGGATGTTATCCTTGACCTACGTTTATGATGCAATGATTTTAGCTGTTGGAACATTTCCCATGTTTCCTTTATGATTATAATCATATATCATGTATCATTATCCATGTTTATGATTTTCACTCATTTTATTCCACAATTGTATTCATGTTTTATAAAATGTATTACCTTATTCATGTTATTCCATGTTTATTCCCATATTGGGATTTATATCTCAACACTTTCTTATCTATATCCCCAGGTTATCTAATACAGTTTTAAGTACAGTGGGATAACATGATCATGTTAAGGAAGAAAAAATAATGTTGTTATATCCCATGTTTTAAGTTGTTATGTAATATACATAATTTAAAAATACTGTAACAACCCAAGATTTTATAAGATATATTATTTTTAATTTCTTTCATATCTTTTGTTGTACCCTACACCAAGATTATCTTGCGCTATATGCAACACCATATTAGATTACAGTATACGCAACACTATTCTTGGATCGTGTTACACATAATTTCATGTTCATTTGATAGTAGTTATTCTACGCAACATTGAGTGTATATATATATATATTCAATGTATAAATGAAATATGGTTGGATTTTGTTATATGAAATAACAACAGAGTCTTCCACTACACACAACCCTGACTTGGCTTGCATTACATGCAATTGCGACCTTCCTTGATTGCGTGTGTTGTACGCAATACCGAGTTTCACTAAACAACGACATTTGATTATAATATTATTATGAACTAGCCGTTATGAATATTATTAACTAAAATTTTAATTTTATAACATTATTATTCGTCTTACACATTTTCTAGAACATGGTTTGAGAACAAAATAAATTTTTCAGGTAAAATAATATTTTTAAAAAAAATGCAGTTTTGCCTCCTTTTGATGGCACACCCATTTTAAATATAATTTTGGAAAATTTTATAAGTTAAATTTTAAAATATAAACTTCTTATTTTTAATTAGGATATAAAATTTTACATTGGATAATGTTTTGATATTTTTCTGACAACGTTCTAATTTTGATGAATAGTAAAAACACGCAAAATTTTACTTAAAAACAAATTTGTTCATCGAGATAATTTATATGGTTAAATTATAATAGTAAATTGTTTTAAATTATAAATTTAATATATTTTTACCATTTAATATATATTATGTCATTAGCATTGATTTTCCATTGAATTCGTAGGTTAAATCAATTCAATCTTTTGCAATGTTTTAAACAAAAACCCGTTTTTTTCGACAACGAGATTAATTTTAAATTAATTACTGAAACTTCTGTGTTTTGAATTTGGAAAAATGGATTCCATATTTGGAATCAGTATTTCCAAATTATGTTAATAGGCTACTTTTTATTTTTGGGCATTATGAATAGTAACTACGGTAAATTTTATTTACCACAGTTGAAGGTAAATTAGGTAATTAAGGGTAAATATAATATTATAAAATTACCCTAACACTTGTATTAATATAATTGGATGATTATATTTCTTCCTATGGAATATTTTTGTCGAAATGGAATCCATTGGAACCTACTTGGATGTGATTAAGACCTTTAATTTATTTTATTTTAAAAAAAGTGAAATACGTCTCACTAAAACATTAATAATTAGATTATTTTTTATATAAGGTTATAAAGAATATAATTTCGATTATAAATAATAATTTTAAAGATAAAATGTTTTTATTTATCATGGTAATTTATTTGTAATTTTTAATAAATATTTAATTACCTTAATAGCATATACATTAAGGATGTAGAAATTATTTATTTAGTGAAAAATAAATAATATAGTTTTTATTAAAATAATAATACCTATCAAAAGGACCTGAAAATTGACCAAACATTTTTGGTAGAGTATATATATACCATAATAATCCAAGGTTAGATTTTTGGACCATTTTTACCCTTATAAAACATATTATGACATTTATATTATTTTATTTTAAATGATATCAAAGATGTCACCTTCATAATTTAATAAATATAACAATTTAAATGTTGTGATTCTAAGACGATAAATTCGAGTAAAAGTATTATTATGTAATATATTATATTTATCTTCAATATAGGATTTTATTTTTAATTTTTATTACAATAATAATTATATTAAATTATTATACAAAAATGATGTAGTAATTGTTTTATTAAGAGAAATATCAAATAAATGGTTTTATAAATATTAAAATAAACATTATGTGAACTAATTAATGCTCTAAAAAACTTTTCTAGATTAATATGACATGTTAGGAATCTATTAGAATTTGTTTTTTGAATATATCCTCTGTGTGGATTTTGTTTAAAATTAAATAATGAATAGTTTCAAAATTGACACTATTGATATTTTATAAAAATAACATATGATTAAATTGCTTAAAAATCACAAAAATATTTTAAAATTATAAATTTAAATTTATATGGTCAAAAATGTCATAAAGTATCTAATTATAGACAATTCAAAACACATAATTAAGTAGTTATAACCACTTAAAATTTAAAATATTATTACCATAAATAAAATTAAATAGATTAAATAAAGAAAAATCAAAATGATAAGGTTTAAAATAAACATAAAACATGTATAAAATTTATTGGTTGATGAGATTACAACCCTATATCATCTAATATTTAGATATGAGTCATTTTTAATGTTTTTAAGTGGGGTTTGAATTTATATTAAATTAATATTTTTGAGGGTTTTAAAGGTTCCCCTCTCCTCCCTTATAAAAAGGAACCTCCTCCCTCTCTTCTTCACACAAATTTGAGACTTCATGCTCGGCCAATGTCAGGAACCGACCCTACCCGGGATCGAGCCTCAACTACCCCAAGCCCGCCTCCATAGGCTAGGGGCTGGTGATAAGCGCCGAAGGCTAAACAACTCGGGGAGGCCTTTGCCTGAGTACCTGTACACACACACGCAACCCACTCGATGCAGAAGTGCAGAGTAAAAATAAAAGAATAGTAAAGTAATGTACCAACTGCTATAAATAAACCACAAATGTGCATAGACCTCTAAACAATACAAGCAAGTGCTGAGGTAAACTGAAAAAGAAAATGGGCAAAACACGCGCCAAACCAGAAAAGTGCCACAACCCAGCACCAGGTAAACAAAAGAAAAATAGGTGGACGGGTCCCCCACCTAGAACCCGACTCCGACCACCGCACGCGGTCTAAGCTATCGAACTTTTAAGCTCCACTGAAGTCACATCCAACCTGTCCATTATCTACAAGGGCACACCACGTGCGGGCAAAGCCCAAGCAGGGGTGAGTATATAAATACTCAGTAGGATACCCCGAAGGCTTTAGGGAGCAACAAAGGAGGTACCGAAGGGTGAAAAGTAGAGAGAACATGGGAAAGTGATGGAGTACAACTGAAGGTGTAGTAAAGAGTAACAGCTCAACACAACAAGAGAAAGGTAGAAGACTTGTCCTAACACAAGGATCTAGGAATGGTGAGAAGATGAACTTCTCGTCGAGCTTTCGCTGCCTATAGCAGGAGAGTAGACTCATCCAACCACGAGAATCTTAACGCGGAAATCACGTGGCATACCCCACACTTCTTCGCCTCTCCTGGAAAGAGAGCAACCAAACTTGAGAAGTGGGTACCAGAACATGGTATATACAAATCCATATGCTCTGTCAAGAAGCCCGAACAAGACCGTAAGGGGATCTCCATCCCGTAGCTCAGCCCAAGAAAACGAGTAGCCAATAGTCCCAGAAGAAAACACCATCGATGCCCAGCATCCGGCACGCCTTCCCCAAACTCCAAGTCAAGGGGCTCAAACCACCGCACCTCGACACTATCCACTTTGGGTGGAACTGACTCGCCCTCATGGTTTTAGATCGTGTCACAAGAACACATCTCGGTGGGGAAAGTGCCCCTCATACTTGAGAGTTATTGGGAAATTCAAACCACACCTCGTCACTGCCCTGCAGTTGAGAGGTCTTCTCAAAGTCAAAGTCGTTCCATCACTGACCCGTACAACCAAGGGTCCCGCTTTGGTAATCACGGAGGAAAGCCACAGACTATCTTAGTAGAAAGGACTAAGTATGGAATATCAACGGGTGTCCCACTGCCCATCCCTGCTGGAGGGTAATTCATAATACAACATCCGGAGACCCACTGCCCAGCCCCGCTGGAGGGTAGACCTTAATACACCATCAGGCGACCCACTGCCCAACCCCGCTGGAGGGTAGACCATAATACACCATCAGGTGACCCACTGCCCAGCCCCACTGGATGTTAGACCTTAATACACCATCAGGTGACCCACTGCCCAGCCCCGCTGGAGGGTAGACCTGGAATAAGTCGACAGGCGACCCACTGCCCAGCCTTGCTGGAGGGTAGACCTAGAACTAGACGACGGGCGACCCACTGCCCAGCCTTGCTAGAGGGTAGACCCTAAGAGGTCGTCAGGTGACCCACTGCCCAGTCACTACTGGAGGGTAGACCCTAAGTGCATCAGGTGACCCACTACCCAGTCTCTGCTGGAGGGTACACCCTAAGAGCGTGGGGTGACCCACTGCCCAGTCTCTGCTGGAGGGTAAACCCTAGAAGTCAGTGAGCAACCCACTGCCCAGCCCCGCTGGAGGGTAAAACTCAGAACTGCTCTAGCCATCTCTACTGGAGGGTATAACACTGGCCAACCGAACACAGAGTGGGTATCGTACAACCACCAAACTCCAGAACAACTCACCTAAAAGGGGTTCAACGCCTGTTCCATCACTGGGTGTCACTAGCACTACTACCGGCAGATCCATCAAAAATGAAACCAGGGGGAGACCACTCAACCCTGCTGGTCGAACAAACAAGCATAGGGCCAGGGGAAAAACTCCAACCTACTAGTCAAACAAACGAGCGCAGAGGGACCCTCTACATCACGAGAGGTCAAAGTACGTAAAGCAGAACCCATCACCCATGTGGGACCCACACAATGTGTGGCCCCATCTCAACCCCAACCAAGCGTACAAACGTTCTCAGGTACAAACATCTCCAACGTGTACCTCCAAGCATTCCCATATACTCCCAGAGTATACCACGTCTCCAGCCCTAAGGCTATCATGCACACGACACCCAACGTCAATGAGAAGGCGTGACGTAACATCTCCAACTTGCTGCCTCAACAACTGGGGCATGACCCACAACATTTTTTCAAGCATCACTTCACTCAAACGGTAGTGCACGCGATCACACGCCAAGGGTCTTCTAAAAACAGATTAGAAGAACCTCCCCCAGGGCACCTTCACATTTCCACATTTATTAAGATCATGTATAAGGATCTGCACAACCAAACGGATCACATCGTTGTAATCCTCGCGGAAAAACACGCGAGATAGACTACTCACTCGCCTCAAACGGACATCCGATGGAAAAGTCACCAACACCGCCTCACGCCCGAACGACGTATCATGATCCCGAGCCTCGGCCCCGAAAACGGTCGGGCGCATCGCACCATTGCAATCCTCTCGGAAAAACACGTCAAAAGCAGTACTCATTTAAGTGCAATGGATATCTGGAAAAAAAGATGCATTCCGGCGCACCGCACATGAGCAGTGCCATGTGGGACCCGCATCCCAGTCCTGAAACTCAACGAACGGATCTTACCGTTGCGATCCTCTCGAAAAATCACATAAGATGGACTATTCCCTTGTCCAAAACGGTTTCCCGGTGATAGAGGTAGAAAATCACCGTCAACGCCCAAACGGCCCTCGCGGGGCCTGCACCGTCGTGCAGAATTAAAGAGGGCAGATTGTGCCAATGCGATGCCCTTGGAAAAACACCCAACATCGACTGTTCGTACGCCCCAAACAGACGTCCGATGAAAAAGTCGCTTAACGGTGCACGCAACTCAGAAGACGAGTTGTGGGGCCCGCACCTCAACTTCGGCTGCAATGCCCGAAACCACCCTGGAAAGCTTCGCCCCGTCACTAGGGTTCCAACGCTGTTGACGGCGCTCAAAACGGACGTCAGACGCGTCCGTGCCGTCCAAAACAAGTTCCCCGAAAAAACGTCAATTTATTTAAAGACGTGTCGTGCCTCTGAGGCCCCTTGTTTTGGGAATTTAAATTTTTCCAAAACCATTAAAAAACATTCCCCTCAATCCAAGGAATGCGTCGCTGCAGACGACACGCAAAACATACTCCCGGTTTATGATTTATTAAAATATAAATCATTTTTTAATAATAATAATAATATATTATTATTATTATAACCATATTTTTATTTTTATTTTTATTTTATTAATTTTTTTTTTATAAAACCAGACCGGTCGTTCGGCCGGTCTGCTTCTTCACCCAACAGGACCCGCAACATGCGGGTCCTTGTTTCCCAACAGACCGGCCATTTGGCCAGTCTTCATTGACGCGTCCGGTGCCTGCAGACGACCACGCTGACCCAGCCGGCGCCGCCTCGCCTTGGAGCCCCACCGTCCGCGCCCAGCTACCGCCTGGAGCCACCGCGAGCCGCAGCCACCGCTTCGTCCGACCTGCTCCGCTGAGGGGAGCCCACGTCACCGCACCTGGAGCCCACGACTGACCGCCCCGCTGCAACCGACGATGACCGCCGCTCTGCCGAACCCTCTGAAGGAGTCGCCGCCGCCCAGCTCGCCGGACCGCCGCGTTCGACTACCGGAAAAACCAAAAACCCGCGTACTTCATCGGAAGTTTGCGAACACGTCGGGACTCATATTTTAAATCTGAGAATTGCGTTTGGGAGCTTTGGATGAGTACTTCTCAAACGTGGGGTTTTCTCAGAAGTTAAATTGCAATTTGACGCATATAAATGGGTTCAAAGAAGGTGTGGAAATTAAACACGCAAAACGCACAATCCTACCTGCGAGGGCGTTGCCCGACGCTTCACGGAGGATCCGTCGTCACGCCATTGCCTTGACAGAGGGGAGGACGAGAGGAGGAGGTTCTTCTTCTTGGTTGAGCTCTTCTGCCAGGGGGGAAGGGGAAGTAGAGGGTTTGGGTTAGGGCTTAAATTGGGAAGAAATTAATTAAAATTTAATTAATTTAACCCCCAATTTATCCCGTGCCCGAAACTCTCAACGGGGTCGAGGTTACGCCTCCCCTATGGTAAAAACTAACTCCCGAGCACAACGGTGGTCTCAGAATTTGATCCCAAGCTTCCGTTTAAAAGTTATCAAACTTAGCGCCCGAGGCCGCCAAATTACGAAAACGCCCCTCGGACCATTTTTCACAGACGGGCCGCACCCGTAAAACTTACACCCCTCCTAGCCTAAACGGAACACTCTGAACTCAATGGTTCCCTTAGTTTTCCAATCCGAGCCACCGTTTAAGAGATACTTGAGTTTCACCATTAAACGAATAAATTAATTAACTTAATTATCTGTTTAACGTTCCGAAAGTGAGCGAGGGGTCCAAAAGTCCCACGATGATATACTTTATGTCATTCACAGGGTAAAAACACCATTCCAGACCTATACAAACACTCGGATCTCTGATCCGGATTACCGTTTAGGAGTTAGCCCATTTATTTTGTGTTCTTAGTGTGAACGCACTGAAAATTTAATTCCGGCCACTCCGGGGCTCAGAATCGCAAACCGTATGAAGGTGTTGCTCTGGAATGTCATAAAGAATATTCCAAAGTGTTTTTCAGAAAAAACTAGTTTCTTAAATCATTCCCTCCTTCAAGATTTTAATCCTCGAAAAGCAAAACAAGGGAAAAACTGAGGGTACTCAGCCCGCACCCGGCTCCTCCGTACCCAGAAGAACTCATGCACAACTCTGCACCACCGTAGAAAGACCAAAGGACTGATCCATTCACGCGAGGTCTACCCTCACCGATGTCGTGTATAGGAGCACGCACACCTCTTATCGGGTGAGTCGCGTGGGAGACGTCATGCACCCAAACCAGCCATTGGGGTTAGGGCAAGGTGGTAGGGAACCTCGCCATCCCTCTGCACGATCTCAAACGGCCCGAAGGCTCTTGGGGGTAGCTCACCTCCCCGACCAAACCTCTACGTCGCATGCCGCGACTGGAATCACCGCCCGCACCTGGAACAAGGCCCGATGATTCCCTCCTTCAGAATATCCATATGGTGGAACACCCAAGGATATCTGGTCACGAAAGGTTTCAACATCAATGTCTCGCAACCAAGACTCTCTTATATGCCCGGAGAGCGATGGAGTCAACACTGTCGACTACAGAAAAAGGTCCCACACCTTTTTATCATACCAACACAGGGTTACACCGACGCCCCGCACCACCCTGGTAACACCTCAAGAAAGGAGCAGGGAGGAAAGAATTCCACACACAGAGTCTATCAGTTCTACTGCAAGAAGTATGAGAGCTTTAGAGCGTACCTCTTATCAACTCATGCTCTGCAGGATAGTAGACATCCAAAGCTCATGGTTGTCCGTGGTCCCAACCGTCAGCTTCCGGAGCCTGACGTGGACCACCTAGGGGTGATGGGATGACCTCGTAAGGTCGTCCTCCACTACCAGCTCCTCCCGCTCCTCTGCTAGCACCACCTCTCTGGGTACTACTCTGATCAAGGCACTGCCTTTGCCATAGTGGTGCGCCTGCTGCCTGACCGAAGCTCTCAGAAACTCGGGTCAGGCAGCCTCGTGCCAAGTGACCTCACCCATCACAAGCACAACACCGATTCTCTTCAGGCTACACTGGTTCCCTACGGCGCCAATGTGGTGTACGACCATGCCCCTGATCCTCGTTGTCAGAAAGCCACCTACGTCAAGGTTCTATTTGCCGACGCCCGCTAGCTTTGGTAAACGTCTCGTCTCCAACGTGCATGCCACCACCACCAACTCTAGAACGTGATAGGAAGCCCGCTATCACTAGCACCTACTCTATCACCCCGGCATATGTGGGAGTGACTAAGGGTACTATGACAACACGAATCTCTCAGCGAAGACCCTGCTCAAACTTCCGTGCTCAGAGGTTATCGTCATGGACCAAGTCCCGGTAAAAGCATGCACGGTCTGCAAAACGAACCGCGTACTCAGCCACTTTCATCCCTCCCTGCTGAAAATATAGGAGCTCTTGAATCCGAACGGAGGGCAGGAAGGAGGGGAAAACAACTCACGAAACAAAAACTGAAAGTCTCCCCATGAAAGCAACAACTCGTCAAGAAACTGAGTCACCAGACTCCACCAACGCCAAGCTGATCCACAAAAAGGCTGGTTGCCAAAGCCACTCTCTGATCTTTCAGCATCCCCACAAGCCTGAAAAGGCTAACCACTGCCTCTAGACAAACCTCTACTTCCTGAGGGTCTGGCTCACCCCTGAACCTCAGCGGTCTCTTCCGCTGGACCTCACGGAGCGGGCTCAAGCTGCGCTCAAGCCCTGTCTGCTCTATTGAAGCTGTCTGCTGCTCAACAGGTAGGGGTGCTACTACCGAACCACCCGGAAAAAGGGGATCGCATCATGGGTCCTGGACTTTGGCCTTGTAGCTCACCGGTTCATCGTCATGAACCAAAGATGGTATCCTGGCTGGCTGTCTTCGCGGAGAAATCCTGAATATTATCATGGAGTGCCGCGGTCAGATGAGCATATATGTATATACCAATAACAACGATGGGGAGATGACTCAAGAAGGACAGTCAAAGACTGAATCCTATGTGATGCACAAACCAATTTTCCCCACAACAAGTGTCTCAGCATGATGAGTCGACAAGCGGGTTATCAAGGTCCTGGTGAATGGATACGTCGGCTGCCGCACTATCACTGGACTCCCAGGCCTGAGAGCCTCTCTTGAGACACATTGACACTGTTGCCCTAAATCCCAAACAATTCCTTTTTAGGGACGTCCGAACATCTCCCCAAGGAACGAACCAACTCTGATACCACTTTGTCAGGACCCGACCCTACCCGGGCTCGAGCCGCAACTACCCCAAGCCCGCCTCCATAGGCCAGGGTCTAGCGACAACCGCCGAAGGCTAAAAAACTCGGGGAGGCCTTTTCCTGAGTACCTGTACACACACACGCAACCCACTCTATGCAAAATTGCAGAGTAAAAACAAAAGAAAAGTAAAGTAAAGTACCAACTGCTATAAATAAACCACAAATGTGCACCGACCACT
The DNA here is from genome assembly GCA_963277665.1 of Viscum album. Lineage (NCBI taxonomy): Eukaryota > Viridiplantae > Streptophyta > Magnoliopsida > Santalales > Viscaceae > Viscum > Viscum album. Next base: position 941,510,289 of record OY728150.1, read on the forward strand.
AAAAAATACAAGCAAGTGCTGAGGTAAACTGAAAAAGAAAAGGGGAAAAACACGTGCCCAACCAGAAAAGTGCCACAACCCGACAACAGGTAAATAAAAGAAAAATAGCTAGACATGTCCCCCACCTGAAACCCAACTACGACCACCGCACGCGGTCCAAGCTACCGAACTCCAAAGCTCCACTGAAGTCACATCCAACATGTCTGTCGTCTGCAAGGGCACACCATGTGCGGGTAAAGACCAAGCAGGGGTGCATATAAAAATACTCAGTAGGATACCCCGAAGGCTCGAGGGAGCAACAAAGGAGGTACTGAAGGGTGAGCCGTAGAGAAAACAGGGAAAAGTGAAGGAGTACAATCGAAGGTGCAGTAAAGAGTAACATCTCAACCCAACAAGAGAAAGGTTGAAGACTCATCCTAACACAAGGAGCTAGGAATGGTGAGAAGATGAACCTCTCGTCAAGATTTCGCTGCCTATATCAGGATAGTAGACTCATCCAACCACGAGAAGCTAGACGTGGAAAGCACATGGCATACCCCACACATATTTACCTCTCCTAGTAGGATATCAACCAAACCCGAGAAGTGGGTATCAGAACATGGTATATACAAATCCATCTGCTCTATCAAGAAGCCCGAACAAGACCGTAAGGGGATCTCCACCCTATAGCTAAACCCAAGAAAACGAGTAGCCAACAGTCCCAGAAGAAAACACCACTGATGCCCAGCATCCTGCACGCCTTCCCCAAACTAAAAGTCAAGGGGCTCAAACCACCGCACCTTGAAACTATCCGGTTTGGGCCGCACTGACTCTCCCACAAGGTTTTAGATCGCGTAACAATAACGCGTCTCGGTGGGGAAAGCGCCCCTCATACTTGAGAGTTTTTGGGAAAGTCAAACCACACCTCGTTACTGCCATGCAGTCGAGAGGTCTTCACAAAGTCAAAGTCGTTCCATCACTGACCCGTACAACCAAGGGTCCCGCTCCGGTAATCACGGAGGAAAGCCACAGACTAGCCTAGTACAAAGGACTGAGTATAGAATATCAACGGGTGTCCCACTGCCCAGCCCTCCTGGAGGGTAATGCATAATACAACATTCGGCGACCCACTGCCCAGCCCCGCTGGAGGGTAGAACTTAATACACCATCAGGCAACCCACTGCCCAGCCCCGTTGGAGGGTAGACCTTAATACACCATCAGGCGACCCACTACCCAGCACCGCTGGAGGGTAGACCTTAATACACCATCAGGCAACCCACTGCCCAGCCCTGCTGGAGGGTAGACCTGGAATAAGTCGACAGGCGACGCACTGCCCAGCCTTGCTGGAGGATAGACTTAGAACTAGACGACGGGCGACCCACTGCCCAGCCTTGTTGGAGGGTGGACCCTAAGAGGTCGTCAGGTGACCCACTACCCAGTCTCTCCTGGAGGGTAGACCCTAAGTGCGTCGGGTGACCCACTGCCCAGTCTTTGTTGGAGGGTAAACCCTAAGTGCGTTGGGTGACCCGCTGCCCGGTCTCTGCTGGAGGGTAAACCCTAGAAGTCAGTGAGAAACCCACTGCCCAGCCCCGCTGGAGGGTAAAACTCAGAACTTCTCTGGCCTTCTCTACTGGAGGGTACAACACTGGCCAACCAAACACATAGTGGGTATCGCAGAACCACCCAACTCCAGAATAGCTCACCCAAAAGGGGTTCAGCGCATGTTCCATCACTGGGTGTCACTAGCACCACTACCGGCCGATCCATCGAGAACGAAACCAGGGGGAGACCACTCAACCCTACTGGTCAAATAAACGAGCACATGTCCAGGGGAAAAACTCCACCCTGATAGTCAAACAAACGAGCGCAGAGGGACCCTCTATGCCACGAGAGGTCAAAGTACGTAAAGAAGAACCCAGAACGCACGTGGGGCCCACACAACGTGTGGCCCCATCTCAACCCCAACCAAGCATACAAACGTTCTCAGGTACAAACATCTCCAACGTGTACCTCCAAGAATTCCCATATACTCCCAGAGTATACCACATCTCCAGCCCTAAGGCTATCATACACACGGCACCCAACGTCAACGCGAAGGCGTGACATACCATCTCCAACTTTCCGCCTCAACGACTGGGGAACGACCCTATCACACCTGTTCAAGCATCACTTCACTCACACGGGCGAGCACGTGATCACACGCCAAGGGTCCGCTACAAACACAGTAGAAGAACCGCCCCCGGGGCACCTTCACATTTCCACATTTAATAATATCACCTATAAGACTTGCAAAACCAAATAGATCGCACTGTTGTAATCCTCGTGAAAAAACACGCGAGATAGACTACTCACTCGCCTCAAACGGACATCCGACGGAAAAGTCACCAACACCGCCTCACGCCCGAACGGTGTCCCGTGATCCCGAGCCTCGGCCCCGAAAACAGTCGGGTGCATCGCACCATTGTGATCCCCACGGGAAAACACGTCAAAAGCACTACTCACTTGAGTGCAACATATATCCGGAGAAAAAGATGCATTCCGGCGCACCGCACATGAGCGGTGCCACGTGGGACCCGCATCCCGGTCGCGAAACTCAATGGAGGGATCACACCGTTGTGATCCTCTCGAAAAATCACACAATATGGACTATTCACTTGTCCCAAACAGTTTCCCAGTGATAGAGGTGGAAAATCACCGTCAACGCCCAAACGGTCCTCGCGGGGCCCGCACCATCGTGCGGAATTAAAGCGGCCAGATTGCGCCAACGCGATGCCCCCGAAAAAACACCCTACATAGACTGCTCATATGCCCCGAACATACGTCCGATGAAAAAGTCGTTAAACGCTGCACGCAGCTCAAAAGACGGGTTGTGGGGCCCGCGCTTCAACTTCGTCTGCAACGCCCGAAAACACCCTGGGAAGCTTCGCCCTGGCGCCAGGGTTCCAATGCTGCTAATGGCGCTTAAAACGGACTTCAGACATGTCTGCTTCATCCAAAACAAGTTCCCCGGAAAAATGTCAATTCACTTAATGACGTGTCGCGCCTCCGAGGCCCCTCGTTTCGAGAATTAAAATTTTCCAGAAACCATCTTAAAGAATTCCCCTCGATCCAAGGAATGCATCGCCGTAGACGGCACGCAAAAAGAACTCCCAGTTTATGATTTATTAAAATATAAATCATTTTATAATAATAATAATAATAATAATATATTATTATTATTATTATTATAACCTTATTTTTATTTTTTTTATAAAACCAGACCGGTTGTTCGACCGGTCTTCTTCTTCACCCAATAGGACCCGCATCATGCAGGTCCTTGTTTCCCAATAGACCGGCCATTCGGCCGGTCTTCATTGACGTGTCCGACGCCTGCAGACGACCACGCTCACCCAGCCGACGCCGCCTCGCCTAGGAGCCCCGCCGTCAGCGCCCCGCTGTCGCCTGGAGCCGCCGCGAGCCACAGCCGCCGCTGGAAGCCGCCACTTTGTCCGGCCTGCTCCACTGAGGGGAGCCTGTTCCACCACACCTGGAGCCCGCGGCTGACCGCCCCACTAGAACTGCTGACGACCGCAGCTCCGCCGAACCCTCTGAAGGAGTTGCCGCCGCCCAGCTCGTCGGACCGCCGCGTTCGACTGCCGGAAAAACCAAAAACCCGCGTACTTCACCAGAAGTTTGCAAACACGTCGCGACTCGGATTTCAAATTCGAGAATTGCGTGGGGAGCTCGGGATGAGTACTATGCAAACATGGGGTTTTCTCAGATGTTAAATTTCAATTTGACACATATAAATGGGTTCAAATAAGGTGCAGAAATTAAAAACGCAAAACGCACAGTCCTACCTACGAGGGCATTGCCCGACGCTTCACGGAGGATCCGCCATCGTGTCGTTGCCTTGCCGGAGGGGAGGAGGAGAGGAGTAGCTTAACCTTCTTGGTTGAGATCTTCTGACAGGGGGGAAGGGGAAGGAGAGGGGTGGGGTTAGGGCTTAAATAAGGAAGAAATTAATTAAAATTTAATTAATTTAACCCCCAATTTATCCCGTGCCCGAAACTCTCGACGAGGTCAAGGTTAAGCCTCCCATAGGGTAAAAACCACCTCCAGAGCACAATGGTGGTCTCATAATTTGATTTTGAGCTTCCGTTTAAATGTTATTAAACATAGCGCCCGACGTCTCCAAATTACGAAAATGCCCCTGGGAGCATTTTGCACAGACGGGCCGCGCCCGTAAAACTTACACTCCTACTAGGGTAAACGGAACTCTACGAACTCAACGGTGCCCTCAGTTTTCCAATCCGAGCCACCGTTTAAGAGATACTTGAGTTTCACCATTAAACGAATAAATTCATTAACTTAATTACCCGTTTAACGTTCCGAAAGCGAGCGAGGAGTCCAAACGTCCCACGTCGACATACTTTATGTCGTTCCCATGGTAAAAACCCCATTCCAGACTTATCCGTACATTCAGATCTTTGATCCGGATCACCGTTTTGGAGTTATCCCATTTATTTGGCGTCCTCTGTGTGAAAGCACTGAAAATTTAATTCCGGCCACTCCGGGGTTCGGAATCGCACACCGTCTGAATGCGCTCTTCTGGAATATCATCAATAATATTCCAAAGTGTTTCGTATAAAAAACTGGGTTCTTACAGCCAAACCCTGGCCATTTCACTTCTCCAATTCCATATAAACCTACTAGAGGTCCTGGTATTCTTCAAAGACCAACTGTAGTGCCCAAAGTGGAGGTTAAGAGGAGGCACGTCGAAGAAGAGGTAATCTCTTCTACTGATTCTTTCAAGTTTCATTATTCTTATACTTCCTCTTATTTAGTTGTTTAATTATAAATTAATAACATCACTATAACTAGTATAATAATATGTTATTATAAATATGAAACAACCCCATTTCACCTTCTATCCATCCTACGGAAAACAAAATCACCGTGCATGTGTACGTACGGAATACCATCTCCATGCTGTGGTGTAATCTGTTTTTCCACCACCACCTTACTTGGATGGGTATAATGCTGTAAATAATAACTATATATGGTTATTATAACATCATACTTATAATGAGATATTATATCATCCACTCAAATCCCATTCAATAATTATGGGAACGCAATCATCGCTCATGCGTACGTACGAATTACCGTCTCCACGACGTGATGAGATTCATTCTCCATGTTAACTATTCAAGAATGATTATAAAGTATATATAAAGAATAATAATGATATATATGACATAATAATGCTACTGGTTTTATGTATATATATGTCATCTACTTACTTCCATTCAAGTCAATAAGGAAAGGAAAACAACGTTCATGCGCACGCGCGGCCTACCGTCCCCATGAACGGTGTGTTTCATTTCATTTATATATCTATTATATATATATATATATACTGAATATATATGATATATAAATAATGTTTTACATTCTGTAAGTAAGTAAATCATGATATATGTAATAATAATATAAATAACAATAAGTCCAAACATGTACGATAAATGAAACGATTTTTCCCAAAACGTTGGTTTAACAAGGAATTGACAAAATAACGGGTAATATAAAGTCATAAGTGAATCATATATGATATCATAAATATTATTATGGTTCTTTTACAAGTTAATAATATGTTTAAACCCACTATACTTGATTTTTAGACACGTACATAAGAAATTGGACCTAAGGTAATGGATAATTATTCCAATCTCATTCTTATCCGAGATTGTTTATTCGTAAGTATTTACTAGGGTTGTATTTTTCATCCTTTTCCATAAAATTGTTTTTCATAGATTGTTTAATATTCTTCCATGTATGTTTAATGTCATTTTACCCCTCCTTGACTTTTACTTTGTGTTATGGAAGGAATCTTTCTTTTGTTTACCATACATGGTACTTTTTGAGTTTTCTGTTAAATGTACAAGGAGAATGTGTTTTAACATACACGACATGAATGGATTTTTAAGGTTTCATAAATCATTATTTTCATGAAGATTACTCTATAATATTTCATGACTATTTTAAACAAAATCCTTTTATTTTAAAATTTCCTGGCATTTTGTGAAAATAAACTGATTTTGAAGAAGAATGGATATTTTCCTCATGAATTCATTTCAAGTGTTTTATCAAAACCATTTTCAATATAAGATTACATTATTTCATATGTGTATGTTTCAAGTATAATGTATCTATGATTTACATGGTTTCACTTTTCTTATGATGAAATGATATCCATTTGTTTTATATGGATTAAGTTATGATGTGATGATGTTTATGAAAACCATTTTATTCTTTGGTTTATGATGAAAAATTTATGTTTATTTTGTGGCACAAATAAGAATGATTTCATTATGAGATGGGTGGGACCTATATCTCCCTACAATGCATTGGGTAAATATTTATATCTCATGAGATAGTCATGGCTGGAATGACAAGTTAATCCGGTTTAGTGATACAGGACTGAAACGAGGAGTGAACTCGATTCAGTAAGGAACTTTGTCCACTATGATGGTCTTGGCAGCGATGCCTTGGCTACTATGGAAATCATATCAAGTGCTTAATGGTTTTACACAATTACATGTTTTATTCCCATGCTATTTTATCATGATTGATGTTCCATTATGATCAATGCCTTATGTTCTGCCATGCTTTATGTCATTGCTCAAGATTTTGATGTTTAAACATTATGTTCATGTTTTTAAGTTCAAATGTATATGGTTTTTTTTTATTTTTTCCATGCTTACCCTTACTGAGCATTTGAGCTCACCCTTTATATGTTTTCTTTTCCGTAGGATATAAAGAAAGGTTTTAGGTAAGAAAACAAATGTGGAAGATCTTTATGGGAGATGTTGAAGATCTTTCACCATGATTAGAAGATTATGTTATGAGTTTCCAAAGACAATAAACTATTACGATCCTTGAGAGTTGGTTTTTGTTATGTATTAAGTATTTCGCAAAATTTATGTAATGTCCATGTATGTCATTTTTGGTGTCTCTACAGTTTGTATCAGAGCAAAGGTCTAGTTAACCTTTGGAAACTAGGATGCGAAAATTTTAGTCAGATCCCTAGAGATATTTCTAAGGTATATCTAGGGATTTCCATAAGGTTAAGTATAAGTATAGTTTATAGTCCAATAATTATTTTAATGATAATAGAATTAAACCTAAGATGTTAGAGATTGAAAGTACTATCCCTTGATTATGTTGTTTTTCTAGTACGAGTTTTCCCTCTCATACTATTCTTTTTGGGTTTTAAGAAATGGTTGGAAACAAAAGGATTCATGTTAATGGAGAATATGATGGACAATGGAATGATATTCTTCATGAGAAACGAAATGAAACGGGATTTGGATGTCCAAACACGATTATTATGCCTAATAAGCAATCTCATAATATGACCAATAATATCAACTTTGGTAAGTTTCATAACTCAGCTAATAAGAGAAGTATGGAGTTTCATGATGATCATAGAGGAAATAAAGTTCAATTTTCCTCATGTAAATCATGTGGGAGGAGGCATCTGAGATAATTTTTCAAAGGAACTGGAAGATGCTTTGGGTGTGGAAAATAAGGACACAAAGCTAGTAATTGTAAAGGAAAAGGTTTAGTTAACACTATGAAAAAGGATAATGGTATTGCTAAGACATCAAAAATGGTTAAATGTTTTAGATGTGGAATGTACGGGCATTATACAAACCAATACCCTAAGGGAAAGTCTCGTGAAGAGAATCACCATGTTGGGTAGTATTTATATTGACGATGATGAAGAGACTACAAATGATATGTGAGATGAAAGAATTGTTCAAGCTCGGTCAATGGTTTAAGAAGGTAGTGGAATGATTTATGTTTACCAAGAGTTATGTTGTATAGGTAATGATACTATGGAATAAAGACACATCTAAGGATTGTTACACTATTGTTTTTCCTAAAGTATTTGAAAGTATATGTTGAATGGTACCGGTAACCATGAAAGGTTATTCAGATATTTTTGGAAAGTATATGATATGTGCATAATGAATGGATAAGGAGATAATGAGATGTTTGATAGTATTAATGAGCTCATGACTGATATAAGGACAATGTGATATCATGGTTTGAATATATATAAATTTTGGGATTTTGGTTTGTTTAAAGAGTTAACTTTTGATAGAATTCATGTTTTCACTAAGGTCCTATGGTAATTCATGTTTCAAGAGAATACATAATTAAGGTAATCACATGTCTAGAATTTGACCAACAAGATATATTTTAGGATATATGGGGATAAATGATGCTATTCACATTCATGGTTGATGAAATTTCTAGTAATACTTTTCTTTATACTATAAGATTGGACAGCAGTATTTTCGATTAGACTAAAGGTTGTAATGGATTAAGTTGGACATCAGATAGAATTGTTTACGGCTAGAACTTTTTTCGATACTATTTCTGGAATGTTATAATAGTGTAGTTTTAGAAGAAGGACAACCCATAGGAAGGGTGACAACCCATCGCGTCAGACAACGTTGTGGGAATCGAACCCACAATTGAAGTGCGACAGGACTTTATCGCTTACCACTAGCCTACAGGAAGTCCCTGGTTTGTAGACATTAGTTTTATTTTATCATGTTGTATGATAGATGAAGTATAAGTCCATTTTTGGATCCATATACGATTAATCTCACCATAAATGGACTTATGTATATAACTATTTCTAACATTATATTTGATACAGATGGAATGACCTATCATTCTATCGCATGATCTACCAACACTTCACAAAAGACAAATTGAACTTCATTTCTTTAAGAGATGAAGTGGAAATTGTTCAAGGCACCAACAACAGCGAGATTGTACCAAAATAAAGTAAGTATTTCTTTTAATTCAAAAATTCTTTAACATTAGGGAAATGATCTTGAAAACCAAAAATGTTGTCCTAGTGCTCTCATATATGATGAATTAGATGGTACCTTAGATAATCACAAATTTATGGCTTTGTGACTGTTGGTTTTTTCATAGCCATGTCCTCTACCACTCTCCATCAGAACTTGATGTTTAAATTTGTCTTCCATATCCAAATTTTCACCTATGTTATCCTATGTGGAAACCTAGTGATTAGTTAATTTGGGTAACCGTTACGTTTCATAATTTGGTTTTTAAAGATAATTTTTGGTATTCCTTTTTACGTTGTGGGTTTCTATGAAAGAAACTCTTATGTAATAAACCATTTATAACCTCGACGAATTTCTATGGCGAAATTCATTTTAAGGGGGGTAGAATGTAACACCCCGAGATTTTATAAAATATATTCTTTTTAATTTATTTCATATCTTCTATTTTACCCAACACTAAGATTATCTTGCGCTATACACAACACCGTATTAGCTTGCAGTATACTTAACAATATTCTTGGATCGTGTTACACATAATTTCAAGTTCGTTTGATAGTAGTTGTTCTATGCAACATTGAGTGTATATATATATATATTCAATGTATAAATGAAATATGGTTGGATTTTTTTATACTCAACAACAAAGGAGTCTTGCACTACATGCAACCTTAACTTGGCTTGCATTACACGCAATCACGACCTTTCCCGATAGCGTGTGTTGTACGTAATACCGGGTTTCACTAAACAACAATATAAGGTTATAATATTTTTATGAACAAGCCATTATGAATATTATTAACTATATTTTTAATTTTATAACATTATTATACATTATACATATTTTATAGAACATGGTATGAGAACAAAATAAATTTTTCGGGTAAAATAAATATTTTTCAAAAAAATGCAGTTTTTCCGCCTTTTGATGGCGCACCAATTTTAAATATAATTTTCGAAAAGTTTATAAGTTCAGTTTTACAAAATAAACTTCTTCTTTTGAATCAGGATATAAAATTTTACATTTGATAATTTTTTGATATTTTTCTGACAACGTTCTTATTTTGATGAATAGTAAAAACACGCTAAATTTTACTTAAAACAACTTTTTTCATCAAGATAATTTATATGTTTAAATTATAATTGTAAATTGTTTTAAAGAGTAAATAGAATATATTTTTACCATTTAATATAATGTATTTCATTATCATTGTTTTTCCATTGAATTCATAGGTTAAATCAATTCAATCTTTTGCAATGTTTTAAACAAAAACCAGTTTTTTTTCGACTACAGGATAAATTTTAATTTAATTACTCCAAATTATGCGTTTTGAATTTGAAAAAAATGGATTTCATATTTGGAATCAGTAGGTCAAAATTATGTTAACAGACTACTTTTTATTTTGGGGAATTATGAATAGTAACTACGGTAAATTTTATTAACCACAGTTTAAGGAAATTTAGGTAATTAAGGATAAAAATAATATTATAAAATTACCCTAAAAGTTGTATTAATATAATTGGATGATTATATTCCGTCCTAAAGAATATTTTGGTCAAAATGGAATCCATTGGAACCCACTTGGATGTGATTAAGACCTTTAATTTATTTTATTTTAATGAAAGAGAAATATGTCTCACTCAAACTTTAATAATTAGATTATTTTTATACAAGGTTATACAGAATATAATTTCGATTATAAATACTCATTTAAAAGATAAAATGTTTATATTTATCATGGTAATTTATTTGTAATTTTTCAGAAATATTTCATTACCTTAATAGCTTATACGTTAATGATGTAGAAATTATTTATTCAGTGAAAAAGCAATAATATAGTTTTTGTTAAAATAATAATACCTATCAGAAGGACCAGAAACTTGACCAGAACTTATTTTTAGAGTATATATATACCCTAATAATCCAAGGGTATATTTTTGGACCATTTTGAGCCTTATAAAAAAGATTAGGACATTTATATTATTTTATTTTAAATGATGTCAAAGATGTCACCTTCATAATTTAATAAATATAATAATTTAAATGTTGTAATTTTAAGATGATAAATTAAAGTAAAAATATTATTATGAAAGGTATTACATTTATCTTCAACATAGGATTTTATTTTAATTTTTATGAAAATAATAAGTATATTAAATGATTATACAAAAATGATATAGTAATTGTTTTATTAAGAGAAATATCAAATAAATGGTTTTATAAATATTAAAATAAACATTATGTGAACTAATTAATGTTCTACAAAAATTTTATAGATGCATATGATAATTAATGAATCTATTAAACATTTTTGATTGAATATATCCTTTTTTTTGGATTTTATTTAAAATCATATAATGAATAGCATCAAAATTGAAACTATTGAAATTTTATATAAATAACATATTATTAAATTGTTTAAAAATCACAAAAATATTCAAAAATTATAAATTTAAATTTATATGGTCTAAAATTTCATAAAGTATCCAATTATAGACAATTAACAACACATAATTAAGTATTTATTACTATTTAATATTTATAATATTATTACCAAAAATAAAATTAAATATATTAAATAATGAAAAATCAAAATGATAAGGTTTAAAAAAAACGAAAAACATGTCTAAATTTTATTGGTTGATGAAATTATAACCCTATATCATCTAATCATACTATTTGAGTCATTTTGGAAGTTTTTATGTGGGGTTTTAATTTATATTAAATTAATATTTTTGAGGGTTCCAAAGGTTCCCCTCTCATCCCTTATAAAAGGGCACCTCCTCCCTCTCGTCTTCACACAAATTTGGGCCTTCATTATCGGCCAAACCCAACCCATTTAACTTATCCACTTACATATAAACCTACTAGAGGTCTTTTTATTTTTCAAAAACCATCTTTAGTGCCCTAAGAGTAGGTTAAGAGGAGGTGCGTCGAAGAAGAGGTAATCTCTTCTACCGATTCTTTCAAGTTTCTTTATTATTATACTTCCTCTTATTTAGTTTTTTCATTATAAAGTAATAACATAAGTATAAATAATATAATAATATGTTATTATAAATATTAAAAAACCCCATTTCACCTTCTATCCATCCTACATAAAACAAAATCACCGCGTATGCGTACGTACGAAATACCGTCTCCACACTGTGGTGTAATATGTTTTTCCACCACCACATTACTTGGATGGGTATAATGGTGTAAAGAATAACTAAATATGGTTGTTATAACATCATACTGATTATGAGATATTATATCATCCACTCCAATTCTATTCAATAATTATGGAAATGATATCATCACTCGTGCGTATGTACGAATTACCGTCTCCAGGACGCGATGAGATTCATTCTCCATGTTAACCATTCAAGAATGATTATAAAGTATATATAATGAATAATAATGATATATATGAAATAATAATGCTACTAGATTTATGTATATATATATTTCATCTACTTACTTCCATTCAAGTCAATAAGGAAAGGAAAACATCGTTCATGCGTACGTACGACCTACCGTCTCAATGAATGGTGTGTTTCATTTCATTTATCTATCTATTAAATATATATCTATATATACTGAATATATATGATATATAAATCATTTTTTTACATTCTGGAAATAAGTAAATCATGATATAATTAATAATAATATCAAGAACAACAAGTCCAAACACGTACGATAAATGAAACGATTTTACCCAAAACGCTACTTGAACATGGAATTGACCAATGATCGAGTAATATAAAGTCATAAGTGAATCATATATGATATAATAAATATTATTATGGTTCTGTTACAAGTTAATAATATGTTTAAACCCACTATACAGGAGTTTCGGACATGTACATAAGAAATTGGACCAAAGGTAAGGGATAATTATTCCAATCTCGTTCTTATTCGAGATTGTTTATTCGTAAGTATTTACTTGGGTTATATTTTTCATCCTTGTCCATAAAAATGTTTTTCATAAAGTGTTTAATAATCTTCCATGAATGTTTAAATTAATTTTTACCCCTCTTTGACTTTTACTTTTTGTTATGAAAGGAATCTTTCTTTTTTTTACCATACACGATACTTTTTGAGTTTTCCGTTAAAAGTACGAGGAGAATGGTTTTTAACTTATACGATATTAATGGATTTTTACAGTTTCATAATGCCTTATTTTCATGAATCTTACTCTATAATATTTCATGAATAATTTCAACAAAATTCTTTTCTTTTAAAATTTCATGGCATTTTGTGAAAAGAAAATGATTTTGAAGAAGAAAGGATATTTTCCTCAAGAAGTCATTTTAAGTGTTTTATCAAAACCATTTTCCATCTATGATGACATTATTTCATATGTGTATGTTTCAAGTATAATGTCTCTATGATTTACATGGTTTCACTTTTCTTATGATGAAATGATATCCAGTTGTTTTATATGGATTATGTTATGATGTGATGATGTTTATAAAACCCATTTTATTATTTGGTTTATGATGAATGATTTATGTTTATTTTGTGGCACATGTAAGAATGATTTCATTATGAGATGGGTGGGAATTATATCTCCCTCTAATGCATTGGGTAAAGATTTATATCTCAGGAGATAGACATGGATGGAATGACAAGTTAATCCGGTTCAGTGATACAAGACTGAAACGAGGAGTGAACTCGATTCAGTAAGGGACTTTGTCCACTATGATGGTCTTGTAAGCAATGCCTTGGCTACTATGGAAATCATATCAGGTGCTTAATTGTTTTCCACAATTACATGTTTTATTCCCATGATATTTTATCATGATTGATGTTCCATTATGATCTGTTCCTTATGTACTACCATGCTTTATGTCATTGCTCATGATTTTGATGTTTAAACATTATGTTCATGTTTTTAAGTTCAGATGTATATGTTTTATTTTATTTTATCCATGATTACCCTTAATGAGAATTTGAGCTCACCCTTTATATGTTTTGTTTTCCCCATGATATAAAGAAAGGTTTTAGGTAAGAAAAAAAAGGCGAAGATATTTATGGGAGATGTTGAAGATCTTTCACCATGATTAGAAGATTACATTCTGAGTTTCCAAAGACACTAAACTATTACGATCCTTGAGTGTTGGTTTTTTTATGAATTAAGTATTCCTCAAAAGTAATGTAATGTCCATGTACACCAAGTTTGGGGTCTCTACAAATTCACTATTCCTATATATATATATATTATGGGTTGTATTATGTGTAACATTATGTAATAAATCATGAATTAATGTTTACTAAAGAGTAGAGTTTTCATAGTTGGTAACAAATGAAACATTACATTTTTTGGGATTAGGATTAGAAAACTCTAGCAAAATCTTTAAGGATAAAACTAATTATAAGAAAACATTATTAAATTTTGTTTAATAATATAGTAATTTTTTATAAACAAAAACATACATATCAAGATACTACAAGTAGATGTTGCTCTAGTAAAAATGTACATAGGGGTAAAACACATAAACACCATATTGAGCAAGACTTAACCATGAACTAGTCCATGAAAACGGACTTTAATGTACACCTTGTTTGACACTCCTAGTGGATTTTCTTTATTAAATTCAAAATATCATTATGAACTATTATTAATGGAAAAAATTTCCATCAGAGCATATGTTAGGAAATATATCGTGGATAAAATATATTAAAGTCAATAAATTCATAAGATAAGGAATAAATTTCATTTATAATTTATCCCTTTAATTTCATTGAATTACATTATATGCAATTAATATATTAAAAATAATTATCCCTAGTATTCTCATTATTCTAGACAATGTCCAAAAATAGGAGGAATTGGGTAATGTGATGACTTCAAAAAAGAGATGATCAAGAAAATGTGAACATTGATCGAAACAATTGTGGTGATACACTCTTAGAATACTTAGTTTCTGAATATAAAAATTGATCGAGAGGATATAAAAATACCCTTATGAAAGAACATGCTGCGACTTAGACCTTTATGTAATAAAGGCATCTGAATTTTATTGGATCATCCAATACCTTAATCATGTAAAAATTTATCAACTTTATTGATAATATCTTCTCCATCCTTAAATGTTCTGAGAAAGAGAAGGTTATACTTACGTTTTATCATATGGAATCAGACCACTAGTGGTCATTGATCAAGAATTTTAAGCCTAAGGAGGATATCAAAGTTATGGAGTGGTAGGAATTTCAAAAAATGATTTTTGAAAACTATTTTCTTGTCACTCTTGGACATAAAATGAAAAGGTATTTTATTACCCTCTAGAAAAAGGTGATGAATATATCATAAAATATGAGGAAAAATTCACAATACTTACACGATATTCCTCTCACTTTGTCATTAACCTATAATTCAAGGGTTTCCTATTTGTTGGTGAGATAAAACAATGTCTATGAACAACCCTAGTGATCCGAGTATTTGATCGCTATGAGTAAATTTTCTAATATTCCACTAAAACCAAAATGGATATCAGATAATGTTAATGGTATCATAGGGATAAGAAGAAGAAAGTAGAGTTTCATTTTGGTGGTCTGATGAAAAAATATAATGGTACTAAGAAATTTAAATATCTCACATGTCAAAAGTGTGAAGAAAAACAACCATAGAAATTTCCTAAGGGGTATAAGAAAATGATTATGGTGTGGGAAGGAAGAAAACATATAAAGTGATTTATGATGAGATAATCCCAATAATGAAATAAAGAAAAAGAATGTTCTGGTCAACCCTAAATGCATTTTTCATTGTTACAACTGCATGGGACCAAGAAACTTTTTAAACCAATTCACTAATACAAAGGTTTTCAGAGGAAACCAATAACCTCCAAGGTAAGAAGGGAGAGGTTTATCCATCACAACTACTGATTGGTATCTCGACAATGAAGTGGTGAAAGGTATGCTAGTTATTCATTCAAGAAAAAAATGTACTTTTTGATTCTATTTATATGAATCCCTAAATATCACACAAGTTTAGTAGAAATATTCAAACACCACCATAAAGTATAGAGGTAGAGTTTTCATTGAAATCTGTAAAGGGGGAAATTATTACATCCCAAGTATAAAACTCCTCCCATGTCAAAAATTTTCAGGTGAACTTCCCTACAAACCTTATGATACTACCTTTAATGGAATTTTAAGAAATTATAGGCCTGGATTGAATTTACCTATATAGATCCAAGATAAATTCCCTTAAGAAGGAAACCACTCTCTGTATCTCAAGTCATCCCTTGATTCTATAAAAGTACAAAGGGGAGGATGACTTTTATTTATCACCAACATACCAAGAATGGATATTATTTACATATGTGAAATAATATATAGCTTTAATTATTGAGACTATGTAAATGATCATCCTTGAATACATTCCCATTATGAGGTAATGCACTGAGGTGTTTCCCAAAAAATTTTCTGGTCTTTCTCATAGTCAAGTGGTTTAATTTTCAATCATGATTATTCCTTGGGTGTTACCATTATCCAACACTCCCTATAGAGTGGATGTTGTAAAAATTGAGGAGATAAAGAAAATACTATATGATAATCACGATAAAGGGTTCAAACACCCAAGTGATTCACCTTGGGCTGCACTAATCTTCTTTATCAAGAAGAAGGATGGTTCAATGTGCCTTTCGATTGATTATCATGAGCTCAAAAAGATAACAATAAATAATAAGTAATATATACCACATATTGATGACTTATTAGATGAGCTACGTGGAGAATAATACTTCTCCAAGGTGGATCTTTGGTCACGGTATTATAAAGTAAGGGTGAAGAAATAGAATATTCCTAAGACCACTTCTCATACAATGTATAAGAAACTATTAGTTTATATTAATTCCATTCATTCTCAGTAATTCTACAAAAGTCTTTATAGTATTGATGAATATAGTCTTTAGATATTACCTCGATAAATTTTTGGTAGTATTTATAGATGATATTATATATATTCCAAAAGAAAGGAGGATCACGAGGAGAATTTGAGCATTGTGCTAAAGACCTTACGAATGGAGAATATTTATGAAAAGTACAACAATCATGAGTTCTGATTAAAGGAATTCTCATTCTTGGGGAATATTTTCATGAGAAATGGGATATCTATGGACCCTTTAATGATAGAAGAAATCTAATGATGGTCTAAGAATTTTTTTTGATTGATATAAATAGTTTCCTTGGATTATCTAGGTACTATCGTCCATTTGTGAGAAATTTCATGTGATTTTTAATCCTTATAGACAAGATAAATCAGAAGGGAGTCATGTTTTTTTGGAATGATGAATTTGAAGAGAGCTTCAAGGGGTTGAAAAATAGGCTTATCACTGAACTAGTACTAAAACTGTTATATAGTGGAGAACTTTTTATGGTATTCAACAATTCTTAGAAGAAGGGTTTGGGCTATGTGTTAATGAAAAATAAAAAAGTGACATCTTATGATTTAAGGAAATTGAAATTTCATGAAGAGAATTACCCAACACATGATATAGAGTTAGCTGCAGTGGTCTTTGTCTTGTAAATCTAGATGAATTATCTCTTTGGGGAGAATTGTTAGATATATACAGATAACAAGTTCCTCAAGTATATATTCACAAAGAAAGATCTGTATATGAACAAATTATTATGGTTAGATATGATCAAAGACATTGACTATTAAATACACTACCATGTGAGGAAACACAATAAAGTGGAAGATGCTCTAGGTAAAAGGATCCATCAATGTTATCATTGATGACAATTGATAAGGATCCTATATTCTTATAATTGGAAAGTATGGACATGGGAATCATAAAGAAATAAACATCATCAATAATTTAAAAAATAATTGATCAACCATCCCTTCTGTAGCAGATAAAGCATTCTCAAAGAGATGATGTGGTAATTCATAAGAAATTAGATTCTGTTGGAAAATAGAAATCCTCAATGTTCAATGATAATTAAGGAGTTGTAGTATTTGGGTCAAGATGATGTGTACCATCAAATGCAAATTTAAAGAAGAATCTGTTGGATAATTCACATTGCTCGAACTTCTCCATCCTTCGAGGAAGCACAAAAATGTATTGAGATATCCAAGAAAACTATTGGTGGGGGAATATTAAGAAAGATATCACAAAATTTATATCAAGATTTATTTTATTTCATCACATGAAGGTTGAAAATAAAAAATAAAAGGGGATAATTCAACCATTACCCATACCTACATGGAAATGGGAAAAAATCACCACGTAATTTGTCACTGGTCC
Organism: Viscum album; assembly: GCA_963277665.1. Lineage (NCBI taxonomy): Eukaryota > Viridiplantae > Streptophyta > Magnoliopsida > Santalales > Viscaceae > Viscum > Viscum album. Next base: position 941,528,382 of record OY728150.1, read on the forward strand.
TACAAAGACGTCAAGGAGAAACAATGGTACATGTGTTGTGGTGGATCGTCTTATAAATAATCCTCACTTGATTAAATTCAATAGGACTTCAAACTCGATCAACTCACAAGGATAAATATTAGAGATGTGTAGAGGCTTCTTGTAACACCACTATCAATTATATCTGATTGAGCCCCAAAATTTACCTCTAAGTCCTAGAAGAACCTCCAAGATGATATAAATACTAAGTTGAACATTAGAATTACTTATCACATTAAAACTAGTGGCCAATATGAGTAGACTATCTAGACACTCTATGAAATGTTGGGAGCATACTCAATTGACTTCAAAGGGGAATGTGATCAACAGATTCTTCTAGATGAGTTCTCATACAATAAAAATTTCCAATAAAGAATCCTAATGTACCATTATGAAGCCATTTATGGGAAGAGGTGAAGAAAAATGGAATACTGGGATTCAGTTGGGGAATAAAAACTAATAGGTCTTGAAATGGTCTGGGAAATGGTGGAAAAGGTCAAGACTATTCAGAAACACATCAAATATTCTTAGTTTCAACAAAATAATTGTTCTGAAGATCATCTATGAGATCTAGAATATGAGGTTATAGGAAATTTATTCCTCTAAATATCTCTATGGAATAAAGTTATGAGATTTTTGAAGAAGGTAATTCTTTTTCTAAGATACATCAGTCCCTTTGAGATCATTGATTGCATTGGAATTGTGGCCTATTTACTAGAACTACCAAAAAACCTATCTTAATTACATGATGTCTTCCATGTTTCACTCTTTAAGAGGTACATACAAATCCCATAACATATACTCAATTAAAATGTGGTACTGTTGGAGATTGATCATTCCTATGAGGAGAAACTGGTGAAGATATTAGATCATAGAGACATAGTTTTATGAAATAAGATAATGCACCCGGTCAATGTGTTATGGAAAAACCAAAATTTTGGAGAAGAAACATAGAAACTATAAGAGGTGCTGAAACATAGTTACCATAATCTATTTTAGTATGTTAAATGAAAAAATTTAGGGTAAAATTTCTGAATGGGGGATGATTGTAACTACCCGAACTTTTATAAATAAAAATTCCTTGTATTTTTATTAAATGTCGCATTATTTATTATGGATATAGAAAACAAATGCACATATTTCGTTTTAATATATCATATGGGATTTAAAATATTTTTATGTATCATTATCAATGATAATGTAGCCATTGAACAATGTTCAAATGATTAGTATAGATATAGTGTTTTGACAAATCCAATTGACAGATACAAAAGATGTGATGGCCTCAACTAGTAGGATTGTACCCTATGAAGCCCATTTTTCAGAGATTCCAAGGGAGATAACATCATTGGGATTTACCCTTGATCAATCCCACGATAAGATCCAATAACTTAAGTATGACCAAAACTGTTAATGGGGGAACTTCAAGCTCATCATGATCAGGAAATAAACCATATACACTGAACCACCCCATGAAAGTCTCACTATTACACACCTTACCCTTAGGGAGTTTATTGGTGTATTAAAGTAATATGTATGAAGACACTAGAAAAATATTAATATTTACATTATTTTCAATATAATAATTGTTATATTTACTTCTTATCATTACTTTAAAAATGATTTTTATTTTCATAGAATAAAACATAAATTCAATTTTTGGATAATATTCCAATTCAATTAAGGTATTTATTTTCATTAATTACATGATTTCATAGATAAATAATATTTTAATAAAACCATTTTATTAAACAATTTTTATTAAATTTAAATGATAGTATAATTTTTATAAATTCAAAAGTAATTTTTATAGCGGTTAGAAAACTGTTATAATAAAAAAAACCTAGCATTTATCAACAAATTCCAATTATTTATTTTAAAGTGATAGTAAAAATTTTAGAAAATTATTTCGATAAAATAATATTATTTCTTGAATCAGAATAATGACATTATCCAAGGGTGAATTTTTCATAACATTCTGAGAGAGTAAAATTTTCTGGTAAAAATTAAATACAGTGTAAATATATGGTGTGTATTATGAAATCATAATACCCAAAATGTGATGTAATAAACACTATAAAAGGTATCCATGGACTAATATATATTTCCATTTTAAAATAATGTAATTTTTAATTTATTTTATTAGTTTTATAAATACTTTATGAATCTTCCAAAACCTATAATATATATTTAGGTCTGAAAATCATTTCATTAAGGACCTGAATCACTTCCACATCAGGAAGGGTATTATTTTAATAATTTTTCCCTTATACTTATAAAATAATTAAATACACCCCTCTTTTGAATAAACCAAGGGATGGTTTTTTTTACATTATTATATAGATTACATAATATAATTTTGAGAAATAATAAAGAATCCCCCACTCATTCCCAATATAAACTAACCCAGGATCCCATTTATCTTCACTCAAAAACCTAGTAGAGCACCATTACACTCCCCAAACCCTTCCATATTCCTCCAAAGGAGCCCCCATTCTCTGAAAAAGATCCTCCCAAGATTCCATAATCACACTCTCAATCAAGGGATCCTTTCCTTCTGTTCTTTATTCAAGATTATTCATTATCTTATTCAATGTATTTTATATTCCAAATGCTGGGATATGTTTTTATATTTCTATATTACCTTCCATTTTATTTCCTAATGATTAGAGACCCATTTATCCCTCATCAAACTATTTTATGAATTTTTATGTAATGCCTTTATGTTGCCGAAATTTACTACGATTTTCCATGCCGAAAAAATATGTAGTGAATACCCATACCATTTTCCTATCAACGGTGTTCAACATTATTCACATATAGTTATTTTATTTTGGAATTACATGTATTTTTTCCACACTCCACAATATTGGAATAAAATTTTATGAAAAATTATTCCATGTTTTATGATCTATGAGGCATAATTAAGCATGATAATGAAATGAATATGATGGGTGTGCCTGGAATTATATATCACTCCAATACATTGGGTAATTTTTTAGTCTCATGAGATTTCATGAAAGGGATTAGTGAGTAAACCTAATCCATCTTGAGAATTTTTACATCATGATATCTTCTGGGATTCATTACTAGTAATATTATCTAATAAATTATGAATTAATGTGTAATTAAGAGCTTGGATATCATAAGAGAAAATATAACGATCTCTATACTATAAAGATAGGAACACCAAAAAAATAGAATAAATGATCATATAATAAGATAATTTTAGTTCAAACTAAAATAATAGAAGAAAAAAATAGACTAATATAAAGAACTCAAAATAGAAGACACACATCCCCACATCCCATTGTAACTTGAGTCTCGTCATGGAAAGAGATAGCTAGGAACTCACTATGACATACCACTCAAGTACGTAAAATATGATATATATCCTAATAACATTATAAAATAGATCAAAACCTAACCCTATGATACCAAACTATGATAAACCTGACCCAAATATCCTCTGAAACTGGTACCCAACCCAAGACATCACTTACTAAAGGGCATTCCCAATCCCCAGGGGCTGACAACTAGCACCCAACAATCAACAATAACCAAATGGAATGATTTTTACCAGCCTTAAGTCTTCCAAATAATATATATATATATCTACATAATTTGCATAAAAATTAGGAATAATGAAGAATATATTTCATAAAAAAGGAAATAGTAGAAGTGATATTACTCAAAAGTAGTTAAAAAAATCTCAAAGATATAAGTCTAATAACAAAGGATAGCTAAAATTCAAAAGGTTACTCCATGTGATAGCTTGGGAAAAATCCCACCATCTCACAACTAGCTATCAAAATATAGATAATAAAAACCTCACCACCTCACCACCTCACTACGACGCTATTTATTTCCCTATATAAAAATAAATTAAAAGGTATACACACCTCCAAGGGGGTGCATAGGGTGTGAGATAAACAAGATTAGTAAGACCCCTCTTAGGTGTTCTATATAAAGTCTCCATAGAATAATCTAAACATGATAAACTTTAAAGAAAACAAGGTATGATAAAAAATTATGTAGTTATTATATGAAAATAATTATATAACATTTAATTCACACTTTTACACATTTCCAAGGTAAAATAATTTCAAATTATATCACATATATCAAAGAAGTAAAAACATATAATTTATCTCATATCATATAAAATATAATACAAATAAAACCCATGAATAGATAACAACACATCCAGAATCACTATAGCTACGACTAGCTAGGAAACTCATATCAAATCATTGAAAATCTGGCAAATCAAGTGTCTAGTTATATGCATCGAATATACAGAGCAGAGGAACACCCCATCAAGTGAAACCCCATCTAGTCTAAAAATTAAACAGAACAAGGGGCACAAAGAACATAGTAACACCCAATGAGATAACCCCCCAATAGTATTAATAAATGAGGACTATTACTACACCTTCTTCCCAAGTACCTAAGGCTTCCCATGTGCTACAGTTTATAAAAAATTTCATCCAAATAACGATTTTTAAAACCACATTATAAATAGAATTCACAATTATTTTAAAATAATATTTTCTTTTACCAATAAAAGGGGAAATACATCTTTTCTAAAAACCCTATTTCCACAAACACAATTGAATCATGCTAAATCAATTCTGAAGTAATTTATAAAATCCATAACAATTTAGTTAATCAAACATAGGCTAAATACAGAACCACCTACCGATATGCTTCGTACGTATCCAAACCTTCTGTATAATAATTTAAATAATGTCATTGACTTATTATAGAATCATATTCATTTTTATGATATCATATATGGTTCACGTATGAATTTATATTACCCATTCTTTTGTAAACTCCATGTTAAAGCAGCGTTTTGGGTAAAATCGTTTTATTTATTGTATGTGGTTGGACTTGTTGTTCTTGATATTATTATTACTTATATCTTGATTTAATTATTTCCAGAATATAAATGATGATTTATATATCATATATATATTCAGTATATATATAATAGATATATAAATTAAATGAAATACACAGTTTATGGAGATGGTAGGTCGTACGTATGCATGAACGCTGTTTTCGTTTCCTTATTGAATTAAATGGAATTAAGTAAATGAAACATATATGTACATAAATACAGTATCATTATTATGTAATATCCTTCAGGATTATTTATTATATATACTTTATAATCATACTTTAATGGTTAATCATGGAAAATAAATCTCATCGCATTCGTGGAGAAGGTAGTCCGTACGTACGCATGAGGGATGATATCATTCCCATGAACATGGAATTGTATTGAAATGTATGTATAATATTTCAGAATCAATATCACTTTAAAATAATCATATATAGTTATTTATTTACACCATTATACCCATCTAAGTAAGGTGGTGGTGGAAAACAGATTACTCCACGGCGTGAAGACGGTATTCCGTACGTACGCACGCGCGGTGATTTTGTTTCCGTAGGATGGATAGAACATGAAATTGGGCTGTTTCATATTTATAATAACATATCCATATATGAGTGATAATAATGTTACTAATTTATGATGAAACAAATAAATAAAAAGTAGGAGAAGAAATAAATTGGAAAGAATCGGTAAAGGATATTACCTCTTCTTTGACGCGCCTCTTCTTAACCTCCTCTTAAGGCACTAGGGTTGGTCTTTTGAGGAGACCAAAACCTCTATAATGTTTCTAGAGAAGATGATAAGGTAAATGGTCAGGGTTTTGCCGAGATTCAAGTCTCAAAAGGGTGTGAAGAGAAGAGGGAAGGGGTGCCCTTTTTATAAGGGAGGAGAGGGGCACTTTAGAAAAAACGTAAAATATTATTTTATAATAAAGTCATATTCGGTTTATAATAGCTCAAAATTGATTTATTTAGAAGCTAAAGTGGGGATGGGTCGAAATAATCTCAACAAATAGGTTTTATACAAGTATAGGTCTCTATTTTAACCTTATCATTTAGATTTAACTCTAAGTTAAATAATTTAACTTTTACCATGTCTTCTTGTTTACTTACACTATATGGTTAATAAACTTACTATAACAAGCCAAACGAACCCCAAGTGGTTAATTATTAATATATATAACCTTATCCAAGTCCTTTTGGTAGACCTTATATTTTTGGTAATATAATAACAATTAATAATATAATATCTGTTTTAAAAACTATTTTATGTCAATTTTGACACTATTTGGTAATTGATTTTTGTGAAAATCATAACAGAATTATTATTTCGAAAAAAGTTAATTAAATCAATAATAAAATGTCATATTAACCTATAAAATCATTGGAATTCATAATAAGTCTCAAATTACATTTATTTGGGTATTTATAATATCAATTATTTTAATATTTCATTATTTAGGTAATTACTGCATCACCATTGTGCCATAAATAAATTAAATTATCTAATGTCTAAAAATTATAAATAAAATACCATTAGGTATGAAATATTTTTAGATTTCTAATGAATATTTATAGTCAAATTTATATTTTTTATTATCCTATATTTAAAATGTTTGAGTTATTAAACTTTGATTTTAACTATTTTAACTCTTCTTTAAATAAAATAATAATAAATGTCCTAATCCAATCCAAGTGGAACTAAAGGGTAATATTTTATTCCTAAGGGTTTTTGGTCTAATTATGCTTATCAAATAGAATTAGGACATGTGTTAGGGTAATAATAATATCATTTTTACCCTTAATTACCGTATTTACTTTTAACCGTGGCAAATAAAAGTAATAAGTTACTATTCACCAAAATTTATTTTTATCTTATTGAACCAAATTTTACTCATTGATACTAATAGTGTCTCTTGGATTTTTGAAATTCCACTCATGGTAAAATTAGGTTTTATGTAAATTTTCAAACTCTCCCAGGAGGTGGGTAAAAGACGGTGACAAGTTCAATAAAAGTTTTATATATCTAAAATTATTAAAAAATAACTCCAATGAATTACATTGAAAGTATATAGGTATTATGTATCAATTTTTACCTAAAATAAATTTAAATAAAATAAATAATAATTTAAATAAAAGGTCGGTTTTTAAATAGTAACCCAGTGTTTTCACTATTCATCAAAAATTGAAAGTTTTCAGAAAAATACCAAAAAATTACCCTAGGATAATTTCGATATTCCGAATCCAAAAATGAAGTCCATTTTGAAAGATAAAATTTATAAAATTTCAAAAAGTGGGTATTAATATTCATAACGGCTAGTTTATATAACATATCTTTGTTTAGTAAAACTCAGTATTGCGTACAACACACGCTATCGTGGAAGGTCATGATTGCATGTAATGAAAGCCAAGTCAGGGATGTGTGTAGTGCAAGCTACTTTTGGTGTAGCATACAACACAAGACCTCAATGAAATTAAAGTGAATAATTCTCATAAAATCTTGGGTTGTTACATTTAACACCCGAAATGACAATAATACTAAGATATTATTAAAACAATGTTAAAAGATCATATATGATATCATATTTATGTATATGATTCTTGTATAATTTAATAACAATTATCTCACCATTATACATGAGGTTAACCTACCATCGACCAAGGAAAAGTACAAGGTAAGGGTTAATTTCACAATCTCTTCATTATCCGAGGTTGTTTATACGTAATTATCTACTAGGATCTCTTTATCATCGACATCCATGTTTCTTAAAAATGTATTTCAAAACAATTTTACTATTTAATATATAATTGGTTAATGTAATTTATACTCTTATTTGACCTTATATGTTTTTGAAAGGAATCTTTCTGTCGTTTTCCAAACAAGGTACTTTTTGACCTTTTTGACAAATTTAAGGTAAAAATGTTTTTTAACTTATACGGCGGGTGTAACTATTTTCTGCCGTTATAACATCGTCGAAGCTTCCCTTACAAGATTATAAGAATATTTTCAAAATAAATTTATTATTTTATAATTATATGACTTTTAAATTATTTCAAAAGAGAAAGATATATTTCCCAAAAAATGTTTCGATTTCATCTATGTCAACATCATTTGATAGATTATAAGCTTATTTAAAGTTGATTTATTATGATACAAAACTTCCAAATTTTATTGAAGGTTTTGTGATATTTTTTACTATGGATGTGCTATTTTTATACCATTCATGGTTTATGGATAATGTATTGACATTTTGTATGCTAGTTTTAATACAAATGTTTATGTTATGTTTAATCCTTTTTCATATGAGGAACACATTGGACTTAGTAAGTGATGGGTGGAGCCCGATATAGCTCTTAGATGCGTCATTAGGTCTCATGAGAAAAACTAGTCTCTTGGCACAAGGCCTTGACAAAATCTTATTTGTAGTCTTGGAACAATTCCTTGACTATGTGGTTATGAAAGTCTGGCACTATGCATTCCATCATTAGGAAAGTGGCTATTGATATTGCATGTGATTATTCGACTAGTAGAATATCCATGTGAGTAAGTAAATGGTATTATTTTGATATATATTTTCTATATTATTATGAATTTTATGTTGAAAAGGAATTTGTTTTAGTTCTATACATTACCTTAAGTGTTTATGCTTATTTATGAAAGATTCCGCTATATTGTTATCCTTACCGAGCATCTGAGCTCACCCATTTCTATGTTTTATTTTTCCCACGATGCGAAGAGGTATATTATGACTGATCTGTAGGGATAGTCTATGGGATCTCATTCTTGTCTATGGAAACAATTTTGTTGTAGTTTTCCATTTTATGATGTAATGTAAACCTTATGAATGTATATATTACTTCCAATGCTACTAAACTAATCGGTCTTTCGAGACTTGATCTTTTGTGATCATTCCAATGATACATAATAATGCACCGACTCTAGGCTTCTGGGATCAGGGAATTACAACAAAACATGACATACATCATAGATCATTTGTTAGACACACAAGAAATCCCAACCATCATTGTTAAATATTTAGAAGGATCTTGAATCTTCCTAAGATTCATTCCTTGAAATAATGGAGAAGAACCGATTATGGAATTATCTATGATAATACTATTTTGAACATTACCAATATATGCGTTCTAAATTATTCTCAAAAATATATTTTATATATCTTTATATATGTTAATACCTATTATGGAGGTTTATTCACCCATGTATTTCATCTATAAGTATTCTCCTAACCACATATTCACTGAATTTAAAGGTCTGGACATCATTTCCAACAGAGAGCATGTCATCCATATATAATTACATTTTTTGATTCCCTCGCAAAACTTCTAATAAAAAGAATAATCCTTTTAATTCTTTATGAAACCAAATTCATTAATATCATCATAAAACAAAATTCTCCAATTCTAAAAATATTTCTTCAAAGCATAAATGGATTTATTTAACTTATAAACCTTAGTAATCTCATTTGGAAATTTAAAACCATAGGGTTATATGATATATATATATATATATCCTTGAATAAATTCACATCATGTGAAGCGGTTTTGATATACATTTGATATGTATTATAATCATTATTGGATATTATGTAAATAAATGTCTAAATGGATGTTATCTTCAAAAATAGTGAAAAATGTTCTTCATATTTATAACAATGAATTTGTTTAAAACCTTTGTCCAATAGAAGGTCTATATAGGCAGATAGTATACCATCAATCAAGTTTTTTTAATGAAAACCAACTTTCACTCTATTGGTCTCACTCTTTTTGGTGAATCCACTATGTTCCAAATATAGTTAGTCTACATGGAGTCCATCTCGAATTTCGTAGGATTTTATAATTTTTCAGAATTTAAAATATAAAATTTTCATAGTATTAATTAGGTTAATCATATTTGATTATTATATCATCATAATTTTTCACAAGAAATATATATCTCTTAGGATCATTATGAATCATTACAAACCATCTACGTTACAATGTCACATAATTAATTTCTCCACCCACAAGTATTTATGGATCCAACAAAAATTAAATATAAGTAAAACTTCCTATTTTTTGGTCTTAAAATTTTATATGATCAAAATTTACTCCCAATAATTTCTCAACTAATATATTAATTTTCATGGAATGTATTAAATTAAACCACAACCAATTTGTTCTCACTTGGAACATATAAATAATTTCATTTATTTGCCTTAGGATAACCAACAAATAGTCATCTATCTGACTTCAGGACATGTTTATCATAAAGAAAACATCAAATATATGCTCCAAAAACCCAAATATTAATTAAATAAATATTGGTAAATTTAATAATTTATATCATATATTGTGTTTCTATTAATGTGATGGAACATAGTTATGTAGGAATGAGATATTTTTACGAGAGTATCATCCTAGAGATATAAGAAGGTCGTACTAACTCATCATCAATCAAACCATGTTAACCAAGGTATGCTTTATTTGATGGGGAACACCATTCAATTTTATTGTTCATGGAGGAGTGAGTTGTGAAATAATTCCACAATATCTTAGAAGATTAGTGAATTCCCAGATCAAGTATTCACCGCCATGATCAGACCATAGAATATTAATAATTTTTCCTAGTTGAGTTTGTACTTTATTTTTGAACACCTTATACATTTAAAAGGTGTCAAAATTTTGTGGTATGATATGAACATAGCCATTCCAACTAAATTCAATAGTAAATTTTACTAAGTACCATTAAACACCACTTTATTAAGTATTCATTAGTCTATATACATCACTATTTATAAGATTCAATACTATTATATCCATTTTCTTTTTCCCAATAAATAGTTATTTTTCATTTTTCATAATAAAAATTATTCACATGTTTCAAATGATTAATAACAAAATGAATTCAATAACCCATATCTATGGATTAATTGAATTAATTTTTCATTTATTTATCCAAGGTAAAAATTACCAACATAGGTAGTGTTAGAATAGCCTTGAACATCTTATTCTAAATGATATAGATTATATTATACATTTCTTGAATATATATTCCATTAACCATACTACCAATTGAATAAAAATTTTCATTCGTGTATTTTAACATCTATTATTTATAATAATGAATGAAAATCCCATCTTGTCTAAAAAAGTTATTGGAATCAACTTTTTGTTTAATGTAGGAACATATAATATTTTTATAATTCCATAACTAATCTATTAGGCGGACTAAGATTATAATTGTTAATCTTTACTATAGAAACTCTTAACCATTTTCTAAAACATTTATCTAAAAAATATTTCCTTAATTATCTCATATATATGAGTCTATGTTTATGATTCAGAATTATAGAAATTTATTTCCATGATATTCACATCCAAATGATCAGAATTATTCTATTTGAAAACACATTTCAACCTTAGATATTAATATAGAATTACTTCATATTTTTACTAAGATTTAATTTTATAGTGATTTTTGTTTAAAATTTATTACTTATAATATATATTAATGGTTTATATCCATTTTATATTTTTTGAGTGGCTGCGAATTGAGTTATAGAGAACTAGACTGGACCTACAGTTCAAATTGTCTTGTAAGTTTCATTAAGGTAATAAAACCTAGGGATCACATATATATAGGATTTGTAGAGGGGAGACCCCTTTGGATGAAATAGTTCATTACATGAGTTATACGTGATTCCATGAAAATGTCACTGGATCTCATTTTAAAAAATGGTAATCCCAATAATTTTATTTAGAAATCCCTATAAATGTTTCTTACTTATTCCCCCAACCCATTCTCAACCATTGAGAATTTGGAAGATTCTCCCTGGTGATTTTGGATCCTATCTTATCATGAAATGATGGTTTGATGTGGTGTTGGTTGTGTAAGTTTTCTCTAGTTGATCTTAAGCCCATATATATCCCATTTATCTACTTATTACTTTAATTATTATTTTAACTTTCTAGACCTTAATGTGGGAATTTTGGGGATTATTTTAGAGATTTTGTGCCCTGTGATTTAATCAAGTGGAATTTCTCAGTAATTAAGAATTGTTACGCCTTAGTTAGGAATTATTTACCATTTTATGGATTTTTTATGATGTTTTATGTCTGAAATTTCATGTTAGTTCATGTGTAGCTCTATATCAACACTACTTTTAGAATCAAAGTGAAGTAGTTATTCAATAGATACATGGTTTACCCCTTTAATAGGGATCAAAATTATTACAAATTTCCTAAGGTAGATTATCATTTTGATTAATGAGAAATGTTAGCTATGTTCTCCCTAGGAATTTGACCTTTATAGAGTCATTTTGGCTTAATTGAGGCTAAAATGTCATGGTACACTGGTTGAGGGGTTCAAGTGATGAATCCCCTATCCTATTGCTAGATTTAATGAATGTTTCTTTTTTATGTGATCATTGAGGTTTGGGTGTATAAATACACGATATATTCATAAATAAATATCACATCTTAATAGTTGAATATTAAATACATTTCAAAAATACTTGCTTGAGGACTGTAAAGGGTTAGTGTCTTTGGATACTAGTTACACAATCTTCTTATTTCATGAATGATATCCAACCCCTCATAAGGATCTTATCATTTAGTACTATACATATACATAACCTACTTGATAATTTCTTCATAACATAGGGATACAACATAAGAAAAGGTGATCCCAGATGCCCTGTAAGGGTAAAAATGGAAGATATCAATCAATGATCATATGAAAGCATACGATAATCATAAGGGTATGAGATTATAAATATATCTAAAAACGTTCATAACCAATATATCTTGGATTGTAAACATGATCCATGGAAGGAAACGTTATTATTTAAAAAATCCATGGACAATAAGAGTGATAAATCATCATAAATCAATCATGAACCATAAATTCATGTCATATAAGTGTGTAACCATCATAAGAATAAAAAATATTTCACATGTGTATGTTAAAATATGAGAATATAAAATCATAATGTATTAGGAATCGACACATATTTCCCATTTCATAACAGAACAGACATCATCACCAATTTCCCATAGTGGATCAAGCATATCGACTTGTTTCCCATAATAGATCAAGAACATCATCTTATTTCCCATTATTATCTCACGAGATATTAAAATTTACCCAATGTATTTGCGGGATATATAGGTACCAACCATCATATAATCCCTAATTTTTGTTCAATAATATCATAAAAAATTCACCATATCATATAACATAAAAATAAAATGGGTTTCATAAACATTTAATCATATAATAAACCATATAAAGGAAATGAGTTTCATAATCATATAATCAATTTATATGGGCATAATTTATGGAAAAAGAATAGGTTTCTAAAATATCTCTTCATCATAATCATAATCTATTTGGGAATGAATAAATATTTTATAATAGTATCACTTCCCCAGTAAAACATAATCAACATAAAAGGTTGTTTCCATTGATGAATAGAAATTCCAAAAAAATATCATTAAAACATTTATGAGAAAATTAACTTTTCAATTTGAAAATTTTATTTTCCAAAATAAAAGTTAATAAACAATATTTAAAATCCTTTTAATTGAAAATATATTTTTAAACTTATAAATGAATCTTTTAAAATTGGGTCTTCATTATGGTGGTAAATTCCTTTCATTCCATACACATAAAAAAAATATTTCTTTCAATTTTTTGATAAAATCCAATGGGAATTACTTGGAAAACAAAATGAATATTCCTATTATTTTAAAAAAATTAAACATGGTTAAAAATGAATTTAAACCATAGTATTATAATATAAAAAAAATTCTTGAAAACAGTTTTAGAAAACATAGATATGTAAGAGAAAAGGGTTTTTGACTGAAGAGACAAGTAAAATCAATTTTCCTTAAAACATTATTTTGGAATAATGGGTAAATAAAGAGAGTAAAATGATATGGAAAAAATTTGATTTCAAGAAATAATCAGAGGATAAGAAAATTTATTTTTTTTCTTGGGATAATAATCATAATATTTCATCATATTAAACATATTCATAAACAATGTTGATAAACATTGATATTGTATTATAAAAACTTTTCTCCTTAGATAACTTTTGAATCATAAGTCCCATAAAAGAAATAATATTTTATGTATATGTATATACCTGAATTTTCATGATAAAAATTATAAAATAAATTCATGGGAATTTTATACACCACCAAAAAGAAATAATTGGTGTATAAGGCATGTGTCCTACAAAAATAAAAGTTAAATAAAAACCCCTTTACGATTTGGTAGCTTCTGAATTGTAAGTACTATTTAAGAATATAATTTAATTAAATATTAAATATCATGAAAATAATTATATTTATTATAGAAAATGTAGAAAGAGGTGTCATATAAACTATACAAAAGGAACCAGTGGTGAATATGACATGTCTCACACAAACAAAAGAGTAACTAGAAATCTCTTACCTTAAGTCTCGATATCTTTCACAATCAATATAAAAGACATTATAATAAATATATTATTCTTATAAATCTATTAAAACATAATAATATTATTTATTATACCATATATTACTTAATTATTTCATTTTACTACATATTTATTAACAAAACCTTATTAAAATCACATTTTAGGTAATAACTACATCACATTTCAGGTACGTTTTGGCTTGGTATTTTTCATACTTTTAATTTGATCATTATTAAATCACATAAATAATTTTAATCATGATATAAATTTAACATATATTAATTATATATGTATTTATAGTAACACATTATTGTTTGAGATAGAAAATTAATTACATCATTAATGGATACAGTGGGTCGTACGTACCCAGAATATTGTTTCCATTTTCTTAAAGGTATAAATGAAAGAAAGGTAAATAATATATTAAATTTATGTAATAATAATCATTTATTATATATCAAATATGTTTATTAAATTTATGCTTACCAATTTCCATGTAAAGGGTATGTGAAGAACAAATAACATCGCTTCACAAGCCGGTAGTCCTCCGTACACATAAGAAAAATTATCTTATTCCCAATGAATTTAAAGTAAGAAATTAAATGTGATATTATAATTAAATAAATTTATTTATGTCATAAATGTAGGATCAAAATATAATATGAGATGCTCAATATACAAGAGGGGGGGGGGTGAATTGTATACTTTAAAAATTCCTTTGGAACCTTTAAAGTTAGTTATGAATAACTAGAGTTTCCTTAAGAAAAGGAAAGAGCTAAGTTTAACAAAGTTAAACTAAGTAAATTCACAACACCTCTAACACCGAACTAAAACTAGGAAAGAGATTCCAAAAATAGGTTCCGGAAATATGGTTCCGGAAATTGAAACTTTAACAAAAGTTACAATATGAGATTCTACCTTAAAGCGTATAGAATCTAAAAGAATCGGAGTAAGTAAGGAAGTATAAGAAAGTTATACTTTCCTTAAGATACAAATTGCAGCGGAATAGAAACAAGTAGTAAAACTACTAGTAACAAGATAATAGTCTTTTAACCCAAAGTGAAGGGTATCCAACAACCTTGGATAAAGGTCCCTTGATTTATACTTTCAAGCAAGTCTGTCTTACCCACACCAGGGTAAGCCCTCGATACGAAGATCGGTGTCTCTGTCTTGCTATCCCCGCAAGCCCTCAACTTCAAGGTAGTTGGCAACCTCTATCTTTCTCAGCAAGAAAGCCCTCGATCTTTAAGGTAGTCGGCACCTCTGTCTTCCTATCCCCGGAAGCCCTCGAATGTAATCACCAACATTCGGAGTCGCACGAAGCTATGAGAGTTAATAAGAGACTCTCTCTCTAGAAATCACTTCAACAGCATGTAGGCACAAACTCAGTTGTTTTTCCAACAGCACCGAGCTCTTTCAAATGAGCTCCTATTTATAGGTAAGGTCGGCTCCTTCTCCAACGGTCATATTTTCCTTAAAGTTCGGAGGGACCTGTACACGTGTCACTTAGACAACGGTTAGTTTATAACAAAATGGACGACATCGTTTTATAACAAAGTAAGTGAAACAGAATGTACGACATCGTTTTAAACTCTAACATAAAGGTTCGGAATAGAAACTTCGGAGTGAAGGTTCGGAGTGAGTAAATTCAGAGTGTATAAAACAATGATAATCAGATTCTGTTTAATAGGAGAATTCGGAATGAGAATTCGGAGTAGGAATTCAGAATAGGAATTCGTCATCAGAAATCGTAATGAGAATTCGTCATCAGAATTCGTAATGAGAATTCATCATCAGAATTAGTAATGAGAATTCATCATCAGAATTCGTAATGAGAATTCGTCATCAGAATTCGTAATGAGAATTCTTTATCAGAATTCGTAATGAGAACTCGGAATGAGATTTCTTCATTAGAATTCGTAATGAGAATTCTTCATTGGAATTCGTAATGAGAATTCTTCATTGGAATTCGTAATGAGAATTCTTCTTCAGAATTCGTAATGAGAATTCGGAATGGGATTTCTTCATTAGAATTCGTAATGAGAATTCTTCTTCAGAATTCGTATCCTGAATCTGGAATAGAACTAAGTCAGAATTCATATCCGGAATTCGGAATGAAACTTCCTTATAGTTCTTGTCCAGAACCGAATCCTAAAAACAGAATGCTTTTATATCAAAGTTTTAATGACTCCGAGAAAACGAATCCGAATCTCACACTTAAGAAAAATATGAAAAATATGATAAGGATAATTTTCCTTATAAAAGCGATTTTCCTTAAGAAAGAAATTTTCCTTATAAAAGCAATTTTCCTTAAGAAAGCATTTTTCCTTATAAAAGCGATTTTCCTTAAGAAAGCATTTTTCCTTATAAAAGCGATTTTCCTTAAAGATAAGGTGTTTGTGATTTTCAAAACAAGAAGGAATGGAAAAGTCATAAGGAAAACCTTATTGACTCAACAATCTCCCCCTTTTTGGAAAGCACAAACATCCTTACGAAAAAGCTATTCTAAGAAGAAAGAAACACATTAAAGCTTATCTCCCTTGGTTAAAGAATATAGATGAATACGACTAACTCCCCCTTAGGCTTTGAAACTCTAAGGATCGTATTCATATTTCCGGAGTGATGTTTCTTTAAGAAAAACTCCCCCTTAAACAAACTCTTATTAGAGTTCTTTTTCCTTGGGTATTTTTTCTTTCTCCCCCTTTGATAAGCACTTATTAGATTTCCTCTTTTTCTTAAGGATCTTTTCCTTCTCCCCCTTTGTGATTTTCAAAAAGAATTGGAGGGAATGGAAAAAACTTAACAAAGTACCTGAAAAATTAGTAATGACAACAATAGAAACAACAAGTACAACTTTCATTATATTTGAAATGTCAGCAAAAAAAAAACAGATTACAACAAAAAGATCGGATTGGTCATTTCAGATCTTTCTCCTTCGACATGAGCCCCTTAAGAATTGTCTTGATCTTCTTGAGGTCCTTATGATCTTCTTCAGCTTGCTTTTCTAAGGCAACTATTCTTGCTGACTGAGCTTCAATGATTTCTTCCTGAGCCTTCATTCTTTCTAGAAAACCGATCCGATGATCCCTTTCAAATTTCCAACTCTGATTAACGGAGTTGAGCTTTCCATTCAGATCTCTCACTTCCTGAATCCGAATGTTCTTTTCCTCTATCAATTTCTCATCGAATGATGCAGTCATCTCATGAAACTTCTTGTCCTCGGTTTGAAATGCATCCTTAACATTTTCCTGAAACTCATCTAAAAGCCTCATCTCCTCCACAGTTTTCTTAGACCAGCTTGTCATCCTCTTGCAAGATCTTTTATGTGCTTCGTAACCAACGAAGAAAGTTTTGAACTGAGCTTCAATCTCAACACACTTATCCATTACCATGGATACGGAGTCGGTTTTCTGATTCAGCGCATGTTGAAGCATCTGGCATCTAGAGTCTATACTGGAGAAGGTTGGAAGGGTTCCCACCAACTTCTTCAAGGACTGAACAACAAAATCGTGCCCCAATGATGATGACTCCGAATCAGAAATCTTACTAGGAGAATTTTCTTCGTCAATAAGCTCCAACTTCCTCTTAGAAGAACTACCAGCTTCCTTCCTCATACTCTTTTCTGAACTCGGGGTATCAGGAAGAATTTGTTTGCCCTTATCTTTTTCCGGAATAGAAACCTGTTCCGGAGATTTCTTCTCGCTATCAGACACTTGAACAACCAAATCTTCCTCATCAGCAACTTCTATATTTTCCTTCTGAGCAGCATCAAGTAAAAGATGTTCTTTTTCTCTCAGACAAGAAACTTCTTCTTCGCCTTTCTCTTCTTCCATAGTCGGAGTAACAAGCTTTGAAGATTGAGCTTCAGAAGTTCGGAGCGACAGGTGTTCCGAAGGAGTTCCCTTGTATTCATCTACTTGTTTGAGCACATCTCCTGTCTCACCACTTCCTTCAGTAGCTTCGTCAACTTCTTCCACTAGCTCTACTTCCTCAGTAGCAACAGCCTTTTCCGGAGTAACAAGATTTCTTCCTGGAGTCTCAGGTAGAGATTCCAGAGAGAAAGATCTCGGTACAGGAATGGTTGCTGAAACCATTTCATTGAACTTTAACAAGGCCTGAGCTACCTCAGCCTCGGACATTTTCTTCTTCAGCTTCTTCTCCTTTGCTTGTTTCTCGAGCTCATCAGCAGCCTTTTCTTTCAGAGCTTTAGCCTCTGAAGGATCCAATCCGAACTGCGGATCCCCTTCTTTCCTTGATTCTTTATCAGCTCTCCACTTTGCTGCAACCTCATCTGTATAGGTTTTCTTCTTCTTAGACTTAGGAGGTGCGGAATAGACTTCCTTAGACTTGGGTTCCTCAGCTTCGACTACCACTTCTTTCAGCTTCCTCTTTCTTACCGGCTTGGATGATTCCGGATCAGCCACTTTCGGAGTCATTTCTATTTGAGGAGGTAGATCAATAAACTTCCCTGACTCCTTGTTAAAAGCTATATTCATTCTCTTAAGAGTGGCATCACTGAGCAACATGATATTACAAACTTTCGGCTTAGAACTACAAGCTACCTTGAAGGACTCAAGGCACCGAACTATAAGCTTTGACAATATTGCTGGGTACATCACAATCTGAGCTCTCAGATTCCCCTTCTTCAGATTTTCAATATTAAGAAGGATATGCTTCATCAGGTTGAACTTCCTTAGATTTATCAGAAAATCTAAGATATATATCTCACTTTTCTTCAGGCTATCCTTATCTCCTTTTCTCGGTACAATAAGGCCTTGCACCCATAACTCCAGAATCCGGAATTTTGTAGAAATACTTGCTATTTTCGGAGCCTTGTCATCATCCAATCCGAGAATTTCTAATGCCTTTTCCTTGTTGAAGCTACCCAAAGAGTCTGGCAATACGTGGGAAATAAACTCAGCTTCCCCTTCATAACTTAGCCCTACCAAGCTTGCAGCCTTGGTGTAAGAAAGCTTATATGTCTTTCCATACGATTTGAAAGAAAATTTTTCTCTATTATCTTCCTCGAAGAAAGCAACCGACTCATAAAACTCGACAAGCAAGTCAGAGTAGACTTCATCTTGGTTGCCGGTTTTTGATACCGCAACACCTTCCCAGCCATTCAGCTTGATATTCTTTGAAATAATAGAATCGTAGTTGCTGAAGAAATTCGGATGAACTAACCTCTCTCTGTAGACTAACCACTGAGAAATGGGCTTGGTTGAAGACATTTCTTGAGAAGCTAACTCTGCAGACATTCGGATTAGAAGTCCTCTGAGATATTCGGAACAGAGAAGACTGAAGTTCGGAACTGAGAAAACTGTGGTTCGGAACGACCTTAAATCAGAGAGTCAGAGCTTCAGCACGCAAAAGCTTGAAATCGATGTGGGACGAGAAAATAGGGTCTCCTTTATATAGGCAATGGGATGACGGTTCAACTTCCTCGGTTGATCTAACGGTTTAGAACGATCTGAGATCAGATCTAACGGTTGAAAGCTTGAATCCGATCTTTTTGAGGTTTTATTAAAGTAAAGAATTAAGAAATCCAAAAACCAAAAACAAACTATAAGAAATTTCCAGCAAGTAAAATATGATTACGAAAACTTCAGTAAGGAAATCATACCTTTCGGATTAGCTTAGGAAAGTTATTCGTAATGGGTAATATAAAGACGACTACGAAAAACTCAATACGAAAAAATAAATACGAAAAGTCAATATGAAAAGCTTAATACGAAAAACTCAATACGAAAAGCTTAATACGAAAAACTCAAAACGAAAAGCTTAATACGAAAAACTCAATACGAAAATCTTAATACAAAAAAAAATTGTTATGGTAGATTCAGTACGAAAGTTCCGTTATGAAAATACCAGTACGAAAGTTTTCCATTCCGGAAATTTTTAATACAAATACTTCCATTCCATAAGTATTCTATGCGAAAATATCCTTTCTGGAAAATTGTAGTTCCGGAAATTCCATTCCGGAAATTTTCGTTCCGAAAAGATTGAAAACAAATTTTGAGAAAACTTTGTTAAATAAACAATCAAATGTACTCCCCCTATGAAAAGGAGTTTATTACTGTAAGGAGACTTTTTCAACAGAAAGTTAATTAAGGAAGATTACCTTACGGTTATCATTCCTAACTTCTGTTTAATATATTCAAATCTATCAGAAGGCAAGGATTTTGTGAAAATATCAGCAAGTTGATCTTGCGTTCCGATAAACTGAAGAATAATATCTCCTTTGAGTGTGTGATCCCTAAGAAAGTGATGCCTAATATCAATGTGTTTTGCACGAGAGTGATGTGCAGGGTTTTTACTTAGGGCAATGACACTTGTGTTATCACACAAAATTTGAGTTTTAGTAAAACTCAAGCCATAGTCTGTGAGTGTGTGTTGCATCCACAACACTTGTGCACAACAACTTCCAGCTGCTACATATTCAGCTTCAGCAGTGGAGAGTGCAACAGAATGTTGCTTCTTGCATGACCAAGAAACTAATGAATCTCCTAAGAAATGACAAGTTCTGGATGTACTTTTGCTATCCATTCTACATCCACCAAAGTCAGCATCAGAAAAGCTTTTTAGAACAAAATCATTTCCAGAAGTATAAAATAATCCTAGATCCATGGTTCCCTTAAGGTAGCGAAAAATTCTTTTTACTGCCTTTAAGTGATATTCCTTAGGATTGGATTGATATCTTGCACATAAGCATACTGAAAACATTAAGTCTGGTCGACTAGCTGTTAAGTAAAGTAGACTTCCAATCATACCTCTAAAAGATATTTGATCTACTGGTTTCCCAGCTTCATCAAGATCTAAAGAGTTTGAAGTACCAATAGGAGTACTTATACTCTTAGTGTTGTCATAACCATACTTTTTAAGAAGATCTTTAATATACTTATGTTGAGATATATAGGTTCCTTCTGGTTTTTGAGAAATTTGAAAACCAAGAAAAAATGTTAACTCACCCATCATACTCATTTCAAACTCAGATTTCATTAGACTAGCAAAAGAGTCAGTCAAAGATTGCTGAGTTGAACCAAATATAATGTCATCAACATAAATTTGAACAATCAAAACATTTTTCTTATCTTTATTTATAAAAAGGGTTGGATCTGCATTTCCCTTAACATAGTTATTTTGAAGCAAAAATCCAGTAAGTCTATCATACCATGCTCGTGGGGCTTGTTTAAGGCCATACAAAGCTTTGGTATGTCTAAAAACATGAACTGGATGTTTTGTATCTTCAAAGCCAGGAGGTTGTTTAACAAAAACTTCCTCTTGAACATAACCGTTAAGAAAAGCACATTTCACATCCATTTGGAAAAGTTTGAAATTAAAGAATGCTGCAAAGGCAAGTAGAATACGGATAGATTCAAGTCTAGCTACTGGAGCATAGGTTTCTTCATAGTCTATTCCTTCTTGCTGATTATAGCCTTTAGCAACAAGTCTAGCTTTATTTCTTACAATGACTCCATTTTCATCACATTTATTTCTGAAAACCCATTTTACTCCAATAACAGAAGTTTCCTTAGGTCTTTCAACCAAGGTCCAGACTTTATTCCTTTCGAATTCATTTAGTTCATCTTGCATTGCTTTGATCCAATCATCATCACCTAAAGCTTCATCAGTGCTTTTAGGCTCTAATTGGGAAAGAAATGCTAGATGTTCTACTTCATTTCTTAAGGAACTTCTAGTCCATACAGGTTGATTTACATCACCAATGATACTATCACTGGGATGATTCTTAAGAGACACCTGATTTGGGTTTTGTAAAACATGTTCATCAACATAGGGTAGAAAGTCTTCTGGGGTAAATGTTTCAGAAGTATCTTCTAGAACAATTTTCTTATCAGAAGGTTCTTTTGTCAAAGGTTGACAATCAGTTTTTGAAAACACATTCGAGGATGTAGGTTGGGAGGTTTTAAAAACAAAAGGGTCTGATTCATCAAATTTTACATGTACTGTTTCCTCAATAGTACAAGTGTTTTTATTAAAAACTCTATAAGCCTTAGAGGTTGTGGAATATCCTAAGAAAATCCCTTCATCTGATTTTGGTGCGAATTTATGTAAGTTATCTTTAGTATTCAAAATGAATACTTTGCAACCAAAAACCTTGAAGTAGGAAAGTCTTGGTTTTCTACCATTCCATAACTCATAAGGAGTTTTATTAAGAAAAGGTCTAATCAAAACTCGATTTATAGTATAACAAGCAGTACTTACAGCTTCAGCCCAGAAATGTCTAGCAATAGAATATTCACTCAACATGGTTCTAGTTATCTCTTGAAGAATTCTATTTCTTCTTTCAACTACACCATTCTGTTGAGGAGTTCTAGGTGATGAAAAATTGTGAGTAATACCTTTCTTACTACAAAAAGTTTCAAAATCAGAATTTTGAAATTCTCCTCCATGATCACTATGAATAGTTTTCAATGGAAGGTTTTTCTCATTTTTAACTTGGGCTCTAAAACTTTTGAAATAAGAAAAAGCTTCAGATTTCCTTGCTAGAAAATAGACCCAAGTAAATCTAGTGTAATCATCAACTAGAACAAACACATAGTATTTGCCTCCAATGCTTCCAGTTTGTGTTGGACCAAAAAGATCCATGTGCACTAACTGTAATGCATCGGTTGTTGAGACTTCACCGATTGACTTAAAACTAGATTTATGTTGCTTGCCATATTGACAAGGATCACAAACTTTAGAAGAATCAAATCTAAGCTTCGGTAGATCCTTAAAAAGTTTCTTCTTAGAGAGTTTACATAGGTTCCTAAGATTACAGTGTCCTAATCTTCTATTCCATAACCAAGAATGATCTTCCATTGCACTTAGGCAAGGTAAATCTTGGCTTCTTAGGTCTTCTAAGTTTAAGGTGTAAACATTCTCTTGCCTATTGGCTGAGAGAATAAATTCTTCCTTGGAATTGTGAACTAAGCATTTATCATTCCTAAAATTCACAAGGTAACCTTCATCACATAACTGACTTATGCTAATGAGGTTGTGCTTAAGACCTTTAACAAAAAGAACATTTGAAATCAAGGTTTTACCCAAAAGAACTATATTACCAATACCAACAATCTCTCCCTTAGCATTGTCTCCGAAAGTTACCTTTCCTCCTTTCGTTTTGATAATCTTTTCAAAAAAGCTTTTGTTACCAGTCATGTGCCGGGAACATCCAATATCCATGTACCAAATATTGTTGCTGGAACTTTCTTTATTTTCCTGAAATTAAGAACAAAGTTAGATTTTCGGAATCCAAACTTGTTTGGATCCGAGATTTCCAGACAATAAAATTTTTGGAACCCACATTTTCTTAGAAAAATAAGCTTTATGAAAACCTAAAGATTGGGTTTTGTTTAAGGAACAATTTTTTGCCCAGTGACCACCACATTGACATTTAGTGCAAAATGGGGCACTCTGAGGAACAAAATAATTGTTACTAAAAACTGGTTTTGCATGGGTATAACCAAATCCGGATTTATTTCTTGAAGGTCGTATTTGAGAATACATCTTATCAAAATTTTCTTTACCATGGGTAAAATTTGATAAACACTTCTTTAAGGAAAAAATTTCGGACTTGAGTTTTACAACCAAGTTTTTATCCTCAAAATCATTAGTTTTGGAACTAGAGTTAGGCTCGAAAACATTTTTCTTAGAAATTACTTTTTCTAACTCTTTAGAAAGTTTATTCTTCTCAGAACTTACTTCCTCAAGATTTTTTGAAATACTTTCAAAATCAGCATTTTTCTTATCAAGATCTTTAGAAAGATTTGATATCTCTTTAGTAAGAATAGAATTCCTAGAATTTTCCTTATCATGTTTCTTGTTGAGTTTGGAATTCTCAATCTCAAGAAGTTCAGAAAATCTAGAGACTTCTTCATAAGTAGGTAAAGTATTTTCCTCATCAGAAGATGATTCTTCATCAGAAGAGTTATAATACTTACTATCATTAGGATTTAAAGAAACATTGGTCAAAGATTCAGCATTTCGTACCTTAGCCATAAGACAATGATTATCAATGGGTAATCTGGCTATAAGACCAAGATTCTTCTGTCCTGATGATTCATAATCAGAAGATTCATCTGAAGAGTCACCACCACTGGCACTCCAGGTGTCATTAGCTTTCAGAACTTTCTTAGCTTTGGCTTTGTAATACTTCTTCCTGTTCCTGTCTGAATGCCTTTTCTTTCTTTCTTTCTTTTTGAGCATAGGGCAATCTGGTCTAATATGTCCAGCTCTCTTACATTCATAACAAGTAACTTCTCCATCTTTCTTATCTTTCCTATCCTTTTTCTTATACTTGGATTGAAAGTTTCTCTGTCCAGCTATCTTGTTCATCCTCCGAGCAAGATTAGCTAATTCATTTTCTGAAACTTCACTTTCACTAGATTCGGATTGGAAAATAACTTTCTTCGATTTGGATCTGGTTACTCTCTCAGGAGTCTTAGCTTTCATCTGATTCGAAGTTGTAGTAAAAGCAACAGTACCATTTCCATTCTTCTTCTTAATGTTGTCAGCATCTCTCTTCATTCTGGTCTCATGTTGTAGAAGAGTTCCAAATAATTCATCAAGAGTAATTTGAGTAACCTTCCTGTTCTCATCTATAGCTGTTCTCTTGGATTCCCACTCATTGGGCATAATGTCAATTATCTTGTCCACAAGAGCTTCATCATCTAAACCTTTTTCTCCCATAGATTGTAGACTGTTGACGATTGTCATAAATCTTTGTTGAACTTTACAGATAGGTTCTCCATAAGGAAAATTGAAGCCATGATATTCAGCTCTAAGCATAGCTCTTCTAGTCTCAATCACCTTAGAAGTCCCAAAATGTGTAACCTCTAACTTCTTCCATATACAATTAGCTGCTTCACAAGAAGATATTTGGCTATATATATTTCTGGTCATTGAACATAATAAAGTATTGCGTACCTTATAGTTGAGTTGATATTCTTGCTTTTCCTGGTTAGTAAAGTTTCTGACTTCCTTGTCAGGAATTTTATAATCACCAGTAAGCATCACAAAGTTATCTACTCCAGTATTGATAACAAAAGTCTTCATACGATCTCTCCAGTATTCATAATCATTACCATCGAAGATTGGTGG
This sequence comes from Viscum album, assembly GCA_963277665.1. Lineage (NCBI taxonomy): Eukaryota > Viridiplantae > Streptophyta > Magnoliopsida > Santalales > Viscaceae > Viscum > Viscum album. The sequence goes on from OY728150.1 coordinate 941,553,872, forward strand.
CCTTGTAGGATTCAGATTGTCAATAGATCCAACATTAATTCCTGCCATACTAAATAATAACTTGGATACAAACTTGTTAGTAGCAAAAGATTCGTAATCAAAAAGTTCGGAATGAGAAAAGTTCGGAATGGATATATCGGAATGACAGAGTTCGGAATGGAAAAGTTGAGCAAGAAAAACTTGTATGTGAGTACAAGTATTTCAGTAACCTTGGATCTGATACCAAATGTAAGAATGGTATAGAGTAAGAGGTTTCCAACCTCTGATACCAATTGTAGGATCGAAATATAATATGAGATGCTCAATATACAAGAGGGGGGTGAATTGTATACTTTAAAAATTCCTTTGGAACCTTTAAAGTTAGTTATGAATAACTAGAGTTTCCTTAAGAAAAGGAAAGAGCTAAGTTTAACAAAGTTAAACTAAGTAAATTCACAACACCTCTAACACCGAACTAAAACTAGGAAAGAGATTCCAAAAGTAGGTTCCGGAAATATGGTTCCGGAAATTGAAACTTTAACAAAAGTTACAATATGAGATTCTACCTTAAAGCGTATAGAATCTAAAAGAATCAGAGTAAGTAAGGAAGTATAAGAAAGTTATACTTTCCTTAAGATACAAATTGAAGCGGAATAGAAACAAGTAGTAAAACTACTAGTAACAAGATAATAGTCTTTTAACCCAAAGTGAAGGGTATCCAACAACCTTGGATAAAGGTCCCTTGATTTATACTTTCAAGCAAGTCTGTCTTACCCACACCAGGGTAAGCCCTCGATACGAAGATCAGTGTCTCTGTCTTGCTATCCCCGCAAGACCTCAACTTCAAGGTAGTTGGAAACCTTTGTCTTTCTCAGCAAGAAAGCCCTCGATCTTTAAGGTAGTCGGCACCTCTGTCTTTCTCAGCAAGAAAGCCCTCGATCTTTAAGGTAGTCGGAACCTCTGTCTTCCTATCCCCGGAAGCCCTCGAATGTAATCACCAACATTCGGAGTCGCACGAAGCTATGAGAGTTAATAAGAGACTCTCTCTCTAGAAATCACTTCAACAGCATGTAGGCACAAACTCAGTTGTTTTTCCAACAGCACCGAGCTCTTTCAAATGAGCTCCTATTTATAGGTAAGGTCGGCTCCTTCTCCAACGGTCATATTTTCCTTAAAGTTTGGAGGGACCTGTACATGTGTCACTTAGACAACGGTTAGTTTATAACAAAATGGACGACATCGTTTTATAACAAAGTAAGTGAAACAGAATGTACGACATCGTTTTAAACTCTAACATAAAGGTTCGGAATAGAAACTTCGGAGTGAAGGTTCGGAGTGAGTAAATTCAGAGTGTATAAAACAATGATAATCGGATTCTGTTTAATAGGAGAATTCGGAATGAGAATTCGGAGTAGGAATTCGGAATAGGAATTCGTCATCAGAAATCGTAATGAGAATTCGTCATTAGAATTCGTAATGAGAATTCATCATCAGAATTAGTAATGAGAATTCATCATCAGAATTCGTAATGAGAATTCGTCATCAGAATTCGTAATGAGAATTCTTTATCAGAATTCGTAATGAGAATTCGGAATGAGATTTCTTCATTAGAATTCGTAATGAGAATTCTTCATTGGAATTCGTAATGAGAATTCTTCATTGGAATTCGTAATGAGAATTCTTCTTCAGAATTCGTAATGAGAATTCGGAATGGGATTTCTTCATTAGAATTCGTAATGAGAATTCTTCTTCAGAATTCGTATCCTGAATCTGGAATAGAACTAAGTCAGAATTCATATCCGGAATTCGGAATGAAACTTCCTTATAGTTCTTGTCCAGAACCGAATCCTAAAAACAGAATGCTTTTATATCAAAGTTTTAATGACTCCGAGAAAACGAATCCGAATCTCACACTTAAGAACAATATGAAAAATATGATAAGGATAATTTTCCTTATAAAAGCGATTTTCCTTAAGAAAGCAATTTTCCTTATAAAAGCAATTTTCCTTAAGAAAGCATTTTTCCTTATAAAAGCGATTTTCCTTAAGAAAGCATTTTTCCTTATAAAAGCGATTTTCCTTAAAGATAAGGTGTTTGTGATTTTCAAAACAAGAAGGAATGGAAAAGTCATAAGGAAAACCTTATTGACTCAACAATAAATATAATAATAATATGTTAAATCCATCATTATATCCTATCGTGGGAGGTGGTGATGGAAAAAAAATTATATCGACTCATGAGGCGGTAGCCGACCATACACACGATCAATGATTTCATTTCCCACATGATCTAATAAGAGATGTATTTAGGTAATTAAATAAAATAAATATAATTTAATTTCATGTTAGATAATTATTTTATTATATCATCATGGTTTAATTATATTTTATGGAGTTAGAGTAATAAATAAAAAAACCCGTGGTTAAGGACTATACCACTTATTTAGAGAACCCCTTTAGGTTTACACCTAAATCACTATTAAGAGGTTTACTAATTTTAAAAATGAATCTAGGATGTGGGTAGGAAATAAATTAAGGGATTTGAATAGGTACTGGACAAACTAAATGGGGTTTTAAGTGTGAATTGGTGAGGATAGTGGTTGTCTATTTATAAGTGGGGGATATGACACAATAATATGTTTTGAAAAGAAAAAGAGAAAACATTGTTTTAAAATTAAAAAAAAGATAAAATGGATTATTATAGATACTTAGATGATATAATGTCAAAATATGTCCATAAAATGTGATTTTTACAATATTTTAGGTCATTTTACCCGTTATCATTTTAGTTTAACCCCTGTTAAACTTGTTTTAACCTTAACCGTGGTAATTATTTTTTACCATTTTTACAATATAGTATGAAAAAAATTAAGTTGATATTATTATATAATATTTATTATTTTAATCATAAATATGGAATTCATTTTTATAAATTCAATTCTTATATGCTTCAGAATTTAAATTAAAATAAAACAGGAAGACGCAACGAAGAAGTGGTTTTCCAAAGATAAAATCTACAAAAGTATATAATGTTTTAATATAAAAATTAAATATGAAATTAATTAAAGGAAATAAATTGAATTAATAATTATATATTTTTAATAATTTTAATTTTAAAATTATATTAAAACAAAATCAGTCCTATAGATGCTTTAATTGAAATAATAAATTTTAATAAAAATTAATATTTTTTACTATTAATATAATATTTAGCCCTTTCATAAAACTCTAAAAAATTTCAATAAAAGATAATTTTGAAATGTAGATTTAAGAAATTAAGTATATTTCTTAAAATAAATTTTCTAAAAATATCAAAAATTACTTTAATTTTTGTTCACAAAATATAATAAAAATATTTTTGGAGAAAATAGTATTTTTGAAACATAAAATAAATTTCCAAAAAATTAAGTACATTTTTTAAATATGTTTTCTATAAATAAAACCATTATAATTAATATTTAAAATTTTGTATTTCAAATTCATACCATCATGTTTAATGGATACATTAAAATTGTTGTGTTTAAGTAATAATATTAATGGTATATCACAGTTTATTAAAACTCATTGTTGCATGTAACACAAACTATCAAAGAAAATAAATTACATTTTTTTCATAAAATATATAGTTGTTATATTGTGAATATTGAGTGATAATATGCAAATTTTTATGTGATGTGACCTCTATAGAGTGAGAATCTATGGATGGGGTGTGCATGTTGTGACCTCCCTTGAATAAGAAGGAGCATGTTCAATATGAGAGAGGAGGTATATCCTTGAGTGTTAAGGAATATTCAATTTTGTGACTCAAATTTTAGGATCAGATAGAATTTACATTTCAGCATGGAGTAGATATAGGTATGGTCAAGAATTTATGGTTTCTTAGTTAGAGCATAATGACCTGGTTGGTATTTCATATTTTATATTTAATTAGTACTACTGATAAAATTACTCCATGGGACCATTATTAGTGTCTTAAAATGTTTATTATCATTCCCTACATGATTAAATTGATGTTCATGAATAATTTATGATGAGGGATCCATCTAAGGTAAAATGTCCCATTATAGGATTCTAAGTAGATACAAGAAAATTAGGACTGAGTTAATATCAATACATACTCAGAGATCATTTATAATGATGCCTAATTTATTATTTGAATATTTTATTCATAATATATACATTGATTCACCACATGTGGGATCCGTTTTTGACTTTATACACTCGGTATTGTATTTCATTTTGATATTTCAAGAGATAATATTCTTACTGATTCTTCTATATGGTTTTTTACAACTTATCTTTATTATTATTGATTTCTTTATTTAGTTTCTGGGATGATTATCAGATACCAAGGGAATAGTTTACCTATTATTCTATTTCGGTCCTTACCTTTAGTCAAAAATATCTTGTGTATAAGGAGGTGTACATTATGTTACATGTCACACTGGACCAGACCTAGTGATCTGGGATGAGGCATCAAAAAATAACACTAATGCCCCCGTTTATTTTTATTTACTATATAAGGGTTGATATTATAATGATAGAATGGTTATAACTTGGGTGAGTAGTTATTATTAGGTTTTTACAATGCTTGTGTTGGACACTCTATGATATTTTAGTTTTCATAATAAAAAATAATATCAATATAGATATTCAACTCTTTCATTCGATTTTAATATCTCTAAGTAAATCAATTATGTCATACAGAAAAATATACTCAAATACATCAATAAACTATATTCATGAATAAATATGTTTACAAGTGTATTTATTCATGTATTTTTGGATAACAGTTAGTCTAGTAATGTTATGCGTAATACATAAACATCATAACCTTTTCAGATTCCCTAGAATCAGTGGTTTGTTCGACACACCGATGTTGGACTCACCGATGTTCGACACACCGATGTTCGACACACCAATGATCGACACACCGATGTTCAACACATCGATGTTGACAGACCGAAGTTGACAGACTGAAGATGCTAACACACCAAAGATGACAGACCAAATATTCTAACACAATGAAGTTGACAAAAAGAAGTTGATAGACTGAAGATGCTAACACACCAAAGATGATAGTCCAAAGATGCTAACACACTGAAGTTGACAGACTGAAGTTGACAGACCGGAGATGGTAACACAACAAAGTTGATAGACCTAAGATGCTAACACACCGAAATTGAAAGACTGAAGATGAAACACCGAAGTTGACAGACTGAAGAAGATAACACACTGAAGTTGACACACCGAAGTTGAAAAAATGAAGATGACACACCGAAGATGACAGACCGATGTTACCAAACCGAAGGCAATAGACCAATGAAAATGGCTCATCGACAGTCATAAATAACTATTTTGATTTTATTAATTCAAATTTATTTCTAACGGTCATATTTAGGCATATTAAGGTTTCAGAAATTATTTAATGTTGTCTATAGGACTATCGATAAACAGTATGAGGTACATGCACGTGTGGAGATCTTCATGCATAGTGGACCCTGAAGTATAAAAGGACTGCAACTTCAACTTAAAAGAAGCCGTTGAGTACACGTTTAAATACAAAATGTGCGAATACAGAAACAGAGGAACTCAAATATTGAGATCACAAGAATTTTATAACAAGAAAAATTTTGTTGAAGCTCACTATTCATAGAGACATTAACGAGGAAAACATTTTCACACATGGAAGCTAGATTATAGAAACTACGACACTCTGTTCTGAAGCCAACTTCAGAAGAGGACTCGAATTAAATTTTCTCTACATCAAATGAGTCTATATCTTTACTGCACATCACACAGAGATTTCTAAACTCCACTCTTCCTTATTAAACACTATTGTGATCTTGTAGTTAATATTTGAGTAGTGTGTATATCTATTTTTATCACACGCACTATCTCATGTTCATAACTGAAGGATAAAAAGATATCCTCACTCTCAATCCCTTCTTAAACTTGTATCCAATGTAGAATTGTGGAAGAGATCTTGTTCGATCTGTTTTCTAGTTTTCCCCACAAACAACTATTTATCTACTGTGCTGTTTATCTTATATTTTTATATGATATGTATTTCTGGCATTAAGATAAACTGAACGTTGACAGTTAGTTTAGCAAGTGTTTACATATGTTTTTAATTATTAGGTTTGTTTTGAAAGTTTCACTAATCTATACATTGGTAAACCTGAGAACTAATCAATATTCTGAGAACCAAACTGAACCTTCAAGACTTTTATAAATTCACTATAAACCGACTTTGTGATTATTTTCATAGAGGGAAATTATTTTGTAAATAAACTTTTTAACAAATTTTTTTATTGATACTCAATTCACCCCCTCTTGAGTCATCTACCCTGACCAACATTTGGTATCAAAGGATTTTGAATGTTATTATTCATTTTTCAAATCGTGTCAACTGTGATTATAGTTTTGTTTCAAAGATCTTAAAATTTCTTTTATTTATAATTTTTATCTCTTTGAAATTATTTTACAACCTATATTATGTGAAATATATTAGAAGGGGATGCTACCAATAGACCACCTTTCTTTAATGGAACTAACAATGCTCAGAGGAAGCTTAAAATTAAAATACATATAGAATATATGGGATTTGAAAACTAGAATTCTATTTAAAGTAAATATTCCATACCTGAAAATTCTAGGAACACATGGGATGAATCTACCAAGACTACCTATAACAATAATTGTAAAGCAATGAATGCTCTGTAATGTGCACTATGAGATGAAGAGTTTAACCGTATCTCTTCTTGTAAAACTGCACATGAAATTTGGGATACTCTATCTGTTTCTCATTAAGGAACATTTAATGCTAAAGAAATGAGATTGAATACTTATAATATCAAATAAAAAAACTTTAGAATGAAGCATGATGAGTCAATTTTTGATATGTATCTCAGGTTCAATGAAATTGTGAATACCATGATTTCTTTTGAAAGAGAAGTAACTTCCAAAGAATAGATCATACAGATTCTGCGATGATTACTAAAAAGATGGCGTGGAACGTCTGTGTCTATTAGAGAATCTTGTGATATTGATAAAATTCCAGTGAACAAATTGATTGTAAAATTAATGATGCATGAATAAGAATTGAAGGTAAATCAAGAGGATGAACTAAAACAAAATTCTATAGCTTTCAAGACAACTGCATCCAAAAGTAAAGAAAAAGAGATAGTTCAAGCTGCTGTCAAAAGCTCAAGCAGTGATGAAGTTTCTTTAGATAGTGATGAAGAAATGGCCTAGTTGGATAGACAATTCAAGAAATTATATAGTAATAATAAGTTTTTCAAAAATCCTAGTTACAAAGGAAGGTATGATGATAAGGGAAATTGGAAAAAGGATTGGAAGATAAATGATAAATCAGAAGAGATGATCTGTTATGAATGTAAAAGGAAAGGACATGTCAAGGATGACTGTCCAAAGATGAAATATAAGAAAAAGTATGAAAATAAGGATAGAAGGTATAAGAAAGAAATGAATGCCACCTGGAGTTCCTCAGAGGACAGCTCCAGTGAATCTATCTCTTCTCAAAATGAGAAATTTGATATGGAAAATATGTGTTTCATGACAAACATAACTTAGGTAACCTTAGACTCTCCTGCACATAATTCTTATTAATCTGAAAGTGAGTATGAAAATATGAAAAATGATGAACTATTAAAATATTGCAACATGTTAGAGGAAACATGTAATGAGTTGAAACATAAGTATAAATCTTTGAAGAAAGAGCATGCTCTTACTGTGACTACTAAATCTAAACTTACAACTGAAAAATAGAAAAATGATCAACTGCTCAAAGAGAACAATGAGTTAAAAATGTCTAATAAACAATTTAAGAAAGACTTAGAAAAGTTACGTAATGGAAAAAATTCTCTTACTCAATTACATGGTAATCAAATAGCTCCTAAGTATACTTTTTGGATAGGATATCAACCAGGTCAATGGGATTTATCCAAATCATATTTTTTACCCAAATCTAGATAATATGCTACCTTTTTCAAAAACCAGAATTGTACTCCAAGTTCCAGTTCCACAAATTCTTTTACTGTATCCAATTCTTCTGGATGAGACAAAGTATATTTTTGAAATACTCTATATTCTTCATATAGAAAACCCATAATACTAGTGTGGGTTCCTAAATTTTATATTAAAAATGTATGTGGACCCGCACAAATATGGGTACCAAAGTCGTTTCTTGGTTAAATTGTTTTGAAGGAAATCTACCAAAAGAGTTCCTATAAAAATATATGGTACTTGGATAGTGGGTGTTTAAGACATATGATTGGGTATTTTTCAAGATTTAAAAGTCTTATAAAGATCGATGGAGGAAATGTCACATTTGGTGACAATAGTAAAGGAAAAACCGTCAGTCTAGGCCTGATTGGTAACCCTAACTCTATTTCAATTTCTAAATTACTGTATATTTATGGAATGAAGTATAACCTGGTCAACATATCTCAAATGTGTGATGATAGATTCAATGTTAAATTCAAAAATGATTCATGTCATGTTTTTGATGCCAAAAATGATTTAGTATTTACTGCTTTTAGAAATGATAATGTACATGCTATAAATCTTGACACACTAGCCTCATAGAATGTCTCTTGTCTAAATGCATTTCACAAAGAGTCTTGGAATTTGAATAGAATACTAGGAAATTATAATATAAATTCTCTTAGGAAGTTAACTAGAAAAGGAATAGTTAGAGACTTATCCAAATTAGAGTTTCCAGACAATAAAGTATGTAATCCATGTCAAATAGGAAAGCAACATAAATTCTCTTTCAAACCAAAGAAATAAGTAAATACTTCTAAACCTCTCGAGTTGGGTCACATGGATTTGTTTGGACCATCTAGATTTTTGAGTCTTAATGGGAAGCACTATGTTTATGTTATTGTAGATGATTTCTCTAGGTACACCTGGGCCGTTTTCATGGCTCATAAAAGTGAATCTTATTCAAAATTTACCATTTATTCTAGGACTATAGAAAATCTCAATTGATTAAAGATTAAATCCGTATGAATTTATCATGGTCATGAGTTTGAGAATCAAGATTTTGAAGCTTTTATCTCATAAAATGGATATAATCATAACTTCTCTACACCTAGAACACCTCAACATAATGGTTTGGTAGAATGAAGAAATAGAACCTTATAGGAAATTTCACAAACTATGCTCAATGGATATGTTTTACCCATTTATTTCTAGGAAGAATCTGTTAATATAGCTTGGTACATAATAAAAAAAGTCTTAATTAAACCCATTCTTCAGAAAACTCCTTACGAGTTGTGTAATAATAGGAAACCCAAAGAAGGTTATTTTAAAGTGTTCGAATGTAATGTATATATTCTGAATACTAAATATAATTTAGATAAATTAACTTCCAAAAGTGATTAAAGAATATTTCTTTGATATTCTACATAAAGCAAAACCTATAGAGTCTGTAATAATAAAACAAAATGTGTGTTGGAATCTGTACACATCAAGTTTGATAAAGAAGATCCACATGATCCCAATACCTCACTAGAAAATATTGAAGTGGATATGTCCAATCTGGACATTAATGATAAAACCTCAAATATTCATGTGAAGGAATCTGTGAATACTTCAATTTCTATAAATTCTCCACATCCTAACTGTAGTGAACTAGATCATCCCGACCAACCTGAAATATCAAGTCCTACTTTCTATAGACCAACTAGGACCATTATGAATCATCCCTTAGATGCTGTTGTTGGAGATTTAGATAGAGGAACAAAAACAAGATATTCCTTGAGAAAACTGGTTGAACATCAAGCTTTCTTGTCAGAACTTGATCCTAAAAATATCAATAATGCAATCAATGATGAATTTTGTGTAATGGCCATGCATGAAGTACTTAATCATTTTGAATGAAATAATGTTTGGAAACTTGTAGATAGACCTAAGGAATATTTGTCCATAGGAACGAAATGGGTGTTTAGAAATAAGGTAGATGAAGTTGTAAATATAGTTAGAAATAAATCTTGACTAGTTACACAAGGATATAATCAAGAAGAGTGAATTTATTATGAAGAGAATTTAAAACCAGTAGCAATACTTGAGGCAATTATAATCTTATTTGCCTATGCCGCACACTTGGATTTTAAATTTTATCAAATGGATGTCAAAAGTGTATTACTAAATGGTTATATAATTGAGGATGTTTTTTTGAAAACCCCCAAGGTTTTGCAAATACACTTTTTCTAAATCATGTTTTCAAATTATCGAAAGCTTTATATGGTTTGAAACAGGCTCCAAGATCTTGGAATGAATGGTTGAGTAATTTTCTTATTTCTAAAGGTTTTACAAAAGGACTCATAGATCCTACTTTATTTATAAAAAGAGTTTCAAAAGATGTTTTAATAGCCCAAATATATGTAGATGATATTATCTTTAGATAATATAAAAATTATTTATGTAATGATTTTTCAAACATATTGCAATGTGAGTTTGAAATGAGTTTAATGGGTAAACATAATTATTTTCTTGGATTTCAAATATTTCAAAATAAAGAAGGTATTATCTTAAATCAAAGTACACAAAAGATCAGTTGAAAATATACGTCTTTGATAGCATTAAGAGTAGTGAAACTCCTATAATTTCTATATGTAAGTTAGATCTTGATGAAAATGGAAAATCAGTTGATCAAACTGCTTATAGAGGACTTATAGGGAGTTTGGTGTACTTAACAGCTAGTAGGCCAAATATTTTGTTCAGTGTGTGTATGTGTGAGAGATTTCAAGAAATACCATAGGATTCACATCTAAATAGTGTTAAAAGAATTTTCAAATACCTCAAGTATACAACTAACTTATGACTATTCAATCCAAAAGGACAACCTTTTGATTCAGTTAGCTATTCAGATGATGATTTTGGTGGATGTAAGTTAGATAGAAAGAGTACCTATGGATCATGTCACTTTTTGGGAAAATCAATAATATCATGGTGTAGTAAAAATCAAAATTCAGATGCATTTTCAACTGTTGAAGCAGAGTACATTACTGTTGGTAGTTATTGTGCACAAATTTTGTGAATGAAACACACATTATTACACTATGGATTTTAATTCAGACAAATATCCATAACCCGTGACAACACATGTGCTATTAACATTTCTAAAAATCCTATTTATCATTCTAGAACAAAACAAATTGACGTAAGACATCACTTTTTGAGATATCATTTTCAAAAAGGTGATATAACTCTTTAGTTTATTGGGATGGAACATAAGATTACTGATATATTCACTAAACTGTTAAATTCTAAGAGTGTGAATTACATTAGACATGAAATGGGACTGATAAATCAGTACAAGAATCATTAAACTGATCCTTGAAACCGATCTCATTAAACCGATTCTTGAAACTGATCGTTGAAATTGATATTCCTGAAACCGATTCTTGAAACCAATCCTTGAAACCGATCATTGAAACAGATCTTCTTGAAACTGATTTTGGAAACGGATCCCTGAAACCAATCTTCATGAAACCGATTCTTGAAACTGATCCTTGAAACCGATCCTTGAAACCAATCTTCTTGAAACCGATTCTTGAAACCGATCCTTGAAACTAATCCTTGAAACCGATCTTATTGAAACTGATCCATGAAACCAATCTTCTTGAAACTGATCTTCTTGAAACCGATTCTTGAAACCGATATTCTTGAAAACAATCTTCTTGAAACCTATTCTTGAAACCAATCCTTGAAACCGATCTTCTTGAAACTGATTATTGAAATCGATCTTCTTGAAACTGATCTCTTGAAACTGATTCTTAAAACCGATCCATGAAACCGATTTATTTCCACTGATGTAGTTATGTATTTTTTTCATAAATTATATCTGTTTTAAATAAAACTATGTTGTTTTACTCTCTTTTTACCGCATTTAAATTTTATTCTTTATGATTTACAATCCCTAAATGATATATTTAGTTCAATCCATCCCAACCATTCACATTCTCCTCTCGACCCTCAACCTCTCAACACTGTTGGATTCCGAATCCTTAACATGGAAAGGAACAAGTGTGCTTTGGAAGAGACAAACATATCTCCTTCTGCTATGTGTCAGAAAGGTGAGGCCAGTGGGACTGTGAAAAAAATCTTGGAATACCAATTGGTTACGACTGAAAAATAGGTGTCTGCTTAGTGACTTCTGTCGAGCAAGGATTATTTATTGATAGTGCTAAAATCTCAAGGGTGGTTCAATTGGTTCTCCAACACAGAAAGACCTTATTATCCCCAATTAGTGCATGAGTTATATAAAAATTTGATGATATTCCTAGATAAATCAGAGGCAGAAAAGAATAAATATGTGGTAAAGGGAAAGGAGATAGCTTTTTCATCTTTGGAATGGGCTGAATGCTTAGAAATGCCTTATGAAGGTGTCTATGCTGACTATCTGGGTAATATTCCACCTTCATCTAATTTTGTCTCTTATGAAGATGCTCTAAAGGAGCTGATAGAAAATGGAGACTCTAGGAGGACTATTTCAAATGAATTTGAAAGAGAGATAATACTACGTTTTATGTTCATAAAACATCAAATCTGTCCAAGGAAGGGAGATTTCTCTATTTTTATGTATAAGGATGTTTTCTTGATTTATTTGTTGAAACATGTGATAAAAGTTAACCTATGTAGGTATCTAATGGTGCATATCTCTAATTTGATTAAGCCATCCAAGAAGGAAACCTTCTTATACTAATCAAGGATGATTTCTGCCATGTTGAAAAGGGGAGGTTGTGTGGAAGATGGAGATGAAGTGATAAGTTCCGGTAGTGGGTTTTTTCTTCAAAAATACATTTACAAAAGAATTAAAATCTTCTCTAACCCATGGAATAGATGTTGGGTAGGAGATGAGAAAAGGCTGTATGAGGATTTCAATTCAGTTGACAACCCTACTAGACCAAAGGATCAAGTTGACCCAGGTCTCAAACTATAAGAGGTTCCAGTTTATTCTAACGAGGAAGCTGAGTCTGAAGTTCCAAGGGAAGATAGATCTCCTTTTTATGATATGAGTGATCTTGATACTGCTAAAAGTCCTAAAGATATGTCTTATATACCTACTAATCCACCTTTATACTTACCCTCAATAGAACCTTTATTAGGTGATGAGGATGAGGAAGAAACTGAGGTTACTGGAGTTGAAGGGTATTTTAGTAAATCAGATGAGGAATCAGATGATGATGATGATGATGATGGTGATGATGGTAATGATGGAGGAAATGATGGGCATGTAATTTTATCTTTAAATATGGGCAACAAGTAGTGGACATATCCAGTGAGTAATCTACACATGGGGTTGGTGATGGTGCTGATCATGTTGAGCAACAAGTTGTTGGTCATAGAGATGCTGAACATAATGATAGATCACCCCATTATTATTCCTAAAATCAATAAATACTTTAGGAATTGAATGATCTTATGGCTGCTGGCCAAGAAGAAGAAGATGAGGTTCCAGTGCCTCAAATTAAGGATGTTCTAGGTGAAGTTGAAGTGGCTGGAGCAAATGAAAAACCTAAAGTTCGGTTGGTTCTTGTTCCTAGACAAGTAGTTATGTCGAGAGAAGATGATGGAGAAGTTGAAGAAGATTATTTTGTTCCTGAGCCTCAAGGAAGAAGGACCAGAATTGATACTGTTGAACCCATAGACTGTACATGTACTAGAGAGTGGAATAATGATCAAGGATACATTATTTCTGTCTTAGAATAGGTCTCGGATGAGGAGAGGGTGCTTACTCCTCCTGCTCCAAAATTCCAAGCTGAACCAAAACCTATTGCACTTGTTCCACCAGTTTCACCTCTACAAGTAGAACCAGTAGCTCCCATAGTGCCTAGTGAATATGTCACTAAGGATGATTTGGAAAAATTCAAAAATGATATATGTGAGTCTTTGATATCCTCATTTAAATCCATAAGTGAATCCTCCACCTCCTTATGTATATCATATGCTGATGCAATAATGATTGAAAGAATGGTGATCTAGGAGATTCAACCAAATATCATTACAATAGTAGAAACCATTATTAGACACAATACCTTGCTGAGAGAAGAAGTAATAAAGATGATAAATGAGATAAATTCTTTAACATTTGACTTCAAGACCTCCTTCAGTGGTATTCTATATGTTCTTAAGAACCTAGTAACTCATCTACTCAGTGTGGACCTGAAGAAGTTGAAAGAAGATATTGGGAAAATGTTGGCTATCCCATCTATTTCTAGGAGTGGGAAAAGTGTTATTGCTGAATTGAAGTGTCTCAAGGTTGTGATGATAGAGGAACTCCAAAACCTTCAGAGTGTTTTAGACAAAGAAACTCTTGAAAAAATACATCAAAATACAGATCTTGTGCACAATATGGTCAGGCAGTGCATAAATGAAGCCTCTACAACTCAGAGAGAGATTCAAGAAAAAGGTGGATAAGTATTTTACTAAGATATGAACCAAGAATGATATCATCAATAGATTCAATTATCTAGAAGAGAATATCAAAATTCCTCCAGTCACAGAAGCATTCAAGAAGAAGGTCACTCAATTGAAGGAGTTTACTCCATTGCTGAGTAAATTTATGGAAAATTAGGATGACTTCGAGAAAGACATGTAATATGGTGGTGAAACCATTAATGACTTCATTAACCTGCTTAAGCCTTATCTTCATGTTCAGGTCGCAACTATTATGGTCCCTCCTACTGCTTCTATTGGTAATTCCTCTCGACTTCAGGCTCCAATGACTATCTCTCAAGCTCTTTCCCAGATTAGACCAATCATCACAGAGAAAACTCCCAGTCACGTGTTGTCAGAAAGGCGACCTACCCTTGTAGCCATTGACCCTACATGTGTCGCCCTTCCTAGTGTTATCTTCAGACCACCTCTTCCCTCTATCACTCCCAAACCTTCTCCTCCTCCCTCAGATCCTTTAGACAAAGGCAAAGCTCCTCATCCTTTAAACCCTTAGTGATGGATTGTATTTTTTTGACAAGGGCTTTATCTTTTTGTTTGGATTGTACTTTTATTCCTCTTAATGGAAATATTTATGGTGTCTTTATTTTATGTTATTTCTCATTTCTATTTTTTTATAATCCAAAAAGGGGCAGAAAATAAGGCATACATTATTTATCTAAGGGGTAGATTTTCTGGGTTAGGAAACATGGCATGTGCTCACTTAAATCCATTTATTGAGATGGGTCTTTGATTTAAAAATTCAAGGAAGGAAAGGATTTATTTATATTGGATAATTACATTAAGTGTAGTATGCTACGTCAAGCTATCTTTATTATATTTATTTTCATGTATGCCATAATTTGTGATTATCAAAAAGGGGGAGATTGTTGGACCCTCTATGATATTGTAGTTTTCATAATCACAAATAATTTCAATATACATATTCTACTCTTTCGTTCCATTTTAATATCTCTAAGTAAATAAATTATGTTATATAGAAAAATATACTTAAAGAATTCAGTACCCTACATTCATGAATAAATATATTTAGAAGTGTATTTATACATGTATTTTTTGGATAATAGTTATTCTTATAATGTTATGTCTAAGACAGACACTTCATAACCTTTTTAGATTCCCTAGAACTAATGGGTTGTTTAGCACACCAATGTTCGACACACCGATGTTCGTCACACGGGTGTTCGATACACCGATGCTAACACACCTAAGTTTACAGACCGAAGTTGACAGACCGAAGTTGAAAAACCGATGATGTTAACACACCGAAGTTGACAGACTGAAGATGCTAACACACCGATGTTGATAAAAAATGTTGACAGACCAAAGATGCTAACACACCGAAGTTGATAGACCGAATATTCTAACACACCGATGTTGACAGACCGAAGATGGTAACACACTGAAGTTGACATACCGAAGTTGACATACCGAAGATGCTAACACACCGATGTTGATAGAACGAAGATGACACACCGATGTTGAAAGACCTAAGTTGAAAGACTTAAGATGCTAACATACCAAAGTTGACAGACTGAAGTTGAAAGACCGAAGATGACACGCCGAAGATGACAGACCAATGCTACCAAACCGAATACAACAGATTGATGAAAATGACTCACTGATAGTAATAAATAACTAATTTGATTTTGTTAATTAAAATTTATTTCTAACTGTAATATTTAGATATATTAATGTTTCTGACATTATTTAATATTCTATGTAGGACTATCCGTAGATAGTATGAGGTACGCACACTTGTGGAGATCTTCATGCGTAGTGGACCCTTATGTATAAAAGGACTCCAAATTCAACTTAAAAGAAGCCGCGAAGAAAATGCTAAAATACAGACTGTGTGAATATGAAAATAGAGGAACTCAGAGCTTGAGATCATAAGAAGTTTCTAACAAGAAAAATTTTGCTGAAGCTCACTGTTCATCGAGTAATTAAAGAGGAGAACCTTTTCACACATGGAAGCTGGATTACAAAAACTGCGACACTCTGTTCTGAATCCAACTTCAGTAGATGACTCAAATTCCATTTTCTCTAAATCCAAAGAGTCCACAGATTTAATGCACATCAAATAGAGATTTATAAACTCTACTCTTCCTTATTGAACTCTGTTGTGATCTTGTAGTTACTATTTGAGTAGTGTGTATATCTATTTGTATCACACACATTGTCTCTTGAGAATAACTGGAGGATAAAAAAATATCCTCACTCTGAATCCCTTCTCACACTAGTATCCCTCATAGAACTATGGAAGCGATCCTATGTGATCTGTTTATTAGTTTTTCCCACGAATAACTGTGGTAGAGGTCAAGTGTGACCTCGATAGCCTTTGTGCTGTTGTGAACCCCGATCCAGGATGTGGATCAAAAGTTTGTTAATAAAAACTTCTTGGTGGCATGTGATCACCAAGTGGAGAAGACTAAGTCTTTGCTTGAGACTGAACCTCTTGTTTTATCTATTGTGATTTTTATCTTGTATTTTTATATATTTTGTATTTTTGGCACTAAACTTTGATAGTTAGATTAATTTGTGTTTAAATCTGTTTTGAATTAGTAGGTTTTTTTTGAAAGTTTTACTTATCTTTATATTGGTAAAGGTGAGAACAAATCAATCTTCTGAGAACCAAATTAAACCTTCAAGACTTTTATAAATTCACTAAAAACTGAATTTGTATTAATTTTCAAAGGGGGATATTATTTTTTAAATAACCTTTTTAACAAAATTTTTTATAGATACTCAATTCACCCCCCTTTTGAGTCATCTACCCCGACCAACAACTTGTATAGCAGAAAAATAAGTTACTAAGGTGGATGGACTATTTTTATGGTTGTGATGTTGTAGTTTTATGTTATTCCTCTCATTTTTGTGTGTTTTTAACAGTTTATGGGATTAATTATATCTCTTCCCCACTAGAAAGAGTAGTTGTGTTTTTGAATCACATTTTTTCATGAATGTTCCCATTTTATACACCTAATTTAATGAGACTTATATTGGTTAGTTTTTTAAATAAAAAAACAATATATTTATGCTTTTCCCAAATATCTCATTGGTGACATTTTATTAATTTTACCTAAGCATACCTATAATCTACTTAATATATAATTTTCTAACATGTAGGTACTGAAGACATGGGATTAGGACTTGGGTAGATTCTAGGGGTTTATACAAAGTGATTATTGGTATCCCTTAATGGTGTATTTCCCTAGGGGTTAAAGCATGTCTACCTATTAATTTATTAAGTATTTAAATATCTATATAGTTAAATGCTATTATTAAAATCTGTTTTGAAATTCTAGATAATGCCTCCTCATTGATATCTAATAATCTAAAATCATATACACATTTTAGTGTCATTTTATTAAGTATTTTTAATTATTTACTCAATAATGAACCTATTACATGTTTATTATTGCAAGAAATAATTTTTGAAGGTTTTAAGGGAAAAAATAAAAAAGGATGGAAATTGGGCATTACACATAATGAAACATTATTAAATTACATGTAGTGTCATTTCAACACATTATAAAAGCCGTGAAGCCGAGTCATGAAGAATTTCAAAGCCATGAGAAGTTTCACAACATGAATCATCATTCCACAATGTGAACCGTCCTTACACAATGTGAATTTCCAATACATGGCATGTATAATTAAAATCACATTCCCTCTCAAAACAATCTATCTGAATGAAGCTTCACGATGTGACATCCAGTTTCATGATGTGAAAAGGGTAAAAATTCTAAAAATCGGACAAGATTCATATGAGATACATGCCGATTCAAAAATCCACCGAGAAAAACTTGGACCAGCATCACACGATGTGAATAACCATTACACATCATGTACTTTCCCATATATATACATATATATATATATTAGGTTCGCACATGAATGTGAGTAGATATAAATTTTTTTCTTTTATTTTTCTATCATTTACCATCCACTCCCTATTCCCAAACTTGAGTTTCTTAAATTATTTTCATTGATTTTACTTTAATACAAGCATCGTTGATCGATTTCAAAAACATTATTCATCCCTTTTTGTATCACTGACACCGTTCATCACACATTCATTGTTTTGAGCATTCATTATCAACAAACATTTTTTGTTCTTGTTCTTGTTCTTTTTTCAAGTATGTAATTGGTTATAATTGTAATTGAATCCATATATTTATTACTAATTCATGATTTCATGTTAATTAATTGGTAAATCTCAATCATTTCATGATATTTAATTGTTCAAACCCATTTTTTATTTGCAAACATGACATGTTTTCAATATTTTACCCATTCTTCATCAATTATACCATGAGTGTCTAATCCACCTAGTATAGGGGTTGAGATTAAGGGTATATTAATTTAATGAGTCTATAATTCTCAACTTCATAATCCTAAGAATATTAATATAGTTAGGAAACAAATGTTTATCCATTTTGTTCAAGGGATCATGAAAATGGGATGTTTGGATGAACGATCCTATCCTGATTGGATTATATTAGCCAATGACCAATAGCATGTGATGCTTACTTCACTATAAGAAAAGATTAATGTTCTTAGGTTGTGATTACTTACAGAACTAGGAGTAGATGTCTCCTAGGTATAACTAGTTGGTTTGACCATAGTAATCTAGAGACCTATTCTTTCTACATAGTCTATATCTTTGGACTATACAATGTTAGGATAAATATTATCTTTTACTTGAAACCCATAAATTAACCTCAATCCCCTCCATATCTCTATTCAAAATTAACAAGTCTTTAGTGTCAGTTTTACCAAAACTGAGTAAACTTTTGAGGACTCCTACACATATGGTTCTAATCCATAAGTTCTTTCTTCTAGCTCAATTCCCCATGGGATCGACCCCAAACTACAACTGTACTATATATTAGTATCAAGTGTTGATTGTGAAACAAATAAATATTATACGACCGAAGCCCATGTGAATTAAATGACGTAATCGAGCATGAAATTTTTTTGGCACTACTTCTAGATATTTTACTATTATTTGAATGGTAACCTATGGACAAAAGATCTAGGACTACCTCTCTATTTCTCTATTTACCTTTTCTTTCACACTCCAATGTGTCCTTATTCATATTGTGTCTTATTTCATGAATCAAGGATCTTAGAATCCTGTAAAGATCCTTGATGCACAAGAACATCTTGCCCTCAAGACTAAAATAGAATGTTATCTCTCGGCACACCATAATTCTCATATGACAGACCACAAAAATAATCTAGGACAAAATAATCCCAACCCACTCAACATGAAACCGTTAGTTCATGGAGAGTAGTCAGAACATCATGAATGCACCATCTTGGATTATAGATTTCCACCAATCCATGGTTATATTCCAAGTATTTTATGCCCTCTTATTCAGTCACACACCTTCCTGATAAAACCTAGACTGATTCACATGATCTATAGAATGGCCCAATATAGTGGAATTCAATCTAAACAACCCCATGAACACATTTCAAATGTACTAGAAGTTTGGGATACCTTTCACAACCAAGCAGTGTCTTTTTATGCAATAAGGCTTTGATTATTTCTCTTATCTCTATAAAATAGATCTAAAGATTGGATCAAAAGTCAAGATACCAAGTTAATCATGACTTGGGATGATCTAGCCAATAAATTTTTAGACAAATAAATACCACCAATCTAGACATGCAATCTCTAAACTGATTTAAAAATCTTCACTCAGAATCATGAAGAATCCAAAGGGGAATCTTGGGGAAGATTCAAGGAAATGATTTGGAAAATGCCCATACCATGTACTATACATGTGTATCCATCTCCATAAATTCTACCAATGTCTCCATCCAGTCAAACACACAATTATTGATGCTTCCACCAACGAAGGGATTATGTTCAAGACACCTAAAGCTAGAAGAACTATTTGGATGATGTATCTCAAAATTACATCCTACAGTAGAGTGATAGTTGACCACCTCCACATAGAATCTACTATGTTTAAGAGAATACTTGACTAAATTCACATGTATAATCCTTAAACAAGAATCTTGAATCCTTTCCGCTACCTATTGAATCATCCCCATCCTTCTTCTATAATGTAAGTTCAATCATGCGAAATATTTGGTGGCCCTCATATTTATAAACAATTAAAAAAATATTGATGAACAACCAAACCAGGATTGTAATTATGTTAATTAAAATAATTAAAATCAATCATTCCAATAGCTGCAACAATATTTTCAATAGAGTCCCATAGAAAAACAACCACAAAATAATCTGGGGTACTACCAATAAATAAGTGGTATTGAACCTTTAAATAATCAAGTACCACTAGGGTATCCACCAAATAATCCTATGCCCCGACCACCATAACAAGAAGCACAAGAACCATTTCCTCCAAGAGAACAAAAACAATTCCAACCATATCCTCCAAGGCCTCAAAAACCAACTATACCTCTTCAAACTAATCTGGAAAATCTACTCTCATCCTTTTTTCAAAAGGTAGATCAGAGGATGACCACTTAGAAACTGAAATTCAAAATAATAGGGTAGCACTTCAAAACCTTGAGTATCAAATGGGTTAGATCTCTAGGACCTTGTCAAATAGATTTTCATGTACTCTACCTGGTAATATAGAGAGATACCCAAGGGAAGTGGAAAATTAAGTTGTTCTAAGTAGTGGAAAAGTGCATTATTTTTATAAACCAATCAAAGGTGATGAAAGAAAAGATGATTAACTCAATAATCATAAAAAATTCATAAAAAAGAATTTGATAGAACCAATCAATAAATACCACAAGAGGCAACCATAAAAACCCAAACACCTAAGCAACCAAGAAAGAAGTTTATGTTTCTATACTACCATATAAACCACCCAATTCCTTTCCCAGAAAGATCAAAATAAAGTATAATTGAATATAAATACAATATGTTTTTAGGAATTCTTAACAGATTTCACATCAATAATCTATTTGGTGAGGCAATATCTCAAAATAACACCTATGAAAAATATCACAATAATGTCCTTTAAAACAAAAGGAAAATGGAATAACTAAGTGTCATATCACCGGATGAAGAGTGTTATGCTATTTTTCAGTAAAAAATACCATAAAAATAGATACCCTATGATCTTTTCAATTACACAAAAAATTTATGAATGTAACTTTGGAGGAGATTTGTGTGGTTTAGGAGCCAACATTTAACTCATTCTGATGAGTGTATATGTAAGATGGGGCTCGAAGAACTCAAACCAATTAGAGTATCATTCCAACAAGATGAACAATTATTAAAATATCACAGAGGACATTTCAAGGAGGTCTTAGCCAAATTTGGAGAGTTCATATTTCTAACAGACTTCCTCCTTTTGGACATGGATTCTGAAGGATATATTCTAATCATCTTATACCAACCATTCATAGCCACTTGAAATGAATTTATTGATTTGAATTAAGGAAGAATTAAATTCTGAGTTTTTGAAGAAAAAGTTGTGTTTGATCTAAAAAAGGTAGCACAATAAACATATTATTCTTTTTATTTCCATGTAATCTCTCTCACTGACCAAAGAGAAGGATACTTAAAAATTGAAAAAGAAAGTGATGACATAATCCCTAATTAAAATGAGGAATATGAATTTGAGTAATTAAAATACATAGAACACATTTCATAGGATTAAATCCAACCTTTCATACCCTCCACCATTCTGCAACCAAAAGTGAAACTAAAACCCCTCCCATGTATACTCAAGTTTTCCTTTATAGAGATTTTTGATGCACTACCAGCAATAATTAACTCTGAACTGTCAAAGTCATTGGAGAAAAATGTTTTGTTTTGAAAAAAAGGAATAATAAATTAATCATTTAGGGAGTGGATGAGAACAAATTAATTATACTTGCTTTATGAACCCACAAATTTTATTTGAAGAAGGTGAAAATCCTAGATTTTAACCTCAGGGGCAATTGAGACCACCAATTAAAGAGGTTGTTAAAAAAGAAGTGCTGAAAATTCTATATGTTTGAATAATATATTCAATATCTGATAGTGAGTGGGAGATCCCACAAAAAAAAAGTTTTTATAAAATGCGGTCTCATAGTTGAAAAGAATATTGAATATGAATTAATTTCAACACACATCATTACTAGATGGTAAGTATGTGTATACAATAGAAATCCGAATGAGGAAACATGAAAAGATCATTTTCCCTTTTCCTTTTTGGATCAAATGTTGGAAATATTTCAAGGACATGAATTCTATTATTTATTGGATGGATATTCAGGAAACAATCAGATTACAGTCAACCCAGATAATTGCTCTAAGAAAACATTCACATGTCTATTTGGCGCTTTTGCCTATAGGTGCATGTCATTCAGTATGTGAAATGCACTGGCGATAATTCAAAGGTGACTGAAACATATATTCCCTGATATAGTAGAGGAATTTAAGAAATTATCATGGATTACTTTTCAATTTATCGATGTTCTTTTGAGGTTTACCTAAGCAATCATGAGATAGTCTAGCAAAACTGTGAAGAAATGTTCCATGTTGTAAACTAGAAAAAATGTCACTTTATAGTATAAGGATGCATAGAACATGGACATAAAATTTCCAAGAATTTCATGGATTTTGATCCCACAAAGATAAAAGTGATCAAATATTTACCAGAGCATTTAATAGTCAATGTTATAAAGAGATTTCTAGAACATGCATGATTATATTAGTGATTAGTAAAAGAATTTTCAAAAGTTTCATGCCATTGGATTCACCTTTTATAAAATTAAAATCCATTTCAATTCACTAAATTTTTTTTACAGGCATTAAATTATTAGAAGAAAATCCGGGTAGGCCCTCTTGTAATCATTTCACCTAATTGGGAAAAGGAATTTTAATTATTATGTGATGCCATCAACTTTTCTGTTAGTGCTATTTTAGGGCATCAATTTGGTCACATAGTCTATCCTATATAATATTCTAGTCACACACTTAATTAATCTCAACTTTAATAAATAATTATAGAGAAATATCAATTAGTAGTTTTGTATGATTTTGAGAAATTTCATTCCAATTTGGTGTTGTCCAAGGTGATTATGCAGAAGATCATGCTACCCTGAGATATTTGATGAATAAAAAAGATTCCAATAAAATAATGATAAGGAGGATCCTTTTTCTCTATGATTTTGACACTTCATCAAGGATACCAAAATTATATAAAATATGATCCCTGATCATCTATCCCAAGTTGCACTGCCACTCGTAAAGGGATATGAAGAGATAGACATCGAATTTAACATTCCTAATGAAACCAATTTCAATATAAAAGTAAAAACGTGGTTTTTAGATACTCAAAATTACCATTCCATAGTATTTTTTCACCAATACCTCTCCTACTATCAAATAAGAAGATATGTTTCCATGGTATCACACTATTACTTGGATGAAGAACTCCTGTTAAAGCACCGCACTGGTGGATTGTTGTGATGCTACATTCCAAATGAGAAAATATCAGATGTGTTAGGCATGTTTCATACATCACCAACTAGAGGAAATCATGGTAAATGACACATGATTGAAAATATCCAACAATGTGTACATTTTTGGGCCACACTACACCAAGATGTAATGGACTATTTTCAAATATGTGATAGGTTCTAATGATCTGGAACCATTGAGAAAAGAAATGAAATTCCCCCAAACCGAATCATGGATGTCTAAATATTCAACATATGGGGAATATATTTGATGGGAAAATTTCACAATTAAAAGGAAAGTTCTATATTCATGTGGGCATTAGCTACATCTCCAAATGGGTGGATGTTGAGGCTACAACACATGACACAACAAAAGTGGCATAGAACTTCCTAAAGAAAAATGAATTTTTAGGATTTTGATTCCTTATATTACTCATTAGTGATTAGGGAACACATTTTAGCAATCAATATTTTAAAGGAATTATGGATAAATATGGAATCTGATATAACACAGGAACTCCATAACATATGAAAATAGGAAGGAAAGTTGAATTTTCAAATTAGGAAATCAAAAAAATCATGGAGAAGATCGTGAACATAATTCTAAGTGACTGGAGTCTGAAATTTGATGATTCAATATGGTCATACCACACTTTGTAAAACACACCCATTGGTAAAACACCTTTCATTTTGTCTTATAAAAAACCTTTTTATCTGTTTGACATATTAGAGCATCGCTCATACAGAGAAATTAATAATCTTAATTTGGATTCTCAAAAATCTGGATAATCTCGGATGCTTCAATTTGATGAATTATAAGAAATAAAAAAATTATTACGCAATACCAAAATATAAAATGAAAAAACCAAGAAATGGAATGAACAATTCATTGAAAGAAACATCTTTTTACCAATAAATATGGTCATATTATTCAACTAAAGATTAATTTTTTTCACTAGGAAGCTGAAATCTAGATGGTCGGTCCCTTGGTAGTCATTCATGTTTTCCCCGATGCGACAATTTTAATTCATATGTAAATTAGACCACAATTAAATTTCAATGGCCATTGATTAAAAATATCTCAATAACCCTTCTGTGAAGGTTGTGTCATCAGCCTAAAATTCACCTGAGCCTCAAAGCATCAAGCTCTCAACGTTAAAGGAAGTGCTAACTGGGAGGCAATCTAGGATAGGTCACCTTATGCTAGATTAGATTAGAATAATCCTTATGAAATCATTGGATATATTGGGAGAGAAGGACCCTGATATAAACCAAAACTGAGCATAAATATCAATTACATGTCGTGTAACCCTGTTTTAGGATGTGTATTTTTTTCTGAAATTCATTCATAAAACATAGAATAACATGATGTGAAAATTAATTACACATTTTTTAATTCCTCGAACCTATTTTTTTTTAAAAAATTCCATGAACCTTGGGATCATGGCTCGAACCCCCTACCTCCCAGGATCCCCCCTTCCCTCTGTATTAATCGCACGATCCCCACCTCTCACCTTCTTCTCCGTGAACCCCCCTCCTCTCCACCATCTTTTCTGAACCACTCCCTCCATCCTCTCTCCTTCATGGCTATAAAATCCCCTCCCCTTCCCACCATCTCGTACTTACACCCCTACTCTCTTCCCTCTTGTCAAAAACTGATCCCAACCCTCTACCCTCTCACCCAAACCCTTCCTCCTAACAACAACAACCTCCGACCTACTCCCGCATGGCATGGAAAAAAATATGAACCCTATACCTATAGAATAAATATCTGAATATGATGATCCACCTCCAAAATAGTGTCAATGAGTTGTTTCACCTCCCACACCCACCAACTCAATTATAATCTCCCCCACCTCCCGCCGCAGTTCATGTCGATCTTGCTACTCAAGAAGACTCCCAGTCCTGCTCTAAAGAAGCGTTTTTGTATGACCACCCACATTTTCACCCCATTCTACACTACTCCAACCCCATACACCATATAACCCTCAACCAAGTATATGATAATCCAATATAGCTCAACAAAACCATCAATATTTCTATACTTTCCCTTCTATATGTCATTCAATAGGTCCTCCAGCTTCTTGAGAACCTCCATTTTCATCCCTTATTGAGGTACATGAGGAGACATTCCAATATATGTTTATGAATTTATCTCTATATTTTAGGTTGTAGTGGATAGATTCCACTTTAGATTAGGTATAAAACATCACGATCTTTCATTTACAGAATTTGAGATAGGCCTCAACATTTACACAAAGGGCTTCGCTGCATATGATGTATTTCCTACCCTACAGATCGATCCTCTAAGATCTAATTCAAAGTGGATTCGGTGGATGATCGTGTAGGATTCTCACACTGAGAATGATCCTAGGGTCACCATGTTGACCCATACCCATGAACCATCACTCAATATCCTTCACAAAGCCTTAACTTATGAATGGTATGTTGGGGACAAGTCTCATGGATGTGTGACCCAACAAGACATCATCATCTTAGTAGCATCCATTGGTTGCACTTCCATCAACATGGATGCTCTGTTCACATATTACTATACTTCTCACACTCATAGGATGGTAGGCACATTGATGAGAGGTTCCTTCATTACTCTTTTAGCCTACCATCTTTAGGTGTTTTCTGCCACTCTTCATCTCAAATCTCTTGGTCCTATGGAGTCCATTGAATTCCAAATGTTTCATAAGATGCACCACCTGGTTAATGATTATGACACCAACAAATGGGAATGAAGAGTGCATGAGGTAGCTGACGAGGCCCAATGAGATCATACAATAAACCCTGAACCCGCTCCACCCGCCACTTCACCTCCACCCCCCAGAACCCATATCCCTATGTTAACCACCAAAAAATAAACTACTACTACACCCACCTATTTCATTCTGACAGATCTATGGGGAAAGACACTTGCATTATGGATAATCTGAGACAAATCTCATAACATCTGCATGTCCTCTTTATAGAGCTATCCCATTCCATCACAAATCCACCACCTTTATCTCCCACAAAATATTAACCCTCAACATTCATACCAATCCCTCATTTTCTACCACTCCATCCCCACCCATATTCCAGGATGACATACCATAAGAGCTCTCAGACCCTACTACCCACCTGGAGTACATTGTAAAACATCCCTAGTGGGGTAAGGGTAATTGCACCGCTCCATACACTGAGGTTTCATTTGAGGATCCATCTTCTTGACACAAGACCCCAACTACCCTATAGTATCTTTCCAACATCACGACACCACCCTTAGTAAATGACCCACTATCCCCTTTTAACGCCACTACCATTGACCAAGCATAAAAACTAGAGATTCCCTTTGATCAAGAGTAAATATCTGAGGAGATTTTTCACTCTAACGGCTTATCTTAGTTAGCCACAATAACCATCTCTATTTTGTTTATATATGTATGGGCTTGTTGATGTTATTTTTACTCTTTGTTTCCCATTATTTTGTAATGTTATGATTTATCTATATATGGGAAATTGATTTTTATCCATTTTACTAAATTATTTTTCAAATATTTGTAATTTTAATGTATCCATGTCTAGCTACCCTGTTTCATCTATGGCTGTCAATACACCAGTCCCACCATCATTCCTTATTTTAAAAGTGACTCAGTACCACGCTAAGACCACGCATCAGATTTAAGATCTCCCACTTGTGTTTAATGGTAATCGTGCATCTTTATGAGCATAGATACCCTTCCTTCCACACTAGATCCCTGATAAATATGTTCCATAAGTAATCAGTCATTCCAAATGACCCACATAGCTACAGGAAACTTCCTCAAGTAGCTATAGAATAAAGAGGAGACATTGAGATAATGGATGAAACAGATTGATACTTTGCTCCATCCATCTTCCCGACAACATCATTAGTTATCTATTTATAGGAGGCATCCCATATTTCATTTTTTACCATGTTTTTAGTTTCTATTTTGCAATAGTCTTAATTTTATTGTTTTTATTTTATTTTTCACCATAATAACCTTCCAGATTTACTTTATAAATATGCCTAAATTTATATAAAATGTGTTTCATTGATCACCATACTATGCACAAGCTTGTTTTTCTATTTAAAAATGTTTCAATCATATATAATAATGGTTTATATAGTGATGGATTTGTATTTATATCCCATTTATCGGTATCCCAATTTCAAATAAAAATTTCCCAAGTTCCCCCAATGCATGAAACATCTTACATGGAGCTCTTGATTCCTTATCATTTCATTATCCAATATCGATTTCCATTACTAAAAATTTATCTACCATACCCCTTAAATAGTACTTCCATGGATAGTGCAGAAACATTCTCATTCTATGTGTGGGGTAGTTATTTGTGAGTTTCACTTTTGATAAACTTGAATTTTTAACGGATCTCATTTTTCCAGGAGTCATTTTTCATTTTTGAAGCATTCATTAAACCTAAAACTCATTATACCCATTTAAATAGAATAAAAAAATTTGGTTTTCAATTATTATAAATATATGTTTTGTCCCTATTTTGGTTTTTAGAAATATGGCAGATGTAACACCTCAATATTTCATAGTATGTTATCTCTTTAATGTAATTCAATAGCTTGCGCTACACAAAACACTCAGTTCGAGTGCACCAGGACTTACCAAACGAGCCATTAAACAAGATATTATGAATATTATTAACTGAATTTTCAATAATACATATAATTTTAACATTCATATGTTGTGTTTGTTAGACATAATATAAGAAAAAATTCAATTTTTCAGATAAAAGAAGTATTTTTTTAAAAATGAAATTTTATTGGCTGGTTAGGGAGAACCCATTTTAAATCCAATATTTGACACCTTTATATATTTAATTTGATAAAATAAAATTATTCATTATAAATGGGGCACAAAAATTTTTCTACGATAATATTTTTGGTGTTTTTCTGATAACATTCATATTATGATGAATAGTGAAAGATACTAAATTTTAATTGAATTTTTTTAATCAAAATAATTTATAGTGTTAAATTATACATTTGAATGGTTTTGAATTATAATTATATTATATTTTTATTATTTAATACAATTTTATTCATTGTAAGTAATTTTACAGTTAAATTGGACATAATCACATATCAATCTTTTGATTGTTTTTACTTCTCAAAAACCTATTATGTGGTTTTGACAACGGGAATTAATTTTAAATTAATTAATGAAACTTATATGTTTTTAATTTGGTAAAATAGACATCATTTTATAATTTGTAATATCAAAATTTTCTTTGGTTTGATTTTTCTTTTATTTTTCAGAAAACATACATTTTTTATAAATAGTGAAAAACACTACGTTATTGTTTAAAACCGACTTTTATTCAAATGATGATTATTTTTTATTTAATATATTTTAATGTCAAATTAGATAAATAATACCCATTTTAGTCAAATTTAATTCATTTAATTCATTTTATAATAAGATTAGATATATAAAATGTTATTTAACTTTTTAATGACTTTTACCCACCTTCTAGGAACATTTACAAACTTGAATAAAATGTAATTTTACCTCTTCTGTGAATTGAATTTAAAAAATCCAAGAGAAATGGTTGATATCAGTAAGTAAAATGTGGTTCAATAGGATGAAAATAATTTTTTTGAATAATAACTTTTGATTTTTATTTACCATGGTAAGAAGTAAATTAGGTAATTAAAGGTAAAAATAGTTTTAAAATTACCCAAACACATGTCCTAATTCTATTGTATAAATTTATTTTGACCAAAATCAACCTTAGGAAGAAAGATAAGATCCTTTTGATCCATTTGGATTACATTAGGATATTTATTATATTTTATTTAAAGAAGAGTAAAAAGTGTTAAATTCAATTTCTATTAAATAAACCATTTTTAATATAGAGATATACATAATATAAATTCGACTATAAATAATCATTAGAAAGAAAAAAATATTTCTTACATCATTTTATTTTACTTAAAATTTTTAGTCATTAAATAATTAAATTTACTTATGACACAATGATGATGTAGTAATTACCTTATTGATAAAACATTAAAATAATTAATATTATAAATATCAAAATAAATGTACATTAATACTTTTGATGCAATACAAGAATTTTATAGGTGAATATTACATTTTAGGGTTTATTTAATGTATTTTTTTATAAGTAATCCATTTTTTTTAATTCACAAAATCCAAATACAAATAGTGTCAAAATTGACATAAATGAGTTTTTAAAACAAGTACTATATTATTAAATGATATAATATTCCTAAAAATATAAGGTTATGACCAAGGACTTATATAATGATAGATATATAATTAATAAACCACTTTAGGTTCTCTTGTAATTTTATATTTAGTTTATTAACCATGTAAGATAAAAATACAAGAAGACATGTTAAAAGTTAAACTATTTAAGTAAGAGTTAAATCTAAATGATAAGGTTTATATGGTGACCTGAACTTGTAAAAACCTAATATTTGAAAATATTTTGTCTCATACCCAAAATATCCTTGAAATAATTCCATTTGGAGCCATTATAAACAAAAAATGAGTTTATAATAAAATAATATTTCATGATTTTCCTAAAGAGACCCTCACCTCTCTTTTAAAAGGGTACTCCCCCTTATCTCAAAATAACACCTCCAATGTCATTTTTCTAAAACATACCTTGATCAAATATCCTAAAAACTACCCTCACTTAAACTTAGAGGCCTTACTATGATCAGAAATTAAATCTAAGGAGCCCTTTTGATCAAATCAAAAGGAAGCACCCGGAGAAGAGGTAATAATTTCATCACCTCTTTCAAAGTTATTTTCTTCTTTCACATCCTCTTTATTTGTTGTTTCCATACCAAAATAATAACTCCAGTACCTTATACATAATTATATGTTATTATAAATATGGTACAACCATATTCATTATTTTATACATCATATGAATGAAAAATTCACCACACGTGTGTACGTATGGCTTACCGTCTCCACATCACAGTGTAGTTTGTTATTCAACACTTCATTATTTGGATAGCTATAATAATGATTATAATTGATGAAAATAATAAATATAAAATTTTAATTATTCTATATATATAATACACTATCCATTTACATACTATTTCACCACCAATATAATGATATCATCGCTCGTGCGTACGTACAGCTTACACTCTCCACGATGTGATGTGATTCATTTCCATGTTCACCATTAAAAAATGATTATAAATATATATATTATTAATAAATATGTAATTTAATATATAATAATTCTACTGGAAATATATATATATATATATATATATATTTAAATATATCTTATTCACTTATTTCTGTTCAATACAATACGAAAATGGAAACGACATTTTTGCGTACGTACGACCTAACATATCAATAAACAGTGTTTTCCATTGGATATATTTATCTATTATACATACTTATATTATCAATATATGTGATACATAATTTTTTTATATTATGGAATCAATTAAATCATGATATAATTTATACGATCAATAATAACAAGTTATAACATGTATGATAAAGAAAATGATTATTACACGAAATGTAATTTTAACAAATAAATTATTATTAAATGGGTATTATAAAGCAATAAATGAATCAAGTATGATATAAAAATTTTGAATATGGTTTTTTATAATTTAATAACATACTATGTTCATTATATAATAGGTTAAATGAACCCTATACTAAAGGAAAGTACAAGGTAAGGGTTATTTCATAAATCTCATTATTATCGGAGATTTCTTGTGTGTAAGTATATACCAGGAAATATTTATAATTCATGTCCATGTTTCATTAAAATGTTTTAAAAATGAATCTTTTAAGGTTTTATGGAAGGGGATATTTAAATAGATCATCATTTTAAATGTTTTTACTGATTTATTTTTCTAAATATTTTTAATTTATGTCCATGTTTTCAAATGATTTTAAGGATTTATTTGCGTGGACATGATTGTTTTAAAGTGTTAATTTCATTCAAAAGTTTCAAAGTGGTATGATAAACTTTTATTCAAAAATCTACTTTAAAATAATTCAATTATAAATGTTTGAATTTTAAATGATTTCACAAAAAGGGGATATTTATCTCAAAGTGTTTTTCTGATAATTTTAAACAATATCAACATCCTTTACTGGATATTATTATTGATTGATGATATTTTATTATAATAAAATCTTCAATGAGTTATGATATGTTTGACTATGAATGTGCTATTTTTATACCATTCATGATTTATCGTTAATGTATTGAAATTTTGTATGCTATTTTCAATATAGATGTTTATTTTATGTTTCAACCTTTTCATATGAGGAATGCATTGGACTTAGCAAGTGACATATAGAGCCCACTATATCTCGTTGATGCATTGGTAGGTCTCATGAGACAAATTAGTGTCTTGGAACAAGTCCTTGATAGAATTTTTATTCATAGTCTTTGTAGGAGGCCCTGACTATGTGTTTATGATATCCGACATTATGCATTCCATCATTATAAAATTATCTTTTGATATTATATGTAATTATTCGATTAGGAAAATATCCATGTGAATAACTAAATAGAATTATTTGATTTATATTTTCCATATTATGATGAAGTTCATGTTTAAAAGGATTTTTTTAGCCTTATACATTGCCTTAAATGTTTGTTCTTATTTACGATAGTTTACACTATATTTTTATCCTTACTGAGCATCTGAGATCACCCCTCCCATATGTCTTATTTTTCTCAGGATGCGAAGAAGTGAGTTATGATTGATATGCATGGTTAAGATAGGGGTATAATGGAATTATCAAAAGAATTAATTATATTGTTTTTTTCTTTTGATATTGTAATGTAACATTCATATATGTAATATATTTTCCAAGACTGCTAAACTGATCAGTACTTCAGGACTTTATTCTTTGCAATCATGCCAATTTATTAAAATAATGCACCGAATCTGGGTAACTGGGGTTGGGGAATTATAGTTGGTATCCGAGGATGTTTAGAAACAACCTTGGAAATAGATTTAGATAAACTCTTATTTTGAAACATTACCCTAAGATAGACTTTGAGGATTAGTATAGAAGAACATCCTAGGATTTTGGTAATGTAGAGATTTTGTGAATTTTCCAACCAATACATCCCTATCTAGATATGAGAAGGTAAAGGCAGATATGGAACAGATGTACCTAAGAGTGAAAACACTAACAAGGAGTTTCAGGCTTGACCCAGAGTATCATAGTATACAACAATGGTCCTTGCTGAACTCTTCGTTACGACACTACTAGGGGATATGATTAGTACAATTCACATTTTCTTTAAAAACAATTATGAAGGATTTACGAGTAAATATCTCCTCAAAGAAGAATTTTTTTTACGATTATGGATTATATGCATAAACCATAAAATTTATGTTTGGTATTTTAAAAGTTTGGAATTATGCATTATGATTCATAAACTAACCTAGTGTATGCCATTATTTAAAAATGGTTCACATTTTAAGGAATGAGAACTCCAGTAATACGCATGTCCCAAAGGGTAATAAGGATCATATCTCTCATAGTATTACAATAAAATTTCAAAGGGAAATATCCTCCCATGTATTCTCATCATATGAGAAAATAGTATCATATGTTAATAAGATAAGAAAATAATTCTTTGAGTCATATGGATTTGAAGGGATGTCAGAGAAGAAGAGGATAATTGAGTGAAATATGGATAAATGGAATAAGTGAAAGAAGGAGTTTCCCATATGTGATAACTTTGAAGATAATCACACTAGAATATGCTTCAAAGGACCGGGTGTTTTTTATAAGTGTAGAGAAAAGGGTTATTAGGAAAAATAATGCAAATGGAATAATGAAAATACTAATATTTAGTGTTCAAAATATAGTGAAATGGGGAAATACACAGATAAATGTCATAAGGGTCAAGGAAATATAGCTAAGAAGAATCAAAGGGATCAAGGTCAAGTATAAGCTATTACTACGGTCAAAGTGGAATAATTAATGTATTTGTCTTTTTGGATTGAATAATTAGTTCATTTGAGTGTTGTATCAATGATGTACTATTTATATGAATTATGAAAATAAATAAGGATTGTACTGTGGTACTATTTCATTAAGGATTTGAGATTGTGTTGTACTGAGAAAAGTGACTCAATATATGGTTAATATTTTTGGAAAATATATGGTTGAGAGAAAGATAAACCTTAAAATACTCCTGAGGCTGAGGTAATGATTTTGTAATAAGAGATAATTAAGATTGATAATGTATATTGGATATTATTGACTACCTTGGAACTAATTAATGGTTTTTTATTCCATTATCATTGGAGATTACAACATTTTTGGATTTAAGGAGTATATCTTGTATTCTAAGTTTTACCGAAGGAATAAGGAAGAATGAACGTATTCAATATGGTTTTATGGAAATTCAGGTTGTTAAGATGTTTTAATAGAATACATGATGATGGTATTCACATGTTGTTATGTGATAAAATAGATCTTGATTATGATATGTTTACCTTCCTTATAAATTTTGGACTGTGAGTTTGGAGAGAAGTATTTTGGATAATTCTAAAGGTTGGATTGGATTAATTTGGACATTTTATACTATTGTATAAGGTTAAAACATTTCTTAAGATTATTTTTGGATTTTTATAAAATGGACAACCGGGAGGATGAGCGAAAACTCGTCACGTCAGACAAGGCTGCGAGACTTGAACCCGCAACCAACGAGCGACAGGGGTGCATCACCTGCCACTGGACTATGTGATTTTCTGATTTGAATAATGTATTTTTTATGGTATAAAAGATGAATTATAAATTCATTATTTTTTTCACCCTATACTATTAGGATCAATAGCATATTTTTGAATTCTATTATGTTTTAGAGTAAAATATGAGTTTGTGGTAGAAGTTAGTTGAATGATGGAATTATACTTGTCAAGTATTTTTTTCTCTTATTCTATGAAGAAAATAATTATTAATCATTAGGTAAGGGATGTTAAAACAAAAAATGTGTTATGCTAAGACCTTATGTTTTATTGAACCGATGATATTTAAATCATCATAGATTTGTGGCTTTGAGGCCCACAATATCCCATTTATTGTTCAATTTTTTTGTGATTGATGACATCAATCACTCCCTATAAATATTTATGTTTTTTCTCCAATTCTATATCCCTAATTTCCACCAACGTTATTCTATTTTAAATCATAATTTTGCGGTGAATTCTTCATTTCTAATTCCCTCTTATTAAAACTAAATTTTATTATCCTTATTTCCAATGTGGGTTTTCCACAAAGATAGTTTCTATTTAAAACCTTATATTTTCTAAGAACAATTTTAAATTTCAAGGACGTGATTTATTAAAGTAGGGGATATTGTAACACCCCAATATTTCATAGTACGTTATCTCATTAAGGTAATTCAATAGCTTGAGCTACACATGAGACTGAGTTCGAGTGCACCACAACTTACCAAACTAACCAGTCAAAAAGCTGTTATGAATCGTATTAACTATATTTTGAATACTCTATATAATATTAACATACATATTATGTGTTTATTATAGAAAATATAATAACAAATTCAAGTTTTTAGATAAAAGAAGTATTTTTCAAAAAATGATGTTTTATCGCCTAGTTAGGGAAAACCCATCTTAAATCCAACATTTTACACCTTTATATATTCAATTTTATAATATAAAATTCTTCTTTAGAAATGGGAAATAAATATTTAGTTTGGTTAATTTTTTGGTGTTTTTCGAATAACATTCTTATTTTGATGAATAGTGAAAATACTAAATTTTAATTGAATAGAACTTTTTAAATCAAAATAATTTACACTGTTAGAATATAGATTTGAATTTTTTTTGAAGTATAATTAGATTATATTTTTATCATTTAATACAATGTTGGTCATTATAAGTAATTTCACATTTAAATTGGACATAAACACATATCAATATTTTGTTTTTACTTCACAAAACCCCCTTTGTGGTTTTGACAACATGAATTAATTTTAAATTAATTAATGAAAATTAAACGTTTTGAATTTGGTAAAATAGACATCATTTTTTAATTTGGAATATTATAATTATATTTGGGTGAATTTTTGGTATTTTTCTAAAAACATTCAATTTTTGATGAATAGTGAAAAACACTAATTTATTGTTTAAAACCAAATTTTATTTAAATAATTAATTTTTTTATTTAAATTTATTATAATTTCAAGGTAGATAAAAATTACCTATATTAGTCAAATTTAATTCATTGGATTCATTTTATAATAAGATTAGATATATAAAATTTTATTGAACTTTTTAACGTCATTTACCCTTATAGGCACAATTCGAAACTTGCATAAAACATAATTTCACCACTTTTGTGAATTGAATTTCAAAAATACGAGACACACAGTTTATATCAGTAAGTAAAATTTGGTTCATTTGGATGAAAATAATTTTTGGTGAATAGTAACTTTTGAATTTTATTTACCACAGTTAAACAAAATTAGGTAATTAAAGGTAAAAATAATATTAAAAATACCCCAACACATGTCCTAATTCAATTGGATAAGTGTATTTATTCCAAAATAAACATTAGTACAAAAATAAGATCCTTTTGATCCATTTTGATTAGATTAGGACATTTATTATATTTTATTTAAAGAAGAGTTAAAAGTGTTAAATTCCAAGTTTATTAAGTAAAAAAATTTTATTATAGAGATATAAATAAGATAAATTTGACTATAAATATTAATTATAGATCTAAAAGTTTTTCCTACATCATGGTATTTTATTTATTATTTTTATACATTATATAACTAAATATATTTATGACACAATTATGATTCAGTAATTACCTTATTAATAAAACATTAAAATAATTGATATTATAAATATCAAAATAAATGTAAATTGAGACTTCTGATGCCATCGATGAATTTTCTAGGTGAATTTTAAATTTTAGGGTTGATTTAATGTATTTGTTTCTAAGTAATAAAGGTTTTTGACTTAAAAAAACCAAATACTAAATAGTTTGAAAATTGACAAAAATGACTGTTTTAAGAAAATATTATATTATTAAATGATATAATATTCCTAAAAATATAAGATTCTATAAAAGGAATTATATAATGATAGATATATCATTAATGAACCAATTTAGGTTCTCTTATAATTTCATAGTATGTTTTTTAACCAAGTAATAAAAAATAGAAGAAGACATGATAAAGGTTAAACTATTTAACTAAGAGTTAAATCGTAAAGACAAGGTTAATATGGTGACCTAGACTTGTCAAAAACCTATTGGTTGGGAATATTTAGACCCATAGCTACCTTATACTCTAAATAAATCCATTTGGAACCATTATAAAGTGAAAATAATTTTATAATAAAATAATATTTCAAACTTTTCCTAAAATGACTCTCACCTCTCTTATAAAAGGGTACTTCCTCTTCTCTCAAAATCATAGCTCCGAAGCCAATTTTCTCAGAAAAACTCTACTCAAATATCCTATTGAAAAATTGAACATAAACCTAGATGCCTTAATTTGATAATAAATCCAACCTAAGGATCCCTTTTGACCAAATCAAAAGGAATCACCCAGAGAAGAGGTAATAATTTCATTACCTCTTTCAAAGTTCTTTTCCTCTTTCACTTGGTCTTTCTTTGTTTTTTACATAAAAAAAATAATAACTGAAATACCTTATACCAAATTTTATGTAATTATAAATATTTTACAACCATATTAATTATTCTCACCATATTATGAATGAAAAAGTCACCATACATGCGTACGTACGACTTACTGTCTCCACGTCGTGGTGTAGATTGTTATTCAACACTCCATTATTTGGACGGGTATAATAATGAGTATAATTGATGACAATAATGAATATAATATATTAATTATTATGATTATATAATATAAAGTCCATTTACATATCATTTCACCATCAATATAATGATATCATCGCTCGTGTGTGCGTAAGGCTTATCGTCTCCACGACGAGATGTGATTAATTTCCACGTTCACCATTCAATGGTGATTATAAATATATATATTATTAATAAGTTTTTAATTTATGACATAATAATTCTTCTGAAAAAAAATATATAGATATACACACACACACACACACACACACATATCTCATTCACTTACTTCCGTTTAATACGATATGAAAATGGAAACGGCATTTATGCGTACCTACGACCCACCGTATCCATAAATGGTGTTTTCCATTTGATATATATTTATATTATACATTCTTATATTCTGAATATATATGATAAATAAATAATTTTTTTATATTCTGGAATCAATTATATCATGATATAATTTATACGATCAAGAATAAAAATTTAAAGCACGTATGATAGAGAAAATGATTATTACCCGAAATGTTATTTTAACAAATAAATTATTATTAAATGGGTAGTATAAAGCCATAAATGAATCAATTATGATATCATAAATATGAATATGGTTCTATTATAATTTAATAACATACTATTGTCATTATACATAAGGTTAACCATACCCTCAACCAAAGGAAAGTACAAGGTAAGGGTTATTTTCACAATCTCATTATTATCCGAGATTGTCTATGTGTAAGTTTCTATTGGGAAATATTTATCATCCATGTCCATGTTTAATTAAATTTTTTTAAAAAGTATTATTTTTAGGTTTTATGGAAGGAAGTATTTATCTAGATCATCATTTT
The DNA here is from genome assembly GCA_963277665.1 of Viscum album. Lineage (NCBI taxonomy): Eukaryota > Viridiplantae > Streptophyta > Magnoliopsida > Santalales > Viscaceae > Viscum > Viscum album. The sequence continues at coordinate 941,592,536 of OY728150.1, forward strand.
AAATGTGTTTAAAGATTTATTTTTGAATTTTTTTTAATTAATGTCCATGTTTTCAAATTATTTTAAGGATTTTTTACGTGAAAATGATTGTTTTAATGTGTTAATTTCATTAAAAAGTTTCAAATGGGTATGGGAAAATTTGATTCAAAAATATCTTTTTATTTAATTACTATATAAATTTATGACTTTAAAATGACTTCATAGAAGGTATATTTCTCTCAAAGAGTTTTACTGATCATTTTCAACTATGTCAACATCCTTTAATGGGTATTATTCATGATTGAGGTTTATTTGTTATAATATAATCTTTAATGAGTTATGATATGTTTGACAGTTAATGTGATATTTTTAAAACATTCCTTATTTATGGTTAAATTATTGACATTTCTTATGCTTGTTTTAATACAAATGTTTATATTATGTTTCAATATTTTCATATGAGGAATGAATTAGAATTAGTAAGTGAAAGGTAGATCCTGCTATAGCTCTTAGATGAATTGGTAGGTATCATGAGACAAATTATTGTCTTGTCACAAGGCCTTGAAAGAATTTTTATTTTTATTCTTGGCACGAGGCTTTGACTACGTGGTTATGATTTTCGAAATTATGAATTCCATCATTATGAAATTATCTATTGATATTACGTGTGATTATTCGACTAGTAGAATATACATCTGAATAAGTAGATGGAATCATTTGATTTATCATTGCCATGTTATGATGAAGTTTATGTTTAAAAGGATTTTGTTTTAGTCTTATACATTCACATAAACGTTTATGCTTATTTATGATAGTTTTCACTATACTGTTATCCTTACTTACCATTTGTGTTCACCTCTTTCTTACATAGTTTTTTCCAGGATGTGAAGAAGTGTGTTATGATTGATGTGTAGGGTTAAGCTAGAGTAATAATAGAATTATCAAAGGATTATTTATGTGGTGTTTTACTATAGAAGTTTTAATATAATGTTTATATATGTAATATATTTTCCAAGACTGATAAACTGATTGTTCGTTTGGGACTTTATTCCTTATAATCATGCTAATGTATTAAAATAATGCACCAAATTTGGGTAACTGGGATTGGGTAATTATAGCTGTGCTTTGTAATTTAACTCAAAATTCAAAAATGTGAAATTACCTTTAACAAAATTATTACTTTGTTTTATAGAATTAGTGATTACAAATTTATATATTTAATCCCATTATCAAGATGATTCTGACCTTAAAATTTCATTTTCCTTTTTGAGAATATTTATTTGGTGACACATGGGACATGTAAACCATTCATAAGTGGCATTGAGATCTTATTGAAAATATTATTGAAACAATACAATGTTAAAATTATTGATGTAATTTTGGATGGGCTAATTTTTCATAAGACCCACCTTACATCTTTCCATTATTAAGCCCATAGTTTCCATTATTGAAGTTATAGGATATAACTATTCCAAACCAATTATCCCTCTATACCCTCCTCTTTGTATAATGCATGAAATTACTTTGACCAAGTGTGGGGAATGTTTTTAGCCAGAATGAGATGATTATACTATAGAGATGTATTGTGTTTCTCACCAAACTATTTTGTTGAGTTTTTATACACTTTATAGTATTTCACATATATCTTGTTCATTTTTATTATACAAAAGAAAAGAAAAATATTTGGGTTTTGCTCTAGGATGGTCCAAAATCACCATTTGGAGACCAATTTATCCCCTGATGGATCATATGTGGTTAGGGGATGGATGTTATGTCTATCCTAGAAATGAATTTTAAAAACTAAAAATACAAAATAAAAATAAAGGAAAACAATACTTTTTTGAAATCACGTAATATATATACATGGATCCAACTTGATCTGCTGGGAGCATAAACATTATTATATATGGAGGATTCATTCCATTATACTTTTCATGAAATTCATGCATTATACTGCAATGCCTACCCTCCTTTTTGATATTTTTTTTTTCACTTTTTACCCACCTTCCCCACAGCCCCAAAGTCGCTTGGACCTAATTATTGAACACTCAAGATTGATTTTTTATTTTTTTTACAAATAGGAGATGATAGAACCAATAAAATACTATGGTTAAGATCATATAATTAGGGTATGAGCATAACTCTAGTTTCATTTCACACTGAGTGATGAGAGAAAATTCAGTGATGTGCATAATTGAAATCAGATTTCCCTCTCAAAATGATCCAGCCGAAGGAAGATTCTAGATTTGAAATCCAATTACATGGTGTGAGAAGGATAAAAAAACCAAATCTCAGATCCTATTTGGGCGAGATACACACAGATTCAAAAATCCATGGTGTAAACCATGGATCGGAATTACACAACATGAATACCCATTACACGTCATTTAATTTCCCATATATATATAGTAGGATAACACATGAATTGTAGCAGATATAATTTTCTTTCTTTCATTTCTCTCTCATTTCCCTTCTACTCCCTATACCCAAACTTGAGTTTCTTCAATTATTTTCATTTTTTTACATTAAAAAAAGAACCATAGATCCATTTTAATGAAAGTATTCATCCCTTTTTTCATCACCGACACTATTCTTCACATGTTCTCTATTTAGATCATTTGATCATCAGTAAACCTTTGATGTGACTGTTCTTGTTTCAAGTAATTGGTTAAATTTTTTAATAAATCATTCTATTTATTACTAATTCATGATTTTATGTTCATTAATTGATAAATCTAAATCATTGGATAATATTTAATGCTTCAAAACCAATTTTTATTTGTAAACTTTACATGTTTTCAATATTTTACCCATTCTTGATCAATTATACAATGAGTAGCTAAACCACGTAGTTTAGGGGTCGATAATAAGGGTATATGAATTTAATGAATCTATAATTATCAACATTCTAATCATATAAATTGTAATATTTTTAATAAAAAATACTTATCCAATTCGCTCGAGTGACCCTAAACATGAAAAGTTTGGATGAATGAAATAGACCAAATTAGAGTAGATTAGGCTATGACCAATAGCCTATGACACTTCCTGATTTATAATCCATGATTAATGAATATATTTTGTTATTATATTTAGACCAAGGAGTGTCCATATCCTAGTTATAATAAGTTTTCTTGACTATAGTCAACTAGGGACCTCCGCTTGCTTCATAACCTCGATCTTAGGACCAAACCAAGTTAAGATAGAGATTATCGTTTACCTAAAACACCTAAATTAAACATGATCCCTTCCTTATATATGTTCCTAATGCACAAAACTGTAGTGTTAGTGTTCCAAAACTAGAAAAAAAAATTCGGTAATTATACACATAGGGTTCTATTCCACATGTTCCTATTTCCATATCAATTCCCCATGGGATTGATCCCAAACTACCAGTATACTACATATTGGTAGAAAGTGTTGTTTAAAAAAATCTAGTTTGAACACAACCCATGAAAAATAAATGAAGCTTTCATGAATGCACATTTTCCATGGGGACAAATAAGAACTATGGCTAGGATATTACCAATATAGGGAACAATCCTTCTATACCAAAATTTATTAAATAGGTTCAGGCTGAACATTATTTTTCTACTGCTCCTTTGGTTTAGACAACATAGCTTCTTTATATAGAAGTATTTCATATAGTGTTAATGGGAGGTGGGGTTCCCATTAGGGATGACTGATGATGATGGATTTTCTTATTATTTCTAAATAAAATACATTATATATTTTTAGGGTATTATTGGTCCTTAAAATTCAAAGTAAAAAATCAAGATTCTTGGGGGGATCTTTCGGTTAGTGGAAATGCTTGACGGCTGGAGGGTGTTGTTAACTATGTATATACTACAAGGAATAACTATGATAGGGTTGGGATTGATGTTATAGACTAGGATACATGATTTTTTGTCTTGGGAATACTTTAAGAATCTATTTTCCATGTTTTCATTTGTTAAAACACTAATGTTTGATAGATCTTAAGATTTCATGGACATATAGTAGGGGATGATGTTCATGGATTATAAAATGACCCATTTTGGTGTGTTGATCTGTTTTTCTACACTATTATCTGAAAATGAGTTTCAAAAGGCTATAACTCAAACAAAATTTTTTTATGCAAGGATATCACCATTGATAAGGGTTTAACAAAGTATAACTTAGAAGGGATTCCACCCTTCTTTAGTGGAGACCTTTTGAGTTAAGTTTTTGGTGTCTCTTATTATGTTAAGAAGTGTTGGTTAGATGATATGTGATATGGTGGGGATTGATAGTTGGTGTTGGGAAGGGGGTACTTTATTCCATATTCCCATGGGACTACCCCTGTGTGATTTTAGTAAGGTTAGTCTAGCCATTACTGATGATGTGTACTAGTCAATTGCGAGAGTTATATTTATCCAAAATAATGTGATATATAAATTTTATCTATTTGAATGTATCCTAGTTAGGTATGAGTATAGGCTCCAGCCAGATACTAGCCTCAAGGTATTATTTGGGTGGAGCCTGGTTGGATAACCAATTTACATTTGGGATGTCATTCCATGGATCCGGTTGAGGGTCTTTAGGGTAGAAACAATAGTAAACAACTTAAGGGTTAGTTCTGCCGGAGAGTCAGATATCGTGGGGATAGAGCTATACGTCTAAGACATGATTTATTTACGATTAAGACCATATTCTAGGTGATGTAATTTGGATACATTAAACTATTAAATATATAGTTAGGATTAACTCAATGAATTTTGTTACTTAATTTGATATTGAGGCCACTCATTCCTTCATTTATACTCAATAAGTTTCTAATTTACGGTTGAACATAGAGTTCTCCCCTGGGATGTTATCACTTTATATGCTTCTTTAGAAGAGGATAGGTAATTTATAGAGGTTTATAACATATACCATAGTTGTACGAGGCAGATAGAATTTTTGGCATTTCATAGTATTAGATATGACATGAACCAATATTATTTTGGGATGTATTTTAAAACATGATTTTGGGATTTTAGATATTATTACTCGAGATAGTTGTCTTTTACATCCATTCAAGGAGAATAGTATGTTCTAGAGAGAGATTGGGTGTTTGAAGTAGGTAGAACTAGACCTGATTTTAGTCTATTTAGGTCCACTACAATTCATATTTCTAGAATATTTATTATATTAGATCAGGGGGTGAGTCCAACCACATCCCCTCATATGGTGGATTGATTCATTGATATATTTTTGGATAATTTATCAAGGATTACTCTTGATATAGATATTTAGTTAATTATTTATCTCTTTTTGAGGTTCATAACTCATATTGATTCCCTATTATCATAAGGAGCCAACTAAAGTGAGAGAATTAAATGTAGAACTTGAGGATCTTGAGGTGAAGTATTTTATCCTCCTGAGAAGATCTCATAAGGTTTATCTTATTATATTCTCTAAGAAATGGGATGAATACCTTATGTTATGTGTAGAATACTAGAAATAGAACCAATTCATCATAAATAATATATACCCCTTTTTTAGTATTGAACACTTTTTTGAATAGTTTAGGGAGAACTTGAGGGTTCTCCAAGATCAATCTGTGATCATGTTACCATCATTTGAGAGTCAGGGAGGAGGAAATACCAAATATCAAATTTAATGGTAGGTATGGGTTTCATGATTACCTCATGGTTCCATTTTTCTTGACTAATGCACCAATGGTCTTAATGGATATCATGGGCTTGATTTTTCAATAATATACATGCTCCTTTATTGGGATGTTTATAAATGACTTCTTGGTATAATCATAGACCCATGAGTCACAAGTTGAGAACATTGTGTTTTTTTAGAACAGTCTGAGAAAATAATTTTTTTTTCAAGTAATCTAAGTTTCACTTTTTTTATTCAATAGGATAAATTTCATGGACCTACAATCTCATAGGTTGGGATTTTATATGATATAGAGAAAGTGAAAGAAATAATGTATTGGTATTCACCCTATAATGTGTCTGAGATCCATGGTTTCCTTGGAATGTCTGGATATTATATTTGGCCAATTTCGAACTTCTATAACAACATATATCCTATTAATATGATGTTTTATAATTGGGTGAAATTATAGTGGACTATAAGGTGTGATCAAGCCTTCTAGGATATGAAGAAGAGGTTGCAGTTTACTTGAATTCTGATTTTTATAGACCTTGGGGCCATTTATCTAGTCCTATGTGATGGACCGAGAGTCGTAATGGGAGCTATATATAGGGAATAACTGGTCTCTTATAGTTATCGTTATCTATAACCTCATGATCATGAATACCCTACACAATATTTGGAACTAGTATCCATAGTTTGTTCTATGAAGTGTTGGAACTATTATCTATTCAATGAGAAGTGTTTTGACTACACTGACCATAAGAGCTTATGTTATGTATTCTCTCAGTGATATCTAAACCAGATAAAGGGTAATTGGGTTGAGTACCATCAAACATTCAACATTGATATGGCATATTACCTAGGAAATGGGATTTCCATCATCGATATTTTTGAGTAGGAACCCCAGGGTATGGAGTTCAGACATCTAGTGGAGAGTTGAAATTAATGATCCTACTCATGTATTAAAAGGTGAATATATTAGAGGACTAATAGGATGGGTTTTGTTCTCCTATAGTTATTAAATATTAACTGATACACCAGGTGATGTTCATACAGATGTCTAATTTGAATTTCTTCATGATGGGGTGACTACTCATAATGGATGACCCAATCCAAGTTTTGACCCAAGACAAAGAAAACCTATTTTATTTATATGGTAAGGTTTTGATACCTATTTATAACTGGGAAGAGCTAATAATGGACTCTCATACCACACTATGGGTGTTACATATAGGTTTGTTAAAAATTAATTTATATATTAGATAATTTTTCTAGTGTCCATGCATGTAGAAGGATATGGTGTAGTTTTTTCACTTAGGTCCTTACCTATTATAAGGAAAATAAGAGCATCAGCGGCTGGGTGGGTTAAATTAACCCCTTTTTGGGCTTTTATAGAAATTGGATGAAGTGGCCATGATATTCTCCACATTACTAAACTAGACCCCAAGTGGTCACGATTTGGTAAGGGTTTTTGTTAGACAATTGAGAGTAGTAAAAAATTTCATTCATATTATAGAGAATTTGTTCATGTATGAGTTAAAAAGATTATATGTGTGGAAGATAGTTCATTTATATGTTGTGACTAAGAGTATACTATTAGATCAAGATGTTATCTCTAGGTTAGGTTCTCACTGGGATTGAAGAAGTCCATTGGGTCTCAATGGAAAATGATTATGGAATATCAACTACAAATGGACAGACATTCATAGAGGATGATATATATACTAGAGGATTCGAATATAGCATGTTTTTTTAATTTTTTTCATAGATTTGGATAACCATATTACTTTTTAAGAGTTATGATTTAACAAAACCTATCAGGTTTGATCTATATGAATCTATTTTAATCACTTTATGGAAATATAATCCATTTACCATTGAGTTGGTTAGAGGATGGTATGTCAGCCATGATTTTTCTAAGACTGGCATAGGAAACTATTTGAGTTCGTACCCTAGAACAAACTAATTTTTTACTGAATATTTCATGTATATTCAAAATTTTAAATATTAATCTCTATATATTATCACATATTGGTAGTTCTTATACATAAAATTGATATGATAATGTCTTAGAGTATCTGTTACATTAAAAAGGGAATATGAACTCCTGCTATGATAATAAACATGAAATTAAATGATGATATTCTTAAAATAAGTTATACTATGAGATAACATACTATGAAAGGGAATATATTACATAAAAAGTAAGGTGAAAGTATTCATAAGAATATAAGGCTTATTCTCATGATGTTTATACTTGGTAATCTCTAAGATTGGAGATTATGAGAACATACCCACTAGTAGGAATTATTCATGATTTGTTATCATTGGGTATTCCTATCTATGAGTGTGTATAATGGTCCTTACAGTTTTTGATTATCATTAATGAATTTCATGAATCACACACATATATTTACTGAAAAAACATTCATGACAAATGATGGAAGGAAGAAGGGTATGCTTGGTGTGTCACGAATGACAAGTTATTAATGGATAACTTGAGGAAGGATTTATCCCTTCCATATTTCTAGAATTTGATATCTCAATTATTTTATTTATATATAACTATTGCATAAATTCCATGGAAATGATGAAACAATTTTTATTTTAGATCAGAAAATAAAGAGGTATCAAGAACATAGGTTGATGATATGGATGTGCAAAAAAATTGATGAGATATTGAGATAAAGGGATTATATTACATAGTGAATGTTATAATGCAATCGTTGACATTGTGGCAGTAATTACTTCTTATTGGGTGCCTTGACCCAATGATATATTGTAATATTGTACTTTTGGTGTACCTACCAAATTCCAGTGACAAATAATGATGGAGGGTCACACACTAAGTGTTTCTGTTGATATCAATTAAATTAAAATTGAATATAATTATTGGAATTGATATTATTATCATGAATGGGGAAAAATTTTGTTCATGTTTTATTGATCTCTAATATTTGAAAGGTAATAAATAATAATTTTTCATTATATAAATAATTTAATTAATTACATGAATATTTATCCATTGAATTATAGAAAAAATAATAATTTAATTTATTTAATATTTAAAAAATATTTATTCATTGGTTTTTGAATGAAATATTTATTTAAGTGAATAAAATATTTATTCATGAAAGAAATAAATAATGTCATTGAGTGGAAAAAGATCATGTCTGGTAATAAATACTAATTTACAAGCTGCTAAAATAATATTAATTATTCCACATGTTAGAACATGCTGAAAATTAATGATTTTTTTATATGACATGGGGTTGATTAATGATTTGATTATTATTTAATAGTTTTTACATAATTAAATAATATTTTAACCTAAACCCTATCACTATAAATAAATGGTTATATATATTTTATAGGTTTAATAAAGAAATTTGGAGGGAGAGTTTCTACACACAATGAGAATCTCTCTCTAAAATTCATGCTCTCTTCCTATCTATAATAAGAAGAACTCTTTCCAAACCAAAGGATCTTGGAGAGATATAGATGAACAATGAAAGATATTTTATTTACCATGATGGGACCCATAAATCAATATACATTCATAAAAGATCAAATGAGCATGTGTGGGTCATTGTTAGAGAGATTCTACTCTTCAATCCTTACAGCACAATAAAGGTCATTCGAATGGGTTTTCAGAAGATCACCAACATCATCAAAGAAAGGATCCCAAGACAAGTTAATTATTTCTTAATAATATATATAAATTAATTATAAATTTTACATGAAATATTTTCTATTGGGGTTTTGAGAAACTCTAAATTAAATAAAATTTTAATTAATCACCCACTAAAGGTTTTCTCGCTGCACCCGAAACCTTTAAATGGTACCAGAGCATCCATGTTTTAAATTTATAATTATTAATATTATTTTTGATCAATATAAAAAATTATGGTTGATTTTTTCATTTCATATTACTCATTCATTAATCAAATTATAAATAAAATGTTTTTAACATTTTAATTCAAACACTCTAGATTTAAAATTTATTAAGTTCAAAAATAGATAAATAATGTTAAGAGATTCCATATGGAAGTGTTAAGGAATATGGATGGATAGAATGGGATTACACAACATGTATCCATATCACACAATGTGTACCAAATTTTACCACACGTGGATATTTCATGAGATACACGATGCACTGAGTAGTAATTAAAAGTGGTTCATTTATTTCACAACACTTTTATTCTGATCCAACGTGGACATGGAATGTTATATCACATAGTGATAAGATAGCCTAAACACCATGTGTTCTACATGGGTTAGAAGTGAAATTTTTGTAATCAATTTGGTCATTATATATGTTCAAACCATTTGAGACTAACAACATGAATCATTAAGGACATAAACGATGTGTATGTAGTGCACACTTTAAAGACCCCTTCCCCAATTTCTGGAAGATATTGTCCAGTTTATTTTATTATCACTATATATAAGAAATTTAATCCTCAAGTACTAAATAGTTTATTAGTCTTGGAATACTAGATACATAATTAAAATTTAAATTACATTTTAAAACATAAAATATAAAAATAATTTACTGTGAGAACTCTACTAGTACCCTTTGTGTATCATTGCATATTAATCACAAAACACTTCCTAGTATCATGAGGAAAATATAACAAAATAAAGGGGTGATACCGGATTATTAGTAAGGGTACGTATAAAATTTATTATATCATGAATAAATAATCACAATCAATATGGAATGAAAATAAATAAAGCTCATTCCATTTAAAAATCACGTTGCACATAATATGAAAGGAATAAAAGATGATAAAATAAATGCATATATATATTCATATGAGATTAAATCTTATAAATGGATATTCTAACTTATATAATGGTCACATGAACATCAATAACTAATCTTATAATGAGGGAATTCATAATACTAGACATATGAAACATACCGTCAAGACCTTTCACAGGATAGTATAAAACTGTGTGAAAAAACATCTAATTTGGAAAACTAATTTGTCTCATGAGACCTGTCGATAGATCGGGGGGATATCTATAATTGAGACCATCCAATAACATAAAAAGATCAATGGATTATTCATACAAATGGGGTTAAATGTAATAAAAATAAACATTCTTATTGAAATACTGACTAATGAAATGTTAATACTTACCCTAATCAAATAAACATAATCATAAACCATCTTGATTAATATGGTAAATTGTGATAAAATTGTACATACTCATTTAGACTATCACAAAACATGAATATAAATAATAAGTATTATATTAATTAAACACTTCATCAGTGGACCATAAATACAACATAGATTTTATGTTGTTAATGAATAAGAATAGCAAAAAAATATCATTAAAAAACATTTTTAAGGAAAATAAAATTATATATTTTAAAATAGTTTTTTAATAAAAGATCACAAAATATTTTGAAAGTAACCATGGAAAAATTGTAAAATAATATTTAAAACATTAATTGGTCATAAAGGTATAAAATTCTATTTATGTCATACATGTTAAACTAGATATTCTTTTCAAATTATTGGGTAAAAAATAAAAAACATTTTTTATAAAATGAAATTAAAATTCATTAAAAAAAATTAAAAATAAAAAAATTGGTAAATATTTCATTAATAAAACCTTTATATAATTTTAAAAAAATTAAATTGTTTTTTAAAAAACATGGTTTTGTAAGAAAAATGATTTTTACTGAAGGTTAAAATAAAGTCGTATTTTCATAAAAACATTTTAACAATAATTTTAAAGAACCAATAGAGGAAAATAGTATTGTTACTTGAAAATTTTTATGAATAACCATAGGATAATAAAATTTATTGATTTTATTATATAAATATCAAATAATTCCCACATTATATACTTAAACAAAACAAAATCTGAATAACGATGAGATTGTAAAATAAACCCTTAACACATTGGTAAATTGTGAATCGTTATCCACATAAAATAAATAACATAAAATGAAACTTTAAATACCATTAAGTTAAATATATCCATTATATAAAATATGAAAATAGTATGTATATTCATCACATAATAGAATAAGTGGTTAATATGGAATATGTCTCACATAAGTAAAAGTGTGGAAAAAATCCTTACCTTAGGTTAGAATTCCTTATTATGTGTGTAAAATTATGTATAATAATTATAGGATTATTATAAATATATTATAGAACCATAATAACATATAGAATACCATATATTATTTAATTATGGTATTTTATCACCCATTTATTAACTTTTATTTGGTAAAATCACTATTTCAGGTGAGAGTTGCTTCATTTTTCATGTATGTTTTGGTTACATAATTACGTTCATGTAACTTTTATAATTTTTAAATAATATATATAATTTTAACTATTATTTATTAATCTATAATAGTGATATATAAAAAATATATTACACTTTTCATAGAGGTGGTATGTCATTTACATGCATGAACACTGTTTCCATTTTTATCGATGGATGGATCGAAAGGAAAATAAATATTAATTCACAATTAAGGAAACATTATTATATTATATATATAATTTATATTAATCAAATACATTCTTATTACCATCCACTTACAAATTAAAGGAAAAACGTTTTACATCACTATGTAGAGGCGGTAGTTGACACCTACGCACAAATAACATTATTGTTTTCCAATGGATCATAATGTAAGAAGTTATATGTGGTATTTTATTACAATAAGTATTATTAAGTCATATATATCACATATTTTCATTAATTTTAACCTTACTACCTTTCACGTAATGTGTAAGAGAAAAATGAATCACATCGCTTCCCAACACTGCAGTCCACTGCATAAATGACCGATGTAATCATATCTTTCACGAAATGGAATGTAAGAAAAAAAATGTGACATAATAATTAAAAAAGTATAATAATATAATAAATATAATATTATTTTTTTAAATTAATCATTATATTTATATATTAAATGTGGTGATGGAAAAAAATTAAATCGGTTCACAAGTCGATAGTTCATCGCACACACGATCGACTATTTTGTTTCTCATTTGATAGATTTGGAGATGTATATGTGTTACGGAATTAACATAATAACATATAATTATAATGGGGATAAATGTTTTATTATATTATCATAGTTTAATATTATTTTTATGATGTGGAAGAAGAAATAAAATAAATATCCATTTTTAAGAATTTTACCTCTTCGTCGGAGAGTCTCTTTAGGTTTATAATGAAATCCTTATTAGAATGGATTAATAATAAACATAAGTAATATAGGATATGGATAAGGAATTATTTAATATATTTGGGTAGGAAAGTTTTTCATCAAATTGTTTTGTATTTGTGAATAGGTGAGGTGAGTGTGTGGTATTTTATAAGTGTGGGAGATGATAGACATGGAATATTTTAAAAGATTAACTTCTACCCACGTTTTTATCATGATAAAATCATCCAAAATAGGTATTTATATTAAATTATAGGTTATAATATCTATATATGTAAATAAAATAGGTTTTGAGAAAGGTTTGATGTAGAGACCCTAAGCTTGAGGTACATGGACATTACATTACTTTTGCGGAATACTTAGTACATAACAAAAACACACACGCAAGGATCGTAATAGTTTAGTGTCTTTGGAAACTCGAAATATAATCTTCTAATCGTGGTGAAAGATCTTCAACATCTCCCATAAAAATCCCCCTTTTTTTCTTACCTAAAACATTTCTTTATATCCTGGGGAAAAGAGAACATAAAAGGGTGTGCTCAAATGCTCAGTAAGGGTAAACAAAAGAAATATCAATCACATCATATTCATAAGAACATAAAATTTTGGGAATCTTAACCTGGAAAAGAGAGCATAAATTCATAACATGGGATAAATATTAGTAGTGAAATGAAATCCCAATAATCATAACTTAAAACATGAAACTTTGTGTCATGCACACATAATCATAGAGAATCATTTCTTGTTAGTCAAGACTCATTGCCAAGACTATCTTAGTGGACAAAGTCCCTTTCTGAACCGAGTCACCCTCGTTTCAGTCCTGTTTCACTGAACCGGTATAACCTACCATTCCAGCCATGTCTATCTCATGAGATATAAAATCTTTACCCAATGCATTTTAGGGAGATATAGGTCCCACCCATCTCATAATGATACCATTATTATGTGTGTCACAAAATCATAAATCATACATCATTGCATAACCCATGTAATAAAAATGGGAATCTTTAAACATAGTGACATCATAAAACAATTATAAGATAAAAAATTTCATTAAAATATTTCCATCACAACATAATCAAATCCATGTAATTATAGGGATAGAAACAGAACCCTATGTTATCATAGATGGAAAATAATTTTGATGAAACACTTGAAATGAATTCTTGAGGAAAATATCCTTTCTTCTTCAAAATCAATTTCTTTTCACAAAAAGTCATGCAATTTTAAAAGAAATATATTTTATTGAAAATAGTCATTAAATCTTTTGGAGGAAGCTTCATGAAAATAAGTCTTTATAAAACCGTAAAAATCCATTCGTGCCGTATAATTTAAAAAAACATTCTTCGTACTTTTGTCGGAAAAGTCACAAAGTACCTCGTACGAAAAACGAAAAAAGATTCCTTTCATATCTTTTACTAAAAACTCACCGAAGGGTAAAATAAGTTTTAAACAATTGTAGGTGGAAGGAAATAATATTACATATTGAGGGAACATGGATGTGGATGATAAAATACACCCCAGTAAATACCAAAGTATAAACAATCTCGGATAAAAATGAGATTGTGATATTTTCCCTTACCTTAGGTCCGATTTGCTTCGTAAATGTCCGAACCTCCTGTATAATGATTTAAATAATGTCATTTACTTATTAAAGAATCATATTCATTGTTATTATATCATATATGGTTCACTTATGACTTTATATTACCCGTTCTTTTTTAAATTCATGTTAAAGTAGCGTTTTGGGTAAAATCGTCTCATTTTTCGTTCGTGTTTTAACTTGTAATTATTCATATAATTACTTAGATCATGATTACTTAATTCCAGAATATAAAACATGATTTATATATAAATATTCAGAATATAAATATATATAATAAATCAGTAAATGGAAAGAAATACACCATTCATGGAGACGGTAGGCCGTACGTACGCATGAACGCTGTTTTCGTTTCCTTATTGAGTTGAACGGAATTAAGTAGATGACATTCATATATATACACATAAATCCAGTATCATTATTATGTAATATATTTCATGATTACTTATTATATATACTTTATAATCATTCATGAATGGTTAAAGTGGAGAATGAATCTCATCGCGTTGTGGAGACGGTAGTCCTTACGTACGCACGACCGATGATATCGTTCTCATGATCGTGGGACTGTATTGGAATGTATGTATACTATTTAAGAATCAATATCACTTTAAAATAATAATATATAGTTATTATTTACACCATTATACCCATCCAAGTAAGGTGGTGGTGGAAAATAGATTTCACCACGGCGTGGAGACGGTATTCCGGACGTACGCACGCGCGGTGATTTCGTTTTCCGTAGGATGGATAGATGGTGAAATAGGATTTTTTCATACTTATAATAACATATCAGTATATGAGTCATACCGATGTTATTAATTCATAATGAAACAACCTAAGAAGAAGAATTGGAAGAAGAAATAAAGGTGAAAGAATCGGTAACGGAAATTACCTCTTCTTTGAAGCGCCTCTTTGAGACCTCCTCTTAGGGCACTAAAATTGGTCTTTGAGGAAGACCAGAACCTCTAGGATGTTTCTAGGGAAGTGGAGAAGAGAATTTGGAAGTGGTTGGCCGAGCTTGAAGGCTCAAAGTTGTGTGAGGAAGAGAGGGAGGAGGTGCCTTTTTATAAGGGAGGAGAGGGTCACCTTTGGAATAACTAAAAATATTATTTTATTATAAAGTCAAGTTCGGTTTTAAATAGCTCCAAATTGATTTATTTAGAGGCTAAGGTGGGGATGGGTTGAAATACTCTAATCCAATAGAATTTAGACAAGTTTAGGTTCCAATTGTAACCTTATCATTTAGATTTAACATTAAGTTAAATAATTTTACTTTTACCGTGTCTTCTTGTGTTCTTACACTATAAGGTTAATAAAATTACTATAAGAAGCCAAACGAACCCCAAATTGTTTATTATTAATATATATAACTTTATATAAGTCATTGTGCTGATACTTAGATTTTTAGGAATAAAATAACAATTAATAATATAATATTTGTTTTAAGAACTATTTTATGTCAATTTTGACACTATTTAGTAATTGATTTTTGTAAAAATCATAACAGAATGATAAGTTCGAAAAAAGTTAATTAAATCAATACTAACATGTCATAGTAACCTAGAAAATTAGGGTAATTCATAAAAAGTCTTAAATTACATTTATTTTGGTATTTATAACATCAATTATGTCAATATTTCATTAATAAGATAATTACTGCATCATCTTTGTGTCATAAATAAATTAAATTATTTGATGTCTAAAAATTAAAAATAAAATACCATTATCTAGGAAATATTTTTGGAGTTCTCATGAATATTTACAATCTAATTTATCTTATGTATAACTCTATATTAAAAATATTATAGTAAATAAACGTTGATTTTAACTCTTTTAACTCTTCTTTGAATTAAATAATAATAAATGTCCTAATCTAATCCAAGTGGCCATAAATGGTCATATTTTATTCCTAAGCTTGTTTTTGGTCGAATTAAACTTATCCAATAGAATTTGGACATGTGTTAGGGTAATAATAATATCATTTTTACCCTTAATTACCCTATTTACTTTTAACCGTGGTAAATAAAAGTAAAAAGTTACTATTCACCAAAAATTATTTGCATCTCATTGAACCACATTTTGCTTACTGACATCAACCGTGTCTCTCATATTTTTGAAATTCCACTCACAGAAGCGGTAAAATTAAGTTTTATGAAAAATTCAGTGTTTTTAACTACCACTTAGTGGTTTCACTATTCATCAAAAATTGAAAGTTTTCAGAAAAATACCAAAAATTAGGCCTAAGATATATTTGATATTATGAACTCAAAAATGATTTCTATTTTACCAAATTAAAAACATATTAGTTTCATTAATTAATTTAAAAATTAATTCCCGTCCTCAAAACAAAAGGCGTGTTTTTAAGAGATAATAACTATCAAAAGATTGACACTTGTTTATAACTGGTTTAAATGTGAAATTACATCCAATGACCAACATTGTATTAAATTGTAAAAATATATTTTAAATATACTTTAAAACCACTCAAATTAATAATTTATCACTATTAATAATTTCGATTGAAAAAGATGTTTTTAATTAAAATTTAGTAATTTCCACTATTCATCAAAATATGAAAGTTATCCGAAAATTACCAAAATTTCACCCTAAGCTAATTTCGATATTCCGAATCCAAAAATGAAGTCCATTTTGAAAAATAAAATTTACAAAATTTCAAAAAGTGGTTATTACTATTCATAACGGCTAGTTTTAATAATATTTTAATTGCATATCGTTGTTTAGTGAAACTCGGTATTGCGTACTACACACGCTATCAAGGAAGGTCGCGATTGCGTGTAATGATAGGAAAGTCAAGGATGCGTGTTGTGCAAGATCCTTTTTGTGTAGCGTATAACACAAGACATTAATGAAATTAAAAATAATAATTTTCATAAAATCTCGGGGTGTTACATTCTACCCCCTTAAAATGAATTTCTCCCTCGAAATTCGTCGGGGTTATAAATGGTTTACTACTTGAAAGTTTCTTTAATAGAAACCCACATCGTAAAAAGGAATACCAAAACCAATCTTTAAAAACAAAAGTACTAAACGTAACGCTTACCCAAATAAACTAATCACTGGGTTTCCACATAGGTGAAAATATGGATATGGAAGAAAAATCTAACCATCATTTTCTGAGGGAGAGTGGTAGAGAACATGGCTATGGAAAAGCCAACAATCACAAATCCATAAATTTGTGACGATCTATGGTACCATTTGATTAATCAGATATAAGTGCACTAGGACAACATTTTTGGTTTTCAAGATCGTTTCCCTAAAGTTGAAGAATTTGAATTAGAATAAATACTTACTTTATTTTGGTACAATCTCACTGTTGTTCGTGCCTTGAACAATTTCTACTTCATCTCTTAAATAAATGAAGTTGAATTTGTTATTCGTGAAGTGTTAGCAGATCATGTGATAGAATGATGGGTCATTCCATCTCTTTCAAACAAATGGTTAGAAAAAGTTATACGTCCATCTTATGATTAATCGTATATGGTTCCAAAAATGAACTTATACTTCATATATCATACTGATTAATAAAATAAAACTAGTTTCTACTAACCAGGGACTTCCTGTAGGCCAGTGGTAGGTGATAAAGGTCAGTCGCACTTTGGTTGTGGGTTCGATTCCCACAGCCTTGTCCGACGCGATGGGTTTTCGCCCATCCTGCAGGTTGTCATTTTTCTAAAGCTATATTATTATAACATCCCATCAATAATTTCGAAAAACATTTTATCCTAACTTATGTCCAACATAATCCATTCCAATCTTTAGGCTTATCTAAAATACTTCGGTCCAAGCTCATAGTATAAAGAAAATGATTACTTGAAATGTCACAGAACAATCACATGAATGCCATCATTTATCCCCCATATATCATAAGATATATCTTGTTGGTCAAATTACAAACATGTGAATACCATAATCATGTATTCTCTTGAAGAATGAATACCCATTGAACCTTAGTGAAAACATGAATGCAGTTAAAAGTTAACACTTTCCACAAACCAAAATCCTCAAAATTATTTATACTCAAACCATTATATCACTTAGTCCTTATATCAATCATGAGCTCATGAATACAATCAAACATCTCATTATCGTCTTATCCCTTAATTATGCGCATATCATCTACATTCCAAAAATATCTGAATAAACTTTCATGGATACTGGTACCATTAATCATACACTTTCAAAACTCAAGGAAAGACAACAGTGTAACAATCCTTAGATGTCTCTTTATTCCATAGTACCATGAGATTACTTATACAACATTACACATGATAAACATGTCATCATTCCACTACATTCTTAAACCATTGACCGAGCTTCAACAATTATTTCATCTCACATATCATTTGTAGTCTCTTCATCATCATCATCATAAATACTACCCATACGACCATACTGATTCTTTTCATGAGACTTTCCCTTAGGGAATTGGTTTGCATAATTCTCATACCTTCCACATTTAAAACATTTAACCATTGTTGATGTCGTAGAAATACCATTATCCTCATCCCTGGTGTTAACTGAACCTTTTCCTTTACACTTACTGGCTTTGTGTCCTTCTTTTCCACACCCAAAGCATCTTCCTGTTCCTTTGAAACATTATCCTTGATGCCTCTTCCCACATGATTTACATAGGAGAAATTGAACTTTCTTTCCTCTATGATCATCATGAAACTCCATCTTTCTCTTATTAGCTGAGTCAGGAAACTTACCAAATTTTACTTTATTGATCATATTATGAGATTGCTGATTCGGCAAAATAATGATGTTTGGACTTCCAAATCCCATTTCATTTGGTTGCTCATGAAGAATATCATTCCATTGTCCATCATATCCTCCATTATCGTGAATCATCTTGTTTCCAGCCATTTTCTAAAACCCAAAAAGAATAGTGTGAGAGGGAAAAATCATGCTAGGGAAAACAACATAGTAAAGGGGGAGTATCCTCAATATCTTACATCTTAGGTTAAATTCTATGATCGTTACCGTAGTTCTAGGACGTATACTTATCCTTAGGGACATCCCTAGACATACCTTAGAAATATCTCTAGGGATCTCACTAACGCTTTCGCATCCTAGTTTCCAAAGGTTGACTAAACCTTTCCTCTGATACCAACTGTAGAGACCCGAAGCTTGACGTACATGGACATTACATTACTTTTGCGGAATACTTAGTACATAACAAAAACACACACTCAAGGATCGTAATAGTTTAGTGTCTTTGGAAAATCGGAATATAATCTTCTAATCGTGGTGAAAGATCTTCAACATCTCCCATAAAAATCGACCTTTTGTTTCTTACCTAAAACCTTTCTTTATATCCTGGGGAAAATAAAACATAAAAGGGTGAGCTCAAATGCTCAGTAAGGGTAAACAAAAGAAATATCAATCACATCATATTCCTAAGAACATAACATTTTGGAAATCTTAACCTGCAAAAGAGAGCTTAAATTCATGACATGGGATAAATCTTAGTAGTGAACTGAAATCCCAATAATCATAACATAAAACATGAAACTTTGTGGCATACACACATAATCATATAGAATCATTTCTTGTTAGTCAAGACTCATTTCCAAGACTATCTTAGTGGACAAAGTCCCTTTCTAAACCAAGTCACCCTCGTTTTAGTCCTGTTTCACTGAACCGGTATAACCTACCATTCCAGGCATGTCTATCTCATGAGATATAAAATCTTTACCCAATGAATTGGAGGGAGATATAGGTCCCACCCATCTCATAATGATACCATTCTTATGTGTGCCACAAAATCATAAATCATAAATCATTGCATAACCCATGTAATAAAAATGGGAATCTTTAAACATCGTGACATCATAAAACAATTCATATAAGATAAAAAATTTCATAAAAATATTTCCATCACAACATAATCAAATCCATGTAATAATAGGTATAGAAACAGAACCCTATGTTATCTTAGATGGGAAATAATTTTGATAAAACACTTGAAATGAATTTTTGAGGAAAATATATTTTCTTCTTCAAAATCAATTTCTTTTCACAAAACGTCATGCAATTTTAAAAGAAAGATATTTTATTGAAAATAGTCTTGAAATCTTTCGGAGGAAGCTTCATGAAAATAAGGCTTTATAAAACTGTAAAAATCCGTTCGTGCCGTATAAGTTAAAAAAAACATTCTTCGTACTTTTGTCGGAAAAGTCAAAAAGTACCTCGTACGAAAAACGAAAAAAGATTCCTTTCATATCTTTTACTAAAAACTCACCAAAGGGTAAAATAGGTTTTAAACAATTTTAGGTGGATGGAAATAATATTACATATTGAGGGAACATGGATGTGGATAATAAAATACACCCCAGTAAATACCAAAGTATAAACAATCTCAGATAAAAATGAGATTGAGATATTTTCCCTTACCTTAGGTCTGATTTGCTTCGTAAGTGTACGAACCTCCTGTATAATGATTTAAATAATGTCATTGACTTATTACAGAATCATATTCATTGTTATTATATCATATATGGTTCACTTATGACTTTATATTACCCGTTCTTTTGTAAATTCATGTTAAAGTAGCGTTTTGGGTAAAATCGTCTCATTTGTCGTTCGTGTTTTAACTTGTAATTATTCATATAATTACTTAGATCATGTTTACTTAATTCCAGAATATAAAACATGATTTATATATATATATTCAGAATATACATATATATAATAAATCAGTAAATGGAAAGAAATACACCGTTCATGGAGATGGTAGGCCGTACGTACGCATGAACGCTGTTTTTGCTTCCTTATTGAGTTGAACTGAATTAAGTAGATTACATTAATATATATACACATAAATCCAGTATCATTATTATGTCATATATTTCATGATTATTTATTATATATACTTTATAATCATTCATGAATGGTTAAAGTGGAGAATGAATCTCATCGCGTCGTGGAGACGGTAGTCCGTACGTACGCACGAGCGATGATATCGTTCTCATGATCGTGGGACTATATTGGAGTGTATGTATACTATTTCAGAATCAATATAAATTTAAAATAATAATATATAGTTTTTATTTACACGATTATACCCATCCAAGTAAGGTGGTGGTGGAAAATAGATTTCACCACGGCGTGGAGACGGTATTCCGTACGTACGCACGCGCGGTGATTTCGTTTTCCGTAGGATGGATAGATGGTGAAATAGGATTGTTTAATACTTATAATAACATATCATTATATTAGTGATACTGATGTTATTACTTCATAATGAAACAACCTAAGAAGAATAAGTGGAAGAAGAAATAAAGGTGAAAGAATCGGTAACGGAAATTACCTCTTCTTTGAAGCGCCTCTTTGAGACATCCTCTTAGGGAAATGAAATTGGTCTTTGAGGAAGACCAGAACCTTTAGGATGTTTATAGGGAAGTGGAGAAGGGAATTTGGCAGGGGTTGTCCAAGCTTGAAGGCTCAAAGTTGTGTGAGGAAGAGAGGGAGGAGGTTCCCTTTTATAAGGGAGGAGAGGGGCACCTTTGGAATAACTAAAAATATTATTTTATTATAAAGTCAAGTTCGGTTTTAAATAGCTCCAAATTGATTTATTTCGAGGATAAGCTGGGTATGGGTCGAAAGCCTCTCATCCAATAGAATTTAGACAAGTTTAGGTTCCTATATTAACCTTATCATTTAGATTTAACATTAAGTTAAATAATTTTACTTTTACCGTGTCTTCTTGTGTTCTTACACTATAAGGTTAATAAACTTACTATAAGAAGCCAAACTAACCACAAATTGTTTATTATTAATATATATAACCTTATATAAGTCATTTTGCTGAACCTTAGATTTTTAGGAATAAAATAACAATTAATAATATAATATTTGTTTTAAAAACTATTTTATGTCAATTTTGACACTATTTAGTAATTGATTTTTTGTGAAAATCATAACAGGATGATAAGTTCGAACAAAGTTAATTAGATCAATATTAACATATCATATTAACCTATAAAATTAGTGGAATTCCTAAAAAGTCTTAAATTACATTTATTTTGGTATTTATAACATCTAGTATGTAAATATTTGATTAATAAGATAATTACTGCATCATCTTTGTGTCATAAATAAATTATATTATTTGATGTCTAAAAATTACAAATAAAATACCATTATGTAGGAAATCTTTTTAGAGTTCTAATGAATATTTACAATCGAATTTATCTTAAGTATAACCCTATATTAAAATTTTTTTAGTAAATAAACTTTGATTTTACCTCTTTTAACTCTTCTTTGAATTAAATAATAATAAATGTCCTAATCTAATCCAAGTGGGCCTAAATGGTCATATTTTATTCCTAAGATTGTTTTTGGTCTAATTACACTTATCCAATAGAATTTGGACATGTGTTAGGGTAATAATAATATCATTTTTACCCTTAATTACCCTATTTACTTTTAACTGTGGTAAATAAAAGTAAAAAGTTACTATTCACCAAAAATTATTTTCATCTCATTGAACCACATTTTACATACTGACATCAACCGTGTCTCTCAGATTTTTGAAATTCCACTCACAGAAGCGGTAAAATTAAGTTTTATGAAAAATTCAGTGTTTTTAACTACCACTTAGTGGTTTCACTATTCATCAAAAATTGAAAGTTTTCAGAAAAATACAAAAAATTAGGCCTAAGAGATATTTGATATTATAAACTCAAAAATGATTTCTATTTTACCAAATTCAAAACATATCAGTTGCATTAATTAATTTATAAATTAATTTCCGTCTTCAAAACAAAAGGCGTGTTTTTAAGAGATAATAACTATCAAAAGATTGACACTTATTTATAACTGGTTTAAATGTGAAATTAAATCCAATGACCAACATTGTATTAAATTGTAAAAATATATTCTAAATATACTTTAAAACCACTAAAATTAATAATTTATCACTATTAATTATTTCGATTGAAAAATTTGTTTTTAATTAAAATTTAGTAATTTCCACTATTCATCAAAATATGAAAGTTATCCGAAAATTACCAAAATTTCACCCTAAGCTAATTTCGATATTCCGAATCCAAAAATGAAGTCCATTTTGAAAAATAAAATTTACAAAATTTCAAAAAGTGGTTATTACTATTCATAACAGCTAGTTTTAATAATATTTTAATTGCAAATCGTTGTTTAGTGAAACTCGGTATTGCGTACTACACACGCTATCAAGGAAGGTCGCGATTGCGTGTAATGATAGGAAAGTCAAGGATGCGTGTTGTGCAAGCTCCTTTTGGTGTAGCGTATAACACAAGACATTAATGAAATTAAAAATAATAATTTTCATAAAATCTCGAGGTGTTACATTTAATCCATTTTAACCTTTATCCTCTTAGTTTAACCCCTGGAAACCCCATTTTTAACATAACCTTAATAATTAATTTTTATAGTTGTTATTATTCATTATAGTAAAAAATTAAGTTAAAATTTTTATATAATATAAATTATTTTGATTATAATTATGGTATCTATTGTTCAAAATTCAATTCAAAAAATTTTCATAATTCCATTTAAATCTAAACCCAGAGGCGCGTAAAAAAGGTTTTCGAAAGAAAATTTTCAAAAGTTTAATTTTTTTATATCATAATTAAATTTTAAATTGATTGAAATGACCAAAATTATTTAAATTTTAATATTTTTTTAAATAATTTTACTTTAAAATAAATTTAAAATATAATTTAACATTTTAAATAATTTAAACAGAAAGAAAAGTTTTGATAAAAATCAATATGTTTCATTTTTCATCAAAAAATTAATCATTTAAAAAAATTATAAAAAGTTCACCCAAATATAATTTTTACGTGTATATTTAAAAAATGAAGTTTATTTTTTAAAATAAATTTTATAAAATTGTTAAAAATTAATTTTAAATTATGTACGGAAAGCATGATTAAACCACCTTTTTGAAAAAAAGTTCTCTAGAGAATAATTATATTTCATTAAAATGATTCTTATTTGACGTTTAATAAATATATATCTATTAAATTTATTTTATACCTGTGTAAACCATATAGTTTTTATAATTTATTTATTAATATTAATACTCAACAAATGGAGAGGTTATAATGGTATTGTTTAAATAATAATAATTTAATAGAGTATCGTGTTTCGTTCAAACCCGGTGTTCAATTCATTGTAAGAGAATAATGAGATTGAATTTATTTAAAATGAAAAATATTGTAAATTCTCAAGGTGCAAAATTATCTTCTAATTTTGGTGTTGTGTGTCATATAATCTATTGAATATGATGTCCCACATTTAAAAACATGGGGTGTTACATACACCCCATGTTGTTCATCATTTATCAAATCCAAAATACATGTCAACCCATTCAGTGAGTTTTTTTAGTCACTCATTTGAGAGATACATGATATGTAGATGGTAT